>CM060916.1:159114990-161732490 GCA_030737875.1 Allium sativum | reverse complement strand
AAGCCACTTACTTGAACTATATAATACTGTATTATTATTCTAAGGACTTCTATTATGTTAATATTTATATACGCAACAAATATAACACAACAGAATATTTTATTCAAAAGTATAACATCAACAATGCTATTGATCACATCAAATGGATTGCCTCTAGGGTATAAGCTATAACAGAACTACCCTACCTATGATTTGGAGCTAGTAGCGGTAGTGTTTGCACTCAAGTTTTGGAGACACTTTTTATTAGGTGAGTGGTTTGAGCTTTATACAAATCATAAATCACTCAAGTACTTGTTCTTGCAAAAAAAAAAAAAATCTTAATTTGCGGCAATAACATTGGATGGAGTTCCTTGCATCTTATGACTTCGAGATAGTGTATACCCTGGGGAAGGGGAATATGGTAGTAGACATACTGAGTAGGTAGAGAATGACTTTGAGTCCATTGTTCGTAGAGCAACAAAGTTTGGAGTTTATCTCATCGTTCAATTTTAGACCATCTACAAACTTTGCCACCAGAGAATTAGCATCGTTAGAGGTGGGACCTACTCTCCTAGAGAGCATTAGATCCAATCAGCGCGAGGATCAGCAATTAGCCAACATCATGGACCGACTTAGTAGATGTGAGACCTCTAGTCACCTTGCTTGGCATTCGGTGGATGAAAGAAGGTGGCTATATTGTGATGGGAGATGGTTTGTTCTTAGAGGTGTTGATTTGTTGAGATCGGTTTTAAAGGAGGCTCATCACTCTCGGATGACTATCCATCTGGACGGTGATAATATGTACAGAGATATGAGAAGGGTTTTTCAATGGAGAGGGATGAAGAAGGACATTGCAGAGTATGTAGCTCGATGCATGACTTGTCAGCGAGTAAACACTGAGCAAAGGAAGCTTTGTGGATTGCTTCAGCCCTTCGTTGTTCCACAGTGAAAGGGGGAGAGCGTCTCGATGGAATTTGTAGATGGGCTACCCAGATTGAGGAAGGGTAACACCACTATTTGTGTTATAGTCGATAGGTTGACTAAGAGCGCTCACTTTATCCCAGTTAAGAGTAAGCGAATGACAACGACAGCTTGGTTGGTATCAGTGTATCTTAAGGGGATCGTCTGATTTCATGGAGTACCCTCTAGTATTGTTTGTGATCGAGACCCAATTTTCCTGAGAAAATTTTGGAGGAGCTTGCAGGAGGCATTAGGGACACAGCTACGGCTTAGTACCACCTATCACCCTCAGACAGATGGGAAGACGAAGAGGGTTAATAGGATTCTCGAGGATTTGTTACGGCTGTGTATCCTAGACTTCAGAGGGACTTAGGAGGAGCATCTTCCGTTGATATAGTTCGCATATAATAACAGCTATCGACGAGTATTGGTGTGGGTCTCTTTGAAGCATTATACAGACAACCCTGCAGATCGCCTTCATGTTTGTGGGAGTCCATGGATAGAGTTCTACTTGGACCTGAGATGGTTAAAGAGACCTCAGAGAAGATAGATTTGGGAATACTTTATTTTATACTATGATATTTCTACTGTGACTGAGATTGAGACATGGAAATTTTATGACTCTTCGGTTTGTTTGAAATAATTAAGAATGGTTTGTCATTTTAACATAAATTGTCCTTTCTTCTGCTATGATTTTATTCTTTTATGTCTTGTGAAATCTTAGTCTCTGTGATGTTTATCGTCTTTATACCTACAGCGCTCAACATTTCTTAACAAGATTCTACATTAGGATAATGTTAAGGGGTATGGGGTGTTACAACAGGTCTCCGGATATGCATGCGTTCTACGGAAGCATAAACAAGTAGTCACGATTAATTCAACTAACGAGGATTAAATTGAGGCCAAGCGAATTTGTTCATTCTAAAGACTTGTAAACTTATTCCCTCAGAATGTACAACAACTCGTTATTAGATTTATCTAGGAAGTGGACATCTCTTTTTAAGACATGAATGGCCCGGTACTTGTTAAGTTTTCATTTTAGATGTGAGATGAGCGTATTTGTTATTGCTAATTGAGCTAAATCTAAGTCATATTGTCGGTCGATTTCAAAATCGTGCACAAGTTCAAAACGACACTCAAGGAAAGTCCAGTGCATGTCATTTAGTCGGGGTAGGAATTATGAAAAGGGTAATATGCGACTGAGTCCGAGCACCCGAGGTCTGGCCATGGTAAGTACTGTCACAGTTAACACCAAATCGCCATGTTCACAACCAAATCGGCATAATAAAATATAAATTCGTAAAGAATAGCATGGTCCCGAGTGTAATATGCTAAAATTTACAAAGAACATCACCTATAAGCAGTGATAGGTCGAAGTACATTGGAATTTGTCGGGGTTGGTCAAAATTTGTACTAAACAATGTTAATACCCTAGGTATTGATTTTGATGGTAACAACCATATAAACATTACCACTAACATATCTTTGAGTTGTGCAGTTACATGAAATATGTTATGGAGATATTTGAATAAGAGTACAAAAGAATAATTATAGAAGAAGGATAATCAGAATAATTGAAGAGTAAAGAAGACCAAAGCCTATTAGAGAAGAATGTTGAAGAACAGAGGTGTTTGAAGTGATGAGGAGTTGGTTGAACCTTAGAATATCTTGTTAAAGATCCTATGGTAACTATACTTGAAGATAATCAACCATTGACCTCAACTGAATCACCAAAATCCACAGATATAAGAAAATTTGAAGTGCAGAAAATTTGCGACACTTATAAGTGTTGCTATGCATTTTGCAACATAGGTATGTTGACATACCCTTTTTTGTATGTCGACATATATCGGCTAGGTCAGATTTTTAAATTCAATTTGAGTAGTTATTTCCCTCCACCCTTTCACCAAAAGACACATCCCTTCATACACTATTTGAAGGCCTTTGGTAACGAATTTTTACATATTAATTTCACATTTTCTTCTACTCCTTTTTCACCATTTATTATTTACAAAATTCCATTGAAAACTATCCTATTACTCTTGCAAATCCACTCTCTTTCACTCCTTTTCTTCATTGATTTGCAAGCCACAAAATATCAGAGAGTTGTACTTGAATTCATATCATTCTCTCTCTGATTTAATCCTACTTCCTCAAAGAATTCAAAGATATAATGCCATTGGAGGTCTATAGGATCATTGTACCAAATCTGTAAGAATCTGTATTGAAGATACGACTACTTGTCATTGTTTGTTGTTCTTGATATGAAATCAAGATTGTAAAGGTGTTCTTGCCACCCGTGGAAAGCAAGCGATTATAGTGAAATTCTACACCGTGGAGTGCAGGACTGGATGTAGGATTGGTTAATCCGAACCAGTATAAAAATCCTGGTGTTATTTACTTTACTGCATTTTATTTTATTGCTTATTTCTTTTGATTTGAATTTGAATAGATATAGTTTATATCTCTAGTGTCTGAGTAGCCTTAAGGTCCTAACAAACAACGGTCGGACAACAGGGTAAAGATGATTTAAAGGAAAGATAACTAGAATTGAACGGGAGCAGAGGTGGATGTGTGTCGAAATGGACAGCTACAGGTAAGGGTCCGTAACTCTGATGGACGGTGGTGGCGTAGGGTGATCCATGGCGGTATTGGAATTAGTGGATTGGCAACAAAAGCGTACAAGGACCGAAACTGCAGATCTTTTTGCAACAGAGAATAATGAAATAAAGGATCGGTCAGGCTGTATTTAAAGCGAGAAAGATAGCAGAAAAAACATCTAAGTACAAGGACTGGTATAGGTGTATCACCCATGGATCGATACCGATCCAACGTTCCTCCATGAAAACTCAGTGTTCCTATCCCAGTTGTGTATGTACAAAATTCTGAGTCCGCGGTGAAAATTCAAAGATAAGAAAGCCTATTTTGATGACCAATGTAAACTCCTGTCGAAAGTGTCGAGTTAACAGTCTTTAATACATAATGGTATCTCAAGGGAAGCTAATTTCTCAACTCTGAATAATTCCATCATGAAACATACATGACAATAATTCCAGAGCACATCCTGTCTTCGAAAGAATGCACTCAGGGGGGCAAATGTGAATGTAAGTAAGAAACAAGACCACTCAACCCCTCGGTCGGATGAAACTTTGCAGGAAGGACCTAGAGATAGTAGATAAAGAGTCCAAAAAGTTTGGGCTTCAAATAAGCTATCTTCATGGACCTGTACTAGTCCATGGTATTAGAGTATTTGGATACGAGTCTTGTGCCCATGTGATTCATGCCCATGAAGAAGCCTTGTGACTAAGTTCAAAGCAAATATGATCACCCTAGATACAAATACTCGATGGATCGAAAGGGAAAGCAAAGTCGACAAAGCACCGGAGCTCGATACACTATCAAATTATGTCCAATTGAAGCCATACTCCACCCGAAGACTGAACATAACACAGAGAAGGCATTTGTAAAGACTAAAGTGCAAAACAATCAATCTCCTTGGATCGATACTGATCCATCAACCATGGCCCAATACCAATCCGTGAAGATAGTGAATTTTGAGTTGTGGCTTTCTGAGGAGGGTTTGAGTATGATTCTGAGTCTTTCTACATAAAGGTTTGGCCAAGTCCATCAGCAACTCCTATAAATATCCCCTATGCTCCAACATGAAAGGAATTGAATTTCTTGCCCTATTGAAGTGCTTCCATAGAGAATCTTCATCTATTCTTCATCTACAACAACCATTGTTCATCTCCAACTACAAGATGTCACCTCCAGAGATATTAATCTTAGGTCATTTATATTGATTATTGAGATCTATTCCAATAATCTTTATTCCTTATGTATTCCTGTTAATCTCTATTGCGGAGAACGTTGTAATCATCCGTAATTCATTGTATTTTGCTTGGCAAGGATAATAATGAAAATATTCAAAGTGGACGTAGGCTTGATCTCAAGCTAAACCACTAAAAAAATTGTCTCTTTTTTTTTATTTCCCATTTTATCCTATATTATTATTTTATTTTATCAATTGTATTTTGTTTTTTCCATCGTGGTGTGGTGCTTTCGCAATAAATAGGTGTTATCGTCATTTTTGGAGTTAACAATACACATACACACGAGTGATAAAAAACACAAATGTTGGTTATTGTAGCTTAAAATTGATAAAAATTAAAAATGATAAAAATCAAAAACACAAATAAATATAAAAATTAATAAAAAATAGTTATTGCAACTTAAAAAATTCAAACTAGTTGCAAATGATTTTAACATAAAATTATGATTTCAATATTCACATAAAACACTTCCCCTTGAATGTGTTAAACACGTACAGTTTCTCCTAATTAGAAGCGCGGTTTCAAATGTTGTCCCAGAGGATTACGTTTTTGTAATCGAATTTGCTAAAATTGTAACAAATTACAAAAGTTATACTCGTTGAAAATGAAAATGGGTCTCTCTCTCTCTCTATATATATATATATATATATATATATATATATATATGAAGATTATATATATATTTATATATACATATATATTATGTTTTTGCAATTTTGAACTTTTATTGGTGATGCTCTAAAACACAAGTGTGGTGGGGTTGGATATATATACATGCGACAACATTGTACAAAGTTAGTCTATTATCCATTTCCACAAATCCATGATAACACATGTGCCACAGGTCTATTCATAGCCATTCACGGCTGCAACAATAACACATGAGCTGTTTTTTTTTTTTTTTGGGTACAAATTCAAATTGTTGTTTCAAAGTCATTTTTGGAGGTAGGCATTTTCTATTTTAACTCATGATTGTTTTATTTCATAGGCTGTATTTGTATAAAGGATTGCATATTGATAAATCCTTTAGGTGGAATAATATAATAAACATCAACAAGTCCAAGGACGGAGCTATGTTGAAGGCTCCCTGGGCTGTAGCCCAGGTAGGATTTTAAGCTTGCATATAATAATCTTGACTCAGTTATAATTTTGGTATTCGTTCTCCAATGGAAACAAGGTCTCTTTTATTCTTGGGGGATTGTTAAAGGGACCCCATTTTTGGTTAAGGGGAGTGTTGTGCAAAAGTTGCACAGATGCAGAAGCGCAATAAATATGATCTAGATTTGCCAATTGAACATCAATCTAATATGTTAGGCAATTATTCTATTACATCAAATAAATAGTAAATAATTATAACAGGGAAACAAAGAGACACAATATTTATACTGGTTCCACTATCCTCCATAAGATAGTGTACGTCCAGTCCAACAGAGAGAGATTTTATTCCACATGAGAGAATACAAGAGATTACAAAATAAGAGTTTACATATCAAAACCTCAACCGGCTTAACTAGAAGAGATCACTGGCTCCAAGCCAGGATGGGTTTACATTAAAGTCTACCCCTGAATATATAGTCAGTGCAAATCTATGTGAGTCATCAATTAAATTACCAACATATGGTAATAATATAATGGAGGCAAATTACCATAACAACAAATGTGCAAACATAGGAAGTAAATCAATCTGTTTCTTTAGCATAGATGGAAGAAATTAATCCTTTCATTTATTTCTTTGTCATCTCATCAAATGCAATCAATGCATTCCCATTATAAAAATATTTACTTTCCATTCTTTGCAAATTTGCTCTAATCAATTTGTGATTTTTGTATCATCAAATTTAATAGGGAGTACCATTTTTAGTTCATTTTAAAATTGTTAAGGGAGAGTTAAAATAAATTAGCCTCCCCTTAAACATATTAATAAAATTTTCAACACTAACCCTATACTCTTTATTAACGCAACCTTAAAACATAAATTCTAATTTAATTCTGCACATAGAAAAATAATAATACATGAAACATAAACATTTTGCACACATGAAAATGACATATTTAAGCATTGTTTAGTTTAGTATTCACTATCACAGTAAGCATGGAACACAATAACAAAAATATACACATACAAAACACACTAGCGATAAATAAAAATAGGAGTTACAACATACACTTAGCATAGCATGAACATAAACATAAATTCACTTAATAAACATTTGTTTTAATGTTGGAATATGTAACTATTTTAATGTAATTACTTTTGACAAATCATCTCATAGCGAGGTTGTTTTTCTTATCAAACCGTAACATACTATATTCACCCTCGAACAAAATCCAAACTTTCAATGATGAACTGTATTCATCATTCACGCAAACGAACGAAATTCATCCACTTTCTGCAAACTGTATTCATCTTTTTCAACAAAATTTAAAATTCCAAAAAGGGTTTATTGACGTTCAGTTTTTTTTTTTTTTTTTACCTCGCGGCTTGTTTGGATCAAATTGGGGTTGAATTTTGATTGATAAGTTTTAAGGGCTGATGAGGCCGGGGGTACTTTAGTCTATATTTTATTTTATTTTTAAAATTCCAAACTCCCCTTAACAAATAAAAAATAAGATGAAGTCCTCTTAAAATTATACTCCTCCTAATCAAAAATGGAGTCCCTTTTACAATCCCCTATTTTGGACAATGACCATCATTGGATTGACATTTAAATCATCAAGTTTCTATTATCAAATATTATAGTATTATTAGATATTATAGTTCTACGTTTCTACATGATGTAAATCTGCTTGTAATTTCACATTCATATGAAGTAATTTTATGAAGTCATTTTACTAGTTGTATCTTTTGACATCTTTATATTTAATGTCATTTCACAAAACTACAATCCTAGCCTAGTGCAATAACAATTCGTGGCTCCGTCCCTGAACAAGTCATTACGCTTAGACTAACGCTAATGATGATTTTTATGAGTATTTATTTATTCTATAACTCAAAGATGCGTACTACATAACTACCGTCGTCCAAATAATTATGTTTTTAATTTGCTTTGAATCTTAGATCCAGCCATCGCGCTGAGGCCAACTAGCCACTATCAAAATAATAATAATATACGAGGGATCAATAATAATAACATATGAAGGATCACGTGACTGGGCAGATGCGCTATTTGAACACGGTAGGTGGAACGTGGAATTTCTGATCTGAATAGTAGAAACATGATGTGTGTGTGGGGAATGTGGATCCTACCATGTGCCGGTCGTTTGTTCTTTATAATTCAAAAAGATTCCCTCCGCTAGCGCATGTAGTAATTAACAAACTGGAAAAAGACCTGTATTTTTCTAACAAAGGCCAATCAGATCAACGGTTTTTCTGCAAATCATTGCTCTCACTTTCCCATGCCTTGTCTTGGTATATCCGGCAAAATCATGGTATATCCGGCAAAATAATAATATGTTTTTTTTTTCCTCCGAATTTTGCACTAAGCGGTTTCTTTTGAGGCAAATCAATAAGATCGTTGGGCATATGATATAACCGTACATCGGTACGAAAACCGACCGTTATGCTTATATACTAGGCTAGTCCCCGTGCGATGCACGGCTGAAAAAACATACTTTAGATTAACACTTTTAGAAACATACATATAAGTAATATATTATTTTTAAAAAATTACCATTCTTTTACTTTACCCTATACAATTGTGCAGTTGCACGGCTGCCTTTAACAAAACATCCAAGTAATACCACGCCAAATAACTGGCACATTGACATTATTAATGCATTTTTTTGTTACTACAACAATTAATTTGATTGGATTAATCTAAACTTGTTTGTTATTATGTCCTTTACGACAATATATTGTTGTATCAATATAATGTAGAGGAATACAAGAAGGAAAGTTCAATTTAAATACAATTATTTATGGAAAAGTGAATTAAGTTATAGCATAGTAAAGAACAAAAAACAAAATCATTTCCAGCTTATTATATAGACTCTAATATTACATCAAAATGATAAAAATGGGTTTATTCATAGTTACTTACATTTGTAGTGGCTTCGTAACGCATTCTTAACAAATAAGTTTGCACCACCACGTTTGATCAAACCCGAGGGAACTTGCAAAGATGGAAAATAATTAAATCTAACGAAAATAATTTTAACTTTAAAATTACTGTAATAGAAGTAATTTCGAAAACAACACACGAAGTAAATCAATTATTAAGATTAAACATGCATAAAAATTTAAATTTGAGTCGTGCATTACAAACAGGTCCGGCCCTAGGAGTAGTCGGGGAAGACGACAGCCTAGAGCAACCGCCCGGATGGGGCAGCAAGGAGGAGGAAGAAGCAGCAGCAAGTTTTTGTGTATGTGTATTTTAAAAGGCTTTTGTGGAACAAAACTGGTTCTTCTGTTGGTTCAGTGGTAATGTATGTGTTTGTTGATTTTAAGGTCATATGTTCAAACCTCTATAGGGGCAATATTTTCATATTTTTTTCCACCTAACTCAACTTTGCCTTGGGAAGATCAAACATTTAGGTCGGCCCTGATTACAAAACAACTTAACACATATTATTACATTGTAACATGTAAAGCAAGCTAACAACATACGAATACCCACACGAATAATGTGACTGAATACATAAAAAAACACAGTATAAAATTAACAACATGACTAAAATATAATCTCTACCTTGTAGTACATACATTTGATGTTTACAATATTTAGCTTATTGCTTTGAAATTTAATACATTTGTGTTTGCAAAAACGGTTACATATTCAGCTCCTTCCCAAATCTGCAGATATCACAAAAGTGAGTGTACTTTGGTTTTCACATGCCAAATCAGAAAGATTAAACACGAACTTATGAATAAATCTGGATTTGGCAGTCATCAAGTCTAAGAGAGGTAAAAGGCTGACATCAAGAACAATATAGGAAAGGAAAATGTGTGTGCGGGCATGTGTGAATATAAAGAAACAATGAATTAGATTTCCACCTCCTGAGCTTCAGATAATGGTTTTCCATGACCAAAAAAAAAATTATGGTTTACTACTATAAATGGAATTCAATTCACAATTACCATTTTGCCTGACCAAAAAATTGACATGTTCAATCATCACAATTAACTAATCTTTAAGATCAATTAAAATCAAATCTTAATAAAAGGTGAACTACTGTATTAAGGACAAACGGTCTCATCAAAACCTGAAAACATATCTGAAATGCTACCATAGAGGTTGCCCTTAGTATGAAGCCAGTGATGACGCCAGTCATGCATACTGTCACTGATCCAACTCTTTCTAACAATAAGGAACCTACATTAGTAACCCTGAAAATTTATACGGTCACAATAGGTAGTTAGTAAGCATCAAGATGGAAATATATTTTATGATCAGCTGGACAATGCATTTGAAAGAAGACTGCATTTTGTTTAATTTTATTAGAGAAGATGAAAGATAAAAAATAAAGATGATACATTTACCATCTCAATTTCGCATTGAGATCGATAGGGAGCACATAATCATCAAAGCTTGTAGTCTCTCCATCTTTTTGAAACTATCAACTATAAGCATTAGTGACTGATCATCACACATTTAAGCTCATACTTTGAGTGTTTCAGTTTTCAAATGATATTTGTGATTTTCCACATTACTCCAGCCTCTACGTCCGTGCCTCAGCTCCTGACAGCACCATGTCCCGCTCATCCAAGTAAATTTCAGTAAGTGCAAAAGCAGATCTTCGAGCATCCCTATGTCTATCTCTGTCCACCAAAGATTTTCTAAGAAAGGTAATTTCATAAGTTTGAGGACAAACTGGAAACAATTATCCCTCCTCGACGGTGATTCATAATGTGGGAAGGATTGCTTTGTCAAGGAAGGATATGCTGCCCATTTATGACCAAGAGTAATGCATCTGAAGCATACCGAGGTTGTGACATTCATGTATCATAAAGACCAATATATAGGCTGACGTCAAATTCAGCCCAAGTTCACCAGCTGCGTCCACACAAACATAGTGAATTCCCATGTAAAAAAGCTGAAAATATATTATCATAGCTGAGTTAGGAAAACCGAACTGGATATGATAAATATAAATCTAAAAATTTGCACTCTATATTTTGTCAGCTGAATAGAACTATCATAGCTGAGTTAGGAGAACTGAACTAAATATGGAAATATCCAAACCAAGATTTAAAATCCAAGTTTCCATTTCCTTTTCGCTCAATAGAAAATTTATTTCTGTTTCGGTAATTCTGATTTGAAAATTCATGTTTTTTACTTAAAATATATAGGTAAAAATGTAATGCTAATATAAAACTATAGTAAATTATTTAATTTACATAAAAATACTTAACTTAAATTATTCAATTAACATCAAATCTGGGTTTTAAAATGTTCAAAATACACTTAGTATTTGGATGTCAGAGCCATGCAACTTTGTTAATTGTTGAACATGATATCAATAAACTATATATGAAGTCCATTAACATAGAAAATGACGTGAAAAACAAAGGCTTGGCAAGTAGTAGTTTTTTTTGTTATAGAAATACACATTTCTTTTGTAACACCTTAAAAATCAAACTTGCTAAATCCAAACCAATATTATTATCAACGTGTCACTATCCAACATAATATCCACTTTTCTTTTCTCAAGTACTTGAAATTAGTAGTCCTAGATTTATCACAGTATTGATCATTCTATGTTTGTCAACAACTGTATTAAAATAAAATCGAAAAACAAAATATTTAAATATCAAGAAATTCAATTAAATGAACTCTGACTTCAGGAGAAAGAAAATGATCAGGCTGGGCAATTTGGAAAATGGTTGTTATGATTTCAATTTGGTTATCAAACCTTGAAGAATCATATGCCTCACTAAAGGAACCTGTTTAGATAAATATATGAAAATTTGAAAAAGACTTATGTAATAAAAATGCAAAAAAATGCAAAACCTTATTCCAATAAAAGGTATGCTCTAAGGGTAAGTGCCAATGAACTTGTTTATTCACAAAAAGTTTCTCATCTTGCAGTGAATATCTAATCATATTTTTACATTGTAATAATGTATATTTAGTTGCTTAGTTTATATTTTAAGGTGCAACATTTGTCTTTTTCATCAAGTTTTTTTTCTATTATTGATTAAGAAAGAACTAATTTGTTAAGCAAATTTATTTTTCGGATTCTATTTTTAAGTGATATGATCTAATCTTCAATGTGAAGAGGTGTTTTGAATTGGTAAAAAAAATAATCCTATTTTCATGTTATAATAAGATTTAATTTGGTATTATTTGTAGAAGTAAATTTCAGTAAGTGCAAAAGCAGATCTTCGAGTGTCCCTATGCCTATTGTCTGCCAAAGATTTTCTAAGAAAGGTAATTTCATAAGTTTGAGGACAAACTGGAAACAATTATCCCACCTCGACCGTGATTCATAATGTGGGAAGGGCTGCTTTGTCAAGGAAGGATATGCTGCCCATTTGTGACCAAGAGGAACGCATCTGAAGCATCTTACTGAGGCTGTGACATTCATGTACCATGAAGACCAATATATATGCCGACATAAAATTCAGCCCAAGTTCACCAGCTACGTCGACACAAACATAGTGAATTCCCATGTAAAAAAGCTGAAAATATATTATCATAGCTGAGGTAGGAAAACCGAATAGGATATGATAAATATATAATCTAAAAATTAGCACTCTATATTGTTCAACTGAATAGAACTATCATAGCTGAGTTGGGAAAACCGAACTAAATATGGAAATATCCAAATAGGTTACCACTAAACATTGATCCACTATGTGATACAAATATGTACGCACACTTGTGAGTAGGTTATTATTACGACTATGATTATGCGATATTCTTGTCTAACATGTCTAACATAACCGTGTAAACATTTTGTTTTACCCCTTTTTCCCTTACTCTACAGCAACTGAATGCAGAAAGTCAAGAGGGCTTTCCATGTTGTTAAAAATTGACAGTCATCATTATACAAAAGTAAGAGGGATATCCAGTTTACAATTTTAAAAGAACATATCTCAGAAGCAGGAGCGAATATACAGAATTAGGCGGAATCATAAAGAATGAAAAAAATTTGCAGTTGCATATTTAGTGGGGTAGTATATACATTCTTTGGTTAATATAAATTTGCCAGCATTAATGACACTAAGAAATAACAATCCTAGATGTGTACAATTATGGTGGCAGAGTGGAAACAACAAAGAAAGCAACTCAAATATCAAATCAACGTTGTTCCGCTTATTAGTATTGGATCCCATTATATAATGACTGTTCAAAATATTATAAGAAAAATTACAATAAAATAGAGTACTATATAGTATGCTGACCTTTGCACTACAGTTATCGGAGGATAGCTCTCAGGCTCAACATTACATAATTCAGCGAATGCAATGTAAGGCAGGTTCACTTGATTGCAGAAATCTACTGGTGGGAAAACAAAAATAAACCATTTAAACAATTTGAATCTATTTCCACAGATAGCATCCAGATAAAATACGACTAATGTTTGTTGAACTACTCAGTTCGGCAAATACAGTAGTTTATTTTATTTTGTTCACATTTTGAAAACATGGGTAAAAGGTGTCAGTGGTTGTTCTCTAATGGATGAAACTTAGACCAATTTAGGTCAATGTATGGACGGTAATTAGTCCCATTATTAAGTTGGTATTCTGACTTCAATATATAGGACAAACCAACTGCATTGACAGAGTTGAGCATGTTATAACATCAGCAAAGTAGCATAATAAATTTGATGAAATTTATGTTTACCACTGTCAAATGTAAGGTTGCTTAATAGTACAGTTATTTGTCATTAACATCAATCAACGTGGAAAAATAGAGTGGATTACAGACAATAAGAAACCATAATTGGACAAAAGTGAAAAGTTAAGCAATAACCACATAATGAAAATTGAGTTCAGTTATGGAAAAAAATCAGTTGTAAGTTAAATGACAGATGATCAAGCAAGTAAGAGAGAAAAAATGGAGTCAAACTTGTAATATATTTATGAATTGCAAATGAAGTACCCAACCTTTCAAAGCTGAGGTGATTAGTTTGTTGATCCTAATAGCTGTACATTGTATCACAAACTAAAATTTAAAAAAGGAAGAGAAGAGAAAATGGAACACAAATGAAAATACCCTAAATTTTTTGATATTTGTAGATCGTGTTAACTGCGGGGATTAAGTTTAACAATTGCAAATGTAGTTCATATTCCTTTTGAGAAGTCATTGAGTAATTTGCAGACCTCGGTCGTTACAAAAAGGTTAATATGTAGGATTAAGACATTATAGTTTCAACTTTATACCTTCTGCTTGCTGCTGAGAGACTATTCCTTTTCCTACTAAATTTTACTTATAAATACATAAGTATGTGATATATTTCAAAACAATAAATATTTTTTGGAAAACGTAACACATGAGAAACAGCTTCCGTATAGAATCCATGAATCATGTTGTCTTCAAGTCGTCTTGCTTGCTCCTAAAATTAAGCAAGTGATATAAAAACACGCTTCTTCCTGTCTGCAACAATTATCAAAATCTTGTTCTAATATGTGAAGTACTATATTAATAAGTAATAAGCATAAAATTATTATCTTAAACAAATGTTTTGCTAAACCTGCCTTTTCAATTAAGAGCATAGCAGATTTTCTCCCTTATCTTTTTAAATCAGCACTGTTAACTTATGCCTTAATCTTCTCTAACCCTGTCACTAAAAATAAACATAAGAGAGTCATTACTTGTAGCCTAAATTACCAGGATAAGTATAACATTGTAGTTTCAACTTTATACCTTCTGATTGCTACTGACAGACTATTCCTTTTCGGCTTTTCCTACTAAATTTTTCCTATCAATACATAAGTATGTAATATATTTCAAAACAGTAAATATTTAAAAAAAACGTAAATAAACAAATAGATTAAATCTTACCTTTCGGTTAGCCTTCAAAATGGTGTAAGCAATCCTCCTTAAACTCAAGCAATTCCAACTTAGACGCACTCAGTAAAGCCTAAACCAAGCTACAGATCTTAAGCCGATGAACCCATCGAAACCATTTTTATGAATTTTCTTTAACCGCAGTTGAGATTGATTAAACAAATAGATTAAATCTTACCTTTCGGTTAGCCTTCAAAATGGTGTAAGCAATCCTCCTTAAACTCGAGCAATTCCAACTTAGACGCACTCAATAAAGCCTAAACCATGCTACATATCTTAAGCCGATGAACCAATCGAAACCATTTTCATGAATTTTCTTTAACCGCAATTGAGATCGATTATGGTTTACTGGCATAAAATAGAAGAGGAGGGAAGCACGAAATAGAAAAGGAGAAAGAAATAAAAAAAATTGTAAGAGTTGAGGTTGATGAAGAAAAAATGGATCAGAAATCTTGTTAATTGAGAACGTGGGAGAAATGAGGAAGTGAGACGAGGAAGAAATGGAAAGAGGGGACAGAGGAGAGGTCGACGATTGCTTAAAATGGGGAGAAGAATCTAACGTAGGGAAGAGCCATTTCAGAGAAGATGATGGATGTCTCTAGATTAGAAGAGCGGTCACTTTTATTTAAATGTCGCTCTTCTTATCAATGGATGTCTCTGGGTATGAAATAAATTAATTACTGCATTGAGAATGCTCCACAACATTGGAAATCAAAACCTGTAATTATTTGTAGACATACTTTTTATTTATTTATTTATTTATTTTTATTTAGATATATATGTATGTATGTATGTATGTATGGAAGCGGCTGTTCGGACACAAAATTAAACACAGAATTAGGGACACAAAATCTGGACCGTGGAATTTGTTTGTTCTTATGTGTGAGGTGGAATTCAGGTGGAAATCTTGTGGTTGAGATTGCTTGTGTCAAAATTTGTGTCAACATTTTGTGTTTAAATAGAATTTCCTATTTATATATATATATATATATATATATATATATATATATATCTGTTTGTCATCTAGCGTTTTGGCGGGAAAATGGAGAAATAAGTGAATGTGGTGCTGCCACGTGGCCTTAGTGGAGTTTGTTTTAGTATATAATAAGTAAGATACTTTTTGTCCTCTAGTTGTCGTCCTGTTATGTGTGAGGAGTGAATGGGGAGGGAATGTATAGGGAAGAGGATCAGTTTTGGAGGGAATTTTTTTATTTATTATTTAATTAGTGGTGTTGTGGAGGGAAAATGGTGAGTTTTGGAGTGAAAGTTGGCCTTGCTTTAGTATATAGTAAGATTTTGAGAAAGAAAATCACAACAGTTTCTAACCTGAAATAAACCTTTCAAACTGTCGATTTGAAAAAAAAAATCACATTTTTTTCAAGATATTTTCTAAACTGATTTTAATTATCTTTACGACCTACTTGCTGGAACAGACTGATAAAAACAAACTAAAATTTAAAGCTTGTAATAATCACTGAGTCATTGTTGTACTTGATATAAAACGCACTTGCATATATTTTATCTAGAAAATATAACTAGACATGTCTGTGTTATAAACGCAAAAACTTATTGATCACAACATTTTCATTTTAAAGTGTTTTGTTGGTGATGTTATTGACGCATTGATGGTAAAACTCGGTTACTGGATAGTCGAAATGGAGAAAGTGTTGAACGTTGTAAAGTGATGTTGACATTCTATTAATTTTGATGGATGGAGAATCCTTTTCCCTAAAAACTCAAAAAAGGTATTCTGGAAATCATATTCAATATTCTCTTTGTTACTAGTATAAAATGATGGTTTATATGAAATACCTAATTTAGTATCATATGATTGGTTAAGTTCTTTGACCAAATGGAAAACTTCCGAACTCTTATATGGCCTATTTTTTTCAACATCGACGATTGTAACATGGTAGTCGATGGCATTAAGGGTTGACAAAAGTGACTTGCGGTGGATAAACGTTCACAATATTAGAAAGTCCTTGGATGTGGAATTGATTATGGTTTAATACATGCAACCGTATAAATACAGTACGAGGGACTCCCTTGATAGGTTGCATCTGGAGTATTCTACATTCTGTAACATTCTTGATTTTACCATAGTATTATTAAGATATTTAATTAGATAAATAAAATAAAACAAGTTGTGTTAATGAGGAGAGCGAGATTTGATTGCTGATTAGACCATGCCTTAGAAAATATACAACTTATATTAATTAGAATGTTTAAATAAGGAGGAGGAACATGGGATGGGCTAAATGGAAGAAGAGGTCTTTCCTTATACTTAAAACTTTATTCTGTCATATCTCTCACTTCATCTTTACTCCAAACAAACTAAACCCTATGTGGATAGCCTTTACTGAGGAGAAAAGTCAAAGGGTTAAGGAATAAAAGCTTTGGGAGTCCAATCTATACCAAAATTTATCCTTTCTTAATCTATCAAGATGAATAATAACATATCGAAATTACCAAGTTCAATTTGGATTTAGGTTAAACCCAAATTATATATGTTTACTTATGACTGTTTGTGCCATGTTTGTTTGTTGAATGTTGACACATTTGAATGATTAAATGGATTATTTATGGAATTTGTTGAAGGTTTAAATTTTAAAACCTTATCATATGATAATAAATGACTTGAAATTTTAGTATGATGGCAAAATATTATTTTTGGAAGTTGTGTTGAATTTCATCAATTTTTATGCACATATAAAAATTTGGTGAATTTTTTAAGTTGGAAAATGCATATATTTCGATTTTCAATAATTCAAAATGATAGAATAACTTTTTTGGAACTGAAAATTTTATCAAGCAAATAATATATAAAAGTAACTTATTATGATTTTCGAAGTTTTTCCATATTTCCATGCATTGTTATAAATGTTCCAAGCTATAAAACTTTATGTAAATCATTTATTTATTATGGTAAATTAATAGGTTTGCAACTATTTAATAAGTTTAAACTTTAGATCAATGAAACAAATCTGAAAATTATTCGACAAAGGAATTTTTCCAGTCAATTAAATTTTGACAAGTACTTGAATTTGGTATAAAATGTTACTTTATATAGATAAAATACAATTTTTAAGTTAATTGCAGTATTGTCACTATCGAAACAAGGATGTCACCATTTCTTTACACCGCTTCATTCATATCGCCTCTTTATGTGTTGCTCCTCAAGGACGGGCATAATGTCAATAGATGTTGGTATGGAGCGGGTCAACAAGAGAAGATGCATGGAGTGATAATTACACTTTATTAGGTAACCCAACTTCATCATTCTAATATCGACACATGCAGCATCCTGCCCTCTTATATTTCGATAAAGAATTTAGGAGGCTTATATATATATATATATATATATATATGTGTGTGTGTGTATGTGTGTGTGTGTGTTTTAGATGTGCTGACATCTTATTGGTCGACATGCCTATGTGATACAAGTTTTAATGACTTATACCTATTTGGTGTTACACTCCAGTATTTTAAAGTGCAAACCCCATGTTTTAAATAATGTTGCTGTAACACCCAGCCTCCGCTAGGGTCACTCGCAAAGGAATGCACTAGCTTTAGAGGGGCATTATTGGTAAACATGCACAGAAATATCACAAGACAGAACATATAAAATAGCGGAAGTAAAATCGAACTTTCATAAACATTAATAATTAAGGTCTAAAGCCTTTTACATCAGAGTACATCAAAACCTATCTTGCAATAGTAAAGAAGCATAAAGACTTTTTCATAAATTATTCCCCAAGTAAAAACAGTAAAGTAGCCATAGCCAAGAAAAGTCCCAGCCATCCATGATGACCTTCGAGCAGAAGAAGTCCGAACTAAACAGCAGTGTTTCCTCCCTGTAACCTGGGGGGGGGGAAACGGAAGAAAAGAGGCGAAACAAAACGGGTCAGTCAAAAAGACTGAGTAAGTCCTATCTACTTCCAGTATAAAAACAGGTAAAGGTAACATGACATGCATAAACTGAAAGTAAACATAAGGGTAACTACAAGATAGATAAACTAAACCAGGGTAGCCGGTTGAACTACTGTGGCAAGGTAAACTAAGGTATCATGATAAACTATGATGTTATGATAAGTCAAGGTATCACATCGTCAGATTTCTATCGAGTACATTATCCCAAGGTATCTGCCCCGTCTAACATCCCACGGTATCTATTATGTATATTCTTCCTGGTTCTAACATGTATATTTGCTCTGCACCCTTCGTACTAGTATCTCAGCCTTGTTATGTGTTAACCATGAATGTCCCTTACTCAAAGTCGTGTAATGGTCCATGTCAACCTAATATATCGCATATATAGGTTACTCAAATCATATGTTTCTTTCATGTATATAAGTTCAGTCCTTTGCCGTACCTCGTACGGGCTTCCTCATGTCGTATTATCCTTGAAATCGTTTGGACTGTCACCCTTGTTCTAGCTAGGCTCTTCCATATGAATCATCGTTTGAACTATTAGGACTTACGCCACCTAGCACCACTAGGGATTACGCTTACCTATTGCACGCTTTCGTATTTCGGTTTGGGTTAAACCACCTAGGCCACTAGGGATTACGCTAACCCTCAACCGCGCCCTTTTTCCCACGCATTCATCGTGAATCGTTTTTCTATAACTGTATGCACATGTATCACATCGTGCCATCCGAGTCCTGTCACAGGGCAAACCAAGAAATACAGGACTCGGTCGGGAGCTTTAGATTTATCTGCCGATGCAGATACTAAGGTCTGCTTTTCTACACGTGGCTATGGTCCCACGAGACCCCTCCCTCAACTAGTGAAAGGCAACACAAGAGAAAATCTTGCATGAGAACTACACTCCGGCCAGCCCACATCCTACGGCCTACCTCACCCATAATTAGATAGCAAATTATGGTCTGTTGGGTGTTCCCTGCCCTTCCGTTCGTACACGCTTGACTCAAGATGGTAGATGATCGACGAACTTGCTATCTCGGGCACCTTATGTATTCGTCGGCTCACTGCTATCCACCCCAGTCTTTAGGTCGCTCGCATAGCAACCAAGGCATATTCTTGGTTCTTCTACCGCATACCTCAACCTCTCGTGAGCCTAGTATAATGACCTGGCAGCTCACAGAGGGATCCCAAGAATATCCTCACGTTCCCCGAAGCCGCTGCTTCGTTACCCCGTTCGTTGGAGCCTTTATCTAAATCAGATAGCCTGCTCCTACACGTATACTTAAACGTTGACCTAACGTATCGGGTTACTAATCCATCTAAGAAATGGTCCAAATTTCCTTGACTAAGAATTATTACTTAGTTTCCCTTAACTAAGGTTTACCACTTAGCCTTATTTCCATAATCCTTGTTAACTATGGTTATTTACCTAATCCTCCGAATTAGGGTTTATTTAATGGGTTAAGTGTCACTTAAGTTCATAACTTAGCCCGTCTACAAACCATGTCAAAATTGGCTAAGTATCCAAGTCCAAGACTTAACCCTACAAACCATGTGTCAAGTTAGCTAAGTATATTAAGCAATCCATAACTTAACCTCGTCTAATTATCATTTTAGATTGGTTAAGTATATACTAATTTGACCCTATCAAATTACCGAGTCAAATCGGTCAAGCGTATTCGAAACGATTCGTGACTTAGCCTTATCATGTTTTCACGTTAGATTGGTTAAGTATAGGTTAACTTAACCTCATCAAATTAACGAGTTAGATTGGTTAGGTATAGGTCACTTAACCTCATCAAATCATCGTGTTAAATTAGTTAAGTGTTTAACTTAACCCCATTAAATTACCAAGTTGGATTAATTAAATCTAGGCTAACTTAACCCCATCCCTTAACTGTATTATACGGTTAAGTGTCATTAAGAAAATTTACTTAACCTTATCACGTTATCGTGTTGGATTGATTAAGTGTTGGTTAACTTAATCCCGTCCACCATTCGTATAAAAATGGTCAAGTGTCATTAGGCAAATCAAGTTACTTACCCTACCCAAGCTTATCATGTTCTGTTAAGTATCATTAGCCTAATCAAATTACTTAACCCATTTTGTCCATGTCATATTTGGTTAAGCCTCATTACTCAAATTAACTTAACCTTATTATGTGGCATTAATTATTTAATGCACCCCAACCTCTCACATTAGACTTTGTTGTAGTTACTAGTTAAGCCGGGCGGGTCCGGGTAGATTTACACCACAACTTAGTCTAACCTCGGGTTCAAGCACAACATGACCAACTTCTCACATTGAGTCCTATTGTTTGCAACTACTAGTTAGGCCGGTCGGTTCCGGGTAGTTTTACGTTGCAAACTCAACCCAACCTCGAGTTGGCCACTTTCATGTTTAGTCTAGTGTCATGTTCATAGTCAAGTTTTCAAGCAATTGGGTAGACCTAACTTAATAGGTAAATTCCCAATGGGTAGACCTAACTTAATAGGTAAATTCCCAAGCTTATGTTTTTATGCATACTTACATGTCAACTTCCATGTTATATTTAATGTCACATGTTGTCATGTTATACCCATTTAACCCAAATCATGTTTCACATCATATTTTTATGAAACTTCAAGTTAAGTTTTTCATGTATATTCATGCTCGTCTAACCTAACCCCAAACGTGTTCCCAACGTAAGTATAGACGAGTCAACATAGTAGGAATACTATGACTACAAATTGGCCTCGATCATGCATAGTGTCATAAAAAGGGGTTTTGGCCACAAACACACAAAATGTCACAAGGGAATTTGGCCACAAACATGCATATTATCAAAGAGGGTTTGGACATAAACATGCACAACTTAAAAGAGGGGATTGGCCACGAGAATGCATAATCTCATAAAGGATTTGGCCACAAACTTGCATGTTAGCATAAGGGGTTTGGGTTCATAAACATGCATAAGCCCCAAAATCTTGTCTTAGCCAATGTTTCACAAGTAAAGTGGTTCCTAAAGGTTCATGCATAAAGACCCAAACTTGCAAGTTAAACTAGGTTATGCATAGCATGAGAGGCATGATTAAGTCACTCACATGGCCTAAAATCATAAACATGAACATAAGAGGCAAGGTAAGGTTCATATGGGTTCGCATAATCATGTTTAGCCTCATTTTATCCCATGTCATTATCAAAACTACCGTTTCCATCTAAAAGTAGCTAGAACTTACGTAGTTAGGCCTAGGGAAAGAAGCATGAATCATCTTGGCTAAGAAAGGTGCCTCCTTTGTTGAAGAATCGTCATGAAACCCGCATAGCAATGTTGATTTGGCCTCTATTTGGTGTAGCAAGCTTGCATCTTTTGATTTGAACCCGATTTGAATGCATAGGCTCTAGGGATTTGAGATGGAGGCTATGAGAGTAGAAATTTGGCCATAGTTTAGTTGCATGAATGAATAATGAGGATTTAGGATAGGTTAGGGTCTTATTTATAGATTAGGCAAGTGTTTTAGGCCATAGGATTAAACCTAGATTCAATCCAAGCCATCAAAGCATGTCTTGGGGAAGAAGTCAAGTGTAGGAACCATCTAGGGCCTTTAGATTAAAGATGGACCATGAGAACCATCCAAATGCAAAATCTGCATTTGAGCGAATCGGCCCACGGGTTGACAGCCAAACACCCTGGATTAACCCCTAGTCGACCCAGCGGGCTTGGGTCGACCTCAAAAATCGGCCGGTTCGGTTATTCCCCTCTCCTAATTCGCTGTTTTGAACATTTTTGCATATTTATATATTTAATTTTCAATTATATATATATATATATCAATATATATATATATATTTCTCTGCGCAACCCATTTCACTTAATTAAGTATACTTCAATTTGGGAATTTTTCGTGAAATTTCGCGAGGCCATATCTTGGTCATACGGACTCCGATTTTCGAAAACTCGGACTCTATTTCGCGTATTTTTCCGAGACGAACGCAAGGGCATAGCCCGTTTCACTTGATTCAGAATTTAAAATTAAATTCTGCCTTGATTCTCGTCTTAATCATGTTATCGAAATACGGGTTGTTACATTCTCCCCACCTTTTAGGATTTCGTCCCCGAAATCTCCAAGTTAGGAAGAACATATCCTACCGTCCATCATCCATCTACTCAAATCATCATCCACAAGCAACCATTGTCCTTAGATGATTTCTAATGCTGTATGAATATATGCAAAACGTGTGTGTACATGTTCCTTAGCTAATGCTAATGATCAGGCCTGAATAATCTTTCTAATGCAAAAATATGTATAGTGCCATGAATCCAACATGTATGCAAATAGTCCTAGTCATATAGATACTATATGCGTGCACAATCATTCATCCATATGCCACAACCGCATGATAATACATTCGATTTCATCCATAAACAAGTATAAATACTCGTCCATATGCAATATGAAGTGTGACCGAGTCGAGCTAGTATCTAATGTGTATTCGCGCATCCACGAGCAACCACTTGCAACCACTTGCAACCATATCAATCATAACATGTTTCAAATACATGTTTACATCCAGAGGGTTCTACCTAGGATTCCCTGAAACAGGGTCGAGAAGATAAACAGGACAAACTCCTTACAGGGTTTGTAACGGAGAATAGGACCGAGAGGATGTCCACAAAAGATAGCCTACAAGCAAGCTCAACAGAAAAACAGGGATCGAGGATATATTCCCAAAAGAGATATCATGCACGTATTTAGTCTTCAGTCTCCTGAGTCGCATTACCTTGAGCTTAGTTCCTTCGTGCCTTGACCGCCCCTTTTACTTCACGATTTCGCAGCTTCTTATTCCCTGTTTTCATAACATGAGTTGGAACTCATTTCCTCGTCGCCCCTCGTTCCACTTGCACTTATTCTCCTTCTCGAATACTTGGCGCAAACAGGACTGCGTACTCATGATTCCACGCAAGCTTTCCAAAATTTCATTAGTGAATCCTGGACCTCGTACCACAAGGTATTCCACGTAGAAAAACTTTCCCTTGCAAGTAAACAGGTTACCATGCGCACTTACTAGGGTAATTCCCATAACCCATACATAAGCGAAGTAAACCATCCGTTTTATTAGCGAACACCACTCGATCGGGTTTCTAATTCCCAACAAAGGCATCTAGGGATTCTAGGTAACTAATCATGACAGAACCCAAAAGGTTACGCGATACTTCAAGGGTATTACCAAAACAAGCCAAGAGTCTAACTACCCTCCTTCTAAAACCGAGAGTGGCACCCCTTACTGGATAACCACTTCATCCCTAGAATCCATCCACAACTTATAAACATAAGCATTATTTCCAAGCTCAACACTTGATATAGACATTCTCAAATCCAAACAAGCCATGAGTAAATGGACCGATCTCCCAATAGGACTTGAGACAAAAACGCGATCCTCTACTACGCTAGTACTAAGGTGCAGAGACTCAACTATCGAAGCGGACTTAAAAGATGCGGTGATCAATACAAAGTCCCGACAGGATGATAGAGAAGAAAAGCTAAACCTTTAACAAGATCGTTACCCTCCTTCTGAGGTACCCTAGAAATGAGAGCATACTATTGCCCTCCGAATGATCTTGTCCCTGTTCCATGATACTTAACTATCCGTCCCGTTTCACCATGCCAAAGGTACTCTCTCGTCATGGGTTTCATTGTTCATCTTTCTCCCTCCTTTGAGGACTAAGCCATACCAACACGTTGCTCACCCATAAGCTCATATCCTTTATCCTTGTTCTTACTATCCTTTCATGCATAACTCTGCAACGGTCTCTCGAGAACCACCTCCATCGTACGGGAAACACTTACGCAGCTAGAAAGACTAGTCGCAGTCAAAACCACTGTGACTACAGATGGAGGAAAGAAAGGAAAAGAGATTCAATCAAGGAAACAAGGATAATGCTAATGGCCTTTGGGGAATAGCCCTTTTTCTTTTTAAAAGAAATTTTTCTTGGAAAAATGCTTCTTTGTAAACGATTTTCAAATAGTTTTCAGAAGGTCTTTAAAAACTTTTGCCCAGTCTGGTAACCTTCTGCTCTGATACCAAATGTAACACCCAGCCTCCGCTAGGGTCACTCGCAAAGGAATGCACTAGTTTTAGAGGGGCATTATTGGTAAACATGCACAGAAATATCACAAGACAGAACATATAAAATAGCGGAAGTAAAATCGAACTTTCATAAACATTAATAATTAAGGTCTAAAGCCTTTTACATCAGAGTACATCAAAACCTATCTTGCAATAGTAAAGAAGCATAAAGACTTTTTCATAAATTATTCCCCAAGTAAAAACAGTAAAGTAGCCATAGCCAAGAAAAGTCCCAGCCATCCATGATGACCTTCGAGCAGAAGAAGTCCGAACTAAACAGCAGTGTTTCCTCCCTGTAACCTGGGGGGGAAACGGAAGAAAAGAGGCGAAACAAAACGGGTCAGTCAAAAAGACTGAGTAAGTCCTATCTACTTCCAGTATAAAAACAGGTAAAGGTAACATGACATGCATAAACTGAAAGTAAACATAAGGGTAACTACAAGATAGATAAACTAAACCAGGGTAGCCGGTTGAACTACTGTGGCAAGGTAAACTAAGGTATCATGATAAACTATGATGTTATGATAAGTCAAGGTATCACATCGTCAGATTTCTATCGAGTACATTATCCCAAGGTATCTGCCCCGTCTAACATCCCACGGTATCTATTATGTATATTCTTCCTGGTTCTAACATGTATATTTGCTCTGCACCCTTCGTACTAGTATCCCAGCCTGGTTATGTGTTAACCATGAATGTCCCTTACTCAAAGTCGTGTAATGGTCCATGTCAACCTAATATATCGCATATATAGGTTACTCAAATCATATGTTTCTTTCATGTATATAAGTTCAGTCCTTTGCCGTACCTCGTACGGGCTTCCTCATGTCGTATTATCCTTGAAATCGTTTGGACTGTCACCCTTGTTCTAGCTAGGCTCTTCCATATGAATCATCGTTTGAACTATTAGGACTTACGCCACCTAGCACCACTAGGGATTACGCTTACCTATTGCACGCTTTCGTATTTCGGTTTGGGTTAAACCACCTAGGCCACTAGGGATTACGCTAACCCTCAACCGCGCCCTTTTTCCCACGCATTCATCGTGAATCGTTTTTCTATAACTGTATGCACATGTATCACATCGTGCCATCCGAGTCCTGTCACAGGGCAAACCAAGAAATACAGGACTCGGTCGGGAGCTTTAGATTTATCTGCCGATGCAGATACTAAGGTCTGCTTTTCTACACGTGGCTATGGTCCCACGAGACCCCTCCCTCAACTAGTGAAAGGCAACATAAGAGAAAATCTTGCATGAGAACTACACTCCGGCCAGCCCACATCCTACGGCCTACCTCACCCATAATTAGATAGCAAATTATGGTCTGTTGGGTGTTCCCTGCCCTTCCGTTCGTACACGCTTGACTCAAGATGGTAGATGATCGACGAACTTGCTATCTCGGGCACCTTATGTATTCGTCGGCTCACTGCTATCCACCCCAGTCTTTAGGTCGCTCGCATAGCAACCAAGGCATATTCTTGGTTCTTCTACCGCAGACCTCAACCTCTCGTGAGCCTAGTATAATGACCTGGCAGCTCACAGAGGGATCCCAAGAATATCCTCACGTTCCCCGAAGCCGCTGCTTCGTTACCCCGTTCGTTGGAGCCTTTATCTAAATCAGATAGCCTGCTCCTACACGTATACTTAAACGTTGACCTAACGTATCGGGTTACTAATCCATCTAAGAAATGGTCCAAATTTCCTTGACTAAGAATTATTACTTAGTTTCCCTTAACTAAGGTTTACCACTTAGCCTTATTTCCATAATCCTTGTTAACTATGGTTATTTACCTAATCCTCCGAATTAGGGTTTATTTAATGGGTTAAGTGTCACTTAAGTTCATAACTTAGCCCGTCTACAAACCATGTCAAAATTGGCTAAGTATCCAAGTCCAAGACTTAACCCTACAAACCATGTGTCAAGTTAGCTAAGTATATTAAGCAATCCATAACTTAACCTCGTCTAATTATCATTTTAGATTGGTTAAGTATATACTAATTTGACCCTATCAAATTACCGAGTCAAATCGGTCAAGCGTATTCGAAACGATTCGTGACTTAGCCTTATCATGTTTTCACGTTAGATTGGTTAAGTATAGGTTAACTTAACCTCATCAAATTAACGAGTTAGATTGGTTAGGTATAGGTCACTTAACCTCATCAAATCATCGTGTTAAATTAGTTAAGTGTTTAACTTAACCCCATTAAATTACCAAGTTGGATTAATTAAATCTAGGCTAACTTAACCCCATCCCTTAACTGTATTATACGGTTAAGTGTCATTAAGAAAATTTACTTAACCTTATCACGTTATCGTGTTGGATTGATTAAGTGTTGGTTAACTTAATCCCGTCCACCATTCGTATAAAAATGGTCAAGTGTCATTAGGCAAATCAAGTTACTTACCCTACCCAAGCTTATCATGTTCTGTTAAGTATCATTAGCCTAATCAAATTACTTAACCCATTTTGTCCATGTCATATTTGGTTAAGCCTCATTACTCAAATTAACTTAACCCTATTATGTGGCATTAATTATTTAATGCACCCCAACCTCTCACATTAGACTTTGTTGTAGTTACTAGTTAAGCCGGGCGGGTCCGGGTAGATTTACACCACAACTTAGTCTAACCTCGGGTTCAAGCACAACATGACCAACTTCTCACATTGAGTCCTATTGTTTGCAACTACTAGTTAGGCCGGTCGGTTCCGGGTAGTTTTACGTTGCAAACTCAAGCCAACCTCGAGTTGGCCACTTTCATGTTTAGTCTAGTGTCATGTTCATAGTCAAGTTTTCAAGCAATTGGGTAGACCTAACTTAATAGGTAAATTCCCAATGGGTAGACCTAACTTAATAGGTAAATTCCCAAGCTTATGTTTTTATGCATACTTACATGTCAACTTCCATGTTATATTTAATGTCACATGTTGTCATGTTATACCCATTTAACCCAAATCATGTTTCACATCATATTTTTATGAAACTTCAAGTTAAGTTTTTCATGTATATTCATGCTCGTCTAACCTAACCCCAAACGTGTTCCCAACGTAAGTATAGATGAGTCAACATAGTAGGAATACTATGACTACAAATTGGCCTCGATCATGCATAGTGTCATAAAAAGGGGTTTTGGCCACAAACACACAAAATGTCACAAGGGAATTTGGCCACAAACATGCATATTATCAAAGAGGGTTTGGACATAAACATGCACAACTTAAAAGAGGGGATTGGCCACGAGCATGCATAATCTCATAAAGGATTTGGCCACAAACTTGCATGTTAGCATAAGGGGTTTGGGTTCATAAACATGCATAAGCCCCAAAATCTTGTCTTAGCCAATGTTTCACAAGTAAAGTGGTTCCTAAAGGTTCATGCATAAAGACCCAAACTTGCAAGTTAAACTAGGTTATGCATAGCATGAGAGGCATGATTAAGTCACTCACATGGCCTAAAATCATAAACATGAACATAAGAGGCAAGGTAAGGTTCATATGGGTTCGCATAATCATGTTTAGCCTCATTTTATCCCATGTCATTATCAAAACTACCGTTTCCATCTAAAAGTAGCTAGAACTTACGTAGTTAGGCCTAGGGAAAGAAGCATGAATCATCTTGGCTAAGAAAGGTGCCTCCTTTGTTGAAGAATCGTCATGAAACCCGCATAGCAATGTTGATTTGGCCTCTATTTGGTGTAGCAAGCTTGCATCTTTTGATTTGAACCCGATTTGAATGCATAGGCTCTAGGGATTTGAGATGGAGGCCATGAGAGTAGAAATTTGGCCATAGTTTAGTTGCATGAATGAACAATGAGGATTTAGGATAGGTTAGGGTCTTATTTATAGATTAGGCAAGTGTTTTAGGCCATAGGATTAAACCTAGATTCAATCCAAGCCATCAAAGCATGTCTTGGGGAAGAAGTCAAGTGTAGGAACCATCTAGGGCCTTTAGATTAAAGATGGACCATGAGAACCATCCAAATGCAAAATCTGCATTTGAGCGAATCGGCCCACGGGTTGACAGCCAAACACCCTGGATTAACCCCTAGTCGACCCAGCAGGCTCGGGTCGACCTCAAAAATCGGCCGGTTCGGTTATTCCCCTCTCCTAATTCGCTGTTTTGAACATTTTTGCATATTTATTTATTTAATTTTCAATTATATATATATATATATATATATATCAATATATATATATATTTCTCTGCGCAACCCATTTCACTTAATTAAGTATACTTCAATTTGGGAATTTTTCGTGAAATTTCGCGAGGCCATATCTTGGTCATACGGACTCCGATTTTCGAAAACTCGGACTCTATTTCGCGTATTTTTCCGAGACGAACGCAAGGGCATAGCCCGTTTCACTTGATTCAGAATTTAAAATTAAATTCTGCCTTGATTCTCGTCTTAATCATGTTATCGAAATACGGGTTGTTACAGCTGCGGACACCGATAAATAAAGAGCCCTTATGTTACCGCCTCGAGCGGGCAAATTCTAAATCATCTGGTTTTACTATATATTGTATTTGAAAGGTGGACAAAGCTCGTCCATCGATACAACCATGTCACCTATTTTCAAATGATCTATTATTATAGTATTTTAGCTTTATAGCCTTAAAATTTTGAAGTATGTTTACTTTTGGAAGACAAAGGTTTCCATCAACATAACATGGAAAAGCATATATTTGACATAATGATCTGAATAGTAGAAGTGTTATGAATTTCCTTGCTTTTAGTGTTGATTTCAAAGAATTGAAATATTTATAAGGATATTTTTTTTCAAGGAAATATTAAAAGTGTTTAGCCCAACGCTTATTGTTCCTATCACCATTAATTAATTTGGGACAAGGATAAGTTTAACTCGGATGATTTGAGAACCAAATAGGACTGGTATAGGTCGCAACCTAAACTATAACTGTCGCTCCTAACTAATATTGGACCAAAATTTCAGTGCCTAGGGCATTGGTTAGGGTAAAACTAAGAGTAGGTTATGCACATAATGGAAAACAAAAAAAAATCTAGGTTATTGATCAGCTACCAAAACCAATAGGTTCTTAGTCGGCATAGTAACACTATGAGATAGACAAAATGTCAAATAGGTAAGTATGAAAAGATGGGTTGTTTAGAGTTTTGTATCTGGTAGGCATGAGTCAGTCATATAAGTTTGTAGTTATCCTGGTAAAAATATGAAGTACAAACATGTTGTCAAAATTACCTGTTTGGCGCGCACGCCTTTGTTTGAATATGATTATTATGTTTAATAGCCAATGTGATTACAGGAGCAGAGTTTGATTAATATAATAAGGATACTGGTGAAGAAGGAAACCCTTTCCATAAAGTTGTCTAGTTCCATGAGATAATCGAGATTGTAATGAGCCGCCCTTTATGATACCTAAAGGTATACGCCTTACAACATCATCTTACTTCCAAATACCATAAAAGACAGATTACCGAGGTAAATTTAGAACGAACCATCAAGTCAAGACATTGATAAGTTTTCACAATGGAATGACAATGTATAATATACAAAATCTACATAGATAGAAATATAATTACAATATATAAGAGACCATATTAATAGAAGAAACTGAAAAATGAATATCAATACATAATAGTCAATATTTATCAACTTCACAATACACAGAGTTATGCATAAATATCTGATACAACAATCTCATATATAATAGTAGATCTATCATATACAACAATTACAACATGTATAAATATCGAAACATCGATGTCACACTCCAAATGCTCCACCTACGCACTTTAAAAGCATATCCCAATAAGCACTCAACTCTCAAACTACTTGTTAACGCCAAAAATGGCACCAACACCATAATTAAGAGAAAGCACTATCCCTTTACAGAGAAAACAATATAGAATAGATAAGAATAAACGAAAAATGTAAGAAAAAGAAAAGTAAAGTAAAGAAAGAGACACAATTTTATAGCAGTTCAACTATTGATAAGACCTACATCTACTTTGAATATCTTTAGTATTATCTTTTCTATGCCAAATTAAAATGAATATTGGTTTGAATACAATGATCTCCACAGTAAATAAACAAATAAGATTCACAAGTACTACCAGTCATCAGAGTAAATCTCGATAATCCGTTTAGACGATAAGAGCTTGCTATATTTAGAGATGAGAGATGGCTATGCTGAAATCTAGCAGAGTTCCGGTAGGTAAAAGATCAATCCCCCTTTTTTGTACCAACATGCAAAGTATTTATAGGATTGGCAGAAGGAATTGGGCTAACCTCGCTTGCACGTAGCCTCGAAATATTATAGGAAGGCCACGACCAAAATCTCATCCTCATATGACTTGATACCATAGATTGGTATCGGTCAATGGACTATGGACCGTGATCAACTTGCAAAAATATTTATTTTTATGCTCATATCTTATTTTTATTGTATATAAATATTACTTTAGGTATTTTGTGTATTTTCACAGATTGTCAATTAATGTCTCCTATATCTCAATCAAAGACCAATTGCATAGAAAAATGCTACTTTTCAGAATCGACAAGTTTTCAAACCCAAAAGATGTTGTCGCTCACTGGTAATGACCTGGAAATTTGGATAGAGTGTTCCGAGTTCAATCCCTATCAAGCCCTCCTTTTGCCGAAGAAAGGAACAGGATTACTGCACACCTCGCCTCATGTGTTTTGAAGAATATACGGATTAGTGATATACATACATACATACATACATATATATATTCATATGTATGTAAGTCTGTATGATATACACTAATAAATATTTCAAGAATTGGGCATATTCTTCTTAGGAAAATCAAAGTAAATCTTTCATATTTACTTTCTATTGAGAAGAAGATTTGATACGGTTATTTCAAAAAGAAAAGCCAATCAATCTGCCACATGCCAATAATCAGAAGAGGGAATCTCCATGGAATATCTCAAATCCATTGTAAAACCCGATACCTTTCTTTTCTCAATTAAAAAAGCTTTCTTTTCTTTTATTTTTGCATTTTTTATTTTCTAGCAACGTATGTCGTCTATACAATTAGATTTGGTAGAGCATAAGTTGTCTTTGTAATTTTATTTTTCATTAGGGATTATCATCTGATTAGATTCAACGGTAATCCTAATTTTACTTTTTGTTTGTTTATTTCCTTCCTACAGTTTTTAATTTAGTACTCTGTTTATTTTTATATCATTAATTTATTATAGATCTGATTAGATTCGAATATGTACTAAATTCAATTGCAGTTTTAATTTGTTTTCATTGATAATTGTAATTTGATTGTCGGTTCAATTAGATTTGTTTTAAACCAATTTGCAATTTCAATTTTTATTATTTCAATCAAATCTCCAAATTTCATCTAACTCGCCCATGAAATCGTGTAAATAATAAATTTTAATTTTCCTCCCGGTGTTTGACCTGCATATTACGCACCTGTGCGCCTGTAGTCAATTTATAATAAATTTATGCTTTTCTATTCCATAGGAAAGTATCAAACAAGTTTTTGGCATCATTGTCGGGGAGGCAACAATTAAATTTTATTATTTATTTAATTTTTTATTTGTGTTAGTTCCTTTTCCTTTTGTTTTCTTTTATATATAGAAAATAAAATCTTGATTAGTTGATTGGGTATTACATATTGATATTACAATCTCTAAACGAAGAGAAAAATTTTCTTGCTAATTTTTCTTTATTTCTTTCCTTTTTTTCATTTGTTTCTTTCCTTTCTACAAGTTCATAAAAGTCCAAAAAAAAAACAATTCTAATTTTTTTCATGGCCCTCTATACATCATCTACTACTACAATCAACTATCAGCCCCACCTACTCGAAATAGACCCGTTCATCACCTGCATCAACCAAAACTTCCATCACAACCTATCTTCTCCTGCCACATACAACTACCGTACCTCCCTTCCTATACCATAATCCACAAAATCACCACCATCACAGTCCACCCAAACTCGCACTAATCACGCAACTGTCTTATAGCCACAACTCATGACGAATACAACATCTCCCTTCAACGTCTTCCACAACCAATTTCCACAGCACCTTCTACAACAACATCCTCTAACCTAGCAAAATCGCTCACCATCTTCACTGTGCATTGCCCAACCCTGGACTCCTTCATCAAACTACAAAAACTTCCCCTCATTTCATCAACACGCATCTCCGTAATACTTCATCTACATGCCAGCATACACATTCATCGGCCTACCTGAAACCACCACTGCAAACCAACTGACTCGAAATTACTTCAGACAAACCAACAGCCAATTTCCGCAACAACCTTCATCTCATCCGTAGTCAATTCGTACACCACCACCATCATTATCGCAACCTAAAACATCTCCTGCCTCCCGTCCACAAAACACAACCAACCGATACAAAAATCCAACAACAACTCGAACAATCACCAGTTTCTCAACCCTCATCACACAAACAACCATAACTCGAAACCCCTATGTGATTTCCTTTAAACCAAGCTCTACTTAAAAAAAAATCAAATCGACAACTTCAAACCCTAATTCACAGTCCTCGTTCATCACTGCAAGCGCGACTTCGAACTCGAAAACCCTGCAAGCCTCAATCAAAAAATTGCTTCAAATCGGAACTACCAACAGCCAATTTGAAAACCCTAATACCAAATTCGAACAGCAAAACCAAACCCTCAAATAATCGAATGTTGATAACCAACAACCCAAATTCATTCAAACATCTGAGTGAAATTTCAAAAGAAAAAAAAGGGGTGCAGACTTGAATTTTAGTTTTTCCTTGGGTTCGAAAATTTTGATTTATTGGGGAAACTCCTAAGTTTCGATTACCAATATAACGTATTTGGTATGCGGAGTATGCCAAAAAAATAAAAAAATAAAAGGGTTTTTAATTTGGACTTGCCCGTTACGTGGAACATGATTAAAGAATATTAGGTTGATTTGTTTCATGTGACCAGTGCAAACTAGCTAAGTTTGGTTTATTTTCCTATTTTTTTGAGCTGTATTTTGTCTGGTTTTGATTGAGTTGTTGTTTTCTTTTTTCCTTCCTATTTTCAACTGTCTATCATTTTTTTCAAAAAAAAAAAAGAATCACAAAGGAAAAAGGACGAATCAAACGAACAAATTCAAGCTAAACAAAGATTCAGAGGTCAAGCAATTTACAAATAGTAGAGTCTGAACTGTTAGCGTACTCAACTGCACTGGAAGGACTGCTATACCCCACTGTAAAGAATTTCTAAGCTCTACAGGTTCGATAGCTACTTAAAAATATATAGACATTGCTTGAAAAAAATTTCTGGAGGGTTAGCGGCTTACTTGTACAATTATTTTTTATTTCTGCAATTGTTATTGTCTGATTGTTGTATTACTGAAATTTCTAAATAAATTTGGTGAGGAACGAATTTCCAAAAATAAAATCATCACTCTCGTCATTTTTCAACAATAAAACTTGACTAGACGTTGCAAAATATTTAACTACAAGAGTGTATTTTGTGAAATTGATTCTCTCAAGGGTTTGATCGCGGACATATATTAGTTTAATTTGTTGAACTTTTAGCAAAAGTGGTTGCATACTACCTGTAAAACATTGGTCGTATCCCTTAGTACCTATACTATATGTGAACTGCCATCATACCCTCTTCCCCCTTCAAATCGAGATTATCAACTAATAAGATATACTTGAGTACGTTATCTATTTTGTAATAAGAGTTACTTGTGTCAACCTTAAGTTTTGGATTTTTTTATATTCGACAACAATGAGTAAAAAAAGTGTTAGCCACCATAATTCTCCTGGGGTTTCTCAAATAAATCATTTTTTTCAAACGATATTGATTATAATGGAATAAATCAAAACATTCAAAATCTCAATGTTAGGATGGGCAGGCCTTTGTCACTTTGAGATCGATGCTATCCAACTAGGACTGTTCAACCTTCTGTCATAGTATTCCCACCAGTTGAAGGAAATTTTAAGCTCAAACATTCGTTTATTCAAGAGGTACCAAATTTACTAGTTCTATAAATGCTTATGAATTTCTAAGTGAATTTGAATTGTATACATCTACAACTGAAATGCAACAATTATTTAATGAGTCAATCGAGCTAAGGCTAATTCTATTCGCACTAGTTGAAAGCGCTAAAAAGATGCCTAAATTCTCTTTCTAGAACATTCCTTAAGAAGTTGGGATAAATTTTTCAATATATTCTTTAAAAAAATTCCCATTCCAAAATTTTTAATAATTCGAACTGAAATAAATCAGTTCTCTCAAAACAAGGGAGAAACTTTTTCAAAATACTTTGAGAGATTCAACCAACTACTATATATGTAGCTGTCCTAATCATGAACTTCAAAAACATCATTTATGTCGAATTGCATATGAAGGGCTAAACTATCAAATTAGATCACAACTAGACTCGGTGTGCGTGAGAGAATTTATGTCTACAACAACCAATGAAACTTGAGAATTCTTAGAAAATTATTCTGAAATGGACATGCAATGGGAGTCAATTCATGTTCCTATCCGTACTTCTACTAGAGGAGTGCATGTTGTGGATCCAATTCATATTCCCTTCAAAACTCAAACCCCTCAAATCGGAGAAGGACAGCACCATTGTTACCCTCAAGATCAAGCCTATGTCATAGCTGAAAATAACCCTTATTAGTCCATGTATAACCCTAGTTGGATAAATCATCCCAATTTCTCGTGATCTAATCCAAATAATGTTGCAAATCCATCTCACATGATACCGAATTCGTATTACCAAGCTCCATTTTCTTTTAGTCCTCAAACTTCTCAATTTTTACCTCAATCTAAGCCTTCAAGTCAACCATATAGGCATTCTAACTTTCAATCGTCGACCTAGTCTCCTTCATCTTTTGAAACTTCAAAGGAAAGTGTTCGAATAGGAAAACAAATAAATAATCAATATGCTAAACTCGAACAATTGATGAATACGATGATGGAACTAATAAGAAAGGAAAATTTCCTAGTCAACCTGAGGTGAATCCAAAATATAATTCTCGTACTGAGAACTCTTGTGAGGACAAAAAACATAATTTGGTCAACTCGGTCATTGCTCTTAGGTCTAGAAAAACAATTGAAAATAATGTCGGCAATCTCGACAATCATTGATTCCGACTCCAATCGAAAAGCTTGACACTCTTACGATGGCAATCAAGGCCAATTCTTCTGAACCTTCCAAATCTCCATCTTCTTCCAATGTTGGCAGTCCCAACATCTCTTCTTTTGATGTCGGCAACCCCAACAATATCTCTTCTTCTATTGTTGGCAATCCTAACATCTCATCTTCTATACCTTTACCGCCCTCAATTCCCTTATCGAAACCTTCTTTCTTGAACGATAAAATTTCATAGAATCCATAAACAAGGTGCTCCATATTCTCATAGACTTAACAGTAAGACAAAGGATTTGAATTTCGAAAAAAATTCTTGAAATCTTCAAATAAGTTTGTGTTAATATTCCACTCTTAGACACCATCGAACAAATCCCTCATATGCCAAGTGCTTGAAAAAGCTATGCACGCAAAAACAAGCTACTAATGTTCCTAAAACTGCCTTCTTGACAGCGAATACTAGCTTTATTTTCTCAAACACTGCACCAATCAAGTATAAGGACCCGGTTGCCCTATAATCAGTTGCAAAATAGGTAATACCAACATTAGTCATGCCCAACTTGATCTTGGTGTAAGTGTCACTCTTCTTCCCTACCCTGTTTATCATCAACTTGAACTAGGGGAATTGAAACCCACAAACATAACAATTCAACTGGTTGATCAATCTGTTAAAAAGCCATTGGGTATAATTGAAGATGTTTTGATTCAGATTGAACAATTCTATTTTCCCATAGATTTCATAGTCATAGAAACCAAGACTATTTCGAATCCTGATAGTCAAATTCCATTGATTTCGGGTCGTCCCTTCTTAGCCACCTCAGATGCTATTATAAATTGTAAGAGCGACCAACTTTGGCTATTGCTTGGGCACTTAACCATTGAACTAAATATTTTTCATCAACCCAAAGAGTCTGAAATAGGAGAAGTCGACATTATAGAAATAGTCTTAGATGACACGTCTGATTTATCTCCACAGAAAGATTCACTTTCCTCAATAGACATATCCACTATGTCTTTTGAAAAACTATTAGAAGAAGTGCTTATATTCTTAAATGACGAAAATGAATCTAGGGAATGTCTCGAAGATAATCTTAGTTCCATACCATTGACTGAAATTATTGTTAAAAACACAAGTTTGTGGGATTATGATTTGAATGGTATAAACACTTGGCATGAAAAAAATTCATAGGAAGGATTTCGTTTTCAGAATTCACTAACAAGCTTGTTGTACCTCACAAACCAGATAATCAATCATCGTGCATCATTTTCGATAGAGGCAAGCGTGGAGGGAAAAAGAAACATGATTTTTCATAAAACATTCATCATCATCATAAATTTCATTTTGCATTTGATTTTCATTCGCATATAATTGTTAAATTTCATTTCATTTTAAAAAGCATTCTTCATTTAATCCATCTTTGGGTACTATCTTTCAAATTTAGAAAACGTGTTTACAGTGTGGACACTGTTTTGATGAAGTGTGGGGTGAGTCTACATTGCATTATTTTATTTTATTTTTTCATTTTCATGCATTTAGTTAGGACCATTATTGTGGCGATTGCCCACAACCCCTGCACTAACCAAGAGGAACAATGCGCTGAAGGGTGTGCCAGACAGTTATGGACGATCATCAAGGTATGATAACACAAACGGTACGTGTCGTAAATCTCATAGTGTAAGGATAAAATATAATAGAACATATACAATAGGTAATATTAGTGAAGCAGAAAACACTAATCTTTCATAACAACTAGAAAGTAATATCCAAACACGTGGATAACAACAACAGTGTTTATACAACTTTGCCTCACTAGAGCACCCGATGAAGAATAACAGACAACGAAAATCCAAATACTATATAGTAGGTAAGATAATACGCCAGCCTCATGCTCGCCTCCGAATTGCAACGTCCTCACTAAGATATCAGCTGTCACCTAGTCGCCCATCCACAGCCAACAACCCAAGGTAATTAGAGGGAAACATAAAACCTTGAGTCAGACAACAGTCTTAGTGTGCGATAAAATAGCTAACAAACATTATCGATAAAGTATATGAGAATGGATAGATAAATATACTAATCTACCCACTACACCAGAGAAGAACCCAAACCTGCCTTCCCCACATCCAACAGTGACAGCCTTTACATCAAACATTTCAACCATTCACCCAAGGAAACCAAAACAACCATTTATTCATGGCAATCAGAAGCAACTAACAATAGCATTTATAACATCTAGATTATATATCTCACGCAAACCATCCTAATCGAATTCAACATTCCTCAAGCACAAGCCCCACAGGCCTAAACCAATATCAGACAAGCACCCAAGGAACATCTCCTTCGATGTTGGATAATCTACGTGAGATGGTACAAACAAAACATCCTGCATACATGACAGACTCTAGCTATCACCGCCAATCCTACTTCAAAACCATCGTTAATCGTATGACGACCAAACTTGCCATATGTCAAGGGCTACTGGTAACCCCAGTTCTAGCATAAACTCCATACGCCTTTTAGCAGTACGTATACTTGTCCAACCTTGACAACTAGGCCTTTCAAAGATACCTAGAGTACTCGACCAACAACCTTCTAGTCATTTGGGTGCCCCCATTGTACCTCTGCTTTGAGCTTGATAGAACTTATGACAACGATAATTTCTCAGCCTTCACATCTCTAGTCATCTAACCTGACGACTTTTCAAAGCTCAAGTAACCTTCTCAAGTAACTATTATCCACCAACTCACGACCTTTGAGTTGTCATCTCATTCGTTGTTCCACACCGATCAACGAACACATTCAACCCTTCAAATATTTCCACTTGAATTCTCCTCGAAGTCACAACATCATAAAACCAAATAACATCGATATATGATTCAATACCATTCATAGCGTTACGTCCATTTGCTATGAAATAAACCACAACATTTATGCCCCTAACCATAGCATTTAGACCCCACTGCGCTACGGTAGGGGTTCGGGTACTTTTGCCCTTTTTTTTTTAAAAAGCTCTTTTTGTTCAAATATGGGTCATACCCAAAAAATAAAAAATTTCATAAATGACCTTGTGCGACCGACTCATCCTCTTAGAGTCGATCGAACCATCGTAACCCTTCCCGGTCGATCCATCAATTCAAACAGAAGACCTGTAACAACCCGGAAAATCAGAAACAATTTAAAAATTTTAATTTGGATATTTATATGAATTTTAAATATTTAAATGATTTATTTTAAATAATAATGATTTAAAATTTATTTAAATCAGAGTTAGAACATATATATTTATTTTAATTATAAAACGAGCCTGAAATGGCCCTGTAGTTTAAAAATTTGATTTCAAATTTCAAATGAATGTACAGAATCCAAAACAAATCGGAATTCATTAAAACCAGAAATATTTGAATCTATTTAATTATATCTTTCTAACGAATGTGAAAAATTCAGATTTCATAATGAGAATTGAAAGTTATGTCCAGTTTAAAATTTAAAATAGTAGCTATGGAATTTAATATAATATATAGTCCTTAAAAATAGTCATTTTTGAAAACGACCTCCGTTTTTGACGAAAACACTTCTGTTGAATCTGGGATGTCAAATTATTGCTAGATTTAAATTTTCATAATTTTTGGAATTGATATGTGAGCGTGGTAAATTAAAACGTGTTCGGTAATTTCAGTTTGAATTAGATCAACCATTAAAAAGCCATTTTTTCAAACTGTCCCCAAATTCGACGAAATTAATTTTGCTAGGATCGCATCGCCAAAACATAGCTAGATTTATTTTTTGGTAATTTTTGGAATTAGTGTGTGGACCTGGTAATTTAAAATGTTCATTCAAATCCAATATTGAATGTTATATATTTTAATTTTGAAAATAACTGACTGAAATAGTCAAATGGGCCAACGAAACATATTCCATTATGTCCGGAATGGGGGTATTTAGCTAGGGTGACAGTCGTTGGGTTTGATTTGGTGTTCGTATGGGTTAATTGGCCTTTTTGGAAGTAAAGAATTAAATAATAAAATTATAAAACCTGGCCAATGAGATAATTCCCGAACCCTAATTAATTTTACACGGGGCCACCTCTCTCTATCGATCAACGGTAGAAACCATTGAATTTCCCCCCTTTGATTTCTCTTGATTATCTCAATGAAATGCACCGATCCTTAAGGCAATTCTATAGAGAATCTCTCGATCTTCAAATCTATACTAGTGCCATAATTTCTGGAGGTGTATTTTCACCAATCCGAGCCTCCAAAGGTAGCCGCGTCGCCCTCGTTCCCCCCCAAACCGCTGTCGAGTTGACCCTGCTTCCTGGAGGTGGTGCGCCTCATGTAGCCTTACAGCGTGGTGGAACCTGATCGCCTTATAGCTGTGCGGATTTGAAGCAAAATCGAAACCTAGTTTCAAACGATTTATTGAAGGTATCGGCCTTTATAATTTAAACTGTTTTCAACATATAAAAGCGTTGCAAAGTTGAATTAAATTATAAAAAACTCATATCTTTCTCGTACGGTGATGAAATCCGATGAAACAGAAAGCATTGTGATCGTTACAACGTCTTCTACATTGTAGAAGAGACCAGCAGAATTTTAGAGCCATCTACAATTTTAGCTGAAGTCAAAACCAATGTGAGATTTTTGAATTCAAAAATAAATGAATAAAATTATATTAGGTTGCAGATGGGGTTAGTAGCTTCTGACACTGTCGTCTGCAGACCATGGACGACTTGCTTGTATTATGGTGTGAAATTGATTGTGGTTGCAACTAAATTGATTGTGTTTGTGGTAAATTCACAGTGTTGTGAAAATGAATTGTTTTGTGGAAATTATAAAAATAAAACCCTTGTATCGCCTCGAGGCCTAGGATAGCAGAGGAGCCGTGCTGGACACGGTGCCGGTTTTAATTTTCCTGCCGTTATAATGCCGTTTTTTTTTTTGAAATATTCATATGTTGAAAAATATTCATATATGAATGAAAATTGTTTGAACAATAAAAATCACATTTTTATTGTATGTACTAAATATATAAAATATTCATATATGAAATGAAAATTGTTTAAACAATAAAAATCACATTTTTATTGTTTGTACAAAATATGTAAAATATTCATGTATGAAATAAAGATTGTTTAAGCAATAAAAATTACATTTTTATTGTATGAATAGAATATGTAAAAATAATCATTATTTGAAATAAAATATGTTAACAGTTAAAATTACATTTTTATTGTATGAATAGAATATGTAAAAATGATCACTATTTGAAATAAAAATATGTTAACAATAAAAATCACAATTTTATTGTATGAATAGAATATGTAAAATTGATCATTAGTTGAAATAAAAATATGTTAACAATAAATTTTTTTTTTGGTATGAATAGAATATGTAGAAATAATCATTATTTGAAATAGAAAAGTTTAACAATGTAAAAATTTACATTTTTATTGTATATAAGAAACGATGAAAAATATCAATGTTTGAAATATAAATGTTTAGCAATAAAAATTTACATTTTTATTGTATATAAGAAATGATGAGAAATATTCATTTTTTGGAATTAAATGATTGGACAGTAAAAAATACATTCTTATTGTATGTTTAATTCTTGAAAAAGATGCATGATTGAAGAAAATGTTTTGTTGACAATAAAAATTACATTTTTATTGCATGTTTGATTCATTAAAAAGAATCATGTTTTGAATAAAAAGATTAGACAATAAAAATTGCATTTTTATTGTATTGTTGATTCATTAAAATAATTTCATTTGCATGTTAGAGAAGTTAGAAAAAAAGATCATTTGTTAAACATGTATTGATTCATTAAAATATTATTTTTAACATGTTAATGAAGTGAAGTAAATAGACATATCTTGAGATATATTTTTGTTCATTAAAAATATAATTTTTAACATGAATATGAAGTGTATAAAATTTACATGAAATGAAATAAATGATTTTGAATCATCAAACGAATTATATCAATATATAAATTAAAATTAAACGAATCGCGCAGCTGCAGTTCGCATTTTGAAATTGTAACTTTAAAAACCGAGAGATCCGACCGTCTGATTTTCCCAAAACTGGAATCATTGGGTTCGTTTTGGAAAGATATTTCCAAGGATATAAAATTTGCTAAGATCCAACGGTTAGATTTTGAGGAATGTGTAATTCAAATTTTAATAAAAACAGCGTCAGGGCCGCGTAATGACCTGAAGCGTTGTTTAATTAAAAGAGGCTATTTTTACATAAATAAAAATAGCTATAAATCGTTATAAAATATTATAAATGATATGAAATAAAAAGAATTGATTTGAATTATATATATACGCGAATTATTTGAAAAGCCCGAGTTAATTCTCATTTCAGATAATTAAACGACGACTAGAAGTCGAAGATATTGAAGACGGTGATTCAAGATCGGCGATCTTCACATCGAATGGACGACTACTAGTGCCTTTGATTGGAGTTGCTGCCATGAAAGGTTTATAGTGGTAGTTGTCTGGACGTACTTGTTGGTTGTCCGGATATGCGAGAGCCTCTCTTCTGTATTGGACATATGAAGCGAGGAATAAGGTGTCTCCAGTTTCGTTCAGACCCAAAACGGACTAGTAAATGGATGTGTGTCTGACATTGGATTTTATTCTGTGCTAACTGATTTCTATTAAATATATATCTGCTTGGTGGTGAAGTATTTATTCTCTTGCTTAACACTCTTCTCTGGGACGTACGAGCTCAGAGGTTATATATCGATAGACATCACTCGCATGACGTGAATTGTCAGTGTGGCATGCCAAGATGCAAATGATCAAGGCTTTTGTTGAAAAGCAAAGCCTTGTGGTTGATGATCAAAGCACAACTTTAATTAGCATAGCTTTGTGTATAGTGTTAATTCGCGAGCCTCACACCCCGGTATGAACCAGAAACGGGAGAAGGACCCTAGGGAGGACATGCATTTCTTTCTAGCTAGAAGTGGTGTCATGGTATGGAGTCCAGACATTTTTACTTATGTGGATAATGGAAAGCGCGGTACCTGGATTTGAGTCCCTAGTGACTCTTGATTTATGCCCCATAGGGCGGGGAAATGTATTGTTCAGGAATTGCCAATCCTCAAACGTAAGAGAGGACCGGCACTGGCGCTCCAAGGGACGATGCGTTCTGTTCCTAAGGCACGGGTTAGAGTGTCTCGAATTCGGTAAGGACGATCCCTTGCCTTGGTTCATGATGTAAATCCAACTTCCAATACGACATCGTGTGCTTTTGATTGTAAACCTATATACGATGACATGATATATGGTACCCATGCCGTCTAAGATTGATACATTATGATTGAAATTATTTTTGAAACATATATGCACTAATAGTAATATCAAATGATTCTGATTTATATGTATTAAGCATATTTTGGCCGTTATAAGGTAAAACTCTATCCTCCAGCTTGCGTTGCATTGTGTGATGGGACCTGAGTCTTATCATGGCTTCATTTTTCTAGAAAGCATTGCGTTGTTTAATGATTTACTTTATTTCATGCACTGGAAATCCAACAGAATAAACCCGTTTCGCGTTTGCAGCGTGGTCCTGTGATTAGCCTTATTATTAAATATGTTAAGTAAGATTTCTCATACCAGTCCCATGACTGACTCATAATTTGTTTCACTTTGCAAACTCGGGTGCCCTTATTTTCCACATGGGTAGCCTTGTATTCAGGTTTTAGCAGACTCACTCTAGATAGCTATGGAGCTGAAGATGGATTCTATCATTTCTATTATGTTGTTCAGACTTCATTTAGTATATTATGTTTGATTCCGCTGTAGACATTTTATATTAAGCTGAAACTATATTATTTGCTAAGTATGGTCCTGTTATGCTATGTAACTCTGATGATATATTATTTCAAGTGTAATTTGAGGTACATTATCTGGCGTAATGCTATATTTCTGTTCTGTTGTTATTTTTTATGTGTTATATTCCAATGATTATCCTTGCTTCCGTGGCACGGGGGTTTGGGGTTATCACAGTTGGTATTAGAGCTTTGGTTAACCTTAGCTCCTGAATATAACATATTAGTGAACTCGTCAGAAATAGAATCAGTAGTATTCTAGGACGAGTAACTCATTATAGATAGGATTAGTAATGTCCTAGAATGAGTATAGAAAAATAAAATACACCCTAATAGATGCATTTATACTTAAATATATGTCTCTATGCTTTACAATATCTTTTCTGGTGGCCTGACTCTTTGTCTACTATTTGAAGACATAGTAGAAAATGAGTGGCAGAAATAAAAGAAGTAATTCTATGGTTCAGCAATCTAATGAGCCAATTGTGCTCCCATAGCCAGAATTAGATCTAGAAGTTCTAGTAAAGAAGTATCGAAATCTGGGTGGAGTACCATTCTTGGGCAAAGAGTCTATTATTGAAACACAAGCATGGATGCGTTCTTCTGAGAGAATTTTTGAAGGCTTAAAGCTGAGAGATGATCAGAAAAGATTACTGGCATCTTGGGCACTCAAAGACGAAGCTTTAATCTGGTGGGAAACTGTTACTAAGGAAAATCCAGAAGGTAATATTACCTGGGATAGATTTAAAGTAATTTTTTAAGAAAGGTTTATTCCTCCAGAAGCAACTGAGCAACTATATGATGAGTTCAACCATCTAAAACAAGGAGATATGACCATTCGAGAGTGTCAAAATAAATTCAATGAACTTTCCTGCTTTGGCCCATAACTAATTCGAGATCCTTTGAGGAAGAATATGAGATTTATTAACGGACTTCGAAAAAGGTACGAAGGTAGAGTAATTGCACATGTGAATCTTCCTTTTTCTAAGATGATACAAATGGCTTATCGCTATGAGAATCTCGATAAGCAAGATGGTTTGGAAGATGAAGAGGAAGGCAGTTCTAGCAACGAAAGGAAGTTTGAAATTGATAGCCCTGAGGCAAGTACAAAGCCTGAGGAAAGTCAGGAACTTGAAACCAGTAAAGGAAAACCGTTAACGACTGCCACATGCTTTAACTGCAATAAGCAAGGACATTTAGCGGTAAATTACAGATCTTTAAAGAAATGAAGAAAGAATGGATCTAAATCCAAGAAGAAGTTTCAAGAGAATAGAGAATGCAGTAAATGCCATCAGACTGGTCATCTTGCAAAGGTTGCCAGCTATTAAAGAAGTCTGAAGTAGCTCATGTAAATGAAGTGGCAGAAACCCCAACACCCTCAGCTAGTCAGCAAAGGCCAAATGTTTTGGAAGAGACCCTTACAGTCAAAAATATCCCAGTTAAAGTATTGTTTGATACGGGCACGTCATAAAGCTTTATTTCAAGCAATACGGTTAAGAAATTGAAGTTAAAACTAAGGAACTTTAAGGAATCGATTAGAGTTCATATTCGATAGGAACTTTAAGGAACTTTAAGGCACTCTACTCGATTTCTTATTCCCGTTACCGGTTTTCTTTTGATTTGATTGTTATCGATCTTTCTGAATTTGATATCTTTCTTGGGCTCGAATGGTTAACCAAATTTAAAGCCGAAGTTAGGTGTGCAAAAAGAATTGTTACAGCGAAGACCAGGTATAAAAATTATATAATGATACCATGCATAGGTCCGAATTCAGATAGAAAAGAATTTTGGTTTGCTCTTGATGTTTCTCCTGCTGCTATTGAAGATATTCCTGCCACTAAGAATTATGCAGATGTGTTTGAAGAAGTTAATAGCTTACCTCCACGAAGAGAAATTGACTTCAGAATTGATTTAGCTCCGAATTCAAGGCCAGTTGTGCATGCTATTTGGAGAATGACATTGAAAGAGAAAGAAAAATTGAGTAATCAAACTAAATAGCTTTTGTGGAAAGGTCTGATTAGGCCTAGCTTTTTGAATTGGGGTGCAGCAGTAGTGTTTGTTCCAAAGTCAGATGGTACTCTTAGATTGTGTGTGGATTACCGAAATTTAAATAAGCAGACACTAAAGAATAAATATCCATTACTGGTATTGATGATTTATTAGATCGCTTGAATGAAGAACAGTATTTTCTACAATGGACTTAGCTACATGTTTCCACTAATTGCGTATTGCTAAAAAAGTGTGTTCTTTTGACAGCTTTCAGAGGTCCAGACATATTTTATGAATGCCTAGTAATGTCGTTCGACTTATGTAACGCTCCTGCGTATTTTGTCGATTTAATGAACAGAGTATTCCGCGATGTCTTGAATAAATTTGTGCTGGCTTTCATTGATGACATTTTAATCTTCTCTAAGTCAAATGTCGAGCATGCGAAACATTTGGAAGAAGTTTTGGAAATTCTAAGAAAGAATGTATTAAAAGCCAAATTTTCTAAATGCATATTATGGCAAGAAGAAATAAAGTTCCTCGGTTATGTAGTATCGAAGAAAGGAATTTCGGTGGATCCAAGTAAAATCACATCCATTCGAGATTAGAAGCAGCCTTGCACGCCTATAGAAGTCAGAAATTTTCTAGGATTGGAAAGCTATTATCGAAAATTCATTAAGGATTTTTCAAAGCTATCTAGTCCATTAACGAAACTTACCAAAAAGCATACAAGGTTTAATTGGACGCCTGAATGTGAAGCAGCTTTCCAAGAGATGAAATTAAGATTGACTACTGCTCCAGCGTTGACTATTATTGATGGTAATCAATATTTGACAGTCCATACAGATGCTTCTCCTGATGGTGTTGGTGTGATATTAATGCAAAGAGGCAAAGAAGTTGCTTATGCTAGCCATCAGTTGAAGCCACATGAAAAGAGATATGCTACTCATGATGTTGGGTTGTTAGCCATCATGTTTGCTTTGAAAATATGGAGGCACTATCTTTTGGGTGAGAAGTCCGAATTATATACAGATCATAAGTCATTAAAGTATATGTTCACCCAGAAAGACTTGAATTTGAGGCAGCAGCGTTGGTTAGAATTTCTTGCGGCATACGATCTAGATATTTTGCATACTCCAGGGAAAGCCTATGACAATAAAGAATTTCGCTCGATCCGAGTCGATCGCTAAACCAACCAAGACCGTTCGAAACCCCTGATTGTTTTGAGAACACGAAAAATTGAAACACAAATAGAAGAACATTTCATTGTTAATTACAACAATTCCATCAGAATACAAGAATATACAGAGTATGAATAAATATTATACATCAGAGAAATATCAGAGATTTAAATTACATTTCATAGCAACGGAAAATAATACAAAAACACAACTGAAAGTAATACACAGATACAAAGCTTTTTGAGTATCGTTCCAGCTGTAAACCAGGATCCTGTGAATATAAATCTGCAAAACCAAAACTACAAGCTGCCTGTGCAGAAAATAAGGGCACCCAGAGTTTAGGTTAAAACAATAAACTCCAGGTCAGTCATGTGACTGGTGTGAGAACTAAAACAGTTATTTAAAGCTTTACTTTAAACCAGATATATTAAGGGACCACACCTATAACACGGAACGGGTTTCCTCCCAAGAATACCAGTGCATATAACAAAACAGCACAATGCTTTTTGGAAAAATGAAGCTATTATAAGACCCAGGTCCCATCATGCAACACAAGCCGGAGGATAGGATTTTCCCTTATAATATCCAAACATGCTTGGTACGTTAAAAACAAATCATTTGATACTACTATAAGTGCACAGTGTATAAAACAACTTCAAATATAAATGTATCAACCCTAGACGGCATGGGTACCATATATCATGTTGCCATACTAGGCTCCACAATCAATACCGCAAAGTCACGTATTTGGAAGTTGGGTTTCCATCTATGAACCGAGGCAAGGGATCGTCCTCACCGGCTTCGAGACTCTCTAGCCCGAGCCTCAGGGTCAGAGCGCATCGACCCTTGGATCGTCAGGGCTGGTCCACCGATGTGGATTAAAATGCCTGAACACTGCATTTCCCTGCCCTTTTTGGGGCGTAAATGAGCCAAATGACTCCATCAGCAACACATAGTCACCGATATATCCGAGGCGCCTCGCAATCCAACAACCACATAGGTGAAAATTATATAAATGTCAGGACTAGTAGGTCACTGACACCACCCTAGCTAGAAAGAAACGCATGTCCTCCCTGAGGTCCTCTCTCGTTTCTGGTTCACAACCGGGGTGTGAGGCTCGCGAATCAACGCTACACAAAGCTATGCCACACAGGTCGTGCTTTGATCATCAACCACAAGAATCTGCTTTTCAACAGGCGCCTTGATCATTTGCCACTTAGGCATGCCATACAGGCAATTTACACAATGCAACTGATGTCTATCGATATACAACCTCTGATCCCGTACGTCTCAGAGAAGGGTGAAATAAGGGAATGAATTCCCTTTCACCAGGCAGATGTATATTTAATAGAGATCAATCAACACAGAGAAAAATCCAATGTCATACACACAGTTCATACAAGTTCGCTCTGGGTCTAAACGAAACCGAAGGAACCTTATTCCTTGCATATCCATCGATCTCCAAGTACGTCTGGACGATCACCAACTTATTCCCTCCTCTTGGGTGTACAGCCTAATCAAGATCATCAGTAATCACCCAAACGATGTAAAGACCTCCGGTCTTTGACCACCGTCTTCATTCTCGACACATCGTCGAATCAGTTATTCAGAATGTGATAAACCCGGTCTTTCTGAATAACTCGCGTGTATAATAAACAAGTGTTACACAAACACAACATACGCCTCATCCCAATTCAGAATATTCTTTTATTCAAATATTCTCATACTTTGGCAAAGGTTCCCATTAATTTTATCAAAGATAAATTTTTTAAATTTATTCTTTAATCCTCCTTTGAATATCTATTCAAACCATATCATGGTTTATCCAAACTAGTCGGGGTCAACGAACCTTACCGAAGTAATCATTTGTTTTAATTTCCCAATCCCAACCTATTCATCCCATGAAGTAAAACTGGTAATACTTCATATCTAACACCACAGTGTTATCGGTAAATTAAATTATCATTTCAAGTTCAAATCTAATTAAAGATTTAACTATCTCCCGGATCAAAACTGGTGATACTCCATTCTCGATCATTTCAATCTAATTAAAGATTCATTAAAACTCCACTTGGTTTTAATCTTCCCACTAATCACTATTAATGATTATTTAACTTGGGAAATCATACCCTGTATTTAACTGGGTTAAAGAACCAATGTCATTTAAAACACGGTTCATGATAAAACCAAAATCACATTCTATTCCATCAGCCTTTAACCGTAAATTAGCAAGTGAACAATTCCCTAATTAATACCCCGAAGGCCGAAACCAACATCAAATCAATACCCAAGAAACCATTCAACTTAACTAATCTTCAGTTAGTTTCTGATTTTCTTAACTCCGTTGGGTCTAAGAACAGTATTATTGAAGATACCGTTCACGACAACCCAAAATCACATTCCATTAATTATCGGGTTAAAGAACAAGTGTTATTTAAAACACCGTTCACGATAAACCCAAAAATCAATTCAAATTCAATTCCAATTAAATACCATTTAGTTGGTATACTTCATTAAATCTAAATAAAAAGATTTAATGTTTTTCTCAACTGGGTTTAAGAACAGTGTAAATGGAGACGCCATTCACAACAAACCCAAATCCTATTTGATATTAAATACAAGGCTCTGAATAGAAAATATATCGGCTTATATTCAATATCAAATTCTACGACCAACAAATTTCATATCGGAAATAACGATATAAATATATCTTTCAAATTTCCATAACAATATCTGCATAATCACGAAATCCAACATCGAAATATTCCAAAGACAATTTCGATTCAAATCCATTTCCACTTTATATATATTGGAAATTCTGGTTATTTTCAAAACCATTTCAAATCCACTTTATTTATTTTAAAAATAAATGGGATTATAATTCTAGTTCAAAACTAGTTCATTTCGATAAAAATCTATTTTTATCCTTTCAAATTTGGAATTTGTCATCCCAATTCTTCACAAATCATTTCTTATGATTCTACACAAATTATTACTATTTTTAATAATTTTATCAAGGCCCGTACAGTCGATTTCCATCAACGGCCATCGAACTGCACTTACATCGACCTTTTCCAAATTTGATTTGGACATAATTCCAAATTCAACCATTAGATTTCAAATATCTTATATTCACTGGAAATTTCTTTTCGATACGAACCCAACGGTTCCGGTTTTAGGAGAATCCGACGGTCGGATCTCCCGCAACGTCAATTCGAAGTTAATGGTTGAAATTAGCGAACTGCCGTGGCGCGACACGTTCTATTCAGGCCATTTAATATATATATATATATTATATATACTTCATCGATTTCAATTCTAAACGTATTTTATAAATCGTTTTAAATTCGTTTTTTTTAAAACGATTTCAACTTCATATTCAATTTTAAATCAAAATTGAATATTCCATATCATTAACATATAAATGATAGTATTTTCAAAACGTTATATTTTGAAATCACTTCCTTTTCTATATTCATTATAAAAACGAATATAATCGATATAAATATCATTCGCGTCAAAATGGCGCATATCTAATCAACACGGCTTATATGTTTCAATAATTTCGTTATTCTATTCAACAAATGAATATTTTCTTCAACACATGAATATTTATTTTTCAACACATGAATATTCTCGACACATGAGTATTGTCGACACATGACTATTTTTGTTATTTAATATATTTTGTAAAATTATGATTTATATTGTTTAATTCTTAATCAGACTCCAATCGTAAATTGGTAAGAGAACGATTCCCTAAGTATTATCCCCGAAGGCCGAAACCAACATCAGATCAATACCCAGGAAACCACTCATCTTATCTAGTTTCCAGTCAGTATCAAATTTTATATATAATAAAGATGTAAAATTTATTGTTAAAATATTTCGTTCAACACATGATAAGTTTCAACACATGAATATTCTCAACACATGAGTATCGTTAACACATGACTATTTATTCTATTCAACACATGAATCTTTATTTTATAATATTCTTTATTTTCCAAATTGGAATGAGGCCCAATCAATTACCATATAATGTTAATTATATGGATTTCCATACAACACATGTATATAATAGCAACGATAAATAATCAACCATCATCTAGAGTGCACCACACAACTGCATAAACATTAAATATAAATAATTAACGCTTACCAGTCTGTCAACCAAACGATCGACATACCACTAAACAATTGGGATTAGTGTACGTCAAATATCATCCCAACACCCGTGTGGGGTTTCAAATCAACAAACACTGAATATTATTTGTGCAGTTGGGCGATGTGTAAAATTTATCGTCCCAATCAATATCCTTCAAATGGGTGTACATAAACAATTCGTCCGATTTGTTTATAAATATTTATTTTATATACACGTTAAAAATTATATTTTTAACTATAAAATAATTTATTCATTCCACATCACACAATAAAATTTCACAACACATCAATCAAACAAACAAGTCATCCATGGTCTCTGGACAACGGGTGTCGGGTGCTACTAAGCACCGTCTTCATCCTAGTATATATTTCAACTAGAAAACAAATTAAAAGTGAGAAGTTCTCACCTTTGGGATCCACTCCTCCATTCTATATTTCTGAATTTCTGAACCGTTTGAATTCGCCTGTTATTTCCAACGCTATTTTTTCACGCTGTTCATAATAAACATCACATTTTTATTATTCGGTTTCATTTATAAAAATCATATTTTTACATCGCCACTTCGTTATAAAAATTATATTTTTATATCGCCACTTCGTATATAAAAATATAAACTTCCCGTATATAAAAATATAAGCTTTCTTAACTAAAAATTAAATCCCGTCTTTATATGCTAATCATATAAATAAAAATCACTTCTTTTATATGCTAACTTCATTTAAATCAAAATCACTTCTTTTCTTCGTCGCTACATATATAAAAATCATATTTTTATATTCTTTATTATATAAAAATTCTATTTTTAATCCGCTACATATATAATAAAAATCGTATTTTTATTTCGATGTTTGTACCACAAAAATCATATTTTCATTATAAAAACCAAATTTTTATATACGACAAAAATCAAATCTTTTTATTTCGCTATTTATATAATAAAATTTTCATTTTTATTATGCTTCTTACTATATAAAAAATTTCATTTTTATAAATCACTTTGTATAAAAATCATATTTTTATACATCGCTTTATATAATTAAAAATCTATACTTTTTATTTTTTTGAAAATATATTCTTATTATTTGCTATCTACATAGAACTGATTTTTATAAATGTTAATATATAAATAAGACTGATTTTATTTATAAAAATCAGATTTTTAACATAATAAAAAAAACTTAGATTTAAAACTAAAATTAAAATTTACAGGTGCTAGGGGGTTTTCCGGTCGAAAGTGGGGTCTGGATGGCGGCTTAGGTGGTTGTGGGTGCTGGGGCTCGCCGACGGTGGTGGCTGGGAGTTGGGGTCTCGCGACTAAGGTTTAAACAGCAGCTCAACGTGGGGTTTTTGGGGGCGTAGGTCTCGAATGGGGAGAGGAGAGAGGATAGAGGGGTTTGCGGCGGAGTTGCGATGACTGGAGGGGGCCAGGCGGTGGCGCGATGTGGGGCGACGAGATGATTTGGGGGAGGCGGTCTTTTTGGATTTTGACCTGGGGATGGTTTGATCGAGAATAAAGAGGGAGGGAGGGGTTTCAAATATATATATATATATATATTATTTTACTATTTTTTTTCTAATCTTCCTAAAAGCTAGATTTTAATTCGAACTCAAAATCAAACCCACCGACTGTCGTCCCCAGCTAACTACCCCCATTCCGAACATAGTGGGATATGTATCATAAGTCAATTCAGCTGTTTCAATCTGTTTCCACTAAATTTAAAATATAAATCAGTATATATTCAATTTGAATGCACAATTTAAATTACCGGGGCCACATACGGACTCTGAAAATTCCAGAAAAATAATTTCTAGCTTCGTATTGACGATACGGTCCTAACAAAACTAGTTTCATCGAATTCTGAGACCGTTTGAAAAATGGCCATTTTCTGGCCGATCGAAATTGACTAAAACTGTCAAAACACGTTTTCCTTTGCCACACTCACATATTGATTCAGAAAATTATGAATTTTGGAATCTAGCCATGACTTGACATCTCGGATCCAACAAAAGTGGTTTTGTCGAAAACGAAGGTCATTTGCAAAATTTCTATTTTTAAGGGCCAAAAATCCCATAGCGACTATTCTGAATTTTCAACTGGACATAACTTTTTATTCCCGCTATGAAATTTCAATTTTTTGGATTCTTTGGAAAGATATTCTCAAATAGATTCTAATATTTTCTGTTTCGTTAAAATCCGGTTTATTTTGAATCCTGTACGTTCATTTGAACTTTGAAATCGAATTTTCGAACTACCGCGCCATTTTCAATTCCTTTTATAATTAAAATAAAATATTTATATTCTAACGACGATTCAAATAAATATATACGTTCTAATTCTATTCAAAATAAATTTCTCGTCGTTATTATTTAAAATAATCATTTTAAATATTCAAAATTCATTAAAATTACCAAAATAAAATTTTTAAATTTGTTCAGATTTCCGGGTTATTACAATCTCCCCCACTTAAAACTTTTCATCCCCGAAAAGGAATGAAGCTGAAAGTTATTTAACAAATCAACTCAACTTCCAGTATTTTCATTATGGTTTAAGTTCTTCAACTTTTCAGTTTCTAAGAACTTCTCAAATTTTTCAAATTTTTTGGCTGACACCCTAAATTTTCGGAAAATTTCGCCATAACCTCCCCTGCACCGGGAGCTTCGGGATATTTCAAGTAGCCTCCCATGGCCCTTACCAATCCAAAAAGAAAAAGAAATAGCCAAGCGGCTCATAAAATCATCAAAAACCCAAGAAATACAATAAACATGTACCTATTTGTCGGGCAAACAATTTTATTCCTCTTCTCTAGCCTCCTTGCTATGACCTGTTCAATATAACTACATGTACAAGCATGCAAATGCGATAAATTTTCAATACAATTCAATATTTGGCACAATTTGGTTAAATGGTTCAAATTTTAATTAGTCAACCAATAATCAAACAATACAATCAGCAATCAATTAGTTGATTAGCTTTTTAAATTCATAACTTTGATATATAGTCAAAAAATCAGATTTTTGATGCCAAATCACAACAATATATTCTAACTATATTTTGGTTCTCACACCGGTCAATTGGAAATATATAGGTATCTCACTTTCGAAACACGAACATAAATCTTGGTGATGGAGCTCCATCATCAAAATCATCTCCGGGCGACTAGAGTGTGATTCTATATCTATCCAGTATATTAAAACTTCGAATACACGTGGATCAGACGTATATACAAAATCTTTATATACTTGATTGTCCAAATCAATACAACTAAATATGCAAATACGTATAATTAATTTAAATTTTCAAAACAAACTTCGTTTTCATTTTAAAAATATACTCTTTACACTCGTTCTAGGATACTGCTGATCCCATCTCTAACGAGTCATTCCCGTTGGATATTACTAATCCAATCTCTGATGAATTTTTTCATTTGGTTCTAACGAGTCTTCTTCTCGAGCTCTGTAAACCAGAGCTCTGATACCAAAGGTGACAACAAGGAATTTCGCTCGATCCGAGTCGATCGCTAAACCGACCAAGACCGTTCAAAACCCCTGATTGTTTTGAGAACACGACAAATTGGAACACAAACAGAAGAACATTTCATTGTTAATTACAAAAATTCCATCAGAATACAAGAATATATAGAGTATGAATAAATATTATTAATCAGAGAAATATCATAGATTTAAATTACATTACATAGCAGCGGAAAATAATACAAAAACACAACTGAAAGTAATACACGGATACAGAGCTTTCCGAGTATCGTTCCAGCTGTAAACCAGGATCCTGTGAATATAAATCTGCAAAACCAAAACTACTAGCTGCCCATGCGGAAAATAAGGGCACCCAGAGTTTAGGTTAAAATAATAAACTCTAGGTCAGTCATATGACTGGTGTGAGAACTAAAACAGTTATTTAAAGCTTTACTTTAAATCAGATATATCAAGGGACCATGCCATATAACACGGAACGGGTTTCCTCCCAAGAATACCAGTGCATATAACAAAACAGCGTAATGCTTTTTGGAAAAATGAAGCTATTATAAGACCCAGGTCCCGTCACACAATGCAACACAAGCCGGAGGATAGGGTTTTCCCTTATAATAGCCAAACATGCTTGGTACGTTAAAAACAAATCATTTGATACTATTATAAGTGCATAGTGTATAAAACAACTTCAAATATAAACGTATCAATCCTAGACGGCATGAGTACCATATATCATGTCGCCATACTAGGCGCTACAATCAAAACCGCAAAGTCACGTATTTGGAAGTTGGGTTTCCATCTATGAACCGAGGCAAGGGATCGTCCTCACCGGCTTCGAGACTCTCTAGCCCGAGCCTCAGGGTCAGAGCGCATCGACCCTTGGATCGTCAGGGCCGGTCCATCGATGTGGATTAAAATGCCTGAACACTGCGTTTCCCCGCCCTTTGGGGCGTAAATGAGCCAAATGACTCCATCGGCTCCACATAGTCACCGATATATCCGAGGCGCCTCGCAATCCAACAACAACACAGGTGAAAATATGTAACAACCCGAAAATCTGGGCCAGTTTAAAATTTTTATTTTGGCGATTTTATCGAATTTTGATTATCTAAAATGAATTATTTTAAATAATATAGACGAGAAATTTATTTTGAATATAATTCGAACGTATATATTATACGCGTCGTCGTTAGAATATAAATATTGATATATAATTATAAATAGAATTGAAAATGGCGCGGTAGTTCGATAATTCGATTTCAAACTTCAATTTGATTGTACCGGGTGCAAAACAATCCGGATTTTAGTGAAACCAAAAATGATGGGATCTAATTGATAATATCTTTCCAACGAATCCGAATAATCAAGATTTCATAGTGGGAATCAAAAGATATGTCCAGTTGAAAATTCTGAATAGTCGCTATGGAATTCAGGCCCTTAAAAATGGACATTTTGCAAACGACCTCGGATTTCGACGAAACCAGTTTTGTTGGGTCCGTGATGTTAAGTTATTGCTAGGTTCCAAGTTTCATAATTTTTCGAATCAATATGTGAGCGTGGCAAAGGAAAACGCGTTTGACCAGTTTTAGTTGATTTTAATCGACTGGAAATTGGCCATTTTTCAAACGATCTCAGAATTGGACGAAACTAGTTTTGTTAGGACCGTATCGTCAATACGAAGCTAGAAAATATTTTTCTGGAATTTTTCTAGTTAGTATGTGACCCCGGTAATTTGAAATGTACGTTTAAAATTCAATATATTGATTTAAATGTAAATTCAAAAAGGAAACTGATTGTAACGATCAAATCAGCTTGCGATACATATCCCATTGTGTTCGGAATGGGGGTAAAACGCTATGGGCGGCAGGCGGTGGGCCTCGTTTCGAGGTCGGATGTTAAAGTCAACCTTTATAAATAAATAAATAAATAAAAAAAAAAAAAAATATTCTTTTCCCCCCTTTTCTTCTGCCTGGCCCCCCCCCCCCCCCCGATTTCATAAAATCGAAAACAAAAAAAAAAACAAAAAAAAAAAGAAGGAAGCAGTAGCAGCCGCCAGCGCCACGACCGCTCCACCAAGCTCCGAAACTCCGATCATCTCCCCCCCCCCCCTCTCGATCGCAAACCCCCCCCAGTGCCCTAATCCCCTCCTACCGTCCTCCTCGAAGCCATCGCGCCCCCCCCCCCCCCCCCCCCCCCCCGTCGAATCAAAGCGCGAGCCGCCGCCTCGAAGCCAGAAGCCACCTCCGTCGATCTGCGAACCTCCCCCCCCCCCTCAGTAAGTTTTCTTTTATTTTATTTATTTATTTTATTTTTGTTTTAATACTGATTTTATTTACATAAGAAAAGAATGTTTTTTTTTGTTTAAATACCGTGGTTTTTTTTTTTTCTAGGTTTTAAAATCAATTTTTAAAAAGAATGTAAAACTGTTTTTCTGAATTTTTAAAAAGCTAAAAACTGAATTTTTTTAAAGCTAAAAACTGAATTTTATAAAAAAAGAAATTAAAACTGATTGTAAAGAAATTTAAAACTGATTCTTTTTATTAAAAATAAAAGGTTTAAGAAGATTTTTGTTTTTAAAAGGTTTAAGAAGATTTTTGTTTTTAAAAGGTTTAAGAAGATTTTTGTTTTTAAAAGGTTTAAAAAGATTTGAATTTTTAAAAGGTAAAAGATTTGAATTTTTAAAGGGTAAAAGGATTTGAACTTTAAAAAGTAAAAGAAAAGATTAGATCTTTGAAATGGAAAAGGCGGAAACTTTGGAATAAAAATTCGATTTTTATATATTGAACTTTGAAATAAAAATTCGATTTTTATATATTGAACTTTGAAATAAAAATTCGATTTTTATATATTGAACTTTGAAGTAAAAATTCGATTTTTATATATTGAATAGCGAAGTAAAAATTCGATTTTTACATAGGTAGTGAAAGCGGACAACGGAGGTTCAAAAAGGGCGAAACGACGAAGACTTCTGCAAATGAAGAGCCGTGGAGCTAGGATAGCTATATGTGAGAATTTCTCACCTTTCAATTTACTTTTCTAGTTATATATATATACTAGGATGCAGACGGTGTTTAGTAGCACCCGACACAATCGTCCACAGACCATGGACTTGTTTGTTTGGCTGTTTGGTTATTGATTGTGATATTGGTTTGAATGTGGTTTGTGGTGTGGAAAATCGAATCGATAAATTGGTTAGGATTAGACGTGCGCCGTTATAAGGCGAAGGAGTAAGGCTAGGTTAGACCCTTACTCCAAATTTTGTGGTTTGCATAACGAAAGTGAATTTGATTGATGTGTGAATGGCGTGGGCCTTCACTAGACCGGGGATAAGGCTAGGCCTTGTCCCGTTTCTAGTATCGTGCCGTTATGCCGCCGAAATTTTCTAAAATAAGTTAGAAAAATAAAAATAGCATTTTATTTAAAGAATGAACTGAATAGAAATTCATAGGTTAAAATAAAATGTGTTATCATTAAAAATATAATTTTTAACGTGAATGTGAATAAATAAATAAATATTCATTTACAAACCAGACGGTTTGTTTATGTACACCTATTTGAATGACGTTGATTGGGTCGATAAATTTTACACATCGCCTAACTGCACAAATAAAATATGCGTTTGATTGTTTGAAACCCCACACGGGTGTTAGGATGAAATTTGAAGTTCACTCATCCTGATTGATTAAATATGTCGATCGATTGATTGACAGGCTGTTATAAGCGTTGAATATCTATATTTGATGCTTATACAGTGTAGTGCACTTTGGTTGATGGTTGATTATTTTCAATGCTATTATATACATGTGTTGTATGAAAATCCATATAATTAATTTTATATGGTAATTGATTGGGCCTCATTCCAGTTTTGAAAAAGAAATATTTGAAATAGAATATTTGAAAATAGAAATTTATGAAGCCGTGTTGATTAGATTGACGCCATTTTGACGTGAACGATATTTATATCGATTTTGAAAACGAATTCAAAATGAATTGAAAACGATTTCGAAATGAAATGAATTGAAAACGATTTCGAAATGAATTGAATTGAAAACGATTTCGAAATGAATTGAATTGAAAACGATTTCGAAATGAATTGAATTGAAAACGATTTCGAAATGAATTGAATTGAAAACGATTTCGAAATGAATTGAATTGAAAACGATTTCGAAATGAATTGAATTGAAAACGAATTGAAATGAATTCAAATTGAATTGAAATTTGAATTGAATAGAAATGAATTTTGAAACGAATTTATAAAGAAGAATTCAATTTTGATTTGAATTGAAAAGAAAGTTGAAATAGCTTTTGAAACGATTTTAAAACTATTTATATAATTCGTTTTAAATAGAAATCGACGAAATATATATTATATATATTATATATATAATATAATGGCCTGAATAGAACGCGCCGCGCCGCGGCAGTTCGTGAATTTCGACCATTTGTTTCAAACGGACATTACGGGAGATCCGACCGTCGGATTCTCCTAAAACCGGAACCGTTGGGTTCGTATCGAAAAGAGCTTTCTAACGAATATTAGAAATTCAAAATCTAACGGTTGGATTTGGAATTACGTCCAAATCAAATTCGAAAAAGGTCGCTGTAAGTGCAGTTCGATGGCCATTGATGGAAATCGACTGTACGGGCCTTGATAAAATTATTAAAAATAACAATAATTTGTGTAAAATCATAAGAAATGATTTAGAAAGAATTGGGGTGAAAAACTCCATATTTGAAAAGATAAAAATAGATTTTTATCGAAATGAACTAGTTTTGAACTAGAATTATAATTCTATTTATTTTTAAATAAATAAGTTGAATTTGAAATGGTTTCGAAAATAACCAAAATTTCCAATGATTGCATTGGAGTGGATTTGAATCGAAATTGTCTTCGGAATATTTCGATGTTGGAATTCGTGATTATACAAGTGTTGTTATGGAAATTTGAAAGATATATATTTATATCGTTATTTCCAATACGACATTTGTTAGTCGTAGAATTCGATATTGAATATAAGCCGATATATTTTCTATTCAGAGCCTTGTATTGAATATCGAATGTGATTTGGGTTTGTCGTGAATGGTGTCTTCACTAACACTGTTCTTGAACCCAGCTGAGAAAAGATTAAATCTTTTGATTTAGATTTAATGAAGTGTACCAATTAAATAATATTTAATTGGAATTGAATGGATATTGATTTTTGGGTTTATCGTGAACAGTGTTTTAAATAACACTTGTTCTTTAACCCGATAATTAATGAATGTGATTTGGGTTTGTCGTGAATGGTGTCTTCACTAACACTGTTCTTGAACCCAGCTGAGAAAAGATTAAATCTTTTGATTTAGATTTAATGAAGTGTACCAATTAAATAATATTTAATTGGAATTGAATGGATATTGATTTTTGGGTTTATCGTGAACAGTGTTTTAAATAACACTTGTTCTTTAACCCGATAATTAATGAATGTGATTTGGGTTTGTCGTGAATGGTGTCTTCACTAACACTGTTCTTGAACCCAGCTGAGAAAAGATTAAATCTTTTGATTTAGATTTAATGAAGTGTACCAATTAAATAATATTTAATTGGAATTGAATGGATATTGATTTTTGGGTTTATCGTGAACAGTGTTTTAAATAACACTTGTTCTTTAACCCGATAATTAACGTGATGTGATTTTTGGGTTTATCGTGAACCGTGTTTTAAAAGACACTGATTCTTTAACCCAGTCACAGATTAAAACTAAGTGGAGTTTTAATGAATCTTTAATTAGATTGAAAAGATCGAGAATGGAGTATCACCAGTTTTGCTCCAGGCGATAGTTAAATCTTTAATTAGATTTGAACGTGAAATTTAGAAACTAACTGTCGGTTAGCTAAGTAGAATGGTTTTCTGGATATTGATCTGATGTTGGTTTCGGCCTTCGGGGTTAATATTTGGGGAATTATTCTCTTGATTAATTTACGGTTAGTGACTAATAAATTGGAATGAGGCGTATGTTGTGTTTGTGTAACACTTATTTAAAATATACGCGAGTTATTCGGAAAGTCCGGGTTTATCCCATTCTGGATAACTGATACGACGATAAGTCGAAGATGAAGACGATGGTCGAAGACCGGAGGTCTTCACGTCGTTTGGGTAATTACTGATGATCTTGATTGGGCTGTACACCCAAGAAGATGGAAACAGTTAGTGATCGTCCAGACGTACTTGGAGATCGATGGATATGCGGGGTACTAGGTGCCTCCGGTTTCGTTCAGACCCAGAACGGACTTGTAAATGGACTGTGTGTCTGACATAGGATGGTTTGCCCGTGTGGCATGCTAAGATGCAAATGATCAAGGCTTCTGTTGAAAAGCAAAGTCTTGTGGTGATGATCAAAGCACGGCCTTTGTGGCGTAGCTTTGTGTAACGTTTACCTCGCGTGTTTCACACCAGGTATGAACCAAAAACGGGAGACGGACCTCAGGGAGGACTTGCGTTTCTTTCTAGTTAGAAGTGGCGTCAGTGGTTTTACACGCCCTGACGAGTTTGACTTATGTGGTTGTTGCTGTTGCGAGGCGCCTCGGTTATATCGGTTTCGGCCGATGCATTCTGGTCGGCTGACGGACCAGACTTACACCCCATAGGGTGGGGAAACGTAGTGTTCAGGCATTTTAATCCACATCGGTGGACCGGCCCTGACGATCCAAGGGCCCACCTGTGTCTGGGTCCTGAGACACGGACTAGAGCGTCTCGAATCGGTTGAGGACTATCTTTTGCCTCGGTTCATAGATGGAAATCCAATTTCCAAATACGTGACTTTGCGGTTTTAGTTGTAATCCTATATATGGCGACATAGTGGGATGGGGCGCTCATGCCGCCTATGATTGATACTTATGATTTGAAGTTGTTTTATACACTATGCACTTATAGTAGTATCAAATGATTTGTTTTAAACGTATCAAGCATTCTTTGGCTGTTATAAGGGAAAACCCTATCCTCGGCTGCGTTGCATTGTGTGATGGGACCTGGGTCTTATAACAGCTTCATTTTTCTTTATTTAGCATTGCGCTGTTTGTTTTATGCACTGGTATTCTTGGGAGGAAACCCGTTCCGTGCTATACGGCGTGGTCCCTTGATTTACCTAATGATTTAAAATAAAGATTAATAACTGTTTTAGTTCTCACACCAGTCCCATGACTGACCTGGAGTTTATTGTTTTAACCTAAACTCTGGGTGCCCCTATTTTGACACGGGCAGCTAGTAGTTTTGGTTTTGCAGATTTATATTCACAGGATCCTGGTTTACAGCTGGAACGATATCCGGAAAGCTTTGTATCCGTATATCTCATTCTAGTTGTGTATTGTATTATTTTCCGCTGCGATGTATTTAAATGTAATTTAAATCTCTGCTATTTCTGTGTTATATTTATTCATTTATACTCTGTATATTCTTGTAATCTGATGCATTGTTGTAATATACAATGAAACGTTCTTCTGTATGCGTTCTGCTGTGACTTGTTCTCGAACTATCCGACGCTTTCCTTTACGGGGAAGTTGCGGGTCTTTACAGTTGGTATCAGAGCTTTGGTTTACAAAGCTCAGAGAACAAGGCACATTAGAACCATACGAAAGAATTCATCAGATATTGGATTAGTAATATCCAATTAGAATGACTCGTTAGAGATAGGATCAGTAGTATCCTAGAACGAGTGTGAAGAGTATATTTTTTTCAAATGAAAACAAATTTTGTTTTGAAAATTTAAATCAATCATTCGTATTTGATTATTTATTTATATTGATGTGGACAATCCAGTATATATAGATTTTGCGTATACGTCTGATCCGCGTGTATTCAAAGTTTTAATATATTGGATAGATATAGAATCACACTCTAGTCGCCCGGAGATGATTCAGATGATGAGGCCTCATCATCAGTGTTTATATTCGAGTGACGAAGGTGTGATATCTATATATTTCCATTTGACTGGTGTGAGAACCAAAACTTATATAGCTAGAATACATTGTTGTGAATTGGCATCAAAACATGATTTTTTGTATATGTATCGAAATTTATGAATTTGAAAAGTTAGTCCACTAATTGATTGATGTTTGTGTTGTTTGTTTATTTGTTTGCAAATTTTGAACCATTATGCCTAATTGAACCAAATATTGACTTGTATTAAAACTGGTCGCATCTGCTTGCATATACATGTATATCTTTTGAACAGGTCATAGCAAGGAGGCTAGAGCCAGAGAATAAAATTTGTTTGCCCGACAAATAGGTACATGTTTACTACATAATTTCCTGTTTTGTTTGGGTGATGATGATTTTGTGAGCCTATTGGCTAGCCGCTTGGCTTTTTCTTTTTCTTTTTGAGATCTGAAGGACCGGGGAAGCTATTTGAAATTCCCCGATGCTCCCGGTGCAGGGGAGGTTATGGCGAAATTTTTCAAAAATTTAGGGTGTTAGCCAAATTTTTGAAATTTTAGAAAATTCTCAGAAACTGAAAAGTTAGAGAATGGAAGCCTGATCGAACGTAGTGTTGATTAATCAAACCACTTTCGACTTTGTTCCTTTTCGGGGACGAAAAGTTTTAAGTGGGGGAGATTGTAACAACCCGAAAATCTGGGCCAGTTTAAAATTTTTATTTTGGCGATTTTATCGAATTTTGATTATCTAAAATGAATTATTTTAAATAATATAGACGAGAAATTTATTTTGAATATAATTCGAACGTATATATTATACGCGTCGTCGTTAGAATATAAATATTTATATATAATTATAAATAGAATTGAAAATGGCGCGGTAGTTCGATAATTCGATTTCAAACTTCAATTTGATTGTACCGGGTGCAAAACAATCCGGATTTTAGTGAAACCAAAAATGATGGGATCTAATTGATAATATCTTTCCAACGAATCCGAATAATCAAGATTTCATAGTGGGAATCAAAAGATATGTCCAGTTGAAAATTCTGAATAGTCGCTATGGAATTCAGGCCCTTAAAAATGGACATTTTGCAAACGACCTCGGATTTCGACGAAACCAGTTTTGTTGGGTCCGTGATGTTAAGTTATTGCTAGGTTCCAAGTTTCATAATTTTTCGAATCAATATGTGAGCGTGGCAAAGGAAAACGCGTTTGACCAGTTTCAGTTGATTTTAATCGACTGGAAATTGGCCATTTTTCAAACGATCTCAGAATTGGACGAAACTAGTTTTGTTAGGACCGTATCGTCAATACGAAGCTAGAAAATATTTTTCTGGAATTTTTCTAGTTAGTATGTGACCCCGGTAATTTGAAATGTACGTTTAAAATTCAATATATTGATTTAAATGTAAATTCAAAAAGGAAACTGATTGTAACGATCAAATCAGCTTGCGATACATATCCCATTGTGTTCGGAATGGGGGTAAAACGCTATGGGCGGCAGGCGGTGGGCCTCGTTTCGAGGTCGGATGTTAAAGTCAACCTTTATAAATAAATAAATAAATAAATAAATAAATAAAAAATATTCTTTTCCCCCCTTTTCTTCTGCCTGGCCCCCCCCCCCCCCCCCCCGATTTCATAAAATCGAAAACAAAAAAAAAACAAAAAAAAAAAAGAAGGAAGCAGTAGCAGCCGCCAGCGCCACGACCGCTCCACCAAGCTCCGAAACTCCGATCATCTTCCCCCCCCCCTCTCGATCGCAAACCCCCCCAGTGCCCTAATCCCCTCCTACCGTCCTCCTCGAAGCCATCGCGCCCCCCCCCCCCCCCCCGTCGAATCAAAGCGCGAGCCGCCGCCTCGAAGCCAGAAGCCACCTCCGTCGATCTGCGAACCTCCCCCCCCCTCAGTAAGTTTTCTTTTATTTTATTTATTTATTTTATTTTTGTTTTAATACTGATTTTATTTACATAAGAAAAGAATGTTTTTTTTGTTTAAATACCGTGGTTTTTTTTTTCTAGGTTTTAAAATCAATTTTTAAAAAGAATGTAAAACTGTTTTTCTGAATTTTTAAAAAGCTAAAAACTGAATTTTTTTAAAGCTAAAAACTGAATTTTATAAAAAAAGAAATTAAAACTGATTGTAAAGAAATTTAAAACTGATTCTTTTTATTAAAAATAAAAGGTTTAAGAAGATTTTTGTTTTTAAAAGGTTTAAGAAGATTTTTGTTTTTAAAAGGTTTAAGAAGATTTTTGTTTTTAAAAGGTTTAAAAAGATTTGAATTTTTAAAAGGTAAAAGATTTGAATTTTTAAAGGGTAAAAGGATTTGAACTTTAAAAAGTAAAAGAAAAGATTAGATCTTTGAAATGGAAAAGGCGGAAACTTTGGAATAAAAATTCGATTTTTATATATTGAACTTTGAAATAAAAATTCGATTTTTATATATTGAACTTTGAAATAAAAATTCGATTTTTATATATTGAACTTTGAAGTAAAAATTCGATTTTTATATATTGAATAGCGAAGTAAAAATTCGATTTTTACATAGGTAGTGAAAGCGGACAACGGAGGTTCAAAAAGGGCGAAACGACGAAGACTTCTGCAAATGAAGAGCCGTGGAGCTAGGATAGCTATATGTGAGAATTTCTCACCTTTCAATTTACTTTTCTAGTTATATATATATACTAGGATGCAGACGGTGTTTAGTAGCACCCGACACAATCGTCCACAGACCATGGACTTGTTTGTTTGGCTGTTTGGTTATTGATTGTGATATTGGTTTGAATGTGGTTTGTGGTGTGGAAAATCGAATCGATAAATTGGTTAGGATTAGACGTGCGCCGTTATAAGGCGAAGGAGTAAGGCTAGGTTAGACCCTTACTCCAAATTTTGTGGTTTGCATAACGAAAGTGAATTTGATTGATGTGTGAATGGCGTGGGCCTTCACTAGACCGGGGATAAGGCTAGGCCTTGTCCCGTTTCTAGTATCGTGCCGTTATGCCGCCGAAATTTTCTAAAATAAGTTAGAAAAATAAAAATAGCATTTTATTTAAAGAATGAACTGAATAGAAATTCATAGGTTAAAATAAAATGTGTTATCATTAAAAATATAATTTTTAACGTGAATGTGAATAAATAAATAAATATTCATTTACAAACCAGACGGTTTGTTTATGTACACCTATTTGAATGACGTTGATTGGGTCGATAAATTTTACACATCGCCTAACTGCACAAATAAAATATGCGTTTGATTGTTTGAAACCCCACACGGGTGTTAGGATGAAATTTGAAGTTCACTCATCCTGATTGATTAAATATGTCGATCGATTGATTGACAGGCTGTTATAAGCGTTGAATATCTATATTTGATGCTTATACAGTGTAGTGCACTTTGGTTGATGGTTGATTATTTTCAATGCTATTATATACATGTGTTGTATGAAAATCCATATAATTAATTTTATATGGTAATTGATTGGGCCTCATTCCAGTTTTGAAAAAGAAATATTTGAAATAGAATATTTGAAAATAGAAATTTATGAAGCCGTGTTGATTAGATTGACGCCATTTTGACGTGAACGATATTTATATCGATTTTGAAAACGAATTCAAAATGAATTGAAAACGATTTCGAAATGAAATGAATTGAAAACGATTTCGAAATGAATTGAATTGAAAACGATTTCGAAATGAATTGAATTGAAAACGATTTCGAAATGAATTGAATTGAAAACGATTTCGAAATGAATTGAATTGAAAACGATTTCGAAATGAATTGAATTGAAAACGATTTCGAAATGAATTGAATTGAAAACGAATTGAAATGAATTCAAATTGAATTGAAATTTGAATTGAATAGAAATGAATTTTGAAACGAATTTATAAAGAAGAATTCAATTTTGATTTGAATTGAAAAGAAAGTTGAAATAGCTTTTGAAACGATTTTAAAACTATTTATATAATTCGTTTTAAATAGAAATCGACGAAATATATATTATATATATTATATATATAATATAATGGCCTGAATAGAACGCGCCGCGCCGCGGCAGTTCGTGAATTTCGACCATTTGTTTCAAACGGACATTACGGGAGATCCGACCGTCGGATTCTCCTAAAACCGGAACCGTTGGGTTCGTATCGAAAAGAGCTTTCTAACGAATATTAGAAATTCAAAATCTAACGGTTGGATTTGGAATTACGTCCAAATCAAATTCGAAAAAGGTCGCTGTAAGTGCAGTTCGATGGCCATTGATGGAAATCGACTGTACGGGCCTTGATAAAATTATTAAAAATAACAATAATTTGTGTAAAATCATAAGAAATGATTTAGAAAGAATTGGGGTGAAAAACTCCATATTTGAAAAGATAAAAATAGATTTTTATCGAAATGAACTAGTTTTGAACTAGAATTATAATTCTATTTATTTTTAAATAAATAAGTTGAATTTGAAATGGTTTTGAAAATAACCAAAATTTCCAATGATTGCATTGGAGTGGATTTGAATCGAAATTGTCTTCGGAATATTTCGATGTTGGAATTCGTGATTATACAAGTGTTGTTATGGAAATTTGAAAGATATATATTTATATCGTTATTTCCAATACGACATTTGTTAGTCGTAGAATTCGATATTGAATATAAGCCGATATATTTTCTATTCAGAGCCTTGTATTGAATATCGAATGTGATTTGGGTTTGTCGTGAATGGTGTCTTCACTAACACTGTTCTTGAACCCAGCTGAGAAAAGATTAAATCTTTTGATTTAGATTTAATGAAGTGTACCAATTAAATAATATTTAATTGGAATTGAATGGATATTGATTTTTGGGTTTATCGTGAACAGTGTTTTAAATAACACTTGTTCTTTAACCCGATAATTAATGAATGTGATTTGGGTTTGTCGTGAATGGTGTCTTCACTAACACTGTTCTTGAACCCAGCTGAGAAAAGATTAAATCTTTTGATTTAGATTTAATGAAGTGTACCAATTAAATAATATTTAATTGGAATTGAATGGATATTGATTTTTGGGTTTATCGTGAACAGTGTTTTAAATAACACTTGTTCTTTAACCCGATAATTAATGAATGTGATTTGGGTTTGTCGTGAATGGTGTCTTCACTAACACTGTTCTTGAACCCAGCTGAGAAAAGATTAAATCTTTTGATTTAGATTTAATGAAGTGTACCAATTAAATAATATTTAATTGGAATTGAATGGATATTGATTTTTGGGTTTATCGTGAACAGTGTTTTAAATAACACTTGTTCTTTAACCCGATAATTAACGTGATGTGATTTTTGGGTTTATCGTGAACCGTGTTTTAAAAGACACTGATTCTTTAACCCAGTCACAGATTAAAACTAAGTGGAGTTTTAATGAATCTTTAATTAGATTGAAAAGATCGAGAATGGAGTATCACCAGTTTTGCTCCAGGCGATAGTTAAATCTTTAATTAGATTTGAACGTGAAATTTAGAAACTAACTGTCGGTTAGCTAAGTAGAATGGTTTTCTGGATATTGATCTGATGTTGGTTTCGGCCTTCGGGGTTAATATTTGGGGAATTATTCTCTTGATTAATTTACGGTTAGTGACTAATAAATTGGAATGAGGCGTATGTTGTGTTTGTGTAACACTTATTTAAAATATACGCGAGTTATTCGGAAAGTCCGGGTTTATCCCATTCTGGATAACTGATACGACGATAAGTCGAAGATGAAGACGATGGTCGAAGACCGGAGGTCTTCACGTCGTTTGGGTAATTACTGATGATCTTGATTGGGCTGTACACCCAAGAAGATGGAAACAGTTAGTGATCGTCCAGACGTACTTGGAGATCGATGGATATGCGGGGTACTAGGTGCCTCCGGTTTCGTTCAGACCCAGAACGGACTTGTAAATGGACTGTGTGTCTGACATAGGATGGTTTGCCCGTGTGGCATGCTAAGATGCAAATGATCAAGGCTTCTGTTGAAAAGCAAAGTCTTGTGGTGATGATCAAAGCACGGCCTTTGTGGCGTAGCTTTGTGTAACGTTTACCTCGCGTGTTTCACACCAGGTATGAACCAAAAACGGGAGACGGACCTCAGGGAGGACTTGCGTTTCTTTCTAGTTAGAAGTGGCGTCAGTGGTTTTACACGCCCTGACGAGTTTGACTTATGTGGTTGTTGCTGTTGCGAGGCGCCTCGGTTATATCGGTTTCGGCCGATGCATTCTGGTCGGCTGACGGACCAGACTTACACCCCATAGGGTGGGGAAACGTAGTGTTCAGGCATTTTAATCCACATCGGTGGACCGGCCCTGACGATCCAAGGGCCCACCTGTGTCTGGGTCCTGAGACACGGACTAGAGCGTCTCGAATCGGTTGAGGACTATCTTTTGCCTCGGTTCATAGATGGAAATCCAATTTCCAAATACGTGACTTTGCGGTTTTAGTTGTAATCCTATATATGGCGACATAGTGGGATGGGGCGCTCATGCCGCCTATGATTGATACTTATGATTTGAAGTTGTTTTATACACTATGCACTTATAGTAGTATCAAATGATTTGTTTTAAACGTATCAAGCATTCTTTGGCTGTTATAAGGGAAAACCCTATCCTCGGCTGCGTTGCATTGTGTGATGGGACCTGGGTCTTATAACAGCTTCATTTTTCTTTATTTAGCATTGCGCTGTTTGTTTTATGCACTGGTATTCTTGGGAGGAAACCCGTTCCGTGCTATACGGCGTGGTCCCTTGATTTACCTAATGATTTAAAATAAAGATTAATAACTGTTTTAGTTCTCACACCAGTCCCATGACTGACCTGGAGTTTATTGTTTTAACCTAAACTCTGGGTGCCCCTATTTTGACACGGGCAGCTAGTAGTTTTGGTTTTGTAGATTTATATTCACAGGATCCTGGTTTACAGCTGGAACGATATCCGGAAAGCTTTGTATCCGTATATCTCATTCTAGTTGTGTATTGTATTATTTTCCGCTGCGATGTATTTAAATGTAATTTAAATCTCTGCTATTTCTGTGTTATATTTATTCATTTATACTCTGTATATTCTTGTAATCTGATGCATTGTTGTAATATACAATGAAACGTTCTTCTGTATGCGTTCTGCTGTGACTTGTTCTCGAACTATCCGACGCTTTCCTTTACGGGGAAGTTGCGGGTCTTTACAAAATAATATAAATGTCAGGGCTGGTAGGTCACTGACACCACCCTAGATAGAAAGAAACGCAGTCCTCCCTGAGGTCCTCTCCCGTTTCTGGTTCACAACCGGGGTGTGAGGCTTGCGAATAACCGCTACACAAAGTTATGCCACACATGCCGTGCTTTGATCATCAACCACAAGAATCTGCTTTTCAACAGGCGCCTTGATCATTTGCCACTTAGGAATGCCATACAGGCAATTCACACCATGCAACTGATGTCAATCGATATACAACCTCTGATCCCGTACGTCTTAGAGAAGGGTGAAGTAAGAGAATGAATTCCCCTTCACCAGGCAGATGTATATTTAATAGAGATCAATCAATACAGAGCAAAATCCAATGGCAGACACACAGTCCATACAAGTTCGTTCTGGGTCTGAACGAAACCGAAGGAACCATATTCCTCGCATATCCATCGATCTCCAAGTACGTCTGGACGATCACCAACTGATTCTCTCCTCTTGGGTGTAAGCCCAATCAAGATCATCAGTAATCACCCAAACGATGTGAAGACCTCTGGTCTTCGACCATCGTCTTCATCCTCGTCACATCGTTGAATCAGTTATTCAGAATGGGATAAACCCGGTCTTTCTGAATAACTCGCGTATATAATAAACAAGTGTTACACAAACACAACATACGCCTCATCCCAATTCAGAATATTCTTTTATTCAAATATTCTTATACTTTGGGAAAGGTTCCCATTAATTTTATCAAAGATAAATTCATTAAATTTATTCTTTAATCTTCCTTTGAATATCTATTCAAACCATATCATGGTTTATCCAAACTAGTCGGGATTAACGAACCTTACCGAAGTAATCATTTGTTTTAATTTCCCAATCCCAACCTATTCATCCCATGAAATAAAACTGGTAATATTTCATATCTAACACCACGGTGTTATCGGTAAATTAAATTACCATTTCACGTTCAAATCCAATTAAAGATTTAACTATCGCCTGGAGCAAAACTGGTGATACTCCATTCTCGATCATTTCAATCTAATTAAAGATTCATTAAAACTCCACTTGGTTTTAATCTTCCCAATAATCACTATTAATGATTATTTAACTTGGGAAATCATACCCTGTCTTTAAATGGGTCAAAGAACCAATGTCATTTAAAACACGGTTCACGATAAACCCAAAATCATATTCTATTCCATCAGCCTTTAACCGTAAATTAGCAAGTGAACAATTCCCTAAGTAATAACCCTGAAGGCCGAAACCAACATCAAATCAATACCCAAGAAACCATTCAACTTAACTAATCTTCAGTTAGTTTCTGATTTTCTTAACTCCGTTGGGTCTAAGAACAGTATTATTGAAGATACCGTTCATGACAACCCAAAATCACATTCCATTAATTATCGGGTTAAAGAATAAGTGCTATTTAAAACACCGTTCACGATAAACCCAAAAATCAATTCAAATTCAATTCCAATTAAATACCATTTAGTTGGTATACTTCATTAAATCTAAATAAAAAGATTTAATGTTTTTCTCAACTGGGTTTAAGAACAGTGTAAATGAAAGCACCATTCACAACAAACCCAAATCCTATTTGATATTAAAAACAAGGCTCTGAATAGAAAATATATCGGCTTATATTCAATATCAAATTCTACGACCAACAGATATCGTATTGGAAATAACGATATAAATATATCTTTCAAATTTCCATAACAATATCTGCATAATCACGAAATCCAACATCGAAATATTACAAAGACAATTTCGATTCAAATCCATTTCCACTTTATATATATTGGAAATTCTGGTTATTTTCAAAACCATTTCAAATCCACTTTATTTATTTTAAAAATAAATGGGATTATAATTCTAGTTCAAAACTAGTTCATTTCGATAAAAATCTATTTTTATCTTTTCAAATTTGGAATTTTTCATCCTAATTCTTCACAAATCATTTCTTATTATTTTACACAAATTATTACTATTTTTAGTAATTTTATCAAGGCTCGTACAGTCGATTTCCATCAACGGCCATTGAACTGCACTTACAACGACCTTTTCCAAATTTAATTTGGACATAATTCCAAATCCAACCATTAGATTTCAAATCTCTTATATTCATTGGAAAGTTCTTTTCGATACGAACCCAAAGGTTCTGGTTTCAGGAGAATCCGACGGTCGGATCTCCCGCAACGTCAATTTGAAGTCAATGGTCGAAATTCGCGAACTGCGGCGGCGCGGCGCGTTCTATTCAGGCCATTTAATATACATAATATATACATATATATATATTATATACTTCATCGATTTCAATTCTAAACATTTACCTGATCCATGCCAGATCCTTGCCCGATCCTTGCCAGATCCTTGCCCGATCCAACATTTACCTGTGCTCGATCCACCCATAAAACATTGCCCGATCCATCTTACAATGTTTCTGGAAACGCTGCCAATCCCTGTAAATTCAGCCCGATCCACACATTTTTACAGCGTTTCTGAAACACTGTCAATCCCTGAAAATTCAGCCTGATCCATACTTGAGAAAATCGTGCCCGATTCATGCCAGATCCTTGCTTGATCCATGCCAATCTGATCCATCCAAAATCAGCCCAATGCATGGCCAGAAACCGTCTGATCCATACTAAAACTTGCCCGATCCATCCAACACCTACATGTGTCGATTCAAGCTTTTCTTGGCTAAGAAGCCAAGCCGATCCAACTCCAATTCAATCCAAAACTCGTGAAAAACATTCAATTTCACCAACCAATCAAACCAAACCATCAACAAGCATTAACACAACGATTAATCATCATTTAAACATAATAAATTCTCCAAATTCATGATAAACAATAATCAAAATAAACAAATGGATCTAACTTGCAATAACACATGAATTAATATAGAGATTTACCGATTTAAGTTGCTAGATTAGATCCATGGTGATTCGAAATGAATACATACTTACATTGATTAGATCTAAGTGAAAACAACTTGAAATGATGAAAATAAGATCAAACAACCAATATACTCGATCGAATCTGTGTGAGAGATGCTTATCACTTACCAAATCCACAAATTAGCTTTATAACGATGATCTACAAATCCAGATGCGAAAAACGATCTTCAAATCACACAATTTGATGTAATCTACTCTCTCTTGATGCAACCTACTCTCTCTTGATGTTAATCTAGCCTTCCTTGATGTAGATCTTCAATCTTCTAATGGAGATCTAAGATTTAATGAAGGAAAGATGTATTTAATTAGAGTAGGAAGAATCTCAAACCCCAACCAAATAGGAAATGAAGAAAGTAAACCATTCTCCTTGCCTCTACTCCCTATTTATAGCTATTTAACCAGCCCACTAATAGGCCTCACCAAATCAGCCCACTAATGACTAGTTAACCTATCCAGAAATTGTGTAAACAAAAAAACGATTCCTCCTAAACCACTGGATCAAATCATTAATGTGACCACCCTACGGAATTGGCAACACCATTTCCTTTCCAATGGAATTGATCTCAACACCTGATTCGATTTTAGTCAGAATGTAACACCCCATAATTTTAAAGAGTACTAAAATGATAAACTAAGGAATACTAAATTAAATATTGGGAATTATCTAAAATGGACTACGCCGTTGCGCTCATCTCGGAATTTTGCTTAAGATAGACTTTGATTTTGCATGAAACGGACATCGTATGAAGAAGTTATTAAGCCTAGAAGTTTGTATACGCATAAGAGAATTATATATATATACAAACAAATCAAATGTTCAAAAATAATAATTCAAAACAGCGAGTGGGAAGGGCCAACGATGGAGCCAACCCATTCTGGGGGTCGACCCAAGGTGTTTGGGGTCAACACATGGGTCGACCCCCGGGGTCGACACAGTAACGGGGGGTCGACCCCTATACAGATCTAGGCAGATTCAGTTTTTCGATCGTGGACTTGTTTTGTGGCTAGATTCGTTAACCTTAGGCCATAAGTAGGACCTCATTCTCATTGTTTTATTCACCAAAAAACTTGGAGATAATGAGATGCTACCCCAGCTTAGATTGAGTTAGCCTATTTCCTTTAACAACAGCTTACACACATTCAAGGATTTATTCTACAAGTTCAGCCTATTGTTCTTTAGATCCAGTGACAGTGAGTTCACGTTATTTTTAGATATAAACATTTAAAAAGTAATCTTGATATGTTTATAAGTTTGGATCTAAGCCTATGCCTATTAATAACCTAAATCATAACAGATCTGCCATTACTTATACACCTGATCTATTGTTCTCATATGCCCAATTATGCCATTATATGCCTGTCTTGTTATTATGATCAATTTTATCATCATATTCCTATTTTGTCATTATGCCTATTCGTGTTCTCTTCCCTTCCTCTTTTCCCTTTTTATTTTTATAGCCATGTTACCTTTGAGCCTAGGCATACCGCTGGAATATGCGAATGCACGAGATTGGGAACGATGGAGAATGTTAAAATTAGGGCATAACTTGTATTGGGATTTTGGGGTATAACTTGTATTGGGATTTTTGGGGGCATAATCTATACATTGATCTAAAGCTATAATTTGGGCATAACTCGTATTATGAATCATGACTGGATTTGGGGGCATAATCTATACCTTGATCTAAAACTTTAATTTGGGGCATAATTTGTAACGTAGATCAGACCGGGATTTAGGGCATAATAAACATGATAATTGGTTAGTAATGAAAATGCCTAGATTTACAGTAATTAGAAACTGTAACCGCACTTAGATAGGAGGTTAGATTACAATTATGGTAGAAGCCTGCCCAGAACTGCCCAGCATATCCAGCGTCCACAAGTGGTAAATCTAATGTAAGGGGTCTAAGTGCATAAACATATATGTAAAAGTGCTAAGACACGAGGTTAAGTCCGACTTGTGGAAGAAGTCTGTCCGGACCCAACTAGCATATCCAGCATCCACACGTAGTTGACTTAGTGTGGGAGGTCTAGCGCATTAATAAACCTAAATGAATGAATGGTGATAAACTTGTAATATTTAACCTGTTTGAATCTATAAGGGTTACATAAACCTGTCAACTTAAGTAGGGGTTAAGTAAATTTACTTGAATTAGGGGGGGGGGGGGTTTAAGTTAATCTTGTTAAATATGTGGGGGCGGGTTATACATATCAACCCGACAAACTTAACCTATTGGAGTTATGCAGTCTTGTTAAACGGGTAGGCATAACCTGTTGAAATCCTAGTAGTGAGGATGCAAGCCTAGGGGGAAGCTTGTATCATCCGGAGAGTGGGACCCATTTCAGTCAGTAACCGATATCGGTATCCAACGGAGAACCTCGTACTAGGTCGAGATCAGGGCATGCTTACTGAGTTGGTTGTAAGAGGTCCATCTAAGGGACGGTGTGGGCAGCGCATTCTGACGGGGTCATGTGCGTGCATGGGTCCAGTCTAGGAAGGTTAAGACGCCATGACACCTGTAGATATGGTTTGTGCACATCTTGTAAACAAAGGGTTGCCACTTTAGGAATTAATACATCCTACTGTGGGGCCTGCACAGGGTATCTACGAGTTATGGAGACAATAAATTGGGGGTAGTGATTATGGTATATCTAGTCTTGCTTGTTTAGAAGCCTAAGCCTGTTATTATCGTTGGGGGTAACACCCGTTAGTTCTGTGGGGCAACCTGTTATTGTATGGGTTAGAACCTCTCACTAGAAGTGCACCTACGTTTACCATCTTGTACTTATTGGGATCATCTTGTTCTTGTTATGCTAGTAGTGGTGCAGAGAAAGGCATTAGAGAAGCGCAACACACGTTTTGTTCTGTTTACCTTGTTATATCTGCCTTATGACACTGTTATCTCTCTCCAACTTATATGCATGTCATGATGCTTTTACTTATTTATATGCTAAAAGTAACTGGACTCGCCTGACTTTACGTCTGATCCATTTTTTTTCCTCTTCTCTCTCCCGTCACTACACCAAATAAGAAAATCTGAAACATATAGTATTTTTTATCTAAAACTCTTTTTTCAAGTTTCTAGGCATGAAACAGTATTCTAGTGTATCTTTATTTATTTAGGTGTTTCTATTATTTTTTAACATTTTTATATTTCTAATTTTATGTGGGGAAAAAAAAAGAGTTTACCTTAGCCCTTATTTCACAGCAAATTTACCAGAGCCATATAAGTTCCCATGTCCAAATCGACCCACATTTGATAAAACCAAATCGGGCCGCGTTCTTTTTTATTTTTTCCAAGCCCTAGCTGCGATTTTATCTTACTTTCTCTGAAGGTCGTCCAGCATTCCCAAAGACCAGATCAGGGCGCATTCCCAAAATTTAATCTCCAAAGGCAATCCATCAGCAGGAAATCCAAGTGAGCCATTTTCCTCTATTGTGTTACTTTCATTTGTTGCTTGCTTAAATTTAAATGCTCTTTGTTGTTCCCTGTTTTCGGATTATCTGAACTAAGTTGAGTTTCAGCATATTTTAAGCATTATAGAGTTGCGAATAGACTATTTAATGATGAAGAAATGATAATCATCTATTTGTTCCTTACGCTTCTCTTATGAAATCTAGAGATGGTGTAGATTAAATCTTATATAGAATAATATGAACCTGAATATCAACGATTTACGTTTTGGATTAGATAAGGTCAAATCATTGGCAAATCTGAAGTGCAGAAGTAATGGCATTACCCTTATAGTACAAACTTCAACTATTTGGACAATCTAGGGCAAACATAATAACAAATTTTTAGCAAAACCTATCGCAACACAAAATCATTACGTACTTTGATCAAATTCAATATCAGTGTACGCACATCAAAGTCAAAACATAAACATTGCAAGATAAGTTTGGATGGGGACATTTGCAACACGTGGATGTGTTAAACCTGTTCTTACCTGTCTTTCATCGTGGTATTCTTGTCTGCTTCGCGGTTATTCCACCGTTAATGCACTAGAGTCTCGAATCTGGTTTTCTTCTTTTAACCCGTTCAAGCATAACTCTATAGGAAATCACATTTTCATACATTGGTTGTTGCTGCTATTATGTAGTTTTACCCTTTCTCTATGAACTTGCATGACTTTCTTTATGCTTCCGCTTGAGTGACTAGCTATGTTCTTTCAGATCCTGCTTCGTTTCTCATGGAATGATCTGGTACCTATAGCCACTGGTGATTTGATGATCTGGGGTTCTTCACGCTGGTGTGTTTGCTTCAATTTATCAGGCTGAGTTGTAGGCCTTTGGAGTTGGAGACTCCATCTCTGTCATTTGTCATTGCAAGAAGTTTATAGTTATTCTGTTAGCATTTGGTTTCCCATGTGAGTTATTTTTGGAAACATCTGTAGTGCTTGGCTTTTTCGATTCATGTCTTCCTCTAACGTACATGATATTATGAACTTGAAGGTTCAACATTGTAGTGTAGGACACCACAGACAGCCACTACTTAGCTCATTGGATCACTTAGATCATTTCTATTGGATTCATTATCATAAAGGAACATCTATGTGCTACAATAATTTTGTTTGATACGTTATGACATGTCCTGTTTTCTTTGAACTGGCAGAAAACACCGAGTGTTGGCTTTTAGCTGGAATGTTTATTCTCAGTTATGTCATTTTGTGATTTTTTTTTAAAGCTTTCGTGTTGTCTTTGTGCAACCGTTTTCTCTTTGATTCAAAAGTTTATTTTACCATGTAATTTGGGGTTATATTTTTTTGTTACCTGCTTTATTTGTTTTATCCTGCCATTTTTTTCGCCAGTTACTTACAACTATGAAGGTTCATCAAATATTTTGAGAGCTATTTGCTTCGTTGCAGATGTATGCTACAAAATGCAGGCTGGAGGCGCATGTTCGCTTTGTGGGCGATTGTCATGTCTACAAATTTTTTCAAAGGAACTACTGCCAAAGGAGGAGCTTCAAGTGATTTATTAGTATGTTTTCCTACTAAATTTCACTTAGCAATAATGCTGAAATCAATGTCTAATACTAGCAACCCTACTAAAATATCATCGCCAAAATGTTCAAAAAAGCATTATCCTCTATCCCTGTTAAGCGCAAGTCATCACAGCAGTAATAGATTAAAATTCAACAAAACTGCATTTGGTTCATACTTCACTTCAGGACCAACTTCGCCTGAAGTTACTTGTGCCGGTCAGATCAAGGTTGGTCACAAACACTGCCATGTGTCGAGAACTGTAGCCAAAAGTTGGATTGAAGCCCTTGGGCTGAAAAAAGATGTTACCAATTTCATTGGTGCTTTGATAAGTACTTTCAGAATCAATATGCAGTGTTTTGGAGCTTTCCGTGGGACAGTTGGTTATCTCTCTGATGATGAGGAGAATAATGATCGATCAGCTATGGATGCAGAAGTTCTGATCATTAACGGTAATACACATATATAGAAAAAGATGACTGTTTAACATAATATACACTCTAACGTGTATAATTCTTCATGATTTGATTATAAAAGGAACTTAGTTCTCTTGAATTACAGAATATACAATGTTAACTATGAATGTTATATAATAATGATACATATTCCCTGTAGAGGAAGACAAGGAAGTAGAAGGAAGTGGCGCGAATATGTTCTCAAAATGGCCGATGGCACTGGAAAAGGAACAAGAAATGGAAGTTAATGAGGAGGAAGATGAGGAAATATAAGAAACAAATATACCACCAAAGAATGCTTTATTACTAATGAGAAGTAGGTCCGCACCTTTAAACATTGCATTGATCGATTAGATGATGGAATTTCGATTGGAGAAATTTGTCTTTAATTTTTTTATGTGCGATCAATTGAAGTGGTAGGCTTCTTTAATGGTATTTACCATTGAATATTGAAGGTTTGAAATCGCTACTATCGGGTGAGAATCAATCTTAAATTTTGCACATTTAGAAAAGTGGATGAACAGTTCTTCAATATTTAAGTTCTCTTATGGTTATGTGCTAAGTTGTTTATTTGCCGATTTATGCTTTCTTCTTATAACCTTTTTATCGTTTCTTTTGTATTGGATAGTTGAAAACTTACTTTAAATGTGAACTTGTATGCATTCTTTTCCTCCCCCAGAAAGTGTTTTAACATACTTGAATGTGAAGTGGCACAAATCCTCTCATCCTGAAACTGTTTTGACATACATTTGAAACCATTTGAGCAGGTTCGTCATTCTCCCGATCTCCAGAGTTTTTGTTAGCTACTGATACAAACTATACAGAAACCTGTGCAACAAATGTAGCTCACTAGGCTTCTCGGGTTCAATTTAACCATCCAGTGTGAGCCTGTTTCGGAGAACAAAGTTGTTGATAGTTTGTCCAGGTGGACAACGGACGCACTACTACTTGCTATCTCCTCTTTACAGTCCTTGATTGTCGATGAGACAAGGTAGGCCCTACTTATTGATAAAAGTGTGCGTTTTCCCAGTTCCATCGTCTATGACATAGATCATATATTCGTAAGCTAATTTTAATAATATATTCAGTAATTAATATTTTAACCAAAACAAAATTGTGTTATTGACAGAAATCGAACAATGAATATCTGAGCAGGTTTTACTTGGATAACTCTTTGAAACTGGACCATGGCCCAGCATCTCAGATAGCTCTAATGATTCGGTAAGCCAAATGCTCGTAAGAGATCCTAATAAGAGGCTGTCAGCTCAAAAATTTCTTTGTATATACTTTTCTGATTTAATTTGTTTTTAACCATACATTACTTCACTTAAAATTTTATATTTATGTATTGATTCTTACTTCTTTTACGTACAGGTCATCCTTGGACTCAAGCTAATGGTAGTATGGCATCTGATAACTACTTGATTCTGTTGTTTTATCATGACTAAAGCAGTTTTCTCAAAGAACAAACTTGGAAGATGGCTCTTAGGGTAACCTTTTGAAATAACATGGATTTTCTTTGTGAATTCAAACATATTTTAGTAGAAACTAGAAATGGTGCCTACATTCCAAGTGCTGTGGGAATGATAAAATAATGCATGAAAAAGAAATGATGATTGTCATGACTATGTTGGCTCTAAATCCTGAACTGAAACCACTATGTAATAGGTGATTGCTGAGAGCTTACCAGGAGAAGAAAATCCTGAACTAAAACCAACTATGGTTTTTAGGATAAGTAAATGCAGGCTGTAACTGTTGATTGTTGAAGTAATGCTTTAGGTCTTAATGCATGTTTCTATGTAACTGTAATTCATTTAATGATTAGCCTAAGAGTATGTTTCATGGTCATGTCTATCAAAAAAATATATATGAATAATTGTATATATTTATAAATATGAAGGCATCCATTATATTCAGGCCCATTTGAACCCTATTTTAGATGTGGCCCGCATAGTTTGATTTACTACGCAAAAGTCACAGTTGGATAATAAATAACACCATCAAATCAACCCAAACAAGACTTTGGCTGCCGTGTCTTCTTTCTTTACTGTTTCTTTAAGCTACACATAACTCGTACTATAGTTTTTCTTTATATTTCATACTACCTTTTTGACCTTTGTTCTAGAATTAAATAAATATGACAATGCAGATTATAGCCATTGGTTGCTGGTTTATTTGAGACTGCCAAAATCCAACAAAAGGATTTGTTCGAGACTGCCAACAAATTTGGTATGTTGTCATTTAATATATTTGAAGAGAAATCAAAATTTTTAACCTGGAATTTCATTTAGTTGTGTTTGCTTTGTTCAACGTGTACCTTTGTTTTCGTCTTTCTGGTTCATATAAGTGTATTATTTTGCAACCAGATCTTGGCATATTTTTATTTAGTTAATTATTTGTGTTTTCTTCTTGAATGTATATTTTTCCATATCTTTGTATCAATTTTAAGTTAGATGCAATAATTGATTTGTTTCCTACTCAAATCATGTTCTTAAATCTTTGAATGCTTCTAGTCTCATTTCAAAGCAGGCAGAGTTTATAGCAGATCGAAAGGATTGTATTTAGTAAGCTCTTCTTCATAGCTATAATAATATAGCTTCCTATAAAATAATTTTTTATTATGATTTTACAAAACTCATACAAGGGAATTTTAAGTAGAAAAATATTATAGAACCCTTTGAATTTACTAAATTTACCTGAATTGGTTAGTAAGGTGAATATCAACAAAAATAATTCTGATCTTTAATCATTTGTTGTATACTCATGCTATACAATATTATTGCGATAGAAATTGGAAGGTTATTTTCTGGATGTGGATACCCTCACATGTCTTCAATTTTTTTTTCCTTCAGCTTTCAAATATGCATGAGAACAAATTTTAGAAGTTTCAGATTCAGTCCAGTGGATAGGGACGTAGATTTGATGGTATCCACATCCAAAAAATGTCCACTGGACTTTGATTATGATATAACTTTTGAATCTATCATATATAAAGATATCCAAAAATTTAGTAACTTAGGATATTGGTATCCTATATCTGAAAACATACTGAATATGGATGTTGATACTGAACCATTGTATTTATCATTATCTGTTGACAATTCTAAAAGTATTTGCTTCTATCATAACTATTGTATTTATAACAAATTTATGTTGTTGTTTATTCTAGTACTAAATAGTTTGTTGGTTTGTACGCCTTGGTTAGGAAGTGGGCTTTAGTTGTAGTTGTGCTTGAAGTGGTCATGCTTGTCTTATGGGTCAGTAATAATAATAGGGTAGAGGAATCATGATCTCACATTCTCAAAATATTCTGGTCACTGTTCGTTAAAGATGAGGTCAGTGATTCGACCGGGTGCTATTTATGGTTCAGTATGAGTTGTGGTTTCAGATCATCTAAGCAAGTTTCATTTTTATAGCTGTAGCATTCTTAGCACTTCATATCCCTTTTCAAGTAATTTTAAGGGTAGATTGTTTGTTTTGTCTTCTTGTATGTCACCATATATGTTACTTTTTAATATGGATAGCTGGATTAGTAGCATAAGTCAGAGTAAATTGTATTGTATTATTCAGGATTATGTTGTTGATATGAGGTTTGGTCCCTTGAAGCGATGTTTTTCTTTGGTGTCAGAATTGTCTAAGGAGTATCAGGTTGTTTCTAATTCTTATAAAGCACACTGGCCTAGTGAGGTGGTTGGTGATTCAAAATGTGGTCGGTATATTTACGGAATGGTGTGCACGTAGATTGTTAACCATATATTTGTGCAACTTGAATTTATTGCATTATATTTGTATTTTTTTTGTTCTTTGAAAATACGATTTATCTTTGTTATTTAATATTTTTTTATGGTAAACTTGCTTGTGAAATTTCTTTTTATATTCTTTTAGCTTTTAATTTGAAGGACGGTTGAATATATTTATGTTACTGAAACTATCAATTGTATAATTTTAAAATAATTTTCATATTTCGAACTGGCAACACATCAATAGTGTCATAAATTATCAGTTTGAAGCAAGCATTTTTAGTATTGTGAGCTAAACTTGAAACATCCATCGAGTGTTGCGGATTATGAACTTGCAACCCCCATTGAGTGTTGCAGATTATCAACTTGAAACACTCACTGAGTGTTGCAGATTATCAACTTGAAACACTCACTGAGTGCTACAGATTATCAACTTGAAATACTAATTATGTGTTGCAGATTACCAACTTGAAACACTCATCAAGTCTTTTAGATTACCAAACTGAAACACTTAATAAGCGTTTCAATTCGTCAATCTGAAACATAATGTAGGCGTTCCAAAATTCTGCAACATATTAATCTGCAACACTGAAAAAGGGTTTCTAAAAATTTTAGCTACATTTTGTTACCATTTCAAAGTGACCGTTTTGGTGTTGTGCGTTTCCCCCCTAAGGTTCTCAGGGTGGGAATACTCAAGCTTGATTAGGATTCTTCTTTCATTCTGCTTGGAGCTGCTTAAATGTACTGCTTGACTTCATATCTTCTCTACTGTGGCTATATTTTGGGTTCATTTAAACGCTTGTTTCCATTGTGGAGGGGCCAGACATCTTGTTAAGGATTGTCCAAAGAAGCAAGGACAAGGGCAAATGGCAGGATCTTCTGGAGGGCAAGTGCATGCTCTCATGGCCTGTGCGCCAGATGGAGGTAGGAATGTTTCTGTTGAAGGTTTGATTTCAATTTCCAATCATCTTGTTAGGACCCTTTTTGCTTCAGGCGCTTCACATTCTTTTATCTCTGATTCTGTGGTTGAGTCTCTGCACCTTAGCACTAGTATGATTTTGGATCCCATTGTTGTCTCAAGCCCCATTGGTGGTATGACACATTTGTCTATGATTTGTCCGGGTTTGAGAATATCTATGTTAGGCGTCGAGTTTGAATGTGACGCATATGTACTTGGTTTCATGGGCTATGGTTTGATTTTAGGGATGTATTGGCTAGCCATGTATGGTGCCATTCTGGATTGTGAGAGGAGGGTCGTTAGACTTTTACTTGCCATGGGAGGACCCTCGAGATTTCTTGTGACCCTAAGGGGTTTGTCATGCTTAGTTTCCTAGAGTCACTTGATGCATCTATCGATGATTTACGATCTATACCAGTAGTATGTGAGTATCCTGATGTTTTTGAGGTGGTTCGAGGCCTATCTCTGAGGCGCGAGATTGATTTTCGTATATACTTAGTGGACAATGCAAAGCCAGTTGCATTGCCTGTGCGTCACATGGCTCCAAGAGAAAGGAGGGAGCTCAGCAAGCAAGAAGGGGAGCTACTTGAGAAAGGGTTTATTAGGCGAAGCATCTGAATGGGGTGCTCCGGTGGTACTCGCCATTAAGGTGGATGGTTCGCTTCGCTTATGTGTGGATTATAGAGAGTTGAATAAACTCACTAAGAAGAATAAGCACCCACTTCCGAGGATAGATGATCTATTTGACCAGCTTGTTGGTGCATCTGTTTTCTCTCAGTTAAACTTAGCCACGGGGTTTCATCAGTTGAGGGTGACCGAGATAGTATAGACAAAACCGCTTTTAGAACTCCATATGGTTTCTTCGAGTGACTCGTCATGCCTTTTGGGTTGACGAATGCACAGGCCTATTTTGTTGATCTGATGATAGGGTGTTTCGAGATTTTCTAAGTAAGTTCATTGTGGTCTTTATTGATGACACGTTGATTTTCTCGAAGAACGAGGAAGAGTATCCCCTACATTTGAGGGAGGTTTTGAAAACTCTCGATGTACACTAGCTTAAGGCAAAATTCTCCAAATGTCATTTTTTGAGAAAAGAAGTGAGATTTCTAGGGCGTGTGGTCTCTAAGGATGGGATAACAGTAGATCCTGTGAAGGTAGTTGTAGTTTAAGATTGGCAGATCCTAAAAAATGCAACGGAGGTGAGGAGTTTTCTTGGTTTAGCGGGCTATTATAGGAAGTTCATTAAGGACTTTGCAAAGATATCAGCCCCACTCACCAGACTGACGAAGAAGGATCTGACATTTTCTTGGAGTATAGACTGTGAGGATGCTTTCCAGCGATTGAAGAGGGCTCTTACAACAGTCCCAGTCTTGACCTTGCCTGACAGGAACAAAGTGTTAGCAGTATACACTGATGCATGTGGTATAGGGCTCGGTGCGGTTCTGATGCAAGAGGGAAGTGTAGTATGTTATGGAGGTAGACAGTTAAGAGTTCATAAGAAGAACTACCCTACCCATGACTTAGAGTTAGCTGCCATAGTATTCGTGCTTAAGACTTGGCGCCATTATCTACTAGGAGAGAAGTTCGAGTTGTACACCGATCATAAATCTCTCAAGTACTTGTTCTCGCAGAAGAATCTTAATTTAAGGCAACAAAGATGGATGGAGTTCCTAGCGTTCTATGACTTTGAGATTGCTTATACCCTTGGCAAGGGTAATGTGGTGCCAGACACATTAAGTAGGCAGAGGATGAGTTTGAGTCCTTTGTTTGTGGAGAGGAAAAACTTGGAGTTTATATCAACTTTTGATTTTAGACCCTCCACCGAGTTTACACCTGGTTTACTGGCATCATTAAAGGTGCGACTTACTCTGTTGGACCAGCTAGGAACTTCGCAGCGAGAGGACCCACAGCTAGTAGATATCTTGGATAGGCTCAGTAGAGGGGAGATTTCTAGTCACCTCAGCTGATATTCCACAGACGATAGAGGGTGGTTGCGACGAGATGTAAGGCTTTGTGTTCCCCGAGTTGGGAGTTTGTTGAGGACAGTCCTTGATGAATCCCATCATTCTAAGATGACTATTCATCCCAGTGGTGATAAGATGTATAAGGATATGAAGAAGGTTTTCTTTTGGACTGGAATGAAGAAAGATGTAGCATAATTTGTTTCTAGTTGTTTGATCTACCAGCAAGTCAAGGTTGAGCAAAGGAAACCCGGTGATTTACTTCATCCTTTGGAAGTCTCATAGTGGAAGTGGGAAAGCGTCTCTGTGGATTTCAATGATGGTTTGCCTAGATCGAGGAATGACAACACCAGTATTTGGGTTATAGTTGACAGACTCACTAAGAGCGCTCATTTCATCCCTTTAAGAGTAAGAGTACAACAACATGGTTGGCAGCAGTTTATCTTCATGAAATAGTCTATCCACATGGAGTACCTTCCAGTATTGTGAGTGATCGTGACCCCATATTCACCAGTGAGTTTTAGAGGAACTTGGAAGAGGCATTAGGTACACAGTTGTGTTTGAGCACCGCTTATCACCCTCAGACCGATGGACAGACGGAGAGGGTGAATAGAGTTCTTGAGGATCCTTTAAGACTGTGTATCCTAGACTTCAGAGGGAGTTGATAAGAGCATCTTCCTTTAGTAAAGTTCGCCTACAACAACAGTTACCAGGCTAGTGTTGGCATGGAACCCTTTGAAGCGTTGTATGAATGAACCAGTAGATCACCGACCTGTTGGTGGGAATCTACAGAAAGGCTTCTGCTTGGACCTGAGATGACTAGGGAGACTTCAGTGAAGATTGATCTTATTCGCAGGCGTATGAAGACAACTTAGGACAGGCAGAAGTCCTACGCATATGAGAGGACTGACACTGAGTTTGAGGTAGGAGACATGGTTTTCATCAGGGTATCACCTTTAAGGAATGTGGTTCGTTTTGGATCCGTAGGGTAATTGGCACCAAGGTTTGTAGGGCCATTTCCAATAGCAGAAAGAATTGGCCAAATGGCCTATAGAGTAAAGCTACCAGAGAGATTGTCCGACGTTCATGATGTTTCCACGTTTCTCATTTACGGAAGTGCTTGCATGATACCGAAGAAGTAGTTGAGCTGAGCATGCTTGAGGAAGTAGAGGTGAAACGGGAGGCGACAGTTAGACGAGTTCCTACCCGCATTCTTGGATCAGAAGTTAAGAAGCTACGCAACCGAGAGATCAAGTTGATGAAAGTTCAATGGGGAGATGACCTAGAGGATGCAACTTGGGAGACTGAAGACAAGATCCGCGCTTCGTACCCTTTCCTTTTCAAGGGTATGTTCTTAACTTCCTTTCCAAAGTTTTATTCATGCTTGTTTCTATCATTTAAAGTATATCCTATCGATCAAATCTTCGACCTTTAGGTAGGAAACCCATGTATGTAAACATGTGTTTGAGACATGTTATGTTTGATGGAATGCAAGTGGATGCAAGTGTTTGCTAATGGTTGCTCGTGGGTGCATATACTCACACCTTAGGCACTAGGCTCAATCACTCTCATACTGCATATGGATGTGTGTGCATTTCTTCTTCTTTTAATGGATGAAAGTGGGTGTATCATCATATGGATGTTGCAATTGAGTGAATGATTGCGCACACATATAGAACTTACATGTTATAATAGGATTATTTGCATACATGTTGGATTCATGACACTAACATACATTGCATTAAGGAGGTCAACTGAATCATTCGACCGCCTGATCTCTCTCATTAGTATAGGGACATATACACACACCTTTGCATATGTTCATATAAGCATTAGAAATCTTTTAAGGACAATGGATGCCTGTGATTGGTGGACGAGTAGATGGATATTAGGATATACATTCTTCTTAACTTAGAGATTTCGAGGACGAAATCCTTTAAGTAACGGAGAATGTAACACCCCGTAATTTTAAAGAACAATAAAATGATAAACTAAGGAATACTTAATCAAATATTGATCATTAGGTAAAACAGACTGCGCTATTGTGTTCCTCTCGGAATTTTGCTTATGATAGACTCCGAGTTTGCATGAAACTGACATCGTATGAAGAAGTTATTAAGCCTAGAAGTTTGTATACGCATAAGAGAATTATATATATATACAAACAAATCAAATGTTCAAAAAAAAGTTCAAAACAACGAGCGGGAAGGGCCAACAACGGAACCGACCCACTCTGGGGGTCGATCTGAGTCCCTGCTGGGTCGACCCAGGCGACCCAGGGTGTTTGGGGATGACAAATGGGTCGACCCCCGGGTCGACACTGTAAAGGAGAGGGGGTAGAACCCTATACATATCTGGGAAGACTCAATTTTTCGAACGTGGACTTGTTTTGTGGCCAGATTCGTTGACCTTAGGTTATAAATTAGATCTCATTCTCATTGTTTTATTCACAAAAACAATGGAGACAATGAGATGATGCCCCAGCTTAGATTGAGTTAGCCTATTTCCTTCAACAACAGCTTATACGCATTCAAGGTTTTCTTCTACAACTTCAGCCTATTGTTCTTTAGATCCAGTCACAGTGCGTTCATGTTATTTTTAGATATAAACATTTAAAAAGTAATCTTGATATATTTTTAAGTTTGGATCTAAGCCTACGCCTATTCATCTGAATCATAACAGTCTGTCATTACTTGTACACCTGATCTATTGTTTTCATATGCTTAATTCTGCCATCATATGCCTATCTTGTTATTATGATCAATTTTATCATCATATGCCTGTTTTTTCATTATGTTTATTCTTGTTCTTTTCCCTTCCTCTTTTCCCTTTTTATTTTTATAGCCAGACTACCTTCCAGCCTAGGCATACCACTGAAATATGCGAACGCACGAGATTGGGAATGATGGGGAATGTTGAAATTGGGGCATAACTTGTATTGGGATTTTAGGGCATAACTTGGATTGGGATTTTTGGGGGCGTAATCTATACATTGATCTAAAGCTATAATTTGGGCATAACTCGTATTATGAATCATGATTGGGATTTGATGGCATAATCTATACCTTGATCTAAAACTTTAATTTGGGACATAACTTGTATCGTAGATCAGACGGGGATTTGGGGCATAACAAACATGATAGTTGGTTAGTAATGAAAATGCCTAGATTTACAGTAATTAGAAATTGTAACCGCGCTTAGACACGAGGTTAGATTACACTTGTGGTAGAAGCCTGCCTGGAACCGTCCGGCGTATCCAGCGTCCACAAGTAGTAAATCTAATGCGAGGGGTCTAAGTGCATAAACGTATACGTAAAGGTTCTAAGACACGGGGTTAAATCCAACTTGTGGAAGAAGTTTGCCTGAACCCAACCGACATATCCAGCGTCCATAAGTGGTAGACTTAATGTGGGAGGTCTAGCGCATTAATAACCATAAATGAATGGTGATAAGCTTGTAGTACTTAACCTGTTTGAATCTATACGGGTTACATGAACTTGTCAGCTTAAGTTGGGGTTAAGAAAACTTGCTTGAATCAGTGGAAGGGTTAAGTTAATCTTGTTAAATATGTGGGGGCAGGTTATACATATGAACCCAACAAACTTAACCTGTTGGAGTTATGCAATCTTGTTAAACTGGCAGGCATAACCTGTTGAAATCCTTGTAGTGGGGATGCAAGCCTTGGGGGAAGCTTATATCATCCGGAGAGTGGAAACTGTGTCAGTCAGTAACCTGTATTGGTATTTAACGGAGAACCCCGAACTAGGTCGGGGTCGGGGAACACTTACTGAGTTGGTTCTAAGAGGTTCATCTAAGGGACGGTGTGGGCGACGCATTCCAACGGGGTCATGTGCGTGCATGGGTCCGATCTAGGGAGGTTAAGACGCCGTGACACCTGTAGATATGGTTTGTGCACATCTTGTAAACAAAGAGTTTCCTATTTAGGAAGTGATACATCCTACTGTTGGGCCAGCACAGGGTATCTACGAGTTAGGGAGCCGATCGATTGGGGGTAGTGATTAGGGTAAATCTAGTCTTGCTTGTTTAGGATCCCGTTATTATCGTTGGGGGTAACACCCGTCAGTTCTGTGAGGCTACCTGTTATGGTATGGGGTAAAACCTCTCACTAGAAGTACATTCATGTCTACCATCTTGTACGTGCTGGGATCATCTTGTTCTTGTTATACTAGTAATGGTGCAGAGAAAAGCATTAGAGAAGCGCAACACATGTTCTATTCTGTTTATCATGTTTACCTTGTTATACCTGCTTTATGACACTGTTATCTCTCTCTCTCTCCAACTTATATGCATGTCATGATGCTTTCACCTATTTATATGCTAAAAGTAACTGGACTCGCCAGACTTTATGTCTGACCCATTTTATTTTCTCTTCTCTCTCTTCCGTTCCCCCCTAAGGTTCTCAGGGTGGGAATACACAAGCTTGATCAGGATCATTCTTTCATTCTTCTTGTAGCTGCTTAGATGTACTTCTTGACTTCCTATCTTCTCTACTATGGCTATATTTTGGGGATTATGCTCTTTTTATGTATTATTGTACTCTGATGATGATTTTGGTACAAGACAGAGTTTTATATTTTCAGTATTCCAGACTTATAATGTAATTGGGTTTGAACCATGAAGCTTTCTATTTAATAAAGTTCTAATTCCCCTGTTATTTTATATCTGTACTTGTAAGGTTTCTGTTTCTGTTTATCTATAACGCTTCACGAAACTTAATGCATTCTGATAAAGAGTGACATTAACGGATGTGGGGTGTCACATAGAAATTATGCCATGTGCAAAACTGACAGGGACAAAATGATCACAATTAAATTGGTAAATATTATGGACATTCCTCACATCCCCATAACCAACATTTCAAAATATGAGAATGGTCCAACCCTCAGGGAATTAAATAAAAATATTTTACGATCCTCCGATACGTAAAATGCGGGTCGTTACATAACATGCCATTTTTTTTGGAAATACGACTCATTTTAGATTGGACAAGGAAGCAAGTTAACAATTTTTTTGGTCAGTTGATAGTAATTTTTTCCCCAACTAAGATCGAATAAGGAATATAATAAAAAGTTGAAATACGAGCGATAATAGTGTAACCAACATATAGGGAGATTCTCAGGTGATGGCCATGAAGTCTATTTTAAATCGTAGTCTTTGTTTAATGAGTGGAGTACTTAAAATACTTATATTGGCTTTTTAAATTTTTAAAACTAAGTTGTGTTAAGCTGAAATTGCATAACTATCTCTTCTTCTTACATTCAATAATAATAATAATAATAATCTAAGGTTATCCAACATTGCTTGTAAATCTAGCGTTGGTGTGCAAGCTACCAAGCTCTTTTCCAACTTTCACGTCATCCTGCAAGGCACTGCATGAGTGGTATACCTTGGTCTCATTTTATGAGTTGGACACCTAAGAATTACCGATATCTAGTTGAAAAAGTCAGCGTCGGTCTACACAGTCCACCAAGCTCTGTCCCAAACTCTCATATCAACCCGCGAGGCAGTGCATGCGTGGTGTATCTTAGCCTTTTCAGTTAGGTGTGTGTAATTAGTTATATTTTTTTTTATAGAAATTGAGAATAAGCAATGATTCCCAAGCACTTCTTGACCTTATTAGTTTGACTAGTCATACACAAGGAAATAAAAATACCGCTTTGCAATTTGTGACAAGTAAACTAAGAATTTATTTCATGGTTACACTATGTTATTAACCGAACCAACTGGCCAAACTAGAATTTAACGTATAAAAACCTGAAATATGCTGAAAATTTGTGACGAGCTAAGGAACCAAAAATTTCTATAGATTGATTTTGAGTTGTATACTGCTATGTTGCAACTATTCTGAAACAAGTCATATTTTCATTTGCAAATGCCTGTTTCATTCATGTAGCTACATAAGAACCATAGCATACTGCATTCGGATTTTGTGGATAGTATCCGTTGAAAACCCTCACAAGACACTACTCGTCCTACCAAGGACACTTAGAGGTTTAACGGCTTGTTGCATGCACTCAGTTCAATCGTGTTTGCTATGAAAGTGTGACCTACCTAGTTTAGTTTTACATTTTTGTTTTACTCGAGGACGAGTAAAAGATAAGTGTAGGGGTATTTGATTAACGTGTAAAAGTGTTTATTTTTACGCTTCCGTCTAACTTGCTCACGAAATTATATAAATAATAAATTTTAATTTTCCTCCCTGTGTTCGACCTGCATACTACACACTTGCAGTAAATTTATAATAAATTTGTGCTTTTCTATTCCATAAGAAAGTGTCAAACAGACCGGTACCGGTCCATGGACTGTGGAACAGTACCGGTGCACGTAGTTATATTATATTGTAATTTGGACTTCACATTTGGCTTCCTTATGTTTTCTTTGTTGTGTATGCGAGTTTTGGTGCCAATCGGACTTTATCTAGTAGTGTATGGAAATCCGTCGTCTGTCACGCATGCTTTTCTCTCTAGTCCATTGAGTGACACTAACTAAATTGATCAGATTGACTTGTAACTTGGCGATATGCTTCATGGATGCTACGAATAGTTTAGGCCTCGTGCCAAATTATGTGGATTTTATGGATCGATACTGGTCCATAGGGCATGTACTGATATCGGTCCATGGACTTTGAGTATTTGGCCGTGAAACTTTTGCCTCTGCTTCATGTCACTGCGTAGGTCTCACTTGCGTGGTTTGAGTTAGTTCCGCATCTCGATTCTACTTGAGCTTCTTCTACGCTACTCTTATGAGTTTAGAACAAGATTAACATTTTCCTTCCAGAGTATATTTTGTTGAAAACATGATGTGCTCTAGAATGATGCTCTGTCGTGCTTTGCGATTAAACTGACTAGAGTCGAGAAGTTGGTTTTTCTTGAGAACTAGTCATTAACTGGCAACTGGCAATTCTGCGTCTCTGTATTTAAGTTTACATCTAACATCAGCTTCTACGTTTTAGCTTCATTGTAACAACCTGGAATATCCGAACCAATTTAAATTTTTTTATTTTGACAATTTTAATGAATTTTGAATATTTAAAATGATTTATTTTAAATAATTACGACGAGAAATTTATTTTGAATAGAATTAGAACGTATATATTTATTTGAATCGTCGTTACAATATAAATATTTTTGATTATAAAAGGAATTAGAAATGGCGTGGTAGTTTGAAAATTCGATTTCAAATTTCAAATGAACGTAAAGGATTCAAAATAAATCGGATTTTAGCAAAATAAAAAATACTAGAATCTATTTGAAAATATCTTTCCAACGAATCTGGAAAAATTGAAATTTCATAGCGGGAATAAAAAGTTACGCACAGTTGAAAATTCAGAATAGTCGCTAAAGAATTTTGGCCCTTAAAAATGGAAATATTGCAAACGACCTCTGTTTTCGACGAAACCACTTTTATTGGATTCGGGATGTCAAGTTATTGCTAGATTAAATTCATAATTTTTGGGATCAATATGTGAGCGTGGCGAAGTAAAACGTGTTTTGACAGTTTCAGTCAATTTGGATTGACCAGAAAATGACCATTTTTTCAAACGGTCTCCAAATTTGACGAAATTAGTTTTGTTAGAACCATATCGTCAATACGAAGCCTGAAAATATTTTTCGGGAATTTTTTGGGGTCCGTATATGGCCCCAGTAAATTGAAACATGCGTTCAAATTCAATATATAGATTTATATTTTGATTTTGACAAAAACCGATCGAAACAGCTAAACTGGCTTACGATACATATCCCATTGTGTTCGGAATGGGGGTAATTAGCTATGGACGATAGTCGTTGGAGTTTGATTGGAGTTTGGATGCAGAACGAATTAATTAGAGATTTAAATAAATTAAATATAATAAAATATTATTTATATAAATAGCCCTCTCTACTAAACCTAGTCTTCATTCACAAGGCCGCTAGTCAAAATTTAAAGGCCACGAGGGCTCCATCCTTCTTCTCCGGAAATTCACCAGTCCCTAAATCGATTCACAAAACTTACAACGATAATCTCCTCAGCTAAAAGATGCCTTTCATTTCAACGGCAGTGATCCTTTTTAACGCCCTCAAGCGATCAGAAATGGGCCACAAAGTCGCCACAATCGGAGCCATTTTCCCACTGATGGGGGCATTCGAGTTGGGCCTGACGATGGGCGCAGGGAGGCGCAGCCGTGCCCTACAACGTGGCGGCCTTGGATCATCCTCTAGCGCAGCGTGGAGGGAGAAAATTGAAGCCCTAGAGGGCGAGGTTGGTTCGACGCGGGTCTGAGAGGGTTCCAGGAGTAACGGCCAAACGGGAAAGGTTTAACGCTGATTTATGTCTTCAGTTTTTTTATTTTATTTAAATGGACAATGAACTGTTTTCAGTTTTTAATTTATATAATATAGTGTTTAAAATCTATTTTGTTTTAAAAACCATTGTTTTAAAAATATAAATAACATGATTTTTAAAAGGAAATAATGCAGTATAAAGAAATGATTTTTAATTATATAAAAATATAATTTTTATATATGTAGAGAGTTAAAAATCTGATTTTTATATGAATTCTCTTTATATAAAAATGCGATTTTTATATAAGAATTAATTAGCGTTATAAAAATACAGGAAACTGAATTATAAAAATATAATTTTTATAATATAAACATCAACATAAAAATGTGATTTTTATGTATGAAGTAACAGTATAAAAACGTGATTTTTAATAATCAACTGCGTGAAACAGATGGCGATGGATCAGATTGAAATCAAAACGAACCGTTTAGAAATTAAGACTAGAGGAGTGGATCCCAAAGGTGAGAACTCCTCACTTTTATTTTATTTTCTAGTTAAAATATATACTTGGATGTAGACGGTGCTTAGCAGCACCCGACACCCGTCCTCCACAGACCATGGACGACTTGTTTGTTTGATTGATTGTGTTGTGAAAGTTGATTGTGTGATGTGGAATGAAATAAGATATTTTATAGTTAAAAGTATATTTTTTACGTGCGTTTGAATAAAATAAATATTCATAAACAAATCGGACGATTTGTTTGGGTGCACACATTTGACTGATATTGATTGGGACGATAAATTTTACACATTGCCCAACTGCACAAATAAAATTCATTATTTATTGATTGAAACCTCACACGGGTATTGGGATGATATTGGACATACACTAATCCCAATATTTAGTTGTATGTCAATCGATTGGTTGACAGACTGTTATAAGCGTTAAATATTTATATTTGATGCTTATGCAGTGTAGAATGCACTCTGGATGATGGTTGACTGTGTTTGATTGTTGTTGTATACATGTGTGTATGAAATCCATATAATAACATTATATGGTAATTGACTGTGTCTGATTCCAGTTCAGAAAGTATGAATATTTTAAAATAACGATTATTTTAAAATAACGAATATTTTTAGATAATATTCAACAGAAGATCGAAATCTGATTCTGATGTCCGATTTGGGATGGACACGAAAATATTTAAATATATATAGCCGTGTTGATTAGATTAACGCCATTTGGACGTGAACGATATTTATATTTATTCACTTTTATAATGAATATCGAAAAGAAAATGATTTTGAAATCTAATGCTTTGAAAATACTATCATTTATATATCGATGATATGAAATATTCAATTTTGATTTGAAATTGAATATGAAGTTGAAATCGTTATGAAAACAAATATAAAACGATTTATAAAATATGTTTTAAAAGGAAATCGACGAAAAATATATTATATATATAACATAATGGCCTAAATTGAATGCGCCGCGCCTCGGCAGTTCGCGAATTTCGACCATTGATTTCGAACGGACATTACGGGAGATCCGACCGTCGGATTCTCCTAAAACCGGAACCATTGGGTTCGTATCGAAAAGAGCTTTCTAATGAATATGAATGATTTGAAATCTAACAGTTGGATTTGGAATTATGTCCAAATCAAATTTAGAAAAGGTCGTTGTAAGTGCAGTTCTATGACCGTTTATGGAAATCGACTGTACGGGCCTTGATAAAATTATTAAAAATATCAATAATTTGTGTAAAATCATAATAAATGATTTGGAAAGAATTGGGCTGAAAAACTCCATATTTGAAAAGATAAAAATATATTTTAATCGAAATGAACTAGTTATGAACTAGAATTATAAATCTAATATTTTTAAAGTAAATGAATTGGATTTGAAATGGTTTTAAAAATAACCAGAATTTCCAATATATGAATTGGAATGGATTTGTATCGAAATTATCTTCGGAATATTTCGATATTGGATTCTATGATTATACGGATATTGTGGAGGAATTTGGAAGATATATATATATATATATATATATCGTTGTTCCAATATGATATTTGTCGATTTCAGAATTTGATATTGAATATAAGCCGATATATTTTCTATTCAGAGCCTTGTATTTAATATCAAATGGGATTTGGGTTTGTTGTGATTGGTGTTTTCATTAACACTGTTCTTGAACCCAGTTGAGAAAAGATTAAATCTTTTTATTTAGATTTAATGAAGTATACCAATTAATTGATATTTAATTGGAATTGAATTGAAATTGGTTTTGGGTTTATTGTGAACGGTGTTTTAAATAACACTTGTTCTTTAACCCGATTAACAATGGAATGAGATTTCGGGTTGTCGTGAATGGTATCTTTAATAATACTGTTCTTACACCCAATAGAGTTAAGAAAATCAGAAACTAACTGGAGATTAGTTAAGTTGAGTGGTTTCCTAGGTATTGATCTGATGTTGGTTTCGGCCTTCGGGGTTAATACTTAGAGAATTGTTCACTTGCTAATTCACGGTTAAAGACTGATGGAATGGAATATGATTTTGGTTTATCGTGAACCATGTTTTAAATGACATTGTTTCTTTAACCCAGTTAAAAATAGGATATGATTTCCCAAGTTAAACAATCGTTAATATTGATCAATGGGAAGATTAAAACCAAGTGGAGTTTTAATGCATCTTTAATTAAATTGAAATGATATCCAAAGGAAGATTAAAGAATAAATTTAAAGAATTTATCTTTAATAAAATTAATGGGAACCTTTCCCAAAGTATAAGGATATTTGAATAAAGGAATATTCTGGATTGGAATGAGGCGTATGTTGTTTTTTTAACACTTGTTTATTATATACGCGAGTTATTCAGAAAGACCGGGTTTATCCCATTCTAAATAACTGATTCGACGATGTGTCGAGGATGAAGACGGTGGTTGAAGACCGGAGGTCTTCACCGTTTGGATAATTACTGATGTCTTGATTGGGCTGTACACCCAAGGCAAGATAATAAGTGGTGATCGTCCAGACATAATTGGAGATCGACGGATATGTGATTGCCTCTCCCCTGTATTGGACTTATGGGGGAGGAATTAGGTGCCTCCGGTTTCGTGCTAACCCAGAACGAACTTGTAAATGGATGTGTGTCTGACATTGGATTTCATTCTGTGTGATTGATATACATCGGTTGCATAGTGTGAATTGCCTATGTGGCATGCTGAGATGCAAATGATCAAGGCTTCTATTGAAAAGCAAAGTCTTGTGGTTGATGATCAAAGCACGACCTTTGTGGCATAGCTTTGTGTATAGCGTCAATTCGCGAGCCTCACAGCCTGGTGTGAACCAGAAACGGGAGAGGACCTCAGGGAGGACTTGCGTTTCTTTCTAGCTAGGAGTGGTGTCAGCGTTTTACTAGTCCTGACATTTTACTTATGGGGATGATGGACTGCGAGGCACCTCAGTTATATCGGGCGTTCCGGGGCTGATAGATTGGTCGGGATATGACCAGTTTACGCCCCATAGGGCGGGGAAATGCATTGTTCAGGCATTTTAATCCACTCCGTATGGACCGACCCTGTCGCTCCGAGGGTAGATGCGTTTTGATTGTTTTAAAAATATAAAAAACATGATTTTTAAAAGGAAATAACGCGGTATAAAGAAGTGATTTTTAATTATATAAAAATATAATTTTTATATATGTAGAGAGTTAAAAATCTGATTTTTATATGAATTCTCTTTACATAAAAATGCGATTTTTATATAAGAATTAGCATTATAAAAATATGGGAAACTGAATTATTAAAATATAATTTTTATAATATAAACATCAACATAAAAATGTGATTTTTGTGTATAGAAGTAACAGTATAAAAATGTGATTTTTAATAATCAACTGCGTGAAACAGATGGCGATGGATCAGATTGAAATCAAAACGAAATCCGAACCGTTTAGAAATAAAGACTGGAGGAGTGGATCCCAAAGGTGAGAACTCCTTAGTTTTATTTTATTTTCCAGTTAACATATACTAGGATGCAGACGGTGCTTATCAGCACCCGACACCCGTCGTCCACAGACAATGAACGACTTGTTTGTTTGATTGATTGTGTTGTCAAAGTTGATTGTGTGATGTGGAATGGGATAAAGTATTTATAGTTAAAAATATAATTTTTAACGTGCGTTTGAATAAAATATTCATAAACAATTCGAACGATTTGTTTATGTGCACACATTTGACTGATATTGATTGAGACGATAAATTTTACTCGTCGCCCAACTGCAGGAATAAAATTCATTATTTGTTGATTGAAACCCCATACGGGTATTGGGATGATATTGGACATACACTAATCCCAATATTTAGTTGTATGTCAATCGATTGGTTGACAGACTGTTATAAGCGTTAAATATTTATATTTGATGCTTATGCAGTGTAAAATGCACTCTGGATGATGGTTGACTGTGTTTGATTGTTGTCGTATACATATGTGTATGAAATCCATACAATCACATTATATGGTAATTGACTGTGTCTGATTCCAGTTCAGAAAGAATGAATATTTTAAAATAATGATTATTTTAAAATAATGACTATTTTTAAATAATATTCAGTAGAAGATCGAAATCTGATTTTGATGTCCGATTTGGGATGGATACGAAAATATTTAAATATATATAGCCGTGTTGATTAGATTAACGCCATTTGGACGTGAACGATATTTATGTCGATTCTATTCATTTTTATAATGAATATCGAAAAGGAAATGATTTCGAAATCTAATGTTTTGAAAATACTATCATTTATATATCAATGATACGATTTATAAAATACGTTTTAAAAGGAAGTCGACACAATATATTATTTATATATAATATAATGGCCTGAATTGAATGCGCCGCGCCGCGGCTATTCACGAATTTCGACCATTGAATTCGAACGGACATTACGGGAGATTCGACCATCGGATTCTCCTAAAACCGGAACCGTTGGGTTCGTATCGAAAAGAGCTTTTTAATGAATATGAAAGATTTGAAATTTGACATTTGGATTTGGAATTATGTCCAAATCAAATTTGGAAAAGGTCGTTGTAAGTGCAGTTCGATGACCATTTATGGATATCGACTGTACGGGCCTTGATAAAATTATTAAAAATATCAATAATTTGTGTAAAATCATAATAAATGATTTGGAAAGAATTGGGCTGAAAACTCCATATTTGAAAAGATAAAAATATATTTTTGTCGAAATGAACTAGTTACGAACTAGAATTATAAATCTAATATTTTTAAAATAAATGAATTGGATTTGAAATGGTTTTAAAAATAATCAGAATTTCCAATATATGAATTGGAATGGATTTGTATCGAAATTATCTTCGGAATATTTCAATATTGGATTCTATGATTATACAGATATTGTGGAGGAATTTGGAATATATATATATATATATATCGTTGTTCCAATATGATATTTGTCGATTTCAGAATTTGATATTGAATATAAGCCGATATATTTTCTATTCAGAGCCTTGTATTTAATATCAAATGGGATTTGGGTTTGTTGTGAATGGTGTTTTCATTAACACTGTTCTTGAACCCAGTTGAGAAAAGATTAAATCTTTTTATTTAGATTTAATGAAGTATACCAATTAATTGATATTTAATTGGAATTGAAATGAATTTGGTTTTGGGTTTATTGTGAACGGTGTCTTAAATAACACTTGTTCTTTAACCCGATTAACAATGGAATGAGATTTCGGGTTGTCGTGAATGGTATCTTTAATAATACTGTTCTTAGGCCCAATAGAGTTAAGAAAATCAGAAACTAACTGGATATTAGTTAAGTTGAATGGTTTCCTAGGTATTGATCTGATGTTGGTTTCGGCCTTCGGGGTAAATACTTAGGGAATTGTTCATTTGCTAATTTACGGTTAAAGGTTGATGGAATGGAATATGATTTTGGTTTATCGTGAACCATGTTTTAAATGACATTGTTTCTTTAACCTAGTTAAAAACAGGATATGATTTCCCAAGTTAAACAATCGTTAATATTGATCAATGGGAAGATTAAAACCAAGTGGAGTTTTAATGCGTCTTTAATTAGATTGAAATGATATCCAAAGGAAGATTAAAGAATAAATTTAAAGAATTTATCTTTGATAAAATTAATGGGAACCTTTCCCAAAGTATAAGGATATTTGAATAAAGGAATATTCTGGATTGGAATGAGGCTTATGTTGTGTTTTTATAACACTTGTTTATTATATACGTGATTTATTCAGAAAGACCGGGTTTATCCATTTTGAACAACTGATTCGACGATGTTTCGAGAATGAAGACGGTGGTTGAAGACCGGAGGTCTTCACATTGTTTGGATGATTACTGATGTCTTGATTGGGTTATACACCTAAGGCAAGGTAATAAGTGGTGATCGTCCAGACATACTTGGAGATCGACGGATATGCGATTGCCTCTCCCCTGTATTGGACATATGAGGGAGGAATAAGGTGCCTTCGGTTTCGTTCAGACCCAGAACGAACTTGTAAATGGATGTGTGTCCGACATTGGATTTCATTCTGTGTGATTGATATACATCGGTTGCATAGCGTGAATTGCCCGTGTGGCATGCGGAGATGCAAATGATCAAGGCTTCTGTTGAAAAGCAGAGTCTTGTGGTTGATGATCAAAGCACGGCCTTTATGGCGTAGCTTTGTGTATAGCGTTAATTCGCGAGCCTCACACCCCGATGTGAACTAGAAACGGGAGTACATGCGTTTCTTTCTAACTAGGAGTGGTGTCAACGTTTTACTAGGCTTGACATTTTACTTACATGGATAATGGATTGCGAGGTGCCTCGGTTATATCAGTCGTTCCGGGGCCGATAGTTTGGTCAGGATATGACCAGTTTACGCCCCATAGGGCGGGGAAAAGCATTGTTCAGGCATTTTAATCCACTCCGTGTGGACCGGCCATGTCGCTCCAAGGGTCGATGCGTTCTGATCTTGAGGCTCGGGCTAGAGAGTCTCGAAGCGGTGAGGACGATCCCTTGCCTCGGTTCACAGATAGAAATCCAACTTCCAATACGACATTTTGTGGTTTTAATTGTAAACTTATATATGGCGACATAGTGGTATGGGGCACTTATGTCATCTATGATTGATACTTATGATTAAAATTGTTTTGACACTATACGCTTATAGTCATATTAAAATATGAAATTTCACGTACCAAACATTTTTGGCTATTATAAGGTAAAAACTCTATCCTCCGGTTGTAGCGACCCGAACTTCCCCATCTCCCAAGAGAAGAGAAAGAACGAATTACCGTGAGTACAAGACGAATCAGAATACAAACAGAAGAACATTTCACTGTATATTACAACAATTCCATCAGATATAAGAATATACAGAGTATGAATAAATATACATTCGATAAATATCAGAGATTACAATAAGTTACATTTAAATACATCGCAGTGGCAAATAATACAAAAACACAACTAGAAGTAATACACGGATACAGAGCTTTCCGAGTATCGTTCCAGCTGTAAATCAGGATCCTGTGAATATAAATCTGCAAAACCAAAACTACTAGCTGCCCGTGCGGAAAATAAGGGCACCCAGAGTTTAGGTTAAAACAATAAACTCCAGGTCAGTCATGTGACTTGTGTGAGAACTAAAACAGTTATTTAAAACTTTATTTTAAAAGAGAGTAATTCAAGGGACCACGCCGTATAACACGGAACGGGTTTCCTCCCAAGAATACCAGTGCATAGAATAAACAACGCAATGCTTTTTCGAAAAATGAAGCTATTATAAGACCCAGGTCCCATCACACAATGCAACGCAAGCCGGAGGATAGGGTTTTCCCTTATAATAGCCAAACATGCTTGGTACGTTTAAAACAAATCATTTGATACTATAATAAGTGTATAGTGTCAAAACAATTTCAATCATAAATATAAATCATAGACGACATAAGCGCCCCATCCCACTATGTCGCCATACTAGGCTCTTCAAATAAAACCGAAATACACGTATTGGAAATTGTATTTCCGTCATGAGTCGAGGCAAGGGGCAAGCTCTTCTCCGATTCGAGACACTCTAGCAAATGCCTCTGGATTACACACTCTGGGCAGCCACTTGGATCGGTTGGGCCGGTCCTCTCTTACGTTTGAGGATTGGCAATTCCTGAACACACGTTTCCCAGTCCTATCAGACCTAATATCGAGGCGCCTCATTCCAACAACCACAAAGGTGAAAAGTATATAAATGTCAGCCAGTTTAAGCACTGACACCACCCATAGCTAGAAAGAAACGTCGTGTTCTCCCAACGGTCCGTATCCCGTTTTTGACTCATACCGAGGTGTGAGGCTCACGAATTCACGCTATACACAAAGCTATGCCACGTAGGCCGTGCTTTGATCATCAACCACAAGACTTTGCTTTTCAACAGAAGCCTTGATCAATTGCCACTTAGGCGTGCCACACTGGCAATTCATGCCATGCAACTGATGTCCATCGATATACAACCTCTGAGCTCGTACGTCTCAGAGAAGGGCGTTAAGCAAAAGAATAAATTCTCCGCCGCCAAATAGATGTATATTTAATAGAGATCAATCAACATAGAATAAAATCCAATGTCAGACACACAGTCCATTTACAAGTCCGTTCTGGGTCTGAACGAAACCGGAGGCACTTTCCTCGCATATCCATCGATCTCTAAGTACGTCTGGATGACCACCAACTGATTCCCTCATCTTGGGTGTACAGCCCAATCAAGATCATAAGTGATCACCCAAACGGTGTGAAGACTTCCGGTCTTCAACCATCGTCTTTATCTTCGACTTATCGTCGAATCGGTTATTCAGAATGGGTGTAAATCCGGACTTTTCGAACAACCCGCGTATATAGTAAACAAATGTTACACAAACACAACATATGCCTCATTCCAATTCAGCAGTCACTAATCGTAAATTAGCAAGAGAACAATTTCCCAAATATTAACCCCGAAGGCCGAAACCAACATCAGATCAATATCCAGGAGACCACTCATCTGGGCTAAACTACAGTTAGTTTCTAATTTCACATTCTTAGGGAAAGGTTCCCATTAATTTTATCAAAGATAAATTCCTTGAAATTTATTCTTTAATCTTCCTTTAGATGTCATTTCAAACTAGTCGGGATTAGCGAACCACACCGAAGTAATTATTTATTTTATTTCCCAATCCCAACCTATTCATCCCATGAAGAAAAACTGGTAATACTCCTTATCTAACACCACGGTGTTATCGGTAAAATTAATTACCATTTCACGTTCAAATCTAATTAAAGATTTAACTATCGCTTTGGAGCAAAACTGGTAATACTCCATTTTCGCTCACTTTCCAAATTTGATAATGTAAATTATTAATTCACATTTCAATCTAATTGCAGATTCATTAAAACTCTCTTTACTAGGTTAAAGAACTAATGTCATTTAAAACACAGTTCACGATAAACCCAAATCACATTCTATTTATTATCGGGTTAAAGAACAAGTGTTATTTAAAACACCGTTCCCGATAAACCTACAAATCAATTCTAATTCAATTCCAATCAAATGTATTAGGAATTCCGATTATTTATTATCGGGTTAAAGAACAAGTGTTATTTAAAACACCATTCCCGAAAAACCTACAAATCAATTCTAATTCAATTCCAATCAAATGTATTAGGAATTCCGATTATTTAAAACCCCTTTCAAATCCAATTTATTTATTTAAAAATAATTGGGTTTTAAATTTAGTTCAAAACTAGTTCATTTCGATAAAAATCTATTTTTATCTTTTCAAATATGGAGTTTTTCATCCCAAATTTTCCCAAATCTTTTCTTATGATTTTACACAAATTATTGATATTTTTAATAATTTTATCAAGGCCCGTACAGTCGATTTTCAACAGCTGCCATCGAACTGCACTTACAGCGACCTTTTCCAAATTTGATTTGGACGTATCTCCAAATCCAACCGTTAGATTTCAAATTTCTACTATTCGTTAGAAAACTCTTTTCGATACGAACCCAACGGTTCCATTTTTAGGAGAATCCGATGGTCGGATCTTCCGTAATGTCCGTTCGAAATCAATGGTCGAAATTCACGAACTGCCGCGGCGCGTTCTATTCAGGCCATTATATTATATATATAATATACATAATATATATTTCGTCGATTATTATTTAAAACGAATTTTATAAATAGTTTTAAATTCGTTTCAAAAACATTTCAACTTCCATTTCCAATTCAAATCAAAATTGAATTTTTCCTTATAAATTCGTTTTAAAATTCATCTCAATTCAATTCAAATTTCAATTCAATTTGAATTCATTTCAAATTGATTTTTCTTCTATTTCAATTTGTTTTCAATTCAATTTGGATTCATTTTCTATTCGAATTCATTTTATATTCAATTCAATTCGAATTCGTTTTCTATTCAATTCAATTCGAATTCAATTTCTATTCAATTCAATTCGAATTCGATTTCTATTCAATTCAATTCAAAATTGTTTTTCTAAATATTCGATTTTTAAATCTCTTTTCAATATTCATTATAAAACGAATATAATCGATATGAATATCGTTCGCGTAAAAATAGCGCATCTCTAATCAACACGACTTTATATATTTCAATAATTTCGTTATTCTATTCAACAAATGAATATTTATTTTATTCAATACGTGAATCTATATTTTTGTCAACACATGACTAATCTCAACGAATGAGTACTGTCCACGTGTGACTATTTTTGTTATTTAATATATTTTATAAAAATTATGGTATCTATCGTTTGATTTCAAATCAGACCCCAACCGTAAATTAGTAAGAGAACGATTCCCTAAATATTAACCCCGAAGGCCGAAACCAACATCAGATCAATATCCAGGAGGCCACTCATCTTATCTATTTTCCAGTTAGTTTCTAATTTTATATATGATAAAGATGTAAATTTTATTGTTAAAATATTTCGTTCAACACATGACTAATCTCAACGGATGAGTACTGTCAACACATGAACCTTTATTTTATAATATTCTTTATTTTCCCAATTGGAATGAGGCCCAATCAATCACCATATAAAGTTAATTATATGGATTCCATACAACACATGTATATAATAGCAACGATAAATAATCAACCATCATCCAAAGTGCACTATACTGTATAAGCATCAAATATAGATACCTAATGCTTACAACAGCCTGTTGATCCATCGATCAACATACAACTAATTACTGGGATTGGTGTATGCCGTATTTTATCCCAATACCCGTGTGGGGTTTCAAACAATCAAACACAGATTTTATTTGTGCAGTTGGGCGATGTGTAAAATTTATCGTCCCAATCAATGTCCTTCAAATAGGTGTACATAAACAAACCGTCCGGTTTGTAAATGAATATTTATTTATTCACATTCACGTTAAAAATTATATTTTTAACGACCAAATTATTTTATTCAACCTATGAATATTCTATTCGGTTCATTTATTAAATAAAATGATATCTTTATTTTTCTAACTTATTTTAGAAAATTTCGGCGGCATAACAACACGATGCTAGAAACGGGACAAGGCCTAGCCTTATCCCCGGTCTAATAATGGCCCACGCCATACACATATCAATCAAATCCATTCCATTTCACCAAACAGTCAAATAATCTAACCAACTACACAACCAAACAAACAAGTCCATGGTCTGTGGACGATGGTGTCGGGTGCTACTACCGTCTGCATCCTAGTATATATTTATATAACTAGAAAAGAAAAGTTAAAGTGAGAAGTTCTCACCCAAGCTAAACCAACTTCACGACTCTTCATATGTAGGAAATCTTCGCCATTCTCGCCCTTTGTCACTTTCGTTGACCACATTCGCTACATATATAAAAAATCATATTTTTATATTCTCTATTATATAAAAATCATATTTTTATAATCTCTACTGTACTGTAAAGATTATATTTTTATCCTTCTACGTAGTTAAAAATTATATTTTTAACTCTTCTACACGATTAAAAATTATATTTTTAACTTACTGCTTATATAGAAATTATATTTTTGATCATATAAAAATCTACCCTTTTCTTTGTTATAAAAATCTAGCCTTTCTAAATATAAAAATCAAATCTTTGTAAATATAAAAATCCCATTTTTCCTTTGCTAAAACATATATAAAAATCCGATTTTTCCTTTGCTAAAACATATATAAAAATCCGATTTTTCCTTTGCAAAATCATATATAAAAATCAGATTTTTCCTTTGCTAAATCATATATTAAAATCCGATTTTTCCTTTGCTAAATCATATATAAAAATCCAATTTTTATTTTGAAATCAAACATGTAAAAACCTATTTTTATTTAGATTTGTTTTAGGAAGATCAGATCCTCATCAATGTACAAAACTAAAAAGAATATTTTATAAAAACAAACAAAACTCACAGTTGATAAAGGGGGTGGGGCTGCTCGCGTCAAGGTGCATCGGAGTGGTTAGAGAGGGCGCGGAGGTGGTGCAGTCGGCGGTCTGACAGGGTGCGGCGGCGCCGTTTGATGGGGTTGGGTGGCTGCGTCGATTTCGGGCATTGCGGTCTCGAAGGAGGGAGGGCGAGGTCGTTCTCGAGATGGAGGGTGGCAGGCGAAGTGGAGAACCGGCGGCGAGGTCCTGTGGGGGGGGGGGGGGGGGGACGACGAGTGGTGGCGGCTAGGGCATCGAGGTCAACGCGTGGTTTTTTTTCTGTCTCGATTTGAACTGGAAAGGGAAAGGCAGAGAGAAAGGATTTGGGGGCCTTATAAAAATATATATATTTATTTTTAATTTATCCAAAATGTTAGTTTTTTTCCCACGAACCTCGAATCGAACCCAACGACTGTCGTCCCTAGGGCATTACCCCCGTTCCGAACACAATGGGATATGTTTCACTACCCAATTCGATCGTTTCAATCAGTTTCCGCTTAATCTAAAATTCAAATCTATATATTCGATTTTTCAACGTACATTTCAAATTACCGGGGTCACATACTAACACCGAAAATTCTAGAAAAATTATTTCTAGCTTCGTATTGACTATACGGTCCTAACAAAACTAGTTTCGTCAAATTCTGAGACCGTTTGAAAAATGGCCATTTTCTGGTCGACCCAAATTGACAGAAACTAACAAAACACATTTTGCTTCGCCACGCTCACATACTGGTTCAGAAAATTCTGAATTTTAAAAACTAGTAATAACTTTACATCGCAGACCCAATAAAAGTGGTTTCGTCGAAATCCGAGGTCGTTTGCAAAATTTCCATTTTTAAGGGCCTGAATTCCATAGCGACTATTCTGAAAATTCATTTGGACATATCTTTTGATTCCCGCTATGAAATTTTGATTTTTCGGATTCGTTGGAAAGATATTCTCAATTAGATCCTAATATTTTTGGTTTCACTAAAATCCGGTTTATTTTGCACCCGGTACATTCAATTGAAGTTTGAAATCGAATTATCGAACTACCTCGCCATTTTCAATTCCTTTTATAATTATAAATAATCATTTATATTCTAACGGCGATGTATATAAATATATACGTTCTAATTCTATTCAAAATAAATTTCTCATCGACATCATTTAAAATAATTCATTTTAAATAATCAAAATTCGCTAAAATTGCCAAAATAAAAATTTTAAACTGGCTCGCATTTCCGGGTTGTTACACCGGTTGTGTGATGGGACCTGAGTCTTATAATAGCTTCATTGTTCTTTATTTAGCATTGCGTTGTTTGTTTTATGCACTGGTATTCTTGGGAGGAAACCCTACGGCGTGGTCCCTTCATTTACCGAACTTTAAAATAAAGATTAATAAATGTTTTATGTCTCACACCAGTCACATGACTGACCTGGAGTTTATTGTTTTAACCTAAACTCTGAGTGCCCCTATTTTCCACACGAGCAGCTAGTAGTTTTGGTTTTGCAGATTTATATTCACAGGATCCTGGTTTACAGCTGAAGCGATATTCAGAAAGCTCTGTATCCGTGTACTACTTTCAGTTGTGTTTTGTATTGTTTTCCGCTGCTATGTATTTAAATGTATTGTAATCTCTGATATTTATTAAATGTATATTATTTGTTAATACTCTGTATATTCTTGTATTCTGATGGAATTGTTGTAATAAGCAATGAAATGTTCTTCTGTTTGTGTTCCGATTCGTCTTATTCTCAAAGCAATCCGTTCTTCCTCTTCTCCTCGAAGACCGGGGAAGTTTCGGGCCCTTACATTCATTTTTTCACCATGGCCTCTAGAATACATGTATTCATTGCTCGCTGATTTTTTTTCTCGAAAATTTGACTAAGTATGATGGATTGATACCAAGTCCATAGGGAATAGGCCAGTACCGGTCCTCTTAGAGATTTTTCGAATGGGAATCCTTAAGCGAATATAAGGGGGTTTGGTCCATCTTATTTTATCCCTTTCCGCTTTGTCTTCTTCCAAGACTTCGATCTACATACTATACAGTCTACCCATCGAGTTCATTGGCGAATCCGAGATCACCGCTGACCACCTAGCAGTCCTGCCTCTCATCGTTACCTCCTTACATCACCGCCGACTGCCCCTAGAGCTTGCATGACCTAATTCTCACCATTCTTCACGATTTTAACCGAAACCTTAGTTCAACTTGCCATTATTTTATTCCTCTGTTTCAAATAGAACTCTGACCATCTCGCTCTGCTATACCGCCCTAGGAAGCTTCTCGTTCATTGATTTTCCTTTGTTTAGACAAAATTTGATTATTGGCCAGCTTTTTGATCTAGGTTGTAACTTAGATGATCATGGCATTATAAGCATTAGACTTAGAGCTTTGATTTTGGCTGTGCACTGGGATTTTTGGACTTGGTCGACAACATACTTCGAAACTGGAACCAAAAAAATTACGAACTTTCACCTTTAATTCTTAAACTAATTTTGATCCACATTATCTTTCGACTTGAACTCAAAAAAAAAAAACTAGACTTCAATTCAATCTCATTGTCACACTGTTAGAAGATCTTGAAATTAAACTTGAACGCTGCGTAAAATGAGTTCACGGATTAACTGTAGTGTCTATGGTTTCTTAAACTAAACTAGAGCTTTCCTTTGCCTTCGAAAATGGTACTCATGCCCATGAATTATCTTTTCAAAATGAACAAGTGTCTTTAGCAATCTATACTGACTTTACTACTTGAAATGTGATAACCATAAGTTCCCAACATTTTAATTGTTTTCAATATTGCTTCAACTAAGTTTGGATGATCCAATAATGTACAACTGAGCTTGACTCCCAAAAATACTCCTTTTTGATATTTTCACATTTACCGACCCTACGACTGAGTGCTTCCTGTGCTGACTCAAGAAGCGGATCCATTGACAATTTATCAAGTCGACAATGGGTTAGTCCATTCAACATAGAAAGTAAGGAAAGCTCGTTTCTAAGCTCAAGTGGGCTTTCTATATGGGATGGTTCCTTTTGAAGGCTCAAGGTCTGTTGGGCACAACTTACGTAGATAAAGCTAATGTATTCTCCATTGGAGCACCACAAAACACTTAACACTTGGAGAACACATGCACTTGGCTATTCTGAACTCAAGATTCCCTGTGTGGAATGACGTCATAAGACATCAAATGCTTACATTATGGAGAGGATGCTCTTCTCAAGCCACGACTGAATCAACTTTGACTATGCATTCATCGTCAATCCAAAACGGACCCTCTACAGGTGTTCCGGATGAGAGAGCTATTATACGACGGGCCATGTGGTTGACTCATGACATCTTATGCTCAGACTTATCCCTAATCCACTGAAGAGATGCCCCTCTATGGTAACGCATCGAATGCTCCGACATCATTGCATCTAGTTTGGCATCTCGGAGGATGAGGCTCAATTTCTTAAGAAGGACGAAGTTGCTAACAGGCCTCCTTCGGGATTCATGGCTTGCCACTATTATATGTGTCTGAATGGAAATGTCCTTCCTTTTAATCCTTTTCTACAAATAGTTCTTCAATAATAAGGGGTTGCACCCTATCAGCTACATTCGAATGGTTAGGCCATGCTGGCAGGCCTAAATGTGTTTTTCATTAGAATTATATGATGTATTCCCATGTTTGCCAAGATTTGTTATCTTTATGTAATAAAGATGATAAAATATCATCCATTCCTCATCTTTGTTGAAGAGACCAAGAATCAAAAGCTTATCCTTGGTCTCTAGGACAAGATTCCTTCATTTATGAATTTGTTCTTCTACGTTCAAAGCCTGGATGGGTTCAACAGGTTTTTGACACGCAAAGACGAGAACTTGAATTTGGGTTCCACCTCGTTTGCAATCGAGACTTTGTAATACCCAACTCATTATACTCTTTATCTTTCTCACAGATTTATCCATTCCTGTTAAAGATCCTAAGAACCAGGCAACATTTGAGACTTTAAATGATGTCGATGCCAAGGAAAGGAGCAAGGACTTTCTGCTTCAGGATAAGTTCCTTTACCAATTTGGAATTCTCGATGCTTTCTGATCTATAATCCTTTGAGAGGTTTTGATTTCTACTCCTACCTGAGAAGAAATTAATCCCTCTCAAAATACGGGAGTTTGAGTCAGCCTATTGAGGTAGAAGCCAGTATCCAGCCTTGGCTTAGGGCCGTCAATTTCTATCACAACCTAAAACACGACTCGTAACCCACCTGGAAAAAACCAAACCCGACCCGACACATTTATAAACGGGTCAATTTTGCGTTAACCCGCTCTGACCCATTTAATAGACGGGTGGGTTTCGGGTTGACCCATGAACCTGTTTTTAACCCGCAGTGACCCGTTTAATATAAAATATACTTTTATTAATCATATGGCATATGCAATTATGCATACACGGACCGAGCTGAGCCTGTTGTTCTGCTTGAATTAGGTTGTCGTTTTTTTGCAACTGTAAAAATACAACTTTTGAATGTTGTTTCCCATATTTGAGTTAGGTTGCCTTTTTTTATTTTTTTATTTTAAATAAACGGGTTGCACGGGTTGGGTCAGGTTGGCCTGTTTATAAACGGGTTTGGTTCGGGTTAAGAAAATGTGACCCGTTTAAAACGGGTTGACCCGACCCAGTTAAGAATTGACCCGAACCCGAGTTAACCCGAACCGGACCCGACACGACCCGTTGACAGCCCTACCTTGGATGTCTCCTATTCATAAGGGAAATAAAAGAGATTTCATTTAATGTGAAGGGAAGGACCATGCTGACCCTGAAGTAGAGATAGAGGAAAAATAATTTCTGGAAGGTGACGATTCCAATGTTGGGGAAAGTGATCCCAACTACGAGTTTATAGAGTCCTTTAATGAGAAGTCGTCTGACAGAGGCTTTGACACAAATTCTACACATTTTATCATCGATGATGCCCAGTTACCCCGACTTACTCCCTCTGCTCAGCGCCTTTAGATGGGGATAATCTTGAAATCTTTGGAGGTTTGAGTGACTTGTACGTGATGCCCAATGAGCTGTTAAAAGATGCTACAACACCTGTTACTCCTACAGCGTCTATCTCAGGCACATGTCCTTCTCCTTCCTTCACTTTCTGAGTCGAGCGCGTTACTTCCAAGTCAATTACAGCTCCTGTGATTCTTTCGATGACGAGTGGTTTGTTAGAAATTGAGTTTTAAATGACACCCGACACGCACTTAGGATCACAGATATTTGACATGTGCACTTTCCTCACTTGCTTAAGCTTATGCCCAGTTCTGAAGCTAACTCAGCTTTCTTTTATTTTAGATCTCATCATGAGTTGCTAATATTATGATGATTTAAAGTATAGTGCCGCTAGGTATTTCCACGATTCAAGGTGCTTCCATCTAGGCTACACTAATTCCAAGGAAGAGAGGAGGGATAGGAAAGCTTGTGAGTAGCGTGATCGAAGTGAGTGAGAATATTGGGAAAGGAGAGACAGGGATAATCGGGATAGGTGAGACCGAGAGGAGCAGGCTCGCCACGAACGTGATCGGGGTCGAAAGGAGGATATGTGCAATAAGAAGAAAGAGAAAAGAGAAAGAAGGCAAACGATGGAGAAGAGCCATCATAGCACATCAAAACGGATTAAGGTCTGAATCTACTTGTGGCGCCACCCACCGATCTTGCTAATGCCAACCCTTTGAACTCTATCCCTTATGTCATCACTTCATATGCCACAAACATTTATCAGATTGTTTAAAGAATGCCTTACTCACCCCCACTCGGGCGTGTTCGACTTTCCGAGAGAATGGGTGGTTTCTAAATGAGTGCTCTTTAGCTTCTATATCTCACAGGTAAATAAGGATGAAATTTTAAAGGATATCATAATAATTAAGGGTGATGTGGAAAAGTTGTCAAATTAGAAGAAGTTGACCTCCAAGCTCCAGGGGGTTTATAAACTTAACTACGAGGCGTAACTAACTATGGAGAGAGACCTCGCTGAATGGGAGAAAACCCTCAAGGACCGTTCCATGTAGATTGAGCAACTCAATCAGGCTAATGAATAAGTTGAGGTTGCTAGACAGAAGGATGAGAGAGAGTTGGATAAGGATGTTAAATCCCTTAAGCAAAAAGAGGATTTATTATGGTCCTTTGATTGGAGATGCTCATGTCTCTCAAAAGTTCGCTGAGGACCAGCTTGTTGTTGAGAAGAATACTATAGAAAATTTTCGAAAGTATGTCGCTTCCCTCAACCAAACAGTCGACTATCAGGCTCTTGAAATTATTTTATGAAGGATGACCCAACCACACGTAGTTAGAGAAAGAACAAATGCAATGTGAACGAGACTAGGCCATTTCCGGGAAGGTTGCCATTGAACAGGCCTATAATGAAACTATGAGTCGCCTTGACTCGGTAATGTTTAAATTCTATGTCATCTACTTCATGGGGAAGGACAGGGTGGAGTTTTTGGATAAGAGATGCCCTCGCACATTAGCTGAAGTATGGGAAGAGAATCTTAAGCGAGTGGTAGGTGACAGCAAATACACTGAGGAGGAGCTCATGGCCTTTTGTTTGAAGGACGACTCTTAGGCTGCTCTCACCAAAGGACAAGAGGAGCTCAGGCTTGAACATGAGTGTAACACTATAGATGGGGCTAGAACTTCGGGCGAAACCCATCATGACCATGCTACCTTTGATGCTATTACTCCTCTCATGTGATGACCTGAATTTATAACTTTATATTATAATGATTCACAAATAAATCTTCTTATATATATATAAGGTGAATAAATAAATAATAATATCTTGTTTATATACATGATAAGTGGATGAATTGTGCATGGTTAACTTGGGAATGACTATACATGTTTGTTTGGATGTTGAGGGCAACATGTGAAAATTGGCTTAAGTATGATAAAAACTAATATATCCTAAGGGTAAAATAGGTATTTGGTAAAGGATAGAATTCCTACTAGAGAAACTGCACGAATTAAAAGAAAAAGGCAGACCTCACCAGATCACTACTTTTTGTTTAGCAAAATAAAATAAAAATGGCACCAGCCTTAGGAGGATAGATTAAGGGATCGATGGTGGCCTCCTCACAAAATAAAAATAAGAATGGAATAGAGAGGGAGAATGGAAGCAATTCTAGGAGAATCGAAGGCCGAATTAAGGATCTATAAAGATAGGAGCCGAGAGAAAACCTAGGTGAGCATGATTCATTTCTGATTGGCATTAAGAACTATTTTAGGCAGCCTTTTTCCATGTGTATTTTGTTGTAGGATTCGTGCAATTAAAATATAAATGTTGACTGCTTGATTGATAAATCAATATTGATGATTTTTATGAATGGATGCCAGTATAGATCAGATAAGTATATCTCTATGGTTGAAATGGATGGGCATCACCATTTTATAAGTAAGAAAGTTTATGTAGATCTGATTGAAGATGATAGAGATATTTAAGTATATTGTTGTGATGTAGGGTTGGAGAAATAGAAATGAGCAGTTTAAACATGTAGGTTTGAGCTTATGCATGTTTCTATATAAATGAGATAAATGGAGTAATGTGATTTGTGTGCTGATTCATTTATACTTATAATATTTTTCTGAGCAAGATTCCTATATATAAACAAGTGTGTACCCTCGCATACAGATATGTCAAAAATATGGTAGTTGCAATAGGCATATTCAAATATTGTAGTTGTGCAAATAGATTTTTGATAACAATTGTTTATATAATTTCAATTCTCAACGTTGGATAATCGTTTGGTCAAAATCTACAACATTTTGCTAGTATTTATTCTGTTATTTATTGTAACATGTCATATACTACATTAAACATTCATTATGAGTGCAATAATAGATATATAACTAAATCATCAAGAGGGAAAATATACTAATCATGTTATTATTTAAGGGCATTGTTATTCGCATTCCAATTTTAATTAAGGGTGGTTAATTTTAAAGCCACTCCAGTCATATTTAGAATTGTAATGAGGCGTACAGAACACAAAAATAGTATTAAAAATACTCCTGCTTTACTTCTCTAAATCGTCTTTTCCTAGTGGATTGTTACTAACACTCCATAAATGGTTAAGGGGGATGCAATCGTAAACATAATTCAGCATAAACCAACCTTTTTCATTTTTTTTTCATTTTAACGACCCTTTACCTAATTTAAGGGTGAAACTCAACCACATCCAATCAAATTCCATAAATAAAGGCAGCAAAGCCTTGCCTAATTTCATCCTGTACCCTCTAAACATTTTTGGAGTGTCAATAACAATGCATTATCAGTAGTTTGGTCATATTATAATATAGTTTTAAGGGGGGTTTTATTATAATGTCTTCCCCTTTGTATATTCTTAAAAAACAAAAAAATGAGCCATCCCTTAACCAAATTGGGAGTGTGAATAACAACTGCCTTATTTAAACAACGGGATACTGATTAGAGTGATACATGTGTGCCAAAAAAATAAAGAACATTATAAAAATGTTTGGAATGCTGATCCAGTCCAGAAGCCCACGTTCAACTGCACATGTGTCATGAGAAGACAATAATCAGTATTACAATTTGGTTTAAAAAAATCATAGATACAAACGAAAATGAAATCATTAAAAACAGTTATCAATTTTCAATATATAATCGTATCATTAGCATGCAACATAATTATTTATGAAGCAAAACAAAAATCTGGTGGGATATAAATAGACACGTTGATGGGAACCATTTGGAAGAGGTAGTATTTAGTAGTGTACTTGCTTCCCACGCCGGACATCAATTCATTCTATTAAATGCACAAAATAAAGCTTAAGAACCAACAAAACTAATCAACTTTAGAAGCAACAAATCAGCTTTTAGAAGCAGGATAAGTCTAGCACTTTCCTACTAAAACTATCACGTTCAAAAACTTATGTGGCCTACTGTTACATCATAAAACAATGGAGATTTTAGGGATTGAAATTAAAAACTAAGCTATATAAAATTTGACGGTAACGTGTAGGTTATACCAAAAGATGCATTGAATGTTTTTTGGATTTTTTTTCATTTGAGCCAGTTTTGAAAACTTATAACAGAAACATGCCACTTTCAAAACTATATACAAAAATATGTCACTTTCGGTTAAAGTAACGGCATCCCGGATGCCGCCATTTTTTTATTAAAGCGACATATGAGATATTGTTTATTTGTAAAACCATTGGCGTTATCCCAGATAATGCCCCAAAGCCTCTTTAGCCCCCTTTCTTTCCATTTCCTCTCTTCCTCATTTTTCACCCCATACGAAAACAGTTCCCCATTACACATTTAGCCTAAAAACAATTTTTTCTCTAAAATTAACTTGAATGGCCTCCTTTTTATCTCAACCACCTCCTATTGGTAAGTATTCTTAGGTTCATGTGATTAAAGTTTTTAATTTTCGAAAGTTAGTGTTTGTCGTGTTTAGGGATTCCAACTCTAGTCCCTTCTTTGGTGTAATAGATGTGATTTGTAGTACCTATGGTCTATTTACATCGACAAATTCAGGGTTTATTTTGTGCATGTACAAAGTTACATTGGTGATTAAAGTTACATTTATGCTTGTTTAGTATGTGTATATTTAATATGTGTATGTATGTGCTTATGTTTAATAAGTGATGGAGGAGAATGTGTCCTAAAGTATTGTGAAAAAATCAAAGTATGATGACTCTTGGTTGTGTATTGTATGCGATAATATGAGAATGCAAGAAAACACAAATGGGACATTTGGTACGTATAGAATTGTGGAATGTGGAATAGCTTTTCGTAAGTTAGTTGTGTATTTGTTGTTGATTAATGAAATAATATGCACTTCTTAACTGCTTATAGAATAATAAGATATGGAATTTGGACCGGTCAATCCAAGCGTTCTTTACTTGGAGGCAGAACATAGGAATAGTAACCCGACATTGGTGTTGGTAACATTATTCGATTTATTTATCAAGAATTTTGTTTATGTTGAAATTCATCTATTGACTATATAAGATTATATTTATTGTAGATGGAGGTTAATGATCCGGAGGGAACTATCGACCATACATGTACTCTAAAGCAAGTTACGTCCAATCATCTGAAGGTTCTGGAACTATTAGATAGAGCCGAATTTGGCTTAGTGCACGATATAGAGTATGCACAATTTGATCGAAACTTGATCCCAGCGTTGGTTGATAGGTGGAGACCAAAGGCATCTACATGTCACCTACGAGTTGGCGAGATGGTGATAACATTGAAGGATGTGGCAGTATTCGGTTTACTAATAGACGGTGATCCGATTGTTACATATAATATTCCACATGATTACAAGAAAATGCTCGAGGATTTTGTTGGCATGACTCCTCCGGAAGAGGGTTGGTGGGGAAATGAGATGGTTGTGAGTACATAGTAACATTTTCAACTGGTTGGTGATATCCCGCCAAATGCAACTCCACTACAGATTCAACAACGAACTCATTCTATCATATTGCACATTATTACTTAGCGCTTGCTCTGTGACAGATCAAAATCTATAGTCGCTCTTCATTGGCTCCCTCTGATCACCGACTTTGATTCATGTAGAAGATATGCATGGGGTGTGGCAGTTCTAGCTACCACATACGCAGAGCTCACTAGGGGAGCTTTGGTGCAACAAAGGGCTACCCGTGGATGCCTGAGTCTCATTCAGGTATTAATGCAGGTTTTATAAGTATGAGAAAAAAATGAAAAAACAACGCATAATGTTTTGCAGCTTTCGTCTTGGACCTACCTTCTGGTCGGGCGTGTATTAATAAAGAGACCAGTAGTGGACAAAATGAAACCGTATGCAGCAAGGTACAATTTAATTACTGTTTTGGGTTGATAAATATTTGCATTCTTGGTAATTTGTAAACACATTTGTGTATGCGCAGGTGGATCACACCGAAAAATATCAAAATGGTTACAGGACACAATTTATTGTTCTATAAGAATGAGTTATATATTCTTTTCATAGATGTAGTGACGTGGAACCCGTATAGTGAAGAAGACCTACAAGTGATACCCGTATTGTGCACCGAGTATAAAGGGCTATGGAGAGCAAGATTGCTTCTGTTTTCGCTAATAGACCGTCCATATCATCTTATCGACAGAGTCATGAGGTAGTTTGGATTACGTCAACATCTTCCTCTTCCCACTCCTTATTATCAAGTTAAAGAAAACGATGAGTTGTACGAGGACATGATTGATTTGTGGGATAATCATTATGCATGTAAGGAACAAGAACATGATGCCCCGCTAGCCGTGCAATAGTGCATGGTGTGGTACTTGAACATCACATCACATTTCCTCCTTTCCACATTTGTTCTTGCAATTTCTATGAAATACCGCCTTAAGTTAATATGTGATTCCAACCAATCACCATATATTGTTTCGACTACCTTACTCAAAGCTCTCCATGTCTTCATATAACTAATCTTAACAAACAATTGTTCTTCCATTAAAACCTGTACTGTGCAAGTCGTTATATTCAAATCTGATTTAATGAATGGTAAAATCATTGAAACTGGATTTAAGCATTTGTGTTCGCTTGGATTTTTTCTTACAATCGACCAACTTTGCTCGGATTTTTTTGACACAATTGCATGAGTTCTCCTCAGACAATTAACATCGACGTTACAGATAGCAGTATACTTGGATTTATTGGACTTTATAGGTTTGAAGGATACAAGATGAAGAATTGACCATTCACTTGATTGTTGTTTGAATTTTTTCTTTCGTTTCAAAAATCATACCGACATTGAAACCATTTTGAAAACTTAACGTCGAAAATATCTCAGTTTTGAATTGGATATCTATAACAATTGACTTCGCCATTAATTGGGCCGTACATAAGTCATCATCAAGAAGTATTTCCATTTCATTATCATCACTATCTTCAGCATATCTATCTGCCAAATCAGCAAAATCGTAGTTTAATGGTTCGTTGTTACTCACATACTATATTTCCAAGAAACGTCATTCTCTAGTATTCTCACTACATCCACGCTATTAATGGAGGGTCCTCATACTCCCCTTCATATGCTCCAACCGTGCCCTTTTCAATATTATTTGGTGCCTCATTTGCTACAATTTCCTCTTTACTACTTGGGTATTTAATTGTGTAGCAACGTCGTGGATTTGAGCACTGAATATTTTAAAAATGTGACACATGAGAACTATATGTATTATTTTCACATAAAAAACCAACGAGTTTACTGTAAATATTTCACGTACCTCTGACTTAAATGTTGTAGCATAGATTGTGTAGGATGCATAAAGGGGGATATGTAATAATTTGACGGTCTAGCAGAGCAAAAAGGATTCGATTGTTGAGTAACAAAACTGCAAACAAAACAAAGTACGTAAGAACTAGAACAATAACATATGCTTATATATCCAAAAAATAACCAAAATGCAATCAACATTTCCATCATATGTGTGAAACTTCATTAAGTATAATTGGGGTCATTGTAACGAATATCATGTTGATAACTTGTACGTGGTGGTCCACCAAACGATGAAGTATTAAAGCTCGATGGATTGAAGCTCGTCAATACATTGTGATGACCAATTCTTTCATCAATATATTGACATTCAAGGTTTTCTACCACTAGAGTTGTTTCTTCTTCTATTACATGAACCCGTTTTCTCTTTATAACAAACAGCTCTATGACTTTCGTTGTCGCTGAAAACATTATATCACATCATCATCATCGTCTATTTTAATGGCTTTCGATCCAAAATCCATAGGCCAGTTACATACCACGTCAATATCAAATTCATTGGATTTAATCTCAGTCGATTTATATACTGGATCTTTCAACTGAACCAAGTTACAACCTCAAACTACTTTTGCAGATTTATACGACCCTCCGATGTATTTGCCAAAGTTATCATCGTCTACCACCAATTCACCATCACATATGGTAGTAATACATTTAGGAGCCATTCTACATGCAAAACAACATCAATTTCACTATCTACAACGAACCAGTCGTTAAAACAAACCTAAAATCATATATTATAAAATTATAATGAAAATAACCACACCTTGCAAACAAAATGGGATCAATAACTAGTTGATTGATGAGTAGATCTTCTAATAGAAAAATAATTAGTTGTAAGAGTTTTATAAAATGGGGAAAAGGTTTTTTTTAAGAAGTGGAATTGTGAAAAATGAGGAAGGGAGGAAATAGGAGTTGGAAGAAAGGGGACTGGAGGGTTAAAGCTCTTCTGGCGTTATCCCATATACCACCAACACGCGTTATCTGGGATAACGCCGTCGTAAATCCTTATAAGCGGCATCTTAGATGTCGCTTTCAATAAAAAAATAACTGGCGGCATCTGGGATTCCTCCAGTTCAACAAAAAGTGGCATATTTCTGTAGTTAGTTTTGAAAGTGGTATATTTTTGTTATATGTTTTCAAAACTGGACCAAATAATTTTTTTCCTATGTTTTTATACCCTGTTAAATTGAGAAGTATACAGACTTATTATCATACTAAGGTTGTAAACTAAATCTGAATGCAAAATGAATTTGGAATGTTGCAATATAAATTTTTTTAGTGTGTTGACCAAATTCTTAGGTAGCTAAGTTGTACAACCAAATTTAAGAATCATACTATAAAAGCTTTAAAATTGAAAGTGCAAGTGTATTATTTCAATAACCACATTCATAAACGGCATTATTCTATCATGCAAAAAGTGCCTAGTTCAAAAACAAAAACAAGTAAATAATAACTGAAGACAGAAGTACAATATTTCAACCTAGCTTGGTTATATTTATCATTAATAATAACCACTGTATGGTAAAGATATCAAATAGTGGATGAATGCAACACATGCTAGTATAATGTAAAGTTGGCAGTCAATAAATAAGTAAACTTTTTGATGCGCTTATTGCCTTCCTCCTTGATTATCTCAGAACATGAATTATACCCTAGGGAATAAACCTTACTCCCTCAATTCTATAAGTTTAACTTTGTGATGCATGCCTAAAAAAGATGATCGCTTCCCTACTCAGTCCTATAAACCGACCGTATATGACCTAAGGTCAGTCTTAACACACTGGAACATGATCACTGTTCCTCACAAAATAATTATTTAAAAGGATAGAGAGTGCATGATATATTTAATTTTAAAGGGTAACACATAGCAAGAAATAAAAGAGCAAATTTATTACCAGAAAGTGGAAGGCTCAGATATCACTTTAATGATAACACGGACATTTTTAACGGCTATAGCAGTAGATAGCAACCATTGGCTAATATTGTTGTTAAATTATGATGTTAATTAAATGCAAAGAACCCTAATCACTACTATAAATGAACAGTATTGCAACGGACACTTCCAATGGCTTCTAGCAGAAGCCAAAATACGTATTTGTCTTACGTATACAAAATAAACGCCGTTGGAAACTGTTTGTGGCCGTTGGTTTTTAATACGTCGGAAGTCGTTGCCCCCCTTACATGGGTTGAGCACAAATCAGCCGAGAGCTGCTGCTTCTTCCTCATTCTCTCCAAATCCACGTATTTTTTCCCAAAACCCCCAATCTTTCCCTCGTTCAATTCTGAAATCACCAATCCCACGCCATCATACGTCTGGGAACTCTCCAAATCAATCAAGGCACTCTCTCCTCCTCTCTAATCTCTGATTCTCTCCGATTTCAAGGTATGTGTTTACCCTAAATTTTATTTAATACCCTAAGTTTAGTAATTTAAGCATAATTAGAGTATGTTTGTGTGTCTAGTGCTGTTAATTAGTTGCTATGTAATGTTTAATCATTTAAGTTGCTAATTTAGGGTTTTGATTTATAAATTACTTAGTTGTTATGATTTAGGGTTTTAATTAGTTTAAGTAGTTGTTGTTAATGAGTTTTGTATTTATAGATTTACTTGATTATGTTGCTAATCTAGGGTTTAATTAGTTAAAGTTGAATACGTATATATGCATATATATAGTGTTGTATATGTGTGTGTATGTATATATAGTCAATAATTAATCTATGTATTTTTTTATTTGGTTGAGCCCCAATTCATTGAAAACAATATATAATTTGTCGAAAACGTGTCGTGCAAATGGAAATATTTAAGTTTGTGTTTTTTGGGCTAAGGCGCACAAAGGCGCTAAGGCGCACAAAGGCTCTAAGGCGCATAAAATCGTACAAAAAACACTATAATCACGAAAAAATACGTATTCATAATATGTCATATTCATAAAGCCTTAGAGAGTTTTTTTGGCCCCGTCTGATAAGTATTTTATATAATCGTTATGTGAATGTTCGTTTTATTAATGAAATAGACATTTATATTCATCGTATACAATATTTGTTGGATTTGTCCTTTGTATTGGACAAGTTACGAACACAATAACGAAATTAAATCTCGTAAAATATTTCATTTTAAATGGTTCTCAAAATTTCGAAAGTACTTCCTTTATGTTCCCTGTGTACACGCAATTGTGTGCTATTCAGAGAACTAAAGGGAAGTGCTGCCGAAATTGTGTTGAATCATTTAAATTGAAAAGATTTACGCAATTTAATTACGTTATTGTATTTGTGATGGGAGGTAGGACACCAGTAAATGACCAATTAACATAACATGCATTCAACACTAAAATTGTTTTAACAAAATGTCAATGCAAATTTTATCATCATAATTAATACGTAAATGAAATGTTTTCATTAAAATACAATCTTAGCGTTTGAGCGTTCGAACACAAAAATTATGAATCTAATTTTATATCATACTTTCTAATTTCCTGCTTCTTGGAAAAAATGGATGATATTTAATGATCGAAGCTGGATGTATAAAAGAAGAGAAACTAATGGCACAATAAACAAACAATTTATTAATGGTGTCAGCCTGTTTATTGATTTCGCTTTAAGTAACAACGGAAACGACGTCAAAATCCGTTGTCCATGTAGTAGATGCGAGTTATTGAAGCATTTGATACCACAAATGGTTAGAGTTCATTTGCATCAGTACGGTTTAGTGACGAACTATTTAGTTTGGGATCGTCATGGAGAACCGTTAGCATCTACTTCTATACAAGTTGTGGAGGTAGTGAATAATGAAATTGCTACAATGAATCTCGTAGAACAAATGGTTGAAGATGCTGCACGTTCTATGTTCCCTATTCAACAATATAATGATAACGATGGTAATGATGACGATGGTAATGATGAAGAAGAACAAAATATTGAAGCCAAAAAATTATATGAATTATTAGATGCCATGAAAAAAAACCCTTTGGCAAGGCTGTGAAAGCGGAACTCAATTATCAGTAACTGCTAGATACATTGCGATGAAATCTAAATACAACCTCACAGAAGCTGGATTTATAGCTGTTGCACAAGCTGCGAAGCGGCATATGCCTCCCAATAATTTAATGTGCGAAAACCATTATGAAGTAAAAAAAATTATGTCGATCTTTGGTTTACCGTATCAAAAAATAGATACATGTCTAAAGGGTTGCATGTTATTTTGGAAGGAAGATATCAACCTTAAGAATTGTAGAATATGTAATCAAGAAAGATACATACCAAGAAAGAAAAGGGAAAGGAAGTCACGTATAAACGTATGCATTATTTACCTATTATTCCTAAACTTCAAAGGTTATATGCATCTTCTGTAACCGCGCAACATATGAGATGGCACAAAGTGAGAATACAGGAAGAAGGTATGTTAACACACCCATCCGATGGAGAAGCATGAAAGCATTTCCATCAAAAGTATCCCAATTTTGCATCTGAGAGTCACAATGTTAGACTTGGTTTATGTACGGATGGGTTTTCACCATTTTCTCAATTTGGTTCTAAATAATCATCCTGGCCAGTAATTGTAACACCTTATAATTTACCTCTGTGGATGTGTATGAAAACTCCTTATACGTTTCTTGCAATTGTCGTCCCTGGTCCTGATGATCTGATACATGGAATCGATGTTCATTTACAACCGTTGATTGAAGAATTAAAAAAATTGTTGTATGAAGGGGTAGAAACATATGATATTTCCCAAAAGAAAAACTTTTGTATGCATGCTTCTCTATTGTGGACAATTAGCGATTTTCCTGCTTATGCAATGCTTTCAGGTTGGAATACGGCTGGTCGTCTAGCTTGTTCGTACTGTATGGAAGAAACAAGAGCATTATCTTTACCTGTTGGAAAGAAAATTTCATGGTTTGACTGTCATAGATGTTTCCTTCATATTAATCATCCTTTTAGAAGAGATAAGAAAATTTTTGCAGCTAACAGACATGAAACTTTACAACCACCTAAAGTATGGACAAGTGAGGAAATTTATGAACTTGTATAATATTTTCCCATGATTCATGAAACCGGAGTATAGACAGAAATTTAAGGTAAATCAACAATTCATAATTAGTGGAAACAAAGCATATTTTGGGAGTTGCCTTATTGGAAAGATCTTCCGATTCGTCATAATATTGACGTGATGCATAGTGAGAAAAATGTGTTTGATAATGTAATCAATACAATTTTGAATGTCAAAGGAAAGACGAAAGATGATTTGAAATCAAGACGTGATATTGAAGTAATATGTAATCGTTCAGAGTTTCATATAAAGCCAAATGACACCAAAAAACCGAAAGCGTGCTATGAACTGGACAATAATCAAATAAAAATATTTTTAAAATGGATGGAAGGATTAAGATTCGTGGATGGTATATCTTCCAATCTTCGTAGATGTATTGACTATAAAAACAATACACTTAGCGGGATGAGAAGCCACGACTGTCATGTTATAATGGAAAATTTATTGCTTATCAGCTTTCAAAGAACTATTGCACATAAATGTTTGGATTGTTGTAACATAGCTTAGTTTGTTATATAAAGAACTTTGTTCATCTACATTAAAAATTGACCGCCTACGTAAACTAGAGGAAGAAATCCCCATATTACTCTGCAAATTGGAAAAAATATTTTCTCTAGGATTTTTCAAGGTTATGGAGCATTTACCTATTCATCTTCCATCAGAAGCACGTCTTCGAGGGCCTGTGCAATACGGATGGATGTATCCATTTGAAAGGTATATTAACATTCAGTTAATTAAATTTTGGTTAATGAAATGTATGAAAAAATAATTTATAATAATTCTAAATAGGTATTTAAATCATCTAAAGCAAAAAGTGAGGCAGAAAGCTCGAGTTGAAGGTTCTATTTGCAAATCATACCTCGAAGAAGAAGCTTCATTTTTCTCTCTTACTATTTTAGTGATCATGTGAACATCTAATTTGCAAGTACTGCACGAAATGATGAAGGCATTGATCAGGATGACTGTCAAGCGACTTTATCTATTTTTAAAAAACATGATCAGCCTTCTGGTAGATGTGTGGAAGAATGGCTGAATGATAAATATTATAATGCAGCACACACATATATTCTTCTCAATTGCACCGAAGTTGCACCGTTTGTTAGGTAATGAACTTAAGCATCTATGTATACATGTATTATATCTTTAATCATATATGTAACGTTTGTCCTATAATTGTAGCATTTATGAATCACAGTATCCAAACGGCGATATCAACAAAGAATTCGCTAATTGGTTTACTAATTATATTTTTGATCCAACAAATTGTATTGTAGATGAAGGATTGAAACATTTGGCATTGGGACCAAAAAGAAATGTCATGACATATCCAATATTTTTTGTCAATGGATATAAATTTAGCACTAAAGAATATGGTGTTGAAAAATTAACTGACAATAGCGGTGTATTTATTAAAGATAGTGATGATCCAAACAACCATATACACGATTTTTATGGCGTGCTAAACCCGATTCTGCAAGTGACATATTTCACAAGACCCGCGAAAGAAGTATTTTTGTTTAAATGCAACTGGTTCAGCAACGTTCCAAGTTCTGGAATCAACGTGCACCCAAAATATAATCTTATAGAAGTAAGACATACTTCCCATTATTATAAGTACGATCATTTTGTACTTGCCAAATGGGATCTTCAAGTATATTATGCTCCTTATCCTTCTATGAGAAGAGACAAAATAGATTGGTGGGCTGTTTTCAAAGTAAAGGCAAGGTTTACATTTGACGGACGTAATATTCTTGATGACCAAGCTTATCAAGCAGACGTCGAGGAAAATGAAGAAATAGTAATAACCGATGATCAAACAGATTTTGGTCCTCTAAACGATAAATCGAATGCATTAATTGATGTATTTGAGACTACAGATGAACCATATATGAAGAAGGAAATAGAGTCGGGATCTGAAAGTGATGAGGACGACTAACTAATACTCCTCATTTTCAAAAGGTAATTTTATGTTTATTTTTACATAGTATGACTCAAATTCATATTTAATAAATATTTCTTATGTTATCTATTAATAAGTAACATATCATAAATAAAAAATTATGTTATCTATCAAACTTATATTAAGTACAAAACTAAGTTTTTAGTATAAATTTAATTTAAGTACAATAAGTTATTTAGTGAAAATTAGGCACATATCCCTAAAACCAGACTTAATTAGACTCACATCCCTCTTTAAGTTTTCATGTAAATCCGCACCCTATTTTTAAAGTTCCACTCCCTGTTTTGCCCACTTCCGCCATTTACATTTTCTGGCGAGAATTTTATGCGTTGTTGATTAAAAAATAATTGTAAAATATGCAAATGTTAATAGAATTTTACGGATATAAAAAAATTGCATACATGTGTGCAAGAATTCACAATAGCTGCACACATGTATGCAAATATTGCATAAGCCATTTCGTTTTGAAATTCTGACCCAAAATTTGCATACTTGTGTGCAACTTTTCAAAATTCTTGCACACATGTATGAAATTATTGCATGAAGGAAATTCAATTGACATTTTGCCTATAGATTCTTGCACATATGTGTGCATGTTTTCTGGTTTTAATGCATACATGCATGCAAATTAATATGAATTGATATGCATACAAATGAATTTTTGCACACTTGTATGCAAAAATTATGCAATACTTGTACAGATGTGTGCATGTAAATCAAGAAAGATGCATGATAGGAAAACATGCACGGATATATGCATGAAAATACAAATATGTGCATACTTGTATGCATTTAACTGTTGTTTTCACTTTTTTTGGTTTTGACGTCATTTTTCATGGTTTTTTGGCCTGTTTTTTTTTTGCGTTTACGTGTTTTAATTAAGTACGAATTTACATGATTTTTTTTAAAAAAATAGTGAATTTTCGAAAAATAGGGACTAAATTTACAATAAATTTATGATCAGATGTGAGCCTAATTTTAAAACTTAATAGGGACTTGTGCCAAACCGACCCAATTATTTAAGTACATTAAACTTATATTTATTTTTTATGACATTTCTATGAATCAAACTCATGTGTTAACTAGACATATCTATGAATCAAACTTATATTTAACACTTCTATGAATCAAACTTGTAATGTTAATTAGACATATGTTATGACATTTCTATTATCAAGTACTCATGTTATCTAATACCATGTTTTTACATAGCACTTTCATGTTATGTTATGTTATGTTGTTGTCTGTAACAGGTATGGCGTTAAGTGACGATGAGGGTGGTCCATCGTCGGAGTTATCCCCTCATGTGGTCTGGCTTAAGCCAAAAGCATTCAAAGGGTAAAAACTAAGTTTTTAATATAATTTAATTTAAGTACAATTAATTATTTAAATTGTTGTTCTAGTAGCTATGCATTTTTTTCCGTTTAACGCAGGGGTTTTGAGTTAGAGCCATCTAATACCATTTTAAGGATATCAAAACGCGCTTATCAGGCCCGCATGACTGGATGTTGGCCCACATGAAGCTCGATACCTGACATTGTTAAGGAGACCATATGGCAGGATTTTTTGGTACATATGTACGATATAACATTTATTACGTTAAGTTGTCATGCTCCTATTATATACGTTCATATGTATGTTATTTTTAAAAAAAGTGCAAGGTGCGGTGGATCTCCAAGAGACGGATTTGGATCTCGTTAGGCGCCACTGGAACAACAAAATGGCAACAAATTACAGACAGACAATGAAAACTTTAAAATCGGGTGGGAAAAGATAGTCTTGGGTGAGAGAAACGGTGTGGAATGATCTACTTACTTATTGGAATAGTAATGAGGACTTTCTGTTAAATTTACTGCATATTTAATTTAAATTATTCCATTCAATTAATATGTGATTTAGAATAATACATTTTTTTAAATTTAAATGTATAGGCCTTGTCTGAGAGAAATGCAGCTAATAGAAGCAAGAATCTGGTTACGCATTGAGGTGGGTCCAAGTCATTTCAGCATCGTCGTGAGGATCTGGTATATTTTATAACTGCACAGTTTATAATTTTAATTCATAACTTGTTAAAATTAATAGTTGGTTTAAGTTTAAGTTTTAATTTACACACACACACACACACACACACACATATATATATATATATATATATATATATATATATGTGTGTGTGTGTGTGTGTGTGCATTCTTATTTCAAGAGAGAGCGCGTATGGCTTCTGTGTCGTACTGGGATGTTTTTGAGCATACACATACATTGAGTCAGAGTGACGACACAGGCTCAGTTTTGTACACTTGGGACCATGATGATAAGGCGCGTGAGAGATATGTAAGTACAAAATAGTTGAGTTAGACTTATAATTTAATTAAAATAGTGTTATCTAAATTCATTTGTTTTTTGTTTAACAGGAGAAATTTCAGGAACAAAGGGAGTGGGTACTGGAATCTACTGGGAGGACTGAGCTGACCAATGAAGATGAGGATAGGATATTTGATGCTGTCATGGATCCTGCTACCCGGAACAGACTATATGGTTATGGAAATTTAGAGGTAATACTAAAATTTATAATAAAAACTCAAATGTATTCGAAATGATATGAAATACCGAAAATCTGAAATTATATACAAATTACAGCATCTTAGCAGACGTATCAGAAGGCTCAGTTGAAAGCACAGATTAAAGAGCTTCATCAGTGTGATCGTCGTCGTGAAGAGTAGATGGAGCTGCTTAACCAGTGGCTGGCGGAGTACATTGCCCAGCACGGTACGCTGCCTTTATCTTCTGGTGCAGAGAGTTGATCAGGTTAGCTTGTTTTGATTTGTGTTTTGAGAGTTAGTGAGGCTTGCTACATGATAGTTGTATATATTGTTATGATGGTATAGACATGATGCTATGATGGTTTGGTGATGGTATGGTTTGGACATGGTGTTGGTTATGTTGTTTGGACATGATTATGTTGTTTTGGCGACGTTTGGTTGTTATGTTATGTAAATTTTGGTTATTTTATTTGTTTTGTGTTTGATTTTTATTTTATATTGTGTTTGGGTGTATATATGGTTGAGATTGTGTGTTATATGCTCAAAATGGAGCAGTACAGAATATTATATATGTGGCGTGCGACTTGAAGCAGAAAATCTGAAATCTGTAAAAAAAAAACACCCAGATTTCCAACGGCTATAAACGGCATGCGATGACTTATAGGTCCTGCCATACCAACAGTTTCCAATGGCTTATTGGCAAAAATAGTGGACACGTGGCCTTATTTATCAGTTGGAAGCCGTTGGAAATTAAGCATCATGCGCACTAGAAGTCGTTGAAAGTCGTTGATCCGTATACCAACAGATTGACCAATGGCTTCCAATGAGTTTTCCAACGGCCGCCAATGGCCCCTGGCCGTTGGAAAACCCTGTTTCTCTTGTAGTAAATGTTGTAACAATGGAAAATGAATTCATCTAAACATGCAGCTAGTAATTAAAATCTACATGCGAGTAAAGTGACACTGAGATCGGCAATAAATTTCAGAATATTGAACAACTGCACTATGAATATATATCTATTTGGTAAATATAATTGTAGTAACGACTTGGTATGTACAACATTTAGAAAGACGCATGATCAGATATCAACTTTATTACTAAGCAACTATATGTCACTTTTCGAAATATAATCAATGAATATGCAATTTGGGATAAACATATGGATCAGTGAAATAAGTTAACTATAACATTAAATGAATGCAGTCATGTAGCCCTGAGCATTTCCGAATAACTTATAAAAATTCAACTACGTATTATAACCACATGTTAGGCACATGGGCTTTGTCTAATTTATTTTTTATGGATGAACATCCTACGTTCTTCATGAAAGTTAAGGATGCAAATAATCGCCATATTATTGCTTTTTGTTCATCATGTACTATGTACACTTATAGAAGTGAAAGAAAATGCTAATATATTTAACTTCATTTATATATAGAAAAGCATCAAAGAAGAGAAAATATGCTTCCCCAAAGTTAATAAAAACATGGTTGCAAATTTTTTGTTCAATGGATAAAGTCAAAAAAGAGAATATCACATTGCCGATGCATAACAAAATGTATCGTATGCGTTGAACTGAAAGGGAATTGCATAACTTTTTTAAAAGAAATTAGCATTCAAACCATCTAAAACTGTAAATAAGCTTCTCATATTTAACATCATATGGACTACTAAACATGTTAAAATTTATCTAATAGAAATTGCATTAATATTTAAAATACGAATTTTTGGAAAATAATTTTTATTTCTTTCGGTGGTGTATGACTCGTTTGACTAAAAATGAGTCAAAAACAAAACAAAACTTGTGAACAAACTTTAAATTTGACATTTTCAAACTGGATAGCTTGATCCAAATTGGACAAACAAAAATCTATTTTTTTAATACGTCCTTATTAAAACCATTAGATTTAGGAGGGGATGCTCTTTGTTTGGAGTTCAAAAAGATTTTAAAGGTTAGTTAACAATACATAAGTTGCATTGGGTGTACCATTGTTTAAGTCATTGGATAATACAAATACATGTTGGTTGGAGCTGATTTTTTTATTTTTTTGCACATTTGCCTTTTTTTGGCTATCATTAGTCATAAATACATGTTTTTAAGATTATATAATATGTGTGGGTCAGATTGTACACACAACAAAACTTTCATTCTTAATGTAATGGCTTTTTACTTATAATTTTGATTTAAGCAAATTTAATTCTACCAATTCTGAGTTTTTTATGTTAATTATAATTCATTTCATATTGGTCCCTTTCTTTATCATTCATTTTTCAATTGGTGGATAGTACTGAAGTACATATTATCATGTAGTGTTGTATGGAGTTTTGAAACATTCTGATGTCCAAGTGTTGCCACGGAACTCATTGTTGACCTTAGTATGATTTATCTCTGATTATCGTAATTGATTAATATAGCCACTTCAGAGGGTACTAAATTTTGTTATCCATCTTAATACATACAAATTTTATTTGAATACATAATATCAATTACATGTCAAGAAAAAAATGAAAAAGTTAATGGCAAGAAGCTTCCTTTGCATACCAAAACATACATTCAAGTATTCAACACTAAACTTGAAAACCGTTTCAAAATAGACATACATTATAACTAATTCTTAAGTTAATTACTTGGGTCACAATTGCAGAATACTTCAATAAATAAATAATCAAATTTTCAATTAGATATACCGGGGGATGAATGATTATCAGATCTCTGAAATCAACAAATCAAAATACATGATTTTTCTGATTAGAGGGAAGGAAGTGAAAGTAATAAACATAGCTAATGGTCAAATTGAGCCATTGGAATGACCAGAGCAGGCGTGAGAAGTAGGCGGCGGAGAATCCTACCGGCGATGATGGGTCGGGAACATTGTTCTCCTCTTTGATCATGAATCTGAACGAAATTACCGAATGAAAATTAGGGTTAGTTATAGAAGGAAGAAAGGTAAAGGCGAAAGAAACTGTTGACCAAATTTTTGGCAAAAGCTGTCATGGTTCAACGGATCGAAGCCCATTATCGGAAAGTTCACTCTCAGCATCGGTCGATCGACCGATAGAACGACCTGCACTCCAAAAAGCCCAGGCAAGATTCGGCCCAAGCCAGTCTCCTTTACAAACGGCCTGAACCTAGGCTGACCCAAACTAGTCTCCTTCAAAACAACGGGTCATCGAGCCTGGAAGAATCGCTCAACTCAACTGACCACGTTCGCCATTTCCATCAAAATTGGATCGACCAAATATCTTGGATTCACCTAGAAATATCCAGCTGAGTCATTCAGTACTCAGTCCTACTCTCGAGGCGTTAAAAGCGGTCTACCACTTTCGGACAAAGCTCTACATTTGATACGCTCATCTCGGTTGCCACATAAGCCACAATTCTCGAGGATACTATTAATCAGCAGTGGACCGGGTCCTACCGCCGCAACTACTTCCAATAATCGAGCTCTACGTGTCCAAGCTCCGAAAAAGAGGAAAGCCACGTGGCGGCCCGTTCATCCCACTTCTTCACCTATAAATACATCCAAGCTCAAAATGGAAAAGGACCTTTGGCTACTTCAATTTCCAGTTGAACTTCTCCTCCTAAATCTAAACTTCTCCACAGCTAAGTCTCAAAATAGCCAACTCTTGTTCTTTCTCAAGATAGAAAAAGAACTGTATCTGTAAAAAAAGAAATCAATACATATAAAGTGGACGTAGGCACCATGTTTACCGAACCACTATAAAAAGTCTTGTGTGTTCCCTATTTTCTTTATTTTATAGTACTCTTTAATTATTATTCGTGCGCTTTCAACACGATTGGGGGTTGACTGTCACTACTGACCAACTTTTGACGTCAAAACTTTAGCACGCCAGGTAGGGGCACGCACCGACACACCCTACGACCTTCAGCAAGTTTTGACCCATGGAGAACAAGCGGAAGAAGGATGCAACATCTTCCCGTCCCACAAACGCTAATGCAGCCGATACAAATGTTGCATAGGCAAGTCAGGAAGCCTCCTCTCATGAAGATACGTCTTGATACCTTACCAGGGACGATGTAGACAAGATTTTGACCGAATTCAGAGGTCAGATGACATCTCAGGGTAAACTCCTCGAATGACACCAACAGTTGATGGATCACCCTCTCGACCAAATGGAGATGGGATTAAAAGTTTCAACATCAATTCCTCCACCGACCGGGATTGGGGCAGCAACTGATCTTCGAACTGCACAGAATCAGGCCACTGATCAGTTCCCACATTTGCTTCCTTCTGGCTCGGTTCCACCTCCCGACCAATCACATACAGGGATATCGCTTTCAATGACCAGCGCAGCCGCAGATGTAGATTCACAGTAGGCCGGCGATCAAGATCTAGGTTGTTCTACGACTTTTCCTCCACTCTTGTGGACAGGTCGACCCCCTGGGCCAATCGAGCAACCGCAAGGTCAGTCAGGATCAATGTCATTCCCATTACAACCCAGTATCTTATAGCAGACACGTCTTATGCCGCCACTCCTCCAACAAAGAGCTGGTGGAGCCTTCCCTTTGAGCCAGGGAGACCACTATACCAGACCGGCCTCACCATGGCAGAGGAAAACGCAACCTTAGATCCTTCTAACATCGCCCTGACCGAGGGCAACACTGAGCCCCGAACATCACATGCTACGCTGGATCAGTCTGGGCCTTCCGTCATGGGCACGACCTAGTCCAATCCTCATCGGGTTCAAGAGGCGCAATTTTTCCCAAAACCACTAGCCGAGGTTCACATTCGCCTCCGCCTTCACCCAACTCTTGGAGATCAAGCCCAACCAACGGCCACCCTTCGGAGCATGCTTTCATAGGACCCTGGTGCGGGAGCTCTCCCGAATGCAGAGCTGGTTTCATGGAAATGAGTCCTTGAAGATGGAAGCCAGCTTGCAAGCATCATCCGACGTTTCACTTAGGGCACTTCTTCTCAGCATGATGTGGATCATATCCACCGCAGTTCCTTCACCTGGAAAAACAGAAACTCCCGCAATCCTCCGGACTTCAAGTTTCCATCCATTGAACCCTACATTGGTCAAATCGACCCAACCATCCATATAATGCGATACATGCGTCATATGGAAGTTCTTGGCGCATCAACCAATGTTATGGCCTAGTCCTTCCCACTCTTTCTCACAGATATAGTCGGAATGTGATTTCGGCAGCTAATAACGGAGTCGATCGGTAGCTGGAACTCGCTGGTCACCCGCTTCATCGAGCAATTCAGAGTTCACATCTCCCGACCAAAAAGTGTCATGTTCCTGGCCTCCATCAAACAACGTCCCAAAGAGAAACTTCGATCTTTCCTTGAAAGATTCAATGTGGCCATAGCATCAGTCGATCGATCAGGGCCATCAACAATGCTTATGGCCGCCATCATAGGCATCCAAAACTGGTCTGAATTCTCAATCACTTTGACCAGAGATCCTGCTAAGGATATCGAAGACTTCTATGCAGTGACCGAGCGGTTCCTCCAACAAGAAGATGCCAGCATTGAGATGGAGAGCCTCGAGATCCTCTCCACCAAACAAGGACGTCCATCCAACACCAATGGCCAGAATAAAGGAAGAGGAAAGGCCTCAGAAAAGCATGAACACAACATACGACCCCGGAGAGAAAACAAGTACGATCAATATACTGAGCTTAATTCTCCCCTACTCGACATCTTCCTTGACGTATGAGGATCCTTACCTTTCCCAAAACCTCCTCGAAGAGAGCCGACCCAACAAGAGCTTGATTCTGGCAAGCACTGCATGTTCCATAACATACCCGATCATATCACCAATAAATGCAGGCACTTACGTGATCTCATCGAGGACAGGGTCAGGCATGGAGAGCTGCCCGAGTACGTCAAGAAAAACACATCGGCCTTGCCACCACAATCTTTTGCCCAAGCTCCTCAGGTCGGTCCTTGAGCTCTTAGAAACAGAAAGGACCCTAAGCCCAGCACTCGTGGCATTATCATCAATTAATAAGATTTCGATTTCTTATTTTCAATGTATTGTTATTTCTTCCAATAAAACAAATATGTTCATGTACACATGTACGGGGTTAGGATTTAGCTCCTAGGCATGCTCTGGAATCAACGTTTTCCCTCTTAGAATTTATTTTCATTTCCTTGTAATAGTTCTTTAGCGACAATGAAATTTCTTTTGCAAACATGGATTATGTTTCAATGATTTAAGTCGAGCATGACTGACGCTCACTAACCTGAATATGGTTAGTGCTGAGCCATCATCCATAGAGGACGATCAAAGCCTATCACCACAACTAATCCTGCTCCTTAAGCCGAGTATGGTAGAACTATTTTAAGTAGAATGTGGATTATACTCGCCCCTTCTCTAAACCAAGTGCACTCTCCACCTGTTGAACTTCACAAATAATCTTAAAATAAGTCAAGCATAATAAACACTTGCCATAAGCCGAGTACAGATGATACTCGCCCTCTTTGTAAGTCGAGTATGAATGATACTCACCCTCTTCAAGCCGAGTATGGATGGTACTCGCCCTCTCTGTAAGCCGAGTATGGATAATACTCACCATCCTTCAAAGCCAAGTGTGATTGCTGCTCGCCCATACCTTCAAGCCAAGTATGGTCAATACTTACCCAATCATGACCAAAGCCTTCTTTAGACCAAGAATAGCCCATACATTCTCTGTAGGTTTTGAATCTCATAATTACTTTCTCGACCATAATACGGTCCTCGATGGTTATCGGTTTTCTGACCTTAATATGATCTACTTTGATCGTCGGTTTTCTGGTCTTATTACAACCACCCGGATCGTCGAACTTCTGACCTTAATGTGGTTCGACATAACCATCGTTGCTCGCGCATTAAACTTCGATACAAGGATCAGAACACGCCTCCTTTACCAAGAAAGATGTATTCTGAAGGGAAAAGTGTTGTCCAACTTTTTGGCAAAAGCTTTCGTGGTTCAATGGATCGAAGCACAAAGTCAGAAAGTTCACTCTCAGCATCGGTCGATCGACCGATAGAATGGCCTGCACTCCAGAAAGCCAAGGAAAGATTTGGCCTAAGCCAATCTCCTTAAAAAACGGCCCAAACGTAGGCCGACCCTAACTTGTCTCCTTCAAACAATGGCTCATCGAGCCCGAAAGAATCGCTCATCTCAACTGACCAAGTTCGCTTTTTCCATCAAAATCAGATCGACCAAATATCTCGGATTCACATAGAAATATCCAACTGGTTCATTCAACACTCATCCCGACTCTTAAAGCATAAAAGCGGTCAACCACTTCTGGACAAATCTCTACTTTTGATACATCTCATCTCGGTTGCCACGTAAGCCACAATTCTCAAGGATACTACTAATCAGCAGTGGACCGGGTCCCAGCGCCGCAACTGCTTCCAATAATCGAGCTCCACGTGTCCAAGCTCTGAAAAAGAGGAAAACTATGTTGCGGCCTGCTTAGCCCACTTCTTCACTTATAAATACATCCAAGCTTAAAATGGAGAAGGACCTTTGGCTACTTCAATTTCCAGCAGATCTTCTCCTACTAAATTTAAACTTCTCCACGGCTAAGTCTCAAAATAACCAACTAGTCTTCTTTCCCATGATAGAAAAACAATTGTATTTGTAATTAAAAGAAATCAATACATATAAAGTTGGCGTAGGCACCATCTTTTCCAAACCACTATAAAAAGTTTGTGTGTTCCATGTATTCTTTATTTTACAGTACTCTATAATTGTTATTCATTTTCTTTCCACACGATTAGGGGTTGACTGTCATTAGTGACCAACTTTTGACGTCAACAGAAACGTTATGGAGGAAATGCATTAAGTGGGATGGTTAATAATATGGAGAAAATTCCCTAAACATCTTTGTATGATTTTAGAGAGTGAAAAGAATTTGGATCCAAGAAAAAAAACGAAAAGAGAGGAATAATTGGTGGATTTTCATGATGCTTAAGTTTAAGTGTCTGTGAGAGCAGGAAAGTCAAGCCACTAATTATAGTATAGTATGGATAGGTAATTTAGTGAAGAGAAATAACAGGTTAGGAGGTATCCCTAATACCTCTACCGTTTGCACACAACAATATGTAAAATACTATATGATTAGTATTATGTATAGTAAAATTATTTGAATAAATAAATAAGCATTGAATCAGTAAATAAGATATTTATAGTAATATTGAGATATTCCAATTTCTAAGTAGGGATAATCGTCTTTTATATAATTAATTACATGAACGTACTTCTTTGTTGAATGGGTAAATTTGGATGGTTTGATGGATGTTTGTATAGTTTACACACAGAGCATATTGCATAAAAATGTTTAGCATTCATGATATAAAAATCGGGAAGCATGGGACTAGGGAAAAAGTAGAGGTTCCTACATATAACTGGGTGCATAGGTTAAAAAGGTTAGGTTAGTGGAGCCTTGAACCCAATCTATAACCAAATTTAGCGTCATGAGAGGTGTTGGACACCAAGTTTACATTGACCTACTTGGCATCAGGGAGGATGTCAAGTACGCATATGACGTGTTTAAGCCCTGTAGGTCTTTTTATGTTCGGAATTGTTAGGGAGGTCCCAGGAAATGTGCACCTATGTGTTCAATGTATGGAAATATTTGACCCATAAAAGTGAAGTAAACTAGGTCCTAGTTGATGTTAAGACTTAGAGAGGTTATAAGTTATGAAACAAATCTTGGGGATGGACTGGGAATGCATATTTATATGAAGCACATGTGTTTGCTTGGATGTTTTGTGTTTAGATTTATGCTACTTGATGGTTGTTAATACCTAATTAAAAATCTGAAGTACAAGCTTAAGAGGTTGACACTTAAAAGTAATCAAAAAAGGAAATGACTGTCAAGTATAAATGTAAATATGATAAACACAGGTTGAACTTGAGAGTGTGTATGTTTGAATGCATACTTTAATTAATGTTTGCTTGGATGGCTTGCATTTAGATTTATATATGTACAGAGTGCGGTTTATATTCATTTGATTCTAAAGTAAAGAATTAACATGCATACACATGAAAATATACACTAAAGAAGTAAATGCCTAGAAAGTATGAAATTGGCATGTTAAGGCCTAGTGTGAATTTGATAGTTAAGCTCTGGAGGATGATATAAAAGCTAGAATTGAATTAAGTTATATGTTAAAGAGCTGTAAGGTTGGGCAGGGGTGATGCTTGTCATGAATATTATGAATGTTGCTCTCTGTATTTGATGAATATTATGTATGCAGTTCTTTGTATTTTATCGAATATTATGTGTGCTGGTTAGTAAGGATATAACCTATAGTATATTTGTTTAACCTGATAACAATATTGAATAAGTCACTCTACGTATAATTAAAAAACGGAGAGAGGAATATGCAGTAAATAGACATACATGTTAAGTAAGAACTTGTGTTGTATATGCTACTTGATTAATGAGCATACTCATACCAGACATCTAAGTCTGACCCTGTTGTTTGACCTTGCAATTTCCTAGGGTGTCTCATTTAAAATGAGGCAATCAGGGAATTGAGTTTATAGGTAAGGAAGCATCATTTTGTTGGTTTGAGGGACTAAAGAAGTGTCCTATTCTAAGTGTTTTAAGTTGACAGATTACTACAATGTTAAACGACTAAAAGGCTTGTATTTACTAAATAGTAGTAATGTATGTTATTTGATTCTTATTGTAAATTGAGTCAAAGGTTTAAATGTATTTAAAAGTAAAGAATGAATGACCATTTTGTATTTCGCGAACTTGATTGACATCTGAGTTAGTTTACATCCTTTGCCGAAAAGGAAGTCATGCCATATAAGTAAATACATAGAGGTGGCATCTTCTTAAATTAGTCAATAATAATCCAGTTGTTATATATATGTTTGCTGATGAAAATGTAAAATTGCATACTATGGTGCCGGTGAGAAATTGGCATACATATCTCTTTATCATAACAATAGGTTATATATATACTAATGAGAAGGGCTAGGTTCATGTATATATTTATGCATATAAAAAGGTACACTATTATACAAACTGCCAGTATGTTCATGTATATGTGAATTGGTAAAATTTTATGGTATTATGTGTATATGATTTTTTAAGAATGGTTGGCATTGTATATATAACAATTTATAAGAGTTGCATGCATATTAGAATAAGTCTGGTCGAGTATGCATATATCTGCCATGATCATGTTGAAGGGCTAATTTTGATATAATCAACATGTTTTTTATTTGATAAGTGTTGTAGCATAATATATAGGCTATGTTTTATAATACTTCAACATAAAGGTAGCTAAGTTCTAATAGAGTGAGTAATTGTATATATATGATAATTAATAACTTGGATGGATTAAGATCTAATATAAATGTATATTTATGAAATGCACTAGTGTATCAGGTATAATTAAGTAAAATCAAGGCAACAAGCTATACTTTCAAAATGAAAAAGAATCTAAAACTAAAATATGCATGTTAAAGTCTAAATGACTTAGTCATTATATGCATACAAATCTTTTCCGATGCTATATAGATTTCAGTTTAAAAGAGAAAACTGGATAAAAGACAATGATGTATATACATATGATTGGATAGTATGGAATATACACAATAATGTGTTTAATATATACACATTTGCAAGTGTTATTTATGTAAAGAAAACATATGCTTGAATTTTTTAATTGTGTAATTATTTGTTATCTTTAAACAAATCAACTTGCTTTTACTTTTAAAATTATACTCTGATAAATCAAGTAAAAGAGACTTATGTATATTCATATGCATAAGTTAAGTTTGTATTTTGCGTATTGATATTTTTATATTAGTGAAGAAGGGATCCTAGATTTAAATGATTAAAAGGGGGGATGACCCTTGAGAAGACGATCTGGGTTTGTGTAAATTATAAATAATATGAATTCAAAAAATTGGTGGAAATTGAGGGGGGGGGGGGTCATTTCATTTCGTGGATCCTTCGAGTGCTACGACCATATTTGCCGAGGCTTCCCTTACTACCACTGCTATTATTGCTACTTCTATCGGGGCTGTCTTTGCCACTATTTCCATTGTTACTACTTCCACCAAAGTTTCCATCACTACTACTTTTACCGCTGCTGAGGCCGCTACTGAGGTGATCCTATTGAGCGATGAAGGAAATGCCAATGATGCGCAAGGATTCAAGACTGTCACCCGAGGTTCTTTCGGTAAAGGTAACATGGTACTATTTTGGATTTGTAGGACTTCTTATTCTCTCTATTCGAGTTTGATGATTTACTCACTCATTTTTTGCTTGTTGTAGGCCCGAACTTACCAGACTCTTTGCCTTTCGCTTCTTTTGCTATAGGGACAACAACAATTTTCACCTCTTCAATGCTTCTTCCCAGGGATCCTATGCCAACGACCATTTCTCCATAAACAACTTTATTTTCCCTGGTTCCTATCCTTGCTTCATCTTTTGCCTCCCAGTAGGGGATACAATCTGTACAAATTACAGCTCTATAGGACTTGGATGGCCTGGTAGTGTCCTCTAGAGGAGGAGTGGAAAACGTTGAATAGCAGGAGCCAGAGCCTAAAGACATAGTAACTATGAAGGGTGGTCTGGTCGTTGAACACAAAGAATCCTCATTTGGAAGCTGGACGAAGCCCAAGGATAGGCATATCGTAATAGTGCACGTAAGAGATCAAAGGCCGTTGGGGCTGAATCGATGGTCGTGGAAGATTCCCTGTAATACTTGCATGTTGGGCTTCGACCACTTCTCACTTGATTAGCCCCTTCAAAATTGACAAAAAACCAAACGATTCCTCGAAGGGTGCAAAGTAGGAAGATTAGTGTCATGGCCTTTATATCATGTACCATGCTATCTTTTTTTACTTTCCTTGGCCGGAGTTGTGCGAGTATTGGCCTCCGCCTTTTTAGTTGATTGTACTTTTGTAACTAGATTCTATTTGGTAATAAAATATCTTTTGATTGTTGTACACCTTTATATCATTTGCTTTTGGTATTTTTCGGCATTTTTTTGTACTTTTCAGCACTTCTACCCATCGTAGCACTTTATTTCTACTATTGCAATTCCTATTTATTTTTAAGTCGTGGTGGACCTATGGTATGTTTTACCTCAATGGCATTTGAAGCCATTGCATGTGGAGTTTACCCCATACCATCAGTCTTCATGGACTAGAATGAACTATTACTTTAATTAAGCTGCCTATTACCCTTAGTTTATAATGACTACCCGATTTTACCAACTTCATTGACGTCTTATGTCTCAAACTATCCTTGTGGGTATTTCTCGGCCTCAATTTTTAGTGGTTCATGTTTTCTTCATTGGTTTCAACTTACTGTTTGTTCTGTTATCGGTTTTTGAGTGTCACTTATCCAAATTTTCTTAGGCGGTGAGCCACCAGGACAATCGAGCTTTATGCCATAATGGTAAGGGCTTTTTGATCTTTTAGGGGAGGAATGTCAGTTCGTCAAGAATGGTTGACTTCGTATATTAGAGGAATCCTTTCGGAATTGGGGACAAGAAAGACCTTACATTGGAGGCTGTAGGTCTTCCATTGAAGGGTTTCAACCTCGATTAGATGGGTGAGGACGCTCTCTTGTCAGAGGTGATTGGTCTCAACGGTCTAGTGATTCTATCCTCGACTAGGAGTCAGGGAACCTTCTCTTTAGAGTCGTGAGCTACAACGATTTGGCACTTCTCCTCGTTTGAAGACAAGGGAGCTTTCTTTGGAGCTACGATACCAGCTTTGGAAGTGTCAGCCTCATATAGGGCCTTTTATGCTTAGTTTCGACAATAATCTCTGGCCCTTGCTTTCTAAGGTTCACAACTAGCATTAGCTGATTATGTTCCCCGAGGCCAAATTTTTTCGACATTGATCGAGTTTGTGCCTTAACGAAAGTAAGGTCTTTGAGTGCCTCAGTGGAACCAAGGTCTTTGAAAGCCTCAACGTTAGGGAGGTCTTTAAGTGCCTCGGCGTAAATGAGGCCTTTAAGAATCTGCTCGTTTGCTCTTTCCTGTTTTCTTGATGGTTAACGATTCCCTTAAGCTTGTTTTTATGAATTGAACTATGTGTTGCCCCTTTGCATACATGCAATTAAATGCTTTATCATGCTTTTATTTGTTCGTGTCGCTTTAGAAGTTAGGGATCACTACGTTTTTCATAGATCATAATGAAGAATTAAGCTCGTAATCATATAAATTTAAATCAACTTTAATTTTTTGCAATTTCAAACTAGCAACAGAATTTTGCGAGTATACAGTCAACATAATTCATGAGCAGGATTTATTAATAACAAAATAACATTGTTTGGATACAATTCCCCTAATAATTACGGATGGCTTATTCTTGCTAGGAAATAACAAAAAATTGCAAACTTCAAACAAAGCTTAAGTAAAATAAGGCTGCAAATGGTTGTTATTTCAAGCTTGAGGAATTTGGACTCTATCCACTGTTGTCATCTTGAATGTTCCACCAAATAACTTTTGGTCGATCACGTAAGACCCTTCCCAGATTGGCCCAAATACTCCAGTTCTGGCCATTATTCACTTTAGAACAAGATCCCCGATTTCAAAAGTTCGATGGAGGACTTTGGAATTATAATATCTCGCCCCTCTTTTCTGGTGTGCCATAATTCTGGGTTCCGCTACTTCTATTCTCTATCAAGCTAGTCAAGATCTTCCATTTGGGATTGCTTGTTCTGGGCTTTGTTGAAATGGATGCTCTGGTGAGTTGCTTCCAAACCAGAGTCAAGTCACAGATTAATGAGTAGTATGACAAGCTCGTAGTGCAAGTGGAAATTCTTCAACTCATGCTCCTTTAGATTTCATTAGTCTCTTCTGGATGGTAGACTTGATGATTTTTTTTACTGCCTCCACTTGCCCTTTATTCTGCGGATACGCTATAGTGCAAAACCTTTTCTAATCCGGTACCGACTACAAAGTTTTGGAACTCCACAGTTTCGAATAGGGTTCTATTATCAGTTACTATCTTCTGTGGCACACCAAACCTGTAAATAGTAGTTTTAGTTACGAAGTAATTAACTTTCTTCGCAGTGATCGTGGTCAACGGTTCCGCTTCCATCCATTTCATGAAATAATCGGTGATAATGATTGCATATTTGATGCATGTTTTTTCCATTGGAAATACTCCTATCAAATCAATTCCCTATACAACAAATGACCATGGGGTGACCATTTGTGTTAAATCTAAAGTGGGAGTTCCCCAGATCTTGGAAAATCTTTGAATCTATCACACTTTCTGGGGTAACCGGCGGTGCCTCTATTTAATTCAGGCTTAAAGTAGCTATATCGAAGCACTTTCTTAGCTAGAGTTTGTCCACCAGAATGGTCTCCACATTCACCTTCATGCAGCTCGACTAGAATTCTTTTAGCTTCACTTCGGGTCATGCACCGCAGTTGTGGCATGGAAGATCCACATCTATAGCCGTCAATCTTGTATAATGAACCTTGGCGCCTTCCTAAGTTGCTTCTTTCACTCCATTGGGTTCATTCTGGAGTATTCCATGAACCAAATATTCCTTTATTGGGGTGATCCACGATTACAGTTCTTCGACAGTCTCCATGATCCACTCTAGCTCCATATCCTCAATGCTCGGATACGTGTGGCTGGAGTAAGACTTCATATTCTCTTCTCTTGGAATGTGAGTGATGGTGTAGTAGTCAAAGTCCTTAAGTAGCTCCCACTCCATTGACAATTATAGAGCTCGTTTTCCTCCTTTTGTGTGAAATTCCCTTCGAATCTAGTATACCACAAGCTGTAAATCGCTGAAGATATATAGAGTTTTAAAATTAAGTTCCTTTTATAACCTCCATCCCACAATTAGGGGCTCGTATTCTCCTTTACTATTGGTAATAGGGAATTCAAATCGAAAAGGATAACAAATTGAGCGTCCTTTGGAGACTCTAAGACCACTCTTGCACCCGAACAATATTCATTCATCGTTCTGTTGACATAAAGCTTCCATTTTACAATTACATCTATTATCTCCCCTTTATTTTCATCCCTATTGGTGAATTCCAGGATAAAATCTGCTAAAGCTTGTCCATTGATTGTTCTCTGGGGATAATATGTTGCATCATACTAGCTCAATTCGTTGTTTCATTTTAACCATCATCCTGAAGTTTCAAGACAAAACATGACTTCTTTTAGTGGTTGATCGGTGAGAACCTTACTAGGGTGACATTGAAAATAGGGCTATAATTTCCTTGATGTAATCATCAAGCAATACTCGAGTTTTCGAATTTGAGATAGGTCCTCTTTGTCTTGGTGAATCTTTTGCTAATGTAATACACCGACTATTGGACAAGCAACTCCTCTTGTACATGGGCGACACTTAAAGCGTGAGAAGACACCACTAGATATATAAACAAATCTTTCCCATCATTGGTTTTAGAAAGCATGGAAAAGTCTACAAATGTCTTACAAGTTCATCAAAAGCCGCCTGGAATACTGTACTGCACTCTAAATTCTAATTTCCTTCCTTTAGAGCATCGAAGACATGGATTTGTAACAACCCAAAATTTTATCCCTTCGATTTGGAATATTTAATTAATTTTAAGTATTCAAAAATAAGTATTTTTGTAATTAAAATGCCCTTTTCTAATGTATATTAAATAATGTGAAAATAATTTTTAAATTTGGTTTACAAAAATAAATAGTTCAAGGGAAAACTGAAAATGTGACTGAAAGATTTTTTCAAAGAGGCTGATTTTTTATCATGTAAAATTCATTTAAAATATTATTTTAATTACTTAAATAAATGTAAAACTTAAATATATAAAATATTGAACTTAAATTAGTGTAAATTAAGTAATTAATTAAGTGAATTAAGTAAGATGTGATGTTAAGTTAGATTAAAGAACGAAAAGAAACAAAAAGTATAGAAGTACGCTTAAAATAAGGAAAAAGTGGCACATATGTACTTTATGTCATAATAATGTTGGAAGTAAAGACATTAGCTATAAAATAAAATATAAGTAAGATAGTGAGGTGGCACTGTCTTAAGGAGGGTAAAGCATAAAGGGTATAAAGGTGATTTGACATTTTCATTTTATATAAAAGGGATTTCTTCTACCTCCTTCTCATTTTTAATTTTCACCTTTTCATTTTGGTTCTTATTATTCTTCTTCATCCATGATTTCTTAGGAAAATCCATGTCTTAGATGTTTCTTAAAATTTTAAAATCTTTGATTTTTCATATTTTCAAAACTCTAAAATCTGTGCTTTTATTTTCTGTTTTTTACTTAGTTTTTTCCTCTTTGTATTTCGGCCATGATCTCCATAAAATACGACAATTAGGATTTTTATTTTTTGAATCTCAAGAGTTTTCAGTTCGCTACAATTTTACCCAGATAATTTTTTCCAATTTTAGGTTTTACTATGGCAAAAGTTTGATTCTTTTCAGACTCATTTTCTAGCCCGGTTTTTTTGGTTCGAAAATGATCCTTACTGTTTTTCCACCCAAAATAGAACAAAATTTAGATTTATTTTTGGAACAGTATAAGAATGAAAATTAAAGAACTTTCCATCTGACTATTTTTCCAAATTCCTTTGTATTTATACTTGAAAATCAGTTTGAAAAGGACTAATTTTCAGGATCTTTTTTTGATTTATTGATATTACACATCCTCAAACCCACGTCCCACATCACATCACTAAGGCCGAGCCATTTTGACAATGAGGCCTTCGAAGTGCATAATTACTTATGGAATTGCATATACTAGAATTGATTCAAGTTGTGATGAAGTTAAAATTGGTTTGGATATGCTTAAGGTGAATGAAACTTACCGCTTTAAATTTAAAGTTTTGATCTTTAAAATATTATATTTATCATGTTATTAAATTGTTGCATGGTTGGGTCATTAATTTGTTTGTGGTTATGTATATTATAAACATCATGTTGTGTTGTATGCATAGAATGGTAGAAATTCATGTTGTTTGTGGCTTGGAATCCTTGGTTGAAGCATGTTTACGTTTTTGAAATCAAACCATTTTAAGGTTTCAAACTTTGTTTTCATTTTTATAAACACTTGATTTATATTTTGAAAAGTTAGTAAGCATTCACTAGTAAGTTTTCAAAATAAGTTCAAAATCCAAGATTTCAAAGTTATGAGTTTTCTAGTGATAATCGCTATAAGTGTAGTTCGTGAAAACAAACTATTTTTGAAAAGTAAATTGTTTTTAACTTAAGTAAGTTTTGAAATGTAAGTAAGTAATTATTATTATTTAATGGGAAATTCTATTTAGATACAAAATTTTGACACAATTGGTGACATAATTGGTTTGCACTGTTGGATCACATCATGAATTCCACTTCTCCATATAAAGATAAAAAGATCCAACGGTCAAGGCATTATGTCTTTCTTTTTGTGCTAATTTTATGTCCAAATTGTCGCCCGCTTATTTAATGATTATTTAATTTAATTAAATAGAGTAATTATACTTAATTACCATATAATTAAGTAAGTTATACTTAAGTTTTAATCAAGTAAGTTTGATTCTAATTTGCTTAGTTAATGAAAGTAAATTACTATACAATGAATATAAATTTTGATTAAGCATGATTAATTACATAACTAAGATTATTTAAACTAATTATTTATTTAATAAGGTTTTAAACAATTAATTATTATTTAAGGACTTAAGTAAAGTTTGTTTAATTATTAATCGAGGTTTAATAAATTATTTAATAAGGAATAATTATTATTTAATTATTCTTTAAGGGTCAATTAATATTTAATTATTACTTTAAGGATTAAATAAATGTTTAATTATTTATTTAAATGGTTCTTGATTATTTAATTTTTAATTTAAATATTGATTAGAAATTAAATTATTTAAGATAATAATTAATTATTATTAAGAGGTTTGATAATAAGTTTTACATTACTTTAAATTTGAATTAACTATTTTACAATAATGTTTTTAAAAAGATGTTTTACTCCAAATGATCTCTTTGTCAATTGCCCAACATATTTACTAGGAATTAAGTGATACCTGCTTAGCAGAACTAAACAATTCTGCTATTAGTATAATTGATTGAATTTTATAGACACTATTTAATAAAATAATACCCCGTTCTGTTACTAAAAATTGTATTTGACCTTGGATATCTATTTAACAGGACAAATCATCCTCGTGTTACCCTATTAATTTTGTGGATATGTTTATATGTTAGTGTTATTGACACGTTATGCGTTGAATAATATTTGTGGACATCTATTAGTAGAATACGTCCTCATTCTACTATAGCCTGGTTGTTGATTATGTTGACATCTTTTAAGTAGAATCAAAACTCATTCTACTATATTGTTAATTTGGACATATAGATGGAAAACTAAATCATCGTCTGCTATTATCACTTGAATACTTCCTTTATGTTGATTGAATTTTACGAGTTGATTCTATATACATATCTTGTTGTATGTGAACACTCAAATTATGACCTGAATAAGTTAAACTCAATTAAATAAGGACCTTTGGAAATTTATAAGCCTTCTTTCAACTTTAAAAAAGTATTTGGATTATCTTTAAGTAAATTATAATAGCTAATACTTTACAATGCTATTTAAAACTTGTTTTGGTTTAAAATAAAATGTATAAGGTGTCCAAAATAAGTTATTATTTGAACTTAGCAAAAGCTTATGGGTTGATTACAATTTTTTTATCAATAAAGATGCGAAATCAAATAATTTTTTTTATGAATCCATGATTAAAAGAATTTAATATAGGTTATTGAAAATATTTATTTATAAGTTAACTAAAGATCACGAACCTTTAGTTATTTCAAAGTGTAAGAGTGTTGTCGAGTCAAGGCCTGAGAGGTAATTAAAATGCCCTAACTTTGTCTATTTCATTGTCATTCGAGAGATAGTATTTGTTTAAGTATGGGTGGACGATTAAAATTTGATATTTATAAGGAATTTTGAAAATGGTTTAATACTTATTAAAGAACTTTATAACTAATATAGACATTTATAAATAAAGTTTACAAATGATTTCAAATTTGTATAAAGGAAGATTATAAAGGATTCTGTGATACATATAAAGAGTTATAATAGTGGATATTTATTCGTAGAGCTTTATAACTAAACTCGAAGATTGTTTAAAAAAAGATTTTATGAGTGAGTTTATAATAAGATATATTATGGAAGGATTTATCGAAGAGATTTATAAACAGAAATTGAATTTGATTCTTTTGGTTTGATTTTCTTAAAAATGGTGGACTTTTGTTCCAAACTAGAGGAATCATGTTTGGGTTTATTTTTATATCTATTTAATTTTAAATAACTTTGTTTAATCCTATTTATGATTTCGAAATAAGCAAGCCTTTTCTACATGTTTTTGAAAATGCTTATTCAAATTTAATTAGTTATGAATTTATTGTTCTAAGTATTGAAAACATAATATTTTTTGAATAAACTTAGATAGGTGAGATAAGTATAAGAATATTTTAATAAACATAGCTAAAATGAGATTTTAAGGAATAAAAGGTTTATTTAAAGGAGGCTCAGTAATTAACAAGGGTAAATAAACCTCTTTAATGATTAATTGTATGTTTATTTAATAGTTGAGTAACCGATTATAAAATCTAGGCATCTTAACTTTGGAAATTTATACGACAAATGATATGGAAACCAGTTCTCATAAGTGGTTAGGAGATGAACTCCGCACTTATATATTATCGGTTTATTCCTAAAGAACCAGAGTTGAGTTTTCCAAAAACTATCGATTGTCATTTCAAAGAGACCGAGGTCGGGCCTACTTTCCTGAAAACCACTTTGATACGATTGATGTGTTTCGAATTGAAAATATTTCGAAGATGATTGAATATGGAGTTATTTGGTTTTGTTTAGGCCTCAAACGAACTTGTACGGGTGAACACTAGAATTGCATATTTTCTTGGACGGCAATGTTATCATTCCAGGATATTCTGCTATTTGCAAGGTAAAAATAACCTTTAGCCTCATCACCCGATAAATGAAAAAGCGGTATGGCTATGCGGATCGCTCCCATTAGGATATGATCATTCCATATCCGGAGTCGATTATCTTTGTATGCTTCGGGGGACCCTTGTGGCTGTTTATCAACTGGAATTATCATATTCAGCGTCATCCAATTTTTATGGATGGTTCCGATCCTGAGTAGCTGAGGTGAAAATTAATGCAACCTCATGTGTATTTTATCTAGAGATGTACATAATTGGTGGGTAGATCCTTACCCTCTTATAGTTGGAATCCATTCTCCAATATGAACTTTCGATATTGATTATATACCTATTATCTTGGAATGAGATATGCAAGAACTCCGACTATTCTAATACATTTACTTGCGAATTGTAAACATTATTATAATGTAACTAGATATTTATTATAAAAGCGTTTTGGCAATTGTACGGTAAAACCCTATACGTGTTTATATGCGGCATAGTTTCACGAGATACCCTTGATTTCAAATTATTTCAAAGATATAATTAAGCAATTTCTTATGATTTGATTTTACTCATGCTAGTTTTCTAGCTTGACCTGGGCATTATTTTGCAATAATGCTCAGGTTAGACCAACCATTTTTGTCAAGTTAGCTTAGGTTCTTTGGAGCTTATGAAAGGAGCAGGAGGCAAGGGCATACTTCCATATTTTAGTTTGATTTCCCACTGTGTGTATTTGTATTTAACTTTTAGTATGTGTAAGAACGAGTTGTTATAACCGTCCAGAGTTATTATAGATTTGTACTGTAACAACCCGGAAAATACGAGCCAATTTAAAAATTTTAAATTGGTTATTTCAAAGGAATTTGAGCAATTGAAATTGAACATTTCAATAAAATAGTGAATTAGAAATAGTGGGGCAGTTTAAAATTTTGAATTCAAACTTTGACTGACTACACCGGGTGCAAAATGTAACGGATTTTGGTGAAACCAAAAATATTTAAATATGTTTATAAATATCTTTCTAACGAATCTGAAAAATCGAAGTTTCATAGCGGAAATCAAAAGTTATTGCCAAATGAATTTTCGGAAAGGTCGCTATATAGAATATATAGCCCTTGAAAATAGATATTTTGCAAACGACATCAGAATTCGACGAAACCACTTTTGTTGGATCCGGGATGTCAAACTATTACTAGGTTTCAAATTTCAAAATTTTTGAAGCTAGTATGTGAGCGGGGCAAAAGAAAATGTGATTGGTCAATTTCTGTTAAGTGAATATTAGTGTCACATCCCTATTATGTTTCAAAATTAGGCTCACATCCGGTCATAAACTTATTGTAAATTTGGTCCCTGTTTTCATTTTTACGTGTTATTCATAATATTTGCATACCTGTATGCAAATATTCTGAATGAATATTTGCATACATGTGTGCAAATATTTTGAATTTTTGCATACATGTATGCAACTATTCTGAAAAATATTTGCATATAAGTATGCAACTATTCTGATAAATAATTGCATGCATGTATGCAAATATTCTAAATTTTTGCATACATGTATGCAAATATTCTGAACGAATATTTGCATATGTGTATGCAAATATTCAAAATATTTGTATACATGTATGCAAATAAAGTTGAACTAATGCTCATGAATTGTTGCAGAAATGTATGCAAGTTTTCTAAATAGAAAAATAGGGACTAAATTTACAATAAGTTTATGACCGGATGTGAGCCTAATTTTGAAACTTAATAGGGACCTGTGCCAAACGGACCCTTCTGTTAAATTGGGTCGACCAGAAAATGGCCATTTTGCAAACGATCTCAGAATTCGACGAAACTAGTTTTGTTGGGACCGTATCGTCAAAACATAGCTAGATTTATTTTTTTTGAATTTTTCGAATCAGTTTGTGGCCCTGGCAAATTGAAATGTACATTCAAATTGAATATTAAATGTTTTATACTTTAATTTGAAAAATAACTGACTATAACAATCGAATTGGCTAACGAAACATATCCCATTGTGTCCGGGATGGGGGTATTTAGCTAGGGGCGACAGACGTTGGGTTGAAATTGGTGTTCGTTAGTCAAAGAGATATTTTTGAATTTAAAATTAAAATAAGGGTGCGTTTTTTACAGGTCCCTATTAAGTTTCAAAATATAAAAAAAAAACCGGCGATAAAAAAAATAAAGATTACATCCCTATTTTTAAAATTTCGCTCAAAAAATTCCTGCTCTACCCTTGCGTAGTTAAAAAAAATATCGAACAAACTGTTCTTCCTCATTTACTCAGTCTATCGCTCCTATTATCTCGCTGAAAACCCTAATCCTAAATTTCTGCAAAACCATCGATCAATCCAACAACGACTCCTCAACATTTACCCAGTCCGATCGCTCCTTTTATCTCGCTCATAACCCCAATCCCACGATTTTGCAAAACTCTCGATCAAAAAAATAATCAAAATCGTCCTGTTTTGCTTCGTTGTCGTCGTCGCCTCCATGGATACGAAAATTGGTAAAAGAAATGGCGAAAAAGGTATAAATCTGATTGTTTTTTCGTATCCTCTAATAGATACTATATTGTTGTAATCTGATTTTTGGTCAGTAAATCTGTATGATTGTAAGCAAGTACGCATAAAAATTAAATGTTTGAAAACATTTATTCGTGATGAAAGCATGTTGGAATTTCAGAATTATACAATTCAGCAAAAGAAGAATAAAATCTGCATATATGCATACAAATATACATATATTTTAAATATCTGTTTTTCTGATTGTTTGATAAAAAGTTGCATACAGGTATGCATATAGTAAGAATAGAAGCATATTTGTAGGCAATTTTTAAACATAAATGCTGAATGCAGATATTTAAAATATATGCATTTTTGTATGCATATATCTAGAATATATGCATACTTATAATCATCTTTTCCAAGTACATGAAAACCGAGGTATTCTGACAATGGTTGCATACATTTAAGCTCATATTGACAATATATGCATATTTTAAAAATATATGCATGATTCTATTGCTAAAGTAATAATTATTGCAGCTATTTTCAGTCAATTGTGAATACTATTATGCAGTTATTGATAATTATTCCATGTTTTTATGCAATTTTTTTGGGAAAGAGTTTCTGAACAAAGCCTATTATGCAACTAACAATTGGTGGTTCTGTATTAAAATTTTCAGTGTCGAATATGCAATGATTGTAATGAACATGATGAATCAGAGAAGTGAGGGCAAGGAACTAGACAAGAAAGAACAACTTTACAATGCTTCGGCTGGTGATTTACAAAGAGCGGTGCTTGCATGCAAAATTCTGAACTGCAAACAACACAGCTGGTCCAAGTCAAGATCTGACACAGAACTGGTTATTTTTGAATGCAGAAAACGTGAAATAAAAATGGAAAATTTGATATTTAGAGTGTTTTTTTGAATATTTGCACCGGTATTTTGTTTTTAAACTACGGTCTGTTGATTATTATTTTCAATAATGAATCAGTGGGGAATATTATGTAGGGTTTCAAGTTATTTTGGTTCTGTATGATAACCTGGAATTTTTACTTACTGGTGTGCAGTTATTCAAAATATTAGCATCATTGTATGCAAATATTTTGATAATTTGCAAAATTGAAGTGTAGTAATCAAATACTAGCATACTTATATGCAAATATTAGTATTACTTGCATACGAATATGCAAATAATATAAATACTAATTGCATGGATATAATTTCAATAGTTGCATACATTTATGCATTCATGTGGTTTAATTGCGTATATTACTACATAAATTTGCACAAGTGGTTAAGAAGAAAGTGCTGCCAATATTAATACCAACTACACGAGCAAAAAGTTCAAAACATTTGCAGAGAAAAACGCAGATTATAAATGATGCATATTAAGATATAACAAAAAGATACAACATACACAAAAGAAAAATTTATTGAAGTTTGAAAGAGAGTATACGAATTTCCAGAACTTTTGAACATTTGCATGAAAATATTCAAAATAATTGCACACTTATATGCAACAATGATCAACGATACTATGCTAATAAGTGGATTTACAGTTTAATTGTTTGCAGGTACTACTTGTATCTTACAGTATAGACATGCCAATTTTTCTGTATAAATGAGGTAAACAAATGTTCAAAAATACTGCATACATTTATTAAAATGTAAAGAATATTTGAATACAATTCAGTTTAAAACAAAAACTGGCTGTCAAAAACAAATTTACAACAAAATACTGAACTGGTTTTATTACATCACATAATTGTTACAACAAATGGTAAAAGTAAACAATAAAACCAAGTGTCTAAAAAATATAATAAAATAACAAAGCAGATCTAATGGTCTTTTGAAGAACAAGCTCTTTTGTTAAGACCCAGCTTATTGCACAAACAACATCTAGTAGTCTCTGTAGAGTCAACTGCAGATTTCAATCTTTTGGAAGAAGATGGAGAACCAAACATTCTTCTACCTTTTGGATGAGTACTATTATAAAAAAAAAGAAAATCACCATTAATAAGCCTAATGTGCAATAATCAAATGACATAAACAGCTTCAGATTAATATAAATACATGCGTACGATTCAGCAACATAACAATAATTTTTGCATATTTATATGCAAGTATTCTACATATATGCATACATATATGTAGATATTTTTTAAATATCTGTTTTTCTGCATGTATGATAAAAAGTTGCATACAGATATGCATATGTGAAGAATATATGCATATTTGTAGGCAACTTTTTAACAAAATGCTGAAAACAGATATTTACAATATATGCATATTTGTATGCATATATGAAGAATATATGCATACTTATACTCAAATTTTCTGAGTACATGCAAACCCAAGTGTTCTAAAAACAGTTTCATATGTTTACTCTCAGATTTAAAGTATCTGCATATTTTAATAGGGACCTATACAGAAATTATACAACTTTACACAAAATTTACATTATGCATCAATAAAATTAAACAATTAAATAATTTCAGAATAATAAATCAACAAAAAACGACATCAAAATGAAAACTGTACCTGTAAACAAAATATTAACAATTATAAGTCTCCTGGAAGAAGAAACATCATCGTTTTAAATAAAGGCGGCGGCATCAGATTAAATCCCTGAAGAATTTGTCGCCATCATCGTTTTTGAAATATCATCGTTTCAAAAAGAAAAATCGATGCAGCCGCCGCCGCCATGGATACGAAAATTATGCTTCTGTAAAAATAAAACCATAATACGTAACGCACCCTAATACGTAACCCATAAACGTTAATTACATCGTGAAATTTAATAAGGGCATTTCCGAAAAAATAAAAGCTGCTTTTCAAAAATAGGGATGAGATTTATATGTTTTAAAAGGGAGTGATGTGAGCCTAATTAACTTTAGTTTTAAGGATGTGACACTAATTTTCACTTAAAATAAATGGGTCAAACCCCCGTCTTTTCTCTCACTTCATGTTGACTAATCAATCTCGATCAAACCCTCTACCCACGAATGATGGAAAGCATTCAAAGCTTCCAGGCCCAATCGCCGCCGCCTCAGCCATTATCAGTGCCCCCTCCAGTTGAATTTTCCATTCATCTCACCCTCCTCAATAAATCCATACCAAGAACGCCCCCTCTCGTTGCTCCATCGCGAAGAACAGCTCCTCCGAAGTCATCTGTTTCCCGCCGCCGCCCTGCCCAGTTCCGACGATCGAGTGGGCCATCTTTCCCACGCGCAGGCGCGCCTCGCCGAGCTCCAGGCGGTGGTACAGGCCGATTCCCATATCGTGCAACGGATTTAGTTTAAATTCGAAACCTAGTTTCGAAGAAATTCTAAAGGTATCGGCTTTGTTTTCTTTGAACTGAAAATAACACTTTTAAGTGTTGCAAACTTTGAAAAATCATATTTTATGGTGTGTTGACGAAATTCGATGAAACAGGAAACATTGGGACCGCAAGGAGGCTCTCTACCACATAGAAGAGACCGCGGATTTTTCTGATATATCTACGATTTTTAGCACTTCGAAAACCAATGTGATATTTCTAAATTGAAATGTGAATGGAAATGTCATGTATAAATTATATAAGTGAAATATAAATTATACACGTGTTGTATACCTCATGTACATGCGTTGTGTTAGCTATATGAGCGAAGTATGAATTATACATGTATTGTATAAATGATATGTGTGTTGAAATGCAAGTGAAATTTAAAAATAATATATATGTATATATATACTCCCCTCGTCCACAAACCATGGACGATATTTATTGTTGTGAAAAATTGGGTGAAAAATGCGAATGGTTGAATAATTGTTTGTGGTTGATATTGATTGGTTGTGGTTGAAAAATACCCAATGGTGATTGAAACAAATTGGAAATAATTGTAGAAATGAAAGTAAAACGTGCCGCCTGCGTGCGAACTAGATGCATGAAATCCCCGTTTTCAAAAACCGCGAGGTTTTAAGGTAGAGCGAGGAGCCGTACTCGGGACGGTGCTGGTTTTAACTACCCTGCCGTTATGCTGCCGAAATTTTGAATAATATTCATGTGTTAGAATTATTTTCATATGTTGAAATTATTTTCGTGCGTTGAAATTAAAGTTATGTATTGAAACTATATCCATGTGAGGAAATGCTCATGTGTTGAGAAGTGATGTGTGAAAATTAAATTCATGTGTGAACGAATAAAGTGTTTAAACCATAAAAATCACATTTTTAAAATATATATGAAGTATGTAAAATATTCGCCTTATATATAAATAGTTTCAACAATAAAAATTTCATCTTTCTTATATAAACAAACTGTATAAAATATCCATGTGTGGAAATGCTCATGTGTTGAGAAGTCTATGTGTTGGAAAGGTTCATGTGTTGAATAAAAGATCGAACAATAAAAATTAGATTTTTATTGAAATTATGGTGTGCTAAAAACATTCATGTGTTGAATAAATATTTTAGAAGACAAAAATACCATTTTTATTATATATGTGATTTGCTAAAAAATGTGCGAGCGTTGAAATAAATATTTGTGAAAGGAATATTATTTTTAACATGCATAGGAACTAAATAAAATAGTCACGTGCTGAAATATATTTAGTTCGCCAAAATTATCATTTTGAAATGAAGGTTAAAAATAACCACTTGTTCAAATAAATATGCATGAGTTGAAATATTCATTAATTAGCTAATGATATGATTTTTGCTTGTGTATGCAACATGTGAATGAATGGTGTCTTTAAACCAAATTGAATCAAATATGAAGTTGAATGGAAAATGATAAGTGATAAGAATTGCACATATGTACATGCATATTTATTGAACAGGTTATAGCAAAGAGGCTAGAGAAGAGGATTAAAATTGTTTGCCCGACAAATAGGTACATGTTTACTGTTTTGCTTGGGTGATGATTTTATGGGCCTGTTGTCTAGCTGCTTGGCTTTTTCTTTTTCTTTTTGAGATGAGACGCCCGTGTGGCTATTTGAGAATTTTCCCAGCCCCTCCCGTACAAAGGAAGTTATGGCGTAATTTTCCAAAATTTAAAGGCGTTAATGAAATATTTGAAGTGAAAACGATATAGAAAACTTCGAATGAACTATATTTATATAAATATATAAATATAAATAAAATTAAAAGGAATCGTGGCTATGCAGTTTGTGTTTTGAAACTGTGATTTCAAACGATTAGTGCGGGAAATCCGACCATCGGATATTCCCGAAACCGCAACCGTTGGGTTCGCCTTGGAAATATCTTTCCAACTGCACCAACTTTGTAAAGATCCGACGGTTGGATTCTCTGGAATGTTTAATTCAAATCTGAAGAAAAACGGCGATAGAATCGATTATATTTATATATAAATATAAATATTATTAAATTAAATCGAATAACGACGCCGCAGTTCGTGTTTTGAAATCGTAACTTCAAACGACTAGTGTGGGAAATCCGACCGTCGGATTTTCCCAAAACTAAAACCGTTGGGTTCGTTTTGAAAAGATCTTTCTAATGGAATAAAAATTGTGAAGATCCAACAGTTAGATTTTCAGATATGTGTAAAAAAAATTAGTGAAAAACAGCGCCAGTGCCTCGGCACGACCTGAAACGTCGTTTAATTAAATATGGCCGTTTTTGAATAAATAAAAATGGCGATATATCGTTATAAAATATTATATATATAGAGTGGAAATAAACCAATTTTGTTGTGTTTGCTTGATATGTGATGGTTGAATGTATTTAACATGAAAATTATACTAAGGAACTGAAATGTGAATGTTGAGTAATTTAACCATGTGAATAATTGATTTGAAATCTAAATACACGTGGATTATTTGAAAAAGCCGAGTTAATTCTCATTTCAAATAATCGATCGACGGTGAGAAGTCGAAGTGATGCAGATGTTCAAGACCGAAGATCTTCACATTGGATGGATGGGCGCTACTGATGCTCGTGGTTGGAGTAGCTACCTTGAAGGAGCTGAAGTAGTAGCCATCCGGACGTAATGTTGATTGTGCGGATATGCGAGGAATTTGGTGCCTCCGGTTTCGTTCAAACCCAGAACGAACTTGTAAATGGACCGTGTGTCTGACATTGGATTTTGTTCTGTGCTGATTGATCTCTTTTAAATATATATCTGTTTGGCGACGAAGAATTTATTCTCTTGCTTAACGCCCTTCTTTGAGACGTATGAGCTCAGAGGTTATATATCGATGGAAATCAGTCGCATGGAGTGGACTGCCTGTGTGGCATGCCTAAGTGGCATATGATCAAGGCTTCTGTTGCAAAGCAAAGTCTTGTGGTTGATGATCAAAGAATGGTATGTGTGACGTAGCTTTGTGTATAACGTGGATTCACGAGCCTCGCACCTTGGTATGAGTCAAAAACGGGATAGTGACTGCAGGGAGAGCACGACATTTCTTTCTAGCTATGGTGGTGTCAGTGACCTACCAGCCCTGACATTTATATCTGCTTTTCACCGGTGTGGTTGTTGGAATGCGAGGCGCCTCGATTATAGGTCTGTAAGGACCGGGAAACGTGTGTTCAGGAATTGCCAATCCTCAAAAGTAAGAGAGGACCGGCCCTGAAGATCCAGGGATTGCTGTGTGCGGTCCTGAGGCATTTGCTAGAGTGTCTCGAACGGAGAGGAACTTGCCCCTTGCCTCTACTCATGATGGAATCCAATTTCCAATATGAAATTGCGGATGTGATGGTATTACTAGTATGGCGACATAGTGGTATGGGTCATTTATGTCGTCTATGATTAATATTTATGATTGAAATCGCTTTTGAAACATATATGCACTAGTAATAATATCAAACACGTTCGTTTTATACGTATGAAGCATTTTTGGCCATTATAAGGTAAAACTCTATCCTCCGGCTTGCGTTGCATTGTGTGAGGGGACCTGAGTCTTATAATGGCTTCATTTTTATAAAAAGCATTGCGATGATTTAATCATTTACTTTATTTCATGCACTAGCACTCATTGGAGTAAACCCGTTCCACGAAATTGGCGTGGTCCTTTGATTTGCCTTATTATTGTTGTTTAATAAGTTAAGTAGATTTCTCATACCAGTCCTTGTTGAAGTCATGATAGGGGGTTCTCACCATGTGGTTTGGTGGTGAACAATGGGCTCTTACCCCACATGTCCCTTGCGGGGGTTGGTTGCTGTGTGCTGACAGTCGAGAGGCTGGCCGTAAAACAAGTCGTACTGGGGGAGCAGTTGTGAGCCATGGTGGGTTTTACCTGCTGTACTGGAGGATAAAGGGATGGTTGCAAAGCCTACCGGATTTCGCCGGAACGTCACAGCTGGTATCAGAGCTTTGGTTAACCTTAGTTCTGGAATTTAACACATTAAACACTTCGTCGGAATAGAATCAACAGTATTCTAAGGCGAGTAGCTCATTAGAGATAGGACTAGTAATGTCCTAGAATGAGCTAAGCAGAATAGCAAAAAACAATTTTTTCAGTACATCGTTGTCTTTCCTTTAAGTTCTTCTGCTTTACCATACAATAAAATTATCATTTCTGTAGTCTGACTCTTTTCTTGCTTATACAGAACTTGAACAATGGCTACCCGAGCAACCGCTGGTAGAGGAGGCCTAGCTGGCCGTGGCAGTGGACGAGGAGAAGTCCCAGTTGTAGAAGGACCCTTGATACAACCCCCGGCCGCTCAACAATTCGAGCTGGACCGCGTGGCTAAGAGGTACAAGAACCTAGGAGGCATAACCTTCTTGGGAACGGGCACTGTAATTGCGGCCCTTGCATGGTTGAAAACATGCGAGAAAATACTTGGAGGCCTAAGGCTGGATGATCAAGACAAAGCTTTCATGGGCGCTTGGCTCCTACAAGAAGAAGCCGAACTATGGTGGGAAGCTCTCACCGCCGGGAACAGAAATGCTAGTAGGAGCTGGGATGAATTCAAAGAATTATTCAAAGAGAAGTATTTCCCAGAGCAATCCCTTGAGCGTATGCACGACGAATTCGCAAACCTCCAGCAAGGGGATCTCTCGGTGCAAGATTATCTGAACAAGTTTACACAATTATCCCGCTATGCTCCAGAGCTCGTCGCCACCGCAAAGTCCAAGAATAAGAGGTTCATCCTCGGGCTGAAGCGACAGTACCAAGATAGGGCAATGGCCCACATCAAGTTGGCTTTTAATGAATTAGTGGAAATGGCGTGCAGCTATGAAGACCTGGATCAAAGGCACCTGGATCAGGATCGTGCTAAAAGCCAAGCCGGGAATAAACGCAAGCCCGCTGCGAATCAAGCGGAGTCAAGCCAAGTAGCATCCTCGAAACCACAGACTAGCAGGTCGCCAAAAGGAAGCTGCTATAATTGTGGCAAGGTGGGGCACTACTCCAATGTTTGCACAGCCCCGAAACGGCAGAAGACCAATTCTCAAGGTTCAAGCCAAGGCTTCCAGAACCCTCGCTCTTGCTTTAACTGCCGCAAGACATTTCATTTTGTCAAAGACTGTCCTTTGCTTAAGAAGGCTGCAGTAGCTCACGTGTATGACGGGACGAACCCGCCGGCTGCTTCCGATGGAGCAAGTAAACAGGATGTTTTGGGAGGTACCCTTACAATTAAAAACATTACTGTTTCTGTATTATTTGACACGGGTGCATCACGTAGTTTTATTACTAGTAACACAGTTCACAAATTAAAGTTAAAACAAAGAAAGCTGAAAGAATCGGTTGAAGTACATAATCCGATAGGAGGATCTCTTATTCTCAGTTCATATTGTAGAGTGCCAGTCTCTTATTCTTCCTACAAATTTTCTTTTAATTTAATCACCATGGATTTTCCCGAAATCGATATCATTCTCGGGCATGATTGGTTAACGGAATATAAAGCTGAAGTGAAGTGTGCGGAAAGGATAGTAAAAATTCAAACGAAGCTTGGATATATTACTGTACCATGCCATGGTTCGAATCCAGATAGAAAGGAATTTTGGTCTGCGTTAGAAGTTATCCCCACTTCCTTGGAAAAGATTCCTGTTGTTAGAAACTATGAGGATGTGTTTGAAGAAGTCGAAAACTTACCTTCGCAAAGAGAAATAGAATTTAGAATTGATCTAATTCCCAATGCCAGACCAGTAGTACATCCAATTCGCAGAATGACTCCAAAGGAAAAGGAAGAATTAGGTGATCAAACTCGTCAACTGCAATGGAAGGGTCTGATCAGACCTAGCTTTTCTAGTTGGGGTGCAGCTGTAGTGTTTGTCCCAAAGTCAGACGGTACTCTTCGATTGTGTGTTGATTACCGAGACCTCAACAAACAGACACTCAAAAACAAATACCCACTACCCCGCATCGATGATCTGCTAGACCAATTAAATGGGGCGAGAGTATTTTCCCTAATGGACCTAGCTACGGGTTTTCATCAATTGAGAATTGCAGAAGAGTGTATTCCTTTGACCGCTTTCAGAGGTCCAGACATATTTTATGAATGGTTAGTAATGTCGTTCGACCTATGCAATGCTCCAGCATACTTTGTCGATCTAATAAATAGAGTGTTCAGGGGAGTTCTGAATAAATTTGTCCTCGTATTCATCGATGATATTTTAATCTACTCCAAATCAAAACCCGAGCATGGAAAACACTTAGAACAAGTATTGGAAATCCTAAGAAAGAACGTCTTCAAAGCCAAATTCTCTAAATGAGTCTTCTGGCAAGATGAAGTGAGGTTCCTTGGCCATGTCGTGTCAAAGGAAGGTATTTCTGTCGATTCGAGCAAAATAACAACAATTCAAGAGTGGAAACAGCCTACTACTCCCACGGAGGTCAGAAGTTTTATTGGGTTTGCTAGTTATTATCGAAAATTCGTTAAGGATTTCTCGAAGATATCCGGTCCGTTAACAAAGCTCACGAAGAAGCACGAGAAATTTAAGTGGACTTCCGACTGTGAAGAAGCTTTCCAGGAATTGAAATCGAAATTGACAACTGCTCCAGTGTTAACCATAATCGATGGCAATCAGGATTTGACGGTTTGGACATATGCTGTGCAGTGTTAATGCAAAGAGGCCAAGTAGTCGCTTATGCAAGCCGCCAACTGAAACCACATGAGAAGAATTATGTAACTCATGATCTTGAGTTGTTAGCTATCGTTTTTGCTCTGAAAATCTGGAGGCATTATTTATTGGGCGAGAAATTTGAACTGTATACGGATCATCAATCATTGAAGTATTTATACACCCAGAAAGATCTGAATTTGAGACAGCAGCGTTGGCTAGAATTTCTTGCAGCGTATGATCTAGATATCCTGTATACGCCGGGAAAAGCTAACGTTGTAGCGGATGCGCTTAGTAGAAAAACCGCAATCATTGTCAATCTTATAATCATGCCAGGATTGATTGATAAAATATCTATTCTTCAGAAAAACGACAATTTTGTTAAAGAGATGATTAAAAGGATTCAAAGGGGCGAAGGCTCCAGTTTCCAAGTGGATAGTGAGGGAGTTCTGAGATTGAATGGAAGAATATGTGTTCCTAACATCCCTGAGCTCAAAAGAGAGGTGCTAGATGAATGCCATAAATCCAAACTTTGCATTCATCCTGGAGTAAGTAAAATGTACAACGATATCAAACGCACTTTTTGGTGGAAGGCAATGAAGAGGGACATTTCTTTATATGTTAGCAGATGCCCTACTTGTCAATTAGTCAAGAGCGACCAACAAAAGCTAGCCGGATTGTTGCAACCATTGGAAGTCCCAGGATGGAAATGGGAACAGATTTCCATGGATTTCATAGATGGTTTTCCCCGAACCAAGAAAGGTAATGACAGTATTTGGGTAATCGTAGATCGCTTCATGAAGACTGCCCATTTCATACCTGTCAAATCCAATAGAACCGCTCAAAGTCTAGCATAGATATATTTCAAAGAAATTGTTAAACTGCATGGAATTCCCGTTAGCATAGTCAGTGATAGAGACCCAATATTCTCTAGCAAATTCTGGGAGGCATTTCAAACAGAATTGGGAACGAAACTAAATATGAGCACCACTTAACACCCTCAGACAGATGGCCAAACTGAGAGAGTGAATAGAATTCTGGAAGATTTACTGCGGGCTTGTATAATTGATTTTGGTGGGTCATGGGAAGATCACTTACATTTGGCAGAGTTCTCATATAACAATAGCTATCAAGCAAGTTTGGGGATGTCGCCATTTGAAGCATTATACGGTAGACCGTGCAGATCTCCAGCATGTTGGGTAGAACCTGGCAACAGACTTGTGTTAGACCCGATATGATTAGAGAAGCGTCTGATAAAGTCGACTTCATCAAGAAGCGATTGAAAACCGCACAAAGCCGACAGAAGAGTTATGCAGATTCTAGAAGAAGAGATTTGACATTTGCTGTTGGTAACCTTGTTTATTTGAAAGTTTCTCTGATGAGAGGGGTAATTAGATTTGGAAAAACTGGGAAGTTGGCATCCAGGTTTATTGGTCCCTTTCCAATACTAGAACGAATTGGAACTCTTTCTTATAGGGTTCAATTACCTGATTGGTTGCCTGGAGTGCATGATGTATTTCACGTATCACAACTTAGAAGACATGTGCATGATCCGGATCTTGTTGTAGAAGAAGCACCACAACAGGACTTGGAAATAACTCCAAAATTAGCAGTCAGATGAGAGCCATTAAATATTGTTGGCAAAGAAACTAGAGAGCTAAGGAGCAAAAAGATTCATTTAGTTAAATTGCAGTGGAGTAGTGATCCTAGAGACTGTACTTGGGAGACTGAGGAGAGCATTAAGCAAGCTTACCCCAAATGCAGACTGGACATCTCTGACTAACTCCGGTGCAAGGTACCTTTACAATACTTTGCATTTACATTTTTGTTTCCTACTTTACTGTTGTTTCCTTTTCGGGGACGAAAAGTTTTAAGTGGGGGAGATTGTAACAACCCGGAAAATACGAGCCAATTAAAATTTTTAAATTGGTTATTTCAAAGGAATTTGAGCAATTGAAATAGAACATTTCAGTAAAATAGTGAATTAGAAATAATGGGGCAACTTGAAAATTTGAATTCAAACTTTGACTGACTGCACCGTGTGCAAAATATAACGGATTTTGGTGAAACCAAAAATATTTAAATCTGTTTATAAATATCTTTCTAATGAATCTAAAAAATCGAAGTTTCATAGCGGGAATCAAAAGTTATGGCCAAATGAATTTTCGGAAAGGTCGCTATATAGAATATATAGCCCTTGAAAATAGATATTTTGCAAACGAGATCGGAATTCGACGTAACCACTTTTGTTGGATCCGGGATGTCTAAGTATTGCTAGGTTTCAAATTTCATGATTTTTGAAGCTAGTATGTGAGCGAGGCAAAAGAAAATGTGATTGGTCAATTTCTGTTAAATTGGGTCGACCAGAAAATGGCCAATTTGCAAACGATCTCAGAATTCGACGAAACTAGTTTTGTTGGGACCGTATCGTCAAAACATAGCTAGATTTATTTTTCTGGAATTTTTCGAATCAGTTTGTGGACCTGGCAAATTGAAATGTACGTTCAAATTGAATATTAAATGTTTTATACTTCAATTTGAAAAATAACTGACTGTAACAGTCGAATTGGCCAACGAAACATATCCCTTTGTGTCCGGGATGGGGGTATTTAGCTTGGGGCGACAGTCGTTGGGTTGAAATTGGTGTTCGTTAGTTAAAGAGATATTTTTGAATTTAAAATTAAAATAAATGGGTCAAACCCCCCTCTTTTCTCTCACTTCACGTTGACCAGTCAATCTCGATCAAACCCTCTACCCACGAACGACAGAAAGCATTCAAAGCTTCCAGGCCCAATCGCCGCTGCCTCAGCCATTATCAGCGCCCCCTCCAGTTGAATTTTCCGTTCATCTCTCCTTCCTCTATAAATCCATACCAAGAACACCCCCTCTCGTTGCTCCATCGCAAAGAATAGCTCCTCCGAAGTCAGCCGTTTCCCACCGCCGCCCAGCCCAGTTCCGACGATTGAGTGGGCCATCTTCCCCATGCGCAGGCGCGCCTCGCCGAGCTCCAGGTGCTGGTATAAGCCGATTCCCATATCGTGCAACGGATTTGGTTTAAATTCGAAACCTAGTTTCGAAGAAATTCTAAAGGTATCGGCTTTGTTTTCTTTGAACTGAAAATAACACTTTTAAGTGTTGCAAACTTTGAAAAATCATATCTTTATGGTGTGTTGACGAAATTCGATGAACAGGAAACATTGGGACCACAAGGAGGCTCTCTACCACATAGAAGAGACCACGGATTTTTCTGATCTATCTACGATTTTTAGCACTTCGAAAACCAATGTGAGATTTATAAATTGAAATGTGAATGGAAATGTCATGTATAAATTATATAAGCGAAATATAAATTATACACGTATTGTATACCTCATGTACATGCGTTGTGTAAGCCATATGAGCAAAGTATGAATTATACATGCATTGTATAAATGATATGTGTGTTGAAATGAAAGTGAAATTTAGAAATAATATATATATATATATATATGTATATATATATGTGTATATATATATATATATATATATACACACTCCCCTCGTCCACAAACCATGGACGATATTTATTGTTGTGAAAAATTGGGTGAAAAATACGAATGGTTGAATAATTGTTTGTGGTTGATATTGATTGGTTGTGGTTGAAAAATACCCATTGGTGATTGAAACAAATTGGAAATAATTGTAGAAATGAGAATAAAACATGCCGCCTGCGTGCGAACTAGATGCATGAAATCCCCATTGTAAAAAACCGCGAGGTTTTAAGGTAAAGCGAGGAGCCGTACTCGGGACGGTGCCGGTTTTAAATACCCTGCCGTTATGCTACCGAAATTTTGAATAATATTCATGTGTTAGAATTATTTTCATATGTTGAAATTATTTTCGTGCGTTGAAATTAAAGTCATGTGTTGAAACTATATCCATGTATGGAAATACTCATGTGTTGAGAAGTGATGTGTGAAAATTAAATTCATGTGTGAACGAATAAAGTGTTTAAACCATAAAAATCACATTTTTAAAATATGTATGAAGTATGTAAAATATTCGCCTTATATATAATTAGTTTCAACAATAAAAATTTCGTCTTTCTTATATAAACAAACTATATAAAATATCCATGTGTGGAAATGCTCATGTGTTGATAAGTGTATGTGTTGGAAAGGTTCATGTGTTGAATAAAAGATCGAACAATAAAAATTACATTTTTATTGAAATTATGGTGTGCTAAAAACATTCATGTGTTGAATAAATATTTTAGATGATAAAAATATCATTTTTATCATATATGTGATTTGCTAAAAAATGTGCGAGCGTTGAAATAAATATTTGTTAAAGGAATATTATTTTTAACATGCATAGGAACTAAATAAATAGTCATGTGTCGAAATATATTTAGTTCGCCAAAATTATCATTTTGAAATGAAGGTTAAAAATAACCACTTGTTCAAATAAATATGCATGAGTTGAAATATTCATTAATTAGCTAATGATATGATTTTTGCTTGTGTATGCAACATGTGAATGAATGGTGTCTTTAAACCAAATTGAATCAAATATGAAGTTAAATGGAAAATGATAAGTGATAAGAATTGCACATATGTACATGCATATTTATTGAACAGGTTATAACAAAGAGGCTAGAGAAGAGGATTAAAATTGTTTGCCCGACAAATAGGTACATGTTTACTGTTTTGCTTGGGTGATGATTTTATGGGCCTGTTGTCTAGCTGCTTGGCTTTTTCTTTTTCTTTTTGAGATGAGACGCCCGTGTGGCTATTTGAGAATTTTCCCAGCCGCTCCCGTACAAAGGAGGTTATGGCGAAATTGTCCAAAATTTAAAGGCGTTAGTGAAATATTTGAAGTGAAAACTATATAGAAAACTTTGAATGAACTATATTTATATAAATATATAAATATATAAATATATAAATATAAATAAAATTAAAATGAATCGTGGCTGTGCAGTTCGTGTTTTGAAACCGTGATTTCAAACGATTAGTGCGGGAAATCCGACCATCGGATTTTCCCGAAACCGCAACGTTGGGTTTGCCTTGGAAATATCTTTCTAATGGCACCAACTTTGTAAAGATCCAACGGTTGGATTCTCTGGAATGTTTAATTCAAATCTGAAGAAAAACAGCGCCAGAATCAATTATATTTATATTTATATAAATATAATTAAATTAAATCGAATAACGACGCTGCAGTTCGTGTTTTGAAATCGTAACTTCAAACGACTAGTGTGGGAATTCCGACCGTCGGATTTTCCCAAAACTGAAACCGTTGGGTTCGTTTTGAAAAGATCTTTCTAATGGAATAAAAATTGTGAAGATCCAACGGTTAGATTTTCAGATATATGTAAAACAAATTTAGTGAAAAACAGCGCCAGTGCCTCGGCACGACCTGAAACGTTGTTTAATTAAATATGGTCGTTTTTGAATAAATAAAAATGGCGATATATTGTTATAAAATATTATAGACGATATAGAGTGGAAATAAAACAATTTTGTTGTGTTTGCTTGATATGTGATGGTTGAATGTATTTAACATGAAAATTATACTAAGGAACTAAAATGTGAATGTTGAGTAATTTAACCATGTGAATAATTGATTTGAAATCTAAATACACGTGGATTATTTGAAAAGGTCGAGTTAATTCTCATTTCAAATAATCGATCGACGGTAAGAAGTCGAAGTGATGGAGATGTTCAAGTCCGACGATCTTCACATTGGATGGATGGGCGCTACTGGTGCTCGTGATTGGAGTAGCTACCTTGAAGGAGCTGAAGTAGTAGCCGTCCGGACGTATTGTTGATTGTGCGGATATGCGAGGAATTTGGTGTCTCCGGTTTCGTTCAAACCCAGAACGAACTTGTAAATGGACAGTGTGTCTGACATTGGATTTTGTTCTGTGCTGATTGATCTCTGTTAAATATATATCTGTTTGGCGGCGGAGAATTTATTATCTTGCTTAACGCCCTTCTCTGAGACGTACGAGCTCAGAGGTCATATATCGATGGAAATCAGTCGCATGGAGTGGATTGCCTGTGTGGCACGCCTAAATGGCATATGATCAAGGCTTCTGTTGCAAAGCAAAGTCTTATGGTTGATGATCAAAGCATGGTCTGTGTGACGTAGCTTTGTGTATAACGTGGATTCGCGAGCCTCACACCTCGGTATGAGTCAAAAACGGGATAGTGACTGCAGGGAGAGTACGATGTTTCTTTCTAGCTATGGTGGTGTCAGTGACCTACCAGCCCTAACATTTATATCTACTTTTCACCTGTGTGGTTGTTGGAATGCGAGGCGCCTCGATTATAGGTCTGTAAGGACCGGGAAATGTGTGTTCAGGAATTGCCAATCCTCAAATGTAAGAGAGGACCGTTCCTGAAGATCCAGGGATTGCTGTGTGCGGTCCTGAGGCATTTGCTAGAGTGTCTCGAATGGAGAGGAGCTTGCCCCTTGCCTCGACTCATGATGGAATCCAATTTCCAATACGAAATTGCGGATGTGATTGTATTACTAGTATGGCGACATTGTGGTATGGGTCATTTATGCCGTCTATGATTGATATTTATGATTGAAATCGCTTTTGAAACATATATGCACTAGTAATAATATCAAACACTTTCGTTTAATACGTATGAAGCATTTTTGGCCATTATAAGGTCAAACTCTATCCTCCGGCTTGCGTTGCATTGTGTGATGGGACCTGAGTCTTATAATGGCTTCATTTTTATAAAAACCATTGCGATGGTTTAATCATTTACTTTATTTCATGCACTAGCACTCATTGGAATAAACCCGTTCCGCGAAAGTGGCGTGATCCTTTGATTTGCCTTATTATTGTTGTTTAATAAGTTAAGTAGATTTCTCATACCAGTCCTTGTTGCAGTCATGATGGGGGGTTCTCACCATGTGGTTTGGTGGTGAACAGTGGGCTCTTACCCCCACATGTCCCTTGCGGGGGTTGGTTGCTGTGTGCTGACAGTCGAGAGGCTGGCCGTAAAACAAGTGGTACTGGGGGACCAGTTGTGAGCCACGATGGGTTTTACCTGCTGTACTGGAGGATGAAGGGATGGTTGCAAAGCCTACCGGATTTCGCAGTAACGTCACAGCTGGTATCAGAGCTTTGGTTAACCTTAGTTCTGTAATTTAACACATTAAACACTTCGTCAGAATAGAATCAGCAGTATTCTAAGGCGAGTAGCTCATTAGAGATAGGACTAGTAATGTCCTAGAATGAGCTAAGAAGAATAGCAAAAAACAATTTGTTCAGTACATCGTTGTCTTTCCTTTAAGTTCTTCTGCTTTACCATACAATAAAATTATCATTTCTGTAGGCTGACTCTTTTCTTGCTTATACAGAACTTGAACAATGGCTACCCAAGCAGCCGCTGGTAGAGGAGGCCGAGCTGGCCGTGGCAGAGGACGAGGAGAAGTCCCAGTTGAAGAAGGACCCTTGATACAACCCCCGGCCGCTAAACAATTCAAGCTGGACCATGTGGCTAAGAGGCACAAGAACCTAGTAGGCAAAACCTTCTCTGGAATGGGCACTGTAATTGAGGCCCTTGCATGGCTGAAAACATGCGAGAAAATACTTGGAGGCCTAAGGCTGGGTGATCAAGACAAGGCTTTCACGGGCGCTTGGCTCCTACAAGAAGAAGCCGAACTATGGTGGGAAGCTCTCACCGCCGGGAACAGAAATGCTGGTAGGACCTGGGATGAATTCAAAGAATTATTCAAAGAGAAGTATGTCCCAGAGCAAGCCCTTGAGCGTATGCATGACTTATTCGCAAACCTCCAGCAGGGGGATCTCTCGGTGCAAGATTATCTAAACAAGTTTACACAATTATCCCGCTATGCTCCAGAGCTCGTCGCCACCGCAAAGTCCAAGAATAAGAGGTTCATCCTCGGGCTGAAGCGACAGTACTAAGATAGGGCAATGGCCCACATCAAGTTGGCTTTTAATGAATTAGTGGAAATGGCGTGCAATTATGAAGACCTAGATCAAAGGCACCTGGATCAGGATCGGGCTAAAAGCCAAGCCGGGAATAAACGCAAGCCCGCTGCGAATCAAGCGGAGTCAAGCCAAGCAGCATCCTCGAAACCACAGTCTAGTAGGCCGCCAAAAGGAAGCTGCTATAATTGTGGCAAGGTGGGGCACTACTCCAATGTTTGCACAGCCCCGAAACGGCAGAAGACCAATTCTCAAGGTTCAAGCCAAGGCTCCCAGAACCCTCGCTCCTGCTTTAACTGCCTCTAGACAGATCATCTTGTCAAAGACCATCCTTTGCTTAAGAAGGCCGCAGTAGCTCACGTGTATGACGGGACGAACCCGCCGGCAGCTTCCGATGGAGCAAGTAAACCCGATGTTTTGGGAGGTACCCTTATAATTAAAAATATTCCTGTTTCTGTATTATTTGACACGGGTGTATCACGTAGTTTTATTGCTAGTAACATAGTTCACAAATTAAAGTTAAAACAAAAAAAGCTGAAAGAATCGGTTGAAGTACATAATCCGATAGGAGGATCTCTTATTCTCAGTTCATATTGTAGAGTGCCAGTCTCTTATTCTTCCTACAAATTTTCATTTAATTTAATCACCATGGATTTTCCCGAAATCGATATCATTCTCGAGCTTGATTGGTTAACGAAATATGAAGCTAAAGTGAAGTGTGCGGAAAGGATAGTAAAAATTCGAACGAAGCTTGGATATATTACTGTGCCATGCCATGGTTCGAATCCAGATAGAAAGGAATTTTGGTTTGCGTTAGAAGTTATCCCCACTTCCTTGGAAAAGATTCCTGTTGTTAGAAACTATGCGGATGTGTTTGAAGAAGTCGAAAACTTACCTCCGCAAAGAGAAATAGAATTTAGAATTGATCTAATTCCCAATGCCAGACCAGTAGTACATACAATTCGCAGAATGACTCCAATGGAAAAGGAAGAATTAGGCGATCAAACTCGTCAACTGCAATGGAAGGGTCTGATCAGACCTAGCTTTTCTAGTTGGGGTGCAGCTGTAGTGTTTGTCCCAAAGTCAGACGGTACTCTTCGATTGTGTGTTGATTACCGAGACCTCAACAAACAGATGCTCAAAAAAAAATACCCACTACCCCGCATCGATGATCTGCTAGACCAATTAAATGGGGCGAGAGTATTTTCCCGAATGGACCTAGCTACGGGTTTTCATCAATTGAGAATTGCAGAAGAGTGTGTTCCTTTGACCGCTTTCAGAGGTCCAGACATATTTTATGAATGGTTAGTAATGTCGTTCGGCCTATGCAATTCTCCAGCATACTTTGTCGATCTAATGAATAGAGTGTTCAGGGGAGTTCTGAATAAATTTGTCCTCGTATTCATAGATGATATTTTAATCTACTCCAAATCAAAACCCGAGCATGAAAAACACTTAGAACAAGTATTGGAAATCCTAAGAAAGAACGTCTTCAAAGCCAAATTTTCTAAATGTGTCTTCTGGCAAGATGAAGTGAAGTTCCTTGGCCATGTCGTGTCAAAGGAAGAGATTTCTGTCGATCCGAGCAAAATAACAGCAATTCAAGACTGGAAACAGCCTACTACACCCACGGAGGTCAGAAGTTTTATAGAGTTGGCTAGTTATTATCGAAAATTCGTTAAGGATTTCTCGAAGATATCTGGTCCGTTAACAAAGCTCACGAAGAAGCACGAGTAATTTAAGTGGACTTCCGACTGTGAAGAAGCTTTCCAGGAATTGAAATCGAAACTGACAACTGCTCCAATGTTAACCATTATCGATGGCAATCAAGATTTGATGGTATGGACAGATGCTTCTATTAGAGGTCTTGGTGCAGTGTTAATGCAAAGAGGCCAAGTAGTCGCTTATGCAAGCCGCCAACTGAAACCACATGAGAAGAATTATGTAACTCATGGTCTTGAGTTGCTAGCTATCGTTTTTGCTTTGAAAATCTGGAGGCATTATTTATTGGGCGAGAAATTTGAATTGTATACGGATCATCAATCATTGAAGTATTTATACACCCAGAAAGATCTGAATTTGAGACAGCAGCGTTGGCTAGAATTTCTTGCAGCGTATGATCTAGATATCCTGTATACGCCGGGAAAGGCTAACGTTGTAGCGGATGCGCTTAGTAGAAAAACCGCAATCATTGCCAATCTTATAATTACGCCAGGACTTATTGATAAAATATCTGTTCTTCAGAAAAACGACAATTTTGTTAAAGAGATGATTAAAAGGATTCAAAGGGGCAAAGGCTCCAGTTTCCAAGTGGATAGTGAGGGAGTTCTGAGATTGAATGGAAGAATATGTGTTCCTGACATCCTTGAGCTCAAAAGAGAGGTGCTAGATGAATGCCATAAATCCAAACCTTGAATTCATCCTGGAGTAAGTAAAATGTACAACGATATCAAATGCACTTTTTGGTGGAAGGCAATGAAGAGGGACATTTCTTTATATGTTAGCAGATGCCCTACTTGTCAATTAGTCAAGAGCGACCAACAAAAGCTAGCCGGTTTGTTGCAACAGTTGGAAGTCCCAGGATGTAAATTAAAGTTCTTTCTTTTGTATAAACTTCTGTTATATTATAAAATTTTCATTGCTTGTAAGATTTTGTTATATCTCTTTCTTCCACCCCAATTGAACTGTTTTTAGAAAATTAATCGATCGACACAGGAATACTGAGGATGTATTAATTGTCATATTAAGGAATAACAAATGCAGTTTGTTATAGGATGCATCCATCAGTCACCTTTTAGATGGATCAACTTAATGCTGCAATCTTCTCATTCAAACAATGGAGTTGCCATTTTCCTAGGGGCTTGCACTTCTCTTAATGTCGTAATTTACATAGGGTTGGCTACAATGCCCCTAGCAATCACCATGATACCGAGAAACTTCCTAAACGATATCCCGAATGGACACTTCATAGGATTGAGCTTCATACCATATTTTCACTTGATTTCGAACATCTCAGCCAAATTATCAATGTGATTAGTCTCCACTCACGATTTGACTAGCATATCATCAACATACACTTCTATGGTCTTTCCTTTCTGGGATTTGAACATCATACTAACGAGATGTTGATAGGTCACCCCAACATTTTAAGGCCAAATGGCATTACTTTGTACTAGCATAGTCCTAAATCAGTGATGAAGCTTGTGTTTTCCTGATCTGGCTCATACATCATGATTTTATTATATCTCGAGTAAGCATCCATAAATGATAATAGTTCATGTCCCGCCGTTCCATCTACAAGCTGATCAATCCGAGGTGGATGTTTTGTTGAGGTTTGAGATATCGATGTAGACTCACCATTTACTATTTGACTTCTTTACCACCACAGGGCTGGAAACCCAATCCAGATACGTCTATTCCTTGAACTCATTCTCCATTAACTTGTCGACTTCTTTCTTTAAAGCTACTGATCTTTGTAGACCCTGAGTCTGCCTTTTTTGCTTTACTGTAGTGTAACAGGGATCTATGTTTAATGCAGGGGTCGCCACTTTTGGAGAAATTCCACATATATCTACATGACTCAATGCGATTAAATCTAGATTAGCATTAAGGAAAACGACCAATTCCCTATGAATTTTTTAACTAAGGTGCGATCCAATATTTATTTAAGTTGGATCTCTTGGATCTACTAGGATAGGCACTGTAATCTCCGTAGGTCCTTCTTTATTATCCCCTGTATATTTCTTTCTAGGGTCCATAGCCTTGCGAGAAAAAATATTTTCTTTAGTGCAGTGGTTTCCTTTTAATTTCAATAACATGGTCTTTTGAATGTGAAGGGATCACCCCACACTCTTGCCTTTTTTCTTTTTCTTTTTTTTCCCACAACTCGGTAATATAGCATTCGAGAGCAGCATTTCGATCTCCCTTTATCATGCCAACTCCATTTCCAAAGGGAATTTCATCACGAGATGCCACAGTGCCAGGGAAATCTTAGAATCTATCAAGGTTGGTCTTCCCAAAAACGTGTTGTAAGAAAAAAATCTTATCCGCAACAACAAATGTTTGAATCAACATAACTCTCCTTTCATCTTATCCAAGTTCGACGGTCAAGTCATTTGTGCCAATTGGTTGCTTAGGTTCAACCGAAAATCCTCAGATTTTTATCTAACATGCGGACATGTCCGTCATGGATAACTTAATCAGCTGAAAGTCTTTCTGAAAAGAATATTGGCTGATGCTCTACAATTAATGAGCATTCACTTTACAATCGCATGCCCGATTCCAAATGTTATCACCATATATTAGCTGATGCTCTACAATTAATGAGAATTCACTTTACAGTCGCATGCCCGATTCTGCGGACATGTCCGTCATGGATAACTTAATCAGCTGAAAGTCTTTCTGGAAAGAATATTAGCTGATGCTCTACAATTAATGAGCTTTCACTTTATAGTCGCATGCCCGATTCTGCGGACATGTCCGTCATGGGTAACTTAATCAGCTGAAAGTCTTTCTGAAAAGAATATTAGCTGATGCTCTACAATTAATGAGCATTCACTTTACAATCGCATGCCCAATTCTAAGGACATGTCCGTCATGGATAACTTAATCAGCTGAAAGTCTTTCTGAAAAGAATATTAGTTGATGCTCTACAATTAATGAGAATTCACTTTACAGTTGCATGCCCGATTCTGCGGACATGTCCGTCGTGGATAACTTAATTAGCTGAAAGTCTTTCTTAAAAGAATACTAGCTGATTCTTTACAATTAATGAGCATTCACTTTACAGTCGCATACCCGATTCTGCGGACACGTCCGTCATGGATAACTTAATCAGCTGAAAGTCTTTCTGAAAAGAATATTAGCTGATGCTCTATAATTAATGAGCATTCACTTTATAGTCGCTTGCCCGATTCCAAATGTTATCACCATATATTAGCTGATGCTCTACAATTAATGATCATTCACTTTACAGTCGCACCCCCGATTCCAAATGTTATCACCATAGGGACAAGCATCGGATCTTCTATGCCTTACGAATCCCTTGCTTTGAGAACAATATCATCATTAAACGTCCTTTTCTATTTTGTTCCCTTGCATCTTCTATCCCTCAAAGCATGCTTCAGGGTATTTGAATATCGCTCCATCTCTCCCTGGCTACCGGATGTGGTATTAATGAAAAGTTTTCCATTATTTTTCCTACCATTTCAATTGCTAGGAACTGGTTGGCTGGACAGGATAAGCTACATGTAGGTTGTTGGACATTGGTTTGCTGCCTTTTTTGACATATTACTACAACTTGTTTTTCCTGATGAGTTCTTCTGTCAGGCTCTTCAGATGACGCTTCATTGGTGTTGTGCCTGGTAGATAGTGAAAGCGAGAAAATCATACAGAATTCTTTTGGTTGTCCATTACTTTTATGGGAGTTGGTTTTCTGGAAACGTTCTTAATCTTTGGCATTTTAGAAGATGTTCTTTGGTGTTCCGTTTAGAGGAGTAAAATATTCCGGTCTAGAGTATCGGGGATGTTTTCCATTATGTATTCCTCTACCTTTGTTCTCGTATCCCTTCTTATGGTTTCCAGACTTCATCCCATTATCATTGATGTCATCATTCTTCTTAGGATCAATTGTGTCCTGATTTTGGACATTCCCAACAACACTGCCCACAGTGAAGGCCATATCCTCCAATCTGATAAACTCATCAACTATTATGTAAAACTTTTTCAGTGAGTTAGTTTCTTTCCTCTTCACCCATCTCCCAAACTCTGGTTCTTTATCCACAACATGTACTGGAGCCAACCACACCATTTTCAGTTCAAGATTGCAGGCTTTACTCATCGTAGTATTAAAACAGTTCAAAAGGGACTTCAACGGTTCTCAAGGATCTTGGGTCATTATGGATAAAGACATGTTATCTTTCGCCACTGAATTATAATGCCTAAACTATTCCTTAAATTTTAGTGTCAAGTCCCTAAATCGATCAATAGACTTAGACATGAGCATGTCAAACTAAAGTGATCGGACCTCTTTAAAATATATAGGAAAATAATGACACTTTAGTTCGTCGGTCGCAGAAGCACCATTCATACGATAATAATACTTAAAGAGAAACAATCTAGAATCAATTGTTTAATTGTATGCTAGCATGGTGTGAGGAATGAATTTCTTAGGATACTTTGCATCTAATATCCTTTCTGTGAAGGGAGTTCTATTCGGAGAAAATCCCCTATCCTCATCTTCTTCGTCTTTGCCATGCTATCTTCATTATCTATTTGATCTGCCAGAGATATACTTCTCCAAGTGTATTTATTCAAAATCGAACAAGTACAAGTTAGATTTGGGTCAAAACGGATGGCAACAGGTCGCTGGAGAAGCTAGGGCGATCTGGCGGTCAGCACTGATGAAGGATGATCAACAACGATGCTTGAATTAATGGATCAGTAGTTACACAAGAAAATGGATTGGAACCCTAGAGAATTTGTAGTGAAGTAATAATAAAATTAATAGTGTATATAAAGTAAAAGAAAATGGGCAAAAAAATTGCTATGTATAGTGATCCATTAGATTTGATCAAAGACATAAACTTTCTTCTCCAACAACATACACGTGTAATGACAAGGCCGCGATGAAAATCTAAAGTCAAAATAGCAGCTTTTGATGTAGGATTAAAGCTCTAGACCAACAACATTGAGTTACCAACCCATGGTCAATAATGATTTCTCAAGGAATGTTAACTTCTCAATTACAACCAATTTCATTGTGAAGCGCAAAGGATCATCATTCCAAAGCACATCATATTTCTGCAGGGAAAATGTTAACCCGGTTATAAACTCGAAAGAGATGTGCGAGGAGTTTAAGTAAAAACAAGTTAACATGATCTAAGATCTAGGCACAACTTTTTTGAAAGACCTTAAATGCAACAAGAAGAGGGTACAAAAAGTTTCAAGCCAAAATACATTTACGTCATAGACCAATACTGGTTCATCCCTTATGGACTAGTATCGATCCATAGGGTCAATGTATTTTGACTTGTGACTTGTACCACTACAATTCTAATTTCATAACAAGCCTAATGCCCTAGTTTGAAGCCAATCATAGAAGTTTAGCTATGGTTATTCGATGGATCGAAGGGAAAAGTTAACGCGATGAAGCGATGAACATACAAACACTATCAAATGTCATCCAATCAAGACTAGATTTTGTATCTACATTAAAACGGACTCGAGGAAAAGGTTTATAAAGTCAAAATGGAAAAGCGACACATGCATGGACCTGTACCGATCCATGGGATTAACTTATATGACAATGATTTTTTGTTGGTAGCATCTTAATGTGATTTCGAGCCTAACTGCAATGGGGCTTGGCCCAACTTCCTCCGAAATTTCTATTACTACACCTCCTGCTCCTATAAGAAAGGGGATTAGATCATTTCCTTGTCGAAACGCTGCGAAAGTTAATCTCCAACCATTCTTCATCTATAACAGCCGCCCTTCATCTCCATTGGCCGTCCTTCATCTCCAACAACCCTATTACATCTCTGAAAACATCAAGATCAAGTCATCTGTGTTGATTATCAAGATTTACTCCAATAATCAACCTTTTCTATAATTTCTTATGTATCTTTAATATGAGGAATATTGTAGTTTGTTGAAATTCACTATATTCTGGCATGGTAAGGATAATAATAAAAGTGTTCGTAGTGGTTGTACGCTTGATCCCGAGCAGAACCACTATAAAATTGTGTTTCTCTTCCTTACTTTCAGTTTCTTTCCTTTTTCCATTTATTTTATCTGTTATATTCTGTTTTTGAAGCGACCCGTAACTTCCCCGGTAAAGAAAGCGCGGATATTTCGAGAACAACACACAAACAGAACGCGAACAGAAGAACATTTCATTATATATTACAACAATTACATCAGAATACAAGAATATACAGAGTATGAATAAATATTACACAACAGAAAAATATCAGAGATTTAAATTAGATTTAAATACATCGCAGCGGAAAATAATACAAAACACAACTAGAAGTAATACATGGTTACAGAGCTTTTCGAGTATCGTTCCAGCTGTAAATCAGGATCCTGTGAATATAAATCTGCAAAACCAAAACTACTAGCTATCCGTGTCAAAATAAGGGCACCCAGAGTTTAGGTTAAAACAATAAACTCCAGGTCAGTCATCTGACTGGTGTGAGAACTAAAACAGTTATTAATCTTTATTTTTAAAGTTAGGTAAATCAAGGGACCACGCCATATAACACGGAAAGGGTTTCCTCCCAAGAACACTAGTGCATAAAACAATAGCGCAATGCTAAATAAAGAAAAATGAAGCTATTATAGGACCCAGGTCCCATCACACAATGCAACGCAAGCCGTAGGATAGGGTTTTTACCTTATAATAGCCAAGAATGCTTGGTACGTCTAAAACAAATCATTTGATACTATTATAAGTGCATAGTGTCAAAACAATTTCAATCATAAATATCAATCATAGACGGCATGAGCGCCCCATCCCACTAAGTTGCTATATATAGGATTACAACTAAAACCGAAACGTCACATATTGGAAGTTGGATTTCCACCTGTGAACCGAGGCAAAAGATAGTCCTCTACCGATTCGAGACAATCTAGCCCATGTCTCAGGACCCAGACTCAGAAGGGCCCTTGGAGCGACAGGGCCGGTCCACCGATGTGGATTAAAATGCCTGAACACTGCGTTTCCCCGCCCTTTGGGGCGTAAATGAGCCAACGAATGACTCCGTCGGCTTCACATAGTCACCGATATATCTGAGGCACCTCGCAACAGCAACCACCACATAAGTCAAACTCGTCAAGGCGTGTAAAACCATCGACGCCACTTCTATCTAGAAAGAAACACATATCCTCCCCGAGGTCCTCTCCCTTTTTGGTCCACCACTGGGGTGTGAGGCTCGTGAATCAACATTACACAAAGCTACGCCACACAGGCTGTGCTTTGATCATCAACCACAAGACTTTGCTTTTCAATAGAAGCCTTGATCCATTGCCACTTAGGCATGCCACACAGGCAATTCATTCCATGCGATGGATATCCATTAATATATAACCCCTGAGCTCGTACATCTCAGAGAAGGGCGTTAAGCAGGAGAATAAATTCTCCGTTGCCAAACATATATATATTTAATAGAAATCAATCACACAGACTGAAATCCAATGTCAGACACACAGTCCATTTACAAGTTCGTACTGAGTCTGAGCGAAACCGGAGGCACCTAGTACCCCGCATATCCATCGATATCTAAGTACGTCTGGACGATTACTAACTGATTCCCTCCTCTTGGGTGTACGACCCAATCAAAATCATCAGTAATCATCCAAACGATGTGAAGACCTCCGGTCTTCGACCACCGTCTTCATCCTCGACATCACGTCGAATCAGTTATTCAGAATGGGATAAACCTGGTCTTTCTGAATAACTCGCGTATATAATAAACAAGTGTTACACAAACACAACATACGCCTCATTCCAATTCAGAATATTCTTTTATTCAAATATTCTTATACTTTGGGAAAAGGTTCCCATTAATTTTATCAAAGATAAATTCTTTAAATTTATTCTTTAATCTTCTTTGAATATCAATTCAAACTAATCGGGATTAGCGAACCACACCGAAGTAATCATTTATTTTATTTCCCAATCCCAACCTATTCACCCCATGAAGTAAAACTGGTAATACTTCATATCTAACAGCACGGTGTTATCGGTAAATTCAATTACCATTTCACGTTCAAATCTAATTAAAGATTTAACTATCGCCTAGAGTAAAACCGGTGATACTCCATTCTCGATCTTTTCAATCTAATTAAAGATTCATTAAAACTTCACTTAGTTTTAATCTTTAACTGGGTTAAAGAATCAGTGTCATTTAAAACACGGTTCACGATAAACCCAAAATCACATTCCATTAATTATCGGGTTAAAGAACAAGTGTTATTTAAAACACTGTTCACGATAAACCCAAAAATCAATACCAATTCAATTCCAATTAAATATTATTTAATGGGTACACTTCATTAAATCTAAATAAAAAGATTTAATCTTTTTCTCAACTGGGCTTAAGAACAGTGTTAATGAAGACACCATTCATGACAAACCCAAATCACATTTGATATTAAATACAAGGCTCTGAATAGAAAATATATCAGCTTATATTCAATATCAAATTCTACGACCAACAAATATCGTATTGGAAATAACGATATAAATATATCTTTCAAATTCCCATAACAATACCTGTATCATAACGAAATCCAACATCGAAATATTCCAAAGACAATTTCGATTCAAATCCATTCCAATTCAATTATTGGAAATTCTTGTTACTTTTAAAACCCTTTTCAAATTCAATTTATTTATTTAAAAATAAATAGAATTATAATTCTAATTGAAAACTAGTTCATTTCGATAAAAATCTATTTTTATCTTTTCAAATATGGAGTTTTTCATCCCAATTCTTTCCAAATCATTTCTTATGATTTTACACAAATTATTACTATTTTTAATAATTTTATCAAGGCCCGTACAGTCGATTCCTATCAATGGCCATCGAACTGCACTTATAGCGACCTTTTCCAAATTTGATTTGGACATAATTCCAAATCCAACCGTTAGATTTCTAATTTCTAAAATTCGTTAGAAAGCTCTTTTCGATACGAACCCAACAGTTCCGGTTTTAGGAAAGTCCGACGGTCGGATCTCCAGCAATATCCATTCGAAGTCAATGGTCGAAATTCACGAACTACCGCAGCACGGTGCGTTCTATTCAGGCCATTATATTATATATATAATATATACTTCGTCGATTTCCTTTTAAAACGTATTTTATAAATCGTTTTAAATTCGTTTTCGAAACGATTTCAACTTCATTTTCAAATTCAAATCAAGATTGAATTTTTCAATATAAATTCGTTTTAAATTCATCTCAAATTGATTTCACTTTAAATCAATTTTTAATTCAATTTCAGTTCGTTTTCAATTCAATTCAATTTCAATTCGAATTCATTTCTATTCAATTTCAATTCGAATTCAATTCTATTCAATTTCAATTTGAATTCATTTTCAATTCCAATCCAATTCTATTCAATTTCAATTCGAATTCATTTCAAGTTGATTTCCATTCAATTTCAGTTCGATTTGAATTCATTTTCAAAATATTCGATTTTGAAATCACTTTTCAATATTCATTATAAAAACGAATATAATCGATATAAATATCGTTTGCGTCAAAATAGCGCATATCTAATCGACACAGCTTTATATATTTCTATTTCAAATATTCTATTCAAATATTTCGTTTCAAATATTTCTTCTCAAATATTTTATTCAAATATTTCTCTTCAAATATTCTATTTCAAAAATGGAATGAGGCCCAATCAATTACCCTAGATTTTATTTCTATGGATTTCCATATAACGCATGTATATATCCACAATGACAAATAATCAACCATCATCCGAAGTGCATTCTACACTGTATAAGCATCAAATATAAATATTTAATGCTCATAACAGTCTGTCAATCAATCGATCGACATACAACTAATTATTGGGATTAGTGTATGTCATATGTCATCCCAATACCCGTGCGGGGTTTCAAACAGTCAAACACAGATTTTATTTGTGCATTTGGGCGATGTGTAAATTTTATCGTCCCAATCAATATTAGTCAAATCAGTGTATATAAACAAATCGGCCGATTTGTTTATAAATATTTATTTTATATACACCTTAAAAATTATATTTTTAACTATAAAATATTTTCAACTATATAAATATTTATTTCATTTCACATCACATAATCAACTACACATCAAAATCAAACAAACAATCATACAAGCCGTCCATGGTCTGTAGACGACGGGTGTCGGGTGCTACTAAACACCGTCTGCATCCTAGTATATATTTTTAACTAGAAATTTAAATTAAAGGTGAGGAGTTCTCACCGACTTGCTAAACCAAACACCGCGACTCTTCATATGTAGGAAATCTTTGTTGTTCTTGCCTTTTGTCAATTTCATTGTCCGTAGCCACTACATATATAAAAATCACATTTTTATATTGTTGCTATGTATATAAAAATCACCTTCTTTATAATCACTCTATATGGATAAAAATTTTAATTTTACACCGCTACTATATAGATAATTATTCTATTTTTACATCGCTACTTTGTAGATAAAAATTCTATTTTTACATCGCTACTTTATGTTAATAAAAATCGTAACTTTATCTATATAAAAATCGGTTCTTTAAATAACTAAAAATAAAATTTTTAAACAAATAAGAATCGAAACCTTTTGTTAAATAAAAATTCAGTTTTAATGTAAAATAAAAATCAGTTTTAATGTAAAATAAAAATCATATTTTTACTATACTTCTATATAGATAAAAATCGAATCTTTTTTCTTTTTTCTTTTTCTTTCTTGCCTTTCTATTTTTTTTCTAAAACAAAGTATATTTTTCTTTTCTAAATAAAGTATAATTTTCTTTTCTAAATCAAGTATATTTTTCTATTCTGAATCATCAAAATCGAATAAGGAAATAAAATAAACAACAACAAAAAAAACTTGCAGAATTTTGATGGGATTCGATCGAAGAAGGAGCCGGAGCTCACTGTCGAACACATGCAGAGAGGGGTGGACGACTGTGGTTGCGCGAGACGCTGGAATGGGGTGGCGTGAAGTCAGCGGTGGTCGGGGTGGCACCTGATGCAGTGGCAGGGCCCACGGCGGTGGTCCGGTGAGGGCTTGGAGGAGGAGTCGCCTTTCTTCGATCGTTTTAGGATTCATGGGCTTGGCTAGAAGGAGGCGGAGTTGGACAACAGAGGTGGGGGATGGCCGGGAGGGAGGACGACGGCGGCGCCTAGCGCCAGGGGAGGCGCAGGCGGATCGAAGATCGATCTGCCATTTTTTTTATATTTTTTCCTCGAAATTAAAATCTGATTGGGATAAATAAATTAGGTTTATAATATGTATATATATATAATAATATATTTAATCCGTGAAAAGGTGCTATTTTCGTCTAACTCCAAATCAAACTCAATGACTATCGCCCCTAGCTAAATACCCCCATTCCGAACACAATGGGATATGTATCGTAAGCTGATTCGACCATTTCAATCAGTTTTCGTCAAAATCAAAATATAAATCTATATATTGAATTTGAACATGCATTTCAATTTACCAGGACCACATACTGACTCTAATAATTGCCGAAAAATATTTTCTAGCTTCATATTGATGATACGGTCCTAACAAAACTAGTTTCATCGAATTCTGAGACTGTTTGAAAAATGAACATTTTCCAGTCTTTTAAAATCAGCTGAAACTGATCAAACGCGTTTTCCTTTGCCACACTCACATATTGATTCGAAAAATTATGAAATTTGAAACCTAGCAATAATTTGACATCCCGGTCCCAAAAAAAGTGGTTTCGTCGAAAACCGAGGTCGTTTGCAAAATTTTCATTTTTATGGGCCAGAATTCCATAGCGACTATTCTGAATTTTCAACTGGGCATATCTTTTGATTCCTGCTATGAAATTTCAATTTCCCGGATTCGTTGGAAAGATGTTCTCAATTAGATTGTAATATTTTTGGTTTCGCTAAAATGCGGTTTATTTTGAATCTTGCACATTCATTTGAATTTTGAAATCGAATTTTCGAACTACCGCGCCATTTTCAATTCCTTTTATAATTATAAATAATATTTATATTCTAACGGCGATCTATATAAATATATACGTTCTAATTCTATTCAAAATAGATTTCTCTTCGTTATTATTTAGAATAATTCATTTTAAACATTCAAAATTCGCTAAAATTGCCAAAATAAAAAAAAATTAAATTGGCTCAGATTTCCGGGTCATTACAATCTCCCCCACTTAAAATTTTTCGTCCCTGAAAAGGAACGAAGCTGAAAGTTGTTTAACTAATCAACTCAACTTTCATTATTTTCATTATGGCTTAAGTTCTTTAACTTTTCAGTTTCTAAGCACTTTTCAAATTTTTCAAAAATTTGGCTAACACCCTAAATTTTTGAATTTTTTTTCCATAACCTCCCCTGCACCGGGGACTTCGGGATATTTCATATAGCTTCCCATGGCCTTCTTCAATCCAAAAGAAAGAGAAAAATCCAAGCGGCTCACAAAATCATCCAAACCCAAAGAAATACAATAAACATGTACCTATTTGTCGGGCAAACAATTTTATTCCTCTTCTCTAGCATCCTTGCTATGACCTGTTCAATGTAATGAAACACCCCACCTCCGTTAGGGTCACTCTCAAAGGGAATGCCCTAATTTTGGTGGAGGTTTATAAGTACAAGTCACAGATATACAAGACAGATATAAGAACACATATTTGTAAACAGCGGAAGAACAACAAACTTTTATTTCATAAAGTCAAATACGTGTTACAACAACATCCTTTCCAAAAACATAACATAACACTTTCATAATCTGTCTTGAGTACATTATTTAAAGAAGCATAAATAAAACATAGATAAACTGCAAAATCCCCATAGTGGATTGTCCAAAGCCATAGTTCAAAATAGGAAAGTCCAAGCAATACATTTCTCTACTTCAAGCTGGATGTCAAGGCTGATCAAGCTGCTGTGTTCCCTCCCTGAGGACCTGGGGGGGGGGGGGAACGGAAGAAAGAAGACGAAAGAAAAATAGAGTCAGACATAAAGCCTGAGTAAGTCTAGTACTATTTTGTCTATGAATAAAGAACTGGGTATGATAAGTTTAAACAAGAAGTGGGCATGCACTATAAACTTGGTTAAGTTGTCTAGGGTCGAATATATTGTCGTACCCCATGCTATTCTCTGAACCCATATAAACTAGTTTCCAACTGGCACCCATAATCAGGGTGATGTGATCCATTCTATGATGATCGGCTCCTACTCGCATAGTTACATGTGTCTTACGGCCCCCGATGTTGTAGTTACCTATGCTGGTCCCACCATGGGGTGTATCAAGTCCCATAGTGGCAACCCGACACAACCTTAGAGTGCACAGGTATGCTACTGGTGTCCAGTGCCTTATTTTTCTGCGCCGGAGTGTGTGCACGCCCGCACTCCGTTAGAACCTACACTGCTACACCACCGCCGTCGATTTTTGACCTCTTACAATCAGCCCAGTAATCGTGCCCCACCCTGCCTAGTTTCAGGGTATCATGATACACCGTGTAGGGTTACTGCTGAAAAGGGTCCCCCGTTACTAGGTTTTCTATCTCTAGCCAACATGCTAAGTTGGTTAAGTGTTTTCTAACCTAACCCCACCAGTCCGTTTAGTTTAGCATGTTCCATTTTGATTAAGTCTTAGTCCACTTAATCCTAACAATCCTGATTCAGCCTTAATTGTCTTAGTAAGGCCCTAACCTCTCACATTAGACAGGTATTGCTGTGGCTGCCTGTTGCCGGTTGGTTCCGGGCAGTCTTACGCCACAACTCAGTCTAACCTCGGGTCCTTATTGGGCTCCATGTTTAACCTCCCACATTGGATAGGTATTGTTGTGACTACTGGACAGCCGGGCGGTTCCGGGCAGGTTTACATCACAACTCAATCCAACCTCGGGTTAAACATATCGTATTTTCTACATTTATATATCTTGTCATTCTTCTTTATTTCTTATATGTAAATATTTGCGGCCCATTATTAAGTTAATGGTGTAAAGGTTACACCAATCATGGGCCCAACCCATACTTGAATTTGGGCCCTTCTACTTTAGTTTTCATTCATTAGTAATTTTAACCCAATGTTATTTTCCCCCGTTTTACACGTCCGTTTATATATATTGGGCTTAGCCTTTTAAATCCCAATTTAGCCATGCGAAAAGGGGAGGCTTAAAGCGTGATTACATACACAAAGAGGGGAAGGTGAGCGCATGAACTTGCATATGACGTTGGAAATACATAATAGAAACTGGTGTACTTGCATAGTGGTAACATAGGTGACATGAATCAAAGCATGTGAACTTGTAATTGAGATATCATTATTGACCCATGAACCTATATTTTTACTTAGGCATAATGTCAAACATAAGCATGGCATAAATACCTTTAGCATAAATATGGCATAATGTCAAACATAAGCATGGCATAAATACTTCTAGCATAAACATGGCATAATGTCAAACATAAGCATGGCATAAATACTTCTAGCATAAACATGGCATAATGTCAAACATAAACATGGCATAAATACTTCTAGCATAAACATGGCATAATGTCAAACATAAGCATGGCATAAATACTTCTAGCATAAACATGGCATAATGTCAAACATAAGCATGGCATAAATACTTCTAGCATAAACATGGCATAATGTCAAACATAAACATGGCATAAATACTTCTAGCATAAACATGGCATAATGTCAAACATAAGCATGGCATAAATATTTCTAGCATAAGCATGGCATGATGTCAAACATAAGCATGGCATAATATCAAACATAAGCATGGCATAGGTATAGTTAAATTTGTTCATGGCATAAATATAAACAAGTCATGTTCATAAGGTTTCTACATGTTTACAAAGGGGATACTTTGTTACTAACACAAAAGCATAGTTCAACTTAATCATGATTTAAGTCTAATCACATAACGATGGTATAAATATTCTTATGCATAAATCTTCCTAATCATGGTGTTTGCTTTAAACTCGCAAAAAGGGATTTTTGAGTCTAACCTAGCCATGTCTCACATATGTCGTCATATAATTCTTTTAAACAAGATTGACTTATTCATGGATTTCAATTATGCCAAATATCATTCATAGCCTAGCCATATTCACAAGTTTTGCAAAAGCATGACTTAATACATGGATTATGGTGTCAAAATTCCAACATAGTTTCATATGAACTATAACAACCAAACTTGTCTCAATTACTTGCAAAATGATTTATGCACAAAAATAGACATCATGGTGGCATAATAACAAAGCCCCAAACTTGCATGAAATTCCAATCAACTACATACATGTAGCTTCAACATAGGTCACATAATTTGCGAATATTCCAAACGTATATTTGCATAGAACTACCGCATGTAGTTCTTTATAATTGAATGACATAATTCAGAATATCCAAACGTATATAAATTGATAAGAACGCACAAATATGAATTTTATTGCCACAATTCAAGCATACATATCTACACAATCATTTGTTCATACCAAAGTAATACTCTACTTACAATGGTTGCGGCAAATTCTCTAATTAAGAGATATGATTCCTTTGTTGAATTGATTAGCTTTAGGTTGCTTGAATTGCTTTAGGCTTTAGAACTTTCTCCCTAATCCTCTCTCTCTAGATGGCGGCTACTCTTAGTCGTTCCTCAGCAACATGGCGGCTATGTTCTTAATTTGAATGAATAGATTAGGGTTTAGTCTAGGGTTGTTTATATAGAGGTTAGGAATTGATTAGGACCATTGATGTTGCTAGGTTAGATCGTAGCCATTCATTCGATAGAGAGACCAATTAAAACTTGCCACCTAGCCCTAATGACAAAGCAACCCACAGAAATTCGACCAAACACAGACCAGGCCAGCCAGGAGGGACTGGGTTCGATTTTCAAAAATTAAACTTTAAATTGAGCTGTTTTAGTCTGTTTGAATTTTATCTATTGTATACATATATTTTTGCATATATATATATATTCTCATATATATACATATATTTTCTTTATTTCCTTATATGTACGTTCTTATCCTTTCAAAATTTGAATTTGTATACGTACATGTATTTGCATGCTCAGTTGGCCCTCTCTAAAACAGAGATAAAAATTATGTCGCCACCGGGGTTCGAACCCCCGACCTCCATGCTACAAATCCAATGCCTTAACCAACTGAGCTACAGAGGCTTTTGTTAATAAGTCTTAGAATAATAATAATTATTGTCCTCTCCTTACTTCTCTTTTTCATGTTTTGCTGTAATATTTAAATTAAAGATATCTTCTTCATACGTTATCCGTTTTGCGCAAACTCGGACTCTATCTCAAGCAGAATTCCGAGACGAACGCAATGGTGATGTCCGTTTCCCTTAATTTTTCTGTTACAATTTAATTATACTTTAATTTGTTAATTTACTGTTAACGGAAAAATCCGGGGTGTTACATTCTCCCCCACTTAAAAGGATTTCGTCCCCGAAATCTTCAAGTTTAGGAAGAATGTAAATCCTAACATTCAATCATCCATCTACTCATCCATCAAACACGAGCATCCATTGTCCTCAAAAGACTTCTAATGCTTCATGATCATATGCGAAGTGTGTGTGTTCATGAACTTATCTAATGCAAAATCAGGCGGTCTACTGATTCAGTTGACCTCCTTAATGCGAATCATGTAAGTGCCATGTATCCATTATGTATGCAGATTTTTCCTATTCATGATTCTACATGGGTGCACAATCTTTCATACAAATGCAACATCCATATGACAACACATTACAATTCAACCATATACGAGTGCAAACATATATGCATATGCAATATGAAGTGACTGAGCCGATCTAAAACCTAGATTGTGTGTGTATATGCAGCCACGAGCAACTACTAGCAATCACTTGCAACCACTTGCAACCATCATACATAACATGTTTCAATTACATGTTTTCATCCAAAAGGGTTTCTACCTAAAAGATAAGGTCGAGGAAATATACCCTAAAAAGATAGATAAAAGCGCAACTTAAGGAAAAAGAAAGATCAAGAATGTACCCTCGAACAGAAAAGGGTAGGCAGTACGTATTCTAGCTTCAGTTTCCCAAGTCGCGTCTCCCTTGGCGTCGCTCCACTGGACTTTGACGAGTTTGACTTCGCGGTTGCGTAGCTTCTTCACTTCCGTTCCTAATATGCGGGTTGGAACTTTTCTTATGGTTGCTTCGCGTTCCACTTCGGCCTCTTCGAGGATATTTGGCTCTACCACTTCAGCAGACTCATGTAGAAATTTTCGAGGATATGAAACATGAAAAACGTTGTGAACTCCGACCAATCTTTTTCGGGTAGCTCTAATCTATAGGTCATTTTCCAAATTTTCTCAATGATAGGAAATGGTCCTACCTAAAGGTATAGTCGAATGATAGAAGAAAGTGAAAACTCTGTGCCCATTGGGCAATGTCAAAACTGGAAATCTATGCCACATATATATTGATTAGGAGAAGAACTCTCTAAGCATCAGCCCCGAAGACCGAAATCAACATCAGACTGACACCCAAAGAATTACTCAACCCAACCACCATATATGATTCTAGGAAACTAAGCATGATGGACTCCTTTTAGGTCACAAGGGAGTCCCTTCCTAAGACCAACGCGTATCCTATTAAACCCAAAAAGTTTGGTCAATCCAACGAACACCCTCAAGCCCCAACATGTGATACTAACAGATGAGTCATACTCCCTATGGGGTTTGCAACAGAAATTGGATTGAGAATGGGACCGAGAGGATATACACAAAAGATAGCATGCAAGTAAGCTCTACAGGAAGAGAGGGATCAAGGACATACTCTTAAGAAGAGATATGATGCACGAATCTAGTCTTCAATCTTCTAAGTCGCATTTCCTTGAGCTTAACTCCATTATGCTTTGTCTGCCTTTAACTTCTCAATTTCGTAGTTTCTTAATTCTTGTTTCCAAAATATGAGTTGGAACCTATGTCACTGTTTCCTCTCGTTCCTCTTTCACTTATTCTCCTTCTAGTATACTTGGCTCAAGCATAACTGCGTACTCATGGTTCCATGCAAGCTCGCAATCCAAATCCCAATTGAACCCTAGATTCTTCTTAGTCAATTTCGTGAGTGGAGTTGAGATTTTCGCAAAATTCCTTATAAACTTTCGATAGAAACCTGCTAGTCCTAGAAAGCTTCGGACCTCAGTTGCATTCCTTGGTGTCTTCCAATCCTGTACCGCCACTACCTTAGCAGGGTCCACTGCTAACCCTTGTTTGGATACAATGTGCCCAAGGAACCTCACCTCTTCTCTCCAAAAGTGGCATTTGGAGAATTTGGCTTTTAGTTGATGGACTCGCAAAGTTTCCATGATTGCCCTTAAGTGCCGAGCATGTTCCTCTTCACTCTTTGAGAAGATAAGGATATCATCTACGAAGACCACTACGAACTTATTGAGGAAATCTCTAAATACCCTACTCATCAGGTCCACGAAGTAAGCAGGTGCATTTGTCAAGCCGAAAGGCATGACAAGCCATTCAAAGAAGCCGTCTGGGGTTCTGAACGCCGTTTTATCGATGCTATCTTCAGCCACCCTTAGCTGATGGAAACCGGTTGCTAAATCGAGTTGGGAGAAAACAGACGCTCCTACAAGCTGGTCAAATAAATCGTCAATTCTAGGGAGAGGGTGCCTATTCTTCTTTGTTAGCTTGTTGAGCTCCCTATAGTCAACACATATACGGAGTGAACCATCCGCCTTTGTAGCGAACACCACTTGAGCGCCCCATTCTGAAATGCTCCTCCTAATGAACCCCTTTTCTAGAAGCTCTTTAATCTGTTTGCTGAGCTCTTTTCTTTCTCGTGGAGCCATATGTCTAACGGGCAACGCAACGGGCTTTGCATTATCTACAAGATATATGCGGAAGTCTATTTCCCGCTTCGGAGGCAAGCCCTTCACCTCTTCGAAGACATCCGGATATTCCCGGACTACTCTAACTGATTGCAAATTTTCAACAGAGGCATCTAGCGACTCAAGATAACTAAGCATAACCGCATACGAGGGATTACAAGAAATTTCCAAAGTATTACCGAGCTGGGTTAGGAGCCTAACAACCCTTTTCTCACAATCAAGGATGGCCCCATTACTGGATAGCCAATCCATACCCAAAATCAAACCATACCCCGAAAAGCCCAAAACAAAGGCACTACATTCAAATTCTACACTTAGAATAGAAATTTTCAAATCCAAACAGATCATAGACAAATGAGCTGGGCCCCCAATTGGGTTTGAAACAATTAAGGGGTCCTCTACCATACTAGTTTTTAGGTGCAGAGATTCTACTAAAGCAGACGAGATAAAGGAGTGTGATGCGCCAGAATCAAATAAAGTGCGAACGGGGTGATCATAAAGATAAACTACACTTTCTACAGAAGTGTTTGTACCTCGCTGTTGCAAAGGTGGCGCTTCCAGCACATGAACCTGTGCCCCTGGAGTGGATCCAGACCCCTGCCCCTGCCCTCGTTTCTTTGGGCAGTCCTTAGCTCTGTGGCCTGTCTGACCGCAAGAAAAGCACCCACCATTCTCCTTGGCCTTCTTTTTCCGGCAGTCCTTTACTAAGTGCCCCACTTTGCCACAGAAATTACACTTCCTCTTCTCCTTGTTGCCTTTCCCGCCTTTCTTAAAGTCTGTCTTCTTAGGTTGCAAACCCTCTTTCTTCCCTTGAGAGCTTTCTGCCTTTGTCTCCTTCTTGCCCTTATCCTCCTCATTCAGCAATGCCATTTGCACCAATCTTTCATACGTGGCCCCCATGGGTATATGTGTCATGGCCAAACTGTGTAATGGCTCATTTAACCCTTTGACGAAACGGAGAGCCTTCTTGTGCGGGGTGTTGACTAGGTCAAGCCCAAACCTAGCCAGCTCATCAAACTGATTCACATACTCTCTAACAGTCTTTTCTCCTTGCTTAAGAAATAAGAATTTCTCCAACTGCAAACTTCTTTCCGCATCTGAGAGAAATTTGGTCTCAAACCTTGCCCTAAAGTCCTCCCACGTTTCTACTGGTCTTTCAGCATTAGTGACTTCCCACCAGTAGGAAGCCTCGCCCTTCAATAGCCACACCGCCAATTGTACTTTTTGTCTGTCCTCTACCTCAAAGATGATGAATAGATCCTCAGTTTCCTTCAGCCAATTTCTAGCTGCTACGAAGGACTCAGTTCCATGGAAATCCCTTCCTCCCATAGCTTTAAAATCCTTACATATCTTAGCAAACGCGTTTCCTCGTGGAGGAGGTGGAGGAAGAGGTGCTGCTGCAGCTGGATGATTTCCTGCAGCTGGGGGAGGAGGAACGGTAGGACCTGGCTGAGTGGCCCTTGCTTCTAAGAACCGTCTAAACCAACCAGGTATTGGTACCCCTTCCGGCAAGTTAAGATCTTCGGACATGCTGAAACAAAAAGGATAGGTTCAAAACGAAGGACAAGAGATAGTACCTATGGCTTTGGGGAGTGGACTTTGCCTTTTAAAATAAAATAATATATATATCTTTTTAAAATGCTTCTTTAAATTTCCTTTTTGAAAATAAATTTTCAAAACTTTTTATCTTATCTGGTAAACCTATGCTCCGATACCAAGTGAAACATCCCACCTCCGTTAGGGTCACTCTCAAAGGGAATGCCCTAATTTTGGTGGAGGTTTATAAGTACAAGTCACAGATATACAAGACAGATATAAGAACACATATTTGTAAACAGCGGAAGAACAACAAACTTTTATTTCATAAAGTCAAATACGTGTTACAACAACATCCTTTCCAAAAACATAACATAACACTTTCATAATCTGTCTTGAGTACATTATTTAAAGAAGCATAAATAAAACATAGATAAACTGCAAAAGCCCCATAGTGGATTGTCCAAAGCCATAGTTCAAAATAGGAAAGTCCAAGCAATACATTTCTCTACTTCAAGCTGGATGTCAAGGCTGATCAAGCTGCTGTGTTCCCTCCCTGAGGACCTGGGGGGGGGGAAACGGAAGAAAGAAGACGAAAGAAAATTTGAGTCAGACATAAAGCCTGAGTAAGTCTAGTACTATTTTGTCTATGAATAAAGAACTGGGTATGATAAGTATAAACAAGAAGTGGGCATGCACTATAAACTTGGTTAAGTTGTCTAGGGTCGAATATATTGTCGTACCCCATGCTATTCTCTGAACCCATATAAACTAGTTTCCAACTGGCACCCATAATCAGGGTGATGTGATCCATTCTATGATGATCGGCTCCTACTCGCATAGTTACATGTGTCTTACGGCCCCCGATGTTGTAGTTACCTATGCTGGTCCCACCATGGGGTGTATCAAGTCCCATAGTGGCAACCCGACACAACCTTAGAGTGCACAGGTATGCTACTGGTGTCCAGTGCCTTATTTTTCTGCGCCGGAGTGTGTGCACGCCCGCACTCCGTTAGAACCTACACTGCTACACCACCGCCGTCGATTTTTGACCTTTTACAATCAGCCCAGTAATCGTGCCCCACCCTGCCTAGTTTCAGGGTATCATGATACACCGTGTAGGATTACTGCTGAAAAGGGTCCCCCGTTACTAGGTTTTCTATCTCTAGCCAACATGCTAAGTTGGTTAAGTGTTTTCTAACCTAACCCCACCAGTCCGTTTAGTTTAGCATGTTCCATTTTGATTAAGTCTTAGTCCACTTAATCCTAACAATCCTGATTCAGCCTTAATTGTCTTATTAAGGCCCTAACCTCTCACATTAGACAGGTATTGCTGTGGCTGCCTGTTGCCGGTTGGTTCCGGGCAGTCTTACGCCACAACTCAGTCTAACCTCGGGTCCTTATTGGGCTCCATGTTTAACCTCCCACATTGGATAGGTATTGTTGTGACTACTGGACAGCCGGGCGGTTCCGGGCAGGTTTACATCACAACTCAATCCAACCTCGGGTTAAACATATCGTATTTTCTACATTTATATATCTTGTCATTCTTCTTTATTTCTTATATGTAAATATTTGCGGCCCATTATTAAGTTAATGGTGTAAAGGTTACACCAATCATGGGCCCAACCCATACTTGAATTTGGGCCCTTCTACTTTAGTTTTCATTCATTAGTAATTTTAACCCAACGTTATTTTCCCCCGTTTTACACGTCCGTTTATATATATTGGGCTTAGCCTTTTAAAGCCCAATTTAGCCATGCGAAAAGGGGAGGCTTAAAGCGTGATTACATACACAAAGAGGGGAAGGTGAGCGCATGAACTTGCATATGACGTTGGAAATACATAATAGAAACTGGTGTACTTGCATAGTGGTAACATAGGTGACATGAATCAAAGCATGTGAACTTGTAATTGAGATATCATTATTGACCCATGAACCTATATTTTTACTTAGGCATAATGTCAAACATAAGCATGGCATAAATACTTTTAGCATAAATATGGCATAATGTCAAACATAAGCATGGCATAAATACTTCTAGCATAAACATGGCATAATGTCAAACATAAGCATGGCATAAATACTTCTAGCATAAACATGGCATAATGTCAAACATAAACATGGCATAAATACTTCTAGCATAAACATGGCATAATGTCAAACATAAGCATGGCATAAATACTTCTAGCATAAACATGGCATAATGTCAAACATAAGCATGGCATAAATACTTCTAGCATAAACATGGCATAATGTCAAACATAAACATGGCATAAATACTTCTAGCATAAACATGGCATAATGTCAAACATAAGCATGGCATAAATATTTCTAGCATAAGCATGGCATGATGTCAAACATAAGCATGGCATAATATCAAACATAAGCATGGCATAGGTATAGTTAAATTTGTTCATGGCATAAATATAAACAAGTCATGTTCATAAGGTTTCTACATGTTTACAAAGGGGATACTTAGTTACTAACACAAAAGCATAGTTCAACTTAATCATGATTTAAGTCTAATCACATAACGACGGTATAAATATTCTTATGCATAAATCTTCCTAATCATGGTGTTTGCTTTAAACTCGCAAAAAGGGATTTTTGAGTCTAACCTAGCCATGTCTCACATATGTCGTCATATAATTCTTTTAAACAAGATTGACTTATTCATGGATTTCAATTATGCCAAATATCATTCATAGCCTAGCCATATTCACAAGTTTTGCAAAAGCATGACTTAATACATGGATTATGGTGTCAAAATTCCAACATAGTTTCATATGAACTATAACAACCAAACTTGTCTCAATTACTTGCAAAATGATTTATGCACAAAAATAGACATCATGGTGGCATAATAACAAAGCCCCAAACTTGCATGAAATTCCAATCAACTACATACATGTAGCTTCAACATAGGTCACATAATTTGCGAATATTCCAAACGTATATTTGCATAGAACTACCGCATGTAGTTCTTTATAATTGAATGACATAATTCAGAATATCCAAACGTATATAAATTGATAAGAACGCACAAATATGAATTTTATTGCCACAATTCAAGCATACATATCTACACAATCATTTGTTCATACCAAAGTAATACTCTACTTACAATGGTTGCGGCAAATTCTCTAATTAAGAGATATGATTCCTTTGTTGAATTGATTAGCTTTAGGTTGCTTGAATTGCTTTAGGCTTTAGAACTTTCTCCCTAATCCTCTCTCTCTAGATGGCGGCTACTCTTAGTCGTTCCTCAGCAACATGGCGGCTATGTTCTTAATTTGAATGAATAGATTAGGGTTTAGTCTAGGGTTGTTTATATAGAGGTTAGGAATTGATTAGGACCATTGATGTTGCTAGGTTAGATCGTAGCCATTCATTCGATAGAGAGACCAATTAAAACTTGCCACCTAGCCCTAATGACAAAGCAACCCACAGAAATTCGACCAAACACAGACCAGGCCAGCCAGGAGGGACTGGGTTCGATTTTCAAAAATTAAACTTTAAATTGAGCTGTTTTAGTCTGTTTGAATTTTATCTATTGTATACATATATTTTTGCATATATATATATATATATATATATATATTCTCATATATATACATATATTTTCTTTATTTCCTTATATGTACGTTCTTATCCTTTCAAAATTTGAATTTGTATACGTACATGTATTTGCATGCTCAGTTGGCCCTCTCTAAAACAGAGATAAAAATTATGTCGCCGCCGGGGTTCGAACCCCCGACCTCCATGCTACAAATCCAATGCCTTAACCAACAGAGCTACAGAGGCTTTTGTTAATAAGTCTTAGAATAATAATAATTATTGTCCTCTCCTTACTTCTCTTTTTCATGTTTTGCTGTAATATTTAAATTACAGATATCTTCTTCATACGTTATCCGTTTTGCGCAAACTCGGACTCTATCTCAAGCAGAATTCCGAGACGAACGCAATGGTGATGTCCGTTTCCCTTAATTTTTCTGTTACAATTTAATTATACTTTAATTTGTTAATTTACTGTTAACGGAAAAATCCGGGGTGTTACATGTAAGTACATGTATATGCATGCAAATGCGATAAATTTCCAATACAATTCACTATTTAGTTCCATTTGGCTAAAGGTTCAACATTCAATTTATCAAAACAGTAATCAAACAACACAACCAACAATCAATTAGTTGATTAACGTTTCAAATGCATAATTTTGATATATATATATATAGAAAATCATGTTTTTGATGCCAAATCACAACAATAAGCCCTATCTAATTTTAGTTCTCACACCAGTCAATTGGAAATATATAGAAATCTCACTTTTGAAACACGAAAATAAATTCTGATGATGACGCGTCAATCATCAGAATCATGTCCGAGTGACTAGAGTGTGATTCTATACTATCCAGTATATTAAAACTTCGAATACACGTGGATCAGACGTATACGCAAAATATTTATATAGTGGATTGTCCAAATTCAATATAAAATAAATAATCAAATACGAATAATTGATTTAAATTTTCAAAACAAAAATTGTTTTCACTTTTTAATTTAAAAACAGTACTCTTCACACTCGTTCTAGGATACTACTGATCCCATCTCTAACGAGTCATTCTCCTTGGATATTACTAATCCAATCTCTGATGAATTCTTTTGTATGGTTCTAATGTGCCTTGTTCTCGAGCTTCGTAAACCAAAGCTCTGATACCAAATGAAGCAGCCCGACGAAATCCGATAGGCTTTGCAACCATCCCTTCATCCCCTAAAGCAGCAGGTAAAACCCACCATGGCTTCCAAGTGGTCCCCCAATATGCTTGTTTTACGGTGACCCTCTCGAGCCTCCCGGCCACTGCCTAACCAACCCCCGCAAGGGACATGTAGGGGTAAGAGTCTCCCATTCGCCACCAAGCCGCGAAGCGAGAAGCCCCCATCATGACTGCAACAAGAACTGGTGATACTCCATTCTCGATCTTTTCAATTTAATTAAAGATTCATTAAAACTCCACTTAGTTTTAATCTTTAACTGGGTTAAAGAATCAGTGTCATTTAAAACACGGTTCACGATAAACCCAAAATCACATTCCATTAATTATCGGGTTAAAGAACAAGTGTTATTTAAAACACTGTTCACGATAAACCCAAAAATCAATACCAATTCAATTCCAATTAAATATTATTTAATTGGTACACTTCATTAAATCTAAATAAAAAGATTTAATCTTTTTCTCAACTGGGCTTAAGAACTATGTTAATGAAGACACCATTCACGACAAACCCAAATCACATTTGATATTAAATACAAGGCTCTGAATAGAAAATATGTCGGCTTATATTCAATATCAAATTCTACGACCAACAATTATCGTATTGGAAATAACGATATAAATATATCTTTCAAATTCCCATAACAGTACTTGTATCATCACGAAATCCAACATCGAAATATTCCAAAGGCAATTTAGATTCAAATCCATTTCAATTCAATTATTGGAAATTCTGGTTACTTTTAAAACGCTTTTCAAATTCAATTTATTTATTTAAAAATAAATAGAATTATAATTCTAGTTTAAAACTAGTTCATTTCGATAAAAATCTATTTTTATCTTTTCAAATATGGAGTTTTTCATCCCAATTCTTTCCAAATCATTTCTTATGATTTTACACAAATTATTACTATTTTTAATAATTTTATCAAGGCCCGTACAGTCGATTTCCATCAACGGCCATCGAACTGCACTTACAGCGACCTTTTCCAAATTTGATTTGGACATAATTCCAAATCCAACCGTTAGATTTCTAATTTCTAAAATTCGTTAGAAAGGTCTTTTCGATACGAACCCAACGGTTCTGGTTTTAGGAGAATACGACAGTCGGATCTCTCGCAATATCCATTCGAAGTCAATGGTCGAAATTCACGAACTACCGCAGCGCGGCGCGTTCTATTCAGGCCATTATATTATATATATAATGTATATAATATATACTTCGTCGTTTAACTTTTAAAACGTATTTTATAAATCATTTTAAATTCGTTTTCGAAATGATTTCAATTTCATTTTCAAATTCAAAGCAAGATTGAATTTTTCAATATAAATTCGTTTTAAATTCATTTCAAATTGATTTCATTTTAAATCGATTTTTAATTCAATTTCAGTTCGTTTTCAATTCAATTCAATTTCAATTCGAATTCATTTCTATTCAATTTCAATTCGAATTCAATTCTATTCTATTTCAATTTGAATTCATTTTCAATTCGAATCCAATTCTATTCAATTTCAATTCTATTCAATTTCAATTCGAATTCATTTTAAATTAATTTCCATTCAATTTCAATTCGATTCGAATTCATTTTCAAAATATTTGATTTTGAAATCACTTTTCAATATTCATTATAAAAACGAATATAATCAATATAAATATCATTTGCGTCAAAATAGCGCATATCTAATCGACACGGCTTTACATATTTCTATTTCAAATATTCTATTCAAATATTTCGTTTCAAATATTTCTTCTCAAATATTTTATTCAAATATTTCTTCTCAAATATTTTATTCAAATATTTCTCTTCAAATATTCTATTTAAAAAGTGGATTGAGGCCCAATCAATTACCATAGATTTTATTTCTATGGATTTCCATACAACGCATGTATATATCCACAATGACAAATAATCAACCATCATCCAAAGTGCATTCTACACTGTATAAGCATCAAATATAAATATTTAATGCTCATAACAGTCTGTCAATCAATTGATCGACATACAACTAATTATTGGGATTAGTGTATGTCATATATCATCCCAATACCCGTGCGGGGTTTCAAACAGTCAAACACAGATTTTATTTGTGCAGTTGTGTAAATTTTATCATCCCAATCAATATCAGTCAAATCAGTATTATAAACAAATCGGCCGATTGGTTTATAAATATTTATTTTATATATACGTTAAAAATTATATTTTTAACTATAAAATATTTTCAACTATATAAATATTTATTTCATTTCACATCGCACAATCAACTAAAAATTCTATTTTTACATCACTACTTTATGTTAATAAAAATCGTAACTTTATCTATATAAAAATCGGTTCTTTAAACAACTAAAAATCAAAATTTTAAACAAATAAGAATCTAAACCTTTTGTTAAATAAAAAATCAGTTTTAATGTAAAATAAAAATCATATTTTTACTATGCTTCTATATAGATAAAAATCGAATCTTTATTCTTTTTTCTTTTTCTTTCTTGCCTTTCTATTTTTTTCTAAAATAAAGTATATTTTTCTATTCTAAACAAAGTATATTTCTAAATCAAGTATATTTTTCTTTTCTGAATCATCAAAATCGATAAAGGAAATAAAATAAACAACAACTAAAAAACTTACAGAATTTTGATGGGATTCGATCGAAGAAGGAGCCGGAGCTCACTGTCGAACACAGGCAGAGAGGGGTGGACGGCTGTGGTTGCGCGAGACGCTGGAATGGGGTGGCGTGTAGTCAGTGGTGGTCGGGGTGGCACTTGATGCAGCGGCAGGGCCCACGGTGGTGGTGCGGTGAGGGCTTGGAGGAGGATTCGCCTTTCTTCGATCGTTTTAGGGTTCACGGGCTTGGATAGAAGGAGGCGGAGTTGGACAACGGAGGTGGGGGATCGCCGGGGAGGGGGGACGACGGCGGCGCCTAGCGCCAGGGGAGACGTAGGCGGATCGAAGATCGATCTGCCATTTGTTTTATATATTTTTTCCTCGAAATTGAAATCTAATTGGGATAAATAAATTAGGTTTATAATATATATATAATAATATATTTAATCCGTGAAAAGGTGCTATTTTCGTCTAACTCCAAATCAAACTCAATGGATGTCGCCCTAGCTAAATACCCCCATTCTGAACACAATGGGATATGTATCTTAAGCTGATTCGATCGTTTCAATTAGTTTTCGTCAAAATCAAAATATAAATCTATATATTGAATTTGAACATGCATTTCAATTTACCGGGACCACATACTGACTCTAAAAATTCCCAAAAAATATTTTCTAGCTTTGTATTGATGATACGGTTCTAACAAAACTAGTTTCATCGAATTCTGAGACCGTTTGAAAAATGGCCATTTTCCAGTCGATTAAAATCAACTGAAACTGATCAAACGCGTTTTCCATTGCCACGCTCACATATTGATTCGAAAAATTATGAAATTTGAAACCTAGCAATAATTTGACATCCCGGACCCAAAAAAAGTGGTTTCGTCGAAAACCGAGGTCGTTTGCAAAATTTTCATTTTTAAGGGCCAGAATTCCATAGCGACTATTCTGAATTTTTCAACTGGGCATATCTTTTGATTCCCGCTATGAAATTTCAATTTCCCGGATTCGTTGGAAAGATGTTCTCAATTAGATTGTAATATTTTTGATTTCACTGAAATTCGGTTTAATTTGAATCCTGCACATTCATTTGAATTTTGAAATCGAATTTTTGAACTACTGCGCCATTTTCAATTCCTTTTATAATTATAAATATTATTTATATTCTAACAACGATCTATATAAATATATACGTTCTAATTCTATTCAAAATAAATTTCTTGTCGTTATTATTTAAAATAATTCATTTTAAATATTCAAAATTCGCTAAAATTGCCAAAATAAAAAAATTAAATTGGCTCAGATTTTCGGGTTATTACAGTTTTCCCTATTGTGGGTGGGGCTTTTGAGTTAAACCAGGTGCTACTGCCATTTTTGGAGTTAACACATTATTCTCCCCCTCTAGTGTTAATCTAACCTTAAGTTTCTTAGTCCACATCACTTCCAGTATCTTGCTCAGAATGTATGGAATACTCAAGCAACATGCTCTTTTTAATCTAAAAAATAAACTGAGAATTCAAAGCGATGCTTGAATAAATCCCGAATCGTATGACTGCTTAACGACCACATTAACACTGCATCCGACCAGCCTAAAGTCTCTCTTCCCAAAATGCCAAAAAACCATTTTATAACCATCCAATGGACCAGACCAAACCTAAAAAGGGACATATAGGGGTATGAGTCATTAGCTCGCCACCAATCATAAAGAGAGGGCCCTATCACGCTACATACAGGCCAAATCCAAATCTGATCCCCAGACTTATATTAATGGTAGCCTTCTCGTGCATATGTACGAGATCGTGTCTCCGCTAAAACCTTAGGACCGAGGTATGGCTCTCACCTAAGCTAAGAAAATTCTGATATTACTTTAAATAGTCGAAAGCTACTGGAGCCAGATATATCGATGTCTATAGGGTCGCACCACTTCTGGCGTTAAGTGACCCAAAATCTTACACCTAATATTTTTTTTTGGGACACTTCTAAAAACCAGTTTCCTTCTTTAGCTAGCCCAAGATCCTATTTAGTAATATATATACATATCAATGTAAAGCCTTTAATGCCCATTTGCATATGTGAAGATATGCAAATGTAGGTAATCTTAAAGTGTTAGATTTTGCCAATGAATTCCTTAAGAAAGTGTTCAGCTATTTATCTCTAATTACTTTATGATTAAATTGATCAGAGTGTTGCTATTAATTTTTATCTATGCATACATAAAAGCAATCATGTAGCATGGGTATTGAGGTATTTAAAGCTTCAGACAATGTAGTTTCATTTATATGGAAAACAAGTGTTCATACCTTGTGCATTATTTGCAGTTTTTACACTAGTCATTCTACTACTAGGTGTCCTTTTGCTCAATCAACTAATGCACTACTGAGTAATATTATTCATACACATTCAATTATGGCTTTCTATACATGGATAAATAAAATCAAAGTTTAATCCAAAACAACCCTAAAATTAATCTATATAAGGTGGAAATGACATCCTAAACCATGCTTATTTTATATACTAAGGGTCTAACTAAATGGTTCACATGAATGAGAGAAGGAGTGATTATATTTAAGTCATGTACACTCAGCTTATAACCATGTTGCAGTTTCTATATTTGCATCTTGATTCAGCCTATGGTGCACAACTGAGTGATGTTGTTTGGCAACGTGTCCCTATATAGTTACTTATTCTCACATTCAATCAAATAAGATTTGAATGAAGTCCAGTTAATCAGTGTATTTAACCCAATAAAATTATACATCCTGACTTACATGTGAATACACTGACCCATGTTTACTTGAAATGGTTTTCAGACCAACCCCTTGGAACCAAACTTCCCCATAAAGGAGAGTACGGATTGAATTGAGAATAAGGAAAATTAGAAAACAAACAGAAGAACATTTCATTGCTTATTACAACAATTACATCAGAGTGCAAGATTATATCAGAGTACAAATAATTATTACACATTGGAAATACAATATCAGAGATTTAAATTACATTTAAATAACAGCGGAAAAATAATACAAAATACAACTGAAAGAAATACACGAATACAGAACTTTCTGAATACCGCTTCAGTTGTAAACCCGGATCTTGTGAATATAATATCTACAAAACCAAAACTACTAGCTGCCCGTGTGGAAAATATGGGCACCCAGAGTTTAGGTTAAAACAATAAACTCTAGGTCAGTCATGGGACTGGTGTGAGAACTCAAAACAGTTATTAAACTTGATTTTAAAGTTAGGTAAATTACGGGAGGGTTTACTCCACATGAACCTTAGTTTAAAATAAAACAGTGCAATGCTTTTTGGAAAAATGAAGCTATTATAAGACTCAAGTCCCATCATACAATGGACGCGGTCGAAGGATAGAGTTTTCCCTTTGTAATAGCCAAATATGCTTGATACGCAAAATTTCATCTTTTATTATTACTATAAGTGAAGAAATTAACTTCGAATATAAATGTATCAATCCTAGGCGGCGTAGGTACCATTATATTACGTTGCCATATATATATATTTACAACTAAAACCGAATATCGCGTATTGGGAATTGGGTTTCCATCTATGAGCCGAGGCAAGGTGTTATCCTCACCGATTTTGAGACACAGTAGCAAGTGCCTCAGGATCACACCTACGGGAAACTCTTGGATCTACATGACCGGTCATCCATCGATGATTAGTTATACCATAAACTATATTAGCCAGTTCAATCAAACCTCTAAAAATGGGTCAGTAATGTCGACCACAATAGAGCCACTAAGGACTCAAATCATATTCGAGGTACCCCGGTTTCCAACAAATAATAAGGGACTTCCACATAAGTAAATAGTCTGGGCTCAATACCATGACATTACTTGTAGCTAGAACTAACATTTGTCCATTTCCTTGCAGTCACTATCCCCTTTTTGGTTCATACCAGGGTGTGAGGCTCACAAAGTAATGCTATACACAAAGCTATGCCTAAATAAGCTATGCTTTGATCATCAACCACAAGCCTCTGCTTTTCAACAAAAGCCTTGATCATTTGCATCTTAGCATGCCACATTGTCAGTCCATACCATACCATTGATTTCTGTCAATATATAACCTCTAAGATCGTACGTCTCAGAGAAGGGTGTTAAGCAAGAGAATAAATTCTCCGCCACCAAATAGATATATATATTTAGCAGAGATCAACGAATACATCATAAAAGAATACAATGTTAGACATACCATCCATTTACAAGCCCGTTCTGGGCCTAAACGAAATCGGAGGCACCTTATTCCTCGTCCTATATGTCCAATACAGGAGAGAGGTCCTTGCATATCCGTCGATCTACAAGTACGTTTAGACGATCACCACTTATTACCTTGTCTTGGGTGTACGGCCCAATCAAGACATCAGAAATCATCCAAACGATGTGAAGAACTCCGGTCTTCAACCACCGTATTCATCTTCGACTCTTGATCGTCGTAGTAATTATTCAGAATGGGTTAAACCCGGTCTTTCCAAATAATTTGCGTATTTTATAATCAAGTGCCATAAAATCACATCAGACGCCTCATCCCGATTCAGAATATCCTTTTAATAAAGATTCACATTACTTGGGAAAGGTTCCATTAATTTTATCAAAGATAAATTCTTTTAAATTTATTCTTTAATCTTCCTAAAATTAACAAGATACATTAAAACATTAATTTGGTTTTAATCTCCAAATATCATTACTTAATGATTATTCAAATTTAAGAAATTAATCTTATCTTTAACTGGGTTAAAGAACCAATGTCATTAAAAACACAGTTCACGATAAACCCAAATCATCTTCCATTAAATATGGAATCTTCACAAAAATCAGATCAATATATAATCGATAAAAATTTCTATATCAGACTAATAATATAAATGGAATAACGACAACGCCTTTTAAATTCCATATATAGTTTGCAGAAGCTCATCTCGATTATTACCAAATCGAATTCTGTTCAATTCCAATTTAATATATTAAAGTAGAAAACATTACTTTGGAAAATTTCCATTTAAATCTTAATAAAAGATTTATAAATTCCATGTAAATATTAAGAAAATATTTATAAATTCCATATTTTCACTGTTAATTGGGATTAAAGAACAAAAGTTGTTTAAAACGTAGTTCACGATATACCCACAATCATCTTTCATTTCAATTCTAATTAAACATTAATTAATTAGTAAACTTCTCTAAATCTTAATTAAAATTTTATTCTTTTCGCATGGGGTTTTAAGAACAGTTTTGTTTATGACACCATTCACGATAAACCCAAAATCCAATTTATTTGATTTAATTCCAAATAAATATTAATTAATTGGAAAACTCCATTAAATCTTAATAAAAGATTTATTCTAGTTAATAACAAGTTCATTTCGATAAAAATATATTTTTATCTTTTTAAATATGTAATTTTTCATCCAAATCTTTCCAAGCCACTTATTATAATTTTACATAATTTTTCCATATTTTTAATAATTTTATTATCGCCCGTACAGTCGGTTTCCAATAACGGCCACCGAACTGCATCTATAGCGACCTTTTCAAATTTGATTTGGACATAATTCCAAATCCAGTCGTTAGATTTCAAAATTCTTATATTCATTGGAAAGCTCTTTTCGATACGAACCCAATGGTTTCGGTTTTAGGAGAATCTGACATTCGGATCTCCCGCTACATAAATTTGAAGTTAATGGTCGAAATTCACGAACGGTCGCTGCGCGGCGCGTTCTATTCAGGCCATTTAAATATATAATATATATATAATATATAAATCGTCGATTTCCATTTGGTTCATATTTATAAAATATTTATAATTTCATTTTGGAATGCTTCCAACTTCATTTTCAGTTTTAAATAAAAATTGAATATTCTATATCTTTATCATATTAAAATGATAATATTTTCAAAATATTATATTTTGAAATCACTTCTTTTCAACATTCATTACAAAATGAATAAAATCGATTGATAAACCCGTTCAGGTTAAAATGGCGTTTACTACTTAACTCGGCTTCATATTTTTATGTCTGTCCAAAGACGGACATCGAAATCATGATTTTATTCTTCACTGAATATTATTTTAAAATGTTCATTGTTTTAAAATATTTTTTATTTTCGGATATTCTTTATATTAAAATAATCTTTTACATTAAAATGTTCTTTTACATTAAAATTTTCCTTTACGTAAAAATGTTCTTTACATTAAAATGGTTCTTTTACCTAAAAATGTTTCTTTTACATTGAAATGTTCTTTTATGTAAAAATGATTCTTTTACATTGAAAATGATTCTTTTATATAAAATTGATTCTTTTACATAAAAACATTTCTTTTATATAAAAATGACACTTTTATATAAAATTGATTATTTTACATAAAAATGATTCTTTTATATAAAAATGTTCTTTTATACAAAAATGATTCTTTTATTCTAAAATGTTATTTTATTCTAAAATGATCTTTATATTCTAAAATGTCTTTTATATTTAAAATGTATTTTTTTAGTCTAAAATGTCTTTTGTAAAACATTGTTTATTATAAAACATTCTTTATAAAACATTGTTTATTATATAACATTCTTTATTATGTAACATTATTTATTATACAACATTCTTTATTATGCAACATTATTTATTATTAAAATACACATGTTAAGTGTAACATTTCTAATGACAAATCCTACTTTGACAAGTAATTCTTTTTATCTAAATAAACACGTTAAGTGTAACATTTCTAATGACAAATCCTACTTTGACAAGTAATTCTTTTTATTTAAATAAACATGTTAAGTGTAACATTTCTAATGACAAATCCTACTTTGATAAGTAATTATTTTTATTTAAATAAACATGTTAAGTGTAACATTTCTAATGACATATCCTACTTTGACAAGTAATTCTTTTTATTTAAATAAACATGTTAAGAATTGTAACAACCCGAAAATCCGAGCCAATTTAAAATATTGGTTTTGGCAATATTAGTGAATTTTGATTATTTAAAATGAATTATTTTAAATAATAACGACGAGAAAATTATTTTGAATGGAATTCAAACGTATATTTTATATATATCGTCGTTAGTTATTTATAATTATAAAAGGAATTGAAAATGGCGCGGTAGTTCGATAATTCGATTTCAAACTTCAATTGAACATACCGGGTGCAAAATAAACCGGATTTTAGCGAAACTAAAAATATTAGAATCTATTTAATAATATCTTTCCAACGAATCCGAAAAATCGAAATTTCATAGCGGGGATAAAAAGATATAAATGAATATTTATAATTTAATATCACTATCACATTAATATATTTTTAATATGTTAAACATTTCAACATCACAAACAGCACACAATATAATCAATTTAAATCATCCATGGTCTGTGGACGAGGATTGTGATCTAACAGACACCGTATACAATTTATAATGATTATACTGATAAAAATCTACATTGGCAATTCTATATATCTTTCAGTTATGAAAATAAATAAATAACTGTTCTGAAATTTTAGTGAGGAGTTCTAACCTTTAATTTCCACTCTATCATTCCTTAACTGTACGTTTTGGATTCTGTTTGGCTTTGCAGACAGTTCCTTCGCAATCTGTTTCACGCGGTATATGTTAAAAACCACATTTTTAAAACAACGCTCTATATATAAAAATCAGATTTTATTCTAGTGTTATTTATGTAATAAAAATCACATTTTTAAAACTGTTCTATATATATTTTTAAAAATCATATTTTTATCACAATGTTATTTATGTAAAAATTCTATTTTTAAAACAATGATAATTATAAATTTAAAAACAATGCTAATTTTATGATTAAAAACAATGATAATTATATGATTAAAAACAATTCTAATTATATAATGAAAAACAATGCTAATTTCATAGTGCAAAACAATGCTAATTTTATAATGGAAAACAATGCTAATTTTAAAATGGAAAACAATGCTATTTTATAATAGAAAACAATGAGAATTTTATAATGGAAAATAATGCTATTTTATAATGGAAAACAATGCGAATTTTATAATGGAAAATAATGCGAATTTTATAGTGGAAAACAATGCTATTTTATAATGGAAAACAATGCGAATTTTATAATGGAAAACAATGCTATTTTATAATGGAAAAAACAATGTGAATTTTATAATGGAAAACAATGCGAATTTTATAATGGAGAACAATGTTCTTTATGTTTTAAAGACAATGTTCTTTATATTTTAAAACAATGTTAATTTTATTTCCAAATCAATGTATACTTTTATTTCCAAAAACATTGTATATTTTTATTTCAAAAACATTGTATAATATTATATATTTTCATTTCAAAACATTGTAATTTTTATTTCAAAAACATTGTATATTTTTATTTCAAAAACATTGTATGTTTTTTATTTCAAAACATTGTTTGTTTTTTTATTTCAAAACAATGTATGTTTTTATTTCAAAACATTGTATGTTTTTATTTCAAAACATTGTATGTTTTTTATTTCAAAACATTGTCTTTCCATTTATAATTTTTTTTTAATATTTAAAATCAATGCTTTTTTTATCAATTCTATTTTAATAAAATACTTAAGTCATTAATTAAACTATTAATTACCCTCAAAGCAAATCTGAGCCATTGATTTCCAAATCCAATGGCCTACGGCCTTTCTTCCTCTCGCGATTTTTTCCCAGGTCCTCGTTCTTCTTTCTGGTTTCATAAGAACCCATCGTCGACTCCGATTAACCCTCCTCCGCACCCCCAGTGATCTGCCGGACGTTGATCAGAAACCGCCACCCTAAAGCTCCCATTGTCGCCTATCACCACCCACCATAGCACCGAGTTCGATCTCCCCATTGACCAAGAAATCATCTCCAAAGTCGCTGACTTTCAAGCTTGAAATCGGTTTCCACAATCACCAAAAACACATCATAACCGTTGATACGCAAGATCTCATCATGCTCTACCTATTTCAGTTATAATTTTCTTCAATTGATCGATTGATTTTGGGATTTTTAATGTATGAAATCCGCTACGTTCTGGCCCTTGATAGCATAGAACAATGGCTATAAAAAGAGGGAACCCTAGGGTTTCAATTAAAGGGTATTTATAGCCTATTTATTTTATTATTTAACTCTATAAATTCAAATTTTATTTATTTATTGCTCCTAACTCCAACGACAGTTGCCATAGCTAAATACCCCTATTCCGAGCACAATGGGATATGTTTCGTAAGCCAATTCGACTGTTACGATATGTTTTTCTTTAAATTAAAATATAAATCAATATATTGAATTTTTAATGTACATTTTAAATTACCGGGGCCACATACTGACTTCGAAAATTCCAGAAAAATTATATCTGGCAATGATTGGACAATACGGTCCTAACAAAATTAATTTCATCGAATTTGAAAACTGTTTGAGAAATGGCCTTTTTTTGGTCAATCCAATTCAACTGAAATTGACCAAACACGTTTTAATTTGCCACGCTCACATATTAATTCCAAAAATTATAAAATTGGAATCTAGTCATAATTTGACATTTCGGATCCAAAAAAGTGGTCTCGTCGAAAACGGAGGTCGTTTGCAAAATATTTATTTTTAAGGGCTAAATCTTATATTAAAATATATATAAATTTTACGGCGACTTTTCTAAATTTTAAATTGGACATAACTTTCAATTCCCGTTATGAAATATGGATTTTTCACATATGTTGGAAAGATATTTTTAAACAGATTCAAATATTTCTTGTTTCAATGAAATCTGATTATTTTGAATCCTGTACATTCATTTGAAATTGAATTTTCAAACTGCCGCGCCATTTCAGGCTCATTATATAATTAAAATAAAATTATTCGTTCCAACTTCGATTTAAATAAATTTTTCGTTGTTATTTTTTAAACTAAATTATTTTAAATATTAAAATCCATTAAAATTTCTAAAATTAAAATTTTAAATTGGTTCCAAATTTCCGGGTTGTTACAATCTCCTCCACTTAAAATCTTTTCGTCCTCGAAAAGGAATGTTGCTGAAAGTTGTTTAACTAACCAACTCAACTTTCATTTCTAATCAATTTTCAATTCAGTTCAATACTAAATTCGATTTAGCTAAATTTATCATTCTTTATCATATTGGTTAAATTAGTTATCATTCCAATATTTTAGTTACACTAATTATCAAACATCACAACCAACAATCAATTAGGTGATTAACTTTTCAATTATATATATATATATAACTTTTATATATAGTTAAAAATCATATTTTTGATGCTAAATCACAGCAATATGTTTTTCTTTAAATTAAAATATAAATAAATATATTGAACTTTTAACGTACATTTTAAATTACCGGGGCCACATACCGACTCCGAAAATTCCAGAAAAATTACGTCTGACTATGTTTTAACAATACGGTCCTAACAAAATTAATTTTATCAAATTTTAGAGACCGTTTTAAAAATGGCCTTTTTCTGGTCGATCCAATTCAACTGAAATTGACCAAACACATTTTAATCTGCCACGCTCACATATTAATTCCAAAAATTATAAAAATTGGAATCTAGCCATAATTTGACATTTCGGATCCAACCAAAGTGGTCTCGTCCAAAACGGAGGTCATTTGCAAAATATTTATTTTTAAGGGCTATATCTTATATTAAAAAATATATATATTCTACAACGACTTTTCTAAATTTTAAATTGGACATAACTTTCAATTCCTATTAAGAATCTGGGTTTTTCACATTCGTTGAAAAGATATTTTTAAACAGATTCAAATATTTCTAGTTTCACTGAAATCCGATTTATTTTGAATCATGTACATTCATTTGAAATTGAATTTTCAAATTGCCGCGCCATTTCAGGTTCGTTATATAATTAAAATAAAATTATTCATTCCAACTTCGATTTTAATAAATTTTTTGTTGTTATTATTTAAAATAAATTATTGTAAATATTAAAATCCATTAAAATTGCTAAAATAAAAATTTTAAATTGGTTCCAAAATTCCGGGTTGTTACAACCCTGATCAGTTCTGATTGACACACACATGTGCACATATTACTTATGTGTCATGTATGGTCTTCTGATTAACACATAACTTATTTATGTATTGCTATAGCTTATTTAACCTTCTGCTTGAAATCCAACAAACTTCTATCTTAATTATAAACACATTAATAGCAGGTTATTACCAGATTTTCTCCTTTGCATTTGCACATACATATATTGATCATATGAATTGTTCATGCTCCCAAATTTGGTATTAACCCTTAATCTGAAGCATATGTATTCAACTAAAGATATAAATAAACTTCATCAAGAATCTTAGCATTAGTACATTAGTTACATCAGTACAGAATTAAACCAAACATAGATTCTTTCATACACCTTTACTGATATACTCAAACTAATACTACTACCTTATCTTAGACAATTCCACCTATTAATTTTACTTCATTATAGAAAGCTTCTAATCCTTCTTCATATTAGATCCAACATAAACTTCAATTGCTACCGGAAATAAATCCTTGAGCTACCTCATTATCAATGAGACACCCAGTAGATTGCAAGGCAATCAATTCAGGTCAGACTATGTTTGGTATGAACACTTATTAAATATATTAATAATGAATGAACACTACACAAATCAGTATGGACATAAGTTATGAACTACAATTATTTTACTGGAAAAGCAAGGTATTATATTCATATATTAGCCATAACAAACACATATACTTCTCCATCATTTTATGTTTTGCCCTCCCTCCCCATTAACTCAGGTTTTTCTTCCTTAAATTGATAAATTCCTTTTTGCTATTAAACACTAAGTATGCCTTGTTTGGGGACACCTCAACTTGTTACCCCAAACATAAAGGTCTTCAGGGCATTACATGCCATGCAAATACTTAATTTCTACACCTTGAAGTTAAGTAGATCAATATCAAACACCCTGGAATTAACAACACCCTTGAATGTGTTTATCACAACTGTTTTTGAGCATCCTCTTGATGTGTAACCCTCCCTTATTTCCTCGTGCTCATTTCATATTAATGACATTACACCCAATAAGCCACAATTTACACACTCAACCAGCTTCACATAGTAGCCTATAACAATCAAGATCATCCAACAAAACATTCTTTCAATAATTTATTTGACAGTATGCACATATACTATGTTGTTTTTACTCAGTAAAATACAAATACTGGGGTATATTCATATACATGCTTTATTACTGCTGGACTTGTTATATTTTCAGTCTGCTGTAAATATATAATTATCTTGGTTAAATAGATCATACGTTCATCCTAATCTATTCACCCATTCATTAATAAATAAGCATAAGCATATACCCACTTGTACACACTGCTTATTGTTAACTATTTAATCCTATCTTCCCAGCAATTATTTCTTGATTCAACAATGTATTTATATAACATGTCCAATCATTTTGTATTCAAATATACCGCATAAATATATTTCACCAACCCTACTACGTAGTATAATTTATATACATTCAAACACAATCCACTGATGCACACATATGAGCATATATTCAAGCATCTATCAGTCAACTAATACATATCAATTCAAACAAGCAAGAATATGAAGATATTTTTCTGGCTGCCTTAGTTTAGATCTTATTGCCCTTAAATATAAATGGATAATAAATGTTCAACATGTTCTCCTAGTATTCACTTGCCCCAAGAATATATTATTTTTTACCACTCTCTCTTGTCCTTCTGCCAATTATTTTATACTAAAATGTGTAAAATAATCCCTAGCTTACTACCTACTAATTTATAGGCATTTTCTAGGGTTTCCTATTTAGGGAAATCCCCATTTTATCTTCTTCATATAGGAAGTTATTTGGGTGTATATGGGGTCTAGAGTAGTCATTTTAGTCTTTCCCAAATAATACTTCATGTTATCTGATTTTTAAACAATATTTCTGGCATCATTTCCATGCTTCACACTATTTGCATGACCCTTTATTCATGTACTACTCATATTTGGATAAATCTGCATATGTGTAAAAATACACCCTTTAATCCATTAGGTATTATATATATGTACATATTCCCATACATATATTACTCCTGCATACATTAAAATAAAAGGTTGTATTAATCATTCTCTCTTTATTTAAAAATTTTACCTTATTGAAATTTCTCCCTGGTTTTTTTTTAAATTCCCTTTAAGAAAATCCTAATAATTAAATTCAATCATTAATTATTTCAAATTACTAACTCTTTGGGTCTTCACACACTCTCCCCTTAAAAGGAATTGTGTACCACAATTAGTATCCCCATATAATTATAATTGTACATAAAACCATGAACATAAAAGAAAACACACCTTTTCCCTTATAATCTGCTTTTCATCAAGGCCTCCTCAATTCATAGAATAGGTCAGGATATTTTGCTCTCATCTTATCCTCAACCTCCCAAGTACAGTCATTAGTGTCTAAACTCCATTGAATTTTTTACCAATCTTATGATTTTATTTCCCAATTTCTTTTCTTCTCTAGCAACTATCCCTACTAGCTTCTTTTCATACACCAAATTCTCTTTCATTTTAACTTGTGTTGGAGATTCTAAAATAGTTCCCTTGTCATTAACCCATCTTCTTAACTGGGATACATGAAATACATCATGTATATTTCCCAATTCTTCTGTTATGCAGTTTACAAGCTAATGCACCTATTTTCTGAAAATTTTTATAAGGTCTAATGTATCTGGGTGACAACTTACCCTCTTTCCCAAACCTCAATATTTTTCTCATGGGTGAAATCTTAAGAAAAACGTAATCCCCTACATTATACTCCATTGGCCTTCTACTCTTATTTGCATAAGCTTTTTGCCTTTGTTGTGCATTCTTCATTCTGTATCTTATTAGTTCAATTTTTTCCAAAGTCTCCTTCACTTGCTCTGGTCCAAGCAACACTTTTTCTCCCACTTCTAACCAACACGCTGGTAATAAACAACGCCTTCCATATAGGGCTTCAAATGTTGCCATCCCAATAGTTGATTGAAAACTATTATTATATGCAAATTTAGCCAAATATAAGTGGTTTTCCCAACTACCTCCAAAATTTAAAAGACATGCTCTAAGCAAATCTTCCAAAATCTTGTTCATTATTTCTGTTTGGCCATCAGTTAGGGGGTGGTATGATGTGCTCAAGCATAACTCCACTCCCATGGCCGCTTGAAAACTCCCCCAAAACCTAGAAGTATACAAAGAGTCCCTATCACTTATGATTGTCATTGGAACCCCATGCAGCCTTACCACTTCTTTTACAAATAATTTTGCTAATTTATTTGCATTTCTATCAGATCTTCTGGGTATAAAGTGTGCAGACTTTGTCAATCTATCTACCACTACCCATATACTATCATTACCCCTTTGAGTTTTTGGCTGTTCATCTATAAAATCCATTGAAATACTCTCCCATTTCCACTTTGGAACTTCCAATGGTTGCATCATCCCTGAAGGCTTTTGGTAGTCTGCCTTGACTTGTTGGCATGTCATACACTTTGATACATGTCTTGACACCGCTGCCTTCATCGTTGGCCACCAATAAACTCTTCTTAAATCATGATACATTTTTGTTGACCCTGGGTATATGGTATACTTTGTTTTATGATGCTCATCTAAAATTTCTTTCTTTAATTCATCATCATCTAGTACATAAAGCCTCCCATTTTTCCTGAGATACCCTTGATCATCTAGTTCAAAAATTTTATTGCCATTTCAACCATCAATAACTCTTTCTTTTCTTTCAGTTGCTTGTCTTTTTCTTGCATCTTTCCTACTTTTTCTGTCATCTTTAACTATATGGAAATCAGGCTTAACTTCCCATATTCAACCATGTCACATGTATTTTCCTGGAATCTCTCCTCCCCATTATCTATCTCTATTTTGTTGAGTAGGGGTTAACTCCTTGAATTAATTTATCATTAGTCTTGCCAATTTTATATGTTGTCTACTCAGGGCATCTGCCACTTTTTTGCATTTCCAGGGGAGTATAAAATATCTAAATCATAAGCAACTAAAAATTCTACCTACCTATGCTGCCTCATGTTAAGATCTTTTTGGAAAAATAAATATTTAATGGACTTGTGATCTGTATACAATTCAAATTTTGTTTGTAATAAATAATGTCTCCATAATTTCAATGCATAAACAATAGCATCTAGTTCTAAATCATGTGTAGCATGCCTGGTTTCATTCACTTTAAGTTGTCTTGATGCATAAGCAATAACTTGACCATGTTGCATGAGTACTGCTCCTAATCCAGATTCACTGGCATCAGTGTACACAACTAAGCCTTCATTCCCCTCTGGTACTTGTAAAATGGGTGCTTCTATCAATGCTTTCTTTAAATGTTCAAATGCTTCTTCACATTTTTTTGTCCATATATATGGTTGCTCTTTCTTAGTCAGTTTAATTAATGGTATAGCTATCCTTGCAAAATCCTTTATAAATCTTCTATAATAGCCTGCCATTCCCAAAAATGACCTTACTTTAGACATTTGTTGGCCTTCTCCACAATTGCACTGCCATCACTTTACTTGGATGCTTTGTTATGCCTCTATGACCTACAAATTTAACTTCTCTTTTTAAAAATGTACACTTTGAAAATTTGGCTTTTAAATCATGCTCTCTTAATCTTGACAAAACTAGGTGTAAATGGTCCTCATGTTCTTTTTCTGTCTTAGAATAAATCAATATATCATCAACAAACACTAATACAAATTTATCTAAAAAATCCCTGAAGGTTCTATTAATTAAATCTACAAAGCTGGATGGTGCATTTATTAAGCCAAATGGCATAACCTTGAACTCATATAATCCATACCTTTTGTTGAATGCAGTGTACTTAACACTTTCTTCCTCCACCTTCATTTGATGGAATCCAGAGGCCAAATCCAACCTAGAGAACACCCTTTCTCCACTTAGTTGATCAAAGAGATCATATATTCTTGGCGGGGGTATTTATTTTTAATGGTGAACTTATTCAATTCTCTGTAGTCTATGCACATCCTCATTGTACCATCCTGTTTCTTTACAAATACTACTGGAGCTCCCCAGCATGAGTTACTAGGTTTGATGAACTTTTTTTGTTCCAGCTCCTCAAGTTGAGTTTTTAATTCAATTAATTCTTTTGGCCCCATTCTAGCGAGTTTCTTGATAATGGGTAATGCATCTGGTATTAATCTAGTTTGAAACTCCACCGTTCTGCTACGTAACACACCATTTACTTCCCCAAACACATCAATATACTCATTGACTACTGAAATTTTTTCCAACTCCACATCCACTTTTTCTTCATTTAGGCTCCATATTCCTCCTAGACAGTTATTCTTCTCCATTTTACACTCCACTAACATTCTTGTAACGTCCCGATTTTTGACTAAGATTGTAATACAGTTGATTATGGATTTAATTTAATAATTGAATTAAATAATTCTAGAACAATAAATATTGGGTAATTTCAAGAATATATATATATACATAAATGGTTTAAAATATCTTAATTAATGTATATATATGTTTATAGATCAAGTAAGAAATGTCTTGTTATATTGTTTTATATTTTTATATATTTGTTTTTACTCTTGTAAAAATATAGTAATATTTGATTTGAAATATTTTAGCAAATTAGAAATTTTAAAATCCTATGCATACATTTATTTGGTTAATTATATATATATATATATGATAAATGTTGTTTTAACACCTTATTTGCATAAGTTCTTATCGAATAAACAAATAGAAATATTTATATTAAAATTTAATTACTTCATTTTGAAGTATAGGAAGATATAAAATTAATTTGGTTAGATTGGATAAAATCAAAGTATTTAATAACTTAGATTTTAGCCTTAGGGTCAAAGTAAAGCTTTTATGTCCTTTTTCATATAACTTAGTACACATCTAGATGTGCAGATACTTCATACTTAGGATCCAAGTCTGTGCAAATATCTCCTTATAGCACATGGCTACATGATCATGTAGGCTGCACGCATGCCATGATAACTCATTTTTGCACATGGATGTAAAATTCTAAGACTGCCGTATTGTTATTTCACATCTTAAAACTAGCTACCTTATTCAGTCAACCTATATACACCTGCATCCAGCTAAAACTATACTTGTTCCTTAAATCAAAAATCAATGCATAACGATGAAAATAGGGCTCCATTTTCTTTCAATCAACTTCACATAGCTATGCAGGACCTAGCATTTTCTTTCAACCAGTATGACAGTCTAAATTCTACCAACAAAAGGCTAGAAGCTACACATTAATTTACAACTTATTTCACCTATAAATATATATTGTATCTGCACAAATATATACCTACACAAGTCACAACGAAATGGCAAAAGAAATTGGAAGGAAATGGAAGTGTGGAGTTAGAGCAAAAATGACACAACTAGTAAAAAACAGAGGAATAAAGGATGGAAGGCAAGTAAATAAATATGCCTCTTTCTAAGTTGTTTCAGTACATCGACATACAGAGACACTTAAATTAGTTTGAACTTATTGTATGGTAAGTTGATTAAGGAAAACTATATTTCAGTATATCCCTGTATGTTTACATATTGTATTACAATATGTGTTTTGCTTATGATTTTTAAGGTGGATCTTAATCCTATGGGTATTTTAGTTTATAATAAGATCAAACCCACTGGGTAATCCTTGTACATTGATACCAAGACTGTTAAGTTAAAATATAAGCCTAGAAGCTGAAATGCTGATAAAAATAATAGTGAACATATTGTGAGTAGATTCCACTTTCAACATTCCATTTTATATTACCATTTGATTATAATATTGATGGATGTTTTATATATGTGTATATATATTTGTGTGTGTGTGCCTTTGCTTGTTTATCAGTTCTAAGCCATCACTTGTTTGTATGATGAAATTGAAGCTGGTTTATCCACAAAAACTTATTTGTAAGATTTCAAATCAGTAAAATAGTTCACCCCTGTTAACTTAAAAATCATTCACCCCGATTCTAGTGAGTTATAATATTTGAGATCTACGCGGATAGTGCTTGTTTATATCTATAGTGAATTTTAAAAATATATGCGACATATATAATATTGTAAATCAACATATATTATTATATACAGTGTAACTAACTTAGAAACTTAAAATTTTGAATATTGTAAATTTATGGTTCAGGCATACAAATGGATTCGTTGGATTAAATCATGAATTTTAAGAATTAAATCAATAAATTTAATACTGCGGTTGTCGAGGAACTCGGAGTTCATCTGTAAAGGTATTTTTAGGGTTTTCTGGCGATCCTATGAATCAGAGATCATGGGAATTTGATTGGAGAAGCGTAGCATAGTGGGAATTATGGGAAAAATATCCAACTATTTTTACACTTGATGATTTGTGCAAATTTGTTTGATTTAGGGATTTTAGGCACTATTCGAATAAAGAACTTTAGTGTTGAACTACGGCGTGTTAGTATGATCGAGTGCATAAAATTTCTGGTAGGAAGTCGGTGTGCGTGTCGACTTCACTCTGGTGAAGTTTGGGGTTTAACGACGTAGTACAGTGATGTAGGGAAGCGTTCTGGTGATGGGGTGTTCAGTGGGAATTTGAGTAAAAGTATGAAAATATGATGTTGTCGCTCGGGGAGGGGTTTTGGTTTGTGGACGATGTCAGGAGGCAGAGAGGGGTTTTTGTGTAGGGCCGTGACCGATGTAGGTAGATGTACGGAGTGGTGCAGGTGCACCAGTGCACCACTGTGCACATGAGTACTAGAAGAAGAAGAAGAAGAAGGAGCTGAAGCGCGAGATTCTTATTTACTGTACTAACCATTTTCGCATCATGTATTATCAACCTTGAATGGTGTTTGAGTTTGAAGCCTGAGGATTGAGTTATGTATGGAAATAAAGAAGCAAGGTAAAATTAAACAAGTGACAGGAAAACAGATGCAAGCAAAGAAGAGAGCTTGTGTGGAGAGGGCTTTTGGGCCGGAGATTAAATCACAAAATCAAAAGTAAAGAAATAAAAATGTTTGGTTGGTGACGGCCTGTTTTGGCCTAGAACGATTAATATAAGAAAGAAAAATTTAAGTAAAGAAAGGAATAAAATAAATAAAGGGATAGGAAAAGGATATTTTATAAAATAAAATAAAAAGGATTTTTTCAAAGTAAATCTAATATAAAAGAGAAGCGGTGATTTGTATGGTTGATAAAACCGGGAAAGAAGATGGTAGTCGATCGAACAAGGATCATTGTAAATAGAGTACTTGGTCAGAGAAAAACAAGTTAATTTAAATAAATAAATACAAATAAACTATTTTTTTCATAATTAAGAAGAACACAGATTCACTTAATTTTTTAAAGATCTAGATATGTGGTTCTAGTCAATAATATATCATAAGAAATTAATGATAGCTAATGATCAGTATTTGTATGTGGTGATAAACTCAATTGTTTTGAAAATAAACATTTAATAAATTAACTTATATATGTGTGTGTGTGTGTATATATCGTAAATCAAGAAATGATTTATGAGTTGAACTAACAACGAGTAAGTTAAATATTGAAACCTGAAGTATGAAGATTGACAGAATTTGATCCTTTGGTATTATTGGTGGATGGAATCAAGTTGTATGATCAAAGCATCCAGAAGGAACGATATTCACAATCCAAAGTGAATAAAGTAGTGGCAAATATTTTGCAGATAAGGATGGTTATGAAGAAAATGGGTAGACCGGTAACCATGAGATTTTTCTAAAGTTCAAGAAATAAATAAAATATAAATGATTTGGAAGGAGATGTGAATTGGAAATCGAATAAGTTAAAATAGGAAAACATCATTTATTTTCCGTTTTAAATAAGATATAAATTAATTGAACAAGTATTCTAAAGAAAGGATATAATATTTATATTTTAAGACATATATATCATAGTACGAATTATAACAATACTGTTATATTTAATGAAAATAAATGAGATTCTTAAATTACATAAAATCTTAGATAAATAAGATTTGGAAATAATATTTTTCCAAGATCAACCGATTTATTAATGACAATTATTTAAATTATTGAATTGTGATGGATTGTGTTGTGTTTAATTATAATGTTGTGATATGTCCCAATAAACTTATTCAGTTAAATTTAATCAATTATATGTCTTATGCAGGTAATATTAAACTACTGTTGAAATCTAGAATTAGGTAGATAAGTACTGATATTATTAGATATTGAAATTTGTTGAATATGATAACCTGATTCCTTTAAGTATCACTTGTCCCTAAAAGATATTAATGTTCATCGATTCAAAGAGACTCGGATAGGTTTTCTAAATGGAATCCAAATACCACTTTGTTTCGAGCTAGGTGTTAATTAGTTTAAAGTCCAAAAGAAGACCCCTGAAGAGGGAGTTTATGTAAGGGTTGTTCTGTCAATCCTAGTTATAAATTGCTTAAGATGGATTTACAGAATAGTGCCTTTGGTTTGTCCAGTCTTAGGACAACTTGTATGGACGAATGTCTGACAGAGTATACCTAACAGATCATGTAAGTTGATCTTGTAACGTCCCGTATTTTTGGCAGCCAAATACTTTATTTATTTTAAATATTTTTATTTGGAAAATAAAAGGGTTTTAATATTTAAATCGCTATTTAAACGAAGTTTGAACATTATATATTCATATAATTATAAAACGAGCCCAGAACAGCGCTGCAGTTCGTTAAATAGAGTTTTGAACTTCAACTGGATATACAGAGTCCGTTTTAAATCGGATTTCTGTGAAACAAGAAATGTACGGAGCAGGTGAAGTATATTTTTCTAGTGGAAGAGAAAAATCGGGATTTCGTCATGTAGATTGGAAGTTATGCACAAATCAATTTGGCAGAAAAACAGCGTCGTAATCGTTTATCGACCGTAACGGTTTATTGGATATAACTGCATATCGGTTTCGAATTTAGACTAGGCTCTTTTGAGGCGTAGTGATAATTTAATTTTTAGAATTTTACTGTAATTTTTAATTAAATAAATAAACAACTTTTTATTTGGAGTATTTTGCACCCTTAATCAGCGATTTTGGGATTTCACAATATAAGTTAAACTACCAGTATTATTATATTTTTGGGATCGCGACACCTCACTGAACACGACTGTATTTTTATTTCAGTCTGCAACGCTCATACATGAATACATAGTGGTGTAGGTAACTTTATTTGAATGGTTAACTGGTCAAACGAACTCAAAATTCAACGAAACAAGTTTCATACGAAACCTTAGGAAGAGGTCTAGTGAAATGTCAAGGCCTCATATTTTTAGGATTTTTTCTGTAATTTTAAAGAATTAATGCTCGGTGTTTTTCATCGATATTTTCTAAGGGATTTTCGCAAACGACGTCGGATTTCGACGAAACCTGTCCCATTGGATTCGGAATATTTTTTTATGTTAGGAATAGGTGTCTTCATCTCAATTTGGGATCGTATGTAGTGATTTTTAACACGATTTCTCCACGACGAAGTTTCGGGCATTAAAATATTATTAAATCAAACCCAAAAGTTACTCTTTCCCATTTCTTTCCCATTCGTTTGTCCCTTGCGTCCCAATCTATCACCTTACTTGCATGCCAAAGCTGATGTTACTTGCGCACAAATCCATCTCAAAGAGTGCCTTAGCGACCAATCTGTCAGTACCGTACAGTCTTACCCTTTTTACACCATGCCTTCATAACTATTTTAAATCTGTAGCAACCCTAAACATGAGGATTGAACGGACGGCACACTGAAAAGAAAATCTACCCAACACCCTATGTAATAAACAAAACAGGACCTAGGAAAGTGGAACCGTGGCGACCAAGTCACCACTAGCACATGCTGGCCTATATTATAGCCAACCTAAAAATAAATAAATATTTATATACCGTGGCCACCACGGAAAACTCTTGCTATAAATACATCGTCCATTTCTTTCATCTCGATTGCGCAAGGAAACAAACTGAAACCCTCCTTTACAGTTTAAAACAACTTGTTCCCTTTTCTGTTCCACACCCAAACAACAACAGTGAAACCTTGCGTATCATTATGCATGGGTTTGGAATGTTTGAGGAACACGTGCGGTGGGTAAATGCGGCATACGGGGGGGACTGGAAATGGGTTTGTGCACTTTGGCACTAACGTGTAGAGAAAGAAAAAAAAAAGAAGGGAAAGAATGGCTGAAACATTTGGAGCTGAAGGAAGGCAGCACAGAACGTGTGCTGCATGGGAAGTGTGGACTTCGGTCCTTTTCCCCTTAAAAAAAAAAAAAAAAAAAAAAGAAAAAAGGAAAAATTATTGATGTGAAGCAGCAAGAAGAAAATGGAGAGAGAGAGGAGCAGCAATTCAAAAACAGTTGAACAGAGAAGAAAGGCTTTTAACGTGAACCTAAAAGTGACTGAGCATGCCTAATCACGGTGAGTTTTCTAGGTAGCCTGGGTTCATTTAAGTTGATTAATACCATATATAACATATGGAGACGGGCGTGGTCTGTTGAAAAGGGTTACACTTGTGCTTAACTAGTTTTAAATTGTGCCAACTGAAATAGTGCGCACCTGGAAAGGTCTCAACATGCCTAACCATGTTTTTATGCGCTGATCAAGTTCATGAACCTGTCTAAGCCTAGTAATAGCCTAATTAAGTTTAGTAGTATATTTAGATAATATAAGGCGCCCACTTTAGTTTGCCTGATCCATATTCACCTTGTCCAACAAATGTTTTGTCATGGCCTTTCTAATCAAAGTGTTGTTCAACGTCCATGATCAAATATTAATATGAAACGACAATTAGTTTGGACGTGTCGAAAACATATCTGTTTGTTTTAAAGAAAAACAAATGAAAATTTAGTCGTATATTATAATATGAGTAACACGTTCATATACAGAATCGGACCAAAACAAGGAGCAAGCGTAACATGATGGGACTGGATTTGTCGGAATTGGCAGCTATGAAGATTTTAATTGAATTAAACGCCCGTTTAATTTGATTAAAACAAACCGTTTCAGCGACGAACGAAATCCGAGGTGAGTTAAACTCACTCAGTTCTCCCTTCTTATATTTTATATAAGTCGGGTTTTATAATTGTGTGCTATGCTTGTTTATGGTTGTTGTTTGTTCGTTCGTTGTATGGGCTGAAACAGTTAAATTAAACGATGGTTTAATTTAATTGAAAATTAATCGTTATTTATAACGATTGAATCCAAGTGAGGTAACTTACCTCAGTGGTTACGTTTATAACACTATAAACGTTATAATCAAATAGTTGAATGCTTGAACTGTTGTTATTATCCCGGTATTGACTGTTACGGTTATTATTGACCGTTATTATTAAACTGTTCATGTCATCTATTTAGATGGAAACCGAATATTGATTAGCCATTTTGAACTGAATAACGTTATCAATATGGTTATATTGTTTGTTATTGAATGTGAAATTAGTTCATATTTCACGGTTTGGTACTACAGTAGTCATTTGCCTCCTTAGTACCGTCAATCAAAAGAAATGATTTGTCGAAATCAATATGAAGTGGATTTCGAATGGTTTTAAAGAGAGAAACACATTTTTATATGGTTTTGAAATATGATTTTGTAAAAATAATAGTCGAAATTAAATTTATAATTTTTATAAATATAACTTGTAGAGATATAAGATATTATTAACAGTTAAATGATACGAACTTATCGTATTTGAAATGGTTTTAACGATCGTAAAAGGAAGTTTAAACGGGTTTCAAGAAGCGAATTGAAATAATGGAATTCTAAATTATACAAGAATTTATAAAAGAGTTCTTAAGAGTGATATTTTGTCTTAAATAATCATTTTAACAAATGTTGATTAAAATGCTACGAAATAACATTTCGTGAATAAGATTTACAAGTCAATGGATTTGGAAATGAGTAGTGGTTTAGAAATGAGATTTCGGATTTATCAAATGAAATCGCATTTGGAAATATGGATATACATTTATAATTGAGATTTATAAATAGGATTGAGATTTATAAATGGGATTGAGTAAACAAATGGAAGTAAGTTGTATTTCGAAGTTCGGAATGTGGTATTTCGAACTTTGAAATGATTAATCAAAGCAAGCTTATTCCGAGTTTCGGAATGTGATATTCCGAAGGTCGGAATGTTAACTGAAGGCAGAAGTATAAATGAAGTAAAGTTTTGGGATAACGACAATGAATATTAGTTGTCGATAATGAATTACAAATGGGATTGGTAAACTAAGTTAAAGATGTGAACATGAAACAAATGGCGAATTATCGCACTAAATTTACAAGAGATTTTGTAAATGGATATTTAAAGTTGGAAATGAAATCGAATTAGTAAATGAAGTTAGTGGTCTGTAAATGTAACATTTATTGCAAATAAGATGAACTATTTTTAGATAAAAGTTTTTAAAGGATTATTGTATGTTTTAGGCAACGAATAAATGGTCGAGTATGAGTAAAGGGAACTAGATAAGTAAAAAATGGTTTTTGAAATGAAATCTGTAGCATTAATGGTTACAGATAATAAGTTGGATTGTTTGATAAATATCAACATGCGAATTTGGAAAGGTAACGATATGATAACGGTATGAGACATTAATATAAGATTTATAAAGGATTTGTTTTAAACAAATGAATTTGAATTGTTGAAATAATTTGTAATATCATAATAAAGAGATATTAAGGAATTTTCATAAGGATTCTATTTCCAATAGAATCGAAGCTTTGTCGAGATTTAAATCAGATTTTTCAAGAAGAAACGCGTGGTTAATAAACTTCTATTTATTCTGAAAATATGAATGTTGTTGGTCAAGGTCTGAGAGGTAAATAAAATACCCCAACTTGAACGACTCCATGATTATCCCAGAATGATATTAGTTTATAAACGAGAGTGGTTGAGGGAAACATAAGCTATGATTTCCGCAAATGATATTATAAACTGTTTTGAAATTTTATAAGCTGAATATTCTTATTTTACTAAGAAGTAAAGGCGATGTTCCAAATATTGGAAAAGTTAAAGAATATAATTAACGGACGGTTTGTGAAGAGGCTAAATGATACTGGGTATTGAATCAGTGAATCCATTCTCTTTTATGGATGAATGGTTGTTTTATTTGATAGTTAAATAACCGACTATCAAAAATTGGCCCATGCGATTGTTGGTACGGAAAGACCGGGATCGAATTTATATTCGAAAACCATTCCGTCCAGCAAATACGAATACGATGAAGATGCTGATTCAAGATGGAGCTATTGAAGACCGTGGATCTTCATAAGCGGAAGGATTACTAAAATTCTCTGACTTGCAACCAGAGATAAAATGTGATTCTGTCGTAGTTGGAATCTACGGGTTGCAAGGACTTTTCGCTATTGATCCTTGGGGTGATTCCTATATGAGATGCAGTAGGAGAGTGCCTTCGGTTCATCCTGTTCCTGGGTGACTTGTATGGATGGATGTCTGACAGAGTATTTCCAGAAAGGTCACGTACATTGATTTCTTCAACCGTACCAAGAGTGGAAGCGAAGAAGGAAACTTCTTTTAGCTAACACGTAATGTATTGTTGAGGATGTCAATTTGTGACGGTTGATGGATCTGACGATGTGGCATTCGAAGTGAATGTGATGTGCTGATTATGAAGGTAAAGCGTAGCCTCAAGCCTCATCAACCGGGAGATGACAGAAATCGGGCAGGCAGCATGGCTATGTGGGTCGCTCCCATTAGGGTGTATAATCACCTATCTAGAGAAATTTCTTTTGCTTCTTTAATCTATCGATTCTGCCCATTCGGGAACGGTGGTTTGAGTCCAACCGTTGGTGATATACATTCGATACACTCAAGCGAAATGAGTGGTCGGTCATGTGAGGGCCGGGTTGCAAGACGTTCTTGTTGAACCCTGTGTATTCGCCTCTAGAGATACATGTGCGGAAGGTGGTCCCATACCTTGTCAAGTTGGAAATCCAATCTCCAATAAGCGCCCGCGGTTTTGATTGTATACTATATATGTGGAGCGTGAGATGCAAGCGTTCCGCTAGATTTATATTTACTTGTGTTTAGACACTATTATAATATCAGACAAGTTATTGGTTTCAAAATGTTTTGGGTTATCGTAAGGTAAAAACCGTCCGTATTTATGTGTGGATTCGGTCTTACGATTATCCTTTTCTTCCGAAAAGATTTTTACTTTAAAATCAAGTTGTGTGATACCTTAATACTGTGCGAGTTTATCTCACTCTGGTTCACCAGACTGACCCGGTGTTTTGTAAATGCTCGGGTTAGGCCGGGGTGTACAGGTCCAGGTTACCGGATGCTGCGAAGTCCAGAGACAAGCTGGAAGAGTTCAAACATATGGTTATATATATAGCTACTGTTCCGCTGTGTGATTGTATATGAGGACAGGTTATATAACTGTCCAGATATGTTGATGTACTCTGATGCTGTAAGTAATTTTGAAAGCTCTCAATAAAGATTTATTTCTATATTATATTTTGTTCCGCTGCGATGTGAGATTCTGACTCTATGTTGTTTCTTCTTCTTCTTCTATTCTAATATTTCTTTCTTTCTTATCTCACCCTCTAATTTCTTTCTCATAACTATCTGGTGTTTCGATACTTGAGTTCTGACAAGTGATACAGGATTTGTGTATTATTGTCAGGATTCGAGCGTCAAAATCCCCGGGTCGTTACAGTTGGTATCAGAGCAATTGGTTTAGTAATAACCTTGGCTCTGTGGTGTAACTCGATAGAGATTGGGTTAGTAATACCCTAGATTGAGATTGAGTGTATATATACGAGAGCGTATTTGAAAATTTTATATACAAAAGTTTTATGTTTTGAAAAGAGGGTAAATGAAATAATTTTACCCAAAATATATTTTTGTATAGAAAAGAAATTTTTATTAAATCATTGAGATATTAGTGTGTTTGATCGATTGGAATGGGATTCAAATCGAATTAAAAAAAAGTTGAATTGTTACTTAACTTGATTAAGTGTAATTAATTTCAGAATGATATTGTAATTAAATTTAATTGGGAATTAAATGAATGGATAATAATCAAATGTGTGAAACCAAAATAAATATTAATATTGAATGTGAATTCAATAAATTTTGTTTATTTGGTTGTGTATTGGTTGATGGTTGTGAATTGGTTGTTATTGGATGACAAGTAGTTGAATAGAATTCATTAAATGGTTTAACGAAGGTAAGGAAAATAAATTCTAGTGTCAAAAGTTGGAATGAAACTGAATATGAATGGAATTGAAACCAACTAGCGGGAAATTGAATCAAGATATAATATATTAAGCAGAATCAGATTTTGAATTGCGAGACAGGAATCTGAAATGGTGTTGGACTGGTAAGTTAAGAGTTGGAATTGACAATGGATGGAAATTGAGTTAAGAATGAGATTTTGGCTTGAATGCGTGAAGGATTTGGTTCTAAGGATAAAATTGGTATTTTGTTTGGGGATGCATTTTTATATGCTGACAGGGCAGCAGATGGAAAGGATATAATGATATGCCCGACAAAAAGGTACACGTTTATTTCTATATGGGTTTGGTGATTTATGAGCTTATTTGGCAAGCCGCTTGGCTGTTTTATTTTGTTTTAGATTGGGGAAGGCCTAAGAAGGCAAGTTGTAGTTGTACCGATTGAGCCGTATAGAGGAGGTGCTGGCGAAATTTTTTTGAAATTTAAGATGTCAGGAAATTTTCAATATTTTTGGAAATACCTATATATGGTATTGAAATTGGTTTCTAATTTAAATTAATTTGGATTTGGAAATAAATGGGATTTGTAACGTTCTTTTCTTACCTTAGCAATTTCGAGGACGAAATTATTTTAAGGGGGGAAGAATGTAACGTCCCGTATTTTTGGCAGCCAAATACTTTATTTATTTTAAATATTTTTATTTGGAAAATAAAAGGGTTTTAATATTTAAATCGCTATTTAAACGAAGTTTGAACATTATATATTCATATAATTATAAAACGAGCCCAGAACAGCGCTGCAGTTCGTTAAATAGAGTTTTGAACTTCAACTGGATATACAGAGTCCGTTTTAAATCGGATTTCTGTGAAACAAGAAATGTACGGAGCAGGTGAAGTATATTTTTCTAGTGGAAGAGAAAAATCGGGATTTCGTCATGTAGATTGGAAGTTATGCACAAATCAATTTGGCAGAAAAACAGCGTCGTAATCGTTTATCGACCGTAACGGTTTATTGGATATAACTGCATATCGGTTTCGAATTTAGACTAGGCTCTTTTGAGGCGTAGTGATAATTTAATTTTTAGAATTTTACTGTAATTTTTAATTAAATAAATAAACAACTTTTTATTTGGAGTATTTTGCACCCTTAATCAGCGATTTTGGGATTTCACAATATAAGTTAAACTACCAGTATTATTATATTTTTGGGATCGCGACACCTCACTGAACACGACTGTATTTTTATTTCAGTCTGCAACGCTCATACATGAATACATAGTGGTGTAGGTAACTTTATTTGAATGGTTAACTGGTCAAACGAACTCAAAATTCAACGAAACAAGTTTCATACGAAACCTTAGGAAGAGGTCTAGTGAAATGTCAAGGCCTCATATTTTTAGGATTTTTTCTGTAATTTTAAAGAATTAATGCTCGGTGTTTTTCATCGATATTTTCTAAGGGATTTTCGCAAACGACGTCGGATTTCGACGAAACCTGTCCCATTGGATTCGGAATATTTTTTTATGTTAGGAATAGGTGTCTTCATCTCAATTTGGGATCGTATGTAGTGATTTTTAACACGATTTCTCCACGACGAAGTTTCGGGCATTAAAATATTATTAAATCAAACCCAAAATTTACTCTTTCCCATTTCTTTTCCATTCGTTTGTCCCTTGCGTCCCAATCTATCACCTTACTTGCATGCCAAAGCTGATGTTACTTGCGCACAAATCCATCTCAAAGAGTGCCTTAGCGACCAATCTGTCAGTACCGTACAGTCTTACCCTTTTTACACCATGCCTTCATAACTATTTTAAATCTGTAGCAACCCTAAACATGAGGATTGAATGGACGGCACACTGAAAAGAAAATCTACCCAACACCCTATGTAATAAACAAAACAGGACCTAGGAAAGTGGAACCGTGGCGACCAAGTCACCACTAGCACATGCTGGCCTATATTATAGCCAACCTAAAAATAAATAAATATTTATATACCGTGGCCACCACGGAAAACTCTTGCTATAAATACATCGTCCATTTCTTTCATCTCGATTGCGCAAGGAAACAAACTGAAACCCTCCTTTACAGTTTAAAACAACTTGTTCCCTTTTCTGTTCCACACCCAAACAACAACAGTGAAACCTTGCGTATCATTATGCATGGGTTTGGAATGTTTGAGGAACACGTGCGGTGGGTAAATGCGGCATACGGGGGGGACTGGAAATGGGTTTGTGCACTTTGGCACTAACGTGTAGAGAAAGAAAAAAAAAAGGGAAAGAATGGCTGAAACATTTGGAGCTGAAGGAAGGCAGCACAGAACGTGTGCTGCATGGGAAGTGTGGACTTCGGTCCTTTTCCCCTTAAAAAAAAAAAAAAAAAAAAAAAAAAAAAAAGGAAAAATTATTGATGTGAAGCAGCAAGAAGAAAATGGAGAGAGAGAGGAGCAGCAATTCAAAAACAGTTGAACAGAGAAGAAAGGCTTTTAACGTGAACCTAAAAGTGACTGAGCATGCCTAATCACGGTGAGTTTTCTAGGTAGCCTGGGTTCATTTAAGTTGATTAATACCATATATAACATATGGAGACGGGCGTGGTCTGTTGAAAAGGGTTACACTTGTGCTTAACTAGTTTTAAATTGTGCCAACTGAAATAGTGCGCACCTGGAAAGGTCTCAACATGCCTAACCATGTTTTTATGCGCTGATCAAGTTCATGAACCTGTCTAAGCCTAGTAATAGCCTAATTAAGTTTAGTAGTATATTTAGATAATATAAGGCGCCCACTTTAGTTTGCCTGATCCATATTCACCTTGTCCAACAAATGTTTTGTCATGGCCTTTCTAATCAAAGTGTTGTTCAACGTCCATGATCAAATATTAATATGAAACGACAATTAGTTTGGACGTGTCGAAAACATATCTGTTTGTTTTAAAGAAAAACAAATGAAAATTTAGTCGTATATTATAATATGAGTAACACGTTCATATACAGAATCGGACCAAAACAAGGAGCAAGCGTAACATGATGGGACTGGATTTGTCGGAATTGGCAGCTATGAAGATTTTAATTGAATTAAACGCCCGTTTAATTTGATTAAAACAAACCGTTTCAGCGACGAACGAAATCCAAGGTGAGTTAAACTCACTCAGTTCTCCCTTCTTATATTTTATATAAGTCGGGTTTTATAATTGTGTGCTATGCTTGTTTATGGTTGTTGTTTGTTCGTTCGTTGTATGGGCTGAAACAGTTAAATTAAACGATGGTTTAATTTAATTGAAAATTAATCGTTATTTATAACGATTGAATCCAAGTGAGGTAACTTACCTCAGTGGTTACGTTTATAACACTATAAACGTTATAATCAAATAGTTGAATGCTTGAACTGTTGTTATTATCCCGGTATTGACTGTTACGGTTATTATTGACCGTTATTATTAAACTGTTCATGTCATCTATTTAGATGGAAACCGAATATTGATTAGCCATTTTGAACTGAATAACGTTATCAATATGGTTATATTGTTTGTTATTGAATGTGAAATTAGTTCATATTTCACGGTTTGGTACTACAGTAGTCATTTGCCTCCTTAGTACCGTCAATCAAAAGAAATGATTTGTCGAAATCAATATGAAGTGGATTTCGAATGGTTTTAAAGAGAGAAACACATTTTTATATGGTTTTGAAATATGATTTTGTAAAAATAATAGTCGAAATTAAATTTATAATTTTTATAAATATAACTTGTAGAGATATAAGATATTATTAACAGTTAAATGATACGAACTTATCGTATTTGAAATGGTTTTAACGATCGTAAAAGGAAGTTTAAACGGGTTTCAAGAAGCGAATTGAAATAATGGAATTCTAAATTATACAAGAATTTATAAAAGAGTTCTTAAGAGTGATATTTTGTCTTAAATAATCATTTTAACAAATGTTGATTAAAATGCTACGAAATAACATTTCGTGAATAAGATTTACAAGTCAATGGATTTGGAAATGAGTAGTGGTTTAGAAATGAGATTTCGGATTTATCAAATGAAATCGCATTTGGAAATATGGATATACATTTATAATTGAGATTTATAAATAGGATTGAGATTTATAAATGGGATTGAGTAAACAAATGGAAGTAAGTTGTATTTCGAAGTTCGGAATGTGGTATTTCGAACTTTGAAATGATTAATCAAAGCAAGCTTATTCCGAGTTTCGGAATGTGATATTCCGAAGGTCGGAATGTTAACTGAAGGCAGAAGTATAAATGAAGTAAAGTTTTGGGATAACGACAATGAATATTAGTTGTCGATAATGAATTACAAATGGGATTGGTAAACTAAGTTAAAGATGTGAACATGAAACAAATGGCGAATTATCGCACTAAATTTACAAGAGATTTTGTAAATGGATATTTAAAGTTGGAAATGAAATCGAATTAGTAAATGAAGTTAGTGGTCTGTAAATGTAACATTTATTGCAAATAAGATGAACTATTTTTAGATAAAAGTTTTTAAAGGATTATTGTATGTTTTAGGCAACGAATAAATGGTCGAGTATGAGTAAAGGGAACTAGATAAGTAAAAATGGTTTTTGAAATGAAATCTGTAGCATTAATGGTTACAGATAATAAGTTGGATTGTTTGATAAATATCAACATGCGAATTTGGAAAGGTAACGATATGATAACGGTATGAGACATTAATATAAGATTTATAAAGGATTTGTTTTAAACAAATGAATTTGAATTGTTGAAATAATTTGTAATATCATAATAAAGAGATATTAAGGAATTTTCATAAGGATTCTATTTCCAATAGAATCGAAGCTTTGTCGAGATTTAAATCAGATTTTTCAAGAAGAAACGTGTGGTTAATAAACTTCTATTTATTCTGAAAATATGAATGTTGTTGGTCAAGGTCTGAGAGGTAAATAAAATACCCCAACTTGAACGACTCCATGATTATCCCAGAATGATATTAGTTTATAAACGAGAGTGGTTGAGGGAAACATAAGCTATGATTTCCGCAAATGATATTATAAACTGTTTTGAAATTTTATAAGCTGAATATTCTTATTTTACTAAGAAGTAAAGGCGATGTTCCAAATATTGGAAAAGTTAAAGAATATAATTAACGGACGGTTTGTGAAGAGGCTAAATGATACTGGGTATTGAATCAGTGAATCCATTCTCTTTTATGGATGAATGGTTGTTTTATTTGATAGTTAAATAACCGACTATCAAAAATTGGCCCATGCGATTGTTGGTACGGAAAGACCGGGATCGAATTTATATTCGAAAACCATTCCGTCCAGCAAATACGAATACGATGAAGATGCTGATTCAAGATGGAGCTATTGAAGACCGTGGATCTTCATAAGCGGAAGGATTACTAAAATTCTCTGACTTGCAACCAGAGATAAAATGTGATTCTGTCGTAGTTGGAATCTACGGGTTGCAAGGACTTTTCGCTATTGATCCTTGGGGTGATTCCTATATGAGATGCAGTAGGAGAGTGCCTTCGGTTCATCCTGTTCCTGGGTGACTTGTATGGATGGATGTCTGACAGAGTATTTCCAGAAAGGTCACGTACATTGATTTCTTCAACCGTACCAAGAGTGGAAGCGAAGAAGGAAACTTCTTTTAGCTAACACGTAATGTATTGTTGAGGATGTCAATTTGTGACGGTTGATGGATCTGACGATGTGGCATTCGAAGTGAATGTGATGTGCTGATTATGAAGGTAAAGCGTAGCCTCAAGCCTCATCAACCGGGAGATGACAGAAATCGGGCAGGCAGCATGGCTATGTGGGTCGCTCCCATTAGGGTGTATAATCACCTATCTAGAGAAATTTCTTTTGCTTCTTTAATCTATCGATTCTGCCCATTCGGGAACGGTGGTTTGAGTCCAACCGTTGGTGATATACATTCGATACACTCAAGCGAAATGAGTGGTCGGTCATGTGAGGGCCGGGTTGCAAGACGTTCTTGTTGAACCCTGTGTATTCGCCTCTAGAGATACATGTGCGGAAGGTGGTCCCATACCTTGTCAAGTTGGAAATCCAATCTCCAATAAGCGCCCGCGGTTTTGATTGTATACTATATATGTGGAGCGTGAGATGCAAGCGTTCCGCTAGATTTATATTTACTTGTGTTTAGACACTATTATAATATCAGACAAGTTATTGGTTTCAAAATGTTTTGGGTTATCGTAAGGTAAAAACCGTCCGTATTTATGTGTGGATTCGGTCTTACGATTATCCTTTTCTTCCGAAAAGATTTTTACTTTAAAATCAAGTTGTGTGATACCTTAATACTGTGCGAGTTTATCTCACTCTGGTTCACCAGACTGACCCGGTGTTTTGTAAATGCTCGGGTTAGGCCGGGGTGTACAGGTCCAGGTTACCGGATGCTGCGAAGTCCAGAGACAAGCTGGAAGAGTTCAAACATATGGTTATATATATAGCTACTGTTCCGCTGTGTGATTGTATATGAGGACAGGTTATATAACTGTCCAGATATGTTGATGTACTCTGATGCTGTAAGTAATTTTGAAAGCTCTCAATAAAGATTTATTTCTATATTATATTTTGTTCCGCTGCGATGTGAGATTCTGACTCTATGTTGTTTCTTCTTCTTCTTCTATTCTAATATTTCTTTCTTTCTTATCTCACCCTCTAATTTCTTTCTCATAACTATCTGGTGTTTCGATACTTGAGTTCTGACAAGTGATACAGGATTTGTGTATTATTGTCAGGATTCGAGCGTCAAAATCCCCGGGTCGTTACAGATCTCTTCAAACTATGTTTGCTGGCGGAGAAATTCATTTCTCTTAGCTTTATATACTTGGTTTTAGGGAAATCAATTTGTGATTTGACGAGTTTGACGACGTGGCATTCAAAGTGAATAAAGATATGTTGTTCTAACGGTAAGTTATGACCTCAAGCCTCACAACCGGAAAATTACAAAAAATGGGCAGGCAGCATGGCTACGTGGGTCGCTCCCATTAGGGTGTATAATCACCTGTCTAGAGAAATTCCATTTCTTTCCCAATTCTATTTCGATGCTCTCCCTTTCGGGAAACAGTTGTTGATCCCAAACGTTGGTGATATACATTCAATACACTCAAACGAAATGAGTGGTCGGTCATGTGTGGGCCAGGTTGCAAGACTTTCTTGTTGAACCCAGTGTATTCCCCTCTAGAGATATACTATCGGCATGTGGTTCCATACCTTGTCATAGTCGGAATCCAATCTCTAATAAGCACCCGCGGATTTGTTTTTATACTATATATGTGGAGCGTGAGATGCAAGCGTTCTGCTAGATTCTAATTTATCTGTGGAAACCATAGACATTATTATAATATTAGAATAGTTATGATTTCAAAATGTTTTGGGTTGTCGTAAGGTAAAAACCATCCATGTTTATGTGTGGATCAGTCTTACAATTTTCTTTTTCTATCAACAGAAATTTTCCAAGTTAAGTAAACTGTTTAAAATCGTTTACTCACACCAGTACCATGACTGACCCAGAGTTTATTTTTCTATATTTTCCCTAAAATCTTGGGTGCCCAAATTTGTATGGGTTGTCAAGTAGTTCAGGATTTTACAGATGATCTGGAAGGAGCTAAAGCAGGAGACTTCAGAATTAGATATAGATATATATAGTTTATTTCTGCTGTAATGTATATATGATGTACTCTAATGTTATATGTAAGTTCAAATACAGTTTTGTATTTTCCAAATCTTATATATATTAAATTTTATTCCGTAGTGAATGTGAGATCCTGTGTTGTTCAGTTCTTTATTCTATCTCATTCTTCTATTCTAGTTCTTTATCTTTTCTATTTCTTACCTTCTAACTTCTTTCTATTAATGATTCGTATTTTCGTGCAATTTGGGTTAGACTTGAATGGTATGTGGTTGACTCAAAAGGTACAAATTTGCGGGTTGTTACAATTCTATTGCCTCCTTAGATTGCAGTGCTATAGTGAAATTTCCTAAGTTTAAAACTGCTTTATATTTTCTTAACCAATCAATCCCCAGTATGATACCTATGTCTTTATATTTAAAAATATATAGGTCTGCTAGAAATATTTTCCCACATATTTTTAATTCCATACACATACATTTCAGTCCTATTTTACATGAGCTTCCTATAGGACTTTTTACAATTAAAGGCCTATCTGTACTTACACATGTAAGTCCCAATTTATCAACTACATCATAGGATATGAACGAATCTATAGCTCCCGTATCATACATTACTATAATTGGTTGAGTTTTAACATAAAGTATACCTTCCAATTGTCTAGTGCCTTCAGTGTTGCCATCCACAGTAGCCTTTTCCTTCCCTTCCAATGCTTCCATTTTAGTTGGCTTCCATGGCTCTAGGCAATTCTTCTTATTGTGCCCTTCTTTTCCACAGTTATAGAAGATAGAATTAAGAGATGGGCACTGGTTTTTCATATCCCCTTCCTTTCCACACTTATAACGTGTGAACTTCTTCTTAGTACCTATGGCAATTGCTACTTCATTTTTCTTGCTTTCTTTTTCAGCAACTTTCTTATCATAAGGATGTGCTCTCTCTTTACCTTTCTTGTTATTATAAGCCTTGAAATTTCTAAATTTCTCCCTTTCTTTATCATGTTGTTTAAAGGTAAGGGTCAAGTCTATCACCTGATCAAAATTATTTTCTTTTTATGGAAGCATTGCTCTGCTTAGGCTTGCATTAATCCCCATAATATACCTACCATTTTTATCCACTTCATCCCCTATTAACATTGTGCCATACTTAGAGACTTTCAAACCTTTGTGTGTACTCTATCACACTCATTGTACCCTTCTTTAGCCTAATAAACTCCTCAAGTAGTGACTCCTTAGCTGATGGCAGAATAAACCTAGCTTCAAGCATGTCTTTGAATTGATTCCATGTGATTTCCCGCTCTTGCCTTCCTGCTACAACAACCTCCCACCAGTCGAGTGCAACTCCTTTTAACCTTCTGGAAGCTATTTATCTTTTCCTTTGATCATTCACTTGCATGTCAGCAAAAATTCTTTCCAAAGTTCTTAGCTAAGTTTGAACTCCCATTACCCCTTCAGTGCCTTCAAGATCCTTGCCTCCTAAATTTGAGTATTTTTTTAACAGCTTCGATAGCTCCTCATGAGGGTTTTCTGTTCTATGACCAACCTCATCTCTAAGAGCTTGCACAAATTCCCTCATATCCATGGCTGGGGTGCACTTGTTGATCCTCTGCCTACCACTCTCATATATATATATATCATGTCAGCTTTTATTCTGACATAATTATATATATATAGTGTAAATTCTAACTACTTGCACAATTTTCTCTTAACCAGTATTACTCGTAGTCATATATATATATATATATATATATATATATACAAACAGCTATGCTTTTGTTAACATAGCTCTTATATCAAATCTAAAGTAACCCAAAATCTTGCACCTAATTGTTTGTTGGGACACTTCTAAAAACCAGTTTCCTTCTTTTGTTACCCCACGATCCTGTTTACTAACATATATACATATCAGTGTAAAGCCTTTAATGCCCATTTGCATATGTGAAGATTTGCAAATGTAGGTAATCTTAAAGTGTTAGATTTTGCCAATGAATTCCTTAAGAAAGTGTTCAGCTATTTATGTCTAATTACTTTATGATTAAATTGATCAGAGTGCTACTATTAAATTTTGATCTATGCATACATAAAAGCAATCATGTAGCATGGGTATTGAGGTATTTAAAGCTTCAGACAATGTAGTTTCACATACATGGAAAACAAGTGTTCATTCCCTATGCATCATGTGTAGTTTTTACAAGTCATTCTATTACTAGATGTCCTTTAGATCAATCAAATAATGCACTACTGGTAATATTATTCATACACATTCAATTACTACTTTCTATACATGGACAAATAAAATCAAAGTTTAATCCAAAACAACCCTTAAGTTAATCTATATAAGGTGGAAATGACGTACAAAACGATGCTTATTTTATATACTAAGGGTCTAACTAAATGGTTCACATGAATGATAGAAGGAGTGATTATATTTAAGTCATTTACACTTAGTTTTTAACCATGTTACTGCAGTTTCTATGTGTGCATCTTGATTCAGCCTATGGTGCACAACTGAGTGATGCTATTTGGCAATGTGTCCCTATATAATTACTTATTCTCACATGCAATCAAATAAGATTTGAATGAAGTACAGACAATCAGTGTTTTAACCCAATAAAATTGTGCATCCTGATTTACATGTGAATACACTGACCCATGCTTACTTAAAATGGTTTTCAGTCTAACCCCTGATCAGTTCTGATTAACACACACATGTGCACATATTTATATGTGTCATGTATGGTCTTATGATTAACACATAACTTATTTATTTATTGCTACAACATATTTAACCTTCTGCTTGAAATCAAACAGACTTATATCTTAATTATAACCACATTAATAGCTGGTTATTACCAGATTTTCTCCTTTGCATTTGCATATACACATATTGATCATATGAATTGCTCATGCTCCCAAATCTGGCATTAACCCTTAATCTTAAGCATATGAATTCAACTAATGACATAAATAAACATGATCAAGTATCTTAGCATTACTAAATTAGTTACATCAGTACAGAATTAAACCAAACTTAGATTCTTTCATACAACTTTACTGAATATACTCAAACTAAATACTACTGCCTTATCTTAGACAATTCCACCTATTAATTCTACTTAATTATAGAAAGCTTCTAACCCTTCTTCATATTAGATCTAGCATAAACTTTAATTTCTACTTGAAGCAAATCCCTAAGCTAGGCCATTATCAACGAGACACCCAGTGTAACGACCCAAACTTCCCCGTAAAGGAAAGCCCGGATTGTAATGAGAACACGACAAATCAGAACACAAACAGAAGAACATTTCATTGCTTATTACAACAATTTACATCAGAGTACAAGAATATACAGAGTATGAACAAACAATATACATTTGATAAATATCAGAGATTTACAAATTACAATGCAGCGGAAAATAATACAAAACACAACTGAAAGAGATAAATAGATACAGAGCTTTCCGGATATCGTTCCAGCTATAAACCAGGATCCTGTGAATATAAATATGCAAAACCAAAACTACTAGCTGCCCGTGTGGAAAATAGGGGCACCCAGAGTTTAGGTTAAAACAATAAACTCCAAGTCAGTCATGTGACTGGTGTGAGAACTAAAACAGTTATTAAATCTTTACTTTAAAAATAGAGTAAATCAAGGGACCATGCCGTATAACACGGAAGTGGTTTCCTCCCAAGAATACCGGTGCATAAAATGAACAGTGCAATGCTTTTTTTTAGAAAAATGAAGCTATTATAAGACACAAGTACCATCACACAATGCAGTGCAAGACGGAGGATAAAGTTTTACCTTATAATAGCCAAACATGCTTGGTACGTTTAAAACAAATCATTTTGATACTATTATAGTGTAAAGTGTATGAAAACAACTTCAAAATGTATCAATCGTAAACGGAATAATGCCCCGTCCCACTATGTCGCCATACTAGGTTCCACAATTAAAACCGAATGTCATGTATTGGAAATTGGATTCCATCATGAGTCGAGGCAAGGGATGTACTCCTCGACGGCTTCAAGACACTCTAGCAAATGCCTCAGGATCTCCCGAAGAAGACCCCTGGATCCTCCAAGGCTGGTCCTCCGTTACGTTTGAAGATTGGCAAATCCTGAACACACGTTTCCCGGTCCTATAGGACTTATACCCATCGGCTCCGTAGAGACCGATATATCCGAGGCGCCTCGCATTCCAACAACCACAAAGGTAAAAATAACATAAATGTCTGGGCTTGCAAAACCCCGACACCACCCATAGCTAGAAAGAAACGTCATGTCCTCCTTGGGTTCCCTTATCCCATTTTTAACTCATACCGAGGTGTGAGGCTTGCGAATTAACGCTATACACAAAGCTATGCTATATTAAAGCCGTGCTTTGATCATCAACCACAAGACTCTGCTTTTCAATAGAAGCCTTGATCATTTGCATCTCAGCATGCCACACAGGCAATTCATGCCATGTGACTAATATCTATCGATATATAACCTCTGAGCTCGTACGTCTCAGAGAAGGACGTTAAGTAAGAGAATAAATTCTCCGCCGCCAAACAAATATATATTTAATAGAGATCAATCAACACAGAATAAAATCCAATGTAAGACACACATTAATTTACAAGTTCGTTCTGGGTCTGAAGGAAACCGGAGGCACCTTATTCCTCGTCCCGTATGTCCAATACAGGAGAGAGGTCCTCGCATATCCGGTCAACCTCCAAATACGTCTGGACGATCGCCACTCATTACCTCGTCTTGGGTGTACAGCCCAATCAAGACGTCAGTAATCATCCAAATGATGTGAAGACCTCCGGTCTTCAACCACCATCTTCATCGTTGACTTATCGTCGAATCAATTATTCAGAATGGGTATAAACCCGGCCTTTCCGAACAACCCGCGTATATAATAAACAAGTGTTATAAAAACACAACATACGCCTCATTCCAATCTTGAATATTCTTTTATTCAAATATTCACATCATTAGGGAATAGGTTCCCATTAATTTTATCAAAGATAAATTCTTTCAAATTTATTCTTTAATCTTCCTTTGGATATCAAACCATATTAAGGTTTTCCAAACTAGTCAGGACTAGCGAACTACACCGACGTAATAATTTATTTTATTTCCCAATCCCAACCTATTCATCCCATGGAGCAAAACTGGTAATAATACATATCTAACACCACGGTGTTATTGGTAAATATTAATTATCATTTCACGTTCAAATCTGGTTAAAGATTTAACTATCGCTTGGAGCAAAACTGGTGATACTCCATTTTCGATAATTTTCTTGAATTGATAATTTTAATTATCACATTCACTTTTCAATCTAATCAAAGATTCATTAAAACTCCATTTAGTTTTAATCTTCCCAAAAATCAGTATTAATGATTATTCAAAGCTAAGAAATTAATCTTATCTTTAACTGGGTTAAAGAACCAATGCCATTTAAAACACGGTTCACGATAAATCCAAAATCACATTCTATTTTATTCCAATTACTAAATATAACTGGAAATTCTAATAATCTTAATTAAAAGATTTATTCTTTTCACACAGGGTTTAAGAACAGTGTTACTGAAGACACCATTCCATCAGTCTCTAACCATAAATTAGTAAGAGAACAATTCCCTAAGTATTAATCCCGAAGGCCGAAACCAACATCAGATCAATACCCAGGAAACCATTCAACTTAGCTAATCTCCAGTTAGTTTCTAATTTTCTTAACTCCATTGGGTTTAAGAACAACATTTTTATAGATACCATTCACGACAAACCCAAAATTCAATTCAATTCAATTCCAATTAAATATTAACTTATTGATAAACTCCATTAAATCTTAATAAAAAGATTTTATCTTTTCTCAACTGGGTTTAAGAACAGTGTTAGTGAAGACACCATTCACGACCAACCCAAAATCCCATTTGATATTAAATACAAGGCTCTGGATAGAAAATATATTGGTTTATATTCAATATAAAATTCTGAAACCAACAAATATCTTATTGGAATAGCGATATATATATCTTCTAAATTCCTCCAAAATATCCATATAATCACGGAACCCAATATCGAAATATTCCAAAGATTCTTTCGATTAAAATCCATTCCAATTCTTATATTGGAAAATTTCTAGTTATTTTATAACCATTCACAAATCGAATTTATTTATTTTAAAAATTATTGGATTTCAAATCTAGTTCATTTCGATAAAAATATATTTTTATCTTTCCAAATATGTAAATTTTCATCCCAATTCTTTCCAAATCATTTGTTATGATTTTACACAAATTATCTATATTTTAAATAATTTTATCGAGGCCCGTACAGTCGAGTTCCATAAACAGTCATCGAACTGCACTTACAACGACCATTTCCAAATTTGATTTGGACATAATTCCAAATCCATACGTTAGATTTCAAATCTCTCATATTCGTTGGAAAGCTCTTTTTGATATGAGCCCAACGATTCCGAGTTTAGGAGAATCCAACAGTCGAATCTCTCGTAATATCAATTCGAAGTCAATGGTCAAAATTCACGAACTGCCGCGGCGCGTCGCGTTCTATTCAAGCTATTAAATATATATAATATATATATTATATGTATTTCATCGATTTCCATTTAAAACATGTTTTATAAATTGTTTTAAATTTGTTTTCGAAACGATTTCAACTTCATATTCAATTTCAAATCAAAATTGAATATTCCATATCATTAATATATAAATGATAATATTTTCAAAACATTAGATCTTGAAATCACTTCCTTTTCAATATTCATTATAAAAATAAATAAAATCGATATAAATAACGTTTACATCAAAATGGCGTTAATTTAATCAACACGACTTTATATATTTAAATATTTTCATGTCCATCCAAAATCGGACATCAAAATCAAATTTTGATCTTTTACTAAATATTATTTTAAAATATTCATTATTTTAAAATATTCGTTAATTTAAAATATTCATTATTTCTGAACTGGAATCAGACACAGTCAATTATCATATAATGTTATTTATATGGATTCCATACAACACATGTATAGAACAATAATGATAAACAATCAACCATCATCCAGAGTGCATTTTACACTGCATAAGCATTAAATATAAATATTTAATGCTTACAACAGTTTATCAACCAACCGATTGACATACAACTATACAATTGGGATTAGTGTACGTCAAATATCATCTCAATACTCGTGTGGGTTTTAATCAACAAACACAAATTTTATTTGTGTAGTTGGGCGATGTGCAAAATATATCATCCCAATCAATATCAGTTAAATTGGTGTACACAAACAAATCATCCGATTTGTAAATGAATATTTATTTTATTCATAAACACATTAAAAATTATATTTTTTACTATAAAATATTTTATTCAACACATGAATATTTTATTTCATTCCACATCACAATCAATTTCAACAACACAATACAATCAAACAAACAAGTCGTCCATAGTCTGTGGACGACGGGGAGCAGTTCATATATGCAGTTATACAAACAAATAACTGTACAGAAATAATTTTAGTGAGAAGTTCTCACCTTTAGGATCCACTCCTTCATTCATTATTTCTGAATGGTTTGGATTTGTTTCCAATGCGCAGTGTACTTCACCGTGGCTCCAACATAATCTGTTTCACACAATTTATATTAAAAATCACATTTTAATGTGATGCTTATATCATAAAAATCACATTTTTATATTGCTACTTCATATATAAAAATCTATTTTTTATCGCTACTTCATATATATGAAAATTGAATTTTATCGCTACTTTATATATAAAAAAATCGAATTTTTATCGCTACTTCACATATATAAAAATCGAATTTTTATTGCTACTTCATATATATAAAAATCGTATCTTTTCAAATATAAAAATCATATCTTTTAAATATAAAAATCAAATCTTTTTTAATGAAAAAAATCTAATCTTTTTAATGTAAAAATATCTAATCTTTTTAATGACATGCCATTCACATAAAAATTATATTTTCCTATTACTAAAAATCATATCTTTTCTACAGGTATTACATATATAATAAAACTGATTTTATTTACACAAATTTATTTAAACTAAATAGATGATTAAAAAAACTCACCTTTCATGTGAAAACTCAGTTTTTGGATCGAGGAGGGGGGAAAACAGCGATTCTGATGGTCAGAGGGGGGTCACACTGGCGTCAGGGAAGGTGGAAGGCGGTGGCGCGGCCTCTAGCGGCCGGCGGCTAGGGTTTGCTCGATTTGGGGGGCTGCATCGGTTAACTGGGCAAGAGAGAGGGAGGGCGAGCAGAGAAGAGAGGAGGGGCTAGGGGGGTTAATCGGTGCCGACTGTTGGTTCGCCGGAGAGGCGACGCGGCAGGGTGGGCCCTTGGGCGACGGCAATGCGATTTGGTTTTTCTGTCTTTTATTTATTTATAATGTCGAGGAGAGAGAATATTGAAGGGGGTTATATTTATTTTATATATTTATTTATTTATTTATTTTTTTCTCCATAAATTTGAAATTTCGTCTGAACTCCAATCCACATCCAACGACTGTCGTCCCTAGCGTAATACCCCAATTCTATACACAATGGGATATGTTACGTAACCTAATTCGGATGTTACAAATGGTTTTCTTTAAATTTAAAATATAAGTCAATATATTTTAAATTCAAATGCACACTTTAAATTACCGGGGTCACATACTGACTCCGAAAATTCCAGAAAAATAAATCTGGCTATGTTTTGACGATATGGTACTAACAAAACTAATTTCGTCAAATTTGGAGACCGTTTAAAAATGGCCATTTTATGGTTGATCCAAATTGACTAAAATTGACAAACACGTTTTCTTTTGCCACGCTCACATATTAATTCCAAAAATTATGAATTTTAGAATCTATCTATAATTTGACATTCTGGATCCAACAAAAAATGGTTTCGTCGAAAACGGAGGTCGTTTCCGAAACGGCTATTTTTAAGGGCTATATTTCCATAGCAGCTATTCTGAATTTTCAATTGGACATAACATTTTATTCCCGCTATGAAATTTTTATTTTTCCGATTCATTAGGAAGATATTTTCAAATAGATTCAAATATTTTTAGTTTCACTAAAATCTAGGTTATTTTGAATCATGTACATTCATTTGAAATTTGAAATCGAATTTCCAAACTACCGCGCCATTTCCAATTCCTTTTATAATTAAAATAAATTTTATATTGTAACTTCGATTCAAATAAATATATACATTCTAATTCTATTCAAAAGAAATTTCTTGTCGTTATTATTTGAAATAATTCATTTAAATTATTCAAAATTCATTAAAATTGCCAAATTAGAAATTTTAAATTGGTTCTGATTTTCAGGGTTGTTACAATCTCCCCTAATTAAAATCTTTTCGTCATCGAAAAGGAACGGAGCTGAAAGTTGTTTTACAAACCAACTCAACTTTCATTCTGGCTTTTATTCTTCAACTTTTCAGTTTCTAAAAAATTTCCAATTCTTCAAAAATTTGGCTAACAACCTAAATTTTTGAAAAATTTCGCCATAGCCTCCTTTGTATGGGGAGACATTTAAAACCGCAACTAGCCTCACAGGGCCCTCATCTATCTAAAGGAAAAAGAAAATGCCAAGCGGCCAGCCTTAGGCTCATAAACTCTTTAAAAGAAAAGAAAAGTTGCCAAGCGGCCAACCTTAGGCTCATGAACATTTTAAAAGAAAAGAAAAGTTGCCAAGCGGCCAGCCTTAGGCTCATAAACATTTTAAAAGAAAAGCAAAGTTGCCAAGCGGCCAGTCTTAGGCTCATAAACATTTTAAAAGAAAAGAAAATTGGTAAAGACGTACCTATTTGTCAGGCATAAAATTTTATTTCTCTTCTTAGCAGTTTATCCATAACCTGTTCAACAATGTGTATATATACATGTATGCGTTTCTAAACAATTTTCAACTTAGTACAATATTTGATTCGATTTGGCTTAATGGTTCAAAATTTTAATTAATCAAACCAATAATCAACAAACACAACCAGCAATCAATTAGTTGATTATCTTTTTAGATTCGTATTATATATATATATATCCATTTTTGATGCCAAGTAACAACAATAAACCCTATCTAGTTTTGGTTCTCACAAGAGTCAATTGGAAATATATAGAAATCCCACTTTCGATACTCGAACACAAATATTGATGATGATGCCATCATCAGAATTATCTCCGGGCGACTAGAGTGTGCTTCTATATCTATCCAGTATATAAAAACTTCAAATATATGTTTGCAACGCGTATATGCAAAATCTTTATATACTTGATTGTCCAAATTCAATATAAAATAAATAATCAAACATGTATTATAAGATTTATATTTTCAAAACAAAATCTGTTTTTACCTTTATTTTGAAGATAACACTCTTTCGGCTCATTCTACTACTGATCCCATCTCTAACGAGCCATTCTTATTGGATATTACTAATCCAATCTCTAAAGTGTCTTGTTCTCGAGCTCTGTAAACCAAAGCTCTGATACCAATTGAAACGACCCGAACTTCCCCGTAAAGGAAAGCCCAGGTTGTAATGAGAACACGACAAATCAGAACATAAACAGAAGAACATTTCATTGCTTATTACAACAATTTACATCAGAGTACAAGAATATACAGAGTATGAACAAATAATATACATTTGATAAATATCAAAGATTTACAAATTACAATGCAGCGGAAAATAATACAAAACACAACTGAAAGAGATAAACGGATACGGAGCTTTCCGGATATCGTTCCAGTTGTAAAACAGGATTCTGTGAATATAAATCTGCAAAACCAAAACTACTAGCTGCCCGTGTGGAAAATAGGGGCATCCAGAGTTTAGGTTAAAACAATAAACTCCAGGTCAGTCATGTGATTGGTGTGAGAACTAAAACAGTTATTAAATCTTTGCTTTAAAAATAGAGTAAATCAAGGGATCATGCCGTATAACACGGAACGGGTTTCCTCCCAAGAATACCGGTGCATAAAACGAACAGCGCAATGATTTTTTTTTTTGGAAAAATGAAGCTATTAAGACTCAGGTCCCATCACAAAATGCAACGCAAGTCGGAGGATAGAGTTTTACCTTATAGTAGCCAAACATGCTTCGTACGTTTAAAACAAATCATTTTGATACTATTATAGTGTAAAGTGTATGAAAACAACTTCAAATATGAATGTATCAATCAAAGATGGCATAGTGCCCCATCCCATTATGTCGCCATACTAGACTCTACAATCAAAACCGAATGTCACGTATTGGAAATTGGATTCCGTCATGAGTCGAGGTAAGGGATGCACTCCTCGCCGGCTTCGAGACACTCTAGCAAATGCCTCAAGATCTCCTGTAGAAGACCCCTGGATCCTTCAAGGCCGGTCCTCCCTTACGTTTGAGGATTGACAACTCCTGAACACACGTTTCCCAGTCCTATAGGATCAATATCCATCGGCTCCGTAGAGACTGATATATACGAGGTACCTCGCATTCCAACAACTACAAAGATAAAAATAATATAAATGTCAGGGCTTGCAAAACCCCGACACCACCCATAGCAAGAAAGAAACATCATGTCCTCCTTGGGTTCCCTTATACCTTTTTAACTCATATCGAGGTGTGAGGCTCGCGAATTAATGCTATACACAAAGCTATGCTACATTAAAGTCGTTTTTGTTTATCAACCAGAAGACTCTGCTTTTCAACAGAAGCCTTGATCATTTGCATCTCAACATGCCACACAGGCAATTCATGCCATGCGACTGATATCTATCGATATATGACCTTTGAGCTCGTACGTCTCAAAGAAGCAAGTTAAGCAAGAGAATAAATTCTCCGCCGCCAAACAGATATATATTTAATAGGGATCGATCAACACAGAATAAAATCCAGTGCCAGAGACACATCCATTTACAAGTTCGTTCTGGGTCTGAATGAAACCGGAGGCACCTTATTCCTCGTCCCGTATGTCCAATACAGGAGAGAGGTCCTCGCATATCCGGTTGATCTCCAAGTACATCTAGACGATCACCACTTATTTCCTCGTTTTGGGTGTATAGCCCAATCAAGACATCAGTAATCATCCAAACGACGTGAAGACCTCCGGTCTTCAACCACCGTCTTCATCGTCGACTTATCGTCGAATCAGTTATTCAAAATGGGTATATACCCGGCTTTCCGAACAACCCGCGTATATAATAAACAAGTGTTATAAAAACACAACATACGCCTCATTCAAATCCAGAATATTCTTTTACTCAAATATTCACATCATTAGGGAATAGGTTCCCATTAATTTTATCAAAGATAAATTCTTTTAAATTTATTCTTTAATCTTCCTTTGGATATCAAACCATATTAAGGTTTTCCAAACTAGTCGGGATTAGCGAACTACACCAAAGTAATCATTTATTTTATTTCCCAATCCCAACCTATTCATCCCATGGAGCAAAACTAGTAATACTCCATATCTAAACCATGGTGTTATTGGTAAATATTAATTACCATTTCATGTTCAAATCTAGTTAAAGGTTTAACTATCGCTTGGAGCAAAACTGGTGATACTCCATTTTCGATCATTTTCTTGAATTGATAATTTTAATTATCACATTCACTTTTCAATCTAATCAAATATTCATTAAAATTCCATTTAGTTTTAATCTTCCCAAAAATCAAAATTAATGATTATCCAAAGCTAAGAAATTAATCTTATCTTTAACTGGGTTAAAGAACCAATGTCATTTAAAACACGGTTCACGATAAACCCAAAATCACATTGCATTTTATTCCAATTACTAAATATAACTGGAAATTCTAATAATCTTAATTAAAAGATTTATTCTTTTCGCACGGGGTATAAGAACAGTGTTACTGAAGACACCATTCCATCAGTCTCTAACCGTAAATTAGTAAGAGAACAATTCCCTAAGTATTAATCCCGAACCAACATCAGATCAATACTCATGAAACCATTCAACTTAGCTAATCTCCAGTTAGTTTCTAATATTCTTAATCCCATTTGGTTTAAGAACAACATTTTTAAAGATACCATTCACAACAAACCCAAAATTCAATTCAATTTCAATTAAATATTAATTAATTGGTAAACTTCATTAAATATTAATAAAAAGATTTAATCTTTTCTCAATTGGTTTTAAGAACTGTGTTAGTGAAGACATCGTTCACGACCAACCCAAAATCCCATTTGATATTAAATAAAAGGCTCTGAACAGAAAGTATATCGGCTTATATTCAATATCAAATTCTGAAACCAACAAATATCGTATTGGAATAACGATATATATGTCTTCCAAATTCCTCCACAATAACCATATAATCACGAAATCCAATATTGAAATATTCCGAAGATACTTTCGATTCAAATCCATTCCAATTCTTATATTGGAAAATTTCTGGTTATTTTAAAACCATTCACAAATCGAATTTATTTATTTTAAAAATTATTGGATTTCAAATCTAGTTCATAACTAGTTCATTTCGATAAAAATATATTTTTATCTTTTCAAATATGGAATTTTTCATCCCAATTCTTTCCAAATCATTTATTATGATTTTACACAAATTATTGATATTTTTAATAATTTTATCGAGGCCCGTACAGTTGATTTCCATAAACGGTCATCGAACAGCACTTACAGCGACCTTTTCCAAATTTGATTTGGGCATAAGTTCAAATCCAACTATTAGATTTCAAATCTCTCGTATTCGTTGGAAAGCTCTTCTCGATACGAACCCAAAAGTTCCGGTTTTAGGAGAATCCGACGGCCTGATCTCCCGTAATGTCAATTCAAAGTCAATGGTCGAAAATCGTGAACTGCCACGGCGTGGCGCGTTCTATTAAGGCCATTAAATATATATATATATAATATATATATATATATTATATATTTCATCGATTTTCATTTAAAACGTATTTTATAAATCGTTTTAAATTCGTTTTCAAAGCGATTTCAACTTCGTATTCAATTTCAAATCAAAATTGAATATTCCATATCATTAATATATAAATGACAATATTTTTATAACATTAGATTTTGAAATCACTTCCTTTTCGATATTCATTATAAAAATGAGTAAAATCGATATAAATATCGTTCACGTCAAAATGGCGTCAATTTTATCAATACGGCTTTATATAATTAAATATTTTCGTGTCCATCCAAAATCAGACATTAAAATCAGATTTTGATCTTTTATTGAATATCATTTTAAAATATTCATTCTTTCTGAACTGGAATCAGACACAATCAATTCCATATAATGTTATTTATATGGATTTCATACAACACGTGTATAGAACAATAATGATAAACAATCAATCATTATCCAGAGTGCATTCTGCACTGCATAAGCATTAAATATAAATATTTAACGCTTACAACAGTCTGTCAACCAATCGATTGACATACAACTAAACATTGGGATTAGTGTACGTCAAATATCATCCCAATACCCGTGTGGGGTTTCAATCAACAAACACAGATTTTATTTGTGCAGTTGGGCGATGTGTAAAATATATCATCCCAATCAATATCAGTCAAATTGGTGTACACAAACAAACCATCTGATTTGTGAATGAATATTTATTTTATTCATATACACGTTAAAAATTATATTTTTAACTATAAAATATTTTATACACGGATTCTAGCCAATCGAAAGGATCCTCTGATCAATCCAGAGATCATTTCGATTCCATTAGAAATGAGGATTCAGAATATCACACATTGATCGATCAAACAGAGATTCAGCACTGAAAGAAAGATCGATTCTTTGGGATCATTCCTTTCTTCAAATGGAACGAATAGAGATAGAATCAGATCGATTCCCGAAATGCCTTTTTGGATCTTCCTCAATGTCCCGTCTATTCACGAAACGTGAGCAACACATGAATATTTTATTCCATTCCGCATCACAATCAATTTTGACAACACAATACAATTAAACAAACAACTCGTCCATGGTCTGTGGACGACGGGGAGCAGTTCATATATGCAGCTATAAAAATAAATAATTGTACAGAAATAATTTTAGTGAGAAGTTCTCACCTTTGGGATCCACTCTTCCATTCATTATTTCTGAACGGTTTGGATTTGTTTCCAATGCGCAGTGTACTTCACCGTGGCTCCAGCGTAATCTGTTTCACGCAATTTATAATAAAAATCACATTTTTAATGCGATATTTATATCAAAAAATTCGATTTTTATATCGCTACTTCATATATAAAAATCGAATTTTTAACGCCACTTCATATATAAAAATCGATTTTTTATCACTACTTCATATATATAAAAATGTAATTTTTATCGCTACTTCATATATATATAAATCGAATTTTTATCGCTACTTCATATATATAAAAATTGTATCTTTTCAAATATAAAAATCATATTTTTTTAAATATAAAAATCAGATCTTTTTAATATAAAAATCTAATCTTTTTAGTGTAAAAAATCTAATCTTTTTAATATAAAAAAGATCTAATCTTTTTATTGACATGCCATTCATATAAAAAATATATTTTCCTATTACTAGAAATCTTATCTTTTCTATAGCTATTACATATATAATAAAAATGATTTTATTTACACAAATTTATTTAAACTAAATACATAATAAAAAAACTCACCTTTCAGGTGAAAACTCAGTTTTTGGATCGATGAGGGGGGAAAATAGCATTTCCGATGGTCAGAGGGCAGTCACGCAGGCGTCAGGGAAGGTGGAAGGCTGTGGCGTGGTGTCCGGTGGCCGGCGGCTAGGGTTTTCTCGATTTGGGGGGCTGTGTCGGTTAACTGGGGAAGAGAGGGGAGGGCGAGCAGAGAGGAGAGGAGGGGCTGGGGGGTTGATCGGAGGTTGCTGGGGGTTCGCCGGGGAGGCGGCGCGACGAGGTGGGCCCTAGGGCGGCGGTGACATGATTTGGTTTTTCTCTTTTTTTTTTAAATAATGTCAGGGAGAGAGAATACTGAAGGGGGGTTATATTTATTTTAGATATTTATTTAACTTTTTTCTCCATAGAGTTGAAATTTCGTTTGAACTCTAATCCACATCCAACGACTGTCGTCTCTAGCGTAATACCCCCATTCCAAACACAATGGGATATGTTTCGTAACCCAGTCCGGCTGCTACGAATGGTTTTCATTAAATTTAAAATATAAGTCAATATATTTTAAATTCAAATGCACATTTTAAATTACCGGGGTCACGTACTGACTCCGAAAATTCCAGAAAAATAAATCTGGCTATGTTTTGACGATACGGTCCTAACAAAACTAATTTCGTCAAATTTGGAGACCGCTTGAAAAATGGCCATTTTCTGGTCGATCCAAATTGATTGAAATTGACAAAACACGTTTTCTTTTGCCACACTCACATATTAATTCCATAAATTATGAATTTTGGAATCTATCAATAATTTGACATTCCGGATCCAACAAAAGTGGTTTCATCGAAAATGGAGTTCGTTTGCGAAACGGCTATTTTTAAGGGTTATATTTCCATAACGACTATTCTGAATATTCAACTGGACATAACTTTTTATTCCCACTATGAAAATTTGATTTTTCCGATTCATTAGGAAGATATTTTAAAATAGATTCAAATATTTTTTGTTTCAGTAAAATCCGGTTTATTTTGAATCCTGTACATTCATTTGAAAATTGAAATCGAATTTTCAAACTACCGTGCCATTTCCAATTCCTTTTATAATTAAAATAAATTTTATATTCTAACTTCGATTCAAATAAATATATATGTTCTAATTCTATTCAAAATAAATTTCTAGTTGTTATTATTTAAAATAATTCATTTTAAATATTCAATATTCATTAAAATTGCCGAAATAAATATTTTAAATTGGTTCTGATTTTGCGGGTTGTTACACCCAGTAGATTGCAAGGCAATCAAACCAGGTCAGACTATGTCTGGTATGAACACTTATTAAATATATTAATATTGAATGAACACTACACAAATCAGTATGGACACATGTCATGAACTCCAATCATTTTACTTGAAAAGCAAGGGAGTATATTCGAATATTAACCATAGCAAACACATATACATCTCCATCATTTTATGTTTTGCCCTCCCTCCCCATTAACTCCAGTTTTTCTTCTTTAAATTGATCAATTTCTCTTCGTTATTGAACACTAAGTATGCATTGTTTGGGGACCCCTCAACTTGTTGCCCCAAAAACAAAGGCCTTCAGGGCATTACATTCCATGCATATACTTAACTTCTACACCCTGAAGTTACGTAGATCAATATCAAGCACCCTGGAATTAACATCACCCTTGAATGTGTTAATCTCAACTATTTTTGAGCATCCTCTTGATCTGTAACCCTACCTTATCTCCTGCTGTTCATTTCATATCAATGACATTACACCCAATAAGCCACAATTTAAACACTCAACTAGCTTCACATAGTAGTGTATAGCAATCAAGATCATCCATCAAAACATTCCTTCAGTAATTTATTTGACAGTATACACATATACTGTGTTGTTTTTACTCAGTAAAATACAAACACTGGGGTATACTCATATACATGCTTTATTACTACTGGACTTGTTATATTTTCAATTTGTTGTAAATATATAATTAGCTTGGTTAAATATATCATATGTTCATTCTAATCTATTCACCCATTCATTAATAAATAAGCATATACCCACTTATACACACTGCTTATTATTAACTCTTTAATCCTATCTTCACTGCAATTATTTCTTGATTCAACAATATATTTATATAACATGTCCAATCAATTTGTATTCAAATATACCCCATAAATATATTTCACCAACCCTACTACATAGTATATTTTATATACATTCAAACACATTCCACTAATGCACACATATGAGAATATATTCTAGCATTCATCAGTCAATTAATCCATATGAACTCAAACAAGCAAGAATATGAAGATATTTTTCTGGCTGCCATAGTTTAAGTCTTATTTCCCTTAAATATAAATGGACAATAAATGTCCACCTTGTTCTCCTAGTATTCACTTGCCCCGAGAATATATTATTTTTGACCACTCTTTCTTGTCCTTCTGCCAATTATTTTATACTCAAGTAGGTAAAATAATCCTTAGCTTACTACCTACTAATTTATAGGCATTTTTCTAGGGTTTCCTATTTAGGGAAATCCCCATTTTATCCTCTTCATATAATAAGTCATTTGGGTGCATATGTGTAACAATCCGGAAAATCCGAACCAATTTAAAATTTTTATTTTGGCAATTTTAATGAATTTTTAATATTTAAAATGATTTATTTTAAATCATAACGACGAGAAACTTATTTTGAATAGAATTAGAATGTATATATTTATTTGAATCGATGTTAGAATATAAATATTTATTTTAATTATAAAAGGAATTGAAAATGGCGCGGTAGTTTGAAAATTCGATTTCAAATTTCAAATGAATGTACAGGATTCAAAATAAACCGGATTTCAGCGAAACCAAAAATATTTGAATCTATTTGAAGATATATTTCCAACGAATCCGAAAACTTGAAATTTCATAGCGGGAATAAAAGGTTACGTCCAGTTGAAAATTCAGAATAGTCGCTATGGAATTTTGGCCCTTAAAAATGGAAATTTTGCGAACGACCTCCATTTTTGATGAAACCACTTTTGTTGGATCCGAGATGTCAAATTATTGCTAGATTTCAAAATTCATAATTTTTGAAGTCAATATGTGAGCGTGGCAAAAGAGAATGTGTTTTAACAGTTTCAGTCAATTTCGATCGACCAGAAAATCGCCATTTTTCAAACGGTCTCAGAATTTGATGAAATCAGTTTGTTAGGACCATATCGTCCAAACGAAGCCAGATTATTTTTCTGAAATTTTCAGAGTCAGTATGGGGCCCCGGTAAATTGAAATGTACGTTCAAATTGAATTTATATAGATTTATATTGTAAATTTAACAAAAACTGGTCGTAACGATCGAATTGGCCTACATGACATATCCCATTGTGTTCGGAATGGGGGTAATTAGCTAGGGACGACAGTGTATAGGTTTGATTTCGAGACAAAATAAAAGGGTGCTTTTTGAAATTAAGAATATAATATATATATATATATATATATATACTTTAAGCCCCTTCCCCAATCACATTTTCCCCGATGCCCTTTTCTCATTCAGAAATGGCGACAGCGCCGCCACCCCCCTCCCTCATTGCTCCCCGTCACCTTTCATCTCTGCCGGCCTCCATTTCCACCTCCCTTCGACGCCGTGCTACAGGCCCCGCCTCCTCCTTCCAGTCGCGGTCCCCAAGCCTACAACCCGCAAACCCTAGCCGCCTGATGCCGCCGCCACTTATCCACGCCACCCTCCGACCGCCAGAGGTTCGACGCCCCTCCCCACAACCTCCAGTCATCGGTGAACACCCCCTCTTCAGAAAAAGAACTGAAACCGTGAGTTGTTTCTTTTATTGATTTATTTCCATTTATTTATTTTTCAGTTTATATATAATAAACGTGTTTAGAAGAAAGAAAAATATTCTTTTATATAGAAGTAGTTTTAAATAAAAATTTGAATTTTTATAAATAACAAGTTTAGATTTTATTTAAAAAATAGATGAGATTTTTATTTATGACAAGATTAGATTTTTATTTATTTAAAGATTGGATTTTTTTCAAAGAAAAAGATAATATTTTTAATTTATATAAATGTAGGATTAATAAAACGATAAACTTTAGATTTTGTTATACGATAAAGGTTAGATTTTTATGCATAGAAAAGGTTAGATTTTTATGCATAGAAAAGGTTAAATTTTTACACATAGAAAGGGTTTGATCTTTAACATAGAAAAGGTTTGATCTTTAACTAGAGTACGACATGAAAATATTTTTAGAAAGGTAAAAATACGATCTTTAGTTATATACAAATTTGATTTTTATATATATAGCTAAATGAAAAAAACATAATTTTCATTTATATGAATAGCATATAAAAATATGATTTTTACATATGAAGTAGCGATATGAAAATGTGATTTATATATATATGAAGTGGAAATAAAAATGTGATTTTTATGTACATTTAGTGATAATAAAAATATGATTTTTATATATGAACAGCGTGAAAAGGTTGTGTTGAATTTCAGGCAAATCGAAGCCATTCAGAAATTCAGAAATGAAACGGCGGAGTGGAAACCCAAGGTGAGAACTTATCACTTTTATTTTTATTTTCTAGTTAAAATATATACTAGGATGCAGACGGTGCTTAGCAGCACCCAACACCCGTCGTCCACAGACCATGGGCAACTTGTATGCTTGTTTGTTTATGTGGTGAAAGTTGATTGTGTGATGTGGAATGAATAAATATTTTATAATTAAAAATATAATTTTTAACGTGTATATAAAATAAATATTTATAAACAAATCAGACGATTTGTTTATGTACACACATCTGACTGATATTGATTGGGACGATAAATTTTAACATCGCCCAACTGCACAAAAAAAAATTCATTATTTGTTGATTGAAACCCCACACGGGTATTGGGATGATATTGGACATACACTAATCCCAATAATTAGTTGCATGTCAATCGATTGGTTGACAGACTGTGTAAGCGTCAAATATTTATATTTAATGCTTTTGAAGTGTAGAATGCACTTTGGATGATGATTGATTGTGTTTGATTGTTATTGTGTATGTGTGTTGTACGAAATCCATATAAATCAAATTATATGGTAATTGACAGTGTTTGATTCCAATTCTGAAAGAATGAATATTTTAAAATAATAAATATTTTAAAATAACGAATATTTTAAAATAATATTCAGTAAAAGATCAAAATCTGATTTTGATGTCTGATTTGGGATGGACACGAATATATTTAAATATATAAAGCCGTGTTGATTAGATTAACGGCATTTTGACGTGAACGATATTTATATCGATTTTATTCATTTTTAAAATGAATATAGAAAAGCAATTGATTTCAAAATATAATGTTTTGAAAATATTATCATTTATATATCGATAATATGGAATATTCAATTTTGATTCGAAATTGAATATGAAGTTGAAATCATTTTGAAAACGAATTGAAAACGATTTATAAAATACGTTTTAAAAGGAAACCGATGAAATATATATATTATACATATAATGGCCTGAATAGAATGCGCCGCTCCCCGGCAATTCGTGAATTTCGACCATTGACTTCGAACGTACATTACGGGAGATCAGACCGCCGGATTTTCCTAAAACCGGGGGTTGGGTTCGTATCGAAACGAGCTTTCTAACGAATATATGAAATTAGAAATCTAACGGTTGTATTTGGAATTATGTCCAAATCAAATTTGGAAAAGGTCGCTGTAAGTACAACTCAATGGCTGTTTATGGAAATCGACTGTACGGGCCTTGATAAATAATTAAAAATATCAATAATTTGTGTAAAATCAAAATAAATGATTTGGAAAAAATTGGGTTGAAAAATCCCATATTTGAAAAGATAAAAATATATTTTTATCGAAATGAACTAGTTTTGAACTAGAATTATAAATCTAATATTTTTTTTGAAATAAATAAATTGGATTTGAAATGGGTTTAAAAATAATCAGAATTTCCAGTATATGAATCGGAAAGGATTTGAATCGAAATTATCATCGGAATATTTCGATGTTGGATTCCGAATTATACGGATATTATTATAGATATATGGAAGATATATTTTATATCGTTATTTCCAAAGCGATATTTGTTGATTCCAGAATTTGATATTGAATATAAGCCGATATATTTTCTATTCAGAGCCTTGTATTTAATATCAAATTGGATTTTGGGTTTGTCGTGAATGGTATATTTAATAATACTGTTCTTGAATCCAATGGAGTTAAGAAAATTAGAAACTGACTAGAGATTAGCTAAGGTGAATGGTTTCCCGGGCACTGATCTAATGTTGGTTTTGGCCATCGGGGTTAATACTTAGGGAATTGTTCTCTTACAAATTTACGGTTAGAGACTGAAGGGATGTGGATTGGGTTTGTTGTGAACTATGTTTTAGCGACATTTGTTCTTCAACCCGATTTACAGTGAAATTGGATTCGGAAATTATAAATCTTTTGTTAAGATTTAAAGGAGATTTTCCAAAGTAAAGTTTTCCAATTTAATATATTAAATTGGGATTGAATAGAATTCGATTTGGAAATAATCGAAGTAAGCTTCTGTAGAGGAAGACGGTTAATATTTATGGAATTTAAAAGGACTTGTCGTTATTCCATTTATATTATCGGTTGGATATGGAAGTTTATATCGATTTTATATATCGATTTGTTTTCCATGAAGATTCCATTGTTAATGGAATGTGATTTTGGGTTGTCGTGAATGGTATCTTTAATAATACTATTCTTAGTGTTAGGAATCGTCGATCTAATCGGGTTCCAGGTTTAAACGATTTTAACAATTAAAATTCTAGGATCTATGCTATAATAATAAACTAACATTTACAGTAATTTAGGGTTTATACCTTTCAGCTTAATTCCATGGATAATCGGATCGAATTGGGATCGATGAACATCTGCGAGATTGGAAGCGATTGATTCGAATCGAGCCCTTCATGTGTAAAGCCTCCATACAAGTCCACAAGAACGTGTTTCCCCTTGATCAAATCGAAGAGAAGAGGAAATTATGGTGCTAGCCGCCATTATACGGATTTTTATTGAAAACCGGACGGTGCCTAGGGTTTTATGTTAGATCCGATATCTAATCATTTTCTAGGTTACATATATATATATATATATATCATTTTAAAGGAAAGAAAATCAACCCTTTAAAATTGAATGTGAACCATGAAAATAAGAACCAACCGAAATACCCATTCCAACGTACGATAAAATATCAACTGTTTGACAATTTTATTTATCCAAATAATGTTCTTCCCTTATAACGTTCTAAATGTGTGACCCTATAGGTTATTATAACATTGGCAATAATTTAAATCGTATTTAAATTATAAACAGTGAGCGGTATCTAGTAACACATCGCTGTTACCCAAGTTATAATAATATTAACGATTCGATACAACCTTTCGGTGACCAGTGTCTCAATGTAATATAATCCTTTTAACCAATATATCCAGAATTAAACTATAGGCATGGATCGTATCATCCTCATTATAATTTAATCTGTTTTTTTCTTGATCGATGAGTAGACTGTTTAAACAAATCAATATTTGAGCACGGCCATGCATTTCACAGTCTCACTCAATTAAGAGGCCCATGGATATCACTACAAATATATTGCAGGGTTAAATTCCATCTAGATCATTCATAATTTCTATTCGATTCGAGATGTATCCAACAATCACCATTATCGTTACTCTGTTACGAATAACTTTAGATGATATCAAAACACAAATATCCTCGAATAAAATTATAATGATTTCAGGTCTGAGGACCATTACATCACTATCACTATGAGAATAACTTATGATACTGTTAATTATATTCCATGTAGTTATCTCATGGTGGGTCAACCCAATACGCTATTCTCCAATACGTATTTATATCTTGACTTTAATATCATGTATATTAATGATCAACGAGATATGATCACCAGTCAATCAATATACTAGTCTCAACGCTTTATTGTTGTCCTACATAAACAACAAAACTCGACTAGGGACATTTAAGAATTATAATACTTATCATATTATATGATCTCAAGTTCAGTCTTACTCGAAGTATATAATTCCGTATTATTATTCAAAGGACTTCTATTATATTATTATTTATATCACGCAGTAAATACAATATAATAGAATAATATTTTATTCCAAATAAAATAATAACATCAACAGTGTCATCAATCTCATCAAATGAATTGCCTCTAGGGCACAAACTCTAACGATCTCCCACTTGCACTAGAGCCAATTATTCATGTATCATATACTCATGAAACTAGTGTGACTATTAAACTTCCACTACAGCGGAGCCTAATTCAGTAGGTCTGCAACATTACAACCTTTGCAACTTTGCAGATATGTTTATTTCTTTTGTGAACAATTTCACATAAGAGTTATATTTCTTCAATATATGTATGGATCGATAATGAGTTTAATATTTTAGGTCTGAGCAACAGCCATTCTGTTATCGCAATGTATATCATTGGATCAACAATGAATTAAGTTCAATCATGAACTTATTAATCCAAACATTTTTTTTCTCTCAGAATCAGTATATATTTCTTGTTTTAAAACTAACATCATTTACAATAATTAATGTGTTAACAATATATAACATTAGAATTATTGTGATACTCCCACTTGATTTCTTGTCTATACAATATTCAATGGTATTTTTTGGTTTCCAATTCATTTCGAATTCCGTTTCATTTCCTTTGATATCTAAGAGACTGGCTCTCCTTTAAAAGGATACCAATTCGAGCAATAAACATTTTATCCTCTGAGGATTTATAGAAATAATATCCATTTGTTTCTTGTGGATATTACACAAAATAGTTATCTGATTTGGGTCTGATCTTATCATAGGAAGGACGTTTAACTAACGCCTTACATCCCAAATCTTCGCATTAGACACACTAGGACATTTCCTAGTCCATATCTTATATGGCGTCTTTAGATCGTTTTAGTGGGATTTAATACAATTGTTCTAAATTTAATTTATTGGAAGATCTATATGACTTATCATTAATCGTATTTTATCTTATAAGGTACGATATCTCCTTTCAGACATATCATTTCAATATGGTCTTCTAGATGGAGTAAGTTATGAAACAATTTCAAACTCATATGGACGGTCATTAATTAATTGGCTTAAATATTCTTTTTGATCCTTTCAAAGAGAATTTATTTTCTATCAAAATTGGTTTCTAACTTCACTTTGAATTCTTTGAACTTTTCAAAGGATTCTGGTATGTGTTTCATAAGATACACAGATCCGTATCTACCAATATCATCAGTAAATATAATGAAGTAATAAAACCCGCCTCTAGTTTATGTATACATTGCTCCATATACATCATTATGTATGAGACCCAATACTTATCACTCATTCACTGTGTCAAGTGAAAGTGGATCCAGTTATTTTCCCTAATAAACAACATTTGTTTTCTTCAAATAATTCAAAATCAAATGATCTCAAAATTCCATCATTATGGAGTTTTGATATGCTTTCTTGTTTATAGTGCTAACTGGTAATACTAAAGGTATATTGGATTTAAATCACTAAATTTAATCCAGTCGTTATTAATGTCAAGTACATTACAATTAAGGATTTACAAAGATCATTAACTATTCATGAAATTCCATACGATATTTCATTTAAATAAAAAGAATAACAATTATTCTTTTATTACAAATGAAATTCAAAATTTGTCTGAACAAGATATATTATAACATTTATTTTAAGTGGAATTTCATAATAATAAATATTTTATTTATTTAATTAAGCCATTATATTCAACAAGAATCAACTTACTATGGATAATCTGTCAACATTTACTTCATTTCCAATTGTAAGTCCACTTGTTCTTTTATCATATTTCTACTTATTCTGCAATTTTTGTAAATCAACATACAATTATGTGATTTATATCTAGTATCTAATACTAGAAATGTATAAGTAGATTATTGTAACATTTATATTTTATTTAGCCGAAGTCATACTTTAAATTATTTTAGATCCTCTCTTTATATCTAAAACAATTACGTTTAATTTGTTTGAGGACAATCCACAAATTTTAATGTTAGTCAAGAAATATGATTTAATTTAATTTGTCCTTCCCAAGGATTAATTTAAATTATCGGAGTTATTTATTATTTAATATCTAAATTAGATAATAAAATAATAATGATTCTGAAATATTTATTTAATACAAAATTTTGACAATCAAAATTTATATTAATGTAAATATGTAATTTAAACTAAAATACGCTCCTACTCAAATTAACATCCCTCTGTTTATATATACATATCGGTATACATATATAATGGTGTTCCAAGATCCATATCTAGTCATGCCTTGACCCAACTTTGGCTAAACCCAAAACACAACCTTTTAGGTAGACATCTTATGCCAATTATATTATATATAATTCTTGGATCGCATGATGAACATTTTGTTCAGTATTATTCATTTGCTCAAAATATAGAATAATTCATGCTATTGTCTCTAAGGCCATAATCGTATTATGCAGCCTAGTTAATTCAGACCCAATAATAGGTTGGAGCACCACATTTTACTCCATTGCATATAACCAAAATAAAAGGTGCACAACGCTTTGGTGTTAGTTACATCCAGTGATTTTGGACAGTGATGAGTATATTATTAGAAGACGTCACCATGACTTAATATAACAAAAAATTGCTTTAGAGGGAATTTATAACCCGTAGTGGGAAACAATATTAGAGTTATTTACATATATCAAAATATATGTATTTTATATTCATAATATTAAATGGATTTGAATAATGTATTTAAAATATAATATAGGAATGATGCCTATAAATATTTGAACATTTCAAAATTTTGTGATTATTATTACGTCATATCTTATACGTTGCATTCTAAACCTGACTTCATTTATCATATAAACCTGAGCCAATATAATATCATGATATTATACGAATTCAAGCTAAATTAGTTTAAGGTCCACCCATAAATACGGAGCTTATTTCATTGTATAATTTTGTAAACACTTGTACTACTATTGGATAGCACAGCACAGCAGTAGCCTGTTTGTAAAATTAAGAACCTACATCTCATAAAACTATGACATATATGATCCAAGCACAGTTATATCAACATATATATAAGGTAGCTCTCTATCTATACAGGTATTTATAGATAACACAGGCTATAAATAATCCAATTATATATTAAACATAATAAGGTATTTGTATGCACAAGCACGTCATCAAACGATAAATGGGCATGTTCCAACTATATAAATACTTATTTTATATACACGTTAAAAATTATAATTTTAACTATAAAATATTTTCAACTATATAAATATTTATTTCATTTCACATCACACAATCAACTACACATCAAAATCAAACAAACAATCATACAAGCCGTCCATGGTCTGTGGACGACGGGTGTCGGGTGCTACTAAACACCGTCTGCATCCTAGTATATATTTTTAACTAGAAATTTAAATTAAAGGTGAGGAGTTATCACCGACTTGCTAAACCAAACACCGCGACTCTTCATATGTAGGAAATCTTCGTTGTTCTTGCCTTTTGTCAATTTCATTGTCCGTAGCCACTACATATATAAAAATCACATTTTTATATTGTTGCTATGTATATAAAAATCACCTTCTTTATAATCACTCTATATGGATAAATTTTTTATTTTTACACCGCTACGATATAGATAATTATTCTATTTTTACATCGCTACTTTGTAGATAAAAATTCTATTTTTACATCGCTACTTTATGTTAATAAAAATCGTAACTTTATCTATATAAAAATCGGTTCTTTAAATAACTAAAAATCAAATTTTTAAACAAATAAGAATCTAAACCTTTTGTTAAATAAAAATTTAGTTTTAATGTAAAATAAAAATCAAATTTTTACTATACTTCAATATAGATAAAAATCGAATCTTTTTTCTTTTTTCTTTTTCTTTCTTGCCTTTCTATTTTTTTCTAAAACAAAGTATATTTTTCTATTCTAAATAAAGTATATTTTTCTTTTCTAAATCAAGTATATTTTTCTTTTCTGAATCATCAAAATCGAATAAGGAAATAAAATAAACAATAACAAAAAAACTTGCAGAATTTTGATGGGATTCGATCGAAGAAGGAGCCGGAGCTCACTGTCGAACACATGCAGAGAGGGGTGGACGGCTGTGGTTGCGCGAGACGCTGGAATGGGGTGGCGTGAAGTCAGCGGTGGTCGGGGTGGCACCTGATGAAGTGACAGGGCCCACGGTGGTGGTCCGGTGAGGGCTTGGAGGAGGAGTCGCCTTTCTTCGATCGTTTTAGGATTCATGGGCTTGGCTAGAAGGAGGCGGAGTTGGACAACGGAGGTGGGGGATCGCCGGGGAGGGGGGACGACGGCGGCGCCTAGCGCCAGGGGAGGCGCAGGCGGATCGAAGATCGATCTGCCATTTTTTTTAATATTTTTTCCTCGAAATTAAAATCTGATTGTGATAAATAAATTAGGTTTATAATATGTATATATATAAGAATATATTTAATCCGTGAAAAGGTGCTATTTTCGTCTAACTCCAAATCAAACTCAATGACTATCGCCCCTAGCTAAATACCCCCATTCCGAACACAATGGGATATGTATCGTAAGATGATTCGATCGTTTCAATCAGTTGTCATCAAAATCAAAATATAAATCTATATATTGAATTTGAACATGCATTTCAATTTACCGGGACCACATACTGACTCTAAAAATTCCCGAAAAATATTTTCTAGCTTCGTATTGATGATACGGTCCTAACAAAACTAGTTTCATCGAATTCTGAGAACGTTTGAAAAATGGCCATTTTCCAGTCTTTTAAAATCAGTTGAAACTGATCAAACGCGTTTTCCTTTGCCACACTCACATATTGATTCGAAAAATTATGAAATTTGAAACCTAGCAATAATTTGACATCCCGGACCCAAAAAAAGTGGTTTCGTCGAAAACCGACGTCGTTTGCAAAATTTTCATTTTTAAGGGCCAGAATTCCATAGCGACTATTCTGAATTTTCAACTGGGCATATCTTTTGATTCCTGCTATGAAATTTCAATTTCCCGGATTCGTTGGAAAGATGTTCTCAATTAGATTGTAATATTTTTGGTTTCGCTAAAATGCGGTTTATTTTGAATCTTGCACATTCATTTGAATTTTGAAATCGAATTTTCGAACTACCGCGCCATTTTCAATTCCTTTTATAATTATAAATAATATTTATATTCTAACGGCGATCTATATAAATATATACGTTCTAATTCTATTCAAAATAGATTTCTTGTCGTTATTATTTAGAATAATTCGTTTTAAATATTCAAAATTCGCTAAAATTGCCAAAGTAAAAAAAAATTAAATTGGCTCAGATTTCCGGGTCATTACAATCTCTCCCACTTAAAACTTTTCGTCCTCGAAAAGGAACGAAGCTGAAAGTTGTTTAACTAATCAACTCAACTTTCGTTATTTTCATTATGGCTTAAGTTCTTTAACTTTTCAGTTTCTAAGCACTTTTCAAAATTTTCAAAAATTTGGCTAACACCCTAAATTTTTGAAATTTTTTTCCATAACCTCCCCTGCACCGGGGACTTCGGGATATTTCATATAGCTTCCCATGGCCTTCTTCAATCCAAAAGAAAGAGAAAAAGCCAAGCGGCTCACAAAATCATCCAAACCCAAAGAAATACAATAAACATGTACCTATTTGTCGGGCAAACAATTTTATTCCTCTTCTCTAGCGTCCTTGCTATGACCTGTTCAATGTAAGTACATGTATATGCATGCAAATGCGATAAATTTCTAATATAATTCACTATTTGGTTCCATTTGGCTAAAGGTTCAACATTCAATTTATCAAAACAGTAATCAAACAACACAACCAACAATCAATTAGTTGATTAACGTTTCAAATGCATAATTTTGATATATATATATATATATATATAGAAAATCATGTTTTTGATGCCAAATCACAACAATAAGCCCTATCTAATTTTAGTTCTCATACCAGTCGATTGGAAATATATAGAAATCTCACTTTCGAAACACGAAAATAAATTCTGATGATGACGCGTCAATCATCATAATCATGTCCGAGTGACTAGAGTGTGATTCTATATCTATCCAGTATATTAAAACTTCGAATACACGTGGATCAGACGTATACGCAAAATATTTATATAGTGGATTGCCAAATTCAATATAAAATAAATAATCAAATACGAATAATTGATTTAAATTTTCAAAACAAAAATTGTTTTCACTTTTTAATTTAAAAACAGTACTCTTCACACTCGTTCTAGGATACTACTGATCCCATCTCTAACGAGTCATTCTCCTTGGATATTACTAATCCAATCTCTGATGAATTCTTTCGTATGGTTCTAATGTGCCTTGTTCTCAAGCTTTGTAAACCAAAGCTCTGATATCAAATGAAGCAGCCCGACGAAATCCGATAAGCTTTGCAACCATCCCTTCATCCCCTAAAGCAGCAGGTAAAACCCACCATGGCTTCCAAGTGGTCCCCCAGTATGCTTGTTTTACGGCGACCCTCTCGAGCCTCCCTGCCACTGCCTAACCAACCCCCGCAAGGGACATGTAGGGGTAGGAGTCTCCCATTCGCCACCAAACCGCAAAGCGAGAAGCCCCCATCATGACTGCAACAAGAACTGGTGATACTCCATTCTCGATCTTTTCAATTTAATTAAAGATTCATTAAAACTCCACTTAGTTTTAATCTTTAACTGGGTTAAAGAATCAGTGTCATTTAAAACACGGTTCACGATAAACCCAAAATCACATTCCATTAATTATCGGGTTAAAGAACAAGTGTTATTTAAAACACTGTTCACGATAAACCCAAAAATCAATACCAATTCAGTTCCAATTAAATATTATTTAATTGGTACACTTCATTAAATCTAAATAAAAAGATTTAATCTTTTTCTCAACTGGGCTTAAGAATTATGTTAATGAAGACACCATTCACGACAAACCCAAATCACATTTGATATTAAATACAAGGCTCTGAATAGAAAATATATCGGCTTATATTCAATATCAAATTCTATGACCAACAAATATCATATTGGAAATAACGATATAAATATATCTTTCTAATTCCCATAACAGTACTTGTATCATCACGAAATCCAACATCGAAATATTCCAAAGGCAATTTAGATTCAAATCCATTTCAATTCAATTATTGGGAATTCTGGTTACTTTTAAAACGCTTTTCAAACTCAATTTATTTATTTAAAAATAAATAGAATTATAATTCTAGTTTAAAACTAGTTCATTTCGATAAAAATCTATTTTTATCTTTTCAAACATGGAGTTTTTCATCCCAATTCTTCCCAAATCATTTCTTATGATTTTACACAAATTATTACTATTTTTAATAATTTTATCAAGGCCCGTACAGTCGATTTCCATCAACGGCCATCGAACTGCACTTACAACGACCTTTTCCAAATTTGATTTGGACAAAATTCCAAATCCAACCATTAGATTTCTAATTTCTAAAATTCGTTAGAAAGGTCTTTTCGATACGAACCCAACGGTTCTGGTTTTAGGAGAATACGACAGTCGGATCTCTCGCAATATCCATTCGAAGTCAATGGTCGAAATTCACGAACTACCGCAGCGCGGCGCGTTCTATTCAGGCCATTATATTATATATATAATGTATATAATATATACTTCTTCGTTTAACTTTTAAAACGTATTTTATAAATCGTTTTAAATTCGTTTTCGAAATGATTTCAACTTCATTTTCAAATTCAAATCAAGATTGAATTTTTCAATATAAATTCATTTTAAATTCATTTCAAATTGATTTCACTTTAAATCGATTTTTAATTCAATTTCAGTTCATTTTCAATTCAATTCAATTTCAATTCGAATTCATTTCTATTCAATTTCAATTCGAATTCAATTCTATTTAATTTCAATTTGAATTCATTTTCAATTCGAATCCAATTCTATTCAATTTCAATTCGAATTCATTTTAAATTGATTTCCATTCAATTTCAATTCGATTCGAATTCATTTTCAAAATATTTGATTTTGAAATCACTTTTTAATATTCATTATAAAAACGAATATAATCAATATAAATATCATTTGCGTCAAAATAGCGCATATCTAATCGACACGGCTTTACATATTTCTATTTCAAATATTCTATTCAAATATTTCGTTTCAAATATTTCTTCTCAAATATTTTATTCAAATATTTCTCCTCAAATATTTTATTCAAATATTTCTTCTCAAATATTTTATTCAAATATTTGTCTTCAAATATTCTATTTAAAAAGTGGATTGAGGCCCAATCAATTACCATAGATTTTATTTCTATGGATTTCCATACAACGCATGTATATATCCACAATGACAAATAATCAACCATCATCCAAAGTGCATTCTACACTGTATAAGCATCAAATATAAATATTTAATGCTCATAACAGTCTGTCAATCAATTGATCGACATACAACTAATTATTGGGATTAGTGTATGTCATATATCATCCCAATACCTGTGCGGGGTTTCAAACAGTCAAACACAGATTTTATTTGTGCAGTTGTGTAAATTTTATCATCCCAATCAATATCAGTCAAATCAGTATTATAAACAAATCGGCCGATTGGTTTGTAAATATTTATTTTATATATACGTTAAAAATTATATTTTTAACTATAAAATATTTTCAACTATATAAATATTTATTTCATTTCACATCACACAATCAACTACACATCAAAATCAAACAAACAAGCATACAAGCCATCCATGGTCTGTGGACGACGGGTGTCGGGTGCTACTAAACACCGTTTTCATCCTAGTATATATTTTTAACTAGAAATTTAAATTAAAAGTGAGGAGTTCTCACCGACTAGCTAAACCAAACACCGCGACTCTTCATATATAGGAAATCTTCGCTGTTCTTGCCTTTTGTCAATTTCACTGTCCGTAGCCACTACGTATATAAAAATCACAATTTTATATTGTTGCTATGTATATAAAAATCACCTTCTTTGTAATCACTCTATATCGATAAAAAATTTACTTTTACACCGCTACTATATAGATAATTATTCTATTTTTATAACGCTACTTTATAGATAAAAATTCTATTTTTACATCACTACTTTATGTTAATAAAAATCGTAACTTTATCTATATAAAAATCGGTTCTTTAAACAAATAAAAATCAAAATTTTAAACAAATAAGAATCTAAACCTTTTGTTAAATAAAAAATCAGTTTTAATGTAAAATAAAAATCATATTTTTACTATACTTCTATATAGATAAAAATCGAATCTTTATTCTTTTTTCTTTTCCTTTCTTGCCTTTCTATTTTTTTCTAAAATAAAGTATATTTTTCTATTCTAAACAAAGTATATTTCTAAAACAAGTATTATTTTCTTTTCTGAATCATCAAAATCGAATAAGGAAATAAAATAAACAACAACTAAAAAAACTTACAGAATTTTGATGGGATTCGATCGAAGAAGGAGCCGGAGCTCACTGTCGAACACAGGCAGAGAGGGGTGGACGACTGTGGTTGCGCGAGACGCTGGAATGGGGTGGCGTGAAGTCAGCGGTGGTCGGGGTGGCACCTGATGCAGTGGCAGGGCCGACGGTGGTGGTGCGGTGATGGCTTGGAGGAGGATTCGCCTTTCTTCGATCGTTTTAGGGTTCACGGGCTTGGCTAGAAGGAGGCGGAGTTGGACAACGGAGGTGGGGGATCGCCGGGGAGGGGGGACGACGGCGGCGCCTAGCGCCAGGGGAGACGTAGGCGGATCGAAGATCGATCTGCCATTTGTTTTATATATTTTTTCCTCGAAATTGAAATCTAATTGGGATAAATAAATTAGGTTTATAATATATATATATAATAATATATTTAATCCGTGAAAAGGTGCTATTTTCGTCTAACTCCAAATCAAACTCAATGGCTGTCGCCCTAGCTAAATACCCCCATTCTGAACACAACGGGATATGTATCTTAAGCTGATTCGATCGTTTCAATCAGTTTTCTCCAAAATCAAAATATAAATCTATATATTGAATTTGAACATGCATTTCAATTTACCGGGACCACATACTGACTCTAAAAATTCCCGAAAAATATTTTCTAGCGTCGTATTGACGATACGGTCCTAACAAAACTAGTTTCATCGAATTCTGAGACCGTTTGAAAAATGGCCATTTTCCAGTCGATTAAAATCAACTGAAACTGATCAAACGCGTTTTCCATTGCTACGCTCACATATTGATTCGAAAAATTATGAAATTTGAAACATAGCAATAATTTGACATCCCAGACCCAAAAAAAGGGTTTCGTCGAAAACCGAGATCGTTTGCAAAATTTTCATTTTTAAGGGCCAGAATTCCATAGCGACTATTCTGAATTTTTCAACTGGGCATATCTTTTGATTCCCGCTATGAAATTTCAATTTCCCGGATTCGTTGGAAAGATGTTCTCAATTAGATTGTAACATTTTTGGTTTCACTAAAATTCGGTTTAATTTGAATCCTGCACATTCATTTGAATTTTGAAATCGAATTTTTGAACTACTGCGCCATTTTCAATTCCTTTTATAATTATAAATATTATTTATATTCTAACAACGATCTATATAAATATATACATTCTAATTCTATTCAAAATAAATTTCTCGTCGTTATTATTTAAAATAATTCATTTTAAATATTCAAAATTCGCTAAAATTGCCAAAATAAAAAAATTAAATTGGCTCAGATTTTCGGGTTATTACAGTTTTCCCTATTATGGGTGGGACTTTTGTGTTAAACCAGGTGCTACTGCCATTTTTGGAGTTAACACATTATTCTCCCCCTCTAATGTTAATCTAACCTTAAGTTTCTTAGTCCACATCACTTCCAGTATCTTGCTCAGAATGTATGGAATACTCAAGCAACATGCTCTTTTTAATCTAAAAAATAAACTGAGAATTCAAAGCGATGCTTGAATAAATCCCGAATCGTATGACTGCTTAACGACCACATAAACACTGCATCCGACCAGCCTAAAGTCTCTCTTCCCAAAATGCCAAAAAAACCATTTTATAACCATCCAATGGACCAGACCAAACCTAAAAAGGGACATATAGGGGTATGAGTCATTAGCTCGCCACCAATCACAGAGAGAGGGCCCTATCACGCTACATACAGGCCAAATCCAAATCTGATCCCCAGACTTATATTAATGGTAGCCTTCTCGTGCATATGTACGAGATCGTGTCTCCGCTAAAACCTTAGGACCCAAGTATGGCTCTTACCTAAGCTAAGAAAATTCTGATATTACTTTAAATAGTCGAAAGCTACTGGAGCCAGATATATCGATGTCTATAGGGTCGCACCACTTCTGGCGTGAAGTGACCCAAAATCTTACACCTAATATTTTTTTTTGGGACACTTCTAAAAACCAGTTTCCTTCTTTAGCTAGCCCAAGATCCTATTTACTAATATATATACATATCAATGTAAAGCCTTAATTGCCCATTTGCATATGTGAAGATATGCAAATGTAGGTGATCTTAAAGTGTTAGATTTTGCCAATGAATTCCTTAAGAAAGTGTTCAGCTATTTATCTCTAATTACTTTATGATTAAATTGATCAGAGTGTTGCTATTAATTTTTATCTATGCATACATAAAAGCAATCATGTAGCATGGGTATTGAGGTATTTAAAGCTTTAGACAATGTAGTTTCATTTATATGGAAAACAAGTGTTCATACCTTGTGCATTATGTGCAGGTTTTACACTAGTCATTCTACTACTAGGTGTCCTTTAGCTCAATCAACTAATGCACTAATGAGTAATATTATTCATACACATTCAATTATGGCTTTCTATACATGGATAAATAAAATCAAAGTTTAATCCAAAACAACCCTTAAATTAATCTATATAAGGTGGAAATGACATCCTAAACCATGCTTATTTTATATACTAAGGGTCTAACTAAATGGTTCACATGAATGAGAGAAGGAGTGATTATATTTAAGTCATGTACACTCAGCTTGTAACCATGTTGTTGCAGTTTCTATATTTGCATCTTGATTCAGCCAATGGTGCACAACTGAGTGATGTTGTTTGGCAACGTGTCCCTATATAGTTACTTATTCTCACATTCAATCAAATAAGATTTGAATGAAGTCCAGTTAATCAGTGTATTTAACCCAATAAAATTGTACATCCTAACTTACATGTGAATACACTGACCCATGTTTACTTGAAATGGTTTTCAGTCCAACCCCTTGGACCCAAACTTCCCCATAAAGGAGAGTACGGATTGAATTGAGAATAAGGAAAATGAGAAAACAAACAGAAGAACATTTCATTGCTTATTACAACAATTACATCAGAGTGCAAGAATATATCAGAGTACAAATAATTATTACACATTGGAAATACAATATCAGAGATTTAAATTACATTTAAATAGCAGCGGAAAAATACTACAAAATACAACTAAAAGAAATACACGAATACAGAACTTTCCGAATACCGCTTCAGTTGTAAACCCGGATCCTGTGAATATAATATCTACAAAACCAAAACTACTAGCTGCCCGTGTGGAAAATATGGGCACCCAGAGTTTAGGTTAAAACAATAAACTCTAGGTCAGTCATGGGACTGGTGTGAGAACTCAAAACAGTTATTAAACTTGATTTTAAAGTTAGGTAAATCACGGGAGGGTTTACTCCACATGAACCTTAGTTTAAAATAAAACAGCGCAATGCTTTTTGGACAAATGAAGCTATTATAAGACTCAAGTCCCATCATACAATGGACGCGGTCGAAGGATAGAGTTTTCCCTTTATAATAGCCAAATATGCTTGATACGCAAAATTTCATCTTTTATTATTACTATAAGTGAAGAAATTAACTTCGAATATAAATGTATCAATCCTAGGCGGCGTAGGTACCATTATATTACGTTGCCATATATATATATTTACAACTAAAACCGAATATCGCGTATTGGGAATTGGGTTTCCATCTATGAACCGAGGCAAGGTGTTATCCTCACCGATTTTGAGACACAGTAGCAAGTGCCTCAGGATCACACCTACGGGAAACCCTTGAATCTACATGACCGGTCATCCGTCGATGATTAGTTATACCATAAACTATATTAGCCAGTTCAATCAAACCTCTAAAAATGGGTCAGTAATGTCGACCACTATAGAGCCACTAAGGTCTCAAATCATATTCGAGGTACCCCGGTTTCCAACAAATAATAAGGGACTTCCACATAAGTAAACAGTCTGGGCTCAATACCATGACGTTACTTGTAGCTAGAACTAACATATGTCCATTTCCTTGCAGTCACTATCCCCTTTTTGGTTCATACCAGGGTGTGAGGCTCGCGAAGTAATGCTATACACAAAGCTATGCGTAAATAAGCTATGCTTTGATCATCAACCACAAGCCTCTGCTTTTCAGCAAAAGCCTTGATCATTTGCATCTTAGCATGCCACATTGTCAGTCCATACCATACCATTGATTTCTGTCAATATATAACCTCTAAGCTCGTACGTCTCAGAGAAGGGTGTTAAGAAAGAGAATAAATTCTCCGGCACCAAATAGAAATATATATTTAGCAGAGATCAACGAATACATCATAAAAGAATACAATGTTAGACATACCATCCATTTACAAGCCCGTTCTGGGTCTAAACGAAATCGGAGGCACCTTATTCCTCGTCTTATATGTCCAATACAGGAGAGAGGTCCTGGCATATCCGTCGATCTACAAGTACGTTTAGACGATCACCACTTATTACCTTGTCTTGGGTGTACGGCCCAATCAAGACATCAGGAATCATCCAAACGATGTGAAGAACTCCGGTCTTCAACCACCGTATTCATCTTCGAATCTTGATCGTCATAGTAATTATTCAGAATGGGTTAAACCCGGTCTTTCCAAATAATTTGCGTATTTTATAATCAAGTGCCATAAAATCACATCAGGTGCCTCATCCCGATTCAGAATATCCTTTTAATAAAGATTCACATTACTTGGGAAAGGTTCCGCTTAATTTTATCAAAGATAAATTCTTTTAAATTTATTCTTTAATCTTCCTAAAATTAACAAGATACATTAAAACATTAATTTGGTTTTAATCTCCAAAAATCATTACTTAATGATTATTCAAATTTAAGAAATTAATCTTATCTTTAATTGGGTTAAAGAACCAATGTCATTATAAACACAGTTCACGATAAACCCAAATCATCTTCCATTAAATATGGAATCTTCACAGAAATCAGATCAATATATAATCGATAAAAATTTCTATATCAGACTAATAATATAAATGGAATAACGACAACGCCTTTTAAATTCCATATATAGTTTGCAGAAGCTCATCTCGATTATTACCAAATCGAATTCTGTTCAATTCCAATTTAATATATTAAAGTGGAAAACTTTACTTTGGAAAATTTCCATTTAAATCTTAATAAAAGATTTATAAATTCCATGTAAATCTTAAGAAAATATTTATAAATTCCATTTTATATTTTCACTGTTAATTGGGATTAAAGAACAAAAGTTGTTTAAAACGTAGTTCACGATATACCCACAATCATCTTTCATTTCAATTCTAATTAAACATTAATTAATTAGTAAACTTCTCTAAATCTTAATTAAAATTTTATTCTTTTCGCATGGAGTTTTAAGAACAGTTTTATTTATGACACCATTCACGATAAACCCAAAATCCAATTTATTTGATTTAATTCCAAATAAATATTAATTAATTGGAAAACTCCATTAAATCTTAATAAAAGATTTATTCTAGTTAATAACAAGTTCATTTCGATAAAAATATATTTTTATCTTTTTAAATATGTAATTTTTCATCCATAATCTTTCCAAGCCACTTATTATAATTTTACATAATTTTTCCATATTTTTAATATTTTTATTATCGCCCGTACAGTCGGTTTCCAATAACGGCCACCGAACTGCATCTATAGCGACCTTTTCAAATTTGATTTGGACATAATTCCAAATCCAGTCGTTAGATTTCAAAATTCTTATATTCATTGGAAAGCTCTTTTCGATACGAACCCAATGGTTCCGGTTTTAGGAGAATCTGACATTCGGATCTCCCGCTACATCAATTTGAAGTTAATGGTCGAAATTCACGAACTGTCGCTACGCGGCGCGTTCTATTCAGGCCATTTAAATATATAATATATATAAATCATCGATTTCCATTTGGTTCGTATTTATAAAATATTTATAATTTCATTTTGGAATGCTTCCAACTTCATTTTCAGTTTTAAATAAAAATTGAATATTCTATATCTTTATCATATTAAAATGATAATATTTTCAAAATATTATATTTTGAAATCACTTCTTTTCAACATTCATTACAAAATGAATAAAATCGATTGATAAACCCGTTCAGGTTAAAATGGCGTTTACTACTTAACTCGGCTTCATATTTTTATGTCTGTCCAAAGACGGACATCGAAATCATGATTTTATTCTTCACTGAATATTATTTTAAAATGTTCATTGTTTTAAAATATTTTTTATTTTCGGATATTCTTTATATTAAAATAATCTTTTACATTAAAATGTTCTTTTACATTAAAATTTTCCTTTACATAAAAATGTTCTTTACATTAAAATGGTTCTTTTACCTAAAAATGTTTCTTTTACATTGAAATGTTCTTTTATGTAAAAATGATTCTTTTACATTGAAAATGATTCTTTTATATAAAATTGATTCTTTTATATAAAAATGACACTTTTATATAAAATTGATTCTTTTACATAAAAATGATTCTTTTATATAAAAATGTTCTTTTATACAAAAATGATTCTTTTATTCTAAAATGTTATTTTATTCTAAAATGATCTTTATTATATTTAAAATGTATTTTTTTAATCTAAAATGTCTTTTGTAAAACATTGTTTATTATAAAACATTGTTTATTATATAACATTCTTTATTATGTAACATTATTTATTATACAACATTCTTTATTATGCAACATTATTTATCATTAAAATACACATGTTAAGTGTAACATTTCTAATGACAAATCCTACTTTGACAAGTAATTCTTTTTATCTAAATAAACACGTTAAGTGTAACATTTCTAATGACAAATCCTACTTTGACAAGTAATTCTTTTTATTTAAATAAACATGTTAAGTGTAACATTTCTAATGACAAATCCTACTTTGATAAGTAATTATTTTTATTTAAATAAACATGTTAAGTGTAACATTTCTAATGACATATCCTACTTTGACAAGTAATTCTTTTTATTTAAATAAAATGTTAATAATTGTAACAACCCGAAAATCCGAGCCAATTTAAAATTTTTGTTTTGGCAATGTTAGTGAATTTTGATTATTTAAAATGAATTATTTTAAATAATAATGACGAGAAAATTATTTTGAATGGAATTCAAACGTATATTTTATATATATCGTCGTTAGACTATAAAAAATTATTTATAATCATAAAAGGAATTGAAAATGGTGCGGTAGTTCGATAATTCGATTTCAAACTTCAATTGAACATACCGGGTGCAAAATAAACCAGATTTTAGCGAAACCAAAAATATTAGAATCTATTTGATAATATCTTTCCAACGAATCCGAAAAATCGAAATTTCATAGCGGGGATAAAAAGATATAAATGAATATTTATAATTTAATATCACTATCACATTAATATATTTTTAATATGTTAAACATTTCAACATCACAAACAGCACACAATATAATCAAATTAAATCATCCATGGTCTGTGGACGAGGATTATGATCTAACAGACACCGTATACAATTTATAATGATTATACTGATAAAAATCTACATTGGCAATTCTATATATCTTTCAGTTATGAAAATAAATAAATAACTGTTCTGATATTTTAGTGAGGAGTTCTAACCTTTGGTTTCCACTCTATCATTCCTTAACTGTATGTTTTGGATTCTGTTTGGCTTTGCAGACAGTTCCTTCGCAATCTGTTTCACGCGGTATATGTTAAAAACCACATTTTTAAAACAACGCTCTATATATAAAAATCAGATTTTATTCTAGTGTTATTTATGTAATAAAAATCACATTTTTAAAACTGTTCTATATATATTTTTAAAAATCATATTTTTATCATAATGTTATTTATGTAAAAATTCTATTTTTAAAACAATGATAATTATAAATTTAAAAACAATGCTAATTTTATGATTAAAAACAATTATAATTATATGATTAAAAACAATGCTAATTATATAATGAAAAACAATGCTAATTTCATAGTGGAAAACAATGCTAATTATATAATGGAAAACAATGCTAATTTTAAAATGGAAAACAATGTTATTTTATAATGGAAAACAATGAGAATTTTATAATGGAAAATAATGCTATTTTATAATGGAAAACAATGCGAATTTTATAATGGAAAACAATGCGAATTTTGTAGTGGAAAACAATGCTATTTTATAATGGAAAACAATGCGAATTTCATAGTGGAAAACAATGCTATTTTATAATGGAAAAAACAATGTGAATTTTATAATGGAAAACAATGCGAATTTTATAATGGAGAACAATGTTCTTTATGTTTTAAAGACAATGTTCTTTATATTTTAAAACAATGTTAATTTTATTTCCAAATCAATGTATACTTTTATTTCCAAAAACATTGTATATTTTTATTTCAAAAACATTGTATAATATTATATATTTTCATTTCAAAACATTGTAATTTTTATTTCGAAAACATTGTATATTTTTATTTCAAAAACATTGTATGTTTTTTATTTCAAAACATTGTTTGTTTTTTTATTTCAAAACACTGTATGTTTTTATTTCAAAACATTGTATGTTTTTATTTCAAAACATTGTATGTTTTTTATTTCAAAACATTGTCTTTCCATTTATAAAAATATTTTTTTTTAATATTTAAAATCAATGTTTTTTTATCAATTCTATTTTAATAAAATACTTAAGTCATTAATTAAACTATTAATTACCCTCAAAGCAAATCTGAGCCATTGATTTCCAAATCCAATGGCCTGCGGCCTTTCTTCCTCTCGCGATTTTTTCCCAGGTCCTCGTTCTTCTTTCTGGTTTCATAAGAACCCATCGTCGACTCCGATTAACCCTCCTCCGCACCCCCAGTGATCTGCCGGACGTTGATCAGAAACCGCCACCCTAAAGCTCCCATTGTCGCCTATCACCACTCGCCATAACACCGAGTTCGATCTCCCCATTGACCAAGAAATCATCTCCAAAGTCGCTGACTTTCAAGCTTGAAATCGGTTTCCACAATCACCAAAAACACATCATAACCGTTGATACGCAAGATCTCATCATGCTCTACCTATTTCAGTTATAATTTTCTTCAATTGATCGATTGATTTTGGGATTTTAATGTATGAAATCCACTGCGTTCTGACCCTTGATAGCATAGAACAATGGCTATAAAAAGAGGGAACCCTAGGGTTTCAATTAAAGGGTATTTATAGCCTATTTATTTTATTATTTAATTCTATAAATTCAAATTTTATTTATTTATTGCTCCTAACTCCAACGATAGTTGCCGTAGCTAAATACCCTTATTCCGAGCACAATGGGATATGTTTCGTAAGCCAATTCGACTGTTACGATATGTTTTTCTTTAAATTAAAATATAAATCAATATATTGAATTTTTAATGTACATTTTAAATTACCGGGGCCACATACTGACTTCGAAAATTCCAGAAAAATTATATCTGGCAATGATTTGACAATACGGTCCTAACAAAATTAATTTCATCGAATTTGAAAACTGTTTGAGAAATGGCCTTTTTTGGGTCAATCCAATTCAACTGAAATTGACCAAACACGTTTTAATTTGCCACGCTCACATATTAATTCCAAAAATTATAAAATTGGAATCTAGTCATAATTTGACATTTCGGATCCAAAAAAGTGGTCTCGTCGAAAACGGAGGTCGTTTGCGAAATATTTATTTTTAAGGGCTAAATCTTATATTAAAATATATATAAATTTTACGACGACTTTTCTAAATTTTAAATTGGACATAACTTTCAATTCCCGTTATGAAATCTGGATTTTTCACATATGTTGGAAAGATATTTTTAAACAGATTCAAATATTTCTTGTTTCAATGAAATCTGATTATTTTGAATCCTGTACATTCATTTGAAATTGAATTTTCAAACTGCCGCGCCATTTCAGGCTCATTATACAATTAAAATAAAATTATTCGTTCCAACTTCGATTTAAATAAATTTTTCGTTGTTATTATTTAAACTAAATTATTTTAAATATTAAAATCCATTAAAATTTCTAAAATTAAAATTTTAAATTGGTTCCAAATTTCCGGGTTGTTACAATCTCCTCCACTTAAAATCTTTTCGTCCTCGAAAAGGAATGTTGCTGAAAGTTGTTTAACTAACCAACTCAACTTTCATTTCTAATCAATTTTCAATTCAGTTCAATACTAAATTCGATTTAGCTAAATTTATCATTCTTTATCATATTGGTTAAATTAGTTATCATTCCAATATTTTAATTAATTACACTAATTATCAAACATCACAACCAACAATCAATTAGGTGATTAACTTTTCAATTATATATATATATATATAACTTTTATATATAGTTAAAAATCATATTTTTGATGCCAAATCACAACAATAAATCCTAGCTAAGTTTTGGTTCTCACACCAGTCGATTGGAAATATATAGATAACCCACTTCGAAACTCAAAAATAAACACTGATGATGATGCCTCATCATCAGGATCATCTCCAGGCGACTAGAGTGTGATTCTATAACTGTCTAGTATCTGAAGCTTCAAATAAACGTTAATTACGTGTATATTCAAAATCTTCATATACTTGATTGTCCAAATTAAAGTATAATAATATCTCAAATACGTATTTTAGAATAAAATTTTCAAAAATAAATTCGTTTTCATTTTTTATTTTAAAGATTAATACACTTCACACTTGTTCTAGGATACTGCTGATCTCATCTCTAATGAGTTATTCTTATTGGATATTACTAACCCAATCTCTGATAAATTATTTCGTTCAGTTCTAATGTGCCTTGTTCTCGAGCTCCGTAAACCAAAGCTCTGATACCAAATGAAATAACCCAAACTTAAGAAAAGTACGGATTGAATTGTGAACAAGGCAAATCCGAAAACAAACAGAAGAACATTTCATTGCTTATTACAGCAATTACATCAGAGTACAAGAATATATCAGAGTACAAATAATTATTACACATTGAAAATACAATATCAGATATTTAAATTACATTTAAATAGCAGCGGAAAAATAAAACAAAATACAACTGAAAAAAATACACGGATACAGAGCTTTCCGAATATCGCTTCAGCTGTAAGCCAGGATCTTGTGAATATAATATCTGCAAAGCCGAAACTACTAGTTGCCCATGTGGAAAATATGGGCATCCACAGTTTAGGTTAAAACAATAAACTTCAGATCAGTCATGAGACTGGTGTGAGAACTCAAAACAGTTATTAAATTTGATTTAAAGTTAGGTAAATCACAGGAGGGTTTACTCCACATGAACCTTAGTTTAAAAAAAACAACGCAATGCTTTTTGGAAAAATGAAGCTATAATAAGACTCGGGTCCCATCACACAATGAACGCAGTCGGAGGATAGAGTTTTCCCTTATAATAGCCAAATATGCTTGATATGCGAAATTTCATCTTTTATTATTACTATAAGTGAAGAAATCAACTTCGAATATAAATGTATCAATCCTAGGCGGCGTAGGTACCATTATATTATGTCGCCATATATATATATATATATATATATGCAACTAAAACCAAATATCGCATATTAGGAATTGTGTTTCCATCTATGAACCGAGGCAAGGGATTATCCTCACCGATTTTGAGACACACTAGCAGAGTGCCTCAGGATCACACCTACGGGCAACCCTTGGATCAACATGGCCGGTCATCCGTCGATGATTAGTTATACCATAAACTATATGCTCGTCGGTTCTATCGAACCTCTAAAAATGGGTCAGTAATGTCGACCACTATAGAGCCACTAGGGACTCAAATCATATCCGAGGTACCCCACTTTCCAACAAATAAAAAGGGATTTCCACATAAGTAAACAGTATGGGCTCCATACCATGATGTTACTTGTAGCTAGAACTAATTTATGTCCATTTCCATGCAGTCACTATCCCGTTTTTGGTTCATAATAGGGTGTGAGGCTCGCGAAGTAATGCAATACACAAAGCTATGCCTAAATAAGCTGTGCTTTTATCATCAACCACAAGGCTCTGCTTTTCAACAAAAGCCTTGATCATTTGCATCTTAGCATGCCACATTGTCAGTCCATACCATACGATTGATTTCTGTCAATATATAACCTCTAATCTCGTACGTCTCAGAGAAGGGTATTAAGGAAGAGAATAAATTCTCCGCCACCAAACAAATATATATTTATTTAGCAGAGATCAATGAATACAACATAAAGGAATACAACGTCAGACATACCATCCATTTACAAGTCCGTTCTGGGTCTGAACATAACCAGAGGCACCTTATTCCTCGTTCCATATGTCCAACACAGGAGAGAGGTCCACGCATATCCGTCGATCTCCAAGTACATTTGGACGATCACTACTTATTACCTTGTCTTGGTTGTACGGCCCAATCAAGACATGACAAATCATCCAAACGATGTGAAGAACTCCGGTCTTCAACCATCCTCTTCATCTTCGACTCTTGATCGTCGTAGTAATTATTCAGAATGGGTTCAACCCAGTCTTTCCGAATAATTCGCACATTTTATAATCAAGTGCCATAAAATCACATCATACAACTCATCCCAATTCAGAATATCCTTTTAATAAAAGATTCACATTATTAGGGAAAGGTTCCCGTTAATTTTATCAAAGATAAATTCTTTTAAATTTATTCTTTAATCTTCCTGAAATTAACAAGATACATTAAAACACTAATTTGGTTTTAATCTCCAAAAATCATTACTTAATGATTGCTCAAATATAAGAAATTAATCTTATCTTTAACCGGGTTAAAGAACCAATATTATTAAAAACACAGTTCACGACAAACCCAAAATCATCTTCCATTAAATATGGAATCTTCACAGAAATCAGATCAATATATAATTGATAAAAAATTCTGTATCGGATTAATAATTTAACTGGAATAACGGCAAGGCTTTTTAAATTCATATATAGTAACAGTCTTTATTCACAGAAGCTCGTCTCGATTATTACCAAATCGAATTCCATTCAATTCCATTCAATTCCATTTTAATATATTAAATTGGAAAACTTTACTTTGGAAAATTTCCATTTAAATCTTAATAAAAGATTTATAAATTCCATGTAAATCGTAATATAAGATTTATAAATTCCATTTTATATTTTCTTTGTTAATTGGGATTAAAGAACAAAAGTCGTTTAAAACATAGTTCACGATAAACCCACAATCAACTTTCATTTCAATTCTAATTAAACAATAATTAATTGTTAAACTTCTCTAAATCTTAATTAAAATATTTATTCTTTTCACATGGGGTTTTAAGAACAACGTTATTTAAGACACCATTCACAACAAACCCAAAATCCAATTTATTTGATTTAATTCCAAATAAATATTAATTAATTGGAAAACTCCATTAAATCTTAATAAAAGATTTATTCTAGTTAATAACTAGTTCATTTTGATAAAAATATATTTTATCTTTTTAAAAATGGAAATTTTCATCTAAAATCTTTCCAAGCCATTTATTATAATTTTTCCATATTTCTAATAATTTTATTATCGCCTATACAGTCAGTTTCCAATAACGGCCACCGAACTACATCCATAGCGACCTTTTTCAAATTTGATTTGGACATATTCCAAATACAACTGTTAGATTTCAAACTACTTATATTCATTGGAAAGCTCTTTTCGACACAAACCCAAGGTTCTGATTTTATGGAATCCAACGGTCGGATCTCCCGTTACATCAATTTGAAGTTAATGGTCGAAAATCACAAACGGTCGCTGCACGGCACGTCCTATTCAGGCCATTTAAATATATATAACATATATATTATATATAAATCGTCAATTTCCATTTGGATCATATTTATAAAATATTTATAATTTCATTTCGAAACACTTCCAACTTCGTTTTCAGATTTAAATAAAAATAGAATATTCTATACCTTTATCATATTAAAATGATAATATTTTCAAAATATTATATTTTGAAATCACTTCTTCAACATTCATTATAAAATGAATAAAATCGATCGATAAACCCGTTCGGGTTAAAATGGCATTTACTACTTAACTTGGCTTCATATTTTTGTGTCCATCTAAAGACGGACATCGAAATCATGATTTTATTCTTCACTGAATATTATTTTAAAATGTTCGTTATTTTAAAATATTCTTTATTTTGAGATATTCTTTATATTAAAATAATCATTCACATTAGAATGTTCTTTTACATCAAAATTTTCCTTTACATAAAAATGTTCTTTACATTAAAATGGTTCTTTTACCTAAAAATATTTCTTTTACATTGAAATGTTCTTTTATGTAAAAATGATTCTTTTACATTGAAATTGATTCTTTTATATAAAATTGATTCTTTTACATAAAAACATTTCTTTTATATAAAAATGACTCTTTTATATAAAATTGATTCTTTTACATAAAAATGATTCTTTTATATAAAATTGATTCTTTTGCATAAAAATGATTCTTAAAAATGTTCTTTTATACAAAAATGTTTCTTTTATTCCAAAATGTTATTTTATTCTAAAATGATTTTTATCATCTAAAATGTCTTTTATATTTAAAAAGTCTTTTTTAATCTAAAATGTCTTTTATAAAACATTGTTTGTTATAAAACATTCTTTATAAAATATTGTTTATTATATAACATTCTTTATTATGTAACATTATTTATTACATAACATTCTTTATTATGTTACATTATTTATTATTAAAATACACATGTAAAGTGTAACATTTAGAATGACATATCCTACTTCGACAAGTAATTCTTTTAATTTAAATAAACATGTTAAGTGTAACATTTCTGATGACAAATCCTACTTTGACAATTAATTCTTTTTATTTAAATAAACATGTTAAGTGTAACATTTCTAATGACAAATCCTACTTTGACAAGTAATTCTTTTTATTTAAATAAACATGTTAAGTGTAACATTTCTAATGACAAATCCTACTTTGACAGGTAATTCTTTTTATTTAAATAAACATGTTAAGAATGATACTTTTAACTAACAAATACATTTTAACATGCATTTCTATTTATTCTATTTGACATTTAAAATGTCCTATTAAAATGGAAAAACATGTTTAACATGAATTTCTATTTATCATATAAAATGTCCTTTTAAAATGGAAAAATACATTAAAATGTCCCTTTACATTAAAAATGTTTTATTTTTCATTCTAAAATGGTATTTTATTCTAAAATGACCTTTCATTCTAAAATGATATTTTATTCTAAAATGATATTTTTTTTCAACATTATTTATAAAACATTATTTATTATAAAACATAATTTATTTTAAAATATTATTTATTTCTGAATCGGAATGCGACTCAATCAATTACCATATAATTTTAGTTATATGGATTTCACACACCTCATGTATTCAACAATAATGTTAAACAATCATTAAACCGTCCATCCACATCCAAAGTGAAATTTACAACTATGTGGGCATTAAAATAAATAAATAACGCTCAACACAGCCTGTCAATCCATCGATTGACATACAACTAAATATTGAGACTAGTGTATGTCAAGTATCATCCCAATACCCGTGTGGGGTTTTCAAACAACAATGGTGAATTTAAATAAATTATTGGTTAACAAATTTTAACCAATTCTAATTCCATTTGAATCATTTTCTATTTAACCGATTTTCACTGTTCAAATTATAAATAAATATTTATAATTTAATATCACTATCACATAAATATATTTTTAATATGTTAAATATTTCAACATCACAAACAGCACACAATACACTCAATTTAAATCGTTCATGGTCTGTGGACGAGGAATGTGATCTAACAGACACCATATACAATTTATAATGATTATACTGATAAAAATCTACACTGACAATTCTATATATCTTTCAGTTATGAAAATAAATAAATAACTGTGCTGAAATTTTAGTGAGGAGTTCTCATCTTTGGTTTCCACTCTATCATTCTTTAACTGTACGTTTTGGATTCTGTTTGGCTTCCAGACAGTTCCATCGCAATCTGTTTCACGCGGTATATGTTAAAAACTACATTTTTAAAACAACGCTCTATATATAAAAATCAGATTTTATTCTAGTGTTATTTGTGTAATTGATTGACACTAGAAAAGCGCGAAATTTTAAATTAAATTCTGCAAGCGTACAGGTGTGTAGCATACAGGTCGAACACAGGGAGGTAGATTAAAATCAAATTATTTATTTAATCTCTTGGGCGAGTTAGACGATTTTCGAGGTTGGTTTTTGAAAACAATAAAAATTGAAACTGCGATCCGATTCAGAACAAATCTAATTGAACCGACGATCAAATCACAATTATCAATTGGAAATTAAAATGCAAAACAGAAATAAAATGCAGAAAGTAAAATTGCAGGAAAAGAAGAACAACAAAAAGTAAATTAGGATTGTCGTTGAAACTAATCAAACGACTAATCACTAACAAAAAATGTAAAATACAATTGGTGCTCTTCCAAAACTAATTGTGAAGACAACACCGATTGCTAAGAAAAAGAAAAATGCAGAAATAATAAAAAGAAGAAGAACTTTTATTAATGGAGAAGAGAATATAGAATAGGATAGGACGGTGGATACAATGATATTACAAGGGTATTTATAGGGAATAACCAAACCCTAACCCTAATACAATGATAGATGGGCCTTAGGGAATTCACAAAAGAGTTTACAATGAGAGTCTCAAAATTGGCCTTAGTTAAATCTATTAAATTTTTGGCCTTTCTTCTTTTCCTCTTTGTTCTTTGACAAGCCTCCCTTGATTTGAGATGTGCATGGCCTTTTTATCAGTCATTTTCTTGTCCAACAGCAACTAGATGTGAGATCTTCATCTACAATTCTTCAAAATGTAAATATATAGCAATCTGATCTCCATTTATCTACTTTTCTGGTTGCATGCGGGCTGGGTTGGAATATCTGTAAAAGTGACAAAACAATACCCAAGTAATATTTATTTATATACAAAAGATAAGATATAAGAGCATAAAATAAACATATTTCTATGTCAATCAAATACCCCAACACTTATCTTTTACTCGTCCTCGAGTAAAACAAGAAATGAAAAACTAAGCTAGATAGGTCACACTTTCGTAGGAAACACGATTGCATTAAGCGTATGCAACAAGCCATCAAACCTCTAGGTGTCCCTAGTAGGACGAGTGGTGTCTCGTGAGGGTTTTCAGTGGATACTACCCACAAAATCCAAATGCAGTATGCTATGATTCTAATGAAACTACATGAATGCAATGGACATATGCAAAATAAAAGCAAAAATGAAAACAAGACTTGTTTCTGAAGTGATACAAAAAATTAAGTTAACAATTCCTAGTCAGTTGATTTTATTTTAGATACCTCAACTTGTCACAAATTTTCAATTTAAATCAAGTTTTCAAATGTTAAATTCCAGTTTGGCCAGTTAGTTCGGTCGATAACGTAGTGCAGCCATGAAATAGATTCTTAGTTTGCTTAGCACAATTTGCAAAGTGGTATTATTATTTTCTCATGTATGGCTAGTCAAATCAATAAGGTCAGGAAGTGTTTGGGCATCATCGCTTATTCTTTATTCTATAAAATTTTAAAATTTATGATTAAGTACATACACCTAACTTAGAAGACCAAGGTTTACCACCCATGCACTGCCTCGTGGACTAACGGTGAGTGGGTAAAGAGCTTAGCGGATTGTGCAGACCGACTTTGACTTTGTCAACAACGTGTTGGTAATCCTTAGGTGTCCAATCTCATAAAATGAGACAAAGATATTCCAATGCTGACTTTGTCAACAACATGTCGAACAGAGCTTGGCGGGTTTGCACACCAACGCTTGATATACAAGCAATGTTGGATACCCTTGGATTACTATTATTATTATTGAAAATATAAGCACAAAAAAGAGTTACGCGAATTCAACTTAACACAACTTAGTTTTAAAGATTCGAAAAGCCAATATAAGTATTTTAAGTCCTCCACTTATTTAAACAAAGTCTACAATATAGAATAGATTTCATGGCCATCACTTAAGAATCTCCCTATGTACCGGTTACACTATTATCCCTCAAAATTAAACTTTTCATTATATTTCTTATTCGATCTAAGCTGAGAGAAAAAATACTATCAACTGATTAATAATCCTTAACTTATTTTGTTGTATCAAATCTAAAATGAGTCGTATTTTCAAAAAAAAATGACATGTTACTACAATCTAAAATGCATGACTGTCCTATTTAAATGGCTGAAAATGAAAAGAAAGAAAAATAAAGAAAAAAACGAAAATGAGTGAAATCCAGACTCCCCCTCCCCCACACTAGAACTAAACAGTGTCCACACTGTAAACGTTTCCTAAATTTGAAAGATCGCACCCAAAGGTGAATGAGATGCAAAATTATTTGTAGAATGAAATGCAATCTAACTATATGTAAGAATGGATCATATGTACAATGATATATGTATTTGCGGTGCACGCGATGCAAAGAATTCCACCTACTTTTCCTCCCACACTTGGTTCTAGCCCGATGAATCAGATTCCCACTTTGTCTAGGCATGTTTTCTACTAAGCAAAGGTTTTTGAAAACCATCTCATCTTTATACCTAGATTTATAGTCCGATAGATAAATGTCCAGGGTCATCCTAACATGAAGTTTTTCAACCAAGCCAGCATTCCAAAAATAATTCATGTGTTCAACAAACTTAACAGTGTAATTATTCAAAAATTTGTGATCGTATATAATTCAATGAAATTTGAAATCTGAGTGTTGTTCAAGACTATGTGATCACATTTCTCATCATTAACTGACAACGTATTTTTGACACTGACAATTTCAAGTTCGTTTGAAATTTTCTCAAAGTTAAAATTTCGAACTCGTGATGTGAATCCACTTCTTCCTCATTTGGCAACTCTTCCTCATACAATCCAAAGAATTCATGTTCATTAAAATCCTTTTCCAATTTTGAGTTGAAAAATTTAACATTTTTATTCTGTTCAATTTCTAGAATTTCAAGTTTCTCACATCCCAAAAGAGGAAGATCAAAATCCAAGCTTAATTTTTTTTTCTGAAAAGAATCGAAATCCAAATCATTTGTTGAATTTTGAACAACTTCATTTAGATCGTTATTCTCAATTTCCAAAGTTGTAATCTAAAAATTTTCAATATCACTAAAGAATGGATTATTTCCTGATTCATCGCATTGAATTTGATTTTGTTGCTCGAGTTGTTCTTTAAAACACGTCATTAAACAAAGAAGTTCATCAAGCTGTCTATCTTTTTCACCAAGCTATCTATCTTGCTTTTCTACCCTCTCACTATGAATGTTAAGGTGGTATTCTTCAAAATCGTTGATTTGAGAGCTCTCGTTTTGGATTTCTTGATTTTCAAAATTATTGCCCACATCAATTTCACAATCAATTTTATTTCCATTGTGGTAGTTGTTTGAATTTTCAAAAAAATGATATTGGAAATCATTTTGATTTTGAAAATTAGGTTCATAACCAAAACTGTCAAAATTCGAGGGAAAACTGCAATTTTGGTCATATTCAAGATGTGGATATGAGCTGTTATTTTGAAGATTCTGATCGATTTGAAAATCATTTTCATATCCAAAATTATTTTCGAATTGGTTTCCAACTTGGGGTTCAAAGCTATTTTGATATGGTTGTGGCCCATAATCGAAATTATTGAAATTTGAATTGAAGTCGTCATTTCGATCATAACTTTGAAAATGTTGGTCATTTTGAAAATTTTGAAAATTGTTGACATTTGGGTCACGAAATTTTGGAAAATCTTGCTTCATGAGTTGTAATTCAAAATCATACTCTTCAAGCGGACGTCTACTCCGATTATTATCCCACATATCTCTCAATGATTTTTTTGAATCAGACATTTTAAAGAAGTCACGACAAAACAGAAACTATTCTCAGTTCAAAATAGTATAAAAGAATGAGTTGTGCTCTATTAATTAACTGACTCAATTAGAAGGGGGAAGAGGGTCTTATGGCCGTTCACGTATAGTATAAATACTAAGGGATACGACCAATGTTTTACGGGTAGTATGCAACCTCTTTTGCTAAAAGTTCAATAAATTGAACTAATATATGTCCGCGATCCAATTATACGAGACAGTCAACATCACAAAGCGCCACTTTTCAATTATATTATTGCGAAATTCAAATCAGGTTTTAAAATTGAATAACGGTGAGAGTGATGATTTTTTTTATGCAAATTCGTTACTCACAAGAAGATTCAGAAATTTTAGTCACAGAATAGAACAGTCACAGAACAGAAAATTAAAATATTGTACAAGCAAGTCGCTGCCCCTGCAGAAGATTTATACAAGCAATTTTCTATATTTTTCAGCACCTATAGAGTTTAAGGAATTTTACAGTGGGGTATGGCGGTCCGTCAAGAATAGTTGAGTGGTGCTCACGTTTCGAACTCCACTGTGTGCAAACTGGTTGATCACTAAATTTCTTGTTCGCTTGGTTGAATTTTGTTCTTGCTTTGACTTTGGTCTATGGTTAGACCCTTGTTTTTTTTAAGTTCTTTTTTTTGAAGAAAAAGGAGAAGAACCAGAGGAAAAAAAAACTAAGTAGAAAGAAAAAAATTAACTAAATAAAATAAACAAAAAACTAAACAAAGAGCTAACTAGACCGAAAACAAATTTTTTTTTTAACACTAAACTCAACTAAAAAAACTTAAAAAAATAAACTAAACAAAATAAAAACTAATTTTTTTTAAACACGGTTTTTTTTGAAAAAAGAAAAGAAAAAAAACAAAGAAAAAGAAACGGGAATCACAACCGTACTGAGAAAGAAAATAAGTAACCCCAACAGACCCTATTATCTTAACCCAAAAGCAGATGTTCACTTATAAAACATGCCACTTCAATAAACAAGCAGAACACAAAATCAAGCCTTCCCCCTCAAAATAAAATCAACCAAATATCGTTCGTTTCAGAATCGAATACCAAATCTATTTTTCCTTTCCAAAATTGACGCACTATATTTTTTTAGTACCGATTTAGGGTTTCGATCTAGGTTGAATCGGCAAATCAGGTTTGGGTTTCGATCGAATAGAATTGCGATTTGGGGTATTTCAGGGTGGAGTTGCGAATTGCTGTATGGGTTGAGGGTGGATTTGGTGTAACAACCCGAAAATCTGGGCCAGTTTAAAATTTTTATTTTGGTAATTTTAGCGAATTTTGATTATTTAAAATGAATTATTTTAAATAATATCAACGTGAAATTTATTTTGAATATAATTCGAACGTATATATTATACGCGTCGTCGTTAGAATATAAATATTTATATATAATTATAAATAGAATGGAAAATGGCGCGGTAGTTCGATAATTCGATTTCAAACTTCAATTGAATGTACCGGGTGCAAAACAATCCAGATTTTAGTGAAACCAAAAATAATGGGATTTAATTGATAATATCTTTCCAACGAATCCGAATAATCAAATTTTCATAGCGGGAATCAAAAGATATGTCCAGTTGAAAATTCTGAATAGTCGCTATGGAATTCAGGCCCTTAAAAATGGACATTTTGCAAATGACCTCGGATTTCGACGAAACCAGTCTTGTTGGGTCCGGGATGTAAAGTTATTGCTAGGTTTCAAATTTCATAATTTTTCGATTCAATATGTGAGCGTGGCAAAGGAAAACGCGTTTGACCAGTTTCAGTTGATTTTAATCGACTGGAAATTGGCCATTTTTCAAATTGTCTCAGAATTCGATGAAACTAGTTTTGTTAGGACCGTATCGTCAATACGAAGCTAGAAAATATTTTTCGAGAATTTTTAGAGTTAGTATGTGACCTCGGTAATTTGAAATGTACGTTTAAAATTCAGTATAGCGATTTAAATGTAAATTCAACGGAAACTTATCGAGACGATAGAATCAGCTTGCGATGCATATCCCATTGGGTTCGGAATGGGGGTAAAACGCTATGGACGACAGGCGGTGGGCCTCGTTTTGAGGTCGAAAATAAAAGTCAACCTTTTTAGAAATTAAAATAATTAAATAAAATAATAAAATTTAAAATTCTTTCCTCCTATACCTCCAGGCCCCCCCCCATTTATTTTCAGAATCGGTTTATAAAAAAAGAAAATAAAATAAAATAAACCGCTCTCACCAACTCGACGTTGCGCCACCCCGTCGCCGACCAGCGTCAGGCCGCCGCTCCCCTTGCGTCTCCCTCCAACATCCTCCCACTCTCCTCCCTAAGACGCGTCGCCCAAAGATAAGGACCCCCCCAAAACCCGAACCCAAAACCCTAAAACCCCCATCGCGCCGCCATAAGGCACCGAACCACCTCCGCCTCCCTCCCAGCTACAGCCCTCTCCCCTCCAACGCACCCCCTCAGCCTCCACCCCCTCTGGAAATACAACTGTAAGTTCCTTTGTTTTTTAAAGTATGAGTTTCTTTGATTTTTAATCGTGAAAAGGACGGATTGTTATATATAGAAAGAACGGATTTTTAAATTATAAAGTTTTGTTATTATTTACATAAAAGGAATGATTTTTAACATATAAAAGATTTGATTTTTATGTTGGTGAAAATAGGATTTTTTATATTTTGAACTTCAAAAAGAAAAATATGATTTTTATATATAGAACTTCGATAGAAAAGTAGGATTTTATATATTGAACATCGAAGTAAAAAATTCGATTTTTATATATTGAATAGCGAAGTAAAAAATTCGATTTTTATATATTGAATAGCGAAGTAAAAAATTCGATTTTTATATATTGAATAGCAAAGTAAAAAATTCGATTTTTATAAATTGAATAGCAAAGTAAAAATTCGATTTTTATATATGGAATAGCAAAGTAAAAATTCGATTTTTATATATGGAATAGCAAAGTAAAAATTCGATTTTTATATATTGAATAGCGAAGTAAAAATTCGATTTTTTCATATGTAGTGGCTACAGCAACGAAGATGCGATGGCGATGAAGATTTCTATCAAAGAAGAGTCAAGATGATTGGATAGCTATCTGTGAGAATTTCTCACCTATCAATTTCTTTTTCTAGTTATATATATATATACTAGGATGCAGACGGTGCTTAGTAGCGCCCGACACAATCGTCCACAAACCATGGACTTGTTTGTTTGGTTGCGTAGATTAGTTGGATGATTTGATTTGAGATTGAACTGTTTGGTGAAATAAATTGATTGATTGATGTGTGAATGGCGTGGGCCTTCACTAGACCGGGGATAAGGCTAGGCCTTGTCCCGTTTCTAGTATCGTGCCGTTATGCCGTCGAAATTTTCTAAAATAAGTTAGAAAAATAAAAATATCATTTTATTGAATAGAAATGAATTGAATAGAAATTCATATGTTAGAATAAAATGTTTTATCGTTAAAAATATAATTTTTAACGTGAATATGAATATAGTGAAAGTGAATAAAATAAAATATTCATTTACAAACCGGACGGTTTGTTTATGTACACTTATTTGAAGGACATTGATTGGGACGATAAATTTTACACATCGCCCAACTGCACAAATAAAATCTGTGTTTGATTGTTTGAAACCCCACACGGGTGTTGGGATGAAATTTGAAGTTCACTCATCCTGATTGATTAAATATGTCGATCGATTGATTGACAGGCTGTTATAAGCGTTAGATATCTATATTTGATGCTTATACAGTGTAGTGCACTTTGGTTGATGGTTGATTATTTTTCAATGCTATTATATGTGTGTAATGCATGAAAATCCATATAATTAACTTTATATGGTAATTGATTGGGCCTCATTCCAATTTGAAAAATAAAGAATATTATAAAATAAAAGTTCATGTGTTGACAGTTTCATCCATTGAGATTGGTCATGTGTTGAACGAAATATTTTAATAATAAAGTTTACATCTTTATCAATATAAAATAAAAGTTCATGTGTTGACAGTTTCATCCATTGAGATTGGTCATGTGTTGAACGAAATATTTTAATAATAAAGTTTACATCTTTATCAATATAAAATAAAAGTTCATGTGTTGACAGTTTCATCCATTGAGATTGGTCATGTGTTGAACGAAATATTTTAATAATAAAGTTTACATCTTTATCAATATAAAATAAAGGTTCATGTGTTGACAGTACTCATCCATTGAGATTGGTCATGTGTTGAACGAAATATTTTGATAATAACAACTATTTTGAAAAAGATATATTTGAAATAGAATATTTGAAAATAGAAATTTATGGAGCCGGGTTGATTAGATTAACGCCATTTTGACGTGAACGATATTTATATCGATTTTATTCATTTCGAAATGAATCGAATATAAAATGATTTCGAAATGAATTGAATTGAAAACGATTTCGAAATGAATTGAATTGAAAACGATTTCGAAATGAATTGAATTGAAAACGATTTCGAAATGAATTGAATTGAAAACGAATTCAAATTGAATTGAAAGCGAATTGAAATGAATTCAAATTGAATTGAAATTTGAATTGAATAGAAATGAATTTTAAAACGAATTTATAAAGAAGAATTCAATTTTGATTTGAATTGAAATGGAAGTTGAAATTACTTTTGAAACGAATTTAAAACTATTTATATAATTCGTTTTAAATAGAAATCGACGAAGTATATATTATATATATATTATATATATATATAATATAATGGCCTGAATAGAACGCGCCGCGCCGCGGCAGTTCGTGAATTTCGACCATTTATTTCAAACGGACATTACGGGAGATCCGACCGTCGGATTCTCCTAAAACCGGAACCGTTGGGTTCGTATCGAAAAGAGCTTTCTAACGAATATTAGAAATTTGAAATCTAACGGTTGGATTTGGAGATACGTCCAAATCAAATTCGAAAAAGGTCGCTGTAAGTGCAGTTCGATGGCCATTGATGGAAATCGACTGTACGGGCCTTGATAAAATTATTAAAAATAATAATAATTTGTGTAAAATCATAAGAAGTGATTTGTGAAGATTTGGGATGAAAAACCCCATATTTGAAAAGATAAAAATAGATTTTTGTCGAAATGAACTAGTTTTGAACTAGAAATATAATTCTATTTATTTTTAAATAAATAAATTGAATTTGAAAGGGGTTTTAAAAATAACCAAAATATCCAATGATTGCATTGGAGTGGATTTGAATCGAAATTGTCTTCGGAATATTTCGATGTTGGAATTCGTGATTATACAGGTGTTGTTATGGAAATTTGAAAGATATATATTTATATCGTTATTTCCAATACGACATTTGTTAATCGTAGAATTTGATATTGAATATAGGCCGGTATATTTTCTATTCAGAGCCTTGTATTGAATATCGAATGTGATTTGGGTTTGTCGTGAATGGTGTCTTCACTAACACTGTTCTTGAACCCAGTTGAGAAAAGGTTAAATCTTTTTATTTAGATTTAATGAAGTGTACCAATTAAATAATATTTAATTGGAATTGAATTGATATTGATTTTTGGGTTTATCGTAAACAGTGTTTTAAATAACACTCGTTCTTTAACCCGATAATTAATGAATATGACTTTGGGTTTATCGTGAACCGTGTTTTAAATGACACTGATTCTTTAACCCAGTTAACGATTAAAACTAAGTGGAGTTTTAATGAATCTTTAATTAGATTGAAATAATCGAGAATGGTGTATCACAAGTTTTACTCCAGGCGATAGTTAAATCTTTAATTAGATTTGAACGTGAAATGGTAATTGAATTTACCGATAACACTGTGGTGTTAGATATGAGGTATTACCAGTTTTACTTCATGGGATAAATAGGTTGGGATTGGGAAATTAAAACAAATGATTACTTCGGTAAGTTTCGTTAATCCCGACTAGTTTGAATTGATATTCAAAAGTAGATTAAAGCATAAATTCAAGAATTTATCTTTGATAAAATTAATGGGAACCCTTCCCTATGAATGTGAAATTTAGAAACTAACTGTCGGTTAGCTAAGCAGAATGGTTTTCTGGATATTGATCTGATGTTGGTTTCGGCCTTCGGGGTTAATATTTGGGGAATTATTCTCTTGATTAATTTACGGTTAGTGATTGATGAATTGGAATGAGGCGTATGTTGTGTTTGTGTAACACTTATTTAAAATATACGCGAGTTATTCGGAAAGACCGGGTTTATCCCATTCTGAATAACTGATACGACGATAAGTCGAAGATGAAGACGGTGGTCGAAGACCGGAAGTCTTCACGTCGTTTGGGTAATTACTGATGATCTTGATTGGGCTGTACACCCAAGAAGATGGAAACAGTTAGTGATCGTCCAGACGTACTTGGAGATCGATGGATATGCGGGGTACTAGGTGCCTCCGGTTTCGTTCAGACCCAGAACGGACTTGTAAATGGACTGTGTGTCTGACATTGGATTTTAGTCCGTGTGGTTGATTTCTATTAAATATATATCTGTTTGGCGGCGGAGAATTTATTCTCTTGCTTAACGCCCTTCTCTGAGACGTACGAGCTCAGGGGTTATATATTGATGGATATCAAACGCATGGAGTGAATTGCCTGTGTGGCATGCCTAAGTGGCAATTGATCGAGGCTTCTGTTGAAAAGCAAAGTCTTGAGGTGATGATCAAAGCACGGCCTTTGTGGCGTAGCTTTGTGTAACGTTTACTTCGCGAGTTTCACACCCGGTATGAACCAAAAACGGGAGACGGACCTCAGGGGGGACATGCGTTTTCTTTCTAGCTAGAAGTGGCGTCAGTGGTTTTACACGCCCTGACGAGTTTGACTTATGTGGTTGTTACTGTTGCGAGGCGCCTCGGTTAGATCGGACGATCCGGGTCCGATGGAGTCATTCGTTGGCTCATTTACGCCCCAAAGGGCGGAGGGACGCATTGTTCAGGCATTATAATCCACTTCGTGTGGACCGGCCCTGACGATCCAAGGGGCAGTTGCGGCTGTTCCTAGACATGGGCTAGATTGTCTAAAATCGGTTGAGGACGATCCCTGGCCTCGGTTCATAGATGGAAAACCAATTTCCAAATACGTGACACTTGCGGTTTTATTTGTAAACCTATATATGGCGACATAGTGGCATGGGACGCTCATGTCGCCTATGATTGATACTTATGATTTTGTAACAACCCGTAAAATGCGAGCCAGTTTGAAATTTTTATTTTGGCAATTTTAGCGAATTTTGATTATTTAAAATAGATTATTTTAAATAATATCGACGTGAAATCTATTTCGAATATAATTCGAACGTATATATTATACGCGCCGTCGTTAGAATATAAATATTTATATATAATTATAAAAGGAATTGAAAATGGCGCGGTAGTTCGAGAATTCGATTTCTAATTTCAAATGAATATACAGAATTCAATATAAGTCAGAATTGAACGAAACAAGAAATATTTGAATCTGTATAACTATATCTTTGTAACGAAGTTAACAAACTGAGATTTCATCTTAGAAATGATAAGATATGTCCAGTTTAAAATTAGAAATAGTCGCTGTGGAATTTATATATATTTTTATATATATAAGGCCCTTAAAAATAGCAATTTTGCAAACGACCTCGGATTTCGACGAAACCAGTTTTGTTGGGTCCGTGATGTTAAGTTATTGCTGGATTTCAAATTTCATAATTTTTCGAATCAATATGTGAGCGTGGCAAAGGAAAACGCGTTTGACCAGTTTCAGTTGATTTTAATCGACTGGAAAATGGCCATTTTTCCAACGGTCTCAGAATTCGACGAAACTAGTTTTGTTAGGACCGTATCGTCAATACGAAGCTAGAAAATATTTTTCTGGAATTTTTCTAGTTAGTATGTGACCCCGGTAATTTGAAATGTACGTTTAAAATTCAATATAGTGATTTAAATGTAAATTAGACAGAAACTGATCGAAACAGTCGAATCAACTTGCGATACATATCCCATTGGGTTCGGAATGGGGGTAATATGCTATGGACGACAGGCGGTGGACCTCGTTTCGAGGTCGTATGTAAAAGTCAACCCTTTTGCAAAATTTAATAATTAAATAATAATAAAATAAATAAAAAAATTACCTTTCCCCCCCTTTTCTTCTTCGTTGGCCCCCCCCCCCCCGAATCACTTATCAGAAATCGATTTAGGATATAAAAAAAAAAAAAAAAAAAAAAAAAACCTAAGCATCGCGACGCCCGCCCCCTCGTCTCGACGTCGATGAAGACATCACCGCCTCCCCTCAGATCGGAATCCCCTCTCCCCTCCTCGCGACGACGACACACGCCCCCCTTCCCTCTTGAACCTCAAAATCGGAGCCGCCCAACCCACCAGGTGCCGCCGCCTATGGCCAGAACCCCACCTCCGGCGACTACACAGCAAACCCCGACCACCCCTAAGCCCAGCGCCTCCCCTCTTCTTCCACTGTAAGTTTTAGTTTTTTTTTATTTATTATTATGAATATTTTATTTTTGTTTTATCTTTACAGATAAAAAAAAACTGAATTTTAATTAAAAGTTAAAACTGATTTTGATTGAAAGAAAAAAAAACTGAATTTTAATTAAAAGTTAAAACTGATTTTGATTGAAAGAAAAAAAAACTGAATTTTAATTAAAAGTTAAAACTGATTTTGATTGAAAGTAAAAACTGGATTTTAATTAGTTTAAAACTGATTTTCTTTTTAAAGTAAAACTGAAATGATATTTTTAAAGTATAGAAAAGTTTAGATCTTTATAATGGAAAAGAAAAGATTTTTATTTTAAATAAAGATTAGTTTTTACGGAGGAAAGGATAAAGATTATATTTTTGAAACTGTAAAGATTATATTTTTGACACTATAAAGAATTGATTGAATATATTTTCATGTGTGAAGCAACGAAGTAGAAAAATTCGATTTTTATATATTGAACTTTGAAATAAAAATTCGATTTTTATATATTGAACTTTGAAATAAAAATTCGATTTTTATATATTGAACTTTGAAATAAAAATTCGATTTTTATATATTGAAAGTCGTAGTAAAAATTCGATTTTTATATATTGAATAGCAAAGTAAAAATGTGATTTTTACGTATGTAGTGAAAGCAGCAACGAAGGTGACAAAAAGGCGAGAACGACGAAGTTTCTGCAAAAGAAGAGCCGTGGAGCTAGGATAGCTATATGTGAGAATTTCTCACCTTTCAAATTTATTTTCTAGTTATATATATATACTAGGATGCAGACGGTGCTTAGTAGCACCCGACACAATCGTCCACAGACCATGGACTTGTTTGTTTGACTGTTTGGTGATTGGTTGCGATATTGGTTTGAATGTGATTTGTGGTGTGAAAAATCGAATCGATAAATTGGTTAGGATTAGACGTGCGCCGTTATAAGGCGAGGGAGTAAGGCTAGGTTAGACTCTTACTCCAAATTTTGTGGTTTGCATAATAAAATTGATATGATTGATGTGTGAATGGCGTGGGCCTTCACTAGACCGGGGATTAGGCTAGGCCTTGTCCCGTTTCTAGTATCGTGCCGTTATGCCGCCGAAATTTTCTAAAATATGTTAGAAAAATAAAAATATCATTTTATTGAATAAATGAATTGAATTGAAATTCATAGGTTGAAATAAAATGTGTTATCGTTAAAAATATAATTTTTAACGTGAATGTGAATAAATAAATATTCATTTACAAACCAGACGGTTTGTTTATGTACACCTATTTGAATGACGTTGATTGGGTCGATAAATTTTACACATCGCCTAACTGCACAAATAAAATATGTGTTTGATTGTTTGAAACCCCACACGGGTGTTAGGATGAAATTTGAAGTTCACTCATCCTGATTGATTAAAAATGTCGATCGATTGATTGACAGGCTGTTATAAGCGTTGAATATCTATATTTGATGCTTATACAGTGTAGTGCACTTTGGTTGATGGTTGATTATTTTCAATGCTATTATATACATGTGTTGTATGAAAATCCATATAATTAATTTTATATGGTAATTGATTGGGTCTCATTCCAGTTTTGAAAAAGAAATGTTTGAAAAAGAAATATTTGAAAAAGAAATATTTGAAATGGAATATTTGAAAATAAAGGAATATATGAAGCCGTGTTGATTAGATTGACGCCATTTTGACGTGAACGATATTTATATCGATTTTGAAAACGATTTCGAAATGAAATGAATTGAAAACGATTTCGAAATGAATTGAATTGAAAACGATTTCGAAATGAATTGAATTGAAAACGATTTCGAAATGAATTGAATTGAAACCGAATTCAAAATGAATTGGAATCGATTTCGAAATGAATTGAATTGAAAACGATTTCGAAATGAATTGAATTGAAAACGAATTCAAATTGAATTGAAAGCGAATTGAAATGAATTCAAATTGAATTGAAATTTGAATTGAATAGAAATGAATTTTGAAACGAATTTATAAAGAAGAATTCAATTTTGATTTGAATTGAAATGGAAGTTGAAATTGTTTTTGAAACGAATTTAAAACTATTTATATAATTCGTTTTAAATAGAAATCGACGAAATATATATTATATATATTATATATATAATATAATGGCCTGAATAGAACGCGCCGCGCCGCGGCAGTTCGTGAATTTCGACCATTTATTTCAAACGGACATTACGGGAGATCCGACCGTCGGATTCTCCTAAAACCGGAACCGTTGGGTTCGTATCGAAAAGAGCTTTCTAACGAATATTAGAAATTTGAAATCTAACGGTTGGATTTGGAATTATGTCCAAATCAAATTCGAAAAAGGTCGCTGTAAGTGCAGTTCGATGGCCATTGATGGAAATCGACTGTACGGGCCTTGATAAAATTATTAAAAATAGCAATAATTTGTGTAAAATCATAAGAAATGATTTAGAAAGAATTGGGATGAAAAACTCCATATTTGAAAAGATAAAAATGGATTTTTATCGAAATGAACTAGTTTTGAACTAGAATTATAATTCTATTTATTTTTAAAATAAATAAATTGAATTCGAAAAGGGTTTTAAAAATAACCAAAATTTCCAATGATTGCATTGGAGTGGATTTGAATCGAAATTGTCTTCGGAATATTTCGATGTTGGAATTCGTGATTATACAGGTGTTGTTATGGAAATTTGAAAGATATATATTGATATCGTTATTTCCAATACGACATTTGTTAGTCGTAAGAATTCGATATTGAATATAAGCTGATATATTTTCTATTCAGAGCCTTGTATTGAATATCGAATGTGATTTGGGTTTGTCGTGAATGGTGTCTTCACTAACACTGTTCTTGAACCCAGTTGAGAAAAGATTAAATCTTTTTATTTAGATTTAATGAAGTGTACCAATTAAATAATATTTAATTGGAATTGAATATCGAATGTGATTTGGGTTTGTCGTGAATGGTGTCTTCACTAACACTGTTCTTGAACCCAGTTGAGAAAAGATTAAATCTTTTTATTTAGATTTAATGAAGTGTACCAATTAAATAATATTTAATTGGAATTGAATATCGAATGTGATTTGGGTTTGTCGTGAATGGTGTCTTCACCAACACTGTTCTTGAACCCAGTTGAGAAAAGATTAAATCTTTTTATTTAGATTTAATGAAGTGTACCAATTAAATGATATTTAATTGGAATTGAATTGGTATTGATTTTTGGGTTTATCGTGAACAGTGTTTTAAATAACACTTGTTCTTTAACCCGATAATTAATGGAATGTGATTTTGGGTTTATCGTGAATCGTGTTTTAAATGACACTGATTCTTTAACACAGATAAGGATTAAAACTAAGTGGAGTTTTAATGAATCTTTAATTAGATTGAAAAGATCGAGAATGGAGTATCACCAGTTCTTGTTGCTGGCCCTGAGTAGGCCGGGTATACATGATAGGGGGTTCTCGCTTCGCGGTTTGGTGGCGAACGGGAGACTCTTACCCCTACATGGCGCCGGGGAGGGCGTTGGTTCGCCAATAGGCGCGAGACTCGAGAGGGTCGCCGTAAAACAAGGGACTGGGGGACCACTTGTGAGCCGCGGTGGGTTTTACCTACTGCAATGGAGGAGGAAGGGATGGTTGCAAAGCCTACCGGATTTCGCGTTGTTCGTCACAGTTGGTATCAGAGCTTTGGTTTACAAAGCAAGAGAACAAGACACATTAGAAACATACGAAAGAATTCATCAGATATTGGATTAGTAAAATCCAATGAAAATGACTCGTTAGAGATAGGATCAGTAGTATCCTAGAACGAGTGTGAAGAGTATATTTTTAAAATGAAAATAAAATTTTGTTTTGAAAATTTAAATCAATTATTCGTAGTTGATTATTTATTTATATTGATGTGGACAATCCAGTATATATAGATTTTGCGTATACGTCTGATCCGCGTGTATTCGAAATTTTAATATATTGGATAGATATAGCATCACACTCTAGTCGCCCGAAGATGGTACTGATGATTGTCATGACATCATCAGTATTTATGTTCGTGTTTCGAAGGTGTGATTTTCTATATATTTCCATTAGGCTGGTGTGAGAACCCAAAACTTATATATAGCTAGAATTCATCGTTGTGATTTGGCATCAAAAACATGATTATTGTATATGTATCAAAATTATGAATTTGAAACTCTAATTCACTAATTGATTGATGTTTGTTTATTTGTTTGCTAATTTTTAGCCATTTAGCCTAACAGAATCACATATTGAATTATATTGAAAATTGGTTGCATTTGCTTGCATATACATATATATCATTGAACAGGTCATAGCAAGGAGGCTAGAGCAGAGAATAAAATTTGTTTGCCCGACAAATAGGTACATGTTTACTACATAATTTCCTGTTTTGTTTGGGTGATGATGATTTTATGAGCCTATTGGCTAGCCGCTTGGCTTTTTCTTTTTCTTTTTGAGATCTGAAGGACCGGGGAAGCTATTTGAAATTCCCCGATGCTCCCGGTGCAGGGGAGGTTATGGCGAAATTTTTCAAAAATTTAGGGTGTTAGCCAAATTTTTGAAATATTGAAAATTCTCAGAAACTAAAGAGTTAGAGAATGGAAGCCTGATCGATCGTAGAGTTGATTAATCAAACCACTTTCGACTTTGTTCCTTTTCGGGGACGAAAAGTTTTAAGTGGGGGAGATTGTAACAACCCGTAAAATGCGAGCCAGTTTGAAATTTTTATTTTGGCAATTTTAGCGAATTTTGATTATTTAAAATAGATTATTTTAAATAATATCGACGTGAAATCTATTTCGAATATAATTCGAACGTATATATTATACGCGCCGTCGTTAGAATATAAATATTTATATATAATTATAAAAGGAATTGAAAATGGCGCGGTAGTTCGAGAATTCGATTTCTAATTTCAAATGAATATACAGAATTCAATATAAGTCAGAATTGAACGAAACAAGAAATATTTGAATCTGTATAACTATATCTTTGTAACGAAGTTAACAAACTGAGATTTCATCTTAGAAATGATAAGATATGTCCAGTTTAAAATTAGAAATAGTCGCTGTGGAATTTATATATATTTTTATATATATAAGGCCCTTAAAAATAGCAATTTTGCAAACGACCTCGGATTTCGACGAAACCAGTTTTGTTGGGTCCGTGATGTTAAGTTATTGCTGGATTTCAAATTTCATAATTTTTCGAATCAATATGTGAGCGTGGCAAAGGAAAACGCGTTTGACCAGTTTCAGTTGATTTTAATCGACTGGAAAATGGCCATTTTTCCAACGGTCTCAGAATTCGACGAAACTAGTTTTGTTAGGACCGTATCGTCAATACGAAGCTAGAAAATATTTTTCTGGAATTTTTCTAGTTAGTATGTGACCCCGGTAATTTGAAATGTACGTTTAAAATTCAATATAGTGATTTAAATGTAAATTAGACAGAAACTGATCGAAACAGTCGAATCAACTTGCGATACATATCCCATTGGGTTCGGAATGGGGGTAATATGCTATGGACGACAGGCGGTGGACCTCGTTTCGAGGTCGTATGTAAAAGTCAACCCTTTTGCAAAATTTAATAATTAAATAATAATAAAATAAATAAAAAAATTACCTTTCCCCCCCTTTTCTTCTTCGTTGGCCCCCCCCCCCCGAATCACTTATCAGAAATCGATTTAGGATATAAAAAAAAAAAAAAAAAAAAAAAACCTAAGCATCGCGACGCCCGCCCCCTCGTCTCGACGTCGATGAAGACATCACCGCCTCCCCTCAGATCGGAATCCCCTCTCCCCTCCTCGCGACGACGACACACGCCCCCCTTCCCTCTTGAACCTCAAAATCGGAGCCGCCCAACCCACCAGGTGCCGCCGCCTATGGCCAGAACCCCACCTCCGGCGACTACACAGCAAACCCCGACCACCCCTAAGCCCAGCGCCTCCCCTCTTCTTCCACTGTAAGTTTTAGTTTTTTTTTATTTATTATTATGAATATTTTATTTTTGTTTTATCTTTACAGATAAAAAAAAACTGAATTTTAATTAAAAGTTAAAACTGATTTTGATTGAAAGAAAAAAAAACTGAATTTTAATTAAAAGTTAAAACTGATTTTGATTGAAAGAAAAAAAAACTGAATTTTAATTAAAAGTTAAAACTGATTTTGATTGAAAGTAAAAACTGGATTTTAATTAGTTTAAAACTGATTTTCTTTTTAAAGTAAAACTGAAATGATATTTTTAAAGTATAGAAAAGTTTAGATCTTTATAATGGAAAAGAAAAGATTTTTATTTTAAATAAAGATTAGTTTTTACGGAGGAAAGGATAAAGATTATATTTTTGAAACTGTAAAGATTATATTTTTGACACTATAAAGAATTGATTGAATATATTTTCATGTGTGAAGCAACGAAGTAGAAAAATTCGATTTTTATATATTGAACTTTGAAATAAAAATTCGATTTTTATATATTGAACTTTGAAATAAAAATTCGATTTTTATATATTGAACTTTGAAATAAAAATTCGATTTTTATATATTGAAAGTCGTAGTAAAAATTCGATTTTTATATATTGAATAGCAAAGTAAAAATGTGATTTTTACGTATGTAGTGAAAGCAGCAACGAAGGTGACAAAAAGGCGAGAACGACGAAGTTTCTGCAAAAGAAGAGCCGTGGAGCTAGGATAGCTATATGTGAGAATTTCTCACCTTTCAAATTTATTTTCTAGTTATATATATATACTAGGATGCAGACGGTGCTTAGTAGCACCCGACACAATCGTCCACAGACCATGGACTTGTTTGTTTGACTGTTTGGTGATTGGTTGCGATATTGGTTTGAATGTGATTTGTGGTGTGAAAAATCGAATCGATAAATTGGTTAGGATTAGACGTGCGCCGTTATAAGGCGAGGGAGTAAGGCTAGGTTAGACTCTTACTCCAAATTTTGTGGTTTGCATAATAAAATTGATATGATTGATGTGTGAATGGCGTGGGCCTTCACTAGACCGGGGATTAGGCTAGGCCTTGTCCCGTTTCTAGTATCGTGCCGTTATGCCGCCGAAATTTTCTAAAATATGTTAGAAAAATAAAAATATCATTTTATTGAATAAATGAATTGAATTGAAATTCATAGGTTGAAATAAAATGTGTTATCGTTAAAAATATAATTTTTAACGTGAATGTGAATAAATAAATATTCATTTACAAACCAGACGGTTTGTTTATGTACACCTATTTGAATGACGTTGATTGGGTCGATAAATTTTACACATCGCCTAACTGCACAAATAAAATATGTGTTTGATTGTTTGAAACCCCACACGGGTGTTAGGATGAAATTTGAAGTTCACTCATCCTGATTGATTAAAAATGTCGATCGATTGATTGACAGGCTGTTATAAGCGTTGAATATCTATATTTGATGCTTATACAGTGTAGTGCACTTTGGTTGATGGTTGATTATTTTCAATGCTATTATATACATGTGTTGTATGAAAATCCATATAATTAATTTTATATGGTAATTGATTGGGTCTCATTCCAGTTTTGAAAAAGAAATGTTTGAAAAAGAAATATTTGAAAAAGAAATATTTGAAATGGAATATTTGAAAATAAAGGAATATATGAAGCCGTGTTGATTAGATTGACGCCATTTTGACGTGAACGATATTTATATCGATTTTGAAAACGATTTCGAAATGAAATGAATTGAAAACGATTTCGAAATGAATTGAATTGAAAACGATTTCGAAATGAATTGAATTGAAAACGATTTCGAAATGAATTGAATTGAAACCGAATTCAAAATGAATTGGAATCGATTTCGAAATGAATTGAATTGAAAACGATTTCGAAATGAATTGAATTGAAAACGAATTCAAATTGAATTGAAAGCGAATTGAAATGAATTCAAATTGAATTGAAATTTGAATTGAATAGAAATGAATTTTGAAACGAATTTATAAAGAAGAATTCAATTTTGATTTGAATTGAAATGGAAGTTGAAATTGTTTTTGAAACGAATTTAAAACTATTTATATAATTCGTTTTAAATAGAAATCGACGAAATATATATTATATATATTATATATATAATATAATGGCCTGAATAGAACGCGCCGCGCCGCGGCAGTTCGTGAATTTCGACCATTTATTTCAAACGGACATTACGGGAGATCCGACCGTCGGATTCTCCTAAAACCGGAACCGTTGGGTTCGTATCGAAAAGAGCTTTCTAACGAATATTAGAAATTTGAAATCTAACGGTTGGATTTGGAATTATGTCCAAATCAAATTCGAAAAAGGTCGCTGTAAGTGCAGTTCGATGGCCATTGATGGAAATCGACTGTACGGGCCTTGATAAAATTATTAAAAATAGCAATAATTTGTGTAAAATCATAAGAAATGATTTAGAAAGAATTGGGATGAAAAACTCCATATTTGAAAAGATAAAAATGGATTTTTATCGAAATGAACTAGTTTTGAACTAGAATTATAATTCTATTTATTTTTAAAATAAATAAATTGAATTCGAAAAGGGTTTTAAAAATAACCAAAATTTCCAATGATTGCATTGGAGTGGATTTGAATCGAAATTGTCTTCGGAATATTTCGATGTTGGAATTCGTGATTATACAGGTGTTGTTATGGAAATTTGAAAGATATATATTGATATCGTTATTTCCAATACGACATTTGTTAGTCGTAAGAATTCGATATTGAATATAAGCTGATATATTTTCTATTCAGAGCCTTGTATTGAATATCGAATGTGATTTGGGTTTGTCGTGAATGGTGTCTTCACTAACACTGTTCTTGAACCCAGTTGAGAAAAGATTAAATCTTTTTATTTAGATTTAATGAAGTGTACCAATTAAATAATATTTAATTGGAATTGAATATCGAATGTGATTTGGGTTTGTCGTGAATGGTGTCTTCACTAACACTGTTCTTGAACCCAGTTGAGAAAAGATTAAATCTTTTTATTTAGATTTAATGAAGTGTACCAATTAAATAATATTTAATTGGAATTGAATATCGAATGTGATTTGGGTTTGTCGTGAATGGTGTCTTCACCAACACTGTTCTTGAACCCAGTTGAGAAAAGATTAAATCTTTTTATTTAGATTTAATGAAGTGTACCAATTAAATGATATTTAATTGGAATTGAATTGGTATTGATTTTTGGGTTTATCGTGAACAGTGTTTTAAATAACACTTGTTCTTTAACCCGATAATTAATGGAATGTGATTTTGGGTTTATCGTGAATCGTGTTTTAAATGACACTGATTCTTTAACACAGATAAGGATTAAAACTAAGTGGAGTTTTAATGAATCTTTAATTAGATTGAAAAGATCGAGAATGGAGTATCACCAGTTTTGCTCCAGGCGATAGTTAAATCTTTAATTAGATTTGAACGTGAAATTTAGAAACTAACTGTCGGTTAGCCAAGCAGAATGGTTTTCTGGATATTGATCTGATGTTGGTTTCGGCCTTCGGGGTTAATATTTGGGGAATTATTCTCTTGATTAATTTACGGTTAGTGACTAATGAATTGGAATGAGGCGTATGTTGTGTTTGTGTAACACTTATTTAAAATATACGCGAGTTATTCGGAAAGGCCGGGTTTATCCCATTCTGAATAACTGATACGACGATAAGTCGAAGATGAAGACGATGGTCGAAGACCGGAGGTCTTCACGTCGTTTGGGTGATAACTGATGATCTTGATTGGGCTGTACACCCAAGAAGATGGAAACAGTTGGTGATCGTCCAGACGTACTTGGAGATCGATGGATATGCGGGGTACTAGGTGCCTCCGGTTTCGTTCAGGCCCAGAACGGACTTGTAAATGGACTGTGTGTCTGACATCGGATTTCATTCTGTGTGACTGATTTCGGTTGCATAGGATGGTTTGCCTGTGTGGCATGCTAAGATGCAAATGATCAAGGCTTCTGTTGAAAAGCAAAGTCTTGTGGTGATGATCAAAGCACGGCCTTTGTGGCGTAGCTTTGTGTAACGTTTACCTCGCGTGTTTCACACCCGGTATGAACCAAAAACGGGAGACGGACCTCAGGGAGGACTTGCGTTTCTTTCTAGCTAGAAGTGGCGTCAGTGGTTTTTCACGCCCTGACGAGTTTGACTTATGTGGTTGTTGCGGTTGCGAGGCGCCTCGGTTATATCGGTTTCGGCCGAATGCATTCTGGTCGGCTGACGGACCAGACTTACACCCCATAGGGTGGGGAGACGTATTGTTCAGGCATAATAATCCACTCCGTGTGGACCGGCCCTGACGATCCAAGGGGCAGTTGCGGCTGTTCCTGAGGCTCGGGCTAGACAGTCTCGAATCGGTTGAGGATCTTGCCCCTAGCCTCGGTTCATAGACGGAAATCCAATTTCCAAATACGTGACTTTGCGGTTTTATTTGTAAACCTATATATGGCGACATAGTGGCATGGGACGCTCATGTCACCTATGATTGATACTTATGATTTGAAGTTGTTTTATACACTATGCACTTATTATAGTATCAAACGATTTGTTTTAAACGTATCAAGCATTCTTTGGCTGTTATAAGGGAAAACCCTATCCCCCGGCTTGCGTTTGCATTGTGTGATAGGACCTGGGTCTTATAACAGCTTCATTTTTCCTTATTTAGCATTGCGCTGTTTGTTTTATGCACTGGTATTCTTGGGAGGAAACCCGTTCCGTGTTATACGGCGTGGTCTCTTGATTTACCTAATGATTTAAAATAAAGATTAATAACTGTTTTAGTTCTCACACCAGTCACATGACTGACCTGGAGTTTATTGTTTCAACCTAAACTCTGGGTGCCCCTATTTTGACACGGGCAGCTAGTAGTTTCGGTTTTGCAGATTTATATTCACAGGATCCTGGTTTACGGCTGGAATGATATCCGGAAAGCTTTGTATCCGTATATCCCTTCTAGTTGTGTATTGTATTATTTTCCGCTGTTATGTATTTAAATGTAATTTAAATCTCTGATATTTCTGTGTAATATTCATTTATACTCTGTATATTCTTGTAATCTGATGCACTGTTGTTATATATAGTGAAATGTTCTTCTGTATGCGTTCTGTTTGGTCCTGTTCTCAAACGATAGGGCGTTTCGAACGGCCTGGATCGGTTTAGCGACTGGTTCGGACCGAGCGAAATTCCTTGTTCGTCACAGATTTGAAGTTGTTTTATACACTATGTACTTATTATAGTATCAAATGATTTGTTTTAAACGTATCAAGCATTCTTTGGCTATTATAAGGTAAAACCCTATCCCCCGGCTTGCGTTTGCATTGTGTGATAGGACCTGGGTCTTATAACTGCTTCATTTTTCTTTATTTAGCATTGCGCTGTTTGTTTTATGCACTGGTATTCTTGGGAGGAAACCCGTTCCGTGTTATACGGCGTGGTCCCTTGATTTACCTAACTTTAAAAATAAAGATTAATAACTGTTTTAGTTCTCACACCAGTCCCATGACTGACCTGGAGTTTATTGTTTTAACCTAAACTCTGGGTGCCCCTATTTTGACACGGGCAGCTAGTAGTTTTGGTTTTGCAGATTTATATTCACAGGATCCTGGTTTACAGCTGGAATGATATCCGGAAAGCTTTGTATCCGTATATCTCTTCTAGTTGTGTATTTTATTATTTTCCGCTGCGATGTATTTAAATGTAATTTAAATCTCTGATATTTCTGTGTAATATTCATTTATACTCTGTATATTCTTGTAATCTGATGCATTGTTGTAATATACAATGAAATGTTCTTCTGTATGCGTTCTGTTGTGGCTTGTTCTCGAACTATCCGACGCTTTCCTTTACGGGGAAGTTACGGGTTTTCACAGTTGGTATCAGAGCTTTGGTTTACAAAGCTAGAGAACAAGGCACATTAGAACCATACGAAAGAATTCATCAGATATTGGATTAGTAATATCCAATTAGAATGACTCGTTAGAGATGGGATCAGTAGTATCCTAGAACGAGTGTGAAGAGTATATTTTTAAAATAAAAGTGAAAACAAATCTTGTTTTGAAAATTTAAATCAATTATTCGTATTCGATTATTTATTTATATTGATGTGGACAATCCAGTATATATAGATTTTGCGTATACGTCTGATCCGCGTGTATTCGAAATTTTAATATACTGGATAGATATAGATTCACACTCTAGTCGCCCGGAGATGATTCTGATGATTGTAGCTACATCATCAGAATTAGAGTTCGTGTGTCGAAGGTGTGATATTTATATATTCCCTATTGACTGGTGTGAGAACCAAAATTAGATAGGGCTTATTGTTGTGATTTGGCATCAAAAATCTGATTTTTGTATATGTATCAAAATTATGAATTTGAGACTCTAATTCACTAATTGATTGATGTTTGTGTTGTTTGTTTATTTGGTTGATAATTGTGAACCATTTAGCCTAGTTGAACCAAATATTGAATTATATTGAAAATTGGTTGCATTTGCTTGCATATACATATATATCATTGAACAGGTCATAGCAAGGAGGCTAGCCAGAGAATAAAATTTGTTTGCCCGACAAATAGGTACATGTTTACTACTTAATTTACTGTTTTGTTTGGGTGATGATGATTTTATGAGCCTATTGGCTAGCCGCTTGGCTTTTTCTTTTTTTTTTGAGATCTGAAGGACCGGGGAAGCTATTTGAAATTCCCCGAGGCTCCCGGTGCAGGGGAGGTTATGGCGAAATTTTTCGAAAATTTAGGGTGTTAGCCAAATTTTTGAAATTTTGAAAATTCTCAGAAACTAAAGAGTTGGAGAATGGAAGCCAGATCGAGCGTAGAGTTGATTAATCAAACCACTTTCGACTTTGTTCCTTTTCGGGGACGAAAAGTTTTAAGTGGGGGAGATTGTAACAACCCGAAAATCTGGGCCAGTTTAAAATTTTTATTTTGGCAATTTTAGCGAATTTTGATTATTTAAAATGAATTATTTTAAATAATATCAACGTGAAATTTATTTTGAATATAATTCGAACGTATATATTATACGCGTCGTCGTAAGAATATAAATATTTATATATAATTATAAATAGAATGGAAAATGGCGCGGTAGTTCGATAATTCGATTTCAAACTTCAATTGAATGTACCGGGTGCAAAACAATCCGGATTTTAGTGAAACAAAAAATAATGGGATCTAATTGATAATATCTTTCCAACGAATCCGAATAATCAAATTTTCATAGCGGGAATCAAAAGATATGTCCAGTTGAAAATTCTGAATAATCGCTATGGAATTCAGGCCCTTAAAAATGGACATTTTGCAAATGACCTCGGATTTCGACGAAACCAGTCTTGTTGGGTCCGGGATGTAAAGTTATTGCTAGGTTTCAAATTTCATAATTTTTCGATTCAATATGTGAGCGTGGCAAAAGAAAACGCGTTTGACCAGTTTCAGTTGATTTTAATCAACTGGAAATTGGCCATTTTTCAAATTGTCTCAGAATTCGACGAAACTAGTTTTGTTAGGACCGTATCGTCAATACGAAGCTAGAAAATATTTTTCGAGAATTTTTAGAGTTAGTATGTGACCTCGGTAATTTGAAATGTACGTTTAAAATTCAGTATAGCGATTTAAATGTAAATTCAACGGAAACTTATCGAGATGATAGAATCAGCTTGCGATGCATATCCCATTGGGTTCGGAATGGGGGTAAAACGCTATGGACGACAGGCGGTGGGCCTCGTTTTGAGGTCGAAAATAAAAGTCAACCTTTTTAGAAATTAAAATAATTAAATAAAATAATAAAATTTAAAATTCTTTCCTCCTATACCTCCAGCCCCCCCCCCCCCCCATTTATTTTCAGAATCGGTTTATAAAAAAAGAAAATAAAATAAAATAAAATAAACCGCTCTCACCAACTCGACGTTGCGCCACCCCGTTGCCGACCAGCGTCAGGCCGCCGCTCCCCTTGCGTCTCCCTCCAGCATCCTCCCACTCTCCTCCCTAAGACGCGTCGCCCAAAGATAAGGACCCCCCCCCAAAACCCGAACCCAAAACCCTAAAACCCCCATCGCGCCGCCATAAGGCACCGAACCACCTCCGCCTCCCTCCCAGCTACAGCCCTCTCCCCTCCAACGCGCCCCCTCAGCCTCCACCCCCTCTGGAAATACAACTGTAAGTTCCTTTGTTTTTTAAAGTATGAGTTTCTTTGATTTTTAATCGTGAAAAGGACGGATTGTTATATATAGAAAGAACGGATTTTTAAATTATAAAGTTTTGTTATTATTTACATAAAAGGAATGATTTTTAACATATAAAAGATTTGATTTTTATGTTGGTGAAAATAGGATTTTTTATATTTTGAACTTCGAAAAGAAAAATATGATTTTTATATATAGAACTTCGATAGAAAAGTAGGATTTTTATATATTGAACATCGAAGTAAAAAATTCGATTTTTATATATTGAATAGCGAAGTAAAAAATTCGATTTTTATATATTGAATAGCGAAGTAAAAAATTCGAATTTTATATATTGAATAGCAAAGTAAAAATTCGATTTTTATATATTGAATAGCAAAGTAAAAATTCGATTTTTATATATGGAATAGCAAAGTAAAAATTCGATTTTTATATATGGAATAGCAAAGTAAAAATTCGATTTTTATATATTGAATAGCGAAGTAAAAATTCGATTTTTACATATGTAGTGGCTACAGCAACGAAGATGCGATGGCGATGAAGATTTCTATCAAAGAAGAGTCAAGATGATTGGATAGCTATCTGTGAGAATTTCTCACCTTTCAATTTCTTTTTCTAGTTATATATATATACTAGGATGCAGACGGTGCTTAGTAGCACCCGACACAATCGTCCACAAACCATGGACTTGTTTGTTTGGCTGCGTAGATTAGTTGGATGATTTGATTTGAAATTGAACTGTTTGGTGAAATAAATTGATTGATTGATGTGTGAATGGCGTGGGCCTTCACTAGACCGGGGATAAGGATAGGCCTTGTCCCGTTTCTAGTATCGTGCCGTTATGCCGCCGAAATTTTCTAAAATAAGTTAGAAAAATAAAAATATCATTTTATTGAATAGAAATTCATATGTTAGAATAAAATGTTTTATCGTTAAAAATATAATTATTAACGTGAATATGAATATAGTGAAAGTGAATAAAATAAAATATTCATTTACAAACCGGACGGTTTGTTTATGTACACTTATTTGAAGGACATTGATTGGGACGATAAATTTTACACATCGCCCAACTGCACAAATAAAATCTGTGTTTGATTGTTTGAAACCCCACACGGGTGTTGGGATGAAATTTGAAGTTCACTCATCCTGATTGATTAAATATGTCGATCGATTGATTGACAGGCTGTTATAAGCGTTAGATATCTATATTTGATGCTTATACAGTGTAGTGCACTTTGGTTGATGGTTGATTATTTTTCAATGCTATTATATGTGTGTAATGCATGAAAATCCATATAATTAACTTTATATGGTAATTGATTGGGCCTCATTCCAATTTGAAAAATAAAGAATATTATAAAATAAAAGTTCATGTGTTGACAGTTTCATCCATTGAGATTGGTCATGTGTTGAACGAAATATTTTAATAATAAAGTTTACATCTTTATCAATATAAAATAAAAGTTCATGTGTTGACAGTTTCATCCATTGAGATTGGTCATGTGTTGAACGAAATATTTTAATAATAAAGTTTACATCTTTATCAATATAAAATAAAAGTTCATGTGTTGACAGTTTCATCCATTGAGATTGGTCATGTGTTGAACGAAATATTTTAATAATAAAGTTTACATCTTTATCAATATAAAATAAAGGTTCATGTGTTGACAGTACTCATCCATTGAGATTGGTCATGTGTTGAACGAAATATTTTGATAATAACAACTATTTTGAAAAAGAAATATTTGAAATAGAATATTTGAAAATAGAAATTTATGGAGCCGGGTTGATTAGATTGACGCCATTTTGACGTGAACGATATTTATATCGATTTTATTCATTTCGAAATGAATCGAATATAAAACGATTTCGAAATGAATTGAATTTAAAACGATTTCGAAATGAATTGAATTGAAAACGATTTCGAAATGAATTGAATTGAAAACGATTTCGAAATGAATTGAATTGAAAACGAATTCAAATTGAATTGAAAGCGAATTGAAATGAATTCAAATTGAATTGAAATTTGAATTGAATAGAAATGAATTTTAAAACGAATTTGTAAAGAAGAATTCAATTTTGATTTGAATTGAAATGGAAGTTGAAATTACTTTTGACACGAATTTAAAACTATTTATATAATTCGTTTTAAATAGAAATCGACGAAGTATATATTATATATATTATATATATAATATAATGGCCTGAATAGAACGCGCCGCGCCGCGGCAGTTCGTGAATTTCGACCATTTATTTCAAACGGACATTACGGGAGATCCGACCATCGGATTCTCCTAAAACTGGAACCGTTGGGTTCGGATCGAAAAGAGCTTTCTAACGAATATTAGAAATTTGAAATCTAACGGTTGGATTTGGAGATACGTCCAAATCAAATTCGAAAAGGTCGCTGTAAGTGCAGTTTGATGGCCATTGATGGAAATCGACTGTACGGGCCTTGATAAAATTATTAAAAATAATAATAATTTGTGTGAAATCATAAGAAGTGATTTGTGAAGATTTGGGATGAAAAACCCCATATTTGAAAAGATAAAAATAGATTTTTGTCGAAATGAACTAGTTTTGAACTAGAAATATAATTCTATTTATTTTTAAATAAATAAATTGAATTTGAAAGGGGTTTTAAAAATAACCAAAATATCCAATGATTGCATTGGAGTGGATTTGAATCGAAATTGTCTTCGGAATATTTCGATGTTGGAATTCGTGATTATACAGGTGTTGTTATGGAAATTTGAAAGATATATATTTATATCGTTATTTCCAATACGACATTTGTTAACCGTAGAATTTGATATTGAATATAGGCCGGTATATTTTCTATTCAGAGCCTTGTATTGAATATCGAATGTGATTTGGGTTTGTCGTGAATGGTGTCTTCACTAACACTGTTCTTGAACCCAGTTGAGAAAAGATTAAATCTTTTTATTTAGATTTAATGAAGTGTACCAATTAAATAATATTTAATTGGAATTGAATTGATATTGATTTTTGGGTTTATCGTGAACAGTGTTTTAAATAACACTCGTTCTTTAACCCAATAATTAATGAATGTGACTTTGGGTTTATCGTGAACCGTGTTTTAAATGACATTGATTCTTTAACCCAGTTAACGATTAAAACTAAGTGGAGTTTTAATGAATCTTTAATTAGATTGAAATAATCGAGAATGGAGTATCACCAGTTTTACTCCAGGCGATAGTTAAATCTTTAATTAGATTTGAACGTGAAATGGTAATTGAATTTACCGATAACACTGTGGTGTTAGATATGAGGTATTACCAGTTTTACTTCATGGGATAAATAGGTTGGGATTGGGAAATTAAAACAAATGATTACTTCGGTAAGTTTCGTTAATCCCGACTAGTTTGAATTGATATTCAAAAGTAGATTAAAACATAAATTCAAGAATTTATCTTTGATAAAATTAATGGGAACCTTTCCCTATGAATGTGAAATTTAGAAACTAACTGTCGGTTAGCTAAGCAGAATGGTTTTCTGGATATTGATCTGATGTTGGTTTCAGCCTTCGGGGTTAATATTTGGGGAATTATTCTCTTGATTAATTTACGGTTAGTGACTGATGAATTGGAATGAGGCGTATGTTGTGTTTGTGTAACACTTATTTAGAATATACGCGAGTTATTCGGAAAGACCGGGTTTATCCCATTCTGAATAACTGATACGACGATAAGTCGAAGATGAAGACGGTGGTCGAAGACCGGAAGTCTTCACGTCGTTTGGGTAATTACTGATGATCTTGATTGGGCTGTACACCCAAGAAGATGGAAACAGTTAGTGATCGTCCAGACGTACTTGGAGATCGATGGATATGCGGGGTACTAGGTGCCTCCGGTTTCGTTCAGACCCAGAACGGACTTGTAAATGGACTGTGTGTCTGACATTGGATTTTAGTCCGTGTGGTTGATTTCTATTAAATATATATCTGTTTGGCGGCGGAGAATTTATTCTCTTGCTTAACGCCCTTCTCTGAGACGTACGAGCTCAGGGGTTATATATTGATGGATATCAAACGCATGGAGTGAATTGCCTGTGTGGCATGCCTAAGTGGCAATTGATCGAGGCTTCTGTTGAAAAGCAAAGTCTTGAGGTGATGATCAAAGCACGGCCTTTGTGGCGTAGCTTTGTGTAATGTTTACTTCGCGAGTTTCACACCCGGTATGAACCAAAAACGGGAGACGGACCTCGGGGGGACATGCGTTTTCTTTCTAGCTAGAAGTGGCGTCAGTGGTTTTACACGCCCTGACGAGTTTGACTTATGTGGTTGTTACTGTTGCGAGGCGCCTCGGTTAGATCGGACGATCCGGGTCCGATGGAGTCATTCGTTGGCTCATTTACGCCCCAAAGGGCGGAGGGACACATTGTTCAGGCATTATAATCCACTTCGTGTGGACCGGCCCTGACGATCCAAGGGGCAGTTGCGGCTGTTCCTAGACATGGGCTAGATTGTCTAAAATCGGTTGAGGACGATCCCTGGCCTCGGTTCATAGATGGAAAAGCAATTTCCAAATACGTGACACTTGCGGTTTTATTTGTAAACCTATATATGGCGACATAGTGGCATGGGACGCTCATGTCGCCTATGATTGATACTTATGATTTGAAGTTGTTTTATACACTATGTACTTATTATAGTATCAAATGATTTGTTTTAAACGTATCAAGCATTCTTTGGCTGTTATAAGGGAAAACCCTATCCCCCGGCTTGCGTTTGCATTGTGTGATAGGACCTGGGTCTTATAACAGCTTCATTTTTCTTTATTTAGCATTGCGCTGTTTGTTTTATGCACTGGTATTCTTGGGAGGAAACCCGTTCCGTGTTATACGGCGTGGTCCCTTGATTTACCTAACTTAAAAAATAAAGATTAATAACTGTTTTAGTTCTCACACCAGTCCCATGACTGACCTGGAGTTTATTGTTTTAACCTAAACTCTGGGTGCCCCTATTTTGACACGGGCAGCTAGTAGTTTTGGTTTTGCAGATTTATATTCACAGGATCCTGGTTTACAGCTGGAATGATATCTGGAAAGCTTTGTATCCGTATATCTCTTCTAGTTGTGTATTTTATTATTTTCCGCTGCGATGTATTTAAATGTAATTTAAATCTCTGATATTTCTGTGTAATATTCATTTATACTCTGTATATTCTTGTAATCTGATGCATTGTTGTAATATACAATGAAATGTTCTTCTGTATGCGTTCTGTTGTGGCTTGTTCTCGAACTATCCGACGCTTTCCTTTACGGGGAAGTTACGGGTTTTCACATTTGGGTATGCAGAAGTGATCGGTGAACGTTTTTCAGTGGAGTTTTCGTGAAGATGATGGTGAACGACATTCAAGGTTTGTGCTGTTGCGGATGGATTTTTTGGTCTTTGTGGTGAAGAGCAGTGGCGGGATGAAGGTGGGATTTTTGCGGTAGGAAGGAGCGATTGGTTTTGGCTTGGAATGGGCAGAAGGGTGAAGGTGCCTGGCGCTGTGAGTATGTGATAATGTTTTTTTTTTCTTTTTTTGTGAAAAGGGATGATGGTGGAATTTGTGGTCTGGGTGGTTTGTTGAGGTGGACGTGAGTTTGCTATGGCCGTGGTTTGAATGGTGGATGGAGGTATGGTTTTTTTTTTGGTGATGCGTGGAAGGAGTATTGAAGTGTGGGTTGTTGGACTTGATGACGAACTGTATGGATCTATTTGTTTTGTGTAGGGAGTTGCGGTGCGAGAAGATGAAGGGGGAGGTTTGGCTAGATAAGAGGAACGGTCTGTTGATGTAGTGGAAGTGGATTGTTAAGGATGTTGCTTGGCCTTGGTATGGTACTGGATGAGATGTGGGTTGCGATGCTGTATAGGCGTGATGGTGATGATTGTGGGGATTGCGTTCGTAAAAGTTGAACTAATGGTGAATAAAGATGGTATGTAGTTTGCAGAGGATGGGAAAGGAAGAAGATGCACAGAGAAAAGGAAACAGAGAAAATTTTGTTAAAGGAATTTTTTTTAATTGTATTTTTTTGAATGAAGAAAAAGGAAATAAAGTAGAAAGGGAAACTAATGTAAAGAAAATGGGAAAGGGAATCAAGGAAATTTGGTAAGATTTTTTTTTTTAATTAGAAAATTGCAGCATCAATGTTTTAATACTCAATCAACCAATCTAGAATTATATATATATATACAAAAACAAAAAAACAAAAAACGAATAGAAAATAAAAATAAAAACTAACACGAATCAAAAATTAAATAAATAATAAAATTTAACCGTTACCTCCCCGGCAACGGCGCCAAAAACTTGATCGACGCTAGAAAAGTGCGAAATTTTAAATTAAATTCTGCAAGCGTACAGGTGTGTAGCATACAGGTCGAACACAGGGAGGTAGATTAAAATCAAATTATTTATTTAATCTCTTGGGCGAGTTAGACGGTTTTCGAGGTTGGTTTTTGAAAACAATAAAAATTGAAACTGCGATCCGATTCAGAACAAATCTAATTGAACCGACGATCAAATCACAATTATCAATTGAAAATTAAAATGCAAAACAAAAATAAAATGCAGAAAGTAAAATTGCAGGAAAAGAAGAACAACAAAAAGTAAATTAGGATTGTCGTTGAAACTAATCAAATGACTAATCACTAACAAAAAATGTAAAATACAATTGGTGCTCTTCCAAAACTAATTGTGAAGACAACACTGATTGCTAAGAAAAAGGAAGATGCAGAAATAATAAAAAGAAGAAGAACTTTTATTAATGGAGAAGAGAATATAGAATAGGATAGGATGGTGGCTACAATGATATTACAAGGGTATTTATAGGGAATAACCAAACCCTAACCCTAACCCTAATACAATGATAGATGGGCCTTAGGGAATTCACAAAAGAGTTTACAATGAGAGTCTCAAAATGGGCCTTAGTTAAATCTATTAAATTTTTGGCCTTTCTTCTTTTCCTCTTGGTTCTTTGACAAGCATCCCTTGATTTGAGATGTGCATGGCCTTTTTATCCGTCATTTTCTTGTCCAACAACAACTAGATGTGAGATCTTCATCTACAATTCTTCAAAATGTAAATATATAGCAATCTGATCTCCATTTATCTACTTTTCTGGTTGCATGCGGGCTGGGTTGGAATATATGTAAAAGTGACAAAACAATACCCAAGTAATATTTATTTATATATAAAAGATAAGATATAAGAGCATAAAATAAACATATTTCTATGTCAATCAGTAATAAAAATCACATTTTTAAAACTGTTCTATATAAAATTTTAAAAATCATGTTTTTAAAACAAAGTCTTTTAAAATAGAAATCATATTTTTATCACAATGTTATTTATGTAAAAATTCTATTTATAAAACAATGATAATTATAAATTTAAAAACAACGCTAATTTTATGATAAAAAACAATGCTAATTATATGATTAAAAACAATGCTAATGATATAATGCAAAACAATGCTAATTTTATAATGGAAAACATTGCTAATTTTACAATGGAAAACAATGCTATTTTATAATGGAAGACAATGCGAATTTTATAATGGAAAACAATGCGAACTTTATAATGGAAAACAATGCTATTTTATAATGGAAAACAATGGAATTTTATAATGGAAAACAATGCTATTTTATAATGGAAAACAATGCAAATTTTATAATGGAAAACAATGCGAATTTTATAATGGAAAATAATGCGAAATTTATAATGGAAAACAATGTTCTTTATATTTTAAAGACAATTTTCTTTATATTTTAAAACAATGATAATTTTATTTTCAAATCAATGTATACTTTTATTTCCAAAAACATTGTATATTTTTATTTCAAAAACATTGTATATTTTTATTTCAAAAACATTGTATGTTTTTTATTTCAAAACATCGTATGTTTTTTATTTCAAAATATTATATGTTTTTATCTCAAAACATTGTATGTTTTTATTTCAAAACATTATCTTTCCATTTATAAAAACATTGTTTTTTTAATATCTAAAATCAATGCTTATTTTATCAATTCTATTTTAATAACATACTTAAGTCCTTAATTAAATTAATTAAACTATTAATTACCCTCAAAGCAAATCTGAGCCGTTGATTTCCAAATCCAAAGGCCTACGGCCTTTCTTTCTCTCGCTATTTTTTTCCCAGGTCCTCGTTCTTCTTTTTGGTTTCATAAGAACCCATCGTCGACTCCGATTAACCCTCCAACGCACCCCAGTGACCAGCCAGACGTTGATTTGAAACCGCCACCCTAAAGCTCACATCGTCGCCTATTACCACCCGCCATAGCGCTGAGTTCGATCTCCCCATTAACCACGAGATCATCTCCAAAGCTGCCGACTTTCCAGCTTGAAATCGGTTTCCACAATCACCAAAAACACATCATAACCGTTGATATGGAAGATCTCATCATGCTCTACCTATTTCCAGTTATAATTTTCTTCAATTGATCGATTGATTTTGAGATTTTAATGATTGAAATCCGCAGCGTTCTGACCCTTGATAGCATAGAACGACGGCTGTAAAAAGAGGGAACCCTAGGGTTGCAATTAAAGGGTATTTATAGCATATTTAATTTATTATTTAATTCTATAAATTCAAATTTTATTTGTTTATTACTCCTAACTCCAAGCGAACTCTAATGACTGACGGCCCAGCTAAATACCCCCATTACGAATACAATGGGATAGGTTTCGTAAGCCAATTTGACTGTTACGATATGTTTTTCTTTAAATTAAAATATAAATAAATATATTGAACTTTTAACGTACATTTTAAATTACCGGGGCCACATACCGACTCCGAAAATTCCAGAAAAATTACGTCTGACTATGTTTTAACAATACGGTCCTAACAAAATTAATTTTATCAAATTTTGGAGACCGTTTGAAAAATGGCCTTTTTCTGGTCGATCCAATTCAACTGAAATTGACCAAACACATTTTAATCTGCCACGCTCACATATTAATTCCAAAAATTATAAAAATTGGAATCTAGCCATAATTTGACATTTCGGATCCAACCAAAGTGGTCTCGTCGAAAACGGAGGTCATTTGCAAAATATTTATTTTTAAGGGCTATATCTTATATTAATATATATATATATATATATATATATTCTACAATGACTTTTCTAAATTTTAAATTGGACATAACTTTCAATTCCTATTATGAATCTGGGTTTTTCACATTCGTTGAAAAGATATTTTTAAACAGATTCAAATATTTCTAGTTTCACTGAAATCCGATTTATTTTGAATCATGTACATTCATTTGAAATTGAATTTTCAAATTGCCGCGCCATTTCAGGCTCGTTATATAATTAAAATAAAATTATTCATTCCAACTTCGATTTTAATAAATTTTTTGTCGTTATTATTTAAAATAAATTATTGTAAATATTGAAATTCATTAAAATTGCTAAAATAAAAATTTTAAATCGGTTCCAAAATTCCGGGTTGTTACAACCCTGATCAGTTCTGATTGACACACACATGTGCACATATTACTTATGTGTCATGTATGGTCTTCTGATTAACACATAACTTATTTATGTATTGCTATAGCTTATTTAACCTTCTGCTTGAAATCCAATAAACTTCTATCTTAATTATAAACACATTAATAGCAGGTTATACCAGATTTTCTCCTTTGCATTTGCTGTAACAACCCGAAAATCTGGGCCAGTTTAAAATTTTTATTTCGGCTATTTTAGCGAATTTTCATTATTTAAAATTGATTATTTTAAATAATATCGACGATAAATTTATTTTGAATATAATTCGAACGAATATATTTATACGCGTCGTCGTTAGAATATAAATATTTATATATAATTATAAATAGAATTGAAAATGGCGCGGTAGTTCGATAATTCGATTTCAAACTTCAATTGAATATACCGGGTGCAAAACAATCCGGATTTTAGCGAAACCAAAAACATTAGAATCTAATTGATAATATCTTTCCAACGAATCCGAAAAGTCAAGATTTCATAACGGGAATCAAAAGATATGTCCAGTTGAAAATTCTGAATAGTCGCTATGGAATTCAGGCCCTTAAAAATAGCCATTTTGCAAACGACCTCGGATTTCGACGAAACCACTTTTGTTGGGTCCGTGATGTAAAATTATTGCTAGGTTTTAAGTTTCATAATTTTTCGAATCAATATGTGAGCGTGGCAAAGGAAAACGCGTTTGACCAGTTTCAGTTGATTTTAATCGACTGAAAAATGGCCATTTTTCCAACGGTCTCAGTATTCGACGAAACTAGTTTTGTTAGGACCGTATCGTCAATACGAAGCTAGAAAATATTTTTCTGGAAATTTTCTAGTTAGTATGTGGCCCCGGTAATTTGAAATGTACGTTTAAAATTCAATATAGTGATTTAAATGTAAATTCAACGGAAACGGATCGTAACGATCAAATCAGCTTGCGATACATATCCCATTGTGTTCGGAATGGGGGTGAAACGCTATGGACGACAGTCGTTGGGTCTCGTTGTCAGTTCGAAAGAAAAGTCAACCTCAAGTGGAAAATTTAAAATAATAAATAATTAAATAACCCTTTTCTTTCCACTTAAGACCCCCCCCTCCTTTCATTTTTCAGCCAAGCCCCTTTCTGAAAAACCCGACCCGATTCCTTCTCTCTCCCCACGCCGCCACCTGCGACGCTCCGCCCGCCGTTGCTCCCCACTTCGCTGATTCTCCCCTAGCCTCTCCTCCCTCGCGTGAACCTCTTCCCTCCCACTCGCCCTCTCCAGCACCGAAGAACCCAAATCGCGATAGAAGAGATCGACGCCGCCACCCTACGTACAACCCTCCACCTCCGCTGCAAATGGCGCCACCCCGACGAGATCCCCTCGTGCCGGAGCTCCTCCCCCAGTCAGCGACGACCACCAACCCTCCCCCTCTTCCAATAAAACCGACGCCCCCTTTTAGACAACGCAGCCTTCCACTGGCCTGCTCCCCCATGTCCGGCGAACTCAGCTCCTCTGCATTCCCTCTTGATCGACCACAGTGAGCTTCTCTCTCTTTATTTGCTTTAACTTCAGTTTTTAAAAATACATTAACAATGCGATTTTAGTTTATATAGAAGAATAGATTTTCGGAGTAGAAGAAGATTTGATTTTTATATAGCGAGAAGTTAGTGTTTTATATAAGAAGGTCGGATTTTTATTAGAGAAAGATCGTATTTTTGAATGTGATATTAGCAAAGGAAAGGCGATGTTCTTATATTAGAAAGACGAGATTTTATTATGCATATCATTATAAAAGGAAGTGATTTTTAATGAGGTTAAAAATATAATTTTTTATATATTATACAAAGGATAAAAATATAATCTTTATATTTGAAAAGGCAAAATTTTTATATTTGAAAAGGCAAAATCTTCATATTTGAAAGGGCGAATTCTTTATATTGGAAAGGGCGAAATCTTTATATAGTGAAGAGCGAAGTAAAAATATGATTTTTATATATTGAACATCGAAGTAAAAATATGATTTTTATATATTGAACATCGAAGTAAAAATATGATTTTTATATATTGAACATCGAAGTAAAAAAATTCGATTTTTATATATTGAATAGCAAAATAAAAATTCGATTTTTATATATTGAATAGCAAAATAAAGATTTGATTTTTATATATTGAATAGCAAAGTGAAAATGTGGTTTTTACATATGTAGTGACTACAGCAACGAAGATGACAAAAAGGTGCGATGACGATGAAGATTTCTCTAAAGGAAGAGTCGTGGAGCTGGATAGCTATTTGTGAGAACTCCTCACCTTTAAATTTAATTTTTCTAGTTATATATATATACTAGGATGCAGACGGTGCTTAGTAGCACCCGACACAATCGTCCACAGACCATGGACTTGTTTGTTTGATTGCATGAATTAATTAGATTATTTGATTGAATTGAATTGTTTGGTGAAATTGAATGGTTTGATTGATGTGTGAATGGCGTGGGCCTTCACTAGACCGGGGGTAAGGCTAGACCTTGTCCCGTTTCTAGTATCGTGCCGTTATGCCGCCGAAATTTTCTAAAATATGTTAGAAAAATAAAAATATCATTTTATTGAATAAATGAACCGAATAGAATATTCATAGGTAGAATAAAATGTTTTATCGTTAAAAATATAATTTTTAACGTGAAGTGAATAAAATAAATATTCATTTACAAACCAGACGGTTTGTTTATGTACACCTATTTGAAGGATATTGATTGGGTCGATAAATTTTACACATCGCCCAACTGCACATATAAAATCCGTGTTTGATTGTTTGAAACCCCACACGGGTGTTGGGATGAAATTTGAAGTTCACTCATCCTGATTGATTAAATATGTCGATCGATTGATTGACAGGCTGTTATAAGCGTTAGATATCTATATTTGATGCTTATACAGTGTAGTGCACTTTGGTTGATGGTTGATTATTTTTCAATACTATTATATACATGTGTTGTATGAAAATCCATATAATTAACTTTATATGGTAATTGATTGGGCCTCATTCCAATTTGAAAAATAAAGAATAATATAAAATAAAGGTTCATGTGTTGACAGTACTCATCCATTGAGATTGGTCATGTGTTGAACGAAATATTTTGATAATAACAACTATTTTGAAAAAGAAATATTTGAAATAGAATATTTGAAAATAGAAATTTATGAAGCCGTGTTGATTAGATTGACGCCATTTAGACGTGAACGATATTTATATCAATTTTAAACGATTTCGAAATAAATTGAATTGAAAACGATTTCGAAATGAATTGAATTGAAAACGATTTCGAAATGAATTGAATTGAAAACGATTTCGAAATGAATTGAATTGAAAACGATTTCGAAATGAATTGAATTGAAAACGATTTCGAAATGAATTGAATTGAAAACGATTTCGAAATGAATTGAATTGAAAACGATTTCGAAATGAATTGAATTGAAAACGATTTCGAAATGAATTGAATTGCAAACGAATTCAAATTGAATTGAAATTTGAATTGAATAGAAATGAATTTTAAAACGAATTTATAAAGAAGAATTCAATTTTGATTTGAATTGAAAAGAAAGTTGAAATTGCTTGTGAAACGAATTTAAAACTAATTATAATTCGTTTTGAATTGAAATCGACGAAATATATATTATATATATTATATATATAATATAATGGCCTGAATAGAACGCGCCGCGCCGCGGCAGTTCGTGAATTTCGACCATTTATTTCAAACGGACATTACGGGAGATCCGACCGTCGGATTCTCCTAAAACCGGAACCGTTGGGTTCGTATCGAAAAGAGCTTTCTAACGAATGTGATAAATTAGAAATCTAACGGTTGGATTTGGATTTACATCCAAATCAAATTTGAAAAAGGTCGCTGTAAGTGCAGTTCGATGACCGTTGAAGGAAATCGACTGTACGGGCCTTGATAAAATTATTAAAAATAGTAATAATTTGTGTAAAATCATAAGAAATGATTTGTGAAGATTTGGGATGAAAAACTCCATATTTGAAAAGATAAAAATAGATTTTTATCGAAATGAACTAGTTTTGAACTAGGAATATAATTCTATTTATTTTTAAATAAATAAATTGAATTTGAAAAGGGTTTTAAAAATAACCAGAATTTCCAATGATTGCGTTGGAGTGGATTTGAATCGAAATTGTCTTCGGAATATTTCGATGTTGGAATTCGTGATTATACAGATGTTGTTATGGAAATTTGAAAGATATATATTTATATCGTTATTTCCAATATGACATTTGTTAATCGTAGAATTTGATATTGAATATAAGCCGATATATTTTCTATTCAGAGCCTTATATTGAATATCAAATGTGATTTGGGTTTGTCGTGAATGGTGTCTTCACTAACACTGTTCTTGAACCCAGTTGAGAAAAGATTAAATCTTTTTATTTAGATTTAATGAAGTGTACCAATTAAATAATATTTAATTGGAATTGAATTGATATTGATTTTTGGGTTTATCGTGAACAGTGTTTTAAACAACACTCGTTCTTTAACCCGATAATTAATGAATGTGATTTTGGGTTTATCGTGAACTGTGTTTTTAAATGACACTGATTCTTTAACCCAGATTAAAACTAAGTGGAGTTTTAATGAATCTTTAATTAGATTGAAATGATCGAGAATGGAGTAGCACCAGTTTTGCTCCAGGCGATAGTTAAATCTTTAATTAGATTTGAACGTGAAATGGTAATTGAATTTACCAATAACACCGTGGTGTTAGATATGAAGTAGGACCAGTTTTACTTCATGGGATTAATAGGTTGGGATTGGGAAATTAAAACAAATGATTACTTCGGTAAGTTTCGTTAATCCCGACTAGTTTTGAATTGATATTCAAATATAGATTAAAGAATAAATTCAAGGAATTTATCTTGGATAAAATTAATGGGAACCTTTCCCTATAAATGTGAAATTTAGAAACTAACTGTCGGTTAGCTAAGTAGAATGGTTTTCTGGATATTGATCTGATGTTGGTTTCGGCCTTCGGGGTTAATATTTGGGAAATTATTCTCTTGATTAATTTATGGTTAGTGACTGATGAATTGGAATGAGGCGTATGTTGTGTTTGTGTAACACTTATTTAAAATATACGTGAGTTATTCGGAAAGACCGGGTTTATCCCATTCTGAATAACTGATACGACGATAAGTCGAAGATGAAGACGGTGGTCGAAGACCAGAAGTCTTCACGTCGTTTGGGTGATTGCTGATGATCTTGATTGGGCTGTACACCCAAGAAGATGGAAACAGTTGGTGATCGTCCAGACGTGCTTGGAGATCGATGGATATGCGGGGTACTAGGTGCCTCCGGTTTCGTTCATACCCAGAACGGACTTGTAAATGGACTGTGTGTCTGACATTGGATTTTAGTCCGTGTGATTGATCTCTATTAAATATATATCTGTTTGGCGGCGGAGAATTTATTCTCTTGCTTAACGCCCTTCTCTGAGACGTATGAGCTCAGGGGTTATATATTGATGGATATCAAACGCATGGAGTGAATGGCCTGTGTGGCATGCCTAAGTGGCAATTGATCGAGGCTTCTGTTGAAAAGCAAAGTCTTGTGGTGATGATCAAAGCACGACCTTTGTGGCGTAGCTTTGTGTAACGTTTGCTTCGCGAGTTTCACTCCCGGTATGAACCAAAAACGGGAGAAGGACCTTAGGGAGGGCATGCGTTTCTTTCTAGTTAGAAGTGGCGTCAGTGGTTTTACATGCCCTGACGAGTTTGACTTATGTGGTTGTTGCTGTTGCGAGGTGCCTCGGTTATATCGGACGATCCGGGTCCGATGGAGCCATTCGTTGGCTCATTTACGCCCCATAGGGCGGGGAAACGCATGTTCAGGGTTTAAGTTTAATCCACATCGGTGGACCGGCCCTGACGATCCAAAGGCTTGACTGAGTACTTGCCTGAGGTGCGGGCTAGAGCGTCTCGAATCGGTTGAGGACTATCTTTTGCCTCGGTTCATAGACGGAAATCCAATTCCCAAATACGTGACATTTGCGGTTTTATTTGTAGAGCCTAGTATGGCGACATAGTGGGATGGGGCACTCATGCCGCCTATGATTGATACTTATGATTTGAAGTTGTTTTATGCACTATGCACTTATAATAGTATCAAACGATTTGTTTTAACTGTATCAAGCATTCTTTGGCTGTTATAAGGGAAAACCCTATCCTCGGCTGCGTTGCATTGTGTGATGGGACCTGGGTCTTATAACAGCTTCATTTTTCTTTATTTAGCATTGCGCTGTTGTTTTATGCACTGGTATTCTTGGGAGGAAACCCGTTCCGTGTTATACGGCGTGGTCCCTTGATTTACCTTGCTTTGAAAATAAAGATAATAACCGTTTTCGTTCTCACACCAGTCCCATGACTGACCTGGAGTTTATTGTTTTAACCTAAACTCTGGGTGCCCCTATTTTGACACGGGCAGCTAGTAGTTTTGGTTTTGCAGATTTATATTCACAGGATCCTGGTTTACAGCTGGAATGATATCCGGAAAGCTTTGTATCCGTATATCTCCTTCTAGTTGTGTATTGTATTATTTTCCGCTGCTATGTAATTTATTGTAATCTCTGATATCTCTGTGTAATATATATTCATTTATACTCTGTATATTCTTGTAATCTGATGCATTGTTGTAATATACAATAAAATGTTCTTCTGTATGCGTTTTGATGTGGCTTGTTCTCGAACTATCCGTCGCTTTCCTTAACGGGGAAGTTACGGGTTTTCACAGTTGGTATCAGAGCTTTGGTTTACAAAGCTCAGAGAACAAGACACATTTGAACCGTACGAAAGAATTCATCAGATATTGGATTAGTAATATCCAACGGGAATGACTCGTTAGAGATGGGATCAGTAGTATCCTAGAACGAGTGTGAAGAGTAAATTTTTTTAAAAAAAATAAAAGTGAAAACAAATTTTGTTTTGAAAATTTAAATCAATTATTCGTATTTGGTTATTTATTTATATTGATGTGGACAATCCAGTATATATAGATTTTGCGTATACGTCTGATCCGCATGTATTCGAAGTTTTAATATATTGGATAGATATAGCATCACACTCTAGTCGCCCGAAGATGATATTGATGATAGCGATCGCATCATCAACATTTATGTTCGAGTTTCGAAGGTGTGATTTTCTATATATTTCCATTAGACTGGTGTGAGAACCAAAACTTATATATAGCTAGAACACATTGTTGTGAATTGGCATCAAAAACAAGATTTTCAGTATATGTATCAAAATTATGAATTTGATAATCTAACTCACTAATTGATTGATGTTTGCGTTGTTTGTTTATTTGTTTGCTAATTTTGAACCGTTATGCTTAATTGAATCAAATATTGAACTGTATTGAAATTTGGTTGCGTTTGCTTGCATATACTTGTACTTACATTGAACAGGTCATAGCAAGGAGGCTAGAGCAGAGAATAAAATTTGTTTTCCCGACAAATAGGTACATGTTTACTACATAATTTACTGTTTTGTTTGGGTGATGATGATTTTATGAGCCTATTGGCTAGCCGTTTGGCTTTTTCTTTTTCTTTTTGAGATCTGAAGGACCGGGGAAGCTATTTGAAATTCCCCGATGCTCCCATTGCAGGGGAAGTTATGGCGAAATTTTTCGAAAATTTAGGGTGTTAGCCAAATTTTTGAAGAATTTGAAAATTCTCAGAAACTGAAAAGTTAGGGGATGAAAGCCAGATCGAACGTAGTGTTGATTAATCAAACCACTTTCGACTTTGTTCCTTTTCGGGGACGAAAAGTTTTAAGTGGGGGAGATTGTAACAACCCGAAAATCTGGGCCAGTTTAAAATTTTTATTTCGGCCATTTTAGCGAATTTTCATTATTTAAAATTGATTATTTTAAATAATATCGACGATAAATTTATTTTGAATATAATTCGAACGAATATATTTATAAGCGTCGTCGTTAGAATATAAATATTTATATATAATTATAAATAGAATTGAAAATGGCGCGGTAGTTCGATAATTCGATTTCAAACTTCAATTGAATATACCGGGTGCAAAACAATCCGGATTTTAGCGAAACCAAAAACATTAGAATCTAATTGATTATATCTTTCCAACGAATCCGAAAAGTCAAGATTTCATAACGGGAATCAAAAGATATGTCCAGTTGAAAATTCTGAATAGTCGCTATGGAATTCAGGCCCTTAAAAATAGCCATTTTGCAAACGACCTCGGATTTCGACGAAACCGCTTTTGTTGGGTCCGTGATGTAAAATTATTTCTAGGTTTTAAGTTTCATAATTTTTCGAATCAATATGTGAGCGTGGCAAAGGAAAACGCGTTTGACCAGTTTCAGTTGATTTTAATCGACTGAAAAATGGCCATTTTTCCAACGGTCTCAGTATTCGACGAAACTAGTTTTGTTAGGACCGTATCGTCAATACGAAGCTAGAAAATATTTTTCTGGAAATTTTCTAGTTAGTATGTGGCCCCGGTAATTTGAAATGTACGTTTAAAATTCAATATAGTGATTTAAATGTAAATTCAACGGAAACGGATCGTAACGATCGAATCAGCTTGCGATACATATCCCATTGTGTTCGTAATGGGGGTGAAACGCTATGGACGACAGTCGTTGGGTCTCGTTGTCAGTTCGAAAGAAAAGTCAACCTCAAGTGGAAAATTTAAAATAATAAATAATTAAATAACCCTTTTCTTTCCACTTAAGACCCCCCCCTCCTTTCATTTTTCATCCAAGCCCCTTTCTGAAAAACCCGACCCGATTCCTTCTCTCTCCCCACGCCGCCACCTGCGACGCTCCGCCCGCCGTTGCTCCCCACTTCGCCGATTCTCCCCTAGCCTCTCCTCCCTCGCGTGAACCTCTTCCCTCCCACTCGCCCTCTCCAGCACCGAAGAACCCAAATCGCGATAGAAGAGATCGACGCCGCCACCCTACGTACAACCCTCCACCTCCGCTGCAAATGGCGCCACCCCGACGAGATCCCCTCGTGCCGGAGCTCCTCCCCCAGTCAGCGACGACCACCAACCCTCCCCCTCTTCCAATAAAACCGACGCCCCCTTTTAGACAACGCAGCCTTCCACTGGCCTGCTCCCCCATGTCCGGCGAACTCAGCTCCTCTGCATTCCCTCTTGATCGACCACAATGAGCTTCTCTCTCTTTATTTGCTTTAACTTCAGTTTTTAAAAATACATTAACAATGCGGTTTTAGTTTATATAGAAGAATAGATTTTCGGAGTAGAAGAAGATTTGATTTTTATATAGCGAGAAGTTAGTGTTTTATATAAGAAGGTCGGATTTTTATTAGAGAAAGATCGGATTTTTGAATGTGATATTAGCAAAGGAAAGGCGATGTTCTTATATTAGAAAGACGAGATTTTATTATGCATATCATTATAAAAGGAAGTGATTTTTAATGAGGTTAAAAATATAATTTTTTATATATTATACAAAGGATAAAAATATAATCTTTATATTTGAAAAGGCAAAATCTTTATATTTGAAAAGGCAAAATCTTCATATTTGAAAGGGCGAATTCTTTATATTGGAAAGGGCGAAATCTTTATATAGTGAAGAGCGAAGTAAAAATATGATTTTTATATATTGAACATCGAAGTAAAAATATGATTTTTATATATTGAACATCGAAGTAAAAATATGATTTTTATATATTGAACATCGAAGTAAAAATATGATTTTTATATATTGAACATCGAAATTTTTATATATTGAATAGCAAAATAAAAATTCGATTTTTATATATTGAATAGCAAAATAAAGATTCGATTTTTATATATTGAATAGCAAAGTGAAAATGTGGTTTTTACATATGTAGTGACTACAGCAACGAAGATGACAAAAAGGTGCGATGACGATGAAGATTTCTCTAAAGGAAGAGTCGTGGAGCTGGATAGCTATTTGTGAGAACTCCTCACCTTTCAATTTAATTTTTCTAGTTATATATATATACTAGGATGCAGACGGTGCTTAGTAGCACCCGACACAATCGTCCACAGACCATGGACTTGTTTGTTTGATTGCATGAATTAATTAGATTATTTGATTGAATTGAATTGTTTGGTGAAATTGAATGGTTTGATTGATGTGTGAATGGCGTGGGCCTTCACTAGACCGGGGGTAAGGCTAGACCTTGTCCCGTTTCTAGTATCGTGCCGTTATGCCGCCGAAATTTTCTAAAATATGTTAGAAAAATAAAAATATCATTTTATTGAATAAATGAACCGAATAGAATATTCATAGGTTGAATAAAATGTTTTATCGTTAAAAATATAATTTTTAACGTGAAGTGAATAAAATAAATATTCATTTACAAACCAGACGGTTTGATTATGTACACCTATTTGAAGGATATTGATTGGATCGATAAATTTTACACATCGCCCAACTGCACAAATAAAATCTGTGTTTGATTGTTTGAAACCCCACACGGGTGTTGGGATGAAATTTGAAGTTCACTCATCCTGATTGATTAAATATGTCGATCGATTGATTGACAGGCTGTTATAAGCGTTAGATATCTATATTTGATGCTTATACAGTGTAGTGCACTTTGGTTGATGGTTGATTATTTTTCAATGCTATTATATACATGTGTTATATGAAAATCCATATAATTAACTTTATATGGTAATTGATTGGGCCTCATTCCAATTTGAAAAATAAAGAATAATATAAAATAAAGGTTCATGTGTTGACAGTACTCATCCATTGAGATTGGTCATGTGTTGAACGAAATATTTTGATAATAACAACTATTTTGAAAAAGAAATATTTGAAATAGAATATTTGAAAATAGAAATTTATGAAGCCGTGTTGATTAGATTGACGCCATTTAGACGTGAACGATATTTATATCAATTTTAAACGATTTCGAAATAAATTGAATTGAAAACGATTTCGAAATGAATTGAATTGAAAACGATTTCGAAATGAATTGAATTGAAAACGATTTCGAAATGAATTGAATTGAAAACGATTTCGAAATGAATTGAATTGAAAACGATTTCGAAATGAATTGAATTGAAAACGATTTCGAAATGAATTGAATTGAAAACGATTTCGAAATGAATTGAATTGAAAACGATTTCGAAATGAATTGAATTGCAAACGAATTCAAATTGAATTGAAATTTGAATTGAATAGAAATGAATTTTAAAACGAATTTATAAAGAAGAATTCAATTTTGATTTGAATTGAAAAGAAAGTTGAAATTGCGTGTGAAACGAATTTAAAACTAATTATAATTCGTTTTGAATTGAAATCGACGAAATATATATTATATATATTATATATAATATAATGGCCTGAATAGAACGCGCCGCGCCGCGGCAGTTCGTGAATTTCGACCATTTATTTCAAACGGACATTACGGGAGATCCGACAGTCGGATTCTCCTAAAACCGGAACCGTTGGGTTCGTATCGAAAAGAGCTTTCTAATGAATGTGATAAATTAGAAATCTAACAGTTGGATTTGGAGTTACGTCCAAATCAAATTTGAAAAAGGTCGCTGTAAGTGCAGTTCGATGACCGTTGAAGGAAATCGACTGTACGGGCCTTGATAAAATTATTAAAAATAGTAATAATTTGTGTAAAATCATAAGAAATGATTTGTGAAGATTTGGGATGAAAAACTCCATATTTGAAAATATAAAAATAGATTTTTATCGAAATGAACTAGTTTTGAACTAGGAATATAATTCTATTTATTTTTAAATAAATAAATTGAATTTGAAAAGGGTTTTAAAAATAACCAGAATTTCCAATGATTGCGTTGGAGTGGATTTGAATCGAAATTGTCTTCGGAATATTTCGATGTTGGAATTCGTGATTATACAGATGTTGTTATGGAAATTTGAAAGATATATATTTATATCGTTATTTCCAATATGACATTTGTTAATCGTAGAATTTGATATTGAATATAAGCCGATATATTTTCTATTCAGAGCCTTATATTGAATATCAAATGTGATTTGGGTTTGTCGTGAATGGTGTCTTCACTAACACTGTTCTTGAACCCAGTTGAGAAAAGATTAAATCTTTTTATTTAGATTTAATGAAGTGTACCAATTAAATAATATTTAATTGGAATTGAATTGATATTGATTTTTGGGTTTATCGTGAACAGTGTTTTAAACAACACTCGTTCTTTAACCCGATAATTAATGAATGTGATTTTGGGTTTATCGTGAACTGTGTTTTTAAATGACACTGATTCTTTAACCCAGATTAAAACTAAGTGGAGTTTTAATGAATCTTTAATTAGATTGAAATGATCGAGAATGGAGTAGCACCAGTTTTGCTCCAGGCGATAGTTAAATCTTTAATTAGATTTGAACGTGAAATGGTAATTGAATTTACCAATAACACCGTGGTGTTAGATATGAAGTAGGACCAGTTTTACTTCATGGGATTAATAGGTTGGGATTGGGAAATTAAAACAAATGATTACTTCGGTAAGTTTCGTTAATCCCGACTAGTTTTGAATTGATATTCAAAAATAGATTAAAGAATAAATTCAAGGAATTTATCTTGGATAAAATTAATGGGAACCTTTCCCTATGAATGTGAAATTTAGAAACTAACTGTCGGTTAGCTAAGTAGAATGGTTTTCTGGATATTGATCTGATGTTGGTTTCGGCCTTCGGGGTTAATATTTGGGAAATTATTCTCTTGATTAATTTACGGTTAGTGACTGATGAATTGGAATGAGGCGTATGTTGTGTTTGTGTAACACTTATTTAAAATATACGTGAGTTATTCGGAAAGACCGGGTTTATCCCATTCTGAATAACTGATACGACGATAAGTCGAAGATGAAGACGGTGGTCGAAGACCAGAAGTCTTCACGTCGTTTGGGTGATTGCTGATGATCTTGATTGGGCTGTACACCCAAGAAGATGGAAACAGTTGGTGATCGTCCAGACGTGCTTGGAGATCGATGGATATGCGGGGTACTAGGTGCCTCCGGTTTCGTTCATACCCAGAACGGACTTGTAAATGGACTGTGTGTCTGACATTGGATTTTAGTCCGTGTGATTGATCTCTATTAAATATATATCTGTTTGGCGGCGGAGAATTTATTCTCTTGCTTAACGCCCTTCTCTGAGACGTATGAGCTCAGGGGTTATATATTGATGGATATCAAACGCATGGAGTGAATGGCCTGTGTGGCATGCCTAAGTGGCAATTGATCGAGGCTTCTGTTGAAAAGCAAAGTCTTGTGGTGATGATCAAAGCACGGCCTTTGTGGCGTAGCTTTGTGTAACGTTTGCTTCGCGAGTTTCACACCCGGTATGAACCAAAAACGGGAGAAGGACCTTAGGGAGGGCATGCGTTTCTTTCTAGTTAGAAGTGGCGTCAGTGGTTTTACATGCCCTGACGAGTTTGACTTATGTGGTTGTTGCTGTTGCGAGGCGCCTCGGTTATATCGGACGATCCGGGTCCGATGGAGCCATTCGTTGGCTCATTTACGCCCCATAGGGCGGGGAAACGCATGTTCAGGGTTTAAGTTTAATCCACATCGGTGGACCGGCCCTGACGATCCAAAGGCTTGACTGAGTACTTGCCTGAGGGGCAGGCTAGAGCGTCTCGAATCGGTTGAGGACTATCTTTTGCCTCGGTTCATAGACGGAAATCCAATTCCCAAATACGTGACATTTGCGGTTTTATTTGTAGAGCCTAGTATGGCGACATAGTGGGATGGGGCACTCATGTCGCCTATGATTGATACTTATGATTTGAAGTTGTTTTATGCACTATGCACTTATAATAGTATCAAACGATTTGTTTTAACCGTATCAAGCATTCTTTGGCTGTTATAAGGGAAAACCCTATCCTCGGCTGCGTTGCATTGTGTGATGGGACCTGGGTCTTATAACAGCTTCATTTTTCTTTATTTAGCATTGCGCTGTTGTTTTATGCACTGGTATTCTTGGGAGGAAACCCGTTCCGTGTTATACGGCGTGGTCCCTTGATTTACCTTGCTTTGAAAATAAAGATAATAACCATTTTCGTTCTCACACCAGTCCCATGACTGACCTGGAGTTTATTGTTTTAACCTAAACTCTGGGTGCCCCTATTTTGACACGGGCAGCTAGTAGTTTTGGTTTTGCAGATTTATATTCACAGGATCCTGGTTTACAGCTGGAACGATATCCGGAAAGCTTTGTATCCGTATATCTCCTTCTAGTTGTGTATTGTATTATTTTCCGTTGCTATGTAATTTATTGTAATCTCTGATATCTCTGTGTAATATATATTCATTTATACTCTGTATATTCTTGTAATCTGATGCATTGTTGTAATATACAATAAAATGTTATTCTGTATGTGTTTTGATGTGGCTTGTTCTCGAACTATTCGTCGCTTTCCTTAACGGGGAAGTTACGGGTTTTCACATTTGCACATACATATATTGATCATATGAATTGTTCATGCTCCCAAATTTGGTATTAACCCTTAATCAGAAGCATATGTATTCAACTAAAGATATAAATAAACTTCATCAAGAATCTTAGCATTAGTACATTAGTTACATCAGTACAGAATTAAACCAAACATAGATTCTTTCATACACCTTTACTGATATACTCAAACTAATACTACTACCTTATCTTAGACAATTCCACCTATTAATTTTACTTCATTATAGAAAGCTTCTAATCCTTCTTCATATTAGATCCAACATAAACTTCAATTGCTACCGGAAACAAATCCTTGAGCTACCTCATTATCAACGAGACACCCAGTAGATTGCAAGGCAATCAATTCAGGCCAGACTATGTTTGGTATGAACACTTATTAAATATATTATAATGAATGAACACTACACAAATCAGTATGGACATAAGTTATGAACTACAATCATTTTACTGCAAAAGCAAGGGAGTATATTCATATATTAACCATAGCAAACACATATACTTCTCCATCATTTTATGTTTTGCCCTCCCTCCCCATAAACTCAGGTTTTTCTTCCTTAAATTGATAAATTCCTTTTTTGTAATAACCCGAAAATCTGGGCCAGTTTAAAATTTTTATTTTGGCAATTTTAATGAATTTTGAATATTTAAAATAGATTATTTTAAATAATATCGACGTAAAAATTATTTTGAAAGGAATTCGACGTATATATTATATACGTCGTCGTTAGAATATAAATATTTATATATAATTATAAATAGAATTGAAAATGGCGCGGTAGTTCGATAATTCGATTTCAAACTTCAAATGAATGTACAGGATTCAAAATAAACCGGATTTTAGCGAAACCAAAAATATTAGAATCTATTCGTGAATATCTTTCCAACGAATCTGAAAAATCGAAATTTCATAGCGGGACTCAAAAGTTATGCCCAGTTGAAAATTCAGAATAGTCGCTATGTAAATTATACATGGCCCAAAAAGTCATATTTTGCATACGGATGAATTTGGACTCGAAACCACTTCCATTGAGTTCAAAATGCCGTTTAGAACTCCGAAAAGTATAAACTTCGATATATTCCGATATCCGGAATAGTGGCTATGGGCTGGAGTTGTTCGGTTAACAATACATAGCCCTTAAAAAGTGAAATTTTGCATACGAGCTCAGAATTCGACGAGATAAATTTTTATGGATTCATAATGACAAATTATTGTTATGTTCCAAAGGGCGCGTCGAACGGAGTTAGTATGTGGCCGTGCGAGCTAAAACAGTTCAGGGCAAAACGAGCAGTCATTTTACAAAGGAACATTATTGATACGACCTCGGAATTCAATTCTACTTTTTTTTCTAGATTCGTATCATCTAATAATGGTTAAATCCAAGAGGGCTTGATTTTTTGAGTTAGCATGTGAGCGTGCGAGAAGAAAAGATGCGCCAAAATCGCATTTTTAGAGCCTATCTGAGCATTTTTGTGATTTTTAACGGACGGTCAAACGAACTCGGAATTCGACGAAACTTGTTTCGTTGGACTCGTCTTCACGTCTACTATCTCGTGTCCGAAATCCGCGGCCATCGGAGATCGCTAGCGTTCAGGCGATATGCGAAAAACTAGCATATAATCACTTTTACTCCATTTCTCTCTTCATAATTTCACTTCTCACTTTCTCTTCAAAAAACTCAAAAAAGGCCACCACCACCGCCACCGCTGCCGCCCCTCCTCCGCCGCCATCACCCACCGCCGCCGCTCCTCCTCCCCACCGGCGCCACCCCCTCCTCCTCCTCTTCCTCCTCCTCTCTCTCCTCTCTCTCCTCTCTCCAATTTGCAACCCTAGGACCCAACCACCAACCACCACCACCGTGGGCCCCTCCACCACCGCCACCACCCACCAGCACCCTCCCCACGCCCAGTCAGGCCCAGCACCGCCACCCCCCAGCCCAGCTCCGGCCGTGGGCCCCGCTACACCCAAAAATCCATTTTCACCAAAAATCCCGTTTTGCAAATAACACCCTGTCACCATTTCGCGAATAACTCCCAAACCGTGCATTTCTAGCCAAAGTTCCTCAAGACCAAAGTCGAAGAGCACGATTTTCTCTTCGATTTGGTATAAGATAAGTCCTATTTTGCATTGCGGAGTTGTCGGGAAAACGCGTCCGAAGTCTGTTGTTCAAACACTGTCAAAATGCTGTCTTTTCGCGATTTCCGGCGAAATGACACATTTTCGGCAAGAAGACCACTAGGCAAAAGTTGTTCAGAATGACGTGCTTGTGCTAGAAAAAAAGAAGGTGTGAAGATTGAAGCTCGTTTGCAAATTCTAGGACCCGAACAGCGAATCCGGGCGTTAGAAAAAAAGTGAGTTTTCTCCGTTTTAAAGCTTCTACAGTAAAAAAGTGAGTTTTCTCCGTTTTAAAGTTTCTACAGTTTTTGACATATGAAATAAATAAAAATATGATCTTTATATTATAGAGGGAATAAAAATCCGATTTTTAACTTATAGGAGATATAAAGATGAGATTTTTATATAATATAGATATTAAAAATGTGATTTTTATATATGTAGTGACTACGTGCAGTGGAAGTGACAAAAGGCGAGAATGACAAGATTTTCTACATAAGAAGAGTCGAGATGATTGGATTAGCTAGTTAGTGAGAACTTCTCACTCTAAACCTCTTTTTCTAGTTATATATATATATATATATATATATACACTAGGATGCAGACGGTGCTTAGCAGCACCCGACACCCGTCATCCACAGACCATGGATGGCTTGTTTGTAAAATTGTTTGGTTGTGTAGTTGGTTAGATTATTTGGTTTGAATTGAATTGTTTGGTGAAATGAAATAGATTTGATTGATGTGTGAATGGCGTGGGCCTTCACTAGACCGGGGATAAGGCTAGGCCTCGTCCCGTTTCTAGTATCGTGCTGTTATGCCGCCGAAATTTCCCAAAATATGTTAGAAAAATAAAAATATCATTTTTATTGTGTAAATGAACTGAATAGAAATTCATGTGTTGAAATATAATATTTTATCGTTAAAAATATAATTTTTAACGTGGGAGTGAATGAAATAAAATATTCATTTACAAACCGGACGGTTTGTTTATGTACACCTATTTGAAGGACATTGATTGGGACGATAAATTTTACACATCGCCCAACTGCACAAATAAAATCTGTGTTTGATTGTTTGAAACCCCACACGGGTGTTGGGATGAAATTTGGAAGTTCACTCATCCTGATTGATTAAATGTGTCGATCGATTGATTGACAGGCTGTTATAAGCGTAAGATATCTATATTTGATGCTTATACAGTGTAGTGCACTTTGGTTGATGGTTGATTATTTTTCAATGCTATTATATATATGTGTTGTATGGAATCCATATAATTAACATTATATGGTGATTGATTGGGCCTCATTCCAATCGGGAAAATAAGGAATATTATAAAAGAAAATTCATGTGTTGAATATAAAAATAGTCATGTGTTGACGATGTTCATGTGTTGAGTGAAATATTTTATACAATGAAATTTACATCTTTATCATATTTAAAATTAGAACTACTTTACGGTTGAAGTCTAATTGAAAATCAAACGATAGATACCATAGTTTTATAAAATATTTTACATAACAAAAATAGTGATGTGTTGACAGCACTCATGTGTTGAGATTAGTCAGGTGTTGGAAGAAATATAGATTCATGTGTTGAATGGAATAAATATTCATTTGTTGAATAGAATAACGGATTTATTGAAATATATAAAGCCGTGTTGATTAGAGTTGCGCTATTTTTGACGTGAACGATATTTATATCGATTATATTCGTTTTTATAATGAATATAGAAAAGAAGTGATTTCAAAATATAACGTTTTGAAAATATTATCATTTATATAGTAATGATATGAAATATTCAATTTTGATTAGAAATTGAAATAGTGTTGAAATGGTTTTGAAACGAAGTTAAAACGATTTATAAAATACGTTTTAAGAGGAAATCGACGAAATATATATAATATATACATATTATATATATAATGGCCTGAATAGAACGCGCCGCTCCGCGGAAGTTCGTGAATTTCGACCATTGACTTCGAATTGACGTTGCGGGAGATCCGACCGTCGGATTCTCCTAAAACCGGAACCGTTGGGTTCGTATCGAAAAGAGCTTTCCAATGAATATTAGAAATTTGAAATCTAACGGTTGGATTTGGAATTATGTCCAAATCAAATTTAGAAAATGTCGATGTAAGTGCAGTCCGATGGCCGTTGTTGGAAATCGACTGTACGGGCCTTGATAAAATTATTAAAAATATTAATAATTTGTGTAAAATCATAATATGTGAATTGGAAAGAACTGGGGTGAAAATCTCCACATTTGAAAAGATAAAAATAGATTTTTATCGAAATGAACTAGTTTTGAACTAGAATTAAAATCAATTTGTTTTTGAAATAAATAAATTGAATTTGAAAGGGATTTTAAAAATAACCAATATTTCCAATATGTGAATTGGACTGGAGTTGGATCGAAATTATCTTCGGAATATTTCGATGTTGGATTTCGTGACTATACAGATATTGTTATGGGAATTTGAAAGATATATTTTATATCGTTATTTTCAATACGATATTTGTTGGTTTCAGAATTTGGTATTGAATATAAGCCGATATATTTTCTATTCAGAGCCTTGTATTTAATATCAAATGTGATTTGGGTTTATCGCGAATCGTGTTTTAGATGACATTGGTTCTTTAACCCAGTTAAAGACAGGATATTGATTTTTGAAAAGATTAAAGCTAAGTGGAGTTTTAATGAATCTTTAATTAGATTAAAAATGTGAATTGATAATTTAAATTATCAAATCTGAAAGGTGATCGAGAATGGAGTGCCACCAGTTTTGCTCCAAAACGATAGTTAAATCTTTAAATAGATTTGAACGTGGAATGGTAATTAATTTTACCGATAACACCGTGGTGTTAGATATGGAGTATTACCAGTTTTGCTCCATGGGATATATAGGTTGGGATTGGGAAATAAAATAAATAATTACTTCGGTGTGGTTCGTTAATCCCGACTAGTTTGAAATGATATCCAAAGGAGGATTAAAGAATAAATTTAGAAGAATTTATCTTGGATAAAATTAATGGGAACATTTCCCTAAGAATGTGATTTTGTGAATAAAAGAATATTCTGAATTGGAATGAGGCGTTTGTTGTGTTTGTGTAACATTCGTTTATTATGTACGTGGGTTATTCAGAAAGGCCGGGTTTATACCCATTCTGAATAACCGATTCGACGAGATGTCGAAGATGAAGACGGTGGTAGAAGACCGGAAGTCTTCACATCGTTTGGGTGATTACTGATGATCTTGATTGGGCTGTACACCCAGGATGAGGGAAACAGTTGGTGATCGTCCAGACGTACTTGGAGATGGATGGATATGCGAGGAAAGTGCCTCCGGTTTCGTTCAGACCCAGAACGAACTTGTAAATGGATTGTGTGTCTGACATTGGATTTTATTCTATGTTGATTGATCTTTATTAAATATACATCTGTTTGGCGGCAGAGAATTTATTCTCTTGCTTAACGCCCTTCTCTGAGACGTACGAGCTCAGAGGTTGTGTATCGATGGACATCAGTCGCATGGAATGAATTGCCAGTGTGGCATGCGTAAGTGGCAATTGATCAAGGCTTCTGTTGAAAAGCAAAGTCTTGTGGTTGATGATCAAAGCACGGCCTGTGTGGCGTAGCTTTGTGTATAACGTGAATTCGCGAGCCTCACACCTCGGTATGAGTCAAAAACGGGATACAGACCCAAGGAGTGCACGACGTTTCTTTCTAGCTATGGTGGTGTCAGTGACCTACCAGCCCTGACATTTATATACTTTTCACCTGTGTGGTTGTTGGATACGAGGCGCCTCAGATATAGGTCTGTAAGGACCGGGAAACGTGTGTTCAGGAATAACTAATCCTCAAAAGTTAGAGAGGACCAGCCTTGGAGGTTCCAAAGGATCATAGTGGGGTCCTGAGGCATTTGCTAGAGTGTCTCGAACGCGGAGAGGAGCTTGCCCCTTGCCTCGACTCATGATGGAATCCAATTTCCAATACGTGTATTTCGGTTTTATTTGTAGAGCCTAGTATGGCGACATAGTAGATGGTAGCTATGCCGCCTATGATTGAAATTGTTTTGACACTATACACTTATAATAGTATCAAATAATGTGATTTAAACGTATCAAGCATGCTTTGGCTGTTATAAGGGAAAACCCTATCCTCCGGCTTGCGTTGCATTATGTGATGGGACCTGGGTCTTATAACAGCTTCATTTTTCTTTATTTAGCATTGCGCTGTTTGTTCTATGCAATGGTATTCTTGGGAGGAAACCCGTTCCGTGTTATACGGCGTGGTCCCTTGTTTTACCTAACTTAAAAACCAATATTAATAACTGTTTTAGTTCTCACACCAGTCACATGACTGACCTGGAGTTTATTGTTTTAACCTAAACTCTGGGTGCCCCTATTTTCCACACGGGCAGCTAGTAGTTTTGGTTTTGCAGATTTATATTCACAGGGTCCTGATTAACAGCTGGAACGATGCTCGGAAAGCTCTGTATCCGTGTATCACTTTCAGTTGTGTTTTGTATATTTTTCCGCTGCTATGTAATTTATTGTAATCTCTGATATTTGTCGAATGTAATTTATTCATTTATACTCTGTATATTCTTGTATCTGATGGAATTGTTGTAATAACAATGAAATGTTCTTCCGTCTGCGTTCTATTTTGTGTATTGTTCTCAAAGTATCCGCTCTTTCCTTAACGGGGAAGTTACGGGTCCTTACATTTTTGCTATTAAACACTAAGTATGCCTTGTTTGGGGACACCTCAACTTGTTACCCCAAACATAAAGGTCTTCAGGGCATTACATGCCATGCAAATACTTAATTTCTACACCTTGAAGTTAAGTAGATCAATATCAAACACCCTGGAATTAACAACACCCTTGAATGTGTTTATCACAACTGTTTTTGAGAATCCTCTTGATGTGTAACCCTCCCTTATTTCCTCGTGCTCATTTCATATTAATGACATTACACCCAATAAGCCACAATTTACACACTCAACTAGCTTCACATAGTAGCCTATAACAATCAAGATCATCCAACAAAACATTCTTTCAATAATTTATTTGACAGTATGCACATATACTATGTTGTTTTTACTCAGTAAAATACAAATACTGGGGTATATTCATATACATGCTTTATTACTGCTGGACTTGTTATATTTTCAGTCTGCTGTAAATATATAATTATCTTGGTTAAATAGATCATATGTTCATCCTAATCTATTCACCCATTCATTAATAAATAAGCATAAGCATATACCCACTTGTACACACTGCTTGTTGTTAACTATTTAATCCTATCTTCCCAGCAATTATTTCTTGATTCAACAATGTATTTATATAACATGTCCAATCATTTTGTATTCAAATATACCCCATAAATATATTTCACCAACCCTACTACATAGTATAATTTATATACATTCAAACACATTCCACTGATGCACACATATGAGCATATATTCAAGCATCTATCAGTCAACTAATACATATCAATTCAAACAAGCAAGAATATGAAGATATTTTTCTGGCTGCCTTAGTTTAGATCTTATTGCCCTTAAATATAAATGGATAATAAATGTTCAACATGTTCTCCTAGTATTCACTTTCCCTAAGAATATATTATTTTTTACCACTCTCTCTTGTCCTTCTACCAATTATTTTATACTAAAATGTGTAAAATAATCCCTAGCTTACTACCTACTAATTTATAGGCATTTTCTAGGGTTTCCTATTTAGGGAAATCCCCATTTTATCTTCTTCATATAGGAAGTTATTTGGGTGTATATGTGGTCTAGAGTAGTCATTTTAGTCTTTCCCAAATAATACTTTATGTTATCTGATTTTTAAACAATATTTCTGGCATCATTTCCATGCTTCACACTATTTGCATGACCCTTTATTCATGTACTACTCATATTTGGATAAATCTGCATATGTGTAAAAATACACCCTTTAATCCATTAGGTATTATATATGTACATATTCCCACACATATATTACTCCTGCATACATTAAATAAAAGGTTGTATTAATCCTTCTCTCTTTATTTAAAATTTTTACCTTATTAAAATTTCTCCCTGTTTTTTTTTAAATTCCCTTTAAGAAAATCCTAATAATTAAATTCAATCATTAATTATTTCACATTACTAACTCTTTGGGTCTTCACACACTCTCCCCTTAAAAGGAATTGTGTCCCACAATTAGTATCCCCATATAATTATAATTGTACATAAAACCATGAACATAAAAGAAAACACACCTTTTCCCTTATAATCTGCTTTTCATCAAGGCCTCCTCAATTCAGAGAATAGGTCAGGATATTTTGCTCTCATCTTATCCTCAACCTCCCAAGTACAGTCATTAGTGTCTAAACTCCATTGAATTTTTTTACCAATCTTATGATTTTATTTCCCAAATTCTTTTCTTCTCTAGCAACTATCCCTACTAGCTTCTTTTCATACACCAAATTCTCTTTCATTTTAACTTGTGTTGGAGATTCTAAAATAGTTCCCTTGTCATTAACCCATCTTCTTAACTGGGACATATGAAATACATCATGTATATTTCCCAATTCTTCTGGTATGCAGTTTACAGGCTAATGCACCTATTTTCTGAATAATTTTATAAGGTCTAATATATCTGGGTGACAACTTACCCTCTTTCCCAAACCTCAATATTTTTCTCATGGGTGAAATCTTAAGAAAAACGTAATCCCCTACATTATACTCCATTGGCCTTCTACTCTTATTTGCATAAGCTTTTTGCCTTTCTTGTGCATTCTTCATTCTGTATCTTATTAGTTCAATTTTTTCCAAAGTCTCCTTCACTTGCTCTGGTCCAAGCAACACTTTTTCTCCCACTTCTAACCAACACGCTGGTAATAAACAAGGCCTTCCATATAGGGCTTCAAATGTTGCCATCCCAATAGTTGATTGAAAACTATTATTATATGCAAATTTAGCCAAATATAAGTGGTTTTCCCAACTACCTCCAAAATTTAAAAGACATGCTCTAAGCAAATCTTCCAAAATCTTGTTCATTATTTCTGTTTGGCCATCAGTTTGGGGGTGGTATGTTGTGCTCAAGCATAACTCCACTCCCATGGCCGCTTGAAAACTCCCCCAAAACCTAGAAGTATACAAAGAGTCTCTATCACTTATGATTGTCATTGGAACCCCATGCAGCCTTACCACTTTTTTACAAATAATTTTGCTAATTTATTTGCATTTCTATCAGATCTTCTGGGTATAAAGTGTGCAGACTTTGTCAATCTATCTACCACTACCCATATACTATCATTACCCCTTTGAGTTTTCGGCTGTTCATCTATAAAATCCATTGAAATACTCTCCCATTTCCACTTTGGAACTTCCAATGGTTGCATCATCCCTGAAGGCTTTTGGTAGTCTGCCTTGACTTGTTGGCATGTCATACACTTTGATACATGTCTTGACACTGCTGCCTTCATCGCTGGCCACCAATAAACTCTTCTTAAATCATGATACATTTGTGTTGACCCTGGGTGTATGGTATACTTTGTTTTATGATGCTCATCTAAAATTTCGTTCTTTAATTCATCATCATCTAGTACATAAAGCCTCCCATTTTTCCTGAGATACCCTTGATCATCTAGTTCAAAAATTTTATTGCCATTTCAACCATTAATAACTCTTTCTTTTCTTTCAGTTGCTTGTCTTTTTCTTGCATCTTTCCTACTTTTTCTGTCATCTTTAACTATATGGAAATCAGGCTTAACTTCCCATATTCAACCATGTCACATGTATTTTCCTGGAATCTCTCCTCCCCATTATCTATCTCTATTTTGTTGAGTAGGGGTTAACTCCTTGAATTAATTTATCATTAGTCTTGCCAATTTTATATGTTGTCTACTCAGGGCATCTGCCACTTTTTTGCATTTCCAAGGGAGTATAAAATATCTAAATCATAAGCAACTAAAAATTCTACCTACCTATGCTGCCTCATGTTAAGATCTTTTGGGGAAAATAAATATTTAATGGACTTGTGATCTGTATACAATTCAAATTTTGTCTGTAATAAATAATGTCTCCATAATTTCAATGCATAAACAATAGCATCTAGTTCTAAATCATGTGTAGCATACCTGGTTTCATTCACTTTAAGTTGTCTTGATGCATAAGCGATAACTTGACCATGTTGCATGAGTACTGCTCCTAATCCAGATTCACTGGCATCAGTGTACACAACTAAGCCTTCACTCCCCTCTGGTACTTGTAAAATGGGTGCTTCTATCAATGCTTTCTTTAAATGTTCAAATGCTTCTTCACATTTTTTTTGTCCATATATATGGTTGCTCTTTCTTAGTCAGTTTAATTAATGGTATAGCTATCCTTGCAAAATCCTTTATAAATCTTCTATAATAGCCTGCCATTCCCAAAAATGACCTTACTTTAGACATTTGTTGGCCTTCTCCACAATTGCACTGCCATCACTTTACTTGGATGCTCTGTTATGCCTTTATGACCTACAAATTTAACTTCTCTTTTTAAAAATGTACACTTTGAAAATTTGGCTTTTAAATCATGCTCTCTTAATCTTGACAAAACTAGGTGTAAATGGTCCTCATGTTCTTTTTCTGTCTTAGAATAAATCAATATATCATCAACAAACACTAATACAAATTTATCTAAAAAATCCCTGAAGGTTCTATTAATTAAATCTACAAAGCTGGATGGTGCATTTATTAAGCCAAATGGCATAACCTTGAACTCATATAATCCATACCTTTTGTTGAATGCAGTGTACTTAACACTTTCTTCCTCCACCTTCATTTGATGGAATCCAGAGGCCAAATCCAACCTGGAGAACACCCTTTCTCCACTTAGTTGATCAAAGAGATCATATATTCTTGGCGGGGGTATTTATTTTTAATGGTGAACTTATTCAATTCTCTGTAGTCTATGCACATCCTCATTGTACCATCCTGTTTCTTTACAAATACTACTGGAGCTCCCCAGCATGAGTTACTAGGTTTGATGAACTTTTTTTGTTCCAGCTCCTCAAGTTGAGTTTTTAATTCAATTAATTCTTTTGGCCCCATTCTAGTGAGTTTCTTGATAATGGGTGATGCATCTGGTATTAATCTAGTTTGAAACTCCACCGGTCTGCTACGTAACACACCATTTACTTCCCCAAACACATCAATATACTCATTGACTATTGAAATTTTTTCCAACTCCACATCCACTTTTTCTTCATTTAGGCTCCATATTCCTCCTAGACAGTTATTCTTCTCCATTTTACACTCCACTGACATTCTTGTAACGTCCCGATTTTTGACTAAGATTGTAATACAGTTGATTATGGATTTAATTTAATAATTGAATTAAATAATTCTAGAACAATAAATATTGGGTAATTTCAAGAATATATATATACATAAATGGTTTAAAATATCTTAATTAATGTATATATATGTTTATAGATCAAGTAAGAAATGTCTTGTTATATTGTTTTATATTTTTATATATTTGTTTTTACTCTTGTAAAAATATAGTAATATTTGATTTGAAATATTTTAGCAAATTAGAAATTTTAAAATCCTAAGCATACATTTATTTGGTTAATTATATATATATATATATGATAAATGTTGTTTTAACACCTTATTTGCATAAGTTCTTATCGAATAAACAAATAGAAATATTTATATTAAAATTTAATTACTTCATTTTGAAGTATAGGAAGATATGAAAATTAATGTGGTTAGATTGGATAAAATCAAAGTATTTAATAACTTAGATTTTAGCCTTAGGGTCAAGGTAAAGCTTTTATGTCCTTTTTCACATAAATTAGTACACATCTAGATGTGCAGATACTTCATACTTAGGATCCAAGTCTGTGCAAATATCTCCTTATAGCACATGGCTACATGATCATGTAGGCTGCACGCATGCCATGATAACTCATTTTTGCACATGGATGTAAAATTCTAAGACTGCCGTATTGTTATTTCACATCTTAAAACTAGCTACCTTATTCAGTCAACCTATATACACCTGCATCCAGCTAAAACTATACTTGTTCCTTAAATCAAAAATCAATGCATAACGATGAAAATAGAGCTCCATTTTCTTTCAATCAACTTCACATAGCTATGCAGGACCTAGCATTTTCTTTCAACCAGTATGACAGTCTAAATTCTACCAACAAAAGGCTAGAAGCTACACATTAATTTACAACTTATTTCACGTGTAAAAATATATTGTATCTGCACAAATATATATCTACACAAGTCACAACGAAATGGCAAAAGAAATTGGAAGGAAATGGAAGTGTGGAGTTAGAGCAAAAATGACACAACCAGTAAAAAACAGAGGAATAAAGGATGGAAGGCAAGTAAATAAATATGCCTCTTTCTAAGTTGTTTCAGTACATCGACATACAGAGACACTTAAATTAGTTTGAACTTATTGTATGATAAGTTGATTAAGGAAAACTATATTTCAGTATATCCCTGTATGTTTACATATTGTATTACAATATGTGTTTTGCTTATGATTTTTAAGGTGGATCTTAATCCTATGGGTATTTTAGTTTATAATAAGATCAAACCCACTGGGTAATCCTTGTACATTGATACCAAGACTGTTAAGTTAAAATATAAGCCTAGAAGCTGAAATGCTGATAAAAATAATAGTGAACATATTGTGAGTAGATTCCACTTTCAACCTTCCATTTTATATTACCTTTTGATTATAATATTGATGGATGTTTTATATATGTGTATATATATATGTGTGTGTGTGTGCCTTTGCTTGTTTATCAGTTCTAAGCCATCACTTGTTTGTATGATGAAATTGAAGCTGGTTTATCCACAAAAACTTATTTGTAAGATTTCAAATCAGTAAAATAGTTCACCCCTGTTAACTTAAAAATCATTCACCCCGATTCTAGTGAGTTATAATATTTGAGATCTACGCGGATAGTGCTTGTTTATATCTATAGTGAATTTTAAAAATATATGCGACATATATAATATTGTAAATCAACATATATTATTATATACAGTGTAACTAACTTAGAAACTTAAAATTTTGAATATTGTAAATTTATGGTTCAGGCATACAAATGGATTCGTTGGATTAAATCATGAATTTTAAGAATTAAATCAAAAAATTTAATACTGCGGTTGTCAAGGAACTCGGAGTTCATCTGTAAAGGTATTTTTAGGGTTTTCTGGCGATCCTATGAATCAAAGATCATGGGAATTTGATTGGAGAAGCATAGCATAGTGGGAATTATGGGAAAAATATCCAACTATTTTTACACTTGATGATTTGTGCAAATTTGTTTGATTTAGGGATTTTAGGCACTATTCGAATGAAGAACTTTAGTGTTGAACTACGGCGTGTTAGTATGATCGAGTGTTGAAAATTTCTGGTAGGAAGTCGGTGTGCGTGTCGACTTCACTCTGGTGAAGTTTGGGGTTTAACGACGTATTACAGTGATGTAGGGAAGCGTTCTGGTGATGGGGTGTTCAGTGGGAATTTGAGTAAAAGCATGAAAATCTGATATTGTCGCTCGGGGAGGGGTTTTGGTTTGTGGACGATGTCAGGAGGCAGAGAGGGGTTTTTGTGTAGGGCCGTGACCGATGTAGGTAGATGTACGGAGTGGTGCAGGTGCACCAGTGCACCACTGTGCACATGAGTACTAGAAGAAGAAGAAGAAGAAGGAGCTGAAGCGCGAGATTCTTATTTACTGTAGTAACCATTTTCGCATCATGTATTATCAACCTTGAATGGTGTTTGAGTTTGAAGCCTGAGGATTGAGTTATGTATGGAAATAAAGAAGCAAGGTAAAATTAAACAAGTGATAGGAAAACAGATGCAAGCAAAGAAGAGAGCTTGTGTGGAGAGGGATTTTGGGCTGGGGATTAAATCACAAAATCAAAAGTAAAGAAATAAAAATGTTTGGTTGGTGACGGCCTGTTTTGGCCTAGAACGATTAATATAAGAAAGAAAAATTTAAGTAAAGAAAGGAATAAAATAAATAAAGGGATAGGAAAAGGATATTTTATAAAATAAAAAAAAGGATTTTTTTCAAAGTAAATCTAATATAAAAGAGAAGCGGTGATTTGTATGGTTGATAAAACCGGGAAAGAAGATGGTAGTCGATCGAACAAGGATCATTGTAAATAGAGTACTTGGTCAGAGAAAAACAAGTTAATTTAAATAAATAAATACAAATAAACTAATTTTTTTCATAAATAAGAAGAACACAGATTCACTTAATTTTTTAAAGATCTAGATATGTGGTTCTAGTCAATAATATATCATAAGAAATTAATGATAGCTAATGATCAGTATTTGTATGTGGTGATAAACACAATTGTTTTGAAAATAAACATTTAATAAATTAACTTAGATATGTGTGTGTGTATATATCGTAAATCAAGAAATGATTTAAGAGTTGAACTAACAACGAGTAAGTTAAATATTGAAACCTGAAGTATGAAGATTGACAAAATTTGATCCTTTGGTATTATTGGTGGATGGAATCAAGTTGTATGATCAAAGCATCCAGAAGGAACGATATTCACAATCCAAAGTGAATAAAGTAGTGGCAAATATTTTGCAGATAAGGATGGTTATGAAGAAAATGGGTAGACCGGTAACCATGAGATTTTTCTAAAGTTCAAGAAATAAATAAAATATAAATGGTTTGGAAGGAGATGTGAATTGGAAATCGAATAAGTTAAAATAGGAAAACATCATTTATTTTCCGTTTTAAATAAGATATAAATTAACTGAACAAGTATTCTAAAGAAAGGATATAATATTTATATTTTAAGTCATATATATCATAGTACGAATTATAACAATACTGTTATATTTAATGAAAATAAATGAGATTCTTAAATTACATAAAATCTTAGATAAATAAGATTTGGAAATAATATTTTTCCAAGATCAACCGATTTATAAATGACAATTATTTAAATTATTGAATTGTGATGGATTGTGTTGTGTTTAATTATAATGTTGTGATATGTCCCAATAAACTTATTCAGTTAAATTTAATCAATTATATGTCTTATGCAGGTAATATTAAACTACTGTTGAAATCTAGAATTAGGTAGATAAGTACTGATATTATTAGATATTGAAATTTGTTGAATATGATAACCTGATTCCTTTAAGTATCACTTGTCCCTAAAAGATATTAATGTTCATCGATTCAAAGAGACTCGGATTGGTTTTCTAAATGGAATCCAAATACCACTTTGTTTCGAGCTAGGTGTTAATTAGTTTAAAGTCCAAAAGAAGACCCCTGAAGAGGGAGTTTATGCAAGGGTTGTTCTGTCAATCCTAGTTATAAATTGCTTAAGATGGATTTACAGAATAGTGCCTTTGGTTTGTCCAGTCTTAGGACAACTTGTATGGACGAATGTCTGACAGAGTATACCTAACAGATCATGTAAGTTGATCTCTTCAAACTATGTTTGCTGGCGGAGAAATTCATTTCTCTTAGCTTTATATACTTGGTTTTGGGGAAATCAATTTGTGATTTGACGAGTTTGACGACGTGGCATTCAAAGTGAATAAAGATATGTTGTTCTAACGGTAAGTTATGACCTCAAGCCTCACAACCGGAAAATTACAAAAAACGGGCAGGCAGCATGGCTACGTGGGTCGCTCCCATTAGGGTGTATAATCACCTATCTAGAGAAATTCCATTTCTTTCCCAATTCTATTTCGATGCTCTCCCTTTCGGGAAACGGTTGCTGATCCCAAACGTTGGTGATATACATTCAATACACTCAAGTGAAATGAGTGGTCGGTCATGTGTGGGCCAGGTTGCAAGACTTTCTTGTTGAACCCAGTGTATTCCCCTCTAGAGATATACTATCGGCATGTGGTTCCATACCTTGTCATAGTCGGAATCCAATCTCTAATAAGCACCCGTGGATTTGTTTGTATACTATATATGTGGAGCGTGAGATGCAAGCGTTCTGCTAGATTCTAATTTATTTGTGGAAACCATAGACATTATTATAATATCAGAATAGTTATGATTTCAAAATTTTTTGGGTTGTCGTAAGGTAAAAACCATCCATGTTTATGTGTGGATCAGTCTTACGATTTTCTTTTTCTGTCAACAGAAATTTTCCAAGTTAAGTAAACTGTTTAAAATCGTTTACTCACACCAGTACCATAACTGACCCAGAGTTTATTTTTCTATATTTTCCCTAAAATCTTGGGTGCCCAAATTTGTATGGGCTGTTAAGTAGTTCAGGATTTTACAGATGATCTGGAAGGAGCTAAAGCAGGAGACTTCAGAATTAGATATAGATATATATAGTTTATTTCTGCTGTAATGTATATATGATGTACTCTGATGTTATATGTAAGTTCAAATATAGTTTTGTATTTTCCAAAGCTTATATATATTAAATTTTATTCCGTAGTGAATGTGAGATCCTGTGTTGTTCAGTTCTTTATTCTATCTCATTCTTCTATTCTAGTTCTTTATCTTTTCTATTTCTTACCTTCTAACTTCTTTCTATTAATGATTCGTATTTTCGTGCAATTTGGGTTAGACTTGAATGGTATGTGGTTGACTCAAAAGGTACAAATTTGCGGTTTCTTACAATTCTATTGCCTCCTTAGATTGCAGTGCTATAGTGAAATTTCCTAAGTTTAAAACTGCTTTATATTTTTCTTAACCAATCAATCCCCAGTATGAAACCTATGTCTTTATATTTAAAAATATATAGGTCTGCTAGAAATATTTTCCCACATATTTTTAATTCCATACACATACATTTCAGTCCTATTTTACATGAGCTTCCTACAGGACTTTTTACAATTAAAGGCCTATCTGTACTTACACCTGTAAGTCCCAATTTATCAACTACATCATAGGATATGAACGAATGTATGGCTCCCATATCATACATTACTATAATTGGTTGAGTTTTAACATAAAGTATACCTTCCAATTGTCCAGTGCCTTCAGTGTTGCCATCCATAGTAGCCTTTTCCTTCCCTTCCAATGCTTCCATTTTAGTTGGCTTCCATGGCTCTAGGCAATTCTTCTTATTGTGCCCTTCTTTTCCACAGTTATAGAAGATAGAATTAAGAGATGGGCACTGGTTTTTCATATCCCCTTCCTTTCCACACTTATAACGTGTGAACTTCTTCTTAATACCTGTGGCAATTGCTACTTCATTTTTCTTGCTTTCTTTTTCAGCAACTTTCTTATCATAAGGATGTGCTCTCTCTTTACCTTTCTTGTTATTATAAGCCTTGAAATTTCTAAATTTCTCCCTTTCTTTATCATGTTGTTTAAAGGTAAGGGTCAAGTCTATCACCTGATCAAAATTCTTTTCTTTTTATGGAAGCATTGCTCTACTTAGGCTTGCATTAATCCCCATAATATACCTACCATTTTTAGCCACTTCATCCCCTATTAACATTGTGCCATACGTAGAGAGACTTTCAAACCTTTGTGTGTACTCTATCACACTCATTGTACCCTGCTTTAGCCTAATAAACTCCTCAAGTAGCGACTCCTTAGCTGATGGCAGAATAAACCTAGCTTCAAGCATGTCTTTGAATTGATTCCATGTGATTTCCCGCTCTTGCCTTCCTGCTACAACAACCTCCCATCAGTCGAGTGCAACTCCTTTTAACCTTCTGGAAGCTATTTATCTTTTCCTTTGATCATTCACTTGCATGTCAGCAAAAATTCTTTCCAAAGTTCTTAGCTAAGTTTGAACTCCCATTACCCCTTCAGTGCCTTCAAGATCCTTGCCTCCTAAATTTGAGTATTTTTTTAACAGCTTCGATAGCTCCTCATGAGGGTTTTCTGTTCTATGACCAACCCCATCTCTAAGAGCTTGCACAAATTCCCTCATATCCATGGCTGGGGGTGCACTTGTTGATCCTCTGCCTACCACTCTCATATATATATATATATATATATATATCATGTCAGCTTTTATTCTGACATAATTATATATATATAGTGTAAATTCTAACTACTTGCACAATTTTCTCTTAACCAGTATTACTCGTAGTTATATATATATATATATATATATATTTAAATAGCTATGCTTTTGTTAACATAGCTCTTATATCAAATCTAAAGTAACCCAAAATCTTGCACCTAATTTTTGTTGGGACACTTCTAAAAACCAGTTTCCTTCTTTTGTTACCCCACGATCCTGTTTACTAACATATATACATATCAGTGTAAAGCCTTTAATGCCCATTTGCATATGTGAAGATATGCAAATGTAGGTAATTTTAAAGTGTTAGATTTTGCCAATGAATTCCTTAAGAAAGTGTTCAGCTATTTATGTCTAATTACTTTATGATTAAATTGATCAGAGTGCTACTATTAATTTTTGATCTATGCATACATAAAAGCAATCATGTAGCATGGGTATTGAGGTATTTAAAGCTTCAGACAATGTAGTTTCACATACATGGAAAACAAGTGTTCATTCCCTATGCATCATGTGTAGTTTTTACAAGTCATTCTATTACTAGATGTCCTTTAGCTCAATCAAATAATGCACTACTGGTAATATTATTCATACACATTCAATTACTACTTTCTATACATGGATAAGTAAAATCAAAGTTTAATCCAAAACAACCCTTAAGTTAATCTATATAAGGTGGAAATGACGTACAAAACGATGCTTATTTTATATACTAAGGGTCTAACTAAATGGTTCACATGAATGAGAGAAGGAGTGATTATATTTAAGTCATGTACACTCAGTTTTTAACCATGTTACTGCAGTTTCTATGTGTGCATTTTGATTCAGCCTATGGTGCACAACTGAGTGATGCTATTTGGCAATGTGTCCCTATATAATTACTTATTCTCACATGTAATCAAATAAGATTTGAATGAAGTACAAACAATCAGTGTTTTAACCCAATAAAATTGTGCATCCTGATTTACATGTGAATACACTGACCCATGCTTACTTAAAATGGTTTTCAGTCTAACCCCTGATCAGTTCTGATTAACACACACATGTGCACATATTTATATGTGTCATGTATGGTATTCTGATTAACACATAACTTATTTATGTATTGCTACAACATATTTAACCTTCTGCTTGAAATCAAACAGACTTATATCTTAATTATAACCACATTAATAGCTGGTTATTACTAGATTTTCTCCTTTGCATTTGCATATACACATATTGATCATATGAATTGCTCATGCTCCCAAATCTGGCATTAACCCTTAATCTTAAGCATATGAATTCAACTAATGACATAAATAAACATGATCAAGAATCTTAGCATTACTAAATTAGTTACATCAGTACAGAATTAAACCAAACTTAGATTCTTTCATACAACTTTACTGAATATACTCAAACTAAATACTACTGCCTTATCTTAGACAATTCCACCTATTAATTCTACTTAATTATAGAAAGCTTCTAACCCTTCTTCATATTAGATCTAGCATAAACTTTAATTTCTACTTGAAACAAATCCCTAAGCTAGGCCATTATCAACGAGACACCCAGTGTAACGACCCAAACTTCCCCGTAAAGGAAAGCCCGGATTATAATGAGAACACGACAAATCAGAACACAAACAGAAGAACATTTCATTGCTTATTACAACAATTTACATCAGAGTACAAGAATATACAGAGTATGAACAAACAATATACATTTGATAAATATCAGAGATTTACAAATTACAATGCAGCGGAAAATAATACAAAACACAACTGAAAGAGATAAACAGATACAGAGCTTTCCGGATATCGTTCCAGCTATAAACCAGGATCCTATGAATATAAATACGCAAAACCAAAACTACTAGCTGCCCGTGTGGAAAATAGGGGCACCCAGAGTTTAGGTTAAAACAATAAACTCCAAGTCAGGCATGTGACTGGTGTGAGAACTAAAACAGTTATTAAATCTTTACTTTAAAAATAGAGTAAATCAAGGGACCATGCCGTATAACACGGAACTGGTTTCCTCCCAAGAATACCGGTGCATAAAATGAACAGTGCAATGCTTTTTTTTTTAGAAAAATGAAGCTATTATAAGACACAAGTACCATCACACAATGCAATGCAAGACGGAGGATAAAGTTTTACCTTATAATAGCCAAACATGCTTGGTACGTTTAAAACAAATCATTTTGATACTATTATAGTGTAAAGTGTATGAAAACAACTTCAAAATGTATCAATCATAAACGGAATAATGCCCCGTCCCACTATGTCGCCATACTAGGTTCTACAATTAAAACCGATTGTCATGTATTGGAAATTGGATTCCATCATGAGTCGAGGCAAGGGATGTACTCCTCGACGGCTTCGAGACACTCTAGAAAATGCCTCAGGATCTCCTGAAGAAGACCCCTGGATCCTCCAAGGCTGGTCCTCCCTTACGTTTGAGGATTGGCAAATCCTGAACACACGTTTCCCGGTCCTATAGGACTTATACCCATCGGCTCCTTAGAGACCGATATATCCGAGGCGCCTCGCATTCCAACAACCACAAAGGTAAAAATAACATAAATGTCTGGGCTTGCAAAACCCCGACACCACCCATAGCTAGAAAGAAACGTCATGTCCTCCTTGGGTTCCCTTATCCCATTTTTAACTCATACCGAGGTGTGAGGCTTGCGAATTAACACTATACACAAAGCTATGCTATATTAAAGCCGTGCTTTGATCATCAACCACAAGACTCTGCTTTTCAATAGAAGCCTTGATCATTTGCATCTCAGCATGCCACACAGGCAATTCATGCCATGCGACTAATATCTATCGATATATAACCTCTGAGCTCGTACGTCTCAGAGAAGGACGTTAAGTAAGAGAATAAATTCTCCGCCGCCAAACAGATATATATTTAATAGGGATCAATCAACACAGAATAAAATCCAATGTAAGACACACATTAATTTACAAGTTCGTTCTAGTTCTGAACGAAACCGGAGGCACCTTATTCCTCGTCCCGTATGTCCAATACAGGAGAGAGGTCCTCGCATATCCGGTCAACCTCCAAATACGTCTGGACGATCGCCACTCATTACCTCGTCTTGGGTGTACAGCCCAATCAAGACGTCAGTAATCATCCAAATGATGTGAAGACCTCCGGTCTTCAACCACCATCTTCATCGTTGACTTATCGTCGAATCAGTTATTCAGAATGGGTATAAACCAGGCCTTTCCGAACAACCCACGTATATAATAAACAAGTGTTATAAAAACACAACATACGCCTCATTCCAATCTTGAATATTCTTTTATTCAAATATTCACATCATTAGGGAATAGGTTCCCATTAATTTTATCAAAGATAAATTCTTTCAAATTTATTCTTTAATCTTCCTTTGGACATCAAACCATATTAAGGTTTTCCAAACTAGTCAGGACTAGCGAACTACACCGACGTAATAATTTATTTTATTTCCCTATCCCAACCTATTCTTCCCATGGAGAAAAACTGGTAATAATACATATCTAACACCACGGTGTTATTGGTAAATATTAATTACCATTTCACGTTCAAATCTGGTTAAAGATTTAACTATCGCTTGGAGCAAAACTGGTGATACTCCATTTTCGATAATTTTCTTGAATTGATAATTTTAATTATCACATTCACTTTTCAATCTAATCAAAGATTCATTAAAACTCCATTTAGTTTTAATCTTCCCAAAAATCAGTATTAATGATTATTCAAAGCTAAGAAATTAATCTTATCTTTAACTGGGTTAAAGAACCAATGCCATTTAAAACACGGTTCACGATAAATCCAAAATCACATTCTATTTTATTCCAATTACTAAATATAACTAGAAATTCTAATAATCTTAATTAAAAGATTTATTCTTTTCACACAGGGTTTAAGAACAGTGTTACTGAAGACACCATTCCATCAGTCTCTAACCATAAATTAGTAAGAGAACAATTCCCTAAGTATTAATCCCGAAGGCCGAAACCAACATCAGATCAATACCCAGGAAACCATTCAACTTAGCTAATCTCCAGTTAGTTTCTAATTTTCTTAACTCCATTGGGTTTAAGAACAACATTTTCAAAGATACCATTCACGACAAACCCAAAATTCAATTCAATTCAATTCCAATTAAATATTAACTAATTGATAAACTCCATTAAATCTTAATAAAAAGATTTAATCTTTTCTCAACTGGGTTTAAGAACAGTGTTAGTGAAGACACCATTCACGACCAACCCAAAATCCCATTTGATATTAAATACAAGGCTCTGGATAGAAAATATATTGGTTTATATTCAATATCAAATTCTGAAACCAACAAATATCTTATTGGAATAGCGATATATATATCTTCTAAATTCCTCCAAAATATGCATATAATCACGGAATCTAATATCAAAATATTCCAAAGATTCTTTCGATTAAAATCCATTCCAATTCTTATATTGGAAAATTTCTAGTTATTTTATAACCATTCACAAATCGAATTTATTTATTTTAAAAATTATTGGATTTCAAATCTAGTTCATTTCGACAAAAATATATTTTGATCTTTCCAAATATGGAAATTTTCATCCCAATTCTTTCCAAATCATTTGTTATGATTTTACACAAATTATCGATATTTTAAATAATTTTATCGAGGCCCGTACAGTCGAGTTCCATAAACAGTCATCGAACTGCACTTACAACAACCATTTCCAAATTTGATTTGGACATAATTCCAAATCCAACCGTTAGATTTCAAATCTCTCATATTCGTTGGAAAGCTCTTTTTGATATGAGCCCAACGATTCTGAGTTTAGGAGAATCCGACAGTCGAATCTCCCGTAATATCAATTCGAAGTCAATGGTCAAAATTCACGAACTGCCGCGGCGCGTCGCGTTCTATTAAAGCTATTAAATATATATAATATATATATTATTTGTATTTCATCGATTTCCATTTAAAACATATTTTATAAATTGTTTTAAATTTGTTTTCGAAACGATTTCAACTTCATATTCAATTTCAAATCAAAATTGAATATTCCATATCATTAATATATAAATGATAATATTTTCAAAACATTAGATCATGAAATCACTTCCTTTTCAATATTCATTATAAAAATAAATAAAATCGATTTAAATAACTTTTACGTCAAAATGGCGTTAATTTAATCAACACGACTTTATATATTTAAATATTTTCATGTCCATCCAAAATCGGACATCAAAATCATATTTTGATCTTTTACTAAATATTATTTTAAAATATTCATTATTTTAAAATATTCGTTAATTTAAAATATTCATTATTTCTGAACTGGAATTAGACACAGTCAATTACCATATAATGTTATTTATATGGATTCCATACAACACATGTATAGAAAAATAATGATAAACAATCAACCATCATCCAGAGTGCATTTTACACTGCATAAGCATTAAATATAAACAATTGGGATTGACATACAACTAAACAATTGGGATTAGTGTACGTCAAATATCATCTCAATACTTGTGTGGGTTTTAATCAACAAACACAAATTTTATTTGTGTAGTTGGGCGATGTGCAAAATATATCATCCCAATCAATATCAGTTAAATTGGTGTACACAAACAAATCATCCGATTTGTAAATGAATATTTATTTTATTCATAAACACATTAAAAATTATATTTTTAACTATAAAATATTTTATTCAACACATGAATATTTTATTTCATTCCACATCACAATCAATTTCAACAACACAATACAATCAAACAAACAAGTCGTCCATAATCTGTGGACGACGGGGAGCAGTTCATATATGCAGTTATACAAACAAATAACTGTACAGAAATAATTTTAGTGAGAAGTTCTCACCTTTAGGATCCACTCCTCCATTCATTATTTCCGAATGGTTTGGATTTGTTTCCAATGCGCAGTGTACTTCACCGTGGCTCCAACATAATCTGTTTCACACAATTTATATTAAAAATCACATTTTAATGTGATGCATATATCATAAAAATCACATTTTTATATTGCTACTTCATATATAAAAATCTATTTTTTATCGCTACTTCATATATATGAAAATTGAATTTTTATCGCTACTTTATATATAAAAAAATCGAATTTTTATCGCTACTTCATATATATAAAAATCGAATTTTTATTGCTACTTCATATATATAAAAATCGTATCTTTTCAAATATAAAAATCATATCTTTTAAATATAAAAATCAAATCTTTTTAATGAAAAAAAATCTTATCTTTTTAATGTAAAAATATCTAATCTTTTTAATGACATGCCATTCACATAAAAATTATATTTTCCTATTACTAAAAATCATATCTTTTCTACAGCTATTACATATATAATAAAACTGATTTTATTTACACAAATTTATTTAAACTAAATACATGATTAAAAAAACTCACCTTTCATGTGAAAACTCAGTTTTTGGATCGAGGAGGGGGGAAAACAGCGATTCTGATGGTCAGAGGGGGTCACGCTGGCGTCAGGGAAGGTGGAAGGCGGTGGCGCGGCCTCTAGTGGCCGGCGGCTAGGGTTTGCTCGATTTGGGGGGCTGCATCGGTTAACTGGGGAAGAGAGAGGGAGGGCGAGCAGAGAAGAGAGGAGGGGCTAGTGGGGTTAATCAGAGCCGACTGTTGGTTCGCCGGAGAGGCGACGCGGCAGGGTGGGCCCTAGGGCGACGGCAATGCGATTTGGTTTTTCACTCTTTTATTTATTTATAATGTCGAGGAGAGAGAATATAGAAGGGTGTTATATTTATTTTATATATTTTTTTTCTCCATAAATTTGAAATTTCGTCTGAACTCCAATCCACATCCAACGACTGTCGTCCCTATCGTAATACCCCAATTCTGTACACAATGGGATATGTTACGTAACCTAATTCGGATGTTACAAATGGTTTTCTTTAAATTTAAAATATAAGTCAATATATTTTAAATTCAAATGCACACTTTAAATTACCGGGGTCACATACTGACTCCGAAAATTCCAAAAAAATAAATCTGGCTATGTTTTGACGATATGGTACTAACAAAACTAATTTCGTCAAATTTGGAGACCGTTTAAAAATGGTCATTTTCTGATTGATCCAAATTGACTAAAATTGACAAACACGTTTTCTTTTGCCACGCTCACATATTAATTCCAAAAATTATGAATTTTAGAATCTATCTATAACTTGACATTCTGGATCCAACAAAAATGGTTTCGTCGAAAACGGAGGTCGTTTACAAAACGACTATTTTTAAGGGCTATATTTCCATAGCAGCTATTCTGAATTTTCAATTGGACATAACATTTTATTCCCGCTATGAAATTTTTATTTTTTCGATTCATTAGGAAGATATTTTCAAATAGATTCAAATATTTTTAGTTTCACTAAAATCTAGGTTATTTTGAATCATGTACATTCATTTGAAATTTGAAATCGAATTTCCAAACTACCGCGCCATTTCCAATTCCTTTTATAATTAAAATAAATTTTTATATTGTAACTTCGATTCAAATAAATATATACATTCTAATTCTATTCAAAAGAAATTTCTTGTCGTTATTATTTGAAATAATTCATTTAAATTATTCAAAATTCATTAAAATTAGAAATTTTAAATTGGTTCTGATTTTCAGGGTTGTTACAATCTCCCCTAATTAAAATCTTTTCGTCCTCGAAAAGGAACGGAGCTGAAAGTTGTTTTACAAACCAACTCAACTTTCATTCTGGCTTTTATTCTTCAACTTTTCTGTTTCTAAAAAATTTCCAATTCTTCAAAAATTTGGCTAACAACCTAAATTTTTGAAAAATTTCGCCATAGCCTCCTTTGTATGGGGAGACATTTAAAACCGCAACTAGCCTCACAGGGCCCTCATCTATCTAAAGGAAAAAGAAAATGCCAAGCGGCCAGCCTTAGGCTCATAAACTCTTTAAAAGAAAAGAAAAGTTGCCAAGCGGCCAACCTTAGGCTCATGAACATTTTAAAAGAAAAGAAAAGTTGCCAAGCGGCCAGCCTTAGGCTCATAAACATTTTAAAAGAAAAGCAAAGTTGCCAAGCGGCCAGTCTTAGGCTAATAAACATTTTAAAAGAAAAGAAAATTGGTAAAGACGTACCTATTTGTCAGGCATAAAATTTTATTTCTCTTCTTAGCAGTTTATCCATAACCTGTTCAACAATGTGTATATATACATGTATGCGTTTCTAAAAAAATTTCAACTTAGTACAATATTTGATTCGATTTGGCTTAATGGTTCAAAATTTTAATTAATCAAACCAATAATCAACAAACACAACCAGCAATCAATTAGTTGATTATCTTTTTAGATTCATAATTTATATGTATATATATATAAATCCATTTTTGATGCCAAGTAACAACAATAAACCCTATCTAGTTTTGGTTCTCACAACAGTCAATTGGAAATATATAGAAATCCCACTTTCGATACTCGAACACAAATATTGATGATGATGCATCATCATCAGAATTATCTCCGGGCGACTAGAGTGTGCTTCTATATCTATCCAGTATATAAAAACTTCAAATATATGTTTGCAACGCGTATATGCAAAATCTTTATATACTTGATTTTCCAAATTCAATATAAAATAAATAATCAAACATGTATTATAAGATTATATTTTCAAAACAAAATTTGTTTTTACCTTTATTTTGAAGATAACACTCTTTCGGCTCATTCTACTACTGATCCCATCTCTAACGAGCCATTCTTATTGGATATTACTAATCCAATCTCTAAAGTGTCTTGTTCTCGAGCTCTGTAAACCATAGCTCTGATACCAACTGAAACGACCCGAACTTCCCCATAAAGGAAAGACCAGGTTGTAATGAGAACACGACAAATCAGAACATAAACAGAAGAACATTTCATTGCTTATTACAACAATTTACATCAGAGTACAAGAATATACAGAGTATGAACAAATAATATACATTTGATAAATATCAGAGATTTACAAACTACAATGCAGCGGAAAATAATACAAAACACAACTGAAAGAGATAAACGGATACGGAGCTTTCCGGATATCGTTCCAGTTGTAAAATAGGATTCTGTGAATATAAATCTGCAAAACCAAAATTTCTAGCTGCCCGTGTGGAAAATAGGGGCATCCAGAGTTTAGGTTAAAACAATAAACTCCAGGACAGTCATGTGATTGGTGTGAGAACTAAAACAGTTATTAAATCTTTGCTTTAAAAATAGAGTAAATCAAGAGACCATGCCGTATAACACGGAACGGGTTTCCTCCCAAGAATACCGGTGCATAAAACGAACAGCGCAATGCTTTTTTTTTGGAAAAATGAAGCTATTAAGACTCTGGTCCCATCACAAAATGCAACGCAAGTTGGAGGATAGAGTTTTACCTTATAGTAGCCAAACATGCTTCGTACGTTTAAAACAAATCATTTTGATACTATTATAGTGTAAAGTGTATGAAAACAACTTCAAATATAAATGTATCAATCAAAGATGGCATAGTGCCCCATCCCATTATGTCGCCATACTAGACTCTACAATCAAAACCGAATGTCACGTATTGGAAATTGGATTCCGTCATGAGTCGAGGTAAGGGATGCACTCCTCGCCGGCTTCGAGGCACTCTAGCAAATGCCTCAAGATCTCCTGTAGAAGACCCCTGGATCCTTCAAGGCCGGTCCTCCCTTACGTTTGAGGATTGGCAACTCCTGAACACACGTTTCCCAGTCCTATAGGATCAATATCCATCGGCTCCGTAGAGACTGATATATCCGAGGTACCTCGCATTCCAATAACCACAAAGATAAAAATAATATAAATGTCAGGGCTTGCAAAACCCCGACACCACCCATAGCTAGAAAGAAACGTCATGTCCTCCTTGGGTTCCCTTATACCTTTTTAACTCATATTGAGGTGTGAGGCTCGCGAATTAATGCTATACACAAAGCTATGCTACATTAAAGTCGTTTTTGTTTATCAACCAGAAGACTCTGCTTTTCAACAGAAGCCTTGATCATTTGCATCTCAACATGCCACACAGGCAATTCATGCCATGCGACTGATATCTATCGATATATGACCTTTGAGCTCGTACGTCTCAAAGAAGCAAGTTGAGCAAGAGAATAAATTCTCCGCCGCCAAACAGATATATATTTAATAGGGATCAATCAACACAGAATAAAACCCAGTGCCAGAGACACATCCATTTACAAGTTCGCTCTGGGTCTGAATGAAACCGGAGGCACCTTATTCCTCGTCCCGTATGTCCAATACAGGAGAGAGGTCCTCGCATATCCGGTTGATCTCCAAGTACATCTAGACGATCACCACTTATTTCCTCGTTTTGGGTGTATAGCCCAATCAAGACATCAGTAATCATCCAAACGACGTGAAGACCTCCGGTCTTCAACCACCGTCTTCATCGTCGACTTATCATCGAATCAGTTATTCAGAATGGGTATAAACCCGGCTTTCCGAACAACCCGCATATATAATAAACAAGTGTTATAAAAACACAACATATGCCTCATTCAAATCCAGAATATTCTTTTACTCAAATATTCACATCATTAGGGAATAGGTTCCCATTAATTTTATCAAAGATAAATTCTTTCAAATTTATTCTTTAATCTTCCTTTGGATATCAAACCATATTAAGGTTTTCCAAACTAGTCGGGATTAGCGAACTACACCAAAGTAATCATTTATTTTATTTCCCAATCCCAACCTATTCATACCATGGAGCAAAACTGGTAATACTCCATATCTAACACCATGGTGTTATTGGTAAATATTAATTACCATTTCATGTTCAAATCTAGTTAAAGGTTTAACTATCGCTTGGAGCAAAACTGGTGATACTCCATTTTCGATCATTTTCTTGAATTGATAATTTTAATTATCACATTCACTTTTCAATCTAATCAAAGATTCATTAAAACTCCATTTAGTTTTAATCTTCCCAAAAATCAAAATTAATGATTATCCAAAGCAAAGAAATTAATCTTATCTTTAACTGGGTTAAAGAACCAATGTCATTTAAAACACGGTTCACGATAAACCCAAAATCACATTGCATTTTATTCCAATTACTAAATATAACTGGAAATTCTAATAATCTTAATTAAAAGATTTATTCTTTTCACACGGGGTTTAAGAACAGTGTTACTGAAGACACCATTCCATCAGTCTCTAATCGTAAATTAGTAAGAGAACAATTCCCTAAGTATTAATCCCGAACCAACATCAGATCAATACTCATGAAACCATTCAACTTAGCTAATCTCCAATTAGTTTCTAATTTTCTTAATCCCATTTGGTTTAAGAACAACATTTTTAAAGATACCATTCACAACAAACCCAAAATTCAATTCAATTTCAATTAAATATTAATTAATTGGTAAACTTCATTAAATATTAATAAAAAGATTTAATCTTTTCTCAATTGGTTTTAAGAACTGTGTTAGTGAAGACATCGTTCACGACCAACCCAAAATCCCATTTGATATTAAATAAAAGGCTCTGAACAGAAAGTATATCGGCTTATATTCAATATCAAATTCTGAAACCAACAAATATCGTATTGGAATAACGATACATGTCTTCCAAATTCCTCCACAATAACCATATAATCACGAAATCCAATATTGAAATATTCCGAAGATACTTTCGATTCAAATCCATTCCAATTCTTATATTGGAAAATTTCTGGTTATTTTAAAACCATTCACAAATCGAATTTATTTAATTTAAAAATTATTGGATTTCAAATCTAGTTCATAACTAGTTCATTTCGATAAAAATATATTTTTATCTTTTCAAATATGGAATTTTTCATCCCAATTCTTTCCAAATCATTTATTATGATTTTACACAAATTATTGATATTTTTAATAATTTTATCGAGGCCCGTACAGTTGATTTCCATAAACGGTCATCGAACAGCACTTACAGCGACCTTTTCCAAATTTGATTTGGGCATAAATTCAAATCCAACTATTAGATTTCAAATCTCTCGTATTCGTTGGAAAGCTCTTCTCGATACGAACCCAAAAGTTCCGGTTTTAGGAGAATCCGACGGCCTGATCTCCCGTAATGTCAATTCGAAGTCAATGGTCGAAAATCGCGAACTGCCACGGCGTGGCGCGTTCTATTAAGGCCATTAATTATATATATATAATATATATATATATATATATTATATTTTTCATCGATTTTCATTTAAAACGTATTTTATAAATCGTTTTAAATTCGTTTTCAAAGCGATTTCAACTTCGTATTCAATTTCAAATCAAAATTGAATATTCCATATCATTAATATATAAATGACAATATTTTTATAACATTAGATTTTGAAATAACTTCCTTTTCGATATTCATTATAAAAATGAGTAAAATCGATATAAATATCGTTCACGTCAAAATGGCGTCAATTTTATCAATACGGCTTTATATAATTAAATATTTTCGTGTCCATCCAAAATCAGACATTAAAATCAGATTTTGATCTTTTATTGAATATTATTTTAAAATATTCATTCTTTCTGAACTGGAATAAGACACAATCAATTCCATATAATGTTATTTATATGGATTTCATACAACACGTGTATAGAACAATAATGATAAACAATCAATCATTATCCAGAGTGCATTCTGCACTGCATAAGCATTAAATATAAATATTAAACGCTTACAACAGTCTGCCAACCAATCGATTGACATACAACTAAACATTGGGATTAGTGTACGTCAAATATCATCCCAATACCCGTGTGGGGTTTCAATCAACAAACACAGATTTTATTTGTGCAGTTGGGCGATGTGTAAAATATATCATCCCAATCAATATCAGTCAAATTGGTGTACACAAACAAATCATCTGATTTGTGAATGAATATTTATTTTATTCATATACAAGTTAAAAATTATATTTTTAACTATAAAATATTTTATACACGGATTCTAGCCAATCGAAAGGATCCTCTGATCAATCCAGAGATCATTTCGATTCCATTAGAAATGAGGATTCAGAATATCACACATTGATCGATCAAACAGAGATTCAGCAATTGAATGAAAGATCGATTCTTTGGGATCATTCCTTTCTTCAAATGGAACGAATAGAGATAGAATCAGATCGATTCCCGAAATGCCTTTTTGGATCTTCCTCAATGTCCCGTCTATTCACGAAACGTGAGTAACACATGAATATTTTATTCCATTCCGCATCACAATCAATTTCGACAACACAATACAATCAAACAAACAACTCGTCCATGGTCTGTGGACGACAGGGAGCAGTTCATATATGCAACTATAAAAATAAATAACTGTACAGAAATAATTTTAGTGAGAAGTTCTCACCTTTGGGATCCACTCTTCCATTCATTATTTCTGAACGGTTTGGATTTATTTCCAATGCGCAGTGTACTTCACCGTGGCTCCAGCGTAATCTGTTTCACGCAATTTATAATAAAAATCACATTTTTAATGCGATGTTTATATCAAAAAATCACATTTTTATATCGCTACTTCATATATAAAAATCGAATTTTTAACGCCACTTCATATATAAAAATCGAATTTTTATCGCTACTTCATATATATAAAAATCGAATTTTTATCGCTACATCATATATATATAAATCGAATTTTTATCGCTACTTCATATATATAAAAATTGTATCTTTTCAAATATAAAAATCATATTTTTTAAATATAAAAATCAGATCTTTTTAATATAAAAATCTAATCTTTTTAGTGTAAAAAATCTAATCTTTTTAATATAAAAAAGATCTAATCTTTTTAATGACATGCCATTCATATAAAAAATATATTTTCCTATCACTAGAAATCATATCTTTTCTATAGCTATTTCATATATAATAAAACTGATTTTATTTACACAAATTTATTTAAACTAAATACATAATAAAAAAACTCACCTTTCAGGTGAAAACTCAGTTTTTGGATCGATGAGGGGGGAAAATAGCATTTCCGATGGTCAGAGGGCGGTCACGCAGGCGTTAGGGAAGGTGGAAGGCGGTGGCGCGGTGTCCGGTGGCCGGCGGCTAGGGTTTTCTCGATTTGGGGGGCTGTGTCGGTTAACTGGGGAAGAGAGGGGGAGGGCGAGCAGAGAGGAGGGGCTGGGGGGTTGATCGGAGGTGGCTGGGGGTTCGCCGGGGAGGCAGCACGACGAGGTGGGCCCTAGGGCGGCGGTGACATGATTTGGTTTTTCTCTTTTTTTTTAAATAATGTCAGGGAGAGAGAATACTGAAGGGGGGTTATATTTATTTTAGATATTTATTTAACTTTTTTCTCCATAGAGTTGAAATTTCATTCGAACTCCAATCCACATCCAACGATTGTCGTCTCTAGCGTAATACCCCCATTTCGAACACAATGGGATATGTTTCGTAACCCAGTCTGGCTGCTACGAACGGTTTTCATTAAATTTGAAATATAAGTCAATATATTTTAAATTCAAATGCACATTTTAAATTACCGGGGTCACGTACTGACTCCGAAAATTCCAGAAAAATAAATCTGGCTATGTTTTGACGATACGGTCCTAACAAAACTAATTTCGTCAAATTTGGAGACTGCTTGAAAAATGGCCATTTTCTGGTCGATCCAAATTGATTGAAATTGAAAAAACATGTTTTCTTTTGCCACACTCACATATTAATTCCATAAATTATGAATTTTGGAATCTATCAATAATTTGACATTCCGGATCCAACAAAAGTGGTTTCATCGAAAATGGAGTTCGTTTGCGAAACGGCTATTTTTAAGGGTTATATTTCCATAACGACTATTCTGAATATTCAACTGGACATAACTTTTTATTCCCACTATGAAAATTTGATTTTTCCGATTCATTGGGAAGATATTTTCAAATAGATTCAAATATTTTTTGTTTCACTAAAATCCGGTTTATTTTGAATCCTGTACATTCATTTGAAATTTGAAATCGAATTTTCAAACTACCATGCCATTTCCAATTCCTTTTATAATTAAAATAAATTTTATATTCTAACTTCGATTCAAATAAATATATATGTTCTAATTCTATTCAAAATAAATTTCTAGTCGTTATTATTTAAAATAATTCATTTTAAATATTCAATATTCATTAAAATTGCCAAATTAAATATTTTAAATTGGTTCTGATTTTCCGGGTTGTTACACCCAGTAGATTGCAAGGCAATCAAACCAGGTCAGACTATGTCTGGTATGAACACTTATTAAATATATTAATATTGAATGAACACTACACAAATCAGTATGGACACATGTTATGAACTCCAATCTTTTTACTTGAAAAGCAAGGGAGTATATTCGAATATTAACCATAGCAAACACATATACATCTCCATCATTTTATGTTTTGCCCTCCCTCCCCAATAACTCCAGTTTTTCTTCTTTAAATTGATCAATTTCTCTTCGTTATTGAACACTAAGTATGCATTGTTTGGGGACCCTTCAACTTGTTGCCCCAAACACAAAGGCCTTCAGGGCATTACATTCCATGCATATACTTAACTTCTACACCCTGAAGTTACGTAGATCAATATCAAACACCCTGGAATTAACATCACCCTTGAATGTGTTTATCTCAACTATTTTTGAGCATCCTCTTGATCTGTAACCCTACCTTATCTCCTGGTGTTCATTTCATATCAATGACATTACACCCAATAAGCCACAATTTAAACACTCAACTAGCTTCACATAGTAGTGTATAGCAATCAAGACCATCCATCAAAACATTCCTTCAGTAATTTATTTGACATTATACAAATATACTGTGTTGTTTTTACTCAGTAAAATACAAACACTGGGGTATACTCATATACATGCTTTATTACTACTGGACTTGTTATATTTTCAATTTGTTGTAAATATATAATTAGCTTGGTTAAATATATCATATGTTCATTCTAATCTATTCACCCATTCATTAATAAATAAACATATACCCACTTATACACACTGCTTATTATTAACTCTTTAATCCAATCTTCTCTGCAATTATTTCTTGATTCAACAATATATTTATATAACATGTCCAATCAATTTGTATTCAAATATACCCCATAAATATATTTCACCAACCCTACTACATAGTATATTTTATATACATTCAAACACATTCCACTAAAGCACACATATGAGTATATATTCAAGCATTCATCAGTCAATTAATCCATATGAACTCAAACAAGCAAGAATATGAACACATTTTTCTGGCTGCCATAGTTTAAGTATTATTTCCCTTAAATATAAATGGACAATAAATGTCCACCTTGTTCTCCTAGTATTCACTTGCCCCGAGAATATATTATTTTTGACCACTCTTTCTTGTCCTTCTGCCAATTATTTTATACTCAAGTAGGTAAAATAATCCTTAGCTTACTACCTACTAATTTATAGGCATTTTTCTAGGGTTTCCTATTTAGGGAAATCCCCGTTTTATCCTCTTCATATAATAAGTCATTTGGGTGCATATGTGTAACAATCCGGAAAATCCGAACCAATTTAAAAATTTTATTTTGGCAATTTTAATGAATTTTTAATATTTAAAATGATTTATTTTAAATCATAACGACGAGAAACTTATTTTGAATAGAATTAGAATGTATATATTTATTTGAATCGACGTTAGAATATAAATATTTATTTTAATTATAAAAGGAATTGAAAATGGCGCGGTAGTTTGAAAATTCGATTTCAAATTTCAAATGAATGTACAGGATTCAAAATAAACCGGATTTCAGCGAAACCAAAAATATTTGAATCTATTTGAAGATATCTTTCCAACGAATCCGAAAACTTGAAATTTCATAGCGGGAATAAAAGGTTACGTCCAGTTGAAAATTCAGAATAGTCGCTATGGAATTTTGGCCCTTAAAAATGGAAATTTTGCGAACGACCTCCATTTTTGATGAAACCACTTTTGTTGGATCCGAGATGTCAAATTATTGCTAGATTTCAAAATTCATAATTTTTGAAGTCAATATGTGAGCGTGGCAAAAGAGAATGTGTTTTAACAGTTTCAGTCAATTTCGATCGACCAGAAAATCGCCATTTTTCAAACGGTCTCAGAATTTGATGAAATCAGTTTGTTAGGACCATATCGTCCAAACGAAGCCAGATAATTTTTTTGGAATTTTCAGAGTCAGTATGGGGCCCCGGTAAATTGAAATGTACGTTCAAATTGAATTTTATAGATTTATATTGTAAATTTAACGAAAACTGGTCGTAACGATCGAATTGGCCTACATGACATATCCCATTGTGTTCGGAATGGAGGTAATTAGCTAGGGACGACAGTGTATAGGTTTGATTTCGAGACAAAATAAAAGGGTACTTTTTGAAATTAAGAATATAATAATATATATATATATATATATATATTTACTTTAAGCCCCTTCCCCAATCACATTTTCCCCGATGCCCTTTTCTCGTTCAGAAATGGCGACAGCGCCGCCACCCCCCTCCCTCATTGCTCCCCGTCACCTTTCATCTCTACCGGCCTCCATTTCCACCTCCCTTCGACGCCGTGCTACAGGCCCTGCCTCCTCCTTCAACCCTTTAAAATTGAATGTGAACCATGAAAATAGGAACCAACCGAAATAAACATTCCAGCGTACGATAAAATATCAACTGTTTGACAATTTTATTTATCCAAATAATGTTCTTCCCTTATAGCGTTCTGAATGTGTGACCCTATAGGTTATTATAATGTTGGCAATAATTTAAATCGTATTTAAATTGTAAACAGTGAGAGGTATCTAGCAACACATCGTTGTTAACCAAGTTATAGTAATATTGACGATTCGATACAACCTTTCGGTGACCAGTGTCTCAATGTAATATAATACTTTTAACCAGGCATGGATCGTATCATACTCATTATAATTTAATCTATTTTTTTCTTGATCGATGAGTAGACTGTTTAAACAAATCGATAATTGAGCACGACCATGCATTTCACAGTCTCACTCAATCAAGAGGCCCATGGATATCACTACAAATATATTGCAAGGTTAAATTCCATCTAGATCATTCACAATTTCTATTTGATTCGAGAAGTATCCAACAATCACCGTTATCGTTACTCTATTACGAATAACTTTAGATGATATCAAAACACAAATATCCTCGAATAAAATTATAATGATTTCAGGTCTGTCTGAGGACCATTACATCACTGTCACTATGAGAGTAACTTATGATACTGTTAATTATATTCCACGTAGTTATCTCACGGTGGGTCAGCCCAATACGCTATTGTAATAACCCGGAAATCTGGGCAAGTTTAAAATTTTTATTTTGGCACTTTTAGCAAATTTTGATTATTTAAAATGAATTATTTTAAATAATATCGACGAGAAATTTATTTTGAATATAATTCGAACGTATATATTTGTTTGAACCGACGATAAAATATAAATATTTATTTATATTTATAAAAGGAATTGAAAATGGCGCGATAGTTCGATAATTCGATTTCAAACTTCAATTGAACATACTGGGTGCAATATAAACCGGATTTTAGTGAAACCAAAAATATTTGAATCTATTGGTGAATATCTTTCCAACGAATCTGAAAAATTGAAATTTCATAGCGGGAATCAAAAGATATGTCCAGTTGAAAATTCTGAATAGTCGCTATGGAATTCAGGCCCTTAAGAATGGAAATTTTGCAAATGACCTCAGATTTCGACGAAACCACTTTTGTTGGATCCGAGATGTAAAATTATTGCTAGATTTCAATTTTCATAATTTTTCAAATCAATATGTGAGCGTGGCAAAGGAAAACGCTTTTGACCAGTTTCAGTTGATTTTAATCGACTGGAAAATGGCCATTTCGACGAAGCTAGTTTTGTTAGGACCGTATCGTCAATACGAAGCTAAAAAATATTTTTCGGGGATTTTTCGAGTTAGTATGTGACCCCGGTAAATTGAAATGCGCGTTCGAATTCAATATATATACTGATATATATTTTGAATTTGACGGAAACTGATCGAAAAAGCTGAATTGGCTTGCGATACATATCCCATTGTGTTTGGAATGAGGGTAATTAGCTAGGGGCGACAGTCGTTGGGCCTCGTTTGGAATTCGTATTTAAAAGTAACTTTTAGATGGAAAAATTTAAATAAAATAATAATATAAAAGAAAGGGGGGCCCAAGCCCTTACCCCCTTAACCGGTAAACGCCCTCCCACTTTCCCATTTCCCAAAACCGTAATCTAATTGAAAAAAAAACCCGCCATCGCAGATCGACGACCTCGCCCCACGTCGCGCCCACCGCCACCGTCCTCCCCAGCTCCGCCTGACGCAACCCCCTCCCCTCTCGTCTCTGACTCCCTCTCCTCCCCAAGACGCGGCGCCCGAAGGCCAGAACCTCCCACCACCAAAGAAGAGGCCGCCGCCACCCATTCAAACCCTCCAACCGCCGCCTGAATGGCCACCGCCCCCCCCCCTCGACCACTTGCGCCAACACAAGCAGCTCCACCGTTCACCCGCGAACCGAAACCCTAAACCCTAAAATCAATGTAAGATTTTATTTACTGATTTTGTTTTCTTCATCATCATCTAAAAGTTTTGATTTTTATCGCATAAACGATTTGTTTTTTTTATTTAGCAAAGAAACCATTTTTATCATATATAAGTATATGTTTATAGCGGTAAAACATGGGTTTTTATTGCGGTGAAGTATAAATTTTTATGACAAAAAAGTTGAAGATTTTAAAACAAGAAAGTTGAAGATTTTAAAACAAGAAAGTTGATGATTTTAAAACAAGAAAGTTGAAGATTTTAAAATAAGAAATCTGAAGATTTTAAAACAATAAAAGTTTAGATTATTTTTGACTTTAAAAAGATAGGATTTTTCACTTTTAAAAGATTGAACTTTTATAGATGAAAAACAAATGATTTTTAGACAGAATAAAAATATAATCTTTATTGCATGTAAAGCTTAAAAATATAATTTTTATGATATAGGAAGGTTAAAAATATAATTTTTAAATATTAGAAATATTAAAGATGTTATTTTTATAGAATAGAAGGAATAAAAATATGATTTTTATAATAATAGCAAAGTAAAAATTCGATTTTTCTATATTGAATAGCAAAGTAAAAATTCGATTTTTCTATATTGAATAGCAAAGAAAAAATTCGATTTTTCTATATTGAATAGCGAAGTAAAAATTCGATTTTTCTATATTGTATAGCAAAGTAAAAATTCGATTTTTCTATATTGAATAGCAAAGAAAATTTTTGATTTTTCTATATTGAATAGCGAAGTAAAAATTCGATTTTTCTATATTGAACAGCAAAGTAAAAATTCGATTTTTATATATTGAATAGCGAAGTAAAAATTCGATTTTTCTATATTGAATAGCGAAGTAAAAATTCTATTTTTCTATATTGAATAGCAAAGTAAAAATTCGATTTTTATATATTGAATAACAAAGTAAAAATGTGATTTTTATATATGTAGTGAAACCGGACAACAAAATTGACAAAAGGCGAGAACGGCGAAGACTTCTACATTTGAAGTGTCGTGGAGTTGGGATAGCTTTTGTGAGAACTTCTCACTTTTTAATTTATTTCTAGTTAAAATATATAGTAGGATGCAGACGGTGTTTAGTAGCACCCGACACCCGTCGTCCACAGACCATGGACGGCTTGTATGCTTGTTGTTTGTTTGATTTTGATGTGTAGTTGATTGTGTGATGTGATGTGAAACGAAATAAAATATTTATATAGTTAAAAATATTTTATAGTTGAAAATAGAATTTTAACGTGTATATGAAATGAAATAAAAATAAACAAATCGAACAATTTGTTTATATACACACATTTGACTGATATTAGAAATCAATTTGAAAACGAACTGAAATCGAATTAGAAATCAATTTGAATTGAAATCGATTTGAAATGAATTTAAAACGAATTTATATTGGAATATTCAATTTTGATTTGAATTTCAATATGAAGTTGAAACCATTTTGAAAATGAATTTAAAACGATTTATAAAGCACGTTTTGAATTGAAATCGGCGAAGTATATATTATATATATAATATAATGGCCTGAATAGAACGCGTCGCGTCGCGGCAGTTCGCGAATTTTGACCATTGACTTCGAACGGATATTGCGGGAGATCCGACCGTCGGATTCTCCTAAAACCAGAACTGTTGGGTTCGTATTGAAAAGAGCTTTCTAACGAATATTAGAAATTTGAAATCTAACGGTTGGATTTGGAATTATGTCCAAATCAAATTTGGAAAAGGTCGCTGTAAGTGCAGTTCGATGGCCGTTGATGGAAATCGACTGTCCGGGCCTTGATAAAATTATTAAAAATAGTAATAATTTGTGTAAAATCATAAGAAATGATTTGGGAAGAATTGGGATGAAAAACTCCATATTTGAAAAGATAAAAATAGATTTTTATCGAAATGAACTAGTTTTGAACTAGAATAGTAATTTGTTTATTTTTAAAATAAATAAAGTGAGTTTGAAATGGTTTTAAATATAACCAGAATTTCCAATAATTGAATTGGAATGGATTCGAATCGAAATTCTCTTTGGAATATTTCGATGTTGGATTTCGTGATTATACAGATGTCGTTAAGGAAATTTGAAAGATATATATATATCGTTATTTCCAATACGATATTTGTTGGTCGTAGAATTTGATGTTGAATATAAGCCGATATATTTTCTATTCAGAGCCTTGTATTTAATATCAAATGTGATTTGGGTTTGTCGTGAATGGTGTCTTCATTAACACTGTTCTTAAGCCCAGTTGAGAAAAGATTAAATCTTTTTATTTAGATGTAATGAAGTGTAACAATTAAATAATATTTAATTGAATTGATATTGATTTTTGGGTTTATCGTGAACAGTGTTTTAAATAACACTTGTTCTTTAACCCGATAATTAATGAATGTGATTTTGGGTTTATTGTGGGTCGTGTTTTAAATGACATTGGTTCTTTAACCCAGTTAAAGAGAGAAGATTAAAACTAAGTGGAGTTTTAATGAATCTTTAATTAATTTGAAAAGATCGAGAATGGAGTATCACCAGTTTTACTCCAGGCGATAGTTAAATCTTAAATTAGATTTGAACGTGAAATGGTAATTGAATTTACCGATAACACCGTGGTGTTAGATATGAAGTATGACCAGTTTTACTTCATGGGATGAATAGGTTGGGATTGGGAAATTAAAATAAATGATTACTTTGGTGTGGTTCGCTAATCCCGACTAGTTTGAATTAATATTCAAAAAAGATTAAAGAATAAATTCAAAGAATTTATCTTTAATAAAATTAATGGGAACCTTTCCCAAAATATAAGAATATTTGAATAAAAGAATATTCTGAATTGGAATGAGGCGTATGTTGTGTTTGTGTAACACGTGTTTACTATATATGTATACGCGTATTGTTTAGAAAGACCGGGTTTATCCCATTCTGAATAACTGATTCGACGTAGTGTCGAAGATGAAGATGGTGGTTGAAGACCGGAGGTCTTCACGTCTTTTGGGTGATTACTGATGATCTTGATTGGGATGTACACCCAAGAAGATGGAAATAGTTGGTGATCGTCCAAACGTACTTGGAGATCGATGGATATGCGGGGTACTAGGTGCCTCCGGTTTCGTTCAGACCCAGAACGGACTTGTAAATGGTCTGTGTGTCTGACATTGGATTTTAGTCTGTGTGATTGATTTCTATTAAATATATATCTGTTTGGCGGTGGAGAATTTATTCACTTGCTTAACGCCCTTCTCTGAGACGTACGAGCTCTGGGGTTATGTACTGATGGATATCAAACGCATAGAGTGAATTGCCTGTGTGGCATGCCTAAGTGGCAAATGATCAAGGCTTCTGTTGAAAAGCAAAGTCTTTTGGTGGATGATCAAGGCACGGCCTTTGTGGCATAGCTTTGTGTAACATTGATTCGTGAGCTTCACACCCGGTATGAACCAAAAACGGGAGAGGACGTCAGGGAGGGCATGCGTTTCTTTCTAGCTAGAAGTGGCGTCAGTGGTTTTACACGCCCTGACGAGTTTGACTTATGTGGTTGTTGCTATTGCGAGGCGCCTCGGTTTGATCGGACGATCCGGGTCCGGTGGAGTCATTCGTTGGCTCATTCACGCCCCATAGGGCGGGGAAACGCATGTTCAGGGTTTAAGTTTAATCCACATCGGTGGACTGGCCCTGAGGATCCAAGGGGCAGTTGCGGTTGTTCCTGAGGGGCGGGCTAGAGCGTCTCGAATCGGTTGAGGACTATCTTTTGCCTCGGTTCATAGATGGAAATCCAATTTCCAAATACGTGATTTTGCGGTTTTAATTGTAGAACTAGTATGACGACATGATATATGGTACCCATGCCTTCTATGATTGATACTTATGATTTGAAGTTGTTTTATCCACTATGCACTTATAATAGTATCAAATGATTTGTTTAAAACGTACTAAGCATGTTTAGCTATTATAAGGGAAAACCCTATCCCCCGGCTTGCGTTGCATTGTGTGATAGGACCTGGGTCTTATAATAGCTTCATTTTTCCAAAAAGCATTGCACTGTTTTGTTATGTGCACCGGTATTCTTGGGAGGAAACCCGTTCCGTGTTATACGGCGTGGTCCCTTGATATATCTGATTTCAAGTAAAGTTTTAAATAACTGTTTTAGTTCTCACACCAGTCCCATGACTAACCTGGAGTTTATTGTTTTGACCTAAACTCTGGGTGCCCTTATTTTGACACGGGCAGCTAGTAGTTTTGGTTTTGCAGATTTATATTCACAGGATCCTGGTTTACAGCTGGAATGATATCCGGAAAGCTTTGTATTCGTATATCTCCTTCTAGTTGTGTATTGTATTATTTTCCGCTGCTATGAATTTAAATGTAATTTAAATCTCTGATATTTCTGTGTAATATTCATTTATACTCTGTATATTCTTGTATTCTGATGGAATTGTTGTAATATACAATGAAATGTTCTTTCGTCCGCGTTCTGTTTTGTCGTGTTCTCGAAACAATCAAGCGTTTCGAACGGTCTAGATCGGTTTAGCGACTGATTCAGATCGAGCAAAATTCCTTTTCGTCACAGCTATTCTCCGATACGTATTTATATCTTGACTTTAATATCATTTATATTAATGATCAATGAGATGTGATCATCAGTCAATCAATATACTAGTCTCAACGCTTTATTTTTGTCCTATATAAACAATAATACTCGACTAGGGACATTTAAGAATTATAATACTTATCATATTATATAATCTCAAGTTCAGTCTTACTCAAACTATATAATTCCGTATTATTATTCTAAGGACTTCTTTTATAATATTATTTATATTACGCAGTAAATACAATATAATAGAATAATATTTTATTCCAAATAAAATAATAACATCAACAGTGTCATCAATCTCATCAAATAAATTGCCTCTAGGGCACAAACTCTAACATTGAGACCCAACAGAGTTAAGAAAATTAGTAAATAACTGGGGATTAGTTAAGTTGAATGGTTTCCTGGGTATTGATCTGATGTTGGTTTTGGCCTTCAAGGTTAATACTTAGGGATTTGTTCACTTGCTAATTTACGGTTAAAGGCTGATGGAATGGAATGTGATTTTGGTTTTATCGTGAACCGTGTTTTAAATGACATTGGTTCTTTAACCCAGTTGAAGACAGGATATGGTTTCCCAAGTTAAACAGTCGTTAATATTGATTTTTGGGAAGATTAAAACCAAGTGGAGTTTTAATGCATCTTCAATTAGATTGAAATGATATCCAAAGGAAGATTAAAGAATAAATTTGAAGAATTTATCTTTGATAAAATTAATGGGAACCTTTCCCAAAGTATATGAATATTTGGATAAAGAAATCTTCTGGATTAGAATGAGGCGTATGTTGTGTTTTTATAGCACTTGTTTATTATATATGTGACTTATTCAGAAAGGCCCGGTTTATCCCATTCTGAATAACTGATTCGACGATGTGTCAAGGATGAAGACGGTGGTTGAAGACCAGAGGTCTTCACATCGTTTGGATGATTACTGATTTCTTGATTAGGCTGTACACCCAAGGCGAGGTAATAAGTGGTGATCGTCCAGACGTACTTGGAGATCGACGGATATGCGAGGGCCTCTCCCCTGTATTGGACATATGGGGAAGGAATAAGGTGCCTCCGGTTTCGTTCAGACCCAGAACGAACTTGTAAATGGATGTGTGTCTGACATCGAATTTCATTCTGTGTGATTGATATACATCAGTTTCATAGCGTGAATTGCCTGTGTGGCATGCTGAGATGCAAATAATCAAGGCTTCTGTTAAAAAGCATAGTCTTGTGGTTGATGATCAAAGCACGGCTTTAATATAGCATAGCTTTGTGTAGCGTTAATTCGCGAGCCTCACAGCCCGGTGTTTACCAGAAATGGGAGAGGACTGCAGGGAGGGCATGCGTTTCCTTCTAGCTAGGAGCGGTGTCTGCTTTTTACACGCCCTGGCATTTTACTTGTGTGGATGATGGATAGCGAGGCGCCTCGGTTATATCGGTCGATCCGGGACCGATGGAGTCATTTGGCTCATTGACGCCCCATAGGGCGGGGGATCGCATTGTTCAAGCATTTTAATCCACTCTGTGTGGACCGGCCCTGAAGATCCAAGGGTCGATGCTTTCTAATCATGAGGGGCGGGCTAGAGCGTCTCGAAGCGGTAAGGACGATCCCTTTCCTTGGTTCACAGATGGAAATCCAACTTCCAATACGTGACAATTGTTGTTTTGATTGTAGAGCCTAATATTAGCGACATGATATATGGTACCCATGCCATCTGGGATTGATACATTTATATTTGAATTTTTTTATACACTATGCACTTATAATAGTATCAAATGATTTGTTTTAAACGTACCAAGCATGTTTGGCTATTATAAGGGAAAACCCTATCCCCCGGCTTGCGTTGCATTGTGTGATGGGACCTAGGTCTTATAATAGCTTCATTTTTCCAAAAAGCATTGCGCTGTTTTGTTCTATGCACTAGTATTCTTTGGAGGAAACCCGTTCCGCGTTATACGGCGTGGTCCCTTGATATATCTGATTTAAAGTAAAGTTTTAAATAACTGTTTTAGTACTCACATCAGTCACATGACTGACTTGGAGTTTATTGTTTTAACCTAAACTCTGGGTGCCCCTATTTTCCACATGGGCAGCTAGTAGTTTTGGTTTTGCAGATTTATATTCATAGGATCCGGGTTTATAGCTGGAATGATATTCGGAAAGCTCTCTATCCGTATATTCCTTTCAGTTGTGTTTTGTATTATTTTCCGCTACGTTGTAACTTGTAAATCACTGATATTTAGTAAATGTGTAATATTTATTCATACTCTGTATATTCTTGTATTCTGATGAAATTGTTGTAATAAGCAATGAAATGTTCTTTTATTTGTGTTCTAATTTGTCGTCTTCTCAACTCAATCCGTGCTTTTTTACACGGGGAAGTTTGGGTCGTCTTAGTTTGGTATCAGAGCTTTGGTTTACAGAGCTCAAGAACAAGACACATTAGAACCAAACGAAAGAATTCATCATAGATTAGATTAGCAATGTCCAATAAGAATGACTCCTTAGAGATAGGATCAATAGTTCCCTAGAACGAGTGTGAAGAGTAGTGTTTTTTAAAACGAAAATGAAAATGAGCTTTGTTTTGAAAATTTAAAATGTTTCATACGTATTTGAATATTTATTTGTATAGAATTTGGACAATCCAATATATAAAGATTTTGAATATACGCTTTGCAAATGTATATTCAAAGTTTTAATATACTGGATAGATATGGAATCACACTCTAGTCGCCCGGGGATGATAATGGTAATTGTGATCACATTACCAGTATTTATGCTCGAGTTTCGAAAGTGGGATGTCTATATATTTCTAATTGACTGGTGTGAGAACCAAAATTAGATAGGATTTATTGTTATGAATTGGCATCAAAAATCTGAATTTTGGACCATGCATTAAAAATTATGAATTTGAAAAACTAATCAACTAATTGATTGATGGTTGTGTTGTTTGATTATTGGTTTGACATTTTTAACCATTTAGCCAAATCTAGTCAAATATTGAACTGTATTGAAAATTATTTGGAAATGCATGCATGTACATATATATGTTTGAACAGGTCATAGCAAGGAGGCTAGAGAAGAGGAATAAAATTGTTTGCCCGACAAATAGGTACATGTTTATCGTATTTCTTTGGGTTCGGATGATTTAATGAGCTGATTGGCTAGCCGCTTGGCTGTTTCTTTTTCTTTTTGGATTGGAAAGGCCTATATGGCGATTTCGGGATTTTCCCGGTGCTCCCGTACAGGGGAAGTTATTCTGAATTTTTTTGAAAATTTAGGGTGTTAGCCAAATTTTTGAAAAATTTGAAAATTTCTTAGAAACTGAAAAGTTGAAGAACTTAAGCCATAATAAAAATAATGAGAGTTGAGTAGACTAGTAAAACAACTTTCAGCTCCTTTCCTTTTTGAGGACGAAAATATTTTAAGTGGGGGAGATTGTAACAACCCGAAAAATCCGAACCAATTTAAAATTTTTATTTTGGCAATTTTAACGAATTTTGAATATTTAAAATGATTTATTTTAAACAATAACGACGAAAAATTTATTTTAAATAAAATTAGAACGTAAATATTTATTTGAATCGAGTTTAGAATATAAATATTTATTTTAATTATAAAAGGAATTGAAAATGGCGCGGTAGTTTGAAAATTCGATTTCAAATGAATGTACAAGATTCAAAATAAACCAGATTTTAGCAAAACCAAAAATATTTGAATCTATTTGAAGATATCTTTTCAACGAAACCGAAAAATTGAAATTTCATAGCGGGAATAAAAGGTTATGTCCAGTTGAAAATTTAGAATAGTCGCTATGGAATTTTGGCCCTTAAAAATGGAAATTTGGCAAACGACCTCTGTTTTCGACGAAATTACTTTTGTTGGATCCGAGATGTCAAATTATTGCTAGGTTTCAAAATTCATAATTTTTGAAGTCAATATGTGAGCGTGGCAAAAGAAAATGCGTTTTAACAGTTTTAGTCAATTTCGATCGACCAGAAAATGACCATTTTTCAAACGCTCTCAAAATTTGACAAAATCGGTTTTTTTAGGACCGTATCGTCAATACGAAGCCAGATTAATTTTTCTGGAATTTTCAGAGTCAGTATGGGGCCCCGGTAAATTGAAATGTACGTTCAAATTGAATTTATATAGATTTATACTACAAATTTAACGAAAACTGATCGTAACGATCGAATTGGCCTACATGACATATCCCATTGTGTTCGGAATGGGGGTAATTAGCTACGGACGACAGTCGGTGGGTTTGATTTCGAGTCAAAATAAAAGGGTACTTTTTGAAATTAATAATGTAATAAAATATATATTTTTACTTTAAGCCCCTTCCCCAATCACATTTTCCCCAATGCCCATTTCTCGTTCAGAAATGGCGACAGCGCCGCCACCCACCCTCCCTTGTCGCTCCCCGTCACTGTTCATCTCCGCCGGCCTCCATCTCCACCTCCCTTCGATGTCGCGCTGCAGGCCCCGCCTCCTCCTTCCAGTCGCGGTCCCCAAGCCTACAACCCACAAACCCTGGCCGCCTGACGCCGCCGCCGCCTATCCATGCCACCCTCCGACCGCCAGAGGTCCGACGCCCCTCCCTACAACCTCCATTCGACGGTGAACACCCCCTCCTCTGAAAAAGAACTGAAATCGTGAGTTGTTTCTTTTCTTGATTTATTTCCATTTATTTACTTTTCAGTTTATATATAATAAACGTGTTTAGAAGAAAAAAAATATTCTTTTATATAGAAGTAGTTTTAAATAAAAATCTGAATTTTTATAAATAACAAGTTTAGATTTTATTTAAAAAAAATGAGATTTTTATTTATGACAAGATTAGATTTTTATTTATTTAAAGATTGGATTTGCTTTCAAAGAAAAAGATAAGATTTTTAATTTATATAAACGTAGGATTAATAAAACGATAAAGTTTAGATTTTGTTATACGATAAAGGTTAGATTTTTATGCATAGAAAAGGTTAGATTTTTATGCATAGAAAAGGTTAGATTTTTATACATAGAAAGGGTTTAATCTTTAACATAGAAAAGGTTGGATCTTTAACCTACGAAGGATTTGATTTTTATGAAGAGAAAGGTTTAATTTTTATGTAGATAAAAATATGATTTTTATTGCATGTTTGGAATATATTTATGAAGATAAAAATATGATTTTTATTATATATATAGTCGCGATAAGGATTTGATTTTTATAAATATAGTTTTAGAATAAATATGAGATTTTTATCATCTTGAAAGGAAATATTTTTAGTAAGTTAAAAATATGATTTTTAACTAGAGTACGACATGAAAATATTTTTAGAAAGGTAAAAATACGATCTTTAGTTACATACAAATTCGATTTTTATATATATAGCAAAATGATAAAAATATAATTTTCATTTATAAGAATATCATATAAAAATATGATTTTTACATATGAGGTAGCGATATAAAAATGTGATTTTTATATATATGAAGTGGAAATATGATTTTTATGTACATGTAGTGATAATAAGAATATGATTTTTATATATGAACAACGTGAAAAGGATGCGTTGAATTTCGGGCAAATCCAAGCCATTCAGAAATTCAGAAATGAAATGGCGGAGTGGAAACCCAAGGTGAGAACTTCTCACTTTTATTTTTATTCTCTAGTTAAAATATATACTAGGATGTAGACGGTGCTTAGCAGCACCCAACACCCGTCGTCCACAGACCATGGGCAACTTGTATGCTTGTTTGTTTATGTGGTGAAAGTTGATTGTGTGATGTGGAATGAATAAATATTTTATAATTAAAAATATAATTTTTAATGTGTATATAAAATAAATATTTAAAAACAAATCAGACGATTTGTTTATGTACACAGCATCTGACTGATATTGATTGGGACAATAAATTTTACACATCGCCCAACTGCACAAATGAAATTCATTATTTGTTGATTGAAACCCCCACACGGGTATTGGGATGATATTGGACAAACACTAATCCCAATAAGTAGTTGTATGTCAATCGATTGGTTGACAGGCTATATAAGCATTGAATATTTATATTTAATGCTTATGCAGTGTAGAATGCACTTTGGATGATGATTGATTGTGTTTGATTGTTGTTGTGTATGTGTGTTGTATGAAATCCATATAAATCAAATTATATAGTAATTGACTGTGTATGATTCCAGTTCAGAAAGAACGAATATTTTAAAATAATGAATATTTTAAAATAATATTCAGTAAAAGATCAAAATCTGATTTTGATGTCCGATTTGGAATGGACACGAATATATTTAAATATATAAAGCCGTGCTGATTAGATTAACACCATTTTGACGTGAACGATATTTATATCGATTTTATTCATTTTTAAAAGGAATTGATTTCAAAATATAATGTTTTGAAAATATTATCATTTATATATCGATGATATGTAATATTCAATTTTGATTCGAAATTGAATATGAAGTTGAAATCATTTTGAAAACGAATTGAAACGATTTATAAAATACGTTTTAAAAGGAAGTCGACGATATATATATATATATATATATATATATATATATATATATATATATATATATAATGGTCTGAATAGAACGCGTCACGCCCCAGCAGTTCGCGAATTTCAACCATTGATTTTGAACGGACATTACGGGAGATCCGACCGTCGGATTCTCCTAAAACCGGAACCGTTGGGTTCGTATTGAAAAGAGCTTTCTAAGAGTATGAGAAATTAGAAATCTAACGGTTGGATTCGGAATTATGTCCAAATCAAATTTGGAAAAGGTCGTTGTAAGTGCAGTTCGATGGCCGTTTATGGAAATCGACTGTACGGGCCTTGATAAAATAATTAAAAATATCAATAATTTGTGTAAAATCAAAATAATTGATTTGGTAAGAATAGGGCTGAAAAATCCCATATTTGAAAAGATAAAAATATATTTTTATCGAAATGAACTAGTTTTGAACTAGAATTATAAATCCAATATTTTTTTTAAAATAAATAAATTGGATTTGAAATGGGTTTAAAAATAATCAGAATTTCCAATATATGAATCGGAATGGATTTGAATCGAAATTATCATCGGAATATTTCGATGTTGGTTTCCAGATTATACGGATATTGTTATGGAAATTTAGAAGATATATTTTATATCATTATTTCCAAAGCTATATTTGTTGATTTCAGAATTTGATATTGAATATAAGCCGATATATTTTCTATTCAGAGCCTTATATTTGATATCAAATTGGATTTTGGGTTTGTCGTGAATGGTATATTTAATAATACTGTTCTTGAACCCAATGGAGTTAAGAAAATTAGAAACAGACTGGAGATTAGCTAAGTTGAATGGTTTCCTGGGTATTGATCTGATGTTGGTTTCGGCCTTCGAGGTTAATACTTAGGGAATTGTTCTCTTACAAATTTACGGTTAGAGACTGAAGGGATGTTGATTGGGTTTGTTGTGAACTATGTTTTAGCGACATTCGTTCTTCAACCCAATTTACAGTGAAATGGGATTTGGAAATTATAAATCTTTTGTTAAGATTTAAAGGAGATTTTCCAAAGTAAAGTTTTCCAGTTTAATATATTAAATTGGGATTGAATGGAATTCGATTTGGAAATAATCGAAGTAAGCTTCTGTAGAGGAAGACAGTTAATATATATGGAATTTAAAAGGACTTGTCGTTATTCCATTTATATTATCGGTTGGATATGGAAGTTTATATCGATTTTATATATCGATTTGTTTTCCATGAAGATTCCATTGTTAATGGAATGTGATTTTGGGTTGTCGTGAATGGTATCTTTAATAATATTGTTCTTAGACCCAACAGAGTTAAGAAAATCAGAAACTAACTGGGGATTAGTTAAGTTGAATGGTTTCCTGGGTATTGATCTGATGTTGGTTTTGGCCTACAGGGTTAATACTTAGGGAATTGTTCACTTGCTAATTTACAGTTAAAGGATGATGGAATGGAATTTGATTTTGGGTTTATCATGAACCGTGTTTTAAATGACATTGGTTCTTTAACCCAGTTGCAGACAAGATATGGTTTCCTAAGTTAAACAATCGTTAATATTGATTTTTGGGAAGATAAAACCAAGTGGATTTTTAATGCATCTTTAATTAGATTGAAATGATATCCAAAGGAAGATTAAAGAATAAATTTGAAGAATTTATCTTTGATAAAATTAATGGGAACCTTTCCCATAGTATATGAATATTTGGATAAAGAAATATTCTGGATTGGAATGAGGCATATGTTGTGTTTTTATAGCACTTGTTTATTATATATGTGAGTTATTCAAAAAGGTCGGGTTTATCCCATTCTGAATAACTGATTCGACGATGTGCCGAGGATGAAGACAGTGGTTGAAGATCGGAGGTCTTCACATCATTTGGATGATTACAGATGTCTTGATTGGGTTGTACACCCAAGGCGAGGTAATAAATGGTGATTGTCCAGACGTACTTGGAGATCGACGGATATGCGAGGGCCTCTCCCCTATATTAGACATATGGGAGAGGAATAAGGTGCCTTCGGTTTCGTTGAGACCCAGAACGAACTTGTAAATGGATGTGTGTCTGACATTGGATTTCATTCTGTGTGATTGATGTACATCGGTTGCTTAGCGTGAATTGCCTATGTGGCATGCTGAGATGCAAATCATCAAGGATTCTGTTGAAAAGCATAGTCTTGTGGTTGATGATCAAAGCACAGCTTTAGTATAGCGTAGCTTTGTGTAGCATTAATTCGCAAGCCTCACAGCCCGGTGTGAACTAGAAACGGGAGAGGACTGCAGGGAGGGCATGCGTTTCCTTCTAGCTAGGAGTGTGTCAGCGTTTTACACGCCCTGGCATTTTACTTATGTGGACGATGGATAGCAAGGCGCCTCGGTTATATCGGTCGATCCGGGACCGATGGAGTCATTTGGCTCATTGACGCCCCATAGGGCGGGGAAACGCATTGTTCAGGCATTTTAATCCACTCCGTGTGGACCGGCCCTGAAGATCCAAGAGTCGATGCGTTCTGATCCTGAGGGGCGGGCTAGAGCGTCTCAAAGCGGTAAGGACGATCCCTTGCCTTGGTTCACAGATGGAAATCCAACTTCCAATACGTGACAATTGCGGTTTTGATTATAGAGCCTAGTATTGGCGACATGATATATGGTACCCATGCCGTCTAGGATTGATACATTTATATTTGAAATTGTTTTATAAATTATGCACTTATAATAGTATCAAATGATTTGTTTTAAACGTACCAAGCATGTTTGGCTATTATAAGGGAAAACCCTATCCTCCGGCTTGCGTTGCATTGTGTGATGGGACCTGGGTCTTATAATAGCTTCATTTTTTCAAAAAGCACTGTGCTATTTTGTTTTATGCACTGGTATTCTTGGGAGAAACCCCGTTCCGCGTTATACGACGTGGTCCATTGATATATCTGATTTAAATTAAAGTTTTAAATAACTGTTTTAGTTCTCACACCAGTCACATGACTGACTTGGAGTTTATTGTTTTAACCTAAACTCTGGGTGCCCCTATTTTCCACACAGGCAGCTAGTAGTTTAGGTTTTGCAGATTTATATTCACAGGATTCTGGATTATAGCTGGAATGATATTCGGAAAACTCTCTATCCGTATATTCCTTCCAGTTGTGTTTTGTATTATTTTCCGCTGCGTTGTAACTTGTAAATCTCTGATATTTAGTAAATGTGTAATATTTATTCATACTCTATATATTCTTGTATTCTGGTTAAATTGTTGTAATAAGCAATGAAATGTTCTTCTGTTTGTGTTCTAATTTGTCATGTTCTCAACTCAATCCGTGCTTTCCTTCACGGGGAAGTTCAGGTCGTCTCAATATGTGGTCCAGAGTAGTCATTTTAGTCTTTCCCAAATACTACTTTTTGTTATTTGATTTTTAAACAATATTTCTAGCATCATTTCCATTCTTCACACTATTTGCATGACCATTTATTCGTGTACTACTCACCTTTGGAAAAATCTGCATATGTGTAAAAATACACCCTTTAATCCTTCAGGTATTATATATGTGCATATTCCCATACATATATTACTCCTGCATGCATCAAAATAAAAGGTTGTATTAATCCTTCTCTCTTTATTTAAAAATTTTACCTTATTAAAATTTCTCCCTATTTTTTTAAAAATTCCCTTTAAGAAAATCTTAATAATTAAATTCAGTCATTAATTATTTCACATTACTAACTCTTTGGGTGTTCACATGGCACTACATATTATAACCTGGAAATGTCCACTAGTGATCGAACATCTTTTACATTAGCCAGGTAGTCATTGAACTAAGCAATCATCTCAAACTGCCTGCCTACAATCGTTTATATATATTTAGTCAACTCATAGGGGTAGACTAACAAAAATATGTAATAAATTAGCAGTAGAAACAAATCAATTCCAAAAGACAAGCGGTGTATAAAGTGTTATATAGTAGATAAATATAAGTATGCTCTTTCAACGTATCTTGTAATGACCTTCTTTTCAACTCGCCTCTAATCGGTAATTAAATAGAATCGAGACGTTCTCAAAGACGGATGGAGGGGCACTTACACATTTGAACTTAATAAAAGAACTTTTTCAATATCATTACAACAACTTTTACATTAGATTTTAATAAATATCAGAGTACAACAGATAATACATGTAAAAGGGAAAATACACAGCTTAACTAAAATTAAAAATATACCTTGGATACAGCTCCAGGATAAATTCCATAACCTTCTCCAAAATTATATCATCAAAACCCTTTACTACCAAGCTGCTCGTATGGAAAATATGGGCACTCAAAGTTTAGGTGGAAGAACAGTAAACTCCAGGTTAATCATAGGACCGACATGAGAAACAAAAACAGTTATTTACATTTATTTTAAAGTTAGGTGAATAATAAAATCACTTCATATATCACGGAATGAGTTTTTCCCTTATGAACACCAGTGCATAAAATCTCGCAATGCTTTTTGAAAAATGAGGCTACTATAAGGTCTCGCGACGTACACACCATGCAAATGCATAGATGGAAAAGGTTTCTCCTTATGATAGCCAAACATGCCTGATATGAGAATTTCATTTGATATTATTATTAGTGTCTAAAATGTGGAAATCACTTTTGCAAATAAACATATCAATCCTACCCGGCGTAGGTACCTGTTGTGAGTAGAAGTTGTATATATATAAACATGTATATAATGTAGTGTAAATATGCTATCGACATCAGGTTGTTGGAACAAAACTTGGTGCCGACATCGAAACCAGGAGGATGATACCAAAAAGACAAGTCAAGAAGACGATACAAAAAATCAATGCAAGTCGATACTGAAGCCGATACAAAAAGATGATATAAGCCAATACCAAAGCCAATACGACCGATACCGAAGTCGAGAAGACAACACAAGAAGCAATACAAAGTTGTACTGAAGCCAAGGAGTTGATACTAGAAAGTGATACCAAGAAGTAATGGAATTAATACAGGAAGGCGAGATCGAGGAGGAATGAAGTCGACACTAAAGGGCATCACTGGGGAATAATGAGATCGACACCGAAAGGCGAAACTAAGAAAAAATTGCAAGTGGCGTTAACGTAAAATTATAACAAATTATATTTCTTCTATAAATAGTGGTGGTGTACTACTAATCTGAATTAATAAGAAAGTTTATCTTCTCTTCCAAACAATTTCTTTTATATCATTGTATCAGAGCATCGATTCTGATTTGTTCTTCAAATCTACTTTGTCAAAGTTTGATTCGTGAATCATGGGAGAAACTGAATCGATCATGGAGATCGTACCGACAATGACTAAGATAATCGAACATAAATTGAGTGAATCAAACTATTTTGGTTGGAGTAAAATCATTTAATTGTATCTGCAAAGTATTGGCGGAGATAATCATCTTTCCGAAGATCCACCGGAAGCAAATCCATTTGATAAAGAGGTAGTAAGTTGGCTTCATAATGATGCTCGATTATTTCCTCAAATTAGAAATACAATAGAAGGTGGGATTATTAATTTTGTAAACCATTGTGAATTTGTGAAAGAACTTATGGATTATCTGGTATTTTTGTTTTCTGGAAAGGGGAACCTGAATAGAATGTATGAGATTTGCATTTTATCGGGTTGAAAAGAAAGATCAATCTTTCATGAAATACTTTATGACATTCACGAAAACATATGAAGTGTTTAATTTGTTGCTTCTAATTAGTGATGATGTTAAAGTGCAACAGAAGCAGACAGAGAAAATGGCTATTATGATTTTTTTGGCTGGTTTCCCATCTGAATATGAATATTATAAATCTGAAGTTTTTCTGGATCAGATGTGACATTATTGCAAGATGTGTCCAAGAGGATTCTTAGAACTAAAGTCTCAAGTTCAAATTCATCTTTATCGGTTCAATACAATAGTGCTTTGATTGGTATAACTAATAAACATCAACTATGGAAACCTAATCAGAACTTATACAAAAGGGAGGTTAGTATACTTGGATATGAAAATCGGATAGTGAAGTCATGTGTATATTGCAATAGACAAAGGCACACTAAACCAGAATTTTGGAAGCTACAAAATAAGCAAAAACTGGCTGGAAATCAATAATCAGCTAATGTTATGAAGACTCAAGATCAAGTTAGTCATAATTTTGTGATTTCAGCTAAAGAATTTGCTAAACTTACTAAATATCAGAATGGTATCAACAAGTCAGTTCAACCCATTTCAACTATTGCAGAAAATAGCAATTTTGCCAATTTGGGGAGAACTCAATGGGTCATTGATTCCGATGCTATAGATAATATGAGAAGTATTCATATTCTTTTCTCGGGTTTTCAATCACAATCTCCTACTCATAATGTCACCTTAGCCGATGGTTCCTCTTCAAACATTCAAGGATTTGGAATAATAAGTCCAACCTATTCTGTAACACCCTGTAATTTTAACAACACTAAAGGTGATAAATTTATGAATAATTAAGTACATGTTCAGAATTAAAGGAAACAGACTGCGCCATTGCGTTCTTCTCGGAATTCGGGTCAAAACAGAGACCTGGTTTGCGTAAAACGGACAACGTATGAAGAAGTTATTAAGGTTTAAAGTTTGTACACATATAAGCCAGTTATATATGAATAAAATAAGTTCCAGAATTCAAAACAGTTCAAAATCGAGCGGTTGGAAGGGAGCGGGAAAATCCCGCCTATGGTTGTCGACCTCATCAAGGGGGTGTCGACCCCTGGGTTGATACACCAAGGGAGGGTTGACCCTCTCATCGCAGATCTGGGCAGATTCTTCTGTTTGAACGTGGACTTCTTTCTTGGCTTGGTTCGTTGGCTTTAGACTACAAATAAGACCCCATTTCTCTTGTTTTCCCACACCAAAAACAAAGGAGAACTAGATGCTGCCTCTACTCAGATTAAATCAAGCCTTTTCTTCTTTAACAATCAACTCATTCAAGTTTAGAGATCTGTGATTCAACATCTACAATTACTCTTCCATTTCTTAGATCCAATCACAGTGAGTCTACGTTATTTTTAGATCTAAATACTTAAAAGTTAATCTTGACATGACTATAACTTGGATCTAAGCCTGTGACTATTTGAGTCATACCAGATCTGTTATAATCTGTGTATCTAGGTTATTCTGACACGACTATAAGCTAGATCTAAAGCCTATACCTATTTATCATGTCATATTTATCATTTTTTGTTGATCTAATTCATTGTTTAGATCTCATCATGCCTGTTTATGATGCCCCTATTATGTTAGAATCAGTTCTACTATCACATGTTCATCAGATCTGTTCCTATATGCCTATCTTGTCATTATGCCCAACTTTTTCACTGTCTGTTTATTAGTTGCTATGCCTATTTCTACCATTATATGTTAACCTTGTTATTATGTTCATTTCTGTCCTCCTCTCTTCTTCTTTTCCCTTTTATTTTCATAGCCAGGCTACCTTCAAGCCTAGGCATGCCGCTGAAATATGCGAACACGTAAAATTGGAAACGAGGGGAAAACGTTAAAATTGGGGCATAACTTGTATTGGGAAATTTAGGCATAATTTGAATGAAGTACATGAATATGAATTTGGGGCATAAATCAAATTGTGATTTAAATCTTTAATTTGGGGCATATGGTACATGATAAATATGACTTGCGAAAAAGGGGCATGAAAACCTATAATGAAATAGGAATAATTGGTTAATAATGGAAATGCCTAGAACTACAATAATTAGAAACTGTAACTGCGCTTAGACACGAGGTTAAATTACACTTATGGTAGAGGTCTACCCGGAACCGACCGGCATATCCAGCGACCACAAGTGGTGAATCTAATATGAGGGGTCTAAGTGCATAAACACGAAACGTGCTTGGACAGGAGGTTAAGCCCAACTTGTTGAAGAAGTCTACCAGGAACCAACCGGCATATCCAGCATCCATAAGTTATAGAATTAATGTGGGAGGTCTAGTACATTATAACCATAAATGAATATGGTAATGAACTTGAATACTTAACCTGATTGAATCCATAGGGATTGCATGAACATGTTAATTTCAGTAGGGGTTAAGTAAAATTGTATGAAAAAGTGGGAGGGTTAAGTATATCTTAAGTAGGTGGGTAATATTTATATATAGGCCCACAAACTTAACATGTGGGGTTATGCAATCCTTTTACTCTGGTATGGCATAACCTGTGGAAAACCTAGTAGTGGGGATGCAAGCGTAGGGGGAAGCTTTTATCATCTTGAGTGTGGACCCGTTTCAGTCAGTAACCCATATATATGTATCAGACGAGTACTCCGAACTAGGTTGGAGTCAAGGCACACTTAGTGGGCTGATTGTAAGAGATCCAAAAGTGGGGGGACGGTGGGGGCGGCGGATTCCGACGGGGTCATGTGTGTGAATGGGTCCTGCAGAGGAGGATTAGATGCCGCGTCACCTGTAGATATGGTTGTGCACATCCTGAAAATGAAGGGTTGCCACTTTAGGAAGTGATACATCCTATTATGGGGCTAGCACAGGGTATATGGAGTAGGGAGCCGATCGATTGGGGTAGTAATTAGGGTACATCTAGACTCCGGTATGTTTAGGAGCCCATTATTATCCTTAGGGGTAACTCCTGTATGTTGGGCTGCCTGTTATTGTATCGGGTAAAACTTCTCACTAAAAGTACGCCTAATTTTACCATCTTATGCTTATTGGGGATTATCTCATTCTGGTTATACTAGTATTGGTGCAGAGAAAGAGAAAATATGTAACACCCCGAATTTCGGTTAATGCTAAAATTCACTAATTACAGAATAAATAATCTCAGATGTGAGAATTGGGGGAAACGGGCTGCGTCATTGCGTTCGTCTCGGAAAAATACGCGAAATAGAGTCCGAGTTTTCGAGAATTGGAGTCCATATGGCCCAGTTGTGGCCCAATGAAGTTTGCAGAAAATTCAAAGTTTAAAACAGATTTAAAAATTCAAGTTCAAATTTCAAAATTGGGCCATTGGGCGCAGGCGGGGAAAATTCCCGCCTGGCTACCCAAGTCGACAGGCCTGTCGACTGGGCAGTCGACTTGGCTAGACCAAGTCGACAGCCCTGTCGACTTGGGTGTCGACAGGGGGTGCCCGGCCAGTATGGCCTGGTGCACCATTTCAATGTGTGGGCTGTGTTTTGGGGCTGGTTTCTGGAAGCTTCCAAGATCTGATGGTCCTAATCTAACCTAGGGTTGATCTAAGGGCCTAAAACACATCCTAATCCTATAAATAAGACCCTAAGCTAGCCCTAAATGATCATAATCCTATCTCCTAACTAAACTATGCCAAAATTTTCTATGATCATGGCCTCCACTTAAAACCCTAGCCTCCATCTTATTTCTAAACTATTTCTATGAAGGCTTTCATGTTCATACAAGCATCTTTGAGTTGTGTGAGTGATCATTAGCTTGCATTCATCATCAAGTTGCAAGCTTTATGTTCAAGGCTAGAGTTTTGGGTAATTTGTGGCAAGGGTTTGCTTATGGGAGCTTAGTGGTGAGTTCCTATAGCTTTAATAATCAATTGTTAAATTGATTATGGTAGGATATGATAAGACATGGCTATGTTTGTGGATAAATGTGTTTATGCAAGTTTAGTATAGTGTATGTTATGTGTTTGGCAAGTTTTATGCTACATGCAAGTTTAATGCCATGTTTTATGATGCAAAACACTATGTTGAACATTTATGCATACGTAACATGTTATGCAAACTATATGAGAGAGTATATGCAAGTTATATGTAATATGATATGCAAGTTATGCATGTGGTTTTATGCATGCTAAGTATTTGGTTTTATGCATGCTAAGTATTTGGTTTTATGCATGCTAAGTATTTGGTTTTGTGCATGCTAAGTATGTGGTTTTGTGCATGCTAAGTATTTGGTTTTATGATAAGTGTTTGGTTTTATGCAAGTTATGATGCAAGTTCATATGCAAAGTTATGATGCAAGTTCATATGCAAAGTTATGATGCAAGTTCATATGCAAAGTTATGATGCAAGTTCATATGCAAGTTTGTCTTTTTTATGATATGCATAATATATGCAAGTTTGCCTCTATGTATGACATAAGTACATGTGCAAGTTCATCCCTTTTAGACCTATGACATGTATGCAAGTTGACACCTTTATGATAGGTCTATGACATGAACATTTAAGCAAGTTACCCTCTTTATGACATATGCAAGTTTGGGTTGATTATTTATGCAAGTTGGGTTTATGGTCATATATACAAGTTGACACCTTTTAAACCCATGATAATGCTAATGATATGCTAAGTTGAACCCATTGTATGTATGATGAATCTTCTCTTTTGAAGTATGTCATGTTAACGTATTTACGTGGGGACGATGGGGTAAAAATTAATGAACACAAAAAATTGTGTGAAGTAGGTATGATTAAACATACCGTAAAGTGGATGGACATAATTGGGAATTTACCTATTAAGTTAGGTCTACCCATATTATGGAATTGGGAATTTACCTATTGAGTTAGGTCTACCCATATTCTTAAATATTTGTAATTAATTAGGGATAATTAATACAAATTATGGGGGTGATTAATTAGGTGTAATTAATCTACTAAGACACGAGGTTGGACCCTTTTGTAGCATAAGACTGCCCGGAACCGACCGGCAAATCCAGCGGCTACAAATGATTGGCCCAATGTGAGAGGTCTTAGTCATAAACTAAATACGTGACAAGTGTAAAGACACGAGGTTAGACTCTGTTATGGTGTAAGGCTGCCCGGAACCAACCGGCATATCCAGCTGCCATAAAAGACAGTCTAATGTGAGAGGTCTTTACAAAGGTTACGATCTTAATTAATTAAGAAACACTTAACCAAATTAGCATGTAGAGGGGCATGAGGGGTTAAGTGGGTGCCTTGGGTGGCATGTAGTAACTAGTGGGGGTGCCTTGGGTCGCATGAGGAAACTAGTGGGTTGCCTTGGGTGTCAATAGAAAATACGATTAGAATACTTAACCAAAGTGGAACATGTAATTAAAACATGGTTAAAGTGTTAAGTAAGTGCTTTGGGTGGCATGTGGAAATCTAGTGGGTGCCTTGAATGGCAATTAAAATATGATTAATGACTTAACCAAAATTTATAACATGTAAGTGGACATGGTTAAAGGGTTAAGTGGGATTCACTAGAAATAACAAGCTTAGGTGGTAGCTTGTGGGGGCCCATTTCAACCAATATCCCAAACGTATCTTAGTGGGCTCGACTCTAGTCGAGTGACGGGACACGCATATTGGGCTTGACTATAAGAGGCCAAAACGGGGTAGCGGTGGCAACGCGAGTCCAACGGGTTTCATATGCGTGTGTGGACCCGGGATGGTAGGTAAGACGTTGTTGCATCGTGTAGATATAACCCGTGCACCATTTGTTATATCGGGTTGCCACTTTGGGGAGTGATACACCCCATTGTGGGGCGAGCATGGATATCTACGGTAGGGAGCCGATCGCTTGGGAGTAGTGAGTACACCTAGTGAAGATAAGGGCAGACGGCACCTATGTAGTCAGCTAGGGGTACACGAAACTACTGGGTAAAAATTACTAAGTACACTTAGTGGGATCAACCTTTAAGTAGGAGATACCCTTGGGTGGGTAGAACTGGTGTGGTGCAGTGTAGTAATTACCCTTGGGTGGGTAGATCTAGGGTGGTGCAATCTAGTAATTATCCTTGGGTGGATAAATGCGTCTTTTCGATTATCTTAGTACATCCTGTGTTTAGTTGGCTACTTAGTGTAGTCATTATCCCAGAGGTACCATACCTTGTTTATATCATACCCTAATTACTTTAATGATTGTATTGTTAGGGTTATAGGACTCACTCAGACTTATGTCTGACCCCGTTGTTTCTTTATTTTTTCCCCAACCCTCAGGTTTTCAGAGTGGGCCTAGCACTAGTGGGCTTTGATCAGACTGCTTTATCTATCTTTTGGAGCTTGGACCTTGGATGTAAAGCTCAGTTTATCTTTTCTATTATGGCTATTAGGTTATGTAGTGGGATTATGTACTTTCATTTTTATCAGGATGTATATTATGTACTTGACTCTTATTTATGGTTTTGGTGTAACCAAACATGTTTTACTTTCCGCTGAAATGAAATGATGTTTTAAAATTCTCAAGTATTACTTATATCTGTCTTGTTGTAATTTTTCTGTTCTATATTCACTTAAAATACTCCACCGATGTTATGGCATTCCCTTAGTGAGTGACCGTAGCGGGTGTGGGGTGTTACACGTGGTATCAGAGCTTAAGGTTACCAGAACAGATAAAATTTTTAGAAAAACTATTTTCTAAGAATATTTTTGAAAGGAGTATTTTCAAAAACATGTCTTTTAAGAGAAAAGTTTTTGAAAGAAAAGCATAATCCCCGATAGCCATATCTTTATCTTTCGAATTCTCCGGTTTGAATCTCTTCCTCTCTCGTTTTGAGCTTCCCCTCCGTGTATAGATGATCTTTCTAAGATAGATAAGAATGGAAAACCACTTCAAGGGACTCAGACGATAGTCAGATTAGAAGTTGGTTCAAGAAGGAGGAGGACTGGTAGGTATCTATTGGATAGGCGATAGGAGGAAGGCTCAAATAGTTGTTTGGTTAATGAAGGATGAAACCTCATTGGTGGGAGGTTACGAGTGGAGAATGGGATGAAGAAGGCGAATAGTTATCCTTTTGGGAGGAATAGGACATCTTATTAGGATTGTCCAAAGAGGCAAGGGCAAGGTACGGAATCTCCTGGAGGGTGGTTGTATTCCCTCACGACTAGGGTACCAGATAGGGATAGGACCGTCTAGGTTGGAATTTGGATTTCTTTATTATCCGATTCAAACTTTATTTGATTCTGACGCACTGAGTTCGTTTATCTCATCATTGTTAGTTGAGTCACTGCACTTAGACACCAATTAGTAGATGATCCCTTAGTTGTTTCAAACCCAATTGGGGCTCCATGATGTGTTTGGGTTTGAAAGTTGCTATACTTAGCGTTGAGTTTAGATGTGATGCTTTTGGGCTTCACGAGCTATGGGTTAGTTTTGAGCATGGACTGGTTATCCAGTAATGGTGTCGTTCTTATTATGGAAGGAGAGTTGTTAGGCTTATGACCCGCTTCGGTAACACTCTCGAGGTCTCTTGTAATCCTATGGAATCAGTTATGCTAAGTTATCTAGAATCGCTTGACACGTCGTCGAGAGTTTGCGATCTGTTAGAGTGGTCCGGGAATACTCGGATGAGTTTGAGGAGGTGAAGGGCTTACCTCCGGAGCGGGAGATTGACTTCTGAATATATCTGGTAGACAATGCTAAACCAGTGTCTTGGCCAGTGTGCCACGTGGCTCATCGTGAGAGGAGGGAACTCCATAAGCAAGTAGGAGATTTGCTTGAGAAGGGGTTCATAAGACGAAGTATATCGGAGCGGGGTGCTCCAGTAGTTTTTGCTATGAAGGCGGACGAGTCCCTCAGACTTTGTGTAGGTTAAAGAAAGCTAAGTGAACTCACAAAGAAGAATAGACATCCATTGCCGAGGACTGATGATCTCTTTGATCAGTTAATTGGCGCCTCAGTATTTTCACAGTTGGACTTAGCCACGGGGTTTCGTCAGTTGAGAGTGGCTGAGGATAGTATAGAGAAGACTGCCTTTAGGACTCCGGATGGTTTTATGAGTAGCTGGTGATGCCATTTGGTTTGACGAACGCCCCCGCATACTTTATTGATGAGAAGGGTGTTCAGGGAGTACCTAAATAAGTTCGTGATGGTCTTTGTAAATGACACCTTGTTCTTTTCTGGGAGCGAAATAAGTTTTCGTATGTGCTCAATAGGTTGAGCAAAGCCAGTTATGGAAAAACGGCGGTTTTGGAGCGAGACTGGCGAGGACATCCAAAGTTGGTCAAAGGCTTAAATTACTTAGCCATTTTTACTAGTATCATCTCACGTAGGTCGTCTGAGCTCGAAGGAGATATCCCTTGGGTGTTTGTCTGATATTGGTTTAGGCCTTTGGGGCTTGCATTTGGGGGATGTCGAGTTCGACTAAGGTAGTCTGCGTGAGAGATGGACAATTGTGATGATTTTGGATGGGATTCTTAGCATCCTATGAGTTTGAGATAGCGTATACCCATGGCAAGGGTAACGTGGTGGTGGACGCCTTAAGTAGAAAAAGGTTGTCCTTGAGTTCATTGTCCGTTGAACGACGGAGCTTGGAATTTATTTCGATGTTTGGCTTTAGACCTACCGTTGATTTTGTACCCAGTTTGTTAGCCTCCTTGGAGGTTAGGTCTACTCTTTTGGGATGAATTGACGAGGCACAGCGAGACGACCCACAGTTGTTTGAGTTAGTAGAGAGACTCATGAGGAGGGGGAGTCGTCCAGCCATTTGAGTAGGTACACCCTAGATGGTAAGGGGTGGTTGCGTAGAGATGGTAGACTTTGTGTACCGCAAGACAGGGGTTTGAGGAAGGCTATACCTGATGATGCACATCAGTCGAAGATGACCATTCATCCCGGTGGGGACACGATGTACCAAGACATGAAGCAAGTTTTCTTTTGGGCCGGTATGAAGAAAGATGTGGCCGAGTATGTCGCTAGATGCTTGGTGGGCTAGCAAATGAAAGCGGAGCAGAAGAAACCCGGTGGGTTGCTTCACCCATTGGAGGTTCCGCTATGAAAGTGGGATAGTGTCTCGATGGATTACCGAGATCGAGGAAAGGTAATACGGGAATTTGGGTTGTGGTAGACAGATTTACTAAGAGTGCCCATTGTATACCCGTGAAGAGTAAGAGAACTGCTCCATGGCTAGCTTCAGTTTACATTCGAGAGATTATTAGATTGCATGGTGTACCTTCCAGTATAGTGAGCGATCGAGATCCTATCTTCACTAGAGAGTTTTGGAAGAGTTTGCAAGAGGCGGTAGGGACTCAGTTGTGTTTGAGTACCGCATATCATCCTCAGACGGACGGTCAGACCGAGAGGGTGAATTGTATTTTAGAAAACCTTCTGAGGCAATGTATCTTGAATTTTGGAGGTACATGGGAAGAGCATCTTCCATTGGTGGAGTTGCCCGACAGACTTAGTGGTGTACATGATGTATTCCATGTGAGGAAGTGCCTACATGAGACCGCAGAGGCGGTAGAGCCGAGTTTACTTAAAGAAGTAAAGGTAGAGCGTGATGTGATTATTCGACGAGCTCCTACCCGCATCTTTGGGTCAGAGATTAGGAAGTTGAGAAACAGAGAGGTTCGTCTAGTCAAAGTAAAAAGGGGAGAAGGTGAGAGCAGTGCTACTTGGGAGACAGAAGCGAAGATGCGTTCGTTATACCCATTCCTTTTTGAAGGTATGTCCATTAAACATCCCCTTTATCGTTTGTCTAGTGCTTATCTTATCTTTAGTATGTCCTCTCGTTAGTACCTTTGACCTTTAGATAGGGTAAACCTATGGTTGAAACATGTGTTTGAGACATGTTATGTTTGATGTATTCATGTGGATGCAAGTGGTTGCTCGTGGATGCATATACACACACTCTAGACACTAGATCGGCTCAATCACTTTATATCGCATATTGCATATAATTGTGTGTAGGTAGCTATATTTGTGGATGTATAATGATTGTGTTATCATATGGATGATGCATTTTGGTGAATGATTGTGCACTCATGTAGATATTGTATGTGTCGATAGGGTTCCCTCGCATACATAATGGATGCATGGCACTATCATGGTTTGCATATGTTCATACATTAGATAGGGAACATATACACACACTTTTTGCATATGCTCATACATCATTAGAAATTGTTTTAAGGACAATGGATGCCCGTGTTTGATGGATTGATTAATGGTTGTTTGGATGGTAGGATATGCATTCTCCTTAGCTTAGAGATTTCGGGGACGAAATCCTTTAAGGAGAGGAGAATGTAACACCCCGAATTTCGGTTAATGCTAAAATTCACTAATTACAGAATAAATAATCTCAGATGTGAGAATTGGGGGAAACGGGCTGCGTCATTGCGTTCGTCTCGGGAAAATACGCGAAATAGAGTCCGAGTTTTCGAGAATCGGAGTCTGTATGGCCCAGTTGTGGCCCAATGAAGTTTGCAGAAAATTCAAAGTTTAAAACAGATTTAAAAATTCAAGTTCAAATTTCAAAATTGGGCCATTGGGCGCAGGCGGGGAAAATTCCTGCCTGGCTACCCAAGTCGACAGGCCTATCGACTGGGCAGTCGACTTGGCTAGACCAAGTCGACAGCCCTGTCGACTTGGGTGTCGACAGGGGGTGCCCGGCCAGTATGGCCTGGTGCACCATTTCAATGTGTGGGCTGTGTTTTGGGGCTGGTTTCTGGAAGCTTCCGAGATCTGATGGTCCTAATCTAACCTAGGGTTGATCTAAGGGCCTAAAACACATCCTAATCCTATAAATAAGACCCTAAGCTAGCCCTAAATGATCATAATCCTATCTCCTAACTAAACTATGCCAAAAATTTCTATGATCATGGCCTCCACTTAAAACCCTAGCCTCCATCCTATTTCTAAACTATTTCTATGAAGGCTTTCATGTTCATACAAGCATCTTTGAGTTGTGTGAGTGATCATTAGCTTGCATTCATCATCAAATTGCAAGCTTTATGTTCATGGCTAGAGTTTTGGGTAATTTGTGGCATGGGTTTGCTTATGGGAGCTTAGTGGTGAGTTCCTATAGCTTTAATAATCAATTGTTAAATTGATTATGGTAGGATATGATAAGACATGGCTATGTTTGTGGATAAATGTGTTTATGCAAGTTTAGTATAGTGTATGTTATGTGTTTGGCAAGTTTTATGCTACATGCAAGTTTAATGCCATGTTTTATGATGCAAAACACTATGTTGAACATTTATGCATATGTAACATGTTATGCAAACTATATGAGAGAGTATATGCAAGTTATATGTAATATGATATGCAAGTTATGCATGTGGTTTTATGCATGCTAAGTATTTGGTTTTATGCATGCAAAGTATTTGGTTTTATGCATGCTAAGTATTTGGTTTTGTGCATGCTAAGTATGTGGTTTTGTGCATGCTAAGTATTTGGTTTTATGCATGCTAAGTGTTTGGTTTTATGCAAGTTATGATGCAAGTTCATATGCAAAGTTATGATGCAAGTTCATATGCAAAGTTATGATGCAAGTTCATATGCAAAGTTATGATGCAAGTTCATATGCAAGTTTGTCTTTTTTATGATATGCATAATATATGCAAGTTTACCTCTATGTATGACATAAGTACATGTGCAAGTTCATCCCTTTTAGACCTATGACATGTATGCAAGTTGACACCTTTATGATAGGTCTATGACATGAACATTTAAGCAAGTTACCCTCTTTATGACATATGCAAGTTTGGGTTGGTTATTTATGCAAGTTGGGTTTATGGTCATATATACAAGTTGACACCTTTTAAACCCATGATAATGCTAATGATATGCTAAGTTGAACCCATTGTGTGTATGATGAATCTTCTCTTTTGAAGTATGTCATGTTAACGTATTTACGTGGGGACGATGGGGTAAAAATTAATGAACACATAAAATTGTGTGAAATAGGTATGATTAAACATACCGTAAAGTGGATGGACATAATTGGGAATTTACCTATTAAGTTAGGTCTACCCATATTATGGAATTGGGAATTTACCTATTGAGTTAGGTCTACCCATATTCTTAAATATTTGTAATTAATTAGGGATAATTAATACAAATTATGGGGGTGATTAATTAGGTGTAATTAATCTACTAAGACACGAGTTGGACCCTTTTGTAGCATAAGACTGCCCGGAACCGACCGGCTAATCCAGCGGCTACAAATGATTGGCCCAATGTGAGAGGTCTTAGTCATAAACTAAATATGTGACAAGTGTAAAGACACGAGGTTAGACTCTGTTATGGTGTAAGGCTGCCCGGAACCAACCGGCATATCCAGCTGCCATAAATGACAGTCTAATGTGAGAGGTCTTTACAAAGGTTACGATCTTAATTAATTAAGAAACACTTAACCAAATTAGCATGTAGAGGGGCATGAGGGGTTAAGTGGGTGCCTTGGGTGGCATGTAGTAACTAGTGGGGGTGCCTTGGGTGGCATGAGGAAACTAGTGGGTTGCCTTGGGTGGCAATAGAAAATACGATTAGAATACTTAACCAAAGTGGAACATGTAATTAAAACATGGTTAAAGGGTTAAGTAAGTGCTTTGGGTGGCATGTGGAAATCTAGTGGGTGCCTTGAATGGCAATTAAAATATGATTAATGACTTAACCAAAATTTATAACATGTAAGTGGACATGGTTAAAGGATTAAGTGGGATTCACTAGAAATAACAAGCTTAGGTGGTAGCTTGTGGGGGCCCATTTCAACCAATATCCCAAACGTATCTTAGTGGGCTCGACTCTAGTCGAGTGACGGGACACGCATATTGGGCTTGACTATAAGAGGCCAAAACGGGGTAGCGGTGGCAACGCGAGTCCAACGGGTTTCATATGCGTGTGTGGACCCGGGATGGTAGGTAAGACGTTGTTGCATCGTGTAGATATAACCCGTGCACCATTTGTTGTATCGGGTTGCCACTTTGGGGAGTGATACACCCCATTGTGGGGCCAGCACGGATATCTACGGTAGGGAGTCGATCGCTTGGGAGTAGTGGGTACACCTAGTGAAGATAAGGGCAGACGGCACCTATGTAGTCAGCTAGGGGTACACGAAACTACTGGGTAAAAATTACTAAGTACACTTAGTGGGATCAACCTTTAAGTAGGAGTTACCCTTGGGTGGGTAGAACTGGTGTGGTGCAGTGTAGGAATTACCCTTGGGTGGGTAGATCTAGGGTGGTGCAATCTAGTAATTATCCTTGGGTGGATAAATGCGTCTTTTCGATTATCTTAGTACATCCTGTGTTTAGTTGGCTACTTAGTGTAGTCATTATCCCCAGAGGTACCATACCTTGTTTATATCATACCCTAATTACTTTAATGATTGTATTGTTAGGGTTATAGGACTCACTCAGACTTATGTCTGACCCCGTTGTTTCTTTATTTTTTTCCCCAACCCTCAGGTTTTCAGAGTGGGCCTAGCACTAGTGGGCTTTGATCAGACTGCTTTATCTATCTTTTGGAGCTTGGACCTTGGATGTAAAGCTCAGTTTATCTTTTCTATTATGGCTATTAGGTTATGTAATGGGATTATGTACTTTCATTTTTATCAGGATGGATATTATGTACTTGACTCTTATTTATGGTTTTGGTGTAACCAAACATGTTTTACTTTCCGCTGAAATGAAATGATGTTTTAAAATTCTCAAGTATTACTTATATCTGTCTTGTTGTAATTTTTCTGTTCTATATTCACTTAAAATACTCCACCGATGTTATGGCATTCCCTTAGTGAGTGACCATAGCGGGTGTGGGGTGTTACAAAATACTAGAGAAGTGCAATATATTCTATTATGTTTATCCTGTTTACCTTGTTATACCTGCCTTTTAATGATGTTATCTCCCTTATCCACTTTATATGCCTGTCATGATACTTTTACTTATTTATATGCTAAAAGTAATTGGACTCGCCACTTTATGTCTGACCCATTTTGTTTCCTCTTCTTTCTCTTTCGTTCCCCCCAGGTTCTCAGGGTGGGAATACTCAAGTTTGATCAGGATTCTGCTTTCATCTTACTTGGAGCTGCTTAGATGTACTGCTTGATTTCATATCTCTCTCTACTATGGTTGTATTTTGGGGATTATGCTTCTTTTATTATTGTACTCTGATGATTTAAGTACAAGACAGAAATTTTAAATTGATGTACTGGGTTTTATGCATTTCAGACATATGATGTAACCATGTTTTGAACTGCGATGTTTTCTGCTTAATAAAATTTTAAGTTCCACTGCTATTTATTATCTATCTTGTAATGTTTCTGTTTCTATTTACCTATAACGCTTCACGAAACTTAATGCATTCTCTTAATGAGTGACATTAACAAACGTGGGTTGTCACATATTCACCTTCTCTATCAACATCTACCTTATATATACCGAAACTTGCGTTTAATCTACTATTTGTCAATCAAATAACACAACAATTGAATTATTCTATCTAATTATTTCCATCTTATTATATATTTTAGGATCTTGAACATCTACCTTATATATACCGAAACTTGCGTTCAATCTACTCTTTGTCTGTCAAATAACAGAACGACTGAATTGTTCTATCTAATTCTTTCCATCTTATTATATATTTCAGGATCTTGTGACTAAGGAAATCAGTGGTAGAGGGCGTGAGTCAAAGGGACTGTATGTACTCAATGTTCTTTCCACAAATGAACAATCATTTGTTTGTTCAAGTATTTCTCAAGCCTTAAAGACACACTGCCAATTAGGCCATACATATTTACCTTTTTTTTAAAGAAATTTCTTCCACAATTTAAATCATTACAGTCATTGAACTGTGAATCATGTAAGTATGTTAAACTTCACCGTGTAAGTTTGAGTCCTAGAATAAAAAAAGGGCTAATTATCCTTTTGAGCTTATTCATTTTGATATTTGGGGTCCATAATCTATGATTTCTAAACTAGGGTTCATATACTTTATTACATTTGTGGATGATTATTCATGTATGACTTGGTTGTTTCTTATGAAAAATCGATTTGAATTGTATTCAATATTTTGCTCATTCTTTATTGAAATCAAAACTCAATTTAATGCTTCTATTAAAACTCTAAGGACTGATAATGTGAAAGAGTATACTTTGTGTTTATTTCAAACTTATATGAGTTAAAATGGGATGCTACATGAAACATCTCATGTTGACACAACACCTCAAAATGGAGTTGCTGAAAGAAAGAACAGACATTTGCTTGAAAAAGCATTAGCATTATTATTTTATATGAATGTACCTAAAAGTTCATGGGCTGGTGTTGTTTCCAGAACATGCTTTTTAATACATTGTATGCCTTTAAGTGTTCTTAGTGGTGATATACCATACTTAATTCTCTTTCCTCACAAAACACTATATCCTATTAAGCCAAAAATATTTGGGTGTTCATGTTTTGTTCGAGATGTCATACCATAAATATCTAAACTTGATCCAAAATCTGTCAAGTGTATATTCCTCGGTTATTCTCGTTTGCAAAAAGGATATAGGTGTTTTTTCCCTCTTTAAATAAATATCTTGTATTTATTGATGTCAACTTCATTGAAGAAACACCATTCCTTCAATCATCATCAAGCTTACCTTATCAAAGTCAAGAAAGTCAAGGGAGAATAATGATTTTCTTGTATATGAAATATCACATTCTATGCAAGAAGGGAACACTATCAATGGTTCTATTGAAACAAGTTTATCACCTTCTCATGATACAGCTCCATCTACATCTGATACAATCCTTCCATTTGAACATGAACCTATTACTACATTTAATCCTGAAAATGATCTTCCTATTGCTCTATAAAAGGGAAAATGTCATCGCACATATCATATCTCTTCATTTGCCTTGTATAAACATTTATCCTCATCAACTCATTCACTTATCACTTCTGTTGAATATGTTTCTATATCTAAAACTGTTGAGGAAGCACTATCAAATCCTAGATGACAGGCTGCTAAGATCGAGGGAATGAATGATCTTAAATATAATGAAACATGGAGTTTAGTTCGGTTACCTAAAAATAAGATATCTATTGGTTGTAAGTGGGTACTCACTGTAAAAGCAAACTCAGATGGTTCAATTGGTATATTGAAGGCATGTTTGGTTGTAAAAGGATATGCACATATTTATTGAGTGGATTATTCTGAAACTTTTTCATCAGTAGAAAAGTTAACTTCCATTTGGATGTTTATTTCATTAGCAGCAACATATAACTGGAAATTACATCAGTTTATATAAAGAATGCATTTCTTCATGGTGATTGAATTTTGCATGGTTCAGCCCCCTGGTTTCATTGCACAAGGGAAGAGTGGTTTAATGTGTAAGTTGAAGAAGACATTGTATGGATTAAAACAGAGTCCTAGTGATTGGTTCTGAAAGTTAAGTAATGCAATGGAAACCTTTGGAATGGTGAAGAATAGACGTGATCATTCAGTTTTTCATAAGAATACTAAATCTGGCATAATTTTACTTGTGGTTTATGTTTATGATATTATGATAACTACAGTAATGAACAAGGTATTTCATCTTTTAAAACCTTTATTAACAACTAGTTTCACACTATAGATTCAAGAGACTTAAAGTATTTCCTAGGTGTGGAAATTACAAGAAACAATTGTAGTATTGCTATGTCTCAACGAAAGTACGTTCTAGATTTGCTGGAAGAGACTGGAAATCTAGGTGTTAAGCCTAACATTATTCCTATTCCATTAAACTGTAACATTGTAGAAAATGGTGAGTTGTATAAAGATCTAGGGAAATATAGGAGATTGGTAGGAAAATTGAACTACCTACCTATTACACGACAGGACATTGCTTTCGTTGTTATTTTTGTGAGTTGGTTTATGGCATTTTCTACTGTCTATCATTGGAGCATACTAAAACAAGGGAACTGTTAGGAAAGGAATTGAGTATAAGAACCATGGACATGTAAGAGTTGAATATTTATGTGATGTTGATTAGGTAGGAACAAAGCTTGATAGGAAATCTATGTTTGAGTTTTGCGTAATTTTAGAAGGAAATTTGATTTCATTGAAAAGAAAGAAAGAAAATTTTGTTTTCAGATCGAGTGACGAATTTGAATATAGAGCTATGGCTAAGGCAATTTGTGAAGTAATGTGGGTGGATCTCCTTGTGCGTGAAGTTGGAATAAATATTGCTAAACCAATAACTCTATATTATGACAATTAGGTTGCAATGCACATTGCATCTAATCCAGTGTTTCATGAGAGAACGAAGCATATAGAAGTTGATCGTTACTTTATTAGGGAGAAGACTCAACAAGGTTTAGTTCCGACAAAGCTTGTAAAGCTTAAGGAGCACATGACTGATATGTTTACAGAAGCACTAAATGGTGCTAGAATCAAGTATTTGTGTAGCAAGTTGGGCATGATGAATGTCTATGCACCAAGTGTAGAGGGAGCGTTGTAAGTAGAAGTTGTATATATGTAAATATGTATATAGTGTTGTGTAAATATGCTATCGGAATCAAGCTGTTGGAACAAACAACTTGGTGCCAACACCGAATCCTAGAGGATGATACCAGGAAGACAAGCCAAGAAGACGATACAAGAAAGAAATGCAAGCCGATACCGAAGCAATACAGAAAGATGATATAAACTGATACCAAAGCCAATACAGCCGATACCAAAGCCGAGAAGACAACACAAGAAGCAATACAAAGCGGTACCGAAGCCAAGGAGTTGATACAAGAAGGCAATACTAAGAAGTAATGAAATTAATACTGGAAGGCGATATCGAGAGGAATGAAGTCGACACTAAAAGGTGATACTGTGGAATAATGAGGTCGACACCGAAAGGCAAAAACAACAAAAAATTGCAAGTGGCATTAACGTATTATTGTAACCCGTTTTATTTCTTCTATAAATAGTGGTGGTGTACTGCTGATTTGAATTAATGAGAAAGTTCATCTTCTCTTCCAAACTGTAATGGCTGGATTTTTCAAGCATCTGATATCTATTTTAATAAGGAAATTTAAATATATTTGAGTTGCTCAACCAATTAAAATGTGTATAATCACCTATATGTATGTATATACATATATGGTTTGCACTAGAACTTAACTTATATAAGGTATGTTTAATATTTATATTATAACATACTTAAGCAAAACATTTGTGACAAAATTTCTAACTAAGAGAAGAGTGAGAATATTGGCAACACAAAATAGTGTAACTAAATCCTATTTACAACTAGCATATGGAAGTTAGCATGCAAAAGCAAACAAGATCCAAACCCATCATTAAGTAGTAGATTAGGACCTAATCCCCTCATACATATATATCTGCGGCTGAAATGATTTAGTAGCAAACAAATATCAGGAGAGAAATATCCATTCTCTTACACTTTGATGGCAAGTGTTGTGTAGCATTTAATGAAATCAAGCCTTGCATTTAATGCAAGCATAGGCTCATATACTTAGTAGAGACCAAAGAGAGGTTGGTAAGAAGATGTTTCGGTGAAGGGTACACTTACTTTTGTTGTAACAATTTTACACCACAAATGCAAGAGAGAGAAAGGGGGTAGGTAGAGAGTTTGCTGTAGAAAACTTTAGAGATTTTCCTAAATACACGTCCAATTCCATGCATTTTCTCTTTACACAAATACAAGTTTTTGCTGAGAGTTATCATCCATTTTCAAGCAAGAATTCAAGAGCTATTTACAGGTGAGTAAACCTCGCTAAGTTCAAGTTTGATTTCATTGTTTACAGTAAACAGTTTTATATACCTCCCATGTTTATATATTATCAATGCAAGTTATCATGTTGTTAACACCAGTGTAGATGCTAGAGCACCAAGTTTATATCATCAGTAAACCATGTATATGAGTAGTAGTCGTTGGGGTAATGAGTTCATCCTTTAAAATCATGATCAAGGAAATACTGCTATCTTACTCTATTAAAACAAATACTCCTGTGTTTTGAAACTTCACCCTGATTGTTCGAAACACAAAACCATACGTATATATTTAGTAATAAACATATATACTAGAACATCTACAACCTTTTGAAAGCTGTGAGCATGAAGAACATGCTGTGAAAACCAAGAACAACAGAGAACAGCTGTGTCCTCTGTCTCAAACTCTACACTCGAATTTTCAAACATCCTGAAATCGTAATACAGGTTTATAATGCAATCGACATACCAAACTATGATTTTTAAAAGTGTTTTCAAGATTTTAAACGTTGGGATGAGGGAGATAAGACGAGATGCACGGAATTTGCATTCCTTCCAATTTCCGGTGATCGACGTCGAGGAACGCCAGGGCGTGGGGCGTGGAGGAGGTCGAAGCTTCGGGGATCATGGAATAAATACCCAATGATTTTACCATCGAGTGATTTGAGCTAGCGAGCTCGATTTTACCATCGAGTGATATGAGCTAGCGAGCTCGATTTAGGTTTTTGGAGGCAGAATGGGTTCAATTGGTTGGAGGCGTCGTACGGGGTCCACAGGCGATCGAGTGGGCCAGGAAGTGACGTAGAGCGGCGTTGGGACATGGCGGAGCAAATGGAGGCGGTGCGAGGTGCTCCGGTGGTCGGAGGTGGCAGGTCGAGGTCGATGTAGGTGGGGAGGTTCAGAAGCAGGTTTCGGTTTCAAAACGTGGAAGAGTGATTTGGAGAGGGAGGTAACTGGAGGTGGTGGTGACTGGTCATAGATGATCGGTGGTGACAAGGGAACTTGTGGGTGGTGGTTCGAAGGCGCCACGATGTCGGGTGGAGGTGTGCACGTGCACACCAATGCACGTTGTACAGGCGAGGCCAGAGAAGAAAATGGAGAAGGAAAAGAGGAGGTTGGCACAAGATTTTCGAGTGGATTCACTAGTGTTTTCGAGCCGATCGGAGTGGCAAGGCAAGGGTCGAGGCAAGGCTTTATGGCATGGTTGATCCAGTGGGTTTGGCAAGTGAAAGTGAGTGATCACCCCTTGGTGGTCATTTGATTTGGAGATGCCAGATCCGACTTGGCAGTTGTAAGAGAGAAACAGTTTTTAAATGCAAGAATTTAATTTAATCGAATTTAATTAAATAAATAAATAAAATATAATTAATCAGTAATTAATTTAATAAAAATAGAGTTTTTATTTAATTTAGCTTAGGCAAGTGGAACAGTAAAGATGACAGTGAGGTCAGAGAATCGAAGTTGTCCGATGAAGTTCATCGATATGGAAACTTAAGTTTTAAAGATAATTTAATTTAAATAAATTATTAAACAATTTATTTAAGTAAAATATGAAGGAAATAAATGATTCCCAGCAGAACTTTAGCAGGGAAACATCATCTAAACATCAATGTTCAACATGACAAAATACCGTGTGCGAAGCACGGGCTTTTTCCTAGACGCTGTCAAATATTGATAAAAATTGTATAACATCTTATGTGCGTCACACATACTTTAACTATACATTTGTAAACGATATTTAAAATATCCAGATATGAACCAGAGAATTATATACTGTATATATAATTATAAATACAGGATGTGCAACTGGATTAAAAATAGTAAGCTGATAATAAATTATCGACTACAAAAGACAATTCGTACATCGTTTCGAAGAGTCCGGAATTTACTTTCCACTTCGACTCGAATTTTACGACGTATACCGGGAATCGATAAAGATGAAGAATGCAAGGACTATTTCAAAATAGTATCTACGGTTTGTTCAATCCCAGAACAGATCCGAACAGTCGGATGTCTGACAACGTATATCGTTCAGATTTTACACATCGACTTTACGTAAGTGTATTTTGTTGGTGGCGAAGAAATTCGTTTCTTTAGCCTTATACCCAGAATATATTTGTGGAAACAAATGAGTGATCTATCAGATAGGACGGTGTGATATTCAAAGATGTTGAAGAATAATCCATCAACGGTAAACGTGACTTCAAATCTCACAACCCGGAAAGACAATAGTTGGGCTAGGCAGCATGGCTAGTTGGGTCATACCCAAGCAGGGTATATTATCACTATCTAGAGTATTTCCTTTTGTTTCTTAAATCTATATTCACTGCTGTAACTTCGATAATCGGTGGGTCATTCCCAACCGTGGAGGTGGTAATATATTCGTTACACTCAAGCTAAATGAGTGGACGGTCATGTGTGGCCGGGTTGCAGGATGTTCTTGTTGAACCCCAGTGTATCCTCTCTAGAGTACACTGATCGGTGGGTGCTCCCATACCCTGTCAGTTAGAAACCAAATTCCAATAAGCGCTCGACGGTTTTAGATTTTATTCTATGTACGTGATCGTGAGATGCAAGCGATTCACTAGATGATTATTTATTTGATAAATACTATCGTAAATATCAAACGTTTTGATATCAAAATACAAGGGTCATTTTCCATATGTTAGTTATGGAGTTGGGCTTAAGATTTCTAAAGTAATTGAATCTATTAATAACGGAACACCTTATTCCTTATTTCCCTGTTTACATCTTTTTAACTGTATTTACTCACACCAGTCCCCTGACTGACCCGGAGTTTATTTTCTGTGTTTTCCCTAAACTCTTGGGTACTCATAATATTTATTATGAGTAGGCAAGTAATTCAGGTTGGCAAATGGAACCTTACGAAGTTCAAGTTGCAGGACCAGTCTAGAAGTTTTATCTACACCTATGTATCCAGTTTAGATTTGTATTCCCATATCATGATGTATAATTATGTTAATGTACTATGATGATGTAATATGATGATGTACTATGATGTATCAGACCCTATGATGTAATGTATTTTGTATTTTTAAATTCCGCTGTGAGATTTCTGATAACTTCTTATTCTTCTATTCTATTAGTTCTATCTTTTCTATCTCATCCTCTAATTTCTTTCAAAAATGACACGGTTTTCGTGGGGTCGAAAATCGCGCCGTTACAGTTGGTATCAGAGCCTATGTTCTTCGGAAACATTTAGGCTTTGGAATAGAGAGTGAGAGTATTTCTACGAAAAACTATATTTTTAATATAGGTAGATCGTAGTTACTTAGGTAATCCTCGACATATTTTTCCAATTTAGTTAATAGAATTTCAATCCGTGTACTCAAGGAGTTGAAAATGAGTTCTCGTGGAGGAAGAGGCCGAGGAGCAAGCGGAGCAACTACGACAAACGGACACACTGTTAACCAGACCCAAGTGGATACTACTGAAGTAATCCGAGCACCAACTCAGCCTAACTTTGCTATGGTCTGTAAGAATTACACAACTCTGGGAGGAAAGATTTTCAGAGGTACTGAATCACTGGTCGGAGTCCAAGCATGGATTAGATCATGTGAGAAGATTTTTAAAGGAATGAGGTTGGATGACGAGCATAAGCGTCTCTTAGCTTCATGGAATCTGGAAGGAGCCGCAGCAATATGGTGGGATGCCCAGACTGCTAACACTCCTGAGGAAAACTTTACTTGGCCCATGTTCAAAGAAGCTTTTGAAGGTCAGTATCTACCTGCTACTGGAAGGACAAGGATGTACCGAGACTTCATTGACTTAAAGCAGGAAAGCATGTCTGTCGCTGAGTACGAAAACCAGTTCAACGCACTTTCAATCTTTGGGCCGGAGCTGATAAATACTCTTTTGAAAAAGAACGAGATGTTTGTTGCTGGTCTTAGAGATAATCTGCAAGAAAGGATAATGAGTAATCAGGAAAGGGATGCCAAACTGGAAAAGATTATTCGAGGAGTCACAAACGGGAAAGAGAGTGACTTCGAGTTGGACAATCAAGGAGTATTGAGAATAAACGGCAGATTATGCGTACCTAACGTGGATGGGATAAGACAGGAGGTTTTAAAAGAATGCCATGCATCAAAGTTGAGCATCCATCCAGGAATTCATAAAATGAATCACGATATGAGACGAGTATTCTGGTGGTCAGGAATGAATAAAGATATCATTACTTTCGTAAATGAATGTCTATGTTGTCAGCAAGTCAAGGGAGACCATCAAAAGACTGCTGGACTATTACGGCCATTAGAGATTCCCAACTGGAAGTGGGAAATGATATCGATGGACTTCATTGATGGTTTGCCAAGAACAAGGAGAGGCTACGAAGGGATTTGGGTAATCGTAGATCGGTTAACTAAGAGTGCGCACTTTATTCCAGTGAAACCAATGCGCACTGCCATAACATTAGCCGAAGTATTCATGAAAGAGATAGTACGACTGCACGGTATTCCAACGGGCATTGTAAGCGACAGAGATACCATTTTCACAAGTAGATTTTGGGAAGCTTTGCAGAGAACGTTGGGAACAAGATTAAATTCTAGTACAGCTTACCATCCTCAAACGGACGGTCAGACGGAAAGAGTTAATGGTATATTGGAGGATCTTCTAAGAGCGTGTATTTTAGATTTTGGAGGGTCCTGGGAAGATCATTTACACCTAGTAGAATTTTCATATAATAACAGTTACCAGGCGAGTATACAGATGGCACCATATGAAGCATTATATGGAAGACCTTGTAAAGCGCCAGCATGTTGGGTAGAGTCCGGAAACAAATTGGTACTTGGTCCGGATATGATACTAGAAGCGACAGCGAAAGTGGAATTAGTGAAACTGAGAATGAAAGAAGCCCAGGATCGCCAGAAAAGTTATGCCGATCAAAGGCAAAGAGATTTAGTATTCGAAATAGAAGATCTAGTTTTCGTGAAGATCTCACCAATGAAGGGAGTAGTAAGATTTGGAAAATATGGAAAGTTAGCACCAAGGTATGTTGGACCTTTCCGCGTCTTAGAAAGAATTGGTTTTCAAGCATATAAAGTTGAATTACCAGAATATATGGCGGGAATTCACAACATATTTCATGTATCACACTTGAGAAAATGTATGCACAATCCATCATTAATTCTGGAACCCTCTGTTCAGCAAGAGATAGAGATTGAGCCAGACTTGACAGTGATTAGACATCCATTCAGTATTATTGACCGAGAGGGAAAGCAACTTCGCAACAAAGTGGTGAGGCTACTAAAGATCCAGTGGAGCGAAAACCCGAAAGACTGTACGTGGGAGACCGAGAAGAAGATAAAGAAATTATACCCAGATTTTCCTACGAGTTAGGTATCATTTACTTTGGTATAGTTAAATGTAATGAAATTTCGATTTCTACATTTCTGGGAGCATATGCATGTGTGTTTTATGGATTCGGTTTATTAGGACTTATGAACTCTCTTGTATGTTTACATCACTGATGAGTTCTATATTCTTGCTTACGTGTTAGATGGCTCCAGTATGGAAGACCACGGCAAGAAAGAGGGTGACACCACTCCAATTTCTTAGGCTGCGAGCAAAGAGACAAAGAGTAGGAGATTCCGACAACAACCGAGAGAGATCACCCATCGACGACGAAGGTACACACATATCATCAGAAGGATCAGTGCTTGACAGGAACGAACCAATAGAACAAGATGGAGGACACCAAGACTTTACTGATGAGGATGAAGTGATAGGAGATGAAGGAAGTGTTGACGGTTATGGTGAAGGAGATGAGGATGGCGAAGAAGAGGAAGAATATGAGGAAGAAGAAGACCAAGTTGTTCCGGGAACCCCAGTCATTGCTACGGGAAACCAGCAAGAAGAGCAAGTAGCCCAAAGGACAGCGATATGGAATAGATTGGAACAAGTTCTCCTCGAGTTTCGCATAGCAGGAGGAGGAGTACAAGTATTCGGTGAGTATGGATACCCCGTGGTGAGGCTATATTTAATACCACCAGTGGGTCTGATTTATATAGAGGATGATGAGGAGGAGACTGATGCAGAAGACGTAGTTGAGGTCCTTAATATATCTGATGACGAGGAGGTCGTAGGGATAATAGATATCTCTGACGACGAGTAGTAGGACAGGGACTGGAGGAGGATAGTTACGTATGTATATTTTGGGGCAGTTTAGAACTTGAGTAGTCAAGTCTAGTATTATTGTATGTATCGAGACTAGTGTTAGTATAGAACTAGTCGTATGTGTATGCGTACTAAAGCAACCAGTTTATGAAATATTTTCTTTTGGAAACTTTCTACCTTTCTTGTGTAATTTCGGGGCGAAATTTTTTTAAGTGGGGTAGTCTGTAAGGGCTGGATTTTTCAAGCATCTGATATCTATTTTAATAAGGAAATTTAAATATATTTGAGTTGCTCAACCAATTAAAATGCGTATAATCACCTATATGTATGTATATACATATATGGTTTGCACTAGAACTTAACTTATATAAGGTATGTTTAATATTTATATTATAACATACTTAAGCAAAACATTTGTGACAAAATTTCTAACTAAGAGAAGAGTGAGAATATTGGCAACACAAAATAGTGTAACTAAATCCTATTTACAACTAGCATATGGAAGTTAGCATGCAAAAGCAAACAAGATCCAAACCCATCATTAAGTAGTAGATTAGGACCTAATCCCCTCATACATATATATCTGCGGCTGAAATGATTTAGTAGCAAACAAATATCAGGAGAGAAATATCCATTCTCTTACACTTTGATGGCAAGTGTTGTGTAGCATTTAATGAAATCAAGCCTTGCATTTAATGCAAGCATAGGCTCATATACTTAGTAGAGACCAAAGAGAGGTTGGTAAGAAGATGTTTCGGTGAAGGGTACACTTACTTTTGTTGTAACAATTTTACACCACAAATGCAAGAGAGAGAAAGGGGGTAGGTAGAGAGTTTGTTGTAGAAAACTTTAGAGATTTTCCTAAATACACGTCCAATTCCATGCATTTTCTCTTTACACAAATACAAGTTTTTGCTGAGAGTTATCATCCATTTTCAAGAAAGAATTCAAGAGCTATTTACAGTGAGTAAACCTCACTAAGTTCAAGTTTGATTTCATTGTTTACAGTAAACAGTTTTATATACCTCCTATGTTTATATATTATCAATGCAAGTTATCATGTTGTTAACACCAGTGTAGATGCTAGAGCACCAAGTTTATATCATCAGTAAACCATGTATATGAGTAGTAGTCGTTGGGGTAATGAGTTCATCCTTTAAAATCATGATCAAGGAAATACTGCTATCTTACTCTGTTAAAACAAATACCCCTGTGTTTTGAAACTTCACCCTGATTGTTCAAAACACAAAACCATACGTATATATTTAGTAATAAACATATATACTAGAACATCTACAACCTTTTGAAAGCTGTGAGCATGAAGAACATGCTGTGAAAACCAAGAACAACAGAGAACAGCTGTGTCCTCTGTCTCAAACTCTACACTCGAATTTTCAAACATCCTGAAATCGTAATACATGTTTATGAATGCAATCGACATACCAAACTATGATTTTTAAAAGTGTTTTCAAGATTTTAAATGTTGGGATGAGGGAGATAAGCCGAGATGCACGGAATTTGCATTCCTTCCAATTTTCGGTGATCGACGTCGAGGAACGCCAGGGCGAGGGGCGTGGAGGAGGTCGAAGCTTCGGGGATCATGGGAAAAATACCCAATGATTTTACCATCGAGTGATTTGAGCTAGCGAGCTCGATTTAGGTTTTTGGAGGCAGAATGGGTTCAATCGGTTGGAGGCGTCGTACGGGGTCCACAAGCGATCGAGTGGGCCAGGAAGTGACGTGGAGCGGCGTTGGGACATGGCGGAGCAAATGGAGGCGGTGCAAGGTGCTCCGGTGGTCGGAGGTGGCAGGTCGAGGTCGATGTAGGTGGGGAGGTTCAGAAGCAGGTTTCGGTTTCAAAACATGGAAGAGTGATTTGGAGAGGGAGGCAACTGGAGGTGGTGGTGACTGGTCATAGATGATCGGTGGTGACAAGGGAACTTGTGGGTGGTGGTTCGATGGCGCCACGATGTCAGGTGGAGGTGTGCACGTGCACACCAGTGCATGTTGTACAGGCGAGGCCAGAGAAGAAAATGGAGAAGGAAAAGAGGAGGTTGGCACAAGATTTTCGAGTGGATTCACTAGTGTTTTCGAGTTGATCGGAGTGGCAAGGCAAGGGTCGAGGCAAGGCTTTATGGCATGGTTGATCCGGTGGGTTTGGCAAGTGAAAGTGAGTGATCACCCCTTGGTGGTCATTTGATTTGGAGATGCCAGATCCGACTTGGCAATTGTAAGAGAGAAACAGTTTTTAAATGCAAGAATTTAATTTAATCGAATTTAATTAAATAAATAAATAAAATATAATTAATCAGTAATTAATTTAATAAAAATAGAGTTTTTATTTAATTTAGCATAGGCAAGTGGAACAGTAAAGATGACAGTGAGGTCAGAGAATCGAAGTTGTCCGATGAAGTTCATCGAGATGGAAACTTAAGTTTTAAAGATAATTTAATTTAAATAAATTATTAAACAATTTATTTAAGTAAAATATGAAGGAAATAAATGATTCCCAGCAGAACTTTAGCAGGGAAACATCATCTAAACATCAATGTTCAACATGACAAAATACCGTGTGCGAAGCACGGGCTTTTTCCTAGACGCTGTCAAATATTGATAAAAATTGTATAACATCTTGTGTGCGCTGCACATACTTTAACTATACATTTGTAAACGATATTTAAAATATCCAGATATGAACCAAAGAATTATATACTGTATATATAATTATAAATACAGGATGTGCAACTGGATTAAAAACAGTAAGCTGATAATAAATTATCGACTACAAAAGACAATTCGTACATCGTTTCGAAGAGTCCGGAATTTACTTTCCACTTCAACTCGAATTTTACGATGTATACCGGGAATCGATAAAGATGAAGAATGCAAGGACTATTTCAAAATAGTATCTACGGTCTGTTCAATCCCAGAACAGATCCGAACAGTCGGATGTCTGACAACGTATATCGTTCAGATTTTACACATCGACTTTACGTAAGTGTATTTTGTTGGTGGCGAAGAAATTCGTTTCTTTAGCCTTATACCCAGAATATATTTGTGGAAACAAATGAGTGATCTGTCAGATAGGACGGTGTGATATTCAAAGACGTTGAAGAATAATCCGTCAACGGTAAACGTGACTTCAAACCTCACAACCCAAAAAGACAATAGTTGGGCTAGGCAGCATGGCTAGTTGGTTCATACCCAAGCAGGGTATATTATCACTATCTAGAGTATTTCCTTTTGTTTCTTAAATCTATATTCACTGCTGTAACTTCGGTAATCGGTGGGTCATTCCCAACCGTGGAGGTGGTAATATATTCGTTACACTCAAGCTAAATGAGTGGACGGTCATGTGTGGCCGGGTTGCAGGATGTTCTTGTTGAACCCCAGTGTATCCTCTCTAGAGTACACTGATCGGTGGATGCTCCCATACCCTGTCAGTTAGAAACCAAATTCCAATAAGCGCTCGACGGTTTTAGATTTTATTCTATGTACGTGAACGTGAGATGCAAGCTATTCACTAGATGATTATTTATTTGATAAATACTATCGTAAATATCAAACGTTTTGATATCAAAATACAAGGGTCATTTTCCATATGTTAGTTATGGAGTTGGGCTTAAGATTTCTAAATTAATTGAATCTATTAATAATGGAACACCTTATTCCTTATTTCCCTGTTTACATCTTTTTAACTGTATTTACTCACACCAGTCCCCTGACTGACCCGGATTTTATTTTCTGTGTTTTCCCTAAACTCTTGGGTACTCATAATATTTATTATGAGTAGGCAAGTAATTCAGGTTGGCAAATGGAACCTTACGAAGTTCAAGTTGCAGGACCAGTCTAGAAGTTTTATCTACACCTATGTATCCAGTTTAGATTTGTATTCCCATATCATGATGTATAATTATGTTAATGTACTATGATGATGTAATATGATGATGTACTATGATGTATCAGACCCTATGATGTAATGTATTTTGTATTTTTAAATTCCGCTGTGAGATTTCTGATAACTTCTTATTCTTCTATTCTATTAGTTCTATCTTTTCTATCTCATCCTCTAATTTCTTTCAAAAATGACACGGTTTTCGAGGGGTCGAAAATCGCGCCGTTACACAAACAATTTCTTAGTTTATAACAGTACCATATATCATGTCGGCATATAGGTTTACAACTAAAACTGTAATAATCTGAATTTCCCCATCCTTCGAATCGACCGTAAGGCCCTATCCGAAAGTCGGAAATCCTCGGATTATTAACTTTGGGCGCACAAGGCATCAGAACAAACAACAGAAGGCTTTTATAAACATCATAATAATGTTACACCAGAGTACATAATATCAGAGTACACCGAAAATTATACAGTGGATGGTAAATTTACAATAAATGTAATACAATGCACAACGGAAGACTATTAATTCTCTGGACATAGCTTTAAGCTTCAATCCAGGATCCTGCTCAAGGAAAATATCTGCAAAACAAACTAATTGACTTCCTGTGTAGAAAATATTGGCACCCAAGTTTGCAAGGGAAAACCAAACTACGAGTCAGTTATGGGACTGTTACGAGAAACTCTACAATTATAATTAACTTACATAAAATTAGGCATATCACGGGACCACGCCGTATAATATAGAACGAGTTTTCTCCACTAGATTGCCACTGCACATACAACTACCATAAATAAACTTATTGATATACAATGCATCATACAACATGCAATTCCTCAGTCTACCCATTTAGGCTTAATCCCCAAACTTAGATTTTCAAAATCAAATTCACTTTGTAGAAATTATTTCATTGGACTTTATTTTCTGATTTCTTATTTCAAATCATTTGAAGTACATATATAGCTTACATAGCATAGTAGATTTCACTTTGGGATCTCAAACAAAATCATTTGGAAATATGAATTCCAACAATGCATACAAACAGTATGCAATCAAACCTCGGGAGGTTTCTCCCATCAACAACGCAAAGGGCACTTTCCTTAGTCAATCGATAAATATGGTGCACCTCCCATTCCCTCGAGGAAAATACACTGGCCAGTGCACCTCCCACGCCCCCGGCGAAAATACACCATCCAAAACAATTTTAGGTTATAATACCCATACTTTTAGTCGCATGGGTTACCCGAATCTTTAACCACATATTAAACCATTTCTATATCCCGAAGTAGGGAAAATCACTTCGCAACATAATAATCACAAGTACTTTCAAACTACAATACTTCCCATTAGCAATTCACACATATGATCAGTCACTATTAATCATATAACCTTTGAGCTCATACGTCTCAAAGAAGGGTGTTAAGAAAGAGAATAAATTCTCCGCCAACAAACATATATATCATCAATAGCATCTAATCGGTTATGTGATGAAATACAATGTCAAACACATTGTACTTTTCTATATCATTTCGGAAACATCGGGTTCGAAATCCTTTCTGTTTTATAAAACATTTTTATAAATTATTCCCTGTCCAGAATTGGGAATAACACTTCTTTTCATTTAAAAAAAATCACATTTCAAAAATCATTCATTAAATTTGAAATGAAATAAACATCGCTAAATACCTCATAGTCAAATCGTGAAGTGTTTCACAAGGTGTTAGCATACAAATATTTCTATCCAATCCAATGCTAAATGTAAAAGCATATTTGTTCATAAACTGGTCGAGCACAATCCAAACAATCAATAACAATCAATATCAACAACTAGGTATATTTGGTTCATACCACTTCTCGTGTTTTGGTAAATTTAATTCCCATCTATTTATTCAAATCTAATTAAAATTCATTAAAACTCTTCTTAGTTTTAATCTCTGAAATTCATTACTTAATGATTATTCAACTTTCTGGAAATTAATCCTGCCTTTACTTTGGTTAATGAACAAATGTTATTTAAAACACAATTCACGATAAATCCAAATTCATCTTCCACAAAAATGGAACCTTCAGGGAAATCAGATCAATCATAATCGATATAAATTTCGGTATCAAACTAATATTATAAGTGGAATAACAACAAGGCCTTTTAAATTCCATACATAGTAAACGCCTTCCTTCATAGAAGCCCATCTCGATTATTATTAATCGAATTCCATTCAATTCCAATTTAGTTTATTAAATTGGCAAATCTCACACTGGAAAAAAATTCATTAAATCTTAATTAAAAGATTATTAAATTTCCAAACCATATATTAAATACTCAAGTCATATCATATCCATAATTCATTTTATATGTTTCATGTTATGTTGCGAAGGCCCGCCCAGCACCAGCCGACATTTCCAATAAAAGTACAATGTGCCGATGTCCAACCAGCACGGGACAGTCATCAAAGAAAGGAAAAAGAAAGAATTTGAACTAACAAGGAACCTGTAGAATGTCTCACAGCGTACGGGATAAAATATAATAATAACATAACTTTGACATAAAACAGGCGAGATAGTGCATAAGCTGAAAACTAAACCATCATAGCAGCGGAAAATCCAAAATACAGCTTATGATCCAAACCAACATTATTACAACTTTGAAATACTGTCTCTAAAGCAAAAGAAACAGGTACACTACCAATGCCTAAAGTAGTGACCAACAACAACATAGGGATAATATTTATACATATCATACGTGGAAGCCTCCTGCTCGTCTCCGGTACAGCTACTTGTGCACAATCACCTGACCTGTCTCTAGTCTGCCCATTTAAGAGCACCCAGAGTAATAAGAAGAGACATAAAACTCTGGGTTAGACAAAAGTTTGGTATGAGCGATAAACAACAAAACAGAACAATAACAGGTATACATAACCATACCTGAACCTGGACCTGCAACCAAAGAGTTAGCACAACAGGATGTACAATACTCTAAGGTGACACTAACACATGGTGTGAAAATAATGGGGAGGGGGTAAGCATGTCATGGTGATAGCAAACATCAAACATAGCAATCATCCTCACATCTCTCGCTCAGTGCGTAAAGCATACAATATCAACCACTTTGATCACCCAATCCTTTGCTACGATCACTCTACCCCATGGAGTCACAGTGTAATAACCCGCAAATTCTGGACCAGTTTAAAATTTTTATTTTGGCTATTTTTGATTATTTAAAATGAATTATTTTAAATAATATCGACGGGAAACTTATTTTTGAATAGAATTCGATCGTATATATCATACGCGTCGTCGTTAGAATATAAATATTTATATATAATTATAAATAGAATTGAAAATGGCGCGGTAGTTCGATAATTCGATTTCAAACTTCAATTGAATGTACCGGGTGCAAAACAATCCGGATTTTAGTGAAACCAAAAACAATAGGATCTAATTCATGATATCTTTCCAACGAATCCGAAAAATCGAAATTTCATAGCGGGAATCAAAAGATATGTCCAGTTGAAAATTCTGAATAGTCGCTATAGAATTCAGGCCTTTAAAAATGGAAATTTTGCAAACGACCTCGGATTTCAACGAAACCAGTTTTGTTGGGTCCGTGATGTAAAGTTATTGCTAGGTTCCAAATTTCATAATTTTCTGAATCAATATGTGAGCGTGGCAAAGGAAAACGCGTTTGACCAGTTTTAGTTGATTTTAATCGACTGGAAATTGGCCATTTTTTTAACGGTCTCAGAATTCGACGAAACTAGTTTTGTTAGGACCGTATCGTCAATACGAAGCTAGAAAATATTTTTCTGGAATTTTTAGAGTTAGTATGTGACCCCGGTAATTTGAAATGTACGTTTAAAATTCAGTATAGTGATTTAAATGTAAATTTAACGGAAACTGATCAAAACAATCGAATCAGCTTGCGATACATATCCCATTGGGTTTGGAATGGGGGTAAAACGCTATGGACGACAGGCGGTGGACCTCGTTTAGAGGTCGTATGTAAAAGTCATCTTTTTAGAAAATAAAATAATTAAATAATAAAAATAAAATAAAAAACCCTCTTCTCCCCTATACGTTCTGGCCCCCCCGTTGATAATCGTATTCGCAAAAATATATAAAAAAAAAGGGGAATGGCGATCGACGGAAGGGGGGAAACCCTTGCCGCCCGCCTGCTTGGTCCACCGCCGCCGCTTCGAAGAGCCTCCCGCACCCACTGACGAACCCACCACCGCACGAGCCAGCCTCCGCCTAGCACCTGACCGTGACCCCAAGGGCAGAACGGAAGCCGCCTCCGACCACACCCTCCACGACGCCGACCACGAGCAGTTCATCCCCCCCCTCTGGCGCAGAAACCCCCCCTCTTCCCTTCTTCTTCCCTAAACGGTGAGTTTTATTTTTATTTATATCATTTACTTTATGTAATTAGTCTTTTTATATATAAAAGAAAAAAATCAATTTTGTTTTGCTTTGTTATAAAGTTAACATTTTTAATTTATAAAGTTACCATTTTTATTAACTAAAGTTAAAATGTTAAAGACGATATCTTTAAATATGAAACGACGAAATTTTGATATAAGTAGTGAAGTAAAAATGTGATTTTTACTTCGATAAAAATATAATTTTTACAATATAGAAAGGTTAAAAATATGATTTTTATATTTTTAAAGTAATAAAAATATGATTTTTTATATTTTTAAAATATTAAAAATATAGTCTTTACTATATAGACGTTATAAAAATATGATTTTTAGTTAGGTAGAGAATTAAAAATATAATTTTTACATGATAGGAATATTAAAAATATCATCTTTATATAGGTAGAAAAATAAAAATGAGATTTTTATAAAGATGAAATCTTTAAATTTGAAAAGGCGAAATCTATGTTTTAGAAAAGGCGAAATCTATGTTTTAGAAAAGGCAAAGTCTATGTTTTTATAAAGGCGAAATCTTTATTTTAGAAAAGGCGAGATCTTTATATGGAAAATAGCGTGATAAAAATATATTTTTTTTATCTATATAACATAGAAGAAAAAAATTCGATTTTTATATATTGAATAGCAAAGAAAAAATTCGATTTTTAAATGTAAGAAGCGATTATAAAAATATGATTTTTAAATTGAAAGTGAATAAATAAAAATGTGATTTTTATTTTAAAGACATCAAAATATAAAAATGTGTGATTTTTATATATGTAGTGGCTACGGGCAAAGAAGACGACGAAGATGCGATAGCGATGAAGATTTCTATCAGTGAAGAGCTGTGAAGTTAGGATAGCTTTCGGTGAGAACTTCTCACTCTTCAATTTCTATTCTAGTTATATATATATACTAGGATGCAGACGGTGCTTAGTAGCACCCGACACAATCGTCCACAGACCATGGACTTGTTTGTTTGATTGCCAAAAATTAGTTAGATTATTTGATTGAAATTGAATTGTGTGGTGAAATGAATTGATGTGATTGATGTGTGAATGGCGTGGGCCTTCACTAGACCGGGGATAAGGCTAGGCCTTGTCCCGTTTCTAGTATCGTGCCGTTATGCCGCCGAAATTTTCTAAAATATGTTAGAAAAATAAAAATATCATTTTATTTAAGGAATGAACTGAATAGATATTCATATGTTAAAATAAAATGTTTTATCGTTAAAAATATAATTTTTAACGTGAAAGTGAATAAAATAAAATATTCATTTATAGACCAGACGGTTTGTTTATGCACATCTATTTGAAGGACATTGATTGGGACGATAAATTTTACACATCGCCCAACTGCACAAATAAAATCTGTGTTTGATTGTTTGAAACCCCACACGGGTGTTGGGATGAAATATGAAGTTCACTCATCCTGATTAATTAAATATGTCGATCGATTGATTGACAGGCTGTTATAAGCGTTAGATATCTATATTTGATGCTTATACAGTGTAGTGCACTTTGGTTGATGGTTGATTATTTTTCAATGCTATTATATACATGTGTTGTATGAAAATCCATATAATTAACTTTATATGGTAATTGATTGGGCCTCATTCCAATTTAAAAAATAAAGAATATTATAATATAAAGGTTCATGTGTTGACTGTACTCATCCGTTGAGATTAGTCATGTGTTGAACGAATATTTTTATAATAAAAATTACATCTTTATCAATATAATACAAAGGTTCATGTGTTGACTGTACTCATCCGTTGAGATTAGCCATGTGTTGAACGAATATTTTTATAATAAAAATTACATCTTTATCAATATAATATAAAGGTTCATGTGTTGACTGTACTCATCCGTTGAGATTAGTCATGTGTTGAACGAATATTTTTATAATAAAAATTACATCTTTATCAATATAATATAAAGGTTCATGTGTTGACTGTACTCATCAGTTGAGATTAGTCATGTGTTGAACGAATATTTTAATAATAAATATTACATCTTTATCAGTATAATATAAAGGTTCATGTGTTGACTGTACTCATCCGTTGAGATTAGTCATGTGTTGAACGAATATTTTAATAATAAATTTTACATCTTTATCAATATAAAATAAAGGTTCATGTGTTGACTGTACTCATCCGTTGAGATTAGTCATGTGTTGAACGAAATATCTTAACAAAAATAGTCACACGTGGACGGTACTCATTCGTTGAGATTAGTCGTGTGTTGACAAAAAGAAATATTTGAAATAGAATATATAAAGCCGTGTTGATTAGTGATGCGCCATTTTGACGCGAACGATATTTATATCGATTACATTCGGAATTGAATATATAACGATTTCGAAATGAATTGAATATATAACGATTTCGAAATGAATTGAATATATAACGATTTCGAAATGAATTGAATATATAACGATTTCGAAATGAATTGAATATATAACGATTTCGAAATGAATTGAATATATAACGATTTCGAAATGAATTGAATATATAATGATTTCGAAATGAATTGAATATATAACGATTTCGAAATGAATTGAATATATAACGATTTCGAAATGAATTGAATATATAACGATTTCGAAATGAATTGAATATATAACGATTTCGAAATGAATTGAATATATAACGATTTCGAAATGAATTGAATATATAACGATTTCGAAATGAATTGAATATATAACGATTTCGAAATGAATTGAATATATAACGATTTCGAAATGAATTGAATATATAACGATTTCGAAATAAATTGAATATATAACGATTTCGAAATGAATTGAATATAAAACGATTTCGAAATGAATTGAATATATAACGGATTTGATTTCAATTGAGTATATAACGGATTTGATTTCAATAGAAAACGAAACGAATTTGATTTGAATAGAAAATGAATTTGAATCGAATAGAAAACCAATTTGAATTGAATTGAATTGAAAACGAATTCAAATTGAATTGAAAGCGAATTGAAATGAATTCAAATTGAATTGAAATTTGAATTGAATTGAAATGAATTTTAAAAAGAATTTATAAGGAAAAATTCAATTTTGATTTGAATTGAAATAGAAGTTGAAATGTTTTTGAAACGAATTTAAAAACCATCTATAAAATTCGTTTTAAATAGAAATCGACGAAATATATATTATATATATATTATATATAATATAATGGCCTGAATAGAACGCGCCGCGGCAGTTCGTGAATTTCGACCACTTATTTCGAACGGACATTACGGGAGATCCGACCGTCGGATTCTCCTAAAACCGGAACCGTTAGGTTCGTATCGAAAAGAGCTTTCTAACGAATATTTGAAATTTGAAATCTAACGGTTGGATTTGGAGATACGTCCAAATCAAATTTGAAAAAGGTCGCTGTAAGTGCAGTTCGATGGCCATTGTTGGAAATCGACTGTACGGGCCTTGATAAAATTATTAAAAATAGTAATAATTTGTGTAAAATCATAAGAAATGATTTGGGAAAAATTGGGATGAAAAATCCCATATTTGAAAAGATAAAAATGGTTTTTTATCGAAATGAACTAGTTTGAACTCAATTTAAAACCCGAATTGTTTTTAAATAAATAAATTAGTTTTAAAAAGGGGTTTTAAATAATCGAAATTCCTAATATATTCAATTTGAATTGAACTAGAATGTGATCTGGGTTTATCGTGAACTGTGTTTTAAATAACACTAGTTCTTTTACCCGATAACAAATAGAATGTGATTTGGGTTTGTCGTGAACTGTGTTTTAAATAACACCTAGTTCTTTAACCCAGTAAAAGGAGTTCTAACGAATCTGCAATTAGGTTGAAATGTGAATCTATAATCTAAATTATCAAATTTAGAAATGAGCGAGAATGGAGTATCGCCAGTTTTGCTCCAAAGCGATAGTTAAATCTTTAATTAGATTTGAACGTGAAATGGTAATTAATTTTACCGATAACACCACAGTGTTAGATATGGAGTATTACCAGTTTTGCTTCATGGGATGAATAGGTTGGGATTGGGAAATAAAATAAATAATTACTTCGGTGTGGTTCGCTAATCTCGACTAGTTTAGAAAAACCATAATTTCGTTTGAAACGACATCCAAAGAAAGATTACAGGATAAATTTTAAAGAATTTATCTTGGATAAAATTAATGGGAACCTTTCCCTAAGAATATGGAATTTAGGAACTAGCTGTAGGTTGGCTAAGAAGAATGGTTTCCTGGGTATTGATCTGATGTTGGTTTCGGCCTTCGGGGTTAATGTTTAGGAAATTGTTCTCTTGCTAATTTGCGGTTAGTGACTAATGAATTGGAATGAGGCGTATGTTGTGTTTGTGTAACATTTGTTTTTAATATACGTGGGTTGTTCGGAAAGGCCGGGTTTACACCCATTCTGAATAACCGATTCGACGATATGTCGAAGATGAAGACGGTGGTCGAAGACCGGAAGTCTTCACATCGTTTGGACAATTACAGACGATCCTGATTGGGCTGTACACCCAATAGGATGGAAATAGTTGGTGGTCGTCCAGACGTACTTGGAGATGGATGGATATGCGAGGAAAGTGCCTCCGGTTTCGTTCAGACCCAGAACGGACTTGAAAATGGATTGTGTGTCTGACACTGGATTTTATTTTGTGTTGATTGATTTCTATTAAATATACATCTGTTTGGCGGCGGAGAATTTATTCTTTTGCTTAACGCCCTTCTCTGAGACGTACGAGCTCAGAGGTTGTATATCGATGGACATCAGTCGCATGGCATGAATTGCCTGTGTGGCACGCTAAGATGCAATGATCAAGGCTTCTGTTGAAAAGCAAAGTCTTGTGGTTGATGATCAAAGCACGGCCTCTGTGGCGTAGCTTTGTGTACAACGTGAATTCGCGAGCCTCACACCTCGGTATGAGTTAAAAATGGGATACGGACCGCTGGGAGAGCACGACGTTTCTTTCTAGCTTTGGTGGTGTCTGTGACTTACCAGCCCTGACATTTATATACTTTTCACCTTTGTGGTTGTTGGAATGAGGCGCCTCGATTATAGGTCTGTAAGGACCGGGAAACGTGTGTTCAGGAATAACCAATCCTCTAACGTAAGTGAGGACCGGCCCAGCCGCATCCAGGGTTGCCCAAAGTGCGTAACCCGGAGGCATTTGCTAGAGTGTCTCGAACGCGGAGAGGAGCTTGCCCCTTGCCTCGACTCATGACGGAAATCCAATTTCCAATACGTGTATCGCGGTTTTAATTGTAGAACTAGTATGGCGACATGATAGATGGTACCCATGCCGCCTATGATTTTTATTTATGATTGAAATTGTTTTGACACTATACACTTATTATAGTATCAAATGATTTGTTTTAAACGTACCAAGCATGTTTGGCTATTATAAGGGAAAACCCTATCCTCCGGCTTGCGTTGCATTGTGTGATGGGACCTGGCTTCATTTTTCGAAAAAACATTGCGTTGTTTATTCCATGCACTGATATTCTTGGGAGGAAACCCGTTCCGTGTTATACGGCGTGGTCCCTTGAATTACTTTCTTTTAAAATAAAGTTTTACATAACTGTTTTAGTTCTCACACCAGTCACATGACTGACCTGGAGTTTATTGTTTCAACCAAAACTCTGGGTACCCCTATTTACCGCACGGGCAGCTAGTAGTTTTGGTTTTGCAGATTTATATTCACAGGATCCTGGTTTACAGCTGGAATGATATCCGGAAAGCTCTGTATCCGTATATCACCTTCAGTTGTGCTTTGTATTATTTTCCGCTGCTATGTAATTTATTGTAATCTCTGATAATTTCTGTGTAATATTTATTCATTTATACTCTGTATATTCTTGTAATCTGATGCATTGTTGTAATATACAATGAAATGTTCTCCCGTATGCGTTCTATTTTGTCCTGTCCTCAAACGATCAGAGGTTTCGAACGGTCTAGATCGGTTTAACGACTGATTCGGATCGAGCGAAATTCCCGGTCGTCACATTTGGTATCAGAGCTTTGGTTTACAGAGCTGGAGAACAAGACACCTTAGAACCATACGAAAGGATTCATCAGATATTGGATTAGTAATATCCAATTAGAATGACTCGTTAGAGATGGGATCAGTAGTATCCTAGAACGAGTGTGAAGAGTGTATTTTTCAAATGAAAATAATTTTGTTTTGATTTAAACCATTTTAAAACGTATTTGATTATTTATTTATTTTGAATATGGACAATCCACTATATAAAGATTTTGCATATACGCGTCATGAACGTATATTCGAAGTTTTAATATATTGGATAGATATGGGATCACATTCTGGTCGCCCGGAGATGGTACTGATGATTGTCATGACATCATCAGTATTTATGTTCGTGTTTCGAAGGTGTGATATCTATATATTTCCATTAGACTGGTGTGAGAACCAAAACTAATAAAGCTAGAACACATTGTTGTGAATTGGCATCAAAAACATGATTTTCTTTATATGTAGTAAAATTATGAATTTGAAACGTTAATCCACTAATTGATTGATGTTTGTGTTGTTTGTTTATTTGTTTGATAAATTTGAACCATTATGCCTAATTGAACCAAATATTGAGTTATATTGAAAATTGGCCGCATTTGCATGCATATACATATATTTACATTGAACAGGTCATAGCAAGGAGGCTAGAGCCGAAGAATAAAATTTGTTTGCCTGACAAATAGGTACATGTTTACTACATAATTTACTGTTTTGTTTGGGTGATGATGATTTTATGAGCCTATTGGCTAGCCGCTTGGCTTTTTCTTTTTCTTTTTGAGATTAGAAGGACCGGGGAAGCTATTTGAAATTCCTCGATGCTCCCGGTGCAGGGGAGGTTATGGCGAAATTTTTTCGAAAATTTAGGGTGTTAGCCAAATTTTTGAAAATTTGAAAATTCTCAGAAACTGAAAAGTTGGAGAATGGAAACCAGATCGAACATAGAATTGATTAATCAAACCACTTTCGACTTTGTTCCTTTTCGGGGACGAAAAGTTTTAAGTGGGGGAGATTGTAATAACACGCAAATTCTGGACCAGTTTAAAATTTTTATTTTGGCTATTTTAGCGAATTTTGATTATTTAAAATGAATTATTTTAAATAATATCGACGGGAAACTTATTTTTGAATAGAATTCGATCGTATATATTATACGCGTCGTCGTTAGAATATAAATATTTATATATAATTATAAATAGAATTGAAAATGGCGCGGTAGTTCGATAATTCGATTTCAAACTTCAATTGAATGTACCGGGTGCAAAACAATCCGGATTTTAGTGAAACCAAAAACAATAGGATCTAATTGATGATATCTTTCCAATGAATCCGAAAAATCGAAATTTCATAGCGGGAATCAAAAGATATGTCCAGTTGAAAATTCTGAATAGTCGCTATAGAATTCAGGCCTTTAAAATGGAAATTTTGCAAACGACCTCGGATTTCGACGAAACCAGTTTTGTTGGGTCCGTGATGTAAAGTTATTGCTAGGTTCCAAATTTCATAATTTTCTGAATCAATATGTGAGCGTGGCAAAGGAAAACGCGTTTGACCAGTTTAGTTGATTTTAATCGACTGGAAATTGGCCATTTTTCTAACGGTCTCAGAATTCGACGAAACTAGTTTTGTTAGGACCGTATCGTCAATACGAAGCTAGAAAATATTTTTTTGGAATTTTTAGAGTTAGTATGTGACCCCGGTAATTTGAAATGTACGTTTAAAATTCAGTATAGTGATTTAAATGTAAATTTAACGCAAACTGTTCAAAACAATCGAATCAGTTTGCGATACATATCCCATTGGGTTCGGAATGGGGGTAAAACGCTATGGACGACAGGCGGTGGACCTCGTTTAGAGGTCGTATGTAAAAGTCAACTTTTTAGAAAATAAAATAATTAAATAATAAAAATAAAATAAAAAACCCTCTTCTCCCCTATACGTTCTGGCCCCCCCGTTGATAATCGTATTCGCAAAAATAAAAAAAATAAAAAAAAGGGAATGGCGATCGACGGAAGGGGGGAAACCCTTGCCGCCCGCTTGCTTGGTCCACCGCCGCCGCCTCGAAGAGCCTCCCGCACCAACTGACGAACCCACCACCGCACGAGCCACCCTCCGCCTAGCACCTGACTGCGACCCCAAGGGCAGAACGGAAGCCGCCTCCGACCACACCCTCCACGACGCCGACCACGAGCAGTTCATCCCCCCCCCCCTCTGGCGTAGAAACCCCCCCCTCTTCCCTTCTTCTTCCCTAAACGGTGAGTTTTATTTTTATTTATATCATTTACTTTATGTAATTAGTCTTTTTATATATAAAAGAAAAAAATCAATTTTGTTTTGCTTTGTTATAAAGTTAACATTTTTAATTTATAAAGTTACCATTTTTATTAACTAAAGTTAAAATGTTAAAGACGGTATCTTTAAATATGAAAAGACGAAATTTTGATATAAGTAGTGAAGTAAAAATGTGATTTTTACTTCGATAAAAATATAATTTTTACAATATAGAAAGGTTAAAAATATGATTTTTATATTTTTAAAGTAATAAAAATATGATTTTTTTCTATTTTTAAAATATTAAAAATATAGTCTTTACTATATAGACGTTATAAAAATATGATTTTTGGTTAGGTAGAGAATTAAAAATATAATTTTTACATGATAGGAATATTAAAAATATCATTTTATATAGGTAGAAAAATAAAAATGAGATTTTTATAAAGATGAAATCTTTAAATTTGAAAAGGCGAAATCTATGTTTTAGAAAAGGCGAAATCTATGTTTTAGAAAAGGCGAAGTCTATGTTTTTATAAAGGCGAAATCTTTATTTTAGAAAAGGCGAGATCTTTATATGAAAAATAGCGTGATAAAAATATATTTTTTTTATCTATATAACATAGAAGAAAAAAATTCGATTTTTATATATTGAATAGCAAAGAAAAAATTCGATTTTTAAATGTAAGAAGCGATTATAAAAATATGATTTTTAAATTGAAAGTGAATAAATAGAAATGTGATTTTTATTTTAAAGACATCAAAATATAAAAATGTGTGATTTTTATATATGTAGTGGCTACGGGCAAAGAAGATGACGAAGATGCGATAGCGATGAAGATTTCTATCAGTAAAGAGCCGTGAAGTTAGGATAGCTTTCGGTGAGAACTTCTCACTCTTCAATTTCTATTCTAGTTATATATATATACTAGGATGCAGACGGTGCTTAGTAGCACCCGATACAATCGTCCATAGACCATGGACTTGTTTGTTTGATTGCCAAAAATTAGTTAGATTATTTGATTGAAATTGAATTGTGTGGTGAAATGAATTGATGTGATTGATGTGTGAATGGCATGGGCCTTCACTAGACCGGGGATAAGGCTAGGCCTTGTCCCATTTCTAGTATCGTGCCGTTATGCCGCCGAAATTTTCTAAAATATGTTAGAAAAATAAAAATATCATTTTATTTAAGGAATGAACTGAATAGATATTCATATGTTAAAATAAAATGTTTTATCGTTAAAAATATAATTTTTAACGTGAAAGTGAATAAAATAAAATATTCATTTACAGACCAGACGGTTTGTTTATGCACACCTATTTGAAGGACATTGATTGGGACGATAAATTTTACACATCGCCCAACTACACAAATAAAATCTGTGTTTGATTGTTTGAAACCCCACACGGGTGTTGGGATGAAATACGAAGTTCACTCATCCTGATTAATTAAATATGTCGATCGATTGATTGACAGGCTGTTATAAGCGTTAGATATCTATATTTGATGCTTATACAGTGTAGTGCACTTTGGTTGATGGTTGATTATTTTTCAATGCTATTATATACATGTGTTGTATGAAAATCCATATAATTAACTTTATATGGTAATTGATTGGGCCTCATTCCAATTTAGAAAATAAAGAATATTATAATATAAAGGTTCATGTGTTGACTGTACTCATCCGTTGAGATTAGTCATGTGTTGAACGAATATTTTTATAATAAAATTTACATCTTTATCAATATATTATAAAGGTTCATGTGTTGACTGTACTCATCCGTTGAGATTAGTCATGTGTTGAACGAATATTTTTATAATAAAAATTACATCTTTATCAATATAATATAAAGGTTCATGTGTTGACTGTACTCATCCGTTGAGATTAGTCATGTGTTGAACGAATATTTTTATAATAAAAATTACATCTTTATCAATATAATATAAAGGTTCATGTGTTGACTGTACTCATCCGTTGAGATTAGTCATGTGTTGAACGAATATTTTAATAATAAATATTACATCTTTATCAATATAATATAAAGGTTCATGTGTTGACTGTACTCATCCGTTGATATTAGTCATGTGTTGAACGAATATTTTAATAATAAATTTTACATCTTTATCAATATAAAATAAAGGTTCATGTGTTGACTGTACTCATCCGTTGAGATTAGTCATGTGTTGAACGAAATATCTTAACAAAAATAGTCACACGTGGACGGTACTCATTCGTTGAGATTAGTCGTGTGTTGACAAAAAGAAATATTTGAAATAGAATATATAAAGCCGTGTTGATTAGTGATGCGCCATTTTGACGCGAACGATATTAATATCGATTACATTCGGAAATGAATATATAACGATTTCGAAATGAATTGAATATATAACGATTTCGAAATGAATTGAATATATAACGATTTCGAAATGAATTGAATATATAACGATTTCGAAATGAATTGAATATATAACGATTTCGAAATGAATTGAATATATAACGATTTCGAAATGAATTGAATATATAACGATTTCGAAATGAATTGAATATATAACGATTTCGAAATGAATTGAATATATAACGATTTCGAAATGAATTGAATATATAACGATTTCGAAATGAATTGAATATATAACGATTTCGAAATGAATTGAATATATAACGATTTCGAAATGAATTGAATATATAACGATTTCGAAATGAATTGAATATATAACGATTTCGAAATGAAATGAATATATAACGATTTCGAAATGAATTGAATATATAACGATTTCGAAATGAATTGAATATATAACGATTTCGAAATGAATTGAATATATAACGATTTCGAAATGAATTGAATATAAAACGATTTCGAAATGAATTGAATATATAACGGATTTGATTTCAATTGAATATATAACGGATTTGATTTCAATAGAAAACGAAACGAATTTGATTTGAATAGAAAATGAATTTGAATCGAATAGAAAACCAATTTGAATTGAATTGAATTGAAAACGAATTCAAATTGAATTGAAAGCGAATTGAAATGAATTCAAATTGAATTGAAATTTGATTTGAATTGAAATGAATTTTAAAAAGAATTTATAAGGAAAAATTCAATTTTGATTTGAATTGAAATAGAAGTTGAAATGTTTTTGAAACGAATTTAAAAACCATATATAAAATTCGTTTTAAATAGAAATCGACGAAATATATATTATATATATATTATATATAATATAATGGCCTGAATAGAACGCGCCGCGCCGCGGTAGTTCGTGAATTTCGACCATTTATTTCAAACGGACATTACGGGAGATCCAACCGTCGGATTCTCCTAAAACCGGAACCATTGGGTTCGTATCGAAAAGAGCTTTCTAACGAATATTTGAAATTTGAAATCTAACGGTTGGATTTGGAGATACGTCCAAATCAAATTCGAAAAAGGTCGCTGTAAGTGCAGTTCGATGGCCATTGTTGGAAATCGACTGTACGGGCCTTGATAAAATTATTAAAAATAGTAATAATTTGCGTAAAATCATAAGAAATGATTTGGGAAAAATTGGGATGAAAAACCCCATATTTGATAAGATAAAAATGGTTTTTTATCGAAATGAACTAGTTTGAACTCAATTTAAAACCCGAATTGTTTTTAAATAAATAAATTAATTTTAAAAAGAGGTTTTAAATAATCAAAATTCCTAATATATTCGATTTGAATTGAACTAGAATGTGATCTGGGTTTATCGTGAACTGTGTTTTAAATAACACTAGTTCTTTTACCCGATAACAAATAGAATGTGATTTGGGTTTGTCGTGAACTGTGTTTTAAATAACACCTAGTTCTTTAACCCAGTAAAAGGAGTTCTAACGAATCTGCAATTAGGTTGAAATGTGAATCTATAATCTAAATTATCAAATTTAGAAATGAGCGAGAATGGAGTATCTCCAGTTTTGCTCCAAAGCGATAGTTAAATCTTTAATTAGATTTGAACGTGAAATGGTAATTAATTTTACCGATAACACCACGGTGTTAGATATGGAGTATTACCAGTTTTGCTTCATGGGATGAATAGGTTGGGATTGGGAAATAAAATAAATAATTACTTCGGTGTGGTTCGCTAATCTCGACTAGTTTAGAAAAACCATAATTTGGTTTGAAACGACATCCAAAGAAAAATTACAGAATAAATTTTAAAGAATTTATCTTGGATAAAATTAATGGAAACCTTTCCCTAAGAATGTGGAATTTAGGAACTAGCTGTAGGTTGGCTAAGAAGAATGGTTTCCTGGGTATTGATCTGATGTTGGTTTCGGCCTTCGGGGTTAATGTTTAGGAAATTGTTCTCTTGCTAATTTGCGGTTAGTGACTAATGAATTGGAATGAGGCGTATGTTGTGTTTGTGTAACATTTGTTTTTAATATACGCGGGTTGTTCGGAAAGGCCGGGTTTACACCCATTCTGAATAATCGATTCGACGATATGTCGAAGATGAAGACGGTGGTCGAAGACCGGAAGTCTTCACATCGTTTGGATAATTACTGACGATCCTGGTTGGGCTGTACACCCAAGAGGATGGAAATAGTTGGTGGTCGTCCAGACGTACTTGGAGATGGATGGATATGCGAGGAAAGTGCCTCCGGTTTCGTTCAGACCCAGAACGGACTTGAAAATGGATTGTGTGTCTGACACTGGATTTTATTCTGTGTTGATTGATTTCTATTAAATATACATCTGTTTGGCGACGGAGAATTTATTCTTTTGCTTAACGCCCTTCTCTGAGACGTACGAGCTTAGAGGTTGTATATCGATGGACATCAGTCGCATGGCATGAATTGCCTGTGTGGCACGCTAAGATGCAATGATCAAGGCTTCTGTTGAAAAGCAAAGTCTTGTGGTTGATGATCAAAGCACGGCCTCTGTGGCGTAGCTTTGTGTACAACGTGAATTCGCGAGCCTCACACCTCGGTATGAGTTAAAAACGGGATACGGACCGCTGGGAGAGCACGACGTTTCTTTCTAGCTTTGGTGGTGTCAGTGACTTACCAGCCCTGACATTTATATACTTTTCACCTTTGTGGTTGTTGGAATGAGGCGCCTCGATTATAGGTCTGTAAGGACCGGGAAACGTGTGTTCAGGAATAACCAATCCTCTAACGTAAGTGAGGACCGGCCTAGCCGCATCCAGGGTTGCCTAGAGTGTGTAACCCGGAGGCATTTGCTAGAGTGTCTCGAACGCGGAGAGGAGCTTGCCCCTTGCCTCGACTCATGACGGAAATCCAATTTCCAATACGTGTATTGCGGTTTTAATTGTAGAACTAGTATGGCGACATGATAGATGGTACCCATGCCGCCTATGATTTTTATTTATGATTGAAATTGTTTTGACACTATACACTTATTATAGTATCAAATGATTTGTTTTAAACGTACCAAGCATGTTTGGCTATTATAAGGGAAAACCCTATTCTCCGGCTTGCGTTGCATTGTGTGATGGGACCTGGGTCTTATAATAGCTTCATTTTTCGAAAAAACATTGCGTTGTTTATTCCATGCACTGGTATTCTTGGGAGGAAACCCGTTCCGTGTTATACGGCGTGGTCCCTTGAATTACTTTCTTTTAAAATAAAGTTTTACATAACTGTTTTAGTTCTCACACCAGTCACATGACTGACCTGGAGTTTATTGTTTCAACCTAAACTCTGGGTGCCCCTATTTTCCGCACGGGCAGCTAGTAGTTTTGGTTTTGCAGATTTATATTCACAGGATCCTGGTTTACAGCTGGAATGATATCCGGAAAGCTCTGTATCCGTATATCACCTTCAGTTGTGCTTTGTATTATTTTCCGCTGCTATGTAATTTATTGTAATCTCTGATAATTTCTGTGTAATATTTATTCATTTATACTCTGTATATTCTTGTAATCTGATGCATTGTTGTAATATACAATGAAATGTTCTCCCGTATGCGTTCTATTTTGTCCTGTCCTCAAACGATCAAGGGTTTCGAACGGTCTAGATCGGTTTAACGACTGATTCGGATCGAGCGAAATTCCCGGTCGTCACACACAGTGATTCCACTGCATTGATTCATAGCTACTAATCCTTTGCTATGTCCACTCTGCCCTATGGAATGATGAAACCTCCACTGCACTGGCTCATAGCCTTGCAATGATCACTCTACCCCATGAAGTCATGACAACTTCACTGCACTGATCCATAACCAATATCAGTCTTTCCGTGGTGAGTCAAAGCGATAGACATCGATAACCCCTTTGCACACATCCCACAGCAAAGTCCAATTCATGAAGTTAACTCGGTGGTTCTCATCTGGATCTTGATCAGCTCGTGACACACACCTTGTCATCCTTTCCCGGTCCAGCTCGTGACCTGTGGTTCGTGCTCCTCGCTCCTGCTCGTGATGGTGGGACCCATCCGGTTGGTGGTGCTTGTCTGGGTCCAGTTCACGGCTTCTGCTCTTTGGTACTTCGGTCCGTGGTCATCAGGTAGGTGCTCCACGATTGGTTCATGAGGATGCTTCTTTGGCGGCTCGTGGAAGGGGTCGGCTTGTGACAGAAGGGTGCTTCACGAATAGAAATGACCAATTTCCTACAACTTTTTCCGGCAAGCTATTTACGCCATACGACGGCGTTTACGACCATTCTAACTTTTCTAAACAATCACAAATCATTCCAAATAGTCATAGCAACATGTATAATCGACAATAAACACCAAAATAATAAGTTAACATGATAAAGATGGATCAAACATACCCAAAACTCATGTTTTTCCTTAATCATGCGTAAGCATAACTAATGATAGGATTAGCAAAACATGTCCAAATTAACCCAAATTTCTTACAGAGGTATAAAATAATATTTTAAAATTTCTAAATATTTTTCTAGAATTTAATCATGTATAATTTTGTTAACTAACACTAATTACCCCTAATTAGCCGTAATTAGTGAAAACAATGCAAATCACTCACCTTAGCCATATCAAATCTGAAAACACCACTGTTTGGGTCGAATTCTAATGCCTAGCAGCAGCTCCAACTCTGATTTGGTGTTATTTCTCCTTGATTTGATGTAGATTAGCTTAATCCTTTATTAGAGAGCGATTTAGGATGAAATTAGAAGGTGGAGGCCACTGTTAGGGTTTCTAAGAGGTAAATGGCGGCTAGAAAACTGAAATAGAATGAAAACCTAACTCATTTCAGCCTCCCCATAACCCTAATCCTGAAATGGGTTATGGGCCCAATTGCTAATTACCCTAATCAGCCCACTTAAGTAGTTTTTCATCTTTTAAACCTTAATTCAGCCACATCTCCCAAACGATAAGTCCATTTGATTAATGTGACCACTCTACGGAAAGGTAAACCATCATATGGATCTAATGGAAGTAGTTTAAGGTCAAAACTCCTTACCAATCAAAAGTTATAGGCGAAACAAGATTCACTAGGGGCAAAACGGTCATTTAAAAATCGACAAAAATCGTGAACATGGAAAATGACCCCAATAGTCGTTCCCCAAAGTTACACGACCATACGACCTCATATGAAAAAGAAATAAATATTCTACGATCCTTCGATATGTAGAATGCGGGTCATTACACTCTCCCCTCCTTAAGAAATTTTTCCCCCGAAATTCCTTAACCAAAAACATACAAAGGTGTTCAGCATGCCCAACAGTCATTCACAAACAATCAAACATACACAATAAGCACAACAAGCCTGCACTAGCATACGGTCTACTAACAAGGGAAGAAACTATCGCTATTAAAATCTTACCAGGCAAAGAGTTCTGGATGCGATTCACTTATGCTCTCCTCTGTTTCCCAAGTATAGTCACTTTCATTTTCGCCCCATTGAACCTTGACCAGTTTCACCGCCTTCCTTCGAAGTTGCTTCGTATTGCTCTCGACAATACGGATCGGTTTTGTAATGACCCGCATTGGCTAAGGTATTATAATTAATTTATTTGATTATTTATAAGGTGATTAAAAGGATTTATTGGTCGGGGAATTAAATAATGGTTAATATTTAATTAAAATTAAATAATTAAATAGTATATTTAATTCTGAAATAATCTAAATTTGACTGAAATAACGATATGGGTGAATTGGATCATCCATGATATTTAATTCAGTTTGGAATTTAATTTGAATAACGAATATATTATATGAACGACAGTTTGAACGTATAATTATATTATAATTAAAATCGAGCTTGAAATGGCGCCGCAGTTCGTAAATTGGCGATTCGAACTTCAACTGAATGTACAGGATTCGTTTCAAATCGGATTTCTGTGAAACAAGAAACGTGTGGAGCTGGTGGAGTATATCTTTCTAATGGAAGAGAAAAATCAGGATTTCGTCGTGTAGATTTTGAGATATGTCCAAATCAAATTTTAAAATAGTCGCTATAGAATCGTTTATCGACCGTAATGGTTTATTTGATATAACTAGAGACCGGATTTGAATTTAGACTAGGTTCTCTTAGGAAATAGTGATAATTTAATTTTTTAGAATTTTATGGTAATTTTTAATTAATTAAATGAGCAACTTTTTATTGGGAGTATTTCGCACCCTGTAATCAACATTTCGGGGTTTCACAGAATAAGTTAATATACTGATATTATTATATCTCTGGGACCATGGCGCACTGCTTAACACACTGGTATGTTTTATTCTGTCTATGGGAGTTCGTAAAACAAAAAGGTATATGTTTATGTATATGCATACTGGCAAAGTTGTTATACATAAATAATTCGAACAGAAAGAAATATGAATGGCAGAGAGGAATGCCACGCTGCTGGTTGATCAACCAGAATATCATACCGACTTAAATACGCCACGATACTTGTGATTTTTCCACCCACGTGCCCACTTCAAACATCACAACTGAACAATATAAATACTCCAACCCTTAAAACTAAATTCCTTTTCTCCAAACAAAAATATCAGCCGTCGTTCTCTTCTCAACAAGAAAACGTGAGATCCTCCTCTTCAATAAATCAAAGAAAAACAGTATAAAAATCTATAAATCTTTTTACCCATAGATTCACAATCCTTATCTGTTTCTTCTCAATTCTATACTCGTTTGGCCGTGAGCAATGAGATCGCGTTCGTGCTCAAAGTTGCAGCAGCAATCTAGGGTTGTAAATCCCGTTAGATAGAAGAGGTGATTCAAGTGTTGGTGATTTGTCTTGGGTTTATAGCATCAAATGGAAGTTGTGGGGAAACGTTGGGTCGTTTCCGTGAATGAAATTGTCGATCAACTCCTGGAGCACAGTCGTATTCGACGCGTTGATTCCTGGAGTGAACAAGGAGCGATGGATGTTTATTTGCTGGAGGTCGCGGCGGAGAACGAGACTAGAATGGTGATGTCAGGTTTGGCAAAATGATGATGGAGGTGGTGTACTAATGAGTTTCGAGCCAGGAAGTGCTCTGTTGCAGGCAAGATACATATGACGAGGTGGAGTATGGTATGTAAGGTGTGTGCTGCCACGTCGGTGAAGGGTGTACTGTGAGAGTTAAGGCGGAAATTCATGTTTTTGTGATTTAAGTGAGCTGCAGTATTTCGTGAAACATGGATTGTTTAAGGATTATGAAGTATACTTGGTGTATGGGATTTAGCAGTATATATATATGGGGAGGACAAAGAAATACGTAAATATCAGGATGGGAACAATGTTTCTGAAACAGTGCATGTCATTTTCTTTGAACGTAAGAACAACGAGATGGCAAGCAAAGAATGGGGCAAGATGGGAGCACCAGCATTCACGTGAACAGTAAGAAGGGATTGTTTTTTTCAGGATGAACAGTTTGTATTGGGGATGAAGAACGTGGCAAAGGATGAGGTATACGGGTTCTAAGGTGAAACCATGGTGAGTACTTTCTCAATAGAAATGGTGAATACAAAGGGGACGTGTTAATATAGCAGCACGGTTTTTGGACAGAAGTGAATTAAAGAAATAAAAGTCGGTTGTTCAAAACCTTTGACAAAGAAATGAGTGGGTCGTTTAAATCTAAAACAAAAGGGGTAATTAGACTTATATTCTTTAATCATGGAAATTAAATAGTTTAATTAAATTGTAAAGCTTATTTTGTTAATATCTGTGTGGCGCAAGGTCCGAATGGAGCTAGACCAACTCCGTTAGCACCGTGGCGACGAACAATACATTCTGGAAATGACTGGGGGTGGATTCGAGCTCGTTACAATTTATTGCAAAATAAATTGTCCGTCTGAAAACAGACGCAAACCGTTATTTAACGGTTAACGCGCCAATGTGAGTAAATCTCACCAACTCTGAACAGTTTATAATTTCATGTTGTATTTTTAGAACTGTTAGAAATTGCCTTATTGACTGTGTGTTGAATGTTTGATTGAACTACTAGTCAGTTAGTTAAATTTCTATATTGATTTTGTTTAACAGAATATATCATATGGAACTGAAAAGTGATGTTATCTATATTGTTAACATTTGTGATGCAGGGAAACAGGTTGGAGGAATCCAGCTGGATTCCTCAACATTTATTTTTACTGTGATTCATATATTGTGATATATTATGTGATATATAATCTGTTGTCGATTATATGTGTTTGGACGATTTTGATCATCGTGATTTGATATGTTGAATACCATAACATACCGAATGTTGATAAAGGAATATTTTCAAAGTGTATTTTGAAAATGAATTATTTATATAAAATCGATGGGTTTTATATAGAAAAGGAAAAAGATTTTTATAAAAGAAATAATTATAAAATCAAAGGATAAGTTAGAATAAAAGGAAATCATTTGTAAAGTGAAGAACCGTTACTAAAATTAAATCTTTATAAATGAATAGTTTATTCGAAAAGGAGTAAATCGAATATAGTTATTCGAATAGAAACAAAGGAGTTAATCGATGTTAGTTTAATCGATTAGAGTTAAAGCAAAGGAGTTAATCAAATATAGTTTATTCGAATAGAAAGTAAAAGGAGTTAATCGAATATAGTTTATTCGAAGAAAGAAAAAGGAGTTATTGAATATAGTTTATTCGAAAGGAGTTAAGTGAAATGAGTAAATCAATAGCATTATTCAAATAGAGTTAATCCAATAGTGTTAGTCCAATAGAGTAAATTGATAAGGGTTAATCAAATAGAGTTAAGTGAAAAGAGTCAATCGAATATAGCTATTCGAGGAGGGTTAAGTAAGGAAGATAGTAAAAGGAATATAAAGTGAACTTTGCCTATTTCAAAGTTAGATTAAGGTCTGAGAGGTAGTTCTACCCCCAACTTGATTGGCTTTGTTTTTAACTAAGGAATAGTTAAGGTTCGGCAGTAAAGGAAATGGTTTGAGTTGGCATCGCGATGGTTTGTTTAAACATCTGTCTAAGTCCAATGAAGAAGCTTTGGAAATGTTTTTTTCCAAATAAGGAACCAGAAATGTTTTCTAATAAAGAAAACAAGAAATGGAAATGTTTTCCATTGTTAATAACCTATATTTTCCAAATTTAGTAAATAAGAAAATATTGAATATAGGGAAACAGGAGATAAGTAAATTAATGAAATAAAAAGATAAATGTTGAATAATGTTTGATCGATATAAATTTCTGTTTGGAAATAATATCATTGTTTGCACACCTGTTTTTCTTTGATAGTTAAATCACAGACTATCGAAGTTTTGACCATTTTAACGTTGTTAATATGGAGAGACCGGTTGGATTATTATCCAAAGAACCACTCTGTATTGGCATAAGCGTTGCGAATCATATATGCCAAAGGAAATTGAAGACGGAGTTATGCAAGGGCTATCCTGTTTACAGAATAGTGCCTTCGGTTCATCCTGTTCCTGGATGACGAGTATGGACGGATGTCTGACAGAGTATTTCCAGACGATCACGTATATTGATTTCTCCAACCGTACCAAGAGTGGAAGCGGAGAAGGAAACTTCTTTTAGCTAACACATAATGTATGGTTGAGGACGTCAATCGGTGATTTGATGGATTTGACGATGTGGCATTCAAAGTGAATCTGGTGTGATGATAAAGCGTAGCTTCTTGCCTCATCAACCGATAAATGACAGAAATCGGGCAGGTAGCATGGCTAAGTCGGTCGCACCGAAGTAGGGTGTATATCACCTGATCTAGAGTTTCATTTACTTCTAAAAATCTATTGTTGATGCTGTCCCATTCGGGAAACGGTTGCTGATCCCAGCCGTTGGTGATATACATTCGATACACTCAAGCGAAATGAGTGGTCGGTCATGTGTGGCCGGGTTGCAAGATGTTCTTGTTGAACCCAGTGTATTCCTTTCTAGAAGTACACTAGCGAAAGGTGGTTCCATACCTTGTCATAGTTGGAAATCCATTACCCAATACGTGCTTGCGGTTTTGATTATATACAATATATGTAGAACGTGAGATGAAAGCGTTTCTGCTAGATGATAATATATACTGTGATTGATAGGCATTATTATAATATCAAAAGGTTTTTGATATAAAGTTATTTTGGATTCTCATAAGGGAAAAACCCGTTCCGTTATGCGGCGTGGTCTTATGAGATATCGTTTACTTGTTCGAACTGTTTTTAAACTGTTTTACTCATACCAGTCCCATGACTGACCCGGAGTTTATTTTGTCGTTTTCCCTCAACTCTTGGGTGCCTAAATTTATATGGGCAGTCAAGTAGTCGGGATTTTACAGATATACTGGAAGAGCTGGAGCAGGAGGCTTCAGGATCATATAGCTATAGTTTATTTCCGCTGTGTTGTAAGTATTGTACTCTGATAATGTATTGTATACATATAATGATTTATTTCAAGGATATGTTATCTATTATATGTTATTCGTTCCGCTGTGAGATTCGTGTTACTCTGAGGTTGTGTTCTTCTTCTTCTATTCTAAGTTTCTATCTTATTTTTCCTCACCCTCTAATTTCTTTCACTAATTACCAGGATTTTTCGATGTTTTGGTTATCGACATCGTGTTTATGTCGATAACCAAAGTCGCTAAAAATCCGGGTCATTACAGTTGGCATCAGAGCCAGGTTAATTGATTAACTTGGCTCTGTGGCGTGACTCGGTAAAGATAGGGTTAGTAATACCCTAGATTGAGTTGAGTGTATATATACGAGTGAACGTATTTTTTATTGATATAAAAAAATTGTTTTATATTGTGGAGATTTATTGGTTGAGTTGTTTATGGGTTCTGGTCGATCAGTTTGATCCACTATATCGGTAGGAATTACTAAACACTCGAATACGATGGGTCGTCACGATATGTTTTGAAAAGTGGGTAAATTAAAATAAGTTTACCCAAGGTATATCTTGATATAGAGAAGATATATATATCAAAATTATAATATATTGGATATATTGGTTGTTATTATAATCGAGTAAGATTATAAATTAAATGGTTGTGTAAATAGCCAATCAGAATTCATATAAGTAGAATACGTGAAATCAGATGAGTTAAATCTGAAATTTAAACTAGAAATGGAGTTAAAACTCTGGAGAGTTGGATAAGTGTTTGTAAATGGATTTGGATTAAAGGTAAGGAAAATTTAAGATCCTGGGAGATTTTAAATTGTTTTACAAGCAGTGTGAATTATATTTTGAAATGAATTTCAAAGTGGAAATGTTTAGAAATGGTTTTATAGTATTGAACTCACTTCGATCGCTGGAAAATAGATTCTGATGATGACAGCTACATCATCAGTATTCATTTTCGAGTTGTAAGTGGCGAATTACTACCAGAGTGAAACGACCCGAACTTCCCCGATCTCCGAAGAGAAGAGAAAGGACGAATTGTTTTGAGAACACGACAAAATAGAACGCATACAAAAGAACATTTCACTGTATATGACAACAATGCATCAGATTACAAGAATATACAGAGTATGAATAAATATTACACAGAAATATCAGAGATTTAAATTACATTTAAATACATAGCAGCGGAAAATAATACAATACACAACTAGAAGAGATATACGGATACAAAGATTTCCGGATATCGTTCCAGCTGTAAAACAGGATCCTGTGAATATAAATCTGCAAAACCAAAACTACTAGCTGCCCGTGTCAAAATAAGGGCACCCAGAGTTTAGGTTAAAACAATAAACTCCAGGTCAGTCATGGGACTGGTGTGAGAACTAAAACAGCTAATAATCTTTATTTTAAAGTTAGGTAAATCAAGGGACCACGCCGTATAACACGGAACGGGTTTCCTCCCAAGAATACCAGTGCATAATACAAACAGCGCAATGCTAAATAGAGAAAAATGAAGCTGTTATAAGACCCAGGTCCTATCACACAATGCAACGCAAGCCGGGGGATAGGGTGTTCCCTTATAACAGCCAAAGAATGCTTGATATGTTTAAAAGAAATCATTTATACTATTATAAGTGTATAGTGTATAAAACAACTTCAAATTATAAGTATCAATCATAGGCGGCATGAATGCCCCATACCACTATGTCGCCATATATAAGTTTACAATCAAAACCGCAAGACGTCGTATTGGAAGTTGGGTTATCATTTATGGTATGAACCGAGGCTAGGGGCAAGATCCTCACCGATTCGAGACGCTCTAGTCCGTGTCTCAGGCAAGCGCGCAGGCAAGCCATGGAGCGACAGGGTCGGTCCACCGATGTGGATTATTATGCCTGAACACTACGTTTCCCCAACCTATGGGGTGTAAGTCTGGTCCGTCTGCCGACCAGAATGCATCGGCCGAAACCGATATAACCGAGGCGCCTCGCAACAGCAACAACCACATAAGTCAAACTCGTCAGAGCGTGTAAAACCATTGACGCCACTTCTAACTAGAAAGAAACGCATGCCCTCCCTGAGGTCCGTCTCCCGTTTTTGGTTCATACCGGGTGTGAAACTCGCGAAGTAAACATTACACAAAGCTACGCCACAAAGGCCGTGCTTCGATCATCAACCACAAGACTTTGCTTTTCAACAGAAGCCTTGATCATTTGCCACTTAGGCATGCCACACAGGCAATTCACTCCATGCGATTGATATCCATCAATATATAACCCCTGAGCTCGTACGTCTCAGAGAAGGGCGTTAAGCAAGAGAATAAATTCTCCGCCGCCAAACCGATATATATTTAATAGAGATCAATCACACGGACTAAAATCCAATGTCAGACACACAGTCCATTTACAACTCCGTTCTGGGGCTGAACGAAACCGGAGGCACCTAGTACCCCGCATATCCATCGATCTCCAAGTACGTCTGGACGATCACCAACTGTTTCCATCTTCTTGGGTGTACAGCCCAATCAAGATCATCAGTAATCACCCAAACGACGTGAAGACCTCCGGTCTTCGACCATCGTCTTCATCTTCGACTTATCGTCGTATCAGTTATTCAGAATGGGTTAAACCCGGTCTTTCCGAATAACTCGCGTATATTTTAAATAAGTGTTACACAAACACAACATACGCCTCATTCCAATTCATTAGTCACTAACCGTAAATTAATCAAGAGAATAATTCCCCAAATATTAACCCCGAAGGCCGAAACCAACATCAGATCAATATCCAGAAAACCATTCTGCTTGGCTAACCGACAGTTAGTTTCTAAATTTCACATTCATAGGGAAAGGTTCCCATTAATTTTATCCAAGATAAATTTCTTGAATTTATTCTTTAATCTATTTTTGAATATCAATTCAAACTAGTCGGGATTAGCGGACCTTACCGAAGTAATCATTTTTTTTAATTTCCCAATCCCAACCTATTCATCCCATGAAGTAAAACTGGTTATACTTCATATCTAACACCACGGTGTTATCGGTAAATTCAATTACCATTTCACGTTCAAATCTAATTAAAGATTTAACTATCATCTGGAGCAAAACTGGTGGTACTCCATTTTCGATCTTTTCAATCTAATTAAAGATTCATTAAAACTCCACTTAGTTTTAATCTTTAACTGGGTTAAAGAATCAGTGTCATTTAGAACACAGTTCACGATAAACCCAAAATCACATTCATAAATTATCGGGTTAAAGAACGAGTGTTATTTAAAACACTGTCCACGATAAACCCAAAAATCAATATCAATTCAATTCCAATTAAATATTATTTAATTGGTACACTTCATTAAATCTAAATAAAAAGATTTAATCTTTTCTCAACTGGGTTCAAGAACAGTGTTAGTGAAGACACCATTCACGACAAACCCAAATCACATTTGATATTCAATACAAGGCTCTGAATAGAAAAGATATCGACTTATATTCAATATCAAATTCTACGACTAACAAATGTCGTATTGGAAATAACGATATAAATATATACTTTCAAATTTCCATAACAACATCTGTATAATCACGAATTCCAACATCGAAATATTCTGAAGACAATTTCGATTCAAATCCACTCTAATGCAATCATTGGAAATTCTGGTTATTTTTAAAACCCTTTTCAAATTCAATTCAATTTCAATTCGAATTCATTTCTATTCAATTTCAATTCGAATTCATTTCTATTCAATTTCAATTCGAATTCGTTTATATTCGATTCTTTTCAAAATTTCAGATTTTGAAATCACTTTCGATATTCATTATAAAATGAATAAAACCGATATAAATATTGTTCACATCAAAATGGCGTCAATCTAATCAATACGGCTTCATATGTTCCTATTTTCAAATATTCTATTTCCAATATTTCTTTTTCAAATATTTCTATTTTAAAACTGGAATGAGACCCAACCGATTACCATATAATGTTAATTATATGGATTTTTCTACAACACATGTATATATCAACGATGAATAATCAACCATCATCCAAAGTGCATTCTACACTGTATAAGCATCAAATATAAATATTCAACGCTTATAACAGCCTGTCAATCAATCGATCGACATACAACTAAACAATCGGGATTAGTGTACGTCAAATATCATCCCAATACCCGTGTGGGGTTTCAAGCAATCAAACACAGATTTTTATTTGTGCAGTTGGGCGATGTGTTAAATTTATCGTCCCAATCAATGTCCTTCAAATAGGTGTTCATAAACAAACCGTCCGGTTTGTAAATGAATATTTATTTATTCACATTCACGTTAAAAATTATATTTTTAACGATCAAACTATTTTATTCAACCTATGAATATTCTATTCGGTTCATTTATTAAATAAAATGTTATCTTTATTTTTCTAACTTATTTTTAGGAAATTTCGGCGGCATAATGGCACGATACTAGAAACGGGACAAGGCCTAGCCTTATCCCCGGTCTAGTGAAGGCCCACGCCATTCACACATCAATCAAATTCAACAAACAACCAAATTCAAATCAAATCATCTAACCAATTTTGGCAATCAAACAAACAAGTCCATGGTCTGTGGACGATTGTGTCGGGTGCTACTAAACACCGTCTGCATCCTAGTATGTATATATAACTAGAAAATGAAATTGAAAGGTGAGAAATTCTCACAGAATAGCTAATCCAACGCCGCGACTCTTCATATGTAGGAAAACTTCACCATCTCTTCTTTCGTCACTTTTCACTGCCCGTATTCTCTACATATGTAAAAAATCACATTTTTACTTTGCTATTCAATATATAAAAATCATATTTTTACTTGTTCATTTCACAATAAAGATAATATTTTTATATGGTTCATCCCACAAGAAAGATCATATTTTTATATAATCTAATGTATATAAAGTCATATTTTTACCTCACTACACGTATAAAAATTATATTTTTAATATTCTTACATAAGTAAAAATAATATTTTTATATCTTTTATTATACAAAGATCAAATTTTTAATTTGCTACAAGTATAAAAATTATATTTTTAATCATCATACTTATATAAAAAAATCGTTTCTTTAAGTATTTAAAAGTCGTTCCTTTTATAATTAAAAACCAAACCTTTCTTGTTTTTAAAATCGTAACTTTTCATAAATATAAAAATCGAGCCTTTCCTTAATATAAAAATCTTACCTTACATTTAATCAAAACTGAAATTAAAATCAAAAATTTTAACTACATTACAGAAAATAAAATTAACAGGAAGGAAAAAGGAAAAGGGAAAAGAAAACGTACTGTATATGGGATTTTCCAGTCGGGAGGGGGGGTTATGGTGCTGGAGGCCGGAAGGGGAAGGGAGTGCGGCTCGGGTGGCTGCGGGTTGTCAGTGGGGCGATGGAGTTTGTTGGCGGTGGCAGGCGCTGCACGGTGGCTCTCAGGGGGTAGGGCTTGACGGAGGCGCGGTTTCCGATTGGAAGGGGGTTTTACGGGGGAAAAGGAGGAGGCGGTTAGATCGGAGGAGGGAGAGAAGGTGAGGGAGGGGTGGCGCGATCGCCTACCTCCGGCGGTGCAGCGCCAGGGGCGGCGGCTCCCTCCGCTCGCTCCGTTCCCCTTTCTTTTCATTTCTTTTTTTATTTTTTTTCTCCTGAGGAAATGAACGCGGGGGAAGAAAGAAAACAAGGGGGGTTATTGTAAAGTTTTTAATTAATTTATTTATTATATTATTTTTTCCACTTCAAATTGACTTTTCAAATTAACACTGATTCGAGCCCAATGACTGTCGTCCATAGCTAATTACACTCATTCCGAACCCGATGGGATATGTATCGCAAGCTGATTTGATCGTTTCGATCAGTTTTCGTTGAATTTACATTTAAATCACTATATTGAATTTTAAACGTACATTTCAAATTACCGGGGTCACATACTAACTCTAAAAATTCTCGAAAAATATTTTCTAGCTTCGTATTGACGATACGGTCCTAACAAAACTAGTTTCGTCGAATTCTGAGACCGTTAGAAAAATGGCCATTTTCCAGTCGATTAAAATCAACTGAAACTGGTCAAACGCGTTTTCCTTTGCCACGCTCACATATTGATTCGAAAAATTATGAAATTTGGAATCTAGCAATAATTTGACATCACGGACCCATCAAAAGTGGTTTCGTCGAAATCCGAGGTCATTTGCAAAATGTCCATTTTTAAGGGCCTGAATTCCATAGCGACTATTTAGAATTTTCAACTGGACATATCTTTTGATTCCCACTATGAAATTTTAATTTTCCGATTCGTTGGAAAGATATTCTCAATTAGATCCTAATGTTTTTGGTTTCGCTAAAATCCGGTTTGTTTTGCACCCGGTACATTCAATTGAAGTTGGAAATCGAATTATCGAACTACCGCGCCATTTTCAATTCTATTATAATTATATATAATTATTTATATTCTAACGACGACGTATATAATATATACGTTCGAATTATATTCAAAATAAATTTCTCGTTGATTTTATTTAAAATAATTCATTTAAATTAATCAAAATTCGCTAAAAATTGCCAAAATAAAAATTTTAAACTGGCCCAGATTTTCGGGTTGTTACAATCTCCCCTACTTAAAACTTTTCGTCCCCGAAAAGGAACAAAGTCGAAAGTGGTTTGATTAATCAACTCTACGTTCGATCTGGCTTCCATTCTCCAACTTTTCAGTTTCTGAGAATTTTCAAATTTTCAAAAATTTGGCTAACACCCTAAATTTTCGAAAAATTTCGTCATAACCTCCCCTGCACCGGGAGCCACGGGAAAATCCCGAAATTGCCATACAGGCCTTCTGATCTCAAAAAGAAAAAGAAAAAGCCAAGCGGCTAGCCAATAGGCTCATAAAATCATCATCACCCAAACAAAACAGTAAATTATAGTAAACATGTACCTATTTGTCGGGCAAACAAATTTTATTCTCTGCTCTAGCCTTCTTGCTATGACCTGTTCAATGTAAGCACATGTATATGCAAGCAAATGTGACCAATTTCCAATACAGATCAATATTTGGTACAATTAGGCATAATGGTTCAAAATTTAATTAATCAACCAATAATCAACAACACAACCATCAATCCATTAGTTGATTAGTTTTTGAAATTCATAATTTTGATATATATACAAAAATCAAATTTTTGATACCAAAACACAACAATAGGCCCTATCTATTTTTTGGTTCTCACACCAGTCTAATGGAGATATATAAATATCACATCTTCAAAACGCGAACATAAATTCTGATGATGATCGATCAATCATCAGAACCATCTCCGGGTGTCTAGAATGTGATTCTATATCTATCCAGTATATTAAAATTTCAAATACACGTTTGCAAGGCGTATATGCAAAATCTTTATATACTGGACTGTCCAAATCAATATAAACTAAATAATCAAATACGAATAATTGATTTTAAATTTTCAAAACAAAATTGTTTCCAATTGAAAAATATACCCTTCACACTCGTTCTAGGATACTACTGATCCCATCTCTAACGAGTCATTCTCATTGGATATTGCTAATCCAATATCTGATGAATTCTTTCGTATGGTTCTAATGTGCCTTGTTCTCTGAGCTTTGTAAACCAAAGCTCTAATACCACGATGAAACGACCCGAACTTCCCCGGTCTTCGAAGAGAAGAGAAAGGACGAATTGTTTTGAGAACACGACAAAATAGAACGCATACAAAAGAACATTTCACTGTATATGACAACAATGCATCAGATTACAAGAATATACAGAGTATGAATAAATATTACATAGAAATATCCGAGATTTAAATTACATTTGAATACATAGCAGCGGAAAATAATACAATACACAACTAGAAGAGATATACGGATACAAAGCTTTCCGGATATCGTTCCAGCTGTAAACCAGGATCCTGTGAATATAAATCTGCAAAACCAAAACTAATAGCTGCCCGTGTCAAAATAGGGCACCCAGAGTTTAGGTTAAAACAATAAACTCCAGGTCAGTCATGGGACTGGTGTGAGAACTAAAACAGGTAATAATCTTTATTTTAAAGTTAGGTAAATCAAGGGACCACGCCGTATAACACGGAACGGGTTTCCTCCCAAGAATACCAGTGCATAATACAAACAGGGCAGTGCTAAATAGAGAAAAATGAAGCTGTTATAAGACCCAGGTCCTATCACACAATGCAACGCAAGCCGGGGGATAGGGTTTTCCCTTATAACAGCCAAAGAATGCTTGATACGTTTAAAAGAAATCATTTGATACTATTATAAGTGTATAGTGTATAAAACAACTTCAAATCATAAGTATCAATCATAGGCGGCATGAATGCCCCATAACACTATGTCGCCATATATAAGTTTACAATCAAAACCGCAAGACGTCATATTGGAAGTTGGGTTATCATTTATGGTATGAACCGAGGCTAGGGGAAAGATCCTCACCGATTCGAGATGCTCTAGTCCGTGTCTCAGGCAAGCGCGCAGGAAAGCCTTGGAGCGACAGGGCTGGTCCACCGATGTGGATTATTATGCCTGAACACTACGTTTCCCCACCCTATGGGGTGTAAGTCTGGTCCGTCTGCCGACCAGAATGCATCGGCCGAAACCGATATAACCGAGGCGCCTCGCAACAGCAACAACCACATAAGTCAAACTCGTCAGGGCGTGTAAAACCACTAACGCCACTTCTAACTAGAAAGAAACGCATGCCCTCCCTGAGGTCCGTCTCCCGTTTTTGGTTCATACCGGGTGTGAAACTCGCGAAGTAAATGTTACACAAAGCTACGCCACAAAGGCCGTGCTTCGATCATCAACCACAAGACTTTGCTTTTCAACAGAAGCCTTGATCATTTGCCACTTAGGCATGCCACACAGGCAATTCACTCCATGCGATTGATATCCATCAATATATAACCCCTGAGCTCGTACGTCTCAGAGAAGGGCGTTAAGCAAGAGAATAAATTCTCCGCCGCCAAACCGATATATATTTAATAGAGATCAATCACACGGACTAAAATCCAATGTCAGACACACAGTCCATTTACAACTCCGTTCTGGGGATGAACGAAACCGGAGGCACCTAGTACCCCGCATATCCATCGATCTCCAAGTACGTCTGGACGATCACCAACTGTTTCCATCTTCTTAGGTGTACAGCTCAATCAAGATCATCAGTAATCACCCAAACGACGTGAAGACCTCCGGTCTTCGACCATCGTCTTCATCTTTGACTTATCGTCGTATCAGTTATTCAGAATGGGTTAAACCCGGTCTTTCCGAATAACTCGCGTATATTTTAAATAAGTGTTACACAAACACAACATACGCCTCATTCCAATTCATTAGTCACTAACCGTAAATTAATCAAGAGAATAATTCCCCAAATATTAACCCCGAAGGCCGAAACCAACATCAGATCAATATCCAGAAAACCATTCTGCTTGGCTAACCGACAGTTAGTTTCTAAATTTCACATTCATAGGGAAAGGTTCCCATTAATTTTATCCAAGATAAATTTCTTGAATTTATTCTTTAATCTATTTTTGAATATCAATTCAAACTAGTCGGGATTAGCGGACCTTACCGAAGTAATCATTTGTTTTAATTTCCCAATCCTAACCTATTCATCCCATGAAGTAAAACTGGTTATACTTCATATCTAACACCACGGTGTTATCGGTAAATTCAATTACCATTTCACGTTCAAATCTAACTAAAGATTTAACTATCGTCTGGAGCAAAACTGGTGGTACTCCATTTTCGATCTTTTCAATCTAATTAAAGATTCATTAAAACTCCACTTAGTTTTAATCTTTAGCTGGGTTAAAGAATCAGTGTCATTTAAAAAACAGTAACGAGTGTTATTTAAAACACTGTCCACGATAAACCCAAAAATCAATATCAACTCAATTCCAATTAAATATTATTTAATTGGTACACTTCATTAAATCTAAATAAAAAGATTTAATCTTTTCTCAACTGGGTTCAAGAACAGTGTTAGTGAAGACACCATTCACGACAAACCCAAATCACATTTGATATTCAATACAAGGCTCTGAATAGAAAATATATCGACTTATATTCAATATCAAATTCTACGACTAACAAATGTCGTATTGGAAATAACGATATAAATATATATCTTTCAAATTTCCATAACAACATCTGTATAATCACGAATTCCAACATCGAAATATTCCGAAGACAATTTCGATTCAAATCCACTCTAATGCAATCATTGGAAATTCTGGTTATTTTTAAAACCCTTTTCAAATTCAATTCAATTTCAATTCGAATTCATTTCTATTCAATTTGAATTCATTTCTATTCAATTTCAATTCGAATTCATTTATATTCAATTCTTTTCAAAATATCCGATTTTGAAATCACTTTCGATATTCATTATAAAATGAATAAAATCGATATAAATATCGTTCACGTCAAAATGGCGTCAATCTAATCAATACGGCTTCATATGTTCCTATTTTCAAATATTCTATTTCCAATATTTCTTTTTCAAATATTTCTATTTTAAAACTGGAATGAGACCCAACCGATTACCATATAATGTTAATTATATGGATTTTTCTACAACACATGTATATATCAACAACGATGAATAATCAACCATCATCCAAAGTGCATTCTACACTGTATAAGCATCAAATATAAATATTCAACGCTTATAACAGCCTGTCAATCAATCGATCGACATACAACTAAACAATCGGGATTAGTGTACGTCAAATATCATCCCAATACCCGTGTGGGGTTTCTAGCAATCAAACACAGATTTTTATTTGTGCAGTTGAGCGATGTGTAAAATTTATCGTCCCAATCAATGTCCTTCAAATAGGTGTTCATAAACAAACCGTCCGGTTTGTAAATGAATATTTATTTATTCACATTCACGTTAATAATTATATTTTTAACGATCAAACTATTTTATTCAACCTATGAATATTCTATTCGGTTCATTTATTAAATAAAATGTTATCTTTATTTTTCTAACTTATTTTTAGGAAATTTCGGCGGCATAACGGCACGATACTAGAAACGGGACAAGGCCTAGCCTTATCCCCGGTCTAGTGAAGGCCCACGCCATTCACACATCAATCAAATTCAACAAACAACCAAATTCAAATCAAATCATCTAACCAATTTTTGCAATCAAACAAACATGTCCATGGTCTGTGGACGATTGTGTCGGGTGCTACTAAACACCGTCTGCAAAATGAAATTGAAAGGTGAGAAATTCTCACAGAATAGCTAATCCAACGCCGCGACTCTTCATATGTAGGAAATCTTCACCATCTCTTCTTTCGTCACTTTTCACTGCCCGTATTATCTACATATGTAAAAAATCACATTTTTACTTTGCTATTCAATATATAAAAATCTTATTTTTACTTTTTCATTTCACAATAAAGATAATATTTTTATATGGTTCATCCCACAAAAAAGATCATATTTTTATATAATCTAATGTATAAAAGTCATATTTTTACCTCACTACACGTATAAAAATTATATTTTTAATACTCTTACATAAGTAAAAATAATATTTTTATATCTTTTATTATACAAAGATCAAATTTTTAATTTGCTACAAGTATAAAAATTATATTTTTAATCATCATACTTATATAAAAAATCGTTTCTTTAAGTATTTAAAAGTCGTTCCTTTTATAATTAAAAACCAAACCTTTCTTGTTTTTAAAATCGTAACTTTTCATAAATATAAAAATCGAGCCTTTCCTTAATATAAAAATCTTACCTTACATTTAATCAAAACTGAAATTAAAATCAAAATTTTAACTACATTACAGAAAATAAAATTAACAGGAAGGAAAAAGGAAAAGGGAAAAGAAAACGTATTGTATATGGGATTTTCCAGTCGGGAGGGGGGGTTGTGGTGCTGGAGGCCGGAAGGGGAAGGGAGTGCGGCTCGGGTGGCTGCGGGTTGTCAGTGGGGCGATGGAGTTTGTTGGCGGTGGCAGGCGCTGCACGGTGGCTCTCAGGGGGTAGGGCTTGACGGAGGCGCGGTTTCCGATTGGAAGGGGGGTTTTTACGGGGGAAAAGGAGGAGGCGGTTAGATCGGAGGAGGGAGAGAAGGTGAGGGAGGGGTGGCGCGATCGCCTACCTCCGGCGGTGCAGCGCCAGGGGCGGCGGCTCCCTCCGCTCGCTCCGTTCCCCTTTCTTTTCTTTTTATTTTTTATTTTATTTTCTCCTGAGGAAATGAACGCGGGGGAAGAAAGAAAACGAGGGGGGTTATTGTAAAGTTTTTAATTAATTTATTTATTATATTTTTTTTCCACTTCAAATTGACTTTCAAATTAACACCGATTCGAGCCCAATGACTGTCGTCCATAGCTAATTACACCCATTCCGAACCCGATGGGATATGTATCGCAAGCTGATTTGATTGTTTCGATCAGTTTTCGTTGAATTTAAATTTAAATCACTATATTGAATTTTAAACGTACATTTCAAATTACCGGGGTCACATACTAACTCTAAAAATTCTCGAAAAATATTTTCTAGCTTCGTATTGACGATACGGTCCTAACAAAACTAGTTTCGTCGAATTCTGAGACCGTTAGAAAAATGACCATTTTCCAGTCGATTAAAATCAACTGAAACTGGTCAAACGCATTTTCCTTTGCCACGCTCACATATTGATTCGAAAAATTATGAAATTTGGAATCTAGCAATAATTTGACATCACGGACCCAACAAAAGTGGTTTCGTCGAAATCCGAGGTCATTTGCAAAGTATCCATTTTTAAGGGCCTGAATTCCATAGCGACTATTTAGAATTTTCAACTGGACATATCTTTTGATTCCCGCTATGAAATTTTGATTTTTCGGATTCGTTGGAAAGATATTCTCAATTAGATCCTAATGTTTTTGGTTTCGCTAAAATTCGGTTTGTTTTGCACCCGTTACATTCAATTGAAGTTTGAAATCGAATTATCGAACTACCACGCCATTTTCAATTCTATTATAATTATATATAATTATTTATATTCTAGCGACGACGTATATAATATATACATTCGAATTATATTCAAAATAAATTTCTCGTTGATTTTATTTAAAATAATTCATTTTAAATAATCAAAATTCGCTAAAAATTACTAAAATAAAAATTTTAAACTGGCCCAGATTTTCGGGTTGTTACACAGAGATACTGTTTTGAAATTGTTTTGGGAAAGAAAAGTTGTGTTGAATTTCAAAAATGGGATTTAAAATATAGAATTTGAATTTTTAAATAGATTCGAAATATTAACTTGTTTAAAAGAAATAAAACGAGAAGTTCCTTTATAAACGAAGTTTATAAATAGTTCTTTTATAAACGAAGTTTATGAATAAAGTGAAAAGAATTATCATTGGATAATTCAGAAATAAAAATACAAGTGTGAAATTGAAAGGGAAATCTATTTTCAAAAGGTAGAAATATCGATTTCAAAAGGAATTGAAATCGAGACTTATGTAAAGAATGAATAAAGAAAGTTTGAAAAGGAATTTGAATAAAGAAAGTTCAAACATAGAATGTAAATAAGAAAATTCAAATGGGATTTGAATATAGAAATTCAATTGGAATTTGAATAAAGAAGATTTAAATAATGGAAAATTGAATATAGAATTCATATAGAGTAATAATGAAATTTGAATAAAGAATATTCAAATAGAAGTGAAAATGAAATTTGAATAAAGAAGATTCAAATAGAATTGAAATTGAAATTGAAATTTGAATATAGAAGATTCAAATAGAATTGAAATGAAATTCAAATGTAAAATTTGAATAAGAGGTTTGAAATGAAATTCAAATATAGAATTTGAATAAGAGAATTGAAATGGAATTTGAATATAGGAAATTCAAATAGAATTGAAATGGAATTCAATTAGTTGACAAACAAGTTAAACTTATATTTGAATATGTATATTCAAATAAAAAGGTGAAATAGGTAAACCAGTTAATTAGCCATTAGTAAATGGATCTTGAATTAAAGTTGAACTTTAGATAAGTAAAGGGGACTGGTAAATTTATATTTGAAATCGGATATGAAACCTGAGTTTGAAAAAGTAGAATTTGATTAGTTTATAAGTAAGTTAAAATATATTTGAACATGTCATGTTCAAATATAAAAGTGAAATAGACTAAATAGTTAATTAACAAATTAATTAACGAATTTAATTGAAACGATCAAGTATAGTTAAAATAGATTGGGCAGGTATAAATATACATGAGATAGGTATGGAAAATGGTATGAAGGTATATAAATAGAATGCTCGACGAAAGGGTATGTATTAAATTCATATATGAGATTTTATGCGCCGTATCGGCTAGCCGCTTGGCTTTTTCTTTTGGATTGGTGAGGGCCATGGGAGGCTATTTGAAATATCCCGATGCTCCCAGTACAAAGGAAGTTATGGCGAAATTTTCCGGGAATTTAAGGAGTTAGAATATTTTTAAGATAATTTGATAGTTAGAAATCAACGTATCGATATATATATAGAAGTCGATAAGGAAACGAACTTAGAAATAGAATAGTAAAATTAAAAAGGAAGACTAAGAATAAAATCTCATAAGCATAAAAAGAGAAGGTGTATATGTGTTTCAAAGAGAATAAGTAGTTGTATGGTATTGATTAATCGAGTAAGTAGTCATACCTGTTTCGACGTTATAAATGTTATTCAGTCAAGGTCTGAGAGGTAGTTATACCCCAACTTGATTGATTTCATTATTAACAAATAAATAGTAAGGTTTCAGGCTCGAAGATCAATGTGGAATAAGAGTTAGTGAATATAGTATTTGGGTTGTCGTAACGATGTTTTACACAACATCCGTTTTAACCCAAATAAGTGTATGCTTGGAAATATAATAAAGAATATTTCCTAAATATAGGAATAAACGAGATCGGAAAAGAGATAAGTAATTGGAATATTTTCCGATTATAAATAGCATATATTTTCTAAAAGTTTAGGAAATAAAGGAAGGCGATATTCGGAAATGTTTTCTGAATAACATAAAAGGGCCAATATGGTTATTAAAAATATTTGGTTAACAAATATTGATAAAGAAATGGAGAAGTGATTTAACTAATGGAATATTGATTAAGGGCTCAGTTGAATTTCAAAAAGGAAAATTTGATTTTTGAAAAGAGTAAACTGTTTAAAAAATCTCAGGGAAAGAATGTTTGAATTAAAAACAAATTTAACGGAAATTTGTGAAAGCAGATTTGAATTAAAGTAAAGTCAATTAATTGGTAACTGAAGTTGAATTGCAATCGAATAAGATTGGATTTGTGAAATTAGAATCTGAAATGGTATTGGATTGAGGAGTTAAGGAATTGAAAATCAAGAATTGAACTTGAGTTGAAATGGGATTTGGTTTGGATATAAGCGAATGGTTGTGTTGTGGATAAAAGCATATTGGAATTTGATTGGAATGACCCTTGTACCAGCTGAATTGATAACAGGTGGAAAGGATATAATGATATACCGACAAAAGGTACAAGTTTATATTTCTATTGGGTATAAGATTTATGAGCCGAATTGGCAAGCCGCTTGGCTGTTTGATTTTCTATTGGGATGGAGATGGCCCAGAGAGGCGAGTTGGAGTTTGACCGATTGACCAGTACAAAGGAGGTGCTGGCGAAATTTTTCGAAGAGTTAAGGTGTTAGAAAATTTTCAGGATTTTTGAAAATTTTTGTTGATAAGAATTAATTAATAATTGAATTGAAATTAAATTGGTTCAATTGAAACTGAAGTTAAGAAGTGAACAGATATGTTCTAACCAGTCGATAGGGTCGTCCTCTAACTTAGCAATTTCGAGGACAAAATTATTTTAAGTGGGGAAGATGGTAATGACCCGCATTGGCAGAGGTATTATAATTAATTTATTTAATTATTTATAAGGTGATTAAAAGGATTTATTGGTCGGGGAATTAAATAATCGTTAATATTTAATTAAAATTAAATAATTAAATAGTATATTTAATTTTGAAATAATCAAAATTTGACTGAAATAGTGATATGGGTGAATTGGATCATCCGTGATATTTAATTCAGTTTGGAATTTAATTTGAATAACGAATATATTATATGAACAACAGTTTGAACGTATAATTATATTATAATAAAAATCGAGCTTGAAATGGCGCTGTAGTTCGTAAATTGGCGATTCGAACTTCAACTGAATGTACAGGATTCATTTCAAATCGGATTTCTGTGAAACAAGAAACGTGTGGAGCTGGTGGAGTATATCTTTCTAATGGAAGAGAAAAATCAGGATTTCGTCGTGTAGATTTTGAGATATGTCCAAATCAAATTTTAAAATAGTCGTTATAGAATCGTTTATTGACCGTAATGGTTTATTCGATATAACTAAAGACCGGATTTGAATTTAGACTAGGTTCTTTTGGGAAATAGTGATACTTTAATTTTTAGAATTTTATGGTAATTTTTAATTAATTAAATGAGCAACTTTTTATTGGGAGTATTTCGCACCGTGTAATCAACATTTCGGGGTTTCACAGAATAAGTTAATAGACTGATATTATTATATCTCTGGGACCATGGCGCACTGCTTAACACACTGGTATGTTTTATTCTGTCTATGGGAGTTCGTAAAACAAAAAGGTATATGTTTATATATATGCATACTGGCAAAGTTGTTATACATAAATAATTTGAACAGAAAGAAATATGAATGGCAGAGAGGAATGCCACGCTGCTGGTTGATCAACCAGAATATCATACCGACTTAAATACGCCACGATACTTGTGATTTTTCCACCCATGTGCCCACTTCAAACATCACAACTGAACAATATAAATACTCCAACCCTTAAAACTAAATTCCTTTTCTCCAAACAAAAATATCAGCCGCCGTTCTCTTCTCAACAAGAAAACGTGAGATCCTCCTCTTCAATAAATCAAAGAAAAACAGTATAAAAATCTATAAATCTTTTTACCCATAGATTCACAATCCTTATCTGTTTCTTCTCAATTCTATACTTGTTTGGCCGTGAGCGAAGAGATCGCGCTCGTGCTCAAAGTTGCAGCAGCAATCTAGGGTTGTAAATCCCGTTAGATAGAAGAGGTGATTCAAGTGTTGGTGATTTGTCTTGGGTTTATAGCATCAAATGGAAGTTGTGGGGAAATGTTGGGTCGTTTCCGTGAATGAAATTGTCGATCAACTCCTGGAGCACAGTCGTATTCGACGCGTTGATTCCTGGAGTGAACAAGGAGCGATGGATGTTTATTTGCTGGAGGTCGCGGCGGAGAACGAGACTAGAATGGTGATGTCGGGTTTGGCAAAATGATGATGGAGGTGGTGTACTAATGAGTTTCGAACCAGGAAGTGCACTGTTGCAGGCAAGATACATATGACGAGGTGGAGTATGGTATGTAAGGTGTGTGCTGCCACGTTGGTGAAGGGTGTACTGTGAGAGTTAAGGCGGAAATTCATGTTTTTGTGATTTAAGTGAGCTGCAGTATTTCGTGAAACATGGATTGTTTAAGGATTATGAAGTATACTTGGTGTATGGGATTTAGCAGTATATATATATATATGGGGAGGACAAAGCAATACGTAAATATCAGGATGGGAACAATTTTTCTGAAACAGTGCATGTCATTTTCTTTGAACGTAAGAACAACGAGATGGCAAGCAAAGAATGGGGCAAGATGGGAGCACCAGCATTCACGTGAACAGTAAGAAGGGATTGTTTTTTTCAGGATGAACAGTTTGTATTGGGGATGAAGAACGTGGCAAAGGATGAGGTATACGGGTTCTAAGGTGAAACCATGGTGAGTACTTTCTCAATAGAAATGGTGAATACAAAGGGGACGTGTTAATATAGCAGCACGGTTTTTGGACAGAAGTGAATTAAAGAAATAAAATTCGGTTGTTCAAAACCTTTGACAAAGAAATGAGTGGGCCGTTTAAATCTAAAACAAAAGGGGTAATTAGACTTATATTCTTTAATCATGGAAATTAAATAGTTTAATTAAATTGTAAAGCTTATTTTGTTAATATCTGTGTGGCGCAAGGTCCGAATGGAGCTAGACCAACTCCGTTAGCACCGTGGCGACGAACAATACATTCTGGAAATGACTGGGGGTGGATTCGAGCTCGTTACAATTTATTGCAAAATAAATTGTCCATCTGAAAACAGACGCAAACCGTTATTTAACGGTTAACGCGCCAATGTGAGTAAATCTCACCAACTCTGAACAGTTTATAATTTCATGTTGTATTTTTAGAACTGTTAGAAATTGCCTTATTGACTGTGTGTTGATTGTTTGATTGAACTGCTAGTCAGTTAGTTAAATTTCTATATTGATTTTGTTTAACAGAATATATCATATGGAACTGAAAAGTGATGTTATCTATATTGTTAACATCTGTGATGCAGGGAAACAGGTTGGAGGAATCCAACTGGATTCCTCAACATTTATTTTTACTGTGATTCATATATTATGATATATGATGTGATATATAATCCGTTGTCGATTATATGTGTTTGGACGATTTTGATCATCGTGATTTGATATGTTGAATACCATAACATACCGAATGTTGATAAAGGAATATTTTCAAAGTGTATTTTGAAAATGAATTATTTATATAAAATCGATGGATTTTATATAGAAAAGGAAAAGGATTTTTATAAAAGAAATAATTATAAAATCAAAGGATAAGTTAGAATAAAAGGAAATCATTTGTAAAGTGAAGAAAGGTTACTAAAATTAAATCTTTATAAATGAATAGTTTATTCGAAAAGGAGTAAATCGATTATAGTTATTCAAATAGAAACAAAGGAGTTAATCGATGTTAGTTTAATCGATTAGAGTTAAAGCAAAGGAGTTAATCAAATATAGTTTATTCGAATAGAAAGTAAAAGGAGTTAATCGAATATAGTTTATTCGAAGAAAGAAAAAGGAGTTATCGAATATAGTTTATTCGAAAGGAGTTAAGTGAAATGAGTAAATCAATAGCATTAGTCAAATAGAGTTAATCCAATAGTGTTAGTCCAATAGAGTAAATTGATAAGGGTTAATCAAATAGAGTTAAGTGAAAAGAGTCAATCGAATATAGGTATTCGAGGAGGGTTAAGTAAGGAAGATAGTAAAAGGAATATAAAGTGAACTTTGCCTATTTCAATGTTAGAAATGTTGTTCAGTTAAGGTCTGAGAGGTAGTTCTACCCCCAACTTGATTGGCTTCGTTTTTAACTAAGGAATAGTTAAGGTTCGGCAGTAAAGGAAATGGTTTGAGTTGGCATCGCGATGGTTTGTTTAAACATCTGTCTAAGTCCAATGAAGAAGCTTTGGAAATGTTTTTTCCAAATAAGAAACCAGAAATGTTTTCTAATAAAGAAAACAAGAAATGGAAATGTTTTCCATTGTAAATAACGTATATTTTCCAAATTTAGGAAATAATAAAATATTGAATATAGGGAAACAAGAGATAAGTAAATTAATGAAATAAAAAGATAAATGTTGAATAATGTTTGATCGATATAAATTTCCGTTTGGAAATAATATCATTGTTTGCACACCTGTTTTTCTTTGATAGTTAAATCACAGACTATCGAAGTTTTGACCATTTTAACGTTGTTAATATGGAGAGACCGGTTGGATTATTATCCAAAGAACCACTCTGTATTGGCATAAGCGTTGCGAATCATATATGCCAAAGGAAATTGAAGACGGAGTTATGCAAGGGCTATCCTGTTTACAGAATAGTGCCTTCGGTTCATCCTGTTCCTGGATGACGAGTATGGACGGATGTCTGACAGAGTATTTCCAGACGATCACGTATATTGATTTCTCCAACCGTACCAAGAGTGGAAGCGGAGAAGGAAACTTCTTTTAGCTAACACATAATGTATGGTTGAGGACGTCAATCGGTGATTTGATGGATTTGACGATGTGGCATTCAAAGTGAATCTGGTGTGATGATAAAGCGTAGCTTCTTGCCTCATCAATCGGTAAATGACAGAAATCGGGATGGCAGCATGGCTAAGTCGGTCGCATCGAAGTAGGGTGTATAATCACCTGATCTAGAGTTTCATTTACTTCTAAAAATCTATTGTTGATGCTGCCCCATTCGGGAAACGGTTGCTGATCCCAGTCGTTGGTGATATACATTCGATACACTCAAGCGAAATGAGTGGTCGGTCATGTGTGGCCGGGTTGCAAGATGTTCTTGTTGAACCCAGTGTATTCCTTTCTAGAGGTACACTAGCGAAAGGTGGTACCATACCTTGTCATAGTTGGAAATCCATTACCCAATACGTGCTTGCGGTTTTGATTATATACAATATACGTAGAATGTGAGATGAAAGCGTTTCTGCTAGATGATTATATATACTGTGATTGATAGGCATTATTATAATATCAAAAGGTTTTTGATATAAAGTTATTTTGGATTCTCATAAGGGAAAAACCCGTTCCGTTATGCGGCGTGGTCTTATGTGATATCGTTTACTTGTTCGAACTGTTTTTAAACTGTTTTACTCATACGAGTCCCATGACTGACCCGGAGTTTATTTTGTTGTTTTCCCTAAACTCTTGGGTGCCTAAATTTGTATGGGCAGTCAAGTAGTCGGGATTTTACAGATATACTGGAAGAGCTGGAGCAGGAGGCTTCAGGATCATATAGCTATAGTTTATTTCCGCTGTGTTGTAAGTATTGTACTCTGATAATGTATTGTATACTTATAATGATTTATTTCAAGGATATGTTATCTATTATATGTTATTCGTTCCGCTGTGAAATTCGTGTTACTCTGAGGTTGTGTTCTTCTTCTTCTTCTATTCTAAGTTTCTATCTTATTTTTCCTCACCCTCTAATTTCTTTCACTAATTACCAGGATTTTTCGATGTTTTGGTTATCGACATCGTGTTTATGTCGATAACCAAAGTCGCTAAAAATCCGGGTCATTACAGGTTTGCGGTTCCTAACCGCCTCAGGTTCCACTTCGATGTCATCCAACTGATCCGGTGAAATTGTCGTATCAGGGTCGTGCACGAACTTCCTTAACTGGGAAACATGAAAAACGTTATGAACTCCCGCCATCATGTCATGTAATTCAACTTTATATGCCAAAATCCCAACTTTTTCGAGAATTGGGAATGGACCAACCAATCTTGGTGTAACTTGCCTCTTCTACCAAATCGAATCACGCTCTTTAACGGAGAAATCTTGACAAACACCAAGTCGCCAATGGAGAATTTTAAATCTCTTTGCCTCTTATCAGCATAACTCTTCTTCCTATCTTGAGTAGCCTTCATTCGTTGTTGGATAACCTTGATCTTATCCAAAGTTTCTCTTATCACATCTGGCCCAAGCACAAATCTCTCACCGGTTTCTAACCAACATGATGGTGATTTGCATGGCCTTACATATAAAGCTTCAAATGGAGCCATACCAATACTGGACTGATAACTATTATTATATGCGAATTCAACCAGATGCAAATGGTCATCCCATGACCGTCCAAAATATAATATGCAAGCTCTCAAGAGATCTTTTAATATACGATTCACCCTCTCTGTCTGACCGTTGGTTTGAGGATGGTATGCGGTACTGAGATGCAATTCTGATCCTAAAGCCTCTTGTAAGCTCTTCCAAAATCCACCAGTGAACAACGGATCTCGGTCACTTACAATGCCTTTGGGTACTCCATGAAATCTCACTACCCAGTTCATATACAGTTCTACTAACTTTGCTGTCGTTCTATTCGACTTGACGGGTATAAACCTTGCACTCTTGCTCAATTGTCCACAATCACCCATATGCTATCATGGCCCGATCTAGTCCTTGGTAACCGATCAATGAAATCCATTGAGACTTGTTCCCATTTCCATTCTGGAATTTCTAATGGTTGCAACAAACCACTAGGTTTCTTTTGCTCAGCTTTAACTAACTGGAAATTCATGCATTTGGATATAAACTTCCCAACTTCTCTTTTCATCCCTTCCCAGTAGTAAGTCTGCTTCATGTCTCGATACATTTTATTACCGCCGGGATGTTTAGTCAGTTTTGAATGATGACATTCTCTAAGCGCTTCATCTGTACAACTAATCTCCCATTCTTTCTAAGCCATCCATCTCGATCAAGCCCATACTTGTTCATCTTCTCACCATCGATACCCATCTCTAACTTAAAGATGATTTCCAATATGTTAGGATCAACCCTCTGACTGGAACCAATACGCTCAATTAAAGTGGGCCTGATCATCAAACTTGTTAACATTTCTGGATCAATTCACACTTTGGTTTGAAATCATACCCTACGATATACTCCAATTGCTTCCATTCAAGAAACATAGCCCCTAAACTGACATGTCTTCTACTTAATGCATCGGCTACCGCATTGCCCTTTCCTGGCATATATGCGATATCGAAATCACAAGAAGCCAAGAATTTTAACCATCTTTGCTGTCTGAGATTTAGATCCTTCTGAGAGAAGAGATACTTTAATGATTGGTAAACAACTCGAATCTTCCTCCCAAGAGATAATGTCTCCACATCTTCAACGCGAACACGATCGCTGCCAATTCCAAGCGGTGGGTAGGGTATCTTTTCTCATGCGGTTTCAGTTGCCGACTTGCATAAGCTACAACCCTGCCTCCTTGCATTAATATAACACCTAGTCCGGTACCACATGCATCTGTGTATACTGTCATCTCTTCATTCCCTTTAGGAATGACTAACACTGGCGCACGCGTCAACTTTTTCTTTAGACTATTGAATTCATTTTCACACCTTTCGTCCCAAACGAAAGCTTGATTCTTCTTGGTCAACTGAGTTAATGGTGCCGCTATCCTGGACAAGTCTTGGATAAACTTCCGATAATATCCAGCTAATCCCAAGAAACTTTTTACATCTGTTGCATTCTTGGGCGTAGACCAATATTGTACCATAGCCACCTTCGCAGGATCCACGGCAATACCATTCTCTGAAACAAAATGGCCCAAGAATCTCACTTCCCTCCTCCAGAAGTGGCACTTAGAAAACTATGCTTTCAATTGGTGTTTCCTCAACACCTCCATCACTACTCTCAAATGTTCCTTTTGTTCTTCTTTTGTCCTCGAATAAACAAGTATATCATCCACGAACACAAGAACAAACTTATTCAATTGATCCTTGAATACCCTATTCAAAAGATCCACAAAATATGCTAGTGCATTGGTCAACCCGAATGGCATGACCAACTGCTCATAGAATCCATATGGCATCCGAAAGGCTGTTTTAGGAATACTCTCAGCTGCTACTCGGAGCTAATGAAATCCTGTCGCGAGGTCCAATTGGGAGAACACCCTTGCTCCCTCCAGTTGATCAAACAAATCATCTATCCGTGGAAGAGGATACTTATTCTTTTTAGTCACTTTATTCAGCTCGCGATAGTCCACACATAAATGAAGGGAACCATCTGCCTTGGTAGCAAATACAACTGGTGCTCCCCACTCGGAAACACTTCTTCTGATAAATCCCTTCTTCAAAATATCGCTTACTTGCACCCCAAGCTCTATCTGCTCCCTTGGTGCCATACGACGAAGTGGCATCACTATAGGTCTGGAATCTTTCACTAAATCAATATGAAACTCAATCTCTCGATGTGGTGGAAGTCCGGTCACTTTCTCGAAGATATTCGGATACTGGCCAACAACGGGAATTCCTACTAACTCGTCCTGCGGGATGTCGAGGGAATTAAGAAAACTAGCCATCACCTCATCACTAGGTTGGCCACCAAACACCACCCTCCGCCCATCATTCGCCCTAACAGTCACCAAAAATCCGTCACAGTCTACCACCACCCTATATCTTTGGAGCCAATCGACTACCAAAATAATGCCAAACCTAGTAAAGCCCAAAACAAAGCAATCACAAGCAAGCATACTTCCATGACTCGATAAGACCACATTTCAACAAATCATACTAAGGCTAGTCGAACCACCAATCGGGTTCGTCACCGATAAAGGTCTATTGACTATCTCGGGTTCCAATCCCAACCTATCTGTAACGACCCAGGATTTTAGGGCCAATTTAAAATTTTAATTTTAATGAATTTAAAGTATTTTAAATGATTGATTTATTTTAATCGAAGTTAAAACGAATAAATTTAATTTATATATAAAAGGAATTGAAAACAAGCGCTGCAGTTTGAAATTTTGATTTGAAACTTTAACTGAATGTACATGACGCAAAATTTAACGGATTTTAGTGAAACCAAAAATATTGGAATCTATTTAAAAATATCTTTCCAACGAATCCGAAAAATCGAAATTTCATAACGGGAATCAAAAGTTATGGCCAATTCAATATTTAGAAAGGTCGCTATGAAATTTATAAGGGCCAAAATGCTACATTTTGCAGAATAAGGAATTAGGACCTGAAACCATCTCCATTGGTTTTAGAATATTGTTTACATATAAAAATGACTATAAGAACTTATATTTTTGAGTTTCGGAAAAATTCCACTATTTTTGGTATTTTTAAATATTAAAATATACACCTGAAAAATAGAATTTTTGCAAACGAACTCCGAATTCGACGAAACCAGTTTCTATGGATTCGGAATATTAAATTAAGGTTAAATTATAAAATTTATAATTTTTGGAATTATTTTGTGGCCTGTATAATTTTTACAGTGGAAATACAGCCTATTTTCAGACTTCGGAAATTTATAATAAATTCATACGGAATCGGAAAATTACGAAATCAGGTTCGTTGGGTTCGTAATGACCTGAAATAATTATGTTTAAAAATTTATTAATTTTGAAATTCGCATGTATTTATAAGAATTTCTGAATTGAAGAAAACAGTTGAAAATTGAGTAATTGGGCACGTAATGATATTTGGGCCCAAACCAAAATTAAACCCATGGTATATATTATCTTTTTTCTGAGATTTAGGGCTGAAATTCGAAATGCTCAGCAGCCACTTCTATTTTCCATCATTTTTCTCAATTTCCATGGCGGCTCTCTCTTCCTCTAAAATTTGTCAAAAATAAAATCTCTTCAAACCATAGCAAATTATATGTTCTCTCGAAGGTCTCGACGATACAAAGCTAATGGTGTAGTCGGTTTTGTCAAACAGCGCTTGGATTCGCCGGAATCTCGTCTTATAGCTCGCTGTTTTCGAAATTCAGAAGCTCAAAACGTAAATCAAGAAATTCCCGTGAATCGAGGAAGAATTAGACGAAGTCACGAACACGGAAGTTCTTCGTCTACGTGAGGTGGAGGTGCTCGCCAAATTTCAGGAAGTTTGGAGGTGTGAGGCGGCCTGTGGGACCCGCGAGGCGAAATCCTTTCTAGGCGATTTCCCGATGATCGGAGAAGCTTTAGGGGCGGCTCTTTCTGGTGGTGGTGCGTCTCGCCAAGACGAAGACATTGGCGGTGGTCCCGTGGCGTCAGGTGGCACGAGGCAGCAGCAAAGTGCGGTCAAAGTTCGGCGGTGAACAGTGTTTTTCGGTCAATGGGCTGAGGGTATTTTCTATTTTATTTTTAAATTATTTAATTAATTTCCAGAACTTTAAAATTGCATAACTCACTCATACGAAGTCGAAAATCGACGATTTCAGGTGCGTTGGGATCGTGGCGACGAGATGGACGCGTGGACACTAATTTTGTCCAATTCTGAGACAGTGAAATTTTTAGGTATTTTCACGAATATTAATTAATTATTTAATTACCCGATCTTTAAAAATTCAGAACTCTTTCATACGAGGTCCGTTTGACGAACCGTAAATTGCGTTGGAATCACAAAATTAAGAGCTTCGCGATGGCGCAGACTGCAGCTGAAAAGGAGACAGTAAAATTTTGGCCAAAAAATTCAATGTGAGAATCCTTTATTTAAAAATTTTACATTAAAATAAATTATTCAGTATATGATGCGATTATAATATGATTCTGATCTGTTGTTGGTTATGATTTGGTGATGCCTTGTTATATGATTGAATGGCTAATATTAGATCCCTTGATTTCATGTTCATAGGTAAATAGAATTGACTATGTTAATGAACAAATTTGTTCAATATTTAATAGAAAATTATTCATGGTATGTTCATTGGCATTTTTGCCAATGTTTAAAATAGAAAATTATTCATGGTATGTTCATTGGCATTTTTGTCAATGTTTTAAAAATAGAAAATTATTCATTGTATGTTCAATGACATTTGGTATGTATAAAATTGAATATGTCACCGTATGAAATGAACTATTTTTGTCATTATAAAATAGAATATGTCACTATATGTTTATGGACAAATTTGTGTCATTATAAAATGGGATTATACACCGTATGTTGATGGGCACTATTTTTGTTCATTAATAAAATAGAAATTGCCATAGTATGTTAATTGATAAATTTTGTCAATATTAAAATAGAAATTATTCACCGTATGTTAATGAGCAATTTTGTTAATATAATGTTCACCGTATGAAATTAACATTTTTATTTAATGTTAATATAAAGAACGGTCGCCTTATGATAATGACATTTGTGGAAAATGTTGAAAATGTTCATTGTATGATAATTAACATTTTAATATACTAAAATAGAAAATGTTGAATTTGTTCATTGTATGTTAGAGTGACATTTTGTACATATTAATATAGAAAATGACTTCGTATGATAATATAACCTTTTGTTATGTTAAAATATGAAAATATGCATCGTATGAAATGAATGACATTTTTATTATGTTAAAATATGAAAATATACATCGTATGAAATAAATGACATTTTTGTTATGATAAAAATATGAAAATCTACACCGTATGATTCAATAACATTTTTGTTAATGTTACATAGAAAATACACTGTATGTTAAATCAGCATTTTTGTCATGTTATTAATATAAAAATGCACTGTATGTTAAACCAGCGTTTTGTCATGTTAAAAATATATAAATTTGCATTTTATGTAAACTAGCATTTTGGTTATGTTAAAAAAATAGAAAATGCATCGTAAGTAAAATAACATTTTTGTTTAAGTGTTAAGAAATAAAAGAATTTTCATTTCATGAAAAATTAACATTTATTTTTAATGTTAATAAATATGAAATGTAAGGCATGTAAAATTAACATTTATTGTTAATGTTAATAAAAAGGAAAATGTATTGTAGGTTAAATTAACATTTACTTTTTTTTTATGTTAATTAAAAATGAAATGAATGCATATTAAATTAACATTCATTTTTGTTATATAAAACGAAAGGATGATTTAGCATTATTTTAATGTCAAGATAAAAGTATTTTTGTCATTTTTATTTAATGTTATAAAAATATAAGTTTGCATTGTATGCAAATAACATTTTTGGTCATGTTATAAAAATATAAGTTTGCATTGTATGCAAATAACATTTTTGGTCATGTTATAAAAATATAAATTTGCATCGTATGATAAAATAGCATTTTGTAAAAAATGAAAATATTTACCGTATGATTGATTGATACTTATTTGTTAAATATGAAAATGTCACCGTATGATTCATTAACATTATTTTTAATGTTATGTACTAAGAAAATGAACCGTATGAGATTAACATTCATTTGTGCTAATATTAGAATTATAGAAAATTTTCACCGTATGTTGAATGAACAAATTTGTGTTATTTTAAAATAAAGAGCACCGTATGTTGAATGAACAAATTTGTGTTATTTTAAAATAAAGAGCACCGTATGTTGAATGAACAAATTTGTGTTATTTTAAAATAAAGAGCACCGTATGTTGAATGAACAAATTTGTGTTAAAATAGAAATTGGCATTGCATAAAATGGTATTTTGTCATGTTAGAAAAATAGAAATTGGCATTGCATAAAATGGTATTTTGTCATGTTAGAAAAATAGAAATTTGCTTTGCATAAAATAGTATTTTGTCATGTTAGAATAAGTAAATAATGCATTGCATGTAAAATATGAAAATAATGCATTGTATGTAAAATATGAAAATAATGCATTGTATGTAAAATATGAAAATAATGCATTGTATGTAAAATATAAATAGAAAAGGCACCGCATGTAATATTAACATTATTTATAATGTTAAATAAAAGAAATGAAACTGTATGTAAGGTTTAACATTATTTATAATGTTAAATAAAAGAAATGAAACGTATGTAAGAATAACATTATTTATAATGTTAAATGAAAGGTAAGGAACTGTATTGAAACATTAACATTATTTATAATGTAGGTAAAAGGGAACTTACACCATAGGAAAGTGTTCATTATTAATAATGAAATTGGAAAAGAAATTTATAAAGAAATGAATGGGATGGCACATTATAATTTACATTCTTAAATGAAAATTATAAAGTATAAAATAAATAATAATGAATTAAAAAGGGAAGAATTATCGTCTAATCCTAAACTACATTGTCATGTAAGTAGAAAGGTGAAAGTTAAGAGAAATGTAAGCTGCACGTAGGGATGATAAACTAAACGAATTATTTATATATATTTATATATATATAATTATAATATAACGAATCGAGCGCAGTAGTTCGTGTTTTGAAATCGAACTTTTAAACGAATATACCGGAAGATCCGACCGTCGGATTTTCCCAAAACTGAAACTGTTAGGACCGTCTTGGAAAAATCTTTCCAACGATATAAGCTACGCTAAAATCCAACGGTTAGATTTTGAGGAAAGTGAAAAACAAAATTGATTGAAAACAGCGCCAAGGTCGCCCTTGACTTGAAGCGTCGTTAAATAAGGAAATTAATTATATTAAAATAATTAAGGCAAGAATTAATCGTTATAAAATAAAATAACGATATGAAATATGTTTTTCTCAAAATATATGAATGCGAGATTATTTGGGAAGTCCGGGTTAATCCCATTCCAAATGATCGTACGATTTCAAGAATTCAAGTATGAAGACGGCGCCTGAAGACTGTAAATCTTCCCTCGAATGGGCAACGATCAAGACTCTGAATTGGTTTGATCCCAATTCAAGGGTCGGGGTAATTGCCAAAACGTACGTGTTGATTTCACGGGTTTGACCCTAGTTCAGACCTAGAGCATGGGTATAAATGGATGGTGTGTCTGACATCGTACCCCACAAAATATTATGTTGTTGATATTCAGTTAATATATAAACGATTGGTGGTAGAGAATTTATTCTCTACTTAACACCCGTTTATATAGTGACGGAAGATCAATAGTACGGTATGGAGTGACGGTGTGGCATACTAAGATGAAATGATTAGGTTTCTTGTTGAAAAGCAGAACCTTGTGGTATGAAGAACATGACTTCACGAGCCTCACAAACCGGTAGAGTCTAAAAAGGGGGAAGGGAACGCAGGGAAAGTAGCACGTTTCTTTCTAGTTAGTAGTCATTTTACTTTTGGAGGATGATGAAATGAGGCACCTCGGATAGGTCCTATAGGACCGGGGAACGTGTGCTTAGGAATTGCCAATCCTCTAAGCTGTATGTGAGGACCGGCCCTGCAGGATCCAAGGGTTAACTGCGGGTAATCCTGAGACGTTAACTAGAGCGTCTCGAATCGGTAAGGAGTCCTCCCTAGCCTGGACTCATGATGGAAACCCAAATTTCCAATACGACCCTGACGGATTTGATTGTATTACTAGTATTGGAGGCATAATATATGGTACCTATGCTTCCTAGGATTAATACATTGCTTTGAAATGATTTAAAACCATATACACCCTAATAATAGTATTAGTTACGTATTTGGCGTATTTAGCATGTTTAACCACCATAAGGTAAAACTCTATCCTCTTGGTGTGCGTTGCATTGTGTGATAGGACCTGAGTCTTATGGTGGTTCCATTTTTCAAAAGACATTGCGTTTTGTTACGTTTTACTTATCTGTATTGACACTATAGTTATGCACGGCAATCCATTGGTACAACCCGTTCCGCGTTAGCGGCGTGGTCTTTGGATTTGCCTTATTAGTATAAGTTATTTAAGAATTCTCACACCAGTCCCACGACTGACCCATAGTTTGTTTCACCTTTTTGCAAACTTGGGTGCCCTCTCTTCTACACGGGCAGCCAAGTAGACAGGTTCATTCTTTGCTTGGAGCTTTTCTTTGTAGCTGCTTATTTTCTCTCTCTTGGATTCTGCTTGGGAGAAGAGGTGATGACTTGGAGCTTGAAGACTTTTTGTTTCTATTGGCATCTATTCTTTTCTTTTTAGACATCAAACTTATTTCTTTTCTGCAAACTTGTTGTAATATCTTAGTTTTCTGTGACTGTGGATTTTCTGTGATTGATGACATTATATTTTTCCGCTGCTATAATGTTATTACTCTATGAATCTCCTTTGCTATATTGTATCTGTGTTCAGTTTTATTGTAATTATGTTGTATTCCAAAAATGATTTCTCCTGCTTTCACCCGTGGAAGTTTGGGGTCATCACACTATCTACCAGGTCACTAGATATGAAGCAATGGAAAGCTCCAGTATCAAACAATACTTGAACAGGAACATCATAAATAGAAAACATACCTTGAATGACGACATTCTTTCCTTTCTTCATCGTAGTTGGGGCATTCGACGAAGAAGGAACGACATTAATATCATATGCTTTCACAATCTGCTTCTCTTTGGGGGGTTGCGGACATTTATCCTTGTGATGTCCCACTTGGTCGCAGTTGAAGCACTTCCTGTCCGCTGGCATTGCTCGACATTCCTTGGCATAATGGACCTTCTTGCCACAGCTAAAGCACTCAACATCTTTCTTAATTACTCTTCTTCTGACCATCCTTAGTCTGATTTTGTTTCCTTTTATTCTGGGAATTAGTCTTTCCACCACCGCTTGCCTGCGGCTTTGGCCCCTCTGTAGATGCAACAACGACTTCAGCCTTGGGCTTAGGATGAAGGTTCTCTGATCTCAATGCTTTCCCAACAATTGATTCAAAAGTCTCATCAATATGGTTTATAAGCCTTCCCCCCAAGTACTGATCCAAGCCTGTTATGAACTTCTCATTCTTCTTCTCGGGAGTGTCAATGAGGGATAATCCATACTTCAATAAAGTATCGAACTCAGCAATATACTCCGAGACTGCCTTACCATTCTGCTTAAGCTCCAAGAACTTCCTAAATAACTCTGACCTCTGGGCAGCTGGAATAAACTTATCACGGAATCGGGCCTTAAATTATTCCCAAGTAACTTGATCCTCAAGAGTAGCTGCCTTAATAGCATTCCACCAATTCATAGCCCGTCCTTGCAGTTGACGCGATGCTAGCTTTCTCTTTATGGCATCATCGATCCCTAAGTCCTCGAAGATGCGCTCACAACTATAGAGCCAATCCTGAAATTCTATAGCCGATTCCGTTCTGTGGAACGGCTTTCCACCAAAACTAGTGTAGACCTTACAAAGCTTGGCGAAATCGGCCCTAGGCGCCTACACCGCTGCACCACCACCATTTGCAGCATTAGGAGCTGCCCTCTGAACATCCCTAAGCATCTCTCTCATGAAGTCAGTGAACATCGTCCTTATATCAGGAGCATTCCTTTTATTGTCTCCTGAACCAGTATTCCTCGTATATTGGCTCATCGTTTAATCTGCAAGGAGAAAACGATTAACCATCTCTTCAGTGGTGCCTGTGCAGTGCGACTCCATCCTTATATATACTAATAGTATATATATAGCTTTTGAAAACCAAAATATCACAAACATGCACTCTCATATACGTGTTATCCCTTCTTGGTGTCTTTCCCTAGGTTAACTACGCAACCAAGAGCTCTGATACCAAGTGTGACGGCCTGCCCCGCACCAGCCGACATTTCCAATAAAAGTACGCTATGCTGATGTCAAACCAGCACGGGACGGTCGTTAAAGAAAGGAATTTGAACTAATAAGGAACCTGTAGAATGTCTCACAGCGCATGGGATAAAATATAATAATAACATAATTTTGACATAAAACAAGCGAGATAGTGCATAAGATGAAAACAAAACCATCATAGCAACGGAAAATCCAAAATACAGCTTATGATCCAAACCAACATTACTACAACTTTGAAATACTGTCTCTAAAGCAAAAGAAACAGGTACACTACCAATGCCTAAAGTAGTGACCAGCAACAACACAGGGATAATATTTATACATATCATACGTGGAAGCCTCCTGCTCGTCTCCGGTAGAGCTACTTGTGCACAATCACCTGACCTGGCTCTAGTCTGCCCATTTAAGAGCACCCAGAGTAATAAGAAGAGACATAAAACTCTGGGTTAGACAAAAGTTTGGTATGAGCGATAAACAGCAAAACAGAACAATAACAGGTATACATAACCATACCTGAACCTGGACCTGCAACCATAAAAGTTAGCACAACAGGATGTACAATACTCTAAGGTGACACTAACACATGGTGTGAAAATAATGGGGAGGGGGTAAGCATGTCATGGTGATAGCAAACATCAAACATGTAACGACCCAGAAATTTCGACAACAGGAATATGAGATTAATTAAGGTTTAACTATGAATAATCAGTTTTATATTGATGTTGAGGTTAGAAATTTAAAATCGAATATGCGGTTTTGTGTATGAATTGAATATTTTATTTATTATGGTTGGTTGAGAATCAAATATTTACTATTGAATATTTGGATTGAATTTGGTTGAATATTCGAATTGGATTTAAAATTCGATTGGAAAAATATTGATGGCTGAATTTAAAATAAACGTGATTTACGTTGAACGAATGGGAAATTTTATTTATTTAAAAACATATGAAAAATTGGCTTGGATATGTGTGTATTTGAATATATAAAGAAATTGAATTTAACATTTGAAAATTTAAGCGAACGAAGTCATTGATGAACAAGCAGAATAAAATCACTGAACCGATGAATAATTAAAAATTAGGATAATGTCATTACAACTGAATTAATTTTTATTTCAGAACGTTGAAATGCGGTGGTACATCAAATTTCGTTGCGTTCGGAGCTTGTGTTAACGGTACAAATGCTGAGCGTTTGACGATAATTCACGATAGAAAAATAATATTAAATTAAACATAAATAAACTCTCCATAAGGATTTACCTACCTTACTTTTAACCTATCCCAGTTACGATTCAAGCCGACCTATACTCTGGAAAACACGCAGACTACCCTAAGCCCTATGATATTACTTCGTTCTTATCTCTTCTTCTTGCCCTATAAATCACGTTGTGCTTCCCAATTTCCTTCAGCAAAAAGAAATCATTTTCCCCTTAATTCATATCGAAATCCATGGCTGAACCCTAAATCATTCCCCTTAAAACGAGATTTCTTCTTCCCAAATCGCCGCCGCTGTCAAATTCATCCCTTCCTCTAAAGCTTCTCCATGAATCTACAAATCGAAGCCGACTGAGCACCCATTCGCCATCGCTACTTCAAGGGCCACCACAAATTCATCGCGGATCGAAGTATGCCGCCTATAGTAGGGTTGATGTTCCTTCTATCATCATAATGGCTGATTTTAAGGTGAGAAATCACTCACGATTGATCATTGATTCAAGCATTTTAACATTGATATAACTCAGCATAATAGTGGCCTTAGGGGTTGATTGCGATTTATTGATTAAGTGAGTTTTAAAACTCAAATTCTTCCTACTTCAAGTAATTTAAATCCAATTTAAAATTAAACTGTATAGTGTGACCCTGGCTGTTAAGATACTTGTTTAGCCTGTTATGTTTTTGTTTCACGTACATGGGGTTCTTGTCACCTAATTGTGTGCTTAGTCATGAATGTGTGCAGCCTGAATACTTGACACTAGATTTTGGGCAATGCTTTGAACTGACTTGCATTTTTGTATTCGGTTGAAGCTTGGTCTTTAAATTTCTGGACTTAGCACCCTCATAACTGGAAACTTAATACCTTGAAATTGAACAGTCTGTTTGAACTTGGGCTTGAACCGGAGGACTTGCCTTAACATGCATGATCATTTAATACTGTCAGACTTTTCTTAAATTTGATCATTGCACCTGCTTATTAAATGTATGTGTTTATACATATATACACATATGTGTATATTTGTGAAAATTTTGCATAGCTTCATTTTAACGGCTTGACATTTCAACTACTCAAAAGTGTAACTCTACCAGTATTTACCTGTATGTATATATGTACACTAGCACCATCTTGACATCTTAGCCACTGTTTGAATTGGTGTTATATAACCATCTATATTTGCATTACCCTTCCTCTTTTACTTGTTGTGTGGGTAGTGGCATCTTGATTGCACGAACATATTCCTCATCATATATTGATATGTTGAACCCTGATAGTCGAAGTATACACACTATACTAATTTGGCACTCTGTTCATATTTATATGCTGAAACCTGTTCATGTTTACTAAAAGTTGCAAAAGTTAAATAACCGGACCATGTAAACCTCGCTGTATCATCATCCATTTTGATGTTACCGGTTGGTCTGTTTGGGCTGGGTATACATGCGTGGAGGCCGATAAATAGGTGTATATGTATACTTTGTATATGTATATACATATTGTGGGCATACGTATATGTGAACCTGTTGCCATGGAAATGTGTACATTTGCTTAGCCCGACTGTCATTGATGCTACCGCATGTGATTGATTATAACACTGGCATTCATTTTACTTTAATAAAATAACAAGGAAGAAATTTATAAGTGCCAAAGGATTTATCGTAAATATCATTATAACAGGTGACTAATTGACTCGTTAACATTGCATAATTGGATCAGTCATGTTACATTTAAGTTATTGTCCTAAATTTGTTATTATAAAGAAGCTGTATTGTCGTGTTACATCTAAGTTAATATGTTGTTTGACTTTATATGTCCAATTTTAGATAATGGTTTATCCGCACCATAAATTGTGGTCATGCATCAGATCTATTTTGTTTACTGCATGGTTTAACTAACTGCCACCTTGTTTTAGTTTACTTTGCACCCATGTTTATATTTGGCTACCCAGCAATTAAATTAATGTTGAACAGCGCATACATGACTCACACTATTCTATGGTTTGAATATAACCCTGCCCCATGTTGTCCGACTAACTACTGCCTTTTCGTGCTTTATATCGAAATGCCGCCTCCCTTGCGTTGCATAATACAACTTAAATCTTGCTATGTGTATATATATAACTGCCAACCCATGTATATACGCATTTGTATGCATTGTCCCCTACATATACTTTAAAATGATGACCTTCCCATCCGTAGGCATGTTGCCTGTCTCGGTCAAAATGTTATAACCATTCCTGCCCGGTATTGTTTGAATTATTATAGTTTGTAATTCCTCATGATATATGCAACTTAACAGTCTTAACCTGATGGCATACACCACCCTATGGAACTGCTTATATTCACTAAATGTATATATATATGGCTGAAGTTTTATTTTTAATATAAAGTATCTGTTCTAGTTTTATTTTAGTTATTTGAACTCAGACAATTTAAGTATATGTTCCTTTTTGGTATGTTCTAGTTTCATTATAAGTGGAGTAAATTCTTTTACATTGATTCATTTCAAAATTAGATGTAGTACAAACACAATTGCCCGTCAGTTAATTTTTTTTTTTTTGGTTTTTAAGTTTGCTCACATTATCTTATGTTTCAATTTTTTTTTCATGTTTGAGTTCCTTTGTTTGTACAGTATGCTACCATTGAATAATATGCATATTCGTACAGTGGACTTCCATTGAAATACATTTGTTCCCTTTTATATATTGGGTTCATATGTCTCTAGAAAGATACGTAGCTTTAGTATAGTATTATAGTATACTATTTTTTTTGTAGCTTATTCATTGCATTTCGAGTGCTAACTTGTGTTTATTAGTTGCTAAGTGTAGAATCTCACTGTCCCCTTTTTCTATAAACCTTTAAATGTTATTCATGTATATATTTTTTTTAGAACAACACATGATGTATAAATAAAGTTTTAAATGAATTTTTATGTGCATAAAATGGCAAGGTCAAAATCCAAAAAGAAACAATGATAGAAAACAAAATCTTCTGTTGTATGCTTTACAAGTGATGTTTGTTTTGAGCCATATCATTGCTGTTCACCGATATTTGTTCCCTGCGCAACAACATAGTTATTTGTTCACTATTGTATATTTACTAGTGATGTATGATATGTATATTCATACAGTATACTACCAATATAGTTGTAAGTAGTTGGTATTTTGCCAGCTATTTTAGGCAGTAAAGTATTTGGTGGGTATGGAAACTATATTTTGACAGTAGGTCTATGATTAAAAGTACTCGGCATTTAAACTTTCATAGGAATTAACTATTATATTCAGTTCTATTGAAGTTAATTTACTTGAACTATGATTAATCCTGACTCGAGTATTTTTATGTTTTGCATGGAATGCTCGAGTCAGACCCGAGCATTTCAGATTTAAAGATCACAACTTAGGATTCGAAGATTGGCGAAGCTGGGGATTCCAGAAGACGGCGCACTCTGATGTTTTAAAACAGTAATATTTTCTTGTATTCAGCTGTATTTTATATTCCGCTGTATAGAAAGATTACTATAAAAAATTATGAAATAAAAGTTTATTTTACTATTCAATGCCGTGTTATTATTTATTCTGTATCTTTGTGTTGACTCTATTGGTAAACTCAGTAAGCTAAATAACGATCCGTCGATTTGGACGTTTTAAGTTGGTTTAATCACCAATTTGAAGCAGTCAAATGGCGGGACGTTACAGTGGTATCAGAGCTTTGGTTTATTCAAAGCTTAGCTTATCGAGTTTAGCAGAATTGACACGAGAAAAACGGATTTTGAAAAGTTTTGAAATATAAATAATTTTGAAAGAAAAATTATTTTGAGAAAATATTTTGAAATATTATATATGTTGAAATTAGTATTTTGAAATCGATACAGCGGAAATAAAAAATTTATTTTGAGGTTTAAATTTTATTCGGAATCCCCAATCTTCGGAAATCTTCGAATCCAGAGTTGCTAGAGCTGTTCTTCGATAAGTTCTCTTAGAATTGAATCTCGATCCATCATCGAGTGGTATCTAATGAAAATACATATAAGAGGATTAACGAATCAACTGTGTAATTTAAAGCAAAGACGACTGGAATTGGTTGAATAAAAAATTGCAATGGAATTTGAATTAAAAGGGAAAATTTGTAGTTGTTCCAAAAACGAAAAGATAAATTTTATTTCGATATTCGGAATATAAATTAATGGAAATAAAATTGAAGAGGGTTATAGTTGGAACTCGATTGTGTTGAATTTACATTACGAATTTACTTAGATTATTCACGACTTGACAAGATAGAATAAAATTGGTTCCAAACCAATAATGTGAAATCGAATATATAAATTCGATAGTGAAGTATGAACTTGTTAATTAATTAACAATAAGTCAATTGTGAACGAGAATTGTAAATGGAGCGGAATGTGTATGAAGATTTCAAAGAAATTTGAATCGATGCTTAAGTAAAATCAAAGTTAAATTGAGGTGACGAGTTCAGATTTCGAAAAAGGGAATAATAATTACTTTTTAGAAGTAAATAACGTATGAAAGAAAATGTGTGCAAGTAGATTTGGGGTAAAGGAAATGAAGTCGACTAGAACGGTGTGGTTATTCTGAAGTTCAGAATAGAAATCAAATGAGATTTTTCCGAAGTTCGGAATATATATTAACAGATAAGTGATTATTCGGAAGGAAGTTACTTAGAGGAGGCATTTATGTCGAATTTTAGGGAAGTACCAATTACTTTCCGTTTTAATTAAAATTTAATATATTGTTATTTCATTATGTATGTATTCAGATAAATAAATAAAGTATATTTTGAAGACTAATATTTTGAAGACGTAAATTATTGTAATAATCAATAGTTTTCGTAAAAGAAGATAATTTTTAATTCGGAAGTTGCAAGAATGGATGTTTTGCTGTGGACTTGATTTATTTCGAAGTTAATAATATTATTCAGTTAAGGTCTGAGAGGTAAATATACCCCAACTTGATTGACTTCATTATTTACTAAGAAATAATTAAGGTTCGATAGCAAGGACAGAAGAACAAGGAGCTGCACAGCGAGAACGAAGGTCGGCAGAGCGTAAGAGAAATGAATTTTCAAAAATGAATTTGAGAGTTGTAAGAATTTATCTGCTAAGAAATTAAGAAAGGAGGTTAAGGAATTTAGAAACTGTCTGGAGATTAGTTAAGTTGAATAATTTTCTGAGTGTTGATCTGATATTGGTTTCGGCCTTCGGGGTTGATACTTAGGGAATTATTCGCTTGCTAATTGACGGTCGAAGTGTGGATGTGAAGGAGTGACAATGCGTGAATGAAAAATTTGTGATAAGAGGAAGGAAAATAAAAATCCGGAATTTTTAGATAATAAAGTTTGTGAATGAAGTGATGAATTTTATAATTAGAGATCTGGAAGGAAATTCGGTTTATAACCAATAGAGCATAAATCTGAGTTGATTAAAAAGATCAAACTGAAAATTTGAAATTAGAATGAAATTTGAGAATATTCGAGTTTGGATATTAGATCCAGAAGTTTCCGAAATGTATACAGAAAAATATATAAGAATGCGGTAAATTAGAAAATTATTGATTTGGAAGGTAATCGAGTTGAAATGAAATCGTATATAACATAATTTATATAAGAAGGAGATGGTTGCAAACAAGGTTTGAAAGGAAATCTTATGAACTGACATAAGCATGATTTTTGAGGAACATGAAATAAAATACTATAAGTATATAGTATCGTATGTTTTTCAAAATAAAGATAAGGAAAGTACCTTCCTTCTTTATGAATTTCGAGCTCAGTTGAGATATGTTGCTGGTGGTGGTAGTTTGTCCGGACATAAAACTCATGAGTTGCCATTGAGCACGACTGCTAGCGTAATTCGCAGGGCTGCAGATAGCCTACGGCGGTCTGATGTTTCTTGAGGGAATCAGGCGTAACCATTGTGATCGCTGCAATCTAGAGTCGTGGGAATTCGACCGTGTAGCGAAATTCGCATGGCTGCAGATAGCCTAAGGCGGACGGATGTTTCCTGAGGGAATCAGGCGTAACCATTGTGACTGCTGCGATCTACGGTCGAATTGGAAGGGCGTAATCTGCAGAGCTGTGAAAGCTTACGGGTATGGATGTTTCCTGGGGGACCCAGGCGTAACCATTGTGTACCTGCGGTCCATAGTATTTGGGATATCTTATTGATAGTGAGCCACATGTTGATGCAGCAGTTAGTCTTCGTGACTTGATTGGTCTTCGTGACTTGATTTGTCTCTGTAACTTGATTGGTCCTCATGACCTGAATTAAATTCATTTGATGATTTGATTTCGTGATCCTGAGATAGAGCAACTGGCGCTCAATGACCTCAGATTGTCTTTTGATTCTTATATTGCCTTCCGTTGATTTGTCCATGACGAAATTCGCAGGGAAGTGAATTCCTATGGATACAGATGTTTTCTGGGGGATCCAGACGAAACCATTGTGTATCTGCGATTCATGAACAATTAACATATCAATATCACATTGGTACTTTCCGTATCTGTTTTCAAAGGAATTTTTGAAATATTTTTCACTCTGAGTTGAAACAAGAATATTTAGTGCTTAAAGATTTTAGTCGTACGCCTGGCCAGCGTATGCCTAACATCTGTGAGGACGACAATAGACTTGTCAAATTTCGAGTTATCAAATGTTTCCAAGTCAATAATTTGAATTTAAAATAGGAAGATTTCAAAGTATTTTAAAGTCTCATAACTTTGAAATAATAATACGAATATTTTCTATATGAATTTTAGGATATGTATAAAATTTATAAAGATTTCGGATTTTGAAAATTTCCAGGTCGATAATTTATTCCTTGAAAAGGAGCTGTTATTTACATTCTTAAATGAGTGTTGGGAACGATCAATTGAATTATAAGAGATTCTGTTGAACCTGGATTGCAAGGAAAAAGGGCAATGAAGGATAAATGAATATTGACGAATGAGATTTATAAAGAAATTTATAATAATTTGAGATGCATAAATCCAATTTATGCAGAAATTGAAATTTAAGAAGAGAATGAGTTTGGAAAGAAATTATATGATCTCTTAGGAGATAGAATGAGAAATTTAGAGATATCTCAACATAATTTGAGATAGAAGTTGGTATAGTAAAATTGATTGTAATCTAAAGAGCATGAAAATAAACGAAGTGTATCTGGTCAAATTTGATTATTGAAAGGAATGTGATTTTTCCGAGTTGATTGAATACAAAGATGATCGACGATTTGAGTATCGATATTTAAATTAGTTGTGGGGAAATTTCGCACAAAAATGAAATTTGAAGTATATATTGGTAGAACTCTAACGATCTTTCCTTTTCGAGGACGAAAAGTTTTAAAGGGGGGAAGAATGTAACGACCCAGAAATTTCGACAACAGGAATATGAGATTAATTAAGGTTTAACTATGAATAATCAGTTTTATATTGATGTTGAGGTTAGAAATTTAAAATCGAATATGCGGTTTTGTGTATGAATTGAATATTTTATTTATTATGGTTGGTTGAGAATCAAATATTTACTATTGAATATTTGGATTGAATTTGGTTGAATATTCGAATTGGATTTAAAATTCGATTGGAAAAATATTGATGGCTGAATTTAAAATAAACGTGATTTACGTTGAACGAATGGGAAATTTTATTTATTTAAAAACATATGAAAAATTGGCTTGGATATGTGTGTATTTGAATATATAAAGAAATTGAATTTAACATTTGAAAATTTAAGCGAACGAAGTCATTGATGAACAAGCAGAATAAAATCACTGAACCGATGAATAATTAAAAATTAGGATAATGTCATTACAACTGAATTAATTTTTATTTCAGAACGTTGAAATGCGGTGGTACATCAAATTTCGTTGCGTTCGGAGCTTGTGTTAACGGTACAAATGCTGAGCGTTTGACGATAATTCACGATAGAAAAATAATATTAAATTAAACATAAATAAACTCTCCATAAGGATTTACCTACCTTACTTTTAACCTATCCCAGTTACGATTCAAGCCGACCTATACTCTGGAAAACACGCAGACTACCCTAAGCCCTATGATATTACTTCGTTCTTATCTCTTCTTCTTGCCCTATAAATCACGTTGTGCTTCCCAATTTCCTTCAGCAAAAAGAAATCATTTTCCCCTTAATTCATATCGAAATCCATGGCTGAACCCTAAATCATTCCCCTTAAAACGAGATTTCTTCTTCCCAAATCGCCGCCGCTGTCAAATTCATCCCTTCCTCTAAAGCTTCTCCATGAATCTACAAATCGAAGCCGACTGAGCACCCATTCGCCATCGCTACTTCAAGGGCCACCACAAATTCATCGCGGATCGAAGTATGCCGCCTATAGTAGGGTTGATGTTCCTTCTATCATCATAATGGCTGATTTTAAGGTGAGAAATCACTCACGATTGATCATTGATTCAAGCATTTTAACATTGATATAACTCAGCATAATAGTGGCCTTAGGGGTTGATTGCGATTTATTGATTAAGTGAGTTTTAAAACTCAAATTCTTCCTACTTCAAGTAATTTAAATCCAATTTAAAATTAAACTGTATAGTGTGACCCTGGCTGTTAAGATACTTGTTTAGCCTGTTATGTTTTTGTTTCACGTACATGGGGTTCTTGTCACCTAATTGTGTGCTTAGTCATGAATGTGTGCAGCCTGAATACTTGACACTAGATTTTGGGCAATGCTTTGAACTGACTTGCATTTTTGTATTCGGTTGAAGCTTGGTCTTTAAATTTCTGGACTTAGCACCCTCATAACTGGAAACTTAATACCTTGAAATTGAACAGTCTGTTTGAACTTGGGCTTGAACCGGAGGACTTGCCTTAACATGCATGATCATTTAATACTGTCAGACTTTTCTTAAATTTGATCATTGCACCTGCTTATTAAATGTATGTGTTTATACATATATACACATATGTGTATATTTGTGAAAATTTTGCATAGCTTCATTTTAACGGCTTGACATTTCAACTACTCAAAAGTGTAACTCTACCAGTATTTACCTGTATGTATATATGTACACTAGCACCATCTTGACATCTTAGCCACTGTTTGAATTGGTGTTATATAACCATCTATATTTGCATTACCCTTCCTCTTTTACTTGTTGTGTGGGTAGTGGCATCTTGATTGCACGAACATATTCCTCATCATATATTGATATGTTGAACCCTGATAGTCGAAGTATACACACTATACTAATTTGGCACTCTGTTCATATTTATATGCTGAAACCTGTTCATGTTTACTAAAAGTTGCAAAAGTTAAATAACCGGACCATGTAAACCTCGCTGTATCATCATCCATTTTGATGTTACCGGTTGGTCTGTTTGGGCTGGGTATACATGCGTGGAGGCCGATAAATAGGTGTATATGTATACTTTGTATATGTATATACATATTGTAGGCATACGTATATGTGAACCTGTTGCCATGGAAATGTGTACATTTGCTTAGCCCGACTGTCATTGATGCTACCGCATGTGATAGATTATAACACTGGCATTCATTTTACTTTAATAAAATAACAAGGAAGAAATTTATAAGTGCTAAAGGATTTATCGTAAATATCATTATAACAGGTGACTAATTGACTCGTTAACATTGCATAATTGGATCAGTCATGTTACATTTAAGTTATTGTCCTAAATTTGTTATTATAAAGAAGCTGTATTGTCGTGTTACATCTAAGTTAATATGTTGTTTGACTTTATATGTCCAATTTTAGATAATGGTTTATCCGCACCATAAATTGTGGTCATGCATCAGATCTATTTTGTTTACTGCATGGTTTAACTAACTGCCACCTTGTTTTAGTTTACTTTGCACCCATGTTTATATTTGGCTACCCAGCAATTAAATTAATGTTGAACAGGGCATACATGACTCACACTATTCTATGGTTTGAATATAACCCTGCCCCATGTTGTCCGACTAACTACTGCCTTTTCGTGCTTTATATCGAAATGCCGCCTCCCTTGCGTTGCATAATACAACTTAAATCTTGCTATGTGTATATATATAACTGCCAACCCATGTATATACGCATTTGTATGCATTGTCCCCTACATATACTTTAAAATGATGACCTTCCCATCCGTAGGCATGTTGCCTGTCTCGGTCAAAATGTTATAACCATTCCTGCCCGGTATTGTTTGAATTATTATAGTTTGTAATTCCTCATGATATATGCAACTTAACAGTCTTAACCTGATGGCCTACACCACACTATGGAACTGCTTATATTCACTAAATGTATATATATATGGCTGAAGTTTTATTTTTAATATAAAGTATCTGTTCTAGTTTTATTTTAGTTATTTGAACTCAGACAATTTAAGTATATGTTCCTTTTTGGTATGTTCTAGTTTCATTATAAGCGGAGTAAATTCTTCTACATTGATTCATTTCAAAATTAGATGTAGTACAAACACAATTGCCCGTCAGTTAATTTTTTTTTTTTTTTGGTTTTTAAGTTTGCTCACATTATCTTATGTTTCAATTTTTTTTTTCATGTTTGAGTTCCTTTGTTTGTACAGTATGCTACCATTGAATAATATGCATATTCGTACAGTGGACTTCCATTGAAATACATTTGTTCCCTTTTATATATTGGGTTCATATGTCTCTAGAAAGATACGTAGCTTTAGTATAGTATTATAGTATACTATTTTTTTTTTGTAGCTTATTCATTGCATTTCGAGTGCTAACTTGTGTTTATTAGTTGCTAAGTGCAGAATCTCACTGTCCCCTTTTTCTATAAACCTTTAAATGTTATTCATGTATATATTTTTTTTAGAACAGCACATGATGTATAAATAAAGTTTTAAATGAATTTTTATGTGCATAAAATGGCAAGGTCAAAATCCAAAAAGAAACAATGATAGAAAACAAAATCTTCTGTTGTATGCTTTACAAGTGATGTTTGTTTTGAGCCATATCATTGCTGTTCACTGATATTTGTTCCCTGCGCAACAACATAGTTATTTGTTCACTATTGTATATTTAATAGTGATGTATGATATGTATATTCATACAGTATACTACCAATATAGTTGTAAATAGTTGGTATTTTGCCAACTATATTTTAGGCAGTAAAGTATTTGGTGGGTATGGAAACTATATTTTGACAGTAGGTCTATGATTAAAAGTACTCGGCATTTAAACTTTCGTAGGAATTAACTATTATATTCAGTTCTATTGAAGTTAATTTACTTGAACTATGATTAATCCTGACTCGAGTATTTTTATGTTTTGCATGGAATGCTCGAGTCAGACCCGAGCATTTCAGATTTAAAGATCACAACTTAGGATTCGAAGATTGGCGAAGCTGGGGATTCCAGAAGACGGCGCACTCTGATGTTTTAAAACAATAATATTTTCTTGTATTCAGCTGTATTTTATATTCCGCTGTATAGAAAGATTACTATAAAAAATTATGAAATAAAAGTTTATTTTACTATTCAATGCCGCGTTATTATTTATTCTGTATCTTTGTGTTGACTCTATTGGTAAACTCAGTAAGCTAAATAACGATCCGTCGATTTGGACGTTTTAAGTTGGTTTAATCACCAATTTGAAGCAGTCAAATGGCGGGACGTTACAAAACATAGCAATCATACTCACATCTCTCGCTCAGTGCGTAAAGCATACGATATATACCACTTTGATTATCCAATCCTTTGCTACGATCACTCTGCCTTATGGAGTCACAGTGACTCTACTGCAATGATCCATAGCCACTAATCCTTTTCTATGTCCACTCTGCCCCATGGAATCATGACAACTCCACTGCACTGGCTCATAGCCTTACTATGATCACTCTACCCATGAAGTCATGACAACTTCACTGCACTGATCCATAGCCAATATCCGTCTTTCCGTGGTGAGTCAAAGCTATAGACATCGATAACCCCTTTGCACACGTCCCGCAGCAAAGTCCAATTCATGAAGTTAACTCATTGGTTCTCATCTGGATCATAAGTTCTACTTCCCATTTAGACTACCTTTGCATCTCGGGTTTTGGTCATCATCCCCGGTCGTGACTTCAGCTCGTAGCTCCAAGCTTTCGTTCACGTCCATGCATCGGTTCGAAGTTCGAGATTCGTCTCTAAGCTCGGCTCATGGAAGCGTGCTCCTCTGGTTCGTGACAAACACCTAGTCAGCTCGTGATCCTTTCCTGGTCTAGCTCATGACCCGTGATTCGTTGTCCTTGCTCTGGCTCGTGATGGTGGGACCCATCCAGTTTGTGGTGCTTGCCTGGGTCTAGTTCACGGCTTCTGCTCTTTGATACTTCGGTTCGTGGTCATTAGGTAGGTGCTCCATGATTGGTTCATGAGGATGCTTCCCTGGCGACTTGTGGAAGGGGTCGGCTCGTGACAAAAGGGTGCTTCACGAACGGAAATGACCAATTTCCTACAACTTTTTCCAGCAAGCTATTTACGCCGTATGACGTAAATAGTGATTTTGGGTATGGATCAAACATACATGGCTATTTCTCCTTGATTTGATGTAGATTAGCCTAATCCTTGATTAGAGAGTGATTCGGGATGAAATTAGAAGGTGAAGGCCATTGTTAGGGTTTCTAAGAGGTAAACAGCAGCTAGAAAACTGAAATAGAATGAAAACCTAACTCATTTCAGCCTACCCATAACCCTAATCCCGAAATGGGTTATGGGCCCATTTGCTAATTACCCTAATCAACCCACTCAAACAGTTTTTCACCTTCTAAACCTTAATTCAGCCATATCTCCCAAACGGTAAGTCCGTTTGATTAATGTGACCACTCTACGGAAAGGTAAACCATCATCCGCATATAATTGAAGTGGTTTCAGGTCAAAACTCCTTACCAATCAAAAGTTATAGGCGAAACAAGATTCACCAGAGGCAAAACGGTCATTTAAAAATCGGAAAAAATCTTGAACATGGAAAATGATCCCAATAATCGTTCCCCAAAGTTACACGACCATACAACCTCATATGAAAAAGAAATAAATATTCTAAGATCCTTCAATATGTAGAATGCGGGCCGTTACATATGGTTTCGTCATTACGATTCCAATTGACCCGAGTTTGCGAATTTCTGACAATGTATGAAAAGTTATGACCGTTTAAAAATTTAATTATTTTGCCCCGCGACAGACGTCTGTTGCTTTGGTTCAGACGTCTGACTGAAACAATTGATTATTTCTCTAGAGCTTTGACATACGTCTGTTGCATCGGTCAGATGTCAGAACTGAAGCAAATTGTAGGAAACAAGTTCCTTTGAGCTCTAACAGACGTCTATCGCGTCAGTTCAGATGTTTGAACTGAAGCAAATGCAACATGTTGCCTAGGTAATGATTTGCAATCAGTTCTCGGACGAGCTCAGATCAATGTTGATGGATTATAACGTTTTCTAAATGAAAATGAAGCCCCCTTAGCACAACGAAACCGCTCAAGAACACATGCACACGTGCATGAACATACATACATGATATTGCAATGATTTTTTATTATAAACTCATAGGCAGACATATTTTCTAACCAAAGCAATCAAACAAGATTTAAGCGAATTGTGAAGTCTTAGAACTTGCCGGTGCGACAACAGAGCTTCACGATATCGCTAAAACAACTCATAGCGTATGAATTAGATTGTGTGGACAATTTTAATCATAATTTTCAATTCCATGAAACTAAAACTAACGAACAGGAAAGTGTATACTTATCTAACCAATTCATATGCATAACTCAATCAATTAACTAGAAAATAGTTAACTAACTAGCCCTTTTGGTTTCGTTTTCTCACCTATATTAAATTAAAATGATTTTTATTGCAATACTCAACATTTACATCATATTAAATTCATATGATCAATCAATAATCATTCATCAACCCAGACTTAAGTAACTACTAAACCTTCAATTAACACTAGCCCTTTCGGTTACAGTTTCTCACTTATATCAAATTGAAACAATTTTTATCGCAATACTCAACATTTACATCATATTAAACTCATTTGATCAATCAATAATCATTCATCAACCCAAACTTAATCAACTACTAAACCTTCAATTAACACTAGCGCTTTCGGTTTTGGTTTTTCACGTTAGCTAATCTAGAAACAAGAAATTGGTCCAATAATAAACTAGAACAACCTCTCTTCGATCAAAACACATGAATCTTCAATCGATACACACATGCAATCAAAACCCCTAAATGTTAGGCTTAGGAATTCTCAAAATAGAAGAGGAGATAAGCTAGAGAAGATGGAGAAGATCAAGAGGAGGCTTACCAAAGCTTGTACACTTGATTTCCTTAAGAATTGAGTTTCCAATTGCAAAACCTAGCTTATGAATGTCTATTTCCCATTCCCTTCCCCATTTCCATATTCTTTTAAGTGTTTGGGATGAATGAGAGGAATAGGGGCTGATTTGGTTATATGGAGTGGGCTAGGTTTAGCCAAACCAAGACCCAACACAGGTACCAAATCTCTGAAGCTCGGAATATATCGAAGTTTATACTTTTCGAACTTGCAAACAACATTTTGAACTCAAAGGAAGTACTTTCGAGTCTAAATTCATCCATATACAAAATGTAACTTTTAGGTCTATACGACGATTTAAAAATAGAATTTTTAAATTCTGACTTATTTTCTAATAAAATTATATTAAAAATAAATTTTAAACTCAGGGATGTTACCCTCCTCTATTTAAAACTTTTCTTCCCCAAAAAGGAACGAAAACGTAAGTAAGTTTATTATTTGAAATATAACCTTTCAAAATCGAAAATCTATTTCTTATTATGAATACGCTTTCTCGTATACGTAATACTCTTAACTCATTCTAGGGCATTACTAGTCCCATCTCTAATGAGATACTCATTCTAGGATACTACGGATCCTATCTCTGATTAGTCTTTTATTATGTTCTAACGAGTTGTACCCCAAAGATTTTAATTAACCAAAGCTCTAATACCAATTTGTAACAACCCGAATTTCCCCACCCTTAGAATCGACAGTAAGGACCTATCTGGAAGTCGGAAATCCTCGGATTATTAACTTAGGGCACCCAACACATCAGAATAAACAACAGAAGACTTTTATAAACATCATAGTAATGTTACATCAGAGTACAGAATATCAGAGTACATCGAAAATTATACAGTGGAAGATAAATATACAATAAATATAATACAATGTACAACGGAAGAGTATCAATGCTCTGGACACAACTTTAAGCTTCAATCCGGAATCTTACTCAAGGAAAATATTTGCAAAACAAACTACTCGACTGTTCGTGCAAAAAATATGGGCAACTGAGTTTGCAAGGGAAAAGCAAACTACGAGTCAGTTATGTGACTGGTATGAGAAACTCTATAGTTATAATAAACTTATATAAATGAAGCATATCACGGGACCATGTCGTATAACATGGAATGAGTTTTATCCACTAGATTGCCAGTGTGCATACAACTACCATAAATAAACTTATGGATTTACAATGCATCACACAACATGCAATTCCTCAATCTACCCATTTAGGCTTTATCCACAAACCTAGATTTTCAAAATCCAATTCACTTTACATAAATTATTTCTTTGGACTTTATTTCCCGATTTCTTATTTCAAACCATTTAAAATACATATCTAGCTTTCAAAGAAAAGTAGATTCCACTTCGGGATCTCAAACAAAATCATTTGGAAATATGAATTCTAAAATATCACAATGCATACAAACAGTATGCAACCAAATCTCGGGAGGTTTCTCCTATCAACAAGGCAAAGGGTACGCTTCTTAGTCAATCGATAAATATGGTGCAGCTTCCACACCCTCAGGGAAAATACACCAGCCAGTGCACCTCCTACGCCCCCGAGGAAAATACACCATCCAAAACCATTTAAGGTTATAATACCTGTTGTATATAATGGTGTTGTATACACAATTATATGATTTTCGTTTGACGATAACAACCAAATATATATTATTATACATGTGCTTATTATTGTACTGTTTCATATAAACATCACAGACTGGAATATAATATTTATATTTAAATAGAATACAACTGTATAGAAATTCAAATATTCACACAGTATTTTATTTAAATATAATATTTTATTTCAATATTCAAACATTACAGATTTACAACTCCACTACTTGTCATTATCACAGATATTACTTGATATGAGATTGTACCTATGTATAAATTGAATATGATAGACAAATTTGTTTGAACACAATAAAATAATATTTTATTTTAATCAAATTTGTTTATTACAAATAATGGTACAGTTTTCTCAATTCATACACTGTTCCTCACTACAACACTCTATCTATACAAATCATATACACATACATTTTCACTTTCATATACAGACACATTTACCGACATTACTTCATTCACTGTCTTCTGTCTTCACCGATCACTGTCAGTCCAGTCATCTTCTGCTTACCTGTCACATGAAACACACACAGTACACTACAATAGAAATAAAACTAAATACACATGAATATAAATTTTAATTTTAAAATTTTATTTTGCTCGGATTTCTATTGTGTTTCTCATCATTTTTCATGACTTGATCTGATACGTATATATGCATTAATCAACCTCAACATACTACATTGGTTTGCTGATCAGAACCAGTTGTTTCTGAACAGCCACAACATAGTGCAGCAGTCTGCTGATATATAATTTACACGTGCACGGTATATGTATACACATAATGTTGTGTATATATACACATATATAAATGCACAGGTGAAAACAGTTTTCAAAGTCAGGCCAGAACTCAAGAACAAGCCAAAAAGCAATACAAGACTGAAATGAATATGTGTGAACACAGGTGCATGGACATCAAAACAGCAAAGTGGTGCAGCAGTAACTAACAAGGGTGAACAAGCAGCATACATGCAAGCTTACACAGCAGATTCAAGTTTCAAACACAAAGAAAAATGGTCGAGCTCATAGATGGTTCATAAAGCAACAAACTTATATGTATATATGTAATATATGTATGTATGAAGCTCGACATGGCAAGCATCATAGATGGAGAAAGCACTGCTCTATTCAAGTATGGAGCATGAAGCAGCAAAGTATCAATTTCAAGCATGGTGTAACAACACGAATCTTTCATGCGCACATATGTTTGTGCACAATTTCAGATCAACTCAATACAGCGTGATTCAGGAAAATGTAAGTCAAGTGAAATATCATGTATGCATACAAAGTGATCAAGTGGTGCATGTTTCAAGTGTAACCAGTGCTATAATCACAATCATGTAGATAAGTTCATATGCATAGTGAAGGAGAAATAAATAACAAACATGATTTGCACAGTGGGGCACAATCTGGAAATCATGCATGTGGACATTCAAATGGGCAATACAACAGAGTACAAGTACATTGGTGCAAGTAATGAGCATACATGATGCAAAATAACTCATGGCAGTATATACATAGCATTGACATGTACATGGTGATTAATCAAAACAGTGAACAACATATTTGGGCCAAGTTTTTAATTCTTTCCAGTTTTAGGCCAAGTTAGTTTGTTAAAGCCAAAATCAGCAATGGTGATAATTCAGGCAGCCTAAAATTTTTTCATTCATGGGAGTTAATACACATGGATGAGAATTGCATGGTAATGAACATTCAGTAAATCATTTCTTGGCAAGTGATTAATAATTTCCAGATTTAAACAAATCAGTATTCAAATGTTTGGCAAGGAAACAATTTTTCTCCAAGAATGCACAATCAGTTTTTGGACAAGGAAAAGCATTTAATTGTTTTTAAAAATCACATTTTTTTCCTTTGAAAAATTAGTGCTCATATTTTTGGCAAGTTCTATATATGTTTCCAGATTTTTGTAAATCAATGCAGTGTAATTAGTTTGGAGAATCATACATTTCATTCAAGCTAACACAACAAATGGAAATATCATGCAAGCATTTTTAGCCAAGCGAATCAACTGAAAATTGAAGACAGTTTAAGGAAATGAAAATCATTTTTGGCAAGTATCTATTTGGTTTACATTCCTGAAATCAAATAACAAATCACAACAATCAATGATTCAAGGCATAGCAGAATATCACGCAATGACCAAATTTTGGCAAATATTTTTTCTCCAAGTTCACAGTGGTACTTAAAATCAATCCAGGAAACAATTGTTTTAAAATCACGCAAGGGACAAATTTGGGGTTCATTGAAGAACAAAATTACATCCAAGTTCATCAGTAATCTCAATCAAAGCCGAGGAACAGTAAGGACAAATTTCAAAAGAGGAAATCGGGGAAAATCAGAGCAAGCCAATTGATCGTGGAATCAGAGACTAAGGTTTCGTTTTACCCTACAAATTACACCACTTCATCATTGGCAAGTGTATCGAAAACCAAGCAACAAAACCCTAAAGCATATCAAAGAAAATCATTTCTCAAACTTACAGCGTTCGATCGCCAGAAGCTCAAATTGCTAGCCATCGAAGAATCAAAGAATTGAGCTTCAAAGAATCAATTTCCTTAAGCAATTTAAGCAGTGATTTGGAGCATCAGAAAAACCCTAGTTCGTATTGGTCTGCCGCCATTTTTGATTCCAGAGGAAAGGAGATATCGGGTTTAATAATGAAGAAAATGGGTCGGCCTTAGTTGACTTGAATTTACAAAGGGGAAAGCCCTTTTTTTTAATCTAGGGGTTTTAGTTTGTTTTTATTGTATTGTTTTTGTTTTGTAAAAAACCATATAGTTTTTAGGTCTGTAAAATCTAGGAAACCAGTTAGGGTGTTAACTGGCAGTTTACTAGAGTCTGTAAAAACTAGGGTTACTGGTTACGGAGTTGTAATCAGGGGAAATCTGATCTAAGGGTTTAGATCAGTCTAGGGTTTTGAGCGTAGGATTAGAATAGGAGCGAGGGGTTCGCCAGTTTACATGGTCTTGTAAGCGGGAACTATTCTATTACCTAGTAGAAACCTTAGGAATGAAGTAGTAGGCGGGATTTTGCCGAAGCTGGGTATATCTTGTGTCAGTTACCTTTCCACATTTATTTTCTGTTGCAATCTATGATTTGATATTTTTAATATCTCGCTTAATTTTCAATAAACCCTATCACACCCTCTAGGGTTAATCAAGATCCAACAAGTGGTATCAGAGCAGGTATTCTGTTAACTCTAGAGTAATGGTGATCCCCAGTTGTCAGTCTTTTGAGAGTCAGTCTATTCGTGTTCCATATATTTTTAATGGTATAGATTTTTTAGGTTGCAAATCAGAAATAGAATTCTATTTAAAATCTGTTAGTATTAAATGTTGGGATATAATTTTAAATGGACATGATATGGCTGATATTGAATTTAATTCTCGCGCTACTCATATTTTATATTCTTATCTTGATGATGACCAATATAGCCTTATATCTCATTGTTTGACTGCGTAGGAAATCTGGAGAACTCTTAACACACTGTATGAAAAATCTGACAACAGCTCAAAACCCCAAAATGTCAACTCGGATTCAGATCTATGCTTAACAGATCATGTAGATGAAATTTCAGATGGAACAGATGATGGAGAATCAATAGATGCTAAAACGGAAAATTTCACATACGAAGATTTAGTTTATATGTGTGTTAATTTAACTAAATCTGTTGATAAACTCCAACTGAAAAATAAATCTTTGAAATCAAAGAATCGTGAGTTGACCAGCAAAATTGATAATTTGGAATCACAACTTGAATATTTTAAAATCTCTTCAAATTCAGATTGCAAAAATTGTTTGAAATTGGAAACAAGATTTTTCTTCTCAATAAAAATATCAAGTACCAGTGATGGCTGAGGAACTACTTTGGAAAAGAAAATTTGAATTCAAGCTATTTCACATCTTTGATTTATTTAGAGTTCCTTAGCCATGTCTGCTGGGTTGGACATCCACATTAACTACAGCAAATCTGGTGTGATCTCTAAATTCATTTGTAAATATATATATTTTTCCTCCTTCTATCCCTTTTATTTCTTTTGTTTTTTGTTTATTCTGTTTTGATTTGTCACTGCCATATTTTTCTTCTTTTATTCCGGGTTTCTTAACTTCCAATTGCAGAATTCATATTTTCCTAAAATTCACTTCATTTTTATAAAACTCTGATGTTTTAACCATTTCCAGATCTTGAAATTAAAGTTGTAAATATCTACAATTGTTTTGAAGTTTATTTTCTGTTTTCTGAATTCATAACATTGTTGATGTATTCTTGTCATATCCTGAACACTATTGATTTGAATTCTAAATTTTTGAAGATCTAAATATTTAATGAAATTTCACACACCTCTGTTGTTTTGAGTTTCTTCTAATCCATTTTAGAAAAGCTTGAAATATTATACTCATTACAGCACTCTGTTAGTTATTAGTTGTGATAATTTCATTATTTTTCAGATTAGCTTGTATATTTTGAATTGTATTGAATCAGTGATACATCTTGAATTTCACCTTTATTCATAATCATTATGGTTGAAATTGGTTTGTTTGAAATCATCTGAAATTCTTGATATTTTGAATATCACACACCTCTTAAATTTGAAATTATCAATCTTGTGTGACTGATTCATTATATCTCAAACTTGACATTGATTCAAGTGATTTCAAATAATTTTTTTTGGTATCATGAATACCTCTCAAACTTGATGTAAATGATCTGAATTTTATTTTGGCTTTTCAGAAATAATTTTGAAAAATTCTTTGAAAATCCTGTCTTAAAACTCACTGTTATTTCATGATTATTTGATTTGAATATTTGTTTGTTTAAAATCATTTGAAATTATTGATTTACTGAATCTCACACATCTTGAATCTGATACATAATCTGGTGTGAGTGATTCATTAAATCCTGATATTTTCACATTTCTTCAAATGATTTAAAATGAAAAAAAAAATATAATCTTATATCATGGAATATATTTTGTGACCGTCAGAAACATCTACTGATTAGTCTGCTGTACTATTGGTTTCTGTGCGGCTCTAATACTGCTTTCGAAAATGATCTTGGATAGCTGCTTGTATTGATTTGTCTGTTGCTTTGATAAATGTGTCAAATATGTTGTTTTGTCTGCTTGGGCTTTAAGCTTAAATTTCTTCTGTCTGTGATATCCTTGTTTGTCTCCAGTGTCTTATTACAATCCACATTAATAGAGACATCAAGTGGTATCGGTCTAGAAGTGCTAAATTTGTTTTTAATGTATATATTTTTAATCTCTCATGTCTTGTATAGATCTTTCATTTCCCCCTTGTAATTGATTTTCAATTTTAAAATTATTTATTAATTATTCATTCATAAATTGAAATCAATAACCAAACTGAACTGTATTTATAATTCATCAAAATTATTATCAGATTTTGAAATTGTGATGAATTGTGACTGCAGTATTTTTCACAACAAGAGGAGATTTTATTTAAATTTTTCATGATGATTGAACATGTATTATAATATCTTTGAATTGGAAATTATTTCATGACCATCTCCTTTATCTATCATCATTCTGCCATCCATGATAATTTTATATTGATATGGAGAGTTAACATGTTTTAAAATCCTTTTGAATAGACAGTGGAATTATTTGTGATAGAAATGGGACTATGTTTTTATTCAGAATTAGTGATAATTGAAAATTTTCAATGATCCCGGTATAGTCGGGCATATTTCAAAATATAATTAATTTAGAAATTTATTTCACAAACCATTTCTGTACCTACCACATTTCTGTCATCCATATTGGTTTTATATACTGAGGTATTTTTTCCTTTTAAAGCTGAAATGATAAATATATAATTAATATATAAGTGTGCCTCTAACCTCATTTAAAAATCCAAGCTCTGGTCATGCATGGCTAAGAGACAACTTATAATTTAAGCTGCGACTGGCCTTATTTAAAAATCTAAGCTCTGATTATGCGTGGTCAGTGTGCTCTTAAATAAAATAAAATGATAAAGGAAATGATGTGCTATAAATAAAAAATTAATTTGAAATACTCCTTGGTGTTTAAAAACCAGCTTATCAATCCATCTTTCTAATCTGTGAAATGTTTTAATATTTAATGACGTATTATGATTTGTTGATTGATAGCAATTGAGATTTGAGATTATACGATTTTGTCACTTAAATTGAATTATTAATTATAGTCCATATCCATCACTACTTTTGTACTTCAATTTATAATTTTTTTTTGAAAATAACTGGATATATTTATATTGCTGTAGCTCTCTCCATTATATATAAATTTCATCGTAAATCTATCATTCTCTACAATGTGAAATATGCCACCTGTTCTCAGTTTATAATGACTTTTGTTTGACTGGTTGCGATTTATGATGATCGTTCTTCCTCTTATGATGAAATTACGTTTTTAGTCATTTTTCATCTATATTTTAAATTTTGTATCCTTTTGATGATAACAAAAGGGGGAGAATGGGTTAAGATTTTGATTTATGAGTGAATATTTCATAAATATTTTAATATTGAAAATTCCATTCACTTTTCATTCTTTTCACTCATGCACAGTTATGGGGGGAGTTTTCTTTTGTAGGGGGACATTCAAATAAGGGGAGTTTAGTTCTTCACTGTCAAACCCATTTATTACATTCAAAATCATAATATTTGTTTATCATCATCAAAAGGGGGAGATTGTTATATATAATAGTGTTGTATACACAATTATATGATTTTTGCCTGATGATAATAACCAAATATATATATTATTATAAATGTGTTTGCCATTGTACTGTTTCATATATACATCACAGACTGAAATATAATATTTATATTTAAATAGAATACAACTCTACAGAAATTCAAATATTCACACAGTATTTTATTTAAATATAATATTTTATTTCAATATTCAAACATTACAGATTTACAACGCCACTACTTGTCATTATCACAGATATTACTTCACATGAGATTGTACCTGTGTATAAACAGAATACGATATACAAATTTGTTTGAACATAATAAAATAATATTTTATTTCAATCAAATTTGTTTATTACAAATATCAGTACAGTTTTCTCATTTCATACACTGCTCCTCACTACAACACTCTGTCTATACAAATCATATACACATACATTTTCACTTTCATATGCAGACACATTTACTGACACTGCTTCATTCACTGTCTTCTGTCTTCACAGCTCAGTGTCAGTCCAGTCATCTTCTGCTTACCTGTCGCATGAAACACACACGGTCTGCAATAGAAATAAAACTGAATACACAAGAATATAAATTTTTATTTTAAAATTTTATTTGCCTTAGATTTCTGGTGCGTTTCTCATCATTTTTCATGACTTGATCTGATATGTATATACGCACTGATCAGCCTCAACATACTACATAGGTTTGCTGATCAGAACCAGTTGTTTCTGAATAGCCACAACACAGTGCAGTAGTCTGCTGATATATAATTTACATGTGCACGGTATATGAATACAAACGTTTTTGTGTATATATACATATATATAAAAGCATAGGAGAAATCAGTTTTCAAAGTCAGGCCAGAAATCAAGAACAAGCCAAAAAGCAATACAAGACTGAAATGAATATCGGTGAATACAAGTGCATGGACATCAAAATAGCAAAGTGGTGCAGCAATAACTAACAAGGGTGAACAAGCAGCATACATGCAAGTTTACATAGCAGATTCAAGTTCCAAACAAAAAGAAAAATGGTCGAGCTCATAGATGGTTCATAAAGCAACAAACTTATATGTATATATGTAATATATGTATGTATGGAGCTCGACATGGCAAGCATCATAGATGGAGAAAGCACTGCTCTATTCAAGTATGGAGCATGAAGCAGCAAAGTATCAATTTCAAGCATGGTGTAACAACATGAATCTTTCATTCACATATACGTTTGTGAAAAATTTCAGATCAACTCAATACAGCATGATTCAGGAAAATGCAAGTCAAACGAAATCAGCATGTATGTATACAAAGTGATCAAGTGGTGCATGTTTCAAGTGTAACCAGTGCTATAGTCACAAGCATGTAGACAAGTTCATATGCATAGTGAAGGAGAAATAAAAAACAAACATGGTGTGCACAGTGGGGCACAATCTGGAACTCATGCATGTGGACATTCAAATGGGCAGTGCAACAGAGTACAAGTACATTGGTGCAAGTAATGAGCATACAGGATGAAAAATAACTCATGGCTGTATATACATGGCATTGACAAGTACACGGTGATTAATCAAATCAGTGAACAACATATTTGGGCACGATTTTTACATCTTTCCAGTTTTAGACCAAGTTATTTTGTCAAAGCCAAAATCAGCAATGGTAATAATTCAGGCAGCCTAAAATCGTTTCATTCATGGGAGTTAATACACATGGATGAGAATTGCATGGTAATTAACATTCAGTAAATCATTTCTTGGCAAGTGATCAATAATTTCCAGATTTAAGCAAATCAGTGTTCAAATGTTTGGCAAGGAAACAATTTTTCTCTAAGAATGCACAATCAGTTTTTGGATAAGGAAAAGCATTTAATTGTTTTTAAAACTCACATTTTTTTCTCTGGAAAATTAGTGCTCATATTTTTGGCAAGTTCTATATATGTTTCCAGATTTTTGCAAATCAAGGCAGTGTAATTAGTTTTGAGAATCATGCATTTCATTCAAGCCGAGGCAACAAATGGAAATATCATGCAAGCATTTTTACCCAAGCAAATCAATAGAAAATTGAAGACAGTTTTGGGAAATGAAAATCATTTTTGGCAAGTATCTATTTGGTTAACATTCCTGAAATCAAATAACAGATCATATCAATCAATGATTCCAGGCATAGTAGAATATCACGCAATGACCAAATTTTGGCAAATATTTTTTCTCCAAGTTCACAGTGGTAATTAAAATCAATCCAGGAAATAATTGTTTTAAAACCATGCAAGGGACAAATTCGAGGTTCATTGAAGAAAAAAATTACATCCAAATTCATCAGTAATCTCAATCAAAGCCAAGGACAGTACAGACAAATTTCAAAAGAGGAAATCGGGGAAAATTAGAGCAAGCCAATCGATCGTGAAATCAGAGACTAGGGTTTCGTTTTATCCTATAAATTACACCACTTCATCATTGGCAAGTATATCGAAAACTAAGCAACAAAACCCTAAAGCATATCAAAGAAAATCATTTCTCAAACTTATAGTTTTCGATCGCCAGAAGCTCAAATTGCTAGCCATCAAAGAATCGAGCATCAGAGAATCAGTTTCCTCAAGCAATTTAAGCAGCGATTTGGAGCACTAGAAAAACCCTAATTCGTATTGGTCTACCGCCATTTTTGATTCCAGCGGAAAGGAGATATCAGGTTTAACAATGAAGAAAATGGGTCGGCCTTAGTTGACTTGAATTTACAAAAGGGATAACCCTTTCTTTTAAATCTAGGGTTTTTTTTTTTATTGTATTGTTTTTGTTTTGTAAAAGACCATACAGTATCTAGGTCTGTAAAATCTATGAAACCAGTTAGGGTGTTAACTAGCAGTTTACTAGAGTCTATAAAAACTAGGGTTATTGATTATGAAGTCGTAACCAAGGGAAATCTGATCAAGGGGTTTAGATCAGTCTAGGGTTTTGAGCGTAGGATTACAATAGGAGCGAGGGGTTCACGGGTTTACATGGTCTTGTAAGAGGAATCTGTTCTATTACCTAATAGAAACCTTAGGAATGCAGCAGTAGGCAAGATTTTGCCGAAGCTGGCTATATCTTGTGTCATTTACCTTTCTGCATTTATTTTCTGATGCATAATGTGATTTGATATTTTTAATATCTCGCTTTATTTTCAATTAAACCTATTCACCCCCCTCTAGGGCTAATGTAAATCCAACAATACCCATACTTTTAGTCGCATGGGTTACCCGAATCTTTAGCCACATACTAAACCATTTTTATATCTCGAAGTAGGGAAAATCATTTCACCATGTAATAATCACAAGTACTATCAAACTATAGTACTTCACATTAGCAATTCACACATATGATCAGTCACTATTAATCATATAACCTTTGAGCTAATACGTATCAAAGAAGGGTGTTAAGTAAGAGAATAAATTATTTGCCACCAAACAGATATGTCACCAATAACAACTAATCGGTTATGTGACGAACTGCAATGTCAAACACATAATGCTTTTCTAAATCATTTCGGAAACATCGGGTTTAATCCTCAAAATCCTTTCTGTTTTATAAAACGTTTTTATAAATTATTCCCTGTCCAAAATCAGTAATAACACTCCTTTTCATTTAAGAAAATCCCATTTCAAAAATCATTCATTAAATTTGAAATGAAACAAACAACAACGCTAAACACTTCATAGTCAAATCGTGAAGTGTTTCAAAAGGTGTTAGCATACAAATATTTCTACCCAACCCAATATTAAATGTAAAAGTGTATTTGCTCATAAACTGGTCGAGCACAATCCAAACAATCAATCACAATTAATATCAAAAACCAAGTATATTTGGTTCATATCAGTTCTCGTGTTTTGGTAATTTAATTACCATCTATTCATTCAAATCTAATTAAAGATTTATTAAAACTCCTCTTAGTTTTAATCTCTGAAATTCATTACTTAATGATTATTCAACTTTCTGGAAATCAATCATGCTTTTAGTTGGGTTAAAGAGAAAATGTTATTTAAAACAAAATTCACGATAAACCCAAAATCATCTTCTACAAAAATGTAACCTTCATGGAAATCAGATCAATCGTAATCGATATAAATTTCTGTATCAGGCTAATACTATAAGTGGAACAATGACAAGGCCTTTTAAATTCCATACATAGTAAACGCCTTCCTTCACAGAAGCTCATCTGATTTTATTAATCGAATTTCATTCAATTCCAATTTCGTTTATTAAATTGGAAAATCTCAAGTTGGAAAATTTTTCATTAAATCTTAATTCAAAGATTATTAAATTCCAAACCATATATTAAATACTCAAGTCATAACATATCCATAATTCATTTTATATGTTTTCATGTTGTAATGTTCATCGTTACGATTCCAACGGAACCGAGTTTGCGAATTTCTGACAATGTACGAAAAGTTATGATCATTTAAAAATTTAATTATTTTGCCCTCTGACAGACGTCTATTGCTTCGGTTCAGATGTCTGACTGAAGCAATTGATTATTTCCTGAGAAATTTGACAGACCTCTGTTGCATTGGGCAAACATCTGAACAGAAGCAAATTGCATGAAACAAGTTCCCAAGTGCTCTAACAGACATCTGTTGTGTCAGTTCAGACGTCTGAACTAAAGCAAATGCAACATTTTTCTAGGTAATGATTTGCAATCGGTTCTCGGACGAGCCCTGATCAATGGTTATCGCTTATAACGTTTTCTAAATGAAAATGAAGCGCCTTTAGCACACTGAAACCACTCAAGAAGACATGCACATATGCATGAACATACATATGTGATATTGCAATGATTTTTATTTAAACTCATAAACGGACAAAACTTCTAACCAAAGCAATCAAACACGATTCAAACGAATTATGAAATCTTAGAACTTGCCGATGCGACAATGGAGCTTCACAATATCGCCAAAACAACTCATAGCATATGAATTAGATTGTGTGGACAATTCTAATCACAATTTTCAATTCAATGAAACTAAAACTAACGAACTGGAAAGTGTTTAATTATCTAACCAATTCATATGCATAACTCAATCAATAAACTAGAAAATAGTTAACTACCTAGCCCTTTCGGTTTCATTTTCTCACCAATATTAAATTAAAATGATTTTTATCACAATACTCAACATTTACATCATATTAAATTCATATGATCAATCAACAATCATTCATCAACCCAAACTTAATTAATTACTAAACCTTCAATTAACACTAGCCGTTTCGGTTTTGGTCTCTTACCTATGTCAAATTAAAATGATTTTTATCGCAATACTCAGCATTTACATCATATTAAATTCATAAGATAAATCAATAATCATTCATCAACCCAAATTAATCAACTACTAAACCTTCAATTAACAATAGCCCTTTTAGTTTCGGTTTCTCCCCTTAGCTTGTTTAGAAACAAGAAATCGATCCAATAATAAACTAGAACAACCTCTCTTTGATCAAAACACATGAATCTTCAATCGAAATACACATGCAATCAAAAACCCTAAATGTTAGATTTAGGAATTCTCAAAATAGAAGGGAGATAACCTAGAGAAGATGGAGAAGATGAAGAGGAGGCTTACCAAAGCTTCTACACTTGATTACCTCAAGAACTGAGCTTCCAATTGCAAAACCTAGCTTAGGAATTTATATTTCCCATTTGTAACACCCCACCTCCGCCAGGGTGGCTCTTGCAAGCACTCTGACTTTGGAGGGGCGTTTGAATCAGGCAAACATGCATAATGATATATCAAGGCAGAACAAGAACATACGTATATATGTAAACAGAGTAAATAACATAGATAAAACAGCGGAAGATTTCAAACCATTTCAAAACAAGTCTGGTACAACATAATGTCAACTTTCCAAGTAAACAAGTCTAGATAAAAACAACATCATCTGAAAAACTGAAATACATAAGTACTATCCCCAAAATAAGTGATAGCCATAGCTAGCTTCATGTCAAGACTGTACATGAGCTAAAAATCCCACAAGCAAGCGATCAAAAATCCAAGCTAAGTTCCAGTATTCCCTCCCTAAGAACCTGGGGGGGAACGGAAGAAAAGAGGCGAAAGGAAAACAGGTCAGTCAAAAAGACTGAGTAAGCCCTACTACAATCAATGTAAACTGATAAAGTTAACTGGCATGAGCAGCAGGGATGAACATAAGGATAACAACATACTAGCATGATGATTAACTAATAAGGTAGATAAAGGTGTCATCGCATAATCAGGTTTAAGGTTTTGCACCACAGGTGTACTAGCAAACTAACATGACTTGAATAAACAAGTATTGATCCCTTGGCCCAAGCTTTGGCCCAATAACATGAAGTGACCCCAATACGGGGTCCAAAGTGTAAACAAGAAGTGATCCCCAGGCCCAAGTTTGGCCCAACATCATGAATGACCCAAACCAAGGTCCAACTAGCACGGTCTAGTCGATCGGCTCCTTATAAGCCTAACTCGTCAAGTGTCTGTGTCATACGGCCCAACTACGAAGTGTAGCTAAACTATGCTAGGTCCACCCTAAGGTGTATCAAGTCCTAGGGTGTCAACCACCGACACAAATCAATGCACGCACAGTCTAAACCTACTGGTGCCCGTGCCTGCTTTTTCAACTCCGGACCATGTGCACGACCATGACCCGTCTGAACCTACACCGGCGCACCTACTCAGCCGTCGTTTTGGTCGCTTACATGGCATCCCAGTAATCGTGCCCCTCCCTAGCCTAGTCCCTAGGGTATCATGATACAACTAAGAGGGTTACTGGTGCAAAGGACCACGTAACTACGGTTTCCTTAATGGGTTAAACGTGGTTAACCCAACTCATTCAAGTACCAAGTTGGTTAAGTGTACCCAAGGTTCATGACTTAACCCTACCAACCCATCGTGTTTCATTGGTTAAGTATTCAAGCGGTCCATGACTTAACCCTAATCACGAGGCATTAATTAATTAATGCGCCTTAACCTCTCACATTAGACTTTGTTGTGGTTACTAGTTAAGCCGGGCGGGTCCGGATAGCTTTACACCACAACTTGGTCTAACCTCGGGTTCAAGGTACAACATGGCCAACTTCTCACATTGGGTCCTATTGTTTGTAGCAACTAGTTAGGCCGGTCGTTTCCGGGTAGGTTTATGCTACAAACTCAACCCAACCTCGAGTTGGCCACACTTATATTTTCTAAGTGTCATGTCCATCGTGTTTCCAAAACACATTACAAGTTTTCAAGCAATTGGGTAGACCTAACTTAATAGGTAAATTCCCAATGGGTAGACCTAACTTAATAGGTAAATTCCCAAGCATATGTTTTTATGTCTTTTAAGTTTACCCAACCCCAAACGCAATCTCATCGCTTACATATCGCAATAGTGCATAAAGGATAGAAAGAGGGAACTTGGCATAATCATGACATAAAAGTGTTGAAGCCACAAGTTCAACATGGTGGCATATGAAATGTACATATGTTCATATACTTGCATTAGGCCTCAAAAGCATGCATAAAACCAAACTTATCATATTGGTGATACATGGTGATAAATGACATGTAAAAATGGCCATAAGTTCGCATCTAGCCTCACATGCAAGTTATCATAAGGGATATGATAACTTACATGTTGCCAAAATGCAACCTTTGGCATAAAGCTTGAAGCTTTATGTTCATAAACCCAAGATAAGCTTGCATAACATGATAGCATGAACAAAATGTTCAACCCAAACTTGCATAACATACTTGCATATCATAACATATCAAACTTGCATAACATAACATGATGAACTTGCATATCATAACATATCAAACTTGCATATAAACTTGCATATCATAACATGACATACTTGCATATAAACTTGCATATTACAACATGATAAACTTGCATATCATAGCATAGTAAACTTGCATCTAAACTTGCATATCATACATTTAACTTTAGAGTTTAAGTATGAAAGTAGAATAGGGCTTACAATGCTTAGGAAGTCACAAAAATATGACAAAGCCCTTATGAAATCAATTAAACCCAAAATGCAAGCAAAACCCTTGAGCAAAAATGATCAAAACTCTTTCTTTATGATGCAAATATAGAAACTTGACTTGAATGCAAGCTAATGGTGCTCATACAAGCTTGAAAACACTTGTATGCATGGAAAATCTCTTAAAAATTTATTTAGGAATTTATGAAGAGAGTGGAGGCCATGAGAGGATTGATTTTGCCATAGTTTAGTTGTAGGATTGATTAATAATGATTTAGGGCTAGCTTAGGGTCTTATTTATAGATTAGGCAAGTGTTTTAGGCCATAGGATTAAACCCTAGTTCCAATCTCAGCCCTTAAAACCGATTCTGGCCCCCAAGCTCAACACAAACCCAAGATGGTGCACCAGGCTAAACAGCCCGGCTGGACCAAGTCGACAGCCAAGTCGACAGGGTTGTCGACTTGGGTCCAACCAAGTCGACTCCCAAGTCGACATGGCTGTCGACTTGGGTGTTCTAGCGGGATTTTTCCCGCCTGGCCCAATCTGCCCTAATTTTCCAAATTCAAACTTGAATTTGAAATCTGTTTTGAACTTGAAATTTTCTGAAAACTTCATTGGGCCCTAATCGGGTCATACGGACTCCGATTTTCGAAAACTCGGACTCTATTTCGCGTATTTTTCCGAGACGAACGCAATGGCATAGCCCGTTTCCCTTGATTCAGATTTTATAATTAAATTCTGCCTCGATTTACATTATTACAGGTTATTGAAAATACGGGTTGTTACATTCTCCCCTCCTTAAAGGATTTCGTCCTCGAAATCTTCAAGTTAGGAAGAACGTATCCTACCATCCAATCGTCCATCTACTCAAAACATCATCCATGAGCAATCATTGTCCTTACAAGATTCTAAATGTTGTATGAACATATGCAAAGGTGTGTGTATATGTCCTTATCTAATGCAAATATCATCAATGCAAATTATGTTAGTGAAATGAATCCATATGTATGCAATTCCTAACATAATGTATAACATCTATATGTGTGCACATAACATACATCCATATGCAACGTCCATGTGATAACACAGAAATTTTCATCCATGAATAAGCATAAACACTCATGCATATGCAATATGAGGAGTGTGTGAGCCGATCTAGTGCCTAACGTGTATAATGCATCCACGAGTTACCACTTGCAAACACTTGCAACCACTTGCAACCATCAAGCATAACATGTTTCAAACACATGTTTCATCCAAAGGGTTTCTACCTAAGGTTCTCATGACAAGATCAACATGATAAACTAGATAATCATGGATAGCAAAGATATGCTACAAAGAGATCGGGAAGATAAGCAAGATATACTCCTTTTGGATTACGAGAAATCCCTTCCTAACCCAACCTATATTCTATAAAAGCCCAAAAGGTCTAGTCCACCTAACGGACCCCTTCAAACCCTGACATGTATTACTAGCCAATAAGCCATACCTCCCGACAGAAATAGGACCGAGAATGGGACCGGGAGGATATACGTAAAAAGATATCATGCGAGTAAGTTCCACAGGAAAGCAAGGATCAAGGATATACTCTTAAAAAAAAGAGATATGATGCGCGTATCTAGCCTTCAATCTTCTAAGTCACGTTTCCTTGAGTTTAACTCCACTGTGCTTTGGCCGTCTTTTACTTCATGATTCCTTGGCCTCTTAACTCTTATTTCCAAATATGAGTTGGAACCCATTTCATTGTCGCCTCTCGTCTTCCTCTTTCACTTACTCTTCTTCTATCATACTCGGCTTAAACATAACTGTGACTTCATGGTTTCATGCAAGCTCTCCAAAATTTACCAGTGAATCCTGGATCTCGTTTACTTACTATAAAGTATTCCACGCAGCAGAACTTTTCTTGAAAATACCAATCCACGTTGCCAATTGCTCTTACCAACGTGGTTTTTTTTATAACTCATGCTTGAACGAAATGAACCATCCGCCTGCGAATGATAGGCCGTACTTAGATTCAGTGCTTATCCATCCACGAAATCCTTCGTGACGCTTTACTACTTCCATTGCGGGGACCTCCAATGGATATAATAGCCCACCGGGCTTTTTATGACTTGGCCTTTAACCTGTTGGCACAACATGCACCTTGGGACCAACTCGGCCACCTCCTCGAGTGATGTGCATCATCAAGAACCTCTTTCTCTCATTGCGTCTTAGCCATCCCTTTATAACGAGGTGTCTTAACATCTCGCCTCGAATCAACTTGTCCATGATCTCGACTTAACTGCGGGTCTTCTTTCTGTGAAGTCCCTACTTGATCCAGAAGGGTAGGTCTAAGCTCAAGGGACGCTAATTAACTAATTAAACTGAGAGAACTTCTTACTTCAATTGTCCTCGTCGGAGCTTTCCGGTCTTGAACCGCGACCACTTTAGCGGGATCCACCGCTAAGCCTTGCTTAGAAACTATGTGCCCAAGAAATCTAACTTTCCTTTTCCAAAAATGACACTTGGAGAACTTAGCCTTCAACTGATGCGCTCTAAGCGTATCCATCACCTCCACGAGATGCCTTGCGTGCTCTTCCTCATCCTTAGAGAAGATCAGAATATCATCTACGAAGACCACAACAAACTTGTTCAAGAACTCCCTGAACACCCTACTCATCAAGTCCACGAAGTATGCGGGTGCATTAGTCAAACCGAATGGCATGACCAGCCATTCTAAGAATCCATCCGGAGTTCTGAACGCAGTCTTGTCTATACTATCTTCAGCTACTCTGAGCTGATGGAATCCAGTAGCAAGATCAAGAGAGAACAGATGTTCCTACAAGCTGATCAAACGGATCATCGATCTTTGGCAATGGTTGTCTATTCTCTTTGTTTAACTCACGATAATCAACACACGGGCGAAGCGAACTGTCCACATTAGTAGCGAATACTACTAAAACACCTTCATCGAAAATGCTTTATCGAATGAAGTTCTTCTCAAGCAACTCCTTCACTTGCTTACTTAGCTCCCGTCTTTCACGCGGAGTCATGTGCCGAACGGACAAAGGAACCAGCTTTGCATTATCCACCAGATAAATGCAAAAATCTTTCTCTCGTTTAGGGGTAACCCCCCTTCACTTCACCCAAGATATCAGGATATTCTCGGACCACCCTCACCGATTGCAAACTATCGATAGACGAGTTGAGGGATTCAAGATAACACAACATGACGGGACTCATAGGGTTACAAGAAATTTTTAGGGTGTTACCGAAGCGAATCATGAGCCTCACAACCCTATGCTCAAAAATCAAGAATGGCTCCAAACTGGACAACCAATCTATGCCCAAAATCAACCCATACCCCATGAAACCGAGAATACAAGCATCACACGAGAACTCTACACCCAAGATAGAGATTTTCAAATCCACGTAGATAATAGATAAATGGGTGGAACCCCCAATTGGATTTGAAACACACACGGGATCATTAACTAGACTAGTACTTAGGTGCAAACTTTCAACTAGATCAGATGAAATAAAGCTATGCGATGAACCAGAATCAAACAAGGTACGAACTGGAAAATCAGAAATATGTACAAGGCTCTCAACAGAAATACTACCTCGATCGGGAACTGGAGCGGTATTGAGAGCATGAACTTGCCCTCCTGAAGGTCCAGCACGCTGAGTCTGACCCTGTCCTTGCCCTTGCTTCTTCGGGCAATCCTTACTGAAATGTCCAGTCTCTCCACAGTGAAAGCACCCACCCAATTTCCTTCTCTTCTTCCTACAGTCCTTGGCTATGTGCCCAACAATCCCACAGAAGTTGCACTTTCTTGTTTCCTTTTCCTTGTTCTTGTTGCCCTTGTCGTTCTTGTTGTTCTTGTTGTTCTGATTACTCTGATTTCCTTTCCCCTGGGAATCAGTCTTCTTGGATTGAGTATCATTCACCTTGATCTCTTTCTTGACATCTCCCTGAAGTAACGCCATATCAACCAAGCTCTCAAACGTGGCCCCATGGGGAATATGTGACATAGCCAATCCCTGCAACGGCTCATTCAATCCTCTAGCAAAACGAAGAGCCTTCTTCTGAGGAGTATTCACCATATCCAAGCCAAAACGAGCTAACTGATTGAATTTGTTCACATATTCTTTGACAGACATATCTCCTTGTTTCAAAGTTATGAACCTCTCCATTTGCAGATTCTCCTCAGCAGAAGATAGAAACTTAAGCACGAACCTTGCCCTGAAATCGGCCCAAGTCTCAACAGGCCTAGTACCATTGGTGACTTCCCACCAATAAGCGGCTTCATCCTTCATAAGCCAAACTGCCAACAAGATCTTCCTCTGATCGTCTAACCCAAAGATAGCAAATAAATCCTCGGTCTCTTTCAACCAATTCCTGGCCTCTACAAAGTCTCAGTGCCTTGAAAGTTCTTGCCACCCATTGTTTTGAAATCTTTGCAAGTCTTTGCGAAGTCAGCCTGAGGATGCTGAGGGGGAGGAGGAAGAGGAACCTCAGCGACAGGAGGAGGAGGAACATTAACTACTAGAGGAGGAACATTAGCCACTGGAGGAGGAGGAGGAACATCTGCGGGGCCGGCTTCGGTCGCCCTAACCTCCAAAAGTCTCCTATACCAAACAGGTACGTGTACTCCCTCCGGAATAGCAAAGTTATCGGCCATACTGAAAACGAAGAAAAAGACAGATTCAGAATGGAGAAAAACGAAGGAATTTTGCTAATGGCTTTTTGGGGAATAGCCTTTAAAATAAACTAGACTTTTCTTTGGAAAATACTTTATACTTGGTTTTGAAAATAGTTTTCCAAAAGTTTTAAAAACCTTTTTGTTCCTTCTCGTAAACCATATGCTCTGATACCAAATGTAACACCCCACCTCCGCCAGGGTGGCTCTTGCAAGCACTCTGACTTTGGAGGGGCGTTTGAATCAGGTAAACATGCATAATGATATATCAAGGCAGAACAAGAACATATGTATATATGTAAACAGAGTAAATAACATAGATAAAACAGCGGAAGATTTCAAACCATTTCAAAACAAGTCTGGTACAACATAATGTCAACTTTCCAAATAAAAAAGTCTAGAAAAAAACCACATCATCTGAAAAACTGAAATACATAAGTACTATCCCCAAAATAAGTGATAGCCATAGCTAGCTTCATGTCAAGACCGTACATGAGCTAAAAATCCCACAAGCAAGCGATCAGAAATCCAAGCTAAGCTCCAGTATTCCCTCCCTGAGAACCTGGGGGGACGGAAGAAAAGAGGCGAAAGGAAAACAGGTCAGTCAAAAAGACTGAGTAAGCCCTACTACAATCAATGTAAACTGATAAAGTTAACTGGCATGAGCAGCAGGGATGAACATAAGGATAACAACATACTAGCATGATGATTAACTAATAAGGTAGATAAAGGTGTCATCGCATAATCAGGTTTAAGGTTTTGCACCACAGGTGTACTAGCAAACTAACATGACTTGAATAAACAAGTATTGATCCCTTGGCCCAAGCTTTGGCCCAATAACATGAAGTGACCCCAATACGGGGTCCAAAGTGTAAACAAGAAGTGATCCCCAGGCCCAAGTTTGGCCCAACATCATGAATGACCCAAACCAAGGTCCAACTAGCACGGTCTAGTCGATCGGCTCCCTATAAGCCTAACTCGTCAAGTGTCTGTGTCATACGGCCCAACTACGAAGTGTAGCTAAACTGTGCTAGGTCCACCCTAAGGTGTATCAAGTCCTAGGGTGTCAACCACCGACACAAATCAATGCACGCACAGTCTAAACCTACTGGTGCCCGTGCCTGCTTTTTCAACTCCGGACCATGTGCACGACCATGACCCGTCTGAACCTACACCGGCGCACCTACTCAGCCGTCGTTTTGGTCGCTTACATGGCATCCCAGTAATCGTGCCCCTCCCTAGCTTAGTCCCTAGGGTATCATGATACAACTAAGAGGGTTACTGGTGCAAAGGACCACGTAACTAGGGTTTTCTTAATGGGTTAAACGTGGTTAACCCAACTCATTCAAGTACCAAGTTGGTTAAGTGTACCCAAGGTTTATGACTTAACCCTACCAACCCATCGTGTTTCATTGGTTAAGTATTCAAGCGGTCCATGACTTAACCCTAATCACGAGGCATTAATTAATTAATGCGCCTTAACCTCTCACATTAGACTTTGTTGTGGTTACTAGTTAAGCCGGGCGGGTCCGGGTAGCTTTACACCACAACTTGGTCTAACCTCGGGTTCAAGGTACAACATGGCCAACTTCTCACATTGGGTCCTATTGTTTGTAGCAACTAGTTAGGTCGTCGGTTCCGGGTAGGTTTATGCTACAAACTCAACCTAACCTCGAGTTGGCCACACTTATATTTTCTAAGTGTCATGTCCATCGTGTTTCCAAAACACATTACAAGTTTTCAAGCAATTGGGTAGACCTAACTTAATAGGTAAATTCCCAATGGGTAGACCTAACTTAATAGGTAAATTCCCAAGCTTATGTTTTTATGTCTTTAAAGTTTACCCAACCCCAAACGCAATCCCATCGCTTACATATTGCAATAGCGCATAAAGGATAGAAAGAGGGAACTTGGCATAATCATGACATAAAAGTGTTGAAGCCACAAGTTCAACATGGTGGCATATGAAATGTACATATGTTCATATACTTTCATTAGGCCTCAAAAGCATGCATAAAACCAAACTTATCATATTGGTGATACATGGTGATAAATGACATGTAAAAATGGCCATAAGTTCGCATCTAGCCTCACATGCAAGTTATCATAAGGGATATGATAACTTACATGTTGCCAAAATGCAACCTTTGGCATAAAGCTTGAAGCTTTATGTTCATAAACCCAAGATAAGCTTGCATAACATGATAGCATGAACAAAATGTTCAACCCAAACTTGAATAACATACTTGCATATCATAACATATCAAACTTGCATAACATAACATGATGAACTTGCATATCATAACAAATCAAACTTGCATATAAACTTGCATATCATAACATGACATACTTGCATATAAACTTGCATATTACAACATGATAAACTTGCATATCATAGCATAGTAAACTTGCATCTAAACTTGCATATCATACATTTAACTTTAGAGTTTAAGTATGAAAGTAGAATAGGGCTTACAATGCTTAGGAAGTCACAAAAATATGACAAAGCCCTTATGAAATCAATTAAACCCAAAATGCAAGCAAAACCCTTGAGCAAAAATGATCAAAACTCTTTCTTTATGATGCAAATATAGAAACTTGACTTGAATGCAAGCTAATGGTGCTCATACAAGCTTGAAAACACTTGTATGCATGGAAAATCTCTTAAAAATTTATTTAGGAATTTATGAAGAGAGTGGAGGCCATGAGAGGATTGATTTTGCCATAGTTTAGTTGTAGGATTGATTAATAATGATTTAGGGCTAGCTTAGGGTCTTATTTATAGATTAGGCAAGTGTTTTAGGCCATAGGATTAAACCCTAGTTCCAATCTCAGCCCTTAAAACCGAATCTGGCCCCCAAGCTCAACACAAACCCAAGATGGTGCACCAGGCTAAACAGCCCGGCTGGACCAAGTCGACAGGGTTGTCGACTTGGGTCCAACCAAGTCGACTCCCAAGTCGACAGGGCTGTCGACTTGGGTGTTCTAACGGGATTTTTCCCGCCTGGCCCAATCTGCCCTAATTTTCTAAATTCAAACTTGAATTTGAAATCTGTTTTGAACTTGAAATTTTCTGAAAGCTTCATTGGGCCCTAATCGGGTCATACGGACTCCGATTTTCGAAAACTCGGACTCTATTTCGCGTATTTTTCCGAGACGAACGCAATGGCATAGCCCGTTTCCCTTGATTCAGATTTTAGAATTAAATTCTGCCTCGATTTACATTATTACAGGTTATTGAAAATACGGGTTGTTACACCATTCCCTTCCCCATTTCCATTTTGTATTAAGTGTTTGGGATGAATGAGAGGAAGAGGGGCTAATTTTGTTATATGGAGCGGGCTAGGTTTAGCCAAATCAAGACCGAACCCAAGAGCCAAATCTCCGAAGCTTAGAATATATTGAAGTTTATACTTTTTGAACTCGCAAACGACATTTTGAACTCAATGGAAGTGGTTTCAAGTCCAAATTCAGTCATATACAAAATGTTACTTTTAGGTTTATACGATGATTTAAAAATAAATTTTTATATTCTGACATATTTTCTTATAAAATTATATTAAAAATAAATTTTAAATTTGTTCCAAAATCTCATGGATGTTACTATAACCGTACAAACTTGTAGCGTTGAATGGATTTCCAACAAATGACCAGGATAAGGAGCTTCCATACCAATGAGTACACCTTTAGAAGGATACCTCAAGAATAACCTATAAGTTCTCTACCAACACAAGGTCGGGATATCCCTTAACTGGATCACACGTGAGTATGTCATCTCCCCGTCGTTAACAATCTTTAACCCGGGCGCCTGCAATAACAACAACCACAAAAAATTAGAAGTAGCCACATAAGTAATACCTTGGTTCCATACCATGGTACACTTTTTTATATAGAAGGAGATGACAACCCATATCCTTGCCGCACTTTCCTGTTTTGGCCATTTTCGAGGTGTGAGGCTTGTCGAAGTCTCGTTACACAAAGCCACCCTCTCTAAGAAATGATTGTCGATGTCTCGTTACACAAAGCCACCCTCTCTAAGAAATTCTTTGATCATCAATAGCACGCCACTTAATTTTCCACACGGTCATTTCATAACATGCGGCTTATAATTACTAACCATATAACTTTGAGCTCGTACGTCTCAAACAAGGATGTTAAGCTAAGAGAATAAATTCTCCGCCACCAATAGAAATATGTTTAGCAAAAACCAAATCAATACATTATAAACACAATGTTAGACACATATCCATACAAGTCCATTCTATGTCTGAACGAAATCGAAGGCACCTTGTTCCTCGTCCAATAAAAGAGAGACTCCCTTACATATCCGCAATTGCTCCAGATACGTTCGGACACTATAATAATACTAATGCATCCATCTCAAGTAATGAGCTACCCACAAGAGACATTGAACAATTAGCCCTTTCGATGTGAAGGTTTCCGGTCTTCAACATCATCTTAAATATCTTTGATTTGTTCAATAACGTCGTACTATTATATGGAATGGTTTTGCCGGACCAAAATTATAAATTCCGGTCTTTCTAAATAACACTCAATATTTTAAAACTATATGGAAATACAGGATTCAATAATTCTCCCCACCATTTCGATCAGTTAATTAAAACCATGTTATGGAAATTATTCATTTCATAAATCCCTTTCTCAAAACACATCCTTTAAATCAAAGATAGTCTTTAGTTATCATTTTACTCTTTATCACCATTTAGTTGGTTCTTAATTCCTTTACCTACCTTTTAAAATTCAATTAAAAATCGTCTTCATTTTCCCTTTAAAAGAACTTAACCCTTTTTAAATATTTCCAAATCATAACTTAATCTTAATGGGTTAAAGAATGATGTCATCTAAAACATTATTCACAACAAACCCAAACATCAATTTGATATTAAATATAATATTTGTATAGAAATTATATCAACTTGTATCTAAAATCAATTTCCATATTCAACAAGTACTATAAGAGGAATAATGGTATAATTACCTTTTAGATTCCTTGAATAGTATAAGTTCTCTTCTATGGAATTTAACATCAAATATCCACAGATTATTCCCATCCAAATCTAATTTTTAATTTTGGGAAACCTAATTTCATTCTTAAGTAAGCTCAAGTTATTTAAAGTAAATTTCATTTAAAATGTTTCAATATTTCTAAAACATTTTATTAATCATTTAAATAATTACTTAAGTTATAGATGGAATCAAATGAGTTTAAAACGTTTGAATAAACCATTATTGGAAAATGTTGTAATAGCGTTACAAAATGTGTTACTATAGGCTTATATTAGCTAGTTTAGTCAAAATGACTTTTACATTATCCAAAAATTCATATTATCAATTCAAATCACTTTTAAATGATTTTACAAAAAATCCATATTTTTATTTATTTAAAAAAAAGTTGTTTACCGTTGTGGTTAATGAACTGCACTTATAACGAGTTTTTCAAAAAGAGCTTTTCACATAACTTCAAATCCACATATTATATTTTGAAAATTCCTCTTCCATTTGGAAACTATTATCTTTAGGAAGTAACTGTTTTTCGTTTTGAAGAAATCCGATTTAGTTTTCTCCTGTTATAAGCGATTTAAGCTTATAGTCGAAATTCGTGAACTGCTACAGTGTGACTAGTCCTATTCAGACTATATTTTATTTTAAATTCAAAACCTATCCAATTTACTTCAAATATGATTATAAAACATATTTAAACTTGTTTTGAAAACAAATTTTCAAAATCTAATTTAAATATTATTTTATTATTAAAAAATATTATTTTCCAAAATTAATCCTTTCGAACCCAAACTTTCCTAAAATCTATTTAAAAATAATACAAATAGTTTGAATAATAAAATTGAGGGTTTCGACATTATTTATATATCAAACTTGACTTCACTTTTTTACTATTCACAATTGGTTTTAAATTTAAACATGCCATAAACGCTAAAAAAATCAATTTAATTTCCACCTTTACGAAAGTTATTCGTAATTACTTCAATTTCATTTTCAAATCATTTCAGGTACAAAATTCCAACATTTATTTTTACCCTTTTATTTAATTGAATATAATATTCAATTATATTCTTAAAATGGACCGAGACTTAACCAGTTCCCATATCATTCCACATATGTGTGTATATTGAACACATTATCCCTAGTTACCTTTAAAACAATATTTTCATCATTATATCAACCATTCACATGTAACGTATATATGCATAGGTGTAAGTGTTAGCTAATTTACGCATATAATTTGTTAATTAACTAATTTACCAAAGTTTCACATTCATCAACCAATCACAAACATTCACTGTGACGAGAAGGAATTTCGCTCGGTCCGAACCGGTCGCTAAACCGACCCAGACCGTTCGAAACGCCCTATCGTTGAGAACACGACAAAATAGAACGCATATAAAAGAACATTTCATTGTATATTACAACAATGCATCAGATTACAAGAATATACAGAGTATTAATGAATAAATATTACACAGAAATATCAGATATTTAAATTACATTTAAATACATCGCAGCGGAAAATAATACAATACACAACTAGAAGAAGATATACGGATACAAAACTTTCCGGATACCGTTCCAGCTGTAAACCAGGATCCTGTGAATATAAATCTGCAAAACCAAAACTACTAGCTGCCCGTGTCAAAATAAGGGCACCCAGAGTTTAGGTTAAAACAATAAACTCCAGGTCAGTCATGGGACTGGTGTGAGAACTAAAACAGTTATTAATCTTTATTTTAAAGTTAGGTAAATCAAGGGACCACGCCGTATAACACGGAACGGGTTTCCTCCCAAGAATACCAGTGCCTAAAACAAACAGCGCAATGCTAAATAAAGAAAAATGAAGCTGTTATAAGACCCAGGTCCTATCACACAATGCAACGCAAGCCGGGGGATAGGGTTTTCCCTTATAACAGCCAAAGAATGCTTGATACGTTTTAAAACAAATTATTTGATACTATAATAAGTGCATAGTGTATAAAACAACTTCAAATCATAAGTATCAATCATAGACGGCATGGGTACCATATATCATGTCGCCATACTAGTTCTACAATTAAAACCGCAAAGTCACGTATTTGGAAATTGGGTTTCCATCTATGAACCGAGGCAAAAGATAGTCCTCAACCGATTCGAGACGCTCTAGCCCGCCCCTCAGGATCAGAGCTCGAGTGACCCTTAGATCCTCAGGGCCAGTCCACCGATGTGGATTAAAATTAAACCCTGAACATGCGTTTCCCCGCCCTATGGGGCGTAAACGAGCCAACTAAATGACTCCATCGGTTCGAGAACGACCGATCAATCCGAGGCGCCTCACAACAGCAACAACCACATAAGTCAAACTCGTCAGGGCGTGTAAAACCACTGACGCCACTTCTAGCTAGAAAGAAACGCATGCCCTCCCTGACGTCCTCTCCCGTTTTTGGTTCATACCGGGTGTAAAGCTCGCGAGTCAACATTACACAAAGCTACGCCACAAAGGCCATGCTTCGGTCATCAACCACAAGACTTTGCTTTTCAACAGAAGCCTCGATCAATTGCCACTTAGGCATGCCACACAGGCAATTCACTCCATGCGTTTGATACCCATCAATATATAACCCCTGAGCTCGTACGTCTCAGAGAAGGGCGTTAAGCAAGAGAATAAATTCTCCGCCGCCAAACAGATATATATTTAATAGAAATCAATCACACGGACTAAAATCCAATGTCAGACACACAGTCCATTTACAAGTCCGTTCTGGGTCTGAACAAAACCGGAGGCACCTAGTACCCCGCATATCCATCGATCTCCAAGTACGTCTGGACGACCACCAACTGTTTCCATCTTCTTGGGTGTACAACCCAATCAAGATCATCAGTAATCACCCAAACGACGTGAAGACTTCCGGTCTTCGACCATCGTCTTCATCTTCGACTTATCATCGTATCAGTTATTCAGAATGGGATAAACCCGGTCTTTCCGAATAACTCGCATATATTTTAAATAAGTGTTACACAAACACAACATACGCCTCATTCCAATTCATCAGTCACTAACCGTAAATTAATCAAGAGAATAATTTCCCAAATATTAACCCCGAAGGCCGAAACCAACATCAGATCAATATCCAGAAAACCATTCTGCTTGGCTAACCGACAGTTAGTTTCTAAATTTCACATTCATAGGGAAAGGTTCCCATTAATTTTATCCAAGATAAATTCCTTGAACTTATTCTTTATTCTATTTTTGAATCTCAATTCAAACTAGTCGGGATTAGCGGACCTTACCGAAGTAATCATTTATTTTAATTTCCCCATCCCAACCTATTCATCCCATGAAGTAAAACTGGTAATACTTCATATCTAACACCACAGTGTTATCGGTAAATTCAATTACCATTTCACGTTCAAATCTAATTAAAGATTTAACTATCGCCTGGAGTAAAACTGGTGATACTCCATTTTTGATCATTTCAATCTAATTAAAGATTCATTAAAACTCCACTTAGTCTTAATCTTCGACTGGGTTAAAGAATCAGTGTCATTTAAAACACAGTTCACGATAAACCCAAAATCACATTCATTAATTATCGGGTTAAAGAACGGGTGTTATTTAAAACACTGTCCACGATAAACCCAAAAATCAATATCAATTCAATTCCAATTAAATATTATTTAATTGGTACACTTCATTAAATCTAAATAAAAAGATTTAATCTTTTCTCAACTGGGTTCAAGAACAGCGTTAGTGAAGACACCATTCACGACAAACCCAAATCACATTTGATATTAAATACAAGGCTCTGAATAGAAAATATATCGGCTTATATTCAATATCAAATTCTACAACTAACAAATGTCGTATTGGAAATAACGATATAAATATATATCTTTCAAATTTCCATAACAACATCTGTATAATCACGAATTCCAACATCGAAATATTCCGAAGACAATTTCGATTCAAATCCACTCCAATGCAATCATTGGAAATTCTGGTTATTTTTAAAACCCTTTTCAAATTCAATTTATTTACTTAAAAATAAATAGAATTATAATTCTAGTTCAAAACTAGTTCATTTCGATAAAAATCTATTTTTATCTTTTCAAATATGGAGTTTTTCATCCCAATTCTCCCCAAATCATTTCTTATGATTTTACACAAATTATTATTATTTTTAATAATTTTATCGAGGCCTGTACAGTCGATTTCCATCAACGGTCATCGAACTGCACTTACAGCGACCTTTTTCAAATTTGATCTGGACATAATTCCAAATCCACCCGTTAGATTTCTAATTTCTAATATTCGTTAGAAAGCTCTTTTCGATACGAACCCAACGGTTTTGGTTTTAGGAGAATCCGATGGTCGGATCTCCCGTAATGTCCGTTTGAAATAAATGGTCGAAATTCACGAACTGCCGCGGCGCGGCGCGTTCTATTCAGGCCATTATATTATATATATAATATATATAATATATACTTCGTCGATTTCTATTTAAAACGAATTATATAAATAGTTTTAAAATCGTTTCAAAAGCAATTTCAGCTTTCTTTTCAATTCAAATCAAAATTGAATTCTTCTTTATAAATTCGTTTTAAAATTCATTTCTATTCAATTCAATTTTCAATTCAATTTGAATTCATTTCAATTCGCTTTCAATTCAATTTGAATTCATTTTCAATTCAATTCATTTCGAAATCGTTATATATTCAATTCATTTCGAAATCGTTATATATTCAATTCATTTCGAAATCGTTTTTAATTCAATTCATTTCGAAATCGTTATATATTCAATTCATTTCGAAATCGTTATATATTCAATTCATTTCGAAATCGTTATATATTCAATTCATTTCGAAATCGTTTTTAATTCAATTCATTTCGAAATCGTTTTCAATTCAATTCATTTCGAAATCGTTTTCAATTCAATTCATTTCGAAATCGAATAAAATCGATATAAATATCGTTCACGTCAAAATGGCGTCAATCTAATCAACACGGCTTCATATATTCCTTTATTTTCAAATATTCTATTTCAAATATTTCTTTTTCAAATATTTCTTATTATCAAAATATTTCGTTCAACACATGACCAATCTCAATGGATGAGTACTGTCAACACATGAACCTTTATTTTATATTGATAAAGATGTAAATTTTATTACTAAAATATTTCGTTCAACACATGACCAATCTCAACGGATGAGTACTGTCAACACATGAACCTTTATTTTATATATTCTTTATTTTCTAAATTGGAATGAGGCCCAATCAATCACCATATAAAATTAATTATATGGATTTTCATACAACACATGTATATAATAGCATTGAAAAATAATCAACCATCAACCAAAGTGCACTACACTGTATAAGCATCAAATATAGATATCTAACGCTTATAACAGCCTGTCAATCAATCGATCGACATATTTAATCAATCAGGATGAGTGAACTTCAAATTTCATCCTAACACCCGTGTGGGGTTTCAAACAATCAAACACAGATTTTAGTTGTGCAGTTGGGCGATGTGTAAAATTTATCGACCCAATCAATGTCCTTCAAAATAGGTGTACATAAACAAACCGTCCGGTCTGTAAATGAATATTTATTTATTTACATTCACGTTAAAAATTATATTTATAACGACAAAACATTTATTTCGACATATGAATTTCTATTCAATTCATTTATTCTATAAAATGATTTTTTTTTCTAACATATTTTAGAAAATTTCGGCGGCATAACGGCACGATACTAGAAACGGGACAAGGCCTAGCCTTATCCCCGGTCTAGTGAAGGCCCACGCCATTCACACATCAATCAAATCAATTCATTTCACCACACAATTCAATTTCAATCAAATAATCTAACTAATTTTTTGCAATCAAACAAACAAGTCCATGGTCTGTGGACGATTGTGTCGGGTGCTACTAAGCACCGTATGCATCCTAGTATATATATATTACTAGAAAAAGAAATTGAAAGGTGAGAAATTCTCACCGATAGCTATCCTAACTCCACGGCACTTCCTATGTAGAACATCTCCACCGTGCTCGCCTTTCTTCACTTTCGTTGTCCGTTTTCACTACATATGTAAAAATCGAATTTTTACTTCGCTATCCAATATATAAAAATCATATTTTTATTTCGAAGTTCAATATATAAAAATCATATTTTTATTTTGAAGTTCAATATATAAAAATCATATTTTTATTTCGAAGTTCAATATATAAAAATCATATTTTTATTTCGAAGTTCAATATATAAAAATCATATTTTTACTTCGATGTTCAATATATAAAAATCACGCTTTAACAATAAAGATTTCTCCTTTTCAAAAATAAGGTTTTCGCCTTTTCAAAAATAAGGTTTTCGCCTTTATAAAAATAAAGTTTTCGCCTTTATAAAAATAAAGTTTTCGCCTTTATGAAAATAAAGTTTTCGCCTTTATGAAAATAAAGTTTTCGCCTTTACAAAAATAAGGTTTTCGCCTTTATAAAAATATTCCTAACATACGATAAAAATTCTATTTTTATCTTTTCAAGATCAAATTCTTTTTGTTAGTAAAAATCTTCTCTTTTTGTTTGAACAAAAATCACCCTTTTTTTATATAAACCATTATAAGTAGAAATTGGTTTTACATCGCTATATATATAAATAAAAACTGCATTATATATTTTATTATTTCAGAAAAGGAAAAAAAACAATGTTTCTTTTTTTACATTTTTAACTTTCAGATTTTTAAAACAATGTTGTATAAAAAAAAACAATTACCTTCCACTGTTTTCACAAGCTTCAGGTACCCCAAAAGGAGGCCGCCTCCTAGGGTTCATCGCCTCTGACAATAAACGGCGCCGGAGTTGGTGGATCTGCGGTGGAGGGTGAAGGAAGAAGGGGATAGGAGGCAAACGGTGGTGGAGGGGCTGAAGCGGTTTAGGGGGGGTCGGATTAAAGGAGGAGGAGTGAGCGAGGGCGCAGGGTTTGGGGGGGGTTTTCATCGATCAGAGCGTCGATTTGAAAAGGGGTGGGGAGAAGAAGGCACCGACGCGAGGAGGAGGACGAGGAGGAGGCGCCTTGCGCCGGCGGTGGCGACGCCAGAAGGGGACGGCGGCGGAAGTCGATGGGCGGGCTCCGCCCATTTTTCTTTTTTCTTCTTTTTTTTTTCTTTTTTTTTCTGATATGAAACGCGTAGGGGGGGCCTTAGAGGAAGTAAGGAGAGGAGAGAGAATTCCTTTCTTTTATTATTTTTAATTTCAAAATGTTGAATTTTTCCCACGACCTCGAAACGAGGCCCACCGCCTGTCGTCCATAGCGTTCTACCCCCATTCTGAACACAATGGGATATGTATCGCAGGCTTATTTGATCGTTTGAATCAGCTTCCGTTAAATTTACATTTAAATCACTATATTGAATTTTAAACATACATTTCAAATTACCGGGGTCACATAACAACTCTATAAATTCCATAAAAATATTTTCTAGCTACGTATTGACGATACGGTCCTAATAAGACTAGTTTCGCCGAATTCCGAGACCGTTGGAAAAATGGCCATTTTCCAGTCGATTAAAATCAACTAAAACTGGTCAAACGCGTTTTCCTTTGCCACGCTCTCATATTGATTCGCAAAATTATGAAATTTGGAATCTAGCAATAACTTGACATCACGGACCCAACAAAACTGGTTTCGTCGAAATCCGAGGTCGTTTGCAAAATGTCCATTTTTAAGGGCCTGAATTCCATAGCGACTACTCAGAATTTTCAACTGGACATATCTTTTGATTCCCGCTATGAAATTTTGATTTTTCGGATTCGATAGAAAGATATTATCAATTAGATCCTAATGTTTTTGGTTTCACTAAAATCCGGATTGTTTTGCACCCGGAACGTTCAATTGAAGTTTGAAATCGAATTATCGAACTACCGCACCATTTTCCATTCTATTTATAATTATATATAAATATTTATATTCTAACGACGACGTATATAATATATACGTTCGAATTATATTCAAAACAAATTTCTCGTCGATATTATTTAAAATAATTCATTTTAAATAATCAAAATTCGCTAAAATTGCAAAAATAAAAATTTCAAACTGGCTCGCATTTTACGGGTTGTTACAATCTCCCCCACTTAAAACTTTTCGTCCCCGAAAAGGAACAAAGTCGAAAGTGGTTTGATTATTCAGCTCTACGATCGATCAGGCTTCCATTCTCCAACTCTTTAGTTTCTGAGAATTTTCAAAATTTCAAAAATTTGGCTAACACCCTAAATTTTCGAAAAATTTCTCCATAACCTCCCCTGCAATGGGAGCATCGGGGAATTTCAAATAGCTTCCCCGGTCCTTCAGATCTCAAAAAGAAAAAGAAAAAGCCAAGCGGCTAGCCAATAGGCTCATAAAATCATCATCACCCAAACAAAACAGTAAATTATGTAGTAAACATGTACCTATTTGTCGGGCAAACAAATTTTATTCTTCGGCTCTAGCCTCCTTGCTATGACCTGTTCAATGATATATATGTATATGCAAGCAAATGCGACCAATTTTCAATACAATTCAATATTTGATTCAATTAGGCGTAATGGTTCAAAATTATCAAACAAATAAACAAACAACACAAACATCAATCAGTTAGTGGATTAGAGTTTCAAATTGATAATTCTGATACATATACAAAAATCATGTTTTTGATGCCAATTCACAACAATAAGCCCTATCTAATTTTGGTTCTCACACCAGTCTAATGGAAATATATAGATATCACACCTTCGAAACACGAATACCAATTCTGATGATGTTCGAACTATCATCAGAATCATCTCCGAGCGACTAGAGTGTGATTCTATATCTATCCAGTATATTAAAATTTCAAATACACGTGGATCAGACGTATACGCAAAATCTATATATACTGGATTGTCCACATCAATATAAATAAATAACCAAATACGAATAATTGATTTAAATTTTCAAAACAAAAATTGTTTTCATTTGAAAAATATACTCTTCACACTCGTTCTAGGATACTACTGATCCCATCTCTAACGAGTCATTCTCATTGGATATTACTAATCCAATATCTGATGAATTCTTTCGTACGGTTCTAATGTGCCTTGTTCTCTGCTTTGTAAACCAAAGCTCTGATACCAACTGTGACGAGAAGGAATTTCGCTCGGTTCGAACCGGTCGCTAAACCGACCCAGACCGTTCGAAACGCCCTATCGTTGAGAACACGACAAAATAGAACGCATATAAAAGAACATTTCATTGTATATTACAACAATGCATCAGATTACAAGAATATACAGAGTATTAATGAATAAATATTACACAGAAATATCAGAGATTTAAATTACATTTAAATACATCGCAGCGGAAAATAATACAATACACAACTAGAAGAAGATATACGGATACAAAGCTTTCCGGATACCGTTCCAGCTGTAAACCAGGATCCTGTGAATATAAATCTGCAAAACCAAAACTACTAGCTGCCCGTGTCAAAATAAGGGCACCCAGAGTTTAGGTTAAAACAATAAACTCCAGGTCAGTCATGGGACTGGTGTGAGAACTAAAACAGTTATTAATCTTTATTTTAAAGTTAGGTAAATCAAGGGACCACGCCGTATAACACGGAACGGGTTTCCTCCCAAGAATACCAGTGCCTAAAACAAACAGCGCAATGCTAAATAAAGAAAAATGAAGTTGTTATAAGACCCAGGTCCTATCACACAATGCAACGCAAGTCGGGGGATAGGGTTTTCCCTTATAACAGCCAAAGAATGCTTGATACGTTTTAAAACAAATTATTTGATACTATAATAAGTGCATAGTGTATAAAACAACTTCAAATCATAAGTATCAATCATAGACGGCATGGGTACCATATATCATGTCGCCATACTAGTTCTACAATTAAAACCGCAAAGTCACGTATTTGGAAATTGGGTTTCCATCTATGAACCGAGGCAAAAGATAGTCCTCAACCGATTCGAGACGCTCTAGCCCGCCCCTCAGGATCAGAGCTCGAGTGACCCTTGGATCCTCAGGGCCAGTCCACCGATGTGGATTAAACTTAAACCCTGAACATGCGTTTCCCCGCCCTATGGGGCGTAAACGAGCCAACTAAATGACTCCATCGGTTCGAGAACGACCGATCAATCCGAGGTGCCTCGCAACAGCAACAACCACATAAGTCAAACTCATCAGGGCGTGTAAAACCACTGACGTCACTTCTAGCTAGAAAGAAACGCATGCCCTCCCTGACGTCCTCTCCCGTTTTTGGTTCATACCGGGTGTGAAGCTCGCGAATCAACGTTACACAAAGTTACGCCACAAAGGCCGTGCTTCGATCATCAACCACAAGACTTTGCTTTTCAATAGAAGCCTCGATCAATTGCCACTTAGGCATGCCACACAGGCAATTCACTCCATGCGTTTGATACCCATCAATATATAACCCCTGAGCTCGTACGTCTCAGAGAAGGGCGTTAAGCAAGAGAATCAATTATCCGCCGCCAAACAGATATATATTTAATAGAAATCAATCACACGGACTAAAATCCAATGTCAGACACACAGTCCATTTACAAGTCCGTTCTGGGTCTGAACGAAACCGGAGGCACCTAGTACCCCGCATATCCATCGATCTCCAAGTACGTCTGGACGACCACCAACTGTTTCCATCTTCTTAGGTGTACAGCCCAATCAAGATCATCAGTAATCACCCAAACGACGTGAAGACTTCCGGTCTTCGACCATCGTCTTCATCTTCGACTTATCGTCGTATCAGTTATTCAGGATGGGATAAACCCGGTCTTTCCGAATAACTCGCGTATATTTTAAATAAGTGTTACACAAACACAACATACGCCTCATTCCAATTCATCAGTCACTAACCGTAAATTAATCAAGAGAATAATTTCCCAAATATTAACCCCGAAGGCCGAAACCAACATCAGATCAATATCCAGAAAACCATTCTGCTTGGCTAACCGACAGTTAGTTTCTAAATTTCACATTCATAGGGAAAGGTTCCCATTAATTTTATCCAAGATAAATTCCTTGAACTTATTCTTTATTCTATTTTTGAATCTCAATTCAAACTAGTCGGGATTAGCGGACCTTACCGAAGGAATCATTTATTTTAATTTCCCCATCCCAACCTATTCATCCCATGAAGTAAAACTGGTAATACTTCATATCTAACACCACAGTGTTATCGGTAAATTCAATTACCATTTCACGTTCAAATCTAATTAAAGATTTAACTATCGCCTGGAGTAAAACTGGTGATACTCCATTTTTGATCATTTCAATCTAATTAAAGATTCATTAAAACTCCACTTAGTCTTAATCTTCGACTGGGTTAAAGAATCAGTGTCATTTAAAACACAGTTCACGATAAACCCAAAATCACATTCATTAATTATCGGGTTAAAGAACGGGTGTTATTTAAAACACTGTCCACGATAAACCCAAAAATCAATATCAATTCAATTCCAATTAAATATTATTTAATTGGTACACTTCATTAAATCTAAATAAAAAGATTTAATCTTTTCTCAACTGGGTTCAAGAACAGCGTTAGTGAAGACACCATTCACGACAAACCCAAATCACATTTGATATTAAATACAAGGCTCTGAATAGAAAATATATCGGCTTATATTCAATATCAAATTCTACGACTAACAAATGTCGTATTGGAAATAACGATATAAATATATATCTTTCAAGTTTCCATAACAACATCTGTATAATCACGAATTCCAACATCGAAATATTCCGAAGACAATTTCGATTCAAATCCACTCCAATGCAATCATTGGAAATTCTGGTTATTTTTAAAACCCTTTTCAAATTCAATTTATTTACTTAAAAATAAATAGAATTATAATTCTAGTTCAAAACTAGTTCATTTCGATAAAAATCTATTTTTATCTTTTCAAATATGGAGTTTTTCATCCCAATTTTCCCCAAATCATTTCTTATGATTTTACACAAATTATTATTATTTTTAATAATTTTATCGAGGCCTGTACAGTCGATTTCCATCAACGGTCATCGAACTGCACTTACAGCGACCTTTTTCAAATTTGATTTGGACATAATTCCAAATCCACCCGTTAGATTTCTAATTTCTAATATTCGTTAGAAAGCTCTTTTCGATACGAACCCAACGGTTTCGGTTTTAGGAGAATCCGACGGTCGGATCTCCCGTAATGTCCGTTTGAAATAAATGGTCGAAATTCACGAACTGCCGCGGCGCGGCGCGTTCTATTCAGGCCATTATATTATATATATAATATATATAATATATACTTCGTCGATTTCTATTTAAAACGAATTATATAAATATTTTTAAAATCGTTTCAAAAGCAATTTCAACTTTCTTTTCAATTCAAATCAAAATTGAATTCTTCTTTATAAATTCGTTTTAAAATTCATTTCTATTCAATTCAAATTTCAATTCAATTTGAATTCATTTCAATTCGCTTTCAATTCAATTTGAATTCGTTTTCAATTCAATTCATTTCGAAATCGTTATATATTCAATTCATTTCGAAATCGTTATATATTCAATTCATTTAGAAATCGTTTTTAATTCAATTCATTTCGAAATCGTTATATATTCAATTCATTTCGAAATCGTTATATATTCAATTCATTTCGAAATCGTTATATATTCAATTCATTTCGAAATCGTTTTTAATTCAATTCATTTCGAAATCATTTTCAATTCAATTCATTTCGAAATCGTTTTCAATTCAATTCATTTCGAAATCGAATAAAATCGATATAAATATCGTTCACGTCAAAATGGCGTCAATCTAATCAACACGGCTTCATATATTCCTTTATTTTCAAATATTCTATTTCAAATATTTCTTTTTCAAATATTTCTTATTATCAAAATATTTCGTTCAACACATGACCAATCTCAATGGATGAGTACTGTCAACACATGAACCTTTATTTTATATTGATAAAGATGTAAATTTTATTACTAAAATATTTCGTTCAACACATGACCAATCTCAACGGATGAGTACTGTCAACACATGAACCTTTATTTTATATATTCTTTATTTTCTAAATTGGAATGAGGCCCAATCAATCACCATATAAAATTAATTATATGGATTTTCATACAACACATGTATATAATAGCATTGAAAAATAATCAACCATCAACCAAAGTGCACTACACTGTATAAGCATCAAATATAGATATCTAACGCTTATAACAGCCTGTCAATCAATCGATCGACATATTTAATCAATCAGGATGAGTGAACTTCAAATTTCATCCTAACACCCGTGTGGGGTTTCAAACAATCAAACACAGATTTTAGTTGTGCAGTTGGGCGATGTGTAAAATTTATCGACCCAATCAATGTCCTTCAAATAGGTGTACATAAACAAATCGTCCGGTCTGTAAATGAATATTTATTTATTTACATTCACGTTAAAAATTATATTTTTAACGACAAAACATTTATTTCGACATATGAATTTCTATTCAATTCATTTATTCTATAAAATGATATTTTTTTTTCTAACATATTTTAGAAAATTTCGGCGGCATAACGGCACGATACTAGAAACGGGACAAGGCCTAGCCTTATCCCCGGTCTAGTGAAGGCCCACGCCATTCACACATCAATCAAATCAATTCATTTCACCACACAATTCAATTTCAATCAAATAATCTAACTAATTTTTTGCAATCAAACAAACAAGTCCATGGTCTGTGGACGATTGTGTCGGGTGCTACTAAGCACCGTCTGCATCCTAGTATATATATATTACTAGAAAAAGAAATTGAAAGGTGAGAAATTCTCACCGATAGCTATCCTAACTCCACGGCACTTCCTATGTAGAACATCTCCACCGTGCTCGCCTTTCTTCACTTTCGTTGTCCGTTTTCACTACATATGTAAAAATCGAATTTTTACTTCGCTATCCAATATATAAAAATCATATTTTTATTTCGAAGTTCAATATATAAAAATCATATTTTTATTTTGAAGTTCAATATATAAAAATCATATTTTTATTTCGAAGTTCAATATATAAAAATCATATTTTTATTTCGAAGTTCAATATATAAAAATCATATTTTTACTTCGATGTTCAATATATAAAAATCACGCTTTAACAATAAAGATTTCTCCTTTTCAAAAATAAGGTTTTCGCCTTTTCAAAAATAAGGTTTTCGCCTTTATAAAAATAAAGTTTTCGCCTTTATAAAAATAAAGTTTTCGCCTTTATAAAAATAAAGTTTTCGCCTTTATGAAAATAAAGTTTTCGCCTTTATGAAAATAAAGTTTTCGCCTTTACAAAAATAAGGTTTTCGCCTTTATAAAAATATTCCTAACATACGATAAAAATTCTATTTTTATCTTTTCAAGATCAAATTCTTTTTGTTAGTAAAAATCTTCTCTTTTTGTTTGAACAAAAATCACCCTTTTTTTATATAAACCATTATAAGTAGAAATTGGTTTTACATCGCTATATATATAAATAAAAACTGCATTATATATTTTATTATTTCAGAAAAGGAAAAAAAACAATGTTTCTTTTTTTACATTTTTAACTTTCAGATTTTTAAAACAATGTTGTATAAAAAAAAACAATTACCTTCCACTGTTTTCACAAGCTTCAGGTACCCCAAAAGGAGGCCGCCTCCTAGGGTTCATCGCCTCTGACAATAAACGGCGCCGGAGTTGGTGGATCTGCGGTGGAGGGTGAAGGAAGAAGGGGATAGGAGGCAAACGGTGGTGGAGGGGCTGAAGCGGTTTAGGGGGGGTCGGATTAAAGGAGGAGGAGTGAGCGAGGGCGCAGGGTTTGGGGGGGGGTTTCATCGATCAGAGCGTCGATTTGAAAAGGGGTGGGGAGAAGAAGGCACCGACGCGAGGAGGAGGTGGAGGAGGCGCCTTGCGCCGGCGGTGGCGACGCCAGAAGGGGACGGCGGCGGAAGTCGATGGGCGGGCTCCGCCCATTTTTCTTTTCTTTTTTTTTCTTTTTTTTCTGATATGAAACGCGTAGGGGGGGCCTTAGAGGAAGTAAGGAGAGGAGAGAGAATTCCTTTCTTTTATTATTTTTAATTTCAAAATGTTGACTTTTTCCCACGACCTCGAAACGAGGCCCACCGCCTGTCGTCCATAGCGTTCTACCCCCATTCTGAACACAATGGGATATGTATCGCAGGCTTATTTGATCGTTTGAATCAGCTTCCGTTAAATTTACATTTAAATCACTATATTGAATTTTAAACGTACATTTCAAATTACCGGGGTCACATAACAACTCTATAAATTCCATAAAAATATTTTCTAGCTACGTATTGACGATACGGTCCTAATAAAACTAGTTTCGCCGAATTCCGAGACCGTTGGAAAAATGGCCATTTTCCAGTCGATTAAAATCAACTGAAACTGGTCAAACGCGTTTTCCTTTGCCACGCTCACATATTGATTCGCAAAATTATGAAATTTGGAATCTAGCAATAACTTGACATCACGGACCCAACAAAACTGGTTTCGTCGAAATCCGAGGTCGTTTGCAAAATGTCCATTTTTAAGGGCCTGAATTCCATAGCGACTATTCAGAATTTTCAACTGGACATATCTTTTGATTCCCGCTATGAAATTTTGATTTTTCGGATTCGATAGAAAGATATTATCAATTAGATCCTAATGTTTTTGGTTTCACTAAAATCCGGATTGTTTTGCACCCGGAACGTTCAATTGAAGTTTGAAATCGAATTATCGAACTACCGCACCATTTTCCATTCTATTTATAATTATATATAAATATTTATATTCTAACGACGACGTATATAATATATACGTTCGAATTATATTCAAAACAAATTTCTCGTCGATATTATTTAAAATAATTCATTTTAAATAATCAAAATTCGCTAAAATTGCAAAAATAAAAATTTCAAACTGGCTCGCATTTTACGGGTTGTTACAATCTCCCCCACTTAAAACTTTTCGTCCCCGAAAAGGAACAAAGTCGAAAGTGGTTTGATTATTCAGCTCTACGATCGATCAGGCTTCCATTCTCCAACTCTTTAGTTTCTGAGAATTTTCAAAATTTCAAAAATTTGGCTAACACCCTAAATTTTTGAAAAATTTCGCCATAACCTCCCCTGCAATGGGAGCATCGGGGAATTTCAAATAGCTTCCCCGGTCCTTCAGATCTCAAAAAGAAAAAGCCAAGCGGCTAGCCAATAGGCTCATAAAATCATCATCACCCAAACGAAACAGTAAATTATGTAGTAAACATGTACCTATTTGTCGGGCAAACAAATTTTATTCTTCGGCTCTAGACTCCTTGCTATGACCTGTTCAATGATATATATGTATATGCAAGCAAATGCGACCAATTTTCAATACAATTCAATATTTGATTCAATTAGGCGTAATGGTTCAAAATTATCAAACAAATAAACAAACAACACAAACATCAATCAGTTAGTGGATTAGAGTTTCAAATTGATAATTCTGATACATATACAAAAATCATGTTTTTGATGCCAATTCACAACAATAAGCCCTATCTAATTTTGGTTCTCACACCAGTCTAATGGAAATATATAGATATCACACCTTCGAAACACGAATACCAATTCTGATGATGTTCGAACTATCATCAGAATCATCTCCGGGCGACTAGAGTGTGATTCTATATCTATCCAGTATATTAAAATTTCAAATACACGTGGATCAGACGTATACGCAAAATCTATATATACTGGATTGTCCACATCAATATAAATAAATAACCAAATACGAATAATTGATTTAAATTTTCAAAACAAAAATTGTTTTCATTTGAAAAATATACTCTTCACACTCGTTCTAGGATACTACTGATCCCATCTCTAACGAGTCATTCTCATTGGATATTACTAATCCAATATCTGATGAATTCTTTCGTACGGTTCTAATGTGCCTTGTTCTCTGCTTTGTAAACCAAAGCTCTGATACCAACTGTTACGAGAAGGAATTTCGCTCGGTCCGAACCGGTCGCTAAACCGACCCAGACCGTTCGAAACGCCCTATCGTTGAGAACACGACAAAATAGAACGCATATAAAAGAACCTTTCATTGTATATTACAACAATGCATCAGATTACAAGAATATACAGAGTATTAATGAATAAATATTACACAGAAATATCAGAGATTTAAATTACATTTAAATACATCGCAGCGGAAAATAATACAATACACAACTAGAAGAAGATATACGGATACAAATCTTTCCGGATACCGTTCCAGCTGTAAACCAGGATCCTGTGAATATAAATCTGCAAAACCAAAACTACTAGCTGCCCGTGTCAAAATAAGGGCACCTAGAGTTTAGGTTAAAACAATAAACTCCAGGTCAGTCATGGGACTGGTGTAAGAACTAAAACAGTTATTAATCTTTATTATAAAGTTAGGTAAATCAAGGGACCACGCCGTATAACACGGAACGGGTTTCCTCCCAAGAATACCAGTGCCTAAAACAAACAGCGCAATGCTAAATAAAGAAAAATGAAGCTGTTATAAGACCCAGGTCCTATCACACAATGCAACGCAAGCCGGAGGATAGGGTTTTCCCTTATAACAGCCAAAGAATGCTTGATACGTTTTAAAACAAATTATTTGATACTATAATAAGTGCATAGTGTATAAAACAACTTCAAATCATAAGTATCAATCATAGACGGCATGGGTACCATATATCATGTCGCCATACTAGTTCTACAATTAAAACCGCAAAGTCACATATTTGGAAATTGGGTTTCCATCTATGAACCGAGGCAAAAGATAGTCCTCAACCGATTCGAGACGCTCTAGCCCGCCCCTCAGGATCAGAGCTCGAGTGACCCTTGGATCCTCAGGGCCAGTCCACCGATGTGGATTAAACTTAAACCCTGAACATGCGTTTCCCCGCTCTATGGGGCGTAAACGAGCCAACTAAATGACTCCATCGGTTCGAGAACGACCGATCAATCCGAGGTGCCTCGCAACAGCAACAACCACATAAGTCAAACTCGTCAGGGCGTGTAAAACCACTGATGCCACTTCTAGCTAGAAAGAAACGCATGCCCTCCCTGACGTCCTCTCCCGTTTTTGGTTCATACCGGGTGTGAAGCTCGCGAATCAACGTTACACAAAGTTACGCCACAAAGGCCGTGCTTCGATCATCAATCACAAGACTTTGCTTTTCAACAGAAGCCTCGATCAATTGCCACTTAGGCATACCACACAGGCAATTCACTCCATGCGTTTGATACCCATCAATATATAACCCCTGAGCTCGTACGTCTCAGAGAAGGGCATTAAGCAAGAGAATAAATTCTCCGCCGCCAAACAGATATATATTTAATAGAAATCAATCACACGGACTAAAATCCAATGTCAGACACACAGTCCATTTACAAGTCCGTTCTGGGTCTGAACGAAACCGGAGGCACCTTGTACACCGCATATCCATCGATCTCCAAGTACGTCTGGACGACCACCAACTGTTTCCATCTTCTTGGGTGTACAGCCCAATAAAGATCATCAGTAATCACCCAAACGACGTGAAGACTTCCGGTCTTCGACCATCGTCTTCATCTTCGACTTATCGTCGTATCAGTTATTCAGAATGGGATAAACCCGGTCTTTCCGAATAACTCGCGTATATTTTAAATAAGTGTTACACAAACACAACATACGCCTCATTCCAATTCATCAGTCACTAACCGTAAATTAATCAAGAGAATAATTTCCCAAATATTAACCCCGAAGGCCGAAACCAACATCAGATCAATATCCAGAAAACCATTCTGCTTGGCTAACCGACAGTTAGTTTCTAAATTTCACATTCATAGGGAAAGGTTCCCATTAATTTTATCCAAGATAAATTCCTTGAACTTATTCTTTATTCTATTTTTGAATCTCAATTCAAACTAGTCGGGATTAGCGGACCTTACCGAAGTAATCATTTATTTTAATTTCCCCATCCCAACCTATTCATCCCATGAAGTAAAACTGGTAATACTTCATATCTAACACCACAGTGTTATCGGTAAATTCAATTACCATTTCACATTCAAATCTAATTAAAGATTTAACTATCGCCTGGAGTAAAACTGGTGATACTCCATTTTTGATCATTTCAATCTAATTAAAGATTCATTAAAACTCCACTTAGTCTTAATCTTCGACTGGGTTAAAGAATCAGTGTCATTTAAAACACAGTTCACGATAAACCCAAAATCACATTCATTAATTATCGGGTTAAAGAACGGGTGTTATTTAAAACACTGTCCACGATAAACCCAAAAATCAATATCAATTCAATTCCAATTAAATATTATTTAATTGGTACACTTCATTAAATCTAAATAAAAAGATTTAATCTTTTCTCAACTGGGTTCAAGAACAGCGTTAGTGAAGACACCATTCACGACAAACCCAAATCACATTTGATATTAAATACAAGGCTCTGAATAGAAAATATATCGGCTTATATTCAATATCAAATTCTACGACTAACAAATGTCGTATTGGAAATAACGATATAAATATATATCTTTCAAATTTCCATAACAACATCTGTATAATCACGAATTCCAACATCGAAATATTCCGAAGACAATTTCGATTCAAATCCACTCCAATGCAATCATTGGAAATTCTGGTTATTTTTAAAACCCTTTTCAAATTCAATTTATTTACTTAAAAATAAATAGAATTATAATTCTAGTTCAAAACTAGTTCATTTCGATAAAAAACTATTTTTATCTTTTCAAATATGGTGTTTTTCATCCCAATTTTCCCCAAATCATTTCTTATGATTTTACACAAATTATTATTATTTTTAATAATTTTATCGAGGCCTGTACAGTCGATTTCCATCAACGGTCATCGAACTGCACTTACAGCGACCTTTTTCAAATTTGATTTGGACATAATTCCAAATCCACCCGTTAGATTTCTAATTTCTAATATTCGTTAGAAAGCTCTTTTCGATACGAACCCAACGGTTCCGGTTTTAGGAGAATCCGACGGTCGGATCTCCCGTAATGTCCGTTTGAAATAAATGGTCGAAATTCACGAACTGCCGCGGCGCGGCGCGTTCTATTCAGGCCATTATATTATATATATATAATATATATAATATATACTTCGTCGATTTCTATTTAAAACGAATTATATAAATAGTTTTAAAATCGTTTCAAAAGCAATTTCAACTTTCTTTTCAATTCAAATCAAAATTGAATTCTTCTTTATAAATTCGTTTTAAAATTCATTTCTATTCAATTCAAATTTCAATTCAATTTGAATTCATTTCAATTTGCTTTCAATTCAATTTGAATTCGTTTTCAATTCAATTCATTTTGAAATCGTTATATATTCAATTCATTTCGAAATCGTTATATATTCAATTCATTTCGAAATCGTTTTTAATTCAATTCATTTCGAAATCGTTATATAATCAATTCATTTCGAAATTGTTATATATTCAATTCATTTCGAAATCGTTATATATTCAATTCATTTCGAAATCGTTATATATTCAATTCATTTCGAAATCGTTTTTAATTCAATTCATTTCGAAATCGTTTTCAATTCAATTCATTTCGAAATCGTTTTCAATTCAATTCATTTCGAAATCGAATAAAATCGATATAAATATCGTTCACGTCAAAATGGCGTCAATCTAATCAACACGGCTTCATATATTCCTTTATTTTCAAATATTCTATTTCAAATATTTCTTTTTCAAATATTTCTTATTATCAAAATATTTCGTTCAACACATGACCAATCTCAATGGATGAGTACTGTCAACACATGAACCTTTATTTTATATTGATAAAGATGTAAATTTTATTACTAAAATATTTCGTTCAACACATGACCAATCTCAACGGATGAGTACTGTCAACACATGAACCTTTATTTTATATATTCTTTATTTTCTAAATTGGAATGAGGCCCAATCAATCACCATATAAAATTAATTATATGGATTTTCATACAACACATGTATATAATAGCATTGAAAAAACCCGACACTCCTAGCTCAGTTGGTCAGAGGTGGGCGAATTGGGATGAGACATAGGTCTCAGGTTCGAGGGCCACCTCTGCCAATTTCTAGGGGTGACTACCTAGGTAGTGTGAAGGCGTTGAAAAATCGAGGTATATCACTACCCGTGGGGTTTACTAAGACCGACAAGCAATGACTTGAGTGAAGTCTTAGGTTCCACACGTAAATCAAAAAAAAAATAGCATTGAAAAATAATCAACCATCAACCAAAGTGCACTACACTGTATAAGCATCAAATATAGATATCTAACGCTTATAACAGCCTGTCAATCAATCGATCGACATATTTAATCAATCAGGATGAGTGAACTTCAAATTTCATCCTAACACCCGTGTGGGGTTTCAAACAATCAAACACAGATTTTAGTTGTGCAGTTGGGCGATGTGTAAAATTTATCGACCCAATCAATGTCCTTCAAATAGGTGTACATAAACAAACCGTCCGGTCTGTAAATGAATATTTATTTATTTACATTCACGTTAAAAATTATATTTTTAACGGCAAAACATTTATTTCGACATATGAATTTCTATTCAATTCATTTATTCTATAAAATGATATTTTTTTTCTAACATATTTTAGAAAATTTCGGTGGCATAACGGCACGATACTAGAAACGGGACAAGGCCTAGCCTTATCCCCGGTCTAGTGAAGGCCCATGCCATTCACACATCAATCAAATCAATTCATTTCACCACACAATTCAATTTCAATCAAATAATCTAACTAATTTTTTGCAATCAAACAAACAAGTCCATGGTCTGTGGACGATTGTGTCGGGTGCTACTAAGCACCGTCTGCATCCTAGTATATATATATTACTAGAAAAAGAAATTGAAAGGTGAGAAATTCTCACCGATAGCTATCCTAACTCCACGGCACTTCCTATGTAGAACATCTCCACCGTGCTCGCCTTTCTTCACTTTCGTTGTCCGTTTTCACTACATATGTAAAAATCGAATTTTTACTTCGCTATCCAATATATAAAAATCATATTTTTATTTCGAAGTTCAATATATAAAAATCATATTTTTATTTCGAAGTTCAATATATAAAAATCATATTTTTATTTCGAAGTTCAATATATAAAAATCATATTTTTACTTCGATGTTCAATATATAAAAATCACGCTTTATCAATAAAGATTTCTCCTTTTCAAAAATAAGGTTTTCGCCTTTTCAAAAATAAGGTTTTCGCCTTTATAAAAATAAAGTTTTCGCCTTTATAAAAATAAAGTTTTCGCCTTTATGAAAATAAAGTTTTCGCCTTTATGAAAATAAAGTTTTCGCCTTTACAAAAATAAGGTTTTCGCCTTTATAAAAATATTCCTAACATACGATAAAAATTCTATTTTTATCTTTTCAAGATCAAATTCTTTTTGTTAGTAAAAATCTTCTCTTTTTGTTTGAACAAAAATCACCCTTTTTTTATATAAACCATTATAAGTAGAAATTGGTTTTACATCGCTATATATATAAATAAAAACTGCATTATATATTTTATTATTTCAGAAAAGGAAAAAAAACAATGTTTCTTTTTTTACATTTTTAACTTTCAGATTTTTAAAACAATGTTGTATAAAAAAAACAATTACCTTCCACTGTTTTCACAAGCTTCAGGTACCCCAAAAGGAGGCCGCCTCCTAGGGTTCATCTCCTCTGACAATAAACGGCGCCGGAGTTGGTGGATCTGCGGTGGAGGGTGAAGGAAGAAGGGGATAGGAGGCAAACGGTGGTGGAGGGGCTGAAGCGGTTTAGGGGGGGTCGGATTAAAGGAGGAGGAGGGAGCGAGGGCGCAGGGTTTGGGGGGGTTTCATCGATCAGAGCGTCGATTTGAAAAGGGGTGGGGAGAAGAAGGCACCGACGCGAGGAGGAGGAGGAGGAGGCGCCTTGCGCCGGCGGTGGCGACACCAGAAGGGGACGGCGGCGGAAGTCGATGGGCGGGCTCCGCCCATTTTTTTTTCTTTTTTTTTTCTTTTTTTTCTGATATGAAACGCGTGGGGGGGGCCTTAGAGGAAGTAAGGAGAGGAGAGAGAATTCCTTTCTTTTATTATTTTTAATTTCAAAATGTTGACTTTTTCCCACGACCTCGAAACGAGGCCCACCGCCTGTCGTCCATAGCGTTCTACCCCCATTCTGAACACAATGGGATATGTATCGCAGGCTTATTTGATCGTTTGAATCAGCTTCCGTTAAATTTACATTTAAATCACTATATTGAATTTTAAACATACATTTCAAATTACCGGGGTCACATAACAACTCTATAAATTCCATAAAAATATTTTCTAGCTTCGTATTGACGATACGGTCCTAATAAAACTAGTTTCGCCGAATTCCGAGACCGTTGGAAAAATGGCCATTTTCCAGTCGATTAAAATCAACTGAAACTGGTCAAACGCGTTTTCCTTTGCCACGCTCACATATTGATTCGAAAAATTATGAAATTTGGAATATAGCAATAACTTGACATCACGGACCCAACAAAACTGGTTTCGTCGAAATCCGAGGTCGTTTGCAAAATGTCCATTTTTAAGGGCCTGAATTCCATAGCGACTATTCAGAATTTTCAACTGGACATATCTTTTGATTCCCGCTATGAAATTTTGAGTTTTCGGATTCGATAGAAAGATATTATCAATTAGATCCTAATGTTTTTGGTTTCACTAAAATCCGGATTGTTTTGCACCCGGAACGTTCAATTGAAGTTTGAAATCGAATTATCGAACTACCGCGCCATTTTCCATTCTATTTATAATTATATATAAATATTTATATTCTAACGACGACGTATATAATATATACGTTCGAATTATATTCAAAACAAATTTCTCGTCGATATTATTTAAAATAATTCATTTTAAATAATCAAAATTCGCTAAAATTGCAAAAATAAAAATTTCAAACTGGCTCGCATTTTACGGGTTGTTACGTTCACAATAATCTTTTACATATTTATTATTCCAATATATATACACACACAACACTTTTACTTATATGTATATGTTTATATATATGAATGGAGTTCCACATCAATATATTTATTTAAAATTGAGTTTCTCGCAACTACATTAATTAAAAATCAAGTTTCTCACCAATATGACTCCTTTTCTTCACTGTAGAACTTCCACTGGACAGTTGTGCAGCGTAACCGCGCTGTGAAATATTTTCTGCCTCCAAATTTTTATATATACCAAAATCTATTTATTTATTTTGAATTGATTTTTAGAGGTGATGGGACAAGTTGTAGAGGGGGAGAGGTTGTCGTGGGTAGGGAGCCTATAGTGGAAAGGAGGGGGAGGGTTTGTCGTGGAGGAGGAGAGGGAGGGGAAGCCATACGGTCTAGGGGAGGAGGGAGAGATAGGAGAGAGGAGGAAAAATGAAGGAAGAAGAACTCTCTTAGGATATGGAAGCCATGACTTTAAGGAAACGGAAGTGGAATGGACTGAAGAAATTGCGGGGTGGGGGGGGGGGCTTATTTATAACAAAAGGGGATGCTTGAGATTATGACAACACATAAGACATATGTCTTTATCCTAAGCATCCCATAACATGGAAGCAAATCACCCTTAAAACCATATGCTTCTCTTAGGAAACCATGTGCTAGGGCGTATGTTTCTCTACAATTAATTAGCTTGATTTTGCAACACTTTAGATGTGTAACAACATAGCATTTGTTACTATTCAACTAGCATTTTAACAATCTTGTTAAACAAATTTATGAACAAAACTACAAAACTTTTGTCGAAAAAACTCGGCGATGTTTATAACAATTTTTTTAATTCAAAGAAGTTATTTTATTTAAAATTCTATACTAATTGATTATTTAACCAATAGAAATCATAGTAAAAAAGTATTCTTTTTGGTAAATTTGTCGCAGCAAAACAGATACGTTTCCTTACGACATTTTGACTACTATATTTTATATTTTAAAATAACTTTCCTTATCATTTAAAATGAATTATTTTATAGTTTAAACAACAATATTAAATAAATTTTAAAAACTCAAATTGAATAATGTTCAAGTTGATAAGTTATAAATTCTTGTTTCGACACTTTTTGACAAAAATCCTCTTTAAACAAATTTGTAAATTTCTATAATTTTGACAAAATTAAATCTTAATATCATTTTTGGTTTATTATATCTTTGAAATCATATTTAAAACTCAAAAATCATTTTTGATATTTGGGCTAAAAAAACCGGGTTGTTACATCCTACCACTCTAAAAAACTTTTCGTCCTAAAAAATTAAAGAAGATATAAGCAACTTATAAAATGGTTTATAGAATTCCATAATCTAAAATTCTTAAAAATTCATCATACCCAAAAACTTTCGAAAAAAGAGTTTGTCTTCCATATGAAAATAACAATATGCATAAATCAACAACAAGAAACAATATCATAGTTAGCCAAAAGTATCATAGTCAATATCTATACCAGAGTGTGGAGTGCACTTGTGGTAATATACATGATCCTACATGCCAACCTGAGTACATATCAAGTACTTTATGTTCTCTATATACAACAATAGTATGTCTACCAAAAATGTGCTAGTCTCCAAAAATATCCTAGCCCATCAAAAGTATACCCTAGCCCATAAATATCTTAGTGCGAACTAAGCACTTGAGATAACTATATATACAATATTTCACTACACCATATATGCTAATTAGACTATGCTAGTGGTCGTATCTATTGCGATTTGATACGCCTGTAAGCCGTATCAAAAAAAGGCGCGTCTAATTATTAGATTCGGCTATAAGACGTGTCCAACTAAAAATTTGATACGCCCACGTAGCCATATCTAAAGTTCAAAAAGAAATGGCTCATTGCCGTATCTAAACGACAACTATATATAAATATAAATCGTAGCTAATTTACAACGTACGCTGCTTTGCCATATGTTAGAAACAGTTTTTGACTGTATCTATGATGTTAGTCAGACACGGTCTTAAACCGTATCTTATTCTATAAATGTATATATATATGTGTATTATATACATATTATATATATAAACAGAAAATACAACACATGTTTTCCATAACACAAAACATATCACAATTTATACAAAGCATAACACAAATTATACACAAAGCATAACAAGAATTTTCATAACACAATTTATAGAGTGTCATGCAATTATTAAACAAAAACTGTCATAGATTTTTCATCTAATTACAAAGTCTGATAAAACTGAGTTGGTTACTGAAAGTAGCAAATTTAATTAAAGAAAAAATATATGTGATAAAACTACAGGATCGGACTGGGAAGATTGAGCGTGATGATCATGCATTCATGCTGTTTAGTCTACGTACGATGCTGTAAATTAAAGAATCATGAGCAGATGCTGATATTGAATGTACAAAAATTTATATGTTTCAAAGCATGCATTGATGAGCATAAGCTAGATGCTAAATGTTTATGTGTGCACGAATCATGTGCACAGTTTAAGTGTAACAAATACATGGCATGTGGGAAAATACGCGTTGCATCCTAGAGGTCAGTAATAATGACAAGGATACATAGGAAAATAGGCATATACATGTGCAAGTTTAAGGGCATCATTGTTATTATGGCAGTAATCGAGTCAACAGAGGTCCAGTTAGTCGACTCGTCGATAAGTCGAAGATTATAGTTGACAAATATATTGCTACTTTAAGGGTAGCCACCAACTTTCGATCGACTACATGGAAGGTCACAACAAAGTTCAAGTTCAGGAAGTAGAAATAAGCATATGGAAGGTCACAACACCAAACAAGCGACAACACGAAACATTTTCATAGACGACAAATACATGGGCAAATAGGTCAACATTATCAAATACATGTATAACTTGTTACATTTTCTGCCATTCTCCTAAAAGTGGCTCAAGTGTATACATTTTCTGCAAAAATTAAGAGTCAGAGACTGTAAAAATAAACTGTAACATGTATATACTATTTCTCACAAATTTACCACCAACTGGTTCCAAACATTGTCCTTATATGTTTTGGGTAGTTTACCCCCAACCTGTGTAAGAGATCGGCACATAAGATCGTATTATTTTACCAAGCGTAGTAGCGATTTTCAGAGCATTTTCTGAGACTGGAATACCAAGTAGGTTTTGTTCAACTTGTTGCTCTTTCGAACATGATGCATGTGATGATGTAGGATCTTGCAACGCATTTTCCTGCGAAATAGAAGCAACATTAAGAATCAGGACAAAAACCATGAATCGGAATATTATTCACATTTTTTACTAATTGTGTTCTCTATTACATTTTCGCTCAATAATTCATAAGTCTTACTCACTTTGAAATAGTTAAAAGAAATAATAAAAGCACAATGGATTGCAATCACAAAGTGTAAGTCATGACATTCCAAATACATATAATTCCCTGGTAAAAAAAGCATTCAACATTTCATAGGTTAACATATGAGTTTGGTTAGATCTTCTAGTTTTATATTATCTTTAGAAGCTGATTGATAGACGGTGGGAGACTCAATGTCATCCACACTTTAGTTAATCGTTTTGGTGTATGCAAAACCACAGACCAGCCGTCATTTTTAAAATCTTTTAAGTAGAATACTTGACTTGCTTCTGATGCAAGAATAAATGGCTCATCATTTATGATGTCTTGGTTATTTAATTTTCCTAAATTAACCATGATCAGGTTTGAAGCGGGATCTATTTTGCAACCATTGATCTTATCCATGACTTTTACCCAATCACAATAAAAGATTGTTTATTTGAAAGCAGTGTAATCCAACTCAAGTATCTGCTGAATGACTCCGTAATACGTTGTTTCTGCTTCTTTATAATTTTTATCTTTACCACTCGCTCTAAATTTTGTAATTGCTCTCATGCATACAACGCTATCATGTGTTACCATATGGTCTTTGTACGTTTTCGTGGAAAATAATAACCCATTCACTTGGTACTTCGTATAACTAAGCGCCATGAACTTCGATCTGTGTATTAGCCGCCAAAGAGTTGGGTTTACATCGCTGTAATTCAACAACTACATAAAACACAAGAAGAAAATCAATTATGTTCACGAAGGTGTATTGCAAACTTATAAGCACGTGAAATACTTTAGATGATGTATTACCTCATTACGTAACCATATAGTAAAAGGTTTAACGACTTCGATAGTTGTACCTCTGCCTCTTGGTTGAAATTTAGTGCTTTTCACATAGGAGTTGTACCTTCTATATGTAGATAACACATATCGAAATGAATATATAAATTGAATTAAAAATTGGAAATTCCAAACTTACTTCATGAACTTACTTCTTCCATGGATCTAATCCATTATACTTATTTAGGACCCATCTATGCACTTGTTCAAATTGCACTTGGGTTAACGTTATATCTTTACCATTATCCAAAGGTATCTCACCAGCAAACTCATCATCCTCGTCTAAAAATGCTTCGTGGGTATGTTTATGGTGTATACTTCTTCATTAGTTCGAGTAGTGCAGTCACATCATTATCTAAGAAGCTGTATTGGGTCTTCAAGCTATTCATTTTCACAATGGCATACAGCTTTGTTATCCCTTTTGGACATGAAGGATACAGTTGCTCTTTTGTGCTTTCATAAAGTGGTGTATACTTCTTACTTTCATTGGCTTGCCAATTGCCATCATCCGTACACTGCTCTCCAACATTAGCATGATCAAACAACGGATTTTCAGGTTGAAAATCATGAAATCTATTTGCATCATTGACTAGATCTTCCATCACACTATGTTCAGCCTCCTCAGTACTTGTAGCATTACTAATTGGTTGTTGTTTTCCCATCTCTACCATTTTTTTCCCTATGAAGATACACGTTATATGATTGGATAAAACTCCATCTAAGCAAATGAAAATGAATTTCATCTAATTTTAGCGTCTTCGTATTTTGGCACTGATTGCAAGGGCATAAATACACTCCTTCTTACCACCATTTTCTTCAACAAAACAAATAAACATGTTCACCCCATCAGTATAGTATTGCGATCTTTGATTAGACTCACTAATCCACTTTTTGTCTATACTGAATGGCATGTTGCCCGCTTATAAATTCAAAATTTGTTACAACTTAAAAATTGCATCAATCATTGGACGTTTTCATTGGAAAATTGGTTTTTTTCATCTATTACTGGATCACAAATGGGCCCACCCCCTTCACGCATGCCCGTATCTTTCTCCGTTGAAACATCAAAGGAATTTTCAGGCCTTAGCGAGCCTAGTTTGTCTAGCTAGGTTCAGTACATTTGTCTAGGTTCGGTACATTTTCAGGCCTTAGCAAGTTAGTTTCAGTACATTTGTCTAAGTCCGGTGCATGAAAAGTAAATAAAACTAGCTAATTCTTGTCTATTGTTCAGCACATGAATTAACTAGTTAACCTAAAACTAGTTTTATTTATTGGACTGAGTATGGAAGTTTAACAAACAAAATTCAAGGTTCATATTCTACATATCCAGTATGACTAGCTAATACAAGGAAATAGACCAAATAACGTATGCATTAACCATGGTGTAATATGACCAACTATGGAAACCTAACTTTCTGCAATGTTCAACCTTGCTTTGTAGCCGCCGTTAGGTAAAAACTAATAAATAGCTCTCCGGCCTACAACATGTTGAGCACGAATTGAAACAATAGAGCAAAAAGTATCGATTACTAGAAACCAAATCAAACCAAATTTTACCAGCACTAGAGACGCATGATTTGCAAACAATGAAAAAGAAGCAGATTTGAGCAGACAACTATCATATTTCTATAATTTTTTTGGAGTGATTTTCAGAAATGGAAAAAGGGCACGGGATACAATATTAGACAAGGGAAATAAAAAAATGGGGGGGAGAGAGTCTGAAAGGATTAAAATTTTGGATGGATGGGTGTGCTTTTTCAGCCAAAAGTTTTACACAAAAAGGGACGCTTTTGAAATGGCCAAGACTCGAATCAAATTTAAATTAGGTTGGGGTGGTTGGTCAGATTTGGCCCTAAGCCGTATCAAATTAACTGATCCAGAGCATTCGCGACGGACGGTCAGATTTGGGATGTTTAGGGTGCTGCAGATCGCAAACCGTTGTTTAATATGGATCTGAGCTATATCAAATTAGCCAAATTGTATACCCACATCCTTGTGTGCCAAATTCGCTAATATGGTGTAGTGTTTACTATACAAAACAACACCATTCTACTAATCTAATCATCGGAAGTGTCGGAATCATCATAAGAAGGGCTTGATATGCTCATCTCTTCCATCTCGTCATCCAAAAAACCCGCATCGTCTCCATCTATGCTCTCATCATCAGCTAAATAGCTATCCTCATCAAAATCATCTCTATGACCATCATCATCAATCATGTCATCATTATCCTAAATCACGTCATCGTCAAGCTCAGGAGCTAGGCCCCATTTCGGACCCTCTATGTGACAGCCCGCCTCGCACCAGCCTGCATTTCCTCCAAAAGTGCGCTGTACACATGCCCGACTAGCACAAGACGGTCGTCATAAGAAAGGAAAGAAGGGAATGAACTAATCAAAGAACCTGTAGAATGTCTCACAGCGCATGGAATAAAATATAATAATAACATACTTGACACAAAACAGGCGAGACAGTTCATAAGCTGATAACTAAAATCAACATCAATCATCAAAGCAGCGGAAATCCACATACAGCTTATTACAATTTTCCAAATTTACTGTCTCTAAACAAAAGAAAGCTGAAGTAGAAGATACACCAACAATGCCCAAGCAGTGATCTTCAACAACACAGGGAGAATACTATATATATATTACGTGGAAGCCTCCTGCTCGTCTCCGGATCATCTACCCGTGCATCACCAGTTAACCTGTCTCTAGTCTGCTCGTGTGAGCACCCAGAGTAATAAGAGGAGACATAAAACTCTGGGTCAGACATAAAGCCTGGTATGAGCGATAAGCATCTAAACAGAAAAATAACAGGTATACTAAGCCATACCTGAACCTGGACCTGCAACCAAAGAGTTAGTACCACATACCGTACAATACTCCAAGGTGCCATAATAAATAGTGTAAGAATACGGGGGTGGGGTGTACATGTCAAAATGATAGCAAGCAAATCATCCATAACAACCATCCTCACGTTTCTCACTCAGTGCGTAAAGCGTACGGCATCTACCACTTTGGAACACTAGACAAACTGAGGTAACGACGAATCCCGACTTGTAGAAACCCTGCTGTGACCAAGCCAAACACTTGGAGTCATGACCAAACATTTCAATGACCCACTTCATTGGTCATAGCCCTTGGTTCTACCAATGCCATAATGGCCCTGAATCCGCCTTCGTACCTCCTACCATAGTGGTCCAAAGCTATAGACGTCGATAACTCCTTAGCACGCGTCCCGCAGCAAAGCCCAACCATAAAGCGAACTTGTTGATTCCCATCTGAATCTTAAGCTCTAACTTCTCATTTGGACTTCCTTTGCATCTCGGGTTTGGTCGAATTGGAGTGGGTCTTCAGAAGAGTTGTCGCGCATTAACAGTCTTAGAATTCAGATCGGTTCGGTAGTTATCACCCTAATCGGTTCGGGTCGAAAGTCCTTCCTTGTCATCTTTCCATTTGGTTTCGGGTCGGGTCGGTATCTTCCTCCGGGTCGGGTCGGTGTCCTCCTCCGGGTCGGGTCGGGTTTCTATCCTCCTTCTAGCTCATGCCCCTTCTCTGATCAGCTCCCTCGTTCCCATCTACTCCGATCCGATCCGATCACTTCGCTTTACTTCAGTCCGATCCGCTCCGCTCCCTAGCTAACTCCGATCCGATCCCCTTGTCCACTCCAACTCTAAGTAAACAGCCTTCCTTTTTGCCGAGTCTTCTATGTGCCAAACTCCAGTTCGGGTCGGGTTTCTTGCCCAGTTCACATATCCGATCCGAGCCCCTACTCCGATCCGATCCGGTTCGGAACATGCACTTTTCTGCAACTTTTCCAGCAACTTGTTTACGCCGTTCGACGACGTTTTTGACAAATCTAACTATTCTAATCAATCACAATTCATGTCAAATAGTCATAACAACATGTAAGAACAACCACAACACCTAACAACAATTCAAATGAACCAAAGTGGATCAAAAGTGGCTAAAACCTCACATTTTCCTATAATCCTTCTTAATCATGTTTAAGCATACGATTAGCAAAACACATCGAAATTAACCCAAATTTCTAACAGAGCCTTAAAACATTATTTTAGAATTTTAAGAATTTTTCCAGAATTTATTTACGTATAAATTCGCTAATCTTCACTAATTATCCTTAATCACCGTAATTAGTGCAAAAACTATGCAAATCACTCACCTTGGCCACAAATGAAACACCAAATCTGAAATACTCTCTGTTTGGGTCGAATTCTTATGTATAGCAACAGCTCCAACCTTGTTTTGTTGCTATTTGGCCTTGCTTTGATGTAGTTTAGGCTTAATCTTCACTAAAAATATGTTTTGGAGTGGTTTTAGAGGATGGAGGCCATTACCAAGGTCTCAAGAAGGTTTGTGGCGGCTCAAAACTGAAATGAAAGTGATAACCTAACCCTAATCAGTCCTCCTATACCTCTAAACCCGAAATTTCCCTTGGGCCTAGCTGCTAATCACCCGGTTAAGCCCAATTAAGCTGTTTTTAACCATCTGAAACTTGTTTCAGCCATATCTCCCAAACGGTGAGTCCGTTTGGCTAATGTGACCACTCTACGGAAAGAGAAACCATCATCCGGAGCCAATGGAAGTGGTTTCAGGTCAAAATTCATTTCCAGTCAAAAGTTATGGCCAAAACAGTGCCAACTAGGGGTAAAAAGGTCATTTAAAAATCGGGAAAAATCATGAACATGGGAAATGACCACAATAGTCGTCTCCCAAAGTTACATGACCATACGACTTCGTATGTGAAAGAAATAAATATCCTATGATCCTATGATGCGTAGAATGCGGGTCGTTACACTCTCCCCCCCTTAAGAAATTTCGTCCCCGAAATTCCTTAACCCAAAACATACACAGGATCCCGCATGCCTAACAACCACATACAACAATCAAACATGCAAAGCAAGCAAACAAGTCTATCCTAGCATGCGGAAAACTAAATCGCTAATAAAATCTTACCAGACAAAGAGTTCTGGATACTTCTTCCTTATGTCCTCTTCTGTTTCCCAAGTACAATCATTCTCGTCTTCGCTCCACTGTACTTTGACTAGCTTCACCGACTTCCTTCGAAGTTGCTTCACGTCGTGTGCGACAATATGGGTCGGCTTGCGGTTCCCAACCGCCTCGGGTTCTACTTCGAAGTCCTCTAACTGATCAGGTGAGATAGTCATATCTGAGTCGTGAACGAACTTCCTTAGTTGGGAAACATGAAATACGTTATGAACTCCTGCCATCTTCTCCGGTAAGTCAATTCTATATGCCAAATTCCCGACTAGTTCGAGAACAGGGAATGGGCCAACGAATCTTGGTGCCAACTTGCCTTTCCTGCCAAATCGTATTACGCTCTTCAACAGAGAAATCTTGACAAACACCAAGTCACCCACGGAGAATTTTAGGTCTCTTCTCCTCTTATCAGCATAACTCTTCTGCCTATCTTGGGCAGCCCTCATTCGTTGTTGAATGATCTTGATTTTATCTGAAGTTTCCCTCACCATATCTGGTCCAAGCATAAACTTCTCGCCAGTCTCTATCCAACATGATGGTGAGTTACACGGTCTTCCATACAAAGCTTCAAACGGAGCCATACCGATACTGGATTGGTAACTATTATTATATGCAAACTCTACCAGATGCAAATGGTCATCCCATGATCCACCAAAATCCAATATACATGCTCTCAAGAGATCTTCTAAAATACGATTCACCCTCTCCGTCTGACCGTCGGTCTGAAGATGATATGCGGTACTGAGATGTAACTCTGACCCTAGCGCCTCTTGCAAGCTCCTCCAAAACCCACTAGTGAACAACGGGTCTCGGTCGCTCACAATGCTTTTAGGTACTCCATGAAATCTCACTACCCACTTCATATACAATTCTGCTAACTTAGCTGCCGTTCTAGTCGATTTGACTGGTATAAACCTTGCACTTTTAGTCAGTCGATCCACAATTACCCAAATGCTGTCATATCCCGATCTAGTCCTTGGTAACCCATCGATGAAATCCATCGAGACTTGCTCCCATTTCCATTCGGGAATTTCTAAGGGCTGTAACAACCCACTAGGCTTCTTTTGCTCGGCCTTAACTAGCTGGCAATTCATGCACTTGGATATAAACTTCCCAACATCTCTTTTCATCCCTTCCCAGTAGTAGGTCTGCTTCATATCTCGATACATCTTATTACCACCGGGGTGTATAGTCAGCTTTGAGTGATGACATTCTCTAAGTACTTCATCCCTCAATCCATTGACCTTGGGTACAACAAGCTTTCCATTCTTTCTAAGCCACCTATCTCGATCAAGCCCATACTTGTTCATCTCCTCATCGATACCCATCTCTAACTTGGAGATGATTTCCAATAGGTTAGGATCGTCCCTCTGACTAGAGCCGATCCGCTCAATCAAAGTGGGTCTGATCGTCAAACTTGCTAACATTTCTGGATCCAATTCGCACTTTGGTCTGAAATCAAACCCCGCGATAAACTCCAGTTGCTTCCATTCAAGGAACATAGCACCTAAGCTGGCATGTCTTCTACTCAATGCATCAGCCACCGCATTGCCCTTTCCTGGTGTGTATGAGATGTCAAAATCATAGGAAGCTAAGAACTCTAACCATCTCTGCTGACGGAGATTTAAATCCTTCTGGGAGAATAGATACTTCAACGACTTATGATCTGTAAACAGCTCAAATCTTTCTCCCAAGAGATAGTGTCTCCACATCTTTAACGCGAACACGATCGCTGCCAATTCTAAATCATGGGTAGGGTATCTTCTCTCGTGCGGTTTCAATTGCCGACTTGCGTAAGCTACAACCCTACCGCCTTGCATCAATACAGCACCCAGTCCGGTACCACAGGCATCCGTGTATACCGTCATCTCTTCATCCCCCTTAGGAATGACTAACACTGGTGCGCTTGTCAACTTGTCCTTTAGGCTTTTAAATGCATTCTCGCACCTTTCATCCCAGACAAAAGCTTGATTCTTCTTGGTCAACTGGGTCAATGGTGCTGCTATCTTGGAGAAACCTTGGATAAACTTACGATAATATCCCGCTAACCCCAAGAAACTCCTTACATCTGTTGCATTCTTGGGCGTAGGCCAATCCTGTACCGTAGCCACCTTCGCCGGGTCCACGGCAATACCATTCTCTGATACAACATGGCCCAAGAACCTCACTTCCCTCTTCCAGAAGTGACACTTAGAAAACTTTGCTTTCAATTGGTGTTTTCTCAACACCTCCATCGCTACTTTTAAATGTTCCTTGTGTTCTTCCTCTGTCCTCGAATAGACCAAAATATCATCAACGAACACAAGGACAAACTTATTCAACTGATCTCTGAATACCCTATTCATAAGATCCACAAAATATGCTGGGGCATTGGTCAGCCCAAATGGCATAACCAACCATTCATAAAATCCAGACAGCGTTCGAAATGCCGTTTTAGCTATACTCTCAGCTTCCACTCTAAGCTGATGAAAACCTGTCGCGAGATCCAACTGAGAAAATATTCTCGCGCCACTCAACTGATCGAACAAATCATCTATCCACGGTAGAGGATACTTATTCTTCCTCGTCACTTTATTCAATTCGCGGTAGTCTACACACAAACGAAGGGAACCATCCGCCTTGGTAGCAAACACAACTGGTGCTCCCCATTCAGAAACACTCCTTCTGATAAATCCCTTCTTCAAAAGATCGCTGACTTGCACCTCGAGCTCTCGCTGCTCTCTTGGTGCCATACGACGAAGTGGCATCACTATAGGTCTGGCATCTTTTACCAAATCAATACGAAACTCAATCTCTCGGTGTGGTGGAAGTCCGGTCACTTCTTCGAAAACATCCGGATACTGGCCAACCACGGGCAAACCTGACAACTCACTATGCGGAATGTCGAGGGAGTTTAGAAAACTAGCCAATACCCCCTTACTGGGTAGACCACCAAACACTATCCTCCGCCCATCATCCGCTCTAGCTGTCACCAACAAGCCCTCACAGTCTACCACCACCCCGTATCTTTGGAGCCAATCTACTCCCAAAATAATGCCAAACCCAGTAAAGCCCAGAACAAAGCAATCACAAACAAACATGCATCCATGACTCGATAGAACCACATTACGACAAATCATGCTAAGGTTAGTCGAACCACCAATCGGGTTCGTCACTACTAAAGGTCTATCGACAATCTCGGGCTCCAATCTCAACCTATCTACCAGGTCACTAGATATGAAAGAATTGGAAGCTCCGGTATCAAACAAAACTCTAACAGGAACATCATAAACAGAAAGCATACCTTGAATGACGACATTCTTTCCCTTCTCCGCCGCAGTTGGGGCATTCGACGAAGAAGGAATAGCATTAAGGGCATATGCTTTCACCATTTGCTTTTCCTTAGGGGGCTGGGGACACTTGTCCTTGTGATGTCCCATTTGGCCACAGTTGAAGCACTTCCTATCTGCTGGCTTGGCCCGACAATTACTAGCATAATGGCCCTTCTTACCACAGCTGAAGCACTCCACATCTTGCTTATTCTTCTTCTTCTGGCCATCCTTAGCCTGATTCTGCTTTCTCTTATTCTGGGAACCACCTTTGCCTCCACCACTAGCTTGTGGCTTTGGCTCATCTGCGGATGCAACCTCAGTCTTTGGCTTAGGGTAGAGACTTTCTGACCTTAACGCTTTCCCCACAATCGATTCAAACGTCTCATCGATGTGGTTAATAAGTTTTTCCCCCAAGTACTGATCCAATCCAGTTATGAATTTCTCATTCTTTTTCTCGGCAGTATCTATAAGAGATAACCCATATTTTGACAAAGTGTCAAATTCAGCAATATACTCCGAGACAGCCCTGCCATTCTGCTTGAGCTCCAAGAATTTCTTAAACAACATTGACTTCTGAGCAGCTGGAATGAACTTCTCACTAAAGCGAGTCTTAAACTGCTCCCAAGTAATCTGATCTTCGGGAGTAGCTGCCTTTATAGCACTCCACCAATTCATTGCCCGCCCTTGCAGCTGACGGGACGCTAGCTTTCTTTTCATCGCATCCTCGATACCCAAATCCTCGAAGATACGTTCGCAACTATCCACCCAATCCTGGACATCCGTAGCCGACTCCGTTCCATGGAACGGCTTCCCACCAAGGCTAGTATAATCCTTATTCAGCTTGGCGAAATCAACCCTCGGCGCCTGCACTATTGGACCATCACCATTTCCATCATTGGGAGCTGCCCTCCGAACATCCCTAAGCATCTCTCTCATGAGGTCAGTAAACATCGTCCTCATGTCAGCAGCATTCCCATTATTGGCCCCTCTACCGGTACCTCTAACATATCGGCTCATCGTCAATCTGAAAAAGGAAAAGAATAACGACTCCATAGTGGTGCCAGTGCAGTACAACTTCATTCTTATACTACTAATAGTATATATATAGCTTTTGAAAACCAAAATAATCACAAATACGCTCTCTCGTATACGTATACTATCTCTCCCTGATAACTTCCCTAGGTTAACTACGCAACCTAGAGCTCTGATACCAAGTGTGACAGCCCGCCTCGCACCAGCCTGCATTTCCTCCAAAAGTGCGCTGTACACATGCCCGACTAGCACAAGACGGTCGTCATAAGAAAGGAAAGAAGGGAATGAACTAATCAAAGAACCTGTAGAATGTCTCACAGCGCATGGAATAAAATATAATAATAACATACTTGACACAAAACAGGCGAGACAGTTCATAAGCTGATAACTAAAATCAACATCAATCATCAAAGCAGCGGAAATCCACATACAGCTTATTACAATTTTCCAAATTTACTGTCTCTAAACAAAAGAAAGCTGAAGTAGAAGATACACCAACAATGCCCAAGCAGTGATCTTCAACAACACAGGGAGAATACTATATATATATTACGTGGAAGCCTCCTGCTCGTCTCCGGATCATCTACCCGTGCATCACCAGTTAACCTGTCTCTAGTCTGCTCGTGTGAGCACCCAGAGTAATAAGAGGAGACATAAAACTCTGGGTCAGACATAAAGCCTGGTATGAGCGATAAGCATCTAAACAGAAAAATAACAGGTATACTAAGCCATACCTGAACCTGGACCTGCAACCAAAGAGTTAGTACCACATACCGTACAATACTCCAAGGTGCCATAATAAATAGTGTAAGAATCGGGGGTGGGGTGTACATGTCAAAATGATAGCAAGCAAATCATCCATAACAACCATCCTCACGTTTCTCACTCAGTGCGTAAAGCGTACGGCATCTACCACTTTGGAACACTAGACAAACTGAGGTAACGACGAATCCCGACTTGTAGAAACCCTGCTGTGACCAAGCCAAACACTTGGAGTCATGACCAAACATTTCAATGACCCACTTCATTGGTCATAGCCCTTGGTTCTACCAATGCCATAATGGCCCTGAATCCGCCTTCGTACCTCCTACCATAGTGGTCCAAAGCTATAGACGTCGATAACTCCTTAGCACGCGTCCCGCAGCAAAGCCCAACCATAAAGCGAACTTGTTGATTCCCATCTGAATCTTAAGCTCTAACTTCTCATTTGGACTTCCTTTGCATCTCGGGTTTGGTCGAATTGGAGTGGGTCTTCAGAAGAGTTGTCGCGCATTAACAGTCTTAGAATTCAGATCGGTTCGGTAGTTATCACCCTAATCGGTTCGGGTCGAAAGTCCTTCCTTGTCATCTTTCCATTTGGTTTCGGGTCGGGTCGGTATCTTCCTCCGGGTCGGGTCGGTGTCCTCCTCCGGGTCGGGTCGGGTTTCTATCCTCCTTCTAGCTCATGCCCCTTCTCTGATCAGCTCCCTCGTTCCCATCTACTCCGATCCGATCCTATCACTTCGCTTTACTTCAGTCCGATCCGCTCCGCTCCCTAGCTAACTCCGATCCGATCCCCTTGTCCACTCCAACTCTAAGTAAACAGCCTTCCTTTTTGCCGAGTCTTCTATGTGCCAAACTCCAGTTCGGGTCGGGTTTCTTGCCCAGTTCACATATCCGATCCGAGCCCCTACTCCGATCCGATCCGGTTCGGAACATGCACTTTTCTGCAACTTTTCCAGCAACTTGTTTACGCCGTTCGACGACGTTTTTGACAAATCTAACTATTCTAATCAATCACAATTCATGTCAAATAGTCATAACAACATGTAAGAACAACCACAACACCTAACAACAATTCAAATGAACCAAAGTGGATCAAAAGTGGCTAAAACCTCACATTTTCCTATAATCCTTCTTAATCATGTTTAAGCATACGATTAGCAAAACACATCGAAATTAACCCAAATTTCTAACAGAGCCTTAAAACATTATTTTAGAATTTTAAGAATTTTTCCAGAATTTATTTACGTATAAATTCGCTAATCTTCACTAATTACCCTTAATCACCGTAATTAGTGCAAAAACTATGCAAATCACTCACCTTGGTCACAAATGAAACACCAAATCTGAAATACTCTCTGTTTGGGTCGAATTCTTATGTATAGCAGCAGCTCCAACCTTGTTTTGTTGCTATTTGGCCTTGCTTTGATGTAGTTTAGGCTTAATCTTCACTAAAAATATGTTTTGGAGTGGTTTTAGAGGATGGAGGCCATTACTAAGGTCTCAAGAAGGTTTGTGGCGGCTCAAAACTGAAATGAAAGTGATAACCTAACCCTAATCAGTCCTCCTATACCTCTAAACCCGAAATTTCCCTTGGGCCTAGCTGCTAATCACCCGGTTAAGCCTAATTAAGCTGTTTTTAACCATCTGAAACTTGTTTCAGCCATATCTCCCAAACGGTGAGTCCGTTTGGCTAATGTGACCACTCTACGGAAAGAGAAACCATCATCCGGAGCCAATGGAAGTGGTTTCAGGTCAAAATTCATTTCCAGTCAAAAGTTATGGCCAAAACAGTGCCAACTAGGGGTAAAAAGGTCATTTAAAAATCGGGAAAAATCATGAACATGGGAAATGACCACAATAGTCGTCTCCCAAAGTTACATGACCATACGACTTCGTATGTGAAAGAAATAAATATCCTACGATCCTATGATGCGTAGAATGCGGGTCGTTACACTCTACCTCTGGAAAATGTTCCTCGGTATCACCAAATTTGTCTAACTCACCCATGACCTCATGCCATAATCTATTGTCTAGTCCCTTGGGAATCGGTACATCCTCAAGGTGAGCTCCGATCTCTTTGTCATAATCTACTACCTCCTAGTCATCGAGAATGGGACTGGCCATCTCCCATACAAGGTGCTAATCTACCTCAACGTCCTCACTCTCGCTATATAATATCATCGTATCTGAGTCTTCCTATGAAGGAATTAGCTCAGGTTCTCAAAGTGGAGAAGCCTCTACCTCATGGTCATCGTACTTCAAATCACTAGAGATCAAATCTTCAGAATCATTAGATCTGCTACTACTGCTATTATTATTGTCATTTGGATCGAAATGGGCTAAATACTTCTTAATACTCAACTGTTTTCCTCTATCTCCCTACACTAAACCAGAAATGACCTTTAGAGCGTTTGAAAAACGCTACCAAAACCTTTCGGTAGCGTTTTAAAGAATGCTACTACAGGTCCCGCAACTAAAAGTCTTATTATTATTTTGGTTGCTTTTTGATAAACGGTACCAAATCTTCTATACAGTTGCATTTCTCAAACGCTAATGAAGCTTTTGTACGTGGCTCATTTTTTGCTTTTCTATGGCGTTTATTTTGTGCAACTAAAAACTCTTTATTGCATTTATTTTATGCTACTGAAAATTCAGGTGGTTTACATTTGTTTTTTAGTAGCGTTTCTTAAATGCTACTAAAACATATTTATTGTTTTGAAGCAAATTTTTAATGCAACTATATACTGTTAGTGGCTTATATTATTTCTACCAGCCACTTATATAATAACCATATTAAAATTAGCAATAGTCATATAAAAATCTAATTCAAATCCACAATCAATCATATAATCATCATACACAAATAACTAAGAACACATTACTCACATAAGTATTTTCCATAACCATTTGGATAATAGTTATTTGACAAAATCAACAAATTCACATACCACAAGCATTCAGAAACAAACTTACACAATAAGTACTTACAAATATCATAATACATATAATAATTGAAGTCATGTCCATTGTTGTTGATTGTCTTCACTCCAGAAAAGCTAATTACCTGTAGACAAGGTTGATAACCAACAATAAGAATTTGTTATGAATTATCGGTAACATTCAAACAATAGTTTATGGCATCATCTATAAGTCAAGTATACATAATTTTCATAAAAAATAAATAAACCATAAACTAAGTTCATATGATATCCATTAAACAAAGATACAACATCTATAAACAAAAACACAATATGAATAAAAACAAGTTTGCATTAAATACTATAACAAATTGGGTTGTAAAAAAAGTTCATATGCTTATTATGTATGAAGCACATATCATTTTTTATTTTTTCACGCACAAACGATCTTTAGTTACCAACAGTGAAGAAACCACAGGTTAGTGATTTTGTTAGCAATACACGACATGATTTACTTTTGGTTATTGTTAATACTTTTAGATTATTTATTTAGATTACTTAGAACATGCTTATTACTATTAAGACATTTATACGTACTGGATGGAGCAACCAAAAAAGTAGGTAGACATGTAAAACTTACTACCCAAGACTATGTGGCACCAATATGATATATATTTTATAATTTAGTGTTATTAATATTACTATAAACTTAGCTAATTTTATAAAACTTGAATAATTTATTATATTAGTTATAATTAACTTAGCTAAACTATTATTATAAATTTAGTTAATTTTTTATAAAACTCAGTTAACATAATTTATTATTACAATTATTATTATAAACTTGTTCATTTTTATAAAACTTAGTTAATTTAGTTAACTTGGTTAATATTTATTAGACTTAGTTAACTTTTATAAGCTTGTTTGTTTTATATACATCTTAATTATTTTTTATAAAATTTAGTTAACTTAGTTAATTTATATTACATTTTTTATATAAAATTAAATTAATTTATTATTATCATTTCTAATACTTAACTTTAGTTAAATTGTTATTATCGGTATGAATTTAGTTAATTTTTATAAAAGCTTAGTTAACTTGGTTACTATTATATAGTCATGTATTTCTATTATAAACTTAGTTTATTATCATTATTATTAGTATTGTTATTATAAACTTGTTAATTTTTATAAAAATTAATTATATTAGTTAAATTTTAATAACACTTTGTTGATTTTCATAAATCTTAACCATTTTTTACAAAATTTAGTTAACTTAAATAAATTATTATTATTATATATTTATAATATTTAGTTAATCTCTAATAACACTTATTTATTAGTATTGTTATTTATAAAACTTTGTTAACTTAGTTAAATTATTATTATTATTATAAATTTAGTTAATTTTAATAAAACTTAATTAACTTGATTAGCATTTATAATTTATTATTATTATCACTATTATTATTATTATAAACTTAGTTGATTATTATTATACTTATTGTTTATAGATCATAGTTAATTATATAAATTCAATAACTTAGTTAATTAACTTATTGTTTATTTGGATATTATGTTCACATTTCATGTTATAGTTTACATTTATTTCACTTACCTGTCAAGGTTTGGTATCTTACACAAACTAAAGTCAAGTTTTGGTATCCATGGTTTATGATATCTTCCCCACTTGAATCTACAATATAATCAATGTCATACAGCAAAAGATCAATTGTAATATTGAGTTTCATTCAAAACTTATTACAAAAACTTGTCAGTTTTCCATCAGTTCACTGTATTTTCATAAACTTATTCTTCTGACCTCGGTGAGAAACAGAAATTTTTCTGAAGAAACCCATTATTGCAATTGGCTTTTCACTGAGATTATTATCCCAAAAAGAAGTCTGGTAGAGGTGTGACAGACTTATAAATACTGCAAAACCAAGAAAGTTAAACTTACTTGCTAAGCTTTGAGTGCTAAATTTACTTGCTTGGGAGAACCGACAAAGCAAGCTTACAGCCACAATTATGTTACTTGATTCCATGCCACTTCTATTCCTTCATACTCATCAAAGGTCCTGTAACTAAAGTCTCGATCATATAATAAGTTTATGTTGACAAAGGAAAGATATCTTACTTCTAATCATCTCGTAAGATTGTAACATACTCTCTTCGAAGCTCTTTCACCAAGAACATCATTATATCGAAAATTCATGAGTCATAATTATGCCTGTTATTTCAAATAATGAAAAATAATACCCAAAACTTATTGCTTGACAATTATTTTTGTTTTGGTCTGTTTAATCATTAACTATATGTATGCAACAACAGAAATAGTAAGAAGTGAGTCTGCTCATGACACATAAAGCAAGAAAACGTACCATACAAATTGATAAACACCAGTACTGATTAGTTTTGATTTCACTTCATAAGTTGATAATGCTAACCAAACTCCATATTGCCCTTTGTCTTGAACGCATTTTGAATAAACGGTTGCATCCAGTTGATTATATTAAGGATGCTGACAAAGCTCATCTACCTGTTATAGTTAATACATTTGATGCAAAATTCATCACATAAAACACTGAAATCTGAAATGTTACAACGTTCTGTATTTGTGTTCTGTTGATGATAGAGAATATTTAACCATCCTAAACCTCAACATGACAATTTCATTTGGCAATTAAACCAAGAGTAATGCACCAAAGGAACATTAGAAGAATAACTTAAAAGGTTTTCCATCATTAGCAGAGCATGATCCTTGGTATGACTGCGAGTAGACTCCCACCATAAGCGCAATATGCCACAGAAGTATTTAATCTAATACAATAACATTGTTGTATGAGATTTTCGGTAGATGGAGTTCATTGCACTAGATGCTGATTTGAAAAAACATCTTCGTATACTTTTAAGTAATTGTTAGACCATACACACTAAGTCAAAATAAAATCAACTTCGGATAAGTAGACACTATATATGTATCAAGAGAAATGATATACTATTAAGAGCCAGGGGAGGAACTACAATACCAAGAGAACCGAAATTCATACAAACTTATCTCGACCACTAACAAGAACTACAAAGGGTTTCTCTTGCTTCAAGATACCGAACAATTGATTTCACTTTAGCCAGTGCTTTTCCAACCTAACTTTAGTTTGCTTTCTGCCCACTTTCAAGAAGTTGTAATCATCTTCTTTAGGAGATTTTTTTGAGTTGAACTGATAGCGCCCTCAATCATCCCTTCTAATTCAAAAATTATAAAACCCACTTCCACTCCTTCGCCACCTAAGTATAGCCTTCTCCACGATAAAAACAGTTGAAACTATCTTCTTGTAGTGCTTACGCACTTGATAACCTCGTACATGGGCCTTGATAAAAACAGAGATAGACCTCGGAAAACTTCAGCAGAATTACAAATGTAGCCCAAGAACATCAAGGATTAGTAATAAAATCATTATCTCATAATAATATTTGGTTAAGTACAATGTATCTATACTGATGCAAAACCCACCAATAACGACAGCACACCTGCATTTTCACGATCCTCTGTCAGATTATTAAGAACTCCTTTCTCCCTTTCCACCCTCGGAACTTGTTTTGGATTCTACTTGCAACTACATGAACAGACAAACCATGTTGAGAGGACTTAACCGGTTTACGTGAAAGCATTGAGAGGGCTCGCTCACCTGATATGCCAGATAGGAAAAATTAGTGTTCTCCTGATAGAAAAACAGATAACAATATGAATACTTCTATTTAAATGTTAATCAACTCATATTCATAAACACCTGAAATATTGACATACCATTTGTGCCTTCTAACAAAAAATACTTCTGATTAGTATTTCTTAGTGTGTAACCTTGAGAATTTTCCAATTATCCACACAAATTTTGAAATTGGAAGCTCTTCTGCATCTTGATTATCACTGGTATTTGTATTTTTCGCTGGCACTAACACAAGAGTTTATTTGACTGACTAAACAATGCTACTAAAATGATATATAACACCTAAAAAAAGATTAGAAAAGAGCAGATATACAAAACTTAGTCGAACACCAATTCAGCCCATCACAGCCTCCCTTAATCACAATCAATATACAAAACTGCCTTACTAGTTCGACTAATTCAGCCCATCACAACCTCCCTTAATCACCTCCAACTCAATTGAACACCAATCACCATTAACCCACTTTATTATAGGCAAACAGTTCTTTATCTCCTATCACCACATCCAGGGACGGAACCAGGATTCTACTCGGACTTGGGCTAAATAAAAAAGACTAAATAAAAAAAATGAAAAAAATAGAGAAAAATACAGCAAGATCTTCAAATCAATTATATTAAAAAGGATTAAACGTTGAAACTCAATTTACAGTAGTTTCATATTAGCATCTGGTAGTATTGAACTAAAATGACTGGAATTTAAAGCTCCAATCGAACATGGCAATATTGAACTAATACATAGTGTTTAATTTTGAGAAAGAGGACCCGGGCTGTAGCCCAGGTAACCCTCCACATAGATCCATCCCTGACCACATCAACTCTTTTGAAAAACAAAATGAACACTCAGAACCATCAACGAATCCCACTACACAACCAACCATCAAGCAATCACCTTCAACCTATAACAGCAACTCTAACCTCCACCTCAAACATCACCTGCTGCCACCTATAATTCCATCACCATCATTCCAATCAACTACCTTCCACTTCACAATCACATTCCTCAACCAAAACTGCCTCATTGGTCATCATTCAATATCCAACTCCTTGGCCATGACTTCACTTTACCACCAACTGCAACCCACAAACAACACCAAGCCACATCTCCGTTAACTATTATCTCAATGTTCGTATAAATACAAAACATCTTGTTGAAAATAGAAGAGTGCCAATAGCTTAAGCAACCAGTGCACCCCACCGTTGCCACTGATTGGTTTTGCTCGATGTTCTCTCAGTTACATCATCAGCCTATAACTGTGGGTATCTTATTCTTCAATATTACCGTCAACGTTTTCAATTGTATCTTTCTTTTTTTTGGTTGCACGAAAGGAGTAAAATAGCATATAGTACTTTAGTACTGTAAGTTATATTTAATGTTATAAGAGAATTCATGAGATGTTTGTTATGTGAGTAAGATTAGTTATGTCTTTTCTTTTGTTTTCACAGGAGCCTACATATTGAATATTGTACTTGTTTCATTTTTCACTTTCCAAATTAACCTTTTTTATTGCTTATAACCATAAGGTAATATGTTTACGAAACTAGGTTGAACTTGCAATCTATACTGAAATCTTCACCTAAAAATACATTTAAATTGGAAAATAACATATGTATATAGACATATAAAAATATAGGTAAATAAAAGTTTCCTTTGATTTTTATCATAGTTGTTTCTCCTAAAACTAATTAACTACGTAAAGAAAACTTATCACTACTCTAAATATGGGAAGATTAACCATATATCTATAGCTTAAACGGAATTAAAAAAGTTATCGTGTGATAAACATAGGTTTTAGTCATATAGGCTAATCACATAAAACAATGTTAATCAAACCAAAATTGATATTTCAACCCTCGGGTACTTTCACGTGCTATCTAGAATAGAAATTCCACTTTTACCTCAATCGACCCTCCATAAGTTAAAATGAATAGAAGATTGGTCAAACTATGCTCATATCAATACTATGCATGAACCTATAACCTTAAGTTGATTGACAAAAATTATTAATAATGATGATGATAATCTTGAGCTTACTATATTTATTCATACAAACTATGTAAACAATTTATGTTACTTTATTTATAAGCAGTACTCTATCCTATGCTAAAAACATATGTTATGCGACTCTAGCAAGCAAATAGAGAATTTCACAAAGTATAACTCGAATCGAGAGTATTACTATTTTATACTAATGTCTTTGCAAAAAAAAAACTATATACAAACTATATTCATTTTTTTTCATAATATGAAAGGAAATCATATGTATGCTTTCAACAAAAAACAATATAGAAACTGAAGGTATGAGCGGAGAATAAGAACTCACCTGATCAAATTAATCCAACATTATATGTCCAACATATCAATTGAAACGAAGAATCCTAGAAAAAGATTTAGTATGTCATCTGCACGACAACCCCTTATACAAATAAAACGATACATATGAAACTAAAATCAAAACATGTGAAGTCCTTACATCACAAATGAAAAGGATAAAACTGCTATACCCCATAAGTAATGAAGCACAACAACGATCAATATTTCAAGAGACCTCATCCCTCAGCAATAAACTATATTCCAAGTTAATACAGAGCGCTAAATTTAAAATTTCTTGATTGATTAATTTAATCAAGCTTGCAAGAGTAGGGATTATTGAAAGTATAAAGAAAAGTAATGGAGATAAAGAGGAGAGATGCAGTAGAAATATATTATTAATTGTAATTTCTCTGATACAGGAAAAAGATACAAAACGAGAGAATAAATAGAAGATTGCTCAACGGTCACATGCTAAAATCAAGGAGCAACATTTGTGCTGTAATTAAGGAACTTTCCTATAAAGACCCAATGTTCACATGCTGAAATAAGGAGCAACGGTCACATGCTAAAATTAAGGAATGAGGTGCGGTTCAAGTGTGAAACCAACATTAGCTCCCTTCAAATAAAACTGGGTTTTTCTGTCTTTTTCATTCCGCCGTTGTCGCTCACCCTTAATTCCTCTTTTAATCTCATAAAATTCTTTGTCGATAGTGGCTTTGTAAGCACATCAGCTCTCTGATAATATGATGGGATGTGGCATACCATTAACTTTCCACTTTGGGTTCGTTCTCGTACGAAGTGTAGGTCTATCTCGAGGTGTTTTGATCTTGAGTGCTGAGTTGTATTGAGAGACAAGGATACTGTCCCTCTATTGTCGCACCAGACGACTGGTTTTCTTTTAGGAGTGAAACCTAATTCGTGTAATAGTGACTCAATTCATGAGATTTCAGCGGTGGCGCTAGCAAGGGCACGGTATTCCGCTTCAGTACTTGACCTCGATGTGGTTGTCTGCTTCTTGGTGCACCATGAGACAAGATTTGTGCCAAGAAACACGCAGTATCCTGATACGGATCTTCTGTCATCAATGTCATTAGCCCAGTCCGCATCACTAAATCCTTGTAAGTTCATTTCTTTATCGGCACTTATTGTTATTCCGTGGTGTCTGGTTCCTTGCAAGTATCCCAATAACCTCTTGACGGCTATCCAATGTTCAGACAACGGATTTTGCATGTATTGGCTTAGTTTATTTACGCTATAGCATATGTCTGGTCGTGTAATTGTTGCATATTGCAATGCTCCAATTATACTTCTGTATTGAGTAGCGTTATTAATGGCTTCACCTTTAAATTTAGATAGGCGGGAACTGCTGGTCATAGGTGTTGGTAGCGATTTAGCTTGATGCATGTTGGTCCTTTGTAAGATTTCAGCAATATAATTTTGTTGAGATAGAAACATTTCATTTTCATTTCTTTTGATTTGAATCCCTAAGAAATAGTTTAATTCGCCAAGATATTTGATGCCAAAGCTTTGGTCGAGAACTTTTATGATCCTGTTGATTTCCCGTGTGTCATTCCCTGTTATTAGCATGTCATCCACGTATACAAGGATGTATATGACATTTTCATTATCCTTTTTCATGTATAGGGAGTTCTCGGATTTTATTTGTGAGAAACCAATTCTAGATAAGGTTAGCTTTAACTTTTCATACCATGCCCTCGACGCTTGCTTGAGGCCGTATATAGCTTTGTGCAACTTGCATACTAAAGGTTTGTCGCCATTGTTAACCTCATATCCCTCTGGTTGTAGCATATAAACTTCTTCAGTTAACTCTCCGTTTAGAAAAGCATTGTTCACGTCCAATTGCTTGATATTCCATTTTTTACACAAAGCTATAGTCAGAATGATTCTAATGGTTGTGGGTTTTATGACTGGTGAAAAAGTCTCGTTAAAGTCAAATCCAAACTGTTGAGCGTATCCTTTAGCAACAAGTCTGGCCTTGTATTTGTCTGTGGTCCCATCCGCCTTCCTTTTTATTTTGTAAGTCCATCTGCATCCTATGATGTTCTTGTGAGTGGGTGGTGCAACCAAGCTCCAAGTTTTATTTTTCATCAATGCCTCGTATTCATCATTCATAGCTTGTTTCCACTTTTCAGATTTGGCTGCTTCACTATAATTTCCAGGTTCAACCTCATTCATTGATAGATTATATACCTTGGGTTTGAAAATCCCATGCTTTGATCTGGTCACCATATGATGTCCGGTTTGTGTTTCTTGTGCTTGAGGTTGATGGTCTGGGCTGATTCTGTCACTGTTGCTTTCCTCATTCTCATGTTCTTGCTGATTACTGTAAGTTTCTTCATTGTTACCATCGTCTGTGTTTGTTTGATTATTGCTTGTATGTGTGTGTGTGTTGCATGTGTCGTGTCCCTCTTGTTGTTGTTATTGTTTGTCTCTTGCTCCATTAGTGGTGGCATATTGATAACTTTGATTCCATGATCTTGTCTGCACTCTTCCTTTGTGGCTTATTTATCTGCATGTGGAAAAACATATTCATCAAATATGACATGCCTTGATATATAGATTTTTCCATTTTTGGCCAAGCATTTATAACCCTTTTGATTTTGTGGGTAACTAATAAAAGTGCATGGGCATGATCTCATGCTAAGTTTGTGCGTGTTGTAGTCCCTTAGGCATGGAAAGCATAGGCACCCAAAGTTTTTCAATATTTTATAGTCTGGTTTTTCATTGAATATCATTTCATGCGAGGTTCTATTGTTCAACACTTTTGTGGGTAATTTATTTATGAGATACACAGAAGTGTTGAATGCTTCGTTCCAATATTTCATTGGTAATGCCCCTTATGATAGCAATGTTAAACCAGTTTCAACTATATGTCTGTGCTTTCTTTCGACCAAACCATTTTGTTCAGATGTGTGGGGGCAGGTTAGCCTATGTCTTATCCCCTTTTGGATGAAGAAATTTGTGAGTGGTTTGAACTCACCCCCACCATCTGTTTGTATAGCTTTTACATTACAGTTGGTCTGTTTTTCAATAAAAGTTATAAACTGAATGATTGTACTGCATGTTTCTGATTTGTTTTTTAGCATGTATATCCACGTGTATCTTGAATAAGCATCAACAAGGGATAGATAGTACTTGTGTCCTTGATATGAGTTTAGTGGTGCTAGTCCCCACAAATCAGCTGCGACAAGCTCCAGGGGTTTGTTGTACGTGGTTTCAGACTTACTAAAAGGCAGTTTGTGGCTTTTGCCAAGTTGGCAGTGTGTGCAAGTGTGTTTCACAGGTACATTTTCAAAATAAATACCATTATTATTTATAACATTTCTAACAGTTTCCAAACTGGGATGACCGAGTTTCATATGCCAAGAATCAACTATATTATTATTATCATCATTACATCCATTGTTCCTATTATTAAGAGAATCATAATTGCAACTGCTACTGATGTCTACGTTGTTGCACCATATTTCTTTATTCAACGCATTCCCAGTCTTCAAGTTGCCAAATTTGTAAAGACCATCGTGAAGGTCACCCTGTAGCAATATTTCTCGACTTAGGAGGTCCTTGACTAGACAAAACTTAGGGTGAAATTCGAAGAAAACATTATTATCTTTAGCAAACTTAGAAACACTTAATAAATTTTTGTTAATAGTGGGAACTCTAAGTAAATTGTTTAGCATAAGTTGCCTTTTTCCCTGCATGGTACCTTTACCTATGTGTGTGATGTTGGCAGTGTTGTCGTTACCCATGTGTAGTGATTTCGTACCTGTATAGCTTTTGCTTCCAATGTTTAAGTTCTGAAGCCTGTTTGTGACATGATGTGTGGCTCCAGAGTCTGGGTACCAGTCGTCCAGTTCATCCTCATCAGTCTTGCCTTCATTGCTGGTTTGACCTTTGCCTTTGTCCCCAATAGCGCTTTTGTTTTGATTGTCCATGGCAGCCATGTTTGCTCTTGGTGTTTGGCTGTTTTGGTCTGTTTGTGGTTCACTGTGGTCGCTATTGTATCTGAAATAGCAGCGGTTCGCCATGTGTCCAAATTTTTGACAAATTTGGCACTTTATCCTGTTGTTGTTGTTCCATCTGCCTCGTCCACGACCTCTCTTTGGTTGATATGCCCTCTGGGGTTGGTATCCTCTCTGATACTGGCTTTCTTGTTTATTTGAATTATTGTTCCTTTGAATTTACTTGTTTTTAGCCGCAGCATAATTTGCAGAGAAAACCCCATGTACAGTTTTCCTTTGGTCTATTCTCCCTTCATGGGCGAGGAGCGCAGATCTAACGAACTGTAAGTCAGGTAATGTTTGTTGAGTCGCAATAACCGTAACTAATGACTCGTACTCTTCGTCTAATCCGCCAGTAATGAAGAGAATTTGTTCATTGTCACTTATTTTGTGTCCCACTGCATTCAGTTTGTCACACAAATTTTTTATCTTGCTTAAGTATTCTTGCATGCTCATTTCCTCTTTTCTTGAGTTTTGTAATTCCCTTCTGTATTGCATCACACGTGCGGCGGATTGTGAGCTGAAAATCTGCTCTATAGTGGTCCATATTTCATATGATGAATTGCACCCCACGATTTGTGACAGTAGATTCGGACTAATAGATGATAGGAGCCATGACGATAGCAAACTATCTTGTTTTTGAAAATTTGTGTAGTCGGGGTTTGGTATGGTGTTTCCCCCTTGATCTGTAATCATAATTGGTGGAATAGATAGCGTACCTTTTATGTAATTTTGTAAACCGTATCCTTTGAGTGCAATTTCAATTTGATATTTCCACAATATGTAATTGTCTTCATCCAGAGATGTGGTAATGACATGGCTTTTTGGTTTGATTAGGTTGTGCCAGTTTGGCGGAGCATCATGGGCCACGCTACCAGAGACATTAGAGGTGGCTTCGTTGTTATTTGCCATGGCTGTTCAGAGGTCTGCGAGGCACGAAACTGCAGCTGAAAAACTGAGGAAAAGAGTGATGCAACAGACAATGGAGAAATAGGACTTTCAGTTCAGTGTTTAAGCCTTTCGGCGGTGGTGCTCTGATACCATATTGAAAGTATAAAGAAAAGTAATGGAGATAAAGAGGAGAGATGCAGTAGAAATATATTATTAATTGTAATTTCTCTGATACAGGAAAGAGATACAAAACGAGAGAATAAATAGAAGATTGCTCAACGGTCACATGCTAAAATCAAGGAGCAACATTTGTGCTGTAATTAAGGAACTTTCCTATAAAGATCCAATGTTCACATGCTGAAATAAGGAGCAACAGTCACATGCTAAAATTAAGGAATGAGGTGCGGTTCAAGTGTGAAACCAACATTAGGGATTCTTCTACCGTAACTCAAGTCTCCTGCATAAATCAGCAAATTACCTACAAATGTATACAAAAATCAACAAATGACTAACCATATGTTAATCGGATTAGCAAAATTGATCCAACAACTAGCATCCAAGCAAAAATGACATGAAATAAATAGGAAAAATATGCACTATGTTGCGAACTCTACCAGATTTCTACAAGCAACAATTCATGACTCTGTAATGTACATATTGAGATGAACCAGTATATGCGATGCATGATGTCTAAGGAGGAGACTCCAATCAAGGCATAAGATAGAGGTACAAGCTACAATAATGGCATAAAATTTTGAATATCATAGCTACCCCTAAAACTCAGTATTCCCTCAATTGTCAAGCTTTAGGACACATTTGAGTTTTCTTCATTAAATAGTTTCATTAAAGTAAAATTTTAACCAATTTAATGACTTAGGCATAGAGCCAGATCATCATAAGGTTTAATGAAATGTAAACATAAGGGTGCAGATCAGCACAAGGTTGACTTGCTTGGGTGTAGCAGACTTAATATTTTATATTTCAGGTGTACTTTAGTGCTGCATAGTCAATATAAAATAGATGTTATCATACCAGTATTAGTTCTTTATCCCATTTTTGAAAGAACCAATTTAACATATAAAAACATAGAAAACTAATTATAGTAACAGATTCTTGAAAACTTAATAACGAAATAGATCTGGTTTAAGTTATATGAAATTACTTTAGATCGTTTAAATTTGCAAGTGAATTCTGAAATCTGTATTTTAACATTACAAAATCTTGTAAGCTCAAAAGTTAATACCTGCGATCAAGCATAAGCTGAGCAGAACAAATTTTCCTCCTAATGGGATTTAAATTCTACTTCTCCTTCCTGTTATCCAATTTCAACCCGTTCCGCTTCTTTCCAACCGACCACTGATAGGCGTATAGTGTAACAACCCGGAAAATCAGAACCAATTTAAAAAAATTATTCTAAGAAATTTTGTTGGAAAATGTGTCAGAAATAAAAAATTCTATTTTTAAATAATATTAAAGCTATTAAAAATAGCCATTTTACAAACGACCTCCGTTTTCGATAAAACCACTTTTGTTGAAACGGAATGTCAAATTATTGTTAAGTTTAATTTTCCATAATTTTGAAATTAATATGTGAGCGTTGTAAATTAAACTATGTTCGATAATTTCTATTGAATTTAATCGACCGTTAAAAGGGCCATTTTTCAAACGGTCTCCAAATTCGATGAAATTAATTTTTTTGGGACTGTATCGTCAAAATATAGCTAGATTTATTTTTCGGGAATTTTCAGAGTCCGTATGTGGCCCCATAAATTTAAATGTATGATGGAATTAAATAAATAAATGATTTATATTTTAAATTAAAGAAAATAAGCGGAAAACGATTGATTGGGCTGACGAGACCTAGCCCATTGTGTCCGGAACAGGGGCATTTGGCTAGGGACAGCTCTCCTTGGGCTGAATTTGGAGCTATCAAGAATTAATGGATTTATCTGCAAAAATTAGAAATTTAATAATATTTAAATATTATAAATACACAAGGCAAATATCCAAACCCTAATACGTCTACTACACAGCCGCCATCATTAGAAATCCATGACCTTGAAGCTCCGAAATTCCTTCCCATAATCTCCAAATCCTCCCAGTAATATCTCCTCCTCCTTTTGACTTTATCGTAGTGCGTCTCCTTCTCTATAACTCCGTACGGTTGGACCCTCCCCAGTGGCACAAATCTCGAGAACCGTGGCCTGCAACCTCCGCCGTTCGCGACCGGAGTGCTCCTTCAAACCCCCACCGAGTTAAACGTTGTGGACAGCGCCGGAAAGCCCTCGCGGAGGCGCAGCACAGGGCAGTGTCCGATCATCAGGAAACGCTTCGAATCGGGTGCGATTTGCAACCCTAAGTTCGAACCTGAAGTGAAAACCATCGGCCTGGAAACAGTTAGAGGAAGAAAAGGTGTTTAATTAATTAATTTATTTATTATCTCAAATTGTCATTAGTCTTTAATAAATCATTCTCATTGATACGAACTCGAAATTTAACGATTTCAGAACCGCTGCGATCGTGAGACCGAGATCTACATTTCTGGACTGGTTAGAACGGATTCTGAGCAGATCAGATTTTGGACAAACAAAAAATTCGATTCTGAATTATTCAGAATTAAACCCCATGGTGAGAATTCTTTATTTTTAATAATTAAAATTTATTAATTTATGATTGTGTTAGAAATCAAATCCAATGTTAAATTCAATTGGTTATTACGTGATTTGATTTGGGTTGATAATGCTGTTATTTTGATATGTGGATTTGATGTATCATTTTTGTTGAAATAAAAGGATTGAAACAAAAATTATCATTTTTGTTGAAATAAAAGAGTTGAAGCAAAATTATCATGTTTGTTGAAATAAAATGGTTGAAACCAAAAAATAACATTTTGTTAAATATATTAGTATTAAACATTTTGTTAAATAGATTTGTACTAAAACAAAAATGAAGTTGTCCCTTTTATCTCATTCTGTTAAAAATAGAAGAATTGACAAAATAGAAATGTCACTTTTTATTTCATTAGAATTGACAAAATAGAAATGCCACTTATTATATTATTAAAATTGACGTGAATAAAAATGTCATCTTTTTGCATTAGAATTAGCAAATAAAAATGTCATTTATTATCGTATTAAAAATGACATAAATTAAAATGTCATCTTTGTTGCATTAGAATTGGCAAATAAAAATGTCATTTATTATCGTATTAGAATTGACATAACTGAAAATGTCATCTTTGTTGCATTAGAATTGGCAAATAAAAATGTCATTTGTTATTGTATTAGAAATGACATAAATAAAAATGTCGTCTTTGTTGCATTAGAATTGGCAAATAAAAATGTCATTTATTATCGTATTAGAATTGACGTAAATAAAAATGTCATCTTTGTTGCATTAGAATTGGCAAATAAAAATGTCATTTATTATCGTATCAGAATTGACATAAATAAAAAATGTCATTTTTGTTGCATTAGAATTGGCAAATAAAATTGTCATTTATTATCGTATTAGAATTGACATGAATAAAAATGTCATTTTTGTTATAATTTGTCATCTTTGTTGAAATTTGTTTAATTGAAACGAAATACTCATTTTTGTCAAATTTGTTTAATTGAAACAAAATATTCATTTTTGTCAAACAATGTAGTTGTAAACAAAAATGAACTTTTGTCAAATTAGAATTGTTGAACAAATTATCCATTTTGTAAAATTATGATTATTAGACAAAAATATACATTTTTGTTAATCAAAAAGGATTAAACAAAAGTGTATGCTTTTGTTCATTAAACAAAAATATACATTTTTGTTCATTAAAAAGAATAGAACATTTTTGTTAATCAAATAGGATTAAACAAAAGTATACACTTTTGTTCATTAAAAGAAATATACATTTTTGTCCATTAAAAAGAATGGAACATTTTTGTTAATAAAAAAGGATTAAACAAAAGTATACACTTTTGTTCAATAAAAGAAATATACATTTTTGGTTCATCAAAAAGAATGAAACATTTTTGTTAATTAAAAAGGATTAAACAAAAATGTATACTTTTGTTCATTAAAACAAATGTACCCTTTTTGTTCCTTAAAAAGAATGAAATATTTTTTGTCAACTGAAAAAATTGAAAACAAAGATGAACATTTTTGTCAATTAAAAAGGTTGAAATAAAAATATACATTTTTGTCAACATAGGGTTATTGAAACAAAAATTATCATTTTTGTTAATTAGAATGGTTGAAACAATAATTAACATTTTTGTTAATTTGAATTGAGTTAAACAAAAACTATATTTTTGTTAAACTAGAAGTATCAATATAAATGCAATCATCACTTATATTCATTTGTTAAACTAGAATTGTTGACAAATGAAAGAATCACTTTTACTCACTTTGTTGAAATAGCGCTGTCAACAATGGTGAAAATATCCTTTTTATTTAAAATACATACATTAGAATTTGTATGCAATTGGAAGAATCACCTTTATTTAAGATGCATACATTAGAATTTGTATGCAATTCAAAGAACCATTTCTATTGAAAATGCATACACTAGAACTTGTATGTAAGTTAAAATATCATTTTTATTGTCAATGCATACATTATAATTTGTATGCAAATTTGAAGTAAACCTTTTATTTGTCAAACTCAAATATAGGAGTTGCACACAAGAAATGAAAATAAAAGTTTGTCTTTTAGTTGTCATTAGCAAATGTCATGTAAATAAAGACATCTTATTAGACATTCCAAAACATGTAGATATGATAAGCCAATAAAACATTCTTTTATTTGGTGTGTTAAGCACGTTAGTGAAATCGCCAATTGTTTTATATTTATATATAATTATATAAATTAAAATTAAAATTAAACGAATCGCGCGTGGTAGTTCGCGTTTCAGAATCGTAACTTTAAACGATTATACCGAAAGATCCCACCGTCGGATTTTCCCAAACTGGAACCGTTAGGACCGCTTTGGGAAGATCTTTCCAATGATATAAATTTTGTTAAAATCCAACGGTTATATTTCGGGATATGTGTAAATCAAATTTCGATAAAAACAGCGCCAAGGCCGTCTATTGACCTGAAGCGTCGTTGAATTAAATTGGGCTATTTTTGTATAAATAAAAATAGCGATAAATCGTTATAACATAATATTAATGATATGAAATGATTTAAATTATATATATACGAGAATTATTTGAAAAGACCGAGTAAAATCTCATTTCAAATAATTATACGACGATTTAAATCGAAGATATTGAAGACAGTGATTGAAGACCGGCGATCTTCACATCGAATGGACGACTACTGATGCCCGACACTGGGTCGCTCCGAGGAATAGGTTAAAGCGATAGTGGTTCGGACGTACTTGTTGATCGTCCGGATAAGCGAGCACCTCTCTTCCGTATTGGACATACGGGGCGAGTAATAAGGTGACTCCGGTTTCGTTCAGACCTAGAACGGACTTGTAAATGGATGTGTGTCTGACATTGGATTTTATTCCATGTAAATTAAATTGATTTCTATTTAATATATATCTGCGGTGGCGGGGGATTTATTCTCTTTCTTAACACCCTTCTCTGAGATGCACGAGCTCAAAGGTTATATATTGGTAGTTATTGATCACATTGCGTGGATTATCAATGTGGCCAAGATGCAAATGATCAAGGCTTTTGTTGAAAAGCAGGGCCTTGTGGTTGATGATCAAAGCACAGCTTTAATTTAGCATAGCTTTGTGTATAGCATTACTTCGCGAGCCTCACACCCCGGTAAGAAACAGAAACGGGAGAAGGATCCAGGGAGAACATGCATTTCTTTCTAGCTAGAAGTGGTGTTAGGGTTTTTACAAGGCCCGACATATGGCGACATAGTAGGATGGGGTACTATGCCGTCTATGATTGATACATTATGATTGAATTGATTTTGAAACATATAGACACTAATAATAATATCAAATCCGTTTTATACGTATCAAGCATATTTTAACCATTATAAGATAAAACTCTATCCTCCGGTTTGCATTGCATTGTGTGATGGGACTTGAGTCTTATAACAGTTTCATTTTCTAAAACCATTGTGTTGTTTAACGATTTACTTTATCTATGCACTGGCAATCCATTGGAGTAAACCCGTTCTGCATTAGTGGCGTGGTCATGTGATTAGTCTTATTATTAGATAAGTTTAGTAGATTTCTCATACCAGTCCCATGACTGACTCGTAGTTTGTTTCACTTTGCAAACTCGGGTGCCCTCTTTTCCACGGGCAGCCTTGTATTCAGGTTTAGCAGACTCAATCTGGATAGCTATGGAGCTGAAGATGGATCTTATCATTTCTATAATGCTGTTCAGACTTAATTTAGTATATTATGTTTGATTCCGCTGCAGACCTTTTGTATTAAGTTAAAAACTATATTCTGTGCTAAGTATGATCCTATTATGCTGTGTAACTCTGATGATATCTTATTTCCAGTGTAATTTGAGATACTTTATTTGGTGTAATGCTATATTTCTGTTCTGCTGTTATTGTTTATGTGTTATATTCCAATGATTATCCTTGCTTCTGTATCACGGGAGTTTGGGATCTATCATATTTGGTATCATAGCATATACCCAGTCAGAATTGTGTGTGTAATGATGCGGATGTCAGTCGGTGTGGTACTGATGCGAGTTATATGCACAACGCCTGAGTGGTGAGTGATATGAGTCAACAAGGACATTGGGCTCTTTAAGGGGGTATTCTGTAATACTCCTTTCAAAAAGCTAACATAAAGATCTTTTAGCACAAGTGGTTAGTGCGTGGTGTTGCTTTCCGGGAAGTTAGGGGGTTCGAATATCGTGACTGTCACACGTAGCCTTCTCACACCATTTTTGCTGACCATCCTAAATCTAATTCAAATCCAATTTTGATCCAGACCTTTTGAAATGTTACACTGTATAAACCATATTTGTGCAAAATCAGCATAACAAAATAGGAAAATCACAAAATTATATCGAAATAGTCAAATCCAATTGGAAAATAGAATTCATACAAATTTAGGGTTTGTGCAGAAAACCTGGGCAATTAGACGTGACATCTGATTGCAATAGTTGATGTGGACGAGAGGGCTAGAGCAACGATAATGAAGGAAATCGCTAGCACAACGATGATGATGGAGGAATCGGAGGGTGAGGTGAAATTTGCTAAAGTGAAAAGGAAAAAATTATCGAAGAGGAATAAAGGAATTATTAATTTCTATGTGTCAGAGGGAAACGTGTCAAAACAAACATGAAAAATTTCCCTTAATGCCATGAAAATTTTACTAAGCAGGAAGTATTTGGTTTCGTTTATAACACAGATAAACACAACCACTTATAGTAACCAACGACAAATTTTCTAGTATTGCTAGTGTCAATAAAGAAATTTAGGGCCAAAATCATAAAATTTTGATTCTAGAAGTTTTTGAAAATCTATTCTCCTTAAAATGATCCTTATTATTTATAGATACCCTTTTTGTAATTATTTAACGAATGCTTTTCAGTCAAAATTATGAAACTTGATTCAAAAGGTATTTGTATATACCTAAGCATTTTATAATTTTTAAATTTGGTTGACTGCCCAAAATCGTCGATAATCTCAATTCCTAATCCAACTCTTTATATTTATGCTTAACTCAATGTCGAGGACTTATTTTCTCTAATTATTAAAGAAAAGTTTTAACCCTTACTAATTAAATTAAAAATCCAAAATACTTTTAATTAAATTTTAATTATTTTACTTCTTTATTATCCAAATTTAATGTATTCTTAAAAAAATATTTTTAAGACATATATTTTTACACTTAAAATATAACTTATCAAAACTGATTTTTTTATATTTCAAATAGGTTTTATGCCCCATAATTTGATACACCATAATTACATAAGAAAGACAATAAAATGAATATTAATTAATTAAATATTTAAAGCTAAGTAAAACCAACTTTACCATTGCATTCATCTTGGAATTCAGCTTTAGATTGACCCCTGGTTTGCATAAATCGGATAATATATAAAGAAATTATGAACTTTCAAAGTTTAAAACAAAATTCAAACAGAAAATTAAGCACGGCAAGCAACGGTAATGGGGCGACCCGCCCTGAACTGGGTCGACCCATGGGTTGACATGGTTAGTGATGGGTCGACCCATCCGCATGCAGGACGAATTCTGAAATCTGTTTTTGGACTGTTTTGTTTATATTGTTCATTCGCTGAGGTATATGGCTAGATTTGAAAATCTAATATCTAATGGTTTTGGGATTGTCTTGGTTAATATGTAAGCAGGGTGGTTCCCTCTCGTTTTTCCTACATATAAATTCTCTTCATTCCTCTCCTACTTCATAACTATGTTCTAAAATTAATTAAGAAAAGCAGGGAGATGATGATAGAAGATATATATTAAAGAGATAATTCAAGATCTGCAATCAACAACAACCCTTTTTCAAAGACTACTTCTGAATGCAACCTACATCTTTATGAGTTCAAGTTATTTTTAGGTTTGACATGTAAAAAGTATTATGATAGTAAATAGTTTTGGATCTGGAATAAACAGTACCTATGAGTTATTTCTTATATATGTTCTTTTACTGCTTTATAGTTAATACATGTTCTTTTATTCAGATCTACAATTAATTTATGTTCGTGTATAGATCTATCTTCCTTATCCTTTTTCTATCCTTAATTTATTTACAGTGTTTTATATGCCTATTTTATACTAGTTGAATTTGTTTTGTTATTCTCCTTCTTTTTCCTTTTATTTACGCTGATTCTAGGCCATCGAGAGCTTAAGCCATTTGCCGTTAAATTTGTTTATCATTGGAATAATTAAAATGACGGTAAAAAGGAGTATTTGGGGCATATTATGAATTGAGGGCTTTTGACTGTAAATTTGGGGATTATAGTAAAAAGGATATGCAAACATGTTAAACAAACTAGATTTAATTTAATATTAAGTAAAGAACATGTTACAGAAAATGTATGTACCAGATGTAATCAAAAGTAAAATGAGTTACTATAATACATATACATCTGGGTAGGTGCTTGTACACAAGATAACATTTACAAAAAAAATGCCATTTACAACCATGCTTACTAATGAAATTAAACCTGCTAAGTTAATCTGGACAATTAATAAGCTGAGAGGTCCCTCATCTTGTTGTTGTATCGGGTTTTGGGGACTCTTAAATCCTAGTTACTTGGGGGAACAAACTTAGGGGGTTTGGCTTATGTCTATTTGTGTAGAACCTATATCAATCAGTTTCCCTATTGGTATTGGACTAGGGGCCTCGCACTAGGTAGGGCCAGGGCATGCTTTCTAGTCTAGCTAGCAAGAGGTCCAAAACAAGGAAGGTAGGTACAGGCGTGTTTCGGTTGGATCATGAGCGTGCATGTGTCCAAATGGGGAAGACAATACGCTGCAACACAAGTAAATAGGTATGTGTCCTATAAGTTGTTAGGTTAGGGACTGATACACCCTACTGTCGAGGCTGACATAGGGTATTTACGTAATAGGAAGCCGATCGCATGGGTAGAAATAAGGGAAAACCTAATATTGACATACTAGTATTGGTGCAGAAACATTTTCTTGGGATATAAATGAGAAGCTTAACCAATTTACCTTATCTTCTTACTTCGTATTTGCATATTTGTACCGTACTCTCTCAATCAGTATTATTTATTTATCTTGATACCGCTTATCTATGCTTATGCTAAAAATAACTAGAACTTGCCAGACTTTATGTCTGACCTATTTTGTTCTTCCTTTCCTCTCTTCCTTTCCCCCCAAGATCTTAGGGTAGTGATCAGTAGTGACCGTGATATTCAACTTGGATTCTTGACTTTCTGTATTGCTTTGACTTTTGCTTTACTTTGATATGGCTATTAAAAAGGGATGTGCTTTTGAAAATTTGTACTCTGATAGTTTGCTTCATGAGACAGTTGGTTTTATCTATTCTGTTTGGTATTTGAGAAATATGATAAAATGATGTTGTAATTGAGATTTGGAAGTAATGTTTTTTATTTAATAATAGAAGCTAAATTTTCCTGCCATAATTATTGTTCTTCCTTGTGAAAATTTGGTTACTGTATGCTTTTTCGCTTCATATATACAAATGTATCCCCATATGGGTGATTTTAGGGGATGTGGGGTGTCACACTTGGTATCAGAGCTAATGGTTACAAGATCAGAGAATTTTTTTAGAAAAGTGTTTTCAAAAATGAAATATTTTCAAATGAAACCTATTTTTGCAAAACATATCCCCACTAGTCGTATATAATCTTCCTTTGATTTTCCTTTTGAATCCTTGTTTATTCTCTTTTTAGTATGTCAGGAGCTCTTAATACTCCTGAGCGCATTCCATTAACGACATGGTTCCATAGATAATTAGAATCTACGACACCTGTCAGAGCACAAGGAGATGCCCCATCCCCAACTACAGCCGTAGTAGCTCGGTTGGAGTAGCTCCACCTCCTCTTATAGTCAACATTTTTAAGCTTTGTAAGGATTTCTGCACGATGAGAGGAAAGTAGTTTTGTGGTACTGAGAGTTTTGTTGAGGCGCACAATTGGATTAGAGAAACAGAGAAAATGTTTGGTCTTTTTGAGCTCGACGATAGAAGAAAGATTCAGTTGGCCGCTTGGCAACTGAAGGAGGAAGTTTCATACTAGTGAGAGGCGACACAGGAGGGACCGCCAGTAGCTACTTGGGATGATTTTAGATAGAGCTCTGAGATGAAGTTCTTGTCTCAGGTTTAGAAAGTAATCTAAATGGAGGAATTTTTGAGTTTAAAACAAGGAATTATGTCAGTAAAGGAATATGTTAACAAGTTTAATCAGCTAGCAATATTCAGTTTGGACCTAGTGAACACTCCCCATAAGAAGGCTCTTAGATTCGCGAGAGGGTTGAATCAACCTCTCCAAGGACTAGCATTATCACATATCCCGATAGGGACGACTTTCAAGAGGCTTCTTGGCATGAAATTGATGCACGAGGATGGTAAAGAGGAGAAGAAGGAAGTCAAGACTGAGGAAGCACATCCTAAGGCTGAGAAAAGAAATGGTGCCCCAAGAAGGGAGCATAAAAGAAAGGAGGAAATCCTGATAAGGCTTAGATCAAGATAGAGGTTAAGTGCCATGGTTGCGGAGCTTTGGGACATTTTGTGAAAGATTGTAGGATGGCGAAGAAGGCTTGTTTTACTTGTGGTCAACTTAGACATTTCATTAAGCAATTCCCTAACAAGCAAGTATAAGGGGCAGGATCATCTAGAGGACAAGTCCATGCTCTTGAGGCTAGTGGACCATATTGAGGTTAGAAAGTCATTGTCGAAGGTTTGATTTCCCTTTTTGACTATCCTATTAGGAATCTCTTTGATTCTGGTGCTTCTCATTCATTTATATCCAATTCTTTGGTAGATAGTCTACACCTGGATACTTTTATTGTTCCCGTTGTAGTCTCAAACTCATAGGAGGTACGACTCATCTTTCTATGATATGTCGGGGTTTGAGAGTTTCTATCTTGGGCGTCGAGTTTGAATCTGACGCATATGTTATTGGCTTTATGGGTTATGGGTTGATTCTAGGAATGGATTGGCTAGCCGTGTATGGTGCCATTCTAGACTGTGAGAGGAGAGTTGTTAGGCTTTTGACATGCTAAAGGATAACTCTCGAGATCTCGTGTGACCCACAGGGGTCAGTTATGCTCAATTCCCTAGATTCGCTTGATGCTTCTGTAGACGATTTTCGATCAGTACCCATAATTAGAGAATATTCGGGTGTGTTTGATGAGGTTAGGGGATTACCTTCGAGGCATGATATAACGACCCGCATTATATGTATCGAAGGATCGTAGAACATTTATTTCATTTTCATACGAGGTCATATTGTCGTGTAACTTTGGGGAACAACTATTTGGGTCATTTCCCATGTTCACGATTTTTCCTGATTTTTAAATGACTGTTTTGCCTCTAGATGATCTTGTTTCGGTCATAAATTTTGATTGGTAAGTAGTTTTGACCTAAAACCACTTCCATTAGATTTGAATGATGCTTTACCTTTCCGTAAAGTGGTCACATTAGCCAAACGCACTAACTGTTTGGGAGATATGGCTCAAACAAGGTTTAGAAGGTGAAAAACAGCTTAACCGGGCCTAACTAGGGTGATTAACAAGAGGGCCCATAACTTATTTCGGGATTACGGTTATGGCGAGGCTGAGAACAGTTAGGAAATGATTTTTATTTCATTTTTCAGCCGCATAAAACATTTCCCTAACCCTAACAATGGCCTCCAACACCCAAATCACCTTCTAATCACCATTTAATCAAGTTTTAGCCTAATCTACATCTAATCAAGGCAAATTAACATCAAATTGGGAATAGAGTTACTGTGTTGCATAGAGATTCAACCCAAATTAGAGATATTTTCAGATCTAAGATTTATTTGTGGCTATGGTGATTTTGATATAAAATTTGGGCTAATTTGGATAAGTTTTGCTAATTTTATGCATAAACATGATTAAGGGGGATTAAGGGGAAAACATGGGTTTTGGTATGTTTGATCCATTTTGACATGTTATATTGTTGTTTTGATGCTTATGGTTGATTATACATGTTGCTATGACTGTTTGGAGTGATTTGTGATTGCATAGAAAAGTTAGATTGGTCGAGAATGCCGTCAAATGGCGTAAACAACTCGTTGGACAAAGTTGCAGAAAAATTGTGTAGGATTGGATAAGATCGCCCCCCCCCCTCTCCCCCCTCCCCCCCCACTCGCGAAGCATGTATTACAAACCGGTAATGGAAGCTCGACCCGAACCGCCTGTGAGGCACACCCCATCACGAGCTGATCTGCTGCTTCGAACCCAAACCGCACAGCATCCACGAGTCGATGCCATGAGCTGGAGAATCACGACCCGACCTGGAGTATATATCTCAAACCGACCCGCTCTACTGGAATGTACCACGAACCGCCTGAGGGAGCAAGTCATGACCCGAAGCTTCAAGGGGAAGACCAAACTGGTGGAGCCACGAAGCCTGGAGTCATGATCCGAACCAAGTGGGGTATCACGACCCGACCCGATGGGTGATCACGACCAAACCGTACCAAAGACGAGAAGGAAGACTGAACTGATCCGGAAATGATAACCAAAACCCGAGATGCAAAGGTAGTCCAAAGGAGAAGTTTGTACTCAGGATCCAGTTGGGAACCAACGAGTTAACTTCATGATTCGGCTTTGTTGCGGGACGTGCGCTAAGGAGTTGTCGACGTCCATAGCTTTGATTCACCATCGAGAGATGAATGTTAGGCTATGGATCAGTGCAGTGGGGTAGTTATTACTCCATGGGGCAGAGTGATCGTAGCATGGCTATGAGCCAGTGTAGTGAAGTCGTCATGACTTCATGGGGTAGAGTGGACAATAGCAAGGACTAGTGGCTATGGATCAGTGTAGTGGAGCCATCATGACTCCATGGGGTAGAGTGAGCATAGCAAAGGATTTGGGTGGTCAAAGTAGTGGATATCACATGTTTTACGCATTGGGTGAGAGATGTGAGAATGGTTGCTATGCTTGATTGTTTACCATCACCATGACATGCACACCCCTCCCCCGTATCTTTACACCATATGCTAGTGTCACCTCGGAGTAGTGTACATCCTGTTATGCCAACTCTTTGGATGCGGGTCTAGGTTCAGTTATGGTTATGTGTACCTGTTATTGTTCTGTTTTACTGCTTTTCGCTCATACCAGACTTTTGTATGACCCAGAGTTTTATGTCTCTTCTTATTACTCTGGGTGCTCTTAAACGGGCAGACTAGAGACAGGTCAGGTGATTATGCACGAGTAGCTGTACCGGAGACAAGAAGGAGGCTTCCACGTATGATATATATAGATATTCTCCTTGAGTTGTTGTTGGTCACTACTTTAGGCATTAGTAGTGTACCTTTTTTCTTTGCTTTAGAGACAGTATGTTGAAGTTGTAATAAGCTGTATTTTGAATTTTCGCTGCTATGATGATTATGGTTTAGTATTCAGCTTATGCACTGTCTCGCTTGTTTTATGTCAAGTATGTTATTATTATATTTTATCCCATGCGCTGTGACACATTCTAAAGGTTCCTTGTTAGTTCACCATTAAGTTTCCTTTCTTTTCCTTTCTTTGACGACCATCCCGTGCTGGTTGGACACTGGTATAGCGCATTTCATTGGAAATGTCGGCTGGTGTGGGGCGGGTCGTCACACTTGGTATTAGAGCTCTAGGTTGCGTAGTTAACCTAGGGAAAGACACCAAGGAGAGATAGTATACATATATGAGAGCGCGTATTTGTGATATTTCAGTTTTCAAAAGCTATATATATATACTTTTAGTATATCTAATGATGGAATCGCAGTGCACTAGCACCATTGAAGAGATGGTTAATCGTTTTCTCCTTACAGACTGAACGATGAGCCGACATACGAGGGGTACTAGTAGAGGAGCTAATAATGGGAATACTCCTGATATGAGGACGATGTTCACTGACTTCATTAGAGAGATGCTTAGGGATGTTCAGAGGGTGGCTCCTAATGCTGCAAATGGCGGCGGTGCAGCGGTGCAGGGTCTAGGGCCGATTTCGCCAAACTATGCAAGGATTACACTAGTCTTGTTGGGAAGTCGTTCCACGGAACGGAATCGGCTATAGAAGTTCGGGATTGTCTTGATAGTTGTGAGCGCATCTTCGAGGACTTAGGGATCGATGATGCGATGTAGAGGAAGCTAGCATCCCGTCAGCTTCATAGATGGGCTATGAATTGGTGGAATGCTATTAAGACAGCTACCCCAAAGGATCAAGTTACTTGGGATCAGTTCAAGGCCCGATTCAGTGATAAGTTTATCCCAACTACTCAGAAGTCAGAATTGTTTAGGAAGTTCTTGGAGCTTAAGAAGAATGGTAGGGCAGTCTCAGAATATATTGCTGAGTTTGATACTTTATCGAAGTATGGATTATCCCTTATTGACACTACAGAGAAGAAGAACGAGAATTTCATAACTGGCTTAGATCAGTACTTGGGAGAAATGCTTATAAATCATATTGATGAGACTTTTGAATCAATAGTTGGGAAAGCATTGAGGTCAGAGAGCCTTTATCCTAAGCCCAAGACTGAAGTCGCTGTTGCATCTGCAGAGGCGCCAAAGCCGCAAGCAAGCGGTGGAGGCAAGAATAATTCTTAGAACAAAAGGAAACAGAATCAGACCAAGGATGGTCAGAAGAAGAGTAAGAAAGATGTTGAGTGCTTTAGCTGTGGCAAGAAGGGCCATTATGCTAAAGAATGTCGAGCAAAGCCAGCGGACAGGAAGTGCTTCAACTGGGGCCAAGTGGAACGTCACAAGGATAAACGTCCGCAACCCCCTAAAGAGAAGTAGATTGTGAAAGCATATGCTATTAATGTTGTTCCTTCTTCGTCGAATGCCCAACCGCTGTGGAGAAAGGAAAGAATGTCGTCATCCAAGGTATGCTTTCTGTTCATGATGTTCCTGTTCGAGTATTGTTTGATACTGGGGCATCCCGTTCCTTTATATCTAGTGACCTGGTAGATAGGTTGGGATTAGAACCCGAGATAGTGGATAGACCTTTAGTGGTGACAAACCCGATTGGTGGTTCGACTAGCCTTAGTATGATTTGTCGTAATGTGGTCTTATCGAGTCATGGAAGTATGCTTGCTTGTGATTGCTTTGTTTTGGGCTTTACTGGGTTTGGCATTATTTTGGGAGTCGATTGGCTTCAAAGGTACAGGCTAGTGGTAGACTGGGAGGGCTTTTTGGTGACAGTTAGAGTGGATGATGGGCGGAGGGTAGCGTTTGGTGGTCTACCTAGTGATGGGGTAATGGCTAGTTTTCTAAATTCACTCGACGTCCCGCATGATGAGTTGTCAGATGTGCCCGTGGATGGCCAGTATCCGGACATCTTCGAGGAAGTGATCGGACTTCCACCACATCGAGAGATTGAGTTTCATATTGATTTAGTGAAAGATGCCAGACCTATAGTGATGCCACTTCGTCATATGGCACCAAGGGGGCAGCGAGAGCTCGGGGTGCAAGTGAGCAATCTTCTGAAGAAGGGATTTATCAGAAGAAGTGTTTCTAAGTGGGGAGCACCAGTTGTATTTGCTACCAAGGCAGATGATTCCCTTCAATTGTGTGTGGACTACCGCGAGTTGAACAAGGTGATGAGGAAGAATAAGTATCCTCTACCGCGGATGGATGATTTGTTTGATCAGTTGAGTGGCACGAGAGTGTTCTCCCAGTTGGATCTCGCGACAGGTTTTCATCAGCTTAGGGTGGAAGCTAAGAGTATAGCTAAAACGGCCTTTCGGACGTCGTATGGATTCTATGAGTGGTTGGTCATGCCATTCGGTTGACCAATGCACCAACATATTTTGTTGATCTTATAAATAGGGTATTCAAGGATCAATTAAATAAGTTTGTTCTTGTGTTCGTAGACGATATATTGGTTTACTCGAGGACGGAGGAAGAACACAAGGAACATTTGAGAGTAGTGATGGAGGTGTTGAGAAAACACCAATTGAAAGCGAAGTTTTCTAAGTTTCACTTCTGGAGGAGGGAAGTGAGATTCTTGGGCCATGTTGTTTCAGAGGATGGTATTGCCGTGGACCCTACGAAGGTGGCTACGGTACAGGATTGGTCTACGCCCAAGAATGCAACAGACGTAAGAAGTTTCTTGGGATTATTTGGATATTATCGTAAGTTTATCCAAGACTTCTCCAAGATAGCGGCACCATTAACTCAGTTGACCAAGAAGAATCAAGCTTTCATTTGGAACGAAAAGTGTGAAAATGCATTCAAGAGTCTAAAGGATAGGTTAACGTGTGCACCGGTGTTAGTCACTACTAAAGGGAATGAAGAGATGACAGTATACACGGATGCATGTGGTACCAAACTAGGTGTTGTATTGATGCAAGGAGGTAGGGTTGTAGCTTATGCTAGTCGGCAACTGAAACCACACGAGAAAAGATATCCTACCCATGGTTTCGAATTGGCAGCGATAGTGTTCGCATTGAAGATGTGGAGACACTATCTCTTGGGAGAAAGATTCGAGTTGTTTATTGATCATAAATCGTTAAAGTATCTTTTCTCTCAAAAGGATTTAAATCTTCGTCAGCAGAGATGGTTAGAATTCTTGGCTTCCTATGATTTCGATATCGCATATACACCAGGAAAGGGTAATGTGGTAGCTGATGCATTGAGTAGAAGACATGCCAGTTTAGGGGCTATGTTTCTTGAGTTGAAGCAACTGGAGTATATCGCAGGGTACGATTTCAGACCAAAGTACGAATTGGATCTAGAGATGTTAGCAAGTTTGACGATCAAACCCACTTTGATTGAGCGGATTGGTTCAAGTTAGAGGGACGATCCTAACCTGTTGGAAATCATCTCCAAGTTAGAGATAGGTATCGACGAGGAGATGAACAAGTATGGGCTTGATCGATATGGATGGCTTCGAAAGAATGGAAGACCAGTTGTGCCCAATGTCAATGGATTGAGAGACGAAGTAGTTAGAGAATGTCATCACTCAAAACTGACTATACACCTCGGTGGTAACAAAATGTATCGAGACATGAAGCAGACCTACTACTGGGAAGGGATGAAAAGAGACATTGGGAAGTTTATATCCAAGTGCATGAATTGCCAGTTAGTTAAAGCTGAGCAAAATAAACCTAGTGGTTTGTTGCAACCATTAGAACTCCCTGAATGGAAATAGGAACAAGTCTCAATGGATTTCATTGATGGGTTACCAAGGACTAGATCTGGTCATGATAACATTTGGGTGATTGTGGACCGATTGACCAAGAGTGCAAGGTTTATACTCATCAAGTCAAATAGAACATCAACTAAGTTAGCTGAACTGTATATGAAATGGGTAGTGAGATTTCATGGAGTATCCAAAGGTATTATAAGTGACCGAGATCCGTTGTTCACTAGTGTATTTTGGAAGATCTTGCAAGAGGCATTAGGACCAGAATTACATCTCAATACCGCTTACCATCCTCAAATCGGTGGTCAGACAGAGAGGGTGAATCGAGTATTAGAAGATCTCTTGAGAGCTTGCATTTTAGATTTTGGCGGATCATGGGATGACTATTTGCATTTAGTGGAGTTTGCATATAATAATAGTTATCAATCCAGTACTGGTATGGCTTCATTTGAAACTTTGTACAGAAGACCATGCAACTCACTGTCATGTTGGTTAGAAACCGGTGAGAAATTTGTGCTTGGGCCAGATGTGATAAAAGAAACCTCAGATAAGATCAAAGTTATCCAACAACGAATGAAGGCTACCCAAGATAGGCAGAAGAATTTTGACGATAAGAGGAGAAGAGATTTAAAATTCTCCATTGGTGACTTGGTGTTTGTCAAGATTTCTCCGTTAAAGAGCGTGATTCGATTTGGTAGGATAGGCAAGTTAGCACCAAGATTTGTTGGTCCATTCCCAGTTCTCGAACATGTTGGGAACTTGGCATATAAAGTTGAGTTGCCGGACAAGATGGCGGGAGTTCATAACGTATTTCATGTTTCCCAGTTAAGGAAATTCGTGCACGACCCTAATGTGGCTATTTCACCTGATTAGTTGGATGATATCGAAGTAGAACCCGAGGCAGTTGGCAACCGCAAGCCGATTCATATTGTCAAGCACGATATGAAGAAACTTCGAAGGAGAGCGGTGAATCCAGTCAAGGTTCAGTGGGGCAGGGATGAGAATGACTGTACTTGGGAGACAGAGGAGAGCATTAATGGGACGTATCCAGTCAAGCGGAGAGTGTAACGACCCGCATTCTATGCATTGAAGGATCGTAGAATATTTATTTCATTTTCATACGAGGTTGTATAGTCGTGTAACTTTGGGGAACAACTATTGGTGTCATTTCCCATGTTCACGATTTTTTCGATTTTTAAATGACCGTTTTGCCCCTAGCTGATCTTGTCTTAAGGAGGGGAGAGTGTAAACACCCGCATTCTACTTACCGAAGGATCGTAGAATATTTATTTCATTTTCATACGAGGTCGTATAGTCGTGTAACTTTGGGGAACAACTATTGGTGTCATTTCCCATGTTCACGATTTTTCCGATTTTTAAATGACCGTTTTGCCCCTAGCTAATCTTGTTTTGGTCATAACTTTTGATTGGTAAGGCGTTTTGACCTGAAACCACTTTCATTAAATCCAGATGATGGTTTACCTTTCTGTAGAGTGGTCACATTAGCCAAACGGACTCACCGTTTGGGAGATATGGCCGAGGTGAAAAACAGCTTGATCGGGCCAAATTAGGGTGATTAGCAAGAGGGCCCATAACCATTTCAGGATTAGGGTTATGGGGAGGCTGAGAACAGTTAGGAAACGATTTTTATTTCATTTTTCAGCCGCGTAAAACATTTCCCTAACCCTAACAATGGCCTCCAACACCCGAATCACCATCTAATCACTATTTAATCAAGTTTTAGCCTAATCTACATCTAATCAAGGCAAATTAGCATCAAACTGGGAATAGAGTTTCTGTGTTGTATAGAAATTCAACCTAAATCAAAGATATTTTCTGATCTAATATTTATTTGTGGCTAAGGTGAGTGATTTGCATTATTTTTCACTAATTACGGCTAACTAGGGGTGATTAGTAATAATTACTGAAATTATAACTCAAAAAAATCTGGAAAAATTTGTAAAATTCTAAAATATTATTTTAGGGCTCTGATATAAATTTGGGCTAATTTGGATAAGTTTTGCTAATTGTATACTTAAACATGATTAAGGGGGATTAGGGGGAAAACATGGGTTTTGGGCATGTTTGATCCATTTTGACATGTTATATTGTTGTTTTGGTGTTCATGGTTGATTATACATGTTGCTATGATTGTTTGGAGTTATCTGTGATTGCATAGAAAAGTTAGATTGGTCGAAAACACCGTCGAATGGCCTAAACAACTTATTGTACAAAGTTGCAGAAAATTTGTGCAGGATCGGATCGGATACCCGCCCCTTCCCACCCCCCCCCCCCCCCATGAAGCACGTATCAACAACCGGTGATGGAAGCTCGACCCAAACTGCCTGTGAGGCACACCCCATCACGAGCTGATCTGCTGCTTCGAACCCAAACCGTACAGCATCCACGAGTCGATGCCACGAGCTGGAGAATCACGACCCGACCTGGAGTATATATCTCGAACCGACCCGCTCTCCTGGAATGTGCCATGAACCGCCTGATGGAGCAAGCCACGACCCAAAGCTTGAAGGGGAAGACCAAACTGGTGGAGCCACAAAGCCTGGAGTCACGATCCGAACCAAGTGGGGTATCACGACCCGACCCGATGGCTGATCACGACCGAACCGAACCAAAGACGAGAAGGAAGCCTGAAATGACCCGGAAATGATAACCAAAACCCGAGATGCAAAGGTAGTCCAAAGGAGAAGTTTGTACTCATGATCCAGTTGGGAACCAACGAGTTAACTTCATGATTGGGCTTTGCTGCGGGACGTGTGCTAAGGAGTTGTTAACGTCCATAGCTTTGACTCACCACCGAGAGACGAATGTTAGGCTACGGATCAGTGCAGTGGGGTAGTTATTACTCCATGGGGCAGACTGATCGTAGCATGGCTATGAGCCAGTGCAGTGAAGTCGTCATGATTTCATGGGGGCAGAGTGGACATAGCAAGGACTAGTGGCAATGGATCAGTGCAGTGGAGTCATCATGACTCCATGGGGCAGAGTGATCATAGCAAAGGATTTAGATGGTCAAAGCTGTGGATATCGCATGCTTTACGCACTGGATGAGAGATGTGAGGGTGGTTGCTATGCTTGATTATTTACCATCACCATGACATGCACACCTCTCCCCCGTATCTTTACACCATATGTTAGAGTCACCTCAGAGTATTGTACATCACGTTGTTCTAACTCTTTGGTTGCAGGTCCAGGTTTAGGTATGGTTATGTATACCTGTTATTGTTCTGTTTTGCTGCTTATAGCTCATACCAGACTTTTGTCTGGCCCAGAGTTTTATGTATCTTCTTATTACTCTGGGTGCTCTTAAACGGGCAGACTAGAGACAGGTCAGGTGATTATGCACGAGTAGTTGTACCGGAGACAAGCATGAGGCTTCCACGTATGATATATATAGATATTCTCCCTGAGTTGTTGCTGGTCACTACTTTGGGCATTAGTAGTGTAACTTTTTTCTTTGCTTTAGAGACAGTATGTTGAAGTTGTAATAGGTTGTATTTTGAATTTTCGCTGCTATGATGATTATGGTTTAGTTTTCAGCTTATGCACTATCTCGCCTGTTTTATATCAAGTATGTTATTATTATATTTTATCGCATGTGCTGTGAGACATTCTACAGGTTCCTTGTTAGTTCACCGTTAAGTTTCCTTTCTTTGACTACCGTTCCGTGCTGGTTGGACATCGGTACAGCGCATTTCATTGGAAATGTCGGCTGGTGTGGGGCGGGACGTCACACATGAGATAGACTTTCGGATTTACTTAGTAGAGAATGTGAAGCTAGTCGCTTTACCAGTGCTCCACATGGATCCAAGGGAGAGGAGGGAGCTCAACAACCATGTAGGGAAGCTATTCAAATATGGATTCATTAAACAGAGCATATCAGAGTAGGGATCTCCAGTCGTCTTTGCGACTAAGGTAGACAACTCACTTCATCCATGCATGGACTATAGGGAGCTGAATAAACTCACCAAGAAGAATAGGCACCCACTTCCGAGGATTGATAACTTGTTTGATTAGCTAGCAGGCGCATTAGTGTTCTTAGAATTGGATTTGGCCATGGGATTTCATCAGCTGAGAGTGCCAGAGAATAGTATCGATAAGACTGCTTTCAGACTTCGGACGGTTAATTTGAGTGGCTGGTCATGCCTTTTGGATTGACCAATGCACCCGCATATTTTGTGGACTAGATGAGTAGGGCGTTTAGAAAGTTTTTGAACAAGTTTATGGTGGTCTTTGTGAATGATATTTAGATCTTCTCAAGGAACGAGGAAGAACATGTTTTAAACTTAGGATAGGTTCTACACACTCTCTGATTGCATCAACTCAAGGAAAAATTATCTAAGTGTAACTTTTGGAGAAAGAAAGTAAGGTTCCTAGGGTATGTTGTCTCCAAGGATGGGATAGGGGTGAACCCCTCTAAAATCATCAGTTCAAGATTGGAAGGCTCCCAAGAACGCGATTTAGGTGAGAATTTTTCTAGGGTTAGCGGTTTATTATTGGAAGTTCATAAAGGACTTTGCAAGGATACCAGCCCTTCTCACCCGACTGATGACGAAGAACATGGCTTTCGCTTGGAGCATTGATTGTGAGGATGCTTTTCATAGATTGAAGAGGCTCTGACATCAACTCATGTTCTGACTATCCCCCATGGTAGCAAGATGTTTATAGTTTACACATATGCTTATAACACAGGGTTAGGTGTTGTATTGATGCAAGAAGTTAGGGTAGTATGCTATGGAAGTAGATAATTGAGAGTTCACGAAAAGAACTACCCTACCATGACCTAGAGTTGGATGCTATAGTGTTTGCACTTAAGTCTTGGCTACATTATCTACTTGGAGCGAGTTTTGAGCTATACACGGATCACAAGTCGATCAAATATTTGTTCTCACAAAAGGATCTCAATTTAAGGCAGCAACCATGAATGGAGTTCCTAACGTCCTACGATTTTGAGATAGATTATACCACATGCAAGGGTAATGTAGTGGAGGGCGCTTTGAGTAGGCAGAGGATGACCTTGAGTCCTCTATTCGTAGAGAGGCAGGGATTGAAGTACATATAAACTTTTGATTTAAGGCCATCTACAGATTTTACGCCTGGTTTGTTGGCATCATTGATAGTACAACCTACTCTTATGGAGCATATTAGATCCATACAGCGAGAGGACCCACAGTTAGCAGCCATGTTGGATATGCTTAGTGGAGGAGAGACCTCTAGTAACCTAAGTAGATATTCTATGAATGAGAAAGGGTGGCTACGAAGAGATGGAAGGCTCTGTGTTCCCAGAGTTAAGGATTTGTTGAGGTTAAGAAAGAGGTGTCAACTAGGAAAGTTACTACCTGCATCTTGGATTAGAGGTTAAGAAACTATGCAACAAGGAGATCATATTAGTAAAGATACAGTGGGGGGAAGAGCGCGACGATACGACATGGGAACTTTAAGATAAGATCCCCTCTTCTTACCCTTTTCTTGTTTGAGAGTACGTTCTTAATTTCTTTTCCAAGCTTTTGAATTTGCATTTGTTTCTATCATTCAAGTAAATTTATCCTATTGTTCGATCCTCGATCCTTAGGTAGAAACCAATGGACGAAAACATGTGTTTGAGACATATTATGATTGATGGTTGAAAGTGGATGCAAGTGTTTGCTAGTGGTTGCCACTGGAAGCATATACATACACATTAGGCACTAGATCGGCTTAAATACTTACATGTTGCATATGGATGTGTGCGATTTTAAATTTTCAATGGATGAAAGTGGTTGAATCATCACATGGATGTTGCATTTTATTGAATGATTGTGCACACATATAGAACTTATAAGTTATACTAGGATTCTTTTTCACACATGTTAGATACATAGCATATACATATATTACACTAAGGAGGTAAAGTGAATCCGTAGACCGCCTGGTTTTCGCATTAATATAGGAACATATACACACAACACCCTTGCATATATTCATATAAGCATTAGAAATTTTAAGGACAATGGATATTGGTGGTTGACGGATGAGTAGATGGTTGTTAAAACAATAACATTCTTCTTAACTTGGAGATTTCAGGGACAAAATCTTTTAGGTAGGAGAGAATGTAACACCCCATAATTTAATACATCATAATTACATAAGAAAGTAAACAAAGTGAATATTAATTAATTAAATAGTCAGAGTAAAGTAAAACCAACTTTAGTGTTGCATTCGTCTCAGAATTTCGGTTCAGATGGAATACCCCTGGTTTGCAAAAATAGAATAATATATGAAGAAGTTATGAGCTTTCAAAGTTTAAAACAAAATTCAAAATAAAAACAGAGAAAATTAAACATGGCAAGTAACGGTAATGGGGAGACCCGCCAGAACTGGGTCGACCCATGTATAAGGGGTGTTGACCCATAGGTCGACACGTTCAGTGGTGGGTCGACCCACCCGCATGCAGGACGAATTCTGAAATGTGTATTTGGACTGTTTTTTTATATTATTCATTCGTTGACGTGTATGCTGGATTTGAAAACCTAATATCTAACGGTTTTGGGATTGTCTTGGTTAATATATAAATAAGGTGGTTATCTCTCATTTTTCCTACATATAAATTCCCTTCATTCCTCTCCTCCTTCACGACTATGTTCTAAAATTAATTAAGAAAAATGGATGCTGCTAGAAGATATAGATTTAAAAGATAATTCAAGATCTATAACTAATAACATCCCTTTTTTAAACCTACTTTTGAATACAACCTACATCGCTATGTGTTATTTTAAGATTTGACATCTAAAAAGTATTAAGACAGTAAATAGTTTTGGATCTAGAATAAACAATAAGTTATTTCTTATATATGTTTTTAAATTGTTTTAGAGTTAATACATGTTCTTTTATTTAGATCTATGGTTAATTTATGTTCGTGTACAGATATATCTTCCTTATCCCCTTTTCTATCTTTAATTTATTTACAGTGTTTTATATGCCTATTTTATACCAGTTGAATTTGATTATGTTATTCTCCTTCTTTTTCCTTCTATTTACGCCAAGCCTAGGACATCGAGAGCCTAGGCCATTTGCCGTTTAAATTTGTGTATCATTGGAACATTTGGGATAATTGTAATGATAGTAAAAAAAATTGGGGCATAATATAAATTGAGGACTTTTGACTGTAAATTTGGGGATTATAGTAAAAAGGAAAAATATGCAAACATGTTAAACATACTAGACTTAATTTAATATTAAGTAAAGAACATATTATGGAAAATGTAAGTACCAGACGTAATTAAAAGTAAAATGAGTTACTGTAATACATATACATCGGGTCAGGTGCTTGTTTTGGGGAAGGGGTTGTACACATGATAACATTTACAGAGAAATGTTATTTGCAACCATGCTTGTTAATAAATTTAAACCTGCTAAGTTAATATGGATAATTAATAAGCTGAGAGGTCCCACATCTTGTTGTTGTATCGGGTTTTGGGGACTCTTAAATCCTAGTTACTTGGGGGAACAAGCTTAGGCGGTTTGGCTTGTGTCTATTTGTGTAGAACCTATATCAATTAGTTTCCCTGTTGGTATTGGACTAGGGGCATCGCACTAGGTAGAGGTCGGGGCACGCTTTACTGATCTGGATGATAAGAGGTTCAAAATGAGGAAGGTGGGTACGAGTGTGTTCTAGTGGAGTCATGAGTGTGCATGGGTTCGAATGGGGAAGTTAAGACACTGTAACGCCAGTAAATTGATCTGTGTCCTATAAGTTGTTGGGTTAGGGACTGATACACCCTACTGTCGGGGCTTAGACAGGGTATTTACGTAATAGGGAGTAGATCGCATCAGTAGAAATTAGGGTAAAATCTAATCTTGATATACTAGTATTGGGGCAGAAGACATGTTCTTGGGATATAAATGAGAAGGTTAACCGTTATTACCTTATCTTGTTATCCGCTTACTACGTACTTGCATATTTTTACTGTACTTTCTCATCAAGTATTATTTATCTATCTTGATACCGCTTATCTATGCTTATGCTAAAAATAACTGAAACTCGCCAAATTTTATGTCTGACCTATTTTGTTCTTCCTTCTCTGTCTCTTTCCCCTAGAATCTCAAGGTAGTGATCAGTAGTGACCGTGGTATTCCGCTTGGATTCATGACTTTATGTATTGCTTCGATTTTTGCTCTACTTTGATATGGCTATTAAAGAGGGATGTGCTTTTAAGATTTTATACTTTGATGGTTTGCTTCATGAGACAGTTGGTTTTATTTATTGTGCTTGGTATTTGAGAAATACGATAAAATGATGTTGTAATTGGGATTTGGAAGTAATGTTTTTATTTAATAATAAAAGTTAAATTTTTCGCTGTAATTATTATTCTGTCTTATGAAAATTTGGTTAACATATGCTTATTGCGCTTCACAGATCCTAATGCATCCTCGTATAGGTGACATTAGGGGATGTAGGGTGTCACAATATTAATACTCTGAACTCATTCTAGAGCATTACTAACCCTATCTCTAACGAGTTTCTCTACTAGGGTATTACTAATCCTAGCTCTAATGAGTCCTTTTTTCCTGTTCTAATGAGTCATACCCTAAAGCTTGGAATATACCAAAGCTTTGATACCACTTCTGCAACAACCCGCCTTTCAGCTCGCCTCTAATTGGTAATTAAACTGACTCGAGATGTTCTCAAAAACGGATGGTAAGGGGTACCTACACATTTGAACTAAAAAAGGAACTTTTTTGTTATCATTACAACAACTTTTACATTAGAGAATACTAGATATGAAAGTACAACAGTTAATACATGTACAACGGAAAATACACAGTGAAATTAAAATTAAAAATACTTTGGACACAACTGCAGCTTTAAATCCAGAACCTACTCCAAAATGAATCCAAGATTATATATGCAAAAACCTTTACTACCAGGCTGCTATTGCGGAAAATATGGGTACCATAGTTTAGGTGCAAGAACAATAAACTCCAGGTTAGGACTGGCATGAGAAACATAAATAGTTATTTACATTTATTTTAAAGTTAGGTAAATCATAATAACACATCGTATATCACGAAACGGTTTTTCCCTTATGAATACCAAATCATAAATACTCGCAATGCTTTTTGAAAAATGAAGCTACCGTAAGGTCTCTCGGTGCACACGCTGTGCAAAAGCGGATTTGGGAAAGGTTTATCCTTATGATAGCTAAAAATGATTAATACGCAAAATTCATTTGATATTATTATTTGTGTCTAAAATATGGAAATTACTTTTGAAAATAAGCGTATCAATCCAAGCCGGCGTACGTTCCGTATATTATGTCGACATATATGCTTATAACTAAAACCGCACAAACTCGTAGTGGAGAATGGATTTCCTACAAATGACCAGGCTAAGGAACTTACTTATCGATGAGTATAACTCCATAGGGATTCCCCGAGAACTACCTACAAGTCCTCTACCAGCACAAGGTCGGGATCTCCCTTAACTAGATCACACCTGAGTATGTCGTCTCCCGGTCGTTACCAACCTTTAACCCAGGCGCCTGTAACATCAACAACAACAAAAAAAGTAGAAGTCTCCACATAAGTAAAACGCGGTCTCCATATCATGGTACTCTTTTTATCTAGAAGGAGATGACAACCCATATCCTTGCCATAATTTCCTGTTTTGGCCATTTTCGGGGTGTGAGGCTTGTCGAAGTCTCGTTACACAGAGCTACGCATTCTAAACCATGCTTTGATCATCAACAGCATGCCATTCATTATACCGCACTATCATTTTATAATGTACGACCGATAATTACTAAACATACAACCTTTGAGATCGAACGTCTCAAAGAAGGGTGTTAAGCTAAGAGAATAAATTCTCCGCTACCAACAGAAATATGTTTAACAAAGACCGAATCAATACATTATAGAATACAATGTTAGACACGTATCCGTACAAGTCCGTTTTGGGTCTAAACGAAACCAAAAGTACCTTATTCCTCGTCCAATAAAAGAGAGAGGCCCTTCTATATCTTCGATTTAAGGAGCTACCCACAAGAGACATTGAGCGAGCAGTCCTTTCGATGTGAAGGTTTCTGGTCTTCAACATCATCTTCAATATCTTCGATTTGTTCCATAACGTCGTACTATTATTTGGAGTAGTTTTCCTGAACCCAAATTCTGAATTCTGGTCTTTCTAAATAACACTCGTTATTTTAAAACTGCATGGAAATACAAGATTCACTAAATCTCTCTTCCGTTTTGATTGGTTAATTAAAAGCTTGTTATAGAAATTATTTATTTTATAAATCCCTTTCTCAAAACACATCCTTTAAATCAAAGATAGTTAAAATAATTAATTATCATTTATTTACCCTTTATCACCATTCATTTGGTTCTTAATTCCTTTACCTTCCTTTTAAAATTCAATTAAAAATCGTTAAAAATTGTCTTCATTTACCCTTTAGAAGATCTTAACTCTTTTTAAATATTTTCAAATCATAACTTAATCTTTGTAGGTTAAAGAAAGATGTCACTAAAAACATTATTCACAACAAACCCAAACATCAAATTCTATATTCAATAAGTATTATAAGCAGAATAATCGTATAATTACCATTTAGATTCCTTGAATAGTATAAGTTCTCTCCTATGGAATTTAACATCAAATATCTGAAGATTATCCCCATCCAAATATAATTTATAATTTTGGGAAACCCAATTTCATTCTTAAGCAAGATCAATTATTTAAAGGGTGTGTTTTTTACAGGTCCCTGTTAAGGTTTTAAATTAGGCTCACATCCGGTCATAAACTTACTGTAAATTTAGTCCCTATTTTTCAAAAATTCACTAAAGAAATATTTAAAAAAATACGTAAATACATATTTAAATTAAATATGCACTTGACAAAAAATTCTGAACAAAAAAACATCAAACAAGACATCAAAAACCCCAAAAAATAGCAAAATAGTGAAAAATGCAGTAAAGTGCATAATGGAATGTAAGTATTTGAATTTTCTTACATGCATCTGTGCATGTTTTCAAATCATGCATATGTGTTTGATTTACTTGCATACATCTGTGCACGTATTGCATAATTCGTGCATAGAAGTGTGAAAAAATGCGCAGGCTAAAATTCACTTAAGTTTTCTTCCTGTAAATATATGCGTATATGCATGCAAATTTTTCAACTAGTTGCACATATGTATGGAAGTTTCGGTCCAGATTTCCAAGCCAAAACAGCGTATGAAATAATTGCACACATGTACGCAACTATAGGTTATAGTTGCATACATGTATGCAACTATTTTTTTTTTAATTTCTGTGGACTTCCGAGAATATTTTTTAGATATTTCAAAAACATTTTATTAATCATTTAAAATAATAACTTAATTTATAGATGGCAAGAAAAGAGTATAAAACGTTTAAATAAACCATTATTGGAAAATGTTGTAATAGCGTTACAAAATGCATTACTACAGGCTTATATTAGCTAGTTTAGTCAAAATGACTTTTACATTATCCAAAACTTCATATTATCTATTCGAATCACTTTTAAATGATTTATAATGATTTTACAAAAAAAATCCATATTTTTATCTATTTAAAAATAGTCGTTTATCGTTACGGTTAACGAACTGCACTTATAGCGACCTTTTCAAAAATGTTTTTTCGCATAACATGAAATCTAGCAATATATTTTTAAAATTCCTCTTCCATTTGGAAATTATTATCTTTAAGATCCAAATGTTTTTTGTTTCGAAGAAATACTATTTAATTTGCTCTTATTAACAACGTTTTAAATTTATTGTCGAAATTCGAGAACTTTCGCAACGCGACTAGTCCTGCTCACACTATATTTTAATTTAAATTCAAAACTTATTCAATTTACTTTAAATATGATTGTGAAACATATTTAAACTTGCTCTGAAAACAATTTTTCAAAATTTAATTTTAAGATTCAAATATTTATATTAAACGAATATTATATTATTATTTTATTATTAAAATAATATTATTTTTTCAAAATTAATCCTTTTGAACCAAAACTTTCCTGAAATCCATTTAAAAATAATATAAGATAGTTTGAATAATAAAATTGAGTTTCAACATTATTTATAAATCAAACTAAATTTCACTTTTAAAGTTACTATTTACAATTGATTTCAAATTTGAACATGCCATAAATACTTGAAATCTTCTTCAATTTAATTTCCACCTTTACGAAAGTTGTTCATAAGTACTTCAATTTAATTTCCACCATATAGGAGTTGGTGACGAGAAGTATGCTCGTATTCTTTTATTTATTTTGTTGTGTGTGTTGTTATATGTATCAGCAATTGTAAGGACAACTTATTATGATTGTTCAGACTGATTCATTATGTACTCTAATTGATGTATGTATATTAAAGTTTCTCTCTTTTTGTAAAGAACATTGTTTATTGTAGATTATTTGTTCCATTGTGAGATTATGTTCTGTCTCTTCTTTTTTCTATTCTTCTATTCTTTTGTTTCCCCTGACTATTGGTCTTTTTAGCACTTGATTTGTAATACATGAATACTGAGGATGTATTAATGTTGATTTTCAAGAGCCGAAAAGTGGTTCATTCTAGCTCGCTCATGAGGAGAAAATGGAAGAACATGAGGAAGAAGAAAAGGGGTGGAAATTGAGGAAGAAGAAGAAAAGGAAGAGGAGGAAACTTCTTTAGAGAGTATTGATCTTTCGGCCGGTCTAATAAATAGGGATCTTCTTATGAACCAAAAAAATGGATCATTTCTTTGGAAAGATTGACCAAAAACTTATATCATTATCCTCTACTTTCTAGTTTATTTATCTTTGTGAATATTGTGTTAGCTTCCCGTTTTAATTTATTAATCATTGTATTACTTAAATATTTAGTTGTGTCAGTAATTAATGTTTAGTATGAATGAAAATCATCATTATCTCTATCAAATTATTACAGTGGTTTCTAGAAATCCCTAAATGATCAATAACTAACTTAAAAACTATAAAACAACTTAACTTTTACAATTTGCAATGGCATGTGGACAGACACAACAACCGTGTGTCGACGTATAATGACAGTTTAAAAAAACTCAAAATTCAAAAAAATTACTTATGTCTATTCATTTCAAACGATTTTCTACACCTATGAATACCCCTTTAGACTAGAAAAACAAATTAAACCATCACTATCTTTTATTCTTTATTCTTTTCAACCTTAAAACAAAATAGCATATACTGATATCCATAGTTTAGCCGAAACCTAGAGTAGACATTTGAATCCTTCAAGAGTATAATCACTTTCATTCTCCAAAATTAGAGGCATTTAGTGTTAGGTCAATTACAGATGATCAAGGAATAAAATAGAAACTTTGTGTGATTCGGTGGATGTTTTCTTCTCTAGTCAAAGATGAACCCACACCAATCTCAAGTGCGCCACAAGCAAAGATAATAATGATTAGAATGTTATAAGGATAGATCCTATCTTTGGCATAAATGGTTGGGTTGGAGTGCTAAGTAATGTTTAAATTTGTTTGTTTAATTAATAATTTGGATTTGTATAAATTTATTAAAGACTCATGGTTGGATTGATTGCTCGATTGACATAATTGTTGGCATACATGATTAGTTTGACACACGCGTGCGCGCACACACACACATATGCATACACACACACACACACACACACACACACACACACATATATATATATATATATATAATTTGGACTAGATTGAAATGTGTTTTATGAAGTTGTATGTTCTATATGATCTTTAAGTTCTACCTATACATGTCTTTTCATTAGTTAATATTTGAGTTAGTACATGTGTTGATCAGTACTGGAGTCGGTCAATATTTAAGCTAGTAATAGAGTCAAATTAGTAATTAAGACAAAAATTTAGTCACTTCATACTTAAGTTAAATGATAGGTTTTGGAGAATAGGAGTTATTCTTGATGGCAAAGGGGGAGAAATATGAAATATGCACGAATTGAGGGGGAGTACAAATTAAGGAAGAGTTGGAATTCAGGAGGAGTTAAGGAGATATTTTATAAAATGGTTATCATCATCGAAAAGGGCGCGATTGTTAGTACCATAGATGGCAGTTTTGACATTAACAACATCATATAATGATATATTCTAGATTTACACATATAATGATGATTATATAGATATAATATTATATATAATGCATGATATTAGATATTTATAGATAATGAAGACAATACAGTATCAAGATTGAAGATCTAGACTGATGACTCAAGAATCAAAGAATGAAGACTCATGAGTATTGAAGAGTTAAGGATTTTAAGATGATCCAGAAATATTATTTAGTCTTAGATAATGTTAAAACTCAAGTTGCACTCACCTGATCTCTCTCTATCTGTTTTACAAAATGTTTTCAGTGTATTCTTATTCTTAAATCTCTTTACAAAAGTGTTTCCAAACATTCCTACTTTTCAAAATGATTTTTCAAAGTATTTTCAAAAAGAAATTTTATGTTATAATATCTTCACTTTAAAATACTAATTATAATTTAGATTTCAAATTTTAAATTTCAATATTTATACTTTATACTTATACTTTGATTTTAATAATATACTTGTATTTTGATTTTTAATACTTATACTCCGATCTTTACATTTATAATTTTATTATACATACCTTGATTTTATATTATTTATATATTAGATTACACTTTAATATTTTGATTTTAATTATACTTTAGATTCTGAGTTTAGCCTTGATAATTATGATATGAAATTATGGTTTGAATATTTATATTTTAAAATTGACATGTTGGTTATATATGGTTTTCGAATATATGCATTATACTTTAGTTTAAATTCTTTAAGAATATTTTTGATAAGTTTTCTAAAGCTTTATTGTGTTTAAAATATACATTTACTATGTTTGAATATTTTCTCAGTTTCAAATCATTATATATAGTTTTATATTTACAAAACATTTTTTAACAAATCATTTTCAAAAGCATTATAGTTATGTCGAAACGATCATGCCATGTATGTCGACATGGTGACCAGTATTTTCAAAATTCGAATTTGTAGGAAAGTGTCAATTTGCTATAACCATTCTCTAACAACCACTTCTTGTCACCTAATAATAGCACAAATATGATTTTATAACTAATTTCTCTTATATTATTCACTCATTCCTCTCTTCACTCGTTTTCTCAGAAATCTATACTTATACTCTGTCGATTTTCAAACCGAATCAAGTCAATTCAACCCTGATTAGATTTTACATTAAAATCTCTTCAATCTGTCAAGATCAAAGTATAATCCTGTGTTATACGAGCAATTGTAGTCAAGATCGAAAGATCCAAATCTGCATTTAGGAACAAATCAAACAACCTTTCATGTGTGATTGGATGGTACTAAATCTAGTTAAGCTTGATTATGCTCGATAAAAAGCAATTATGAGTGACTTGTTTGCTTGGGAAACTGTTGGTTGTGCCCAGAATTCGAGATTCTAAAGGATGTCTTCTTGTAGTCTTAAAATCAAGAAGTGTAATTGAGCTAATAATGATTAAAGGACAAACAGAGCACATGACTGAATGTAGTGTAACTTCAAACCCTTATAAATCTCGTATGTTCTTTCCATTTTACTTCACTGCATTACCTTTACTTTTTTATTTGTCTGTTTGATTGATTCCGTGATCATCAATCACATACACATAAGCATAATCCAAAATGATTTATAAAAAGATTCACAAATTTAAGTAAACACTATTCACCTCCCTTTCCAGTGTTAATATAGTCTTAAGATCCTTAATCTGAATCATTCTCAAAAAAATAGTTTTAATGCAAAATAAGGCATATGTAGCTTAATATACACAAGGTGATACACTAACAGCATCAGAACATCCCATGAGAACCACCAAAATGTCAACATATAAGTAGGAATGCATGTCAGTGATATAATTAAAATATTATAGACAATCTTAAAGTATCACTAATGTTAGATATTACATCATCATGCATAAAAAATGTCATCAATCATATAGGACATCAAATCAGAAATCATAGAACCAATGTAAAAAGTGTAAATCATTTATGTACAAAAATCATCATCAAAATCTAAAAAGCATTTGTAAAAGGGATTTCACTATGTATAACCTAGCTAATCGCAGCTTTCTCCATGTATATCGCTTAATCTTAATAAATAGAATATCATCGTTAATAAGTTTAGGATAGGTTGCTTATCAACATAAACAATGATATGAGAATCCACTATATTTTGGATGTCTATCATAAGTATAATCTCATTTCCATGTATATGAATATATCAGAATGTATCGTGGTGGGAAGTAATTGTATAACAAACGTGAAGTCCCAAGTATAGTTGTATATACAATGATATATGTGTCGCCAAACCCACCTTTATACAAAGTGAGGTGTATCTATAGTATATGCTAATCTACCACTCTGTTACTACTAGAAAGGAGTTTGATAGCACGTAGCAACACCCAATGAATCATGAAGTCTTTATAGTCTTTAGTCACCTTTATATATCAAGAAACATATCCATGGTTATGCTCATCAATACGAGGATTCACAAGTCAAGACCCGACTCTAGCCCCTGTAACAGATCGTTGGCCTATGCGACACATTTGTGAACACCAAGCTGTAAGTATGTATACGTGTGTGTGTGTGTGTTATGTGTTTGCATGCGTATACACACACACAAATCTCTATGTATGTTTATGTATATGATATCACAAACCTAGGGTGCGACCCGACTATTAGGTTACAACGGTGGATTCCATCCATCTGGTTCTCTCTAACATTAATATAAGGAGTACATCACGATAATGACACATAATACTAATAAAAACAGACAAGAAGTCATACTCTTCAATTATGAGTCTACAGATGTTTGCCTTAGCTCATTAGTATAAGCTTATGGATGCCTTCCCTAATTCACCACACCCTGCATAAAGATGATCTCATCATATTATTTCTATCATGTGCGTGTTAACCACATACAATGAATAACCATATAAATCTTATAACAACGTCTTATACCAATGATTCAAATTTAAAAAAATTCACTGCCTATAAATTACATTCAATTGCGTTTATAACAAGTTTGAAGAATAGCTAGAAAATATTAACGAAAGTCGCATGCTAGACGGTATTACAACTTTGTTTATTCATATTCCCGTAACATAGAGTTTAATATCACCGAACTGGATGAAGGATGTCATTAGTGCAATATGTCAAAATCATCAAACAAATTATATCAGTGGTGAATTACCCATAACACTAAAATCCATACGGAGAAGATGAGTAATCAGAAATACTTTGTAAAATCGCATCAATCTTGTATATATATAGAAAATATTCTTGTATGAGTTTATTAAATATGTATAATAATGTAAACCCTAATTTACAGGGGTGGCAATTAGACCCGACCCGATGGACCCGAACCTGACCTGACGAGTCTCGGTTCTAGGCGGGTCGGGTTTTGTTGGGTCTAAACTATACATTTCAAAAACCTGGACCTGACCCGAGCTTCGGGTCGGGTCGGTTCAGGTCTGAATGAATAATAACACTAAAAATACATATATTTCAATGTTTTTTGGTCGGGTCTTTCGGGTCGGTTCTATGCGGGTCAGGTTTGCGGGTTCAGTTCGGGTTTGGGTCTTTTCGAGTCGGTTCGGTTCGGGTTTTCAGTTCTCGGTTTTAACTGCCAACCCTACTAATTTATAATAATTACTTATTTTCTAAATATTGCCTTTTTCAAATTAACATTTTAAAACCAAAATAGATTCACTTTAGATAAGGTAGTAACTTTTAAATATAATAAGTTATAATTCCAATTTAGAATAATATATTATTTCATAAAACTCGCACATATAATCTATACAAGCTATTTGACATTAAATGATCGACAATATTCAACTCATAATAACACGGATGAGAAACATAAGAAAGTCATAATAACCATTCAAGGATTTAAATCGAATGTTTGACTTGGGTTTAGATTAGTATTTTACATACATACATACATACATACATACATATATATATATATATATATATATATATATATATATGAGAAGGTTTTCGCTACACCTCTTATATTGCACGTGAACACTCCTACTTAATCTCCACCACCCATTTCCCCACTCATTCTCTCTCTTCCCATTTCTCTCTCTCTCTCTCTCTCTCTCTCTATATATATATATATATATATATATATATATATATATATATATATGAAAGTCTATTTAGATACAAAATATAGAAACAACTGGTGACACAATAGATATGCACCATTGGATTACTCCATGAATTCCACTCTTCCATATGATGACAAAAAGATCCAACGGTATAGATTAATTATTTATGTCATCAATTGTCTAATTTTGTGTTTATATAGCCGCCTCTTATATAACACACACACACACAGATATATATATATATATATATATATATATATATATGGCAAGCGTTCCGTTGCAACCCAAAAATGGAGCACCCCAAAAGCCCCCTGATTTCCACCTCTCATTTATATTAAAGAAAGTGAGTGAGAAGTGAGAGTGTTAGTGAAAGGAGAGAGAAGGGGAGTTAGTGGGAAATGAGTGGTGGAAAAGTGGTAGGCTAAAGGGGTGCTCACTATTTAGTGTGCCATTGAATCTGCCTCTTTCTCTCTCTCTCTCTCTCTCTCTCTCTCTCTATATATATATATATATATATATATATATATATATATATATGAGAGGTTGTTTGGACACAAAATTTGTCGCAAATCAATGGATACAAAATCTTAACCGTTTGATCAATTTGTCTTTCCATGAGGGTGGAAATCAAGGGACAATCAAATGGTTAAAATTTTATGTCTCCTATTTTGTTTCAAATTTATGTATCTAAATGGACTTTCCATACAATAACTCTATTTAAATTTAGTCACAAGTTTACTTTGAAATACTTAAAATGTTAATTAGATGGTATTTCTTATTTCCTGAGATATTTTTCAACTTCTATATGCGTTAATTAGACGATATTATTAACTTTAACTAATTATTGCTTAAATTTCGGGTTGTTATATGAAATTCAAACCAATAAGTAAGATAGTCTGTGGAAAGCACGGTATATCCCAATGGATCCATCGATGTACTTATTGTACTCTTTGGTCATTGTTTTTATTTCTATACATAGAATTAAATCGAGCTTTGTAAGATTGTAAGTTGACATTGCCATTATCGAAGCTTCTTGTTGTAGAAGCAATTTCACTATTTTGATTTCCATTTTTAATGGTGAAGAAGTTTTGCTCATTTATACAATCGTTTATCTCACGCTTTTTCTGCTCGCCTTTACTCATCTTTTCCTTGCTCCGTTTCTTTTGTTTCCTACGTAACATATGAAATCTAATCTACAATACCACCTATTTACGAGCTAAAATTGGTATTCTTCAATTACAGCTTCTCCAGTCAATCTCTCTTCTGTACCATTCTTTTATATAGGGTTGTCAATTGATATTCGAAAAACTAAAATTCATCCGGATCCGTAAAGAAATAGATAACTGAAAACCGAATGCAGCTGCAAATACGAGCATATCTGTATTCGAAAATTATCCGCTTGATTCTTTCACGATTATTTTCAAATTACGTATATTTTAGTATAATAAAAAATAGTTACCTATATTTTGTCAAATTAAAAGTCAAATATTATGTGCACTAAATGCAAATTTACTTCTCAAACCATTATTATGTATTTAATCTTAAGATTTTAATAATCAATGGGATTGAAAAAAGGTTTATGTTAAAAATAAATTTTTATTTTTGATTTGTCCATTAGCGGATAAGATAAAATTATCTAATATATGTCTGCATTTAAGGATGTGTATATCCGATTTATGAAAATAATTTCAAATATGAATACAGTTTCAGCATTATACGCATTCGAAAATATCAGCTGAAAAACCCGCTTTTATCTTCCCCATTTCTTTTATTTCTCGAATAGATGACGTTTGGTCTACAATCCCATATACTCGCAGGCTAAAATTGGTGTTGTTTATTCATTGCTTCCGTGACTCCCTTCTAACATCGCTTAAGAAAAACAGGAAGTTATCATGTGAATTGAAATCTCTTGAACTTGAGCCCATGTTCATATTCCTTGTTCACAGTAGGGCTGCACAAAGTATGGGTTGGGTCGGGTTGGACCAAATACTACATTCGACCCGTATAGGTATGGGTTTAAGGTAGTTCAACCCGTATCCGACCCTATATGAGGTTAGATATGGGTTGGGTTGAAGTATGGGTTGGGTTGGGTTGTTTTATTATAATAAAAAATGAGAACATGAAAGAATTTTTGTAAAAATAATATTAAAATATTCAGCATAATATATCATATTTTTGCTAGCATGATTCATTTAAAATAACTGATTCATTATAAGACATATATTATTAAAATATTATTGTAAAACACATCGTATGAAATTAATTTACTACATAGTAGAACAAGGTATTTAATTTTAAGATACATTAAAATGCTGTTTAAAATATATTTGCCAAACTCTATCTAGTTTGGATTGACATTATATATGTTTTTTGTATATTTACTATAGAATAGATAAACATTATTCTAGGGTTATATTATTCTAATTTTAAGTGGATTGATATTAAATTAGTTTTTTAATATAGGGTTGGGTTGGGTTAAAATAAGGTTAGATTGAACAAAATATCAAACCCGATCCGTATATAGTATGGGTTACAAATTGTAACCCATATCCGACCCGAACTAGAATGGGTTGGGTTGGATTTATGTGGGTTGGGTCGGGTTGGTGGGTTGGGTTGGATATGTGTTGTGTGCAGCCCTAGTTCACAGTACTCCATTTGCCCTCCGTGCTTAAAACACTGCGTATATCGTCCTTACTATCCGGCATTTGTGTAATATAGGGAGATGATAGAACAAGAAAACAAGCAACGGTATAAACTAAGAAGTCTTCGGTTTCATGCTGATTAATCCGAAGTGTGTTTGTTTATTATCATAATTTATAGTTTATAAAGTCCATTGTTGTAATGTGAAAAAGCATCGAGAACTTAAGCACAACAAGACGCTTAATAATGTTAACCAACTGTATAACATTTACTGTAAAAAAATTGTTTAATTTCAATAAACGTTTGTTAAGTTAAAAAAAAAAAAAAAAAAAAAAAAAAAAAAAAAAAAAAACATAGGCTTAAGTAAACCACAGTACAGTCATCTATTTGTTTAACTTACGGTAATAAATGATTGAGATTATAAGGGAAACATGAAGATGGAGAATTTAAGAGCAGAAGTTCGATTTTATTAACGCTTTTTTCGGTAGTGCGAACAAAACACCGGTTTCAATAGGTGGAAATCAGAAAGATCCTATAGGACCTCCTGATTTCCACCAATCAAAGGTAGTGTTTTTGTTCACACTACCAAAAGGTGGTGTCAACAAACTGGGACAGTAAGAGCAATAGCAGATGTATGGCTTTCTCATGATAAATTATATCTATAGCCTAATAGTAGAAGTGTTACAGTTAGGTTAATCATTGTTATTATCATCATTAACTTCGACCAGTCATTGTTGAGGATTATAAATTCTTATAATCATTATCGCAATTGTCTATGATGGTTAATCATTGTTATTATCATCATTAACATCCACCATGGTCATTGTTGACGATTGTAAATTCTTATAATCATTATCGCAATTGTCTAATGTTGGTTATATGCATTAATCAAACCATCGTATTTTCAATTTTGAAGTATTTTTTACTTATATTTTAGGTTATATGCATTAATCATAAATTCAGTGGGTCCACCTGTTTTTCCACGGATGTCTCACATGTTATTAGTTCATGAATCACAAATAATTAATGTACAACATATTCTTTTTGCTTAAATTACTAAATTTTATACTCTAATGTTTAAATATTGTACAAAACAATCATACATGATATGGTTGACACGCTTAAAATGCAGTTATCTAATTCTTCAATCATTATCGACTTTTATAACTTTTATAGATAGTAATCGCTTAAACGGTTGAATGTTTGATGGTTAGTCCAACCTAGTAGTTTATATTGCAATTTATTCAACTACCCATGTCATGTCTGATATGTATACATTCTATATCTGATTAAAGGTGAGCGTTTAGTTGGTTTGATTTATCCGATGATGAAAATTGTCAAATCAAACTAAAGTCGATAAAAATGAAAATCAATCCAAACCAACCAAATTAAGTTTAATTTGTTTGGTTGGTTATCCGATTAAACCGAAATAAAAATATTTTAGACTTTATGTTCGTAATATTAACTATAATTTGAAATAACTGATAAATATATGATTAGATTTTTACTATTTAGGACTCTTATGCTTTCTAGACGTAATTTTAACACATATGTGATGTTTAAAATTTATTTGAACAACTAATCTAACATAAAATATTTATTATAATACCGATAATTTAGGAAATATAATAAAAGTTCGGTTAATTAGGTTAAACCGATAACCAAACTATTTTTTTTTTTCGAACCAATTACAAATCGATCTAATTTCAAACCAAACCAAACCGACCAAAATAAATTGGTTTGGTTGGTTTATTTGGTTTAACCAAATAATGCTCACCCTTACATCAGACACAAACTCTCCATAGTCTGGTAACATAATTTTCCCCACTTTGTGCCGCCAGTCTAATTATTTTTAAAATTTTACCATAAATTAAGCACTTTGATGATCCAATAGCTTACAAAAGCTGATAGAGACTTTGCTCATCTCGGTATTACACCAGGATAACAATGAATATAACTGACTCGGTGACAATGAAGTTGTTTTGAAATGTATGTTTAGGTCATTCCTTTGATAATAAAAATCATATTCATCTAAGAGTTTTCTTATTATATATTTCTTTGTGTACATATTACATGCAACATTGGAGATTTGGAGAGATACTCAGGAAGCCCAAATATTTATTAGTCAAAAACTTGTACATACAAATGCGTTTATCTTCTAAAAGCTGTTGTTCACGATACAAGAGCATGTTAAAAATAAAAATAAATGAGAAAAGAACGCTGTTAGGTCATGTTTTAAGAGTGACCACAGAAATCCAAATTAAGCAAAATAACCCAAATGACAAAAAAAAAAAAAAAAAACTAACATTTTGAATAATATAAACCTCAATATAATGTTTGTTATAACTAGCATTTAAAACTTTTAACTTTCCACCTTATTTTTTTTCCCTAAATTTGTCGTAATTCCCTTAACAAAGTCGAACTAAAAATGTGAATACGATTGTCCTACCTACAAGGAATTTTCTACCCAAAAAGAGGGTATAACTTATCACATCCACAGTTCACATTTACAGCAATACCATAGTGTAAGACATCCATGTAAGAGAGATGCATTTGAAATCAGAAGGTACATACATGTACACATGCAAATATTAATAGTAGGCAACCAAAAAAGAAAGGACCATTTACTTCAACCATTATTGAAGTCCTCACATTCAACTCTAAACTAGGAGTTAGAACATAATCTAATGTAAAATAAAAATATAACTTTGAATGCTAACAATGTCATCATATTCTAAAGCAACCATCATGTTTGCTTCAAATTACAATAAACCCAAAGCATAACGAGTAAGCTGATGCAAGATCATAATGAGTAAAAATTGAAGAACAGTAGTGGCTTACGCATTGGGTGACCAGAGTTTTGAATCATGACTAGTATCAATAACTGAGGGAGGTAACCACTGCCACATAGCGATATTAGGGTATGGGCTTATCGGAGGACCACCTCCGCCCTTTTGTGAAGCAGTGGCTTGTGCTTGAGCCTGCATGGCGTAAGCAGGATGCATAGCCATCGGATGAGGCATGAACGGTTGAGGAGCCTGAGACATTGCTTTCACTTGTTGCTCTAATCTTTCCTTTTCTGCTTTCATCTTTGCTTTTTCATCTCTCAACTCATTTTTCTCCGCCTGATTATATAAGGCTGGATTTGTGTTATAAAGCAGAAGGTAAAACAAAAATATGTTATAATGCAAAAAATACAGTGGCTGCCTTCATTCTACCTACAATTCAGAAAGAACTTGGATGAAAGTAAAGGTTTGTTTGGTTTGAAAATGATTTTTGTGTTATGTTTTCAATGTATATTTCTAATGGCATGAAAGAGGATGAAGTGGAAAAATCCTAGTCTTTATGACAAAAAGAGGGGGAGGGGGAGGGGGGGGGGGATCATTTTTGGTTTTACATGTTAACACCATTTTCCAAGTTTGATTGTTTCCAAAAACCTTCTCCTTTCAAGTACAATTTGAAATATATGTTGAAAATTCAATACACAGGACCTGTATTCAAGTCCAAACATATCCTAATTATATGTGTTATCACAAAAGGGTAGGCCCCTGTGCTGTAACACAAAACACTATCTCAATTGCCATTGCTGTAATACATACACACATGGACAAGTAGGCTTAAGCAGTCCAAGTGCTTATTTTCTGATGAAAAGCAGTTTTACTTGTTGGTTGAGTGGGTAGACTTGGGTAGATGACTACCCATGTTATATTGTCAACTATAAGAAACTACAAAGGGCACAAACAAGTTACAACATGATAGTGTTTGATTACAGTCTCGTAATAGCATAAAGATATGTGTAAACAAAACCTCAGTAAACTGTATTACATGCATATTTATCTATCGAAACATTTCTAGTCAAAAATAAGCCTCTAAATGATGGGATACGGACTCAGACAATACCATATTCTTATCCATATTGGAATTAATTTCATAGGATATTTATCGGATATTCTTTGGCCAGCTCACAACTAATAAATCTACACAAAGAAATATAAAATTTGATTTATTACAATTCCATTTAAGTACTAAAAATATATAACAAAAAATATGTGCTAAGAAAAATAATTTTAAGCAACGTTTTTTTTTAAATTACGAAGCAACAATAATAAAAGACAACCATTTTATGTATTAAAAACATAAAAAATAATTATAGCCTCTATAAAATTCAAAGGGATAAATCATATCCGCATTCCTATCCTTTTTCAGATATCATATAATTTTTCGTATATCGGATACGGATACGGATGAATTTTGGATTTATTTCGTACTCACTGATAGTCCTATTCAAAAATAAGAAGTGCACACAAAATAATTTGAATTTGGAAGTGATAATACTAAATTTATGGTTATTTAAAGACAAGCTACCATGCAAAGATGACAATTTATTCAAACCTTTAGTTCTTTGATGGTCTCGTGCAGCTTTTCATTCGAACCCTTCAGCTGTTCAGCCTCTGTTTTTAATTGTTTGAGCAGGTGAGTTGCATCACTCAAAATGCTCACCTTATCAGATCTTGGAGGCCTACCGGGCTCGAGGACACAACTCAATTGAGCAAACCTAATATGATAGCAACAATGAAACTTCAAATAAGGGAAGGTTTTGAAAGAAAAATGATAAGAAATAGTCGGAAAATGTAACGTTGACAAAAATGAATGAAATCAGTTTTGGTTTGTAAGATGACCTATCATTCAATCTATCTCTCCTCATCTTCTCGCGACAAGCTTTAGAGTTGTTCCCGGTACACTTATCATCTCTTCCTCTGCAAAAAAGCAAAAACATTTTCAGTTGCATAATAGATCAAAAGACGATAATGTAAGACCAATGTTTATTCCAGAATCACTTGACTGTTCTCTAGAAAAGAGGAAAACAGATGTGACTCTCTAGGGCATTTTACTACTAAAATATGAATAATAGAATACAACTGATAGCTAATTAAATTATAGGGCTCATAAAGATTATTGTAAAAGTTCACATTTTTATGCATTTAGATATATGTTAAGCAAATATAGTCATTATGAATTTCACAATTTTTATTTTATTTTGTTACAATTAAAATAATGTTATATGCAATAAATGCGTGAGCCTATTACATGGGTTTGGTTTTTCATGGAGCTTTGGTTGATGTCACAATATTCTGTGTAATGCAAACCATCAAATTGCCTCTAGTTTGTTGATAAATTAAGATTAAAATTACCTAAAATACAGTTAAAAACTATGGAATAGGAAATATAAATCAAGCACATTCAATAGAAATTGCTTTTATAACACAATGTTATGTTACGAATCAAACTTGGTATAGGACTAAATTCATCACATTTAACAAATAATACTTGCAAACAATTTTAAGCTTCAAATAAAGTTTAGAATAAGAAACTCTGTCTATAGACTATAGAATAAGAACAATTCATATAATAGCTTTTCCAAATTGAAATCAGATTTTGAACAAGACTTAGATATTCAAATTTTACATAACAAAATATGTGTACGAAACTGTACAAGAAAATCATTTACTTGTCTAACAAGTAAAATATAATTTAGAAATACTGTACTTAAAAGATTATTAATTCATAAATGTCCCTCTCTCCATCGTTATTTTTTTACTAACTCAAAAAGGACAGCAAATTAGTCGCAAGGTCATCCGTGGAAAACTTAGGATATGCTTAGTTTTATTTTGCATTTTGAGTTTCGTGTTTTCAATCTGCACTTGGGACAAAGAAATACCAAGAAACATGAGAAGATGATTACAACTCTTAGCCACTCCGACGGTCAACGGGGAATGAACTGTTTGAATTTTTTTTCGTTTAAAACACAAAAAACATAATAAAATTATTTCATATTTTACATGTTAATTCCATTTTCTTTTAAAATAGTTTGTTTTCCAACAATACATGCGACGAACACACTTTTGTTTAGACGAAAACAAAAAACTAGAAATAACAAGCCAAATAGGGCCCTAACTGTTCACCATTTTTTCTTCATATTTTCATCATTTATTTTCCTATTAGACAGACCTCATTATATGTCGTCACTTGTCATAGATAATGCATACATTCCTTTATTTATTTCCAAAAATAAATAAATAATTTAAACTTTTAATGGCATCCTCCTCCACATCCAAATAGACATCTCAATTTGACTTTTCTGTATTCGTCTTTGAAGTAAATTTATATAGTACATATCTTGATTTATTGTGAAGGAGGTTGGGTAAGTTTGATATATAATGTCCTACAGTAAATTTGATTTCAAATGGATCATATTACATCTTGAGTGATGTAAAATAAATTATGATATCGTACAATTAAGCCAACATGTTTACAGTATTATGCAGAGTATAAAGAGTTGGAGGCAGATTTGAATGACCATAGTATTGTACCTTCAATCCAAATGTATAATAATTGCTCCAGAGTTGATGAAGAAGAAATGTCATTATCAGTCTATTATAGTTGGTGTGTTAATCAATATATTTTTTATAATAATATCTTTTGTTTCTTATTACACAGCGATAAAATTCTTACAAGCCTAAACTACTCCAGCTCATTGAGGAAATTTTTTTCGTCCTATGATCCTGGATAAGCTAGAATGAGCTGGACTTCTTGTAGTTTCAAGACTAAGTTACATTCGACTAGATTAGTCTCATCACTGCATTAATCGATATATCGAGACCTGATGCCTGATATTTTCATCTTTAGATTGGACAAACAACAGTTACATTAGATGAACATTGTATTCATGTAGGTATTCCGACTAAAGGTCATCCTATTAAGTGAGAACAATGATTATCATGCTTGAGCTTCTTTACTAGGAGATAAATATTATTATTGCCCCTGATAGACAAAATGTAGTATATTTGAAGGTTTTGAGTTGTTTACCAATCTTCCAGTACGTATGATAGATACTTAAGTACAACTTCATGCTCCAATAATTATTCTTCATGTTCCTGCTCATAATATGCATATACCAGTCTAAACAGTTTTATATGCTTACAATAAAGGTTTCATCTTCGAACTGGTAGTTAGACTTTTCGTTTACCATATATGTATCACTGCCTGTGAGACTTAGTCCTATACAAATCGATGAAATTATGCTTACTATGTTTAAATTAGAATACTAACTGCAACTATATGTTTTAGGTGGATTTGGATTAACAGTTTGAAAAGTTCGCATGTATGATAGTTGTGATTCTACTGCAATTATCGCCTGTTTTGAAGCACGAAGTTATGGAATAGTCGCCTTACACATTTAACTTACTGAACAAGCTTCTGTATATTTGTGGATCAGGCTTTCAATCCTGGAATGCAAGAGATCCATTGCTTTTCATGATTTCATTATCGTTTAAAGGACCCAATAATGCACAAGTTTAGTATAGCTCAACGTATTTGAGAAGGCACTCCTCATTCAGCAAATTGAGTATTGTGCCTATTTGGTATGCGTGATCTTGTTGATAATAGGGATAATGAATTGAGAGAAACAATACACGGTGTTATTGCTTGGTGGGAGGTTGGGCCTCCATCGTATAAATACATACAGCATCAGTGTTTCTCTCTTTCTCACCCCTGTTTTGGGCCTCTATCGTACAAATCCCTACATGTTCGTGAGCTACACTAATCCAAATCCAACAAGAATATGTAGATGTTCAATCCACATATATATTAGCATATATCCAAAATCTGAGCTTGTTCCGATATTTTTAGAATAATATATTTGATATTTAAATTTAATGGTTTGAATAAATGTCTGAACGGTGGAACTAAAATTTTGAAAACGTTGCGAATGTCGGAACAAGCTCAAATTTTGAATATATATATATATATATATATATATATATATATAACGTGTGTGTGTGTGAATTAAACATCTATAAATTCTTGTTGGATTTCGATTAGTGTAGCTCACGAACGGGTATAGATGCTAAAAAAGGGGATGCCCCAGATTGTTCCTTATATTTATTTATTTATAGAATTAATATGAGTTGTTGCGATTTCAAAATGCAGTATTGTTTTTTGGGCACTTTCTGGAGATGAGGCAAAAAGTGGCAGTATCCTATAAATTAGTTCTGAAGATGATACAAATTTTAAGTGGGTTTTCAAAATATGCCAAAAAAAGTCATGTGCATTATTATCTAGACTATTGAATAGTCTACAGGATTCCTAAGTCAAAGGAATCTTCAATAAGAATTAACAAAATAAAAGAAGTATATCTGTGACAAAATTATATTCTAGAGCCTAATAATATTTGTATGAATGCTGGTTTCCAGATTCTTCATCCCATCCTTTGTTAAAAAAAAGGAAAAAAAAAAAAAAAAAAGCCGGTCCAAGCAAAAATTTATCAATGAAAAGAAACGAGAACACAATGCGAAAACATAAAAACTCCAGTCATCTTGTATAGAAAGAAAATAAACTGTGAATGTAAATAATATGAGTAACTTTTGAAGAGAAGTTATCCTTTGAATAGAGAGAAAGGATGTACAAGTGTATGTGATGTGTAAAAAATTGATATGATAAAACCTTGTTCGTGCTATTTTTCCCTAATGGAGAATAGTTCTAATTTGCTTGTTTTAATTCTTTTCAGCCGAATTTCATTCCCGTGACGAAAGCTATACTTTTTTCCAACAATTTCTGCTTCAAACATAGATTAGAATCAGCTTTAGAAGGATATCCATTAATGACCATGCTTTCACTTATATAAAACTGTTGTCATAAAGAAGATCAATCTGGCAAAGTGATATTATAATGAACTAGCTATTAGAGAATAAGTTTACACCAGGAAAGACTAAAATTTCGGCTAATTAAAACTCAGAGAAATGCTGTGTAGCCTCCTTTAAAGTTTTTAAACAAAAAATGGACAAAAATACCCTTAATAACTGTTTTCTTCCCTATTTAATTTTTTTTTAATGTAATTTACGAGCATTAATTTTCCTTATTCGTTTACCTTACTAGTTTTGAAATTTGGGGAGTTCCAGTACCTCCTTGATTACTTCTTTTTCACTTCAGACCCATGCTGATAACCTAGAGGAAAAGATACAGACTCTGCAATCTGCCTGTGAGTACATATCATTATGACACAGCCAGCCAGTCGGGAAAAATATGTAAACCACTGCTGCCTACAAGCTAAAAATCATTATCATGCAGTAGCTCTACATGCAAGACTGCAACACTGACCAGCAATCGAAACCCCAACCCAAATCGCCTCCAAATTAACATAGATATGAGTTAGAGATGATGTTAATACCTGAGGACCTGATAATGCTATAGTGGGAAGAAATTCAAATATATAGTTAGCTCATGTGAAAGTTCTCTAATTTAGAGTTTTGAAGTGAATTCTTTATGTGTATTCAGATGTATGGTAGGAGACAAATAGTGCATGGAGGGAAGGAGGGTAGTGTTGGAATGATTAAATAGTTCCAGTGCTTCTTAAATTACATATTCACTCTTCTCTCTCAATATGACATTCTTTATCCCCCCCCATCCCCCCCCCCATCCCCCCCCCCCCTCTCCCCCACAAAACCAAACACACCCATTTTCTATAGGTCTAATCCTACACTCATTTTTCAGAATTCTATTTTAATAAACATTAGTTACATGTTCATATCAATCAAGTCTTTTAAATGATGGAAAATGATTCCTATTCTCGATTATATTTGATGACACGGAATTACAATATTACAAATGTAAATGTAGATGTGATTATTTTTACAACGTTATATAAAATTGTAAAGATTTATATAAATGGTTATCTATATTTCAATATTTAACTGTCTAAAATATGAAATGTTTGTTAAAGAATGTCAAAACGGGGTACGATAGTGTCATTTTTGAACCACTGCTGATTATTATTATCATTCTCTTTTTGTTGGCTCTTGACAAATTTTGCTTTGCAGGGGTGGTGATATTGCGAACAATTTCAATCGAGTGGAGTCCCATAGCAGTTTTCTTCCCACAAGGAGTCTCCCTAAAATTTGCTCCTTCCCGTACAATGGAGTCCATTTGACAGTGCCCTTCTGGAAAATTTACTTAGCATTCTGAATTAATATTTCTATTATTTTTATTGATTAAATATAAATTTAAAAAATGTGTAGAAATCATCAAAAGAATGGAAAAACAAATATTTGAAAATGATTTTAGAAATATAAAAAGATGTTAGTGACGGTGCAATTGGGAATGGGGAATATTTTATGAAAGTTTTGATTTATTTTCCCATAACTAGAAAAAAAAAAAAAAAAAAAAAAACATGTAAGATGTTTCCGTCATGAATATGTTATCAATACGCTTTACAAACTCCTCCCTTACCAATTTTTTTGTTTTTGGAATTCCCCACTTGTAAATCTACTTTCCTTTGCCCATTTTGGTTCTCCATCCAACAACTGTTGTATATACATCTGCATGGATAAAATATTCAAGATTTTTTTTTTTTTTTTTTTTTTTTTTTTTTTTTGTAAATACGATGTTTCCTTCACATCCAAATTCTTAAAAAGTCGCTTTTCCTTAGCACCTAAATAAGTTAAAGCGTTTTCTTGTTTGATTCAAAGGATAACAAAATGAACCCAACAAGCTCCATTTGTCTTCAAAGAAATATTCAAATTGTTTCATTATCATTGCAACAAAATATGCAGTTTCTTTTTAATAATGAACAGTGCTAAAAGCGGAGCATTTAGCATTTCGTTTTACCACAGTTTCGATCGGCAATGTACCATCGACCCTTTAGAGAAGCTTTAACAGTAACTGCTGACCACAATATAGGATCGGCAGCACATTCCGATCAAATCTGGGTAATATGTAGGCGACAGTGCCGTGGGTATAACAGCCTGACTTTTTCAAGCTCTGAAGTTTAACGTTGAGTAAAACTGAATTTCTCAACAGTCTAGTTTATTTGGTCAGGAAACCTATTTTTGCCAAGTAAGTTATGCCGATCCATTTCAAGAGACTGCCTCGATAAGGAATTATAACAGTCAAAAATCATACCTTTTCTTAAAGCTAGCCTGATCCACACTGCACCCGTCACCATATGGCTCCTTGTATTCAACTCTGCTCCAAATAAAAGTTAAATTAATCTTCTATTTACGGAAACCCAAAAGGTACTGAAATATTGAAATTACCCATTTGTAATCGGAATATCATCGCAGAAGCTCTCGAGTGCGTATCGCAACTCGCCGTCGGATCCTATGCTAACATCGTCGATCCAAAACTCCGATATCGGGTTCTGATCCATTTGGACCCCAACCACTTAAAACTAGGGTAAGAGTAGAGTTCGAGAGACTAAGAAGAAACAAAGAAGATGAGAGAACGAGCGGTTTAGAATGGCGTATCTGTGGGCGCCAAATATAGCTTATAATGGAATTATTCTTGCTTTTTATTTGTTCTTTTTCTAAATTTATTTAATCGCTATATTGCTTGCTCAAATATTCACTTCCAAAATTAACATAGCTTTTCATGAAACAATAGCAAGCGTTTGAGTCCAATCAAATAGTGCATCAACGTAAAAGAGCAAATGACGCGCTCCAGCAAAATAAATACCGTAGACAACGGATATTTTACCACTTTAAGTATTTTCAGTGATCCAAAATATTCTTATTGACGGATATTTTCTTTGTTGCCATGTTAAACTCAAACTCTTTCACAACTGTGTAAAAATCGACCGTTTGATTATATAATTTAAAAAATAAAATTTGTTATATTTCCATATTAATCAACAATAACATGAATGATTAAAAAAATTCTTGCATTTTTAAATTTTCTTTCATTTTTAAATTAATCCAATCAAATTTATCAAAAAATAATGTAGTAGAAATAAGATATTAACTATAGATCTGAAGTGGATTTGAAACAAAATGAATTATTTTTAACAAATTTTAGACATTAGGATTTGTATTGTTAAAAACATAGAAGGAAGCAATTTCGAGAAAGAGGAAGAAGTATTATTTAAGCTTTAGGAAAATTAATTTTGGCTAGTGATAATAAGCAAGCCTCTGACGATCGGTATGATAAACGTAAACCCTATAAGTTAGCAACTTTTGTTTAAGATTTTTTTTTTTTTTTTTTTTAACTTGTATTTGAGGATAATGATACATGTATTTGCAAATTTTGCTAAAACAAAAGAAGAAAAATTCATAAGTTATAAAAAACTACACTACTAGTGGGGTTGGTCGGAACAAATGTAATATCGATGTGGATGAAACCTGTAACAACCCGTATTTTTAATAATCTGTTATAACATAAATTGAGGCAGAATTAAATTATAAAATGGGAATCAAGGGAAACGGGCTATGCCATTGCGTTCGTCTCGGAAAAATACGCGAAATAGAGTCCGAGTTTTCGAAAATCGGAGTCCGTATGACCCAGTTAAGGCCCATGGAAGTTTTCAGAAATTTCCATAATTAAAACAGATTTAAATTTAAATTAAAATCAAGAATTGGGCCAGCTGGGCCAAGGCGGGAAAAATCCCGCCATGGACCCCATGTCGACAGGCCTGTCGACGGGGGTCTTGGCATGTCGACTGCCCTGTCGACAGCCCTGTCGACAGGGGGTGCCCGGGCTGTTTAGCCTGGTGCACCATTTCTGATTTGGGCTGGGTCTTGTGGCTTGGTTCTAGAGAGTTCCGGGATCTGATGGACCTAATTGAATCTAGGGTTAATCCTATGGCCTAAAAACACTACCCTAATCTATAAATAAGGCCCTAATCTACCCTAAATCACTCATTATTCACTCTAGCAACAAAACTATGCCAAAATCCAAACTCTCATGGCCTCCACCCTCTTCATACAACTCCTAATTTAATTCCTAAGTGATTCTCCATGCATACAAGCATATTTAGGCTTGAATGATCCTCCTTAGCTTGCATTAAAGGCTTATTTCTCTATTTGGCGTCATAAAGGAGGAGTCTTGATCAAGTTGCTTGCATTTGGGGGTTTTAATTAGTTGCATAAGGGGTTCTTTACATTTGCTATAGTTATTTGAGTCCGCATAAGCATTGTAAGCCCTCTTACCTTCACTTTACAAACTCTAAAGTTAATATGTGGTGAAAGTTGAGATTTATGTGAGTTTAGTTGATTATGCATGCTTATGCGAACTCACTATGTCATGTTTTATAGGTTTCATAAGTTATGCATGCATATGTGAGTTTACTAAGCCATGATTTGCAAATCTATTGAGTTATGCATGTATACTAAGCCATGATTTGCAAGTTTATTTGAGTATGCATGTTTATGCGAGTTTGCTAAACCATGATTTGCAAGTTTATTTGAGTATGCATGTTTATGCGAGTTTGCTAAACCATGATTTGCAAGTTTATTTGAGTATGCATGTTTATGCGAGTTTGCTAAACCATGATTTGCAAGTTTATTTGAGTATGCATGTTTATGCGAGTTTGCTAAACCATGATTTGCAAGTTTATTTGAGTATGCATGTTTATGCGAGTTTGCTAAACCATGATTTGCAAGTTTATTTGAGTATGCATGTTTATGCGAGTTTGCAATGGCAAGTTGTGCATGTTTGACAAGCTATGCATGTTTGTGCAAGTTTAAAATGGCAAGTTGTGCATGTTTGACAAGTTATGCATGTTTTGGTAATATGCAAATTCACTATGCTAAGTTATGCAAGTTTAACCATGTTATGCATGTTTATGGTAATATGTAAGTTCATTATGCTAAGTTATGCAAGTTTAACATGTTATGCATGTTTTATGGTAATATGCAAGTTCGCTACGCTAAGTTGTGCAAGTCTAACATGTTATGCATGATTGTTGTGCAAGTTTATGTTGTGCCAAGTTCCCTCTTCCTATCCTTTATGCGTTACTACGAATATGTAAGCGATAGAATGACGTTGGGGGTTTTGGGGTAAACTTAAAATACATGAAAATATAAGATTGGGAATTTACCTATTAAGTTAGGTCTACCCCTTGGGAATTTACCTATTAAGTTAGGTCTACCCAAGTAATTGTTTGACTTGTAATTATGTTTTGAAATAAAGTGGACATGACACTTAGAAAACATAAGTGTGGCCAACTCGAGGTTGGGTTGAGTTTGTAGCGTAATCCTACCCGGAACCGACCGGCTTAACTAGTGGCTACAAACAATAGGACCCAATGTGAGAAGTTGGTCATGGGGTGCCAAGACCCGAGGTTAGACCAAGTTGTGGTGTAAAGCTACCCGGACCCGCCCGGCCTAACTAGTAACCACAACAAGGTCTAATGTGAGAGGTTAAGGTGCATTAAATTAATTAATGCCTCATGATTAGGGTTAAGTCAGGGTCCACTAATACTTAACCAATTTGGGGATTCGAGGATTAGATGGGGTTAAGTAGTTACACTTAACTAATTTAATCCAGGATTAGTAAGGGGTTAGAACCACACTTAACCCTCTTAGAAACCCTAGCAACGTGGTCTGTTCCAGCAGTAATCCCAGTTTAGTATCATTCACAACCCTAGAGACTAGGCTAGGGCGGGGCACGATTACTGGACTGATGTAAGCGACCAAAGCGACGGCTGAGTGGTACAGCGGTGCGGGTTCGGCGGGCTACGGACGTGCACGTAGTCCGATGTTGGACAAACTCGAGGCACGGGTACCAGTAGATCTGGGCTGTGCATTATTGCTTAAGTGTCCGGGGTTTGCACCCGAGGGCTTGATACACCCGAAGGTGGACCCAACACAGTCAGACTACATCCATGGGGGCCGTATGGACACCAACACTGGACGTGTTAGGTTTATAGGGAGCCGATCGACTAGACCGTTGGGCTGGACCTTATATTAAGGTCACTTCATGTTATTGGGCCAAAGTTTGGGCTAAGGGGATCAATATCTGTTATGTTGGTTTGCTAGTACACCGTGGTGCAAGACCTAACTTTGTTTTATGCGATGACACCTCTATCGATCTTGTAGTTGATGTATCCTGCCAGTATGTTGTTACTTATGACCATCTCAGTTTCCATCATGATGTTAACTTTATTAGTTTATAGACTGATCGTAGCAGGGCTTACTCAGTCTTTTTGACTGACCTGTTTTCTTTCGCCTCTTTTCTTCCGTTTCCCCCCCCAGGTTCTCAGGGAGGGAATATTGGAGCCTAGCTTGGATCTTTGCTGTTTCCGTGGATAGCTCAAGTATGCTTTGGACTTGAGCCGCTGTGGTTTATCACTCTTATTTGGGGATAGTACTTATGTATTTTTCAGTTTATCAGATGATGTATTTATCTACACTTGTAATTTTGGGAAATTGACATTTTGATGTACCAGACTTGTGTTTTGAAATGGTTTATAAATCTTCCGCTGTTTTATTTACTTACTCTGTTATTTACATATATATATATGTCATGTCCTGCCTTGCTATATCATTATGCATGTTTACCAATAATGCCCCTCCAAAGCTAGTGCATTCCTTTGCGAGTGACCCTAGTGGAGGTGGGGTGTTACATTTGGTATCAGAGCATATGGTTTACGAGAAGGGATAAAAAGGTTTTTAAAACTTTTGAAAAACTATTTTCAAAACCAAGTATAAAGTATTTTCCAAAGAAAAGTCTAGTTATTTTTAAAAGGCTATTCCCCAAAAGCCATTAGCACTATCCTTTGATCCCTCGTTTGAACTCTTTTCTTTTCGTTTCCAGCATGTCTGATAATCTCATCTTACCCGAAGGGGTAACAATACCCGATTGGTTTCGTCGGTACTTGGAAGTCACGGCACCGGTCCCAGGTGTCTCTAATGTTGTCTTTCCAGTCAAGGCCGCTGTTACTCCTCCTCCTTCCGTAGCTGATGTTCCTCTTCTCCCTCAGCCTCCACAAGCGGATTTTGCGGAAACTTGTAGGAACTTTAAGATGATGGGTGGCAAGAATTTCAATGGAACAGAGACTTTTGTAGAGGCAAGGAATTGGTTGAAAGAGACCGAGGATCTTTTAGCCACCTTTGATATAAGTGACCGCAAGAAGGTTTTATTGGCAGTATGGTTGCTAAAGAAAGAAGCTGCACGTTGGTGGGTGGTCACCACCGCTACTAGGCCAATCGAGACTTGGGATGACTTTAGAGGAAGGTTTGGACTGAGGTTCTTATCACTAAAGCAAGGGGACATGACTATTAGGGAATACATAGATAAGTTTAATCAACTGGCTCAGGACGATTTAGACTTGGTTAATACAGCTCAGAAGAAGGCCCTACACTTTGCTCTAGGATTAAACGAGCCATTACATGATTTGGCCCTGTCTCATATACCCTTGGGGGCGACTTTCGAGAGTTTAGTGAATTTGGCCCTACTTCAAGAAGAAAATAACAATGACAAGAAAGAGGTCAAGGCGAATGAGTCTCAAGGCAGAAGAGTAAATTCCAGGAAACGGGGCAAGAATATGAAATGTAACTTCTGTGGTAAAGTTGGACATATAGCCAAGGAATGTAGGAAGAAGGAAAAGAGAAAGCGGGGCGAATGCTTCATTTGTGGTGAGTTTGGACATCTCAGCAGGGATTGCCCGAGGAAACAAAAGCAAGGTCAGACTCGGTGTACAGGACTATCTGGAGGGCGAGTTCATCCCCTCAACACCGTTCTTCCAGCCTATGATAGAGGTAGTGTTTCTGTCGAAAATCTTGTTTGCATTTTCTGATTTTTCCTGTTTGAACTTTGTTTGATTCTGGCACATCGCATAATTTTATTTCATCTGATCTAGTTGAAAGTTTGCACCTAAGTACTAGCCTAGTTGAGGATCCCGTCTGTGTTTCAAATCCAATTGGGGGTTCTACCCGCCTGTCTGTGGTCTGAGTGGATTTGAAAATTTCTGTCCTGAGTATAGAATTCTCGTGGGATGTTTATATTCTCGGTTTCGGGGGATATGGGTTGGCTTTGGGCATGGAATGGTTGTCCTATTTTGGAGCCATTCTGGGTTTTTGTATATAGGGTTGTGAGGCTCATGACTCGCCTCAGCCGTACCCTTAGAAATTTCTAGCAACCCTAGGGGTCCCGTCATGTTATGTTATCTTGAATCCCTCAACTTGTCTAGCGATAGTTTGCAATCTGTGAGGGTGGTCCGAGAATATCCTGATATCTTGGGGGAGGAAAAAGGGGTTATCCCTAGACGTGGGATGGATTTCCGCATTATCTGGTTGGTAATACCAAGCCAGTTTCGTGGCCGGTTAGGCACATGACCTCACGAGATGAGAGTTAAGAAAGCAAGTCAAGGAGTTGCTTGAGAAGAACTTCCTGAGACGAAGCATTTTCGAGTAGGGTGCTCCAGTAGTATTCGTTACTGATGTGGACGGTTTGCTTCGCTTGTGTGTTGACCTTCGTGAGAAGAATAGATAACCGTTACCAAGGATCAATGATTTGTTTGATCAACTTGTAGGAGCATCGGTTTTCTTTTGATCTAGCTACCGGATTCCATCAGCTTAGGGTGGCTGAGGATGGAATTGACAAGACTGCGTTTAGGACTCTAGATGGATTTTTAGAATGGCTAGTCATGCTATTTGGTTTGACTAATGCACCCACATATTACGTGAACTTGATGGGTAGGGTGTTTAGGGAGTCCTTGAACAAGTTTGTCGTGGTCGTCGTAGACGATATTTTGATCTCCTCAAAAGAACGAGCAAGAGCATGCTAGACACCTCAAGGAGGTGATGGATACGCTTAGAGCAACCAGTTGAAGGTCAAGTTCTCCAAATATCACTTTGGAGGAAAGGAGTCGGATTTCTTGGGCACATAGTTCCTAGGTAAGGCTTAGCGGTGGATCCCGCTAAAGTGGTTGCGGTTTAAAACCGGAAAACTCTGAGGAGGGCAATTGAAGTAAGAAGCTTTCTCCATTTGGCTAGTTAGTTAGCATTCCCGGAACTTAGACTTACTCTTCTGGAACAAGAAGGGGGTTTCGCAGGAAGAAGACCCGCAGTTAGTCAAGAACATGGACCAGTTGATTCGAGGCGAGATGTTAAGTCACCTCGCTAGATATATTATAGATGACAAGGGATGACTAAGACGCGAGGAGAGATTATGTGTTCCTCGAGCGGGAAACTTGGTAAAGAAGGTTCTTGAAGATGCGCGTCACCCGAGGAGGTGGCCGAGTTGGTCTCCGGATGCATGTTGTGCCACCAGGTTAAGGCCAAGTCATAGAAGCCCAGTGGGCCATTACCTCCATTGGAGGTTCCGCAAGGGGAGTGTGAAAACATCTCGATAGATTATGAGAATAGACTACCTAGATCAAAGAAGGGGAATACGGGTATATGGGTCATAATAGGTAGACTCACGAGGAGTGCTCATTTCAGTCCAGTGAAGAGCGAGAGGACTGCATCATGGTTAGCAACGGTTTACCCTCAAGAAGTTGGCCAAAATAGCCTACAGGAAGCCATGAGTAGGCAGCGGAATCTAGGTATGACTTATCACTCATAGGCGGATGGTTCATTTCGGTTAAGGATGAGTTATAGAAAATCACGTTTATAAGGGCAATTGGCAACGTGAATTGGTATTTTCAAGAAAAATTCTGCTGCGTGGAATACTTTATAGTAAGTAGGCGAGATCCAGGATTCACTAGTGAATTCTGGAGAGCTTGCACGAATCATGAGGGTATAATTATGTTTAAGACAGGTATACAGAAGAAAGAATAAGTGGAAAAGGAAGACGAGAGGTAATAATGAAATAAGTTCCAACTCGAATTTGGGAAATAGGGGTTAGGAAGCCAAGAAATCATGAAGTAAAAGACGGTCAAAGCACAGTGGAGTTAAAGCTCAAGGAAACGTGACTAAGAAGAGTGAAGACTAGATACGCGCATCATATCTCTTTTTAAGAGGGTATCCTTGATCCTTGTTTTCCTGTGGAACTTGCTTGCAAGTTATCTTTTGTATATATATATCCTCTCGGTCCCATTCTCGATCCCATTTCTGTTGTAAACTCCATAAGGGGGTTAAGACTCATCGGTTAGTACTATATGTCAGAGTTTGAATGGATTTCTTGAAATCCAAAAAGGAGTTTATCTTGCTTATCTTCTAAGCATATCTCTCTGTCCATGTTTATCTAGTTTATCTAGTTTATCATGTTTATCGTGTCATGAGAACCTTAGGTAGAAACCCTTTGGATGAAACATGTGTTTGAAACATGTTATGCTTGATGGTTGCAAGTGGTTGCAAGTGTTTGCAAGTGGTTACTCGTGGATGCATGATACACAGTAGGCACTAGATCTTCTCACACACTTCTCATATTGCATATGCATGAGTGTTTATGCTTATTCTTGGATGAAATTCGTATGTTATCACATGGATGTTGCATATGGATGTATGATTGAGCACGCATGTAGATATTATACATTATGTTAGGAATTTGCATACATATGGATTCATTTCACCGACATACATGTGCATTAAGGAGGTTTACTGCATCAGTAACCGCCTGATTTACATACATATGCATTAAGGAGGTTTACTGTATCAGTAACCGCCTGATTTTTGCATTAGGTAAGTACATATACACACACTATTGCATATGTCCATCCAGCATTTAGAATCTTGTAAGGACAATGGTTGCTCGTGGATGATGTTTTGAGTAGATGGATGATTGGATGGTAGGATATGTTCTTCCTAACTTGAAGATTTCGGGGACGAAATCCTTTAAGGAGGGGAGAATGTAACAACCCGTATTTTTAATAATCTGTTATAACATAAATTGAGGCAGAATTAAATTATAAAATGGGAATCAAGGGAAACGGGCTATGCCATTGCGTTCGTCTCGGAAAAATACGCGAAATAGAGTCTGAGTTTTCGAAAATCGGAGTCCGTATGACCCAGTTAAGGCCCATGGAAGTTTTCAGAAATTTCCATAATTAAAACAGATTTAAATTTAAATTAAAATCAAGAATTGGGCCAGCTGGGCCAAGGCGGGAAAAATCCCGCCATGGACCCCATGTCGACAGGCCTGTCGACAGGGGTCTTGGCATGTCGACTGCCCTGTCGACAGCCCTGTCGACAGGGGGTGCCCGGGCTGTTTAGCCTGGTGCACCATTTCTGATTTGGGCTGGGTCTTGTGGCTTGGTTCTAGAGAGTTCCGGGATCTGATGGACCTAATTGAATCTAGGGTTAATCCTATGGCCTAAAAACACTACCCTAATCTATAAATAAGGCCCTAATCTACCCTAAATCACTCATTATTCACTCTAGCAACAAAACTATGCCAAAATCCAAACTCTCATGGCCTCCACCCTCTTCATACAACTCCTAATTTAATTCCTAAGTGATTCTCCATGCATACAAGCATATTTAGGCTTGAATGATCCTCCTTAGCTTGCATTAAAGGCTTATTTCTCTATTTGGCGTCATAAAGGAGGAGTCTTGATCAAGTTGCTTGCATTTGGGGGTTTTAATTAGTTGCATAAGGGGTTCTTTACATTTGCTATAGTTATTTGAGTCCGCATAAGCATTGTAAGCCCTCTTACCTTCACTTTACAAACTCTAAAGTTAATATGTGGTGAAAGTTGAGATTTATGTGAGTTTAGTTGATTATGCATGCTTATGCGAACTCACTATGTCATGTTTTATAGGTTTCATAAGTTATGCATGCATATGTGAGTTTACTAAGCCATGATTTGCAAATCTATTGAGTTATGCATGTATACTAAGCCATGATTTGCAAGTTTATTTGAGTATGCATGTTTATGCGAGTTTGCTAAACCATGATTTGCAAGTTTATTTGAGTATGCATGTTTATGCGAGTTTGCTAAACCATGATTTGCAAGTTTATTTGAGTATGCATGTTTATGCGAGTTTGCTAAACCATGATTTGCAAGTTTATTTGCAAGTTTATTTGAGTATGCATGTTTATGCGAGTTTGCTAAACCATGATTTGCAAGTTTATTTGAGTATGCATGTTTATGCGAGTTTGCTAAACCATGATTTGCAAGTTTATTTGAGTATGCATGTTTATGCGAGTTTGCAATGGCAAGTTGTGCATGTTTGACAAGCTATGCATGTTTGTGCAAGTTTAAAATGGCAAGTTGTGCATGTTTGACAAGTTATGCATGTTTTGGTAATATGCAAATTCACTATGCTAAGTTATGCAAGTTTAACCATGTTATGCATGTTTATGGTAATATGTAAGTTCATTATGCTAAGTTATGCAAGTTTAACATGTTATGCATGTTTTATGGTAATATGCAAGTTCGCTACGCTAAGTTGTGCAAGTCTAACATGTTATGCATGATTGTTGTGCAAGTTTATGTTGTGCCAAGTTCCCTCTTCCTATCCTTTATGCGTTACTACGAATATGTAAGCGATAGAATGACGTTGGGGGTTTTGGGGTAAACTTAAAATACATGAAAATATAAGATTGGGAATTTACCTATTAAGTTAGGTCTACCCCTTGGGAATTTACCTATTAAGTTAGGTCTACCCAAGTAATTGTTTGACTTGTAATTATGTTTTGAAATAAAGTGGACATGACACTTAGAAAACATAAGTGTGGCCAACTCGAGGTTGGGTTGAGTTTGTAGCGTAATCCTACCCGGAACCGACCGGCTTAACTAGTGGCTACAAACAATAGGACCCAATGTGAGAAGTTGGTCATGGGGTGCCAAGACCCGAGGTTAGACCAAGTTGTGGTGTAAAGCTACCCGGACCCGCCCGGCCTAACTAGTAACCACAACAAGGTCTAATGTGAGAGGTTAAGGTGCATTAAATTAATTAATGCCTCATGATTAGGGTTAAGTCAGGGTCCACTAATACTTAACCAATTTGGGGATTCGAGGATTAGATGGGGTTAAGTAGTTACACTTAACTAATTTAATCCAGGATTAGTAAGGGGTTAGAACCACACTTAACCCTCTTAGAAACCCTAGCAACGTGGTCTGTTCCAGCAGTAATCCCAGTTTGGTATCATTCACAACCCTAGAGGCTAGGCTAGGGCGGGGCACGATTACTGGACTGATGTAAGCGACCAAAGCGACGGCTGAGTGGTACAGCGGTGCGGGTTCGGCGGGCTACGGACGTGCACGTAGTCCGATGTTGGACAAACTCGAGGCACGGGTACCAGTAGATCTGGGCTGTGCATTATTGCTTAAGTGTCCGGGGTTTGCACCCGAGGGCTTGATACACCCGAAGGTGGACCCAGCACAGTCAGACTACATCCATGGGGGCCGTATGGACACCAACACTGGACGTGTTAGGTTTATAGGGAGCCGATCGACTAGACCGTTGGGCTGGACCTTATATTAAGGCCACTTCATGTTATTGGGCCAAAGTTTGGGCTAAGGGGATCAATATCTGTTATGTTGGTTTGCTAGTACACCGTGGTGCAAGACCTAACTTTGTTTTATGCGATGACACCTCTATCGATCTTGTAGTTGATGTATCCTGCCAGTATGTTGTTACTTATGACCATCTCAGTTTCCATCATGATGTTAACTTTATTAGTTTATAGACTGATCGTAGCAGGGCTTACTCAGTCTTTTTGACTGACCTGTTTTCTTTCGCCTCTTTTCTTCCGTTTCCCCCCCCAGGTTCTCAGGGAGGGAATATTGGAGCCTAGCTTGGATCTTTGCTGTTTCCGTGGATAGCTCAAGTATGCTTTGGACTTGAGCCGCTATGGTTTATCACTCTTATTTGGGGATAGTACTTATGTATTTTTCAGTTTATCAGATGATGTATTTATCTAGACTTGTAATTTTGGGAAATTGACATTTTGATGTACCAGACTTGTGTTTTGAAATGGTTTATAAATCTTCCGCTGTTTTATTTACTTACTCTGTTATTTACATATATATATATGTCATGTCCTGCCTTGCTATATCATTATGCATGTTTACCAATAATGCCCCTCCAAAGCTAGTGCATTCCTTTGCGAGTGACCCTAGTGGAGGTGGGGTGTTACAAAACCGTTATTATTGTTGTACATTGTGACGTGGTGACAATTCAACCAATTGCATATTTTGGATATATTGATATATGTGCGTGGTCGGAACAAATGTAATATCGATGTAGATGAAACTGTTATTATTGTTGTACATTGTGAGGTGGTGGCAATTTAGCCGATTGCATATTTTGGATATATTGATATATGCATGTATACATTACTTTTTTTTTATATAACTTTTGACTATTAAATTATTTATATGCATGCATATTTTGGACAATTGAGTATCTAATGATATTCAAAAATGATCAAGTTACCTGTTGTGTGGTGGTACGATGTCTTGACCGATTATTTCATGGTGTCGCAAATACTTATACACACATGCATACAGAGATACATATATAATGCAAAATGGGCTTAGGGAGGTTGAGTGCTTTCTATCTCAACTGCACTTAAGGATGATTTTGACTTTAGTATATGACTTCAATTGGATCAAACACATTTTTTGATGACGGATTGCCCAAGCAATCTATTCTAGATTTCACGTAATTGAACATAAAATCTTGTAGGAATTTGAACTTAAGTTGCCCCATTGAACTAACAACAAAGTTATCACCATGTCACCCGATCAACTGAGAAAATGATTGTATAAAATATTTTATGCTAACAAGATACCATAACCATCACCAACTATTGCCCCCTGTAGGATCGACTGCTCTAGAAGGTTGTCTTACTAGTCTTGACTTAGACCAACCTAAATTTATGGTTCATGGAGATTTGGTGATAACGTTTTCCCAAGGATTCATCTTATGTTTATTCCACACAAATTAGATATACCGAGGAAAACGAGATATGTGAATTTTATATTTGGGCGAAATTTCATTGACTAGTGGATCAGATAATTATCAAATGCAACAATTTCAATGGTGGAATGGATTTGGAGTACTTCCTCTCTACTCACATGGGCAGATGAAACTTGGTAACGTGGTAGAGAAATGTGAAGGGAAGATCAGTTCGACTGCATACATCACATTTGCGCTCGTCTAATAACTTACACATAACTAGACTTGCATTTGAGATAAGTTAGACCAGTAAACGAGCAAGATAATTCATGATTATGAAGCAAAGAGTGAATGGTACACGGTGATAAAGCTAAGGATATATTCTGTTGAAAGTTATGTAATTTGATTACATAACTTAATTGTTATGAGAAATCGTATTCAAAATAAAGTATGTTTTTTATCTTTATTTTATTTTTAATGTATATTTACACAATGCTAAAGTATAGTATTAACGTAAATAAAAATCACTAGAAAAAAAAAATTTGTTTTAACGATTGTTAAAACAAAACAAATTTGTTATCTTAAATATTGGATCATAATAATAAATACCTACTCTTGAATCATCCTAGTAGTATGGTATTATTAGAATGAAACATTGATATACCAAAAGGACTAGTGTGCATATTTGATAGCCATATAATGGATCATCAATTAATCATTGTTGTTGTGGATATTAGTATTACGTGCTTGTTGTTGTTTGGACTAACAAAAGAACAAGTCTTCAAGAATATTTCATAGGTTATTTTATTTAAGTCAAATTGAAGATCACATGTGACGATATGTGGTAAACTTTATTTATCTGAGCATTATGAATCTATGTTAAAAACCTCACTTTTGACAATTTGCAAGGGATCGTGTAATATGGAAATATATGTAATTATATATATTAAGTGCAGAACTTGTATATAGTAATAACAATAAACATATAAAAGTAGTAATAAATAGTAAAAACACCAGGAGTTTTTATACTAGTTCAGAGCACCGTCCTGCATCCAGTCCCAGACTCCTTCGGGATTTAATCGTTGTCAACAACCATCACTTAAGCCGGAGAAATAGTTTTACACCACTTGAAACACCATGCAGGACTTAGACCTCCTTATACAGGATTTTACCGCCTGAATTGATCGACCAGGATTTGACCATCTTATAAAGATTTTACCGCCTGAATTGATCGATTGGGACTTCTTTACAAGATACTAATAAATCTGACTGTAATGTGCTCTTGAAACAACATAGATAAGTCACTCTAAGTACAAGACTTCCTATAGAATTCTCTTTGATGATATATAGTGTTTGGTATATGAAGAATAAGGAAAAAATAATTTTTAATCACGAAATATTGAAATTTGATTGTAATTGAAAATGTAGAGAGCAAGAATATAGGATAACTTAGAGAATCAGAATAAGAAAGATTGGATAATTGAAAACTTTGATTCCAAAGTTTATTTATATAGAATAAAAGCTTGCTTCTTTCTATGAAAGGTTTTAATCAATAGAAATAGACATAACTATTGACTAAGAGTTGTGTTTGTTCGTTGAAGAGAGGCACCCTTTCAGAAAATAGCCATTTCAATTGGCTAAAAATATATTGTTAGGGATGAGAATCAAGGATCTTAAGGAAAAACTAACACTATAGGGGGTGAATAGTGTTTTAAAGAATTTCTAGAAATCTTAACCAATTATCAATTACTCGAACTACTACATGAATCATAGAATGAATATCACAACAGAAACAATCACGAATGCAGATACAAATAAAAGTAAAATGCAGAAAAGGAAAGAACACATCGGATTTTTATACTCGGATTGCTCCTACGTTTAGTCCCGCACAATGCTGGATTGTGCAGAGTTTTATTAATATCAGTATCCAATTACAACATCCTTGATTTCATGGCTACAAGGTTAATACTGTTTATAACATCCTTGATTTCATGGCTGCAAGGTTAACACCGCTCCTTTTCCTTGATTTACGGGCTATAAGGACACACCCTTCCCTTTCCTTGATTTCAGAGCTACGAGGAACACTCCCAACCTATTTCTGATTACAATCATCTTAGAACTCTTGAGTAGCTTTTCCAAACAGAGAGTATTTGATAGAGAACAAGAATAGAGAAGAACGATGAAATTTATATTGAAATCGGTAGAGTATAAGTCAATAATCTTAGAAATTTGAGAAGAATAATGTTGGTATGTTAAGGGAGGAAGAAGGAGAAGATTAGTTATGGAAAAAATTCGAAATTAAGGCATTTATATAGTGTTCCAAAGGACACAACTGTTTCTGAAACATTTTAAAATGAAAAGACACAACTTTTAAATTTGAATAAAATATGTCTGTTGTATGTCAACATGTAAAAATGTGTATGTCGACATACATGTTGTACTTTTAAATTTTAAATCATCTTTTAAAGTATTTAAACTAATATATATTTTGGAAACTATTAAAGTAAAACTAGTTGTTTGAGACATAATTTTTAGAGTATAAAAACATAATAAAATATTATTTAAACATATGATTTAAAAACTATATAAAATAATATAATTATAAACATATAAAATTTTATAACATATATATATATATATAAACATAAACATAAGAAACTTAGGAAGTATATTTGAAATCATAAGTTTAAAATCCTTGGATGATTAAAGGTCATTTTGAAAGAGGTTTGAAATCAAATTGAAAAAGAAATAATTTGAAAATAGAGTTGGAGTGCTATTCAAAATTTTACATACTAACTATACTCTATTACTCTGATAATCATGGACTCTTGATACCTTGATACTCATGGGTCTTGATTCTCCTTCGAAATTTTGAATCTCTTAACTGTACAGTCTTCAATATTTACTTCCTACATATCAATCATGATATATATATATATTTTGGATAAAATGTTAGTATATATTTTATAATCAATAATGATACTGATTGAAATAAGGTTGTTGTCATCAAAACATCAACAACATTCCATTCTCTAACAATCTCCCATTTTTGATGATGACAACCTTGGTTTACAAAATATTCATACCTGATATTACCTATTAATCTGATTCTTTGATTACTCCCCCTATCACGATGAATTCCTTCTAACTCTTCTTAAACTATACCTATTTTATCATTTCTCCCCCACTGTCATCAATAAAAAGTATATCTATATAAACATAGAATAATCCTAGTGACTAATTCTATATATAACTCCCCGTAAATCAATAACTTTCCCTAAATCTATAATTTTCCTAAATCTATAATTCTCTATAACACTTCCTAAATCTATGACTATACAAACATTGTATAATTTAAACTCAACAATCAATTCAAACAATATTCAAGCTAACAATCAAGTCAAAGTCAAACCAATCCAATACAAACTTTCTATACAAACAAGCATCCAATCAATCCAAACAAATTTAAATCTTAGTTAGACTATAAATTCAAATTTAAATTTTAAATTTGTCAAAGTACACCATTGTTAATTATGCTACTTACTATGTTTTAGATTACTCCAATTAAAACAACAATCTCAACCAAATCAAACAATATATGTTAAATCATTTCTTGAAATTTTAACTAATCCTAGAAACTATAAAGCTCCTTTTACTCTAATACTAGAAAAACTATATGTAATAAAAATTGAAAAAAGATGAGTATGGTTATATTATTTAATACCTATATGTGTATAACTATATTTCAAACCTATCAACACACACACACACACACATATCAAATCCAACTAGGTCAAACAAGTCAAATAAATCAATCAAGCCAAACAAGTTAATCAAGTCAAAGTAAATATGTTATGTATTCAATTAATTATCCTATATATTTCTAAGACAACAACTCCCTCATACAGTATACTTGTTATGTGTGGATAAAAAGTTAACATGTAATACAATGTGTGCAGTATGTTGGTTATAATGGAGTATGAAATGTATGTCATATGCAAAACAATCATGAAATGATATATTAAATGAAATGCAACTTGTGATGTGAATGACTTTAATTTGAGATGCACTCTAATTTATAATAGTTATGTATGATATGAAATAAGATATGTAATGATAATATGCAGAATGATTTAGTGATGATATCTATTTCGGTAAAGGATATTCAAAGTGCTATCTAACTATTATGCATATACATATTTTATAAATTATTTCAATCTAAAAAAGGTGAAATACATTAATTTCTTGACTTAGGTTAATGTAACTAATGAAAGAGATTGAAAGAACAACAAAGATAAGAGTTTAATGGTGATATATTCATGATAGATAGTAAAATATTCAGAATAATTCTATGAGAAATATGAAGTTAAATAATCTTAGTAGGATGCTTCTTTAAAAATAATATAGTAAAAAATTGAAGAACTTTTTAAAGAGAATATAAAATTGTATCATATGAAGTAAACTAATTTTATATAAACATGTATTCATAATTGTATACATAAAAACTAATTTTAAAAAGAACATAAAATTTAATTTATTATGAGATATACATCAATCTTTTGATACAAATCAATTTTAAATGTAAATTTTTAGAAATCAAAACATATTAATTTGCTAAAGAACCGTTTATATGTTAAAACTTTAAAAGAAAACTATAGTTATAATAAAATTATTTTGATGAAATATGGTAATATAAGGTAAACTATACAACTATAACTTCTTATATTTAAACTACATATTTAAGACATAAAATCATATATATACATACATACATACATATATATACCAAAATATTAAGTTAAATATACAATTTTTATAAATCTTAATAAAATAAGAAATCAAAATTAATATTAAGTTACAAATAGTATTTGCGATAATGTTACCTAAAATTGTTATGAAATTGTATGTGGAAAATATATGAGTTAAACTATGCATGTTTAGACTACATATAAATGATATATATTTTATAAAAAATATCAAATGTTTGAAAATTTTATATTATTTCTGTATACCATATCAACTTGTCTATCTAATATATAATTTTATTGATTTATACACTTTTAATATATATTTTAAAACAAGATAAAAGAAAATAAGTAGATAGACAAAGTTGATAACTAAAATTTGAACTGACATTTTGTATTGAAAAGATGTCCTTTTAATTTTTGAAATCAAAGAAGAGAGTAGTTAAATTTGAATTTATAAGAAAAGATCCTTTTGAAAGAAAGAAAAGATTGGTATATTGATAAATATACTATGGTGTATGAACCAAAATATCTAAAATTATAAAAGAGATAAATTTCTATACCTAACTATGAGCATAGATGTATACTCCTAAATATAATGATAATTATGAAATTATTGTAAAGCGTACCTATTTTTGCAATCTTCTATTTGGTTGTCCTTTCATTGTCATGAACCACGCATTCACATCTTTTAGAATTTGATGATGAGATCTGCTCTATTGCGACGGGATCGTTTTTCTGATCTGCATAGTACATTTATTTGCTAAATTTGAAGACGTATGAGAAAGTTACAGATGATTTAGTAGTTTAACCAACTTGGCGCCGAAATTTTAATTTTGTATTTGAATTTTGAATGTATGGACACTTCACTACTGTAAATGTGCCCAAAAGTCGTATCTCTTTACAAATTTTTTTGCTTCTTCTTCTTCTTCCCGTTTTTCTACAAATAATCAATCTTTCGAGAGACGTATCTCCTTCACTTCTCGAAGGAATTGGATTAAACCATCGGAAAATCGAAGGGTAAGAAAATTGCTATGATCTTGTAACAGTTTGGAGATGAATTTGGATGTTATAATTGTGCAATATGCCAAGTAGTATGAGAGATGCAAGAAATCCCGTAATAGTTTTTCTCTTTTGGATAGCCAACTTAAATTGTCGTATCTCACTCAGTTTTATTCGGAATTTGACCATCCACCCATCAAAATGATCATGGGAACAAGAACTAAAATCCGGAGAAGGATTTAGGATGAAATAATACAAATGTCTGGATGAAATATGAGAAAAACCAGTGATAATTTTGGTTTTTCCCCCTTTGTGCACCAAAATTTCATTTAATCATAACTTTGGCCATTTCTTGACGAATTCGCATGAAACCGGTGGCATTGAGAAGCGGATTAAGAGAAGAATTGTATTAAATCAAGTTGTAGAAGAAAATCAAAAAATTTAAATTGATCAGATGCTCTTTTCATTGTAGATTTTCAATTACATATCCATTTTTTCTTCTTGATTGATGAACGACCATCTTGGTGTCTTTTGGCCAGTAGTCATCATTCCTAACTCTTCCCCTTTCCTAACTCTTCCCCTGCAAAACAACATAATTTTTCAAAAAAATCATGTGACTTTTCAAAATAACTAATTGTAATTTTAAATAATAACAACACGATGATTCTGTAACATATCCATATAAAAAATAGTGCTAAAAAAATAGCCATTTAAACTTTTCAAAAATACAAGTTATGATAACTTTGAAAACCATGCTCTAATACCAATTGTTAGGGATGACAATCAAGGATCTTAAGGCAAAACCAACACTAGAGGGAGGTGAATAGTGTTTTAAATTATTTCTAGAAATCTTAATCAATTATCAATTACTTGAACTATTATATGAATCACATAACGAATATCACTACAGAAACAATCATAGATGTAGATATAAACAAAAGCAAAATGCAGAAAAGGAAATAACATACCGGATTTTTACACTGGTTCAGATTATTCCTACGTTTAGTTCTTCAAAATGCTGGATTGTGCAGAGTTTTAATAATATCAGTATCCAATTACAACAACCTTGATTTCGCGGCTACAAGGTCAACACCGTTTACACCACCCTTGATTTCATGGCTACAAGGTTAACACCGCTCCTTTTCCTTAATTTATGGGCTATAAGGAGCACACCCTTCCCTTTCCTTGATTTCAGGGCTACAAGGAACACACCCAACCTATTTCTGATTACAGTTGCCCTAAAACTCTTGAGTAGCACTTCCAAATAGAGAGTATTTGATAGAGAACGATAATAGAAGAAGAATAATGTTAATCCCTAAAAAATCCATATGCACATTGGGCAAAGGATGCAGAACGGGCGCCATCAGGGTCGGTCGTGCATGATGTTATCTAAGGCGCTTAAACGACCCACAAAAGACATGATGCAATCGTACAGAGCCAGATCCAAATGTCAAACCCAAGTCAAGTCAACCAATACAACCAAAGATGATGGCGCGATATGAAATGAGAAATGCGGCCCAAAAAGGATAGAGGTCGCATATCCTGTAAAGTCGCTCACTATTTTCCTGTCAAAAGACAAAGACTGAAATGAAGCTGCAATACGAGCGCCTGCAACATCATATGTGACCATATCTCCAATCAGAGTTGGGCATGAATCGTGACTCAGGTGTGGGAGGCAAGGTTGATCGTTCGAATTAGGGCAAAGCTGTTCAAACACAGAAGCAAAGCAAATTGCCCGTTCAACATAGGCGGGAGCGACCTTGTGGCATAGCTTTTGGGACAAACAGCGCCATACAAAGACAGCAAAAAGATGAGCGTCCTTGAGCTAATAAGAACGGTCGTGCAAGGAACAAGGGAGAATTAGGTCCAGTCCCGCGTCCCGCTCTAATAAAAGTTTCCAAGTTTTCAAAACATTCATATTCACAAGAACGCACGCACCTATGGATCCGCTCAACCACCTAAGGCGCTCGCTCTACTAAGTCGTTCGCGCATGACAACCAAATATAGATCTGGACAGCTGGTTACAACTAGCCAATGGAATGATTGTAATTAATAGAATGAGCGATCCATAACCTGCATAAACGGATTTCAGATCATTTCCCAGGGGGGAGCTCACCTATAAATACACCATGGCTATCAACATAAAGGGGATCCCTGATCTTTGAAATCTGGAAGTTCTGCCAAATTCCATCCTCAACTACTGATTCGTCCATGGCGTTAAGTATGATCTCGTAATCAAGGAGAACAGAAGCATCCTCCTCCTTAATCATTCACTCATCCTTCATCTCCTCAAATTCCACCATCCCTTGGGTGATTCTAAGATTGAAGTATATAAACGTGGGTATATTGAGTGAATACAAAGATGTATGAAAAGAGAGAATTGATATGTTCTGTAATCTCTATTATAAGATTGGAAATCGCCTTCACAGTGGACGTAGGCCTAGTTAACGGCTGATCTTGCCTCTACTTTACTTTTCTTGCATTTTTCAGTTTTTAGTTGCTGATTGAACACGGTTCCATTTATTTCTTACCAAGTTGGTGAAGTACAGCTTAGTACCTTGGGTGTTTAGACCATTTTTGGTGTAAACATTTTGGCGCCCACCGTGGGGCCGTGTTTTGCCTTTTTCCCCATTTCTGGTCTGATGAGATTTTCTGAGAGGAACTGTGCTTGAAATCATGAGCACGCCAAGGAGAATCACCGACGAAGTCAAGAACCCCAACAACGGCATCAACATCGTCACGCCGTCAGACAGCGATTCCGGTGAAGAAGGATTGCCAGAAGTTAAAGGAGCTTTATCCAGAAAGGAATTGGAAGAGGCGATGACAAGATTAATGAGCCAAATAAGTATTGCAAGCGATGCAATGATGAAGAAGCTCGAGTCGATACTCGCCATTCAAGCTGCCACCGCAAAATCCACTTTAAGTGTCGCCTGTTCCTCACTAGCTTGCACAAATTGCGAGTCAGAAACAGAGCTCCCTGCTTCGAGCTCGAGACAACAGGATTTCATCCAAAGAATTGCGCGTCGCACCAATCCAAACTACGAAGGGGGCAAAGCACCTGTGCACGATCACTCTGACGATACAATCGCGGAGCGGGAAAACAGTCCCATTATCATTGGGATGTCCTTCCCAAGGGGAAGCCCAAATTCCTTGCCCCTGGTTCATGAGGACACATCTAGATCAGAAATCGATGATAAAAAGGGTGGTCGATCCGTGGAGTGACCAAGCAAGGAACGGAAGTACATCTTGAGAATGGCGCGAGCAATTGTGAAGGAAAGCCTAGAGAAGAGGGATGATCGAAGTGAATGGGAGTCCTTCCCAACTAAAACCCCGCTCACTGAAAGGGTCAAGAAAACTGTATACCTACAAAGATTCGAACCTCCATCATTACAGTCATATGATGGGACAAGCGACCCTGATATATTTTTATGAAAATATGACCAGTACATGAATGGGGCTTGCGCCACTGATGAAATCAAATGCTTATATTTCCAAACTTATTTAGAAGGAGTGGCTTATCTTTGGTTCACAAAGCTGCCACCATAGTCCGTGGATAATTTCGTGACCTTGGCTAGGCTGTACAATAAGTAGTTTAAATCCCAAGCACTCAAAACTTGGGATGCTACGGAGCTAAGTGGACTTCAACAAAGATCAGGAGAGCCCATCAAAGCTCTTCTCACTCACTTTGATATGGTAGTGGCTAAAGCCAAGAATCTTGAACCCGGCCTAATCTTAATGGCCCTTAAGGGGGCATACATAGAGAAACCAAACTGGGGTGGTGGATCAAGAAAAAGAAACCAAGTAGACTCGAACGGTTGCTCAACAAAGCTGAAAAATATGCAAATATCGAAGGAAAGAATGCACAGGTGGAGAAGAGTGGAAATGCGCAAAGCAACCTAGACAATCAAAAAAGGAGCAATGAAGAAGAAGACAGTCGAGCAAAAAAGAAGTTGCGTTTCTTCAAGAACTTCGAGTTCACTCTCCTTAACGATACCATGGGTAATATCTTCATGGAAACCAAAAACACCGAGAGATATCTGGTTTTGAAACAAAGACAAGTCAAAAATGCCGCTATGAAGTCAGGAAGATTCTGTCAGTTCCACAAACAGCCAGGACACGATACCGATGAATGCAGGCACTTGAAGTCAGTAATCGAGGAGTTAATCCGAATAAACCATTTGCAACAGTATGTATAAGATCATAAGAGTTGTCCCGACTCTCCGCAAACGAGGGGCAATACACCCTAAAGAGGAAGAGGCTTAAACCAATCCAAAAATGACGCTCATCAGGGGAACTAGCTACTAATATCTCAATAATGGAACATTGAACTAGAGCTCTCATTACTTTGCTTCATTCCCTTGATTTTATCTTGTTATTAAGATTGTTTTAACTTGCTTTACTATACACTATGTTTGTATCAAGTTGCAGTTTACTTGCAAGAACTATATGCATCAAAAATTAATTATGTGTCTATCTGAATAACATAATTATTGGTCCATGCTAAAAGAAGAACAACCTCTTGGAATGTAGGCACGGTAAAAGAAAATCCGCTATACACAGCAAGATTTTGACAGAAAAATCCCAGGGCGCACACTAAACGAAGCAGTTTGGGAATCACGAACATCAAGCAAGATCAAACGGGAGGAATAGACACATCCCCTTAAAAAGAGCAAGCTATTTTATGACAGACAACAAGGCTGCACCTCTCATTATGGAGTATGTTGAATGCTTAGCAGATACCCATTCAAAGGACCGTCGCCAGACCTCATTGAAAGTACAGGAATATTGCCAAATTTGTCCCTCGGATGAAATTGCTAATCCAAAAAAAGGCGTTCTCTCAGGTGCGGGACATGAACTCCTTAAAACCGGAGTTAAATTCGGTAGCAAGGATTGATGTCCACCTTCTAGGAGTCAATGCCGAAGTGGAAGCAATTCAAAAAGTCCCACGGATAAAATTGTCGAGCCCACCAAAGAAATACCTTCTTAGGTGCTGGACATGGGTTCTCCAACTTGAAAAAAAAATCCAATGAGGCGAACGTGTCTATTTCCTAGGGCAAAGGAACAAAGTCGGAAAAAACCGACATGTCCCGAAACGGAAAATTTGCCGATTCACGAGGGGCACCTTGTTAGGTGAAGGACACGAATTTTATCCCTTCTGAGTCAAGGCTCGACGAGATGAATTAGTGTCCGCTCCTCGGGATGAAGCATAAAAATGGGGAAGGATTAAACATGCTGGAAGGACCAGCGCAAAACAGAAATCCTAGCTGAAAGGGGGTGTCAGAAATCCTAGCCAAAAGGCGGTGTCAGAAATCCTAGCCGAAAGGGGGTATCCATTCTAGAACCTTTTTGAATAACTAAAACAATCAAATAGGGCCTAGAATGGACCGAAAACATTTAACCCAAGACCTCCCCGGGGGCACATGTTCAAAACCAATCTCCGAAGGGCTCGGATTACCAGTCAGGCAGGCGTGGGTTGAATACTACTAAATAAAAGATACCAAACGCGTTATAATAATACAAATGTGTAATAATCCTCGATAAGTGATGCATTTCAAAAGCTAACTAAATCCCAACAATAATAATAATAATAGAAAATCGGGCGCAACCGAACGATTAATAAAGCGCCCGGACAAATGTGTAAATCATAAAATAAAGGTGCAGCGTGCGACGCACCAGCGTGAAAATAAATGAGTTGCGTAATAAGAACTAAACCCCTCAAAAGAAGGGGCAAAGGAAGAAATAGGCTATCCTAAAATTAAAATCAAGCTAGCGCTATTGATGATGAACGACGTAGAAACGTAACCATCGCGCAAACCATAAAAATTACAAATCCAAGTGTACGAGAATAAGCGAGGCTGGCTCCCGCATACACAGGCCAGACTAAAAATAACGTTCAAAACCAAAATAACAAAATAGGTAAAACAATAGCAAGCCACAATGTTCAGATAAGGGCATGAAGTCGTTTAAGATTCTCTTTATTTGACTGCTAAAGATCTTCAACAAGAGAATGCCAGGCACCCATTTGCTCCACAATGTAATCCCTGACAGTGGTAATAAGGCCTTCGACCAAATGCGGGCGTGTTTCCAATTGGTCAAACTCAGCCAATATGAAATCCTTCATGGTGTCTATCTTACCTGCAATAATCCATCTGTCAAACGGATCTATGTACATGCCGGAAGGCGAGCCAGCCGGACATTCAGCCACAAATTCCTCAGAAGTTTAGGATGGCAAGGGCTAGGAACAGAAAGGGGCTCTGGCACTGCTGCAGGATCCAAAGTAATGGACAAACAAGCCATACAACCAAGAGCAGTCTGAGCATCTGAGCCAGGAAGTCTATTCAGCAAACAATGACTTTGAGTGTCAGTTGCACCCAGCGTCCCCTTCCCTTGGGGTATCTTTTGGTTACCGGTCCCCTTTCCTTGGGGCATCTTTTGGTTATCGGCCCTCTTGTCGATCTCTTCCTGAGTCTCTTAGACATGAAAAATTCCATCCTCGGACGACCTATTTCAAAGGAAATCAGTATGGACTCGAAAATAGCTATGAAAAGGGAAACAACTCAGCCAGACTCATGCAATAGGGTAAAAAAAATCTCAACTGAAGAAACCCGGGGAATTTCACCATAAAATTTGTGAACAAATACCAAGCATCAGGGTTTCAAAGAAAGCCACCGAATGTTTCATATTCTCCAAAGACAATTGCAGAAACAATACCAACGCTACACAAAAATCTGGTCGTTGCCAAAATCTCGAATTCATACACAATCTGGCCAGATCGTATTGAAACATCCTAACTTGGAAACGCATGAGTACTCAAACAAAACAAAGCAAAGGAAAAACTCACCCAGGAATATTATGGTATCTCGAAGCCGAAAGAAAGTTGCTCAAGGGAAAAACAGGTGTTGCTGCAAGCACCAGGCAAGATGATAGAATAAGAAAGCCAGAACCTTTTGAAGAAAAATCAAGGCAGAAATGTCAAACACAGATTACCTGGTTAAACTCTCGAGGAAGCACAACTATGACCTGAAAACTTCTCGAAAAAGATAAAAGTGGAATGAAGCAGGCTAAGAGCGAATAAGGAAGATTAAAAGGCATACATCCATAGAATTTTCACCATGTCAGTTTAGTGGTCAAAAAGTGTCTCGTCAAATTCCAGCTGGCATCCCGAAATTCAACTAATCGCATAATGACCGAAAAGGATGCATCAAGCCTTTTGCTTATGGAAAAGACAATACCAACCAGCTTAATGAAGCAATATTTACCTTTTGCACGAAGGACCCCTCGACAAGTCAGGATAAATCTGAAAAGCAATGTGCGATCGAATATGTCGAAGCCCGTAATCCCTTACTAAAAGAAAGAAATCACGGACTTCGAGGGGCAAGTGTTAATCCCTAAAAAAATCCATACGCACATTGAGCAAAGGATGCGAAACGGGCGCCATCAGGGTCGGTCGTGCATGATGTTATCTAAGGTGCTTAAACGACCCACAACAGGCAGGATGCAACCGCACAGAGCCAGATCCAAATGTCAAACCCAAGTCAACCGGTACAACCAAAGATGATGGCGCGATATGAAATGAGAACTGCGACCCAAAAAGGATAGAGGTCGCATATCCTGTAAAGTCACTCACTACTTTCCTGTCAAAAGACCAAGCCTGAAATGAAGCTGCAATACGAGCGCCTGCAACATTATATGTGACCATATCTCCAATCAGAGTTGGGCATGAATTGTGACTCAGGTGCAGGAGGCAAGGTCAATCGTTCGAATTAGGGCAAAGCCGTTCAAACACAGAAGCAAAGCAAATCGCCCGTTCAACATAGGCGGGAGCGACCTTGTGGCATAGCTTTTGGGACAAACAGTGCCATACAAAGGCAGCCAAAAGACAACCGCCCTTGAGCTAATAAGAATGGTCGCGCAAGGAACAGGGGAGAATCAGGTCCAGTCCTGCGTCTCGCTATTATAAAAGTTTCCAAGTTTTCAAAACATTCATACTCACAGGAACGCCCGCACCTATGGATCCACTCAACCATTTAAGGCGCTCACTCTACTAAGTCGCTCGCGCATGACAACCAAATACAGATCTGGACAGCTGGTTACAACTAGCCAATGACATGATTGTAATTAATAGAATGAGCGATCTGTAACCTGCATAAACGGATTTCAAATCATTTCCCGGGGGAGCTCACCTATAAATACACCATGGCTATCAACATAAAGGGGATCCCTGATCTTTGAAATCTGGAAGTTCTGCCAAATTCCATCCTCAACTATGGATTCGGCCATGGTGTCAAGTATGATCTCGTAATCAAGGAGAACAAAAGCATCCTCCTCCTCAATCATTCACTCATCCTTCATCTCCTCAAATTCCACCATCCCCTTGCGTGATTCTAAGATTCAAGTATATAACATGGGTATATTGATTGAATACAAAGATGTATGAAAAGAGAGAATTGATGTGTTTTGTAATCTCTATTATAGGATTGGAAATCGCCTTCACAGTGGACGTAGGCATAGTTAACGGCTGAACCACTCTAAATCTTGTCTCTACTTTACTTTTCTTGCATTTTTCATTTTTTTAGTTGTTGATTAAACACGATTCCATTTATTTCTTACCAAGTTGGTGAAGTACAACTTAGTACCTTGGGTGTTTAGACCATTTTTGGTGTAAACAAATAATATAATTTATATCGAAATCGACAGAGTATAAGTGTATAATCTGAGAAATTTGAGAAGAATAATGGTGGTATGTTAAGGGAGAAAGAAGGAGAAGATTAGTTATGAAAAAACTTCAAAATTTAGGCATTTATATAGTATTCCAAATGACACAACTGTTTCTGAAATGTTTTAAAATGAAAAGACAACTTTTAAATTTAAGAAAATATGACTATTATATGTCGACATGTAAAAATGTGTATGTCGTCATACACGCTGTACTTTTAAATTTTAAATCATTTTTAAAGTACTTAAACACACACACACACACACAACACACACACACACACACACACACACATATATATATATATATATATATTGGAAATTCCTGAAGTAAAACTAGTTGTTTAAAGCACAATTTTTAAGGTATAAAAACATAATAAAATATTAGCTAAACATATGGTTTAAAAACTATATAAAATAATATAATTATAAACATATAAAACTTTATAATATATATAAACATAAGAAACCTAGGAAGCATATTTGAAATCATAAGTTTAAAATCTGTAGATGATTAAAGGTCATTTTGAGAGAGGTTTGAAATCAATTTGAAAAATGGTTTAAAAGTTAATTTGAAAAGAAATAACTTGAAAACAGAGTTGGAATCCTATTTAGAGTTTTACACACTAACTAGACTTTATTACTCTGGTAATCTTGGACTCTGAATATCTTGATACTTATGAGTCTTGATTCTCCTTTGAAATCATGAATCTCTTAACTGTACAGTCTTCAATATTTACTTCCTGCATACATACATACATACACACACACACACACACATATACATATTGGATAAAGTGTTTGTATATATTTTATAATCAATAATGATAATGATTGGAACAAGGTCGTTGTCATCAAAACATAACAACATTCCATTTGGCAACATATATTTTAGTTGCCTGAATTGTATAAATTTTGAAGCTGCAAGGATTTAGTTGAAAAAATACTTAATCCAGCCGGTTGAATCTACTGATTCAACCGATTGGATATTCATAGCATAGGATATATATACCTTGCATTCAGTCGACTGAACCAGGCCTTCAACCAGTTGAATGCACAGTATTTATTGTGCATTCTTTGCTTTTAAAAAATATTTTTATGATCTATATTATATATGTTAAGGAGAGATTTTAACAATATTCCTAACTAACTGTAGACTCAACAGATAAATAAATTTGAAGCTCATGAACCTATTTCTTTAATTCCTATTTTTCTTGAATTATGTACTTGTACGCTCTTAAATTCTTGTTTCTCAGCTATTCCTGTAATAAATGTTAGTACATAAGAAATGTAAAAATCTGAATTTCGACAGACTGATTTTTTCCCAAAAATTCCAATCTACTGAAGCTCGAATTGACTTGTCAAGTATCTTGCAAAAAAGACAGAGATGATAAATGCATCAGAGCTCAGTAAACATCTCACACCGAAATGGATAAAGTATAATATAATTAAATATAGCCTTACCAAAGTAGTAATATCGTCTAACCAATATCCAAATCTATCATATCTCTGCCATAAACCTATCTTGCGAGTGTGTTATGAGGAGGGGATTAGAACACGAAGTTCTGATGACTAGACAAATTATACATTTTGAAATAACCCTACATATACCGTTCAGTCATGTTTTCATATTTATTAGGTATTTGGATTAACAACACTCAAGGTTTTATACTCACGTCGTACCCATCTACTTCCCAGTAGACTAACCTAATATAGTATCTATATGTAGCTACCCCCAACGTATCAAGGTACTTCCCATAGTATCATCCTCGCACGTTCTCCGTCGTTATGCCATGGAAGTGTATTCAACTCTCATCCTATGTCGAACAACGCACAGACATCCATATTGTTATGCTACGTTACCGCACAAAACCACCATCGCTATGCCACGTAAGCGTACAAATTTCCATATCCAAACTCATCGGTCAAATCAAGTCTCAACAAGGAGTAATGCCCTCTTGTTTACGATACACTACCAGATGCGTGTATCTAGACCCTCATATATACGTACTGTCTACTGTACCCTGATTTCCGTAATAGGGCTGCATCCAATGCATGGAACTAGGTCGGGGGATGTCCATATATGTATGGGTTCGCTCAAAGGAACTATTATCCAAATATCCAGAGTATGGTCTGCATTTTCACGGCGGTTATGTACCTACCTCGACCCTTCCCTCAACTAGTGAAAAACTACATCAAGAGCTAGGTGTCATGCCCTTAACAAACAATATATCATCCAATTTGGCATGTCCCACAACCAAAGTCTCGATAGTGAAAGATCGATGGTCTCTTGGTTTTGCTCTAGTCTTTCTGCATCCCACTGGTTGCCGATGACAGGTACCTGACGATTACAATCCTTAATTTGGTCCTGACTAGCCTACCCTAAGGCAAGCGTTGAATCATCCAACGTCATCCGCCACAACCTTCTAACTACCAAACTACCATTGCAGTCAAGATATACTCACCGGGGTGCAGACCAAACCTCTGCGAGTATAGCCTGAGCATGCATTGCAACAGTGGACCAACATGGAGTACCCTACCACGTCCCTTGGAAGACACGTGCTTCCCTCAAGTCCCGCAGAGCAAGCTAATAGAATGACCAGCAGAATAATATGATGGACGTGCTCCTCCTATTACTCTAGACACCACGATGATCAACCCCGTTGGGTTCTTTACCATCGTACATGCAAACTGGTCCAAGCGCATCACACTAACATGTTATAAGATCTTACGTCTAATATTTTAATTGTGCACTTGTTTTATCTTATCAGATTACCAATTAACTTGATTACCCACATATTAACTTTTTATTCAAGTTACTAGGTTTTCTCCAAGCTTCTTATATCTCGAAGGAATGGGCCCCTCTTGCTTTTTAATCTAGTGATTTAACTTAACCTGTTTTAAGTTCATTAATAAGCCATTGACATTTCATGTTATTTCCAAGATTGTAATTAATAAAAGTAATTTACAACCCATTTTTTATCACAATGTCATTAATTGTCCAATTACGTTTTACAAGTCATAATGATATGTTTTACTTAATGTAAAATTAAGTATATCCTTCCCTAGTTCTCATGTTTGCTTATGACATGTCTAAATATTACATAATTAAGTACAACTTACTTCATTTCATAAGTCTACTTTATTCTTTCTTATTTAATCATAACCTCATCTTACAATGTCATTACAACTTGTTGTTGTTTACTTATAAATTTAGTTCTGTTAGTTATGGTTTATTAATAAGTTCCCTTTCCATTTATTATAACCAATGTTATAATTTCCGCTTGTCCCTAAGACAAGTTTACCTATTATATTACATTCTCATTCATATAATTAATTACATTAGGTTATATTCCTCGTTCACCATTTTTTTATTTAGGTATCTTAATATGAATCAACCTTTACTACTGTAATCTTTCTTTAATTGCCATCATGTATATTCCCTTATTTTTAGAAAATCCTTTTACGCACCCCATTAGTTTGATATATAGAAAGTTATAATGATCTATTTCCACAATGCACACCGACTTAGATCCGTAGTTGCAAGCTATTTCTTTTATTTTCAAGTTTTGACATATATACGCACTGTATATGATTAGTGTGCAATAAAGTAAAAGAATACCTATTTCACACTAAGTCCTCTTTCTTTTCTTTTCTTGCAACCACGTTCTTAGTAATTTTTTGTTTATAGAAATATAACATTTATTCCCAAATCCAACTAAATCAGTCCACTACCAATTTCCACTTCTTATTTCTAAGTTAGGTATTGGATTCTTATTCCATATACTATTCATAGTTACTATAAGTTTTCTTAGACAATTAGGCATATCAATTCTCAAGAATATATTCACATTTAATTTAAGTCCCACGATTTCAGTATTACAGTAATTTCCAAATTCATACAAAATACCTAATGAAATAGGGTTTATACAACAATAATGTTCTTAAAATATTGTAACAACCCGGAATTTTGGGGCCAATTTAAAAATTTTATTTTACAAATTTTAATGGATTTTAATATTTAAAATAATTTATTTTAAATAAGAACGACTAATAATTTATTTTGAAATGAATAAATTTAATTTAATTATAAAAGGAGTTCAAAACAGCGCTGTAGTTTGAAATTTTGATTTTGAACTTTGACTGACTATACAGGATTCATTTTAAATCAGAATTGAGCAAAACGAGAAATATTTGAATCTGTTTAATCATATCTTTCTAAAGAATCTGAAAAACTGAAATTTCACTTTATAAATAGAAAGTTATGTCCAGTTTAAATTTTAGAAAGGTCGTTGTAGAATTTATATATATTTTAATATAATATTTAGCCCTTAAAGATAGTCATTTTTCAATCGACCTCTGTTTTCAACAAAACCTCCTTTGTTGGAACCGGAATGTCGAGTTATTGCTAGGTTTCAATTTTCATAATTTTTCGAACTAATATGTGAGCGTGGCAAAGGAAAATGTGTTTTGACTGTTTTAGTCAAATTTAATCGACTTAAAAATAGCCATTTTTCAAACGGCCTCAGAATTCGACGAAATTAGTCTTGTTAGAACCGTATCATCAAAACATAACTAGAAATAATTTTTCTGCAATTTTTAGAGGTCGTATGTGGCCCCGGTAATTTAAAATGTACGTTTGAATTTAAATATAATTTGGTTTATATTTTAATTTAAAGAAAAACATATCGTAACAGCCGAATTGGGTTACGAAACGTGTTCCATTGTGTCCGGGATGGGGGTTATTAGCTAGGGGCGATGCTCGTTGGGTTCGATTCAGAGTTAGTATCAATGAACAAATATTTTCTTAAATTAAATCGCCTATAAATACGGTCAAATACGCAGAAACCCTAAACTCAATACAATAGCCGCCATTAACAAATGAAAGGCAGCCGTGCTCCCTCCTTCTTTCCCTTCAATCTCCTTAATTACTCAATGGATTTCAACAACTCCAACACAGAATCGAAGAGCTTCTTGCGCTCTCCGAGATGAATGGACATGATCGCCATTGTAGTTTGTGAGGAACCGAGGCTCAAAGTAGCTCTCTTTGGACCGGAATTCGCACGTTATGGTGGGGCCGAGTTCGCCAGGTCTGAGCGTAGAGGGGTCCGACGACGAGGCGCAGGTGGAGGCGGATTCGGATGATCGTCCGGCAGCTCCTAGGGCGGCGCGCAGGCGGGTTTTCAGCTGGAGTGGATGGGTTCGACATCGGCCAGTAACATTGACATAGAAGAAGGGTTAAACACCCTTAACCAATGTAATTAAGAATTCTTAATTATTTATTTAATTAAATTATTATGTAATCAAATCTTTAAACTATCATATCTCGTTCAAACAGAAATGAAATTCCGCGATTTCAACTTTGCTGAAACCGTAAAGAAGAATACTACAACATGAAACTTATTGGAACAGATTCTGAAACCTTTAGAATTTTAGATCCGCTTCCAACCACGGTGAGATTTCTCAGTTTTTAAAATTTTAAAATAAATATATTCAATTATATATTTCTTTAAAATAGATCTTGCTTGTGATGTTAAATATATATACGTCATATGAAACATATATGCTGTGTATAAAATCTAGATTAACTGATGGATTGTGTTTGTGATGATTTGGTGAATTATATTCATGTAAAGTGAAAATATCATTTTATTTGCCAATGTTATCTTAGACTAAAAGTATTCATTGTTGTCAAACAGAAAAATAACGTGTGTAAACAAAATTTTCACATTTGTTAAATATAATAGTGTTAAAAACAAAATATCCTTTTTGTTGAATTATCCTTTTTGTTGAATCATCCTTTTTGTTGAATCATATTTGTGTCAACACAAAATGTCCTTTTGGTTGAATCATATTGTGTTATAACAAAACTATCATTTTGTTGAATTATATTTGCAACAAAACTAACATTTTGTTGAACTAGATTTGTAACAAAACCAAAGAATCATTTTTTGTTGAAAATAATTGTTGAAGTAAAATATCCATTTTTGTTGAATATGGTTGTTTGAAATAAAAATATCAATTTTTGTTAAATATAATTGTTGTAACAAGAGTATCAATCTTTGTTGAATGTAATGTGACATTAGCAAAAGAAATAACATTTCTATTTTAAAATGTGGTATTAGATAAAAATAACATTTTTAATTATAAAATGTTAAAGTAAAGGGAAATAACATTTTAGTTTAAAATTGTTAAGGTGATTAAATAACAATTTTTTGGTCAAAACTCGATTAGTGATTAAAATAACATTTTTGGTCAAAACTCGATTAGTGATTAAAATAACATTTTTTGGTCAAAACTCGATTAGTGATTAAAATAACATTTTTTGGTCAAAATTTGATTAGCAATTAGAACAACAATTTTTGGTCAAAACTTGATTAGCGATCAGAATAACAATTTTTGGTCAAAACTTGGTTAGTGAAATGGAATAACATTTTTGATTAGAAACATGTTATGAAAATAAAACAACATTTTTATTTGAAATATATTATGCAAATCAAAGATGACCTTTCTGACTAGGAATTTGTTAGAAAAATAAAAACAACGTTTTACCAGAAAATATATTACGCATATAAAATAGACATTTTTATACATTGAAAAGAATTGGTTAAAGTGATACATTAGAAAGAATGAATTAGAAATGTATATTTTTATACATTAGAAAGAATGAATTAGGAATGTATATTTTTATGCATTAAAAAGAATGAATTGAAAATGTATATTTTTATGAAATGTATATTTTTATGCATTAGATAAAGTTTAGACAAAAATACATTTTTGTTCGTTAAGAAGAAAGATTATATTTTGATCATTAAAAAGGATTAGAGAAAAATTAGCATTTTTGTTTACATTGAAAGATTAGACAAAAGTATCATATTACATTGAAAAAGATTTGACAAAATTATCGTATTTTGTACATTGACAGGAATTTGACAAAATGATCATATTTTGTACATTAAAAAGGAATTAGACAAAATTACAATTTTTGTCACTTTAAAAGTATTAGAATAAAAAGGTACATTTTTTTTGCTAGAAAATGAATATTAGAATAAAAAGTACATTTCTGGTAGGAAATGTAAATTAAAATAAAAAGGACATTCTTGTCATTTAAAAGAGTGAATTAAAAACATACATTTTGATGTAATATTATTCTCATTAAAAGAATAGGGTCAAAGGATTGCATAAAGACGAACACTTGTATATGTTAAAACGGATGACATAAGGATGAACATTTATATATAAAAAAGGGGTACTAAAACAAAATAAACATTTTTGGTCATTGAAAAGAGTTAAACAAAGATAGGTGTTTTTGTTAATTTAAAAGGACTAGACAAAATCTTCATTTTGTTTACATAAAAATAACTTGACAAAATTTTGCCACATTAAAAGAATTAGAAGAAAAGAGACTTTTTTGTCATTTTAAAGGAATGAAGTAAAAGTATCCATGTTGTCATTTAAAAATGAATGAGACTAAAAATATGCATTTTGGTAAATTAAATAACTAAACAAGAGATAGGATTTTTATTGTCATTTGTTTACAATAAAAAGAATTGGAATTATAGATTCTTATTGTCATTTGTTTACAATTAAAAAAAAGAACTGAAATATATGTCTGTGATGTTGTAATGTTTGATGTGTTAAATATATTGTTAGTATATTTAAACTGAATACTACACTTCCATTTACAAATCATCCGACTTGTTAATGTGATTGGGTCGATAATTTGTACACATCGCCCAAGTGCACAGATAATTTATTATTTGGTTGTTGGATGAAAACCCCATACGGGTGTTGGGATGATATTTGATCTACACTAGTCCCAATATTTAGTGTAGAATCCACTTTGGGTGTTATTTGGATGTTTGATAATTATTCATCATGATGGTTGATTACATACAATATATGGTTGTTGAGTGAGTCACATTCCAATAAAGAATATTCTAGAAAAAGAATATTTTATAAAATGTTTTAGAAAAAGAATATATTTTAGAAAAATATATTTTTATTGAAATGAACTAGCTATTAACTAGAATAAATCATTAAATTAAGATTTAATGAAGTTTTCTAATTAGTGAATATTTAATTTAAATTTAATTAAATGAATTGGATTTTGGGTTTGTCGTGAATGGTGTCTTCAATAACACCTTTCTTAAACCCAGTTGGGAAATGAATAATCTTTCAATTAAGATTATTAAAAGTTTTCAATTTACATTTAGTAATTGGAGTTGGGTTTATTGTGAACTGTGTTTTTAAGTGGCATATGTTCTTTAACCCAACTGACAGTGAAAATATGATTTGGAATTTATAAACCTTTTATTAAAATTTAAATGGGAATTTTACAAAAGTAAAGTTTTCCAATTTAATATATTAAATTGGAGTTGAATGTAATTCGAATTAATAATAACCGTGATAAGCTTCTGTAAAAGAAAACCGATACTACATATGGAATTTAAGAGGCTTTGTCATTATTCCATTTATATTATTGGTCGGATACAGAAATTTATAATGATTATATATTGATTTGATTTCTGCGAAGATTCCACATTTTATGGAAGACGATTTTGGGTTTACCGTGAACTATGTTTTAAACGACATTAGTTCTTCAACCCAGTTACAGATAAGATTAATTTCTTAAATTTAAATAATCATTGAATAATGATTTTTGGTATTTAAAATCCAATTGAAGTTTTGATAAATCTTTAAAGAAAAGATTTAAGGATAATTTAAAGAATTTATCTTTGATAGAATAATGCGAATATTTTATTTAAAGGAATATTCTGAATTGGAATGAGACGTTGGATGTGTTTTATACAGCACTTGATTTTTAATTATAAAAATACGCAAGTTATTCGGAAAGACCGGGTTTAACCCATTCCGAATAATTACTACGACGATGAAGAGTCGAAGATGAAGACGGTGGTTGAAGACCGACGATCTTCACATTGAATGGATGTGTTGCCACAAAGACCCTTAATGGGAGTAGCTACCTTGAAGGGGCTTCAGTGGTGGTCGTCCGGACTATTGTTGATTGTTCGGATTTAGTTTTCTCTCAGACCCAGAGCATGAGCTAGTAAATGGATGCGTGTCTGACATTGGATTTCGTTCCATGTGAATCAAATCGATTTCTATTAATGTATGTCGGTTTGGTGGTGAGAATTTATTCTCTACTTAACACCCTGGTATATATTAATAGTGATTGATCGCATGGCGTGAATTGTCAATGTGGCACACCAAGATGCAAATGATCAAGGCTTTTGTTGAAAAGCAGGGCCTTGTGGTATGATCAAAGTATAGCCTAGTACGGCATAGCTTTGTGTATATCGTGACTTCGTGAGCCTCACACCCCGGTATGAGTCAAAAACGGGAGTAGGAATGCAGGGAGTGCACACGTTTCTTTCTAGCTAGGAGTGGTGTCAGTGCTTAAACTGGTTGACATTTTACTTATGTGGATGATGGATTTTGAGACGCCTCGGATTTTTATAGACTGTTAGTGGTCATACTATAGGTCCAAAGGGACTGGGAAGCGTGTATTCAGGCATAATTAATCCACGGCCCTTAGGTAGGGACCGACCCTGAAGACCCAAGGGTTCACTGCGGGGTATCCTGAGGCATCTGCTAGAGTGTCTCGAATCGGAGAGGAGCTTGCCCCTGGCCTCGACTCATGATGGAAATCCAATTACCAATACGACCTTGCGGTTTTGATTGTAGAACTAGTATGGCGACATAGTAGGATGGGGTACTATGCCGTCTATGATTGATACATTATGATTGAAATGTTTATATACATATACCCATATATATATACACACACTGATACTAAATCCGTTTTATCGTATCAAGCATCTTTTGACCATTATAAGGTAAAACCCTATCCTCCGGTTTGCGTTGCATTGTGTGATGGGACTTGGGTCTTATAATGGTTTCATTTTTCTAAAAAGCATTGCGTTGTCTAACGATTTACTTTATTTTATGCACTGGCAATCCAATGGAATAAACCCGTTCCACGTCAGCGGCGTGGTCCTGTGATTAGCCTTATTATTAGATAAGATAAGTTAAGATTTCTCATACCGGTCCCATAACTGACCTGTAGTTTGTTTCACTGGCAAACTCGGGTGCCCATATTTTCCACACGGGCAGTCGAGTAGCTTTTGCAGATATATATTTACAGGATCTTGGCTTACAGCTGAAGTGGTACTCGGAAAGCTCTGTATCCGTGTGTTCCTCTCAGTTGTATATTTGTATTATTTTTCCGCTGCTATTTAAATGTAATTTAAAACTCTGATATTAATGTATTTCTATTATGTAATAAGTATTCATACTCTGTTATATTCTTGTACTCTGATGTAATTGTTGTTATCAGCAATAAAATGTTCTTCAGTTTGTGCTCTGATGTGTGTTGTTCTCAAAGCAATCCAGCCTTTCCTTCACTGGGAAGTTTGGGTCGTTTCACATATTCTATGCAGATTTAATCTCAATTAACACAATTTCCAATAATTTAACATGTTAAGAATTATGGGGAATGCAAACGATAAATATACCATCAACCAAAAGGTATAATTTAAATCCACTTACATGACAGCTTTCTAATCCTTGAATTTAATCCAGATATGTTATTTCGTGGATTTCCTAGCCATGTCTATTATTAAAACAACCACGGAATCAAAATTTTGATACTAAAAGAAGAGGGAAAGAAAGAGAGAAACCTATATAAATCAGATTCAAGAACTTACCTCACGTTGATCAAAAATCTGGACACCTGTGTTGTAGGTTAGCATCGCTTATCTTCAAATCTTGAATCAGACCCCTAAGAGATAATATTATAATTTCTGAAAAGATTTGAAGAAGAAAGAGAATGGCAGGGCCTCAGAAAATACGAGTTTAAAGCTAGGCACTGCTAGTCTATTTATATGTGTATAAGAAAGTCTGGTCCATCGGATTTAGCCATATAAAATCTGAACCGCATAATTCAGAAAAACACATCATCTAAAAATAGATGTGACCCCGAAAGAGTGGACCCCTGCGTCGACCCACAGGTTGACCCATGGGTCAACCCACATGAGACCTGGCTCTACCCATTCTGGGTCCAAATGTATTTTTCTTGCCTCATTGAACTTTTTTTAACGTTAATTAATCACGTTTAATTTCTTACTTAATATAACTTATCAGATTTATTGTTTTCCAATTATAATTCATCTTTAAAAAAAATGTATGATCTTTTAAAAAGAAGAGAGCGCACATATATAATATAAAACAAAAAGGCTACAATATCCGACTACAAAACCAAAAGGAGACAAAAGAAATACAAATCATGACTATATGAATGTAAAGGAAAGTAGATAGATGAGCTCCGGATAAACTACCGCCCATCATACTTCAATACCGAATTCCGGCAAAGCCACCACCCGATAGTGAAGTATATCTACTCCAATACAAAAACAAGTCACACCAAGCTAAATACAACAAAAAGATAACAGAACATCCCCAAAAACACTCCGAAGCCGTAAACAAAAATAGCTCCAAAGCAAAAAATCAACCACCAATCCAGACAGCTATCCACTAAGCTCCTCAGCTATAATCAACAACCTGAAACCTGAAAGAAACTAGTCAAAACATTAGTAACCATCACATATATATAAGTATATGTGTATATATATATATATATATCTAAGAATATATATATATATATCTAAGAATATATATATATCATATATATATGTGAAGAAGAAAAAAAAGAGACAATCAAGAAAAACCAAAAAATAGAAATTGACAACAAATGGGAGATCTATTACATCTAAAATATCTATTTATTCTAATAAATAAACTCAAATTAAATCTAACCTTAATAAAAAAAAACTCTCAAAAATGCGATTCACCAAAAAACTTATAGTGCGAGTTAGACATCCAATCCAGACAGTAATTAACAATCCTAATGATTAAATTATCAGCCGAAAAAGAAATTGAATGAAAAATTCTCCGATTCCTCTCCAACCATATGAACCAACTGTTGATAGTAACTAAAGAATCCATTACATATCTCTTCCTGGAATTATAAATAAATCTACAATAATCCCAATAATCAACACAGCTAAAAAGAATTAAAGCAACAATTAGCAAAAGTCCTTAAAACCATATTTAAAATATAATTAGTAATATTGCAAGAGAAAAATAAATGATCAACATCTTCATCCAAAAGACTACAAAAATGACACTTAACATCAAAAATAATATTCTTCTTCTTTAAAAGCTCAACCGCATTAAGCTTCTTATGAATAATCAACCACATAAGAAACTTAGCTTTAGGAGGAGAATTTGATTTCCAAAGAAACTTAAAACGGTACAAAGAAACACCAGAAAAATTAATAAAATTATACATAGAATTAACAGAGTACACTAAAGTCTTATCAAAACCCCAACTAAATCTCCATTCTCATCCAAATGATACAAAGCTAACTTAGCTTTTAGTAAGGCTAATTGCCTTAATATACCCTCTTCTAAAATATTATCAAAGGAAAACTCCCATGGGGGATCTAAATCCCTTCTATAAACATCTATAATCAAAGCATTCTTAAAGCAACTATTATTAAAAAGCTCACTAAATTCAATTTTAAGAGGCAAATGAGAAATCCAAGCATCATGCCAAAAGAAAGTAAGATTCCCCGAATGAACAGTCAAATTACAACCTAAATTTAAAAAAAAATCAAAACAATTCAAAATAGACTTCCGAAAAATAAGATAATCTATTAATCCAACTACAACTAGAACCAACAATAAACTCACCCCCAGAATAATAAAATTTGGAAACAATAATCTTCTGAGCAGACGACACATGTGGGCACTTAAGTCTTCATAACCATTTGGCTAACAAGGAAGAATTAAACTTATATAAATTAATGATCCCTAGGCCCCCATCCTTCTTGGGTTTACAGCACGTCTCCCAATTAACTAAACATTTATAGCCTCTACAAATAGGAACACCACCCCAAGGATAATTTCGCCTGATTCTGTCAATTTTCTCAATAACCCATTGCGGAAGTCGGTGAACGGCCATCCAATAAGTAGAAATAGCAGACAACACTGAATTAACAAGCACTAATCTTCATCTTTAAGTATAAATTTCGAATTTATGTGTATATATATGCATATAACCTTTTAATTCTTGTCCGTTAAGAGCTGCCCAATTAATGTGTAATTAATAACACTATTAATTTGTTGTTTTGTACCTTTTAATGCATTCTAATTTCAAATGTTATTGTTTTCTAGTCCATTTTTGTCTTATTATGCATTTATTACTCTCTGCTCTTAATTTGCACTTTTTATCTCAACATTTGTGTACATGCGTATATATATATATATACACACAACTTTTGTTTCTTTTCAAATTCAAATGACGTTATACCGTCATTTATTATTTAATTAAAATGCGGGGTGTTACATTCTCTCACCATTAGGAATTTTCGTCCTCCAAATTTTGTAAAGGTAAAATTAAGTAATCCCCTGCATAATTTACATCCGTCATGTCTACATCCAATTTTGGAACCATTTGTGCGTTTGTGCAAAGTGTCATACAACATAATAATACATGAATGCAATGAATTCCTAAGCGATGCATCCTATATAAATGCAAATTTCTTGAAAATCTTTTGAAAACATTATACACACATCCTAAATATACTAGCATTTCTATATGAATGCAATATTTTGAAAATCAAAATACTTTTTTTTATCTAAATTTTCACACACTCTTACAGAGCAAGAGTGTAGTTCATCCAATTTTTGCATCCAAACCCTACCAACCAACTTTAAATTTGCGATTTCAAAAAGTCTAGTTTTCTAAATTCAATTTCTTATGTTATAAAAAGGTGGAAAATGGAAAACTTTACACCTTCCATTCTTCTTTTATGTACTTTTTCTATCTGTACTTAGATTTTATGCAACTATTATATAAACATTTCCTATCTTCCTATCTAAGCACATTTCACATAAGAAAATTTTCTTTGTTATAGAATTACCTTTTCAACTTACTTTAGAAAAATCCATGTTTCTCAACTGTTACGCTTGTCGCTTTACTGGATTTGTTGTTTTCTTTTTAATTATGTCCTTACTTTTTTCTTAGCTTATTTAACTTAATTCACTGATCAAAGTTTAGCTTTTCAGATAAGCCTTCTAATTCTTTACAAATTAAAATAGGAAAACAAGCTGACTACATAACAACTACCAAGGGCTAAGAATCTTAGGACCATGTCCCCACTGACAAATAAAAGTCCAAACCACAGGATCTAAACAACTCGCTTGCCCACCACTATCCACTTATCACAACTAGTCTTTGATGCGTACTAACAGTCTTTTCCAAGCAACAACCTAAGCTCTATAGAGCTTATGCACTCTTCGGGAATTTACTATTATTCCAAACAATCTTTGTCGTTTACTTCATATCCTTAAAATTTCCCCCGTCTTTCCTAGGTATTAATCCTTACCTACTCCATGATTTAAAAAAAACGTGGTTTGGCTTTTCTTTTCGTTTTCCCTTCCAAAACCTAAAAGCTTCAAAACTTTATTTTCTTCATTAAACATATTTTTTCCAAACCATAAAAAAATGTCAACTCATAGAAACCAAAAACTTTTTTTTTAAAATCATAAAAACTGGAGTAGACAAGGATAACTATTTCTCAGTCAGTTTCACAACCGTTCATGTTTACAATGCTAGTTTAATAACTTACATCTGGGTGTAAACATCTACTCTGTTTGAAATTCTTACAACTTAGTTTGTCCACTCAAAGTTTCATGTCAAAACAATTGTCCAAAGAGAAGAGAAATTCCCAAAATTTTCTTACTGAAAATTTAATATTTTGACAAAATGCAGTCTTTTCTACGATTTGTTATCTAACTCTTTCATACATTATAGCTTAAAAACTAACGAGCTATTCATGCCCTATAATGTACATATTTTCTGAAAGAATTCATTATAAACAAAAATTCCATAAGAAATCATCATTTCTAAAATACACCCATTTTGTTTTGTTTTTCGCAGAAACCCAATATGTAATTTATCAAATATGTTCCTTACATACTTTTTCAAAAGCAGAAATACCTCCTTTTTTGTTTCAAAAATTATTTCTATACAATTCAACTAGTACATATTTTGAAATTTTAAACTTTTACGACCAAAACTTGAAAATCATCATAAACTATTGCCCAAAAACTTTTAAAATTTCAAGTTCTCAAAAGTTAACAATGGGGCTAGACTCAAAGTGGGTTCCCAACTTACCTAGATATCCCCACAAAGCCATTTCCCTCAAATATATATATTCCTAATCTATTCTCCTTCTTTCGTTTTTTCAGTTATAAGTCTCAACTACCAAACCCACTAATCCAAAGCACTAACATATGGGATACATCTTTCTTTATTACCAATTACATTGTACACTTTTTTCCCAAACAACCTAAGAATCTCTTATTCTCAAAATTCCATAAGTATTTCTTCAGTGTACATAACTGATATCCCTGTTCTTTCCTTATGTCACTCTTCCTATTTAGTGGGTTCCTTTATGAGTCTACGTGTATATGTAATATACTTATATTTTTAAAAATGCAAATACGTTCACTCACTATCTATACAGGAATTCTAAACCTAGGCTTTGATACCAGATGTAAAAATCCAATTTTTCCTCAAAAATTTCAATCTACCGAAGCTCGAATTGACTTGTCAGGTATCTTGCAGAAAAGACAGAGATAAGAAATGTATCGGAACTCAGTAAACATCTCATAGTGGAATGGATAAAATATAATACAATCAAATATAGCCTTACCAAAGTAATAATACAACCTAACCAGTATCCAAAGCTATCATTTCTCTACCATAAACTTAACTTGTGAGTGTGTTATGAGGAGGGGGTCAGAACACAAAGTTCTGGTGACTGGACAAATTATTTATTTTGAAATAATCTTACATATACCATTCAATAATGTTTTATTATGTACTTGGTTGTTTGGGTTAATGACACTCAAGGCTTTATACATATGTCATACCCATTTACTTCCCGATAGATTAACCTAATATAATATATATATATATATATATATATATATATATATATGTAGCTACCCCAACATATCAAGGTACTTCCCATAGTACCCTCCTCGCACGGTCTCCACCGTCATGCCATGGAAGCATATTCAACTTTCATCCTGCGTCGAACAACGTACGAACATCCATATTGCTATGCCATGTTACCGCACAGAACCACAATCGCTATGCCACGTAAGCAAACAAATTTCCATATCCAAACTCCTCAGTCTAATCAAGTCTCAACAAGGAGTAATGTCAGCTTGTCTATGATACAACACCCAGTGTGTGTATCTAGACCCTCACTTATACGTACTATCTATTGTACCTCGAGTTCCTAATAAGGCTGCATCCAATGCACGTAACTTGGCACAGATATCCAGAGTATGGTCTGCATTTTCACAATGGCTGTGGTCCTACCTCGACCACTCCCTTAACTAGTGTAGTGAAAGACTGCATCAAGAGCTAAGTGACATGCCTCTAGCAAACAATCTATCATCCAATTTGGCATGTCCTGCAACCAAAGTCTCGATAGTGAAAGATCAATGGTATCTGGGTTTAGCTCTAGTCTTTCCGCATCCCACTGACTACCGATGACAATCACCCGACGATTACTATCCTTACTCAGGTTCTGACCAGCCTCTCCCAAGACAACCGTCGAATCACCCAACGCCATCCGCCATAACCTTCTGACTGCCAAACTACCATTGCAATCAAGGTATACTCACCGGGTGGTGCTGCGTAGACCAAACCTCTACGCGTAGAACCTGAGCATGCACCGCAATAGAGGACCACCATGGAGTACCGTACCACGTCCCTCGGAAGCCACGTGCTTCCCTCCAGTCCCGTAGAGCAAGCTAACATGCTCCTCCTATGCCTCCAGACAATACGATGATCTACCCCCTTGGGTTCTTCACCTTCGTACGTGCAGACTAGTCTAAGCGCATTACACTAACGTGTTATTAGATCTTACGTCTAATATCTTAATTGCGCGCTTATTTTATCTTATCAGATTACCAGTTAACTTGATTACTCACATATTAACTTTTTACTCAAGTTACCAGGTTTTCTCTAAGCCCCTTGTATCTCAAAGGAATGAGACCCTCTCGCTTATTAAACAAATGGTTTAACTTAACCCATTTTAAGTTCATTAATAAGCCAGCGACATGTCATGTTATTTCCAAGATCTAATTAACGAAAGTAATCTATAACCTCCTTTTTATCATAATGTCATTTATTGTCCAATTACATGTTTACAAGTTACAATGACATGTTTTACTTAATGTATAACTAAGTATATCCTTCCCCAATTCTCTTTTTTTTTTCTTATGACATGTCTACTTATTACATAATTAAGTATAACCTTTTCATTTCATAAGTCTACTTTGTTCTTTCTTATTTAATCACAACCTCATATTACACTGTCATCACAACTTCTTGTTGTTTATTTGTTAACTTAGTTCTCTTCACTAAGGTTTATTAATAAGCTCCCTTTCCATTTACTATAACCCACTTTATAATTTCCACGTGTCCCTAGGACAAGCCTACCTATTATTATACATTCTCATTCATATAATTAATTATGATAGGTTATTTTCCCCATTCATCATTATTCTATTTATGTTCCTTCATACAAACCAACCTTTACTTTGTAATATTTCTTTAATTACCATCGTGTATATTCCCATATTTTTCGGTAAACCTTTCACGCACCTCGTTAGTTTGATTTACAGAAAGGTATAATAATCTATTTCCAAAACGCACACCGACATAGATCCATATTTGTAAGCTATTTCTTTTATTTTTAAGTGTGGATATATATATATGCACTTTATTTAATTAGTGTGCAATACAGTAAAAAAATACCTATTTCACACTAATTTCTTTTCTCTCTTTTCTTTTCTTGCAACTATGTTCTTAGTAATTTGTCGTTTATAGAAATACAACATTTATTCCCAAGCCCAACTAACTCAGTCCACTACCAATTTTCCCTTTTTATTTCTGAGTTAGGTATTGGATTCTTATTCCATATACTATTCGTAATGTAATGACCCACATTTATGGTCAATTAATTTTAACTAATTAATATTGTTTTAAATCTTGAATTGATAATAAATGAATTTTTACATTTAAGTTAACAGTATAAAAATCGATTTTGATTTAATATCGAATATATTAAATTATCGTAGTATGAAATATAAATGAAATCGAAGTTAAAAACTGTTCAGATAATCAATACAAAATTCTGTTTTTATTAGAATAATATGATTAATTTATTTTCAAGGAACTAATTGTTTTGAATTTAATTTATATCAGTTTAAATTAATATCTTCTCCAGATGGTCAAATGAAGCTTTGAAACCAGTCACAGTGTGTTTAGAATAGTGGTTTAACCCTAGGAAGACCTGTTGTTGTGTTCAAATAGGAGTTCGAAATAAGTACGATAATTTAATTAATTAAATCATATCAGTTAAGTTAAAAACTAAAATAAACAAATAAAAAAAGGGGTTTCCTTCTCCCCTAAGTAAATTAATATACAGTACAATGCTAAATCGGACAGACCAAATTTCTTAATGCCTAAGTAACCATCCTTTATAAAATCGCAAGCAAATCCCATGTTCTTCCATTTTCTCTGCTCAGACAAACAATCTGTTGGACTTAAAATCAAAAATGGGTTCCGTCCTCTTTTATTTCCTAACAAATCAAAATGGAAACCAAAGTTCAAATAAAAAAATGAAAGCCTCTATTTTATTTAAAACAACACGTCTGAAAAAAAGCCTCCATATTATCTTCTTCCTTTCGAATTAGCACTCAAACGAAATCCGATAAAATCGAATTAATCCACTAAATCGCGATGAAGAACCTGGAGCTCGGAACGTCTGAACGCTCGCAGTAGAACAGAAAGAAAGCGAAAATCGAAAGGGGTGTCTTGATGAAAACCGCAAGTTCCTGGAGTTCGACCGTCTCGCGTCAGTCTCGCATTTTAGGGAAGATGAGGGAAGAGTTAATGCTGATTTGGGGGTATCGAGTCTCGTGTCAAAGTCGATATTGTAAAAGGAGCAACATGGGGATAAGGGGTTAGAATCGCAAGGGATTCAACAACATTCTGTGTAATTTTGGGAGGAGCTGCTGTCGAGGCCTGTAAGTAGTGGATTTTAGAGGAAATAAGGCCCGTATTTTTGGCAAATATTGTTTGACAGTGTAGGTTGATGAACTGATGATGGAAAATGGACACTGGAAGATGGAGTTCGAAGTGGGTTTATAGTGAATGTTTGGGGAGGCCAGGTCTGCATTGATTATAAATGCAGGAAAGGGCCTTTTGCTTGAGGAAGGATGTTAAACAGTGACTATGGCGTATTGGATGAATTATTGAAGTGGTGATTGAGGTAGAGTGTTGGTCTGATAATGACAGTGTGTATGGGTTGTTGAAAAAAAAAGATGACAGATTGTCGATGTGTTGTTTGGTGAAATGCCGAAATGGGATGGAGTAGTTTTTAGGGCCGATTCCAGTAGACGCGGATTAGTAATTTCGTGAGTATACTTCATCGATAGGTCGAGGGTAGCAAGGTATATTTTTACATAATTTAAAATTCAAAGAATTAATTAATTAATTATTCGTAGTTAATTTAAATAAATAATCGCATAATCATTAAATAAATAATCATATGTAATGGATTCATAGCCAAGACGGTAATGGATATTCGACTGAAAAAACCACGGTGAGTAAATCTCACTCGTAATTTTTATTTAGACTTATTTTATTCGTTAAAATAATTGTTCGTTGGTTGTTTGTATGCACTGAAATATTTTTGTGGCTATTAAATATATATTAGTTATTTAGGATTGGTGTTTGTGATTATTATATATATATATATATATTGGTGGTTGGATTCCCGCAGTACCATTAGCGGATGCCCACAGTATCATTAGCGGATGACCATGTGTGGCCCACGCTATGATAGTGGATGACCTTCTATACCACGATATCATGTCTCGAAGCAGGATGGGTATTATTTATGTTGGCTAACATTTGTGGATGTAGGAAAACAGGTTGGAGGGATCCAACTGGATTCCTAAAAAATATTATTATTTGTTTGTTTTATATATATTATCACATATGATGTGTTAGAAAACCTGTGATTGATAACTGAGTGTTTTGGGGTGTTTAAATATCACTGGGCATGAATATTGATTTATAAAAATATCGTAAAAAGGATATTTTGAGATTTAAAAGGGAAATCTATTTTTCTAAAAATAGAATTCAAATTTCGAATGACTAGAAATATTAACTTGTTTTGAATAAATAAAATAAGTATTGAATTTATAAACGATGTTTATAAATTAAATAATACAGGAAATTGAAGTGATGAATTTATAAACGATGTTTATAAATTGAATAACATAGGAAATTGAAGTAAATTTATAAATGGTGTTTATAAATAAAATGAAATGATGTTCATTGGATAATGCAGAGAATTAAAGTGAATTTAAAACAGTGTTTATAACTGAAATGAAAAAAATTATCATTTGGATAATTTAAATATTTAAATTCAAAAATGAATTTGAATTGATGATTGGGAATCATGTTAATAAAAAACGAGAAAATTATTCCAATGGTTGGAATAAGAATTGAATTAAAATAAGTCTGTATGGAATTATGATTTGAATTCGATTAGATCAAATTTATTTAAAGAAAATATTTCTAGAATAAATATTAGGATGTATTAAATAGAAGTTAAAATTAAATATGAAAATAAATTCTATATTTATATAGATAAGTTGTAATAAATAGAATATTCTAAATTAAGATTTGGGTTTTGAATAGATATTGAAATGTAACTTGTTTGAATTTATAAAACAAGTAAATTTATAAATAATGCTTATAAATATAGCAAATTAATTATCATAAGATAATTTGTAATTTTAAATTCAAGTTTTGAATTTAAAAATAGAAAGTTGAAATCATTTTCGAAAAGGGGACGACGGTTTTTGTTTCGGAATTCGGAATATAAAAAGGAATGGAGTTTCAAATGGAAATTTGAAATGGAAACTTGTTTAATGTATAAAATAAGGAAGTTAAATTTATAAACAACATTTATAGATTAAGTGAGATAATTATCATTTGGATAATTTAAATATTAAAATTCAAATATGAATTTAAAAGTGAATTGGGAAACGATTTGAAATAGAACGATACATTTTATTCCGAAATTTGGAATATAAACTGAAGTGAGAAAAATCCAATGAATTTATAATTAGAATTCGATTATGTCGAACTTTATAAATAAATTTATTTATAAAGGGAATTGGAATTTAATATAGCAAATGGAGAATGAATAAATTTATAACCAAGTAAATGAAAAATCAGCGATTATAAATAATTGGAATATTAAGTTAAATTAGGAAAATTAATTTAATATACATTAAAATATATTAGAATGGAGTTGGAATATATATATATATATATGAATGAATTTTAAAATGTTTATATATTAAGTATAATTAAAACGAACTCACTGTAGCGCAATAGTTCGTAAATAGGCATTTCGAACTTCAATTGAGTATATCGAACTCAATTTAAGTCGGAGTTCTTTAAAATAAGAATCGTCAGGACCGATTTGATAATAGGTTTCTAATGGAAGAGAAAAATCTAGATTTCGTCGAATAGATTTTGAGTTATGTCAAAAATAAATTTTTAGAAAAACAGCGCCATAACCATTATAAAACCATAACGGTTTATTTAAATAAATAAAAGGATTTTAATAAAATAAAATCTGAATTTCCATTAGAAAAATCCAGACTTGAGTTATACAATAAATATGAACTCAAGTAGAGTAAATGAACTGATTTTTGAAACAAAAATTAGATTTTTAATTATTGAATAGAATTAACTAATTTGAAGTATAATTAGTTAATCGAGTTTTGAATCGAAATTAAGCATTGGATAAGTGAATGGGGTTTATGATTTTATATTAGAAATTAAAAAAATGAATCTTGAACTGAAAATGGAATTCAATTTGTTTATAAGAAAGTTAATATTTTATTTGAACATGTTATGTTCAAACAAAGAAGTGAAATAGGCAAAATAGCTAATTAGAAAATAAATTAGCGAATTGGGTTAAGACGAATGGAGTGAATTGAAACCAAATGGGAATATTTGGATATGTGTTAAGCAGGTTTGGAATAAAGTATGTATAGAGATGTAAATTGAAATACCCAACCAAAAGGTACATATTTAATTTAACATGAGATTTTATGCGCCGGATCGACAAGCCGCTTAACTTTTTTATTTTCTTTTTGAATGGAAAGGGCCCAGAGAAGCATTTTGTAATTGCACCGAGTGATCCATACAAAGGAATTATGGCGAAATTTTCCGAAAATTTAAGGAGTTAGAATATTTTAAGAAGATTTAATAATTAGAAATCGATATATATATACACACAATTCGATAATGAAACGAAATTAAAATAGAATGATATAAACAAAAAGGAAATCAATAAATTTAATCTGATAAAAATAGAAAGAGAAATGTACACACATTTAAAAGATATGGATAATTGGTTTCATATGATGTTGATTATTTGAGGTTAGTGGTTTTGTCTGTTTTGAAGTTAAGGAGGTTTTCAGTCAAGGTCTGAGAGGTAGTTATACCCCAACTTGATTAATTTCATTTTTAACCGATAGATAGCAAGATTCAGTATCGAAGAATCAATGTTTGAATAAGAGTTAGTTAAAGGCAATATTTTGGGTTGTTCATAACGATGTTTTATACAACATTCGTTTTAACCCAAGTAAGTGGAATTTTGGAAATATAATAACTAAATATTTCCTGAGTGTACAAATGAACGGTCGTAAAAGTGATAAACAATTGGAATGTTCCCTATTACAAATAGAATATATTTTCTATGAGTAGAAAATAAAAGAAGACGAGATATGTAAATGTTTTCCAAATAGCGTAAGAAGCCAATAGGATTTTTGAAAATATTTTGTAACACCCCGCCTCCGCTAGGGTCACTCGCAAAGGAATGCACTAGCTTTAGAGGGGCATTATTGGTAAACATGCACAGAAATATCACAAGACAGAACATATAAAATAGCGGAAGTAAAATCGAACTTTCATAACATGAATAAATAAGGTCTAAAGCCTTTTACATCAGAGTACATCAAAACCTGTCTTGCAATAGTAAATAAGCATAAAGACTTTTTCATAAATTATTCCCCAAGTAAAAACAGTAAAGTAGCCATAGCCAAGAAAAGTCCAAGCCATCCATGATGACCTTCAAGCAGAAGAAGTCCGAACTAAACAGCATTGTTTCCTCCCTGTAACCTGGGGGGGGGGGAGGGGAAACGGAAGAAAAGAGGCGAAACAAAACGGGTCAGTCAAAAAGACTGAGTAAGCCCTATCTACTATTAGTATAAAAACTAGTAAAGCTAACTGTCATGAGAAACTGAGATGAACATAAGCATGACAACAAGATAGATAAGCTAAATCAAAATAACAGGATGAACTATTGAACTTAGATAAACTAAGGTATCGCGATAAACTACGGTATCATGATAAATCAAAGTATCCCATCGTCAGATTTCTATCAAGTATACTATCCCAAGGTATCTACCCCGTCTAACATCCCACGGCATCTGTTTCGTATATTCTTCCTGGTTCTAACATGTATATTTGCTCTGCACCTCTCGTACTAGTATCCCAACCCGCGTCATGTGTTAACCATGAATGTCCCTTGCCCAATGTCATGTAATGGTCCATGTCAACCTAATATATCGCATATATAGGTTACTCAAATCATATGTTTCTTTCCATGTATATAAGTTCAGTCCTTTGTCGTACCTCGTACGGGCTTCCTCATGTCATATTATCCTTGAAATCGTTTGGACTGTCACCCTTGTTCTAGCTAGGCTCTTCCATATGAATCATCGTTTGAACTACTAGGACTTACGCCACCTAGCACCACTAGGGATTACGCTTACTTATTGCACGCTTTCGTATTTCGGTTTGGGTTAAACCACCTAGGCCACTAGGGATTACGCTAACCCTCAACCGCGCCCTTTTTCCCACGCATTCATCGTGAATCGTTTTTCTATAACTGTATGCACATGTATCACATCGTGCCATCCGAGTCCTGTCACAGGGCAAAACAAGAAATACAGGACTCGGTCGGGAGCTTTAGATTTATCTGCCGATGCAGATACTAAGGTCTGCTTTTCTACACGTGGCTGTGGTCCCACGAGACCCCTCCCTCAACTAGTGAAAGGCAACGCAAGAGAAAATCTTGCATGAGAACTACACTCCGGCCAGCCCACATCCTACGGCCTACCTCACCCATAATTAGATAGCAATTATGGTCTGTTGGGTGTTCCCTGCCTTTCCGTACGTACACGCTTGACTCAAGATGGTAGATGATCGACGAACTTGCTATCTCGGGCACCTTATGTATTCGTCGACTCACTACTATCCAACCCAGTCTTTAGGTCGCTCGCATAGCAACCAAGGCATATTCTTGGTTCTTCTACCGCAGACCTCAACCTCTCGTGAGCCTAGTATATTGACCTGGCAGCTCACAGAGGGATCCCAAGAATATCCTCACGTTCCCCGAAGCCGCTGCTTCGTTACCCAGTTCGTTGGAGCCTTTATCTAAATCAGATAGCCTGCTCCTACACGCATACTTAAACGTTGACCTAACGTATCGGGTTACTAATCTATCTAAGAAATGGTCCAAATTTCCTTGACTAAGAATTATTACTTAGTTTCCCTTAACTAAGGTTTACCACTTAGCCTTATTTCCATAATCCTTGTTAACTATGGTTATTTACCTAATCCTTCGAATTAGGGTTTATCTAATGGGTTAAGTGTCACTTAAGTTCATAACTTAGCCCGTCTACAAACCATGTCAAAATTGGCTAAGTATCCAAGTCCAAGACTTAACCCTACAAACCATGTGTCAAGTTGGCTAAGTATATTAAGCAATCCATAACTTAACCTCGTCCAATTATCATTTTAGATTGGTTAATTATATAAATTAACTTGACCTTGTCAAATTACCGAGTTAAATCGGTCAAGCGTATTCAAGTGATTCGTGACTTATCCTTATCATGTTTTCACGTTAGATTGGTTAAGTATAGGTCACTTAACCACATCAAACTAACGAGTTGGATTAGTTAAGTGTAAATTAACTTAACCCCGTCCAATTACCATATTTAGATTAGTTAGGTCTGAGTTGACTTAACCCCATCCATTAACTGTATTAAACGGTTAAGTGTTACTAAGAAAATTTACTTAACCTTATCAAGTTATCGTGTTGGATTGATTAAGTGTTGGTTAACTTAATCCCGTCCCCTCGTCGTATAAAAATGGTCAAGTGTCGTTAGGCAAATCAAGTTACTTAACCTACCCAACCCTGTCATGTTTTGTTAAGTATCATTAGCCTAATCAAATTACTTAACCCATTTGTCCATGTCATATTTGGTTAAGCCTCATTAATCAAATTAACTTAACCCTATTATGTGGCATTAATTATTTAATGCACCCCAACCTCTCACATTAGACTTTGTTGTGGTTACTAGTTAAGCCGGGCGGGTCCGGGTAGATTTACACCACAACTTGGTCTAACCTCGGGTTCAAGCACAACATGACCAACTTCTCACATTGAGTCCTATTGTTTGCAACTACTAGTTAGGCCGGTCGGTTCCGGGTAGTTTTACGTTGCAAACTCAACCCAACCTCGAGTTGGCCACTTTCATGTTTAGTCTAGTGTCATGTTCATAGTCAAGTTTTCAAGCAATTGGGTAGACCTAACTTAATAGGTAAATTCCCAATGGGTAGACCTAACTTAATAGGTAAATTCCCAAGCTTATGTTTTTATGCATACTTACATGTCAACTTCCATGTTACATTTCAAGTTATGTTTTCAAGTATAAACACATGTCATATTTAACGTTACATGTTGTCATGTTTATACCCATTTACCCAAATCATATTCATGTCATTATGTTTCCCCATAATGTGACCCCAACGCTTTTTAAACTCGCATATACGTTTGCAACAACGTGATGGATTAAAAGAAGAGACTTGGCAAAGGCATGACAAAAATGGATATTAAGCCACAAGTTAATCATGGTGGCAAATGAGGCACACATGTGTTCATTAACTTGCATGTTACATTCCTACACCTCAAAAACATGCATAAACCCAAACTTGGCACATAAACGAATCATGGTGACAAAAGACAAGGAATGATGACTAGTAACTCGCAAATATCATCATATAAGGGTTATGACTTCATATGCAAGTTGACATAATGATTATGAAGGTTTTCATGTTGCATAGTGCAACATTTCAACATAAAGGTTGTGGCTTTTAGCTCATAAGATCAAGATAATGACTTCATAAACTTGCATAACATGATAGCATGCATCATTCTCAATTATCAAACCCAAACTTTCAACATGAACTTTTAACTTCATAGTTAATACCTAAGAGTAGGGAAGGGCTTACGTTGCTATGAAGGCCTAAATCGATTAAACCAAAGCTTATGATGAAGCCTATGCATGCCATCACCTAAAAACCCAAAGATGGATGCACCAAATCACTAAAAACACCATCTTTATGAACAAAGATCATAGCTTTTGCCTTGAAATCAACTTGAGAAGCTCTCATACTAACATAGGGACTCTCTAACACTCTCATGATCATGAAACCTCTCATAGAAATGAAGTGGAGGCTAGGATAGTTGAGTGGAGGCCATGAGAGTAGAAATTTGGCCATAGTTTAGTTACATGAGTGAATAATGAGGGTTTAGGGGGGTTTAGGGTCTTATTTATAGATTAGGCAAGTGTTTTAGGCCATAGGATTAAACTTAGATTCAATCCAAGCCATCAAAGCATGTCTTGGGGAAGAAGTCAAGTGTAGGAACCATCTAGGGCCTTTAGATTAAAGATGAACCATGAGAACCATCCAAATGCAAAATCTGCATTTGAGCGAATCGGCCCACGGGTTGACAGCCAAACACCCTGGATTAACCCCTAGTCGACCCAGCGGGCTCGGGTCGACCTCAAAAATTGGCCGGTTCGGTTATTCCCCTCTCCCAATTCGCTGTTTTGAACATTTTTGCATATTTATTTATTAAATTTTCAATTATATATATATATATCAATATATATATATTTCTTTGCGCAACCCATTTCACTTAATTAAGTATACTTTAATTTGGGAATTTTTCGTGAAACTTCGCGAGGCCATATCTTGGTCATACGGACTCCGATTTTCGAAAACTCGGACTCTATTTCGCGTATTTTTCCGAGACGAACGCAATGGCATAGCCCGTTTCCCTTAATTCAGATTTTACAGTTTAATTCTGCCTCCATTTATGTTATAACAGGTTATTGAAAATACGGGTTGTTACATTCTCCCCACCTTTTAGGATTTCGTCCCCGAAATCTCCAAGTTAGGAAGAACATATCCTACCATCCATCATCCATCTACTCAAAACATCATCCACAAGCAATCATTGTCCTTAGATGATTTCTAATGCTATATGAATATATGCAAAACGTGTGTGTACATGTTCCTTAGCTAATGCTAATGATCAGGCCTGAATAATCTTTCTAATGCAAAATATGTATAGTGCCATGAATCCAACATGTATGCAAATAGTCCTAGTCATATAGATACTATATGCGTGCACAATCATTCATTCATATGCAACAACCGCATGATAACACATTCGATTTCATCCATAAACAAGTATAAATACTCGTGCATATGCAATATGAAATGTGACCGAGTCGAGCTAGTATCTAATATGTATTCGCGCATCCACTTGCAACCACTTGTAACCATTTGCAACCATATCAATCATAACAAGTTTCAAATACATGTTTACATCCATAGGGTTCTACCTAGGATTACCTGAAACAGGGTCGAGAAGATAAACAAAACAAACTCCGTACGGGGTTTGTAACAGAGACAGGACCGAGAGGATATCCATAAAAGATAGCCTACAAGCAAGCTCAACAGAAAAAAACAGGGATCGAGGATATATTCCCAAAAGAGATATCATGCACGTATTTAGTCTTCAGTCTCCTGAGTCGCATTACCTTGAGCTTAGTTCCATCGTGCCTTGACCGCCCCTTTTACTTCACGATTTCGCAGCTTCTTATTTCCTGTTTCCATAACATGAGTTGGAACTCATTTCCTCGTCGCCTCTCGTTCCACTTGCACTTATTCTCCTTCTAGAATACTTGGCGCAAACAGGACTGCGTACACATTATTCCATGCGAGCCCTCAAAATTCACTAGTGAATCCTGGACCTTGTACCATAGGGTATTCCACGTAGAAAAAACTTTCTCTTGAAAGTAAACAAGTTACCGTGCGCACTTACCAGGGTAATTCCCATAACCCATACATAATCGAAATAAACCATCCGTCTTATCGGCGAACACCACTCGACCGGGCTTCAAATTTCCAATAAAGGTACCAAGGGATTCTAGGTAACTAATCATGACCGAACCCAAAAGGTTCCACGAGACTTCGAGGGTATTACCAAGGCTAGTCAAGAGTCTAACTACCCTCCTATCAAAACCGAGAGTGGCACCCCTTACTGGATAACCACTTCATCCCTAGAATCCATCCATAACCGAGGCATGTCATTCTCAAATCCAAAACAAGTCATGAATAAATGGATCGATTCTCCACAGGACTTGAGACAAAAATGGGATTCTCTATTACGCTAGTACTTAAGGTGCAGAGACTCAACTATCGAAGCGGACTTAAAAGATGCGGTGATCAAAACAAAGTCCCGACAGGATGATAGAGAAGAAAAGCTAAACCTTTAACAAGATCGTTACCCTCCTTCTGAGGTACCCTAGAAATGAGAGCATACTATTGCCCTCCGAATGATCTTGTCCCTGTTCCATGATACTTAACTATCCGTCCCGTTTCACCATGTCAAAGGTACTCTCTCGTCATGGGTTTCATTGTTCATCTTTCTCCCTCCTTTTAGGACTCAGCCATACCAACATGTTGCTTATCCCTGAGCTCGTATCCTTTATCCTTGTTCTTACTATCCTTTCATGCATAACTCTGCAACGGTCTCTCGAGAACCACCTCCATCGTACGGGGAACACTTACGCAGCTAGAAAGACTAGTCGCAGTCAAAACCACTGTGACTACAGATGGAGGAAAGAAAGGAAAAGAGATTCAATCAAGGAAACAAGGATAATGCTAATGGCCTTTGGGGAATAGCCTTTTTCTTTTTAAAAGAAAATTTTCTTGAAAAATGCTTCTTTGTAAACGGTTTTTCAAATAATTTTCAGAAGGTCTTTAAAAACTTTTGCCCAGTCTAGTAACCTTCTGCTCTGATACCAAATGTAACACCCCGCCTCCGCTAGGGTCACTCGCAAAGGAATGCACTAGCTTTAGAGGGGCATTATTGGTAAACATGCACAGAAATATCACAAGACAGAACATATAAAATAGCGGAAGTAAAATCGAACTTTCATAACATGAATAAATAAGGTCTAAAGCCTTTTACATCAGAGTACATCAAAACCTGTCTTGCAATAGTAAAGAAGCATAAAGACTTTTTCATAAATTATTCCCCAAGTAAAAACAGTAAAGTAGCCATAGCCAAGAAAAGTCCAAGCCATCCATGATGACCTTCAAGCAGAAGAAGTCCGAACTAAACAGCATTGTTTCCTCCCTGTAACCTGGGGGGGGGGGAACGGAAGAAAAGAGGCGAAACAAAACGGGTCAGTCAAAAAGACTGAGTAAGCCCTATCTACTATTAGTATAAAAACTAGTAAAGCTAACTGTCATGAGAAACTGAGATGAACATAAGCATGACAACAAGATAGATAAGCTAAATCAAAATAACAGGATGAACTATTGAACTTAGATAAACTAAGGTATCACGATAAACTACGGTATCATGATAAATCAAAGTATCCCATCGTCAGATTTCTATCAAGTATACTATCCCAAGGTATCTACCCCGTCTAACATCCCACGGCATCTGTTTCGTATATTCTTCCTGGTTCTAACATGTATATTTGCTCTGCACCTCTCGTACTAGTATCCCAACCCGCGTCATGTGTTAACCATGAATGTCCCTTGCCCAATGTCATGTAATGGTCCATGTCAACCTAATATATCGCATATATAGGTTACTCAAATCATATGTTTCTTTCCATGTATATAAGTTCAGTCCTTTGTCGTACCTCGTACGGGCTTCCTCATGTCGTATTATCCTTGAAATCGTTTGGACTGTCACCCTTGTTCTAGCTAGGCTCTTCCATATGAATCATCGTTTGAACTACTAGGACTTACGCCACCTAGCACCACTAGGGATTACGCTTACTTATTGCACGCTTTCGTATTTCGGTTTGGGTTAAACCACCTAGGCCACTAGGGATTACGCTAACCCTCAACCGCGCCCTTTTTCCCACGCATTCATCGTGAATCGTTTTTCTATAACTGTATGCACATGTATCACATCGTGCCATCCGAGTCCTGTCACAGGGCAAAACAAGAAATACAGGATTCGGTCGGGAGCTTTAGATTTATCTGCCGATGCAGATACTAAGGTCTGCTTTTCTACACGTGGCTATGGTCCCACGAGACCCCTCCCTCAACTAGTGAAAGGCAACACAAGAGAAAATCTTGCATGAGAACTACACTCCGGCCAGCCCACATCCTACGGCCTACCTCACCCATAATTAGATAGCAATTATGGTCTGTTGGGTGTTCCCTGCCTTTCCGTACGTACACGCTTGACTCAAGATGGTAGATGATCGACGAACTTGCTATCTCGGGCACCTTATGTATTCGTCGACTCACTGCTATCCAACCCAGTCTTTAGGTCGCTCGCATAGCAACCAAGGCATATTCTTGGTTCTTCTACCGCAGACCTCAACCTCTCGTGAGCCTAGTATATTGACCTGGTAGCTCACAGAGGGATCCCAAGAATATCCTCACGTTCCCCGAAGCCGCTGCTTCGTTACCCAGTTCGTTGGAGCCTTTATCTAAATCAGATAGCCTGCTCCTACACGCATACTTAAACGTTGACCTAACGTATCGGGTTACTAATCTATCTAAGAAATGGTCCAAATTTCCTTGACTAAGAATTATTACTTAGTTTCCCTTAACTAAGGTTTACCACTTAGCCTTATTTCCATAATCCTTGTTAACTATGGTTATTTACCTAATCCTCCGAATTAGGGTTTATCTAATGGGTTAAGTGTCACTTAAGTTCATAACTTAGCCCGTCTACAAACCATGTCAAAATTGGCTAAGTATCCAAGTCCAAGACTTAACCCTACAAACCATGTGTCAAGTTGGCTAAGTATATTAAGCAATCCATAACTTAACCTCGTCTAATTATCATTTTAGATTGGTTAATTATATAAATTAACTTGACCTTGTCAAACTACCGAGTTAAATCGGTCAAGCGTATTCAAGTGATTCGTGACTTAGCCTTATCATGTTTTCACGTTAGATTGGTTAAGTATAGGTCACTTAACCACATCAAACTAACGAGTTGGATTAGTTAAGTGTAAATTAACTTAACCCCGTCCAATTACCATATTTAGATTAGTTAGGTCTGAGTTGACTTAACCCCATCCATTAACTGTATTAAACGGTTAAGTGTTACTAAGAAAATTTACTTAACCTTATCAAGTTATCGTGTTGGATTGATTAAGTGTTGGTTAACTTAATCCCGTCCCCTCGTCGTATAAAAATGGTCAAGTGTCGTTAGGCAAATCAAGTTACTTAACCTACCCAACCCTGTCATGTTTTGTTAAGTATCATTAGCCTAATCAAATTACTTAACCCATTTGTCCATGTCATATTTGGTTAAGCCTCATTAATCAAATTAACTTAACCCTATTATGTGGCATTAATTATTTAATGCACCCCAACCTCTCACATTAGACTTTGTTGTGGTTACTAGTTAAGCCGGGCGGGTCCGGGTAGATTTACACCACAACTTGGTCTAACCTCGGGTTCAAGCACAACATGACCAACTTCTCACATTGAGTCCTATTGTTTGCAACTACTAGTTAGGCCGGTCGGTTCCGGGTAGTTTTACGTTGCAAACTCAACCCAACCTCGAGTTGGCCACTTTCATGTTTAGTCTAGTGTCATGTTCATAGTCAAGTTTTCAAGCAATTGGGTAGACCTAACTTAATAGGTAAATTCCCAATGGGTAGACCTAACTTAATAGGTAAATTCCCAAGCTTATGTTTTTATGCATACTTACATGTCAACTTCCATGTTACATTTCAAGTTATGTTTTCAAGTATAAACACATGTCATATTTAACGTTACATGTTGTCATGTTTATACCCATTTACCCAAATCATATTCATGTCATTATGTTTCCCCATAATGTGACCCCAACGCTTTTTAAACTCGCATATACGTTTGCAACAACGTGATGGATTAAAAGAAGAGACTTGGCAAAGGCATGACAAAAATGGATATTAAGCCACAAGTTAATCATGGTGGAAAATGAGGCACACATGTGTTCATTAACTTGCATGTTACATTCCTACACCTCAAAAACATGCATAAACCCAAACTTGGCACATAAACGAATCATGGTGACAAAAGACAAGGAATGATGACTAGTAACTCGCAAATATCATCATATAAGGGTTATGACTTCATATGCAAGTTGACATAATGATTATGAAGGTTTTCATGTTGCATAGTGCAACATTTCAACATAAAGGTTGTGGCTTTTAGCTCATAAGATCAAGATAATGACTTCATAAACTTGCATAACATGATAGCATGCATCATTCTCAATGATCAAACCCAAACTTTCAACATGAACTTTTAACTTCATAGTTAATACCTAAGAGTAGGGAAGGGCTTACCTTGCTATGAAGGCCTAAATCGATTAAACCAAAGCTTATGATGAAGCCTATGCATGCCATCACCTAAAAACCCAAAGATGGATGCACCAAATCACTAAAAACACCATCTTTATGAACAAAGATCATAGCTTTTGCCTTGAAATCAACTTGAGAAGCTCTCATACTAACATAGGGACTCTCTAACACTCTCATGATCATGAAACCTCTCATAGAAATGAAGTGGAGGCTAGGATAGTTGAGTGGAGGCCATGAGAGTAGAAATTTGGCCATAGTTTAGTTACATGAGTGAATAATGAGGGTTTAGGGGGGTTTAGGGTCTTATTTATAGATTAGGCAAGTGTTTTAGGCCATAGGATTAAACTTAGATTCAATCCAAGCCATCAAAGCATGTCTTGGGGAAGAAGTCAAGTGTAGGAACCATCTAGGGCCTTTAGATTAAAGATGAACCATGAGAACCATCCAAATGCAAAATCTGCATTTGAGCGAATCGGCCCACGGGTTGACAGGCAAACACCCTGGATTAACCCCTAGTCGACCCAGCAGGCTCGGGTCGACCTCAAAAATTGGCCGGTTCGGTTATTCCCCTCTCCCAATTCGCTGTTTTGAACATTTTTGCATATTTATTTATTAAATTTTCAATTATATATATATATATATATATATCAATATATATATATTTCTTTGCGCAACCCATTTCACTTAATTAAGTATACTTTAATTTGGGAATTTTTCGTGAAACTTCGCGAGGCCATATCTTGGTCATACGGACTCCGATTTTCGAAAACTCGGACTCTATTTCGCGTATTTTTCCGAGACGAACGCAATGGCATAGCCCGTTTCCCTTAATTCAGATTTTACAGTTTAATTCTGCCTCCATTTATGTTATAACAGGTTATTGAAAATACGGGTTGTTACATATTTGGTTAACAAATATTGTTAAAGAAATGAAGAAGTGGTTTAATTAGTGAAATATTAATTAAAAGGCCCAGTGACTGTTTGATGCTTTGAATGGATGTTTGTTTTTCTTTGATATCTAAATAACCGACAATCGAAGTATTTGCCAATATCGTTGTCAATATGGAGAGATCGGTTGGATTATTATCCAAGAACCACTCCATATTGGAAGTAGCATTGCGAATCAGACTATATAAAGATAATCGAAGACGGAGTAAAGTGCAAGGGCTTTTTCTGTTATCCTAGGTAGAAATTGCCTAAGATGGGTTAATGGAAATTGTGCCTTCGGTTTCGTTCAATCCCAGAACGAACGTGTATGGACGAGTGTCTAACAGAGTATTTCCAATGATCGCATATGTTAGTCTGTATAAATATATATGGTGGCAGGGAATTTGTTCTCTTAGCATAATATCTAGAATATATTTATGCAAATCAATTAGTGATTAACGAATTTGACAATGTGGCATTCAAAGTGATTGTGTTATCAATGAATAGTAAGTAAGCGTAGCCTCAGGCCTCAACAACCAGGAAATGACAAAAATCGGGCAGGCAGCATGGCTAAGTGGGTAGCTCCCAATTAGGGTGTATTATCACCTATCTAGAGAAATTCATTTCATTCTTTATTCTATTCGATCTTGTCCCATTCGGGAAAACGGTTGCTGCTTGGTGATATACATTCGATACACTCAAGCGAAATGAGTGGTCGTTCATGTGTGGCCGGGTTACAAGATGTTCTTGTTGACCCCAGTGTATTCTCCTCTAGAGATACACTATCGGAAGGTGGTTCCATACCTTGTCATAGCTGGAAATTCATTACCCAATAAGTGCTCGCGATTTTGATTGTATATTATATATATGTGGAATGTGAGATGAAAGCATTCCACTAGATTTATATTTATTTGATGTAGACACTATTATAATATTAAAAGAGTTTTGATATAAAGATTATCGTTTTCTTTAAAAAGGATTTTGAAAGTTGAATCAAGTGTTTTGAATTCTCATAAGGGAAAAACCCGTTCCGTGTTATACGACGTGGTCTTATGAGATATCGTTTATTTTCTTAAACTGTTTTAAATTGTTTTCTCATACCAATCCCATGACTGACCCAGAGTTTATTTTGTTTTGTTTTACCTAAACTCTTGGGTGCCTAAATTTGTACGGGCAGTCAAGTAGTTCAGGATTTTACAAATCTATCTAAAGGAGCTTGGAGCAGGAGGCTTCAATGTTAGATATATAATATTTTTATTTCCTCTGTGTTGTAAGTGTGTACTCTGATAATTGTATGTTATACAGTTAAAATTTTGTATTTCAAAAGTTATGATATATTATATTTTGTTCCGCTACGATGTGAGATTATGCGTTGTTATTTCTGTTCTTTTTCTACCTTTTTCTTCTAAAAAATGATCCGTATTTCTACGATATTTGGGTTGGACGTGTGATTCATGTAGTCAACTCAGATAGTACGGATTTGCGGTTCGTTATAGTGGTATCAGAGCTTAGGTTGAGCGAATACCTAGGCTTTGGTGGAGTTGTGCTCAATAGAGACATGGTCAGTAATACCCTAGAATGAGTTGAGTGTATATACATGAGTGCGCGTATTTGTTAGTTGATATAAAAATTGTTTCATATTGTGTCAGCTTGTCTGTTGAGTGGTTTATGAATTCTGTTCGAATCGTGGGACGCCACGAAGTCGATGGGGATTTCTAAACACTTGAACAAAAAATACAACATAATATGGTTTTAAAGTGGGTAAATGCAATCATTTTACCCAAAATTCTATTTTGATATAGAAAGAATAATTTTTTGAAATTATTATGATATATGGATGTGTTGGTTGTTGTATTATAATCCACTGAAATTATAAAATTGGAATGGTTATCTATAACGAAATAGAATTTGTATATAAATGAAATATACAAATTGGATGAATTAAAATTTAATTCAAACCAGAATTTGGAATTTAAATCTTGGGTGTTTGAAAAATATATTTTTATGAAGTATACTAAAATAATATAGCTTTGTTTTGGAAAGGATTTGAATAAATACCATTTTTGAATGGATTTTGTAAGTGATAAAGCACCGAACTCACTTCAATGGCTAGAAAATAATTTTGATAATGACTGCATCATCATCATTGTTCATTTTCGAGTTTCTAAGTGATGGATTGCTACCTTAGAAAAGTTTTAGATGGTAACTGGTTTGAAATAAAACAAGTTGATTTGGAAAATTCAAATGTTTGAATTTGAAATGGAAATAAATATATGTATATATTTATGTTATTTCAAAATGGATTTGAAATAGAAACCCAGGGATTTGAATTATGGAATTTAAAATTTAACTTAAGCAAGTTAAATGGATTGAAGTGAATAGATTGATCAGAATCAATTTGAACGGAATATGAATTCATTGTAAATCATTCAGATAAAATGAATATAGGCATATATGATATTCAATATGAATGAAAAACAAAAGTTTTGGTGGAATTAAAATTTGTTGTAATTTGAAGAGTTTAGTTTCAACATAATTGATTTTTTGAAAAGTTTACGGGTTTGTAGCATTTTTTCTACCTTAGTATTTCGGAGACGAAATTCTTTTTAGGAGGAAAGAACGCGACGACCCAGATTTATGGTCAACTAATTTTAAATAATTAATATCGTTTTAAATATTGAGTTGATAATAAATGAATTTTTACATTTAAGTTATCAATATAAAAATCAATTTCGATTTAAAGTCGAATATATTAAATTATCATAGTACGAAATATAATTGAAATAAAAATTTAAAATGAATCAAAATAGTTCAAATAATCAATACAAAATTCTATTTTTATTAGAATAATAATATTAATTTATTTTTGAGGAATTAATTGTTTTGAATTTAAGTTATATCAGTTTAAATTAATATCTTCTCCAGATGGTCAAATAAGGCTTTGAAACCAGTCTCAGTGTGTTCAGAATAGTGGTTTAACCCTAGGATGACCTGTTGTTGTGTTCAAATAGGAGTTCGAAATCAGTACGATAATTTAATTAATTAAATCGTATCAGTTAAGTTGAAAACTAAAATAAACAAATAAAAAAGGGGTTTCCTTCTCCCCTAAGTAAATTAATATACAGTACAACGTTAAATCAGACAGACCAAATTTCTTAACGCCTAAGTAACCATCCTTTATAAAATCACGAGCAAATCCCATGTTCTTCCATTTTCTCTCCTTAGACAAACAATCTGTTGGCCTTAAAATCAAAAATGGGTTATGCCCTATTTTATTTCCTCACAAATCAAAAAGGACACCAAAACTTCAAATAAAATAAAAATGGAAGCCTCTGTTTTATTTAAAAGAACACGTCTGAAAATAAAGCCTCCATATTATCTTCGTCCTTTCGAATCGGCACTCAAAAAAATCCGATAAATCGATTTGATCCGCTAAATAGCGATGAAGAACCTGAAGCTCGAACACGTCTGAACGCTCACAGTGGAGCAGAAAGAAAGCGAAAATCGAAAGGGGTGTCTTGATGAAAACCTCAAGTTCCTGGAGTTCGACGGTCCCGCGTCTCGCGTTTTAGGGAAGATGAGGGAAGAGTTCAAATGCTGATTTGGGGGTATCGAGTCTATAGATTTTGGGAAAAACATGAGGCGCAATGAACTGTAGGTTGGAAGACAGAGGTCGCGAATACTGTAGCAGTAGTTTAGGGTTGTTTCACGCGATGGAAAGGTGAAGGTCAGGTATGAGGTGATGGCGCTGCAAGGCTGAAGAGGTTCGATGTTGATTGTCATTGTTGTTACTGTGTCAAAGTCGATATTATGAGAGGAGCGACATGGGGATAAGGGGTTGAAATCGCAAGGGATTCAACAACGTTCTGTGTAATTTTGGGAGGAGCTACTGTCGAGGCCTGTAAGTAGTGGATTTTGGAGGAAATAAGGCTGGTATTTTTGGCAAATATTGTTCTATAGTGTAGGTTGATGAGCTGATGATGGAAACTGGACACTGGAAGATGGAGTTCGAAGTTGGTTTGTAGTGAATGTTTGGGGAGGCTGGGTCTGCATTGATTATAAATGCAGGAAAGGGGCTTTCGCTTGAGGAAGGATGTTAAACAGTGACTATGGCGTATTGGATGAATTATTGAAGTGGTGATTGAGGTAGAGTGTTGGTCTGATAATGACAGTGTGTATGGGTTATTGAAAAAAAAAGATGGCAGATTGTCGATGTGTTGTTTGCTGAAATGCCGAAATGGGATGGAGCAGTTTTTAGGGCCGATTCCAGTAGACGCGGATCAGTGATTTTGAGAGTATGCTCCATCGACAGGTCGAGGGTAGCAAGGTATTTTTTTCTCATAATTTAAAGTTCAGAGAACTAATTTATTGATAATTCGTAGTTAATTTAAATAAATAGTCGTATAATCATTAAATAAATAATCATAGGTAATGGATTCATAGCCAAGACAGTATGGGATTTTAAATGGATATTCGGCTGATAAAACCACGGTGAGTAAATCTCACTCATAATTTTTATTTAGAATTATTTTATTCATTTAAATAATTGTTCGTTGGTTAGTTTGCATGCACTGAAATATTTTTATGGCTATTAAATATATATTAGTTATTTAGGATTGGTGTTTGTGGTTATTATATATATATATATTGGTGGTTGGATTCCCGCAGTATCATTAGCGGATGACCCTATGTGCCCCACGCTATGATAGTGGATGACTTTCTATACCGCGATATCCTGTCTCGAAGCAGGATAAGTATTATTTATGTTGGCTAACATTTGTGCATGCAGGAAAAAAGGTTGGAGGGATCCAACTGGATTCCTCAAAAGTATTATTATTTGTTTGTTTTATATATATTATCACATATGATGTGTTAGAAAACCTGTGATTGATGACTGAGTGTTTTGGGGTGTTTAAATATCACTGTGGCATGAATATTGATTTATAAAAATATCGTAAAAAGATATTTTGAGATTTAAAAGGGAAATCTATTTTTCTAAAAATAGAATTCAAATTTCGAATGGACTAGAAATATTAACTTGTTTTGAATAAAAAAATAAGTATTGTATTCATAAATGATGTTTATAAATTAAATAATACAGGAAATTGAAGTGATGACTTTATAAACGATGTTTATAAATTAAATAACGCAGGAAATTGAAGTAAATTTATAAATGGTGTTTATAAATAAAATGGAATGATGTTCATTGGATAATGCAAAGAATTAAAGTGAATTTAAAACAGTGTTTATAATTTAAATGAATAAAAATATCATTTGGATAATTTAAATATTTAAATTTAAAAATGAATTTAAATTGAGGATTGGGAATCATGTTAATAAGGAATGTGGAAATTATTCCAATGGTTGGAATAAAAATTGAATTAAAATAAATCCGTATGGATTATGATTTGAATTCGATTAGATCGAATTTATTTAAAGAAAATATTTCTAGAATAATTATTAGGATGTACTAAATAGAAGTTAAAATTAAAATATGAAAATAAATTCTATATTTATATAGATAAGTTGTAATAAATAGAATATTCCAAAATAAGATTTTGGTTTTAAATAGATATCGAAATGGAACTTGTTTGAATTTATAAAACAAGTAAATTTATAAATCATGTTTATAAATATAGCGAATTAATTATCAGAAGATAATTTGTAATTTTAAATTCAAGTTTTGAGTTTAAAAATAGAAAGTTGAATCATTTTCGAAAAGGGGACGACGGTTTTTATTCCAGAATTCGGAATATAAAAAGGAATGGAGTTTCAAAGAGAAATTTGAAATGGAAACTTGTTTAATATATAAAACAAGGAAGTTAAATTTATAAACAACGTTTAAAGATTAAGTGAGATAATTATCATTTGGATAATTTTAATATTTAAATTCAAATATGAATTTAAAAGTGGATTGGGAAACGATTTGAAATAGAACGATACATTTTATTCCAAAATTCGGAATATAAACTGAAGTGGGAAAAATCCAACAGATTTATAATTAGAATTCGATTATGTCGAATTTTATAAATAAATTTATTTATAAAGAGAATTGGAATTTAATATAGCAAATGGAGTATGAATAAATTTATAATCGAGTAAATGAAAAATTGATGATTATAAATAATCAGAATTTTAAGTTGAATTGGGAAAATTAGTTTAATATATATTAAAATATATTAGAATGGAGTTGGAATATATATATATATATATAAACGACGTTTAAAACGTTCAAATATTAAATATAATTAAAACGAACTCGCTGTGGCGCGGCAGTTCGTAAATTGGCGTTTCAAACTTCAATTGAGTATATCGAACTCAATTTAAGTCGGAATTCTTTAAAATAAGAATCGTCAGGACCGATTTGATAATCGTTTTCTAATGGAAGAGAAAAATCTAGATTTCGTCGAATAGATTTTATGTTATGTCAAAATCAAATTTTCAGAAAAACAGCGCCGTAACCATTATAAAACCATAACGGTTTATTTAAATAAATAAAAGGATTTTAATAAAATAAAACTTGAATTTCCATTAGAAAAATCCAGACTTGAGTTATACAATAAATATGAACTCAAGTAGAGTAAGTGAACTGATTTTTGAAATAAAAATCAGATTTTTAATTATTGAATAGAATTAACTAATTTGAAGAATAATTATTTAATCGAGTTTTGAATCGAAATTGAGCGTTGGATAAGTGAATGGGGTTTATGATTTTATATTCGAAATAAAAAAAGAATCTTGAATTGAAAATGGAATTCAATTTGTTTATAAAAAATTTAATATTTATTTGAACATGTTATGTTCAAACAAAGAAGTAAATAGACAAACTAGCTAATTAGAAAATAAATTAGCGAATTGGGTTAAGACGAATGGAGTGAGTTAAAACCAAATGGGAGCATTTGGATATGTGTTAACCAGGTTTGGAATGAAGTATGTGAAGAGATATAAATTGAAATGCCCAACCAAAAGGTACATATTTAATTTAATATGAGATTTTATGCGCCGAATCGGCAAGCCATTTGGCTTTTTGATTTTGTTTTTGAGTGGAAAAGGCCCAGATAGGCATTTCGTAGTTGCACAGAGTGACCCATACAAAGGAGGTTATGGCGAAATTTTCTGAAAATTTAAGGAGTTAGAATATTTTAAGAAGATTTGATAATTAGAAATCGATATATATATATAGAATTCGATAATGAAACTAAATTAAAATAGAGTGTCATAAACAAAAAGGAAATCAATAAATTTAATCTGATAAAAATAGAAAGAGAAACGTATACATGTTTAAAAGATATGGATAATTGGTTTAATATGATGTTGATTATTCGGGGTAAGTGGTTTTGTCTATTTTGAAGTTAAGGAGGTTTTCAGTCATGGTCTGAGAGGTAGTTATACCCCAACTTGATTAATTTCATTTTTAACCGATAGATAACAAGATTCAGTCTCGAAGAATCAATGTTTGAATAAGAGTTAGTTAATGTAACGTCCCGCATTTTTGTCGGTTCGTATTTGAATATTTAAATCAGTTTAAATATTGAATTCTGAATATAAGTGGATTTATATTTTAATTAAAACGAAGTTGAACGTATAAAAATATATATTAATTATAATCGAACTCACAACGATGCTGAAGTTCATAATTTAACGTTCTGAACTTCAACTGAGGGTACCAGACTCGTTTTGAATCGGATTTCTGCGAAACAAGAAACGTTGGAATCTGTTTAACGATATCTTTCTAATGGAAGTGAAAAATCGAGATTCCGGTTTATATATTGCAAAATATGTCCAAATCAAATATTCAAAAAGTCGCCGTAGAATCGTATATCGACCGTAACGGTTATTTGAATATAACTTGATATCGGTTGCAAATCAGGACAAGGTTCTTTTGAGGCGCAGCGATAATTTAATTTTTAGAATTTTACTGTAATTTTTAATTAATTAAATATGCAACTTTTTATTTGGAGTATTGTGCACCCCGTATCGATATTTCAGGATTTCACAATATGAGTCCATCTACCGGTATTATTATATTTTTGGGATTGTGACACCTCGCTGGACACGACCGTATCTTTATTTCTGTTCTCAACAACTCGTATGCAGTAGTTTGATTTAATTACTTCATGTGAAAATTTAGCAAAATAAAATATGAAAATACCCTTACCTTAGCGATGAGGCAACCGACCATTCCCTATAGCCTATCCTAACCTCTACAGCCAACGTTGGAAATATAATCTACCCTAAGGAATAGCTGCGGTATGGCACACCATAAGTGAATTAAATGAAACAGACAACCTACCCTAAATTTAGCTGAAGCTAAAAGCACATGATAAGTTAACGCAACCATTCTCCTACCTTGGAAATAACAGTATCTACCCTAAGCCTATTGCTTAATTTCCAAGCATTCAAAGTGTATAAATACACAGCCGGTTTTGTTTACTTTTGGGGTTCATGAACTCATCTTCGCAAAGCTTTTAAATGGCCAAACAAAATCAAAACAAAACGCATGCAATTAAAGATCTTGAGCCTGGAAATCATGAAAAGAAAGAAAGGAAAATGGGACCAAAGAAATGGTTATGAGGAGCAGTACTGTAGCGGGATTTTTGGAGAAGACTACTATCAAGCGTCTGAGGTAAAGGAGTGTGTGCCAGGAAGCTTGTGCAGAAATGTTTAAGGGGTAGCGAGCTCGCATGGAAGGAACAGAAAACGTGAGGAGGGGTAGATGACATCGTGGAACTGTTTGGAGGGGGGCAGATTGTGTGAAGTCATGATGGTGCAAGTTGTTCTGAAGTCGCAATCTTAAAGGGGGTGCTGAGCTTCAAACTAGGGATGATGTTTATGGCGCAGCATGTATTGGTGGGTTTGTTTTCATTAATATAGAGTATGTGGGTATTAAATAACGTAAAAAGAAGAAGATGAACACTGTTGTTTCCGGATCTGAGTCCCCACACATGGAGGATGGACTGATTTTGGGTCCAGCTCAGTAAAACAAAAGGAGAAACATGCGGGAGAAGAGGGATGAATGGTTTGAATACAAGGTTTCCATGACAAATGAGGTGGAGAGTTTGCTCACGTGAGCAATAAAAGGAAAATGCATGGATGTTGGAAATGAAGCCCATGCGTGTACAACAATGGGAAGTGCGGAACACTTTTGTTTAGGTGCACGCCTCGATCTGTACAAGCAAGGATTCGGTGGAGAAAAAGGGTAAACAAGGTGGTGGAAACTCAGTGGTGAACACGTGAGCATTTGCATGGAAAAATAGCGGGGTAGTTCGGGATCTCGTTTGATGAGAAGGCGGGTTCAGGATTTGTTTGGCTACGTATGATGACCGAAAAGGATTTAACAACAACTTGTTTGTTGCCAAGTGGTAAAAGCCCACGGTGATAAGAAGTTGATGCAAACCGGTGCTGATAAGTTGGAGTGGATGTAAATGGTTGGAGCTAGCATAACTTGGAGTTGTGTTTTCGAACATGATTTGAATGGAGATCGAAATGGTGGCGAAGTATTGCAGAATAAAACGTCTGCTCAGATCTATCGACCGACGCAAATCGTTATTTAAACGGTTAACGCGCAAAGGTGAGTAAAATCACTAACTCTGATATTTTTTTATAATTATATTTTAATGTTGTTTGAATGCTGTGTGATGGTCGATTAGGTAGATTACAAGTAATTTGGTTGAATAGTATATACCGTTACATATGTACACATCATCGGTTGGACACTGATTCCATCGATTAGAATACCCCCTAGTATAGAGTTAGTGTAAATTGTGTTGACTGACATCTGTGGATGCAGAAACCGGTTGGAGGAATTCGACCGGATTCCTTGATATTTATATGTACTGTTTGTTTTGTATGAACCCAAATTATATTTAAAACCCCATGTGAATATTGATGTTGAACGGATTTTCAACATCTGTTTCGATAAATCAATAAACGATATCAATTTAGAAAGTGACACCAGTTGACCGTAAAACCATCGTTTTGTTAAGGATTTGATTGGCCGCCAGGCAAATCAACGAAGATAATTATAAAAATTATATTTTTTTAATTAAAGTAAAGTTCTAAAATTATAATAGAAGTTCTATTATAAACCGGTATTTTAGAGTTCGTTTTTATAAAATAAATAAAAACGATTGGTGATATTTAAATAAGTTTATGAAGCAGAAATTATCCGACAATTAAATATTTGGATAACTATGTTTAAGACAAACAATTTAGAAATATTATTAGATTAATTATATTAATCTAATGTTGAGATGTAATTAAAATCAGTTAAAGAATCTATTGATGAAATGAAGTTGATTTAATCAACTGTTATTTGGGGAAAATGATTATTAGATTAATTGGTCTTAAATTATTCTAATGAAACATCTTAGAAATAAATTAATCAAAGTATATGAGATTTGATTACTTTTTAGTTAAGAAGTTATAAGTAGAACCGTGGAATGGAAAAGCGAAGAGTAATTGTTTCAAAATATAAATAATCATAAACACCAGAGCTTTCAAAGTAAGGATATGGTGTTACAAAACCATAGTTAAAAATAAAAATGAAAATATGATCTGATAGGTGTTATAAGTAATAAGGGATTAGAGTACAGACTTGTATCAGTTCTAAGGTAAGAACGTTGTCGATCAAGGTCTGAGAGGTAAATAGAATACCCCAACTTGAACGACTTCACTATTATCGAGGAACGATAACAGTTTGTAACGGAAAGAGAGGTCAAAATGTGTATAAAAGGAATACGGCAGCGTATTGCCAGTCTTAGAATTATAGCGATAAAATAACGTTGTTGATAAGATAAGTGTGACTGTTATGTCAAGATTAGTTATAACAAAGAATATTACAACGTATGACAAGTTGAACTATATAAATAAAATAACGCTGTTGATAAGGTAAGAGTGACTGTAATGTTGAGATTAGTTATAAGGAGAATATTACAGCGTATGACAAGTTTAGAACTATAGCGACAAATTAACTACTGTTGATTAGACTTAAGCGTGACTTTTATATATAGCAGCACTTCCTAGGAAATGAAGCAGTTTAATTGAAATCCACTTATTCGAAAGTGAGAAATAACAATGTCGTAAGAAAAATATAAGAATCAGTTTCAGAAAGAGAAATTGGAGAATCGTGTTAGAAAACAATGACAGCATTTCGATGTTCGAAATGTGATTAGAATTTAAACCATTAGGATTTGGAACTAGAATTCGACGATGTCGAAAGTATTAAAAATAAACTATTTTTAGGGATTATAATCTGATAGAATAATGAACATTTAGTTTTAAACAAATAAATGTTGATGGGATAGAAATCAGTATTTAGTTATAAACTTGATATCGATTTGATAAGAAGTTGACTTAGAGACAGAGTTTATAAAGTGGAATAGGAGTGAAAAGTATAAAAGAGATTTCGGTAAACAAGATAAGGGAGATTATTACGTGAATAAAGATTTACATGATCAAGGTGTTTAGATTTCTATAAGAAGGCATAGTGTTCCCATTTCAAAGGGAATAATGTTTTAAAAGTGAACATGGGGCTGATTAAAAGGTTAAAAGGAAATTGGAAATATTTTCCAATATAAATAGGGTAGATTATCCAAGTATAGAAATAAAGAATGTGAAAATAATGGATCGAACGTTGATAACGTATATTTTCTGGAATATGAAAGAATAAGGGTTTTATAATAACTGGAAATGTTTTCCAAGAGTGTAAAAGGGTAAATCGGGAGTATAGTAATATCCGGTAAGATATGGGAATTCGAATAATAAAAATGAATGTCGAATAAAAAGTGCCCGTGGTTGTGTGACGTTAGTTATACATTAGAATGGATGTTGTTTTTACTTCGATAGTTAAATAACCGACTATCGAATTGTTTGACCATCGTTGTCAATAAGGAGAGACCGGTTGGATTTATTATCCGGAAACCACTCCGTATAGGCATACGCGCTATGAAATAGATATGCTGAAAATAATTGAAGACGGAGTTAAATGCAAGGGTCGTCCAGTTCCCGAATGGTACTTTCTGTTTGTCCAGTCCTAGGACAACTTATATGGATGAGTGTCTGACAGAGTATTTCAACGGTCATGCCGTTGATTTTACGAATATACCAAGTTGGTGGGGAGAAGGTTACTTCTCTTTATTCTACACCCAGTGTGCATTTGTGTAATTAATGTGTGATTAGATTTGACGATATGACATTCAAAGTGAATGGTGATCAGATGTTCTGAAGATAGACGTAGCCTCTAGCCTCACAACCAAGAAGTGACAGAAGTTGGGCTAGGCAACATGGCTAGTTGGGTCATCCCCAAGAAGGGTGTATTGTCACCGATCTAGAGAAAATTCATATTTATACTTCTTTTCGATTCTGTATCTTCGGATTGACGGTTGGATGGCCTACAACCGTGGTGGCAATATATTCGTGACACTCAAGCTAAATGAGTGAGCCGTCATGTGTGGTCGGGTTGCAAGACGTTCTTGTTGAACCCTGAGTGTATCCCCTCTAGAGTACACTATTCAGAAGGTGCTCCCATACCTTGTCTGTTGAAATCCAATCTCCAATAAGTGCCCTGCGGTTTATGATTTTATACTATATACATGTGGAACGTGAGATGCAAGCGTTCTGCTACTTGTATAATTATTTGTTTAGGCATTATCATAATATCACTGGTTTTGATATAAAAGTATTTTGGATTATAGTAAGGTAAAAACCGTCCATGTTTACGTGTGGGCTGGTCTTACTATTATCTTCTTGTTTGAAAAGGATTTTCAAAGTTAAACAGTATGGTTGGAATATACTCACACCAGTCCCATGACTGACCCAGAGTTTATTTTGTTGTTTTCCCTAAACTCTTGGGTGTCCAAATTTGTACGGGCAGTCAAGTGTTTCAGGTTTTTACAGATACATCTGGAGGAGCTCTAAGCAGGAAGCTTCACCACTAGTTATGTAGAAATTATTTCCGCTGTGATGTATATGAGTTATACCCTGATAATGGTATGTATATCCAGATTTGTATTTCAAGATCATGTTATATAATACAATTTTATTATTCCGCTGTGAGTTTTGTGTTTACTCTGATTTTGTTCAGTGATGCTCTTCTTCTTCTTCTTTTCTATTAGTTCTATCTTTTCTATCTCATCCTCTAAATTCTTCTATTAATGTTCCGGTATTTTCAATGCTCGAGAAATTGACAGTGTATTTATGTTGATTTTCTGGGTCGAAAATCCCAGACGTTACAGTTAAAGGCAATATTTTGGGTTGTTCGTAACGATGTTTTATACAACATTCATTTTAACCCAAGCAAGTGGAATTTTGGAAATATAATAACTAAATATTCCCTGAGTGTAGAAATGAACGATCGTGAAAGAGATAAATAATTGGAATGTCTCCAATTATAAATAGAATATATTTTCTAAGTATTGAAAATAAAAGAAGACGAGATATGTCAATGTTTTCCAAATAGCGTAAGAAGCCAACAATATTTTTGAAAATATCTGGTTAACAAATATCGGTAAAGAAATGAAGAAGTGATTTAAATAATGAAATATTAATTAAAAGGCCCAGTGATTGTTTGATGCTTTGAACGGATGTTTGTTTTTCTTCAATAGTTAAATTACCGACTATCGAAGTATTTTCCAATATCATTGTCAATATGGAGAGACCGGTTGGATTATTATCTGAGAACCACACCGTATTGGAAGTAGCGCTGCGAATCAGATTATATAAAGATAATCGAAGACGGATTAAAGTGTAAGGGCTTTTTCTGTTATCCTAGATAGAAATTTCCTAAGATGGGTTAATGGAAATTGTGCCTTCGGTTTCGTTCACTCCCCGAACGAACGTGTATGGACGAGTGTCTGACAGAGTATTTCCGATGATCGCATATGTTAGTTTGTATAAATATATATGGTTGCAGAGAATTTATTCTCTTAGCATAATATCCAGAATATATTTATGTAAATCAATTAGTGATTAACGGATTTGACAATGTGGCATTCAAAGTGATTGTGCTATCAATGAATAGTAAGCAAGCGTTGCCTCAGGCCTCAACAACGCGGAAATGACAAAAATCGGGCAGGCAACATGGCTAAATCGGTAGCTCCCAATTAGGGTGTATTATCACCTATCTAGAGAAATTCATTTCATTCTTTATTATATTCGATGTTGTCCCATTCGGGAAAACGGTTGCTGCTTGGTGATATACATTCGATACACTCAAGCGAAATGAGTGGTCAGTCATGTGTGGTCGGGTTACAAGATGTTCTTGTTGACCCCAGTGTATTCTCCTCTAGAGATACACTATCGGAAGGTGGGTCCATACCTTGTTATAGTTGGAAATTCATTATCCAATAAGTGCTCGCGGTTTTGATTGTATATATATATATTATATATGTGGAACGTGAGATGAAAGCGTTCCACTAGATTTCTATTTATTTGATGTAGACTCTATTATAATACCAAAAGAGTTTTGATATAAAGATTATCGTTTTCTTTCAAAAGGATTTTCAAAGTTGAATCAAGTGTTTTGGATTCTCATAAAGGAATAACCTGTTCCATGTTATATGGCGTGGTCTTATGAGATATCGTTTATTTTCTCAAACTGTTTTAAATTGTTTACTCATACCGGTCCCATGACTGACCTAGAGTTTATTTTGTTTTGTTTTACCTAAACTCTTGGGTGCCCAAATTTGTACGGGCAGTCAAGTAGTTCAGGATTTTATAGATCTATCTAAAGGTGTTTGGAGTAGGAGGCTTCATTGTTAGATATATAATATTTCTATTTCTTCTATATTGTAAGTGTATACTCTGATAATTGTATGTTATACAGTTAAAATTTTGTATTTCAAAAGTTATGATATATTATATTTTGTTCCGCTGAGATTTGAAATTCTGTGTTGTTATTTCTGTTCTTCTTCTACCTTTTTCCTAAAAAAATGATTCGTATTTCTATGATATTTGGGTTGGATGTGTGATGTATATAGTCAACTCAGATCATACGGATTTGCGGTTTGTTACACGTAGTTACAATAAATTTTCTTAGCCAATTAGGCATATCGATTCTCAAGAATATATTCATGATTAATTCAAGTTCCATAATTTCAATATTAGAGTAATTTCCCAATTCATACAAAATATCTAATGGAAATATATTTTATACAACAGTAATGTTCTTAACATGTTATACTTAGGTTTAATTTCAATCAACACAATTTCCAATAATTTATCAAGTTAAGAATTATGGGGTTAGCAAACGATAAATATACCGTTACCTAAAAGGTATAATTTAAATCCACTCACCTGATAACTTCTCAATCCTTGAGTCTGATCCATATTTGTTATTCCGTGGGGTTTCTAACTGAATCTACTATTAAAATAATCACAGATTCACAAATCTTATACTAAAGGAAGAGGGAAAGAAAGAGAGAAACCTATATGAATCAGATTCAAGAACTCATCTCACGTTGATCAGCATATGTTGTAGATCTACATCCCTTATCTTCAAATCTTTAATTAGAACCCCTAAGAACTAATATTCTAATTTTTAAAAGATTTGGAGAAGAAAGAGATTGGCAAAGCCTTGGTGGTGCCTCAGAAAATTTGAGTTTAAAGCTAGGCCATGCTAGTCTATTTATATATGTACACGGAAGTATGGAAATCGATTTAGCCACATAAAATCCGAACCGCTTAATTCAGAAAAACACGATATTTAAAAACAGATCTGACCCCGAGTGGGTCGACCCTTGTGTCGACTCACCTTAGACGTGGGTCGACCCCTAGGTCGATACATGGGTTGACCCACATGGGACCTTGATCAACCTATCTTGGGTCCCAACGCGTTTTTGTTGCCTCATTTGAATTCTATTTAACGTTAATTAATAACATTAATTTCTTACTTAATATAACTTATTTTATTTATAGTTTTCCAGTTATAATTCATATTTAAGTTTAACTTTCGAATTTATGCATGTATATACGCATATACCCTTTCAATTCCTTTTCCGTTAAGAGTTGCCCAGTTAATGTAATTAATAACTCTATTAATTCGTTGTTTTATACCTTTTAGTTCATTCTAATTTCAAATGCAGCTGTTTCATTGCCCATTTTTCATTTATTATGCATTTATTATTCTCTCCTCTTAAGTTGCACTTTTTATCTCAATATTTTTATTCATGCGCATATATATATATATACACGTAATTTTTTTTCTTTTCAAAATTCAAACGACGTTATACCGTCATTTATTATTTAATTAAAATGCGGGGTGTTACAAGAAAATTGTTGTATATAGTTGTCACAATTAAAGCATCATCAAATAGAGGTTCTAACAATCTCCTCCTTTTTAGTCATGACAACTATACATGACATAGAACATAGAAGTGTAATATTATGAAATTTGCTCCCCTTGAATATATGCATTAATTTATTTAATACTGTTCTCCCTGTTTATATGCACTAATTAATCACTCTTTGTCATTGACAAAAAATTGTTAATGTTAATTAATAATAATCGAGTGCACACAAACAATGGATTCAAAAGAACTATGATTGTAGATAATGGCGTATATGAACATCGAAACCAAGTGTTTTAAGGATTTCAAACATATATATTGACTAGGATATATGTATATATATATCATATGCTATATAAGCACAGATATTAATATAAATAGTTGATATGGTACATAAACATATAAGCTTATGAATAGAATATTGTATAGACAAATATTTGAATATGATAAATATTTCCTAAGGATGTTAATATAGTTAGTCAAACATATATTACATGGCCTAAGCATATAGAGTAATGTCATAAACATACAGAATCATGCTATTAACACGTTTAAGTATATACACTATTGCCTTATGATATTAATGTCTAATACTTTTATAAGCACAATCACGAAACATCTTACATTATTGAACGATTATAAACAAGCATAATCACAAACATAAATCCCAAAAAAATAATAGCATCACAAAACAGACAAAGTCAAAGTAAAGCAAGTCGGACAGCCCAATGCCTCATCTTCAGATCAGTGCTAATCCTTGGTTCGAATCGGTATCAATTCGATGGGGCCTACCAGAGCACAAGTTAAGTAGATTTGTTTAATTGAAAATCCAAATATGCTCAAGTGAATTCATCCATGTTTGAGTTAGAGTAGCATTCATGAAGGGTTTACATCGATCCATAATGTTACAATCTATAGGCCAATCCAATATAAACTATGATGATACCGCCTGATTTGATCTGTAATAACCGGAAAATACGGGCCAATTTAAATTTTTTAAATTGGTGATTTCAAAGAAATTTGAACAATTGAAATAGAATATTTCAATAAAATAGTGAATTAGAAATAGTGAGTTAGTTTGAAAATTTGAATTCAAACTTTGACTGACTTGGCAGGGTGGAAAATATAACGGATTTTAGCGAGACCAAAAATATTTAAATCTGTTAGTCAATACCTTTTTAACGAATCTGAAAAATCAAAGTTTCATAACGGGAATTAAAAGTTATGGCCGAATGAATTTTCAGAGGTCGCTATATAGAATATATAGCCCTGGAAAATTGATATTTTGCAAACGATCTCGGAATTCGACGAAACCACTTTTGTTGGGTCCGGGATGTCAGACTATTGCTAGGTTTCAAATTTCATAATTTTTGAAGCTAGTATGTGAGTGTGGCAAAAGAAAATGTGTTTGGTCAATTTCTGTTAAATTGGATCGACCAGAAAATGGCCATTTTTCAAACGATCTCAGAATTCGACGAAACTAGTTTTTTTGGGACCGTAGCGTCAAAACATAGCTAGATTTATTTTTCTGGAATTTTTCGAATCAGTTTGTGGCCCTGGCAAATTGAAATGTACGTTCAAAGTTAAAATTAAATGTTTTATACTTTAATTTGAAAAATAACTGACTGTAACAGTCGAATTGGCCAACGAAACGTATCCCATTGTGTCCGGGATGGGGGTATTTAGCTAGGAGCGATAGTCGTTGGGCTTGAAAAGGAGTTCGTTGGTGAAAACCTTAATTTTCTGAAATATATATATTCCGGCGAATCAGAAAATTCCATTCATTATTTAAAAAAAAAACCATAACCCTCGATTTCAACGGCGAAACCCGTTCGCCGCTTCCCTCCTCGATTGTCGCAGCCTCCGCCACTTCCAGGCGCCGCCGCCACCACCGTTCGCTTCGTCTCCGCCTCCTCTTCAAATCCGACCCCAGCACCCCCTCCATCGACGCCTCCTCCGCCAGAATCGAGCCCAGGAAGTCCGATGCTTCCCATCGCCGCCGCCGCTCCGATCTGCCACCGAGCGCCACCAAACCACCACCGACAGGACCGCCACTCGGAGCTCTTCCACGTCCAACTCCCTGATCGTCCCCACATGCCACGGATTTCGCGAAAACCTCAAACCTAGTTTCGAACCTAATAGAAAGGTGAGTCCTTTTTGATGTCTGAACTTTGAAAAATCATATCTTTTTGGTGCGTTGACGAAATTCGATGAAACAGGAAACATCGGGACCGCAAGGAAGCTCTCTACCACATAGAAGAAGCCGCGGATTTTTCTGAGTCATCTACGATTTTTAGCACTCCGCAAACCAATGTGAGAAATCTAAATCAATTAAATTTGAATGGAAAATGTCGTGTATATATTATATAAGCGAAATATAAATTACACACGTGTTGTATACCTCATGTACATGCATAGTGTAAGCTATATAAGCGAAGTGTGAATTATACATGCATAGAATAATTGATATATGTGTTGAAATGCAAGTGAAATATAGCAATAATATATATATACATATATATATATATATACATATATATATATATACACATATATACTCCCCTCATCCACAAACCATGGACGATATTTATTGTTGTGAATTGATGTGAAATATTGGATGAAAAATACGAATGGTTGAATAATTGTTTGTGGTTGATATTGTTTGGTTGTGGTTGAAAAATACCCATTGGTAATTGAAATGAATTGGAAATATTTGTGGAAATAAAAATAAAACATGCCGCCTGCGTGCGAATTAGATGCATGAATCCCCATTGTCAAAAACCGCGAGGTTTTAAGGTAGAGCGAGGAGCCGTACTAGGGACGGTGCCGGTTTTAACTACCCTGTCGTTATGCTGCCGAAATTTTGAATAATCTTTATGTGTTAGAATTATTTGCATATGTTGAAATTATCTTCATGCGTTGAAATTAAAGTCATGTGTTGAAAAATATCCATGTGTGGAAATGTTCATGTGTTGAAAAGTGATGTGTGAAAATTAAATTCATTTGTGAATGAATGAAGTGTATAAACAATAAAAATCACCTTTTTATGATATATATGAAGTATGAAAAATATTTGCCTTATATATAAATAGTTTCAACAATAAAAATTCCATCTTTCTAATATGAACAACATAAATAAAATATCCATGTGTGGAAATGCTCATGTGTTGAGAAGTGTGTGTAGTGGAAAAGTTCATGTGTTGAATAAAAAGATCGAACAATAAAAATTACATTTTTATTGAAACTATGAAGTGTTGAAAACATCCATTTGTCGAATGAATATTTTAAATGATAAAAATATCATTTTTATCATATATGTGATATGCTAGAGATATGCGGACGTTGAAATAAATATTTGTGAAGAAATATTATTTTTAACATGCATAGGAACTAAATAAAATAGTCATGTGTTGAAATCTATTTTAGTTCGCCAAATTTATCATCTTTGAAATGTGAAGTGTTAAAAATAGCCACTTGTTCAAATAAATGTGCATGAGTTGAAATATACATTAATTACCTAATGATATGATTTTAGCCTATGCATGCAACATTAGAATGAATGGTGTTTTTAAACCAAAGTAAATCAAATACAAAGTTGAATGGAAAATGATAAGTGGTAAAAATTGTATATATGTATATGCATATTTATTGAACAGGTTATAGCAAAGGGGCTAGAGAAGAGCAATATAATTTTGTGCCCGACAAATAGGTACACATTTACTGTTTTGTTTGGGTGATGATTTTATGAGCCTGTTGGCTAGCCGCTTGGCTTTTTCTTTTTCTTTTTGACATGAGACGCACGTGTGGCTATTTGGGAATTTTCCCAGCCCCTCCCGTACAAAGGAGGTTATGGAGAAATTTTCCAAAATTTAAAGGTGTTAGTGAAATAATTGAAGTGAAAACGATATAGGAATTTTTGAATGAACTATATTTATATAAATATATAAATATAAATAAAATTAAAACGAAAAGTGGCCGTGCAGTTCGTGTTTTGAAACCGTGATTTCAAACGACTAGTGCGGGAAATCCGACCATTGGATTTTCCCGAAACCGCAACCGTTGGGTTCGCCTTGGAAATATCTTTCCAACGGCACCAACTTTGTGAAGATCCGACGGTTGGATTGTCTGGAATGTTTAATTCAAATCTGAAGAAAAACAGCGCCAGAAACAATTATATATATATATATATATATATAATTAAATTAAATTGAATAACGACGCTGTAGTTCGTAAATTGAAATCGTAACTTCAAATGACTAGTGTGAAAGATCCGACCGTCGGATTTTCCCAAAACTGAAACCGTTGGATTCGTTTTGAAATGATCTTTCTAATGGTATAAAATTTGTGAAGATCCAACGGTTAGATTTTCAGATATGTGTAAAACAAAATTAGTGAAAAGCAGCGCCAGTGCATCGACACGACCTGAAACGTCGTTTAATTAAATATGGTCGTTTTAAAAATAAATAAAAATGGCGATATATCGTTATAAAATACTATAGACGATATAGAGTGGAAATAACCTAATTTCGTTGTGTTTGCTTGATATGTGATGGTTGAATGTATTTAACATGAGAATTATAACTAAAGAATTGAAATGTGAATGTTGAATAGTGCAACCATGTGATAAATTGATTTGAAAATCTAAATATACGTGGGTTATTTGAAAAATCCGAGTTCATCTCATTTCAAATAATCGATCGATGTCGAGAAGTCGAAGAGTGGAAGACGGTTAAAGACCGACGATCTTCACACTGGATGGATGGGCGCTACTGATGCTCGTGATTGGAGTAGCTACCATGAAGGAACTGAAGTAGTAACCGTCCAAACATACTGTTGATTGTACGGATATGCGAGGAATTGGCGCCTCCGGTTTCGTTTAGACCCAGAACGGACTTGTAAATGGACTGTGTGTCTGACATTGGATTTTGTTCTGTGCTGATTGATCTCTGTTAAATATATATCTATTTGGCGGCGGAGAATTTATTCTCTTGCTTAACGCCCTTCTCTGAGACGTACGAGCTCAGAGGTTATGTATTGATAGAAATCAGTCGCATGGGGTGGATTGCCTGTGTGACACGCCTGAATGGCATATGATCAAGGCTTCTATTGCAAAGCAAAGTCTTGTGGTTGATGATCAAAGCATGGTCTGTGTGACGTAGCTTTGTGTATAACGTGAATTCGCGAGCCTCACACCTCAGTATGAGCCAAAAACGGGAGAGTGACTGCAGGGAGAGCACGACGTTTCTTTCTAGCTAAGGTGGTGTCAGTGACCTACCAGCCCTGACATTATATATATACTTTTCACCTATGTGGTTGTTGGAATGTGAGGCGCCTCGATATAGGTCTGTAAGGACCGGGAAACGTGTGTTCAGGAATAATTAATCCTCAAAAGTAAGGGAGGACCGGCCCTGAAGATCCAAGGATCATAGCGGGGTCCTGGGACATTTGCTAGAGTGTCTCGAATCAGAGAGGAGCTTGCCCCTTGCCTCGACTCATGAAGGAATCCAATTTCCAATACGAAATATGCGGACGTGATTGTATTACTAGTACGACGACATAGTGGTATGGGTCATTTATGCCGCCTATGATTGATATTTATGATTGAAATCGATTTTGAGATATATATACACTAGTAATAATATCAAACACTTCTGTTTTATACGTATGAAGCATTTTTAGCCATTATAAGGTAAAAACTCTATCCACCGGCTTGCGTTGCATTGTGTGATGGGACCTGAGTCTTATAATGGCTTCATTTTATAAAAAGCATTGCGATGATTTAATCATTTACTTTATTTCATGCACTAGCACTCATTGGAGTAAACCCGTTCCGCGAAAGTGGCGTGGTCCTTTGATTTGCCTTATTATTGTTGTTAATAAGTTAAGTAGATTTCTCATACCAGTCCCATGACTGACTCGTAGTTTGTTTCACCTTGCAAACTTGGGTGCCCTCATTTTCACACGGGCAGCCTAGTTACAGGTTTCTGACGTACCTTTTGGCTCATGGCGAGGCTTGACTACACCGGGCTGACTTGGATTTTCTCCGCCATTATTGTATCTATATTATGATTCCGCCATTGGCGATGTAGACTGATATTTATTTTGTGTACTCTTTATGTATGATTCCGCCTCAGGCGATGGTGACTGACAATGTATCATTATGCACTAAGTTGTATCCTGTACTGTGCTTCTCTGATGTGATGATGTCTATAAGATTCCGTTGTCATATGTGTGTAAATTATTCTATTTTCTATTTATGCTATTTTCTGTGATCTGCTAATGATGATTAATGTGTTATATTCCAATGATTATCCTTAACACCGTGTCACGGGGTTTTGGGATCGTCACAGTATCCCAGGCTTAAAATACACACCAACCCTAGATAATGTGTGATAGCCGATATAATGTCAGCACACTTAACTGATCCAAATTGTAGCTATCCAAAATTTCATGTTTACTCCAATTCATCTTAATCGAAGTGTATCCAAGCGTAAGTAAAGTCATATATATATATATATATATATATATATGAGGCAAGTTCGAGAGCACCCTAAACAGTGCATCACTCCAAATGCCCCTTAATCTCCACCAAAGTATTTCCCCTTCTCTCTCCTTCTACTCACTCTCTCACTTCCCACTCACATTCTTTAATATAAACGGGTGGTGGAAATCAGGGGGCATTTGGGGTACTCCATTTTTGGGGCGTAATCGAACACTTGCCTATATATATATATATATATACATATACATATGTCCATACTTGAATCCCAAGTTGTTCAATCGTTCAAACCTAAAACATGACGGCCTTGTAAAAAGGCGCCTCAATGCCTATTTTGTTTAAATATGAAAGAACTAAATTAACCTAGTAATGTCTTATGGGAAAAATTTATGTTTTGATAAATGGATAAAATGAGGCTTACAAATATAAATTTACGTTTTCTTGAATTTTTTTTGCTTGAGCATTGGAAGCTTTAACCATTCGATCATGAATGTTCAGCAGAGGACTCATTACACTTTAGGATAGACAAATTCCAAATAACACATATAGCAATCAAAACATAATTCGTTGTTGTCCATTTGCTTGCAATATCTATGTTTCTCAGCATCATGGTTTTTTCACAAAACCATCATATGGGGTCCTTTTTGTCCTTAAATATATGGGATTGTTAATTACACTCCAAATTAGGTTAAAGGGGTCATTTCTTAAATTAAAAAAATCTGCTAAGGGGTTACCAGTGAAGAGAGCTCTCTCTTAACAATAAATAATAACCATACCAAATTACGCTCTTTTACCCTAATGTCTTACTTCCGTCTACGTAGTCTCTTTTTTCTGTTAATCTAAACCATTAGTGATGAAGAAAGAAAAACCTAACTAAAGTACCTTAAAGAAAAATGAATACGATGTGATATTGACTCAAGAACGTGAACTTACTTTGGAGTTATCCAACCAACTAACGTGAAGGTATGTTTTAATTTGATAATTTTTTATATAATGTTTAAGAACAGTTTAATGAGGAATCATTAATGACATGGCTTAATTAAATAGTACAGAAATTTGATAACGGCATGTCGATTATTGTTAACGGTATATGATCAAATGATTTCGGACCAGTTGCCACGATGTTAGATTCTAATTTCTAAACGAGCATGTTTATTTCATAGCATGTCGTCTATGTCAGAGTAGTCAAAATGAAGTTATCGATTTTATTCGATAATAATCAACTGATTTTAGACAATTTAGGAATCATTTACTTCGAAGAGAACACACCAATTTATCATTTTGATTCGGTATGATGCCGCTGAATTTACTACACTCTAATGGATTGTTTACTTCGAAAATATCACACCGAAATAATATTACAAATTCTAAAATTCACGTTGAATATAGGGAACATTGTAATTCATCTTTTTCAGAGAAATAGGGCTGATCTCATCATATAATGTCTGCATCTAACTTTCGAATTTATTATATATTGTAGATTTTAGAGTGTGCCAACCGAGACTATTGCATATATGCGGAAAGTGAAACATACATGTTAATAAAAACTATGACTGTATCATGCCGAATTTGAAATAGTGCTCCACCTTTTTTTACACTCATTTTTGACTTAATTTTCTCCATAGATACCCTATAAGGATTGGTATAATGAATCAAATCAAGTGTTAACAAAAAAAATTGAAAATGATGCAAATGTTGATCGTAATGGCTCAAATGAAGTGGAAAATTGTGAAGAATTTGAAATGGATGATCGTGATGGCAATCAAAATGAGGAAGTCACCATGCCCCCCTTTCGATTATCCTGACCTAACTTCTCGTTTCACCTACTAATACGGGAGAGCAAACTATTTCACTCTTTTTATATGATTTCTAATGTTTCGATTTAGGTTGTTGTCAGATTCAAAAGAAAATATACAAGAATGGTGCATGAATCATGGAATTATTTTAGACTATATTGTGATAAAAAGAATAAGAATGAGAAATTTTCTGTCAAATGGAAAGGCTCGTGGATAGTATGTGAAAGGAGTGGCGAGTATGTCGATCATAAAGCAAAGAGTCATGCTCCAAAATCCCCATGAAAAAGATGAAGGTCGGGAGTGGAAAATGTGGATGTCCATTTGAATTAAGTGCAAGTTGTACAAATGATGGAAAATGGATATTTAACTATGAAGGATGAACACCAAAATCACATACTTTTGGATCTATTAATGGACATCCGTGTATGGCGAGGTTAGAAGAGCACAAAATGACAACCATTAAAACAATGACATATAGTGGTGTTAGTCCTCGAAATATTGTAACTACTACCAAAAGTAATAACCCAGAGAACCAACTGACCATAAAGAGTAATTATATTGCCAAGGTAAAGCATAAACTACATAATATAGAAGGTAGACCAATAATGCAGAAGTTTATGAAATTGGCTTATATTTATCATTATTCTGTGCACCTTAGAGTTGATGGTACAACCAATGAAAATTTTGAATTATTCTTTAGTTATCCTACATGTGTTGTTCGTGCTCGGTGTTTTCAAAAAAAAATCGTGGACTTCATGTCAAGACAAATCTATATAAGTTACTGAGTTTTCATATGGTGTTGCAAACATCAACCAGTGCTCGTGAATGTATGAGAAAGTTTTATAGAGATAAATAAATTCCAAATGTTATCATCACAGAAGCTGAAATTGCCTTTTACAAATGTTGTCAATAGTTGGTTTCCAACAACACGTCATATTTTTTATAAATGGCATATTTGAAAGAATGTTCAAGCAAATTGTAAACCCGGTTTTATAACAAAGAAGCAGGTATTGGTTCATGATATATCGGTAGTGTTGGAGGATGTGGAAGGAAAAAGAGTATGAATTTTTTTTGGATGGTTGGATAATTGTGATTAACTCATTGTCCGAAGAAGAGTACCTTGGAAAATCTTCTTTCGTGATGCATGGTTAGGGAAGCAAAAAAGAATCTTTCAAGTATGCAATGAAAAATTGACTTAGTAAATGTATGGGGATGTTTTTTTGGATTGGATCAATAAAATAAAATACTATGGTAATGTGTCAACTAGCATAGTTAAAAGTGCACACAATCGTTTGAAATTATATTTTAATTCAATTGCAGGTAGTTTTGTGCAATGTTGGAGTAGTGCACATCTTTGTTGTGAATGAATTAGTTGCAATTGAATATGCGTTCAAATTGAGCATGTCTAGGACAATGAATAGCTTTCGAAATGAGCCAACATTAAAAGATCTTTTGGAATCTGTATCTCACAAAGCACATAATTTACTACTAAAAGAATTGCATAGCATTTCAACCGTGGGATTGAGTATCAAGAGTTGTGGTTATGTTTTATGGTAAGTAAATGGACTACCATATGCACATATGCTTGCGGACTTTAGACATTCAAACGGTTTCATACCTCTAAGCGTTATAGATTCTTACCAAATGCAATTTTCATGTACTCCTCCCATATTCCACCGTTCAACTCTCAATTTCCTAGACATGGTCAAAATACAAGCAATGAATAACATGTACGATGAATCTGCAAATAACGTGAGACTTGATATGCAACAAAAATTGAAATTACTAGAATTCCCTCAAACGACCACTATATTAGAACCTTCGGTGGAAACTATTAAAAAGTGTAGACCTCCAAACAAAGACAAGTCAACTAAGAGAGATCCTTCTTACTTTGAACATGTTGAAGCGTTATTATTTTTTAGTTCAAATCTTAACCCGGTTGGTCGTTACTTAGAAAATCTTGGCATAAGATTTTAAACTGTAAGAGCAATCAAGTTCCCAAAAGTACGAGACATACATATTTGGTATATATGAAATGCCAAGTGATGGTAATTATGGTTATTGAGTTGTGGTTAATCAATTGAATCTTCATAATCAAAGACCCAAAAATCCTTGTAAGTATGTACGTGAAGCAATGGTTGACAATCTGGTGCTACACTCAGGGATGTACAAAAGAATATGGGATGACTGTGGTTATGAAAAAATAAAGGAAAGAACACAATGTATTAATGCAGTTGGGATGAAAGAGTGGATGTAGATGTCAAAATCATGACTTGTGATAGCTGAAACATTTGGCACAGTTGTAGTGTTGTTAAGCAAGTATATGAGTTGCACCTTTGTTCCCACACAGTTTGTGCGACTATTTTAAACCATGATAGGATGGTAGTTATATGCACATAGATAACTCACATTTTGTTAGTATTAAACTTAGTCCGGACACTCCTTTTCCTTCTACACCTCAATTTACATACTTTCAACAATGTTATAATATTGACATAGAATATTGGATCAAACCATATGTGAAACGAGTGAATAAGTACATAGGTTCGATCGATGGCCATGCAGAGGAGACCACTATAAGTAATTTGCGAGTAGTCTAATGATTTTGTTTGAAGAATTTTTTTTGATATAGCTTATATGAATTCTATATGGATTTTAAAGTATGTTATGAATGTGAAGTTGAATTTGAATATGAATATGAAATTTGGCGTAGCTTATATTGAATTTATATGGATTTTATCATGATTTTATATGCACTGTTTGAAGGAGTCGTATTCACTTTTTGTTTGAACATGAATTTGTTAACGTACGATAGTTATATACCACTGTAGTATAACATTTTGTCTGAATATGACTTTTGTTTGAAGGGATATGAATTTCGTATGAGTTAATATGAATTTTGTTTTGAATACGGATTTTGTAGTTATCGACCATTCTTATATTCACATTTTGTTTGAATATTAATTTATGGGCATGGATTTTATCAATTTGAATGTGAATTTTTGTTTGTTATTACTTTACCAATTAGTTCTGTTATGATTTATAATATATTACCAATCAGTTTTGGTGTGAACTTAATTAATTATTGATAACTAAGTATGATATGATGGTCATTAATGGGGTTATTAAGCCATGGAATCAAGACTGTTATCAAGTCATGGACTATGTTTTACCAATTAGACTCTGAAGGGGTACGTTATGTCGTATAGTATAGTTCGACAGAATCCCACCGAACTAATGAGGACGATGATACATGGTTGACCGTAATTTCAGTATCTGGTAGTACGTCACTATTCCTGAGAGATTGGTACAATATCAATAGCATGCTTCCTCCAAAAAAATCAATGTTGCCCCATCGTTTATGGAAGTTTTCAGAATTTTGGTTATTGCCGGTTGTTCGCACAAACAAAATTTTATAAACATATACCATTCTTGAAATTTTTTTGTGTTTTTGACAACCCAGTTGTACGTCACTATTCCCGAGAGATTGGTACAATATCGATAGCATGCTTCTTCCAAAAAAATCAATGTTGCCCCATCGTTTATGGAAGTTTTCAAAATTTCGGTTATTGCCGGTTGTTCGCACAAACAAAATTTTATAAACATATACCATTCTTCAATTTTTTTGTGTTTTTGACAACCCAATATCGAACCCTATGACCCATTATACCATTCCTCCAAAAAAATCAACGTTGCCCCATCGTTTATGGAAGTTTTCAGAATTTTGGTTATTGCCGGTTGTTCGCACAAACAAAATTTTATAAACATATACCATTCTTGAAATTTTTTTGTGTTTTTGACAACCCAGTTGTACGTCACTATTCCCGAGAGATTGGTACAATATCGATAGCATGCTTCCTCCAAAAAAATCAATGTTGCCCCATCGTTTATGGAAGTTTTCAAAATTTCGGTTATTGCCGGTTGTTCGCACAAACAAAATTTTATAAACATATACCATTCTTCAAATTTTTTGTGTTTTTGACAACCCAATATCGAACCCTATGACCCATTATAGTACACTAGATCGACACTTCCTTATTGAACTGCTTAAAAACATATAGATACCATATAAAATTTTATTCTTCGATGCTATAAATCAACGTAGAGTAATAAATTCGTCACACCCACATCGAAGCTATTACTGAAAGTTACGACCCCCCCATTGACCTGTGTATCATTCCTTCCAACAAACATTACAAATATTAACATTGTCCATCATAATCATAAATAAGCATCATAGGATAAAAATTGACAAAACAATGCTCTTATACAACGAAAACTAAAACCAACACTACCATAATTAATAAATTAGCAAGTTCACTGCCATAATACAACCAATACTATACAAAATGATGACATAACACTAAAATCATCAATTTCATCCATCCAAACGACAATACAATACCAAAATGACAACATAACACTACCCAAACCAACACTCAAAACACCGTAATAAGGTCAAAAACAGACATAATCGTCGCTTCCCTTTTTTCCCTTGTTTACTAACTCCGCCATCTTTTTTTAGTAAGTTTCTTTGCTTTTGACTTTTCTCCTCCTGTAGCAGAAGCATGTTCACCACAATTTGTTCTTTTGTTTCTCTTCACCTTTGACTCTTGTGCTTCTTCCTCAACACAAACATCTTCCTCGTAGATATCAAGCTGTTCATCTTCCTCAATTCGTTTAACTCTTTCCATCACTTGAGACATTTCATCAGTGGGTGTATAAGAATTAAAGAAATCCACAATACGATAAAGTTGTCGTTTCTACAAGTTTGCATTCATGCATTAGTAATATTAAAACATTAATAAAACGTGTTATAACCTACTAGACAAACATATGAACTGACAATGCGAACCACGGGCGGGTTTTGTTCGTTTGGTTGGACATGTTTAGTAATGCGTGATTGTGGATTAGCCACGAAGGAATGTGACATGGACATATACCACTCCATATACTGACCAGCACAATCTGAAGGGAATAGCACTAGGTTTGATTTTAAAGTCTCGTGTATAAGACGATTTCTCTACTCATTCCATGTAAAATCTCCTAAGTTAGAGCAAGTCGCCTTATATGCCTTTAAAGAAGATTTCAATTTTTTTCTGTAACAACCTAGAATTTCGGAACCAATTTAAAATTTTTATTTTAGAAATTTCAATGGATTTTAAATATTTAAAATAATTTATTTTAAATAATAATGATTAAAAATCTATTTAAATTGAAGTTAGAACAAATATATTTATTTTAATTATAAAAGGAGTTAAAAATAGTACGGCAGTTTGAAATTTTGAATTTGAACTTTGACTGAATGTACAGGATTCAAAATAAATCAGATTTTAGTGAAACAAGAAATATTTAAATCTTTTTAAAAATATCTTTCCAACGAATCTGAAAAATTGAAATTTCATAGCGGGAGTCAAAAGTTATGGCCAGTTGAATATTCAAAATAGTCGTTATGGAATTTAATATAATATATAGCCCGTATAAATAGCCATTTTGCAAACGACTTCCGTTTTCGATGAAACCACCCTGGTTGGATCCATAGTGCCAAATTATTGCTAGATTCAAATTTTCATAATTTTTGGATTAATATGTGAACGTGGCAAAAGAAAATGTATTTAGTCAATTTCAATTAATTTGGATCGACCAGAAAAAGTCAAATTTTCAAACGGTCTCCAAATTCGGCGAAATTAATTTTGTTAGGACCATATTATCAAAACATAACTAGAAATAATTTTTCTGGAATTTTTAGAGTCAGTATGTGGCCTCGGTAATTTAAAATGCACGATTAAATTAAATATTAAATGTTTTATATTTTAAATTAAAGAAAAGTGGACTTAGACGACCAAACGGGCTGATGGGACCTAGTCCATTGTGTTTGGAATAGGGGTATTTGGCTAGGGACAACTCTCGTTGGGCTGAATTTGGAACTATTAAGGGGTAACGGGCTTTAACTAAGATATTTAGGAATTTAATATTATTTTATTATAAATAGGAAGTTTGACGTGTCTTCCTATATTAATCCGAAGTTTGGATTATTTTTAAATAATCCCAAGTTTAGGGGGTCCCTTGCCATATTGATCTCGATGACTTATTAACTTGTAGCCGGCTATCAAACTTAAGTTTGTCTTCCTAAACGATTTTTCTGGAGTGGGAAACTAGTTTAGAGAAGACGAATTTAAGTTTGATAACCGGCTACAACAAGTTAATAAGCCATCGGGATCAATATGGGATGAGACCCCCCAAACTTGGGATTAATTAAAAATAATCCAAACTTCAAGTTAATATGGGAAGACCCGTCAAACTTTGGATTATTCCTATCAATTTATCCTTAAAAAAATCAAACCATAATCTATTATTCTCGGATGGCCGCCGCCACTCATGTTCTTCAAGGGCCAAGAACGTTCAATTTTAATTCTTTAATAAATCCCAATCTGCTCAAAATTAAAGCATGGATCTTAAGTGAAAATGGAAGAGGATGTTCTGATCTTGAAATCTAAATGAACGGGATTGTTTCTATTGGAGGTTGGCGCTTAATTTTAAGCCTCGAAGTTGGCAGTTTTGATCGAGTTTTCCGTCTTCTAGATGGTTGCAAGCTGCACCATTTCCGAGGGCATGGGAGGAGGAGTTGAAGCCCGACGAGGTGGCACCGGTTGATCGTGGTTTGGCGAGGTGAAGGGATGACCATTGGGTGCCCTAGTTTCTAACGATGGGTTCAGAATTAGTTACCGTAAAAATGAAGAAGACGACCTAATTATCCTTAAGCTAAGTAACTAAAACATTAATTAATTAATTATAAATATACGTTAATTGTTCAATGTTAAAACCATTGTAACTTTTGCAAACAGAAACAGAATCGCGTGAAATCAGATGCAATGGAATCGCAGATTTGAACTCTACACCATGGAATAGACCAAAGCTGAAATGGAGTGATCTAAATTTTTTAAGAATTCAAAACCCAAATGTGAGAATTCTATTTTATTTCTTCTTCTTAAATAATTAGAAATAATCCTGATTGTATTATCACCAACCCGTAGTTAATTTCTATTTGTTATGATTCGTGACTTGTTCAGTGATGGATGTGGTATGTAGATTTGTTCATTTGGTGATATTGTGTTATGATAAAATTGTTAAAAACATATAGATCATTTTTGTTGTGATAAAATAAGTGAAACAAAAAGATATATAATTTTTGTTTAAAAATAAAATATCAATTTTTATCATTTTGTTGAACTAAAGTTTTCAACAAAAATAAAATATCAATTTTATCATTTTTTTAAACTAGAGTTTTCAACAAAAATGAAATATCAATTTTTATACACTTTGTTGAACTAGAGTTGTGACGGCAAGGAATTTCGCTCGATCTGAATCGATCATTAAACCGACCAAGACCATTCGAAACCCCTGATCGTTTGAGAACAACACAAATCAGAACGCAGACGGAAGAACATTTCATTGCTATTACATCAATTCCATCAGATACAAGAATATACAGAGTATAATTGAATGAATTACATTCGATAAATATCAGAGATTACAATAAATTACAAAGCAGCGGAAAAACAATAGAAAACACAACTGAAAGTAATACACGGATACAGAGCTTTCCGAGCATCATTCCAGTTGTAAACCAGGTTCCTGTGAATATAAATCTGCAAAACCAAAACTACTAGCTGCCCGTGTCGAAAATAGGGGCACCCAGAGTTTAGGTTAAAATAATAAACTCCAGGTCAGTCATGTGACTGGTGTGAGAACTAAAACAGTTATTTAAAACCTTACTTTAGAAGAGAGTAATTCAAGGGACCACACCGTATAACACGGAACGGGTTTCCTCCCAAGAATACCAGTGCATATAACAAAACAGCGCAATGCTTTTTGGAAAAATGAAGCTATTATAAGACCCAAGTCCCATCACATAATGCAACGCAAGCCGGAGGATAGGTTTTCCCTTATGATAGCCAAACATGCTTGGTACGTTTAAAACAAATCATTTGATACTATTATAAGTGTATAGTGTCAAAACAATTTCAATCATAAATATCAATCATAGACGGCATGGGTACCATATATCATGTCGCCATACTAGTTCTACAATTAAAACCGCAATATCACGTATTGGAAATTGGATTTCCGTCATGAGCCGAGGCAAGGGGCAAGCTCCTCTCCGATTCGAGACGCTCTAGCAAATGTCTCAGGACCCCACTATGATCCTTGGATCTTCAGGGATGGTCCTCTCTTACTTTTGAGGATTGGCAATTCCTGAACACACGTTTCCCGGTCCTTACAGACCTATATCCAAGGCGCCTCGCATTTCCAACAACCACACAGGTGAAAAGTATATAAATGTCAGGGCTGGTAGGTCACTGACACCACCCTAGCTAGAAAGAAACGTCGTGCTCTCCCTGCAGTCACTATCCCGTTTTTGACTCATACCGAGGTGTGAGGCTCGCGAATTCACGCTATACACAAAGCTATGCCACACAGGCCGTGCTTTGATCATCAACCACAAGACTTTTCTTTTCAACAGAAGCCTTGATCAATTGCCACTTACGCGTGCCACACTGGCCATTCACTCCATGCGACTGACGTCCATCGATATACAACCTCTGAGTTCGTACGTCTCAGAGAAGGGCGTTAAGCAAGAGAATAAATTCTCTGCCGCCAAACAGATGTATATTTAATAGAGATCAATCAACATAGAATAAAATCCAATGTCAGACACACAATCCATTTACAAGTTCGTTCTGGGTCTGAACGAAACCGGAGGCACTTTCCTCGCATATCCATCCATCTCCATGTACGTCTAGACGATCACCAACTGTTTCCCTCATCTTGAGTGTACAGCCCAATTGAGATCATCAGTAATCACCCAAATGATGTGAAGACTTCCGGTCTTCAACCACCGTCTTCATCTTCGACATCTCGTCGAATCGGTTATTCAGAATGGGTATAAACCCGGCCTTTCTGAATAACCCACGTATATGATAAACAAATGTTACACAAACACAAAAAACGCCTCATTACAATTCAGAATATTCTTTTATTCACAAATCACATTCTTAGGGAATAGGTTCCCATTAATTTTATCCTAGATAAATTCTTCTAAATTTATTCTTTAATCTTCCTTTGGATATCATTTCAAACCATGTTATGGTTTTCCTAGCTAGTCGGGATTAGCGAACCACACCGAAGTAATTATTTATTTTATTTCCCAATCCCAACCTATTCATCCCATGGAGCAAAACTGGTAATACTCCATATCTAACATCACGGTGTTATCGGTAAAATTAATTACCATTTCACGTTCAAATCTAATTAAAGATTTAACTATCGCTTTGGAGCAAAACTGGGGGTGCTCCATTCTCGATCACCTTTCAGATTTGATAATTTAAATTATCAATTCACATTTCAATCTAATTAAAGATTCATTAAAACTCCGCTTAGTTTTATTCTTTTCAAAAATCAACATCCTGCCTTGAACTGGGTTAAAGAACCAATGTCATCTAAAACACGATTCACGATAAACCCAAATCACATTTGATATTAAATACAAGGCTCTGAATAGAAAATATACCGGCTTATATTCAATATCAAATTCTGAAACCAACAAATATCGTATTGGAAATAACGATATAAAATATATCTTTCAAATTCCCATAACAATATCTATATAATCACGAAATCCAACATCAAAATATTCCGAAGATAATTTCGATTCAACTCCAGTCCAATTCACGTATTGGAAATCCTGATTATTTTTAAAACCACTTTCAAATTCAATTTATTTATTTCAAAAATAAATTGATTTTAATTCTAGTTCAAAACTAGTTCATTTCGACAAAAATATATTTTTATCCTTTCAAATGTGGAATTTTTCATTCTAGTTCTTTCCAATTCCCATATTATGATTTTGCCCAAATTATTGATATTTTTAATAATTTTATCAAGGCCCATACAGTCGATTTCCATCAACGGCCATCGAACTGCACTTACAGCGACCTTTTCCAAATTTGATTTGGACATAATTCCAAATCCAACCGTTCGGTTTCAAATTTCTAATATTCATTGGAAAGCTCTTTTCGATACGAACCTAATGGTTCCGGTTTTAGGAGAATCCGATGGTCGAATCTCCCGCAACGTCAATTCGAAGTCAATGGTCGAAATTCACGAACTGCCGCGGCGCGGCCCGTTCTATTCAGGCCATTATATATATAATATATATATATATTATATACTTCGTCGATTTCCTTTTTAAAACGTATTTTATAAATCGTTTTAAATTCGTTTTCAAAACCATTCCAACTCTATATTCAATTTCAAATCAAAATTGGATATTTCATATCATTACTGTATAAATGATAATATTTTCAAAATGTTATATTTTGAAATCACTACCTTTTCTATATTCATTATAAAAACGAATATAATCGATATAAATATCGTTCACGTCAAAATGGCGCAACTCTAATCAACACGGCTTTATATATTTCAATAAATTCGTTATCAGATTCAATAAATGAATATTTATTCTATTCAACACATGAATCTATATTTCTTTCAACACATGACTATTTTTGTTATGTAAAATATTTTATAAAACTATGGTATCTATTGTTTGATTTTTAATCAGACTCCACCGTGAAGTAGATTCTAATTTTAAATATGATAAAGATGTAAATTTTATTGTTAAAATATTTTACTCAATACATGAATAGTTTCAACACATGAACTTCGTCAACACATTACTATTTATTCTATTCAACACATGAAACTTCTTTTATAATATTCATTAATTTCCCGATTGGAATGAGGCCCAATCAATCACCATATAATGCTAATTATATGGGTTCCATACAACACATGTATATAAATAGCAACGATAAATAATCAACAATCATCCAAGTGCGCCACACAACTGCATAAGCATCTAACATAAATAATTAACGCTTACACAGCCTGTCGACCAATCGATCGACATACAATTAAATAATTGGGATTAGTGTACGTCAAATATCATCCCAACACCCGTGTGGGGTTTCAAATCAACAAACACTGAATATTATTTGTGTAGTTGGGTGATGTGTAAAATTTATCATCCCAATCAATATCAGTCAAATCAGTGTATATAAACAAATCGTCTGATTTGTAAATGAATATTTATTTCAACACTTTACTATTTTTAACTAACACTTTTTATTTTAGAAAATTTCGGTGGCATAACGGCACGATACTAGAAATGGGACAAGGCCTAGCCTTATCCCCAGTCTAATAATGGCCCACGCCATACCCAAATCAAATTATCTCAATTCGTTCATTTTCCAAACCAATTTCAACCAAATCACTCAATTCACAAATCAACCAAACATTCATGGTTTTAAACAAAGGTGTCGGGTGCTTCTATTAAGCACCGTCTGCAGCCTAGTATATATTTCTAACTAGAAAATGAAATTTGAGTGAGAAGTTTTCACCTTGATTTTTCTCTAACGCCTTTTCTGAACTGCTGAATTTTTGATTGAGCTCCAGGCTTCGCATACAAGCTCAAATCTTCAATCCATTTATTTTTCTAACGCAAGCACGACATTCTGAACAATTTTTTCCTAAGGGACTTTTTGCCGAAAATGCTCCAATTCGCGAAAGTACACGAATTTTACCGCTTTTGAACAACAGACTTCGAATGCGTTTTCCGAGCAGCTCCGAACTCCAAAAATGACTTCCATATAGCCAAATCAAAGAGAATTTTGCGCTCTACAACTTTGGTCTAGAGGGACTTTGGCCAGAAACGCACCGTTTGAGAGATATAAGTCAAAATAGTTCGGGGTGTTTTATGCAAAACGGGAATTTTGGTGAAAATGAGTTTTTGAGTGTAGCGGGGCCCACGGCCGGAGTTGGGTGGCCAGCGGGCGGTGGCGGGCCTGACGGACATGGGAGAGGGTGCTAAGGGTGGTGGTGGGGCCCTTGGTGGCCGCGGTGGGGGTGGTTGGTGATTTGGGGTTTAGGGTTCATGAAAAGAGGAGAGAGAAGGAGGAGGAGGAAGAGGAGGAGGAGGAGGAGGAGGGGGTGCGGGCGGCCGGCGGTGGGCGGTGGAGGCCGGTGGTGGCGCTGGTGGAGGAGGGCAGCAGCAAAGGGGGTGGAGCTCCCCATTAAAGAGGGAAAAGAAGAAAAGAGAGGAAAAGAGAAAGTGAGAAAGAAAAGGAAGTAAAAGTCTTTGTATGCTCGTTTCCCGCGTATCGCCTGAACGCTAACGATCTCCAATCGCCGCGGATTTCGGACACGATATAGTAGACGTGAAGACGAGTCCAACGAAACAAGTTTCATCGAATTCCGAGTTCGTTTGACCATTCAAAAAAAATCACGAATATGCTCAGATATTGCTCAAAAATGCGATTTTGGCGCACCTTTTCTTCTCGCACGCTCACACTAACTCCAAAAATCATGGCCTTTTGGATTTAACCATTATTAGACGATACGAATCCAAAAATAAAGTAGAATCGAATTCTGAGGTCGTATAAGTAATGTTCCTTTGTAAAATGACTGCTCATTTTACCTTGAACTGTTTTAGCTCGCACGGCCACATACTGACTCCGTTCAACGCACCCTTTGGAACATAACAATAATTTGTCATTATGAATCCATAAAAATTAATCTCGTCGAATTCTGAGCTCGTATGAAAAATCTCACTTTTTAAGGGCTATGTTTTGCTAACCGAAAAGCTCAAGCCCATTGCCACTATTCCGGATATCGGAATATATCGAAGCTTATACTTTTCGGAGTTCTAAATGGCATTTTTAACTCAATGGAAGTGATTTCGAGTCCAAATTCATCCGTATGCAAAATTTGACTTTTTGGGCCATGTATAATTTACATAGCGACTATTCTGAATTTTCAACTGGGCATAACTTTTGATTCCCGCTATGAAATTTCGATTTTTCAGATTCGTTGGAAAGATATTCTCAACTAGATTCCAATATTTTTGGTTTCGCCAAAATCCGATATATTTTGCACCCGGTATGTTCAATTGAAATTTAAAATCGAATTATCGAACTATCATGCCATTTTCAATTCCTTTTATAATTATATACAATTATTTATATTCTAACGACGATGTATATAAATATATACGTTCTAATTCTATTCAAAATAAATTTCTTGTCGTTATTATTTAAAATAATTCATTATAAATATTCAAAATTCATTAAAATTGCCAAAATAAAAATTTTAAATTGGCTCAGGATTTCCGGGTTGTTACAAGAGTTTTCAACAAAAATGAAATATCAAAATTTTGTCATTTTGTTGAACTAGAGTTTTCAACGAAAATGAAATATCAATTTTTATCATTTTGTTGAAATAGAGTTTTCAACAAAAATGAAATATCAAATTTTGTCATTTTGTTGAACTAGAGTTTTCAACAAAAATGAAATATCAATTTTTGTCATTTGCTGAGCTAGAGTTTTCAACAAAAATAAAATATCAATTTTTATCATTTTGTTGAACTAGAATCTTCAAAAAAAAAATTTGAAATATCAATTTTTATCATTTTTTTGAACTAGAGTTTTCAACAAAAATGAAATATCGTATTTTGTCATTTTGTTGAACTAGAGTTTTCAACCAAAATGAAATATCAAATTTTGTCATTTTGTTGAATAGACTTTTCAACAAAAAGAAAATATCAATTTTTATCATTTTGTTGAACTGAGTTTTCAACAAAAATGAAATATCAATTTTTATCATTTTGTTGAACTAGAGTTTTCAACAAAAGGAAAACATCAATTTTTATCATTTTGTTGAATTAGAGTTTCAAACAAAAATGAAATATCAAATTTTGTTATTTTGCTGAACTAGAGTTTTCAACAAAAATGAAATATCAAATTTTTGTCATTTGTTGAACTTGAGTTTTCAACAAAAATGAAATATCAATTTTTATCATTTGTTGAACTAAAGTTTTCAACAAAAATGAAGTATCAATTTCTATCATTTTGTTGAATTAGAAAGAAAATAGATAAAGGTTCATGTTTTAAATAAAAACATGTTTACATTAAAATTTCACATTTTTAATGTAACATAAGAAAATAGATAAAGGTTCATGTTTCAAATAGAAACATGTTTACATTAAAATTTCACATTTTTAATGTAATATTAGAAAATAGATAAAGGTTCACGTTTTAAATAAAAACATGTTTACATTAAAATTTCACATTTTTAATGTAATACTAGAAAATAGATAAGGGTTCATGTTTTAAATAAAAACATGTTTACATTAAAATTTCACATTTTTAATGTAATATTAGAAAATAGATAAAGGTTCATGTTTTAAATAAAAACATGTTTACATTAAAATTTCACATTGTTTAATGTAATATTAGAAAATAGATAAAGGTTCATGTTTTAAAAAAAAACATGTTTACATTAAAATTTCACATTTTTAATGTAATGTTAGAAAATAGAAAAATGTTCATTTTTGTCAAAATAGTTTAGTGGAAACAAAAACATTCATTTTTGTCAAATTAGAATTATTGAACAAAAATATCCATTTTTGTCAAATGAGAATTGTTGAAAAAAATATACGTTTTTGTTAAATTAGAATGGATGAACTAATATATATACATTTTTGTCAAATTGCTTTAGTTGAAACAAAAAAAATTACATTTCTGTTAAATAAGATCTGAGTGATAACAAAAATAACCTTTTTGGTTAAAGAGATCTGTGTTTGAGCAAAAATATTAATTTTGTCAAACTAGGATTATCAACATAAGTGCCACCATCATTTATATTCATTTTGTTAAATTAGAATTGTTAACAAAAATGAAATCATCACTTTTTAATCATTTTGTTAAACTAGAATTGTCAACGAAATGAATGAATCATTTTTTTATCATTTTATTGAAATAAAATTATCAACAAAAGTTACATTTTTGTTGTCAATATACATATTTGAATTTGTGTATATATTAAAGTGACATTTTTATTGTCAATATGCACATTAGAATTTGTGTATATATTAAAGTGACTTTTTTATTGTCAATATACACATTAGAATTTGCGTATATATTAAAGTGACATTTTTATTGTTAATATACACATTAGAATTTGTGTATATATTAAAGTGACATTTTTATTGTCAATATACACATTAAAATTTGTGTACATATTAAAGTGACATTTTTTATTGTCAATATACGAATTAGAATTTGGGTGTATATTAAAGTGACATTTTTATTGTCAATATGCACATTGGAATTTGTGTATATATTAACGTGACATTTTTATTGTCAATATACACATTAAAAATTGTGTATATATTAAAGTGACATTTTTATTGTCAATATACATATTAGAATTTGTGTATATATTAAAGACACATTTCTATTGCAAATATACACATTAGAATCTGTGTATATATTAAAGAGACATTTTTATTGTCATAATATATATTGGAGTTTGTATGCAAATTAAAATAAACATTTTTATGTGTGTCATGTCATACATTGAAACTATATACAAATAAAAATATTTCTTTTTATTTGTTAAAGTATAAAATAGAAATTGCACTCAAATAATGAAAATAAAAATTATATTTTTATTTGTCATTAGCAAAGATGTCATGTAAATAAAATACATATTTATTTGACATTATAAACATTTAGATGTGATATGCCAATAAAACAGTATTTTATTTGGCGTGTTGAACACGTTAGTAGAATCGTCAAACGATTTATATTTATATATAATATTATATAAATTAAAATTAAACGAATCGCTTGCTGTAGTTCGCGTTTCGGAATCGTGACTTTAAACGATTATACTATACTGAAAGATCCAACCATCGGATTTTCCCAAAATTGGAACCGTTAGGTCCGCCTTCGGAAGATCTTCTCAATGATATAAAATTTGTTAAAATCCAACAGTTAGATTTCGAGAAATGTGTAAATCAAATTTGGGTAAAAACAGCGCCAGGGCCGCCTATTGACCCCAAGCATCGTTAAATTAAATTAGGCTATTTTTATATAACTAAAAATAGCAATTAATCTTTATAAAATAATATTAATGATATGAAATGATTTTAAATTATATATATTCAAGAATTATTTGAAAAGACTGAGTTCAATCTCATTTCAAATAATTTTACGATGATTAAAGTCGAAGACATTGAAAACAGTGATTGAAGACCGGCGATCTTCACATCGAATCGATAACTACTGATGCCATGGACTGGTTTGCTCCCAGGAAAGGGTTAAAGTGGTAGTTGTCCGGACGTACTTGTTGATTGTCTGGATAAGCGAGCATCTCTCTTCTGTATTGGACATACGGGACGAGGAATAAGGTGTCTTCAGTTTCGTTCAGACCAAAAACGGACATGTAAATGGATGTGTGTCTGACACTGGATTTCATTCCATGTAAATTGATTTCTATTTAACATATATCTGTTGGTGGCAGAGAATTTATTCTCTTGCTTAAACACCCCTCTCAGAGACGCACAAGCTTAGAGGTTATATATTGGTAGTTATCGATCGCATGGCGTGGATTGTCAATGCGGCATGCCAAGATGCGGATGATCAAGGCTTTTGTTGAAAAACAGAGTCTTGTGGTCGATGATCAAAGCATAGCCTATTTCGGCATAGCTTTGTGAATAGCGCAACTTCGCGAGCCTCACACCCTGGTATGAGTCAAAAATGGGATAAGGACCGTAGAGAGTGCATGCGTCTCTTTCTAGCTAGAAGTGGTATCAGGGTTTTGCAAGCCCTGACATTTTACTTATGTGGTTGATGGAATGAAGCGTCTCGGTTACATTGGTCGATAATGACCAATTTATAGGTTCAATAGGACCGGGAAACGTGTGTTCAGGCATAATTAATTCACTAAAGTATTTGTGGACTGGCCCTACCACATCCAAGGGTTGCCCGTAGGTGTGATCCTGAGGCATTTGCTAGAGTGTCTCGAATGGAGAGGACGATCCCTAGCCTCGACTCATGATGGAAACCCAATTTCTAATTCGACATTATGGTTTTGATTATAAACCTATATATGGCGACATAGTATATGGTAGCTATGCCGTCTAGGATTGATACATTTACTTTGAAGTATTTTAAAACTGATTAGACACTAATAATAATATTAAAATATTATTTTCTATGTATCAAACATGGTTGATCATTATAAGGTAAAACTCTATCCCTCGGTTTGCATTGCATTGTGTGATGGGACTTGAGTCTTATAATGATTTCATTTTTATAAAAAGAAATGCGTTGTTTTGAATAAAAACTTATTAAATTTATGCACTGGCAATCCAATGGAGTAAAACCGTTCCGCGTTAGCGGAATGGTCCTGTGATTTGCCATTTTGTTAGATAAGTTAGAAAAGATTTCTCATACCAGTCCCACGACTGACCCGTAGTTTGTTTCACTTTGCAAACTCGGGTGCCCTCTTTTCCACACGGGCAGTCGAGTAGCTTATTCTTTAGATACATTGAGCAGGATTCTGGATCGAAGCTTAAAGCTGTGTCCAAATCATTGATAGAATTTCGCTGTATCAGATTATTGGTTCCTGAAGCGACCCGAACTTCCCCGGTCTCCGAAGAGAAGAGAAAGAACGAATTGTTTTGAGAACACGACAAATCAGAACGCAGACGGAAGAACATTTCACTGTATATTGCAACAATTCCATCAGAATACAAGAATCTACAGAGTATAAATGAATATTACACAGAAATATCAGAGATTTAAATTACATTAAAATACATAGCAGCGGAAAATAATAAAATACACAACTAGAAGTAGATATACGGATACAAAGCTTTCCGGATATCATTCCAGCTATAAACCAGGGTCCTGTGAATATAAATCTGCAAAACCAAAACTACTAGCTGCCCGTGTCAAAATAAGGGCACCCAGAGTTTAGGTTAAAACAATAAACTCCAGGTCAGTCATGTGACTGGTGTGAGAACTAAAAACAGCTATTATTCTTTATTTTAAAGTTCGGTAAATCAAGGGACCACGCCGTATAACACGGAACGAGTTTCCTCCCAAGAACAGCAGTGCATAAAACAACAGCGCAATGCTAAATAAGGAAAAATAAAGCTATTATAAGACCCAGGTCCCATCACACAATGCAACGCAAGCCGGAGGATAGGGTTTTTACCTTATAATAGCCAAAGAATGCTTGATACGTTTCAAACAGGTGATTTGATACTATTATAAGTGCATAGTGTATAATTTTTTTTTCAAATCATAAGTATCAATCATAGATGGCATAAGCGCCCCATCCCACTATGTCGCTATACTAGGCTCTACAAATAAAACCGCAAATGTCACGTATTTGGAAGTTGGATTTCCATCTATGAACCGAGGCCAGGGATCGTCCTCTACCGATTTGAGACTCTCTAGCCCGAGCCTCAGGCAAGCGCGCAGGCAAGCCTTGGATCGTTAGGGCCGGTCCACCGATGTGGATTATTATGCCTGAACACTACGTTTCCCCGTCCTTTGGGGCGTAAATGAGCCAACGAATGGCTCCATCGGACCCGGATCATCCGATCTAACCGAGGCGCCTCGCAACAGCAACAACCACACAGGTGAAAAGTATATAAATGTCAGGGCTGGTAGGTCACTGACACCACCCTAGCTAGAAAGAAAAGCATGCCCTCCCTGAGGTCCTCTCCCGTTTCTGGTTCACAACCGGGTGTGAGGCTCGCGAATTCACGTTAGACAAAGCTATGCCACACAGGCGGTGCTTTGATCATCAACCACAAGACTTTGCTTTTCAACAGAAGCCTTGATCATTTGCCACTTAGGCATGCCACACAGGCAATTCACTCTATGCGTTTGATATCCATCAGTATATAACCCCTGAGCTCGTACGTCTCAGAGAAGGGCGTTAAGCAAGAGAATAAATTCTCCGCCGCCAAACAGATGTATATTTAATAGAAATCAACCACACAGACTAAAATCCACTGTCAGACACACAGTCCATTTACAAGTTCGTTCTGGGTCTGAACGAAACCGGAGGCACTTAGTACCCCGCATATCCATCGATCTCCAAGTACGTCTAGACAATCACCAACTGTTTCCATCTTCTTAGGTGTACAGCCCAATCAAGATCATCAGTAATTACCCAAATGACGTGAAGACCTCCGGTCTTCGACCACCGTCTTCATCTTTGACACCATGTCGAATCAGTTATTCAGAATGGAATAAATCCGGTCTTCCTGAATAACTCGCGTATATATTATAAAAGTGTTACACAAACACAACATACGCCTCATTCCACTTCAGAATATTCTTTTTATTCAAATATTCTTATATTTTGGGAAAGGTTCCCATTAATTTTATCAAAGATAAATTCTTTAAATTTATTCTTTAATCTCCTTTTTGAATATCAATTCAAACTAGTCGGAATTAGCGAACCACACTGAAGTAATCATTTATTTTACTTCCCAAACCCAACCTATTAATCCCATGAAGTAAAATTGGTCATACTTCATATTTAACACCACGGTGTTATCGGTAAATTCAATTACCATTTCACGTTCAAATCCAATTAAAGATTTAACTATCGCTTGGAGTAAAACTGGTGGTACTCCATTCTCGATCTTTTCAATCTAATTAAAGATTCATTAAAACTCCACTTAGTTTTAATCTTTAACTGGGTTAAAGAATCAGTGTCATTTAAAACACGGTTCACGATAAACCCAAAATCACATTCCATTAATTATCGGGTTAAAGAACAAGTGTTATTTAAAACACTGTTCACGATAAACCCAAAAATCAATACCAATTCAATTCTAATTAAATATTATTTAATTGGTACACTTCATTAAATCTAAATAAAAAGATTTAATCTTTTCTCAACTGGGCTTAAGAACAGTGTTAATGAAGACACCATTCACGACAAACCCAAATCACATTTGATATTAAATACAAGGCTCTGAATAGAAAATATATCGGCTTATATTCAATATCCAATTCTATGACCAACAAATATCGTATTGGAAATAACGATATACATACATATCTTTCAAATTTCCATAACAACATCTGTATGATCTCGAAATCCAACATCGAAATATTTCGAAGGCAATTTCGATTCAAATCCATTCCAATGCAATTATTGGAAATTCTGGTTATATTTCAAAACCATTTCAAACTCACTTTATTTATTTTAAAAATAAATAAATTACTATTCTAGTTCAAAACTAGTTCCTTTCGATAAAAATCTATTTTTATCTTTTCAAATATGGAGTTTTTCATCCCAATTCTTCACAAATCATTTCTTATGATTTTACACAAATTATTACTATTTTTAATAATTTTATCAAGGCCCGTACAGTCGATTTCCATCAACGACCATCGAACTGCACTTACAACGACCTTTTCCAAATTAGATTTGGACATAATTCCAAATCCAACCGTTAGATTTCTAATTTCTCACATTCTTAGAAAGCTCTTTTCGATACGAACCCAACGGTTTTGGTTTTAGGAGAATCCGACGGTCGGATCTCCCGCAACGTCAATTCGAAGTCAATGGTCGAAATTCACGAACTACCGCAGCGCGGCGCGTTCTATTCAGGCCATTATATTATATATATAATATATACTTCATCGATTTCCTTTTAAAATGTGTTTTATAAATCGTTTTAAATTCATTTTAAAAACGGTTTCAACTTCATATTCAATTTCTAATCAAAATTGAATATTCCAATTTAAATTCGTTTTAAATTCATTTCAAATTGATTTCAATTCAATTTCAATTTAATTCGAATGCAATTCCTTTCGATTTCAATTCGAATTCAATTCTATTCAATTTCAATTCGAATTCATTTCTATTCAATTTCAATTCGAATTCACTTTTATTCAATTTCAGTTCGAATTTCAATTCTTTTCAAAATTTCAGATTTTGAAATCACTTTCGATATTCGTTATAAAATGAATAAAATCGATATAAATATCGTTCACGTCAAAATGGCGTAAATCTAATCAACACAGCTTCATATATTCATATTTTCAAATATTCCATTTCAAATATTTCTATTTCAAATATTTCTATTCAAATATTTCCTTTTCAAATATTTCTTCTTCAAATATTTCTATTTCAAATATTCTATTTCAAATATTTCTACTTCAAATAATCCTTTTTCAAATATTTCTACCTCTAAACTGGAATGAGGCCCAATCAATTACCATATGATGTTAATTATATGGATTTTCTACAACACATGTATATATCAACAATGACAAATAATCAACCATCATCCAAAGTGCATTCTACACTGTATAAGCATCAAATATAAATATTTAACGCTTATAACAGTCTGTCAATCAATCGATCGACATACAACTAATTATTGGGATTAGTGTATGTCATCTATCATCCCAATACCCGTGTGGGGTTTCAAACAAACAAACATAGATTTTTATTTGTGCAGTTGGGCGATGTGTAAAATTTATCGTCCCAATCAATATCAGTCAAATGTGTGTATATAAACAAATCGTCCGATTTGTTTATTTTATTATTTTATATACACGTTAAAAATTCTATTTTTAACTATAAAATATTTTTAACTATATAAATATTTTATTTTATTTTATTTCACATCACACCATCAACTACACATCAAAATCAAACAAACAAGCATACAAGCCGTCCATGGTCTGTGGACGACGGGTGTCAGACGCTACTAAACACCGTCTGCATCCTAGTATATATTTATATAACTAGAAAATTAAATTAAAGAGTGAGAAATTGTCACAAATAGCTATCCGATCCCACGATTCTTCTTATGTAGGAATCTTCGCCGTTCTTGCCTCTTGTCAATTTTCACTGCCCGCACTCTCTACATATGTAAAAAATCACATTTTTACTTCGCTATTCGACATATAATAATTAAATTTTTACTTTGCTATTCAATATATAAAAATCGAATTTTTACTTCGTTATTAATATATAAAAATTTAATTTTTACTTTGCTTTTCAATATATAAAAATCGAATTTTTACTTTGCTTTTCAATACATAAAAATCGAATTTTTACTTTGCTTTTCAATATATAAAAATCGAATTTTTACTTCGCTATTCAATATATAAAAATTGAATTTTTACTTTGCTTTTCAATATATAAAAATCGAATTTTTACTTTGCTTTTCAATATATAAAAATCGAATTTTTACTTTGCTTTTCAATATATAAAAATCGAATTTTTACTTCGCTATTAAATATATAAAAATTGAATTTTTACTTCGCTATTCAATATATAAAAATCGAATTTTTACTTCGCTATTCAATAAAAAAAGATTATATTTTTATACTTCTACTATAATAAAAATTATAGTTTAATTCTTCTACTATAATAAAAATTATATTTTTAACCAGCAACAAAATGATATTTTTACATTATACATATTAATGGAAATCAAATTTTTATCTCCCTTTATATACTAAAAACTGAAATTTTGTTTTTATCGAACTAATCACTTTATATAAATAAAATAAAGAAATGAAAATAAATGAAAATCTTACAGCATAAATAGAAGAAGGGGGGCAGAGCTGCTACGTGGGGGTGTTGGAGATGCTCGTCGGCGTTGGAGGGGGCGGCAATAGGTGGAGGCGGGCGGAGTTTTGAGGCTGCGATGGGTTTTGGGGGTGCGGGTTCTCCACGGTCGCGAGGTAGCAGAAGGGAGGGGAGGAAGGAGAACGGGAGGAGGTGGATCGGAAGGGGAGGGGTGCGGTGGTGGCTCCCCACCTGGGGCGGCGAAGGCGAACTGATCGGGGGGGGCTTGTCGATTAGTTTTTTTTCTTTGATTAAGAAAATTAAATGGGGGGGGGTATGTTTGAGGAGAGAGGGAATAAAGGGGATTTAATTATTTATTTAGTTATATATATAAAGTTGACTTTTCATTCGAATTCGAAACGATACCCACCGACTGTCGTCCCTAGTGTTTTACACCCATTCCGAACACAATAGGATATGTACCGTAGGCTGATTCGATCATTTCGATCAGTTTTCGTCAAAATCAACATATAACTCTATATATTGAATTTGAACGCACATTTCAATTTACCGGGGTCACATACGAACTCTAAAAATTCCAAAAAAATATTTTCTAGCTTCGTAGTGACGATACGGTCCTAACAAAACTTGTTTCGTCAAACTCTGAGACCGTTTGAAAAATGGCCATTTTTCAGTCGAATAAATTCAACTGAAATGGTCAAAACACGTTTTTCTTTGCCACGCTCACATATTGATTCGAAAATTTATGAAATTTGAAACCTAGCAATAATTTGACATCGCGGATCCAACAAAAGTGGTTTCGTCGAAATCCGAGATCGTTTGCAAAATGGCTATTTTCAGGGGCCGAAATTCCATATCGACTATTCTGAAATTTCAACTTGACATATCTTTTGATTCCCGCTATGAAATTTTGATTTTTTGGATTCGTTGGAAAGATATTCACAATTAGATTCCATTATTTTTGGTTTCACTAAAATCCGGTTTATTTTGAATCTTGCACATCCATTTGAAGTTTGAAATCGAATTATCGAACTACCGCGCCATTTTCAATTCCTTTTATAATTATATATAATTATTTGTATTCTAACGACAACGTATATAATGTGTACGTTCGAATTCTATTCAAAATAAATTTCTCGTCGATATTATTTAAAATAATCCATTTTAAATAATCAAAATTCGCTAAAATTGCCAAAATAAAAATTTTAAACTGGCCCAGATTTCCGGGTTATTACAATCTCCCCCACTTAAAACTTTTCGTCCCCGAAAAGGAACGAAGCCGAAAGTTGTTTTACAAGCCAACTCAACTTTCATTATTTTAATTATGGCTTAAGTTCTTCTACTTTTCAGTTTATAAGAACTTTTCAGATTTTTCAAAAATTTGGCTAACACCCTAAATTTTCGAAAAATTTCGTCATAACCTCTCCTGCACCGGGAGCACGGGAAAATCCCGAAATTGCCATATAGGCCCTCTGATCTTCAAAAAGAAAAAGAAAAAGCCAATCGGCTCATAAAATCATCATCACCCAAACAAAACAGTAAATTGTAGTAAACATGTACCTATTTGTCGGGCAAACAAATTTTATTCTCTGCTCTATCCTCCTTGCTATGACCTGTTCAATGTAAGTACATGTATATGCAAGCAAATGCGACAAATTCTCAATACAATTCACTATTTGATACAATTTGGCTAAAGTTTCAACATTTTAATTAATCAAACTATAATCAAACAACACAATCAGCAATCAATTAGTTGATTATCATTTCAAATTTATAACTTTGATATATAGACAAAAATCAGATTTTTGATGCCAAATCACAACAATAAGCCCTATCTAATTTTGGTTCTCACACCAGTCAATTGGAAATATATAAATATCACACCTTCGACTCTCGAACACTAATTCTGATGATGAAGCTTCAGTCATCAGAACCATCTCCGGGTGACTAGAGTGTGATTCTATATCTATCCAGTATATTAAAACTTCGAATATACGTTTGCAAGGCGTATATGCAAAATCTTTATATACTGGACTGTCCAAATCAATATAAATAAATAATCAAATATGAATAATTGATTTAAATTTTCAAAACAAAATTTGTTTTCACATTAAAAACATACTCCTCACACTCGTTCTAGGATACTACTGATCCCATCTCTAACGAGTCATTGCCATTGGATATTACTAATCCAGTTTCTGATGAATTCTTTCGTATGGTTCTAAGGTGCCTTGTTCTCTAAGCTTTTTAAACCAAAGCTCTGATACCAAATGAAGCGAACTTCCCCGGTCTCCGAAGAGAAGAGAAAGAACGAATTGTTTTGAGAACACGACAAATCAGAACGCAGACGGAAGAACATTTCATTGTATATTACAAAAATTCCATCAGAATACAAGAATCTACAGAGTATAAATGAATATTGCACAGAAATACCAGAGATTTAAATTACATTTAAATACATAGCAGCAGAAAATAATACAAAACACAACTAGAAGAAGATATACGGATACAAAGCTTTCCGGATATCATTCCAGCTGTAAACCAGGGTCTTGTGAATATAAATATGCAAAACCAAAACTACTAGCTGCCCGTGTCAAAATAAGGGCACCCAGAGTTTAGGTTAAAACAATAAACTCCAGGTCAGTCATGTGACTAGTGTGAGAACTAAAAACAGTTATTATTCTTTATTTTAAAGTTCGGTAAATCAAGGGACCACGCCGTATAACACGGAACGGGTTTCCTCCCAAGAACACCAGTGCATAAAACAACAACGCAATGCTAAATAAGGAAAAATGAAGCTATTATAAGACCCAGGTCCCATCACACAATGCAACGCAAGCCGGAGGATAGGGTTTTTACCTTATAATAGCCAAAAAATGCTTGATACGTTTCAAACAGGTGATTTGATACTATTATAAGTGCATAGTGTATAAAACAATTTCAAACCATAAGTATCAATCATAGACGGCATAAGCGCCCCATCCCACTATGTCGCCATAATAGGCTCTACAAATAAAACCGCAAATGTCACGTATTTGGAAGTTGGATTTCCATCTATGAACCGAGGCCAGGGATCGTCCTCTACCGATTCGAGACTCTCTAGCCCGAGCCTCAGGCAAGCGCGCACGCAAGCCTTGGATCGTTAGGGCCGGTCCACCGATGTAGATTATTATGCCTCAACACTACGTTTCCCCGCCCTTTGGGGCGTAAATGAGCCAACGAATGGCTCCATCGGACCCGGATCGTTCGATCTAACCGAGGCGCCTCGCAACAGCAACAACCACACAGGTAAAAAGTATATAAATGTCAGGGCTGGTAGGTCACTGATACCACCCTAGCTAGAAAGAAACGCATGCCCTCCCTGAGGTCCTCTCCCGTTTCTGGTTCACAACCGGGGTGTGAGGCTCGCGAATTCACGTTACACAAAGCTATGCCACACAGGCGGTGCTTTGATCATCAACCACAACACTTTGCTTTTCAACAGAAGCCTTGATCATTTGCCACTTAGGCATGCCACATGGGCAATTCACTCTATGCGTTTGATATCCATCAGTATATAACCCCTGAGCTCGTACGTCTCAGAGAAGGGCGTTAAGCAAGAGAATAAATTCTCCGCCGCCAAACAGATATATATTTAATAGAAATCAACCACACATACTAAAATCCAATGTCAGACACACAGTCCATTTACAAGTTCGTTCTGGGTCTGAACGAAACCGGAGGCACCTAGTACCCCGCATATCCATCGATCTCCAAGTACGTCTGGACGATCACCAACTGTTTCCATCTTCTTAGGTGTACATCTCAATCAAGATCATCAGTAATTACCCAAACGACGTGAAGACCTCCGATCTTCGACCACCATCTTCATCTTCGACACCACGTCGAATCAGTTATTCAGAATGGGATAAACCCGGTCTTCCTGAATAACTCGCGTATATATTATAAAAGTGTTACACAAACACAACATACGCCTCATTTCACTTCAGAATATTCTTTTTATTCAAATATTCTTATATTTTGGGAAAGGTTCCCATTAAATTTATCAAAGATAAATTCTTTAAATTTATTCTTTAATCTCCTTTTTGAATATCAATTCAAACTAGTCGGAATTAGCGAACCACACTGAAGTAATCATTTATTTTATTTCCCAATCCCAACCTATTAATCCCATGAAGTAAAACTGGTCATACTTCATATTTAACACCACGGTGTTATCGGTAAATTCAATTACCATTTCACGTTCAAATCTAATTAAAGATTTAACTATCGCCTGGAGTAAAACTGGTGATACTCCATTCTCGATCTTTTAAATCTAATTAAAGATTCATTAAAACTCCACTTAGTTTTAATCTTTAACTGGGTTAAAGAATCAGTGTCATTTAAAACACGGTTCACGATAAACCCAAAATCACTTTCCATTAATTATCGGGTTAAAGAACAAGTGTTATTTAAAACACTGTTCACGATAAACCCAAAAATCAATACCAATTCAATTCCAATTTAATATTATTTAATTGGTACACTTCATTAAATCTAAATAAAAAGATTTAATCTTTTCTCAACTGGGCTTAAGAACAGTGTTAATGAAGACACCATTCACGACAAACCCAAATCACATTTGATATTAAATACAAGGCTCTGAATAGAAAATATATCGGCTTATATTCAATATCCAATTCTACGACCAACAAATATCGTATTGGAAATAACGATATATATACATATCTTTCAAATTTCCATAACAACATCTGTATGATCTCGAAATCCAACATCGAAATATTCCGAAGACAATTTCGATTCAAATCCATTCCAATGCAATTATTGGAAATTCTGGTTATATTTCAAAACCATTTCAAACTCACTTTATTTATTTTAAAAATAAATAAATTACTATTCTAGTTCAAAACTAGTTCATTTCGATAAAAATCTATTTTTATCTTTTCAAATATGGAGTTTTTCATCCCAATTCTTCACAAACCATTTCTTATGATTTTACACAAATTATTACTATTTTTAATAATTTTATCAAGGTCCGTACAGTCGATTTCCATCAACGGCCATCGAACTGCACTTACAACGACCTTTTTCAAATTTGATTTGGACATAATTCCAAATCCAACCGTTAGATTTCTAATTTCTCATATTCCTTAGAAAGCTCTTTTCGATACGAACCCAATGGTTCCGGTTTTAGGAGAATCCGACGGTCGGATCTCCAGCAACGTCAATTCGAAGTCAATGGTCGAAATTCACGAACTGCCGCGGCGCGGCGCGTTCTATTCAGGCCATTATATTATATATATAATATGTATAATGTATACTTCATCGATTTCCCTTTAAAACATGCTTTATAAATCGTTTTAAATTCATTTTCAAAACGGTTTCAACTTCATATTCAATTTCAAATCAAAATTGAATATTCCAATATAAATTCGTTTTAAATTCATTTCAAATTGATTTCAAATTGATTTCAATTCAATTTCAATTTAATTCGAATGCAATTCCTTTCGATTTCAATTCGTATTCAATTTTATTCAATTTCAATTCGAATTCATTTCTATTCAATTTCAATTCGAATTCACTTTTATTCAATTTCAGTTTGAATTTCAATTCTTTTCAAAATTTCAGATTTTGAAATCACTTTCGATATTCGTTATAAAATGAATAAAATCGATATAAATATCGTTCACGTCAAAATGTCGTAAATCTAATCAACACGGCTTCGTATATTCATATTTTCAAATATTCCATTTCGAATATTTCTATTTCAAGTATTTCTATTCAAATATTTCCTTTTCAAATATTTCTATTTCAAATATTCTATTTCAAATATTTCTACTTCAAATATTCCTTTTTCAAATATTTCTACTTCTAAACTGGAATGAGGCCCAATCAATTACCATATGATGTTAATTATATGGATTTTCTACAACACATGTATATATCAACAATGACAAATAATCAACCATCATCCAAAGTGCATTCTACACTGTATAAGCATCAAATATAAATATTTAACGCTTATAACAGTCTGTCAATCAATCGATCGACATACAACTAATTTTTGGGATTAGTGTATGTCATCTATCATCCCAATACCCGTGTGGGGTTTCAAACAAACAAACACAGATTTTTATTTGTGCAGTTGGGCGATGTGTAAAATTTATCGTCCCAATCAATATCAGTCAAATGTGTGTATATAAACAAATTGTCTGATTTGTTTATTTTATTTCATTTTATATACACGTTAAAAATTCTATTTTTAACTATAAAATATTTTTAACTATATAAATATTTTATTTTATTTCACATCACATCACACCATCAACTACACATCAAAATCAAACAAACAAGCATACAAGCCGTCCATGGTCTGTGGACGAAAGGTGTCAGGCGCTACTAAACACCGTCTGCATCCTAGTATACATTTATATAATTAGAAAATTAAATTAAAGAGTGAGAAATTCTCACAGATAGCTATCTGATCCCACGATTCTTCTTATGTAGGAATCTTCGCCGTTCTTGCCTCTTGTCAATTTTCACTGCCCGCACTCTCTACATATATAAAAAATCACATTTTTTCTTTGCTATTCGATATATAATAATCGAATTTTTACTTTGCTATTCAATATATAAAAATTGAATTTTTTACTTCGCTATTCAATATATAAAAATCGAATTTTTTACTTTGCTTTTCAATATATAAAAATCGAATTTTTTACTTTGCTTTTCAATATATAAAAATCAAATTTTTACTTTGCTTTTCAATATATAAAAATCGAATTTTTACATCGCTATTCAATATATAAAAATCAAATTTTTTACTTTGCTTTTCAATATATAAAAATCGAGTTTTTACTTTGCTTTTCAATACATAAAAGTTCCGCTGCACTGTGTTATATTCATTGTAAATTATCTTTCGCTGTTGTATTATTAAATTCGATGTACTTTGATATTCTATACTCTGATGTAAAATTATTGTACGTTTTATAAAAGTCTTATGTTGTTTGTTCTGATGTTTTGTATGCTCAAAGTTAGCACATTCGGGTTTTCAAAAAGTATTAGTCGATTTTGCAATCGATTAGGTCCGGGCGAAATCCGAATCATTACCGTTGGCATCAGAGCCTTAGTTAACTCAAATCTTTGTGTTACAACTCGTTAGAACGGAACAAAACACTCATCAGAGGTAGGATTAGAAATATCCTATAAAAGAATACCCATTAGAGATAGGATCAGTAGTATCATAGAATGAGAAAACTCATTAGAGATGGGGTTATTAATGCCCTAGAATGAGTTGAGAGTGGCAAGTTTATAATTAACGTATTTTTATTATATATATAATCTGATCTTAGAAAATATGATTTTTGAATATATAAAAGTTATATATAAGTTAATCAACTAATAAAAAAATGAAAGTTGATTTGGCTAATTAAACAACTTACAGCTCTGTTCCTTTTCGTGGGCGAATTTTTTTTAAGTGGGGGAGATTGTAACAACCCGAAATTTTGGAACCAATTTAAAATTTTTATTTTAGGAATTCATTGAATTTTAAACATTCAAAATAATTATTTTAAATAATAACAATTAAAAATCTATTTAAATTGAAGTTAGAACAAATATATTTATTTTAATTACAAAAGGAGTTAGAAATAGTACGGCAATTTGAAAATTTGAATTTGAACTTAGACTGAATGTACATGATTCAAAACAAATCGGATTTTAGTGAAACTAGAAATATTTAAATCTGTTTAAAAATATCTTTCCAACGAATCCGAAAAATGGAAATTTCATAGCGAGAATCAAAAGTTATGGCCAGTTGAATATTCAGAATAGTCGCTATGGAATTTAATATAATATATAGCCAGTATAAATAGCCATTTTGCAAACGACCTCCATTTTCGACGAAATCACCCTGGTTTGATTCGGAATGTCAAATCATTGCAGGATTCCAATTTTCATAATTTTTGGAATTAATATGTGAACGTGGCAAAAGAAAACGTGTTTTTTCAATTTCAGTTAATTTGGATCGACCAGAAAAAGGCCATTTTTCAAACAGTCTCCAAATTCAACGAAATTAATTTTGGTAGGACCGTATCATCAAAACTTAACTAGAAATAATTTTCTTGGAATTTTTAGAGTCAGTATGTGGCCTCGATAATTTAAAATGTACGATTAAATTAAATATTAAATGTTTTATATTTTAAATTAAAGAAAAGTGGACTGAGACGATCAAACGGGCTGATGGGACCTAATCCATTGTGTCTAAATAGGGATATTTGGTTAGGGACAACTCTCGTTGGGCTGAATTTGGAGCTGTTAAGGGGTAACGGGCTTTAACCAAGAGAATTAGGAATTTAATATTATTTTATTATAAATAGGAATTAAAAAAATCAAACCCTAATCTATTATTTTCGGATGGTCGCCGCCACTCATGTTCTTCAAGGGCCAAGGATGTTTGATTTTAATTCTTTAATAAATCCCAATCTACACAAAATTAAAGCATGGATCTTAAGTGAAAATGGAAGAGGATATTCTGATCTTGAAATCTAAACGGACGGGGCTGTTTCGAGTGGAGGTTGGCGCTCGATTTTAAGCCTCGAAGTTGGCAGTTTTGATCGAGTTTTCCGTCTTCTATACGGTTGCGAGCTGCACCATTTCTGAGGGCATGGGAGGAGGAGTAGAAGCCCGACGAGGTGGCACCGGTTGATCGTGGTTCGGCTAGGTGAAGGGATGACCATTGGGTGCCCTAGTGTCAAATGATGGGTTCAGAATTGGTTACTGTAAAAACTAAGAAGACGGCCTGATCATCCTTAACCTAAGTAATTAGAACATTAATTATTAATATACGTTAATTATTCAATGTTAAAACCATCGTAACTTTTGCAAACAGAAACAGAATCGCGTGAAATCAGATGCGTTGGAATCGCATATTCGAATTCTACAACATGGAATAGACCAGAGCTGAAATGGAGCGATCTAAAATTTTGAAGAATTCCAAACCCAAATGTGAGAATAATATTTTATTTCTTCCTTTTAAATAATTAGAAATAATCCTGATTGTATTATCACCAATCCATAGTTAATTTCTATTTGTTATGATTCGTGACTTGATCTGTGATGGATGTGGTATGTAGATCGGTTCATTTGGTGATATTGTGTTATGATAAAATTGTTAAAAACATATAGATCATTTTTGTTGTGATAAAATGAGTGAAACAAAAAGATATATAATTTTTGTTTAAAATGAGATATAATTTTTGTTTAAAAATAAAATATCAATTTTTATCATTTTGTTGAACTAGAGTTTTCAACAAAAATGAAATATCAATTTTTATCATTTTGTTGAACTAGAGTTTTCAACAAAAATGAAATATCCTTTTTTATACATTATGTTGAACTAGAGTTTTCAACAAAAATGTAATATCAAAATTTTGCCATTTTGTTGAACTAGAGTTTTCAACAAAAATGAAATATCAAAATTTGTCATTTTGTTGAACTAGAGTTTTCAACAAAAATGAAATATCAAATTTTGTCATTTGTTGAGCTAGAGTTTTCAACATAAATAAAATATCAAGTTTTATCATTTTGTTGAACTAGAGTTTTCAACAAAGTTGAAATATTAATTTTTATCATTTTGTTGAACTAGAGTTCTCAACAAAAAAGAAATATCAAATTTTGTCATTTTGTTGAACTAGAGTTTTCAACAAAAATGAAATATCAAATTTTGTCATTTTGTTGAACTAGAGTTTTCAACGAAAAGAAAATATCAATTTTTATCATTTTGTTGTACTAGAGTTTTCAACAAAAATGAAATATCAATTTTTATCATTTTGTTGAACTAGAGTTTTCAACAAAACGAAAACATCAATTTTTATCATTTTGTTGAACAAGAGTTTTCAATAAAAAGTAATATCAAATTTTGTCATTTTGTTGGACTAGAGTTTTCAACAAAAATGAAATATCAATTTTTCGTCATCTGTTGAACTAGAGTTTCAACAAAAATGAAATATCAATTTTTATCATTTGTTGAATTAGAATTTTCAACAAAAATGAAATTTCAATTTCTATCATTTTGTTGAATTAGAAAGAAAATAGATAGAGGCTCATGTTTTAAATAAAAACATGTTTACATTAAAATTTCACATTTTTAATGTAATATTAGAAAATAGATAAAGGTTCATGTTTTAAATAAAAACATGTTTACATTAAAATTTCACATTTTTAATGTGATATTATAAAATAGATAAAGATTCAAGTTTTAAATAAAAACATGTTTACATTAAAATTTCACATTTTTAATGTAATATTAGAAAATAGATAAAGTTTCATGTTTTGAATAAAAACATTTTCACATTAAAATTTCACATTTTTAATGTAATGTTAGAAAATAGATAAAAGTTCATGTTTTAAATAAAAACGTGTTTACATAAAAATTTCACATTTTTAATGTAATATTAGAAGATAGATAAAGGTTCATGTTTTAAATAAAAACATGTTCACATTAAAATTTCACATTTTTAATGTAATATTAGAAAATAGATAAAAGTTCATGTTTTTAATAAAAACGTGTTTACATTAAAATTTCACATTTTTAATGTAATATTAGAAAACAGATAATGGTTCATGTTTTAAATAAAAACATGTTCACATTAAAATTTCACATTTTTAATGTAATATTAGAAAATAGATAAAGGTTCATGTTTTAAATAAAAACATGTTTACATTAAAATTTCACATTTTTAATGTAATATTTAAAATAGATAAAGGTACATGCTTTAAATAAAAATGTGTTTACATTAAAATTTCACATTTTTAATGTTATGTTAGAAAATAGAAAAATGTTCATTTTTGTCAAAATAGTTTAGTGGAAACAAAAACATTCATTTTTGTCAAATTAGAATTATTGAACAAAAATATACATTTTTGTCAAATTAAAATTGTTGAACAAAAATATACATTTTTGTCAAATTAGAATGGTTGAACTAATATATATACATTTTTGTCAAATTGGTTTAGTTGAAACGAAAAAATTACATTTTTGTTAAATAAGATCTGAGTTATAACAAAAATAACCTTTTTGCTTAAAGAGATTTGTGTTTGAGCAAAAATATTTATTTTGTCAAACTAGGATTATCAACATAAATGCCACCATCACTTGTATTCATTTTGTTAAATCAGAATTGTTAACAAAATGAAATCATCACTTTTTAATCATTTTGTTAAACTAGAATTGTCAACAAAACGAATAAATCATTTTTTTTATCATTTTGTTGAAATAGAACTATCAACAAAAGTGACATTTTTATTGTCAATATACACATAGAATTTGTGTATATATTAAAGTGACATTTTTATTGTCAATATACACATTAGAATTTGTGTATATATTAAAGTGACATTTTTATTGTCAATATACACATTAGAATTCGTGTATATATTAAAGTGACTTTTTATTGTCAATATACACATTAGAAGCCATGTATATATTAAAGTGACATTTTTATTGTCAATATACACATTAGAATTTGGGTATAAATTAAAATGACATTTTTATTGTCAATATACACATTAGAATTTGTGCATATATTAAAGTGACATTTTTATTATCAATATACACATTGAAATTTGTGTATATATTAAAGAGACATTTCTTCTGCAAATATACACATTGGAATCTGTGTATAAATTAAAGAGACATTTTTATTGTTAGAATATATATTAGAGTTTGTATGCAAATTAAAATAAACATTTTTATGTGTGTCATGTCATACATTGAAACTATATACAAGTAAAAATATTTCTTTTTATTTGTTAAAGTATAAAATATAAATTGCACTCAAATAATGAAAATAAAATTTATCTTTTTATTTGTCATTAGCAAAGATGTCATGTAAATAAAATACATATTTATTTGACATTATGAATATTTAGATGTGATATGCCAATAAAACATTCTTTTATTTGGCGTGTTAAACACGTTAGTAGAATCATCGAACGATTTATATTTATATATAATATTATATAAATTAAAATTAAATGAATCGCGCGCGGTAGTTCGCGTTTCAAAATCATGACTTTAAACGATTATATTGAATGATCCAACCGTCGGATTTTCCCAAAACTGGAACCGTTAGGTCCGCCTTGGGAAGATTTCTCAATAATATAAAACTTGTTAAAATCCAACGGTTAGATTTCAAGAAATGTGTAAATCAAATCTGGGTAAAAACAGCGCTAGGGCCGCCTATTGACCCGAAGCGTAGTTAAATTAAATTGGACTATTTTTATATAAATAAAAATAGCGATTAATCGTTATAAAATAATATTAACGACATGAAATGATTTTAAACTATATATATTCGAGAATTATTTGAAAAGACCGAGTTCAATCTCATTTCAAATAATTTTACGATGATTAAAGTCAAAGACATTGAAGACAATGATTGAAGAACGGTGATCTTCACATCGAATGGATGACTACTGATGCCATGGACTGATTTGCTCCCAGGAAAGGGTTAAAGTGGTAGTTGTCCGGACATATTTGTTGATTGTCCAGATAAGCGAGCACCTCTCTTCCGTATTGGACATACGGGACGAGGAATAAGGTGTCTCTGGTTTCATTCAGACCCAGAACGGACTTGTATATGGATGTGTGTCTGACATTGGATTTCATTCCATGTAAATTGATTTCTATTTAATATATATTTGTTGGTGGCGGAGAATTTATTCTCTTGCTTAAACACCCCTCTCTGAGACACACGAGCTCAGATGTTATATATTGGTAGTTATCGATCGCATGGCGTGGATTGTCAATGTGGCATGCCAAGATGCAGATGATCAAGGCTTTTGTTGAAAAGCAGAGTCTTGTGGTTGATGATCAAAGCATAGCCTATTTCATCATAGCTTTGTGTATAGCGCAACTTCGCGAGCCTCACACCCCGGTATGAGTCAAAACTGGGATAAAGAATGTAGGAAGTGCAAGCGTTTCTTTCTAGCTAGAAGTGGTATAAGGGTTTTGCAAGCCCTGACATTTTACTTATGTAGTTGACGGAATGAGGCGCCTCGGTTATATTGGTCGATAGTGACCAATTTATAGGTTCAATAGGATCGGGAAACGTGTGTTCAGACATAATTAATCCACTAAAGTATTTGTGGACCGGCCCTACCGCATCCGAGGGTTGCCCGTAGGTGTGATCCTGAGGCATTTACTATAGTGTCTCGAATCAGAGAGGACGATCCCTAGCCTCGACTCATGATGGAAACCCAATTTCCAATACAACATTACGGTTTTGATTGTAAACCTATATATGACGACATAGTATATGGTAGCTATGCCGTCTAGGATTGATACATTTACATTGAAGTATTTTAAAACTGATTAGACACTAATAATAATATTAAAATATTATTTTCTACGTATCAAACATGTTTGATCGTTATAAGGTAAAACTCTATTCTTTGGTTTGCCTTGCATTGTGTGATGGGGCTTGAGTCTTATAGTGATGTAACGAACTGGAATTTTCGGCTCCGAAAATCGACACAAAACCCAGCGTCGACTGTCCAGACATCGAAAATACCGGATCATTAATAGAAAGAAATTAGAAGGTGAGATAGAAAGATAGAACTAATAGAATAGAAGAAGAAGAAAAACCACAACTGAATAGAATCAGAGTAAACACGAATCTCACAGCGGAACGAATAAAATATATTATATAACATAACTTTGAAATACAAAACTGTATTGTATATTCATACCATCATCAGAGTACAACATAACATTTGATACAGCGGAAATAACTCTAGATAACTGACGGTGAAGCCTCCTGCTTCAAGCTCCTCCAAGTGTATCTGTAAAGCCTGAAACACTTGACTGCCCGTACAAATTTGGGCACCCAAGAGTTTAGGAAAAACAAAACAAAATAAACTCTGGGTCAGTCATGGGACTGGTGTGAGTAAATTCCAACCATATGGCTTAACTTTGAAAATCCTTTTCAAACCAAAAGAGATAATAGTAAGACCAGCCCACACATAAACACGGACGGTTTTTACCTTACTATAACCCAAAACACTTTGATATCAAAATCCAGTGATATTATAGTAATGTCTAATCAAATAAATAACCAAATAGTAGAACGCTTGCATCTCACGCTCTACATATATAGTATAAAATCAAAAACCGCAGGGCGCTTATTGGAGATTGGATTCCAACTATGACAAGGTATGGGACCACCTGCCGATGATGTATCTCTAGAGGCGAATACATCTGGGTTCAACAAGAACGTCTTGCAACCCGGCCCACACATGACCGACCACTCATTTCGCTTGAGTGTATCGAATGTATATCACCAACGGTTGGACTCAAACCACCGTTCCCGAATGGGCAGAATCGATAGATTTAGAAACAAAAGGAATTTCTCTAGATAGGTGATTATACACCCTAATGGGTGCGACCCACATAGCCATGCTGCCTGCCCGATTTTTGCCATTTCCCGGCTGTGAAGCTTGAGGCTACGTTTACCTTTTAGGACATCTGGCCACCATACACTTTGAATGCCACATCGTCAAACCCGTCAAACCACTAGTTGATCTTCCCAAAATATTACGGGTATAAAAGCCAAGAGAAACGAATTTCTCCGCCACCAGACGTAATATCTTGAAAAGAACGTCTTAGGTGATCTTCTAAGAATACGCTGTCAGGCATTCATCCATACAAGTTGTCCTGGGTCTGGACAAACAGAAAACACCATTCTGGAACATGACGACCCTTGCATTTCACTCCGTCTTCAATTATCTTCAGCATAATCAAATTCGCAGCGCTTATGCCTATACGGAGTGGTTCTCGGATAAAATATCCAACCGGTCTCTCCGAATTGACAACGAGGGTCAAAACACTTCGATAGTCGGTTATTTAACTATCGAAGTAAAAACAAACATCCATTCAAATGTATAACGAGCATCACACAATCACTAGCCCCTTTTTATTTAACATTACTTCCCCAAATTTTCCATATCTTCCCAGATATATTCCAAGGCTCGTTTGGCCATTTGCATCTCTTGGAAAACGTTTCCATTTATTATGAACCTATATTCGTCTTTGTTCCCCACCCAACATAATACTCCTATATTTCTTTTGGCAAAACATCGTCACTTATTTCTTTAGAATAAGTAGATTTAAACCAACTGTCTTTATTCCCTAGGGAGTAATGCTATATACAAAAATCACGCTTAAGCTTGGCCAACAGCGTTAATTTAACGTTATAGTTCAAAAACTTGTCATACGCTGTAATATTCTCATTTTTAAATAATCTCGACACAACAGTCACGCCTAAACCTCAACAGCGTTATTTTATCGCTATAGTTCACAGACTTGCAATATGCTATTATACTCCACTTTATAATTAATCTCAATGCCTCTTTCCGTTACAAAAGTCTTGATATCTTTTTCCGTTACAAAAATCTTGGCATTTATTTCCGTTACAAAAATCTTGACATATTTTAAATATGATTTTATGATGTCATACTCTTATTTGAAAACTCGGTTTAAAATTATTTACATTGGTCATTAACCCTTCACTCCATCTTCCTTAAACATTTCTCTTTAGACTTCTCTTATCTAAACTCGATCACGTTCTTTGTCTTTTTAGCAATTTACTTCTCATTCGTATTATTATACCCAATTCAATAAAACATCTCAATATAAACTTAATACCAGTTTATAATAGAATTTCTATTATAATTTAAACTTTGCTTTAATTATAAAGATATAATTTTTATAATTAACTTCGTTGATTTGTCAGACGGTCAACCAACTTCTTAACAAAATGGGTTTATGGTTGACTGTCGCTGATTTTAGCAAATCAACATAACGTTGAATTTCCATTCAACACGGTTCAAACAGTGCACAAACAATACATCTAAATATTTAGGAATCCGGTTGAGTTCCTCCAACCGATTTCCGCATCCACTGATATTGGTCAAATCAGTATCTAACCGGTGATGTGTACATATGCAACGATATATAATATTTCAACCAATTTAACCATAATCTGTCTAAACAACCATCACATAGCATCCAACCATTATTTAAAATATAATTAAAATATTTTAAATAAAACAGAGTTAGTGAATTTACTCACCTTGGCGCATTAACCGTTAAAAACGATTTACGTTGGTTGATCATATCAGCGCTAAAATCGTGACGAGCTCTAGTTTGCCCCAAACCCGTTCCATTATGATTTGAATACCATTTCTCTTTTTAAGTGCAAACCGCCTTAACCATTAAAATGCTGCTCACGTCCGCTATCCAGTACTCCAGCTCGAGGTTGTCAACCAACTTCCGACTTTGGCGACATACTGTAGTGTTCGGCCCACCTGTACCATGCTTTATCTTCTCAGATTAATTATCCCATTGCAGAAAACAGGATTTCCATGGCTGATACTGACGTTCAAATTCACCTCTCCACTTTAAAACGTCCATCCTCCCCTCGGCCCATTCCCTTTTCCCTTACGCTCGCTCACGCTAGTACCCTCCTGCCAGACATCATCGCAAATCCTGGTTCTCAAATGCCCGCTCTGTACATTACACGTCCTTTAATTTCTTCCACTACTGTGCTGATGTACCTTTCCCACTTCTTATAACACAAGGCCAACGTCCCTTATTTCATTTCACCGTTGGACTTGACAAATCAACCCAACGTCCTTCTCCTAAAAAAATGCCATCACTTCCACTTGCTGTTTTCGAATGCAAGTCCTCTGATACCCCATATATACTACAGTTGCTACTTAAGTTTTGCCATAATCCACCAATGTGTTATAACCATACCAGCCTCTTCCCATACAAACGATTACCTCACACACAAACATCCTCTCCGCTCAGTTACCTCACTGAACCACCCACTGCTTTTCACATGTTTTCCACGTCAACCGCCATTTCCTGTTTATTTCCTTGTTTCCGATCCAGTCCGCTTCTTTCTACACGCTGCTCCAGCTTCTCACAATACTGTGCGTCCTTCCCATCGGAGTTCTCATACCTCTCATCTCGCAGCAGCATTCTACTTCAGCATAACACCCGTTTTTCAAGGCCGATTCACAAACCCATTTGCTTCTTCATGTTTACATGCGCATGTGTCCAAGAGGAAGATAAATATTTATGAGATGGAAGAAAGTTATGTATTTGTTTTGGTTTATATATTTAAACCTGCATAAAAAAAATGGGTTTCTTTTTTCTTGGAAATGAATAACAGTAGCTCTATTTATAAATGAAACAGCGTGACACTCACGGTGTAAACAGCTTGGCTTCCAAGTATCAGAGGACGTATAGACTATAGGGTAGCTACTAGGTTTGTACTTATTTAAATTTTCTTCGTTGCTAAGGAAATGCAAACCATGTTGGCCAAGGAATAGGGACACTGTAGAATAGGGTAGACATGTCTCCTTCGTCAGTCTATGTTGATTTGAATACACATGAGCTGCTTTGATAGGTATGCATATTTTCTTAGTGCAGGCAACTTAGTTGACAACCTAATGTATTAAATGCGGTTACTGGCATGTTTGGGAAAGAGGACGCAGTGAGCACAGTTACCAAATACAAAGGTGTTTAGGTTAGACAATACTAGATTTTAGGCATGTTTTCTTTAGTAGCGAATGAAGGCTTGTCTACTTAAACATCCCTTTTATGGTACCCCGCTGCACACAATGTCGTTCATATTCGAACCGTTATGGACAGAAATAAAAGTTTAGTTGTGTCCAGCGAGGTGTCACGATCCCAAAATTATAATAATACCGGTAGGTTAACTCATATTGTGAAACCCCAAAATGTTGATACAGGGTGCAAAATACTCCAAATAAAAAGTTGCTTATTTAATTAATTAAAAATTACTGCAAAATCTAAAAAATTAAATTATCACTACGTCTCAAAAGAACCTTGTCTAAATTCGAAACCGATAAGAAGTTATTTCAAATAAACCGTTATGGTCGATATACGATTTCATAGCGACTTTCTGAATATTTGATTTGGACATATCTTGCAGTCTATACGACAAAATCTCAATATTTCACTTCTGTCAGAAAGATACAGTTCAACAGATTCTAACGTTTCTTGTTTTGCAGAAATCCGATTTAAACTGGTTTCTGTACACTCAGTTGAAGTTCAGAACGTTAAATTACGAACTGCAACGTCGTTATGAGCTCGATTATATTGAATATATATTTTTATACGTTCAACTTCATTTTAATTAATATTTAAATCTACTTATATTAAGAATTCAATATTTAAACTGATTTAAATATTCAAATATAAACCGATAAAAATGCGGGTCGTTACATTCCTTCCCCCTTAAAATAATTTCGTCCTCGAAATTGCTAAGCTTGGAAAAATGCTACAATCTCTGTTGCAAACAGGTTAAAAATCTTTTTGGTTTACTTCATATTTCAGTTTTCAACTGAACTGATCAAAATATTAATTCCCTTCTTTTGTACCGAAAATTTTCAAAATTCTGAAAATTTTCTGACACTTTAATTTTCGGAGAATTTCGTCAGCCTCTCTGCTGCACGGTTCATTTGGTACTACTACCACACGCCACTCTGGCCTTCTCCCTTTATCGGGCATCCAACTTTCTCGTTTCCATTTGCAATCCATTCAGCATACCCAAATGCATCTCCAACTGATCTCCAGTCAGTTTATTCTCAATCAATAATTCTCTTACATCCCAACTCAAATTTCTTTTTCAAACTCCAGTTCAATTCCAATTCCAAATAATCAAATTTCCAAACCAAGTTCGGTTCCATTCCTAATCTCAATTCACAACTCAACTATTTTGGCAAGTCAAAATCCTTATTCTAGTACGTTTTCCCCTTACTTGGCTTTGATTCAACTCCACTTTTATTTGACTTATTTAAATTCTCTGTTTACTTACTTCATAAGTGAATTTTAATTTCAGAATTCAAATTCCTGGGGTTTTCATTTCAAATCAGTTTGAAATAATATACATATATATTCATAACATAGCAATTCAAAACCTTTGAATTCCTGATAACTTATTTCCTCACAATAATTCAAAAACAAAATCTTTGGTAGTAATCCGGCACTTAGAACTCGAAACTGAACACCGATAATGGTCGACTTCATCATCGGAACTCATTTCCCAGTGACCAAAGTGAGTTCAATACTATATCACTTTCAACACTCATATTCAAATACTTTTATTTGAAATTACTTCAAAAATATCTTTTCGAAACTTGGATAATATTCCAAAATTTCCCCAGGATCATAAAATTCCATATATTTAATTCAAATTTCATTTACAAACATTTTCATGTTTCAGAATTTTTTTATTCCAATTCTGGTTTAAATTTCAGATTCAGTTCATCTGATTTTACATATTATATTTATAAATTATTTCGATTGGTTATTTACATAACCACTTCAAGTATGAATCTTATTCGATCATAAGTTCACCCAACACATTCAATATATATTTGATAATTCCAATATATATGTTTTCTTTATATCAAAATATATTTCGAGTAAAATTATTTCATTTACTCTCTTTCAAAACAATACTATGTCGAAATTCTCTATCCAAGCGTTTATAAATCCCTATCGACCTCGTCAGCTAAACGCGTCGATCTGAAATTCATATACCACTCAACAGATTAATCAACACAATATAAAACAGTTTTTATATAAATTTACAAATACGCGCTCATATGTATACACTCAAACTCAATCTAAGGTACTGCTAACCTTATCTCTATTGAGTCACGCCACAGAGCCAAGGTAATCACTTAACCTTTAGCTCTGATACCAACTGTAACGAACTGGAATTTTCGGCTCCGAAAATCGACACAAAACCCAGCGTCGACTGTCCAGACATCGAAAATACCGGATCATTAATAGAAAGAAATTAGAAGGTGAGATAGAAAGATAGAACTAATAGAATAGAAGAAGAAGAAAAACCACAACTGAATAGAATCAGAGTAAACACGAATCTCACAGCGGAACGAATAAAATATATTATATAACATAACTTTGAAATACAAAACTGTATTGTATATTCATACCATCATCAGAGTACAACATAACATTTGATACAGCGGAAATAACTCTAGATAACTGACGGTGAAGCCTCCTGCTTCAAGCTCCTCCAAGTGTATCTGTAAAGCCTGAAACACTTGACTGCCCGTACAAATTTGGGCACCCAAGAGTTTAGGAAAAACAAAACAAAATAAACTCTGGGTCAGTCATGGGACTGGTGTGAGTAAATTCCAACCATATGGCTTAACTTTGAAAATCCTTTTCAAACCAAAAGAGATAATAGTAAGACCAGCCCACACATAAACACGGACGGTTTTTACCTTACTATAACCCAAAACACTTTGATATCAAAATCCAGTGATATTATAGTAATGTCTAATCAAATAAATAACCAAATAGTAGAACGCTTGCATCTCACGCTCTACATATATAGTATAAAATCAAAAACCGCAGGGCGCTTATTGGAGATTGGATTCCAACTATGACAAGGTATGGGACCACCTGCCGATGATGTATCTCTAGAGGCGAATACATCTGGGTTCAACAAGAACGTCTTGCAACCCGGCCCACACATGACCGACCACTCATTTCGCTTGAGTGTATCGAATGTATATCACCAACGGTTGGACTCAAACCACCGTTCCCGAATGGGCAGAATCGATAGATTTAGAAACAAAAGGAATTTCTCTAGATAGGTGATTATACACCCTAATGGGTGCGACCCACATAGCCATGCTGCCTGCCCGATTTTTGCCATTTCCCGGCTGTGAAGCTTGAGGCTACGTTTACCTTTTAGGACATCTGGCCACCATACACTTTGAATGCCACATCGTCAAACCCGTCAAACCACTAGTTGATCTTCCCAAAATATTACGGGTATAAAAGCCAAGAGAAACGAATTTCTCCGCCACCAGACGTAATATCTTGAAAAGAACGTCTTAGGTGATCTTCTAAGAATACGCTGTCAGGCATTCATCCATACAAGTTGTCCTGGGTCTGGACAAACAGAAAACACCATTCTGGAACATGACGACCCTTGCATTTCACTCCGTCTTCAATTATCTTCAGCATAATCAAATTCGCAGCGCTTATGCCTATACGGAGTGGTTCTCGGATAAAATATCCAACCGGTCTCTCCGAATTGACAACGAGGGTCAAAACACTTCGATAGTCGGTTATTTAACTATCGAAGTAAAAACAAACATCCATTCAAATGTATAACGAGCATCACACAATCACTAGCCCCTTTTTATTTAACATTACTTCCCCAAATTTTCCATATCTTCCCAGATATATTCCAAGGCTCGTTTGGTCATTTGCATCTCTTGGAAAACGTTTCCATTTATTATGAACCTATATTCGTCTTTGTTCCCCACCCAACATAATACTCCTATATTTCTTTTGGCAAAACATCGTCACTTATTTCTTTAGAATAAGTAGATTTAAACCAACTGTCTTTATTCCCTAGGGAGTAATGCTATATACAAAAATCACGCTTAAGCTTGGCCAACAGCGTTAATTTAACGTTATAGTTCAAAAACTTGTCATACGCTGTAATATTCTCATTTTTAAATAATCTCGACACAACAGTCACGCCTAAACCTCAACAGCGTTATTTTATCGCTATAGTTCACAGACTTGCAATATGCTATTATACTCCACTTTATAATTAATCTCAATGCCTCTTTCCGTTACAAAAGTCTTGATATCTTTTTCCGTTACAAAAATCTTGGCATTTATTTCCGTTACAAAAATCTTGACATATTTTAAATATGATTTTATGATGTCATACTCTTATTTGAAAACTCGGTTTAAAATTATTTACATTGGTCATTAACCCTTCACTCCATCTTCCTTAAACATTTCTCTTTAGACTTCTCTTATCTAAACTCGATCACGTTCTTTGTCTTTTTAGCAATTTACTTCTCATTCGTATTATTATACCCAATTCAATAAAACATCTCAATATAAACTTAATACCAGTTTATAATAGAATTTCTATTATAATTTAAACTTTGCTTTAATTATAAAGATATAATTTTTATAATTAACTTCGTTGATTTGTCAGACGGTCAACCAACTTCTTAACAAAATGGGTTTATGGTTGACTGTCGCTGATTTTAGCAAATCAACATAACGTTGAATTTCCATTCAACACGGTTCAAACAGTGCACAAACAATACATCTAAATATTTAGGAATCCGGTTGAGTTCCTCCAACCGATTTCCGCATCCACTGATATTGGTCAAATCAGTATCTAACCGGTGATGTGTACATATGCAACGATATATAATATTTCAACCAATTTAACCATAATCTGTCTAAACAACCATCACATAGCATCCAACCATTATTTAAAATATAATTAAAATATTTTAAATAAAACAGAGTTAGTGAATTTACTCACCTTGGCGCATTAACCGTTAAAAACGATTTACGTTGGTTGATCATATCAGCGCTAAAATCGTGACGAGCTCTAGTTTGCCCCAAACCCGTTCCATTATGATTTGAATACCATTTCTCTTTTTAAGTGCAAACCGCCTTAACCATTAAAATGCTGCTCACGTCCGCTATCCAGTACTCCAGCTCGAGGTTGTCAACCAACTTCCGACTTTGGCGACATACTGTAGTGTTCGGCCCACCTGTACCATGCTTTATCTTCTCAGATTAATTATCCCATTGCAGAAAACAGGATTTCCATGGCTGATACTGACGTTCAAATTCACCTCTCCACTTTAAAACGTCCATCCTCCCCTCGGCCCATTCCCTTTTCCCTTACGCTCGCTCACGCTAGTACCCTCCTGCCAGACATCATCGCAAATCCTGGTTCTCAAATGCCCGCTCTGTACATTACACGTCCTTTAATTTCTTCCACTACTGTGCTGATGTACCTTTCCCACTTCTTATAACACAAGGCCAACGTCCCTTATTTCATTTCACCGTTGGACTTGACAAATCAACCCAACGTCCTTCTCCTAAAAAAATGCCATCACTTCCACTTGCTGTTTTCGAATGCAAGTCCCCTGATACCCCATATATACTACAGTTGCTACTTAAGTTTTGCCATAATCCACCAATGTGTTATAACCATACCAGCCTCTTCCCATACAAACGATTACCTCACACACAAACATCCTCTCCGCTCAGTTACCTCACTGAACCACCCACTGCTTTTCACATGTTTTCCACGTCAACCGCCATTTCCTGTTTATTTCCTTGTTTCCGATCCAGTCCGCTTCTTTCTACACGCTGCTCCAGCTTCTCACAATACTGTGCGTCCTTCCCATCGGAGTTCTCATACCTCTCATCTCGCAGCAGCATTCTACTTCAGCATAACACCCGTTTTTCAAGGCCGATTCACAAACCCATTTGCTTCTTCATGTTTACATGCGCATGTGTCCAAGAGGAAGATAAATATTTATGAGATGGAAGAAAGTTATGTATTTGTTTTGGTTTATATATTTAAACCTGCATAAAAAAAATGGGTTTCTTTTTTCTTGGAAATGAATAACAGTAGCTCTATTTATAAATGAAACAGCGTGACACTCACGGTGTAAACAGCTTGGCTTCCAAGTATCAGAGGACGTATAGACTATAGGGTAGCTACTAGGTTTGTACTTATTTAAATTTTCTTCGTTGCTAAGGAAATGCAAACCATGTTGGCCAAGGAATAGGGACACTGTAGAATAGGGTAGACATGTCTCCTTCGTCAGTCTATGTTGATTTGAATACACATGAGCTGCTTTGATAGGTATGCATATTTTCTTAGTGCAGGCAACTTAGTTGACAACCTAATGTATTAAATGCGGTTACTGGCATGTTTGGGAAAGAGGACGCAGTGAGCACAGTTACCAAATACAAAGGTGTTTAGGTTAGACAATACTAGATTTTAGGCATGTTTTCTTTAGTAGCGAATGAAGGCTTGTCTACTTAAACATCCCTTTTATGGTACCCCGCTGCACACAATGTCGTTCATATTCGAACCGTTATGGACAGAAATAAAAGTTTAGTTGTGTCCAGCGAGGTGTCACGATCCCAAAATTATAATAATACCGGTAGGTTAACTCATATTGTGAAACCCCAAAATGTTGATACAGGGTGCAAAATACTCCAAATAAAAAGTTGCTTATTTAATTAATTAAAAATTACTGCAAAATCTAAAAAATTAAATTATCACTACGTCTCAAAAGAACCTTGTCTAAATTCGAAACCGATAAGAAGTTATTTCAAATAAACCGTTATGGTCGATATACGATTTCATAGCGACTTTCTGAATATTTGATTTGGACATATCTTGCAGTCTATACGACAAAATCTCAATATTTCACTTCTGTCAGAAAGATACAGTTCAACAGATTCTAACGTTTCTTGTTTTGCAGAAATCCGATTTAAACTGGTTTCTGTACACTCAGTTGAAGTTCAGAACGTTAAATTACGAACTGCAACGTCGTTATGAGCTCGATTATATTGAATATATATTTTTATACGTTCAACTTCATTTTAATTAATATTTAAATCTACTTATATTAAGAATTCAATATTTAAACTGATTTAAATATTCAAATATAAACCGATAAAAATGCGGGTCGTTACAAGTGATTTCATTTTTCTATAAAGCATTATGTCGTTTTGAATAAAAACTTATTAAATTTATGCACTAGCAATCCAATGGAGTAAACCTGTTCTGCGTTAGCGGCATGGTCCTTTGATTAGCCATATTGTTAGAAAAGTTAGGAAAGATTTCTCATACCAGTCCCACGACTGACCCGTAGTTTGTTTCACTTTACAAACTCGGATGCCCTCTTTTCCACACGGGCAGTTGAGTAGCTTATTTTGTAGATACATTGAGCAGTATTCTGGATCGAAGCTTAAAGCTGTGTCCAGAGCATTGATAGACTTGTTGTATCAGATTATTGGTTTCGCTACACCGTATTATGCTCATTGTAAATTATCTTCCGCTGTTGTATTATTAAATTCGATGTATTCTGATATCCTATACTCTGATGTAACATTATTGTAATGTCTATCAATGTCTTCTGTTATTTGTTTTGATGTATTGTATGCCCGAAGTTAGCGTATTCGGGTTTTCGAACGGTCTTAGTTTATTTTGCGATCGATTAGGTCCGGGCAAAATCCGAATCGTTACATTTTCTCTATGGTTAAGCGAGTAGCAGGCATAGGTTGAACATATCCGAACTGACAAAGAAATCATTTTGGAAAATATCACCCTACTTCTTCAAAGCAAATAATGGGACCATTATATAATAAACCCCGCTGAAATGGATAATGTCCTCGACTATCTTTTAGAAAATCCTAAAATCATCATTGGCATGCAGATCATCAATCTTCTCTCTAAAAGCGAACAAACCAAAGATGGACGATTACTTGATTCAATTGCAAAATAAAAAGAGGATCTCGGTTCACCCATCACTGCACGAATACTCTGATTATGTCATTTAAATATCAGATAGTGTGCATATATCTATACCAATTTGTGAAATAATAAGTACAAATATAATGGAAAACACTTAATTAACTATAAACGTACAAATACATAAAGTAGAGCAATACAACTGGCAATTTTACGCATGCCTTTTCTAGTATCTTGAGTTAAGTTGTAAAATAACCAGCTCAAACAAGCAATCCCCTAGGAATATGTGTGCACTTGTCTCAAAACTTGCAGACACCACAAAAAATTCACCGACACTTTGTTCTCGGATTTATCACCACAAACTATAACACCAATGGTGTAAAGTAGGTATGCAATTGTACATTGTCTTTCCCTCTCAGGGGTACCTTACTCTTGAGAATCAAAAAATGTCATTATTAATCACTCTAACCGTACTTTTTTTCTCTCTACCTAAGAGATCTTCGATCGTTTTGGAACCAATACTAAGGGATTTACCTAACAAGTCATACACATCATCATCACTTATCCCTCTCGAACCGCCAAATGGTCCTGCAACAGCTTTGCTACCCATTGAAAAATTAGTAATGTGAAAAACTTCATCGATGGTAATTCTCATTTCACCGAATGGAAGATGAAACGTATTTATTTCTAGACAAAATCTCTCTATAAAAGCATTTATCAAAACCTAGTCAACTTTCTCATGTGCATATTTTATTATATTCTCAAATCCTGATTCGGCTACTTCATCCTTGACAAAGCCACATTCCTTGCTTAAATCCCAACGTTTTCGGAGTTCCAACTATTGAACTATTGTTTTGATACATGACAATGAGCTTATCTTTCAACAAGAAGATTCAACGATGGTCAGCGCGACAAAAAGAGATTTGCACATATTGACGTAAACTACAATGAAAACAAGACTTCTAACTTGGGCATTGTTCCATATTTTCAGAGTTTTAAGTCCTTAGAACATATTATTGTTAAAATCTACCCTTAGGTAGTTTATATCATAGGAAAAACACATTTTATACTTAATCTTTTTAAAATAAGTGCACTGCACATTTTAAACCAGTTCAATTGACTGGACTGTATTGGTCAGTCGACTGACCTAGTGCCAAAAACATAGTACACACATATACACGAGCATATGAACTTTAGTCAACATCCATTGAATTTCAATCAGCTGAATCAGATCTAACTATAATGTTTTCTGAAGAGTCACTTCCATTCATGAAAAGTTATGATACTCTCAAAGGGAAACAAATGCTTCTATTCAATCTAATCTCCTTTTAACTACTATATACATGTGTTTCATTCACAATCCAAATCACTTAATCTGATCTTTCTAAAACTATTGTGATTAGTCATCTATACTTTCAAAGCATTTGCAAACTTAAAATTTCTTGAATCTGAAATTCAAATATTTTCCTTTCCTTTCTTCACATACATTACATATATACTTGAGGAGAAGATTATAAGAAGGGTGTACTATCCTGTGAAAAATATGTATTATCAAAAACAATCAGAATTATCTTTTGTACTTGTTGAAGTCCTCTTCGTCTGCTCAAGCACATTTGATGGTATTGAAACAACCCAAACTCGCCCTTATGGGAAAGCCTGGATTGAGTTGAGAACACGACAAATTCAAACACAAATGATAGAACATTTCATTGCTTATTACAACAATTACATCATAGTACAAGAATATAACAGTGTATGAATAAATAATATACATTTGATAAATATCAGAAGTTCAAATTACAAAGCAGCAGAAAAATAATACATAACACAACTGAAAGAAATACACGAGTACAGATCTTTCCGAATATAGATCTAGCTGTAAAACAGGATCTTGTGAAAATAAATCTGCAAAACCAAAACTACAAGCTGCCTGTGTGGAAAATAGGGGCATCCAGAGTTTAGGTTAAAACAGTAAACTTCAGGTTAGTCATGTGACTGGTGTGAGAACTAAAACAGTAATTTAAAACTTTACTTAAAAGTATGGTAAATCACGGGATTCCACCGCATATCACGGAACGGGTTTACCCCCATGAATACCAGTGCATAAACAATAACCAATAATAACCATATGGATCTACAATGCATCACACAACATGCAATTTTCCAATCTACCCATTTAGGCTTAAACCTAAATTTAGATTTTCAAATCCAATTATCTTACAAAAATTATTCCTTTGGACTTTATTTCCCGATTCTTACTTCAAATCATTTGAAATACATATCTAGCTTTATATCAAAGTAGATTTCACTTCGGGATCTTAAACCAAAATCTTTGGAAATATGAATTCCAAAACATAACAATGCATACAAACAAGTATGCAACCAAATATCGTGCACGGCCCTCAGACCAGGCTATACGCGCCCCTCCAACTCGATATATATATATATATATATATATATATATATATATATATATATATATATATGTATGCACCTCCCACGATGGAGCAGGCTACACTGACGATGCACCTCCCATGCATGGAAGCATACACCTCCCAAATCCATTTAAGGCTATAACACCCATACTTTAAGTCACTCTCGGGTTACCCGAATCTTTAGCCACATACTTGCTAAATCATTTTATATTCCGAAGTGGGAAAATCATTTCACAACATAATAATCACAAGTACTTTTGTAACAACCCAGAAAATTAGAACCAATTTAAAATTTTTACTTTGGCTATTTCAATGAATTTTGAATAGTTAAAATAATTTATTTTAAATAATAACGATTTAAAATCTATTTAAATTGAAGTTAGAACGAATATATTTATTTTAATTTTAAAAGGAGTTAGAAATAGCACGGTAGTTTGAGAATTTGAATCTGAACTTTGAGTGAATGTACAGGATTCAAAATAAATCGGATTTTAGTGAAACCAAAAATATCTAAATCTGTTTAAAAATATCTTTCCAACGAATCCGAAAAATCGAAATTTCATAGCGGGAATAAAAAGTTATGGCCAGTTGAATATTCAGAATGGTCGCTATGGAATATAGTATAATTTATAGCCCATATAAATGACCATTATACAAACAACCTCCATTTTCTATGAAACCATTTTTTGTCGGATCCGGAATGCCAAATTATTACTAAGTTTAATTTTCCACAATTTTTGGAATTAATATGTGAGCGTGGTAAATTAAACTATGTTCGATAATTTCTGTTGAATTTAATCGACCGTTAAAAAAGCCAATTTTCAAACGGTCTTCAAATTCGACAAAGTTAATTTTGTCAGGATCGTATCATCAAAACATAGTTAGATTTATTTTCAGGAATTTTTGGAGTCCGTATGTGGCCCCGGTAAATTTAAATGTACGATCGAATTAAATAGATAAATGATTTAAATTTTAAATTAAAGAAAATAGGCTGAAGACAATCATTTGGGCTGACGAGACCTAGCCCATTGTGTCCAAAATGGGGGCAATTGGGTAGAAACAACTTTCGTTGGGCTGAAATTGGAGCTGAAAGGGGTTAATGGGCTTAAACTAGTAATTAAGAGACTTATATATTATTTTATTATAAATATTAATTTAATCAAACCCTAATCCATCGTATTACAGCCGCCGCCCCTTTCTGTAATGGCCGATAATGCTCCTCCTTTCCTCCACTAATTCCCTTCAATCCGCACAATAAAACCCCCCACTCATATTGACAATATCGCAATCCTTTTCCCCCACTTTCCATCTATACGGCTAACCACCCCTACCATTGAGTATCCATCGAGAACCGTGCCCCTTAACACCCGCCGCGTCGACTGGAACCACGCCGCCATCCTTGTGTCGAGTTCGACGTCACCGCCATCGCCGCAGAGCTGATGCATAGGCGCAGGCCGTGGCACAACCTGATCGGCACCCCGTGCCTCGATTCACGTGCGAGGTTGAACCCTAGTTTCGAACTAGGAGATAACACTATCGGCCTGTGATTCTTTGAGGTAGAAGAGGGTAATATTTAAATATAATTATTTATTTTATTTTCAAATATTATTAATCTGAATTAAATCATAACTAATGCATACGAGCTCGGAATTGAATAATTTCAGATCTGTTATGACCGTGAGTCCAAGATTTACACTTCTGGACTGATTAGAACTGATTCGGAGTAGATCAAATTTTGGCAAAATTCGATTCTGTATTATTCAGAATTAAAACCAAGCGTGAGATTTCTATAATTAAAATTTTAATTATTTCTCGCTATTTAGAATTCATGTAGTTATGTTAACAAAATCAGATCTGTGATGTTTGGATTTTGAATTTGTTGAATGCTGATTGTTAATTGTGATGCTCATGGTTGTTAGAATTTGAATTTCAATTTCAATTTCAATTTTATTGTTAACATGAAATATTGTTTTGTCAAATTTAGGTTTACAATTAAAATTTCATTTTTATTGTTAACATGAAACATGGTTTTATCAAATTTAGATTAACAATAAAAATTTCATTTTTATTGTTAACATAAAACATGGTTTTGTCAAATTTAAATTCACAATAAAAATCTCATTTTTATTGTTTACATGAAACATGGTTTTTGTCAAAATTTTGTTTTCATTATAAAAAAAAGGATTATAATAAAAAGATTATAATAAAAAGATTATGATTAAAGGATTATGATAAAAAGATTCCATTTTTATTGTCACTTTTGTTTAATGGTTTAGTTGAAACAAAATTATCTCCTTCATTTCATAGTTTAGTTGAAACAAAATTAAATCCTTTGTTTCATAGTTTAGTTGAAACAAAATTATCTCCTTTGTTTCATAGTTTAGTTTTAACAAAAATTATCGCCTTTGTTTCATAGTATAGACAAAATTATCACTTTTGTTTCATAGTTTAGTTTAAACAAAAATTATCACTTTTGTTTAACGGTTTAGTTGAAAATAAAATTGAAAAGAACCATTTTTATCAGTTTGTTGAATTAGAATTTTCAACAAAAATGAAAAGAACCATTTTTATTATTTTGTTGAATTAGAATTTTCAACAAAAATGAAAAGAACAATTTTTATCATTTCGTTGAATTAGAATTTTCAACAAAAATGAAACGAACCATTTTTATCATTTGTTGAATTAGAATTTTCAACAAAAATGAAAAGAACCATTTTTATCATTTTGTTGAATTAGAATTTTCAACAAAAATGAAAAGAACCATTTTTATCATTTTGTTGAATTAGAATTTTCAACAAAAATGAAGAGAACCATTTTTTTCATTTTGTTGAATTAGAATTTTCAACAAAAATGAAAAGAAACATTTTTATCATTTTGATGAATTGAAATAAGAAAATAGAAAAATGTTCATGTTTTAAAATAAAACATGTCTACATTAGAATTTCACATTCTTGATGTAATGTATGAAAATAGAAAAATGTTCATGTTTTAAAATAAAACATGTCTATATTAGAATTTCACATTCTTGATGTAATGTATGAAAATAGAGAAATGTTCATGCTTTAAAATGAAAACATGTCTACATTAAAATTTTACATTTTAATGTAATATAAGAAACTAGGAGAAAAAGAATTTTCAAAAAAGTTAAAATATCATTTTATTGACAATGCATATAAAAGAATTTTCAACAAAGTTAAAATATCATTTTATTAACAATGCATATAAAAGAATTTTCAACAAAGTTAAAATATCATTTTATTAACAATGCATATAAAAGTTCAACAAAGATAAAATATCATTTTATTAACAATGCATATATTAGAATTTATATGCAAAGTTAAAATAACATTTTTGTTGACAATGCATATATTAGAATTTATATGCAAAGTTAAAATAACATTTTTGTTGACAATGCATATATTAGAATTTATATGCAAAGTTAAAATAATATTTTTATTGACAATGCATATATTAGAATTTATATGCAAAGTTAAAATTACATTTTTGTTGATAATGCATATATTAGAATTTATATGCAAAGTTAAAATATCATTTTATTAACAATGCATATAAAAGGATTTTCAACAAAGTTAAAATATCATTTCATTAACAATGCATATAAAAGATTTTTCAACAAAGATAAAATATCATTTTATTGACAATGCATATATTAGAATTTATATGCAAAGTTAAAATAACATTTTTGTTGACAATGCATATATTAGAATTTATATGCAAAATTAAAATAACATTTTGTTGACAATGCATATATTAGAATTTATATGCAAAGTAAAAATATCATTTTGTTAACAATGCATATATTAGAATTTATATGCAAAGTTAAAATAATATTTTTGTCGACAATGCATATATTAAAATCTATATGCAAAGATAAAATAACATTTTTTTATTGACAAAGCATATATTAGAATTTATATGCAAAGTTAAAATAACATTTTTGTTGACAATGCATATATTAGAATTTGTATGCAAAGTTGAAATATCATTTTGTTAACAATGCATATATTAGAATCTATATGCAAGGTTAAAGTATCATTTTTATTGACAATACATACATACATTAGAATTTGTACGAATTATTTTTATTGTCAAAACATGCCTTGAATCTATATACAAATAAAATATCCCTTTTTATTTGTTAAAGTTAAAAATAGAAATACAAATAAAAATTAGCTTTTTTATTTGTCATTAGCTTAATTGTCATGTAAATAAAATATATTTTATTTGACATTACGAACATGTAGATATGATATGCCAATAAAACATTCTTTTATTTAGCGTGTTAAAAACGTTAGTGGAATCGTCAAATGGTTTATATTTATATATAGTTTTATATATATTAATTAAAACTAAAATTAAACGAATCGCGCGCGGTAGTTCGCGTTTCGAAATCGTAACTTTAAACGATTATACCGAAAGATCCGACCGTCGGATTTTCCCAAAACTGGAACCGTTAGGACCACTTTGGGAAGATCTTTCCAACGGTATAAATTTTGTTGAAATCCAACGGTTAGATTTCGAGATAAGTTTAAATCAAATTTTGATAAAAACAGTGCCAGGGCCACCTATTGACCCGAAGCGTCGTTGAATTAAATTGAGCTATTTTTATATAAATAAAAATAGTGATAAATCGTTATAAAATAATGTTAATGATACAAAATGGTTTAAAATTATATATATGCGAGAATTATTTGAAAGACCGAGTTCAATCTCATTTCAAATAATTATACGACAACTTAAAATGAAGATATTGAAGACGGTGATTGAAGATCGGTGATCTTTACATCGAATGGATAACCACTGATATCCGGCATTGGTTAGCTCCCAGTAAAGGGTTAAAATGGTAGTTGTCCGGACATACTTGTTGATTTTTCGAATAAGCGAGCACCTCTCTTCCGTATTGGACATACGGGACGAGGAATAAGGTGTCTTCGGTTTCGCTCAGACCCAGAACGGTCTTGTAAATGGATGTGTGTCTGACATTGGATTTCATTCCATGTAAATTGATTTCTATTTAATATATATTTGTTGGTGGCGGAGAATTTATTCTCTTACTTAACACCCATCTTTGAGACGCATGAGCTCAGAGGTTATATATTGGTAGTTATCGATTGCATTGCATGGAATGTCAATGTGGCATGGCAAGATGCAAAAGATAAAGGCTTTTGTTGAAAAGCAGAGCCTTGTGGTTGATGATCAAAACATAGACTATTTCGGCATAGCTTTGTGTATAGCGTTACCTCATGAGCCTCACACCCCGGTAAGAGTCAGAAACGGGACAAGAGAACGCAGGGAGTGCACACGTTTCTTTCTAGCTAGAAGTGCTATCAGGGTTTTGCAAGCCCTGACATTTTATTTATGTTGTTGATGGATTATGAGGCAACTCGGGTTTTTTGGTCCATAGTGACCAAATTATAGGTTCAATAGGACCGGAAAGCGCGTGTTCAGGAATTTCCAATCCACTAAAGTATTTGTGGACTGACCCTGCAGGATCCACGGGTTGCCCATAGGTGTGATCCTAGGACATTGCTAGAGTGTCTCGAATCGGTAAGGAGATTCGTCCCTAGCCTTGACTCCTGACGGAAACCCAATTTCTAATACGACATTACAGTTTTGATTGTAAACCTATATATGGCAACATAATATATGGTAGCTATGCCGTCTAGGATTGATACATTTACTTTGAAGTATTTTAAAACTAATTAGACACTCATAATAATATTAAAATATTATTTTCTACGTATCAAGCATGTTTGATCATTATAAGGTAAACTCTGTCCTTCGGTTTGCGTTGCATTGTGTGATGGGACTTGAGTCTTATAATGATTTCATTTTTCTAAAAAGCATTGCTTTGTTTTGAATAAAAATTTATTAAACTTATGCACTGGCAACCTAATGGAGTAAACCCGTTCCGCGTTAGTGGCGTGGTCCTGTGATTAGCAATATTGTTAGATAAGTTAGGAAAGATTTCTCGTACCAGTCCCATGACTGACTCGTAGTTTGTTTCACTTTGCAAACTCGGGTGCCCTCCTTTTACACGGGCAACTAAGTGACAGGTTCAGGTTGTTATGTACCTATTCTGGATGGGAGCATGCTTGTGGAAGGAAGATGAAGAACATTTTTGTCTTTTTAATTTTTGCTTTGAGACATTTAGACATCTTTTATCTATGATGTACTTGATGGAGTTTAGACTTATTTCTATTTGTTGAGACTTGCTATTTGCTAAGTTGTATTCTGTAACTGTGCCACTCTAATGTCTTGATATTGTGATGTTGATGACATTTCTATTTCCGCTGCAATGATTTATGTGTTATGATGTTATCTGAGATCTTCTATTATTTTAATTATGTTATATTCCTATGATTATCCTTGTTTTCGTACTATGGAAGTTTGGGGTCATCACCGTTGGTATCATAACTAAAGGTTAACCTTAGCTTCAGAGTATAAAATATTTAAAACAATTCATCTAGATAGAATCAGCAGTATTCTAAGGCGGGTAGCTCATTAGAGATAGGATTAGTAATGTCCTAGGATGAGCACAGCAGAATAGCACATATCAATCAGTCATTACATCATTATCATCTTTCCATATGTCTCTGCTTTTAACCTTTCCTTTAAAATTACCATTTCTGTTGGTCTGACCCTTTCTTTGATGGTACAGAATTGACTAAAAATGAGAACTACAGGGAGAGGGAGAGCCCGAGGCAGAGCCAGAGGAACAGTAAGAGATGAGACACCCACAGCTCAGAGGCAACCCACTCCCGAGGCTGTAACACCTCCACCCCCACAGCCTTTTGACTTGGACAAGGTAGCCGAGAAGTTCAAGAATCTAGGGGGTGTATCATTCACTGGGAGAGAGACAGTAATAGAAGCTTAGGCTTGGCTCAAAAATTACGAGAAGATATTTGGAAGCCTGGAATTTGAAGACCACCGCAAGAGCTTTTTGGTATCGTGGCTATTAAAGGATGAGGCTGAAAATTGGTGGGATACTGTCATAATTGGAAATAATGAGGCTGACATGTCTTGGGCCAAATTCAAGTAACTCTTCAACAAGAAGTTTATTCCTCCGTAGGAAGTAGAGCGTCTCCACGATTAATTTGCCAACTTGTAGCAAGGAGATACGACTGTTTCAGAGTATGTGCAGAAGTTTGAAGAGCTCTCACGCTATGCTCCTGAACTAATTCGGGACCCCGTCCAGAAGAACAAAATATTTATTAATGGCCTCTCCAGGAAATATCTGAACAGAGTCACAATACACATTAAGCTCCCATTTAACGAGGTGATCGAGATGGCTTGTCGGTGTGAGGACAACGACAGAAATCCGCAGCAAGATCGAGAGAAGAATCAGAATAATAACAAAAGGAAGCAAGCTGATAAGAAACCAGAGGCAAGTAATTCTTCTACCGCCAAGCCTCTAGGAAGTAAAAGAGACAAATCCAAGGTGAAATGCTTTAATTGCCATAAGATGGGGCACTTTGACAAAGAAACCAAGGAGGAATGAGTCTGAACTCAGTCAGAATCACGGTCAGAATTCTCGGAATACTCTGGAGTGCTTTAACTGCCATAAGACGGGGCACTTTATCAGAAATTGTCCTATGTTGAAGAAATATGAGGTGGCTCATGTGTACGATGGAGCGGTTGCACCAGCTTCTTCCGAGGAAGCAGGTAAACCCGATGTTTAAGGAGGTACTCTTACTATTAAGAACATTCCTATTACAGTATTGTTTGACACTGGTGCATCGCGAAGTTTCATTTCTAGTGACACAATTATAAAGTTAAAACTCAAACCAAGAAAACTTAAAGAATCGATTAGAGCCCATAGTCCGATAGGAAGTTCACTTATTCTCGACTAGTATTGTATAGTGCCTGTTTCTTATTCTCACTTCCAGTTCCCTTTTGACTTGATCGTTATGAGTTTTTCCGGATATGATATCATACTTGGACTAGATTGGCTAACAAAGTATGAGGATCGGTTACTATTCGCTGAAAGAATAGTCAAAATTAAAACCAAATTTGGAGGTATTATTGCTATACCATGCCTCGGCTCAGCCACAGATAGGAAAAAATTCCGGACTTCTCTAGAAGTTACTCCTGCTTCTATTGAGGATATTCCTATTGTCGGAGATTATGCGGATGTATTTGAAGAAGTCGATAGCTTACCTCCGCGCAGATATATCGACTTCAAGATTGACTTGGTTCCGAATGTAAGGCCCATTGTGCATCCTATTCGGAGAATGACACTAAAAGAAAAAGAGGAGCTAAGCAATCAAACTAAACAACTTTTGTGGAAGGGTCTGATCGGGCCTAGCTTCTCAAATTGGGTGCAGCAGCGGTGTTTGTCCCAAAGTCAAATAGTACTCTCAGACTATGTATAGACTACCATGACCTCAACAAGCAAACACTGAAAAATAAATATCCGTTGCCGTGTATTGATGATCTATTGGACTGCTTGAATGGAGCACAAGTATTCTCTAGGATGGACCTAGCTACAAGTTTCCATCAATTGCGCATTGCCGAAGAATGTGATCCTTCGACAGCTTTCAGAGGGCCAGACTTATTCTATGAATGGATAATAATGTCGTTCGGCTTATGTAACGCTCCAATCTACTTTGTCGATCTGATGAACAGAGTATTCCCGGATGTCTTAAATAAATTTGTACTGGTTTTCATCGATGACATCTTAATCTTTTCTAAATCCACTGTTGAGCACGAAAAACATCTGAAAGTAGTTTTAGAGATTTTGAGAAAGAATGTGTTGAAAGCTAAATTCTCCAAATGCACATTCTGTTAAGAAGAAGTGAAATTCCTCGACCATGTTGTATCAAAGAAAGGCATTTCAGTAGACCCAGGCAAGATCTCAGCCATCCAAGATTGGAAGCAACCGAGCACTCCTACAGAAGTCAGAAGTTTCTTAGGATTGGCTGGCTATTATCAGAAATTCATTGAAGATTTTTTGAAACTATCTTGTCCATTGACGAAGACGACTAAGAAGCATACAAAGTTTATTTGGACACCCGAATGTGAGGAAGCTTTCCAAGAGCTGAAATTAAGGCTGACCACTGCTCTCGTGTTGACCATTATTGATGGCAATGAAGATTTAAAAGCTCGGACAGATACTTCTATAGAAGGTATTGGTGCGATGCTAATGCAAAGGGACAAAGTAGTTGCATACGCTAGCCATCAGTTGAAACCGCATGAGAAAAGATACCCCACACTTGATCTTAAGTTGATGGCCATCGTATTTGCTTTAAAGGTATGGCGGCATTATCTTTTGGGTGAGAAGTTCGAATTGTATACTGATCAAAAATTCTTGAAGTATCTATTCACCCAAAGAGACTTGAATTTGAGACAACAACGTTGGTTAGAATTTCTTGCGGCCTATGATCTGGACATCCTATATACTCTAGGGAAAGCCAATGTTGCAGCCGATGCGCTCAGCAGGAAGAATGCGGCCAGCACCAATCTTATCATCGCCAATCTCATTATTACACCTTCCTTGATTGATAAGATCTCTGCTCTTCAGAAGAATGATGAATTTATCCAGAGAATTAGCAAAAGAGTTAGGGAAGGCAAACCACGAGTTCCCAGATTGACGACAAAGGGGTCCTGAGGTAGGCTGTTAGGCCGAATTTGTGTTCCGAACCTTCCTGAGCTCAGAAAGGAAGTAATGGATGAATGTCACAAATCTAAGCTTAGTATTCATCCAGGGGTGAGCAAGATGTATCATGGCCTCAAACACACATTTTGATGGAGATCTATGAAGAGGGACATTTCCATATATGTAGCTAGATGTTCCACCTATCAACAAGTTAAAAGCGATCAACAGAAGCTCGCAGGATTGCTACAAACGCTAGAGGTTCCAAGTTGGAAGTGTGACCAAATTTCAGTGGACTTTATTGATGGCTTGCCCCGAAACATAAAAGGTAACGACAGTATATTGGTGATTGTAGATCATTTCAAGAAAAATGCCCATTTTATTCATGTCAGATCTAATAGAACAGCTCGAAGTCTGGCGCAGCGTTATTTCAGAGAGATTGTCAGACTACATGGAGTTCCCAGTAGTATCGTTAGTGATCACGATCCTATATTTTCTAGCAAATTCTAGGAAGCATTCCAAGAAGAGATAGGGACAAAATTGAATCTGAGCACCGCTTATCATCCTCCGACAGATGGCCAGACTGAGAGGGTGAACCGCATGTTGGAAGACTTGTTGCGAGTGTGCATTCTTGATTTTGGCAAGTCGTGGGAAGATCACTTGCACTTGGTTGAGTTCTCTTATAATAATAGTTACAAGCAAGCTTGTAGATGTCGCCATTTGAAGCATTATATGGCAGGCCATGCAGATCTCCCGCATGTTGGGTGGAACTAGGCAATCGATTAGTATTGGGTCCCGACTTGATTCGTGAAGCATCAGATAAAGTTTATTTCATTCAGAAGCAACTACAGCCTGCTCAAAGCCGACAGAAGAGCTATGCAGACTCACGAAAAAGGGATTTATAATTCTCTGTTGGCGATTATGTGTACTTGAGGGTTTCCCCACTGAGAGAAGTAATTCGTTTTGGGAAGGCTGGGAAGTTGGTGTCGAGATTCATTGGTCCATTTCCTATTCTCGAAAGGATTGGAACTCTCGCTTACAGGGTGCAGTTTCCTGACTGGTTGCCAGGGGTGCATGATGTATTCCATGTGTCTCAACTCCAAAAGCAAGTATATGATCCAAACTTGATTGTGGAGGAAGCATCACAACAAGATTTGGAGATTACCCCAAGCTTAGCAGTAAGAAGGGAGCTAGTGAAAATTGTTGGCAAAGAGACCTGAGTTCTGAGGAACAAAAGGATCCACTTAGTCAAAGTGCAGTGGAGCGGGGATCCTAGAGACTGTACATGGGAGACTGAGGACAGCATCAAACAGGCTTATCCCAAGTGCAGAGTGGACATCTTCGAGTAACTCTTGTGTTGAGGTACATTTACAATATTTTGCATTTTCCGTTTTATTTCTACTTTACTATTATTTCTTTTTTGGGGACGAAAAGCTTTTAAATTGTGGAGATTTTAACAACCCAGAAAATCAGAACCAATTCAAAATTTTTACTTTGGCTATTTCAATGAATTTTGAATAGTTAAAGTAATTTATTTTAAATAATAATGATATAAAATCTATTTAAATATGTATCGTCAAAGCATAGCTAGATTTATTTTTCGGGAATTTTCGGAGTCCGTAAGTGGCCCTGGTAAATTTATATGTACGATCGAATTAAATAGATAAATGATTTAAATTTTAAATTAAAGAAAATAGGTTGAAGACGATCGTTTGGGCTGACGGGACATAGCCCATTGTGTACGGAATGGGGGCAATTGGGTAGGAACAACTTTCGTTGGGCTGAAATTGGAGCTGAAAGGGGTTAACGGGCTTAAACTAATAATTAAGAGATTTATATATTATTTTATTATAAATATTAGTTTAATCAAAACCTAATCCATCGTATTACATCCGCTGACCCTTTCTGTAATGGCCAATATTGCTTCTCCTTTCCTCAGCTAATTCCCTTCGATCTGCATAGTAAAAAAACCCCACTCCTGTTGACAATGTCGCAGTCCTCTTCCCCCTCTTTCCATCCATACGGCTAACCACCCCTACTGTTGAGTATCCAACGAGAACCGTGCCCCTTCACACCTGCCTCGTCGACCAAAACCACACCGTGATCCTTGCTCGAGTTCGACATCACCGCCTTCGTCGGAGAGCTGACGCGTTGGCGCAGGCCGTGGCACAACCTGATCGACGCCCCGTGCCTCGATTCACATGCGAGGTTGAACCCTAGTTTCGAACTAGGAGATAACACTGTCGGCCTGTGATTCATTGAGGAAGAAGAAGGTAATATTTAAATTTAAATTATAAAATTAATTTATTTTCAAATATTATCGATCTAAATTAAATCATAACTAATGCATACGAACTCGGAATTGAATAATTTTAGATCCGTTACGATCGTGAGTCTGAGATCTACACTGATGGACTGATTAGAACTAATTCAAAGAAGATCAAATTTTGGATAAAATTCGATTCTGAATTATTCAGAATTAAAACTAATTGTGAGATTTCTATAATTAAAATTTTAATTATTTCTCTCTATTTGGAATCCATGTTGTTATGTTAATAAAATCAGACCTGTGATGCTTGGAATTTGAATTTGTCGAATGTTGATTGTTAATTGTGATGCTCATGATTGTTAGATTTTGATCGATAATAGAAATTATTTCTTTTATTTAAAATCTATAGTTTATTGTTAGATCTCGATTTGAAATAAAAAATTTATTTTATTTCAGATATATGAATATTGATTTGATTTTATAATATAAGTTTCATATTTTATTTAGATACACGAAACATGGTTTGTTTAGATTTTGATTAACAATAAAAATTTCATTTTTATTGTTAACATGAAACATTGTTTTGTCAAATTTAGATTTACAATAAAAATTTCATTTTTACTGTTAACATGAAACATGGTTTTGTCAAATTTCGATTAACAATAAAAAATTCATTTTTATTGTTAACATGAAACATGGTTTTGTCAAATTTAAATTTACAATAAATTCTCATTTTTATTTTTTGCATGAAACATGGTTTTTGTTAAAATTTTGTTTTCACTATAATAAAAAAGATTAAAATAAAAAGATTATAATAAAAAGATTATGATTAAAGGATTATAATAAAAAGATTATAATAAAATGATTATAATAAAAAGATTCCATTTTTATTGTCACTTTTTTTAATGGTTTAGTTGAAACAAAATTATCTCCTTTGTTTCATAGTTTAGTTGAAACAAAATTATCTCCTTTGTTTCATAGCTTAGATTAAACAAAATTGTCTCTTTTGTTTCATAGTTTAGACAAAATTATCACTTTTGTTTCATAATTTACAACAACAACAACAAAGCCATATATCCCAAACAAGTCTTGGCTAGATATGGAACCCAAAATTAAAATAAAATAAAATTAATAATGATGATAATATATATATAAAGGGTTTAAAATTACCAAACAAATAAAAAGTCGTCCTAAAAAGGGTTTTCTTAAAATAATAATAATAATAAGTAGAAAGGTTCAATAAAAGTGAAATAAAATCTAAAAGAGTAATAAAAAGTAAAAAGGTTCAGTAAACGTGAAATAAAGTCTAAAAAGAAAAAAAAAAACTAAGGTTCTGGTACATGGATTGCCAATTTCCATGCACTGCTATCAACTACCAGCTCTTCCGATAAACTCCAGTTACTTAAATCTCTCTTTATTATCTACTCCCATGTCATTTTAGGTCGACCTCTACCTCTCTTTGGGCCTTCGGCGCGGCCTAGAATTCCAACGCGTACAGGTGCATCGTATGGTCTACGTTGGATATGTCCAAACCATCTCAAGCGGTATTGGACTAACTTCTCTTCAATAGGTGCAACTCCAAGTTTTTCGCGAATATCCTCATTTCTAATCTGATCTCGTCTGGTGTGCCCACAGCTCCAACGCAGCATCCGCATCTCTGCTACGCTTATCTTCTGGATGTGTTGCCTCTTAGTAGGCCAACATTCTGCAGCATATAACATTGCACGCTTGATTGCTGTCCTATAGAACTTTCCTTTAAGCTTCTGAGGAATCTTCCGATCATAGAGAATGCCAGATGCTAGTCGCCATTTCACCCATCCTGCTTGAATTCTAAAACTAACATCCTTATCAATCTCTCCATCAAACTGCAACATAGATCCTAAGTATCGAAACGATTCCTTCTTGGGTACTACTCTACCGGCCAGGGTAACATCTCCGTCATTTGACCTGACACTGCTAAATTCACACTTCATATACTCTGTTTTAGTTCTGCTAAGCCTGAAACCCTTTGATTCCAAGGTCTCCCTATACAACTCCAGTTGTCGATTAACCCTTATTCTACTTTCATCAATCATCACAACATCATCGACAAAGAGCATACACCAGGGAATCTCCCTTTGTATATCTTTTGTGATTTCATCCATCACTAATGCAAAAATATAGGGGCTCAAAGCCGAACCTTGATGTAACCCTATGTTAATTGGAAAGTCTCTGGTCTCATCATCGCATGCCCTAACATTAGTCACAGCCCCTCGTACATATCCTTAATAAGGGTAATATATTTTTATGGCACTCTCTTCCTTTCTAGCACCCACCACATAACCCTCCTCGGCACTCTGTCATAAGCTTTCTCCGGGTCAATAAAAACGATGTGGAGATCTTTCTTCTGCTCTCTGTATCTCTCCATAAGTAGCCTAACTAAGAAAATCGCCTTAGTGGTTGACCTTCCAGGCATAAAACCAAATTGATTCCTAGAGACACTTGTCAACCTCCTCAAACGCTGCTCACAAACTCTCTCCCAAAGCTTCATTGTATGACTCATAAGCTTAATTCCTCTATAGTTTGTGCAACTTTGAATATCTCCTTTATTCTTGAAGATTGGAACTAAAATGCTTCTCCTCCACTCATCTGGCATTTTGTTTGATTTGAAAACATTATTGAACAACTTAGTTAGCCATCTTATCCCTGCATCTCCACACCTCAATAGGAATGTCATCAGGTCCTATCGACTTGCCTGATTTCATACGTTTCAACGCCCCCTTTACCTCAGCTTCTTGAAATCTCCTCACAAAATGTCTATTGGTGTTGTCGGCAGGTCTTCCAACTCAATCGAAGAGCTATCACTTTCTTCGTTGAAAAGCTTATCAAAGTATTCTCTCCACCTATTCTTTATCTCATCGTCCTTCACCAAAAGTCTATCATTCTCATCCTTAATGCATTTAACCTGATTGAAGTCCCTTGTCCTCCTCTCGCGTAGCCTAGCTATTCTATAAACGTCTTTTTCACCCTCCTTTGTACTTAGCCTTTGATACAAATCTTCGTACGCTCGTCCCCTTGCTTCATTCACTGCTCTCTTTGCAGTTTTCTGTGCCACTTTGTACTTGTGCATGTTCTCTTCGCTTCTATGACGGTACATGCATTTGTAGCATTCCTTCTTCTCTTTGATAGCCTTTTGCACCTCATCATTCCACCACCACAAATCCTTGGGTTATCGCTTGCTTCCTCTTGTTATCCCAAATACCTCAGTGGCGACTCTCTGAATGCAAGTTGCCATCACATTCCACATGACATTTGCTTCTCCTTCCAAATTCCAAGCCCCTTCTCCCATCACTCTATCTTTAAACACCCGTGAAGCATCTCCTTTGAGTTTCCACCATTTCGTCCTGCTAATCTTCGCTCTCTTATCCTTCACCACCCGAAGACGAAACACGCATACCAAGAGCGAATGTTGTGAGACGACACATTCTCCAGGTATGACCTTGCAATCAACACAATCTCGTTTACTATCTCTCCTAGTTAGGACAAAGTCAATCTGGCTAGCCTGTTGGCCACTACTGAAGGTGATCAGATGTGATTGCCTCTTTCTAAAGAAGGTATTGGCAATCATGAGATCAAAAGAGAAAGAGAAATTCAAAATATCTTCACCCTCTTGGTTCCTACTGCCAAATCCAAAACCACCATGCACTCGCTCAAAAACCCCGCTAGATGAGCCAACATGGCCATTGAAGTCTCCTCCTATAAAAAGCTTCTCGCTACTATGCACATTCCTAACCATGACATCCAAGTCTTCCTAGAACTTCCTTTTGGCTTCTTCACTTAGACCTACCTGTGGGGCATATGCGCTAATGACATTCAAAACTGCCTCGCCAACTACTAGCTTAACTAGGATGATCCTATCCCCTCGTCTTCTGACGTCAACCACATTGTTCTGAAGGTTCTTGTCAATCAATATGCCTACCCCGTTCTTGTTACGTACTGATCCCGTGTACCACAATTTGAAGCCAGTGTTCTCCACCTCCTTCGCCTTCTGACCCACCCATTTAGTCTCTTGAATGCACAAGATGTTAACCCGTCTCCTAATCATAATATCCACTATCTCTCTTAATTTTCCTGTTAAGGACCCCACATTCCACCTACCTAACCGAACCCTACTATCGTCGACTAGCTTCCTTGCCCCTCGAATCCGCCGAGATGAATCTTTATTTAGATTGAAATGTGAATTGATAATTTAAATTATCAAATTTGGGAAATGATCGAGAGTGGAGTATCACCAATTTTTCTCCTAGCGATAATTAAATCTTTAATTAGATTTGAACATGAAATGGTAATTAAATTTACCGACAACAGCGTGGTGTTAGTTATGTGCATTTTTCTTTTTTTTATGGATGGAAATGGGTGTATCATCATATGGATGTTGCATTTAGATGAATGGTTGTGCACACATATAGTCTTTACATGATATGCTAGTGCATACATGTTGGATTCATGGCACTTACATACATGCGAGGACCCTTACTCACTTATCACTACACCAGAGCATCGGTGTAGCGCGCCACTAAGAGAATAGCGGCCCAGCCCTTGCATATTTAACACCATATCCGAGCCTCGATATAGAGCGTCACTAAGAGGGTTACGCCCCAACGATATATCATAAGGTTCCATATCCATAAGAGAGGCTAAGTTTTTACGTTGGCTCGCCAAGCCTATCACAACCCTCCTCCTTTCCCCTGACTTGGGACAGGCTGCATAGAAAACTACACAGGCTGTAACGACCCGCATTCTACGCATCATAGGATCGTAGAATATTTATTTCTTTCACATACGAAGTCGTATGGTCATGTAACTTTGGGAGACGACTATTGTGGTCATTTCCCATGTTCATGATTTTTCCCGATTTTTAAATGACCATTTTACCCCTAGTTGGCATTGTTTTGGCCATAACTTTTGACTAAAAAGGAATTTTGACCTGAAACCAATTCCATTGGCTTCCGATGATGGTTTCTCTTTCCGTAGAGTGGTCACATTAGCCAAACGGACTTACCGTTTGGGAGATATGGCTGAAACAAGTTTCAGATGGTTAAAAACAGCTTAATTGGGCTTAACCGGGTGATTAGCAGCTAGGCCCAAGGGGAATTTCGGGTTTAGGGGTATATGGAGGCTGATTAGGGTTAGAAAACGTTTCTTTAGACATTTTCCAGCCACCACTTTCATTTCTCTTGACCTAGCCATGGCCTCCACTCTCTAAATCTCTCTAAAACGCCCAAGAATCACTTTCTAATTGGAGATTGGGCATAGCAAACATCAAACCAAGGAGTATTAGCACGAGAACCGAGGTAGAGCTGCTGTGTAGGATTGGGAACAGCGCCAAATCAGAGGATATTTCAGTTTGGGGTTCTAATTGTGGCAAAGGTGAGTGATAGCATCGTTTTGACACTAATTACAGTTAATTAAGGGTAATTAGTGAGGATTAGCGAATTTATACGTAAATAAATTCTGGAAAAATTCTTAAAATTCTAGAATAATGTTTTAAGGCTCTGTTAGAAATTTGGGTTAATTTCGATGTGTTTTGCTAATCGTATGCTTAAACATGATTAAGAGGGATTATAGGAAAAGGTGAGGTTTTGGCCACTTTTGATTCATTTTGTTTCATTTAAATTGTTGTTTGTTGCTTGTGGTTGCTGTTACATGTTGCTATGACTCTTTGGTATGCTTTGTGATTGATTCGAATAGTTAGATTGGTCGAAAACGCCGTCGAGAGGCGTATAAACAGTTGCTGGAAAGTTGCAGAAAAACTGCAGGGTATCTAACCGGATCGGTCGGGTAGGGGATCGGATCGGGTAGGGGATCGGATCGGACATATCCGAACTGGACCGGGGCGTGGTACTTTCTGGAGCATGACGTGAAGAGGCAACAGGGAAGGCCTGATCGGATCGGAGAGGCGTAACGTGGTATCGGAAGGAACAAGGAGGACTGAAGTAGAAGAAAGAGGAGCATGGATACCATATTCCGAACCGAATCGAGAGCAATACACGAACCGAACTGATGCTGACGAGACGGAGACGGAGACACTCAAGCTATGGGGTATCCGAACCGCACCGCTTCAGAACCACCGAACCGAACCAAAAGCACCGAACCGAACCGCATGAGGGAGAAAGACCCGAACCCAGAGGATGGTGGCACTCCGAACCGAGCCGGGGAACGTATCCGAACCGAACCGAGTATGGGGAACCGGACGTGTACTTTTACTACTTCGTGATGACTCTTCTGAAGACCAACTCCAATTTGACCAAACCCGAGATGCAAAGGAAGTCCAAATGAGAAGTTAGAGCTCAAGATTCAGATGGGAATCAACGAGTTCGCTTCATGGTTGGGCTTTGCTGCGGGACGCGTGCTAAGGAGTTATCGACGTCTACAGCTTTGGACCACTATGGTAGGAGGTGCGAAGGCGGATTCAGGGCCATTATGGCATCGGTAGAACCAAGGGCTATGACCAATGAAGTGGGTCATTGAAATGTTTGGTCATGACTCTAAGTGTTTGGCTTGGTCACAGCAGGGTTTCTACAAGTCGGGATTCGTCGTTACCTCAGTTTGTCTAGTGTCCCAAAGTGGTAGATGTCGTACGCTTTACGCACTGAGTGAGAGATGTGAGGATGGTTGCTATGGATGATTTGTTTGCTATCATTGTGACATGCACACCCCACCCCGTATTCTTACACTATTTATTTTGGCACCTTAGAGCATTGTACGGTATGTGGTACTAACTCTTTGGTTGCAGGTCCAGGTTCAGGTATGGTTTAGTATACCTGTTATTATTCTGTTTAGATGCTTATCGCTCATACCAGGCTTTATGTCTGACCCAGAGTTTTATGTCTCTTCTTATTACTCTGGGTGCTCACACGAGCAGACTAGAGACAGGTTAGCTGGTGATGCACGGGTAGATGATCCGGAGACGAGCAGGAGGCTTCCGCGTACTATATACATAATATTCTCCCTGTGTTGTTGAAGATCACTGCTTGGGCATTGTTGGTGTATCTTCTACTTTAGCTTTCTTTTGTTCTGAGACAGTAGATTTTGAAAAGTTGTAATAAGCTGTATTTGGATTTCCGCTGCTTTGAGATTGATGTTGGTTTTAGTTATCAGCTTATGCACTGTCTCGCCTGTTTTATGTCAAGTACATTATTATTATATTTTATTCCACGCGCTGTGAGACATTCTACAGGTTCTTTGATTAGTTCATTCCCTTCTTTCCTTTCTTATGACGACCGTCTTGTGCTAGTCGGGCATGTGTACAGCGCACTTTTGGAGGAAATGCAGGCTGGTGCGAGACGGGCCGTCACACTTGGTATCAGAGCTCTAGGTTGCATAGTTAACCTAGGGAAGTTATCAGGGAGAGATAGTATACGTATACGAGAGAGCGTATTTGTGATTATTTTGGTTTTCAAAAGCTATATATATACTATTAGTAGTATAAGGATGAAGTCGTACTGCACTAGCAGCACTATGGAGTCGTTAATCATTTCCTTTTTCAGATTGACGATGAGCCGATATGTTAGAGGTACCGGTAGAGGGGCCAATAATGGGAATGCTGCTGACATGAGGACGATGTTTACTGACCTCATGAGAGAGATGCTTAGAGATGTGCAGAGGGCAGCTCCCAATGGTGGAAATGGTGGTGGTCCAATAGTGCAGGCGCCAAGAGTCGACTTCGCCAAGCTGAATAAGGATTATACTAGTCTTGGTGGGAAGCCGTTCCACGGAACGTAGTCGGCTACGGATGTTCAGGATTGGGTGGATAGTTGCGAACGTATCTTCGAGGATTTGGGTATCGAGGATGCGATGAAGAGGAAGCTAGCGTCCCGTCAGCTGCAAGGGCGGGCAATGAATTGGTGGAATGCTATAAAGGCAGCTACTCCCGAAGACCAGATTACTTGGGAGCAGTTTAAGGCTCGCTTTAGTGAGAAGTTCATCCCAGCTGCTCAGAAGTCAATGTTGTTTAAGAAATTCTTGGAGCTCAAGCAGAATGGCAGGGCTGTCTCGGAGTATATTGCTGAATTTGACACTTTGTCAAAATATGGGTTATCTCTTATAGATACTGCCGAGAAAAAGAATGAAAAATTCATAACTGGATTGGATCAGTACTTGGGGGAAAGGCTTATTAACCACATCAATGAGACGTTTGAATCGATTGTGGGGAAAGCGTTAAGGTCAGAAAGTCTCTACCCTAAGCCAAAGACTGAGGTTGCATCTGCAGATGAGCCAAAGCCACAAGTTAGTGGTGGAGTTAAAGGTGGTTCCCAGAATAAGAGAAAGCAGAATCAGGCTAAGGACGGCCAGAAGAAAAAGAATAAGCAAGATGTGGAGTGCTTCAGCTGTGGTAAGAAGGGCCATTATGCTAGTAATTGTCGGGCCAAGCCAGCGGATAGGAAGTGCTTCAACTGTGGCCAAATGGGACATCACAAGGACAAGTGTCCACAGCCCCCTAAAGAAAAGCAAATGGTGAAATCATATGCCCTTAATGCTATTCCTTCTTCGTCGAATGCCCCAACTGCGGCGGAGAAGGGAAAGAATGTCGTCATTCAAGGTATGCTTTCTGTTTATGATGTTCCTGTTAGGGTTTTGTTTGATACCGGAGCTTCCAGTTCTTTCATATCTAGTGACCTGGTAGGTAGGATGGGATTGGAGCCCGAGATTGTCGATAGACCTTTAGTAGTGACGAACCCAATTGGTGGTTCGACTAGCCTTAGCATGATTTGTCGCAATGTGGTCTTATCGAGTCATGGATGCATGTTTGTTTGTGATTGCTTTGTTTTGGGCTTTACTGGGTTTGGCATTATTTTGGGAGTAGATTGGCTCCAAAGATACGGGGTGGTGGTAGACTGTGAGGGCTTGTTGGTGACAGCTAGAGCGGATGATGGGCGGAGGATAGTGTTTGGTGGTCTACCCAGTAAGGGGGTATTGGCTAGTTTTCTAAACTCCCTCGACATTCCGCATAGTGAGTTGTCAGGTTTGCCCGTGGTTGGCCAGTATCCGGATGTTTTCGAAGAAGTGACCGGACTTCCACCACACCGAGAGATTGAGTTTCGTATTGATTTGGTAAAAGATGCCAGACCTATAGTGATGCCACTTCGTCGTATGGCACCAAGGGAGCAGCGAGAGCTCGAGGTGCAAGTCAGCGATCTTTTGAAGAAGGGATTTATCAGAAGGAGTGTTTCTGAATGGGGAGCACCAGTTGTGTTTGCTACCAAGGCGGATGGTTCCCTTCGTTTGTGTGTAGACTACCGCGAATTGAATAAAGTGACGAGGAAGAACAAGTATCCCCTACCGCGGATAGATGATTTGTTCGATCAGTTGAGTGGCACGAGAATATTTTCTCAGTTGGATCTCGCGACAGGTTTTCATCAGCTTAGAGTGGAAGCTGAGAGTATAGCTAAAACGGCATTTCGAACGCCGTCTGGATTTTATGAATGGTTGGTTATGCCATTTGGGCTGACTAATGCCCCGGCATATTTTGTGGATCTTATGAATAGGGTATTCAGGGATCAGTTGAATAAGTTTGTTCTTGTGTTCGTTGATGATATTTTGGTCTATTCGAGGACAGAGGAAGAACACAAGGAACATTTAAGAGTAGCGATGGAGGTGTTGAGAAAACACCAATTGAAAGCAAAGTTTTCTAAGTGTCACTTCTGGAAGAGGGAAGTGAGGTTCTTGGGCCATGTTGTATGAGAGAATGGTATTGCCGTGGACCCAGCAAAGGTGGCTACGGTACAAGATTGGCCTACGCCTAAGAATGCAACAGATGTAAGAAGTTTCTTGGGGTTAGCTGGATATTATCGTAAGTTTATCCAAGGTTTCTCCAGGTTAGCAGCACCATTGACCCAATTGACCAAGAAGAATCAAACTTTTATCTGGGATGAAAGGTGCGAGAATGCATTCAAGAGTCTAAAGGACAAGTTGACAAGCGCACCAGTGCTAGTCATTCCTAAGGGGGATGGAGAGATGACGGTATACACGGATGCCTGTGGTACCGGACTGGGTGCTGTATTGATGCAAGGCAGTAGGGTTGTAGCTTATGCAAGTCGGCAATTGAAACCGCACGAGAGAAGATACCCTACCCATGATTTAGAATTGGCAGCGATCGTGTTCGCGTTAAAGATGTGGAGACACTACCTCTTGGGAGAAAGATTTGAGCTGTTTACTGATTATAAGTCGTTGAAGTATCTGTTCTCCCAGAAGGATTTAAATCTCCGTCAGCAGAGATGGTTAGAGTTCTTAGCTTCCTATGATTTTGACATCGCATACACACCGGGAAAGGGCAATGCGGTGGCTGATGCATTGAGTAGAAGACATGCCAGCTTAGGGGCTATGTTCCTTGAATGGAAGCAACTGGAGTTTATCGCGAGTTTTGATTTCAGACCAAAGTGCGAATTGAATCCAGAAATGTTAGCAAGTTTGACGATCAGACCCACTTTGATTGAGCGGATCGGCTCTAGTCAGAGGGACGATCCTAACCTATTGGAAATCATCTCCAAGTTAGAGATGGGTATCGATGAGGAGATGAACAAATATGGGCTTGATCGAGATAGATGGCTTAGAAAGAATGGAAAGCTTGTCGTACCCAATGTCAATGGATTGAGGGATGAAGTGCTTAGAGAATGTCATCACTCAAAGCTGACTATACACCCCGGTGGTAATAAGATGTATAGAGACATGAAACAGACTTATTACTAGGAAGGAATGAAAAGAGACGTTGGGAAGTTTATATCCAAATGTATGAATTGCCAGCTAGTTAAAGCCGAGCAAAAGAAGCCTAGTGGGCTGTTACAACCATTAGAAATTCCCGAATGGAAATGGGAGCAAGTCTCGATGGATTTCATCGATGGTTTACCAAGGACTAGATCGGGATATGACAGCATTTGGGTAATTGTTGATCGACTGACTAAAAGTGCAAGGTTTATACCAGTCAAATCGACCAGAACGGCAGCTAAGTTAGCAGAATTGTATATGAAGTGGGTAGTGAGATTTCATGGAGTACCTAAAAGCATTGTGAGCGACCGAGACCCGTTGTTCACTAGTGGGTTTTGGAAGAGCTTACAAGAGGCTCTAGGGTCAGAGTTACGTCTCAGTACCGCATATCATCCTCAGACCGACGGTCAGACGGAAAGGGTGAATCGTATTTTGGAAGATCTCTTGAGAGCATGTATATTGGATTTTGGTGGATCATGGGATGACCATTTGCATCTAGTAGAGTTTGCATATAATAATAGTTACCAATCCAGTATCGGTATGGCTCCGTTTGAAGCTTTGTACAGAAGGCCGTGTAACTCACCATCATGTTGGATAGAGACTGGCGAGAAGTATATGCTTGGACCAGATGTGGTGAGGGAAACTTCGGATAAAATTAAGACCATTCAGCAACGAATGAAGGCTGCCCAAGATAGGCAGAAGAGTTATGCTGATAAGAGGAGAAGAGACCTAAAATTCTCCGTGGGTGACTTGGTGTTTGTCAAGATTTCTCCGTTGAAGAGCGTAATACGATTTGGCAGGAAAGGTAAGTTGGCACCAAGATTCGTTGGCCCATTCCCTGTTCTCGAACTAGTCGGGAATTTGGCATATAGGATTGACTTACCAGAGAAGATGGCGGGAGTTCATAACGTATTTCATGTTTCCCAACTAAGGAAGTTCGTTCACGACTCAGATATGACTATTTCACCTGATCAGTTAGAGCACTTCGAAGTAGAACCCGAGGCGGTTGGGAACCGCAAGCCGGCCCGTATTGTCGCACATGACGTGAAGCAACTTCGAAGGAAGTCGGTGAAGCTAGTCAAAGTACAGTGGAGCGAAGACGAGAATGATTGTACTTGGGAAACAGAAGAGGACATAAGGAAGAAGTATCCAGAACTCTTTGTCTGGTAAGATTTTATTAGCGATTTAGTTTTCCGCATGCTAGGATAGACTTGTTTGCTTGCTTTGCATGTTTGATTGTTGTATGTGGTTGTTAGGCATGCGGGATCCTGTGTATGCTTTGGGTTAAGGAATTTCGGGGACGAAATTTCTTAAGGGGGGAGAGTGTAACGACCCGCATTCTACGCATCATAGGATCGTAGAATATTTATTTCTTTCACATACGAAGTCGTATGGTCATGTAACTTTGGGAGACGACTATTGTGGTCATTTCCCATGTTCATGATTTTTCCCGATTTTTAAATGACCATTTTACCCCTAGTTGGCATTGTTTTGGCCATAACTTTTGACTGGAAAGGAATTTTGACCTAAAACCAATTCCATTGGCTTCGGATGATGGTTTCTCTTTCCGTAGAGTGGTCACATTAGCCAAACGGACTTACCGTTTGGGAGATATGGCTGAAACAAGTTTCAGATGGTTAAAAACAGCTTAATTGGGCTTAACCGGGTGATTAGCAGCTAGACCCAAGGGGAATTTCGGGTTTAGGGGTATATGGAGGCTGATTAGGGTTAGAAAACGTTTCTTTAGACATTTTCCAGCCGCCACTTTCATTTCTCTTGACCTAGCCATGGCCTCCACTCTCTAAATCTCTCTAAAACGCCCAAGAATCACTTTCTAATTGGAGATTGGGCATAGCAAACATCAAACCAAGGAGTATTAGCACGAGAACCGAGGTAGAGCTGCTGTGTAGGATTGGGAACAGCGCCAAATCAGAGGATATTTCAGTTTGGGGTTCTAATTGTGGCAAAGGTGAGTGATAGCATCGTTTTGACACTAATTACAGTTAATTAAGGGTAATTAGTGAGGATTAGCGAATTTATACGTAAATAAATTCTGGAAAAATTCTTAAAATTCTAGAATAATGTTTTAAGGCTCTGTTAGAAATTTGGGTTAATTTCGATGTGTTTTGCTAATCGTATGCTTAAACATGATTAAGAGGGATTATAGGAAAAGGTGAGGTTTTGGCCACTTTTGATTCATTTTGTTTCATTTAAATTGTTGTTTGTTGCTTGTGGTTGCTGTTACATGTTGCTATGACTCTTTGGTATGCTTTGTGATTGATTCGAATAGTTAGATTGGTCGAAAACGCCGTCGAGAGGCGTATAAACAGTTGCTGGAAAGTTGCAGAAAAACTGCAGGGTATCTAACCGGATCGGATCGGGTAGGGGATCGGATCGGGTAGGGGATCAGATCGGACATATCCGAACCGGACCGGGGCGTGGTACTTTCTGGAGCATGACGTGAAGAGGCAACAGGGAAGGCCTGATCGGATCGGAGAGGCGTAACGTGGGATCGGAAGGAACAAGGAGGACTGAAGTAGAAGAAAGAGGAGCATGGATACCATATTCCGAACCGAATCGAGAGCAATACACGAACCGAACTGATGCTGACGAGACGGAGACGGAGACACTCAAGCTATGGGGTATCCGAACCGCATCGCTTCAGAACCACCGAACCGAACCAAAAGCACCGAACCGAACCGCATGAGGGAGAAAGACCCGAACCCAGAGGATGGTGGCACTCCGAACCGAGCCGGGGAACGTATCCGAACCGAACCGAGTATGGGGAACCGGACGTGTACTTTTACTACTTCGTGATGACTCTTCTGAAGACCAACTCCAATTTGACCAAACCCGAGATGCAAAGGAAGTCCAAATGAGAAGTTAGAGCTCAAGATTCAGATGGGAATCAACGAGTTCGCTTCATGGTTGGGCTTTGCTGCGGGACGCGTGCTAAGGAGTTATCGACGTCTACAGCTTTGGACCACTATGGTAGGAGGTGCGAAGGCGGATTCAGGGCCATTATGGCATCGGTAGAACCAAGGGCTATGACTAATGAAGTGGGTCATTGAAATGTTTGGTCATGACTCCAAGTGTTTGGCTTGGTCACAGCAGGGTTTCTACATGTCGGGATTCGTCGTTACCTCAGTTTGTCTAGTGTCCCAAAGTGGTAGATGTCGTACGCTTTACGCACTGAGTGAGAGATGTGAGGATGGTTGCTATGGATGATTTGTTTGCTATCATTGTGACATGCACACCCCACCCCGTATTCTTACACTATTTATTTTGGCACCTTAGAGCATTGTACGGTATGTGGTACTAACTCTTTGGTTGCAGGTCCAGGTTCAGGTATGGTTTAGTATACCTGTTATTATTCTGTTTAGATGCTTATCGCTCATACCAGGCTTTATGTCTGACCCAGAGTTTTATGTCTCTTCTTATTACTCTGGGTGCTCACACGAGCAGACTAGAGACAGGTTAGCTGGTGATGCACGGGTAGATGAACCGGAGACGAGCAGGAGGCTTCCGCGTACTATATACATAATATTCTCCCTGTGTTGTTGAAGATCACTGCTTGGGCATTGTTGGTGTATCTTCTACTTTAGCTTTCTTTTGTTTTGAGACAGTAGATTTTGAAAAGTTGTAATAAGCTGTATTTGGATTTCCGCTGCTTTGAGATTGATGTTGGTTTTAGTTATCAGCTTATGCACTGTCTCGCCTGTTTTATGTCAAGTACATTATTATTATATTTTATTCCACGCGCTGTGAGACATTCTACAGGTTCTTTGATTAGTTCATTCCCTTCTTTCCTTTCTTATGACGACCGTCTTGTGCTAGTCGGGCATGTGTACAGCGCACTTTTGGAGGAAATGCAGGCTGGTGCGAGACGGGCCGTCACACAGGCGAAGTTTTTCTTTCATAATTTAGTTTAAACAGAAATTATCACTTTTGTTTAATGGTTTAGTTGGAAAAAAAATGAAAATAACTATTTTTATCTATGTTGAATTAGAATTTTCAACAAAAATGAAAAGAACCATTTTTATCATTTCGTTGAATTAGAATTTTCAACAAAAATGAAAAGAACCATTTTTATCATTTTGTTGAATAAGAATTTTCAACAAAAATGAAAAGAACCATTTTTATCATTTTGTTGAAATAGAATTTTCAACAAAAATGAAAAGAACCATTTTTATAATTTTGTGGAATTAGAATTTTCAATAAAAATGAAGAGAACCATTTTTTTCATTTTGTTGAATTAGAATTTTCAACAAAAATAAAAAGAAACATTTTTATCATTTTGATGAATTGAAATAAGAAAATAGAAAAAATTTCATGTTCTAAAATAAAACATGTCTACATTAGAATTTCACATTCTTGATGTAAAGTAAGAAAATAGAAAAATGTTCATGTTTTAAAATGAAAACATGTCTACATTAGAATTTCACATTCTTGATGTAATGTAAGAAAATAGAGAAATGTTCATGTTTTAAAATAAAAACATGTCTACATTAAAATTTCACATTTTAATGTAATATTAGAAACTAGGAGAAAAAGAATTTTCAACAAAGTTAAAATATCATTTTATTGACAATGCATATAAACCAATTTTCAACAAAGTTAAAATATCATTTTATTAACAATGCATATAAAAGAATTTTCAACAAAGTTAAAATATCATTGTATTAACAATGCATATAAAAGAATTTTCAACAAAGTTAAAATATCATTTTATAAACAATGCATATAAAAGTTCAACAAAGATAAAATATCATTTTATTAACAATGCATATATTAGAATTTATATGCAAAGTTAAAATAACATTTTTGTTGACAATGCATATATTAGAATTAATATGCAAAGTTAAAATAACATTTTTGTTGACAATGCATATATTAGAATTTATATGCAAAGTTAAAATAACATTTTTATTGACAATGCATATATTAGGATTTATATGCAAAGTTAAAATAACATTTTTGTTGATAGTGCATATATTAGAATTTATATGCAAAGTTAAAATATCATTTTATTAACAATGCATATAAAAGAATTTTCAACAAAGTTAAATATCGTTTTATTAACAATGCATATAAAAGAATTTTCAACAAAGACAAAATATCATTTTATTGACAATGCATATATTAGAATTTATATGCAAAGTTAAAATAACATTTTTGTTGACAATGCATATATTAGAATTTATATGCAAATTTAAAATAACATTTTGTTGACAATGCATATATTAGAATTTATATGCAAAGTTGTTGACAATGCATATATTAGAATTTATATGCAAAGTTAAAATATCGTTTTGTTAACAATGCATATATTAGAATTTACATGCAAGGTTAAAGTATCATTTTTATTGACAATACATGCATACATTAGAATTTGTATGAATTATTTTTATTGTCAAAACATGCATTGAAACTATATACAAATAAATTATCCCTTTTTATTTGTTAAAGTTAAAAATAGAAATACAAATAAAAATTAGCTTTTTTATTTGTCATTAGCTCAATTTTCATGTAAATATAATATATTTTATTTAACATTATAAACATGTGGATATGATATGCCATTAAAACATTCTTTTATTTGGCATGTTAAATATGTCAGTGGAATCGTCAAATGGTTTATATTTATATATAGATATATATATATATATTATAATTGAATGAATCGCGCGTGGTAGTTCACGTTTCGGGAATCGTAAATTTAAACGATTATACCGAAAGATCCGACTGTCGGATTTTCCCAAAACTGGAACCGTTAGGACCGCTTTGGGAAGATCTTTCCAACGATATAAATTTTGTTAAAATCCAATGGTTAGATTTCGAGACAAGTGTAAATCAAATTTTGATAAAATAGCGCTAGGGCCGCCTATTGACCCGAAGCGTCATTGAATTAAATTGAGCTATTTTTATATAAACAAAAATAGCAATAAATCGTTATAAAATAATATTAACGATATTAAATGGTTTTAAATTATATATATACGAGAATTATTTGAAAAGGCCGAGTTCAACCTCATTTCACATAATTATACGATGATTTAAAATGAAGATATTGAAGACGGTAATTGAAGACCGGCGATCTTCACATCGAATGGATAACTACTGATGTCCGGCATTGGTTAGCTCCCAGTAAAGGTTAAAGGGGTTGTTGTCCGGATGTACTTGTTGATTTTTTGGATAAGCAAGCTCCCCTCTTCCATATTGGACATGCGGTACGAGGAATAAGATGTCTCCGGTTTCGTTCAGACCCAGAACGGACTTGTAAATGGATGTGTGTCTGACATTGGATTTCATTCCATGTAAATTGATTTCTATTTAATATATATCTGTTGGTGGCAGAGAATTTATTCTCTTGCTTAACACCCTTCTCTGAGACGCATGAGCTCAGAGGTTATATATTGGTAGTTATCAATTGCATGGCATGGATTGTCGATGCAAATGATCAAGGCTTTTGTTGAAAAGCAAAGCCTTATGGTTGATGATCAAAGCATAGACTATTTTGGCATAGCTTTGTGTATAGCATTACCTCGCGAGCCTCACACCCCGATAAGAGTCAGAAACGGGACAAGGGATCGTAGGGAGTGCACATGTTTCTTTCTAGCTAGAAGTGGTATCCGGGTTTTGCAAGCTCTAACATTTTACTTATGTAGTTGATGGATTATGAGGTACCTCGAATTTATTGGTCGATAGTGACCAAATTATAGGTTCAATAGGACTGGAAAGCGTGTGTTCAAGAATTGCCAATCCACTAAAGTATTTGTGGTCTGACCCTGCAGGATCCAAGGGTTGCCTATAGGTGTGATCCTGGGACATTGCTAGAGTGTCTCGAATCGGTAAGGAGATTCGTCTCTAGCCTTGACTCATGACAGAAACCCAATTTCCAATACGACATTACGGTTTTGATTGTAAACCTGTATATGGCGACATGGTATATGGTAGCTATGCCGTCTAAGATTGATACATTTACTTTGATGTATTTTAAAGCTGATTAGACACTAATAATAATATTAAAATATTATTTTCTATGTATCAAGCATTTTTTATCATTATAAGGTAAAACTCTATCCTCCGGTTTACGTTGCATTGTGTGATGGGACTTGAGTCTTATAATGATTTCATTTTTCTAAAAATTGTTGCGTTGTTTTGAATAATAGTTTATTAAACTTATGCACTTGCATTCCAATGGAGTAAACCCGTTCCATGTTAGCGGCGTGGTCCTGTGATCAGCCATATTGTTAGATAAGTTAGGAAATATTTCTCATACCGGTCCCATGACTGACTCGTATTTTGTTTTACTTTGCAAACTCGGGTGCCCTCTTTTCACATGGGCAGCCAAGTGACATATTCGGGTTATTATGGACATATTCTGGATGGGAGCATGCTTGTGGAAGGAAGATGAAGAACATTTTTATCTTTTTAATTTATGCTTTGAGACATTTAGACATCTTTTATCTATGATGTACTTGATGGAGCTTAGATTTATTTCTATTTGCTGAGACTTGCTATTTGCTAAGTTATATCTTGTAGCTGTGCCACTCTAATGTCTTGATATTGTGATGTTGATGACATTTCTATTTCTGTTGCAGTGATTTATGTGTTATGATGTTATCTGAGATCTGCAATTGTTGTAATTATGTTATATTCCTGTGATTATCCTTGCCTTCGTACTATGGAAGTTTGGGATCATCACAACTTTCAAACTATAGTACTTCACATCAGCAATTCACACATATGATCAGTCACTATTAATCACATAACCTTTGAGCTCGTACGTCTCAAAGTAGGGTATTAAGCAAGAGAATAAATTCTCCAGCACCAAACAGATACGTTATCAACAACAACTAATCGGATACACGATAAACCACAATGTAAAACAATAATACACTTCCAAATCATTCCGAAATCATTGGGTTTAGCCCTCGAAATCCTTTCGGTTTTATAAAACATCTTTATAAAACATTCCCTGTCCAAAATTGGGAATAATTTCTTTTCACTTAAGAAAAATATCATTTCAAAATCATTCATTAAATTTGAAATGAACTCCACAACATCGCTAAACATCTCATTATCAAATCGTGAAGGGTTTCACAAGATGTTAACATACAAATATTTCTACCCAACCCAATGCTAAATGTAAAAGCATATTCTGCTCATAAACTGGTCGAGCATTATCCAAACAATCAATCAACCACAATCAATATCAACAACCAAGTAAATTTTGTTTAATCACATCACATGTTTTGGTAAATTCAATTACTATTTGTTCATTCACAATCTATTTAAAGATTTATTCAAACTCCAATTGGTTTCAATCCCAAAAATCATTTCTTATTGATTGTTCAACTTTTTGGAAATTAATCCTGCTTTAACTGGGTTAAAGAACCAATGTCATTTAAATACAATTCACGACAACCCAAAATCCAATTTGATATTAAATATAAGGCTCTGAATAAAAATAGTATCGGCTTATATTCAACACCAAATTCTGAAACCAACAGATATTGTATTGGAATAACGATATATATATATATATCTTCCAAATTCCTCCATAGTATCCGTATAATCACGGAATCCAATATCAAAATATTACGAAGATTATTTCCATTCCAATTCATACGTTGGACAATTTTGGTTATTTTAAAACCCATTTACTAATCCAATTTATTTATTTAAAACACTGCATTTATTATTTTAGTTAATAACTAGTTCATTTCGATAAAAATATATTTTTACCCTTTCAAACTTGGAATTTTTCATCCAAAAACCTTCCAAATCATTTATTATGATTTTACACAATTTTTCCATATTTTTAATAATTTTATTAAGGCCCTTACAGTCGGTTTCCAATAACGGCCACGAACTGCATCCATAGCGACTTTTTCGATACGAACCCAACGGTTCTGGTTTTATGAGAATCCGATGGTCAGATCTCCCATATTGTCAATTCAAAGTAAATGGTCGAAATTCGCGAACGGTCGCTGCGCGGCGCATCCTATTCAAGCCATTAAATATATATAATATATATACCATCGATTTTAATCCAAAACATATTTTATAATTCGTTTTAATACAATTTCAACTTGCATTTCAATTTTAAGTCAAAATTGAATATTCCGTATCATGACAACTTTATACAGTGCGTATATATGTTAAAAACAATATTTTTAACAATCCAATAATTATTCCATTTCACGACCCTTTTATATCTCGCCTATATATGTTTTTCATATCGCATATATATATATATATATATATATATATATATATATATTTGTCACAACACATATATATTTTATTCACGTCGCATATATATATGTTTTATTCACATCGCATATATATGTTTTATTCACATTCGCATATATATATATATATATATTTCACAACACACACACACACACATATATATATATTTTATTCACAAAGTGTATATATATTATTCACATCGTGTGTATATATATATATTATTTACATCGTATATATATATATATATATATATATTATTCAGATCGTGTGTGTATATATGTTATTCACATCGTATATATATATATATATATATTATTCACATCGTAAATATATCTTTTATTCACATGTGTGTATATATATACATATATATATATATATTACTCACATCACACACACACATATATATATTATTCACATCACATATATATATATATATATATATTTTATTCACATCGTATATATATTTTTATTCACATCGTATATATGTATATATATTTTATTCACATCGTATATATATATTTTATTCGCATCTCATATATATTTATATTTTATTTTCATTGCATATATATTATTCGCATATCATATATATATATATATATATATATATAATTTTCATCGCATATATATGTTTTATTCACATCTCATATATATATATTTTATTTTCATCGCATATATATATTTTATTCACATCTCATATGTATATATATATATTATTCACATTTCATATATATATATATATTATTCACATTACATATATATTTCATTCACACTTCATACATATTTTATTCACATTTCATATATATATTTTTCACATTTCATATATATATCATTCACATTTCATATATATATATATATATATATTTCACATTTCATATATGTATATATATATTTTATTCACTCCATTTCACATCACAATACAGTCAATCAAACCACAGTTCAATCCAAACAAACATCCATGGTTCGTACAAAAATAGTTTCAGGCGCTACTAAACACCATCTGCAACCTAGGTTATATTTAACTGTAAAATAATTTGAGTAAGAAGGTGTTCGCACTCTGGGATCCACTCCGCCAGTTTTAATTTCTGAATTTCTTTACTGTTCGGATCTAAATCTGCCTAAAATTCTAACATGCTCCATTTCTGTTCTAGTCTGCTCCATGGTGTAATGTTCGAATTTATGGTTCCAACACAATTAGGTTTGTTGAATTCTGGCATTGTATGACCAAGTTATGATAGTTTAAATATTTAAACTTTAAATATATGATTAACTTAATAATAATTTTTCCTTAACGTTAATCATGTTTTTTTCCCTCTAATCATCTTCCTCCTAATAACACTGCCGATTCCTTGAACCCAACTCATGATGCCTCTCTCTCCTCCCCTACAACGCCTCACACAACCGGACCACGATCTGACCCTACCACCATGAAGTCACCAAGCACAGACACCAACGGCCAGTGCCTCGTCCAACTCGAGCTCTCGTGGGCCAACAAAATTGTGACCGATCTTTAACCCTTTGAGCCCCAATCTTGCGCGATTTACAACATGAAAATTAATCATGCCTATATAAATTTGAAGATCGGAAGATTTTTGCCATGAAATCCCGAGTTTCACAGCCGCTGATTTGGGAGGAAACGGCGGCTTAGGGTTATGATATTAGGGTTAGGGTTATTTTGTGCCTATTTATATAATTTTATTATTATATTTAATTCTATTAATTCCTTAAATGTGTAATTCGCGTTCGTTCTCCAAATTAAACCCAACAAATATCGCCTCTACCTAAATACCCATATTTCGGGCATAATGGAATATGTCTGGCAAGCCAATTTAATTTTTTCGATCAGTTTTTCTTTAAATTAATACATAAATCAATATATTGAATTTTAAACACACATTTAATTTACCGGGGACACATACTGACTCCGAAAATCCCCAAAAAATAAATCTAGCTATGTTTAGACGATACGGTCATAACAAAACTAATTTCATCGACTTTGGAGACCATTTGAAAAATGGTCAATTTCCAGTCGATTAAATTCAAATTAAAAGTACCAAACGCGTTAAATCCACCACGCTCACATATTAATTCCAAAAATTATGAAAATTGGAATCTAGCAATAATTTGACATTCCGGATCCAACAAAAGTGGTTTCGTCGAAAATGGAGGTCGTTTACACAATGGCTATTTTTAAGGGCTATATATTATATTAAATTCCATAGCGACTATTCTGAATTTTAAACTGGACATAACTTTTGATTTATATTATGAAATCTCAGTTTCTTAACTTCGTTAGAAAGATATTATTTAACAGATTCAAATATTTCTTGTTTCACTAAAATCTGATTTATTTTGAATTCTGTACATTCATTTGAAATCGAATTTTCAAACTACCATGCCAATACAGGCTCGTTTTATAATTAAAATAAATTTATACGTTCTAACTTCGATTTAAATAAATTTTTAATCTTTATTATTTAAAATAAATCATTTTAAATATTTAAAATCCATTAAAATAACTAAAGTAAAAAATTTAAATTGGTTCTGAAAATCAGGGTTGTTACATGTATACTCTTTCCACCAGGTAAACGAGGGTTTGTTGTTAGTCGATATTCCAGAAGGAGTCTAGTACTAGATGTAGGATATCGCTCCAAACCAGTATAAAAATCTCTGGTGTCATTTTTCTTTACTACTTTATTATTATACTACAAATATATTTCACATTAGTATTACTCCATATTACACGATCCATAATATAGACTCACTCTTTCAATTAGTATCCGAGCATAAGTCCATTGTATAACCGTAACACGATTATTTTGATATTCTAGTAATATGGATAATAACAAGAATACCAACTCTAAATCCATCTTTATAAAGGGTTAATCCACTGCACAATCACCTCTACTCAGTGGCATGAATTACTACTATTGGGATACATGTATGAGAATCTATATGTAAGACAGTGGTTTTGATTCATAGAACATCACATAAATTGAAAATGACATTTCTACTACATAATATTCTATATGGTTAAACACACAAAAATTAAATGTTAAAGCTATGAATATGTTGCATTGTGCCTTGGATAGAAATAAATTTAAACATATTAGCATGTTCAAAATTGCACATGAAATATGGAGAACACTCAAAGTTGCTCATGAAGGAACTAAAAGGTTAAGAAAATCAAGATATCCATGCTTAAAAGCCAATTTTAGAATTTTAGAATTAAATAAATTGAGTCCATAAATGATAGTACTCCAGATTTCAAGACATTCATCATTCATTATTACGACTTGGAGAAAAATATTCTAATTTTGATATTGTATTGAAAATCCAAAACTTGTTAATGGATGATTGGGAAAGTAATGTCTTAGCTATTGAAGATGCGAATGATCTCTCTACCATGAGGCCAAAAGAGTTAATATAAAATCTAATGTCATATGAAGTTAACTTGCTAGCTAAAAGAGTACAAGCTTAGGATAAAAAGAATCTAGCATTTCTTGCAGAAAAAGATGACTCAAATTCAGATGAGGATGACATAGCACTTATAGCCAAAAACTTTAAAAAGCTTTTGAAGTACTGAAAAGGAAACAAAATATTGGCAAAAAGGGCTCAAGTCGGGACAATTCCAACAAACCATCATCTTTAGTAGTAGAGTGCTTCAATTGTCATAAAAAGGGTCACATGCATAAGGAATGTCCAGGAAAATCCAAAAGAAAAAGGAAAAATTAAAAAAGAAAGCCTTTATAGTAACATGGGATGACTCAGATTCCTCTTCCTCAAAAAGCAACAATGATAGTGATAACGGGCAAGCCAATGTATGCTTCATGGCTTCTCATAATGAGGTTAGTAACTACATTTTTGATGGCATGATTAAAATAAATTTATAACTTTTAGACACTATAAAAAGCTTTAAAAGGAAATATAAGGAAACTCTTAAAAATCATAAAAAAGCATAATTCGAAAGAGATGTGTTCAGAGATGAGAAAGAAATATGAGAAGAAGAACTTGAAAAATTCAGGAATTATTTTCTAATGTTAATTCCCAACTTACCTTACTGATTCAAGAAATTGAAACTTAAGAAGAAAAGAATAACACTCTTGCTTCTAAAAATAATGAATTGAAGACTAAGGTTAAAATGATAAATTTAGATAATTCTAGTCTAAAAACTGAATTATAAGACATTACAAAAAATGTCTCAAATTTCAATAAAGGAAGAGAAAACTTGTCTATGATTATTGATAACTCTAAATCTTCATTTAATAAAATAGGATTTGGATATACAAGAATTCCAAAGCTCCATCAAAGAAAATAAATAATAAAAGGAGAAATGACTCAAAACCTAGTAAAGCTTAAAAATCTTTAAAAATTAAAAAAAAATTCCGAACTATTAAGATATCGGTACCAAAAACAAACAATAGCTTGATTAGGAATATGTACATAAAATTGTTTTCTGAATTGTTTGTAAAAATAAAAATTATGTTTATAAAAGGAATACTAAACCCTCTTGGATTTGGATTTCTAAGACCTAACTCTTAGAACCCTATTAAAAGTGGGTACCAACGTCATTTCTTTTTTTTTTTGCAGGTCTCACTCAATTAAAGAGGAAAATGGATACTTGACAGTGGTTGCTCAAAATACATGACAGGAGACGAACAAACGGTAACATATATTATTTACTCAGATGAAGGTTCTATCACATTTGGATATAATTCCAAAGGTTATATCATCGGCAAAGGCAATGTGAGCAATGACGGTACATCTATTTTATCTTTTATTCCTATTGCTTTACTAGTAAAAAAAATTAAAGCATAATTTATTAAGTACTAGCCAATTGTATGATAAAGGATTCAAAATCTCATTTTTAGAGAATAAATGTAGTATTTTAGATCAAAATAAAAATCTTATATTTGAAGGTATTAGAGACAATAAAATCTACATAATAAACAAGAAAATAAATCATAATTCAGATATATGTTTATTGGCAAATGAAAACGATCCTTAGTTATGGCACAAAATATTATGTCATGTTAATTTCAAAGCTACAAGTAAACTTTCTAAAAATAGTTTGGAAAAGAATTGCCAAAAATGAATTTTAAAGTTAACCATATTTGTGATGCATGTCAATTAGGAAAATTAACTAATCATCTTTCAAATCTAAGAAATTCATTTCGGCATTACAACCACTTGAGTTACTTCGTATGGATTTGTTTAAGCCACCGCAAACTCAATCTATAAATCATAATAAATATTATTTGTAATTATGGATGATTTTCTAGATATACTTGGACTATTTTTATGAAAAATAAGAGTGACAATTTTGATCATTTCAAAACTTTCGTCAAAAGAATTCAAAATGTAAAAGGCTTGAAAATAAAGAACATTAGAAGTGATCCTAGAGGAGAATTTGAAAAAGAAGCCTTTGAACATTTTTTAAAAAGAAAGATATGTTTCATAATTTTTAGTTTTCAAGTCCTCCACAGCAAAATGTGGTTGTAGAACGAAAAAAGCTGAACTCTACAAGAAAATGCAAGAATTTTGTTAAATGGAAGCACCATACCAAGACATTTCTGGGCAGAAGCTGTTGCAACTGCCTGTTATGTATTGAATCGTGTTTCTATTCGTCCACCTACGAAAAATACTCCTTATGAACTTTTTAACGGAAGAAAATCAAATACATTTTATTTCAAAAAGCTTGGTTCAAAATGTTTTGTTTTAAACATGAAAGATCAGCTTGGTAAATTCGATTCAAAATCCAATGAAAGAATCTTTCTGGGATACTCGGATTGAAGCAAAGCTTATCGAATTTTCAATAAAAGAACAAATATTTTCGAAGAAACTCTACATGTATCTTTTAATGATATTTTTTTACTAAGAATCAAGTATTAAGATGATGAAGAATTCCTGAATAATATGGAAACTACAAATCTTAGAGAAGAGGAACAAATCTTAGAGAAGAGGAAAACATTATTCATAATAGAGAAGATGAAAATATTATTCATAATATAGAAGATGGAAACATTGTTCATAATTCTAGAAAAGACGAAAATATTATTCATAATAATAATGAGTCAAGATCTCCACCAAAAATATTACAGGATTGTTGACAGTTTTTTTGGTCGAAGTTGTCGTACGTCAAAAGCATCGTCAGAAAACACAAATCGATTTCGTCGAAGTCACAATTAATGTAAACACAAAAATGGCCAAAAATCCCTTTAGATGACCTCTTTTGGGCCCTAAAACATCAATTTCGGTGCTTTGCACCATAATTATTGTAGCCCTCTAAGTTACCTTTAGGTACAACTTTTGTTTGACCCAAACGATCTTACGGTTTGAAAGTTATGCCTGTTTTTGTGAACGCATGTCAATCACTCAGCATAGTCGGATCAACTCAGTACGGCGAGCCCTGGGTTCAACAAGCCTCGCCCTTCCCCCCTTTCATATCTCTTAGAGGGATAACTTTTTTTGTATCCCTTCGTATCCTTAAAGGGTATGAAATTCGTATGCCTCAGGAGGGATACAAAATTTCTACCATATCATGAGGGGCTCGAATTTTTCGGATGGCCTCTTCCAAATGATACAAAATTTCGGCTGTGTGGGCCCCATTTCCTACCTACTCCATTACTAACTCCTCATATAAATACCCCAAGCTTGGCACACAAAGGGGTTGGATTTTTCTCATTCTTGGAGCTCTCAAGCATCATTAATGGCTTCCACCTTCTTCTCCATGACCATTGGATATGGCATGGACCTTTAAAACATAGCATACACATTTTTCATCAACTTTTGGACATCTACAAGGATAAATTCATCGGTTTTGGGCGGTTTCAGACCTATTTGGGTTTCTCGGACTAAAAAGGAACACACTTTTTCCAATTTGAATGCACTGAAGTTTGGGAACTAGTTCCTATGTCGAGTGATCAAACTGTCATTGGTACAAAAGGGTTTATAAAAACCAAATAGACAAACTAGGTAATACAACTAGAAATAAAGCTAGATTAGTTGCGTAAGGATATAATCAAGAGGACGGAATAGACTAGGAAGAAACTATTACTCTGGTTGCCAGACTAAAAGCAATACATATCTTACTAATATATGCATGTTTTCATAATTTCAAACTTTACCAAATGGATGTAAAAAGTGCATTTTAAATGGATATATAAAAGAAAATGTATATGGTGAACAAACAAGAAAATACCCTGAAGGAGAAAATGAACAAAAAATTATACCATAAGGACAAGAGGCTAAAATTTTGTCCATAAGGACAAATTTTAGTGTAAAGGGAAGAATTATAGTGGTGCCCTAAATTCCTCCCTTTACACTAAAATTTGTCCTTATGGATAAAATCTTATCCCTTTGTCCTTATGGAATAGTTTTTTGTTCATTTTGTCCTTGAGGTTAAAAACCTCTTGAACAAACTCCCCTATTTGCACATGAAAATTTTCCTGACCATGCATATAAACTAACAAAAACTCTATATGGTTTAAAACAAGCACTCCCATGCTTGGCATGAATGACTTAAGAGTTATCTTATTAATTCAGGTTTTCAAATCGGGAAAGTTGATCAAACACTTCTTATAAAACACTCTAAAAAGGATATTTTAATAATATAAATATATGTAGATGATATTATTTTTGCTTCCACCAATTAAAACTTATGTAAAGAATTTTCAATAATATGACCAAGGAATTTGAAATGTCTCATATGGGATATTTATCTTATTTTGTAAATCAAGAATATTGTAACAATTTAATCAAACATTTCGGGATGGAAAACACATCTGCTAAATAACTCCCATAAGAATAACAACACATATATAAAGCAATGAAAATGGAAAAAGTGTTGACCGGTAACTATACTGAAGTATGATTGGGCCACTGCTATATTTAACAGCAAATCAACCAGATGTAATGATGAGTGTTTTCTTATGTGCAAGATTTCAAGCCAATCCAAAGGAATCACATTTACGAGTAGTAAAACATTTATTGCATTATCTCAGTAATACCAAAGGCTCTATATTTTTCTATCCAAAAGAATGTTCTTTCAAATTAGTATGCTGTAATGGCCCGAATTTCCATACCCTTTGAGTCGACTAATAACACCACACGTCCAACTCAAGTTGCACAGAAATACGAATCATTATTATAAGAAGTTAGAGGATGAGAAATAGAAAGAAAGAAAAGTTAGAATAGAAGAAAAACGAAGAACACAAATCTCATAGCGGAACGAATAAAATATATTAAATAACATAACTTTTGAAATACAAATCGATAACTGTATATACATACCATAATCAGAGCACAACATTATTCCTCAAACAGTTATAAACACCTGTTTCCAGATATAACATAGTACAAAGCGGAAATATGGTAGTTTATAGCTAACTGGTGAAGCCTCTTGCTTCAAGCTCCTCCAAGTTAATCTGTAAAATCCCAACTACTTGACTGCCCATACAAATTTGGGCACCCAAGAGTTTAGGGAAAACAAAATAAAATAAACTCTGGGTCAGTCATGGGACTGGTGTGAGTAGACTCCAACCATTTTTTTAACTTTCAAAAAATCTTTCGAATGAAATGATAACCGTAAGACCGATCCATACATAAACACGGATGGTTTTTACCTTACGATAACCAAAAATATTTTTGATATCAAATCTGGTGATATTATAATAGTGTCTACATCAAATAAATAGAATCTAGTGGAACGGTTGCATCTCAAGCTCATATATAATATAAAATCGAACACCGCAGGGTGCTTATTGGAGATTGGATTTCCGACATGACAAGGTATGGAACCACCTTCCGATAGTGTATCTCTAGAGGGGAATACACTGGGTTCAACAAGAACATCTTGCAACCCGGCTCACACATGGCTAACCACTCATTTAACTTGAGTGTATCGAGCATATTATCACCAACGGTTGTGATCAGCAACCGTTACCGAAAGCATACAACAGCGAATAGAATAAGAAGCAAATGAATTTTCTCTAGATCAGGTGATAATACCCCTAATGGGAATGACCCACATGGCAATGCTGCCTGCCCGATTTCTGTCGTTTCCCAGGTGATGAAGCTTGAGGTCATGATTATCTTTCAGCACATCTTTCCATCATTTACTTTGAATGTCACATCATCAGATCCTTCCATATACTTTGTCCTTGGACTAGACAAACCGAAGGTACTATTTCATCAATCAATCTTGGGCAATTTCTACCTAGAATTAACCGAACAGCCCTTGCATTTTACTCCGTCTTCAATTATCTTCAGCATAAGTTGATTCGTAACGCTAATGCCGATATGGAGTGATTTTCAGATATTAAATCTGACTTGGTCTCTCCATATTGACCATGGAGGTATAAAGTAAATCAAAACTTTGATAGTCGGTGATTTAACTATCAAAGAAACATCCATACAATCAACGGTCCTATTTATAATTGGAAATTCTACCGATCAAACATCAGACAACACTGGCACCCTTTTATGTTAGTTCTTTACTATATTATCGATTTCAAATTCCCTTTTTCCCTCTTTCGTATCCTTTCAAAGCTCGATTTTTCTCTCTCTATTCTTGGAAAAAACATTTCAATATCATAATTTCTTTATTCGAGGAAATATCTCTTATTACAGTTAGAAAACATTTTTATATATTCACAAATCCTTGTTTTCTATATTCAGAAAATATCCCTTATTAATATCGGAAAATATTTCCATATTTCATTTATTAATTCTTTATTGACCAATTTATTTCCTTTTCTATGCATAGTAAATACCTCTCATTTTATTTGGGGAAACATTTCCAAATCCTTTAAATTAACGCGATGTTATAAAACATCGTTATTCTAACTCAAACCATTAATCATTTGTTAACTAACCATACAACAAACCAAACTTCACTATTGAACATTAACCATTCCTCCATCAATCATGAAGTCAATCAAGTTTGGGTATAATTACCTCTCAGACCTTAATCGAACAACATTCTCAAGTTTGCAATAGTCAAGGCCCACAACTTCAAATAAAACTTCGCTTACACTACTCTCAGATTTAATCTAAGAATCCACTTCTTTTACGGAAAAATATTGATTACAACAGTGGCGTTATAATCGCTGTTTCCAAATATTTGATTTATAAAACATTTATTTTTGCGATAGCGTTACAATCGCTGTTTAGATTTCTAGAACATTTACTATAACAGTAGCGTTAAAATCGCTGTTTAAATTTACCAAACATCTATTATAACAGTAGCTTTATAATCGCTGTTTTGAATAAAGTACCGTGTGCGACGCACACGGTTCCGTTGTTCATTTTTAAAAGATAGTCAAAATGTCTGGATTTAAACAATGTAGACATATACCATTCTGTTTGTCGAAACCTCATAAGATAAAGGGTATATAAGGATATCAATGTTTAACACAAAATTATCATATGTGTTTTCCTTTGCATTTAAAATTTTTATTTCAATTATAATGCTTTGCTTAATTCAATTAATGTCATCACTTTGGTTTTAAAAACCTCATTTAAACCCTATTTGGATTAATCACTTATACTAATCCGTTTACCATCTTTTCACCACTTTGCTTAGATTTCATTCTAAAACTATTAACATGTTTTAGCCTATTACTAACTTATTAACCATCTTCCTTAAAAGTTTCATTCCATTGAATTTTCTTTACTTAATTTGAAAATTTAGAAAAAGCCTTATGTAAATCTCTGCATTTACTGAAAAATTCCATTTACAAATCTCATTTAAAACTTGGATTACAAATCCCTTTATGAAACTCTTATCATCTCCTTGATCAAAGTATAATGCCACCAAATCATTTCTTAATTGAATCTCCAATTAAAATCATTGTTTTAATTATTATTAATTAAAATAACAATTAACCTTATTACTAACTATATTAAAAATAGTTGACTTTGCTATTAACTAAAAATAGCATAATTATCGCTTTTAAAAGCTTATTAAATAATAATTAACGTTATAAACACTAACCAATTCGATAATTATTTTAATTATAGTTAATCGAAGATTAACTAATATTTAACACCCTTCATTAAATCAAATTAATTTTAAATATTGGTTTCAAAACCCTTTTCCATTTTTCCATATAAATTCAAATTTGAATTTCAATTTCAATTTATTCAATGATAAATAATTCGCTTAATATATGCTCTCGTTTATATACAACTTCTTGTTTTCTCCATGTACATGTTTCTAGTTTCAACTCTATTCGAAATTACATTTCTATTTTTGGAAATAAATTCCCTTTTTAAAACTCAAATTTCATTTTCTATATTTGAAAATATTTTCTGGTATTTAAATACCAAATTCTAGGGCCAGTGATATTTAAACCCAACAAGATCAATCACAGTTAATATATCAAAGCATATGTCACAATTAATGCAAACACAATAATATAACTGTTGAGGAATCCAGTTGGATCCCTCCAACCTGTTTCCCTGCATCCACAGATGTTAATCAACATCAATAATATTAATTTCACATCAATATAAAATGTCAGAACTGATAATCGATCAATGGCGTAATCATATCAACCATTTTAACCAAATTTATCACTATTCAACCATTGCACAATATAAAATTATTATAAATAAATTTAAAACTCGTTTATATAAAAATATAAACGAGGTAGAGCTAGTGAATTACTCACATTGTTTGCAGTTGACGATTCTGCTTTTGGTTCCATTTAAAATCAAAACAGCATTTGATTTTTCTCGAAAATTCCAGTAACTCAGTTTTCAGCCATGTTCATTCCATAACGTAGTTCTCGACATTGTGATTCCAACGTGATTAGTTTAGTGAAATTTTGTTAACAGATGGTAAAGTTATGCACGACATCGGTTTCAATATACTTAAAATAGAATTAAATTAACCAATGAAATTTTTTTAACTTTTATTTACTCGTAATTATAATATAAATCATTGGTTAGTCATGCTTAATACCTCGTCTTCCAGTACGAATTCAGCCCGGTCATGAAGCCCTCTTATAACCATACCCGTGTATTTCATTCACCATTCTAAAGCCACACTCTTGTTTCTGCACTCGATTTAAACTTCTACAATATCAAACAAAATCCTTGGTTAACGCACAACTCTCCACAACTGCTGCTAGAGTTCACCGAAGACTTCTCCCCTTCAACTTTTCCATTGCTGAAGCCATTTGAACCGACACAGTAGCAACAACTCAACCATCTTTCTTCCTCCCCTTATTTTCCTTCACCCCACAACAAACCAAAAAAATAGACCTTGAATTCCCATCAAATTTCCTCCTTGCTCAATCCACCGCCCAACCTTTAGACAACAGGGTCAAACTCCATATGCCATCACGGTTAAAAACAATCCACTTCTTCCCAGTACCAAAACAATGAACCATCCGCTCCTATAAGATTCTCCAATTTTTCCCAAATAAAAATACAGGGACCCTTCTCTCCTAACCATTCTTCACTGATTTGGAAAACAAACATCTTATTAAGCACTTTAATCCCATCTTCCCGAAAGAACAACATGTACCTCCTTCAAACATACTTCCAGTTCCCAACCAAATAAAACCACGACTCCCCCCTACCCAAACTTCAACGAAAACAAAAGGTCAGGCCACCACTTTCGGCCATCACAGTTTTTCCTCCGCTCCACGAGAACCGCTCCTGACATCGCCTACATTCAACTCCATTCAAAAGTATCTTCCCTGACCCAACCATCTACAACTCGAGATCAACCCACAAGTCACGACTTTGCCAACTGGTCATCTCGCAAATCCTCCCCGTCACCGTTAAACCACCTAGCTCTGGCACCCCTCATTCAAAGTGCACATTGTTCCCATTTGCAGCGAGATTCAAGACTATCGAACCCCCAAAATCATACGCTGGAGTGAAGTCAAATACTTGTATATATGATTTGGAGTTTTACAAATTTGGTTTGATTTTTACTTGATTTTTAAGTGGCGAATTGTTTTCGTGAATTAGTGAAAGAGGTGATGAACGAGAATTGGTAAAAGGATTTGGGAATTAGGGTGCGGGTATGGATTTATAATGGTAATCTACTTGGTACGCACGAATCTAAAGTTTAGCTTGCAGGTCATGAGTTCTATTTGCGTGGACCGCACGGAAACCATTTCCTTGGCACGCACGGGTTGAAAAATGTGGAGTGCATGCTACTGAAAAACTTGGAAGATATTTTGTTAAGTATAAACAGTGTTATGGTGAGTTATGTTCGAAAGAATATGGCTGAAACAAGTGCTCTAAAGCTAACAAGAATAACTCATGTCTCAAAACAGTCCATGTACTTCATGTAAACAAACTTCCAGACACTATGATTATCACTATTATTGTATATGTTTTCTTCTTAGTTCAGATAAGTGTACATGACTATAATGATAGAAATGGAAAGCTTCTTGTTTATTGCTTTGTCTTGGATTTAATTGTATAAATAGTATTATTGTGCGATATAAGACTATATCATATTCATCTATGCTACTCCCTTCTTGTTTATATATTTGGAACCCATAAAACGTGTATCTACAGTATGGTTTACCCACTATAGACACCTATCCACTGAACGTAGAAAATAACAGAAATATCATACAAACGAATCAATATTCAAAGCAACTATATCTCGAAACATTTCCCGTGTGAAGCATGGGCCATTCACGGGTATATATATATATATTTGTTAAAGTTATCGCGGTACCGACTATGTAGAAATTTCGTTCATTTACAATCACTATGGACAAATATAGGAATATCATTATGTCGAGCAATGCGTTACGATCTCAGAAATATAATAAAATAAACAATTTAAATTACATTATAAATTATACGTTCTATCATCTAAATAAATTCATTATAAAAATCATTTTATATTTCAAATATACCACATTTAAACCAAATTAAATTGCTCTAAATTTACGGTAAAAATCCGGGTCGTTACATTCCTTTCCCCTTTAAATAATTTCGTCCTCGAAATTGCTAAGCAGTAAAAATTCTATAACTCTAACTCCTCACAACCTACTAAGTTGAAATCTTATATTCCATACCTTCATAACCCAGTTCTTGCCCGACCTTCGAATTCTCATACCAATACTCGACCATTCATAATTCTTTCCAAATGATCTGTCCGCCATTTTTGGACAATACTTCATCACGTTCTTGCCTTCAATCCATATGCTCTTCTGCATATCCATACCCATTCCAATTGATTTGAAATCCATTTATCAATTTCATTATTCCACTTGAAATTTTATTAACCCATTCTGGTTTTCTTATTTCAATTACAATTAACAACTCGATTTTTAAATTATCAAAAAAATTCTTGAAAATTTTCTAACTCTTTAAATTTCTGAAAAATTTCTCCAACATCTCCTTTGCACGGCTCAATTGATACAACCACAACTCGCCTTTCTAGGCCTTCTTCAATCCAAAAGAAAATCAAAAAGCCAAGCTTGCCCCATAGGCCCATAAACCATTCAACTCAAGTAATATTGTAAACATGTACCTTTTTGTTGGGCATAATTCTGTCTCTTGCATTTGTTTCCATTCAATATCTTCTCACCATATATATATATATATATATCCATTTCTAGTTGGTTTCAAATCAATCCAACTTCCAGTTGTTTTCACTCTCTAATCAACTTCTGATCAGTTCACTTCCATTCCATCAATTCAAATCTGATTTCTACTTGAATCTAAATTTATCACAATTCAATTTCAATTAACACCATCCACTATATATTCAACTTGTTTATTCATAAGTCGAATTCATATTAATTTTTCGAATCTCAACATTTTCTTTACCTAGTTTCATTCCGAATTATTACTAATCCAATCCAATTTTGTTTAACTTAAGTTAAATTTCAATCCATTTGATACATTTTACCATTTCAATTTATTTCACTTATACAAATTAAATTTTAATTTCAGAATTCAGATTTCCGGGTTTTATTTCGAATTAGTTTGAAATCACATATATTTATATACATATATTTATAATCAACTCAATTCAAACTATTTGAATTTCTAAAACATCTTGTCCTTTTCAAACAAATTTTCCTTCCCAAATTACTATGGTAGCAATCCGTCACTCAGAAACTTGAAAATGAATACCGATAATGTCGCGATACATCATTAGAACTATTTTCTTGCCACTGAAGTGATATCAGTGCTTAATCCCTTTAAAAATCCATTTAAACCATTCTTATTCAAAAATACTTTAAAGTAATGTTATATTGCTTTACAATATTTCAGAAAATATTTTATAAACACCCGGAATTTAAATTCCACTCCTGGTTTGAACTTAATCTTAGTTTATCTCATTTGTATACTTTATTCGTATACAAATTATATAACAATTTCAATATTTCACAATTTTATTTGATTGTAATTACAATCAACACATTCATATATAATAATTCAGAAATTACTCCTTTTATACCAAAATAATTTTTGGGTAAAATTATTTCATTTACCCATTTAATACAATACTATATCGAATTGCTTTGTTCGAGAGTTTAGAAAAACCTATCGATGCAGTTGTACATCCTGTATCAATCAGAATTCATAAAGCAATCAACAAACCAGCCAACACAATATAAAACCATTTTATATCAAATCTACAAATACGCGCTCAAATATATACACTCAAACTCAATCTAGGGTATTACTAACCCCATCTCTATTGAATCACGCCACAAACCCAATATTACTACTCAACCTTCAGCTCTGATACCAACTGTAATGGCCTGAATTTCCATACCCTTTGAGTCGACTAATAACACCACACGTCCAACCCAAGTTACACAGAAATATGAATCATTATTAGAAAGAAGTTAGAGGATGAGAAATAGAAAGAAAGAAAAGTTAGAATAAAAGAATAGAACACAAATCTCACAGCGGAACGAATAAAATATATTAAATAACATAACTTTTGAAATACAAATCAGTAACTGTATATACATACCATTATCAGAGCACAACATTATTCCTGGAACAGTTATAAACACTTGTTTACAGATACAACATAGTACACAGCGGAAATGAAACGATCTAAACTTCCCCGATAAGGAAAGAACGGATTACTTTGAGGACAAGACGAATCAGAACACAAACAGAAGAACGTTTCATTGTTTATTACAACAATTTCATCAGAATACAAGAATATACAGAGTATGAACGAATAAAATACATTCAATAAATATCAGAGATTTACAATACATTACATAGCAGCGGAAAATAATACAAAACACAACTGAAAAGATATATGGATTCAGAGCTTTCCGAATATCATTCCAGCTGCAACCCAGGATCATGTGAATATAAATCTGCAAAACCAAAACTACTAGTTGCCCGTGCAGAAAATAGGGGCACCCAGAGTTTAGGTTAAAACAATAAACTCCAGGTATATCATGTGGCTGATGTGAGAACTAAAACAGTTATTAAAACTTTATTTTAAATTAGATATATCAAAGGATCACGCCGTATGACACGGAACGGGTTTACTCCCAAGAATACCAGTGCATATAACAAAACAACGCAATTCTTTTTGGAAAAATGAAGCTATTATAAGACCCAGGTCCTATCACACAACGCAACACAAGCCGGGGGATAGGGTTTTACCTTATAATAGCCAAACATGCTTGGTACGTTAAAACAAACCATTTGATACTATTATAAGTGCATATTGTATAAAACAATTTCAAATATAAATGTATCAATCCTAGACGGCATGGGTACCATATATCATGTCGCCAATACTAGGCTCTACAATCAAAACCGCAATTGTCACGTATTGGAAGTTGGATTTCCGTATGTGAACCAAGGCAAGGGTTCGCCCTTACCGCTTCGAGACTGTCTAGCCTGAGTCTCAGAAACAGCCGCAACTGCACCTTGGATCCTTAGGGCCAGTCCACACGGAGTGGATTAAACTTAAACCATGAACATGCGTTTCCCCGCCCTATGGGGCGTATATGAGCCAACAAATGACTCCATCAGTCCCGGATCGACCGATATAACTGAGGCGCCTTGCATTCCAACAACCACATAAGTCAACCTCGTCAGAGCGTGTAAAACCACCAACGCCACTTCTAGCTAGAAGGAAACGCATGCCCTCCCTGACGTCCTCTCCTGTTTTTGGTTCACACTGGGGTGTGAGGCTCACGAATTAAAGCTACACAAAGCTATGCCACAAAGGCCGTGCTTTGATCATCAACCACAAGACTCTGCTTCTCAACAGAAGCCTTGATCATTTGCATCTCAGCATGACACACAAGCAATTCATGCCATGCGACTGATATCTATCGATATATAACCTTTGAGCTCGTACATCTCAGAGAGGAGCGTTAAGCAAGAGAAAAAATTCTCCGCCGCCAAATAGATATATATTTAATATAAATCAATCAACACATAATAAAATCCAATATCAGACACACATCCATTTACAAGTCCGTTCTGGGTCTGAACGAAACCGGAGGAACCTTATTCCTAGCATATCCATTGATCCCCAAGTACGTCTGGACAATCACCAACTGATTCCCTCCTTTTGGGTGCATAGCCAAATCAAGATCATCAGTAATTATCCAAACGATGTGAAAACCTCCGGTCTTCAACCACCGTCTTCATCGTCGACTTCTCGTCGATTTAGTTATTCAGAATGGGATAAACCCGGCCTTTCCGAATAACTCGCGTATATAATAAACCAGTGCTACACAAACACAACATATGCCACATTCCAATCCAGAATATTCTTTTATTCAAATATTCTTTTACTTTGTGAAAGGTTCCCATTAATTTTATCAAAGATAAATTCTTTAAATTTATTCTTTAATCTTCATTTGAATATCAATTCAAACCATATTATGGTTTATCCAAACTAGTCTGGATTAACGAACCTTACCAAAGTAATCATTTGTTTTAATTTCCCAATCCCAACCTATTCATCCCACAAAGTAAAACCAGTAATACTCCACATCTAACACCACGGTGTTATTGGTAAATTCAATTACCATTTCACGTTCTAGTCTAATTAAAGATTTAACTATCGCCTGGAGCAAAACTGGTGGTACTCCATTCTCGATCATTTCAATCTAATTAAAGATTCATTAAAACTCCACTTGGTTTTAATCTTCCCAAAAATCAATATTAATGATTGTTTAACTTGGGAAATCACATTCTGTCTTTAACTGGGTTAAAGAACCAATGTCATTTAAAACACAGTTCACGATAAACCAAAAATCACATTCCGTTAACAATGGAATTTTCAAGGAAAACAGATCAATGTATATAATCGATATGAACTTCCTTATCTAACTAATAATATAAATGGAATAATGGCAAAGCCTTTTAAATTCCATATATATTAGCAGTCTTCCTCCACAGAATTTCACTTCGATTATTACCAAATTGAATTCCATTCCATCCCAATTTATTTTATTAAATTGGAAAAACTTTACTTTGGAAAATCTCGTTTAAATCTTATCAAGAAGATTTATAAATTCCAAATCCCATTCACTGTAAATCGGGTTAAAGAACGAATGTCATTAAATCACAATTCACAACAAACCCAATTCACATTCCATTAATTATTGAGCTAAAGAACAAATGTTATTTAAAACACTGTTCACGATAAACCCAAAAATCAATTCCAATTAAATATTATTTAATTGGTATACTTCATTAAATCTAAGTAAAAAGATTTAACCTTTTTCTCAACTGGGTTTAAGAACAGTGTTAATGAAGACACCATTCACGACAAACCCAAATCCCATTTGATATTAAATACAAGGCTCTGAATAGAAAATATATCGACTTATATTCAATATCAAATTCTACGACCAACAAATATCGTGTTGGAAATAGCGATATAAATATATCTTTCAAATTTCCATAATCATGTCATATAATCACGAAATACAACATCAAAATATTCCGAAGACAATTTCGATTCAAATCCATTTCCACTTTATATATTGGAAATTCTGGTTATTTTCAAAACCATTTCAAATCCTATTTATTTATTTTAAAAATAAATGGATTATCATTCTAGTTCAAAATTAGTTCATTTCGATAAAAATCTATTTTTATCTTTTCAAATATGGGATTTTTCATCCCAACTCTTTCCAAATCATTTATTATGATTTTACACAAATTATTAATATTTTTAATAACTTTATCAAGGCCCGTACAGTCGATTTCCATAAACGGCCATCGAACTGCACTTACATCGACCTTTTCCAAATTTGATTGGGACATAATTCCAAATCTAGCCATTAGATTTCTAATTTCTTGTATTCGTTAGAAATCTCTTTTTGATACGAACCCAACGGTTCCTGTTTTAGGAGAATCCGATGGTCGGATCTCCCGTAATGTCCGTTCGAAGTCAATAGTCGAAACTCGTGAACTACCGCAGCACGACGCGTTCTATTCAAGCCATTATATTATATATATAATATATACTTCATAGATTTCCATTTAAAATGTATTTTATAGATCGTTTTCAATTCATTTTAAAAACGATTTCAACTTCATATTCAATTTCAAATCAAAATTGAATATTCCATATCATCGATATATAAATGATAATATTTTCAAAATAGATTTTGAAATCAATTCCTTTTCGATATTCATTATAAAAATGAATAAATCGATATAAATACCATTCACGTCAAAATGGCGTTAATCTAATCAAATCAGTTATATATATTTAAATATATTCGTGTCCATCCCAAATCGAACATCGAAATCATATTTTGATTCTCTTCTGAATATTATTTGAAAATATTCGTCATTTTAAAATAATCGTTATTTTAAAATATTCTTTTCTTCTGAAGTTGAATCAGACACAGTCAATTACCATATAATATGACTATATGGATTTCATCCAACAAATGTGTACAAAAACAATGAAAACAGCAATCCATCATCCAGAGTGCATCTACACTGTATAAGCATTAAATATAAATATTTAACACTTATAACAGCCTGTCAATCAATCGATCGACATAAAACTAATTATTGGGATTAGTGTATGTCATATATCATCCCAATACCCGTGTGGGGTTTTCAAACAATCAAACACAGGTTTTATTCGTGCAGTTGGACGATGTGTAAAATTTATCATCCCAATCAATATCAGTCAAATCAATGTACATAAACAAATCATCTGATTTGTAAATGAATATTTATTCTCTTTCATATACATGTTAAAAATTATATTTTCAACAATAAAATATTTATTCGGTTCATTTACACAATAAAAATGATATTTTTATTGTTCTAATATATTTTAGAAAATTTCGGCAGCATAACGGCACGATACTAAAAGTGGTATAAGGCCTAGCTTTATCCTCAGTCTAATAATGGTCTGCGCCATACACATACCAATCTAATCAATTCCATCTCATTTCCCAAACCAAATTCAACCAAACAATCCAATCAACCAAACTAATCAATCACACAAGTCGTCCATGGTCTGTGGATGACGGGGAACAGTCCATATATGCAGTTATAAATAAATAACTATATAAATAAATTCAGTGAGAGAGTTCTCACACTTTGGGATCCACTCCTCCTTTCTATTCTGAATTTCTGAACCATTTGAATTCCTTTTTGATTTTAATTCGTTCCATCGCCCTCAGTTTCACGCTGTTGGTATTAAAAATCACACTTTTAATAACGCTTTCCATATATAAAAATCATATTTTTATGTTCTCTACATATATAAAAAGATCGAATTTTTATCTTCACTTCATATATATAAAAATCGTATATTTTCTTAACTAAAAATCGAATTTTTCTAAACTAAATATCTCATCTTCATACGATTAAAAATTATATTTTTACATAACAAAAACCACATTTTTATATTGTTTTCATGTTCATGAAAATCTAATCTTTCATTACATAAAAATATAATCTTTCTTCATGATAAAAATATAATTTTTCTATCATTTAAAATCAAATCTTCATCTTCGCTATTGTATATAAATAAGAACCCTATTTTTATAGTGCTACTGAAGATATAAAGATTACATTCTTAATTTGCTACTAACTAGATAAAGATCATATCCTTTCAAGCCAATGTTATATATATATTTAAATTACCTTTTTTTGTTTAAACCAATGCGGATTTATATAAAATATTCTGATTTTTAAACCATGCTACTAAAACTAAAAACTGATTTCAAAACTGAAAAACACCTTTCATTGTTGATCTCGCCTGAATCTGGTCGGAGGTGGGGTGCTAGGGCTACGTCGGATGTCCGCCGGGTGAGGGAAACGCGGCGCAAGGCGCTGGAGGCGGTGGCGGGCTTCTGACAATCGACGAGGCTGTTTTTGGGGCGGATTCAGGGGGCGTGGTTTCTTCTAGCTGAAGAAGGAGGGGGTAGTTGAAGGGGAGAACGGAGGGGGTGGTGGCAACGAGGTCGGAGGCGATGGCGGTCTGCGCGGCGGTGGACTAGTGGAGGGGGAACGCGACGGTGGCGGCTAGAGTTAGGCGATGGGTTCGAAGCGATTTTCTTTTTTTCTATTTTTTTATGTGTCGATTTGAAACTGAAGAAAAACAGGGGGCTAAGGGAAAAGAAATTATATAAATATTTATTTTATTATATTTTATTATCCAAAAGTTGACTTTGTACATGAACTCTAAACGTGACCCAACGACTATCACGCCTAGCTAAATACCCCCATTCCGAACACAACGTGATATGTTTTGTAACCCAATTCAGCTATTGCGATCAGTTTGACTTAATTTAAAATATAAATCTATAAATATTCAATTTGAATGTACATTTCAATTTTCTGGGGTCACATGCTGACTCTAAAAATTCTAAAAAAATTATTTCTAGCCTCGTATTAATGCTACGGTCCTAACGAAACTAATTTCTTCGAATTCTGAGACCGTTTGAAAAATGGCCATTTTCCAGTCGATTAAATTCAACTGAAATTGGTCAAACGCGTTTAAATGTGCCACGCTCACATATTGATTTAAAAAATTATGAATTTTAGAATCTAGCAATAATTCGACATCACGGATCCAACAAAAGTGGTTTCGTCGAAAATGGAGGTCGTTTGCAAAATGACTATTTTTAAGGGCCAAAATTCCATAGCGACTATTCTGAATTTTCAACTGGGCATAACTTTTTATTCCCGCTATGAAATTTCAATTTTTCGGATTCATTGGAATGATATTTTCAATTAGATTCAAATATTTTTGGTTTTGCTAAAATCCGGTTTTTTTTGAATCTTGTGCATTCATTTGAAATTTGAAATCGAATTTTCAAACTACCGCGCCATTTCCAATTCCTTTAATAATTAAAAATAAATATTTATATTTTATTGACGATTTATATAAATATGTACATTCTATTTCTATTCAAAATAAATTTTTTGTCGTTATTGTTTAAAATAATTCATTTTAAATATTCAAAATTCACTAAAATTGCCAAAATAAAAATTTTAAATTGGTTCGGATTTCCCGGGTTATTACAATCTCCCCCACTTAAAACTTTTCGTCCTCGAAAAGGAATGAAGCTGAAAGTTGTTTTACAAACCAACTCAACTTTCATTATTTTCCTTACGGCTTAAGTTCTTCAACTTTTCAGTTTCTAAGAACTTTTCAAATTTCCAAAAATTTGGGTAACACCCTAAATTTTTGAAAAATTTCTCCATAACCTCCCCTGCACGGGAGCACCGGGAAAATCCCAAAATTGCCATACAGGCCTTTCCAATCCAAAAAGAAAAAGAAACAGCCAAGTGGCTAGCCAATTGGCTCATAAAATCATCAAAACCCCCAAGAAATTAGTAAACATGTACCTATTTGTCGGGCAAACAATTTTAATCCTCTGCTCTAGCCTCCTTACTATGACATGTTCACACATATATATGTACATGCATGCAATTCCAACCAAATTTCAATACAGTTCAATATTTGATACAATTTGGTTATATGTACTGTTCTTTCATATACTGGTTTTATTGATTAACAAATAACCATACAACACAACCATCAATCAATTAATGAATTAACGTTTCAAATTCATAATGTTGATATATATATAAGTATAGAAAATCATGTTTTTGGTGTCAAATCACAACAAATAAACCCTATCTAGTTTTGGTTCTCACACCAGTCAATCTGAAATATATAGATATTTCACTTTCGAAACTCGAACACAAATACAGATGTTGAGATCTCAATCATCAGTGTCATCTTCGGGCGACTAGAGTATGATTCTATATCTATCTAGTATATTTGAGACTTCGAATACACGCTAGCTAGGCGTATATGCAAAATCTTCATATATCAGATTGTCCAAATTCAATACAAATAAAATATTCAAATACGTATATAGTTTAAGTTTTCAAAACAAAAACTGTTTTCATTTAAAAAGTATACTCTTCACACTCGTTCTAGGATATTACTGATACCATCTCTAACGAGTCATTCTCATTGGATATTACTAATCCAATTTCTGATGAATTCTTTCGTATGGTTCTAATGTGTCTTGTTCTCGAGCTCTGGTACCAAAATAAAATGACCCGAACTTCCCTGATAAGGAAAGAATGGATTGCTTTGAGGACAAGACGAATCAGAACACAAACAGAAGAACATTTCGTTGTTTATTACAACAATTTCATCAGAATACAAGAATATACAGAGTATGAATGAATAAAATACATTCAATAAATATCAGAGATTTACAATACATCACATAGCAGCGGAAAATAATACAAAACACAACTGAAAAGAATATATGGATACAGAGCTTTTCGAATATCATTCCAGCTACAAACCAGGATCCTTTGAATATAAATCTGCAAAACCAAAACTACTAGCTGCCCGTGCGGAAAATAGGGGCACCCAGAGTTTAGGTTAAAACAATAAACTCTAGGTTAGTCATGTGACTGGTGTGAGAACTAAAACAGTTATTAAAAATTTATTTTAAATCAGATATATCAAGGGACCACGCCATATGATACGGAACGGGTTTCCTCCCAAGAATACCAGTGCATATAACAAAACAACGCAATGCTTTTTGAAAAAATGAAGCTATTATAAGACCCAGGTCCTATCCCATAACGCAACGCAAGCCGGGGATAGGGTTTTACCTTATAATAGCCAAACATGCTTGGTACGTTAAAACAAATCATTTGATACTATTATAAGTGCACAGTGTATAAAACAATTTCAAATATAAATGTATCAATCCAAGACGGCATGGGTACCATATATCATGTCGCCAATACTAGGATCTACAATCAAAACTGCAATTGTGACCTATTGGAAGTTGGATTTCCATTTGTGAACCAAGGCAAGGGATTGTCCTTATCGCTTCGAGACTGTCTAGCCCGAGTCTCAGGAACAGCCGCAACTGCGCCTTGGATCCTCAGGGTTAGTTCACGCAGAGTGGATTAAACTTTAACCCTGAACATGTGTTTCCCCGCCCTTGGGGCGTAAATGAGCCAACAAATGAATCCATCGGTCCTGGATCGACCGATATAACCGAGATGCCTCGCATTCCAACAACCACACAATTCAAACTCTTCAGGGCATGTAAAACCACTGACGCCACTTCTAGCTAGAAGGAAACGCATGCCCTCCCTGATGTCCTCTCCCGTTTTTGGTTCACACCGGGGTATGAGGCTCGTGAATTAACGCTACACAAAGCTATGCCACAAAGGTCGTGCCTTGATCATCAATCACAAAACTCTGCTTCTCAACAGAAGCCTTGATCATTTGCATCTCAGCATGCCACACGGGCAATTCATGTCATGTGACTGATATCTATCGATATATAACCTCTGAGCTCGTACGTCTTAGAGAGGGGCGTCAAGCAAGAGAATAAATTTTCCATCGCCAAGCAGATATATATTTAATAGAAATCAATCAACACAGAATAAAATCTAATGTCAGACACACATCCATTTACAAGTCCATTCTGGGTCTGAATGAAACCGGAGGAACCTTATTCCTCTCATATCCATCGATCTCCAAGTACGTCTGGACGATCACCAACCGATTCCCTCCTCTTGGGTGTACAGCCCAATCAAGATCATCAGTAATTAATCAAACGATGTGAAGACCTCCGGTCTTCAACCACCGTCTTCATCGTCGATTTCTCGTCGATTCAGTTATTCTAAATAGGATAAACCTGGCCTTTTCGAATAACTCGCGTATATAATAAACTAGTGCTACACAAACATAACATACGCCTCATTCCAATCCAGAATATTCTTTTACTTTGGGAAAGGCTCCCATTAATTTTATCAAAGATAAATTATTTAAATTTATTCTTTAATCTTCCTTTGAATATCAATTCAAACCATATTATGGTTTATCCAAACTAGTCGAGATTAACGAACCTTACCGAAGTAATCATTTGTTTTAATTTCCCAATCCCAACCTATTCATCCCATGAAGTAAAACTGGTAATACTTCATATCTAACACCACGGTGTTATCGGTAAATTCAATTACCATTTCATGTTCAAATCTAATTAAAGATTTAACTATCGCCTGGAGTAAAACTGGTGATACTCCATTCTTGATCATTTCAATCTAATTAAAGATTCATTAAAACTCCACTTGATTTTAATCTTCCCAAAAATCAATATTAATGATTGTTTAACTTGGGAAATCATATCCTGTCTTTAAATGGGTTAAAGAACCAATGTCATTTAAATCACGGTTCATGATAAACCCAAAGTCGCATTCCATTAACAATGGAATTTTCACGGAAAACAGATCAATGTATATAATCGATATGAACTTCCATATCTAACTAATAATATAAATAGCAGTCTTCCTCCAAAGAAATTCACTTCGAATATTACCAAATCGAATTCCATTCCAACCCAATTTATTTTATTAAATTGGAAAAACTTTACTTTGGAAAATCTTGTTTAAATCTTATCAAGAAGATTTATAAATTCCAAATCCAAATCCCATTTCACTGTAAATCGGGTTAAAGAACGAATGTCATTAAATCATAGTTTACAACAAACCCAATTCACATTCCATTAATTATTGAGCTAAAGAACAAATGTTATTTAAAACACTGTTCACGATAAACCCAAAAATCGATTCCAATTCAATTCCAATTAAATATTATTTAATTGGTATATTTCATTAAATCTATGTAAAAAGATTTAACGTTTTTCTCAACTGGGTTTAAGAACAGTGTTAATGATGACACCATTCACGACAAACCCAAATCCCATTTGATATTAAATACAAGGCTCTGAATAGAAAATATATCGGTTATATTCAATATCAAATTCTACGACCAACAAATATTGTGTTGGAAATAAAGATATAAATATATCTTTCAAATTTCCATAACCATATCTATATAATCACGAAATCCAACATCGAAATATTCCGAAGACAATTTCGATTCAAATTCATTTCCACTTTATATATTGGAAATTCTGGTTATTTTCAAAACCATTTCAAATCCAATTTATTTATTTTAAAAATAAATGGATTATCATTCTAGTGCAAAACTAGTTCATTTCAATAAAAATCTATTTTTATCTTTTTAAATATGGGATTTTTCATCCCAACTCTTTCCAAATCATTTATTATGATTTTGCACTAATTATTAATATTTTTAATAATTTTATCAAGGCCCGTACAGTCGATTTCCATAAACGGCCATCGAACTGCACTTACAACGACCTTTTCCAAATTTGATTTGGACATAATTCCAAATCCAATCGTTAGATTTCTAATATCTTGTGTTCGTTAGAAAGCTCTTTTCGATACAAACCCAACGGTTCCAGTTTTAGGAAATCCGACGGTCGAATCTCCCGTAATGTCCGTTTGAAGTCAATGGTCGAAATTCGCGAACTACCGCAGCGCGGCGCGTTCTATTCAGGCCATTATACTATATATATATATATGTAATATATAATATATAATATATACTTTGTCGATTTCCATTTAAAACGTATTTTATAAATCGTTTTCAAAATGATTTCAACTTCATATTCAATTTCAAATCAAAATTGAATATTCCATATCATCGATATATAAATGATAATATTTTCAAAATAGATTTTGAAATCAATTCCTTTTTGTTATTCATTATAAAAATGAATAAAATCGATATAAATATCGTTCATGTCAAAATGGCGTTAATCTAATCAACACGACTATATATATTTAAATATATTCGTGTTTATCCCAAATAGAACATCAAAATCATATTTTGATTCTTTTCTGAATATTATTTAAAAATATTCGTCATTTTAAAATAATCGTTATTTTAAAATATTCTTTTCTTCTAAACCGGAACCAGACACAGTCAATTATCATATAATATGATTATATGGATTTCATACAACAAATGTGTATAACAACAATGAAAACAACAATCCATCATCCAGAGTGCATTTACACTGTATAAGCATTAAATATAAATATTTAACGCTTATAACAGCCTATCAATCAATCAATCGACATAAAACTAATTATTGGGATTAATGTATGTCATATATCATCCCAATACCCGTGTGGGGTGTTCAAACAATCAAACATAGGTTTTATTCGTGCAGTTGGGCGATGTGTAAAATTTATCGTCCTAATCAATATCAGTCAAATCAGTGTACATAAACAAATCGTCTGATTTGTAAATGAACATTTATTCTCTTTCATATACATGTTAAAAATTATATTTTCAACAATAAAATATTTATTGAAATGACCTGAAATTCCCCTTACGGAAATCACGGATTGTACTGAGGACAAGCCACATCGAAACACAAACAGAAGAACATTTCATTGTATATTACAACAATTCCATCAGAATGCAAGAATATACCGAGTATGAATAAATAATATACATCATAAAATATCAGAGATTTAAATTACATTTAAATACATCATAGCAGAAAAATAATACAAAACACAATTGAAAGAGATATACGGATACAGAGCTTTCCGGATATCATTCCAGTTGTAAACCAAGTTGTTGTGAATATAAGTAAAACCAAAACTACTAGCTGCCCGTATCAAAATAAGGGCACCCAGAGTTTAGGTTAAAACAATAAATTCCAGGCCAGTCATGTGATTGGTGTGAGAATTAAAACAGTTATTAATCTACATATTAAAGTTAAGTAAATCAAGGGACCACGCCATATAACACGGAACGGGTTTCCTCCCAAGAATACCAGTGCATAAAACAAAAGTGCAATGCTAAATAAAGAACAATGAAGCTATTATAAGACCCAGGTCCCATCACACAATGCAACACAAGCTGAGGATAGGGTTTTACCTTATAATAGCCAAAGCATGCTTGATACGCTAAGTTTCATGTTTTATTATTACTATAAGTGTATAGTGTCAAAACAATTTCAATCATAAGTATCAATCATAGACGGAATAAGTGCACCATACCACTATGTCGCCATATATAGGTATACAATCAAAACAGCAAAGTCACGTATTGGAAGTTGGATTTCCATCTGTGAACCGAGGCCAGGAATCTTCCTCTACCGATTCGAGACAATCTAGCCTACCATGTCTCAGGCAAGCGCGCAGACAAGCCTTGGATCGTCAAGGCCGGTCCACCGATGTGGAATAAAATGCCTGAACACTACGTTTCCCCGCCCGTTGGGGCATAAATGAGCCAAATGACTCCACCAGCTCCACACAGTCACCGACATATCCAAGGCGCCTCGCAACAGCAACAACCACACAGGTGAAAATAACATAAATGTCAGGGCTAGTAGGTCACGACACCAACCTAGCTAGAAAGAAACGCATGCCTCCCTGATGTCCTCTCCCGTTTCTGGTTCACAGCCGGGGTGTGAGGCTCGCGAATCAACGTTACACAAAGCTATGCCACACAGGCGGTGCTTTGATCATCAACCACAAGACTTTTCATTTCAACAGAAGCCTTGATCAATTGCCACTTAGGCATGCCACACAGGCACTGCACTCCATGCGATTGATATCCATTAATATATAACCCCTGAGCTCGTACGTCTCAGAGAAGGGCGTTAAGCAAGAGTATAAATTCTCCGCCGCCAAATAGATATATATTTAATAGAAATCAATCACATAGAATAAAATCCAATGTCAGACACACAGTCCATGTACAAGTTCGTTCTAGGTCTGAACGAAACCGGAGGCACCTTGTACCTCGCATATCCATCGATCTCCAAGTACGTCTGGACGATCACCAACTGATTCCCTCCTCTTGGGTGTACATCCCAATCAAGATCATCAGTAATCACCCAAACGATGTGAAGACCTCCGGTCTTCGACCACCGTCTTCATCCTCGACACCACGTCGAATCAGTTATTCAGAATGGAATAAACCCGGTCTTTCTGAATAACTCGCGTATATAATAAACAAGTGTTACACAAACACAACATACGCCTCATTCCAATTCAGAATATTCTTTTATTCAAATATTCTTATACTTTGGGGAAGGTTCCCATTAATTTTATCAAAGATAAATTATTTAAATTTATTCTTTAATCTTCTTTTGAAAATCAATTCAAACTAGTCGGGATTACCGAACCACACCGAAGTAATCAATTATTTTACTTCCCAATCCCAACATATTCATCCCATGAAGTAAAACTGGTCATACTTCATATTTAACACCACGGTGTTATCGGTAAATTCAATTACCAATTCATGTTCAAATCTAATTAAAGATTTAACTATCACCTAGAGCAAAACTGGTGATACTCCATTCTCGATCATTTCAATCTAATTAAAGATTCATTAAAATTACACCTGGTTTTAATCTTCCCAATAATAACTATCGATGATTATTTAACTTGGGAAATCATATCCTGTCTTTAACTGGGTTAAAGAACCAATGTCATTTAAAACACGGTTCTCTATAAACCCAAAATCACATTCCATTCCAATTCAATTATTGAAACTTCTGGTTACTTTTAAAAACCTTTCAAATCCAATTTATTTATTTAAAAATAAATAAATTATTATTCTAGTTCAAAACTAGTTAATTTTAATAAAAATCTATTTTTATCTTTTCAAATATGGAGTTTTTCATCCCAATTCTTTCCAAATCATTTCTTATGATTTTACACAAATTATTATTATTTTTTAATAATTTTATCAAGGCCCGTACAGTCGATTTCCATCAACGGCCATCGAACTGCACTTACAACGACCTTTTCCAAATTTGATTTGGACATAATTCCAAATCCAACTATTAGATTTCAAATCTCTAATATTCGTTAGAAATCTTTTTTCGGTACGAACCCAACGGTTCCGGTTTTAGGAGAATCCGACGGTCGGATCTCCCGTAATATCCATTTGAAGTCAATGGTCGAAATTCGCGAACTGCAATGGCGCGGCGCGTTCTACTTAGGCCATTCTATATATATAATATATATTATATATGTTTCATCGATTTCCCTTTAAAACGTATTTTATAAATCGTTTTAAATTCGTTTTCAAAACGATTTCAACTTCATATTCAATTTCTAATCGAAATTGAATATTCCATATCATTAATCTACAAATGATGATATTTTCAAAACATTATATTTTGAAATCACTTCCTTTTCTATATTCATTATAAAAATGAATAAGATCAATATAAATATCGTTCACACCAAAATGGCGTCAATCTAGTCAACATGGCTTTTATTCAATACATGAATGTTTTCTTCTATTCAACACATGAATATTTGTTTTATTCAACACATGAACATTTATTCTGTTCAACACATGAATTTATATTATTCAACACATGAATTTTCATTCTATTCAACACATGAATTTATATTATTCAACACATGAATTTTCATTCTATTCAACACATGAATTTATATTATTCAACACATGAATTTATATTATTCAACACATGAATTTTCATTCTATTCAACACATGAATTTATATTATTCAACGCATGAATTTTCATTCTATTCAACACATGAATTTATATTATTCAACGCATGAATTTTCATTCTATTCAACACATGAATTTATATTATTCAACGCATGAATTTTCATTCTATTCAACACATGAATTTATATTATTCAACACATGAATTTTCATTCTATTCAACACATGAATTTATATTATTCAACACATGAATTTATATTATTCAACACATGAATTTTCATTCTATTCAACACGTGAATTTATATTATTCAACACATGAATTTTATATTTTACTTCAATACAAACAATCACACAAGCATACAAGTCGTCCATGGTCTGTGGACGACGGGTGTTGGGTGCTACTAAGCACCGTCTGCATCCTAGTATATATTTCAACTAGAAATCAAAATAAAAGTGAGGAGTTCTCACCAATTGCTAAACCAAACTCCACGACTCTTCTTATGTAGGAAATCTTCATCGTGCTCGCCTTTTGTCAATTTCATTGTCCGTAGCCACTACATATATAAAAATCGCATTTTTATATTGTTGTTATGTACATAAAAATCACATTTTTATACCGCTATTATATAGATAAAAATTATATTTTTAAACCACCACTATATAGATAAAAATCCCATTTTTATACCACTACTATATAGATAAAAATTCCATTTTTATCTCGCTAGTAATTTAATAAAAATTATATTTTTATTACCCTACATAAATAAAAATCATATTTTTATTCTTCCTATGATATAAAAATCATATTTTTACTTCGTTAAAAATCATACCTTTAAAGTGTTAAAAATCTTAACTTCATATGAATAAAGATCTAAACTTTATATCGATAAAAATCTCACCTTTTTACTTTATAAAAATCTGAACTTCCCATTTTCAAAAATCAAACCTTTGTATAACTAAAAATCAAACTTTTTATAATAGAATTCATATAAGAAAACTAAACTTTTTATAAACAAAAATCCTTTCTTTCATAGTCTAAAAATCGTATCTTTAATAACTGAACATCGTATGTTTTATAATCTAAAAATCTTAGCTTTTTATAACTAAAAATCATTAAATAACTAGAAATAAAAGAAGTAAATAATTAAAAAAAAATCACAGTGTCTTAAATCGGAGGGGGAAAGGGGGTTTGCTGCTGGCGCGCAGGTCAGGGGGGAGGCTCTGGTGGCCGGAGCAGTGGGCGGAGGGGGCGCAAGGTCCACGGCGGTGAGGATTCGGGGTGGTTAGGGCTTGGGGTTGTACTGGTTTCGCTCGAGGGTTGAAGAGGAGAGGGAGGTCGCGGAGAGAGAGGGGAGGCGGAGAGGTCGTCGTCGACAGGGTGGTAGCGCCGTCGCGGGGGCGCAAGAGGAGGAGTAGCGTGGTTTTTATCCGAGAAGGGGGGAAAAGATATTTGACCGTGAAAATGAAAGGGGGGTGTTAATGAAAAAGGGTTTATATTTATATTATTATTTATTAATTTAATTTTCCTTAAAGTTATTTCTCCATTCGAACTCCAATCCAAACTCACCGACTATCCTCCTTGGCTAATTACCCCCATTCCGAACACAATGGGATATGCTGCGTAAGCCAATTCGGCCGTTACGATCAGTTTTCGTCAAAATCAAAATATAAATCTATATATTGATTTTGAACGCACATTTCAATTTACCGGGGCCACATACAGACTCTAAAAATTCCAAAAAAATATTTTCTAGCTTCATATTGACTAGACGGTTCTAACAAAACTAATTTCGTCAAATTCTGAGATCGTTTGCAAAATGGCCATTTTCTAGTTGATCGAAATTGACTGAAACTGTTAAAACACGTTTAACCTCGCCACGCTCACATATTGACTTCATAAATTACAAATTTTGAAACCTAGCAATAACTTGACATCACGGATCCAACAAAAGTGGTTTCGTCGAAAACCGAGGTCGTTTGCAAAATTTCCATTTTTAAGGGCTAGAATTCCATAGCGACTATTCTGAATTTTCAACTGGGCATAACTTTTTATTCCCGCTATGAAATTTCAATTTTTCGGATTCGTTAGAAACATACTCTCAATTAGATTCAAATATTTTTGGTTTCGCTAAAATCCGGTTTATTTTGAATCCTATACATTCATTTGAAATTTGAAATCGAATTATCGAACTACCGCGCCATTTTCAATTCCTTTTATAATTATAATTATTTATTTATTTTCTAACGACGATTCAAATAAAACTATACGTTCTTATTCTATTCAAAATTAATTTCTCGTTGTTATTATTTAAAATAATTCATTTTAAATATTCAAAATTCATCAAAATTGCCAAAATAAAATTTTTAAATTGGCTCAGATTTCCGGGGTATTACATTTATTCGGTTCATTTACACAATAAAAATTATATTTTTATTGTTCAAATATATTTTAGAAAATTTCAGCAGCATGACGGCACGATACTAGAAATGGGATAAGGCCTAGCCTTATCCTCAGTCTAATAATGGCCCGCGCCACACACATACCAATCTAATCAATTCCATCTCATTTCCCAAACCAAATTCAACCAAACAATCCAATCAACCAAACTAATCAATCACACAAGTCATCCATGGTCTGTGGACGAGGAGGAACAGTTCATATATGCAGTTACAAATAAATAAATGTATAAATAAAGTCAGTGGGAGAGTTCTCACACTTTGGTATCCACTCCTCCTTTCTATTCTGAATTTCTGAACCGTTTAAATTCCTTTTTGATTTCAATCCGTTCCATCGCCCTCTGTTTCACGCAGTTGATATTAAAAATCACACTTTTAATAATGCTTTCCATACATAAAAATTATATTTTTATGTTCTCTACATATATAAAAAGATCGAATTTTTATCTTCACTTCATATATATAAAAATCGTATATTTTCTTAACTAAAAATCTCATCTTTATACGATTAAAAATTATATTTTTACATAACAAAAACCATATTTTTATATTGCTTTCATATTCATGAAAATCTAATCTTTCATTACATAAAAATATAATCTTTCTTCATGATAAAAATATAATCTTTCTTCATGATAAAAATATAATCTTTCTATCATTTAAATTCAAATCTTCATCTTCACTATTGTATATAAATAAGAACCCTATTTTTATAGTGCTACTAAAGATACAAAGATTACATTCTTAATTTGCTACTAACTACATAAAGATCATATCCTTTCAAGCCAATGTTATATATATTTTTTTAAATTACCTTTTTTTTTAACCAATGCAGATTTATATAAAAAAATTAATTTTTAAACCATGCTACTAAAAATAAAAACTGATTTTAAAACTGAAAAACACCTTTCATTGTCGATCTCGCCTGAATCTGGTCGGAGGTGGGGTGTTGGGGCTGCGTCGAATGTCCGCCTGGTAGGGGAGACGCGGCACAAGGCGCTAGAGGCGGTGGCGGGCTTCTAACAGTCGGCGAGGCTGTTTTTGGGCCAGATTCAGGGGGTGTGGTTTCTTCTAGCTGAAGAAGGAGGGGGCAGTCGAAGGGGAGAACGAAGGGGGTGGTGGCGACGAGGTCGAGCGTGATGGCGGTTTGCGTGGCGGCAGCCTGGGGGAGGGGGGAACGCGATGGTGGCGGCTAGGGTTAAGCAATGGGTTCGAAGCGATTTTTTTTTTGCTATTTTTTTATGTGTTGATTTGAAAGTGAAGAGAAAGAGTTGGCTAAGAGAAAAGAAATTATATAAATATTTATTTTATTATATTTTATTAACCAAAAGTTGACTTTGTACGCGAACTCCAAATAAGACCCAACAACTGTCGCCCCTAACTAAATACCCCCATTCCGAATACAACAAGGTATGTTTCATAACCCAATTCGGCTGTTACGATCAGTTTTCACTTAATTTAAAATATAAATCTATATATATTCAATTTGAATGTACATTTCAATTTTCTGGGGTCACATACTAACTCTAAAAATTCTAGAAAAATTATTTCTAGCCTCGTATTAAAGCTATGGTCCTAAAAAAACAAATTTCATCGAATTCTGAGACCGTTTGAAAAATGGCCATTTTCCAATCGATTAAATTCAACTGAAATTGGTTAAAAGCGTCTAAATGCGCCACGCTCACATACTGATTTCAAAAATTATGAATTTTAGAATCTAGCAATAATTCAACATCACGGATCCAACAAAAGTGGTTTCGTCGAAAATGGAGGTCATTTGCAAAATGGCTATTTTTAAGGGCCAAAATCCCATAGCAACTATTCTGAATTTTCAACTAGGCATAACTTTTTATTCCTTCTATGAAATTTCAATTTTTCGGATTCGTTAGAAAGATATTTTCAATTAAATTCAAATATTTTTAGTTTCGTTAAAGTCCGGTTTATTTTGAATCCTGTGCATTCATTTGAAATTTGAAATCGAATTTTCAAACTACCGCGGCATTTCCAATTCCTTTTATTATTAAAAATAAATATTTATATTCTATCGACAACCTATATAAATATATACATTCTATTTCTATTCAAAATAAAATTTTCATTGTTATTATTTAAAATAATTCATTTTAAATATTCAAAATTCACTAAAATTGCCAAAATAAAATTTTTAAATTGGTTCGGATTTTCCGGGTTATTACAGGGAACATGATAGTTTATAACTAACTGGTAAAGCCTCCTGCTTCAAGCTCCTCCATGTGAATCTGTAAAATCCCGACTACTTGACTGCCCATACAAATTTGGGCACCTAAGGGTTTAGTGAAAACAAAATAAAATAAACTCTGGGTCAGTCAGGGGACTGGTGTGAGTACACTCCAACCATTTGTTTAACTTTCAAAAAATCTTTCGAAAGAAATGATAATCGTAAGACCGATCCACACATAAACACGGATGGTTTTTACCTTACAATAACCTAAAATATTTTTGTTATCAAATCCGGTGATATTATAATAGTGTCTACATCAAATAAATAGAATCTAGTGGAACGCTTGCAACTCACGCTCCATATATAATATAAAATCGAACACCGCAGGGCGCTTATTAGAGATTGGATTTCCAACATGACAAGGTATGGAACCACCTTCCGATAGTGTATCTCTAGAGGGGAATACACTGGGTTCAACAAGAACGTCTTGCAACCCGGCCCACACATGGCTGACCACTCATTTAACTTGAGTGTATCGAGCATATTATCACCAACGGTTGTGATCAGCAACCGTTACCGAAAGCATACAACAGCAAATAGAATAAGAAGCAAATGAATTTTCTATAGATCAGGTAATAGTACCCCTAATGGGAATGACCTACATGGCCATGCTGCCTGCCCGATTTCTGTCATTTCCCGGGTGATGAGGCTTGAGGTCACGATTATCTTTCAGCACATCTTTCCATCATTTACTTTGAATGCCACATCATCAGATCCTTCCATATACTTTATCCTGGGACTAGACAAACCGAAGGTACTATTTTATAAATCCATCTTGGGCAATTTCTACCTAGAATTAACTGAACAGCCCTTGCATTTTACTCTGTCTTCAATTATTTTCATCATAAACTGATTCATAACGCTAATGTCTATACGGAGTGGTTTTCAGATATTAAATCTGATCCCGATCTCTCCATATTGACCACAGAGGTAAAAAGTAAATCAAAACTTTGATAGTCGGTGATTTAACTATCAAAGAAACATCCATACAATCAACGATCCTATTTCCAATTGGAAATTCTACCGATCAAACATCAGACAACACTGGCACCCTTTTATGTTAGTTCTTTATTATATTATTGATTTCAAATTCCCTTTTTTCCTCTTTCGTATCTTTTCAAAGCTCGATTTTTCTCTCTCTATTCTTGGATAAAACATTCAATATCATAATTTCTTTATTCGAGGAAATATCTCTTATTATAGTTAGAAAACATTTTTATATATTCACAAATCCTTATTTTCTATATTCAGAAAATATCCCTTATTAATATTGGAAAATATTTCCATATTTCATTTATTAATTCTTTGTTGACCAATTTATTTCCTTTTCTATGCATAGTAAATACCTCTCATTTAATTTGGGGAAAACATTTCCAAATCCTTTAAATTAACGCGACGTTATAAAACATCGTTATTCTAACTCAAACCATTAATCATTTGTTAACTAACCATACTACTAACCAGTCTTCACTATCGAACATTAACCATTCCTCCATCAATTATGAAGTCAATCAAGTTGGGATATAATTACCTCTCAGACCTTAATTGAACAACATTCTCAATTTCGCAATAGTCAAGGCCCACAACTTCAAATAAAACATCGCTTACACTACTCTCCAATTTAATCTAAGAATCCACTTCATTTACGGAAAAATATTGATTATAACGGTGGCGTTATAATCGTTGTTTCCAAATATTTGATTTATAAAACATTTATTTTAGCGATAGCGTTACAATCACTGTTTAGATTTCTAGAACATTTACTATAACAGTAGCGTTAAAATTGATGTTTAAATTTACCAAACATCTATTGTAACAGTAGCGTTATAATCGCTGTTTTGAATAAAGTACCGTGTGCGACGCACATGCTTCCGTTGTTCATTTTTAAAAGATAGTCGAAATGTCTAGATTTAAACAATGCATACAAATACCATTCTGTTTGTCGAAACCTCATAAGATAAAGGGTATATAAGGATATCAATGTTTAACACAAAACTATCATATGTGTTTTCCTTTGCATTTAAATTTTTTATTTCAATTACAGTGCTTTGCTTAATTCAATTAAAGTCATCACTTTGGTTTTAAAAACCTCATTTAAACCTTGTTTGGATTAATCACTTATACTAACACATTTACCATCTTTTCACCACTTAGCATAGATTTCATTCTAAAACCATTAACATGTTTTAGTCTATTACTAATCTATTAACCATCTGCCTTAAAAGTTTCATTCCATTGAATTTTCTTTAAAAATTAAGAAAAGCCTTATTTAAATCTCTTCATTTACCAAAAAATCCCATTTACAAATCTCATTTAAAACATGGATTACAAATCCCTTTATGAAACTCTTATCATCTCCTTGATCAAACTATAATGCCACCAAATCATTTCTTAATTGAATCTCCAATTAAAATCATTTTTTTAATTATTATTAATTAAAATAACAATTAACCTTATTATTAACTATATTAAAAATAGTTGACTTTGCTATTAACTAAAAATAGTATAATTGTCGCTTTTTAAAGCTTATTAAATAATAATTAACTTTATTAACACTAACCAATTCGATAATTATTTTAATTATAGTTGATAGAAGATTAACTAATATTTAACACCCTTCGTTAAATCAAATTAAGTTCAAATATTGGTTTCAAAACCCTTTTCCTTTTTTTCACATATAAATTCAAATTTGAGTTTCAATTTCAATTTATTCAATGATAAATAATTCACTTAGTTTATTCTCTCGTTTATATACAACTTCTTGTTTTCTCCATTTACATGTTTTTAGTTTCAACTCTATTCAAAATTGCATTTCTATTTTTGGAAATAAATTCCCTTTTTAAAAATCAAATTTCATTTTCTATATTCGAAAATATTTTCTGGTATTTAAATACCAAATTCTCGGGCCAGTGATATTTAAACACAACATGATCAATCACAATTAATATATCAAAGCATAGGTCATGATTAATGCAAACACAATAATATAACTATTGAGGAATCCAGTTGGATCCCTCCAACCTGTTTCCCTGCATCCACAGATGTTAATCAACATCAATAATATTAATTTCACATCAATATAAAATGTCAGAACTGATAAACGATCAACAATGTAATCATATCAACCATTTCAACCAATTTTATCACTATTCAACTAATCAACCATTGCACATTATAAAATTACTATAAATAAATTTAAAACTCGTTTATATAAAAATATAAACGAGGTAGAGTTAGTGAATTACTCACATTGTTTGCAGTTGACAATTCTACTTTTGGTTCCGTTTAAAATAAAAACAACATTTGATTTTTCCCTGAAATTCCAGTAACTCAGTTTTCAGCCATGTTCTTTCCGTAACGTAGTTCTCGACATTATTATTCCAATGTGATTAGTTTAGTGAAATTCTGTTAACAGATGGTAAAGTTATGCGCGACATCAGTTTCAATATACTTAAAATAGAATTAAATTAACCAATGAAATTTTTTTAACTTTTATTTACCCGTAATTATAATATGAATCATTGGTTAGTCACGCCTAATACCTCGTCTTCCAGTACGAATTCAGCCTAGTCATGGAGCCCTCTTATAACCATACCCGTGTATTTCATTTACTATTTTAAAGCCACACTCTTGTTTCTGCACTCGATTTAAACTTCTACAGTATCAAACAAAATCCTTGATCAACGTACAACTGTCCACAACTGTCGTTAGAGTTCACCGAAGACTGCTCCCCTTCAACTTTTCCATTGCTGAAGCCATTTGAATCGACACAGTAGCAACAGCTCAACCATCTTTCTTCCTCCCCTTATTCTCCTTCGCCCCACAACAAACCAAAAAAATAGAACTTGAATTCCCATTAAATTTCCACCTTGCTCAATCCACCGCCCAACCTTTGGACAACAGAGTCAAACTCCCTTACGCCATCACGGTTCAAAACAATCCACTTCTTCCGAGTACCAAAACAATGAACCATCCGCTCCTATAAGATTCTCCAATTTTTCCTAAATAAAAATACATGGACCCTTCTCTCCTAACCATTATTCACTGATTTGGAAAACAGCCATCTTATTAAGCACTTTAATCCCATCTTCCCGAAAGAACAACATGTACCTCCTTCAGACATACTTCCAGTTCCCAACCAAAATAAAAACACGACTCCAACCTACCCAAACTTTAACGAAAACAAAAGGTCAGGCCACCACTTTCGACCACCACAGCTTTTCCTCCGCTCCACGAAAACCGCTACCGTTATCGCCTACGTTCAACTCCATTCAAAAGTATTTGCCTTGACCCAACCATCTACAACTCGAGATCAACCCACAAGTCGCTACTTTGCTAATTGGTCATCTCGAAAATCCTCCCCGTAACCATTAAACCACCTAGCTCTAGCGCCCCCTCATTCAAAGTGCACGTTGTTCCCATTTGCAGCAAGAATCAAGAATATCGAACCCCCAAAATCATACACTGGAGTGAAGTCAAATTCTTGTACATATGATTTGGAGTTTTACAAATTTGGTTTGGCTTTTACTTGATTTTTAAGTGGCGAATTGTTTTTGTAAATTAGTGAAAGAGGTAATGAACGAGAATTGGTAAAAGGATTTGGGAATTAGGGTGCGGGTATGAATTTATAATGGTAATCTACTTGGTACGCACGTCTAAAGTTTAGCTTGCAGGGCACGAGTTCTATTTGCATGGACCGCACGAAAACCATTTCCTTGGCACGCACGGGTTGAAAAATGTGGAGTGCATGCTACTGAAAAAATTGGAAGATATTTTGTTAAGTATAGACAGTGTTATGGTGAGTTATGTTCAAAAGAATATGGCTGAAACAAGTGCTCTAAGGCTAACAAGAATAACTCATGTCTCAAAACAGTCCATGTACTTCATGTAAACAAACTTCCAAACACTATGATTATCACTATTATTGTATATGTTTTCTTCTTAGTTCAGATAAGTGTACATGACTATAATAATAGAAATGGAAAGCTTCTTGTTTATTGCTTTGTCTTGGATTTAATTGTATAAATGGTATTGTTGCGCGATATAAGACTATATCATATTCATCTATGCTACTCCCTTCTTGTTTATATATTTGGAAACCATAAAACGTGTATCTTCAGTATGGTTACACACTATAGACACTTATCCACTGAAGGTAGAAAATAACAGAAATATCATACAAATGAATCAATATTCAAAGCAACTATAGCTTGAACCATTTCCCGTGTGCAAAGCACGGGCCATTCACCGGTATATATATTATCGCGGTACCGACTATGTAGAAATTTCGTTCATTTACGACCACTACAGACAAAAATAGGAATATCGTTATGTCGAGTAATGCGTTACGATCTCAGAAATATAATAAAATAAACAATTTAAATTACATTATAAATTATACGTTAAATAAATTCATTATAAAAATTGTTTTATATTTCAAATATAACACATTTAAACCAAATTAAATTGTTCTAAATTTACCGTAAAAATCCGGGTCGTTACAGATGCCTATTTCAGTGGATCTCGAACAAATCAAAAAAGTATGAGTGGTACATGTCACTTTGTTGGCAAATTTTTAGTCTCTTGGTTTAGCAAGAAACAAAATTGCGTTTTGCTATCGATATGTGAAGCACAATATTTTTTTGTAGCTTTAGCTTGTGCTCAAGTCATTTATATGGAACAAACACTTAGAGATTTTGGAATAAATCTATCAAAATCAACCATCTACTGTGATAATACCAGTGCAATTAGCCTATCTAAAAATCCAGCTAATCATTCATGGACTATATATATAGACATTTGTCTTCATTTCTTCGTGATAATATTGGAAAAGAAATAATTAATTTGGATTTTGTCTCTTCTGAAGGTCAACTGGCAGATATATTCACAAAACCACTACTTGAAAATTTGTTTATAAAATTAAGACGAGAACTTGGAATCGCCTCATTTAAAGATTTATAACCTTTTTTGAAGATATTTTTGCAAAAATAAAAATAATTCATTTTCTGTGTTCACTGGTATTCAAACTCGGGTTGCTTGGTTGCAAGTTATGTGTACTTGCCATTTAGCAATTTGATGTTTCTTGTCTAACCATGAGAACATTACACACATTTCTTATAATTAATTTCGGAATAACCTTCTAACCACTTTTGGTTATATATTTATTAATAAGTAATTATAGGTATGTCTATATAAAAGATACTATTTTAAAGTAAGCATTTCATATCAATTTTTTTCACAAAGCTTTGCCTCTCTCCATTATGGTTTCTCAAGGCTCCAACAACCAACCATCTTCACTTTATTATAGTTCACCAACATCTTATTCATCACTACCAACCCTCACCCCAAAACATGGACTAGTATACAAATGGTCCTCTTACTACACCAGACATACACCTGATCGTAAGAGATCAAAACAACCTATAATCGTTTCCCCAACGACCAAAGAAAAGATAGATGGTATTCATCACTACCAACGTCAGCAGTTGGAATTGCAATGTGAACTCTACTTTGAACAGATTGTTACTATTAGGCATTTGAGTTTTCTCGAACAAATAGCACTAAAATTTTGTGGATCAGCTAAACACAGTGTTCACAAACCATTTCCAACTCCAACATCATCTTTCAGTCCTTCTTTGTCCTACAGAAACCCCTTGGTGTTAAGTCCACAACGACCTTTTGTGTCTCCAAATTCATGGGATCACGGCAACAATTGGTCTCCAGTTCATTCGGACAATGATAATATCAAAGTGGAGGAGGAAAACAAAACACCAAGAAAATATTATTCATCATGCTCCAAATACCTTTCTATGTTACTTTATTTTCTATTTCACATCTTATAATTCGTTCGAATAAGAATATATCTATATTAATTTTTTCACAATTATAAATAAAATTCCTTTTACACAAAATAAAGTCATTATGCAAATTAAATGCATTCAGTCGACTAAATCAGACTATTAAATAACTGAACCAGAACCTGGGAAAATTTTCCTTAGATTCAGTCGACTAAACCACCACTCAATCGACTGAATCCACAGGCAAAATTCTTGGGAAGTTAATTCAATCGAATGCCCCTGCATTCAGTCGATTGAATCAACAGACCAAAACCTCTATAATCCCACTTACCCCCTCCACTTTACTTCCTTACTCTTCATTTTTCGGTTATCACCACTAAAAAACTAAAATCTACAAAACCCTAGCACATCAAAGTCTGATTTTTAAGTCAAAATCAACATAAATGGTACCTAAAAGATCCAAGGCAGGAACTTTGTCATCCCAAGACAATTCGATTGAACCACAAATCAGAAAATGGATCTTGAATGGAACGACAATCAAAAGTTGGAAAAAAATGCAAAATTCAAGGATTGTTGAAGTCTCTTTTATCAATTTTTCGGATTTTGCAATATATGGTCCTCAAGAATTAGAACGAAGAAGGAGATTGGAATCATTGTTAGATTTCAATTCCAACAATCTCAAGATAAATCATGTCATGGTAGAGCTATTTTATGCAAATCTCAATCTAGGAGAAGCATCAACAAATAAAGACAATTGCATATGGACGTCAATGTGTGGTAGGCATGTTTTATTCCACTTAGGTATAATGGATCAAGTTTTGAAAACTACAAATCAAGGGAGAGAACTTCATGAAGTTTAATGTGACTTAAATATGAGAAATGTAAAAAGCCACAGGTTCTTAAGTGAGATATGATGGAATTAAAATCTATGGAGTTGCGACCGAAGGGTAGAATCATTCACCTTGCTCTAATAAAAACAATCATCCCATGAACTAGAAGCTACAAACTAGTATATGAAAATAACTTTAAAGTTGTATATGCTATTTGGGGTAACATTCATGTGAGTTGGCTTCGAATACTACTTGATGAATTTCTCACTTTTAACCATGGAAGAATGGATGTTATTTACTATGGTGAGTACATCATGAGACAACTAATGCACCTTGAAATACCCGTGCTCAATTCCGAAGTCACTATGGTAGGAGTTATCAATGCCAAGACGCTAAATCTTATGAAGTTGCCAAAAAATGTTCCTCCTCGCTTAATGGCTTAAAAAGATTGACTACATCAACAACAATCCGATTAATTTCAACCTACCTCCCAAGCTTCTACACAAGCTCCTAGACCAACTCATCCTACTCGACTAATTACTACCCAAATCGGAGATGATATTGTATTGCAAACCCCACCTTAGGTTCTCACAATTCTATGGAAATAATGTGTAGAAATCAACAAATCTTGGATTCCTGTAACAAAAAGGTAGATAAAAGCTTGACACGATGAAGGGATTCTCCAATAAATTATTGGATGTAATTTCATGCTCAACAAGTGCCTTTACAGCTACTCATCAAGACCCTGGCAAGCGTCCAATGCCTAGGTTTACATTGTCCACATCTAACGAACAAGAAGGAAGTGACACTAGTAGCAGCGGAGCTAACACAGGAGGAGGTGCAAGAACTCAACGTAACGAGGGTGAGGAAGTTGAAGGGTAATGATAATAGTTTTATGTGGGTAAAAATTTTAATTTGGTATCTTTTGCTACTATGTTTAAGTATGTCAGCATCTTTAGCAAATTATCTATTTAAAAGGTTTGTGCTTACATAGCCTTATGTGTTTAAAATTTTTGCTATGATTTGTAGTTAGCTCCAAGTCTGTAATATAATTTATGTTTTATGGTTATGTTCAGTGCTATGAATTATAAACTCCTTTTTGTCAATGAAAAAGGAGGAGAAATCTTTGTATACTAACCATTTTATGCAGGGAAAAATATGTCGCCATATATTCAGGGGAGTAAGCATAAAATTTATATAATATGTCTCATATTGTATCTTCATTTACAAGTTGTTATCAATCAAAAAGTGGGAGAATGTTAAATCATCATTTCAATTCATGACAATGAGCTTATCTTTCAACAAGGAGATTTGGCGACGATTAGCGCGACAAAATGAGATTCACACATATTGATGTAAACTACAATGAAGATAAGACTTCAAACTGGGGCACAGTTCCATATCTTTAGAGTTTTGAATCCTGGTAGCATATATTATTGTTAAAATCTGTCCTTAACTAGTTTATATCATAACACAAACACATTTTATACTTAATCTTTTTAAGATAAGTGCAGTGCACATTTTAAACTAGATTGTCGACTGGACTACATCACTCAGTCGACTGACCTGGTGCAAAAAGCACAATACGCACATATTCACAAGCATATGAACTTCAGTTGACTGCCATTGAATTTCAGTCAACTTAATCAGCTCTAATTGTCATTTTTTAATGAGTCACTTCCATTCATAAAGAGTTGTGATCCTTTCTAAGGGAGACAGATGCTTCTGTTCAATCTAATCTCTTCATAAATGGATGTAACCTTTAATTACTATATATACGTGTTTCATTCACAATCCAAATCATTGAATCTAATCTGTTGTGATTACTATCTTTATACTTTTAAACCATTCATAACTTAAAATTGTTTGAATTCGAACTTCAATTCATTTATTTTAAGCAATATTTTCCTTTCTTATATTCACACACATTACATATATATACTTGAGGAGACGAGTATAGGGATGGGTGTACTATCAGTGCCAAATCTGTGTTATCAAGAACACAAATAGTCAAAATTATCTTTCATATTTGTTGAAGTCATGTTCCTCTGCTCGGGCATGTTTGAAGTCCTCTTAAGTTATTAAGGTGTGAAATTTCTATTCATTTGCTCAGGTGTTGCATACACGTTCCTCTGATGTTAAGTGAGGGTTTGTGGTTAGTCGATATTCCAGAAGGAGTCTGGAACTGGACATAGGATGTCGCTTTGAACTAGTATAAAAATTTGTGGTATCATTTTTCTTTACTCTTTTTATTTATTATACTACAATCACATTTTGCATTAGTATAACTCCATATTACACGATCCATAATATAGGGTCCCACTTACACCAACATGGGTGTGAAGATTTACGATTCCAACTTCATCCCTTGGTTCCTACAGCAAGGATAGTGGTATTCAACACATATTCATGATATCTAAAAGATTATTTAGCATACTATTTAGTAGAAGAGTAACCATGGCATTCAATATGGTATTAGAAACATGATCCTCATAAGCAAAAACAAAGGATACCTTTGGTTTGCATACTATCAGTTGACGCTTGAGTCATCACTTTGTTTCCTCTCTTTTTCTGTTGACCAGCCTTTTAGCAATGTCGTCAAGATCGCGTAAATGCCAGAAATCATGGAAAAACCATCATGAAGAGTAGTATCGTTTTGATCCACAAATTGGCTAGGCCAAGAAGTTAGCCGACCCTGGCTATTGCCACATAAGCCCACTGAAAAGGGACCACCACAACCCGGTTAAATGACCATTCGGGACGACCAAGACATAGGTCAACCCGAATCCAGAGCCTCTTCGCAAGAGACAGAAGCCTAGTATGATAATGGTTCGGATTGAACAACATTCGGTTCTGCCATGTTGAACTGAACCCATTTCTGTGTAAAATATCTTCCCAAAGACTTGCTCCGGCTCCTATTTAACCACTTCCATCTTTCCAAGAATGTCGAACCAGCTTCCACCTGTCATCGTATATCCGGGACGGATCTTTCCACATGAAAAGAATACTTATTCATATTTTTCCTATGATCTCAGGATGAACGTTACGTGTCCTACTCAAACTGAGCACTATAGTACCTATAATAGCCCCCCTGGAACTTCAAAGAAGGGAATTTTGGCCAATCTCTTGTCATTATAGTATTGTTGCAACATTGTACTCGAGATTTGTCATCAAAATCATCATTTGTACTTAAAGTTTTCATATAATCAAGAGATTATAAAGTGGAGGTAGGCTCGTTATTGCCAAACCATTATAAATTTATGTGTGAATGCATTTATCTTCATTTACATTTTACTTATCTTCACTTTTGTTCTCTGCATTCTAATTTCTTGGGTGTTGCACCACTTTCTGGTGTCAACACTTTGGTGCTTTCACTAGGAATTGATATTCTCAACGTCTAGAGCGTTTGCTCAACTTTTGGATCAGCAAGTCCAAGACAAAATCCTAAGATTCTTCTAACCTCAGCAAACAATGGTTTCCAAGACTTCAGCGTGTGCTTTTGGGAAACAGCAGTAGCAAGCTCCTACGCCTTCAGCAACGACTCCAGCACTCGCGGTTTGATCAGAGTGGGTCGACCGTTCCAGGGTCGATATCAAACCAAACTGCTTTGCCTGCTCCTACACCACTGCCTACATCATACCAAGATCCTTCCTTAGTGTTTTTCACATGTGATGAATTCATGATGGTGCTGAATCAACTCCGAAATACAACGGCAGTGCTGGATGCTAAAGCGCAGGAGAACGCTACGACAAGACAAGACACGAACCACATGACAAGGCAATGAGAGGAGTTCAAAGGTCAGCAATATTTTCCTCTATTGTAGAACTAGGATTCAGAAGGTTTGTCATCATTTAGAGAGAGTATGGATCAGCCACGTCAACGACATCCGCTTGAAAAGCTGGAAAACATACATCAGTTACGCCTAGAAGGATACACAAGTCATCTCGACACGGCTAATTAGAACCAAATCGATTTAGTCGATCCGGCGGATGTCAACCTTGCTACCCTAACAAACCGAAGCGCCTCTCCACCAGCCTACAGCAGTATAACAGGAGCAACCTGTACTCCTGTTCTTCCTCCCAAATGTCTTATGAATAACCGTGGCAACTGAGGCAAGGAAGTTTCGCCTGGACGGCGATTCGGGCAACGTTGCCTCAACTGGGAGTAGGGAGAACCCGACAAGTTGAGGACATTGATTGATACATCTTTAATACTCCCGATTTGACCATCATGGTATGAAAAATCATGAATGACAGTGGTGGCTATAGAAAAGAAGATTGGGGAATTAACCTTAGCCACGCACCATTTACAGATGGCATTCTACAGGCAGAATTTCGAAGAAGGTTTAATACTCCTTAGATAAACCATTATCCGCATATACAGACCCGCAACAACATTAATGAGATAATCGTGGCACATGGAGGCAGTTGCATTCCTTGACGCAATTAAATGCAAAGCTTTCCTGATATTTCTTAGCAAAGTAGCACTTATGCGGTTTACGCGACTTCCCCCGAGATCAGACCCAAATTTCAAAGATTAAGTGAGATGTTTCTAAATCAATTTTTGCTCCACGCCTCCATGACAAAGCATGATATGGCCTTTTTAGTGATAAAACAAGCAAGAGGTGAATCTTCAAGGGATACCTTAAGCGATTCAAAATGGCCGTCACCAAGGTGAGAAATCCTAACTACGAGACAATCCTAATGGCCATAATGAATGAAGTCGACAAGAATACGAAGTTTAGGAAATATCTAGTTAGAAAGCCTCCCACGATAATCAAGTTGTTCTACTAAAAAGCTAATATCTGACTACGATAGGAAGATGCACAGTTAGGTGAAGATGACGAACTAAACAATGCGTCCAATAACGCCATTCAGAGCAATGTAGCGGTTAAGCAATCTGGAGACTTCCATAAAAGTGGAAGTAAATGTTCAAATCCATGACAAGCAAAATGAAAACGAACAAAAAGGCGCTAATGGAAACCATGCTAAAAAGGGGAATTCCATAAAATGACCTCGATTTCAGGTATTTGAAAGTTACACAGCATTGAAAGACATGTTGGAAAACATCTACCTTGACACATGCAGTACATTCCAATATAAGTAACCCTCTCTGCGGGAAGCCACAGAGAAAGAACGTGCGATTAGAAAGTTCTGCTTGTTCCATGAGATCTATGGACATGTGATAATGAATGTCGTCATCTCAAGGATATCATTGAGAAACTGTTTAGGGAAGGGAAGCTTGATGAATACAAGGTTGCCATAATGGATAGGGGGCAGGGGACCCCAGTCCTCAAACAAAATCAGGCAGCTCCCAGAGCCACTGTCCAAGAATAATCCAATGGGATCGTGATAAATACCGTTGTCGGAGGACCACATCGGCAGGACATAGCATTCTTATTATGGAGCAATATGTAAATACTGCAAAACATCTCGATGTTGATGAGTCTAGTATCCTTGACGCTGTTGGCCCTGTGAAACAAAGGAGGACGATGACAGACGATATTGTCTTCCATGTAATTATTGGGGGTAGAGACCTTGACTATTGACCCATTGGTGACTACATACATTATTGGCCCAGCCATAGTATGAAAGGTCCTTATTGATAGCGGGAGTTCCGTTAATATTCTATTCAAACAAGCCTATGATCAGATGAAGGTGGAGGTGAGAGACTAAAAGCCATACACAGGCAAGATATACGGCATTAATGGATGATCCACTAAACCAGTTGCTATCGTTGATTTACCAGTAGAACCAAGAGAGGGAGATCGCAAGCGAGTGCGAATTCTTCCATTCCTTGTGATGGAAGTAAGCTCTCCCTATAACACTTTTTTGGGCCAACCGACCCTAGCAGAATTCAGAGCTTGCATCGCTCCTTGTTGCTTGCTCTTAAAATTCCTAACAGAGGGTGGAATCAAAACCGTATGAGGATATGAGGTGAATGGTCGGGCATGCTACTCGGCAGAGTCGAGTGAAATCCTTGACAGAGAGATTACAGAGCCAGAAGGCAACCCCCTCCTGCAAAGGAGATGGAGGGCATAAAACTAAAGAAAACATCTCATCCGGGAATGTCCGGTTGTCGTCTCAAGGACATTGATCCCAGAGAGGATGAAGAGCCGGGATGTAGAAAGGCAAATCCTAATGAAACCACAGTGGATATTTCGAACGAGGGAGTTGAACGAATTCCTTCTTACAAACCTTGACGTGTTTGAATGGACCCATGCTGACATGTATGGGATATCACCCTCAATCATGACTCACTCACTTAATATTAACCTAAAATATGTTCCGGTCAAGAAAGACAAGTACTCGGCTCGGAGAGGTTGGAAGCTTTGAAATAGACAATCGAAAAGGTTAAGAATAATGGGTTCATTTGAGATGCAACCAATCCGAAGAGGATAGATAACCCGGTACTTGTGAAAATGCCAATAGGAAATGGCGAACGTGTATTGACTTTTCAGACTTAAATAAAGTCTACTCTAAGGATAGTTTTCCACTTCTCAGGATCGACTAGCTCGTCAACTCAACAGCTGGGCACGAACTCCAATCGTTTGTGGATGCGTACTCGGGATATTACCAGAGTGCTATTCATGCCCTGGACCAAAAACATGCCGGTTTCATAATGGATCTTGGATTTTATTGTTATGTGGTCATGCCCTTTGGACTGAAGAATGCTGGAGCAACTTACCAACGCCTAGTCAATCGTATGTTCCATGATCAAATCAGGAAGACAATGGAGGTATATATAGATGGCATGTTGGTAAAGTCAAAGCAACCGGTTGGTCATGTTAGGGACCTGACAGAGATGTTCGGTGTTCTTCGTAGATATGGAATGAAGCTCAATCCTTTGAAGTGTTCTTTTGGCATTGCATCAGGAAAATTCTTGGATTTCATCATCAGTTCGCAAGGAATCGAGATCAATCCCGATCAGATCTTAGCAATCAGGGGTATTCAAGAACCTCGGAGAATCAAAGATATGCAAAATTTGGCAGGAAAGGTAGCAGCCCTAGGGTGGTTCATATCCAAAGCTACAGACAAGTGCTTCCCCTTCTTTGAGCTGATAGAAAGGGGAAAGCGCAACTTTGCTTGGACGCCTTACTGTGTCAAATCTTTTTAGAATTTGATGGATCATCCAGAAAAACCACCTATCCTATCTAAACCAATCGACTGTAAAGACTTGTTTGTGTACCTGGAAGTATTCTTGCATGCTATCAGCACCGCCTTTGACTGCGAAGAAAATCAGGTGCAGCGGCCAGTTAACTATGCAAGCGAAAAAATGAGGGGAATAGAGCGTAACTATCCAAAGATCGAGAAACTCACCTACAGTCTTCTGATCGCATCAAGAAAGCTCAATCGTTACTTTTAGTCTCACCCCATCAAAATGTATACCAACCAGTCGCTATGACAGGTTCTCCATTGACATGAGGCATCCAGAATGTTACTCAAGTGGAAGATCGAACTGAGTTGATTCGACCTCATTTGTTCCACAGATTTCTATCCGAGGACAAGTACTAGCCGACTTTATAGCCAAATTCAATACTCCCGAGAATGACAATCAAGAGGATGATTCCAAACTACCAAGCGTCGAACCGGGACTGGACACTTGATGTAACAACCCGATTTCCGATAGACCGGATTTTTTTTCAAAATTCCAATTTATCAAAACTCGAATTGGTTTGCTCTGGTATCCTATGGAAAAGAAAAAGTCATAAAACATGTCAGTGCTCAGAAAATATCTCACAATGGAATGGATAAAATATAATATAGTCAAAATATAGCCTTACCGTATTAATAATATTGCCTAACCAGTATCTAAGGCTATCATGTCTCTGCCAGAAATCTAACCTGCGAGTATGTTAGGAGGAGGGGGTCAGAACACAAGTTCTGGCGATTGGATTTAAATTATACACTTTGGATAACACAACATATATCGTTCAATCATATTTTATTATTTATTAGGTTACTTGGTTTAACAACACTCAAGGCTTACACACACGTCGTACCCATTTACTTCCCAATAGATTAACCTAATACAATATATATGTAGTTACCCCCAATATTAAGGTACACCCCATGGTACCCCACTCGCACGGTCTCTACTGTAACACCATCGAAATATATGCAGTCTCTCGTCCTACGCCGTAGTGACATATAGATCTCTATATAACACTGTTGCGTTCTGCATATATCTATCATTACTATGCTACGTAAGTGTACAGACTGCCACCTCCAATCGAATCAGATTCCATACTAGAGTAATGCCCTCAAGTCTACGATAAACCACCCAGAGCCGACATGCATGTATCTAGACTGTCCCATATACGTATCATCAATTGTAGCTCGACGCCTTAACCGCACATCCTCTAATGTGCACCGAGTTCCGTGGTAAGGCGATACGAGAAACATGGAACTCGGTCGGGAGCTTTTCATATCTGTACAGACCCGTCCTTAAGAGCCTCTATATACAGATATTCCTAGGGTCTATTTTCACGGTGGCTATGACCCCACCTTGGCCCATCCCTCAACTAGTAAAGACTACAAGAGCCAATCGACTTCCCCTAAGAAAAACAATCTAAACATCCATTTGGCGTCTTCCCTCAACCACCGTACCCCGATAGTGAAAGGTGAATGGTCTATGGTTTTAGCTCTAGTCTTTTCGCATCCCACTGGCTACCGATGATGGGTATCCGATGATCTACTATCCTTGTTGGTCGTGACCCTTCGCCTCCCCATTGAGGCAACCACCGAATCACCCTGGTGTTACCGCGTCACAACATTCTAACTACATAGATACTTCTACAGTCAAGGCCCACCCGCCTAGTAGTTACACGCAGACCCAACCTCTGCGAGCACAGCCTAAAACATCTTCCACCGCACAGAGGACTACTACGAGCACCTTACGTATCTCAAGAAGTCGTGTGCTTCCCTTTCCAGTCCTTCGGAGCTGACAGAATAATCCGATGAATGTGCGCTCCCCTCGTGCCTTATAACACCATGATGATCTACCCCGTTGGGTTATTCACCCTCAAACGAGCAGACTAGTCCAAGCGGCTCAATTTAATATGTTGTTAGACCCAATGTCTAAACATTCTTTTACGCGCTTGCCTAACCTCACCAGGTTTCCATTTAACTTGGTTATTCCCATTTACATTGAATTCTTATTCAAATTACCAAGTTTCTCTTGCTTATTAATTTTAGTCATATAACTTAAACCATTTAAGTTTATTAATAAGCCCACAACATGTTATTCTCTAGATTATGGCCCAAGGTCTGTAATCCACAATCTCTTTTATATTCTTGTTTTATTTCATTATTACAATAACATGTTTTACTTAATATGTAATTAAGTATATCTCAATTCACATGTTTTCTGTTTAAAATGTCAGCCATTATTTATGATTAAATATAATTTATTTCATAAGTTTTCCTCATTCTTTCTCATTTAATCATAATTCCATTTTACATCATTACTACAACTTATCGTTGTTTACTTATTAACTTAGTTCTCTTAACTAAGGCCCATTAATAAGTTTCTCTACCCATTTATTATAACCTATGTTATAATTTCCTTTTGTCCCTAGGAAAAGCCTAAACATGTTTTTCTTATCAGCTGGTTTCAGACTTCCAAGTTTACAGCTTACTTAATTTATAATTAAGTGAAACTTCTTATATTTCATATATTTTCCACCTTTTCTCAACTGGTTTTCAGCTTTCCCCATTTACTGATTACTTAATTTACAATTAAGTGTCCCTTATCTCATTTCACCAGTTATCCAATTTCCTTATTAGTTTATTATAACCAAAGTTATAATCTTCACTGTCCCTAGGACAAGTCTACCTATTATACAACATTTTCATTAATGTTATTTATTTGTAATAGGTGATTATCATTCCCCCTTTTAAACCATTTACTATTGTAATCCATTATTCTTCATTCACTATAATATATATTCCTTAAGGAAAACGCTTCATGCACCTTATCAGTTTGATCGAAGGAATCAGTGATTTATTTTCATAACGTATTACCATCTAAATATGTGGTAGCAAGTAATTTCTTTACTTTTCTTTATTTACGGTGGCTTAGTTGCAACAACGTTCTCAGAACTAGGTCATTTAGGGAAATACATCACTTTTCCTTTGCACACACTAACTCGGTCCATTATATCTCTTCCTTTCTTATTTTCCGAGTTAGACATTTAATTACCATTATTTTCATTTATTCATATCTTGTTATATACATATTTATATATATATAAGCGCTAGACCTCTCACATTAAGCCTACACTCGTGGACGCTGGATTTGTCGGGCGGGTCAAGGCGGACTTCTAACATAAGTTGACTTAACCTCATTTCTTAGCACCATTACATGTTTTAATTTTTGCACTTAGACCCTCACATTAGATTTACCACTTGTGAATGCTGGATATGTCGGGGTTTCCGTGCAGACTTCTATCACAAGTGGAATCTAACCTCATGTCTAAGAGCTGTTAAATTTCTTATTTATCGTAAACCTTCTATACAGTCTAGGCATGTTTATTTCTTCCAATTATCCATTATAATTTATATAATTCACATGTGATTGTATCATGGCTATTATAATTCTTGACTATAATCAATTCCTTCCTAACATGTAATCAATTAATCAGATAATTGTTTAAATCACATAAACCAATATGTACCTTTCTCAATTCTTATAGTTCATGGCCTAGGTACAAAATTTACACAAATTGACATGAAATTAAAGTAACGGTAATTACTATACAAGATTTGATAAGTTTATATCCCAACAAATTAATATTTAGCATATTAATTATTCGTACTTCGTACCCATCACTTTAGGCATTATTAACATATGTTACATTTCTTAATATATTGCATTTCAATTATACATACAGCGGAGTGGTAAACGATAACGTATTCTTATCTAAACTGTACAGCTTAAATCCACTTACCTTTTATGCTTTTCCCAATTCTGGATCTGATCCAGTTTTAGCATCCATGGTTTTTCCCTTTTAATTTGATTTAAAACCTAATAACCGTGGATTGCTTATTTTTATTAAAAGAGAAGGGAAAGAAAGAGTAAGAATTTGAATGGATTGGATCTAGAATTTTACCTTGCTTTTCATGATTTTGGACAATCTTTTTATTAATGTCAATTCTCTCTTCCAGATCTTGAATCTAAAGTTTAAATTTTCTAAATAGATTTGAGGAGAGAGAGTATTGGCAGAGCTTCAGCATAGCCTCAGAATTATAAGGATAAGGGTTAGGTCTAAGGTCTTATTTATAGGTGTAGCGGAGGAACCAGGACCCTTAGATTTGATTAAAAAGCATCAGAGTCGTCCAGATCAAAGAAAACCCAAATCTGCCGCGAGGGTCTACCCCCCAATGAAGGGGTTGACCCCCCTTCATGCGGGTTGACCCTCCTTCATGTGGGTCGACCCCCCTTGAAGGGGTCGACCCCCATAGGTCCGGAGGCTGAAAATTGATCTGGGTTGTTTCTTGTTTTCTCTGACAACTTCTGCAGCCCATAACTTCTTCATACGATGTTCGTTTTACGCAAACTCGGAGTCTATCTGAACCAAAATTCCAAGACGAATGCAATTGGTACAATCCGTTTTACTTAATTCCGAATATTTAATTAAGTTATCCTTATTTTGTTATCTTAAGTCAAAAATACGGGGTGTTACATTTGGAAGTTATACGCAGACGGTGATCGTAATGATCGGCGTTTTGGCGTTGGAGTCGTGTTGTTAACTCCTGAAGGACGACCAATTCATTATCTCTTGAGGTTGAATTTTCCTGCTACCTACAATGACTCCGAGTATGAAGCTCTGATTGCCGAGCTAAAGCACGTGAGGGAATTAGGAGTAGCGACGTCATACATTTTTTGTGATTAGCAAGTTATTGTGTTTCAGGTTCGGAAAGCATACCAAACCAAGGGGAAGCGACTTGCCTCCTATCTCAAGCGGGTTGAGGAGTTATTGAATGATTTGATCAGAGTGAAGCAGAAATAGTCCCAGTGGAGACCTTGAGAACTTCGAGCAAAGATCAGATGGAAGTTGATCAATCTTTGGAGATCGAACCCAAGGAAGAATTGTGGATGATTCCCATCAAAAAATTTCTCCAGCATGGAACCCTCCCAAAGAAAAAGATTGAAAAGCAAGCTCTCATACGTCAAGCCTTGAGATATATCATTCAAGGAGATAAGATTACAGGAAGGGGTTCTCAGTTCCCATGCTCCAGTGTGTTGCAAATGATGACATTAAGAGAGTGTCGTGGGAAGTGCATGAGGGTGAATTGTGGCGCTTACACTGGGGGAAAACCATAGCTAAAAAAGGTAATGTGGTACGACTACTTCTAGCCTACTGTTAGCAAGGATGCAGCCAACTATTCCAAGCAATGTGATAAATGCCAGAGATTTGCCCAGATTCCAAGAGCTCAGCCAACATAACTTATGCAGATGGTTAGTCCTTGTCCATTCATTGTGGAATAGACATTATTGGGAGTTTTCCAGTCTCAAAAGGCATACAAAGTATGCAATCATAGCTATGGATTACTTTACAAAATTAGCCGAAGCCAAACCATTAACCATAATCACGATGAAGCAGGTGATCAACTTCATCACCAGAAGTATTATATGTCGATTTGGGCTACCCCGAACCATCATAACTGACAATGGAACCCAATTCGATAGTTCATAATTTAGAGATTTCAGCCAATGATATCGTATCAAGAAGAAATACATGGTAGACGCACAACTGCAGTCCAACGGAAAAGTCGAAGTCGTAAACAAGATTACCAAATCCATCCAAAAAAATGCTTAAAGTGAGCCAAAGGCAAATGGGTCGATGAGTTACCTTTAGCTCTTTGAGCATACCATACCACTCATACGACTGCTATGGGCCACACTCCTTTTGCTTTGTCCTATGGCTTGGACTCGATAGAAATCGAAGTCCCTTCTCATAGGACGACATATTATGATCCGTTGGCAAACAAGGTGCTTCTCTTAGAATCATTAGACATGATTGATGAGAAGAGAGAAGAAGCTAACTTGCGTGCTAAGGCACATCAACGACAAGCAGCTCAATATTATAATAAGAAGGTTCGGCCCAAGGCCTTCGACTTTGGTGACCTTGTCCTAAAACGAGTCTTCCTAGCTCTTGTCCATACGGGTCCAAAGTGGGAAGGACTTATGTCATCCAACAGAGGCTTGATAGTGGAACCTTCAAGCTAGCGACTATTGATGGCGTGCTTCTTCAAAGAGCATGGAGTTAACTTTCTAAATGCTTTTATTTCATTAATTTTAAGCACTGTAATAAGGCGCCACTCGCTATTGTCTATAAATAAAGACTCCTTTACATGCTCCATTCTGTTGCACTTTTTACTTTGACTGTGTTTGTGATTCGACACCCCAAAGTCAAAATCCGAATAAAGGGAGAGACAAACTCCTCCGCAATTTTCATTCGCTTATGTTTTGACGAGCCACCTCAGTTCTGTGACTGACTGCACTTGGGATTGACTTAATTCGAGTTTGATATCGACACTCGAATCAGCGAACCCCACTTTACGAACTAAAGTGTGGGAATGATACTACGGTGAATGACATGGCTGCTCGCCTAGCTAACTCTAACTCTCATGGATTGAGAAAGAGTATAAAACTACGAATGAGCATGATAGGTGCACCCAGACGAGTGACTGCTCGATTTCTAAAACTCTAACTCCTGGTGACTAAGAAGAGAGTATAAAAAGACTCGCATGCCTTGACGTTTTGATGACAACAATTTAAAACCTAATCACCAATGACATTAGAGGCATAAGTTTAGTCTAATGAACTAACTTAGAACACGATTCGGATGAATCCTGAGATTCAAAGATAGTTGTGGGTGTTGGAGAATGGAGTTTTGATGACAGTAACCTTATTTCAATATTAATTGATTATAAAATAGTACTGCACCCCCTATTATAGTTTTAAATATAAGCCACATCCCTCCCAACTTTTCCATGCAAACCCAGTCCCTATTTTTCCTACTTCCGTGTTTTTACGGGTTTTTTTTTCCAAAAAGAATGTAATACTTAGTAAAAAAATATTCTAAATTTTGGAAACGTTCCCAGAAGTCCACAAAAATTAAAAAAAAGTTGCACACATGTATGTAGCTATTACTGATAGCTGCATACTTGTGTGCAACTTTTGCATAAGCTATTTCCATTGATAATCTAGACCGAAACTTGCACACATGTGTGCAACTATTTGAAATACTTGCATATATGTATGTAGTATTGCATGAAGAAAAATTAATTGATATTTGCCTTGCTGATTGTTGGATGCATGTGTACAGCTTTTCTGTTTTAACTGCACGCCTAAATGCAAATAAATGTGAACAGATTTGCATACATGTAAATTTTTGCACACTTATATGCAAGAATTATGCAATACTAGCATAGATGTATGCAAGTAAATCAATACAGATGTATGGCTGAAAATCATGCATGGATGTATGCAAGAAAATACAAATACGTCCATACTATTATGCATTTAACTGCATTTTCGTTGTTTTTATGTTTTTTTTGTTTTTTGACGTGTTTTTGATCCCTTTTTTTAAAGTTTACGTGTTTTATTTAAATATGAATTTACATGAATTTTTTTTATATTTTTTTAGGACTAAATTTACAATAAATTTTGGACCGGATGCGAGTCTAATTTTGAACTTAATAGGGACCTATGCCAAATGGACCCTATAATATATATATATATATATATATATATATATATATATATATATATATATATATACTAAGACATCTATCTAGAATATATACACACATATGCAGGATTTATATATAGGAAATATTACTGAAGATTGTACAGTTTAAAGATGTTAGAGATTCGGAATTCAGAGATATTTGAAGACTCATGAGTATTCAAGATTTCAAGAGTTTAAGATAAATATAGTTATAGAGTCTAGATCATGTAAGACTCTGAATAGCACTCCAGGTTCAAATTCAAAATTATTTCAAATCCTATTTTTCAAATTTTGTTTTCAAATTCTATCATCAATCTTTTTCTTCTCTATTTTACTTCCTATTTTTATTTGATTTTAAACTTAAGTTTTATAGATTTATACTTTATAAGTTTTATACATTTATATTTTATATACTTATATAATTTTAAACTCTCTAATTTTATAAATATGTTTATATAGTTTATATTTATATTTTCATATGATTTTCTACTTTATAATATTCATTTATAACACTATATCTCAATTCAAGAATTATATATATATATATATATATCAAAACACTTGGAAAAAATGTTCAAATTTCAATTTTACACACACATATATATATATGCAAATTTCAGTTTTACACATATATATGTCGACATACATATATATACATGTCGACATATAACTGTCATTTTTTCAAATTTGAAAGGAAGTGTCTTTCCAATATTTGTGACGGTTCTGAGATGTTGCAGCCTTTCATGCATTATAAAAAGGGGCTGATTTCGAATTTTTAATCACTCCTTCTTCTCTAACTTCATTCCTTTTCATTACACCATTATTTCTTACCCTTTTTATGATTCTTACACCTATACTTTGCCGAATTCAATTCCGTTTTCATCACTCTCTACTCATTACTCTCTGAATCAAATGCTATTGAAGAGTTATAGTGCTGTTTGAAATTGTTTGTGTTGAGTAAGTGATTGTTGGTATCACTTGTAGCCGTAAAAGCAAGGACGGGTAATCAGTGGTATCACTTGTAGTCGTGAAATCAAGGAGGTTGGAATCGGTGGTATCCCTTGTAGCCATGAAATCAAGGAGGTTGTATTTGACTATTGATATAGTAATAAAACTCTGTGCAATCCAGCGTTGTACAGGACTGGACTAAGGAGCAATCCGAACTAGTATAAAATCCGGTGTGTTCTTTCCTTTTTTGCACTTTACTTTTGTTTATCTTTGTATTTGTGTTTGATTCTGTGTCTATGATTGTTTTTATGGTGTTTTATTCATATAGTTTATCACATAAGCTTTAGATTTTGCTTAAATTCTCAAAAACACTATTAACCCCCTCTAGTGTTTGTTTTTCCTTAACGATCCATTCCGCAATCCCTAACAATTGATATCAGAGTAAGGTTTTTCAAAAATTAATAATTTGATTTTTGAAAATTTTAAATGGCAAGTTTGGAAATGATTTATAACACTAGTTTAAATTTATGTATTGCATCAATATTAGATAAAGTCTGCATTCAAATTTTATTGAAAAATCAAGTTACTATGAATTGATTTTTGAATTTTGAAATTTATTAAATTTTGGATATATGGATATGTTACAAAACCATCATGATATTACTGTAGTTAGTTATTTTTGAAAAGTTATTTGAATTATATGAAAAGTAATTTAATTATTTGAAAAGTTGTGTTGTTTTGTAGGAAAAGATGTGTTATATGGCTTTTGAAAATTCAAAAGTCGAAAAGATGGATAAAGTGGCTGTTGGTGATTCAAATTCCAAAACGGTGGCTATTGAAAATTCAAATTCTGAAAAGATGGCTGTTGGAATTCAAATTCCAAATTGGTGTACATGGGTGTCGAAAATTCAAAATTTGAAGGATAATTGAAGAAAAGTAATGACCGTTGGTGAAAAGACATCAAGAGGAAGAAATGGAAATATATAATGTAAATCAACAAAGAAATGGGTACCAAATTGATCAAGTAATGATCAAATGAAGTTTTGGTGAATAAAGAGAGAAGAAAACCAAAACTGTCGAAGGTTATCTTCAAATTGCATCCACAGGTTAGACTATTTTGTCTAAAATTCTTTTCCAGGTTGTAGTTCTCATTCTCGCGGTCGATTTGATGGGTAGATCGTCAAATTCCGATGAAAACTGAGTAAGATATGATTATTTGAAGTTGGCTACGCAAAACTGTTACGGGATTTCATGCATATCTCTTACTGTTTTGACTTGCTTCACCCCCAATACCATCCAAATTCATCCCCAAACTGTCACTAGATCGTAGTCTTTGAATTCCTCTTCGATTTGCTGCTGGTTTCGTCAATTCCGTTAAGAAACGAAGAAGTTACGCCTCCTGAAAGTTTGATTGAAAATGAAAAACGAGAAGAAGAAGAAGAAGAGAAGAGATTGTGAAGAGACATCACTTTTGGGTATTTCTATAGTACTTAAAGTGTCCACTCATTCAAAGTTCAAAATTCAAATTTTGGCGCCAAGTTGGTTGAACTACTAAATCTTCAATATCTTTCTCATATGATGTTCAAATTCAGCAAATGAATATATTATCCTGACCAGAAAAACGAGCCTGTCGCAATAGAGTAGATCTCATCATCAAATTTTGGAAGATCAATTCAGAATTCGTAGAATGTCGAAGAAATGGATCAAAAAACCGGGTACGCCTTAATTAATATTTTGGCTGAATGGACGTTTTGTTTGCTTTGCTATTTGAAATTTAAAACTTTAAAATTTAAACTTTAAATTTAAAATTCAAAATTGAAATTTGAATTTTAAAATTTAAAATCTTAATTAAATAATAAATAAAATAATAAAATAAATTTTGGAAGCTTTTTAGGATTAATATTATTTCAAGAAATAGTTAAACTTGAAATATAAATTGATAATTTAAAACCGAAGTCACAAAACCATATGTTCTTTGAAATTTATGCATGTATGTCGACATACATATGTCCTTATGTCGACATAAAGGCTTGTAAAATGATATTCAAATTTTGAGTTTCAAAAGCTTAAACTTTCAAACTTCCCTCCATCTTTTAAATAAGAAAATGTAAGTTCAAATTCTAGTTATTAACTTTTTTATGTCTACTTATTTTCTTATATCTTGTTTCAAAATATATATAAATTAATAAAATTATTAATATGATTGAAACAATTTAAACTTTTCAAACATTTGATATTTTTATAAAATATAAGTTTATATATCTTTAGTTTAAGCATACATAGTAACTTATATAATTTTCACATATTAACAATTTTGGGTTACATTATAACAAATACTACTTGTAACTTAATACTAATTTTGACTTCTTATTAAGATTTATAAAAAATTGAATATTTAACCTAATATTTTGGTATAAAAATATAATATATATATATATGATTTTTATGTCTTAAATTATAGTTTAAATAGAAGAAATTATAGATTTATATATTACTTCGTATTATCAGTTTTCACTAAAATAATTTTGTTATAACTATAGATTTCTTTTAAAATTTTAACATATAAATTGTTCTATAGCAAATAAAATGTTTGGATTTCTAAAGTTTAAATTTAAATCAGTTTTCATATAATATTATGAATATATGTTTATAGTCTACTTTATATAATTTTATATTTTCTCTAAAAAGATCTTCAATTCCTATTGTATTTACCCTACCAATATTATTTAACTCCATAATTATTTTGAATATTTTAATACCTATCATGATTTTTTTTAAATTAAACTCTTATCTTTATTATTATTTCAATCACTTTCATTAGTATAATTAACCTAAGTCTAGAAATTAACATTATCCTTGTTTTATTCAAATAATTTATTGTATGCATAATAGTTAGATATTACTTTAAGTATCTTTTATAGAAATACATATCGTCATCAAATCATTCTATATATTAGTACCATAATATCATTACAGTGCATCTCCAATTAAAATCATTTACATCACAAATTGCATTTCATTCAATATATCACTTCATATAGTTTTGTAAATGTCATACTACATTTTTACCAACACACCGCATTACATGTTAACTTTAACTCCACACATAACAAGTATACATAACATATTTACTTTGTCTTGATTAATTTGATTGACTTATTTGTCTTGATTCAACTGACTGGATTTATTAACTTGTTTGGTTTGTTTGGCTTGACTTGTTTGAATTGTTTGACATGGTTGAATTTCATTAGTGGTTGATAGGTTTATTAGAAAAATACTTATGCATTTGTAGTTGCCTTGGAGCTTTATAGGTTTTAGGATAAATAGAAGTTACAATAAAAGTTCGGTTTTATGTTTGAATTGATGTTTTACGACAACATAACTTAAATTGATTGATTGTTTGGATTAAATTGCTTTGCTTATATCATAATTTAAGGATATCATATTAGAGTTATTTCTTAGTCTAGATTAAAGTCTTATTATAGTTTTAAGGGAATTAGAGTATATGATAAGTTTAGTCTTGTATTAGATTAAGGGGGAGTTTTAGAGTTTCTAAGGATTAGTTGAAGGTTCAAGAATTCTTTGGTTGATTTAATTGTTTAGAATTATTTGTTTGAATTGCTGGTTTATTTGAATTGCTTATTTGTTTGAATTGCTAGTTTTGAATGATTTGCTTGTTTGAATCGATTGGTTTGCTTAGTTTATTATCCTTCTATTTAGTTTATTAGACTAGTGTAGTTATAGATTTAGGGGGAGTTATAGAAATTTATAGAGAATTATAATTTGATGAAGAATTGTATATTTAGGGGAAGTTATATACGGAATTAGTATATTATATAGGCATAAATTTAAAGGGAGTATTTTAATTTAGTATAGGAATTATTTAGATAGGATTTAAGGGGAGTTGTTTTGGAATGTCTTTTTGATAATGCCAAAGGGGGTGAAATTATAAAATATAGACATAGTTTATAGGATTCATATAGACAGGGGGAGAATTTGAAGGATCATCATCAACAGGTATATACATGTATGATATTTTATAAACTAAGGTTGTCATCATCAAAAAGGGGGGATTGTTGTAGAATGGAGTTTTGATGACAATAACCTTATTTCAATATTAATTGATTATGAAATATATATACTAACACATCTATCTAGAATATATATATATGTATGTATATATACATACATATATGTAGGATTTATATACATGAAATGAAACGACCCAAACTCACCCTTTCGGGAAAGCCTGGATTGAGTTGAGATCAGGACAAATCAGAACACAAACAATAGAACACTTCATTGTTGTTACAACAATTACATAAGAGTACAAAAAAACAAAGTGTGAATAAATAATATACATCAAAAAAAAATCAGAGATTAAAATTACATTACATAGCAGCGGAAAAATAACACATAACACAACTGAAAGAGATACATGGATACAAAGCATTCCAAACATAGCTCCAGCTGTAAATCTAGGATCCTGGAAAAGAAATATCTGCAAAAACCAAAATTACTAAATGCCCGTGTGGAAAATAGGGGCACCCAGAGTTTAGGTTAAAATAATAAACTCCAGGACAGTCATGGGACTGTTGTGAGAACTAAAACAGTTATTTAAAACTTTACTTTAAAATAGAGTAATTCAAGGGACCATGCCGTATAACATAGAACGGGTTTTCTCCCAAGAATACTAGTGCACAAAACAAACAGCACAATGCTTTTTGGAAAAAATGAAGCTATTATAATACTTAGATCCCATTACACAATGCAACGCAAGCCGGAGGATAGTGTTTTCCCTTGTAATAGCCAAACATGTTGGGTACGTTTAAAACAAATCATTTTGATATTATTATAAGTGTATAGTGTCAAAACAACTTCAAATATAAATGTATCAATCATAGATGGCATAACTACCATATATTATGTCGCCATACTAGTTTTACAACTAAAAACGAAATGTCACGTATTGGAAATTGGATTTCCATCATGAGTCGAGGCCAGGGATAGTCTCATCACCGATTCGGATCACCTCTACAAGATGACACAGGATCCCCCACAGTGAACCCTTGGATCCTCCAAGGTCGGTCCTCCCTTACGTTTAATAATTAGTTATTCCTGAACACATGCTTCCCGGTCCTATCGGACCTATCACTTGGCCAGTAGGGACCAATATCCGAGGCGCCTCACAATCCATCATTCACACAGGTAAAAATAATTAAATGTCTAGGCTCCATACCATGATACCACCCATAGCTAGAAGGAAACATCATGCACTCCTTAGGGTCTCTTATCCTTTTTTGACTCATACCTGGTGCGAGGCTCGCGAATTAACGCTATACACAGAGCTATGCTATTTAAAGTCGTGCTTTGATCATCAACCACAAGACTATGCTTTTCAACTGAAGCCTTGATCACTGCATCTCTGCATGCCACACTGACAATACACGCCATGCAACTGATGTCTATCGATATATAACCTCTAAGCTTGTACGTCTCAGGGAAGAGTGTTAAGCAAGAGAATAAATTCTTCGCCACCAAACAGATATATATTTAATAGAATCAATCAACACAGAATAAAATCCAATGTCAGACAGACATCCATTTATAAGTCCGTTTTGGGACTGAACGAAACCGGAGGCACCTTATTCCTCATCCTATATGTCCAATACAGGAGAGAGGTCCTCGCATATCCGATCGATCTCCAAGTACGTCTAGATGATCACCACTTATTACCTTGTCTTGGGTGTACGACCCAATCAAGACATCGGTAATCATCCAAACGATGTGAAGAACTCCGGTCTTCAACCACCATCTTCATCGTCGACTTTTAGTCGTCATATCGGTTATTCAAGATGGGATAAACCCGGTCTTTCCGAATAACCTGTGTATTTTATAATCAATAATCATGTGATCTAAAAACACATCATACGCCTCACTCCAATTCTGAATATTCTTTTATTCAAATATTCATATCCTTTGGGAAAGGTTCCTATTAATTTTATCAAAGATAAATTCTTTTAAATTTGTTCTTTATCTTCATTTGGATATCAATTCTAAACCAAATTAAGGTATATCAACCAGTCGGGATTATCGAGCCTTACCAAGATAATCATTTGCTTAATTTCCCAATCTCAGCCTATTCATCCCATGCAGAAAAACTGGTAATACTCCATATCTAATACCATGGTGTTATCGATAAATTTAATTATCATTTCACGTTCAAATCTAATTTAAGATTTAACTATCGCCTGGGGTAAAAACTGGTGGTACTTCATTTCCGATCATTTTCCTGAATTTGATAATTTATATTATCACATTCTCATTTCAATCTAACTAAAGATTCATTAAAACTTCACTTAGTTTTAATCTTATTAATCATTACTCAATGATTATTTAACTTTGGGAAATCAAACATGCCACACTCAACAATCTACACCGTACCATTGATTTCTGCCGATATATAACCTCTAAGCTCATACGTCTCAAAGAAGGGTGTTAAGCAAGAGAATAAATTCTCCGCCACCAAACAGATATATATTTAGAAGAGATCAACAATACAGTTCGAAATACAATGTTAGATATGTAATCCTGTCTCTAATTGGGTTAAAGAACTAATGTTTTTTAAAACACATTTCACGAAAAACCCAAAATCACATTCCATTAACCATGGAATCTTCATGGAAAACAGATCAATATATAATCGATATCAATTTCTGTATCCAACCAATAATATAAATGGAATAACGACAAAGGCTTTTAAATTCCATATATATATTAATAGTCTTCCTTCACAGAAGCTCACTTCGATTATTACCAAATCGAATTTCATTTAATTCCAATCTAATATATTAAATTGGAAAACTTTACTTTGGAAAATTTCCATTAAATCTTAATAAAAGATTTATATATTCCAAATCACATTTCATTGTCAATCGGGTTAAAGAACGAATGTCGTAAAAAACACAGTTTACAATAAACCCAATTCACATTCCACTTTATTCCAATTACTAAATATAACTGAAAACTCTAATAATCTTAATTCAAAGATTTATTCCTTTCACACGGGGTTTAAAGACAGTGTTACTAAAGACACCATTCACGACAAACCCAAAACGTAACAACCTGGAAAATCTGAACCAGTTTGAAAAGTTTTAATTTGGCTATTTTAGTGAATTTAAAATATTTAAAATAAATATTTTAAATAATAACGATGAAAAGTAAGTTTGAATCGACGTTTGAAAATAAATATAATTAATTTTAATTATAAACAAGGAATGAAATGGCGCGGTAGTTTCAAAATTTGAATTCAAACTTTGACTGACTATACCGGGTGCAAAACAAAACGGATTTTAGTGAAACCAAAAATATTTAAATCTGTTAGTGAATATCTTTCTAACGAACCTGAAAAATCGAATTTTCATAGAGGGAAGCGAAAGTTATGGCCAAGTGAATTTTCAGAAAGGTCGCTATAGAGTTTATATAGCCCGTGAAAATGGCCATTTTGCAAACGACCTCGGAATTCGACGAGACAATTTTTGTTGGATCCAGGATGTCAAATTATTATTAGGTTTGGAAAAGGAAATTGTGTTTGGTCGATTTCTATTAAATTGGATCGACCAGAAACGGACCATTTTTCAAATGGTCTCAGAATTCGATGAAACTAGTTTTGTTGGAACTGTTTCGTCAAAACATAGCTAGATTTATTTTTCTGGAATTTTTGGGATCAGTATGTGGCCCCGGCAAATTGAAATGTACGTTCAAATCAAATATTGAATGTGTTATATTTTAGTTTGAAGGAAAACTGACTGAAACAGTCGAATGGGCCTTCGAAACATATCCCATTGTGTTCGAAATGGGGGTATTTGGCTAGGGATGACAGTCGTTGGGTTTGGATTGGAGTTCGTGTGAGGCGAGGGGTATTTTTGAGATTTTAAAATATATAAATAAATAAATAAATAGGCCAATCACGTTCATTCTCTCTCCCCGTCTTTCTTCCCCGGAACCCCCCAACGAACGGCGGCTTCACCTTCCTCCCTTCTCTTCTCTTTAATTTAGAAACCACGCACCAATACACCTCGCCCTTGTTGAACGATCTGTAGTACTCTCTCCCCCCTTCAAATCAAGACCTGTGGCATCCCCTATCGTTGCGCCGTCGACGAGATATTCCCCTCGAAAGTCACGCCCTTCTAAGCGCCGTCGGAGCTCCGATCTGCCAACGAGTTCGACCGCTCCACCCCCCGTTCAGGCACCTCTCGACCCTCTTCCAGGTGGTGTAGGCTGATCGGGTCCAAACGACACGGATTTCGAGAAAAAGCTAAACCTAGTTTTGAAGAATTCAGCTGAGGTACGGCTGTAAATTATTTAAACTATATTATAGCACTTTAAAGCGCTACGGTTTTTGATTTCACTGTAAAAATCATATCTTTTTCGTTTGTTGACGAAATTCAGTGAAACAAGAGACAGTGGACTCGTGTGGACGTCTTCTACATTCTAAAAGAGACCACATATTTTTCTAAGCCTTCTGCTATTTTTGGTGGAGTAGAACCCAATGTGAGATTTCTGAATTATAAAAGATATGGAAAACGACGATGTATAAATTATATAGTCGATGTATGAGTTATATAAGCGTTGTACACCTTATGTACAAGCGTTGTATAAGTTGTACGTCCGATGTATAAGTTATATATGCATTGTAAAAATTATATGTGTGTTGAAATAAAAGTGATATACTTATATAAATATATATATATATACATACGCCCCTCGTCCACAAACCATGGACGATATTTATTGGTTGTGATTGGTGTGAAAATTGGTTGATAGCGAATGGTTGATTAGAATTGTTTGTGGTTGAAATTGATTGATTGTGGTTGAAAAATACCCGTTTGTGGTTGAGAATTATTGGGTTGAAACCACATAGGATTAGTTTGTGGAAATAAAAAAAATACATGCCACCTACATGCAAACTAGATGCATGAAATCGTCATTGTCAAAAGCTGCGAGGCTTTAAGGTAGAGCGAGGAGCCGTACTAGGGACGGCCCCGGTTTTAACTACCCTGCCGTTATGCTGCCGAAATTTTCTGAAATATTCATGTGTTAGAATTATTTTCATTTGTTGAAATTATTTTCATATGTTGAAACCGCATTCATGTGTTGAATAGAAATTCATTCGTTGAATAGAAATTCATGTGTTGAATGGTATTCGTGTTTTAAATAAATTGATTTAACAATAAAAATCACATTTTTATTATATATACGAGCTATAGAAAACATTCATGTGTTGAATAGAAATTCATTCGTTGAATAGAAATTCATGTGTTGAATGGTATTCGTGTTTTAAATAAATTGTTTTAACAATAAAAATCACATTTTTATTATATATACGAACTATAGAAAACGTTCATGTGTTGAATAGAAATTCATTCGTTGAATAGAAATTCATATGTTGAATGGTATTCATGTTTTAAATAAATTGCTTTAACGATAAAAATCACATTTATATTATATATACGAACTATAGAAAACATTCATGTGTTGAATTGAAATTCATGTATTGAATGGTATTCATGTTTTAAATAAATTGCTTTAACAATAAAAATCACATTTTTATTATATATACGAACTATAGAAAACATTCATGTGTTGAATAGAAATTCATTCGTTGAATAGAAATTCATGTGTTGAATAGTATTCGTGTTTTGAAATAAATTGTTTTATAATAAAAATCATATTTTTATCATCTATATGAACTATATAAAATAGTCGTGTTTTGAAATAAACTGTTTTATAATAAAAATCATATTTTTATCATCTATATGAACTATATAAAATAGTCGTGTTTTGAAATAAATTGTTTTACAATAAAAATCAAATTTTTATTATATACATGAATTGTTAAAAATAGTGAAGTGTTGAAATAAATGTTTGTTGGATAAAAATATCATTTTTATCAAATGTATGAAAAGAATATGGTTTTGAAATCAAAGAATCGATTATATTTATATATATATATAATTGAAATATATCGAATAATAAAGCTGCAGTTCGTGTTTTGAAACCGTGATTTCAAACGATTAGTGCGGGAGATCCGACAATCGGATTTTCCCGAAACTGAAACCGTTGGGTTCGCCTTGGAAATATCTTTCCAACGACACCCACTTTATGAAGATCCAACGGTTGGATTGTCTGGAATGTTTAATTCAAATATAAAGAAAAAAAGCGCCAGAATTGATTATATTTATATATATATATATATAATTAAATTAAATCGAATAACGACGCTGCAGTTCTATTTTGAAATTGAAACTTCAAACGAGTGTACAGGTAGATCCGACCGTCGGATTTTCCCAAAACTGGAACCTTTGGATTCGTTTGGAAAAGATCTTTCTAATGATATTAATTTTGTGAAGATCCAACGGTTAGATTTTCAGATATGTGTAAATAAAATCTGAAGAAAAACAGCGCCACGTCCGCGTTATCACCTGAAGCGCCCTTTGAATAAATTGGCTATTTTTAAATAAATAAAAATAGCGATAAATTGTTATAAAATATTATAAACGATAGGGAATGTGAAATTTAGAAACTAACTGAAGGTTAGCTAAGTCGAATGGTTTCCTGGGTTTTGATCTGATGTTGGTTTCGGGCTTCGGGGTTAATATTTGGGAAATCGTTCTCTTACTAATTTACGGTTAGTGAATAATGAATTGGAATGAAGCGTATGTTGTGTTTGTGTAGCACTTGTTAATTATATACGCGAGTTGCTCAGAAAGACCGGGTTTATCCCATTCTGAATAACTGAATCGACGATAAGAAATTGATGATGAAGACGGTGGTTGAAGACCGGAGATCTTCACCTCGTTTGGATGGTAACTGATGTCTTGATCGGGAGGCATCCCGAAATATAGATAATGAGTGGTGATCGTCCAGACGTACATCGAGATCGATGGGTATGCGAGGTAGATAGTGCCTCCGGTTTCGTTCAGACCCAGAACGGACTTGTAAATGGACTGTGTGTCTGACATTGGAATTCATTCTGTGTGATTGATAGCCATCAGTTGCATGGTGTGAATTGCCTGTGTGGCATGCTAAGATGCAATGATCAAGGCTTCTGTTGAAAAGCAAATTCTTGTGGTTGATGATCAAAGCACGGCCTGTGTGACATAGCTTTGTGTATAACGTGAATTCGCGAGCCTCACACCCCGGTATGAACCAGAAACAGGAGAGGACCTCAGGGGGGACGTGCGTTTCTTTCTAGCTAGAGGTGGTGTCAGTGCTTAAACTGGTTGACATTTATACTATTTTCACCTGTGTGGTTGTTGCTGCTGCGAGGCGCCTCGGATATATCGGTCGATCCGGGACCGATGGAGTCATTCGTTGGCTCATTTACGCCCCCAAAGGGCGGGGAAACGCATTGTTCAGGCATTATAATCCACTCCGTGTGGACCGGCCCTGACGATCCAAGGTACGGTTACGGCTGTGCCTGAGACTCGGGCTAGACAGTCTCGAATTCGGTAAGGACTATCTTTTGCCTTGGTTCATGTCGGAAATCCAATTTCCACATACGACATGTGCGGTTTTGATTGTATACCTATATATGGCGACATAGTGGTATGGGGCATTAATGTTGTCTATGATTGATACTTATGATTTGAAATTGTTTTTGAAATATATAAACACTAGTAATAATACCAAATGCTTTTGATTTATTCGTATCAAGCATATTTTGGCCATTATAAGGTAAAAACTCTATCCTCCGGTTTGCGTTGCATTGTGTGATGGGAACCGAGTCTTATAATGGCTTCATTTTATAAAAAGCATTGCGATGTTTAAAAGATTTACCTGTTGTAAAGCACTGGCAATCTCATGGAGTAAACCCGTTCCGCGAAAATGGCGTGGTCCTGTGATTGGCCATATTATAAAATGTGTTAAGTAGATTTCTCATACCAGTCCCATGACTGACTCGTAATTTGTTTCACTTACAAACTCGGGTGCCCCTTTTTCTACACGGGCAGCCTTGTGTTCAGGTTTTAGCAGGCTCTTTCTGGATAGATGGAGCTGAAGCTGGATTCTATCATTTATCTCTTTTTATGTTGTTCAGCTCTTATTGTACATATTATGTTTGTTTTCCGATGTAGACATTTGTGTATAGCTATTTGTACTAAGTATGATCCTGTATACTGCGTAACTCTGATGATTATGTTTATCCAGTGTATTATTTGTACATTATCTGGTGTATTTATTTATTTCTGTTCTGCTGTTATCTGTCTATGTGTTATATTCCAAAGATTACCCTTGCCACCGTCAGTACGGGGTTTGGGGTCGTCACACAAAATCCAATTTAATATTAAATATAAGGCTCTGAATAGAAATTATATTGGCTTATATTCAATATCAAATTCTGGAACCAACACATATCGTATAGGGAATAACGATATATATATCTTCCAAATTCCTCCACAATATCCGTATAGTCACGAAATCCAATATCGAAATATTCCGGAGATTATTTCTATTCAAATCCATTCCAATTTATAGATTGGAAATTTCTGTTATATTAAAACCCTTTTACAAATCCAATTTATTTATTTAAAAATTATTGGATTTCAAATCTAGTTAATAACTAGTTAAATTAGATAAAAAGTATATTTTTATCTTTACAAATGTGGAATTTTTCATCCAAATCATTTATTATGATTTTACACAAATTATTAATATTTTTAATAATTTTATCAAGGCTCGTACAGTCGATTTCAAATAACGGTCACCAAACTGCATCCATAGCGACCTTTACTAAATTTGATTTGGACATAATTCCTAATCCAACCGTTAGATTTCAAATCTCTTATATTCATTGGAAAGCTCTTTTCAATACGAATCCAAGGTTCCAGTTTTAGGAGAATCTGATGGTCGGATCTCCCGTAATGTCAATTCGAAGTCAATGGTCGAAATTCACGAACGGTCGCGGCACGACGCATTCTATTCAAGCCATTAATATATATATATATAATATATTTCGTTCAAAATGTATTTTATAAATATGTTTTAGAAACGATTCCTACTTTCATTTCAATTTTAAGTCAAAAATGAATACTCCTTATCATTATAATATTTAAATGATAATATTTTCAAAATATCAGATTTTGAAATCATTTCCTTTATGATATTCATTATAAAAATCAATAAAATCGATATAAATATCGTTCGCGCTAAAATGGCGCAAATATAATCAATACGGCTTCACCTATTTCAATATTTTCGTGTCTATCCAAAATCGGACATCAAATTCACATTTTAATCCTTTACTGAATATTGTTTTAAAATATTCATTATTTTTATATATTCATTCTTTCTGAATTGGAATTGGACCCAATCAATTACCATATAATTTATTTATATGGATTTCATACATCACATGTACACAACAATAATGATACACTGTCAACCAGCATCCAGAGTGCATCAAACAACTGCATAAGCATTAAATAATTAACACATACAACAGTCTGTCAACCCATCGATTGACATACAACTAAAAAATTGGGATACCCGTGTGGGGTTTCAACCAACAAATACTGAATATTATTTGTGCAGTTGGGTAATGTGTAAAATTTATCGTCCCAATCAATGTCAGTTAAATGGGTGTATATAGAAAAATCGTCCTGTTTGTAAATGAATATTTATTTTCATTTCAAGAGAATTTTATATCATTCATATATACGTTAAAAATTATATTGTTAATGATAAAATATTTATTTCAACATTTGACTATTTTATATAGTTCATACATTCAATAAAAATAATATTTTTATTGTTCAAACATCTTATTCAACACATGAATATTTTATACAGTTCATATACACATTAAAAATGAGATTTTTAATGAATAAATACTTATTTCAGAAAACTTTGGCATTATAACGGCGCTATATTAGAACCGGAGTAATGCCTAGCATTACCCCTCTCCTGATACTGGCTCGCATTACCAAACCATAATACAATTCGTTCAACACAATACAGCCAATTACACCACAATTAAATTCAAACAAACATCCATGGTTTGTATAATGAATAGTGTCGGGGGCTACTAAGCACCATCTGCAGCCTAGTATATATTTAACTGTAAAATAAATTGAGTGAGAAGGTGTTCTCACCGTCGGTTTCTACTCTATCATTCTTTATTTCTGATGATTTCAGAACCGTTTAATTTGAATTTTCCTAATTCTAACATGCTCCGTTTTCATTCTGGTCAGTTCCATGTTGTAGAGTTCTCTACCACAATCGTAACGCAATTGAAATCACTGGATTTCGACCTCGTATGAAGAAGATACGATGTTATAAACATTGCATAGATTAATTATTTAATTAACGAAATAAATTAAGGTTTTAATTATACTTTTCTTAAACTATTCATCTTCTTGGAACGTTTCAAACCCATTGTCGATATGATTGAACCGTCGCCGCTGCTTCCTCTATGCCCCGGACGATGAACGGAGGTGCTCAATCGACAGCCCTCCGCCGTCCCTACTCTAGCCTGGTGCAATCCCCTATTCGAACACCCCGTCAGCCATGAAATCAACCCCAAACGCCACGAATTTGGGGAGAAATTCCGACCACCTCGCTGAACGTTGACCCATCACCGCCGTATCACCTTCGAGATCTTACCACGCCATCGATTTTGCTTCAGAGACTATGTCGAAATGAAGCAGGACGGAGGAAATCGGTGGCGTTTAATTTGGGAGGACGAGGGCCATCGGTTTTGGAAGTGGCGGTGGTTTCTGAGTTGTGTTAGGGTTAGGGTCATAAATGAATATATATTTATATATATATATATATTAATATTATTTAATCCGTAAAAGTGGGATTTTACAATTGAACTCCAAATCAGACCTAATGACTGTTGCCCCTAGCTAAATACCCCCATTTTGGACACAATGGGACATGTTTCATAAGACAATTCGACTATTTCGATCAGTTTTCCTCAAAATTAAAATATAAGTTAATATAACGATCAAAATTGATTTTAGCGTACATTTTAATTTACCACGGCCACATACTGACTCCAAAAACTCCAAAAAAATAATTCTATCTATGTTTTGACGATACGGTCCTAACAAAACTAATTTCGTTGAATTTGGAGACCGTTTGAAAAATGGTCATTTTCCCGTCAATTAAATTCAAACTGAAATTACCAAACACATTTAAATTCAACACGCTCACATATTAATTCCAAAAATTATGAAAATTGGAACCCAACAATAATTTGACATTACGGATCCAACAAAAGTAGTCTCATTGAAAACGGAGGTCGTTTGCAAAATGGCTATTTTTAAGGGCTATATATTATATTAAAATATATATATTCCATAGCGACTATTTTAAATTTTAAACTAGACATAACATTCAATTTATATTATGAAATCTCAGTTTCTTACATTCGTTAGAAAGATATAGTTAAATAGATTTTAACGTTTCTTGTTTCACTGAAATCCGATTTAATTTGAATCATGTACATTCATTTGAAATATGAAATCGAATTTTCAAACTACCGTGCCATTTCAGGCTCATTTTATAATTAAAATAAATTTATATGTTCTAACTTCGATTTAAATAAATATGTATTCGTCATTATTTAAAATAAATCATTTTAAATATTCAAAATCCATTAAAATAGCTAAAAAAAAATTTGGTTCAGAAATTTTGGGTTGTTACATGAAATATTACTGAAGACTGTACAATTTAAAGATGTTAGAGATTCAGAACTCAGAGATATTTCAAGACTCATGAGTATTCAAGATTTCAAGGGTTCAAGATAAATATAGTTATAGAGTTTAGATTATGTAAGACTCTGAATCGCACTCCAGATTCAAATTCAAAATTGTTTCAAATCCTATTTTTCAATTTTTGTTTTCAAATTCTATCTTCAATCTCTTTCTTCTCTATTTTACTTTCTATTTTTATTTGATTTTAAACTTCAGTTTTATAGATTTATACTTTGTATGTTTTATATATTTATATTTTATGTACTTATATAGTTTTAAACTCTATAATTTTATAAATATGTTTATATAGTTTATATTTATGTTTTCATATGATTTTCTACTTTATAATATTCATTTATAACACTATATTTTAATTCAAGAATTTCCAAAATTATATATATATATATATATCAAAACACTTGAAAAAATGTTCAAATTTCAATTTTACACATATATATGTCGACATACATATATATACATATCGACATATAACTGTCATTTTTTCAAATTTGAAAGGAAGTGTCTTTTCACTATTTATGACTGTTCCGGGACATTGCAACCTTTCACACATTATAAAAAGGGGACGATTTCAAAATTTTAATCGCTTCTTCTTCTCTTACTATGGGAGCGAAGGTTTCATCATAATTTATTCCTTCTTTTTTATTATATCCTTGTACAACTAATCGAGCTTTATTTCTTACGACCTCACCGAGTTCATTCATTTTATTTTTATAAACCCATTTAGTTTCAATTACAGTCTTATCCTCTGGTCTAGAAACAAGTTCTCATACATCATTCCTAGTAAATTGATTCAATTCCTCTTGCATATCAAGGATCCATGAATCATCGGGTAATGCTTCTTTTGGATTCTTATGTTCAATAGTTGAAATAAAAGCTGAATTACTTATATCATTTTATTGAATTCTAGTCCTAACGACAGATTCAATATCTCCTAAGATATTTTCTACAGGGTGGTCTCCCAGAAGTCTAATTCTTTTATTTGGTTCATTCATTTCATTATTTATTTCATCAATATTATTTTCATATTCATCTTCGTTATGTTGAGTCATATTCTTAAAATTTTCATTAAAAGATACATCTAGAGTTTCTTCTGTAGTAATAGTTCTTAAATTAAAAACTTTATATGCCTTACTTCCTTTTGAATATCCAATGAATATTCCTTAATCATATTTAGAATCAAATTTGTCTAAATTTTCTTTTGTGTTAAGAATAAAATATTTACTTCCAAATATTTTTTAAGTACGTTACTTTTGTTTACTTATTATATAAAAGTTCATATGGAGTTTTATGAGTTAAGGGTCTTATCAAAATTTTATTTAATATATAACAAGCTGTTGCAACCGCCTTAGCCTAAAAATTTCGTGGTAAGTTACAATCTAATAACATGGTTCTCGCACACTTTTGAATTAACCTATTTTTATGTTCTACTACCATGTTTTATTGAGGGGTACTGGGAAAAGAAAACTTAAGAGTTATCCCCTTTCTATTACAAAATTTTCAAAAATTTCCATTTTTGATTGTGATCACTATGTATTGTTTTAATTTTTAACGATAGTAAATTCTGAATTCATTTAGAAAAGATTTTAAATTGATCAAATGCAACACTTTTATTTTTAAGGAACGGAGTCCAAGTGAATCTAGAAAAATCATCAATTATTACATAAACATTTCTATTGTGATTTATCGATTGAGTTTGGGTTAGACCGAATAGATCCATATGAATTAATTCTAATGGTTTTGAGGTTATAATTTATTCTTTTGATTTAAATGAACTTCATTTCAATTTTCCAAATTGACAAGCATCACTTAAATTATTTACTTTAAATTTCATTTTAGGTAGACCTCTAATTAATTATAACATTGAGATTCTAGAAATATGTTTAAAATTTATATGACCGAATCTCTTATGCCAAATCCAAGGGTCACTTGTATTGGCCATAAAACATAAATTATCGTTCGAAATCTTCATACTTAATATATAGATATTTTTGTTCCTAACTCCTTCGTATATTATTTTTGAATTTTTATCTTCTATAAAGCATTTAACTTTTGCAAAATTGATTTTATAGTTTTATCACATAGTTGGCTTATACTTAGTAAGTTATGTTTTAAATTCCTAGTTAATAAAACATAAGAAATAGTAGGGATTTCAGAATTACCGGCGTTGCCGATGTCAACCACATATCCTTTAGAATTATCACCAAAATTGGCCATTCCTCTGTCTTCAAATACTAGTTTGTTTTGTAATTCTAGATTTCTGTCATATGTCTTGAACAGTCATTATCTAATATCCATTTACCTGTTGGATTTTCACCATTTGATCATCAAGATTTGAATTTCCAACAGCCATGTAACACACATTTTCCCTGGTAGAACAATAATTCAGTAGATGACTTGATTTTTCAGTAGAATGTAATGCAGACTCATTTAACACTGATGCAATGTATGAACTTAAACTAATGTTATGAATCATTTCAAAATTTGCCATTTAATATTTCTAAAACTCAGATAATGAAATTTTGAAAACCTATGCTTTGATACCAATTGTCAGGGTTGAAGATCAAGAATCTTAAAGCAAAACTAACACTGGAGGGAGGGTGAATAGTGTTTTAAAGAATTTATAGAAATCTTAATCAACTAACAATTACTAAAATACTATATGAATCACATAATGAATATCACGATAGAAACAATCACATATGCAGACATAATCAAAAGTAAAATGCAGAAAAGGAAAGAACATACTATATTTTTATACTCCTTCGGATTGCTCCTATGTCTAGTCCTGCACAATGCTGGATTGTGCAGAGTTTTATTAATATCATTTTTCAATTACAACACCCTTGATTTCATGGCTACAAGGTTAACACCGACTCAATACCCTTGATTTCACGGCTATAAGGTTAACACCGCTCCTTTTCCTTGATTTACGGGCTACAAGGAACACACCCTATCCTTTTCAATTACACTTGCCCTAGAACTCTTGAGTAGCACTTCCAAACAGAGAGTATTTGACAGAGTTTGGAATTAATTTTGAAAACAGTTTGAAATCAATATGGAATCAATTTAGAAAGCGATTATTTGAAAACATAATTTAAGTGCTAATCAGAGTTTTACATACTAACTAGACTCTATTACTCTGAAAATCTTGGTCCCTTGATATCTTGATACTCATGAGTCTTGTTTCTCCTTAGAAATCTTGAATCTCTAAATTGTATTATCTTCAATATTTTATCCTGTATATAAATCCTATATATATATATATATATATATGTATTGGGTAAAAATGTTACTACATATTTTATAATCAATAATGATTGAAACAAGGTTGTTGTCATCAAAACTTCATCAACATTTCATTCTCCAACATCTTGCTTACCACCTCGAAAGAACTGGGTTATCAACGCTTCCTCATCCACCGGTTGCCCAGTTGCAACCCTCCTTTCTTCTTCCATGAAAACCTTCCAAGCATCCGGAAAAGTTCACAAATAGTCATCAACCCAAGAGAGATCCCTACGGCGAAGGACTCGAGCAAAAAAAAAGAAGCACATTACCACCAAATGCTTGACGCATCTCGTCTATTGTCGTCGCGTGGTCAGTCTTAAGAGTTAGGATCTCGATTTCATGTTGGAGATGGGAGTTAACGGGCACTTTCTATCGCAGCATTGGCATTATCTCCTGCATGTTTGTTAGCCACTTCAGAAGCGGCAAGCTGAGCTTTAAGATTTTGCACCTCCAGTTCCAGACATCCCCTATCATTTCTTAGGATCTCATTTTCAACATTGGGAGACGCGCATTGATGCCCTACTAATTTTACATCGTCCTGAGCCGTCCTAGTAAAGAGTTACCAACAATCAAGTTCAATTTGAAGTCAATTGGTTTTACTCTCCAAGTCCTTCTTGGGTTTTTTCAATTTTTTCCTTGAGAATGGCTAGCGCGGCCTCACATTCCTCCAATTCATTCTTTGTTGCCACAAGGGCTTTCTTGTCACAATCCCATTCCGTTCGCATCCCTTTAATTTCAACCTTTATGGTCCTGATAATCTCAGACAACCGTCTTGAATATGTATACATTATATCATACTGAGTTAAAGCAAAGTCATTGGATGACCTAACCCGATCACTGAAGTTTTATGGGAAGGGTTGAAGGTCAAGAACGAACTTAATACCAGCAAAGCGGAGACTGGAAAATGCTACTTAAAATTCTTTGACCCTTTCAGCGAGGGTTTTTTCTTGAGCTGATGAAATCGATATTTGAGGACTCTTATCATGATCTCTGGTGAGAGCAGTGGGGTCTTGTCTACGATAATCAGCTTAGTGTGTCTTTCGAGGAGGATCAGTCGAAGGTCTGGGTTGAGAGGGCCTGATTTGGGAGTGTTCACTGACGGTCTTGCCATCACCTCGAGAGATCTTATCCTTAGAATGGGGGGTAGAGCGGTGTTTTTCCATATCACTCTCTTTGTCTTTGTACTTTTATCGAGATACCCCTATTTCCTTCTCTTTCTCCCTGTCGTCCTTCCTATTATTGCCTCTATTTCTGTTCTTCTGGTCTATCCTTCCTCTCCCATTCCTTTTCTTTTTGCTTGCAGGCTCGCCTATCATCGCTCTCTCGGTCTCATCTTCTTTGAGAAGAAGTTGGACCAGCCGGACCATGTTTTGTCAAGAGGGAGCCAAAACGATAATAGTATTGCCCACCTTTCTTCATGGTACCTTCAATACAAAAAGAATACTTTAGACGACACTTAGTATACATGTGAGAAAATGGTGTTGTGACGTGTAGTGCTTGTGTCGTGCATGCCCTAGGTGACCCCCAAAACGGACCATAGCCCGAAATTTGACTTGTGGCCTCTTTAGACTTGACTGGAGTTATGTCTTCCCCGGTCTTAGGGAAGAAAGAGGAAGAATCCATATTTTAAGAGGAAAGGAAGTTCTTCGGAATATCCAAATCTTGTAGTCCTGATAAAGGGATTCAAGTTCTTCTTCTTGATTACCCTGGGCAGGAGAGGGCTTTTTTCCTTACGACAGAATCCCCTGAACAAGGATCTTGGGGTTCCTTCTCAACCACTTTCTCAGGAGATCTCTCTTTCTCTCTTATCACTTGACCTTTTCGTGCCTTGAGAAGGTCGACCTCCTTGATGATTCTCTTCCTGGCAACTTTCATCCCTTTCATCGGAAAGAAAATTTTAATAGCCATGTTCGCTTTGACGGATGGTTGAATGGATTGCCCCTCAACTAGGGAGGGGACACCATAATGGCAGCCGCTGAAGTCTCCCGACTAGGGAGATATCTATCTGCAGAGCACCAACTGGAGGGGCTCAACCTCTAAGAGATCCTAACATTCCGGTGGCATCAAGAAAATGATAGTGATTAAGAAGTGCGTCAGTCAAGCACTTCTTAATACTTCTATCCTTTAAGTCAAGGACGGCTAGAATATCCATAGGATTTTGGAATGATGCGCCAATCAACTTAGCTGGTGTATCATCTATAGGAAAATGGTTGTTGTAGGAAATTCTCATATGGCTCATTTAATTGAGATGCAAGACTTACTGCATTTAAGCTACCGGCGGGTACATCCCGGTTCTTGTGGAACATAGAACCAGTCATGTCTAATGTCTCCCAATTTACTAGGAATATCTTCAATGATATTTTTGCGACGGGCAGCTTAGAACAAAAGAAAGGAAGAAGTGTAATCCTCTCTATGCTTGAAATTGGAGAAAAGCGCTATATCTTCAAATGTTGGAGCCTGGTGAAGGTGCTCCATGAATAGAACGTAAACGACAGCAAGTTAGCAAAAGCGATTGGACGAAGTTGCATTGGTGCCAATCTCATACGCCTTAAGAAGACAACAATGAAGGGGTGGAACGGAGGAATGATTCCTACAATGCACATTTGACGAGTCACCACCATAAAGCTTCTTGGTGGTCTATGAGGCACTCTGAAGGTTTCTCTAAAAGTATGGCGTTGGGAAGAGTGTCAAGAGCTTCCCCCACAGCCGCTGCTCCACTTGTGGCTTCTTCTTCCCCAGTGAGTGATGGATTTTCTATTTGATCATTAGTTTTGACCTCATGATGGGGATCGGGGTTAGTCTCTGATTCAATAGAGGAATTATTCTCTAAGTCTGGGCGAGGAGAAGAACCTTGCCCCTGACGGCTCCATAGCCTCGATTTTCATATCTCGCAGTCATTTTGGTTGCATTATTCATGAAACACTACTGGTTAGAAAGCTAAGACCCTCTACCCCAGCGTGTGTGCTAGGGCATATGCGTGCAGTGGAAACGATAGCAGAAATAAGAAACATTAAAAGTGAAAGCGTGCTTAAGTCCAGGAAGTCCAGTTATACGACCAAGGTACTATCCTAATTGTCCAGAATATGCAAGCAGAGTCGGTTATTTGATAAGGTCTTATATTTAGTCCTAAGTGCAGGGTCGAACAGTCTTGGTTCGATTCCTTCCAGGTCAGTGTCTCTGGGTTCGAATAACTCAGTGGTAATTGCCACAACGAATGCATATAGCTCTCCAGTTTCGGTTCGACTAATCGAATCAACCATTTGAACCCTTGCCAACGGCTTTCATAGCACATGTCACCTCCTTTGGTTCGATCTTCTGGGATTCGAACTGTAACGTCCCGTATTTTTGGCAGCCAAATACTTTATTTATTTTATTTATTTTAAATATTTGGAATATTAAAGGGTTTTAATATTTAGATCGCTATTTAAACGAAGTTGAACGATATATATATTCATATATAAAATAAAATGAGCTCAGAACAGCGCTGCAGTTCGTAAAATAGAGTTTTGAACTTCAACTGAATGTACAGAGCCCGTTTTAAATCAGATTTCTGTGAAACAAAAAAATGTAAGCGGCGTAATCATTTATCGACCGTAACGGATTATTGGATATAACTGCATATCGGTTTTGAATTTAGACTAGGTTCTTTTGAGGCGTAGTGATAATTTAATTTTTAGAATTTTACTGTAATTTTTAATAAATTAAATAAGCAACTTTTTATTTGGAGTATTTTACACCCTGTGACAACATTTTGGGGTTTCACAATATGAGTCAAACTACCGGTATTATTATATTTTTGGGATCGCGACACCTCACTGAACAAGACTGTATTTTTATTTCAGTCTGCAACGCTCATACATGAATACATAGTAGTGTAGGTAACTTTATTTGAATGGTTAACTGGTCAAACGAACTCAAAATTCAACGAAACAAGTTTCATACGAAACCTTAGGAAGAGGTCTAGTGAAATGTCAAGGCCTTATATTTTTAGGATTTTTTCTGAAATTTTAAGGAATTATTGCTCGGTGTTTTTCATCGATATTTTCTAAAGGATTTTCGCAAACGGTGTCGGAATTCGACGAAACCTGTCCCATTGGATCCGGAATATTTTTTTATGCTAGAATTAGTAGTTTTCGCCTCGATTAAACATCGTTTATGGTGATTTTTAACATGATAACTCACATGCATGTTTTGTTATAATAAACTAATATTAAATGTGCCCAAAAGTTACTTCCCATTTTTTTTTTAACCTTGCGTACCAAACTACTACTGACTTGCGCTTACTTGCACCCCACACTTTCTCATTTCGTGCGTATCAATGTATTTAGAGACCGTGGCATCCAAGTTTCTTTTTGAAATCTTCTCCACGCAAATGCAGCTACCCTATATTCTTATGAACCAATTGAATTCTACCGTGCCGACCACGTTCTGAAATATTCACTGTTATTCAACAGCTGCCTAAATAAATTATGCAAACCTATATAACCTATTACTTGACTGCCACGCTCTTTATACTATAAATAACTATTGTTGCTATTCTTCCACCCATACTTCCCTCAAACAAAATGGAAATGGCGAGCCACCATGAACTGAAACAAACCTTCAGCAATGCTTCTCTCCCTCAAACGTAATTTTCCATTCACAGAAATACCTGCGAGATCCATTTCAAAAAAAAAAAAAAGTTCAAGATGGGAACAAAAAGGGGACAACGTTGGTAGAGCATGCTGCATGCATGCATGCGCATGAGGAGGGGTTGAAGTGGGAGTGTGGCTTTTGGGCCTAACGTGGTAGCCTAAAAAAAAAAAAAAAAAAAAGAGGAAGAGTTGGGTTCAGGTAAAGGGTGCTGGCGGAAGTATTATATGAGGAAAGTGGGAAGTTGTGGATGTGTGCATCAGTGAGGAGTAAAGGACAGGGCATTACGGTGCAAAGTGGGGAGTGCCAACGTTGGGCTATGGTGGCAGTACATGCGAGCAGCATATCAAGTGAGGTGGAACGTATGTTTCTATCTGAAGCGAAATGGGGTAAGGTCCAAGTTTATTTATAGGTAATGCAAATTATGTTATGCAAGTCTGACGTGGCTAAGATTCTTACGGTGACCTGATTATTTAATGATGATGCCTAACCGGGTTCATAATACAATTTGCATGGATAGTTATTTATAGCGTGCCTAGGAATATTTTGAACAGTTTAATTACATATTAACGGACCAAACGGTTGTTGAACGCGGCTGACTGAAAAATAAACATTTCCGAACTATTTTTAGCAACCAAGTAGCATGAAATTATTTGGTAAAATAAAATAAAATAATAGATTTAATTATGTTTGATTAATTAAATTTCAACCACGGTCGTACAAATATTATAACGTTCTCATATATTAAAACATCAAACAAAACCAGGAACATTGGTATCGGGCCAACGAGCGTTGCATTTTGAAGCTGCAACGGACGGAGTTGAAAGCAGCTAGAAGCTTATAAAACGAACTGTTTTGACAACCAATGGGAATCAAGGTGAGTAAACTCACTCAGTTCTCCCCTCTTATATTTTATATAAGTCGGGTTTTATAATTATATGCTATGATTGTTAATGGTTGTTTGTTTGTTTGTTTGTTCGTCGTTGATTTTATATTCATATAATTGACTGAAACAGTTAAATTAAACGTTCGCTTAATTTAATTAATCGTTATTTCTAACGATTAAATCCAAGTGAGGTAACTTACCTCAGTGGTTACGTTTATAACACTATAAACGTTATGATCAAATAGCTGAATGCTTGAACTGCTGTTATTATCCCAGTATTGACTGTTGTTATTAAACTGTTTTATTTCATCTGTCTAGATGAGAACAAATATTGGACTGAATAATTTGAATTTGCGGTAACCCATGGTTTTACAGGAAATAACAGTTGATATTGGTAACGTTTATCAATATGAACATGTTGCTTGTATGGAATGTGAAATTGGTTTATATTTCACGGTTTGGTACTATAGTAACGGTTAGCCTCTTTAGTACCGTCAATCAAAAGAGATGATTTGTCGAGATCAATGTTAGATGGATTTTGAATGATTTCAAAGATATGAATATATTTTTATGTGAATTCAAACTATGATTTTTGGTAAAAAAATAATGGTCAAAGTTAAATTTACCAATTTTATAAATATATAAGATATAACAAATAGAAATGTAAGATATTATTGAATAAATGTTTAAATGATATAAACTTTCGGATTGGTTATTTAAATACCAAAATGGTTTGATAAAGGCCTTAACGGTCGTAAAAGAAGTTTGAATGGATTTCAAAACATCAAAATGGAATAATTGAATCATGGATAGACAAGAATTTATAAAAGAGTTTAAAAAGTGATATTTTGTGATAAACAATCGTTTTAACAACTGGTGTTTCAAATGAATACGAAATGCGATTAAATAACATTTCGTGAATAAGATTTGACAAATTGACAGATTTGAAAGGAATAACGATTTGGAAAGGGGATTTCAGAATTTAAAAGAAATCAAAGTTGAAAGAACGATTATGAATTTATAAATGACATTTATGAATGAGATTCAGTTATGTAAATGGAAGCGAGGCTTATTCCGAGGTTCGGAAATGTGTTATTCCGAGGTTCGGAATGGTTGATCGAAATGAGTGTTATTCCGAAGATCGGAATGTGATATTCCGAGGTTCGGAATAGTATCTGCTGGCGAGAGTAGATGAAGTATGAGATTTAAATAACGACAACGAATGTTAATTGTCGATAATGAATTGGAAATGGGATTTTTGAATGCAGTTAACAATGTGATAAGTGAAAGTAAAATGGCTTTGAAATGAAATCTGTGATGTTGTTTCGGATGATAAGTTAAATTGTCTCGATAAATATAAGACTTTGAAAGGTATATCAATATAACAAATGTATAAAGTATTAATATGAGATTTATAAAAAGTTTTGTTTATGTGGTTTTAAACAAATGGACATATAATTTGTAACATTATAATTTTCATAAGGATTCTATTTCTAATAGAATCGAAGTTTGGTCGAGATGAAAATCAGATTTTCAAAGGAACGTAGGGTTAATAAACTTCTATTTGTTCTGAAGATATGATTGTGGTTGGTCAAGGTCTGAGAGGTAAATAAAATACCCCAACTTGAATGACTCCAGGATTACCCAAGAACGATATTAGTTTATGAACGAGAATGGTTGAGGAGACAATAAGTTATGATTTCCGTTAATGATATTATAAACTGTTTTCGAAAAGTTTATAAGATTGAATAAACTGAATCTGAAGAATATTCTTATTTTGGATAAGAAGTAAAAGCGATGTTTCAAATATTGAGAAAATTGAAGAATATAATTAACGGACAGTTCGTTAGAGAGGCTAAATGATACTGAGTATTGAATCAGTGAATCCATTTTCTTTTTTGGATGAATGGTTGTTTGATTTGATAGTTAAATAACCGACTATCAAAATTGGCCCATGCGATTGTTGGTACGGAAAGATCGGGATCGAATTTATATTCGAAAACTATTCCGTCTAGCAAATACGAATACGATGAAGATGCTGATTCGAGATGGAGCTATTGAAGACCGTTGATCTTCATAAGCGGAAGGATTACTTAAAATCTCTGATTGCAAGCAGAGATAAACTGTGATTCTGTCGTGGTTGAGATCCACGGATTTGCAAGGACTTCTTGCTATTGATTCTCAGGGTGATTCCTAGAATGCAGTAGGAGGGTACCTTCGGTTCATCCTGTTCCTGGGTGACTTGTATGGATGAATGTCTGACAGAGTATTTCCAGAAAAGGTCACGTACATTGATTTCTTCAACCATACCAAGAGTGGAAGCGGAGAAGGAAACTTCTTTCAGCTTACACATACTGTATTGTTGTGGACGTCAATTAGTGATTGTTGATGGATCTGACGATGTGACATTCGAAGTGAATGTGATGTGCTGATAAAGCGTAGCCTCAAGCCTCATCAACCGGGGAATGACAAAAATCGGGCAGGCAGCATGGCTATGTGGGTCGCTCCCATTAGGGTGTATAATCACCTATCTAGAGAAATTCCTTTTGCTTCTTGAATCTATTTCAATGCTGTCCCTTTTCGGGGAACGGTGGTTTGAGCCCAACCGTTGGTGATATACATTCGATACACTCAAGCGAAATGAGTGGTCGGTCATGTGAGGGCCGGGTTGCAAGACGTTCTTGTTGAACCCAGTGTATTCGCCTCTAGAGATACATTATCGGCAGGTGGTCCCATACCTTGTCAAGGTCGGAATCCAATCTCCAATAAGCGCCTGCGGTTTTGATTGTATACTATATATGTGGAGCGTGAGATGCAAGCGTTCCACTGGATTTATATTTACTTGTGTTTAGACACTATTATAATATCAGACAAGTTATTGATTTCAAACTGTTTGGGTTATCGTAAGGTAAAAACCGTCCGTATTTATGTGTGGATTCGGTCTTACGATTATCCTTTTCTTTCGAAAAGATTTTTACTTTAAAATCAAGTCGTGTGATACCTTAATACTGTGCGAGTTTATCTCACTCTGGTTCACCAGACTGACCCGGTGTTTTGTAAATGCTCGGGTTAGGCCGGGGTGTACAGGTCCAGGTTACCGGATGCTGCGAAGTCCAGAGACAAGCTGGAAGAGTTCAAACGTATGGTTATATATATAGCTACTGTTCCGCTGTGTGATTGTATATGAGGACAGGTTATATAACTGTCCAGATATGTTGATGTACTCTGATACTGTAAGTAATTTTGAAAGCTCTCAATAAAGATTTATTTCCATATTATATTTTGTTCCGCTGCGATGTGAGACTCTGATTCTGTGTTGTCTTTGTTCTTCTTCTACTTCTTCTATTCTAATATTTCTATCTTATCTTTCTCATCCTCCAACTTCTTCCTTCTAGCTTTCTGGAGATTCGATACTCGAATGGGACACAGTTTGTGTAAATGTCGAAAATTCGAGTGTCGAATTTTCCGGGTCGTTACACGAACAGTATCTCCTCTAACCCACAACTTGACCTTATCCATGGAATGTTCGGGTCGATCGCATTCCTGATCGAACCCACCGATAGAACCTGTTCCGTCCAATGCCTTCATCGATCTGAATACTTCGAAATCTTCAACCCCAAGCGTATTGGGTTCGACCGCCTTACTTCTCCGATCTGAAATTGACTTCGTCTTCTACTGCCCATCAACTTCGTGGGCTCGGATCCTCACCTGTCCAGATCCACCTTCTCCACGTCATCCAGCTCCCTTACCGGCCTTCTTCTTCTCCCATGCGGTCTCGAGATTTGAAGTGTCTTCAAATTTGTCTTCTTTTTACCCAAACTCGAAAACGATTCCACTCCCCTTCCATTCTCCGCTCCTCCACGAGCATCGCTTACGACCACCGCCCCCAGCCAACTACGACTATGACGAGCTCGACAAGGAAGAACCTAGCCATGGATTGCATCGGATATGGATTAAAACAAAAGAAAAGAAAGAAGACTGGATTATACAAAAGATCATGTGAAATTGTGATTTAAAACAGGGAATGGGAGAATTGATTCCTACCTAAAGATTGATCGAACATGATATAGTTTAATTTCGATGAGAATTGGTTCTTGGTTTCTTGGAGAAGAAGTTGGGGTCAGGTAGCAGTAAAAGGTAAAAGCATAATAACGAAGGTGGGCCAGCCTTTTACAGTAAAATAGCCGAGTCTTCATGTTCCCTTGATATGAAGGTTCATAATGCGTACCCGAAGAATTCACCAAGATGAACTACTTTTCAACCCGGAACGGGTCAATCCCTAAGTATAATGTTACGACCCACCATTTTGACCGTGCCGAATCGACAAAACATATCAACTTGAATAGTCCAAAACGGCAGGTAGTTATTAGCTTCTGGGGTAAACAGAATAAATCATAGAATCACAGACATAGATGCAAAGCAATATAATATCTTGTTGTGGAAAATACAAAACATAATAGTAGTTCATAAAGCTACTAAATAAATTTACATCAGAGTTTACATAAACAATACAACGGAAGTCTAATACAATGATTTCTAATAAATAAATAGAAGATAGCTATATAAAATAGAAATGATAAGGGAGATGGAACTAGATCAACTGAATAGGTAGATATAGATTGAGAAAAACTCAATAATCTTCAAACTCTAAGAGTAAACCTCGAAAGTTGTTATAATCGATCTGACCCGAGCAATAACGCAAAACAAAACAACTCAGATTAGGACTAACATTCTCATGGAAGTAAAGTAACTCAAATGAAATGTTCGATGCAATGCAATCAGTAACTTAAAGAATGTTTGGGATCACTATCCTCTAAGGATCTGTCAAACTAATACTACATAGTATAATACACTACATACAATAGTGTTTATCAGTAAAGTAAAAATATCAAAATAGCGTAAGCGGGATTACCATATTACCCTTACACAGTTTATATATTCCCATAGTATATACAGTACCGTAATTCCTCCGTAAACTGGAGGTTGATCAGAGGGCACTCCATATAAAATAGTACAAAACAAAATCGTAGTGGCCTCGTATAAGGCACGTGAAATGGCACGCAAGGAATGCCAGGGTGGATTCACTGTTTGCAGAGCCGGACTGATGGTAACGCATAGCAGCTACTACCGCCTACCTCGAGACACACTCCTATAATCAAAAGGGCCCAAATCGAATCACAACAGTAATAGAACAATATCGAAGAAGTGTGTCGGATAAGAGGTATGACCTCACTTGGTCTCGGCGTAGCTCTTGTTTTAGTCACATCAAGCTAACTCAAGGTAGTCAGGGTCTCATAGTTAATATGAATATGAAAAATAGAGCCATTTGCCGAACCATCCCCTTCATTCTGGATCTCCACCGCGTACACAGTTGTTAAAGAGGTTTTCGGTATAGGCAGAGAGTATGACAATAGCCGATCCCAGTCTCTTTAACAACCAAACGTTTACATTTTTCACACCGTGGCCATTATTTTATAAATCACATTATAAAATGGTTTAAATGAAATCTCATATTTGAATTTGAAATCAAATTTAAATATCCAACTTCGTTTATATTTAAATTTGAAAACAACTCAAAATGCTTGAATCAAATCAATTTAGAACCATATCATAAAGATCTCAAATATAGTATAAACTAATACTATAACATTTAACTTTGATAAAAAAATTCGAAAGTATTCGCATAACGAATTTCAAATCCAAAATTGACTTATATAAAATCATATCTTAAAGGTCTCAATAGCCATTTATATCAATACTAAAATACTTAACTTCGATCGTATTTAGCTTGAATTATATTCATCAAAACTAAAGTTCAAATGATTTAGCTTTACCTTTATAAGAAATCGTTTCAAGTCGATTCATAAAATCCAACAATTTGGTTCGAACTCAATATAGACAATTCAAATCAAAACTTTATATTTCAAGTTAAACAAATTATACAATCTAATTTTCGCCTTTTATAAAAATTCTTTTGAGTCGATTCAAAATACCAATCGCTTAAGTTCAAATTCGGTATATACAGTTCAAATCAAAACCTTCTATTTCGATATATGTAATTCAAAACAAATCATATACTTCAATTTCAATAATTATATCATATCTTATAACTCAAGTCGTATAATTCAAGCTCATTACTTATAAATTCGAATCAAAACTATTCTTATAAATACGACTTAACAAGTTTCCCAATTCAAAACCAAACCATTTATAAAATCAATTATATATATATATAATTTATATATACTCAAATTCACAATTAATTTCCTAAAAAATCGAATTCATTTCATGTCAATTATAAATTCAAATTAAGCATCAATTTATGCACTTCAAATTCATTATCTATAAAAGCTCATATTTAAACTAATTTAAATTCAATTTCATATCGATTATAAATTCCAATTCATTCCTTAAATTTTGAAATTCAAACTTCAGAAAACAATTTTAAAATTCAAGTTCATCTCTTATAATTTTATATCGATTCGAATTCAAATTAATGTCTTATATAAGTTCATTAGTTAAACCAATATCATTATATAAATTTAAATCTTTAAAACTCGAATTTAAATCGCTAAATCTTAACTTATCCACCTTTTAATTTATTAATAAAGTTTGTAAAAAATATATATATAAAGAAAATTTATATTTGAAAATAGATATTTATATATAAAAAAAAAGTTTATAAAATTCTAAAATTAATTAGAAAATAGATTATAAACTTATATAAGTTTAAAATAATATAGAAGTAGGTTTAAACTAATTATTTTTATATAAAAAGTTTAAAATACTTATATATTAAAATATGTGGTTTAAAATAAATAAAATTATAAGTAAAATCTTAAATAAGTAATTAAATCTTTATTTACTCATAAAAATCATTTTAAAACACATATTTAAAATTTACAAAATATAAGTTTAAAATCTTAAAATATAAATATGAAAATATAAAATCTCAAATTACTATTTTAAATTTTTATTTTTAGATCACTGTACTTCGAAAAAATGATCAACGGTGCCTGTATATAATTTTCAACCCTATGGTCAAATGATATGGATATTTATCATTTCAACCCGCAAATTATAATTTTATGGATATATAACATTCCAACCCAAAATCCTAAATTCAGTAAAAATCATTAAGGTCTATCATTTCAACCCATAACGATTTTCCCTAATCTAATGTCCGTTCGGGTATGTATCATCTCAGCCCTTAGTGATTTTTTCCTAAACTAGGGTATCAACAACATAAGCAAATCATCACATAGCATCAATAACATCATGAATCATACAGCATCAGTGCACCAGCGTGTCATATAAATATCATGTCATATATGAAAGTGTACATATTAAACAAACAATTTCTACTGGAAATCCTATACATTTCATAACAGTTCTATTATGTTGATCTAACATCCACGAACAATGTAGGTAAAGTGTGAGATAAACTCACCTTTCATGGCATAGAAGAAGGAGACGACAAATGGATTGACACGTAATTGAAACGACGATATCCAGGCACGACTTAGAATGGATTCAACCCGGTATCACTCGATATTTTTTTATTTGTATAAGAGGAGGCTAAGGAATTTTCAATGGATCGGATTGGCTGTCGGGTTTCAGAATGGGGTTTCGAACTCAACACCAAACTCGACTCAGAAGTAAACACAACAAATTCTCTTTCAAAAATATATATAATTAAAATTTAACGCCCACCAAAAATACGTTTTATAGATTATATAAATGCACTCAAAATCATTAATATATATATATATATATATTCATATATAACATGAAAATATATAACTCACACCAAAACTATATATATAAAATATAAGTTATACCCATATAAATACACATAAGAAAAATACCAAAATTTATACACAACTCACCATATAAATCCAACATACACAAACACTCGCCCATAAGGGAACACACGCATGCCCCGACTCATGCAACACACTCCCATATATTTACGCACACAAAACAGGCACACGCAGATGGTACACACAACCATACAAGCATAATCACTCACAAACATATACAAACACACAATCACGTAGATCACCCCATAATTCCCACTCCTTCGACTTGTACATACACCAAGATGAATGGGAAGAGGCAACGTGGGTTGATGGTAGGGTCAGCATGGGGGGGTGAGCTGGCGCTGGGCATGGTGGCAGGGTTTCCGGTGTGGTTTTTGCTGTCGTGGCGAGCTCAGTTGGTGGGTGGGTTCATGGGACGTGGAGATCAGGTAGGGGACGAGAGTGCAGGGTCACGACAATCGGGTTTCGGGGTCAGAGCATGAGCTGAGCTGGGCGGAGAGGGATGCAGGCGTGGCTTTAGGGAAACTTGCATAGCTCAGGGGGTGCGAACAAGATAGTGGTTAAGAATGGTTTTGCAAATGGGATGGTTGGCCTGACGTGGGCGATGGTTGAGTGTGGAGTGGACGGTCTATGGCGCGCAGGTGGCTACGTGGGGTCATCGCGCTGGGGAGGCGGCCTTGGCAGCTGGGAGACGGATGGAAGGGGTGATGGAAATGAGCCGATGGGAGGAAATTAAAAGAAGACGTTTGGAAGAAAAGAAGATGGGAAGAAGCTTTTAATATATAATATAATAAATGTAAAGCATGCAAAAAGTTGTATCCCAATGGATGCGCTCAAATTTGGGGTGGGAGCAGTTCTTCAGGGACGAAGTAATATATAAGAGAATCAGTGTTAAATCACGATGTATTAGAAATGAACAACTGGTTTTAATTTATAAGGAAAACGAGCAGTTCAAAATTGAATAGACAGAAAGTTGAATTCTAACAAATAAAGTTAACAGTGCTTTAGATAACGAAATACAATAAAAATTAGAACAAATATAAGTTTAAATAAAATTCAAAATAAAAAGTGGGCAAATGATTTTAGCATATATATACCGAACAATTATTCAAATAAAAAAGAAAAATGAATCTAAAAAATGATAATTAACCGATGATTGTAATCAACGAAGATCAGTACAAATAGTAAATCTACAAGAGGAATATATGAAATAATATCAAACATATAATGTTATAAATATCGAAAACAAATTATATAATATTGGTAAATTGAATAAATATGAGTTAAATGTTTTAAAATAAATTTCCAAAACCAAATAAATTAACTCAATAAAGTTAAATAAATAAGATTTGGAATATAATATTGTTTTCTATTATTAAATTAAATAAAAATCAAATTCATTCATTATATAATACCCAAAATAATAAATTTTAAATCAAAATCAAAATAGTGATTCTATAAAATCAAACAAATTGAGTTTTAAACAAATAAGTTAAAACAAAAATCAAATTTTAAGTTAAATAATTTAAATAAAAAATACACTTAAAATATTGGTCGTTACAATCTCCCCAACTCAAACCTTTTCATCCCCGAAAAGGAAGAAGGCAGGGAAATAGTAATCAAATAATATTTTTAAACCAAATAATTCATATCTATTATCATACATATATATTCTGATATATATATATATATATAAATCAGAAGTCAAAATATTTTCAGACATTTCAAAATAGTTTTAAGTATTCACTCGACGTTTCGATTGGCGATATATATCAATCCCAATTTCGAAACCTAAAAATAGATATTGATGATGCCGCGGTCATCACCAGAATCATTTTCTAGCGACTAGAGTGTGACTCTATATCTATCAAGTATATATAGGATTTAATATATACGTTGATCAAACATATACCTAATTTACTAAGTATTCGATATGCCAACTATAACGTCAAGTAAATGCTCAAAACATCTTTCTATATTTCAACAGAATATATACCAAATTTTCAAATCATATATTATAAATAATATATTTTAAATCATTAAAATTTTAAGTATGGAAAACTTATATCTCTCCCCCACTCATTTATTTATTAAAATTCAACCTCAATTCTTAATAATTATACAAACAGTATTATTACTAAATTAAATACATAACAACATTATTATATATTATACCAAAATAATTTCAAATCCATTTTATCTATATTTAAACTTATAAAACCAATTTAATTCCATAAGCTTAACATATATCGTTAAAAATAAAAAATAAAAACTTTATAAACCAATTTAAATTTATAAATTCCTATATATACATATATTTATAAACAACACTATTATAGATATCAACCAAGATAAAATCAATTTCTTATAAAATCTAGATCTTTAAATCATATTTAAAATATATGGTTTATAAAATATCTTAAAGCATAACATATCGAATCTTTCAAAATATTGGTATTACCAAAAAAAATGTTACTTACAAATATATATATTAGAATTTCAATATTGCATTAAGAAAACTTATATTATAATGTCTTTCAAAATACCTATTTCAAACCAATATATAATAAGAATGAACTCACTAGAAGACTTACACTCTCCTTCTACTTTTTACCTTGTTATGGACAAAGATAAGTTTTAGAATTCGAGATAAAAGATGAACGAATGAATGAATCTAATCAAAGAGAATCTACGATGGAAGACTGATTCAAATGGAATGGAAATTTCAGAGAAAGAATTAAATATTAACAAAATTTTATATCCAAAAATATTTTGTAAAAAAATATTTTAAAACCATTTATACTTTCAAAATGCTCTCTCTCTCTCTCTCAAAAAGGATTCTGCGATAGATTCCACTCATTCTAGGGAATTGCTATCTTATCTCTAATGAGTTTTCAACCCATAGGCTAAAGCTTTGATAAACCAAAGCTCTGATACCACATGTAATGACCCGCCATTTTGACAGTGCTGAATCGACAAAACATGTCAACTTGAACCGTCCAAAATGACATATTGTTATTAGCTTCTAGGGTAAATAGAATAAATCATAGAATCACAAACATAGATGTAGAGCAATATAATACTCGTAGCGAAAAATACAAAATATAATAGCAGTTCACAAAGCTACTAAATAAATTTACATCAGAGTTTACACAAACAATACAGCGGAAGTCTAATACAATGATTTCTAATATATAAATAAAAGATAGTTATATAAAACAGAAATGATAAGAAGAGCTGGAACTGGATCAACTGAACAGGTAGATACAGCTAAGCAAAACCCAATAATCTCCAAACTCCAAGTGTAGCATCCCGTATTTTTACGGTATAATGATTAATTAATTTAATTATTTAAATAGTGATTCAGAGAATTAAATGGATATTTAATAAAATAATATTGAATATTTAATTAGTACAAATAATAGAATAATATATTTATTTCTGAAATAGTCGGAATTAGTGGAATTCGCAATAATGTGCGAATTGGATTATTTATAAGATTTAATTCAGTTTAGAATTGAATTATATTAACGAATTTATTTATAAATGTCAGTTGAACGTATAATTTATATTATAATTATAATCGAGCTCGAAATGGCATGGAAGTTCGTAATTTGGTGATTCGAACTTTAAACGAATATACAGAATCTGTTTTAAGTCAGATTTCTGTGAAACAAGAAATGTTCAGAGCTGGTAGAGTATATTTTTCTAATGAAAGAGAAAAATCGAGATTTCTTCGTGCATATTTTGAGTTATGTCCAAATCAAATTTTCAAATAGTCGCTATGGAATTTATTTATAATTTATAACGATTTATAAAAGGATTTAAATATAAATCGAAAATCGATATAACTGGGAATTTTGAAATATCGAGTTATAAATCCTGATGTATTTATTTGGAGCTAATGATATTCTATTTTGAATATATACGATAATATTTATTTATAAATATTAAATTTGATTATTTTTAAATATATTAATATTTAAATGGGTTTATTTAGAGCTTAAAAAATAGCCAGTTTTGCAAACGACCTCCGTTTTCGATGAAACTAATTTTGTTGGACCCAGAATATTAAATTATTTTTAGATTTCAATTTTTGTGATTTTTGGAGTCAGTATGTGGCCGTACGAGTTTTAATATGAAAAACAGTCGATAATTTGACTTTAAAAATACGCTGTGTGAGCAAATGTAGTCGGAATTTGACGAAACAAGTTTTTTGGGTCCGTAACGTCAAAATATAGTTGTATGTCCATTTTTATCGAATTTGGATATTGTATGTGATGATAGGGTATTTTAAACGATGAAAACAAATAATGGTAGCTTATTATATTGATAATAATCAATTTAAAATAATATTTTCCTATCCAATAAATAACCTCCAACTTTTTCTGACCCTTATTTCCATTCTGCTTAGTCAAAACGCAGTAGCCGCCACAATATTCTCCTCACAGCAAAATTTACGATCTATAAAATCAATATAAATTGAAATAAAAAACGGATAAATTACAAAGTATGGATAGTTGAATTCGTGAGCTAAGAAGCTTCACGTTTACGTGAAGAGCATCAAGATCGACGGTTTTCCTTGGAACCAGAAAACTTGACAATGATCAAGGGTTCAGGAAACAACGAGATGGAGGAGTTGATCGTTAAATTTAGGTATTAGTCGAGTCTATGTGGTTGAATAGCACCTGTGCATGAGTTTTGGGTGAAATTCGAAGTAAGAAATATCGCATCTTTTCCCTGTAGGTGGTGCGAACTGCGGATAAAACGAAAAGCAAGAAGACACCCGATGTTGATGAAAATGGTACTGGGGGAAGCAGATTTTGAAATGAAGAACTCAGGTTTTTTTTTTAGTTTTAATGGAAGGGTGATGGAGTTTAGATCAAAATAAATAACGGAAATGGTTACCTGAGTATAGCATGTTCGAAATGTTCTAGGAGGAGGGTGAGTGCATGTACAGGGAAGGAGTTCTGGGTATGTTAAAGGAGAAGGTGCGATTCTTTCTTTTGCATGTTGACTGGGATTAACGAAGTGAAGATGTTTTTCTTTGGGGTAGTTGTTGATCGACATAGACCAGTTGTGTATAGCAGGTTATCGGCATCTGATTGATAGCACCGGAAAATGGCAGAGTTTGCAAATTCCATGGTAACGTCGAGTTTGGTTTGTTGATGACTGAAAAATGGGGTCAAGTTTTGTATTTTATTTGAATGTCGGTGAAGGTGTAGTCGCAAATTTGATGAAGGTGATTCAGGATGGATGGGAGTTCGGCATGGAGTGGGTTTTCTTGTGTGAAGCGTGAATTTACTGGAAGGAAGAAAGAGTATAATCTGGCATTTTGAAGCCTAATGAAGGGGAGATGAATATGTTTGGTAATATGAATTTTAGGATGTAAGGATGATTTGTAGTGATGGATGGACTCAACGTTCCAGTCATGTTGAACCGTGTGTTATTTCACTTGGTGGTATTTTCTAGAGAGGGACGATGGGAAGAGGAAGTCAGAATTTGGTTAAGGGTATAAGTTTTAACTAATTTTTAATTTAAGGATTAATAAGGTTTAAACTAATCAAATCTTATAACACGTACATATTATTTATATGTTATCAGAATTGAATGTCATCTGTCACGTTAGGACCGTAACGATAAAATCTACATCATGGAACTAACATTGCTGAAAACCGAGCTATTGGGATTTCAAGAAAAAATAAAACGTTGTTTGATTTTAAACGGAAACAAAAGCAGAATCGTAAACTTAAAAACAATGTGAGTAAATCTCATTAACTCTGTACAGTTTATATTTTTATAAATATAATCTAGTATTGATAAATGATGATTGATTGCTATGTGTTGATTGTTTGGTTGAATTGTTGATTTATTGGTTGAAAATAGATAACGATATATATATATATATACAAATCGTTAATCAAATATTGATTCTGTTTATCAGAATATTTCATATTGAAACGAAATCGATGTTAATTATATTTTATAACATCTGTGGATGTATGGAAACAGGTTGGAGGGATCCAACTGGATTCTTCAATAATTATAATAATGTTTGTTTTCATATGTTGTGATATATGATGTGATATAAAACCTATGATTGATTATGATGACAATGGTCTGTTTAATTAGTATTTCAAAAACCATAAGAAATACTGGAATGTAAAAAGGGAATTTTCAAAGTGTATTTTGAAAATGAAATATTTATAGGAAAATAAATATAACTATAAAAAGGAAATATTTATAAAATGGAAATAATTTTATAAAAAGAAAATATTTATAAAATCAAAGAATTTTATAAAAGGAAATATTTGTAAAATGGAAAATTTTTTATAAAAGGAAATATTTGTAAAACGGAAAGAATTTTATAAAAGGAAATATTTGGAAAATGAATAGAAATTTATAAAAGGAGAATTTTACATTAGGAAGATTTACACCCGTGCTTCACACATGGGTATAACATGATATAAATTTAAAGTAGATATTAAATAAAAATCTATTTTAACATATATAAATTGGAATGATAAATTTATAAATTATGTTTATAATTTAAATAAAATATTTATCATTGGATAAAATGGATATATAAATCTGAATTATATAGAGGAGTGAAAATCGGTTTGTTTTTAATAGACTTTGAACTTAGCATTTTTTTAAAGGGAATTAAATGAGATTTTAGTGTTAGAAGTACAAAATAAGTTTTTATATGAAAATTCTATAAATAGAAGTATGAAAAGAAATTGGATTGGGGAAATTGTTTTTAAAATACGAAATCAAACTGTTTGATCATATATAGACATGTTATTCACATTCTACGTGAAAAATTAGATTAAAGTAAATATTTTGCAAATAAAATATTATAAAGGAATTTGGGGTTTGAGTTAGGAATTTAAATGGAATTACTGAAATTAGAAACTAACTGGAAATTAGTTGAGTTGAATGGCTTTCAGGGTATTGATCTAATGTTGGTTTCGACTTTCGGGGTTTATAATTGGGAAGTTGTTCTCTTACTAGTTTACAGTTAGATACTGATAGAGGCGAGAAGATATTGATGCATGAATCAGAATATGGAATTGTTTTCTGATGATTAATTAATGACATATATATTCTAATTTTAGAAAATAAGGAATTTATGAATATATGGAAATGATAAATGGGAAATAGGGAAATGAAATGATGATTGATCGTAAAATTTCCATTTGGGAATATGATTGTTGTTTGTACACATGTTTTCCTTTGATAGTTAAATCACCGACTATCAAAGATTTTAACCATTTCCGTTGTCAATATGGAGAGACCGAGATCAGATATATTATCTGAAAACCACTCTGTATGGCATTAGTGTTGCGAATCAAATATGATGAAGATAATTGAAAACGGAGTTATGCAAGAGATGTTCAAAAAGTCCTAGGTAGAAAATGCCTAAGATGGATTTACAGAATAGTACCTTCGGTCTGTCCAGTCCCAGGACGACCTGTATGGAAGAATTTCTGACAGAGTATATTTAATAGATCGCATAAGTTGATCTCTTCAAACGTATTTACGTTTGTTGGTGGAGGAATTTGTTTCTCTTAGCTGTATACCCGTGGTATTTTTGGGGAAATCAATTCATGATTTGGCCGGTATGACGATGTGACATTCAAAGTAAATAAAGATGGGATCTATACGTTATGGCCTTTAGCCTCACAATCAGGAACTGGTATAAAATTGGGTATGTCGCTTGGCTAAGTGGTTAGCTGCCAATTAAGGTGTATTGTCATCCAATCTAGAGAAATTCCATTTACTTCTATAATTTATTTCGATGTTGTCCCTTTCGGGAAATGGTTGCTGATCCCAACCGTTGGCGATAATACATTCGGTACACTCAAGCGAAATGAGTGTCTGGTCTGTTTAGCCTGGGTTACAAGATGTTCTTGTTGAACCCGGTGTATTCCTCTCGAGAGATACGCTGTTGGAAGGTGGTCCCATACCTTGCTAGTTGGAATTCATTACCCAATAAGCACCCACGGCTTTTTGATTATATATTATGTATGTGGAAGATGAAAGCGTTCTGCTAATGATTATTTAGTTGTGGTTGATAGACATTCTTATAATATCAAAAGAGTTTTGATATGAAGATTATCGTTTCTTTCAAAAGGATTTTGAAAGTTAAATTAAGTGTTTTGGATTCTCATAAGGGAAAAACCCGTTCCGTGTTATACGGCGTGGTCTTATGAGATATCATTTAATTTCTCAAGCTGCTTTAAATTGTTTACTCACACCAGTCCCATGGATGACCCAGAGTTTATTTTAATTTTTGTTTTCCCTAAACTCTTGGGTGCCCAATTTTGTATGGGCGGTCAAGTAGCCAGTATTTACAGATATACTGAGAGCTTGGAGTAGGATGCATCAGGATTTATAGTAATTGTTTATTTCCGCTATATTGTAAGTGTTGTACTCTGATAAATGTTATTGTATACATATACTGGTTTTATTTCAAAATTATGTTATATTTTATCCGTTCCGCTGTGAGATTCGTGTTACTCTGATTCTGTTGTTGTGATCTTCTTCTTCTTCTATTCAAATTTTCTATCTTATCTATTCTCATCCTCTAACTTCTTTCTATTAACTATCTGATATTTCCGATGCTTGGATAGTCGATATTGAGTTTATGTCGATAACCAAGGTCGCAAAAATTTCTGGATCGTTACAGTGGTATCAGAGCTAGGTTAAGTAATTACCTTAGCTCTGTGGCGTAACTCAGTAGAGATAGAGTTAGTAATACCCTAGATTGAGTTTGAGTGTATATATATGAGCGCGTATTTGTTATTTGATATAAAAGTGATGGTTTTATATTGTGGAGATTTATTGGTTGAGTTGTTTACGAGTTATGGTCGATCAGTTTGATCCACTGTATCGGTAGGGGTTTCTAAACACTCAAGTACGATGAACCGACATGGTATGTTTTAATAAGAGGGTAAATGAAATAATTTTACCCAAATTATATTTTGATATAAAGGATTTATATTGGAATTATTATAATGTATTGGATATATTAGTTGTTATTATAATCAAGTAAGATTATGAAAAGTGAAATGTTTATGTAAATAGCCAATTGGGATTCATGTAATTGTAATATATGAAATCAAATGGATTAAATCTGAATTTAAATCAGAATTGGAATTAGAACTCTGGAAATGTGAAAAAGCGTTTATAAATGGTGTTGGATTAAATATATGGCAATTTTAAAATCCTGGGAGATTTTGGAAATGTTTTTCAAGCAGTTAAAAGATATTTTGAATTGATTTCAAAATGAAAGGGTTTAAAGATGGTTTTGGAAAGTGATATAGTACTTAACTCACTTCAATCGCTAGGAAATAACTCTGATGATGTTGGCCACATCATCAGTGTTCATTTTCGAGTTTTTAAGTGATAGATTACTACCAAAGATTTGTTTTTGTTGAATTGTTTTGAGAAAGCAAGTTGTTTTGAATCCTGAAAAGAGATATCTGGTTTTAGAAGAGCAAAGTTGTGTAAAAATTCCCAGGAAAAAGAGTGTTGAAATAAAATAGACTGAATGTTAAAATAAAAACCAGAATTGAATTATGAGATAAAGATAATTAATTAGAGAAGTTAACTAGTTAATAAATTTTGAGGAATGCAACTCAATTTGGTCAAGTACATTGGACTGGGAAGTTAAGAGTTGAAATTGATAATGGAATTTGAGTTCAGAATGGGATTTGACTTGGGTATAAGCGAATGATTAGGTTTGAGGATAAAATTGATTGGAGTTTGATTGGGGAGGCATTGGTATCTACTAAGTTGGTAGCAGATGGAAATGATATAATGATATGCCCGTCAAAAATGTACAAGTTTACTTATATATGAGTACGCGATTTATGAGCCGATTTGGCAAGCCGCTTGGCCATTTTATTTTCTTTTGGATTGGAGAAGGCCTAGAGAGGCGGGTTGTAGTTGTACTGATTGAGTGTTACAAAGGAGGTGCTAGAGAAATTTTTCGAAAATTTCGGGTGTTAGAAAATTTTCAGGATTTTTGAAAATATTCGTTAATAGAAATGAATTAATATTTTAATCAAAATAAATTGGTTCAGTTAAAACTGAAGTTAAAGAAGTAAACAGATAATTTTTAACCCAGCTAATAGGGTTGTTTTCTACCTTAACAATTTCGATGAAGAAATTATTTTAAGGGAGGAAGAATATAACGTCCCGTATTTTTACGGTATAATAATTAATTAATTTAACTACTTAAATAGTGATTCAAAGAATTAAATGGATATTTAATTAAATAGTATTAAATATTAAATTAATTTAAATAATAGAATAATATATTTATTTCCGAAATAGTCGGAATTAGCGGAATTCGCAATAATGTGTGAATTGGATTATTTATAAGATTTAATTCAATTTAGAATTGAATTATATTAACGAATTTATATATAAATGTCAGTTGAATAATTTATATTATAATCAAGCTCGAAATGACGCGGTAGTTCGTAATTTGGCGATTTGAACTTTAAACGAATATACAGAATCTGTTTTAAATCGGATTTCTGTGAAACAAGAAATGTTCGGAGCTGGTAGAGTATATTTTCCTAATGAAAGAGAAAAATCGAGATTTCGTCATGCAGATTTTGAGTTATGTCCAAATCAAATTTTTAAATAGTCGCTATGGAATTTATTTATAATTTATAACAATTTATAAAAGGATTTAACTATAAATCGAATATCGATATAACTGGGAATTTTGAAATATCGAGTTATAAATCCTAATGTATTTATTTTGGAGTTGTATGATATTATATTGTGAATATATACAATAATATTTATTTATAAATATTAAATTTGATTATTTTTAAATATATTAATATTTAAATGGGTTTGTTTAGAGCTTTCCTTGGAACTAGAAAACTTGACGATGATCTAGGATTCAGGAAACAATGAGATGAAGGAGTTGATCATCAAATTTAGGTATGTGGTCGAGTCTATATGGTTAAATAGCACCTGTGCATGAGTTTTGGGTGAAATTCAAAGCAAGAAATATCGCATATTTTCCCTGTAGGTGGTGCGAACTGCTGATAACACGGAAAGCAAGACGACATTCGATGTTGGTGAAAATGGTACTAGGGGATGCGGATTTTGAAATGAAGAACTCAGGTTGTTTTTTGTTTAGTTTTAATGGAGGGGTGATGGAGTTTGGATCAAAAGAAATAACGGAAATGGTTAACTGAGTATAGCGTGTTCGAAATTTTATAGGAGGAGGGTGAGTGCGTGTACAGGTAAGGAGTTCTGGGTATGTTAAAGGAGAAGGTGCGATGCTTTCTTTTGCATCTTGACTAGGATTAACGAAGTGAAGATGTTTTACTTTGTTGTAGTTATTGATCGACATAGACCAGTTGTGTATAGCAGGTTATCGGCATCTGATTAATAGTGCCGGAAAATGGCAGAGTTCGCAAATTAAATGGTAACGTCGAGTTTGGTTTGCTGTTGACTGAAAAATGGGGTGAAGTTTTGTATTTGATTTGAATGTCGATGAAGGTGTAGTCACAAATTTGATGAAGGTGATTCAGGATGGATGGGAGTTCGGCATGGAGTGGGTACTTCCTGTGTGAAGCGTGAATTTACTGGAAGGAAGAAAGAGTATAATCAGGCGCTTTGAAGCCTAATGGAGGGGAGATGAATATGTTTGGTAATATGAATTTTGGGATGTAGGGGTGGAAGCTTTGCAGTGATGGATGGACCCAACATTCCAGTCATGTTGAACCGTATGTTATTTCACTTGGTGGTATTTTCTAGAGAGGGTCGATGGGAAGAGGGAGTCAGAGTTTGGTTAAGGGTATAAGTTTTAATTAATTTTTAATTTAAGGATTAGTCAGGTTTAAACTAATCAAATCTTATAACACGTACATATTATTTATATGTTATCAGAATTGAATGTCATATGTCACGTTGGGACCATAGCGATAAAATCTACATCATGGAACTAACGTAGCTGAAAACCGAGCTATTGGGATTTCAAGGAAAAATCAAACGTTGTTTGATTTTAAATGGAAACAAAAGCAGAATCGTCAACTGAAAAACAATGTGAGTAAATCTCACTAACTCTATACAATTTATATTTTTATAAATATAATCTAGTATTGATAAATGATGATTGATTGTTGTGTGTTGATTGTTTGGTTGAATTGTTGATTTATTGGTTGAAATTAGATAACGATATATATATATATATATATATATATATATATAAAAATAAATCATTAATCAAATATTGATTCTGTTTATCAGAATATTTCATATTGAAATGAAATCGATGTTATTTATATTGTTTAACATGTGTGGATGTAGTGAAACAGGGTGGAGGGATCCAACTGGATTCCTTAATATTTATAATACTGTTTGTTTTCATATGTTGTGATATATGATGTGATATAAAACTTGTGATTGATTATGATGACACTGGTCTATTTAATTGGTATTTCAAATACCATAAGAAATACTAGAATGTAAAAAGGGAATTTTCAAAGTGTATTTTGAAAATGAAATATTTGTAGGAAAATAAATATAATTATAAAAAGGAAATAATTGTAAAATGGAAAGAATTTTGCAAAAATAAAATATTTATAAAATCAAAGAATTTTATAAAAGGAAATATTTATAAAATGGAAAGAATTTTATAAAAGGAAATATTTGTAAAATGGAAAGAATTTTATAAAAGGAGAATTTTACATTAGGGAGATTTACACCCGTGCTTCGCACATGGGTATAACATGATATAGATTTAAAGTAGATATTAAATAAAAATCTGTTTTAACATATATAAATTGGGAAGATAAATTTATAAATGGTGTTTATAAATTAAATAAAGTACTGATCATTGGATAAAATGGATATACAAATCTGAATTTACATAGAGGAGTGAAAATCAGTTTTAACACCGATGTTTTTAATGGACTTTGAACTTAGCATTTTTTAAAGGGAATTAAATGAGATTTTAGTGTTAGAAGTATAAAATAAGTTTTTATATGAAAATTCTATAAATAGAAGTATGAAAAGAAAATGAATTTGGGATATTGTTTTTAAAATACGAAATCAAACTGTTTGATTATATATAGACATGTTATTCACATTCTATGTGAAAAATTAGATTAAAGTAAATATTTTGGAAATAAAATATTATAAAGGAATTTGGGGTTTGAATTATGAATTTAAATGGAATTACTGAAACTAGAAACTGACTGGAAATTAGTTGAGTTGAATGGCTTTCTGGGTATCGATCTAATGTTGGTTTCGGCTTTCGGGGTTTATACTTGGGAAGTTGTTCTCTTACTAGTTTGCGGTTAGAGACTGATAGAGGTGGGAAGATATTGATGCGTGAATCAGAATATGGAAATGTATTCCAATGATTAATAACATATATTTTCTAATTTTAGAAAATAAGGAACTTATGAATATATGGAAAAGATAAATGGGAAATTGGGAAATGAAATGATGATTGATCGGTAAGATTTCCATTTGGGAATATGATCATTGTTTGCACATATGTTTTCCTTTGATAGTTAAATAACCAACTATCAAAGATTTTGACCATTTCCGTTGTCAATACAGAGAGACCTGAATCAGATATATAACCTGAAAACCACTCTGTATATTATTAGCATTGCGAATCAAATATGATGAAGATAATGGAAGACGGAGTTATGCAAGGGCTGTTCAGTAAATCCTAGGTAGAAATTGCCTAAGATGGATTTACAGAATAGTACCTCCGGTCTGTCCAGTCCCAGGACGACCTGTATAGAAGAATGCCTGATAGAGTATATATAATAGATCGCGTAAGTTGATATCATCAAACGTATTTACATTAGGAGGCAGAGGAATTCGTTTCTCTTAGCTGTATACCCATGGTATTTTTGGGAAAATCAATTTGTGATTTGGCGGGTATGACGATGTGACATTCAAAGTAAATAAAGGTGTGATCTGTACGTTATGGCCTCTAGTCTCACAATCAGGAAATGTTATAAAATCGGGTAGGTCGCATGGCTAAGTGGTTAGCTGCCAATTAGGTTGTATTGTCATCTGATCTAGAGAAATTCCATTTACTTCTATAATCTATTTTGATGCTGTCCCTTTCGGGAAATGGTTGTTGATCCCAACTGTTGGTGATAATACATTCGGTACATTCAAGCGAAATGAGTGACCGGTCATGTTTAGCCTGGGTTACAAGATGTTCTTGTTGAACCCGGTGTATTCCTCTCTAGAGATACACTATCGGAAGGTGGTCACATACCTTGCCAGTTGGAATTCATTACCCAATACGAGCCCACGGATTTTTGATTATATATTATGTATGTGGAACGTGAGATGAAAGCGTTCTGCTAATGATTATTTAGTTGTGGTTGATAGACATTATTATAATATCAGAAGAGTTTTGATATAAAGATTATCGTTTCTTTCAAAAGGATTTTGAAAGTCAAATTAAGTGTTTTGGATTCTCATAAGGGAAAAACTCGTTTCGTGTTATACGGCGTGGTCTTATGAGATATCGTTTAATTTCTCAAACTGTTTTAAATTGTTCACTCACACCAGTCCCATGACTGACCCAGAGTTTATTTTGTTTTGTTTTCCCAAAACTCTTGGGTGCCCAATTTTGTATGGGCAGTCAAGTAGTCGGGATTTACAGATATACTGAGAGCTTGGACCAGGAGGCTTCAGGATTTTATAGTAATTGTTTATTTCCGCTATGTTGTAAGTGTTGTACTCTGATAAATGTTATTGTATACATATACTGGTTTTATTTCAAAGTTATGTTATATTTTATCCATTCCGTTGTGAGTTTTGTGTTACTTTAATTCTGTTGTTATGATCTTCTTCTTTTTCTATTCAAATTTTCTATCTTATCTATTCTACACCCTTTAACTTCTTTCTATTAACTACCCGGTATTTCCGATGCTTGGATAGTCGACATTGAGTTTATGTCGATTACCAAGGTCGCAAAAATTTCCAGGTCGTTACAGTGGTATCAGAGCGAGGTTAAGTAATTACCTTGGCTCTGTGGCGTAACTCAATAGAGATAGAGTTAGTAATACCCTAGATTGAGTTTGAGTGTATGTATGTGAGCACGTATTTGTTACTTGATATAAAAATGGTTTTATATTGTGGAGATTTATTGGTTGAGTTGATTATGAGTTCTGGTCGATTAGTTTGGTCCACTGTATCGGTAGGGGTTTCTAAACACTCAAGTACGATGAACCGACACGGTATGTTTTGATAAGAGGGTAAATGAAATAATTTTACCCAAACTATATTTTGATATAAAGGATTTATATTGGAATTATTATAATGTATTGGATATATTAGTTGTTATTATAATCGAGTAAGATTATAAAAAGTGAAATGGTTATGTAAATAGCCAATCGGGATTCATGTAATTGTAATATATGAAATCAAATGGATTAAATCTGAATTTAAAATCAGAATTGGAATTTGAAATCAAAGTTAAAATCAAAATTTGAATTTAAATCGGGATTCACAGTTGTTAGTGTGGTTTTTGATATTGGCAGAGAGTATGACAACAGCCGATCCCGGTCTCTTTAACAACCAATTGTTTACATTTTTCACACCGTTACCATTATTTTACAAATCACTTTATAAAATGGTTTATACAAAATCTCATATTCGAATTTGAAATCAAATTTAAATATCTAACTTCGATTATATTTAAATTTGAAAACAACTCAAAACGCTTAAATCAAACCGATTTAGAACCATATCATAAAGATCTCAAGTAAAATATAAACTAATACTATAACATTTAACTTTGATTAAATTTCCGAAAGTATTCGCATAACGAATTTCAAATCCAAAATCGACTTGTATAAAATCATATTTTAAAGGTATCAATAGCCATTTAAATCAATACTAAAATACTTAACTTCGGTCGTATTTAGCTTGAATTATATTCATCAAAACTAAAGTTCAAATGATTTAGCTTTAGCTTTATAAGAAATCATTTCAAGTCGATTCGTAAAATCCAACAATTTGATTCGAATTCAATATAGACAATTCAAATTAAAACTTTATATTTCAAGTTAAACAAATTATACAATCTAGTTTTCGCCTTTTATAAAAATTCTTTCGAGTTGATTCAAAATCCCAATCACTTAAGTTCAAATTCTGTATATACAGTTCAAATCAACGTTCTATTTCGATATATATAATTCAAAACAAATCATATACTTCAATTTCAACGATTATATCATATCTTATAACTCAAGTCGTACAATTCAAGTTCATTACTTATAAATTTGAATCAAAACCATTCTTATAAATTCGATTTAACAAGTTTCCCAATTCAAAACCAAACCATTTATAAAATCAATTCTATATATAAAATTTATAAATACTCAAATTCACATTTTAGTCGCTTAAAAAATCGAATTCATTTCATATCAATTATAAATTCAAATTAAGCATCAATTTATGCAATTCAAATTCATTTTCTATAAAAGCACGTATTTAAAATAATTCAAATTCAATTTCATATCAATTGTAAATTCCAATTCATTCCTTAAATTTGGAAATTCAAACTTCAGAAAACAATTTCACAATTCATGTTCATCTCTTATAAGTTTATATTGATTCGAATTCAAATTCATATTTTATATAAGTTCATTCGCTAAGTCAATATCATTATATAAATTCAAACCTTTAAAACTCGAATTTAAATCGCGAAATCTTAACTTATCCACCTTTTATTCTATTAATAAAGTTTGTAAAATATATATAAAAAGAAAAGTTAACTTTGAAAATAGATATATATATATATATATAAGTTTATAAAATTTTAAAATTAATTAGAAAATAGATTATAAACATATATAAGTTTAAAATAATATAGAATAAGGTTTAAAATAATTATTTATTATATAAAAAGTTTAAAATACTTATATAATTAAATTATATGGTTTAGAATAAATTAAATTATAAGTAAAATCTTAAATACGTATTTAAATCTTTATTTACTTATAAAAATCATTTTAAAACATATATTTAAAATTTACAAAATATAAGTTTAAAGTCTTAAAATATAAATATAAAATCTTAAATTATTATTTTAATGTTAAAATTTCCAAATCACGTTACTTCGGAAACACGACCAACAATGTCCATAAATAATTTTCTACCCTATGGTCAAATGATATGGATATTTATCGTTTCAACCCGCATTTTGTAATTTACAGATATATATCATTTCAACCCGCATTTTGTAATTTACAGATATATATCATTTCAACCCGTAATCCCAAATTTAGTAAAAATCGTTTAGGTCTATCATTTCAACCCATAACGACTTTTCCCTAATCAAATGTCTATTCGGGTATGTATCATCTCAACCCTTGGTGATTTTTTCCTAAACTATGGGTATCAACAACATAAACAAATCATCACATACCATCAATAACATCACGAGTCATATAGCATCAGTGCACCTACGTGTCATATAAATATTGTGTCATATATGAAAGTGTCCATATTAAACAAACAATTTCTACTGGCAATCCTATACATTTCATAACAGTTCAATTATGTTGATCTAACATCCATGAACAATGTACGTCAAGTGTGAGATAAACTCACCTTTCATGGCATAGAAGAAGGAGACAACAAATGGATTGACACGTAATTGAAACGACGATATCCAGGCACGACTCAGAATGGATTCAACCCGGTATCACTCAATATTTATTTATTTATTTGTATAATAGGAGGATAAGGAATTTTCAATGGATCAGATTGGCTGTCGCGTTTTGGAATGGGGTTTCGAACTCAACACCAAACTCGACTCAGACGTTAACACAAAAAATACTCTTTTCAAAAATATATATATAATTAAAATTTAACGACCACCAAAAATACGTTTTATAGATTATATAACGCACTCAAAATCATTAATATATATATATATATATATATATATTCATTCATATATAACACAAAAATATATAACTCACACCAAAACTGTGTATATAAAATATAAGTCATACCCATATAAATACACATAACAAAAATACCATAATTTACACACAACTCACACATATAAATCCAACACGCACAAACACTCACCCATAACAATACATACGCATTCCCCGACCCACGCAACACACCAAAAATACACATTCCCATATATTCACGCACGCAAAACAGGCACACGCAAATGATTCACACAAGTATACAAGCACATTTACTCACAAACATATACAGACACACATTCACGTAGATCACCCTATAACTCCCACTCCTTCGATATCACACACACCAGGCTGAATGGGAAGAGGCAACACAGGTTGATGGTAGGGTCAGCATGGGGAGGGTGGGCTAGAGCTGGGCATGGCGGTAGGGTTTCCGGTGTGGTTTTTGCTGTCGTGGCGAGCTCAGCTGGTGGGGGTGGTTCATGGGACGTAGAGATCAAGTAGGGGTAGAGACTGCAGGGGTCACGGCAGTCGGATTTCGGGGTCAAAGCATGAGCTGAGCTGGGTGGAGAGGGATGTAGACGCGGCTTTGGGGAAACGTGTGTGGCTCTGGTGGTGCGAACAAGATAGTGGTTAAGAGGGGTTTTGTAAATAGGACGGCTGGCCTGACGTGGGCGATGGTAGAGTGGGGCGTGGACGGTCTGTGGTGCTCAAGTAGCGACGTGGGGTCAGCGCGGTGGGGAGGCTGCCTTGGCAGCTGGGCGACAGATGGAAGGGGGATGGAAAAATGAGCTGATGAGAGGAAAGCAAAAGAAGATGTTTGGAAGAAAAGAAGATGGGAAGCAGCTTTTAATATATAATATAATAAATGCAAAGCATGCGAAAAGTTGTTGCCAAAAGCATGCATTCAAATTTAGGGTGGGAGCGGTCCTTAAGGGACAAAATAAAGTATAAGAGAATCAGTGTTAAATCACGGGTATCGGAAATGAACAACTGGTTTTAATTTAAAAAGAAAACAAGCAGTTCAAAATTGAACAGACAAAAAGTTGAATTCTAACAAATAAAGTTAACAGTGTTTTAGATAACAAAATAAAATAAAAATTAGAACAGATATAAGTTTAAATTAAATTCAAAATAAAAAGTGGGCGAATGGTTTTAGCGTATATATACCGAACAATTGTGCAAATCAAAAAGAAAAATGAATCTGAAAAATGATAATTAACCACTGTTTGTAATCAACGAAGATCAGTACAAGTAGTAAATCTACAAGAGGAATATATGAAATAGCATCAAAGATATAATTTTATAAATATCAAAAATAAATTATATAATATTGGTAAATCGAACAAATATGAGTTAAATGTTTTAAAATAAAATCTTAGGAAATAAATTTCCAAATCCAAATAAATAAACTCAATAAAGTTAAATAAATCAGATTTGGAGTACAATATTGTTTTCAATTATTAAATTAAATAAAAATCAAAGTCATTCTTATATAAAATCCAAAATAATAAATTTTAAATCAAAATCAAATAAGTAATTCTAAAATCCAACAAATTGAGTTTTAAACAAATAAATTAAAACAAAAATCAAAATTCAAGTTAAATAATTTAAATAAAAATACACTTAAAATACCGATCGTTACATATAAAGTATTGTTCCTCCGGTCGATGTCGACCCCAAGAGGCTGATGGCAGAATTGTTGACATACGATTCTGGATAGCCTGCTTGAAGTTTTCGGGCTAAGTGGCATACAATTTTCCAATCTGGTTGAACCAAATTCTTCACTAGCGTAAAGTGACAATGTTTGACAACGACCTGAATGGATAATTTCACATTTGGGAACTGATGATTCGACATCACAAAAGCTAATCTCTTTCTACAGACAAAATGATCTGGAATACAATGCACATCTCGTTTACAACACGACGTGCTTTAGGGGGGCAAAGTGTTGACCGGCTTTTTGGCAAGGCCGTCAAGATTAACCCGCAAATGGGCTCGGCCAAGAAGTTAGCCAGCCCGGGCTATTGCGACATAAGCCCATTGACAAATGACCATCACAGCCCGACACGATGACCATTCAGGTCGACCAAGACATAGGTCGATTCGAACCCAGAGCCTCTTCGCAAGTGACAGAAGAAAATGGTTCGGATCGAACAATATTCGATTCGGTCATGTCAAACCGAACCCGTTTCTACGCAAAATATCTTCCTATAGATTTGCTCCTGCTCCTATTTGACTGCTTCCAACCATCCAAGAACGTCGGATCAGCTGCCATCTGTCATCGTACAGCCAGGCAGAATCCTTCTACGTGAAAAGAACGCTTCTTTAGATTTTTCCTGTGATCTCGGGATGAACGACATGTGTCCTAGTCGACCCGAGCACTGTAGCACCTATAAATACCCCCGCAGAACTTCGAAGAAGGGACTTTTGTCAATCTCTTGTCATTTTAGTATTGTTGCAACATTGTACTCGAGATTTGTCATCAAAATCACCATTTGTACTCAAGTTTTTATATAATCAAGAGACTATAAAGTGAACGTAGGCTTGTTAACTCCGAACTACTATAAATTTGCATGTGATTGCATTTATCTTCATTCTCATTTATTTATCTTCACTTTTGTTCTCTACATTCTAATTTTTTAGGTGTTGTGCCACTTTTTGGTGTCAACGTTTTCCTTATCACCTCTTCGATTTCCTTCTCATGTTGGTCTTCAATTTCCCTCTCAACCTCCTCTTCAATTTTGTTCTCACTCCCATTTGAATTTTCTTTCTTTTGAACAAATGTATCAACATCATCCGCGTCAGAATGGTGTGATTGAGTATCTTCGTCGTTGCTTGTACTGCTGTTGTTATTATCACCATCAATGCATAATCTTTCTACATCTATTCTTTCCTTCAGTCGTTTCAATGCTATTGTTTTCCGATTTGACGCCATAGGTGGAACTTAAGTATTTGATGATTCGGCTATTGCATTCTTACAGTAGAAGTTGAAAACAAGTGTATGCTTCAAACAAATTTAGCAATATAGCGTTGAAAGCAAAATAGTGTTGTAAACAAGTGCACACTTCGAACAAATTTAGCAAAATAGAAGTTGAAAACTGCATAAACTAAGTTGAACTAAATTAATATTGCTTGAAGAAGACATACACCTTTACTTTTGATTATTACATGTTCTGAAAACATCATGTGTTGCAATATTACTTAACAAATTATTTACACTACATAATATTTACCGGTTACAAAGAGGAAAAGGGAAATCTACCTTTGGATCTCCACATTAATTGATAGAGAAGTACTCAACAAGCGTACAGTTCAAATTCCATTTCTTTCAATACATTTCGAATCAACAACAGGCAACCGAAGAAAAATGAAAAATAAAACAGCAATATTTTGCCCAAAAAGAATATAAAAAATGACAAACCATCGTCGAAGATGTCATTACTAATATTTTCCCCAAAATAATTAATTTTCGATAGCTTAAATCGAATTAGCACTAAGAAAACTATGATACTCTACCGAAGAAAAATGGTGTCATAGTGTTACTCTTCCATTTCAACCAACTCGACAAAAAGCTACCAAAGAAAAAGGAATAAAACGTCAAAACTGTGCCCAAAAATAATAACAAGCATGGCAAATCCTCATCGAATGTGACATTACCAATATTTCCCCAACATATTTAACTTTTGATAGATCAAATCGAATTAATATTATGAAAACGACAACCATCCGTTGAATTGAAAACAATATTGCAACAACCTGTGTCGAAATCCTGAAATGGAAAATCTTGATCTTACTACAAACAACTATCTAAGAAGATGAACGAGATTGCGTATCTATTCATTATCTGAGAATTCTTTGTTTGTACCATTATATTTTTCTCCAATTCGACCTAGATGAAGTGGAATAGGGTTTTACCGTTTGTTTTGTTGGTGAAACGAGGAGAGTAAAAATGGTAGACACGGTAGTTTTGATTAGGTGATGCGTCCCCTTCTAACAATTAAAAGAAATGTATCCTTAAAATTTGGTCTTTAACTAAATTTGGAGTATCATTAACAATCCCCCTTCTTCTAACCTTTTTTTTGTTTTATTGTGCTCCTCCTTTAGAAGTTCGCTTAAAGGAAACGCTTTAACGCACTAAATCATTCAGATAGTAGGTACATAAAGCAAAATAGCCCTATAAAGTAAAATCTGACAACGATCAACTATTTGTCACTTACAGGGTAGCGTTTTATATTCAAGCATCTTAAGTCACTCAAAAAGCATGTCTCTTGTCAAAAGATATCGTTGCACTTTTACGATTTGCGGCATCTTCTCCATGGATAGATGGTCCAAGACGCACAATACAAAATTCCTATCTAGAAATCATATTGGTACCGCTTTCAAAGCATTGAGATATTAGCAGCACTCCCGCAGAATCAAATATTGACAAATTGACCTTAGAAAGAGTGAATGATATGGGGGTTCTTTTTGTATGTAATTTTCAAGATTTGCTGCATGTCATCTTGCTTTCGAATGAATGGACAACCAAAAAAGCATCATAACAGGCTAAAAATACTTTATCCATATTTCTGCTCAATATACCCGTATTCACTAAACATCAAAATGTAAAGATGATGAACAACATAAAAACAATTGTGTTTCGGAATTCTTTGCAAAAAAAAATTGGGGCTGATCAACCTTATCTCGTTAAATAGAATTATCCCCAGTTTTATATGCTCGTTCTGCACCCTCAAAGAGTCAAAACCATCGTCTGCATCTCATTGTGTGAAATGAAGTCACATTGAAAAATGGAATATTTTCATTTTCCTCCATCAAACGATAAAATAATATACATGAGACAGCATAATGTAGGATTCACATAATATAGAAATATAGGCATATTTATATCAAATGTTATTTATTAATTGCCTGAGAGGAAGCAAGAGCTCGAGCTGCAGCTTTCTCCAATGCTTTTTTACGGTTTGCCTCTATTCGAGCCTTCTGCTCATCGGTAAGTTCAATTTTGTTGGCGACAACTACTGTAGGAACAGTTGAGGCTACTGCTTGATTATGTGCGTCGGCTTGGGATGTTATTACCGGTTCCTCCTACGGATAAAATAAAAATAAGTTGCGTATCACCATGATACCATAGAGTATATTGGCATGTTAATGGTTATTTTTAAATACACAACTCTATCATTGTCTAAAATACACAACATGTTAGTTGTAATCTTGACAACATCCAGACAGACAATTTTGAATGTCCACACCTGTTTTCTCAAATATCAGATATCCATTCATTTTTCGAATACAGATGTGGACGGATTTTGAATATTACATGTGTCCGATGATAGGACCAAAGTACATGCTATTGGTTATTTCCAAGTACATATGAATCGTTACGTGTAAATGATTTAAAGTCTCATGTTCTACGTGCAAAATTAAAACAACCTAGTTGCATTCTACCGCTTAACATTAAAGAACGTCCTTATTTGTCTTAGAACACAATTCCGCGTTTAGCCCAAACTGTCAAAAGTTTAACATTTTTTACAAATGCTTTTTTGAGTGATGGAACATGACTTTAAGTGGGTCGTAGATATGTGTTGGTCCTTTATATTTCATTTCGTGAACAGTAAATAAACTCGATTAGGCTTTCCTAGATGATACAAACCAGAGTATTCTGAAGAAAATCATCTGGACCTATTTTCTTTGTCCCAGTGTGTCCCTTCAATTAAAACGCTTACTTTTTGCATAAAATTTCTTTCTACTTTACATTAAGAACTTTATTGCAAAATAGATGTGTGTGTGCGCTAATCATTTATTGGAGGGGCACGTCACAACAAAGAAGTTGGGTTCGGTTGATTTGCTCCAGTACGAGTTTGTTCACACCTAGAAAAGTGGTATGAACAAAACTCCAACCCCTGATTGGTGGAAATCAGAGAGGCCCATAAACTTCGGCCCTGATTGGTGGAAATCAAGGAGACCCATATGGACCCTCCTGATTTCCACCAATCAGGGGCCGGAGTTTTGTTCACACCACTTTTTTGGTGTGAACAAACTCGCACTTGATTTGCTCTCATCTGAAGCAATTACTAATTCAGGATGAATGTACAGATTGGAATCTCTAATATGAACAATTCAATAAGTATAGTAAGGTTAATATTTGGTATGGGAATCCTAAATTGCTTTAGATGCTTAATCTATTTGGCTTATTTAATAAGTGTTCACTTAGTAAATAAATGTTGAAAAGTACTTGAAATAAGATCCTATCAAATAAGCATTTGAATCTCGAGCACATATTAAATAAGAACATTTGTTCAAACATAAAAAGGGAAATTATCAAAATTTACCACCGTTCCCTTAAAAAAATATTCATGAAACAACTGTGTAAGAGTTTCCAACAGAAATAAACCAGATTAAACTGCGTATATTTGTAGCTAAAACTGTAAAATTTTGCATTCTACATTGCAAATATTAGCATTCCATGTTGTAAATGTTTGCAGTTTTAACTGTATAAAAGGAAGAATTTATAGCTCACACCATATGAATGTGCATTCCACACTTTAAACATTCATAATCCATGCTGCAACTTTTCATTTTACAAAAACTAGAAGTTAGAACTGCAAATGTTTGCATTTTAAACTTTAACCGTTCGCAGTTTTAGCTGCAAATTTATGGAGTTTAAAATGCATATTTTTGCTAGAAAATTAATTGATGGTGTTTTATAAAACTAATTTTTGAGAATGACTTTTTAGCTATTAGGAGTTAACCTTTAATATTCAGAGATCTGAATATTGTGTCTTTGAAGTCAATTGAGATGTCCTAAGACTTACCTCGATAGCCTTATGGAATACTTCATTTAGTATTTCTTCTTGCATCTCATCATCGCCATGATTTTCAGGTGGGGGTTCTTCGACGTTAACATTTGGGTCCTCCATGCCTGTGCCATCTTCTGTTTGTAATGTAATAATTATTTTTTTAGCATGGATTCCACATTATACATATGCCAATGTTGCATGTGACACAATGTTAAAAGCACGTATTTCTTCTAAAACAATGTGTTGTGCAAAAAATTCAAACGAAATATATACGCTATAATAAACCACATTATCACCATCGATAAGTAACCAACTGAACTAAACAAAAAACCTGCTAAATTTTCACATACATATTGTTGGACTTTCCACTAAAAAGTAAAATAACCTGGAGCACAATCTTGAGCAACTTCAACTGACGGTTCATTCAACTGTGTAGGGTCCCCACCTCTTGAAACTCTGTCTCTCAAACCCGTAATACATTGCTGTATATATTTTAACAAAATATTGTCAGATGAGACATGTAACTGAACTGAGTTGCATATAGATACATTTAAGATTAGTCCTAAGGAACAATAAACTTGAAGTAATCTGTATGTATTTGGCAATAGCGTTTGAAGGCCTATACTGAAAGAAAAGAAAAGGTAAATAAAATAAACAGTAGTTTTAAAGAATGGACTAGCAAATTAGACCAAAATCCCTTGAATATTTTACCCACAGGTCAGACATTAGACCACAATGGATTCAAGCAATCGCAATTAAGCCTAACAAGCTAACAATTGATGTCATTCAAAACCATCACCTATGATCTGATGGAAAATATAATCAAGCCTTTAAAGCTAAAAGCTACCAATTATTGCAGACATTGTTTTATTAGTCTAAACATGAAAGCAGTAGTAGATGTCATCCAAATTTCATAATATCACCAAAGGACAGCAAAATACTGATTAAGGAATATCAAAAACAAGATAAGAGTCACCCATTGTCAAAAAATAACATATTGATGAACAGTGGTTTAAGTGCTCCTAACAGAAGGATGCGAATATCTAATTTTAACTAAGCCATTATAACAAAAGTCAAAAATCTCATAAGTTACACAAATCTATTGAAAGACACTGGGGATATTTTAAAGGGCCAAAATCGATAAAATTCTATAAAGATGTGGACTGTGAAGTGTCCATATAAATATGCACTGAGAACTAGACATGGTTAATTAAGTTGAGCAAACGTTGCCATCCAAATGGGATTGAATGCTGATATCATTCCGAGATAATGTAGACTTTCAATATCAAAGGAGTGCAGTGAAGATATTAATAAATTTTTGGTGAAGTTCATTGGATAACCTCCAAATGAGTAATGAGATATCATAAGAAAATAGATAATATAGACCAAATCTCATTATTTGCAGTGTTGCAAAAATAGTTAGGTGCCGAGCTCAGGGACAGTGCAGACATTTTGTGTTTGCGCAAAGAACCATGGTTTTTTAGCCACAACAATATACAAGTTAAAAGAGATAAAAATATTATAGAAGTTGAGAATTGAGCTTGGGTGCTGATAATGGTCCCATGCCGAAATTAATATAATACATCATAACAGTTACTAATTTTCAACCTCGGTATTTGTGGACTCCCATTGCAATTGTAGGACTGTTCTCAACATTGGAGTTATTGGAATGAAGACAAAACAAAGAACCACATGGTCAAAACACAATTTGAACTTTTCAGTAACATGGGAATGATAAAATTTATTCGTTTAAGAGTAAGTTATGCAAGAATCTGGGTCTTTAACAAAATATAAATGCTATGCGGAAAAAAAAAATGAGTTCAAAATATTTCCGTATCTACAGTTGAAATTCCATCTTCAACTTTAAAGGCAGAAGCGAAAGCAATGCTACATTTTGAATTGATAATCGAGGTCCTTTAGCATGCACCTTGCCACAAGTATTGATCAAGTGCAAAGTTAATACTTGACCAGATTAAAAATGAAAATATTGATTGTAAAAGTGTTGTGTTTTCATCTCTCAAAATAATAAACCGCATCAATGGCTTAATCATATTTAGAATTGCTTATTAAACAATAAATGGTCTATCTATTCATATACATTCAACTATAGTCTATATTTAATCAAAATTCTACCCTCTAACTTGATGATGATCCACACGATTTTGCAATTAGGCCAGCGACCGCTGACACTGTCGCATGTCAATCATCATGTCCTTTGATATGATCTCGATCCACACACCTTGCCATCATCGAATCACAACATTTTTTCCCCTCAAATTCATGAGGGAATTAAATGCACATCTGTTATCATCATATAATAAAGTAGCTATTGCAAGTTTAAATGGGCTTCAGATGACATCTTAGGAATTGGACTGAGCAATCATGAATTTTGAGCTTATTTAAATATCCAATGATTTAGTGTTAATCAGACTAAATTTCCATGCAGCACCAAAGGTAACCTGCCTACATGTTTAGGTGATGCAACAAGTTTCGCCTAATGAAAAGTACATGTCACACTGCATTGACCTCACTTGATATTACACTATGGAACGATCAAATAATACATGCATGTTCAATGTATAAATGAATAACACAAAAAGTTCCAATGTAGGCAGAAAGTTTTTAGAGTTTATTTAAATGGACGGTTTGACTAAGATCGTTGTTAAGTTTTAAAATACATAAAAACTTTGTCTTAAAACCTAGGAAGCAAGGATACGGGTGCGGAGGTGCGGGTGCGTAGTACGCGGATACATAGATTCGACAAATATGAAAATATGAGGATTCGGGTGCGGGGAGATACGACATGTGTTAAATTTATTGATAGGATCGATTAGGGGTTACTTCAAGCTACAGCCACAATATCACACACAAGACAATCAATCAACACACCATTCAAATAAAAAAGATACGATGAAAGTAAAATAGCAAGACACAAGATTTTATACGTGGAAAACCTCTTCGATGTGAAGAGTAAAAACCACGAGACCTCTTAAGGAGTCTACCCTCTTCTCTTATTGATAAACCAAAAGGGGAAAACAGCCCCAAAATGTTTACAAAAGATTCTCTTCTAATCACCGAAATCCAAAAACAATAAGAGATGAAAAAGGTGTAAGAGAACACCCTATGTGTGCACTTCAGGCCAGCGGTGTATCGAGCAAGAATGAAGCTCAATCTTGAAGACCAAAACACCTTGAAGAAGATGATAAATGACCAAAAACCGCTACTGCCTTATGTGACCATATCTGGTTATATTAACCCTTTTTCTTTTAATGTGCATACCAAAAATGTGAGTAATCTGCCAAATGTCTTTCCTGAAAAGAAAAGATATTATTGCACAAAAGGCATGCTTGCACAACAAATCTGGGAAAAAGACAAAACCAATAAATCTCTTCCACAAATTAAGCATGGTCTGCATAAAAAGATATGCCAAATATGCATGCATACAATTATGTCAAATATGCTTGCATAAAATTATGTCAAATATGTCTGCATAAAATTATGCCAAATATGCCTGCATAAAATTATGCCAAATAAGCCTGCATAAAATTATGCCAAATATGGGCTGGAATATCCAACAATCTCCCCCTCCAGCCCAACTTGGGGAAGATGTGCATGCTTCAATCATCATTTGAAACTCATTCCCACAAGCTTGCTACAAACATCAAGCTTGTTTCCTGGAACCACTTTAGTCAACATATCTGCACCATTCTTGTTTGTATGAATTTTCTTTAACTTGAGCATATTTTCTTCAATCACATTTCTTAACCAATGATACCGAACATCAATATGCTTAGTGCGTGCATGATACATGGAATTCTTGCTCAAATCCATAGCACTCTGACTGTCACAGAATACTATATACTCTTCTTGTTGCAAACTCAACTCTTGAAGGAACCTCTTCAACCAAAGCATCTCTTTACTTGCTTCCACAGCTGCTATATACTCTGCCTCGGTTGAAGATAAAGCCACACACTTTTGTAACTTGGATTGCCAAGAAATGGCTCCCCCTGAAAATGTGAACACATAACCTGAGGTAGATTTTCTACTATCAATGTCACCAGCCATGTCTGCATCTGTATACCCCTCAAGAACATGTTTGCTACCTCCAAAACATAAGCAAAATCTAGAAGTACCACGCAAATATCTGAAAATCCACTTTACTGTATCCCAGTGAACTTTACCAGGATTAGATAAGTATCTACTCACCAAACCAACAGAATGTGCAATATCTGGCCTAATGCACACCATAGCATACATCAATGAACCAACTGCAGATGAATAAGGAATAGAAGACATACTTGCTTTTTCCTTCTCCGTTGTTGGACAATCCCTCTTACTTAGCTTAAAATGAGATGCGAGTGGTGTACTAACCGGCTTAGCATGCTTCATATTGAACCTTTCAAGCACACGTTCAATATATTTTTCTTGAGATAGCCACAACTTCCTAGCTTTTCTATCACGAACAATCTCCATGCCTAAGATTTGCTTTGCAGGACCCATGTCCTTCATGTCAAATGACTTGGACAAATCTTTCTTCAAGTTGCTAATCAATTCTAAGTTTTGTCGAACTACCAACATGTCATCCACATATAAAAGAAGAATAATGAAGATATCTCCAGGAAACTTTCTAAAATACACACAAGGATCTGCAACAGTCCTCTTGTAACCATTGTTTGTCATAAATGAATCAAATTTGTGATACCACTACCTTGGTGCTTGCTTAAGTCCATAAAGACTCTTCTTCAACTTGCAAACAAGTTTTTCTTTTCCCTTTTCTTCAAATCCTTCAGGTTGTTCCATGTAGATATCTTCCTGCAAATCACCATGTAAAAATGCGGTTTTTACATCAAGTTGTTCCAATTCAAGGTCACAACTTGCTGCTAAACCCAAAATGGTTCTGATAGAAGTCATCTTGACAACTGGTGAAAAAATCTCATCAAAATCAATGCCTTTTTTCTGATTGCATCCTTTGACTACCAATCTAGCTTTGCGCTTTACTATCTTCTCACCATCTTTCTTGTTCTTGAAAACCCATTTGTTTTTCAAAAGCTTCTTACCTTTTGGAAGTTTCACTAGCTCAAAAGTCTGATTCTTCATCAAAGAATTCATCTCCTCTTTCATAGCCTCAAGCCAAAGATTCTTGTCCCGACTAGACAACACTTCTTGGAAGCTCTCGGGCTCACCATCAGCTGTAACTAAGATATAATCTGTGCTTGGATATCTTGTAGATGGTTTATGTTCTCTGGTTGACCTTCTAACTTGAGCATCATCAACTTGTGGGGCAATTTGCTCCCCCTGCTCACAAGCTACTTCTCCATTTGGTTGAGCTTCATCATGAACATCATCAAAATGCGCACCATCAAGCTGTGCATCATCAACACCTTCATGTGTTGCATCAATATCAGCCTGTATTGGCTGTTCAACAAAACCACGAGTAGGGGACAAAGAAACATCAGTAGTATCAATAAAAAAATCTGAGCTAGTATGATACCTTGCACTCAAAAGTTCTGCACCTTTATCATGCTCAAAGAACACTACGTCTCTGCTTCTTACTACCTTTCCTTTTTCTGGATCATATAGCCTGAACCCGTACTCTTCATCACCATAGCCAACAAAAACACATGGATTAGTCTTGGAATCCAGCTTTGACCTTCGGTCTTTTGGCACATGCATGTATGCCTTGCATCCAAATACTCTAAGATGTGTATATACAGGATCACATCCCTTCCATGCTCTCTCTGGAATGTCAAGCCCCAATGGAATAGATGGAGAACGATTGATCAGATAAACTGCTGTATTCACTACTTCAGCCCAAAATGACTTTGGTAGATCGGACATCTTCAACATGCATCGCACCTTCTCCACAATGGTTCTATTCATCCTCTCAGCTACACCATTGTGTTGGGGAGTGCCTGGAACTGTCTTCACATGTCGAATACCATATTGCACACAATAATTCTTGAACTCATGTGAGGTATACTCTCCACCATTGTCTGTACGAAGGCACTTCAACTTGCTTTCTGTCTCCCTTTCCACCATAACATGAAACTTCTGAAAAGTTTCAAACACTTGGCTTTTGGTCTTCAAAATGTAAATCCATGTCTTTCTAGTAGCATCGTCAATAAAAGTGACAAAATATTTGTTGCCACCATTGGATTCAACCTCAATAGGACCACATACATCCGAATGTACAAGCTCCAACTTAGCCTGCTTTCTTGTAGACTTTCTAGCAAAAGAAGCTCTATGTTGTTTTCCTGCTAAGCAATGATCACAAGGGTTAAGTGAAATTGTAGTATTGACAGGAATAAGAGATTTACCTGCTAAATATTTTAAACTCTTTTCACTCATGTGTCCCAATCTTCGATGCCACAAATTAGGAGAATCTTTTTCTTCCACTGCATTGAGCTCACCAAAACATACAGTCAAATATGTCTTGTACAAAGAACAACACAACTCGCCTCTTGCAATTGTCATGGATCCCTTGGATAATTTCCACTTGCCACTCTCAAATGTGTGACGAAAGCCTTCTTGATCAAGAATATGAGCTGAAAGCAAATTAAGACGCAAATCCGGAATATGACGTACACCTTTCAATGTAAGCATGCATCCAACATTAGTCTTCACACGAATATCACCAATCCCAACTATGCTTGCTGAACTCTGGTTACCCATTTTGACACTGCCAAAATCACCTGCTTGATAATTCAAAAAATACTCTCTTAGGAACACAATGATATGAAGCACCTGTATCAACCAGCCACTCAGAATCTGTACTGCTAACATGATGACATTCACTAGTTGCGCAAATTAAAGTGACATCATCATCACTTTTAGAGGCTACTGCTGCAACATTTTTATCATCGCCTTCTTTCTGAAAATCATTCTTCTTCCCATGTTCTCTTTTCCAACGAAAGCAATACTTTTTAATATGGCCAGGCTTCTTGCAATAGTTGCATATGAAGTGATTCTTTCCATCACTAGACTTGGATCTTCCTCTTGAGTTATCACGGCCTTTGGGTCCTTTGCTCTTGCTTCTTCCTCTATTCTCCACAACAAGAGCTTGTGAATTGTCAACTCCAATCTCTTTTCTTCTAATTTCTTCATTAAACATGCTTTCTTTGATCACATCCAAAGATAGCACACCATCTGGAGCTGAATTATTAATGGTCACAACTAAAGTTTCCCAACTATCTGGCAAAGAACTCAATAAGAACAAAGCTTGCAATTCATCACCAAAAATGATCTTCATAGTTGTCAACTTGTTAATAATATCTTGGAAATCACTAAGATGCTCATAAACTGACTTTCCACCTTTCAACTTTAGATTAACAAGCCTTTTAATCAATAAAGCTTTGTTATGGGCGGTTTTCCTCTCATACAAACCTTCTAATTTCTTCCACAAATCATATGGATCGGTCTCTTGTGACACATGGTTAAAAATGCTAATGTCAACCCATTGTCTAATGGTTCCTAAAGTTTTCCTTTTCAACTTTATCCATTCATTCTCTTCCATTTTATCGGGTTTAGAAGGTTTAGAGATAATACCACTCGAACTAGTGACGGTTTCAATTGGGTCATGTAAATCCCTGCAATATAACAAGTCTTCCATCATAGGTCTCCAAATAGAATAGTTGGTTGATGTCAACTTAATCATTGAGCTATGACTGCTCGACTCCATAGTGTGATAAATAACCTACCCAAGCTCTGATACCAATTTGATAGGATCGATTAGGGGTTACTTCAAGCTACAGCCACAATATCACACACAAGACAATCAATCAACACACCATTCAAATAAAAAAGATACGATGAAAGTAAAATAGCAAGACACAAGATTTTATACGTGGAAAACCTCTTCGATGTGAAGAGTAAAAACCACGAGACCTCTTAAGGAGTCTACCCTCTTCTCTTATTGATAAACCAAAAGGGGAAAACAGCCCCAAAATGTTTACAAAAGATTCTCTTCTAATCACCGGAATCCAAAAACAATAAGAGATGAAAAAGGTGTAAGAGAACACCCTATGTGTGCACTTCAGGTCAGCGGTGTATCGAGCAAGAATGAAGCTCAATCTTGAAGACCAAAACACCTTGAAGAAGATGATAAATGACCAAAAACCGCTACTGCCTTATGTGACCATATCTGGTTATATTAACCCTTTTTCTTTTAATGTGCATACCAAAAATGTGAGTAATCTGCCAAATGTCTTTCCTGAAAAGAAAAGATATTGTTGCACAAAAGGCATGCTTGCACAACAAATCTGGGAAAAAGACAAAACCAATAAATCTCTCCCACAAATTAAGCATGGTCTGCATAAAAAGATATGCCAAATATGTCTGCATACAATTATGCCAAATATGCTTGCATAAAATTATGTCAAATATGCCTGCATAAAATTATGCCAAATATGCCTGCATAAAATTATGCCAAATAAGCCTGCATAAAATTATGCCAAATATGGGCTGGAATATCCAACATTTATATATATATATATATATATATATATATATATGATAAAATCTATTACGAAAATTAAGAGTTTCATTAAAATTAAATCAAATAGTCAAATACACTACTTCATCATCCTTAAACTTTAATAGTTAACAGACAAAAAATTTAGCATCCATTTCACACTTGATATTCATCGTTTTGAATGATTATGGTTTCCATCTCCGGCTCATCAAGTGAAAAATTCGCTATCTCAAACTCCTCGGCATCAAGTGGATCAAATTGATCGCCTCCAACATCCCACAATTTTGTTTCTCCTTTCAAGTATTGCTCACTCTTCCTAGAAAGGAGTCAAAGATTGTTGTGCATAAAAATCAAGTCTTCTGCTCGAGTTGGTAGTATCTTATTCCTACGAATTGAGTGAATAAATGAATACTACTCCAATTTCTCTCGCAACAAGAACACGGCTGTCCCAAAAGTCCCAAAATTTACCTTTCATGCCACTGACGCACCCCAAATCTACACCCTTCCCGCACCCCCCAGCCCAAATACGGGGATACGCCACATGGCGCACCCCATACGCACCCCTTGCCGCACCCCCGCCGCACCCGATACGCAGTACGCCATCTAGAAGAAGAATCCCTGCTTCCTAGCTTAAAACTTTATAAATTAGATCATTGTTCTACAAAAAATTGCTTCAAAAACAAACAAAACAAAAAAATTCACGTTTCAGTGGAAATACAGAAAATCCTGCAAATTTTCGAAAAATTGCAAACATCACAGCAATTATATCAAAATACTGCATTATTTTATACAATTTTTGCTGATTGCTTCAAACTTTCAAATTCAATGTCGACACTTATTTAAATATCACATTATTGTAAAAAAAACAATAAAAAATGATGAACATTGCGTACAAACGAAAAATATATTACTTCCAGTAAAATTACAGAAATAGCAGCAATTATACAAAAAAAAATGCAGACATGTCAATACTTTTTTAATACACCGATACATAACTGCAATACACTAGCTAATTTTTGCAGATTTGTCAACACTTATTCACAATAAATGCAGGCATTTCAGCAACTTATTTTCATTTACGCAATACACTATGAAATAGTTACTAATATGCCTACGCTCATTTAATAAGTGCATACATTTCAGCAACATTTTTTTTCTTTTTCAGTATCAACAATGCAATATGCAATAGCTGCTGATATCCATGCACTTTTTCATAATATGCGCAGACATTTCAAAAAAAAATGTTTTTAATAATCTTCCGTTAATATTTACAAATTTTTTATTAGAAAAATTTAGGTAGTAGCGCAAAAATTTATAGAAATACGTTGTTACAGTAAAATAGAGATCCGCTTTCAATTAAGTTTCATTTTAAGAATGTCTCCCTAGTATTCACTTATTTAAATCTATCACCAATACTTCACTCCAATATTTCTTTAACCATTTATCCATTACAAAATTTCATACCCAAGCTTTAGCATGAAGGTGGAGAAGAAACTAGAGATACTAGCTTCCTTTTGATAATACCGTATGCTAATTTCCCACAGAAGTGTGTGTAAAAGCTGCTAAACACCTGGTTTACAGTCAAAGCTCCAGCAGGTATAACTCAAAAACAGTGTAGCCATGGGAGTTTAAACGGTTGTTTAGTTAGACAGCAATAATCAACTGTACAACACATTCAAATAACTACACATTTTCATTAGGTCAAGCTTTGGTTTTGAAAATATCTAAAGGATATATATATGAGTCAATTAGTTACTATAAATTTATCAAAATAAATGCATGAAAGGCATAACGATGGGACAATCAAGCAACATAACATGCCAATTATTTGTTACTGTGACAGAGCAAAAGATTGAAATGCAAATTTACCCTGACACGCCTGGTGGTACCAACTTGTTCGACCTTCTGAATAAATTGATCAAAAGAATAGTAGGGCAATAAACGAGAGTGCCATTGACTGTACAATCCAATGAGATTACTCAAATCACTTGCCTGCAATAAAATATTTTTGCTTCTAGTTAGCAGTAGAGATAAATTGTATAATTGCACGTTAACAACCACAAGCGCACAAATATATATACACACACATGGACATACAAATGCAATGCACATGCATATAAGACGGTAGGCATAAACAAATATTTAGAATATAAAAATAGATTTCAAATATATTTTATTATTTTCTAACATTTAAATAAATATATTATCTTGTGATTAACATTTAACAAAATTGTTGCATTAATAGAAGAACATAACAATAAGCAACATTTTTTACCAAAATTTGGGAACTTCTCAATGGAGAATATAATTGTTATCTTATATGGGTTTATTTTCTTTTAAGGTATATTAGTATTTTCATACGAGTACTTACAAAACTTCTCACTTGTATTTATAGCCAATATTTCTCTTACAATTTCAATCATTGTTGTTAAAAAATTTAAAATTCTACGATTTGAATCCCATTTTAAATCGAATCTCTCCCTTTACGATTCGCTTTATATTCCGATTCAAAACAAGCTAATACTACACATTAGCAATATCATTCAATTCAAATTGATATATTCAATATATTTATTTGGGTCTACAATTCCAATTTTAATCATTTAAAAACAAATTAAAATTGTAACAAGAGATAAAATGATATCTTAGGTTTAGATGTAGAATTTTAAACATCAAAATTAACTTCAAAATGTATGCAAACTTAGAAATGTATGTTTTTTGAATCCATGATTTACGATCTAAATCCTGTTTCGATTCATAGTTTGAATTTTACGATTTACGATTTAAATCTCATTTTGAAAACCTTGATTTCCATCTTCTAGTAGTATTATTATTCTGAATATTAATTACTGTTCATTTATTTTTACTCTTTCTGAATTTATTACTTCTAATAACTAGTATTTTAATCTGAATAAGAAGTATTTACAAGTGTTCGTATTCATAAGAAATGCCAAAGGTATTGCAACTGATTATTAATGTTAACCATTATTGAAGATTTGCATGATAACGATATAAAAAATAGTTTGGAATAATTTCAAAATCATTTAAATTTAATATTTCAAAACTTACACGATTAAGAATGCAACTGGAAAATTTTGAAGATTGGAAAGGAAACATAGATGAATTTTTAAACTAATTTAACCTACCCTTTTCTAAAACTAAATTATGCATGATATTTGAATTCTGTAATTATATTTTGGAAATTAAAATCTAAGAAGATAAGAAAATCAGGAATAGTTCGTATAAGAGAAATATTCTTTGTGAAATAAAAAATTAAATAAACTATTAAACATGTGTTTCTAAAACAAAACTGTGAAGAGTACACATTTCAGAAAATATGTTGTGGTATCAAAATCACAAATAAACCGAACACATGTGAGAACGAATTGTTTTATTAAAGCTTAGATTCTAACTTAGCCTTATGTTTTTATATTGCAAAACAAAGTTTGCAATAAGTAAAATCAATCAAAATATATTCCTGTCATCATTACTACCCTGCAAAGTCAAAAAAAGTTTATTGGTCCCAGCAATCTCTAGTATCACGAAAAAATTACAAGTTAAACTCAACAAAAATGAAAGCTAACAAAATAACTGATACTGTTTATCTCAGTCCAAACCCTATATTAAAGAGGAACAAAGTAAAATAGACAAAAGCATAGGCAGGTTACCTCATGGCCGCGACCATGGTACTTGAAAGCTTTTGGAAAATGACGAAGAACGTAACCAAGCCCATCGTCAGAAAGCAGCAGATCAGGAGTGAGCTTTGGCCTTGTTTTCGGAGTCAGTTTCTTCAAAGAAGAAGAACCAGGAAGCGGTTCAGATTGAGATGCATTTGGCAATTTTGGGGTTGCTGGTGAAGACGAAGGGAACGTAGATCTAGAGTTAGGGTTTGCAGGAACGGAAGAAGGGGTTGATGGACAGTCACGTGACCAGTGGCCGGGTCGGCCGCACTTAAAGCAACCTGTCGGTGCTGCCGCCGCCATTTTTAGGTTTTGCCTGAGTTGAATTTCGAGCCTCTAAATTAATGAAGAGAAATGGCGGGAGATCATTTTGTAGTGTCAAATTTTAGAGGGAAATTGATTGCGGGAGGGATTTTCTGAATTTCGAGCTTCTGGATGTAGGCCAATTCTACTGAAGCCCAAATTTTTCCTATTTAGCGCCCAAATTTCAACAGTTTCTGTTTTATTAAAGTTAATTAACTATAATTTAATACTCCTATACGATTAAAACAAATCCAGTATCAAACTAGTTTTAACTTGAAATTGTTATTATTATTTTATTTTTTGAATCTAGGTACTCATGTACAATTTTGGATAGCACGAACCATACTATCTTGACAGAGGAGTTTGACAGAATCGAACGTATGACATCTTGCATTCTACGTCTACACTCTAATCAGCTGATATAAGGATGTTTGTCAACTTGAAATTATTTTGTCTAAAGGAAACGTGTATGTTGTTACTTTTAACTTCAACAGTTTTGGTTGATTATGAAGTAATTTTCTTGGTTCTCTCAATCATTTCTTAATATAACAACCCGAATTCAGTAGAACCGATTTTTTTTTTTAAATTCAAATATGTCGAAGCTCGAGTTGCTTTGTCTTGCATCCTGCAGAAAGTTAACGATAAATGTATCAGAGCTCATAATAGAAATCTCACAGCGAAAAGAAATAAAATATAATAGTAGGTAAACACTTACCAATATAATGGCACCATCTAACAGGTGTCTCTAAGCTGCAGAATCTTAATCACTTGTCTAACCTGCGGGTTTGTTATGAGGAGAGAGACTGAACAAAAGTCCTGATGAATGGACAAATTATATTTTCTACAAATAACACTACATATATTGTTCTATCACTGATTTATATGTATTACATTATTTGGGTTTATCTCACAATATACTTTCGATTTTTCCGCATAAATCGTACTCTACTCCCTAGTAGATTAACCTAATAAATAATATATGTAGTTATATGCCTAATATATCGAGTTACTTCCCATGGTATCCTCCTCGAGTGGTTCCCATCGTCATACTACGAAAACATAATAAACCTCCAACCTGTGCAGTTTATTCCCCGCTATTACCCTGCCATATCCCTGCTATATCGTGTAGTGAGTTTCTACCGCTAAGCTATTTCCGAACAGCCTCTGAAATAGCCTTTCCGCTTTAAGCTCCGCTATATTCCGATATTCCCGATATATTCCATTATTTCAGCTATATTCCGCTATTTCTGCCATGTCTTCTATAAAAGAAATGAATTTAAAAATAACGTTTATACATTATAAAATTCATAAAATTATATTTTTAATATAACATTTTAACATATGTTTTTTAGAATATAAAATACTATATTATTCTATTAAATTCTATCAAGCTAAATAAAAGTTTACATTTTTTTCTCCATTTATTTATCATTTATATATTTTTAAAATCATTAAATACGAGTTTTATATGTTATTTTAGACTCATTCGTTATATTATGTTTTTTCCTCGCTTTATCCCTGCTACAACGTTTTGCACTTCCGCCGCATTGGATCCGCTGAGCGCTTTAATTGCACAATGTGACGGCCCGCCCCGCACCAACCGACATTTCTCATGAAAGTGTGTTGTGCCAATGTCTAATTAGCACGGGACGGTCTCCAAAGAAAGAAAAGGGAAGGAAGCTTAACAGTAGACTAACAAAGAACCTGTAAAATGTCTCACAGCGCATGAAATAAAATATAATGATAACATACTTTGACATAAACAGTCGAGACAGTGCATAAGCTGAAAACTAAACATCATAGCAGCGGAAAATCCAAAATACAACTTATGTCCCACATCATCATTATTACAACTTTTAACTTCAACAGTTTTGGTTGATTATGAAGTAATTTTCTTGGTTCTCTCAATCATTTCTTAATGTAACAACCCGAATTCGGCAGAACCAATTTTAAAAAAAAAAATCAAATCTGTCGAAGCTCGAGTTGGTTTGTCTTGCATCCTGCAGAAAGTTAAAGATAAATGTATCAGAGCTTATAATAGAAATCTCACAGCGAAAAGGAATAAAATATAATAGTAGATAAACACTTACCAATATAATGACATCATCTAACAAGTGTCTCTAAGCTGCAGAATTTTAACCACTTGTCTAACCTGCTGGTTTTTTATGAGGAGAGAGTCTGAACAAAAGTTCTGATGAATGGACAATTTATATTTTCTGCAAATTACACTACATATACTTTTCTATCATTGATTCATATTTATTACGTTATTCGGGTTTATCTCACAACTTTCGATTTTTCCGCATAAATTGTACTCTACTCCCTAGTAGATTAACCTAATAAATAATATATGTAGTTATATGCCGAATATATCGAGTTACTCCCCATGGCACCCTCCTCGAGTGGTTCCCATCGTCATACTACGAAAACGTACTAGACCTCCAACGCTACGCCACGAAAGCGTACTAGGCTACACTGCGTAAGCGAATAAGCCTCTACTGATCCGCCATAAGGGCGTAATCCCTAAGTTCCCCCACGGAACTTAGTGGGGGGCTTTACACATATCTGTAAAGAACAACCTCTATAACGACTCAGATTTTTAGCCGTTAAGTTTAAACATTTAAATTGGCTTTAAATGTTGATTTGGAAATTTAAATAACTCGAATTCAATGATTTTGAACGTATTAATTTGAATTTAATTAAAAACGAGCTTGCCACGTAGTGGTAGTTTGTAGTTTTACAATTTGAACTTCAATTGAATATATAAGATTCAATATAAGTCGGAATTCTTTGAAATAAGAATCTTCCGGATCTATTTGATTATAGCTTTCTAATGAAAGAGAAAAATCAAGTTTTCATCTTGTTAATTTTGAGTTATGTCAAAATCAAATGTTTAGGAAATCGTTGTTTGTTTATGAACCATAACGATTTATTTAATAAAATGAAAAGATTTTAAACAACTTGAATATTGATTTAACTTGAAATTTGAAATGTTGAGTTTAAAACCCAAATTAGCTTATTTTGAAGCTGTATGAAATTCTATTTGAATATATACAATGATAATAATTTATTATCAATGGATTTTATTATTTTGAAATCAATTTATATTTTATCGCATTAATTTAACATATGAAAATAACAAATTTTCAAATGACCTCGGATTTGAATGAAACTTAAATCTGTAATGGTTAATTATTGTAAGTTTTCTCATTTCAAGTCAATTGGAGTTATTATGTAACCGTATGCAATATATACGCGCGTATTGGTTAACCGTTTGAGATTATAATAGTGATTTTACAACTAGTCCCAAAATTCGACGAAATCAATTCCATTGGATCCGTAATAGTATACTATTGTCGGATTTAAAATTTCGTAACGTTCGCAGTTATCATTTGGCCGTACAGATTAAAAACGCTTAGAAATAACTTAATTGAAATCAATTTAAATCATCAATTATAAATTTATGTCTTTTCCATACAATTGAATTAAATCTAGAAATTTGTTCCTGTGTGTTTAAAATAACAGTTAAAGCTAGAAGCGTCGTTCGTGCTGTTTTGATTGGGATCTGGGACCGTGAGATAATTTATAGAATAACGTCACTTTCAAAACACATCGTTTTCAACATGTACAAAACCCAAAATCCGCATCAGGTCTTCAAATAGCAGCATATCTTTAAAATCCATGTACAACTCTTTTCAAAACCTTCAAACCAGCAGGTCATATACAATCTCGCACATGTTGTAGGCTACGCTGCCTTTTTCAAACATTTTGGCTGACATGAATTGCATCTTCGACCAAATAAAAAAATAATTGTTCTTATCCTTTCGAAACCAGCTTTATAAATAAAAAGAAATCCTCGCTTTCTCCTCTCAAACAAAACACATTTGCCTCACCTGTTTTCTTCTTCCAGTAAACTCAAAAACAAACCAAACTTCAGAAAATCATTATAAATTGAACCTCAACGGAATTAGGTTATTTTGGATCCGTTGGGATCATGAGTTCGAGAGCTTCGATCTGGTGGTCTCAGTTTGAGCTTGTTGAAATTTCATTTGCCACATATTTCGAACCAGCATGAGAGATAGGTTGGGTTTCGGAAATTCAAGGCAATTATGGAGGAAAGGCACGTCGTTTGTCGTAGTTTGATGGAAAAGGACATTAAAAAATGTTGTGACTTTTACTGTAGGTAGGGAGAATGGTTAGTGGACGCGATGACAAAGGCGTATTTGAGCTTAGCATGGAGGGTTTAGGGTAGTCGAGATTGTTGTAAGGAGTTCGTTGAAGCAATCACTTTGGAGTTTCGTTGAGTGGTGAAGGAGTTAAGGGGGAGGGAAGAAACGGTAATGGTGAAGGCTGTGTACAAGGTTTCGAAATAGAGTTACAAGGAAGAAGGATTATATATATATAATTAAGGGTAATTAAGGTATATAATTAATTAATGATTAATGATCTTTTTAATGTATATAAAATTATAAATACGTAACTCTATCATACGTAAACAGAATTCGATGAAACAAGTTGTGTTGGAATCATAGAGACGAAAGCTACATGTAGGAATTGGTTTGGAGTGATTGGAGCTCACTGGAATTTTATCTAATTTTAAACGCTTGTTTAAACTAGATAAAATGACGAAAAATCATCGATTGAACAAATTGTGAGTTAACTCTCATGCCTTTTGGAATTCTATGATGCGATTAAATTTATATAACTATAGTTCATAGTTAATAGTATAAATTGGATGATTGGATGCTTATTGTTTGTTTGATGGTTGACAATATTTATATTTCTGTCGTTAAATGCATTAGATTAGAATTTATATCTCATATGCATTTATATAATGATGTTATGAGCCGTGATGCAGAGAAGAACAGGATGGAGGGATCCAACTGGATTCCTCAAATATTTTGTATATTACTTGTTTTCCATATTATTCATATATATGGATTGTTTATCCAAGTAATGTTAAATCTTCTTTGGATGTTTATTGCTGATCGGATGTTCAAAAATCGTTATGTTTTAATCAATAGATGATATTGATTAAGTGATTGGCAGCAGATGGCCTAAAATCCATCTTTTAATACGTTGATTTGCCATTTGGTGAATTGACAAAGTTTAAATTATAAAAAACTATTTTTTATAACTGGAGCAAGATTTTAAATTATATTTTATATAATTTATATATAACAATAAGTTTTATAATTAGCTTTATTTAATAGATATAAAATACCTTATATAATGAATTCGTTGTTTTAGATAAAAATTTTAAGCAAATAAGTTAGAAATTTACTTAAGGGTTAATGGTTTTGTGATAATTGTATTAAGAAACAATTAAGCGAGAGTATATTAAATTAAGTAAGTTGTTTAGTTAATTTAAGAGGAAGAATTTGTGGAAATTAGTTAACTGATGTTTGCAAGTTGACTTATTCAAATGTTTAAGTATTAAGTTGATTTGTTAAATCTAATAGAAATAGTTTTAACAAATAGTCGTTAAACTTGACAAGTATTCTTAGAAGTTAATTAATCTTTTAATTAACTATGTTTAAAGATAACTATCGAGTTTATGGTTATTAATGAAGTTAATTATTATTTTAACAAATGAATAAACTATTCTATTTTTACGTAATAACGAAGTCAACAACTTTTATTTAGTTAATAGTGAAATAAACTACTTTTACTTTAGTCGATGATGAAGTTAATTATTAATAATAATTTAAATGATTTATTTTCTAAATGTAATCCATTTAAGAAGTGATTAAGTTGTAATGAGATTCTTAGTCAAATCGCACTAAAGAATTCTATAAGGGGATTTTAGAAGTGAATCCAAGTTTTGTAGATAAAATTTATAAAGAGGTTTAAAATAAAAAGGATGATTTAAAATAAGCGCTTACTTAAGAATTAAATTAAGTAAACCATTTGTAATTAGAAGAAGAATTGCGAAGATGAAAAAGGAAAGATGTAAAATGGATTGATATAAAAAAAAACTGATAAATGGGTTTTTATATATATAAGCGAAAATTAGGAAGCATCCTTATTATACTTTCATAATGTAAAGCCGGTCCCTGTCAAAGTTTCATTGTAAATTTGGTCCCTATTTTTTAGAAACAAATAAAATTATTGCTGATATGTCAGCAAGTTTTATAAATAATTGCCGATATGTCAGCAACTTTCACCGGTAAAGTTTCATTGTAAATCTGGTCCTTGTTTTCCAAAAAAAAGGAAAAATTATTGCTAAAATGTCAACAACATTTATAAATAATTGCTGATATGTCAGCAAATTTTATACAATATACAAAAAAGTGAAAAATTATTGATGAAATGTCAGCAATTTTTGTAAATAATTGCTAATATGTCAGCAACTTCTATACCGTGTACAGAAAAGTTGCTCATGTGTCAGCAACTTTTATGAAGTGTTGCTGATATGTCTGCAGCAATCGAGGATAAAAAAACAGAGACCTAATTTATACTGAAATTTAGTGAAGGATTTTTCGTGTATTTTAAACCTTAATAAGGACCTGTGCCAAAAGTACCCTTTATATAAATCCAGAGTTGTAAGCGAAATAATATTAAGACGGTTTAAGGCTAAAGGCGTGTTTGAAATAAATATTGACTTAATAAATGACTTAAGTAAAGTGATTATAATTGAAGGAAGATTTCAAATGTAAGAAAGGGTTTACAAAACCACATTTGAAATTAAATAGTAAATAAGAATTTTATGATATTATAAACCACATTTGAAATTAAATAGTAAATAAGAATTTTATGATATTATCATTAATATCAATGTTGAGATTACAAACTTTTACCTAACTCGGGATAAGAACGTTGTCGAATCAAGGTCCGAGAGGTAAATAAAATACACCAACTTGAACGACTTCGCTATTATCAAGGGATATTTTTAGTTGTAATGGTAATAAATGTTGGAAATAGTTTACTATTTCCATAAGTAAAGTTTTTTAACTTTAAATTGTAAAGTTGAAGTTAAATAAAATTGTTTAGATCTATATAACAATCCCTGGATATTGATTTGACCTATACAAGATTAGTAATTAGACTTATACTTTTGGGTTAAGTATATATTGTGATATTTTTGAAATAAAGAAAATAAAAGTGGGTTTTTGTGAAAACATAGCGATATTTCCGAGGTAAAGGAAATAAAGAGGGAGTTTGGAGAATACAGGTATTCTAAATTTATAATTAATGGCTATGGTTTTCAAAGTAACAAAAGCAAGAGAGAATTTTTTTGATAAGTTTACGAAATTTATTTTTAAGAATCGATGAAACGATTTAATAAAAAGGGCATGAGCTGTTGATATACTTATCTGTACTGTTTTTATTTGATAGTTAGAAACCCGACTACCAATGAAATATCCCATTAGACTTTTGATGTGTTAGTTTGGAGAGACCGGGATGGGAACTAGACCCAAAACCCCTTTGAATTGACATTAAGTTCGAAACTAACTTGAAGGGATGTTTATAAAGATAGAAAATTGAAGGTCGTGGATCTTCATGAGCGGAAGAACTACTTGATGAATTTCTCTGATTAGTGCCCAGATATATTTGACAATGATTGTCGTGATTGAAATCTTCGGATTGCAAGGACCACTGCAACTGATCCTTGAGGTGATTCTTATATAGGATGTGGTAGGAAAGTGCCTTCGGTTCATCATATTCTTGGATGACTTCTATGGATGAATGTCTTACAGAGTGTTTCCTAAGAACCAGGTACATTGATTTTTACAAATATACCAAGTTTGGTGGCGGAGGAGGCAACTTCTTTTTGCTTAACACCCAAAGTATATTTGTGCAAATCAATTAGTGATTTGATGGATCTGACAATGTGGCATTCAAAGTGATTAATGATGTGATATTCTAAAAGGTAATTGTGACCTCAAGCCTCATCAACTGGGAAATGACCGAAATCGGGCAGGTAGCATAACTATGTGGGTCATACCCATTAGGATATATCATCACTTGATGTAGAGAAATCGATTGTCCATTTTTATATCCTTCAGAATACGGTTGGATAGGCAACAATCGCGGTGAATATATATTCGATACACTCAAGTTGAATGAGTGGTAGGTCAAGTGTAGCGGTGTGACGGCAAGGAATTTCGCTCGGTCCGAACCAGTCGCTAAACCGATCCAGGCCGTTCGAAACGCCCTATCGTTTGAGAACACGACAAAACAGAACGCATACAAAAGAACATTTCATTGTATATTACAACAATGCATCAGATTACAAGAATATACAGAGTATAAATGAATAAATATTACACAGAAATATCAGAGATTTAAATTACATTTAAATACATAGCAGCGGAAAATAATACAATACACAACTAGAAGTAGATATACGGATACAAAGCTTTCCGGATATCGTTCCAGCTGTAAACCAGGATCCTGTGAATATAAATCTGCAAAACCAAAACTACTAGCTGCCCGTGTCAAAAATAAGGGCACCCAGAGTTTAGGTTAAAACAATAAACTCCAGGTCAGTCATGTGACTGGTGTAAGAACTAAAACAGTTATAATTCTTTATTTTAAATCATTAGGTAAATCAAGGGACCACGCCGTATAACACGGAACGGGTTTCCTCCCAAGAATACCAGTGCATAAAACAAACAGCGCAATGCTAAATAAAGAAAAATGAAGCTGTTATAAGACCCAGGTCCCATCACACAATGCAACGCAGTCGAGGATAGGGTTTTCCCTTATAACAGCCAAAGAATGCTTGATACGTTTTAAAACAAATCATTTGATACTATTATAAGTGTATAAAACAACTTCAAATCATAAGTATCAATCATAGGCGGCATAAGCGCCCCATCCCACTATGTCGCCATATATAGGATTACAATTAAAACCGCAAATGTCACGTATTTGGAAATTGGATTTCCGTCTATGAACCGAGGCAAAAGATAGTCCTCAACCGATTCGAGACTGCCTAGCCCGAGTCTCAGGCAAGCGCGCAGGCAAGCCTTGGATCGTCAGGGCCGGTCCACACGGAGTGGATTAAAATGCCTGAGCACTACGTTTCGCCGCCCTTTGGGGCGTAAGCGAGCCAACGAATGACTCCATCGGACCCGGATCGTCCGATCTAACCGAGGCGCCTCGCAACAGCAACAACCACATAAGTCAATCTCGTCAGGGCGTGTAAAACCACTGACGCCACTTCTAGCTAGGAGGAAACGCAGGCCCTCCCTGAGGTCCGTCTCCCGTTTTTGGTTCATACCTGGTGTGAAACACGCGAGGTAAACGTTACACAAAGCTACGCCACAAAGGCCGTGCTTTGATCATCACCACAAGACTTTGCTTTTCAACAGAAGCCTTGATCATTTGCATCTTAGCATGCCACACAGGCAAACCATCCTATGCAACCGATATCAGTCACACAGAATGAAATCCGATGTCAGACACACAGTCCATTTACAAGTCCATCCTGGGTCTGAACGAAACCGGAGGCACCTAGTACCCCGCATATCCATCGATCTCCAAGTACGTCTGGACGATCACCAACTGTTTCCATCTTCTTGGGTGTTCAGCCCAATCAAGATCATCAGTTATCACCCAAACGACGTGAAGACCTCCGGTCTTCGACCATCGTCTTCATCTTCGACTTATCGTCGTATCAGTTATTCAGAATGGGATAAACCCGGTCTTTCCGAATAACTCGCGTATATTTTAAGTAAGTGTTACACAAACACAACATACGCCTCATTCCAATTCATTAGTCACTAACCGTAAATTAATCAAGAGAATAATTTCCCAAATATTAACCCCGAAGGCCGAAACCAACATCAGATCAATATCCAGAAAACCATTCTGCTTGGCTAACCGACAGTTAGTTTCTAAATTTCACATTCGTAGGGAAAGATTCCCATTAATTTTATCAAAGATAAATTCCTTGAATTTATTCTTTAGTCCATTTTTGAATATCAATTCAAACTAGTCGGGATTAGCGAACCTTACCGAAGTAATCATTTGTTTTAATTTCCCAATCCCAACCTATTCTTCCCATGAAGTAAAACTGGTAATACTTCATATCTAACACCACAGTGTTATCGGTAAATTCAATTACCATTTCACGTTCAAATCTAATTAAAGATTTAACTATCGCCTGGAGCAAAACTGGTGATACTCCATTTTCGATCTTTTCAATCTAATTAAAGATTCATTAAAACTCCACTTAGTTTTAATCGTTAACTGGGTTAAAGAATCAGTGTCATTTAAAACACGGTTCACGATAAACCCAAAATCACATTCCATTAATTATCGGGTTAAAGAACAAGTGTTATTTAAAACACTGTTCACGATAAACCCAAAAATCAATATCCATTCAATTCCAATTAAATATTATTTAATTGGTACACTTCATTAAATCTAAATAAAAAGATTTAATCTTTTCTCAACTGGGTTCAAGAACAGTGTTAGTGAAGACACCATTCACGACAAACCCAAATTACATTCATTAATTATCGGGTTAAAGAACAAGTGTTATTTAAAACACTGTTCACGATAAACCCAAAAATCAATATCAATTCAATTCCAATTAAATATTATTTAATTGGTACACTTCATTAAATCTAAATAAAAAGATTTAATCTTTTCTCAACTGGGTTCAAGAACAGTGTTAGTGAAGACACCATTCACGACAAACCCAAATCACATTTTGATATTCAATATAAGGCTCTGAATAGAAAATATATCGGCTTATATTCAATATCAAATTCTACGATTAACAAATGTCGTATTGGAAATAACGATATAAATATATATCTTTCAAATTTCCGTAACAACATCCGTATAATCACAAATTCCAACATCGAAATATTCCGAAGACAATTTCGATTCAAATCCACTCCAATGCAATCATTGGAAATTTTGGTTATTTTCAAAACCCTTTTCAAATTCAATTTATTTATTTAAAAATAAATAGAATTATAATTCTAGTTCAAAACTAGTTCATTTCGATAAAAATCTATTTTTATCTTTTCAAATAGGGAGTTTTTCATCCCAATTCTTTCTAAATCATTTCTTATGATTTTACACAAATTATTACTATTTTTAATAATTTTATCAAGGCCCGTACAGTCGATTTCCATCAATGGCCATCGAACTGCACTTACAGCGACCTTTTTCGGATTTGATTTGGACGTATCTCCAAATCCAACCGTTAGATTTCAAATTTCTAATATTCGTTAGAAAGCTCTTTTCGATACGAACCCAACGGTTCCGGTTTTAGGAGAGTCCGACGGTCGGATCTCCCGTAATGTCCGTTTGAAATAAATGGTCGAAATTCGCGAACTGCCGCGGCGTGGCGCGTTCTATTCAGGCCATTATATTATATATATAATATATATTTCGTCGATTTCTATTTAAAACGAATTATATAAATAGTTTTGAATTCGTTTCAAAAGCAATTTCAACTTCCTTTTCAATTCAAATCAAAATTGAATTCTTCTTTATAAATTCGTTTCAAAATTCATTTCTATTCAATTCAAATTTCAATTCAATTTGAATTCATTTCAATTCAATTTGAATTCGTTTTCAATTCATTTCGAAATCGTTTTCAATTCAATTCATTTCGAAATCCTTTTCAATTCAATTCATTTCGAAATCGTTTTCAATTCAATTCATTTCGAAATCGTTTTCAATTCAATTCATTTCGAAATCCTTTTCAATTCAATTCATTTCGAAATCGTTTTCAATTCAATTCATTTCGAAATCCTTTTCAATTCAATTCATTTCGAAATCCTTTTCAATTCAATTCATTTCGAAATCCTTTTCAATTCAATTCATTTCGAAATCGTTTTCAATTCAATTCATTTCGAAATCGTTTTCAATTCAATTCATTTCGAAATCCTTTTCAATTCAATTCATTTCGAAATCGTTTTCAATTCAATTCATTTCGAAATCCTTTTCAATTCAATTCGAGATTACTTTTCAATATTCATTTTAAAATGAATAAAATCGATATAAATATCGTTTACGTCAAAATGGCGTCAATCTAATTAACACGGCTTCATAAATTTCTATTTTCAAATATTCTATTTCAAATATTTCCTATTATCAAAATATTTGTTATTATCAAAATATTCTTTATTTTCACGATTGGAATGAGGCCCAATCAATTACCATATAAAATTAATTATATGGATTTTCATACAACACATGTATATAATAACATTGAAAATAATCAACCATCAACCAAAGTGCACTACACTGTATAAGCATCAAATATAGATATTCAACGCTCATAACAGCCTGTCAATCAATCGATCGACATATTTAATCAATCAGGATGAGTGAAATTCATATTTCATCCCAACACCCGTGTGGGGTTTCAAACAATCAAACACAGATTTTAGTTGTGCAGTTGGGCGATGTGTAAAATTTATCGTCCCAATCAATGTCATTCAAATAAGTGTACATAAACAAACCATCTGGTTTGTAAATGAATATTTATTTATTCACTTCACTATTTTCATATTCACGTTAAAAATTATATTTTTAACGATAAAACATTTTATTTCAACCTATGAATTTCTATTCAATTCATTTATTCAATAAAATGATATTTTTATTTTTCTAACATATTTTAGAAAATTTCGGCGGCATAACGGCACGATACTAGAAACGGGACGAGGCCTAGCCTTATCCCCGGTCTAGTGAAGGCCCACGCCATTCACACATCAATCAAATCAATTCGTTATGCAAACCACAAAATTTGGAGTAAGGGTCTAACCTAGCCTTACTCCTTCGCCTTATAACGGCGCACGTCTAATCCTAACCAATTTATCGATTCGATTTTTCACACCACAAACCACATTCAAACCAATATCGCAATCAATAACCAAACAGCCAAACAAACAAGTCCATGGTCTGTGGACGATTGTGTCGGGTGCTACTAAGCACCGTCTGCATCCTAGTATATATATATAACTAGAAAATAAAATTTAAAGGTGAGAAATTCTCACATATAGCTATCCAATCATCTTGACTCTTCTTTGATAGAAATCTCCATCGCTATCGCATCTTCGTCGTCTTCGTTGCCCATAGCCACTACATATGTAAAAATCACGTTTTTACTTCGCTATTCAATATATAAAAATCGAATTTTTACTTCGATGTTCAATATATAAAAATTCTATTTTTCTATCGAAGTTCAATATATAAAAATCATATTTTTAATTCGAAGTTCAACATATAAAAATTCTATTTTTCTATCGAAGTTCAATATATAAAAATTCTATTTTTCTATCGAAGTTCAATATATAAAAATTCCATTTTTCTATCGTTATTCAATATATAAAAATCTCGCCTTTTTAACTATAAAGATTTTACCTTTTTCAAAAATAAAGATTTGATTTTTATAGTTCCTACTAGGCAAAGATTATATTTTGACATCATCTATATAGTAAAGACTATATTTTTAATATTTTAAAAATATAAAGATCATATTTTTAATTCTTTAAAAATATAAAAATCATATTTTTATTACTTCATATATTTAAAAATCGAATTTTTATCTCTATATCACTTCATATGAAAAGTTCAATCTTCTCTGTCGCTTCATATATAAAATAAAAATCTAATCTTTTTATTCTCTACATATAAAAATCATAGCTTTTTAAATTAAAATAAACAAGTTTTATGTTTAAAATAAATATGTTTTCAGTTTTAAAATCTTTTCTAAAAATTACAGTTTTAAATTCTTTTATAAAAATTACAGTTTTAAAATCTTTTCTAAAAATTACAGTTTTAAATTCTTTTATAAAAATTACAGTTTTAAAATCTTTTCTAAAAATTACAGTTTTAAAATCTTTTATAAAAATTACAGTTTTAAAATCTTTTATAAAAATTACAGTTTTAAAATCTTTTATAAAAATTACAGTTTTAAAATCTTTTATAAAAATTACAGTTTTAAAATCTTTTATAAAAATTACAGTTTTAAAATCTTTTATAAAAATTACAGTTTTAAATTCTTTTAAAAAAACAGAAAAAATAAATAATAATAAAAAAAACAGTTTAAAGTAAAATAAAATAAAAAAACAGTTGAAGTAAAATAAAAAAAATCAGAAAAAGTAAATAAAAAAAAAACAGCAGGGCACTTACAGGGGGGGATTTGCAGCGCCGTCGAGGTCGGAGGGGGGGGGGGGGTATCGCGTCACTTCTGGTGAGAGAGGGGGGGGGTTTCGTCGAGGGTTCGGAGGAGGGGGGTCGGCTTCGTCGAGGGTTCGGAGGAGGGGGGTCGGCTTCGTCGAGGCGTGGTGGCGATTCCGAGGGAGGCGGCGGCGATTTAGAGATCGGGCCCCTTTTTTTCTTTTTCTTTGATTATTGCAGAATGAAATCGGGGGGGGGGGGGCCAGAGGGAAAATAAAGGAGGGAAATATATATATATATATATATATTTTATTAAATTAATTGCATAAAGTTGACTTTTACCCATGACCTCGAAACGAGGCCCACCGCCTGTCGTCCATAGCGTTTAACCCCCATTCCGAACCCAATGGGATATGTATCGTAGACTGGTTCGACTATTTGAATCAGTTTCCTTTTATTTTATATTTAAATCACTATATTGAATTTTAAACGCACATTTCAAATTACCGGGGTCACATACTAACTTTAAAAATTCCTGAAAAATATTTTCTAGCTTTGTATTGACGATACGGTCCTAACAAAACTAGTTTCGTCGAATTCTGAGTCTGTTAGAAAAATGGCCAATTTCCAGTCGATTAAAATCAACTGAAACTGGTCAAACGCGTTTTCCTTTGCCACGCTCACATATTGATTTGAAAAATTATGAAATTTGAAATCTAGCAATAACTTTACATCACGGACCCAACAAAACTGGTTTCGTCGAAATCCGAGGTCGTTTGCAAAATGTCCATTTTTAAGGGTCTGAATTCCATAGCGACTATTCAGAATTTTCAACTGGACATATCTTTTGATTCCCGCTACGAAACTTTGATTTTTCGGATTCGTTGGAAAGATATTATCAAATAGATCCTAAGATTTTTGGTTTCACTAAAATCCGGATTGTTTTGCACCCGGTACATTCATTTGAAGTTTGAAATCGAATTATCGAACTACCGCGCCATTTTCAATTCTATTTATAATTATATATAAATATTTATATTCTAACGACGACGCGTATAAATATATACGTCGAATTCTATTCAAAATAAATTTCTCGTCGATATTATTTAAAATAATTCATTTTAAATATTCATACTTCGCCAAAATTGCCAAAATAAAAAAATAAAAATTTTAAACTGGCCCAGATTTTCGGGTTGTTACAATCTCCCTCACTTAAAACTTTTCGTCCCCGAAAAGGAACAAAGTTGAAAGTGGTTTGATTATTCAGTTCTACGATCGATCAGGCTTCCATTCTCCAACTCTTTAGTTTCTGAGAATTTTCAAAATTTCAAAAAATTTGGCTAACACCCTAAATTTTTGAAAAATTTCGCCATAACCTCCCCTGCACCGGGAGCATCGGGGAATTTCAAATAGCTTCCCCGGTCCTTCAGATCTCAAAAAGAAAAAGAAAAAGCCAAGCGGCTAGCCAATAGGCTCACAAAATCATCATCACCCAAACAAAACAGGAAATTATGTAGTAAACATGTACCTATTTGTCGGGCAAACAAATTTTATTCTCTGGCTCTAGCCTCCTTGCTATGACCTGTTCAATATAAGTATATGTATATGCAAGCAAATGCGGCCAATTTTCAATATAATTCAATATGTGATTCAGTTAGGCTAAATGGCTAAAAATTAGCAAACAAATAAACAAACAACACAAACATCAATCAATTAGTGAATTAGAGTTTCAAATTCATAATTTCGATACATATACAAAAATCATGTTTTTGATGCCAAATCACAACTATAATCCCTATCTAATTTTGGTTCTCACACCAGTCAATAGGAAATATATAGATATTACACGTTTGTCACTCGGATATAAACTCTGATGATGATATATCAATCATCAGAATCACCCCCGGGCGACTAGAGTATAATTCTATATCTATCCAATATATTAAAACTTCAAATATACGTTTGCAAGGCGTATATGCAAAATCTTTATATACTGGACTGTCCTAATCAATATAAATAAATAATCAAATACGGATAATTGATTTATATTTTCAAAACAAATTTTATTTTCATTTGAAAATATACTCTTCGCACTCGATCTAGGATACTACTGATCCTATCTCTAACGAGTCATTCTCATTGGATATTACTAATCCAATATCTGATGAATTCTTTCATATGTTTCTAATGTGTCTTGTTCTCTGAGCTTTGTAAACCAAAGCTCTGATACCAAATGTGACGGCAAGGAATTTCGCTCGGTCCGAACCAGTCGCTAAACCGATCCAGGCCGTTCGAAACGCCCTATCGTTTGAGAACACGACAAAACAGAACGCATACAAAAGAACATTTCATTGTATATTACAACAATGCATCATATTACAAGAATATACAGAGTATAAATGAATAAATATTACACAGAAATATCAGAGATTTAAATTACATTTAAATACATAGCAGCGGAAAATAATACAATACACAACTAGAAGTAGATATACGGATACAAAGCTTTCCGGATATCGTTCCAGCTGTAAACCAGGATCCTGTGAATATAAATCTGCAAAACCAAAACTACTAGCTGCCCGTGTCAAAAATAAGGGCACCCAGAGTTTAGGTTAAAACAATAAACTCCAGGTCAGTCATGTGACTGGTGTGAGAACTAAAACAGTTATAATTCTTTATTTTAAATCATTAGGTAAATCAAGGGACCACGCCGTATAACACGGAACGGGTTTCCTCCCAAGAATACCAGTGCATAAAACAAACAGCGCAATGCTAAATAAAGAAAAATGAAGCTGTTATAAGACCCAGGTCCCATCACACAATGCAACGCAGTCGAGGATAGGGTTTTCCCTTATAACAGCCAAAGAATGCTTGATACGTTTTAAAACAAATCATTTGATACTATTATAAGTGTATAAAACAACTTCAAATCATAAGTATCAATCATAGGCGGCATAAGCGCCCCATCCCACTATGTCGCCATATATAGGATTACAATTAAAACCGCAAATGTCACGTATTTGGAAATTGGATTTCCGTCTATGAACCGAGGCAAAAGATAGTCCTCAACCGATTCGAGACTGCCTAGCCCGAGTCTCAGGCAAGCGCGCAGGCAAGCCTTGGATCGTCAGGGCCGGTCCACACGGAGTGGATTAAAATGCCTGAGCACTACGTTTCGCCGCCCTTTGGGGCGTAAGCGAGCCAACGAATGACTCCATCGGACCCGGATCGTCCGATCTAACCGAGGCGCCTCGCAACAGCAACAACCACATAAGTCAATCTCGTCAGGGCGTGTAAAACCACTGACGCCACTTCTAGCTAGGAGGAAACGCAGGCCCTCCCTGAGGTCCGTCTCCCGTTTTTGGTTCATACCTGGTGTGAAACACGCGAGGTAAACGTTACACAAAGCTACGCCACAAAGGCCGTGCTTTGATCATCACCACAAGACTTTGCTTTTCAACAGAAGCCTTGATCATTTGCATCTTAGCATGCCACACAGGCAAACCATCCTATGCAACCGATATCAGTCACACAGAATGAAATCCGATGTCAGACACACAGTCCATTTACAAGTCCATCCTGGGTCTGAACGAAACCGGAGGCACCTAGTACCCCGCATATCCATCGATCTCCAAGTACGTCTGGACGATCACCAACTGTTTCCATCTTCTTGGGTGTTCAGCCCAATCAAGATCATCAGTTATCACCCAAACGACGTGAAGACCTCCGGTCTTCGACCATCGTCTTCATCTTCGACTTATCGTCGTATCAGTTATTCAGAATGGGATAAACCCGGTCTTTCCGAATAACTCGCGTATATTTTAAGTAAGTGTTACACAAACACAACATACGCCTCATTCCAATTCATTAGTCACTAACCGTAAATTAATCAAGAGAATAATTTCCCAAATATTAACCCCGAAGGCCGAAACCAACATCAGATCAATATCCAGAAAACCATTCTGCTTGGCTAACCGACAGTTAGTTTCTAAATTTCACATTCGTAGGGAAAGATTCCCATTAATTTTATCAAAGATAAATTCCTTGAATTTATTCTTTAGTCCATTTTTGAATATCAATTCAAACTAGTCGGGATTAGCGAACCTTACCGAAGTAATCATTTGTTTTAATTTCCCAATCCCAACCTATTCTTCCCATGAAGTAAAACTGGTAATACTTCATATCTAACACCACAGTGTTATCGGTAAATTCAATTACCATTTCACGTTCAAATCTAATTAAAGATTTAACTATCGCCTGGAGCAAAACTGGTGATACTCCATTTTCGATCTTTTCAATCTAATTAAAGATTCATTAAAACTCCACTTAGTTTTAATCGTTAACTGGGTTAAAGAATCAGTGTCATTTAAAACACGGTTCACGATAAACCCAAAATCACATTCCATTAATTATCGGGTTAAAGAACAAGTGTTATTTAAAACACTGTTCACGATAAACCCAAAAATCAATATCCATTCAATTCCAATTAAATATTATTTAATTGGTACACTTCATTAAATCTAAATAAAAAGATTTAATCTTTTCTCAACTGGGTTCAAGAACAGTGTTAGTGAAGACACCATTCACGACAAACCCAAATTACATTCATTAATTATCGGGTTAAAGAACAAGTGTTATTTAAAACACTGTTCACGATAAACCCAAAAATCAATATCAATTCAATTCCAATTAAATATTATTTAATTGGTACACTTCATTAAATCAAATAAAAAGATTTAATCTTTTCTCAACTGGGTTCAAGAACAGTGTTAGTGAAGACACCATTCACGACAAACCCAAATCACATTTTGATATTCAATATAAGGCTCTGAATAGAAAATATATCGGCTTATATTCAATATCAAATTCTACGATTAACAAATGTCGTATTGGAAATAACGATATAAATATATATCTTTCAAATTTCCGTAACAACATCCGTATAATCACAAATTCCAACATCGAAATATTCCGAAGACAATTTCGATTCAAATCCACTCCAATGCAATCATTGGAAATTTTGGTTATTTTCAAAACCCTTTTCAAATTCAATTTATTTATTTAAAAATAAATAGAATTATAATTCTAGTTCAAAACTAGTTCATTTCGATAAAAATCTATTTTTATCTTTTCAAATAGGGAGTTTTTCATCCCAATTCTTTCTAAATCATTTCTTATGATTTTACACAAATTATTACTATTTTTAATAATTTTATCAAGGCCCGTACAGTCGATTTCCATCAATGGCCATCGAACTGCACTTACAGCGACCTTTTTCGGATTTGATTTGGACGTATCTCCAAATCCAACCGTTAGATTTCAAATTTCTAATATTCGTTAGAAAGCTCTTTTCGATACGAACCCAACGGTTCCGGTTTTAGGAGAATCCGACGGTCGGATCTCCCGTAATGTCCGTTTGAAATAAATGGTCGAAATTCGCGAACTGCCGCGGCGCGGCGCGTTCTATTCAGGCCATTATATTATATATATAATATATATAATATATATTTCGTCGATTTCTATTTAAAACGAATTATATAAATAGTTTTGAATTCGTTTCAAAAGCAATTTCAACTTCCTTTTCAATTCAAATCAAAATTGAATTCTTCTTTATAAATTCGTTTCAAAATTCATTTCTATTCAATTCAAATTTCAATTCAATTTGAATTCATTTCAATTCAATTTGAATTCGTTTTCAATTCATTTCGAAATCGTTTTCAATTCAATTCATTTCGAAATCCTTTTCAATTCAATTCATTTCGAAATCGTTTTCAATTCAATTCATTTCGAAATCGTTTTCAATTCAATTCATTTCGAAATCCTTTTCAATTCAATTCATTTCGAAATCGTTTTCAATTCAATTCATTTTGAAATCCTTTTCAATTCAATTCATTTCGAAATCCTTTTCAATTCAATTCATTTCGAAATCCTTTTCAATTCAATTCATTTCGAAATCGTTTTCAATTCAATTCATTTCGAAATCGTTTTCAATTCAATTCATTTCGAAATCCTTTTCAATTCAATTCATTTCGAAATCGTTTTCAATTCAATTCATTTCGAAATCCTTTTCAATTCAATTCGAGATTACTTTTCAATATTCATTTTAAAATGAATAAAATCGATATAAATATCGTTTACGTCAAAATGGCGTCAATCTAATTAACACGGCTTCATAAATTTCTATTTTCAAATATTCTATTTCAAATATTTCCTATTATCAAAATATTTGTTATTATCAAAATATTCTTTATTTTCACGATTGGAATGAGGCCCAATCAATTACCATATAAAATTAATTATATGGATTTTCATACAACACATGTATATAATAACATTGAAAATAATCAACCATCAACCAAAGTGCACTACACTGTATAAGCATCAAATATAGATATTCAACGCTCATAACAGCCTGTCAATCAATCGATCGACATATTTAATCAATCAGGATGAGTGAAATTCATATTTCATCCCAACACCCGTGTGGGGTTTCAAACAATCAAACACAGATTTTAGTTGTGCAGTTGGGCGATGTGTAAAATTTATCGTCCCAATCAATGTCATTCAAATAAGTGTACATAAACAAACCATCTGGTTTGTAAATGAATATTTATTTATTCACTTCACTATTTTCATATTCACGTTAAAAATTATATTTTTAACGATAAAACATTTTATTTCAACCTATGAATTTCTATTCAATTCATTTATTCAATAAAATGATATTTTTATTTTTCTAACATATTTTAGAAAATTTCGGCGGCATAACGGCACGATACTAGAAACGGGACGAGGCCTAGCCTTATCCCCGGTCTAGTGAAGGCCCACGCCATTCACACATCAATCAAATCAATTCGTTATGCAAACCACAAAATTTGGAGTAAGGGTCTAACCTAGCCTTACTCCTTCGCCTTATAACGGCGCACGTCTAATCCTAACCAATTTATCGATTCGATTTTTCACACCACAAACCACATTCAAACCAATATCGCAATCAATAACCAAACAGCCAAACAAACAAGTCCATGGTCTGTGGACGATTGTGTCGGGTGCTACTAAGCACCGTCTGCATCCTAGTATATATATATAACTAGAAAATAAAATTTAAAGGTGAGAAATTCTCACATATAGCTATCCAATCATCTTGACTCTTCTTTGATAGAAATCTCCATCGCTATCGCATCTTCGTCGTCTTCGTTGCCCATAGCCACTACATATGTAAAAATCACGTTTTTACTTCGCTATTCAATATATAAAAATCGAATTTTTACTTCGATGTTCAATATATAAAAATTCTATTTTTCTATCGAAGTTCAATATATAAAAATCATATTTTTAATTCGAAGTTCAACATATAAAAATTCTATTTTTCTATCGAAGTTCAATATATAAAAATTCTATTTTTCTATCGAAGTTCAATATATAAAAATTCCATTTTTCTATCGTTATTCAATATATAAAAATCTCGCCTTTTTAACTATAAAGATTTTACCTTTTTCAAAAATAAAGATTTGATTTTTATAGTTCCTACTAGGCAAAGATTATATTTTGACATCATCTATATAGTAAAGACTATATTTTTAATATTTTAAAAATATAAAGATCATATTTTTAATTCTTTAAAAATATAAAAATCATATTTTTATTACTTCATATATTTAAAAATCGAATTTTTATCTCTATATCACTTCATATGAAAAGTTCAATCTTCTCTGTCGCTTCATATATAAAATAAAAATCTAATCTTTTTATTCTCTACATATAAAAATCATAGCTTTTTAAATTAAAATAAACAAGTTTTATGTTTAAAATAAATATGTTTTCAGTTTTAAAATCTTTTCTAAAAATTACAGTTTTAAATTCTTTTATAAAAATTACAGTTTTAAAATCTTTTCTAAAAATTACAGTTTTAAATTCTTTTATAAAAATTACAGTTTTAAAATCTTTTCTAAAAATTACAGTTTTAAAATCTTTTATAAAAATTACAGTTTTAAAATCTTTTATAAAAATTACAGTTTTAAAATCTTTTATAAAAATTACAGTTTTAAAATCTTTTATAAAAATTACAGTTTTAAAATCTTTTATAAAAATTACAGTTTTAAAATCTTTTATAAAAATTACAGTTTTAAATTCTTTTAAAAAAAACAGAAAAAATAAATAATAATAAAAAAAACAGTTTAAAGTAAAATAAAATAAAATAAACAGTTGAAGTAAAATAAAAAAAATCAGAAAAAGTAAAAAAAAAAAAAAAAACAGCAGGGCACTTACAGGGGGGGATTTGCAGCGCCGTCGAGGTCGGAGGGGGGGGGGGGTATCGCGTCACTTCTGGTGAGAGAGGGGGGGGGGTTTCGTCGAGGGTTCGGAGGAGGGGGGTCGGCTTCGTCGAGGGTTCGGAGGAGGGGGGTCGGCTTCGTCGAGGCGTGGTGGCGATTCCGAGGGAGGCGGCGGCGATTTAGAGATCGGGCCCCTTTTTTTTCTTTTTCTTTGATTATTGCAGAATGAAATCGGGAGGGGGGCCAGAGGGAAAATAAAGGAGGGAAATATATATATATATATTTTTTTTTTTAATTAAATTAATTGCATAAAGTTGACTTTTACCCATGACCTCGAAACGAGGCCCACCGCCTGTCGTCCATAGCGTTTAACCCCCATTCCGAACCCAATGGGATATGTATCGTAGACTGGTTCGACTATTTGAATCAGTTTCCTTTTATTTTATATTTAAATCACTATATTGAATTTTAAACGCACATTTCAAATTACCGGGGTCACATACTAACTTTAAAAATTCCTGAAAAATATTTTCTAGATTTGTATTGACGATACGGTCCTAACAAAACTAGTTTCGTCGAATTCTGAGTCTGTTAGAAAAATGGCCAATTTCCAGTCGATTAAAATCAACTGAAACTGGTCAAACGCGTTTTCCTTTGCCACGCTCACATATTGATTTGAAAAATTATGAAATTTGAAATCTAGCAATAACTTTACATCACGGACCCAACAAAACTGGTTTCGTCGAAATCCGAGGTCATTTGCAAAATGTCCATTTTTAAGGGCCTGAATTCCATAGCGACTATTCAGAATTTTCAACTGGACATATCTTTTGATTCCCGCTACGAAACTTTGATTTTTCGGATTCGTTGGAAAGATATTATCAAATAGATCCTAAGATTTTTGGTTTCACTAAAATCCGGATTGTTTTGCACCCGGTACATTCATTTGAAGTTTGAAATCGAATTATCGAACTACCGCGCCATTTTCAATTCTATTTATAATTATATATAAATATTTATATTCTAACGACGACGCGTATAAATATATACGTCGAATTCTATTCAAAATAAATTTCTCGTCGATATTATTTAAAATAATTCATTTTAAATATTCATACTTCGCCAAAATTGCCAAAATAAAAAAATAAAAATTTTAAACTGGCCCAGATTTTCGGGTTGTTACAAGCGGGTTGCAAGATGTTCTTGTTGAACCTCAGTGTTTCATCTCTAGAGAACACAGATCGGAAGGTGGTTCCATACCTAGTTATGTTGGAAATCCAAACTCCAATACGAGCCGTACACTTTTAGAAATATACCAACTATGTTGGAAAGTGAGATGCAAGATTTCCGGCTATATTCCTATTTTATTTGTGGATTGATAGGCATTATTATAATATCACTAGATTTTGATATAAAAAGTGATTTGGTTATCATAAGTAAAAAAAGTGTCATGTTTATGTGTGGTCGTGCCTTTTGAGAGTTTAAATTTTTTCAAGGATTTTCTAAAGTTAAGAAAGTTGTTTGTAATGTGGTTTTATCACTTAAAGTATTCCGGACTGATCCGGGTTGATTTTGCTTTGCTTCAAAATGTGCTTGGGTCAGACCGAGTATATTTTCCAGGCTACTTATTTCTTGGAGCTTCAGGAGAGGAGCTGGAGTCGAGATGTATTCCTGTATTTTCTTGTATTAACTTATTTTTGTTGTGTGTGTTGTGTTAATCAGATTTTATAAGCTGATCTAGTTGTGTACTCTAATTGTATAATCATACATATATACAATTTTCTCTTTGTGTAAAGAGTTTTGATATATTATATTTTATTCATTCCGTCGGGCGATTCTATTCTACTATAATTTTGTAGTGTTGTTGTTGTTGTTCTTCTTCTTCTTCTTCTTCTATTCTTACATTTCTTTCTTTCCGTATTCTCATCGTCTAACTTCTTTTTATTTACTATCTGGGTTTTGGATACTTGAGTTTTGGCAAGTAAATACGGGATATTGTATTATTGTTAAATTCGAGCATTGAATTTCTTCTGGGTCAATATAGCCTCATTAGGCCTACAATACAGATTCCAAAGATTGGTATGTCTTTTCCGGTGGCTCTCCAAGGCCCCACCTAGCCTACCCCCACTAATAAAAACTTGTTCAAAGGGCTAAATGACCGCCCTACGATCCAATCCAAAAAAAAGTACATGTGGTTCCTTATCCAATGACAGTAAAAGGTCATTGGCCTCTTGGCTTGGCTCCAGTCTTTCCTGCACTAGCTCTGACTGACGATGACAGGTATCTGATGACCTACTATCCTTTGTTGGATCTCGACCACAAGCCTCCCCCTTGCAGCAGCCACCGAATCATCCTAAGATCGCCCCCAATCAGTCTTAAGGTTGTCCACCAGCAAAGATGCAGCCAAGACATACTCACTTGATGAAATCATACAGACCATGCATTTGTAGGTATAACTTTATTAGGCCTACCACAAAGGGCCATCTTGGAGTATCCTCATATCTCATAGTAGTCCTGCACTTCCTTCCAACCTCATCGAATAATAAGCTGGACGTGCTCCTCTCGTGTCTCTAGACACCCGCGATGATCTGCCCTGTCGAGCTCTTCATCTCAAATACGTACAAACTGGTCCAAGCGCAACTCATTATTACGTTATTAGGCCTTATGTCTAATCTTCAACTACGCACTTGTTTTACTTACCACATTGCTAGTTAACCTAAACATTCACTTGTTTGTTTTGCATTCAAGTTATTTGTTTATTAGTTTTAGTTGGCCACTTTTTTTTCTCAATTTGCCTTTGCTGCCAGAATCGACCAACTATCATTCATTTTATTTGCCTCATATTTTCCTTAATCATCTTCCGTTGCCGGAACAGACCCCCGCTTATTATCATATTCATTAAACTCAATTCTTCAATTATGAGTTTACTAGTAATAAGTCTACTATACTCTTGTCAATTTAATTAAAACCTCGTGTTATAATATTACACAACTATAATTTTGGGTTTGCTTGTTAAAACTTATTCCTCATTGTCTAAATTTATTTATAATAAGCTTCTTACTTCCCATTTCATCTTTTAATTATAACTTGTGTGTTCTGAAATTTCATTTAATTAACTTGTGTGTTCTGAAATTTCATTTAATGATATCTTCTTCGTTTTAAGTTTGTTTTTTGCAAGCCATAGGTCCAAATTGATCAGAAAACCGCCATAGACGCAATGACGCTAGTTTCATGGCCAAATTTAATTTTTTTATGAATTTTATTTTATTAAAAATGTAAGGTGTTACACTTAATTTTAATATACTGCCTAGTAAATGACAAACTCTTCCTTTTCTTGTATTAAGCAGGTTAAGTATTCTTCTTCTTTATTGAAAACATTGCAATGGAAGTCAGATGATAAAGAAACATATAATGAATAACACATAACCAGGCATTACAACAACAAGAGGAGAACACAAAACAAGGACACTGAGATCATAGCAAGCAACCATATATAGCAAGAGGTACATCTAAATTTTACGCAGCAAGAAGTTTAATGTCTTCGTTCCCTATGTCTACTTACTACCAAATTCAATCACTGTTCTTCTCGCTTTGTGTGACGATCCCAAAATCCGAGGGGCGGTATTAAGGATAATCATTAGGAAATAACACATTAATCATCATAGCAGAGTACAGATAATAGCAGAAACAATAAATAAAATAATTTTACATGGATATGACAGCGGAATCACAACATGTAGGAATATCAGAATAGCATAACGTGGGGATACACTTAGTAAAAAGAAAGGGAAGTGATCAGTCATCATCGCCAAAGGCGGAATACATACATGCAGTGACATAATAAGAGTATCAGTCTACATCGCCGAAGGCGGAATACATATACATATAGTGAGAAATACAGAAAGTAAATCAGTCTGCATCGCCAGTGGCGGAATCATAACATAAATACAGGAATGGCGGAAAATATCTAGGTCATCACTATGAAATCAGCCTCGCCATGAGCCAAAAGTGCATGCTGTGCAGCAGTGCAGAACCAAAAACCACCTGTCACCTGTGTACTAGGCTGCCCGTGTGAAAATAAGGGCACCCGCGTTTGCAAAGTGAAACAAACAACGAGTCAGTCATGGGGACTGGTATGAGGAATCCATTTAACAGTTAAACAATAGTAATAGCAAATCATAGGACCACGCCACTTTCGCGGAACGGGTTTACTCCAGTGATTTCTAGTGCATTTAAAACAAAGTAAATTCTTTTTAAGACAACGCAATGCTTTTAGAAAGAATGAAGCTATTATAAGACTCAGGTCCCATCACACAATGCAACGCAAGCCGGAGGATAGAGTTTTATCTTATAACAGCCAAATATGCTTGATACGTATAAAGAGAAATCATTTGATATTATTACTAGTGCATATATGTTTCAAAAACGAATAGCATCATAAATATCAATCATAGATGGCATAGCTACCATATACTATGTCACCATACTAGTACTACAATCAAGCCCGTTATTTCGTATTGGAAATTGGATTTCCGTCATGAGTCGAGGCAAGGGGCAAGCTCCTCTCCGCTTCGAGACACTCTAGCAAATGCCTCAGGATTACGCACACTGGGTAACCCCTGGATCTTCAGGGCCGGTCCTCACTTACGTTAGAGGATTAGTTATTCCTGATCACACGTTTCCCGGTCCTTACAGACCTATAATCGAGGCGCCTCGCATTCCAACAACCACAAAGGTGAAAAGTAGATATATATGTCAGGGCTGGTAAGTCACTGACACCACCATAGCTAGAAAGAAACGTCGTGCTCTCCCTGCAGTCCGTATCCCGTTTTTAACTCATACCGGGGTGTGAGGTTCGCGAATCTACGAAATACACAAAGCTAGGCCACGTAAGCCTTGCTTTGATCATCCTCCACAAGACTTTGCTTTGCAACAGAAGCCTTGATCACAGCATCTTGGCATGCCACATAGGCAGTCCACTTCATACGATTGATTTCCATCGATATATAACCTCTAAGCTCGTACGTCTCAGAGAAGGGCGTTAAGCAAAAGAATAAATTCTCCGCCGCCAAACAGATATATATTTAACAGAGATCAAGCAGTATAGAACAAAATCCAATGTCAGACACACAGTCCATTTTCAAGTCCGTCCTGGGTCTGAACGAAACCGGAGGCGTCGAATTCCTCGTATATCCGTCCAATCAACATACACGTTCAGACGGCTACTACTTCCGCCCCTTTCCGGTAGCTACTCCGGTTAGGAACCTCAGTAGCGCCCATCCAACCGATACGAAGATCGTCGGTCTTGAATCGTCTTTGCTTCTTCCAATTCGAATCGCTCGATGAATTATTTGAAATGAGGGTTAGCTCGGCCTTTTCAAATAACTCACGTCATTAGAATTTAAATCGATTCTTTATATGGTTATATTATTCGACATCCATCTTTCAGTTATTTAGTGTTATTTTCATGTCATACACATACAACCATCAAATATCAAACAATTCAAGCCCAATTGGTTTATTTGCAACCTATGTTGCTTATAATATTTTATAACGATTATTCGCCATTTTTATTTATTTAAAAATGGCCATAATTAATTAAACGACGTTTCAGGTCGTTTCGCGTCACTGGCGCTGTTTTTCCCTTAATTTGTTTTACACATATCGGAAAATCTAACCGTTGGATCTTCATAAATTTTACATCATTAGGAAGGTCTTTTCAAAACGAATCCAACGGTTCCAGTTTTGGGAAAATCCGACGGTCGGATCTTCCACACTAGTCGTTTGAAGTTACGGTTTCAATTTACGAACTGCAGCGTCGTTATTCGATTAAATTTAATTATATTTATATATATATATAAATATAATCGTTTCTGGCGCTGTTTTTCCTTAATTTTGAATTAAACATTCCGGACAATCCAACCGTTGGATTTTTACAAGGTTGGTGCCGTTGGAAAGATTATTCCAAGGCGAACCCGACGGTTGAGGTTTCGGGAAAATCCAATGGTCGGATCTTCCACACAAGTCGTTTGAAATCACGGTTTCAAAATACGAACTGCACGGCCTCGTTTCGTTTTAATTTTATTTATATTTATATATTTATATAAATATAGTTCATTCGATGATTTCTATATCGTTTTGACTTCAAATATTTTTCTAACTCCCTAAATTTTGGAAAAATTTCGCCATAACCTCCCCTGTACCGGGAGCGTCGGGAAATCGCAAATAGCGTCCCGGTCCTTCTAATCTCAAAAAGAAAAAGAAAAAGCCAAGCGGCTAGCCAACAGGCTCAAAAATCATCACCCAAACAAATCAGTAAATGTGTACCTATTTGTCGGGCACAAATTTTTATTCCTCTTCTCTAGCCCCTTTGCTATAACCTGTTCAAAGAATATGCAGGTACATATATACACAGTTCATATCATTTTTCATTTTCTATTCAACTTCATATTTGATTTCTAATTGGTTTAAAAACACCATTCATTCTAATGTTACATAAATAGGTGCAAATCATTTCATTAGCTAATTAATGAATATTTCAACTCATATATGTTTATTTTGAACAAGTGGCTATTTTTAACACTTCACATTTCAACGGTTTATGCATACAATAAAAATGTGATTTCTATTGTAAAACAATTCATTTCAAAACACTATTCTTCTATATAGTTCAAGTTGGTGATAAAAATGGAATTTTTATCATAAAACAATTCCTTTTAAGACGAGATTATTTTACACAGTTCATATAGTCAATAAAAGGTGATTTTTATTATCAAACAATTTGTTTTAAAATAAGAATACCATTCAACACATGAATTTCTAAACAACGAATGAATAGCTATTCAACACATGAATGTTTTCTATAGTTTCTATATATAGATAAAAATGTGATTTTTATTATCTACAGTTTATTTTAAAATAAGAATACCATTCAACACATGAATCGCTAAACAACGAATGAATATCAATTCAACACATGAATGTTTTCTATAGTTTCTATATATAGACAAAAATGTGATTTTTATTATCTAACAGTTTAATTTAAAATAAGAATACCATTCAACACATGAATCGCTAAACAACGAATGAATATCAATTCAACACATGAATGTTTTCTATAGTTTCTATATATAGATAAAAATGTGATTTTTATTATCTACAGTTTAATTTAAAATAAGAATACCATTCAACACATGAATCGCTAAACAACGAATGAATATCAATTCAACACATGAATGTTTTCTATACAATGAATAAATATAGTTAAAGCATATGAAAATAATTCAAACACAAGAATATTATTCAAAATTTCGGCAGCATAACGGCAGGGTAGTTACACCGGCACCGTCCCTAGTACGGCTCCTCGCTCTACCTTAAAACCTCGCGGTTTTTGACAATGGGAATCATGCATCTAATTCGCACGCAGGCGGCATGTTTATATTTTTTTTTCATTTCCACAAACTAATCCTATGTGGTTTCAACCAAATATTTTCCAATCACAATTGGGTATTTTTCAACCGCAATCAACCAATATCAATCACAAACAATCCCAAACAATCAATCAATTTCAACCAATAAATATCGTCCATGGTTTGTGGACGAGGGGCGTATATATATATATATAGATATTTATATATAGCAGTTCACTTTTATTTCCACACATATATATTTATAAAAAGAAATTGAAGAGTGAGAAATCCTCACCAATAGCTATCCACTCACACGATTGTTCCTTAATAGAAACTTCGCCTACTTGTCCTTCTTGTTGCTTTCGTTGACTGTATCCTCTACATAGGTAAAAATCGAATTTTACTATGTTATTCAATATATAAAGATTGCATTTTCGACTTCGTTATTAAATATAAAGATTATATTTTTATTATTCTTTCAAAACTGCTTTTATAATCCTTTTTTTTCCTTTAAATAAATGCAGTTTTTATCTTTAAAATAAATGCAGTTTTTCTTTTATTCTCAAATGCAGTTTTGCCTTTATTCTCAAATGCAGTTTTGCCTTTTAAATAAATGCAGTTTTTCTTTTATTCTCAAATGCAGTTTTGCCTTTTAAATAAATGCAGTTTTTTTTCTTCTATCAAAAATGCAGTTTTTTCCTTTATTCTCAAATGCAGTTTTTCTTTTATTTCAAATCAGTTTTTGATTACTTTTAAAAACAGTTTTTAAATCTCTTTTTAAAAAATCAGTTTTTGATTTCTTTTAAAAACAGTTTTTAAATCTCTTTTTAAATTTCTGTTTTTACATCCTTAAAAAAAACAGTTTTAAAACTTTTTAAAAAAAACAGTTTTATTCTTTTCAAAACAGTTTTTAATTTCTTTTAAAAACAGTTTTTAAATCTTCTTAAAAATGCAGTTTTTATAACTTACTTCTTTTTTTAAAAAAAATCTGTTTTAAAAATTCTTTTATAAAGAAAACAGTTTTTTTTTCTTTCTTATTCTCTTTCACAATGCGGTTTTTTTTCCTTTTAGAAAAATAGTTTTCATCTTCTAGAAAAATGCAGTTTTTATTTTCTAGAAAATGCAGTTTTAAAAATCCCTTTTAAAAATGAATGCAGTTTCCTTTTTAGAAAAAAAAACAGTTTTAACTCTTTAAAAATTCTGTTTTTCTAAAAACAAACAGTTTTCACTTTTAAGTTTCTGTTTTTAAAACTCTTTTTTAAAAAAATCAGTTTTAAAACTTTATATAAAAAAAAACAGTTTTTATAACTTACTATAAAAACTCAGTTTTATTTTCTAAAAAAAATTCTGTTTTTTAAAAACCTAAAACAAAAATCAGTTTTATAATTCCCTTTAAAACAGTTTATACATTTACTGTGAACAAAACAAAAAAAAAAAAAAAACAAAAAAAAAAAAAAATCAAATTAAACTCTCACCGAGCTTCGAATGGGAGGAGGAGGAAGTCGGCGGTTCTCAGGCGGCGTTCGGAGGTTCTGAGGCGTCGCGGCGGTGGTTCCGGAGTTGTCGAGGTCGAGGGTTGCTCGATGGTTCGTTCGGTGGGAGGAAGTTGCGAGGGTGGTGGGGCGATCTGGCGTGGGTTCGTCGGTCAGGCGGTGGGGCTTCGGCGGTCAGGCGGCGGCTTCGAAGTCTGGAAGGCGGCGGCTCGTATTATTTAGGGTTTCTTCTTTTTTTTTTTTTTTTATTTGCTTTGTGAATACTGATCGGGGGGGGCCAACGAGGAAGAAAAGGGGGAAATGTATTTTTTTTTTATTTTTTTTATTTTATTATTTAATTATTAAATTATGCACAAGGGTTGACTTTTACATACGACCTCGAAACGAGGTCCACCGCCTGTCGTCCATAGTGTTTTACCCCCATTTCGAACACAATGGGATATGTATCGCAAGCTGGTTTGATCGTTACAATCAGTTTCCGTTGAATTTACAATTTAAATCCTTATATTGAATTTTAAACGTACATTTCAAATTACCGGGGTCACATACTAACTAGAAAAATTCCAGAAAAATATTTTCTAGTTTCGTATTGACGATACGGTCCTAACAAAACTAGTTTCGTCGAATTCTGAGATCGTTTGAAAAATGGCCAATTTCCTGTCGATTAAATTCAATAGAAACTGGTCAAACGCGTTTTCTTTTGCCACGCTCACATATTGATTCGAAAAATTATGAAATTTGAAACCTAGCAATAGTTTGACATACCGGACCCAACAAAAGTGGTTTCGTCGAATTCCGATGCCATATGCAAAATATCAATTTTCAAACTGACTTACTATTTCTTAACTCACTAATTTATTGAAATATTCTATATTTTATGGGAATAGGCTATTCTAATCATTCAAATTTCTTGTTAATAACCTAATAAAAAAAATTTAAACTGGTTCACATTTTCCGGGTTATTACAATCTCCCCCACTTAAAACTTTTCGTCCTCGAAAAGGAAATAATAGTTAAGCAGGAAATAAAATGTAAATGCAAAGTATTGTAAAGGTACCTTGCACCGGAGTTAGTCAGAGATGTCCACTCTGCATTTGGGATAGGCTTGTTTAATGCTTTCCTCAGTTTCCCAAGTACAGTCTCTAGGATCACTACTCCACTGCACTTTGACTAAGTGAATCTTTTTCCTCCTTAGCTCTCTGGTTTCTTTGCCAACTATCTTTAATGGATCTCTTTTGAGTGCTAATTCAGGAGTTATGTCAATATCCTGTTGTGCTGCTTCTTCCACAACAAGATCTGGATCATGAACATGTTTTCTGAGTTGAGATACGTGGAACACATTATGTACACCAGGCAACCAATCAGGTAATGATACCCTATATGCAAGAGTTCCAATCCGTTCAAGTATAGGGAAGGGACCAATAAACCTCGGTGCCAACTTCCCAGTCTTGCCAAATCTGATTACTCCTCGCATTGGAGAAACTCTTAAATAAACATAATCGCCAACGGCAAACGATATATCCCTTCTTCTCGCATCAGCATAACTTTTCTGTCGGCTCTGTGCGGTTTTTAATCTCTTCTTAATGGAATCGACTTTATCCGATGCTTCTTGAATCATATCGGGCCCTAACACAAGTCTGTTGCCAGGTTCTACCCAACATGCGGGAGATCTGCACGGTCTACCGTATAGTGCTTCAAATGGGGACATTCCCAAACTTGCTTGATAGCTATTGTTGTAAGAGAATTCTGCTAAATGTAAATGATCTTCCCATGAGCCTCCAAAATCAATAACGCAAGCCCGCAACAAATCTTCTAAAATTCTATTCACCCGCTCAGTTTGGCCATCTGTCTGAGGGTGATAAGCGGTGCTTAGATTTAATTTGGTTCCCAATTCTTCTTGGAATGCTTCCCAGAATTTGCTAGTGAACAGGGGATCTCTATCGCTGACTATACTGAGCGGTACTCCATGAAGTTTAACAATTTCTTTGAAGTAAATTTGCGCCAGACTTTGAGCCGTTCTGTTGGATCGGACAGGTATAAAATGGGCAGTCTTCGTGAAGCGATCTACGATCACCCATATACTATCGTTTCCTTTTCTAGTTCGAGGCAAGCCATCGATAAAATCCATCGAGATTTGTTCCCACTTCCAACCTGGAATTTCCAATGGTTGTAATAATCCAGCCAATTTCTGCTGATCACTCTTGACTAGTTGGCAAGTGGAGCATCTGCTAACATATAATGAGATATCTCTCTTCATTGACCTCCACCAGAATGTGCGTCTGATATCGTTATACATTTTGCTCACACCGGGATGGATACTTAATTTGGATTTGTGGCATTCATCAAGTATTTCTCTTCTGAGCTCGGGAAGGTTTGGGACGCAGATTCTACCTTTTAATCTTAGAACTCCCTTGTCATCCAGTCTAAAACTTGTGGATTCACCTTCTTTGATTCTTTGACTGATTCTTTGAATAAATTCATCGTCTTTCTGAAGAGTAGCAATCTTATCTTGTAAGGAAGAAGTAATGATAAAACTGGCAATGATTTCATTTTTCCTGCTGAGCGCATCTGCCACTACATTGGCTTTCCCTGGAGTGTATATAATTTCAAAATCGTATGCTGCAAGGAATTCTAACCAACGCTGTTGCCTCAGGTTTAAATCTTTCTGGGTGAACAGGTATTTCAGGGATTGATGATCGGTGAATAGTTCGAATTTCTCGCCTAGTAAATAATGCCTCCAGATTCTTAAAGCGAACACGATTGCTAATAACTCAAGATCATGAGTAGCATAGTTTCTTTCATGCGGCTTTAGTTGACGGCTGGCATATGCGATCACTTGGCCTTTTTGCATTAACACTGCTCCTAGCCCTCTAATAGAAGCATCGGTCCATACTGTCAAGTCTTGGTTACCTTCTATTATTGTCAATACCGGAGCGGTTGTCAACTTTAGTTTCAGCTCTTGGAAAGCTTCTTCACATTCGGGAGTCCATTTGAATTTTTCATGCTTCTTTGTAAGCTTGGTCAAAACTCCTGATATCTTGGAAAAATCCCGAACGAATTTCCGATAGTAACTAGCTAATCCAAGGAAACTTCGAACTTCAGTGGGCGTAGTAGGTTGTTTCCAGTTTTGAATCGCTGTAATTTTGCTTGGGTCTACAGCAATTCCTTCTTTCGATACGACGTGGCCAAGGAATTTAACTTCATTCTGCCAGAAGACACACTTAGAAAATTTAGCTTTCAAGACATTTCTTCTTAGAATTTCCAACACTTGTTCTAAATGTTTTGCATGTTCTTCTTCCGACTTAGAGTAGATTAGAATGTCATCGATGAAGACTAGAACAAATTTATTCAACACACCACGGAACACTCTGTTCATAAGATCAACGAAGTATGCCGGAGCGTTGCACAAGCCGAACGGCATTACTAACCATTCGTAAAATAGATCAGGACCCCTGAAGGCTGTCAAAGGAACACAGTCTTCGGCTATACGCAATTGGTGGAAACCTGTAGCTAGGTCCATTCTGGAGAATACGGTTGCTCCATTTAATTGATCTAACAGATCGTCTATTCGGGGCAAAGGATATTTGTTCTTCAGTGTTTGTTTGTTGAGATCCCTGTAATCGACGCAAAGTCTTAGAGTACCGTCTGATTTAGGGACAAATACTACTGCGGCTCCCCATGCGGAAAAGCTTGGTCTGATCAGACCTTTCCAAAGTAATTCTCGGGTTTGGCTACTTAGCTCTTCTTTTTCTTTTGGGGCCATTCTTCTTATTGGATGAACTACTGGTCGAGCATTCGGAATTAGATCAATTCTAAATTCAATTTCTCTTTGCGGCGGTAAGTTCTCTACTTCTTCAAACACATCCGCATAATTTTTCACGACCGGTATCCTTTCTATTGAAGGGGGAGTAATTTCTAAAGAAGCCCAGAATTCTGTTCTATTTATTTCTGCACCGAGACAAGGTATAGTGATATGCCCCGATTTTGTTTCAACTTTCACAATTCTTTCGGCACATCTAACTTCGGCCTTATATGTTGTCAACCAGTCAAGTCCCAATATCATATCAAATTCGGAAAGGTCCATGACAATCACCTTAAAAGAGAACTTGTAACATGAATAAGAGATAGGCACTCTGCAGTATAAACTGAGACTAACAGAACCTCCTATCGGGTTTTGAACTTTAATCGGTTCCTTTAGAATTCTTTGTTTTAATTTTAACTTGTGTACAATTTTACCAGAAATGAAGCTACGTGATGCACCAGTATCAAAAAGTACAGAAACAGGAATATTTTTGATAGTAAGGGTACCTCCCAAGACATCGGGTTTACCTGAGCCGTCGGTGATAGCTGGCGGGGTATTCCCGTCATAAACATGGGCCACTTGTGCGCTCTTCTTCAAAGGACAATTATTGCTGTAGTGTCCCTTCTTGTGGCAATTGTAGCATTCTACTGAGTCACTGGCCCTTGGCTTCTTTGGAGCTTTGCATACATTTGAGAAATGACCGGGCTTCCCGCAATTGTAGCAGTTGCCTTTTGGGATCTTTGCGGGTTTTTGAGTCGCGGCCGCGGTGATGCTAGATTCAGGTTGGTCATTTGAGGTCATGCGCTTAATCCCTGCTTGGCTCTTAGCGCGGTCTTGGCTAGCATGTCTCTCATCCATGTCCTCATAGTTGCAAGCCATCTCTACAAGTTCTGAAAAAGGAAGTTTGACGTTGCTCATAGCCCTATCATGATATTTGCGCTTCAGCCCAAAAATGAATCTCTTATTCTTCGCTTTGTCGGTCAAAACCAACTCTGGAGCATAGCGCGATAGCTGAGTGAACTTATTCAGATAGTCTTGAATAGAGAGGTCTCCCTGTTGGAGATTAGCAAATTGCTCCCGCATTCTCTCAAGAGCTTGTTCTGGCACAAACTTCTCATTGAATAAAGCCCTGAACTGTTCCCATGTTCGGATAGTACCAGCTGCATCTCCAGAAGTAATGGCATCCCACCACAACTCTGCCTCTTCCTGAAGAAGCCAAATGCCAAGTCGGGCTTTGTTGTTAGTTCCCATGCCCATACCTTCGAATATTTTCTCACAGGTTTTTAGCCAAGCGATAGCTTCGGTCACTGTGCCTGTGCCTGTAAAAGGTTTCCCTCCAAGATTTCTGTATCTCTTTGCCACTTTGTCCAGCTCAAAGTCTTCTGGTGCTAGTGCCTGAATAATAGGGGCCTCTGCAGCTACGGGGATATTCCCCCGTCCTCCTGCTGCATCTCCTCGGCCTCCACGGCCTCCTCTGGCTGCTGCTGCTCGTGTAGCCATCTAAGAGTACTGTATAAGCAAGAAAAGAGTCAAGCTCACAGATTTGATATTTTCATAAATGATAAAGCAAGGAAATACAAGGAAAGATAATGATGATGTACTGATCAAATTGTTTTGCTAATCTGCTTAGCTCATTCTAGGATATTGCTAATCCTATCTCTAATGAGCTACTCGCATTAGAACACTACTGATTCTATTCTGACGAGGTGTTTAATGTGTTAGATCCCGGAACTAAGGTTAACCAAAGCTCTGATACCAACTGTGACGATCCCAAAATCCGAGGGGCGGTATTAAGGATAATCATTAGGAAATAACACATTAATCATCATAGCAGAGTACAGATAATAGCAGAAACAATAAATAAAATAATTTTACATGGATATGACAGCGGAATCACAACATGTAGGAATATCAGAATAGCATAACGTGGGGATACACTTAGTAAAAAGAAAGGGAAGTGATCAGTCATCATCGCCAAAGGCGGAATACATACATGCAGTGACATAATAAGAGTATCAGTCTACATCGCCGAAGGCGGAATACATATACATATAGTGAGAAATACAGAAAGTAAATCAGTCTGCATCGCCAGTGGCGGAATCATAACATAAATACAGGAATGGCGGAAAATATCTAGGTCATCACTATGAAATCAGCCTCGCCATGAGCCAAAAGTGCATGCTGTGCAGCAGTGCAGAACCAAAAACCACCTGTCACCTGTGTACTAGGCTGCCCGTGTGAAAATAAGGGCACCCGCGTTTGCAAAGTGAAACAAACAACGAGTCAGTCATGGGGACTGGTATGAGGAATCCATTTAACAGTTAAACAATAGTAATAGCAAATCATAGGACCACGCCACTTTCGCGGAACGGGTTTACTCCAGTGATTTCTAGTGCATTTAAAACAAAGTAAATTCTTTTTAAGACAACGCAATGCTTTTAGAAAGAATGAAGCTATTATAAGACTCAGGTCCCATCACACAATGCAACGCAAGCCGGAGGATAGAGTTTTATCTTATAACAGCCAAATATGCTTGATACGTATAAAGAGAAATCATTTGATATTATTACTAGTGCATATATGTTTCAAAAACGAATAGCATCATAAATATCAATCATAGATGGCATAGCTACCATATACTATGTCACCATACTAGTACTACAATCAAGCCCGTTATTTCGTATTGGAAATTGGATTTCCGTCATGAGTCGAGGCAAGGGGCAAGCTCCTCTCCGCTTCGAGACACTCTAGCAAATGCCTCAGGATTACGCACACTGGGTAACCCCTGGATCTTCAGGGCCGGTCCTCACTTACGTTAGAGGATTAGTTATTCCTGATCACACGTTTCCCGGTCCTTACAGACCTATAATCGAGGCGCCTCGCATTCCAACAACCACAAAGGTGAAAAGTAGATATATATGTCAGGGCTGGTAAGTCACTGACACCACCATAGCTAGAAAGAAACGTCGTGCTCTCCCTGCAGTCCGTATCCCGTTTTTAACTCATACCGGGGTGTGAGGTTCGCGAATCTACGAAATACACAAAGCTAGGCCACGTAAGCCTTGCTTTGATCATCCTCCACAAGACTTTGCTTTGCAACAGAAGCCTTGATCACAGCATCTTGGCATGCCACATAGGCAGTCCACTTCATACGATTGATTTCCATCGATATATAACCTCTAAGCTCGTACGTCTCAGAGAAGGGCGTTAAGCAAAAGAATAAATTCTCCGCCGCCAAACAGATATATATTTAACAGAGATCAAGCAGTATAGAACAAAATCCAATGTCAGACACACAGTCCATTTTCAAGTCCGTCCTGGGTCTGAACGAAACCGGAGGCGTCGAATTCCTCGTATATCCGTCCAATCAACATACACGTTCAGACGGCTACTACTTCCGCCCCTTTCCGGTAGCTACTCCGGTTAGGAACCTCAGTAGCGCCCATCCAACCGATACGAAGATCGTCGGTCTTGAATCGTCTTTGCTTCTTCCAATTCGAATCGCTCGATGAATTATTTGAAATGAGGGTTAGCTCGGCCTTTTCAAATAACTCACGTCATTAGAATTTAAATCGATTCTTTATATGGTTATATTATTCGACATCCATCTTTCAGTTATTTAGTGTTATTTTCATGTCATACACATACAACCATCAAATATCAAACAATTCAAGCCCAATTGGTTTATTTGCAACCTATGTTGCTTATAATATTTTATAACGATTATTCGCCATTTTTATTTATTTAAAAATGGCCATAATTAATTAAACGACGTTTCAGGTCGTTTCGCGTCACTGGCGCTGTTTTTCCCTTAATTTGTTTTACACATATCGGAAAATCTAACCGTTGGATCTTCATAAATTTTACATCATTAGGAAGGTCTTTTCAAAACGAATCCAACGGTTCCAGTTTTGGGAAAATCCGACGGTCGGATCTTCCACACTAGTCGTTTGAAGTTACGGTTTCAATTTACGAACTGCAGCGTCGTTATTCGATTAAATTTAATTATATTTATATATATATATAAATATAATCGTTTCTGGCGCTGTTTTTCCTTAATTTTGAATTAAACATTCCGGACAATCCAACCGTTGGATTTTTACAAGGTTGGTGCCGTTGGAAAGATTATTCCAAGGCGAACCCGACGGTTGAGGTTTCGGGAAAATCCAATGGTCGGATCTTCCGCACAAGTCGTTTGAAATCACGGTTTCAAAATACGAACTGCACGGCCTCGTTTCGTTTTAATTTTATTTATATTTATATATTTATATAAATATAGTTCATTCGATGATTTCTATATCGTTTTGACTTCAAATATTTTTCTAACTCCCTAAATTTTGGAAAAATTTCGCCATAACCTCCCCTGTACCGGGAGCGTCGGGAAATCGCAAATAGCGTCCCGGTCCTTCTAATCTCAAAAAGAAAAAGAAAAAGCCAAGCGGCTAGCCAACAGGCTCAAAAATCATCACCCAAACAAATCAGTAAATGTGTACCTATTTGTCGGGCACAAATTTTTATTCCTCTTCTCTAGCCCCTTTGCTATAACCTGTTCAAAGAATATGCAGGTACATATATACACAGTTCATATCATTTTTCATTTTCTATTCAACTTCATATTTGATTTCTAATTGGTTTAAAAACACCATTCATTCTAATGTTACATAAATAGGTGCAAATCATTTCATTAGCTAATTAATGAATATTTCAACTCATATATGTTTATTTTGAACAAGTGGCTATTTTTAACACTTCACATTTCAACGGTTTATGCATACAATAAAAATGTGATTTCTATTGTAAAACAATTCATTTCAAAACACTATTCTTCTATATAGTTCAAGTTGGTGATAAAAATGGAATTTTTATCATAAAACAATTCCTTTTAAGACGAGATTATTTTACACAGTTCATATAGTCAATAAAAGGTGATTTTTATTATCAAACAATTTGTTTTAAAATAAGAATACCATTCAACACATGAATTTCTAAACAACGAATGAATAGCTATTCAACACATGAATGTTTTCTATAGTTTCTATATATAGATAAAAATGTGATTTTTATTATCTACAGTTTATTTTAAAATAAGAATACCATTCAACACATGAATCGCTAAACAACGAATGAATATCAATTCAACACATGAATGTTTTCTATAGTTTCTATATATAGACAAAAATGTGATTTTTATTATCTAACAGTTTAATTTAAAATAAGAATACCATTCAACACATGAATCGCTAAACAACGAATGAATATCAATTCAACACATGAATGTTTTCTATAGTTTCTATATATAGATAAAAATGTGATTTTTATTATCTACAGTTTAATTTAAAATAAGAATACCATTCAACACATGAATCGCTAAACAACGAATGAATATCAATTCAACACATGAATGTTTTCTATACAATGAATAAATATAGTTAAAGCATATGAAAATAATTCAAACACAAGAATATTATTCAAAATTTCGGCAGCATAACGGCAGGGTAGTTACACCGGCACCGTCCCTAGTACGGCTCCTCGCTCTACCTTAAAACCTCGCGGTTTTTGACAATGGGAATCATGCATCTAATTCGCACGCAGGCGGCATGTTTATTTTTTTTTTCATTTCCACAAACTAATCCTATGTGGTTTCAACCAAATATTTTCCAATCACAATTGGGTATTTTTCAACCGCAATCAACCAATATCAATCACAAACAATCCCAAACAATCAATCAATTTCAACCAATAAATATCGTCCATGGTTTGTGGACGAGGGGCGTATATATATATATAGATATTTATATATAGCAGTTCACTTTTATTTCCACACATATATATTTATAAAAAGAAATTGAAGAGTGAGAAATCCTCACCAATAGCTATCCACTCACACGATTGTTCCTTAATAGAAACTTCGCCTACTTGTCCTTCTTGTTGCTTTCGTTGACTGTATCCTCTACATAGGTAAAAATCGAATTTTACTATGTTATTCAATATATAAAGATTGCATTTTCGACTTCGTTATTAAATATAAAGATTATATTTTTATTATTCTTTCAAAACTGCTTTTATAATCCTTTTTTTTCCTTTAAATAAATGCAGTTTTTATCTTTAAAATAAATGCAGTTTTTCTTTTATTCTCAAATGCAGTTTTGCCTTTATTCTCAAATGCAGTTTTGCCTTTTAAATAAATGCAGTTTTTCTTTTATTCTCAAATGCAGTTTTGCCTTTTAAATAAATGCAGTTTTTTTTCTTCTATCAAAAATGCAGTTTTTTCCTTTATTCTCAAATGCAGTTTTTCTTTTATTTCAAATCAGTTTTTGATTACTTTTAAAAACAGTTTTTAAATCTCTTTTTAAAAAATCAGTTTTTGATTTCTTTTAAAAACAGTTTTTAAATCTCTTTTTAAATTTCTGTTTTTACATCCTTAAAAAAAACAGTTTTAAAACTTTTTTAAAAAAACAGTTTTATTCTTTTCAAAACAGTTTTTAATTTCTTTTAAAAACAGTTTTTAAATCTTCTTAAAAATGCAGTTTTTATAACTTACTTCTTTTTTTAAAAAAAATCTGTTTTAAAAATTCTTTTATAAAGAAAACAGTTTTTTTTTTTCTTTCTTATTCTCTTTCACAATGCGGTTTTTTTTCCTTTTAGAAAAATAGTTTTCATCTTCTAGAAAAATGCAGTTTTTATTTTCTAGAAAATGCAGTTTTAAAAATCCCTTTTAAAAATGAATGCAGTTTCCTTTTTAGAAAAAAAAACAGTTTTAACTCTTTAAAAATTCTGTTTTTCTAAAAACAAACAGTTTTCACTTTTAAGTTTCTGTTTTTAAAACTCTTTTTAAAAAAAATCAGTTTTAAAACTTTATATAAAAAAAAACAGTTTTTATAACTTACTATAAAAACTCAGTTTTATTTTCTAAAAAAAATTCTGTTTTTTAAAAACCTAAAACAAAAATCAGTTTTATAATTCCCTTTAAAACAGTTTATACATTTACTGTGAACAAAACAAAAAAAAAAAAACAAAAAAAAAATAAAATCAAATTAAACTCTCACCGAGCTTCGAATGGGAGGAGGAGGAAGTCGGCGGTTCTCAGGCGGCGTTCGGAGGTTCTGAGGCGTCGCGGCGGTGGTTCCGGAGTTGTCGAGGTCGAGGGTTGCTCGATGGTTCGTTCGGTGGGAGGAAGTTGCGAGGGTGGTGGGGCGATCTGGCGTGGGTTCGTCGGTCAGGCGGTGGGGCTTCGGCGGTCAGGCGGCGGCTTCGAAGTCTGGAAGGCGGCGGCTCGTATTATTTAGGGTTTCTTCTTCTTTTTTTTTTTTTTTATTTGCTTTGTGAATACTGATCGGGGGGGGGGCCAACGAGGAAGAAAAGGGGGAAATGTATTTTTTTTTTTTTTATTATTATTTAATTATTAAATTATGCACAAGGGTTGACTTTTACATACGACCTCGAAACGAGGTCCACCGCCTGTCGTCCATAGTGGTTTACCCCCATTTCGAACACAATGGGATATGTATCGCAAGCTGGTTTGATCGTTACAATCAGTTTCCGTTGAATTTACAATTTAAATCCTTATATTGAATTTTAAACGTACATTTCAAATTACCGGGGTCACATACTAACTAGAAAAATTCCAGAAAAATATTTTCTAGTTTCGTATTGACGATACGGTCCTAACAAAACTAGTTTCGTCGAATTCTGAGATCGTTTGAAAAATGGCCAATTTCCTGTCGATTAAATTCAATAGAAACTGGTCAAACGCGTTTTCTTTTGCCACGCTCACATATTGATTCGAAAAATTATGAAATTTGAAACCTAGCAATAGTTTGACATACCGGACCCAACAAAAGTGGTTTCGTCGAATTCCGATGCCATATGCAAAATATCAATTTTCAAACTGACTTACTATTTCTTAACTCACTAATTTATTGAAATATTCTATATTTTATGGGAATAGGCTATTCTAATCATTCAAATTTCTTGTTAATAACCTAATAAAAAAAATTTAAACTGGTTCACATTTTCCGGGTTATTACACTTTGTGTAACAACCCTTGGAACAATCTTTCATGTCGAACTTGAACCTAGGTGTTCATGATGTTATGTAGACTAATGTAAATGAGGGTTCTTATCGGAATTTGACGGAGACTAGTGTAAATAAGTTGTAACGTCCTGTATTTTTAACGGTTTAATAATTAATTAATTTAATTATTTAAATACCAGTTTGGTAATATAAATGGTTTAAATTAAATAATATTTATATTTTATTGATAGAATAATATATTTAATTCTGAAATAGTAGAATTCACAATATTGTGTGAATTGGATTATTTATAAGATTTAATTCAGTTTAGAATTGAATTATAATAACGGATATATTTAATAAATGACCGTTGAACGTATTAATTATAATATAATTTAAAACGAGCTTGTAATGTCGCGGTAGTTCGTAATATTTAGTTTTGAACTTCAATTAAATATACTGAATCCGTTTTAAGTCGGATTTCTATGAAACAAGAAAAGTTGGATCTGGTGAACTATATTTTTCTAAAGGAAAAGAAAAATCGAGATTTCGTCGTGTGGATTGCGAGTTATGTCCAAACCAAATTTCCAGAAAGTCACTATGGAATTCGTTTATAATTTATAGCGATTTGTTTATATTTTAAAAGGGTTTTTATTATAAATCGAATATCGATATAACTTGGATTTCTAAATATCAAGTTATAAATCTAGATATGTATATTTTGAAGCTGTATGATATTTTATTGTGAATATATACGATAATATTAATTTATTAATATTAAATTAAATTGTTTTTAAATATATTAATATTTAATTGGTTTATTTATGCCTTAGAAAATAACCATTTTTACAAACGACCTCCATTTTCGAAAAAATTAATTTTGTGGGATCCAGAATATTAAATTGTTGTTAAGTTTCAAATTTCATGGTTTTTGGAGTCAGTATGTGGTCGTACGGAATTTAAATGTGAAAGAAAGTCAATATTATAACTTTAAAAATACGCTATGTGAGAAAACGATATCGGAATTCGATGAAATTTGTTCCATCGTGTCCGGAATATTCAGATATTTAGGATTTTAATTTTTGTTACGATTAGAAGTCGTATGTAGTGGTTTTAGCATGTTACTTCAGCCCTAAGTTTCATAATGTAACGACCCAAGGGTTCACGGCCCCGAAAATCGACATAAATACATTTACCGTAACTCATGCCGACCTTCCAAACACCGAAAACACCAGAAAGTTTATAGAAAGAAATTAGAGGGTGAGATAAGAAAGAAAGAAATATTAGAATAGAAGAAGAAGAAGAAACAACACAATACAAAGTCTCACATCGCAGCGGAACAAAATATAATACAGAAATAAATCTTTATTGAGAGCGTTTAAAAATACTTACAATATCAGAGTACATCACACATCTGGACAGTTATAATAACCTGTCCACATATACAACACACAGCGGAATAGTAGATATATAATACCATACATCTGAACACCTCCAGCTCGTCTCTGGACTTCGTAGCATCCGATAACCTAGACCTATACACCCCGGTCTAACCCGAGAATTTACAAAACACCGGGTCAGTCTGGTGAACCAAAGTGAGAAAAAACTCACACAGTATTAAGGGTATCACACAACTTGATTTTAAAGTCAAAATCGTTTGGAAAGAAAATGATAATCATAAGACCAAATCCACACATAAATATGGACGGTTTTTTCCTTACGATAACCCAAAATATTTTTGAAATCAATATCTTTTCTGATATTATAATAGTGTCTAAATACAAGTAAATACCAATCTAGTGGAACACTAGCATCTCACGCTCCACATATATAGCATACAATCAAAACCGCGGGCACTTATTGGAGATTGGACTCCGACTATGACAAGGTATGGGACCACCTGCCGATAGTGTATCTCTAGAGAGGAATACACTGGGTTCAACAAGAACGTCATGCAACCCGGCCCGCACACGACTGACCACTCATTTCGCTTAAGTGTATCGAATGTATATCACCAACGGTTGGGCTCAAACCACCGTTTCCCGAAAGGGACAACATCGAAATAGATTAAAGAAGGAAATGAACATTCTTTAAATAGGTGATTATACACTCTAATGGGAGCGACCCACATAGCCATGCTGCCTGCCCGATTTTTGTCATTTCCCGTTTGATGAGGCTTGAGGCTTAAATTTCCTTTTTGAAACATTTGGTCACCATTCACTTTGAATGCCACATCGTCAGATCCGCCAGATATCACTAATTGACTTCCACAAAAATACCCAGTTTTGAAGCGACCCAACTATGGTACGTTTGAAGAAATCAACGTATGCGATCCCTTTGGAAATACTCTGTCAGACATATGTCCATACAAGTCATCCAGGAACAGGATGAACCGAAGGTACCCTCCTACCATATCCTAGGAATCACCCTATAGATTGGTAGCGAGCAGTCCTTGTAATCCGTAGATTCTAACCACGACAGGACCGCAGTACATCTTTGGCTGCAGACCGAAGATTATTAGTGGTTCTTCCATTTATGAAGTTCTACTGTCTTCAATGCTCCATCTCGATCATCTTCTGATATCTTCACGTATTGGTTGGTCGAAATGGTTTTTGAATATAAATTTGATCCCGGTCTTTATGTACCAACAATTGTATTAGACATATTTGATAGTCGGTTATTTAACTATCAAAATAATCAGTGATTCAATCATGAAAATCCAATGAGTTCACTGGTTCAGTATTCATCAACAATTGACCTTTTAATTAAAACAAACGTAAATTTAAAACTCTTAAACATTTCGATATTATGAATATATCATTTCGCTTCTTATTTAACATACGATTATTCCTTTAAAAAATTTATTTTAATACATAGGAAAATTCTATATCATATCCAGTTTTCTATTTACTTTCAAAATATTATCCACAATATTATCTAATATTGAAAATCAGTTCAATTTACTATTCGTAAAACAACATTATGGAATATCTTTTATTCCATTACTAAAAGCCAAAAATCCATGCCTATTCTTATAGAATAGAGCTCGACTTTACGTTTCCTTTCTAATTCGAAAATATCGTTATACTTTCAGCAGCCTCTTTTTAATTCCCTTTCCATTTTGGAATCCTCATTATATATATTTCCAAATTTTCATTAAACGTTGCATTATTATTTTCTTTAATGGAAATAATAAATTAACACTATTTCCTTTTACCATTACAGCTAATAGTATCCTCAGATAATCCTGATGTCATTCAAGTTGGGGTATTTTAATTACCTCTCAGACATTGATCAACAATGTTCATATCATAAGATGGATACCAGTTGTAATCCAAAACTGATACTTCATTCTAATACCAATACAAATTCCATTTTTCTATTTTTATTCAAAATACGGTTCCATAAACCTTCTTACCTTTTTGAAATCTCTTCCTTTGATATACTCATTTTTCCTTAATTCAATAATTAAGTAATTTCTTATAAACACCACTTTTTAACCTCTACCTCTTTAAACAAATTCATTTCATAATTCAGATTTGTATATCAAATCATATAATCCACTTCTTTACCCAAATTCACTTTTACCACCCTCCTTTCAAATCTATTCAACCATTTCCCACTTTGGAAATCTTATTTTAATTCCCCCTTTTTCCAAATCTCATTTTTTAGTAACGTTAATTTAAAATTAACGCTTTTACACTTTAAATCTCATTTATATAACCCTGGTTTGTAATAAACCCTTTTATCTCAATTTCCTTTGACTCAATTCATTTATTTCAAGCTATTGTATTAGCTTGGAATTCCTTTTTAACATCGTTATAAAAATTCGGGTTTTAAACATAAAACCCATTCATAAACTCCTTTCACCATTCAACTAGATTTCCTTTCAATTCTGATTACTTTTTAAATGAATTTCAATTAAAAAGTAATTCTCTAAATTATTATTAATTAAAATAATAATTTACATTAATCATTAACTACTTCAGTAGTTAATTTCTTATATTTGCAAAAATAAATAATAAATTCCTTTTTTAAAACTCTTATTAAAATTAAACAAATATTCTTTAACTAATTTATTAGATTAATCCAAACAAACTAATTTAATAATTAATTCCAGTTAAAAATGGCCAATTTAGTCAACTCTAAACACAACTATCTCGTTAACCGATTCCAATTTGTTCTCTTTTCAAATTAATTAATAATGTAATTAATTTAAAAAAATTCCATTTAATTGTTTCTTAGCGAAACAATTATCCAATTTAACTATTAGATTAATTTCTCTTCACTTGAATATAAATCTGATTAACATCAGAATTATTTTTTAAAATCAACTGATAATTAATTAAAAATTTAAATAGTAAATAAATATTTATTTCCTTTTTAACGAACTTTTATTCAAAATAATATATTTCAAAAATTTATCTCTAGTTATAAAATAAATTTTATAACTTCAGTTCTATCGATCTACCTGACAGTAAATCAGTATAAACAAAACAATTGATTTTATCGGCCATATGTTGTCAATTACTCAACCAATATTGCTCTTTTATTTAAACAAAACAAATGTCGGATTTTTAGGCAACTATCAGTAATCAAATCAATTACCCAATCAGAATAGTTCAAATATATATATATATGATAATATGAAAAGAAATAATATATTTGAGGAATCCCGTTGGATCCCTCCAACTTGTTCTTCCCTGTATTCACATCGGTTAGCTCAAATCAGATCATTCAACTTCATTTAACTGATAACAATAAATAACGAACATTTAACATCAACCATTCAGAGGAAATGCAAACAATTCAAACAATTTAAACACGTTTATTTTATAAACGTGACCAATCAAGGTGAGTCACCTCTATTGGATCAAATCGTTAAAATAATGATTTAGTATTTCATTGAAATTAAACAACAGTTTAATTTCATCGGTTAAATCAACAAATAAATATATAACTAGCAAACAGTCAACCATCAGCAATCAGAGCCCACAAAATAAAACCCAATTTGTATAAATATAAATGGGAGGAACTGAGTGAGTTTAACTCACCTTGATTTCATATGGTTCAGTTACAGTTAAATTAAACAGTCGTTTAATTTAACTGTATATTTCAATTGATTCCAGATTCGTCCATACTGGCTCCAGAATATAGATCTTGTCGAGATGATTTCTAAGTCATTTCGCTTGACGAATTCTGATAACACAGTCAAAAGATATTAACATTTTACTGTATACGTGATTTAATTAATAATTAAATCCTTAATTAACATATTTATTCAAAATTAATTACTTTGTTTAAGGGAATAAATGGCCGATAGTTTTCACCTTACTTCAAATGGTCTGTTCCTACTGCAGTATGAACCCTGCATCCATATATGTTTATAAGCATTATAAGTTACAGTATCCATTATATAAATTTGCTTATTTAATTTAGTTCTAAAAACTAATTTAATAGATTACTTCATAAACCCATCATTCATTGTTCCGTTCCAAGAAGAAGCCCAACTATTTCAAGAAATACTGGCTAAACATTCTTAGTTTATATTAAAATGAAATTGGGCAAGACTTTTGTTTCTTCAATTGATTATACACCTGCTTTTTAATTCTACCACTGTTTCAAAACAATCCGGCCCTTCCCCACGCAATACCAATTTGACCTGTCTGATTAAACCACACATCATTGCATAGTTTATAATTTGATTAATTTAACTTAATCCTAACTTAATATTACGTAAATTTCATTGTTTAACGTATACCCTGGCCGAATACCCTTCTTCAGGTTTAAACTGCTGCAAGGTTCCTTCTTCTTGGTTTTAATTTGTTTTGCCTGCTACGTTCCCCTTTATAATGCTGAAACCCATAACCGATCTCTGCCTCTCCCTGACTTTCACAAAAGAATACCCCACTCTCACCTCTTCATCATGCTTCAGAAATTAGGAACCACGCATATCTTCTATTCGAATGGTTCCAAGGATATCAAAATCTCACTGCCAACCAAACTTTACCACTGCACACTAAGTTAAAGTTGAAAACGATGTCACTACTCCTTTGCCAAAAAGAATCGGCCTGTACTCCACTTAGTTCCCATCAATACCTGCTAACACTGATTTCCGTTTGTTCACAAAAACTGCCCCTTTACAACACACGCTCCACCAGCTTTGACTACAAGCTGCGGCGCCTCTCGGTGATCGGAGGCGGATCTGACATCCTCGAACGTGCCCTGCTCCGCCACCATTCAACGCCCTGAGTATGGGTCAGCTCGGTGTTCTCCACTGCCACCCGTAAGCCTACAATAGTGGCGGGTTTCTGATCAAATCCCTGTCGCCAGCGGGTTTAAGACTCCATCACGACTGATCAATTTAAAGCTCTTAGTGAGCTGATCCGTTTTATAGAAGAATGTTTATAGATTAGATCTACAGTTTTGAAGAAAAATGAAGTGAAAGGATTGGATTATCTGGTTTGTTGAATTTAATGAAGGCGCTAGAAATGATCTGTTGACCAAGAGTATTACGTTGACGCGAATTAGGGTTCAGACTGATTTTTTATATAGGGGTGGTACAGAATTAAATATTGTTTTAATATGTATAAAATTTTCAATGGAGAAATATTTCAAAATAACTACACACAGACTTCCGTTTTCTTGATATATATGCTATTCCTAGCATAAAAAATATATTCCGGACCCAATGGGACAGGTTTCGTCAAATTCCGAGGTCGTTTGCGAATAGTCCCTTATAATTATCGATGAAAAATCAAGCGTTTAAAATTCCTATAATCACAGAAAAAATTTAATAAATTTTAGGCATTAACATTTTACTAGACCTCTTCCTTACGGATCCAATACAATTTATTTCGTTCAAATCGGAGTTCGTTTGGCCAGTTGTTAATTCGTTTAAAGTTACCCCTGTCCGGATTGACCAAAATAATATAATTGATTAAGGCGTTTATTGTTGCCACGATCAAACGGTAAGTCCGATTAGCACAAAAATTGAAATCCTACAATAATTAAGTAATACGAATCCAACGGCACCAGTTTCATCGCATTCCGAGACTGTTTCCCGGTATGCTATTTTTATATGCACCGCAATGCTACTTTGGATACCAAATTACCCGATCTCCAAAAATAACAAACTATATACCTATCCTGACTCTAAACATTGATACGAACTTAATGGAACTGGTTTCGTGGCTTAATTTGATCATATGCTCAAGTCACACTCAAATATCTCTCTATTGAATTAATTTAATTTAATTACGCGCTATAGAAGTTGACTGGGCGTTTACGGCTACCGTGGTCACATATGACATCAGTATGCCACGCAATTCAACACCGTACAATAATTAAACGATACGGTCCCAATGAAACTAATTTCATCGAAAATGAAGATCGTTTGCAAAATGGCTATTTTAAAGACCTATATTTTAACAACGATTTCCATAACGACTATTTCAAATTTTGATTTGACCATAACTAACAATCTACTGGAATTTTCTCTTTCATATTAAATTTTTAATCGATACGATTCCAACATTTCTTGTTTCACATAATTCCGACTTATATCGGATCATGTATATTCAGTTGAAGTTCAAAACTCCATATTACGAATTGTCGTGCCATTTCGATCTTGTTTTATAATTATATAATTATTTAATGTTCAAACTTCGTTTTAATAACGAATTCAATTTTAAAATCCATTAATTTTCCAAATAAAATATTTAAAACAATAAATTAAATTAAATATTTGACTGCCAAAAATACGGGTCGTTACATTCTTCCACCCTTAAAATAACTTCGTCCCCGAAATTGCTAAGGTAAGAAGAACGCTACAAATTCCATAAATTTCCAAATCCAATTCTATTTTAAAACAAAACAATTCAACACCGTATATAAATATTTTCAAAAATATCGAAAACTTTCTAAAACTTTAAATTCCCGGAAAAATTCGGCAGAGTCTCCCCTATACCGAGTGACATCTGCGATATCGTAGGAACAAATAATATATATATATCGACCCACACGATCGGAAAACAAAAATCAAAACCCAAAATTTTATATTTTCGCGTAGGCCTACCTTTTACGAGCGCTATTGAGCATAATTTCTCAACGTATATGTGATTTACTCAACAAATATAAATTTGCCTAGTCATTTGTCACCTGTACTCAACTCAGTTCATATATGAGTAATAAATATATGAAATTCTAAAGTAATGTTCCTCTAATCAACAAGTATACCACACCATTTCCAAAATCAAACCGATAACATCAATTCCTTATCAAATACAGGGTTAAATCATATATTCCAATTCATATGCAGTTTCATTCCAGTTTAATTATATCAGAAATATTCTTTAGTTTATAATTCATTTAGCTCCATTAAATTGTTGATTATCCCATTCAAACAAACTATCATCCAATAACAAACAATTCACAATCCACAACCAATATACAACCAAATCCACCAAATCAATTGAATTTACATTCAATATTAATATTTTATTTTTTGTTTCACGTATTTGAACATCAATAGATTAATATCTGATTGATTTCTGTTTGATTATTATTGATTCAAATTCCAAATTTATTTAATTTAATTTCAGTATCATTATTAATTTCACTTAACCATGTTAATTTTTCAATTCAAAATTTTAATCCAATTTGAATTCCATTCAAATCGATCAAACACATTAATATCTCAATAAGTTATAAAATTATTTCTTTTCTATACAAAAATATAATTTGGGTAAAATTATTTCATTTACCCCCTTTACAAAACAATATTGTATCCATTGCCAGTTCAATGCTTTCCAACACTTGAACCGATCAACCAACACAATACAAAAAATTTGTACATAAAATTTACAAATACGCTCTTATATATATATATACACATTCAATCTCGATCTAGGGTATTACTAACCCCATCTCTATCGAGTTATACCACAAAGCCCAGGTTATAGCTCTGATACCACTGTTACGACCCAAGGGTTTTCGGCCTCGAAAATCGACATAAATACATTTACTGTAACTCATGCCGACCTTCCAAACACCGAAAACACTGGAACGTTTATAGAAAGAAATTAGAAGGTGAGATAAGAAAGAAATATTATAATAAAAGAAGAAGAAACAATACAACAAGTGTCTCACATCGCAGCGGAACAAAATATAATACAGAAATAAATCTTTATTGAGAGCTTTTAAAAATACATACAATATCAGAGTACATCAGACATATGGATAGTTATAATAACCTAACCTCATATACAACACACAGCGGAATAATAGCTATATAATATCATACATCTGAACACCTCTAACTCGTCTCTGGACATCGCAACATCCGATAACCTGGACCTGTACATCCCGGTCTAACCCGAGCATTTACAAAACACCGGGTCAGTCTGGTAAACAAGAGTGAAAAAAACTCGAACATTATTAAGGGTATCACACAGTTTGATTTTAAAGTCAAAATCATTTGGAAAGAAAAGGATAATCGTAAGACCAAATCCACACATAAATACGGACGGGTTTTACCTTACGATAACCCAAAATATTTTTGAAATCAATATCTTTTCTGATATTATAATAGTGTCTAAATACAAGTAAATATCAATCTAGTGGAACGCTTGCATCTCACGCTCCACATATATAGTATACAATCAAAACCGCGGGCTTTTATTGGAGATTGGATTCCGGCTATGACAAGGCCTGGGACCACCTGCCGATAGTGTATCTCTAGAGGGGAATACACAGGGTTCAACAAGAACGTATTGCAACCCGGCCCGCACACGACTGACCACTCATTTCGCTTAAGTGTATCGAATGTATATCACCAACGGTTGGGCTCAAACCACCGTTTCCTGAAAGGGACAACATCTAAATAGATTAAAGAAGGAAATGAACATTCTCTAGATAGGTGATAATACACTCTAATGGGAGCTACCCACATAGCCATGTTGCCTGCCCGATTTTTCTCATTTCTCATTTGATGAGGCTTGAGGTTTAAATTTCCTTTTTGAAACATCTGGTCACCATTCACTTTGAACGCCACATCGTCAGTGTAACGTCTGGGATTTTCGACCCAGAAAATCAACATAAAAACACACTGTTGACTATTCAAGCATCGAAAACACCAGGACATTAATAGAAGAATTTAGAGGGTGAGAAAGAAAAGATAGAACTAATAGAATAGAAGAAGAAGAAGATCACAACTGAACAGAATCAGAGTAACACGAAACTCGCAGCGGAACAAAATAAGATGTATTATATAACATAACTTTGAATACAAAACTGTATTGTATATACATACCATTATCAGAGTACAATACATCATATCACAACGGAAATAACTCTACATAACTAATGGTGAAGCTTCCTGCTTTTGAACTCCTCCAAGTGGATCTGCAAAGCCCTGAAACACTTGACTGCCCGTACAAATTTGGGCACCCAAGAGTTTAGGGAAAACAAACAAAATAAACTCTGGGTCAGTCATGGGACTGGTGTGAGTAAATTCCAACCATACTGTTTTACTTTGAAAATCCTTTTCAAAACAAGAAGATAATAGTAAGACCAGCCCACACATAAACATGGACGGTTTTTACCTTACTATAACCCAACATATTTTTATATCAAACTTCAGTGATATTATAATAATGTCTACTCAATTAAATCATCAAGTAGCAGAACGCTTGCATCTCACGCTCCACATATATATAGTATAAAATCATAAACCGCAGGGCGCTTATCGGAGAATGGTTTTCAACAGACAAGGTATGGGAGCACCTTCTGAATAGTGTACTCTAGAGGAGATACACTCAGGGTTCAACAAGAACGTCTTGCAACCCGGCCACACATGACCGCTCACTCATTTAGCTTGAGTGTCGCGAATATATTGCCACCACGGTTGCAGGCCATCCAACCGTCATCCGAAGATACAGAATCAAAAAGAAGTATAAATATGAATTTTCTCTAGATCGGTGACAATACACCCTGCTTGGGTATGACCCAACTAGCCATGCTGCCTAGCCCAACTTCTGTCATTCCTGGTTGTGAGGCTAGAGGCTACGTATATCTTTAGAACATCTGATCACCATTCACTCTGAATGTCACATCGTCAAATCCGTAATCACATATTGATTACACAAATGCACACTGGGTGTAAAATAAAGAGAAGTTATCTTCTCCCCACCAACTTGGTATATTTGTAAAATCAACGGCATGACCGTTGGAAATACTCTGTCAGACACTCGTCCATACAAGTTATCCTGGGACTGGACAAACAGAAAGCACCATTCTGGAACTGGACGACCCTTGCATTTAACTCCGTCTTCAATTAACTTCAGCATATCTAATACGCAGCGCTTATGCCTATACGGAGTGGTTTTCGGATAACGTATCCAACCGGTCTCTCCATATCGACAACGATGGTCAAACACTTCGATAGTCGGTTATTTAACTATCGAAGTAAAAACAAACATCCATTCACAAACACTGGCCCTTTTATTTAATACTAACTTTCTAGTTTCCCATATTCTATAAACTCTTCCTTACTTCCCTTCATTTCTATTCTATTAGTTCCTCGTTATAAATCGGTAAGTGAATAAATTTCTAAGTATCAACCCCGAAGGCCGAAACCAACATCAGATTGACGCCTCGAAAGTTACTCAACTCAACCAACGTACAACGGGTTCTAATTTCTTTAAAACTATATCACCTTCCTTATCATGCTCATTATATCTTTTTAAAACATTATAACTTATCGACTTACTTTAAAACCGTTATATTTTAACTAATGCTGCTATCCTTTCCTTTATAACTAATGCAATACACTGCTATATTCTCTTTTATAACTACTGCAATACGCTGCTGTATTCTCTTTTATAGCTATTTCAATACGCTGCTATATTCTCTTTTATAACTACTGCAATACGCTGTTGTATTCTCTGTTTCTAAGTCAGGTTCTTATTAAATCAATATCAAGTTTATAACTAATTACTGATTACATATCCTATTATAATTTGTTGGTTTAAAACTAAATATTAACTAGCCTATCAGACTATAATTCCTAATAATGTTATTTAGGTTCAGGTCGTATATCTAAATACTACACAACAAATAGTACATACAAATATTGAGGAATCCGGTCGGATTCTTCCAACCGGTTTCCGCATCCACAAATGTCAGTCAACACACTTTACACTAACTCTATACTAGGGGATATTCAATCGATGGAATCAGTGTCCAACTGATGATGTGTATATAAAACGGTATATAATATTCAACCAAATTAATTGTAATCAACCTAATCAACCATCACACATCATTCAAACAACATTAAAATATAATTGCAATATTTTAAAATAGATCAGAGTTAGTGATTTTACTCACCTTGCGCGTTAACCGTTAAATAACGATTTGCGTCAGTATCCCGGATCAGACGTTATAATTTCCAACAAGCTCCAGACTGCTCTGGATCAACTTCAGTACGTGGTCTGCGTCCATTCTTATTTCAACGCGACCGACGGTTCCTCATTCGTATTCTTTTGGGCCGGCCAACCCAGTTACTCTCTACTGATCCGGTATGGACTCTGCTACTCTTCATGAATCACGGTGTTCGAACCATTTCAGCTCTTCACATATTAACAGCGCGCACCACCCTCTTTACCATTTTCTTCCTGCCTGGACAACTCACGCTCTACGACTACACATACGCCTTGTCCCATTCTTCCACCTCTCATGCCCATAACCGCATGTCCTCATCTCGCATGCACACTGTACTCACTATATTTCCCTTCATCCGCCAAGTACCCCAACGCCATACTGTCCCCAAGCATACACCAGTAATCAAGCCACTACGGTCATCCAGACCCTGCTCATCCCAGTCCCCCTTCATATAACGCGCGCACCAATTCAAGGCCATCAACTCCACCAGTGTTTGCATTCCATTTCTTGTTTTCGAAAGGAAATGAATTCGTGATTCCCAGAACGAAGAAGAAAGAATTGAGTATTGATTTTTGTTTCCCGAACCCGGAGAAGAACGAACCGTATTTATAGTCAAAGTTACTTGGATTTTAAGTTTTAGGGTTGAGGCTAATAGAGATGTAGCCATACTGTGAAGACGTGTGTACCCACTTTGATTTGATGATAGAGTGTGACTATACATATATATAATACTTAAGGGTTAAGGTGAACATATATATGTGTTCTTTTATATCAACTAGGATATAGCGTCTACGTTTTAGGTCAAGGTCTCCCTGTCTTCTAGCACAAAAACAACTGTAGTTGTACGTGATAATAGCTTAGAGGTGAAGGTATATATATAACTATAGGAGAGACTTAACGTTGAAGGAAACCGTATATTTTATATTTATAAATATTAAATTCCATGAAGCTTCTATAGTTTACGGGGTTGGTCTGGTCTTAGGCTTAAGTCTAAAGGTATGGGTTTCATACAGGGTTTACGTTCCTTCATGATTAAGGAAAAGAAAAGAAGTACACTTCATTTATAAAAATCATGGGCATCTATACACGCATGAATAGAGTCCCTACTATTTGCGTTGAAACATCTATCCCAAAATACAAGCTGAGACATGACAATACGTCGCTGTTAAATCGTGTGAAGGTTACTTATGCTTTAAATGTTAAGAAACCCATTATATAAATGTTATATATATCCTTATAATTTCATAGAGATTAACATATCGTGTTTCACAAACTTTCGTGAGCCGCTACGGACAGAAGTAAGAGTACAGTCGTGCTCAACGAGGTGTCCCGGTCCCAAAAATATAATAATACCGGTAGATTAACTTATATTTTGAAACCCCAAAATATCGATACAGGGTGCGAAATACTCCAAATAAAAAGTTGCTTATTTAATTAATTTAAAATTACAGTAAAATTCTAAAAATTAAATTATCACTACTTCTCAAAAGAACCTCGTCCAATTTCGAATCTGATATCTAGTTATATCGAATAAACTGTTACGGTCGATATACGATTTCATAGCGACTTTTCGAATATTAAATTTGGGCATATCTTGCAATATATACGATGAAATCTCCATTTTCCACTTCTGTTAGAAAAATATAGATCAACAGATTCTAATGTTTCTTGTTTCGCAGTAATCCGATTTAAAACGAATCCTGTACACTCAGTTGAAGTTCAGAACGTTAAATTACGAACTGTCGCGATATTACGGGCTCGATTATATTTAATATATATTTTTATACGTTCAACTTCGTTTTAATTAATATATAAATCCATTTATATTACGAATTCAATATTTAAACTGATTTAAATATTCAAATATAAACCGACGAAAATGCGGGACGTTACAGACCTTCCCCCTTAAAATAATTTCGTCCTCGAAATTGCTAAGATAGGGAAAATGCTACAATCTCTGTTATAACATGGTTAAAAATCTTTTTGGTTTACTTCATAATTTCAGTTTCAACTGAACTGATTAATTCCAATTAAAATATTAATTCCTTATTTCGAATATTTTCGAAAATTCTGAAAATTTCCTAACAGCTTAAATTTTCAGAGAATCTTGCCAGTATATCCAAGCATCCTTGGTTGATCTCCCATCAATCCGTTCTCAAACCAGTCTTTCGCTTTTACTAAGCCAAATTTCTATTTCAACTTTGATTTCACTCTCAGTTCTTAACCTTGTTAAGTTTTATTATGACATTCCATTTACTGATTTATTTCTCAAATCAGTTATCTCCATCTCTAATTCAAAATTCGATTCTTATTCTCCAAGAATCAATTCATTTTTAATAACTCGAATCTCCAATATTTTTCTTTTATAATTTTCATTCTGGATCTTTCCAAATTCAGTCCAGTTTTGTTATCTTTGTTTAAATTCCATTTTTACCATTTTAACTTCATAAGTTAAATTTTTATTTCAAAATTTAAATTCCTGGGATTTATTCAAATCAGTTTGAAATCATATATAATTCAAAACATTTGAATTTCTGACAACTTGTTTCTCAAACAATACAAAACAAAATCTTTGGTAGTAATCCGTCACTTACCAGCTCGAAAATGAACACCAATAATGTCGCGATCATCATCGGAATTTATTTTCCAACCATCGAAGTGAGTTCAATACTATATTGCTTTATAAACTCATTTATAATCACTCTATTTTTGAAATTACTTCAAAATATCTTTCATAGCACTTGGAAAACAAATTTTCAAATCTCCCAGGATTTTAAAATTCCCTTATAATTAATTCAATTTCAATTCTTTTCCAAGTTTCTAGAGTTTTATTTCAATTCTGGTTTTCAATTCAGATTCAGCTCATCTGATTTTGCATATCATACTTATATAATATTTCGATTGGTAGTTTATATAACCAACTCAATTATAATCCTGCTCGATCATAATAATGATCACATATCCAATATATTATATTAATATCAAGATATACACTTCTTTTTATATCAAAATATACTTTGGGTAAAATTGTTTCATTTACCCTCTTTTCAAAACATACTGTGTCGAATTACTCTGTTCAAGAGTTTAGAAACACCTATCGCCTCAGTTTGCATTACTGTTTCGACCAGAATTCATAAACCACTCGACTGACCAGTCAACACAATATAAAATAGTTTTTATATTAATCACAAATACGCGCTCATATATATACACTCAAACTCAATCTAGAGTACAACTAACTCCATCTCTATTGAGTTACGCCACAGAGCCAAGGTAATCACTTAACCTTTTGCTCTGATACCAACTGTAACGTCTGGGATTTTCGACCCAGAAAATCAACATAAAAACACACTGTTGACTATTCAAGCATCGAAAACACCAGGACATTAATAGAAGAATTTAGAGGGTGAGAAAGAAAAGATAGAACTAATAGAATAGAAGAAGAAGAAGATCACAACTGAACAGAATCAGAGTAACACGAAACTCGCAGCGGAACAAAATAAGATGTATTATATAACATAACTTTGAATACAAAACTGTATTGTATATACATACCATTATCAGAGTACAATACATCATATCACAGCGGAAATAACTCTACATAACTAATGGTGAAGCTTCCTGCTTTTGAACTCCTCCAAGTGGATCTGCAAAGCCCTGAAACACTTGACTGCCCGTACAAATTTGGGCACCCAAGAGTTTAGGGAAAACAAACAAAATAAACTCTGGGTCAGTCATGGGACTGGTGTGAGTAAATTCCAACCATACTGTTTTACTTTGAAAATCCTTTTCAAAACAAGAAGATAATAGTAAGACCAGCCCACACATAAACATGGACGGTTTTTACCTTACTATAACCCAACATATTTTTATATCAAACTTCAGTGATATTATAATAATGTCTACTCAATTAAATCATCAAGTAGCAGAACGCTTGCATCTCACGCTCCACATATATATAGTATAAAATCATAAACCGCAGGGCGCTTATCGGAGAATGGTTTTCAACAGACAAGGTATGGGAGCACCTTCTGAATAGTGTACTCTAGAGGAGATACACTCAGGGTTCAACAAGAACGTCTTGCAACCCGGCCACACATGACCGCTCACTCATTTAGCTTGAGTGTCGCGAATATATTGCCACCACGGTTGCAGGCCATCCAACCGTCATCCGAAGATACAGAATCAAAAAGAAGTATAAATATGAATTTTCTCTAGATCGGTGACAATACACCCTGCTTGGGTATGACCCAACTAGCCATGCTGCCTAGCCCAACTTCTGTCATTCCTGGTTGTGAGGCTAGAGGCTACGTATATCTTTAGAACATCTGATCACCATTCACTCTGAATGTCACATCGTCAAATCCGTAATCACATATTGATTACACAAATGCACACTGGGTGTAAAATAAAGAGAAGTTATCTTCTCCCCACCAACTTGGTATATTTGTAAAATCAACGGCATGACCGTTGGAAATACTCTGTCAGACACTCGTCCATACAAGTTATCCTGGGACTGGACAAACAGAAAGCACCATTCTGGAACTGGACGACCCTTGCATTTAACTCCGTCTTCAATTAACTTCAGCATATCTAATACGCAGCGCTTATGCCTATACGGAGTGGTTTTCGGATAACGTATCCAACCGGTCTCTCCATATCGACAACGATGGTCAAACACTTCGATAGTCGGTTATTTAACTATCGAAGTAAAAACAAACATCCATTCACAAACACTGGCCCTTTTATTTAATACTAACTTTCTAGTTTCCCATATTCTATAAACTCTTCCTTACTTCCCTTCATTTCTATTCTATTAGTTCCTCGTTATAAATCGGTAAGTGAATAAATTTCTAAGTATCAACCCCGAAGGCCGAAACCAACATCAGATTGACGCCTCGAAAGTTACTCAACTCAACCAACGTACAACGGGTTCTAATTTCTTTAAAACTATATCACCTTCCTTATCATGCTCATTATATCTTTTTAAAACATTATAACTTATCGACTTACTTTAAAACCGTTATATTTTAACTAATGCTGCTATCCTTTCCTTTATAACTAATGCAATACACTGCTATATTCTCTTTTATAACTACTGCAATACGCTGCTGTATTCTCTTTTATAGCTATTTCAATACGCTGCTATATTCTCTTTTATAACTACTGCAATACGCTGTTGTATTCTCTGTTTCTAAGTCAGGTTCTTATTAAATCAATATCAAGTTTATAACTAATTACTGATTACATATCCTATTATAATTTGTTGGTTTAAAACTAAATATTAACTAGCCTATCAGACTATAATTCCTAATAATGTTATTTAGGTTCAGGTCGTATATCTAAATACTACACAACAAATAGTACATACAAATATTGAGGAATCCGGTCGGATTCTTCCAACCGGTTTCCGCATCCACAGATGTCAGTCAACACACTTTACACTAACTCTATACTAGGGGATATTCAATCGATGGAATCAGTGTCCAACTGATGATGTGTATATAAAACGGTATATAATATTCAACCAAATTAATTGTAATCAACCTAATCAACCATCACACATCATTCAAACAACATTAAAATATAATTGCAATATTTTAAAATAGATCAGAGTTAGTGATTTTACTCACCTTGCGCGTTAACCGTTAAATAACGATTTGCGTCAGTATCCCGGATCAGACGTTATAATTTCCAACAAGCTCCAGACTGCTCTGGATCAACTTCAGTACGTGGTCTGCGTCCATTCTTATTTCAACGCGACCGACGGTTCCTCATTCGTATTCTTTTGGGCCGGCCAACCCAGTTACTCTCTACTGATCCGGTATGGACTCTGCTACTCTTCATGAATCACGGTGTTCGAACCATTTCAGCTCTTCACATATTAACAGCGCGCACCACCCTCTTTACCATTTTCTTCCTGCCTGGACAACTCACGCTCTACGACTACACATACGCCTTGTCCCATTCTTCCACCTCTCATGCCCATAACCGCATGTCCTCATCTCGCATGCACACTGTACTCACTATATTTCCCTTCATCCGCCAAGTACCCCAACGCCATACTGTCCCCAAGCATACACCAGTAATCAAGCCACTACGGTCATCCAGACCCTGCTCATCCCAGTCCCCCTTCATATAACGCGCGCACCAATTCAAGGCCATCAACTCCACCAGTGTTTGCATTCCATTTCTTGTTTTCGAAAGGAAATGAATTCGTGATTCCCAGAACGAAGAAGAAAGAATTGAGTATTGATTTTTGTTTCCCGAACCCGGAGAAGAACGAACCGTATTTATAGTCAAAGTTACTTGGATTTTAAGTTTTAGGGTTGAGGCTAATAGAGATGTAGCCATACTGTGAAGACGTGTGTACCCACTTTGATTTGATGATAGAGTGTGACTATACATATATATAATACTTAAGGGTTAAGGTGAACATATATATGTGTTCTTTTATATCAACTAGGATATAGCGTCTACGTTTTAGGTCAAGGTCTCCCTGTCTTCTAGCACAAAAACAACTGTAGTTGTACGTGATAATAGCTTAGAGGTGAAGGTATATATATAACTATAGGAGAGACTTAACGTTGAAGGAAACCGTATATTTTATATTTATAAATATTAAATTCCATGAAGCTTCTATAGTTTACGGGGTTGGTCTGGTCTTAGGCTTAAGTCTAAAGGTATGGGTTTCATACAGGGTTTACGTTCCTTCATGATTAAGGAAAAGAAAAGAAGTACACTTCATTTATAAAAATCATGGGCATCTATACACGCATGAATAGAGTCCCTACTATTTGCGTTGAAACATCTATCCCAAAATACAAGCTGAGACATGACAATACGTCGCTGTTAAATCGTGTGAAGGTTACTTATGCTTTAAATGTTAAGAAACCCATTATATAAATGTTATATATATCCTTATAATTTCATAGAGATTAACATATCGTGTTTCACAAACTTTCGTGAGCCGCTACGGACAGAAGTAAGAGTACAGTCGTGCTCAACGAGGTGTCCCGGTCCCAAAAATATAATAATACCGGTAGATTAACTTATATTTTGAAACCCCAAAATATCGATACAGGGTGCGAAATACTCCAAATAAAAAGTTGCTTATTTAATTAATTTAAAATTACAGTAAAATTCTAAAAATTAAATTATCACTACTTCTCAAAAGAACCTCGTCCAATTTCGAATCTGATATCTAGTTATATCGAATAAACTGTTACGGTCGATATACGATTTCATAGCGACTTTTCGAATATTAAATTTGGGCATATCTTGCAATATATACGATGAAATCTCCATTTTCCACTTCTGTTAGAAAAATATAGATCAACAGATTCTAATGTTTCTTGTTTCGCAGTAATCCGATTTAAAACGAATCCTGTACACTCAGTTGAAGTTCAGAACGTTAAATTACGAACTGTCGCGATATTACGGGCTCGATTATATTTAATATATATTTTTATACGTTCAACTTCGTTTTAATTAATATATAAATCCATTTATATTACGAATTCAATATTTAAACTGATTTAAATATTCAAATATAAACCGACGAAAATGCGGGACGTTACAGTCAGATCCGCCAGATATCACTAATTGACTCCCACAAAAATACCCGGTTTTGGAGCGACCCAACTATGGTACGTTTGAAGAAATCAACGTATGCGATCCCTTTGGAAATACTCCGTCAGACATATGTCCATACAAGTCATCCAGGAACAGGATGAACCGAAGGTACCCTCCTACCATATCCTAGGAATCACCCTATAGATTGGTAGCGAGCAGTCCTTGCAATCCGTAGATTCAAACCACGACAGGACCACAGTACATCTTTGGCTGCAGACCGAAGATTATTAGTGGTTCTTCCATTTATGAAGTTCTACGGTCTTCAATGCTCCATCTCGATCATCTTCTGATATCTTCACGTATTGGTTGGTCGAAATGGTTTTTGAATATAAATTCGATCCCGGTCTTTCCGTACCAACAATTGTATTGGACATATTTGATAGTCGGTTATTTAACTATCAAAATAATCAGTGATTCAATCATGAAAATCCAATGAGTTCACTGGTTCAGTATTCATCAACAATTGGCCTTTTAATTAAAACAAACGTAAATTTAAAACTCTTAGATATTTCGATATTATGAATATATCTTTTCGCTTCTTATTTAACATACGATTATTCTTTTAAAAAATATATTTTAATACATATGAAAATTCTATATCATATCCTGTTTTCTATTTACTTTCAAAATATTATCGACATTATTATCTAATATTGAAAATTAGTTCAATTTACTATTCGTAAAACAACATTACGAAGTATCTTTTATTCCATTACTAAAAGCCAAAAATCCATGCCTATTCTTATAGAATAAAGCTCGACTTTACGTTTCCTTTCTAATTCGAAAATATCATTATACTTTCAGCAACCTCTTTCTATTTCCCTTTCCATTTTGGAATCCTCATTATATATATTTCCAAATTTTCATTAAACGTTGCATTATTATTTTCTTTAATGGAAATAATAAATTATCGCTATTTCCTTTTACCATTACAACTAATATTATCCTCAGATAATCCTGATGTCGTTCAAGTTGGGGTATTTTAATTACCTCTCAGACATTGATCAACAATGTTCATATCATAAGATGGATACCAGTTGTAATCCAAAACTGATACTTTATTCTAATACCAATACAAATTCCATTTTTCTATTTTTATTCAAAATACGGTTCCATAAACCTTCTTACCTTTTTGAAATCTCTTCCTTTGATATACTCTTTTTCCCTTAATTCAATAATTAAGTAATTTCTTATAAACACCACTTTTTAACCTCTACCTCTTTAAACAAATTCATTTCATAATTCAGATTTGTTTATCAAATCCTATAATCCACTTCTTTACCCAAATTCACTTTTACCACCTTCCTTTCAAATCTATTCAACCATTTCCCACTTTGGAAATCTTATTTTAATTCCCCCTTTTTCCAAATCTCATTTTTTAGTAACGTTAATTTAAAATTAACGCTTTTACACTTTAAATCTCATTTATATAACCCTGGTTTATAATAAACCCTTTTATCTCGATTTCCTTTGACTCAATTCATTTATTTCAAGCTATTGTATTAGCTTGGAATTCCTTTTTAACATCGTTATAAAAATTCGGGTTTTAAATATAAAACCCATTCATAAACTCCTTTCACCATTCAACTAGATTTCATTTCAATTCTGATTACTTTTAAATGAATTTCAATTAAAAAGTAATTCTCTAAATTATTATTAATTAAAATAATAATTTACTTTAATCATTAACTACTTAAGTAGTTAATTTCTTTTATTTACAAAAATAAATAATAAATTCCTTTTTTAAAACTCTTATTAAATTAAACAAATATTCTTTAACTAATTTATTAGATTAATCCAAACAAACTAATTTAATAATTAATTCCAGTTAAAAATGGTCAATTTAGTCAACTCTAAACACAGCTATCTCGTTAACCGATTCCAATTAGTTCTCTTTTCAAATTAATTAATAATGTAATTAATTTTAAAAAATTCCATTTAATTGTTTCTTAGCGAAACAGTTATCCACTTTAACTGTTAGATTAATTTCTCTTCACTTGGTTATAAATCTGATTAACATCAGAATTATTTTATAAAATCAATTGATAATTAATTAAAAATTAAAATAATAAATAAATATTTATTTTCTTTTTAACGAACTTTTATTCAAAATAATATATTTCAAAAATTTATCTCTAGTTATAAAATAAATTTTATAACTACAGTTCTATCGATCTACCAAACGGTACATCAATATAAACAAAACAATTGATTTTATCGGCCATATGTTGTCAATTACTCAACCAATATTGCCCATTTATTTAAACAAAACAAAAGTCGGATTTTCAGGCAACTATCAGTAATCAAATCAATTACCCAATTAGAACAGTTCATATATATATATATGATAATATGAAAATAAATAATATATTTGAGGAATCCTGTTGGATCCCTCCAACCTGTTCTTCCCTGTATTCACATCGCTTAGCTCAAATCAGATCATTCAACTTCATTTAACTGATAACAATAAATAACGAACATTTAACATCAACCATTCACAGGCAATGCAAACAATTCAAACAATTTAAACACGTTTATTTTATAAACGTGACCAATCAAGGTGAGTCACCTCTATTGGATCAAATCGTTAAAATAACAATTTGGCATTTCACTGAAATTAAACAACAGTTTAATTTCATTGGTTAAGTCAACAAATAAATACATAACTAGCAAACAGTCAACCATCAGCAATTAGAGCCCACATAATAAAAACCAAATTTGTATAAATATAAATGGGAGGAACTGAGTGAGTTTAACTTTCCTTGATTTCATACGGTTCGGTTACAGTTAAATTAAACAGTCGTTTAATTTAACTGTATATTTCAATTGATTCCAGATCCGTCCATACTGGCTCCAGAATATAGATCTTGTCAATATGATTTCTAAGTCACTTCGCTTGACGACTTCTGATAACACAGTCAAAAGATATTAACGTTTTACTATATACGTGATTTAATTAATAATTAAACCCTTAATTAACATAATTATTCAAAATTAAACACTTTGTTTAAGGGAATAAATGGTCGACAGTTTTCACCTTACTTCAAATGGTCTGTTCCTACTGCAATATGAACCCTGCATCCATATATGTTTATAAGCAGTATAAGTTACAGTATCAGTTATATAAATTTGCTTATTTAATTTAGATCTAAAAACTAATTTAATAGATTACTTCATAATCCCATCATTCTTTGTTCCGTTCCAAGAAGATGCCCAACTATTTCAAGAAATACTGGCTGAACATTCTTAGTTTATATTAAAATGAAATTGGGCAAGACTTTTGTTTCTTCAATTGATTCTACACCTACTTTTTAATTCTACCACTATTTCGAAACAATCCGTCCCTTCCCCACGCAATACCAATTTGACCCGTCTGATTAAACCACACATCATTGCTTAGTTTATAATTTGACTAATATAATTTAATCCTAACTTAATATTACTTAAATTTCATTCTTAAAAGTATACCCTGACCGAATACCCTTCTTCATGTTTAAACTGCTGCAAGGTTCATTCTTCTTGGTTTTAATTTGTTTTGCCTGCTACGTTCCCCTTTATAATGCTGAAACCCATAACCGATCTCTGCCTCTCCCTGACTTTCACAAAAGAATACCGAACTCTCACCTCTTCATCATGCTTCAGAAATTAGGAACCACACACATCTTTTATTCGAATGGTTCAAGGATATCAAAATCTCGCTGCCAACCAAACTTTACCACTGCACACTGGGTTAAAGTTTAAACTAATGTCACTACTCCTTTGCCAAAAAGAATCGTCCTGTACTCCACTTCGTTCCTATCAATACCTGCTACCACTAATTTCCGTTTGTTCACAAAAACTGCCCCTTTACAACACACGCTCCACCATGACTACAAGCTGCGACGCCTCTCGGTGATCAGAGGCGGATCTGACATCCTCAAACGTGCTCTGCTCCGCCACCATTCAACGCCTTGAGTATGGGTCAGCTCGGTGTTCTCCACTGCCACCCGTAAGCCTACAACAGTGGCGCGTTTCTGATCAAATCCTTGTCGCCAGCGGGTTTAAGACTCTATCACGACTGATCAATTTAAAGCTCTTAGTGAGCTGATCCGTTTTGTAGAAGAACATTTATAGATTAGATCTACAGTTTTGAAGAAAATCAAAGTGAAAGGATTGGATTATCTGGTTTGTTGAATTTAATGGAGGCGCTAGAAATGGTCTGTTGACCAAAAGTATTACGTTGACGCGAATTAGGGTTCAGACTGATTGTTTATATAGGGGTGGTATAGAATTAAATATTGTTTTAATATGTATAAAATTTTCAATGGAGAAATATTTCAAAATAACTACACACAAAATTCCGTTTTCTCAATATAAATGCTATTCCTAGCATAAAAAAATATTCCGGACCCAATGGGATAGGTTTCGTCAAATTCTGAGGTCGTTTGCGAAAAGTCCTTTATAATTATCGATGAAAAATCAAACGTTTAAAATTTCTATAATCACAGAAAAAATTTAGTAAATTTGAGGCCCTAACATTTTACTAGACCTCTTCCTTACGGAGCCAATGCAATTTATATCATTCAAATCGGAGTTTGTTTGGCCAGTCGTTAATTCGTTTAAAGTTGCCCCTGTCCGTATTGACCAAGATAATATAATTGATTAAGGAGTTTATCGTTGCCACGATCAAACGGTAAGTCTGATTAGCATGAAAATTGAAATCCTATAATAATTAATTAATACGAATCCAACGGCACCAGTTTCATCGCATTCCGAGACTGTTTCCCGGTATGCTATTTTTATATGCACCGCAATGCTACTTTGGATACCAAATTACCCGATCTCCAAAAATAACAAACAATATACCTATCCTGACTTTAAACGTCGATACGAACTCAATGGAACTTGTTTCGTGGCTTAATTTGATCATATGCTCAAGTTACACTCAAATATCTCTCTATTGAATTAAATTAATTTAATTACGCGCTATAGAAATTGATTGGGCGTTTACGGCTACCGTGGTCACATATGACATCGGTTTGACACGCAATTCAACACCGTACAATAATTAAACGTTACGGTCCTAATGAAACTAATTTCATCGAAAATGAAGATCGTTTGCAAAATGGCTAATTTAAAGACCTATATTTTAACAACGATTTCCATAATGACTATTTCAAATTTTGATTTGACCATAACTAACATTCTATAACACTAAATCTGGATTTTTCTCTTTCATATTAAATTTTTAATCGATGCGATTCCAACGTTTCCTGTTTCACAAAATTCCGACTTATATCGGATCCTGTACATAGTTGAAGTTCAAAATTCCATATTACGAACTGTCGCGCCATTTCGAGCTTGTTTTATAATTATATAATTATTTAACGTTCAAACTTCGTTTTAATAACGAATTCAATTTTAAATTCCATTAATATTCCAAATAAAATAATTAAAATAATAAATTAAATTAAATATTTGACTGCCAAAAATACGGGTCGTTACATTCTTCCCCCCTTAAAATAATTTCGTCCCCGAAATTGCTAAGGTAAGAAGAGCGCTACAAATTCTATAAATTTCCAAATCCAATTCTATTTTAAATCAAAACAATTCAACACCGTATATAAATATTTTCAAAAATATCGAAAATTTTCTAACACTTTAAATTTTCGGAAAAATTCGGCAGAGTCTCCCCTGTACGGAGTGACATCTGCGATATCGTAGGAACAAATAATATATATACATCGACCCACATGGTCGGAAAACAAAAATCCAAACCCAAAATTTTATATTTTCGCGTAGGCCTACCTTTTACGAGCGCTATTGAGCATAATTTCTCAACGTATATGTGATTTACTCAACCAATATCAATTTGCCTAGTCATTTGTCACCTGTACTCAACTCAATTCATATATGAGTAATAGATATATGAAATTCTAAAGTAATATTCCTCTAATCAACAAGTATACTACACCATTTCCAAAATCAAACCGATAACATCAATTCCTTATCAAATACAGGGTTAAATCATAAATTCCAATTCATATGCAGTTTCATTCCAGTTAAACTATACTGGAAATATTCTTTAGTTTATAATTCATTTAGCTCCATTAAATTGTTGATTATCCCATTCAAACAAACTATCATCCAATAACAAACAATTCACAATCCACAACCAATATACAACCAAATCCACCAAATCATTTGAATTTACATTCAATATTAGTATTTTATTTTTTGTTTCACGTATTTGAACATCAATAGATTAATATCTGATTGATTTCTGTTTGATTATTATTGATTCAAATTCCAAATTTATTTAATTTAATTTCAATATCATTGTTAATTTCACTTAACCAAGTTAATTTTTCAATTCAAAATTTTAATCCAATTTGAATTCCATTCAAATCGGTCAAACACACTAATATCTCAATAAGTTATAAAATTATTTCTTTTCTATACAAAAATATAATTTGGGTAAAATTATTTCATTTACTCCCTTTACAAAACAATATTGTATCCATTGGCAGTTCAATGTTTTCCAACACTTGAACCAATCAACCAACACAGTACAAAACATTTGTACATAAAATTTACAAATACGCTCTCATATATATACATTCAATCTCGATCCAGGGTATTACTAACCCCATCTTTATCGAGTAACACCATAGAGCCAAGGTTATTACTAAACCAATAGCTCTGATACCACTATAACGACCCAAGGGTTTTCGGCCCCGAAAATCGACATAAATACATTTACTATAACTCATGCCGACCTTCCAAACATCGAAAACACTGGAACGTTTACAGAAATAAATTAGAGGGTGAGATAAGAAAAAAATATTAGAATAGAAGAAGAAGAAGAAACAACAAAACAAGAGTCTCATATCGCAGTGGAACAAAATATAATATAGAAATAAATCTTTATTGAGAGCTTTTAAAAATAATTACAATATCAGAGTACATCACACATCTGGATAGTTATAATAACCTATCCTCATATATAACACACAGCGGAATAGTAGCTATATAATATCATACATCTGAACACCTCCAGCTCGTCTCTAGACATCGCAGCATCCGATAACCTGGACCTGTACACCCCGGTCTAACCCGAGCATTTACAAAACACCGGGTCAGTCTGGTGAACCAGAGTGAGAAAAAACTCGCACAGTATTAAGGGTATCACACAACTTGATTTTAAAGTCAAAATCATTTGGAAAGAAAAGGACATTCGTAAGACCAAACCAACACATAAATACGAACGGCTTTTACCTTACGATAATCCAAAATATTTTTGAAATCAATATCTTTTCTGATATTATAATAGTGTCTAGATACAAGTAAATATCAACCTAGTGGAACGCTTGCATCTCACGCTCCACATATATAGTATACAATCAAAACCGCGGGCTCTTATTGGAGATTGGATTCCGACTATGACAAGGTATGGGACCACCTGCCGATAATGTATCTCTAGAGGGGAGTACACTGGGTTCAACAAGAATGTCTTGCAACCCGACCCGCACATGACCGACCACTCATTTCGCTTGAGTGTATTGAATGTATATCATTAACGGTTGGGCGCAAACCACCGTTTCCCTAAAGGGTCAGCATCTGTAATAACCCGGAAAATCTGGGTCAGTTTAAATTTTTTATTTTGGCAATTTTAGCGAATTTTGAATATTTAAAATAGATTATTTTAAATAATATCAACGAAAAATTTATTTTGAATATAATTCGAACGTATATATTATATACGTCGTCGTTAGAATATAAATATTTATATATAATTATAAATAGAATTGAAAATGGCGCGGTAGTTCGATAATTCGATTTCAAACTTCAATTGAATGTACCGGGTGCAAAACAATCCGGATTTTAGTGAAACCAAAAATAATAGGATCTATTTGATGATATCTTTTCAACGAATCCGACAAATCAAGATTTCATAACGGGAATCAAAAGATATGTCCAGTTGAAAATTCTGAATAGTCGCTATGGAATTCAGGCCCTTAAAAATGGGAATGTTGCAAACGACCTCGGATTTCGACGAAACAACTTTTGTTGGATCCGCAGTGTCAAATTATTGCTAGGTTTCAAATTTCATAATTTTTCGAATCAATATGTGAGCGTGGAAAAGGAAAACGCGTTTGACCAGTTTCAGTTGATTTTAATCGACTGGAAAATGGCCATTTTTCTAACGGTCTCAGAATTCGACGAAACTAGTTTTGTTAGGACCGTATCGTCAATACGAAGCTAGAAAATATTTTTATGGGATTTATAGAGTTAGTATGTGACCCCGGTAATTTGAAATGTACGTTTAAAATTCAATATAGCGATTTAAATGTAAATTCAACGGAAACTGATCGAGACGATCGAATCAGCTTGCGATACATATCCCATTGTGTTCGGAATGGGGGTGAAACGCTATGGACGACAGGCGGTGGGCCTCGTTTCGAGGTCGTATGTAAAAGTCAACTTTTTGAAAATAAATAAATTAAATAAATTAAAAATTAAATCTCTCCCCTCTCCTTTATCTTTCTCTGCCCCCCCCCGTTCCGAAATCATTTTTCAGAAGAAAAAAAGAAGAAGAAAGGAGGGGCGCAGCAGCCGCCGCCCTCCCCGAGACCACCGCGCCACCACCCAGAAGAGCCGCCGCCTCCCCTTCACCTGCCGCGCCGCCACCTTCTTCTTCTCCTCCTCCTTCTTCCTCCACCTCGCCGCCCCCCTGCGCGCAACCCCCAGCCACCTCTGCCGCCGCCTCCTTCTCTTCTTCTTCCTCCCTCTCTCGCCTCCATCTCCTCATTCTTCTGCGTAAAAACCGCCGCCCCCTTTTTCTAAACCCTAAGCCGCCGAGCCCCCCCCCCCTCTGCCTCAAGCCCCGCCTGAATCGAGCCCCCTCCTATTCCTCTTCACCCCCACTCGCTGTAAGTTTATATATATATTATTTAATTTTTTTTTATAAAATTCGTTTAGTTTAATTTAAAAAGCATTGTTAAAATCAGTTTTTACCTTTGATGTGGGTGAAGAAAAGATTTTAAAGAATTAAAAATATGATTTTTATATTTTTAAAGAATTAAAAATATGATTTTTATATTTTTAAAGTATTAAAAATATAATCTTTACTATATAAAAGATGTAAAAATATGATTTTGTTTAGGTAGAGAATTAAAAATATAATTTTTACATGATAGGAATATTAAAAATAGCATCTTTGTATATGTAGCGAAATAAAGATTAGATTTTTAAAGGAAGAAAGACGATACTTTTAAATATGAAAAGACGATATTTTTAAATACGAAAAGACGATATTTTTAAATATGAAAAGACGAGATTTTTATAAATGAAAAGATTAGATTTTTAAAGGAAGAAAGACGATATTTTTAAATGGAGAAAGGTGAGATTTTTACATATGTAGTGGATTAAAAATATGACTTTTATATAGTAGGAACTATAAAAATGTAATCTTTATGAGATAGAAAATATAAAAATAGCATCTTTGTATATGTAGCGAAATAAAAATCTGATTTTTATTATATATACGTTGAAATAAAGTGGTGACTTTATAATGATGGAATCTATATTTTTGAAAAGATGAAGTCTTTATATTTGAAAAGGAGAAATCTTTATAGTTGAAAAGGCGAGTTCTTTATATAGATGATAACGAAGTGAAAATTCGATTTTTAAATATATGAAGTGATTATAAAAATATGATTTTTAAATTGAAAGTGAATAAATAAAAATGTGATGTTTATTTTAAAGACATCAGTATATAAAAATGTGATTTTTACATATGTAGCGAAAGCGGACAACGAAAGCGACAAAATACGAGAATGGCAAAGATTTCTATCAAAAAGAGTCAAGATGATTGGATAGCTATTGGTGAGAACTTCTCACTCTAAACTTCTTTTTCTAGTTATATATATATATACTAGGATGCAGACGGTGCTTAGCAGCACCCGACACCCGTCATCCACAGACCATGGATGGCTGTTTGTTAAATTGTTTGGTTGTGTAGTTGATTAGTCTAATTGGTTTGAATTGAATTGTTTGGTGGAATGGAATGGATTTGATTGATGTGTGAATGGCGTGGACCTTCACTAGACCGGGGATAAGGCTAGGCCTCGTCCCGTTTCTAGTATCGTGCCGTTATGCCGTCGAAATTTTCTAAAATATGTTAGAAAAATGAAAATATCATTTTTATTGTGTAAATGAACTGAATAGGAATTCATGTGTTGAAATAAAATATTTTATCGTTAAAAATATAATTTTTAACGTGAATGTGAATAAATAAATATTTATAAACAAATCGACCGATTTGTTTATATACACTGATTTGACTGATATTGATTAGGTCGATAAATTTTACACATCGCCCAACTGCACAACTAAAATCTGTGTTTGATTGTTTGAAACCCCACACGGGTGTTGGGATGATATTTGGCGTACACTAATCCCAATTATTTAATTATTGTCGATCGATTGGTCGACAGACTGTGTAAGCGTCGATTATTTATATTTGATGCTTAAGCAGTTGTGTGGTGCACTTTGGATGATGGTTGATGGTTTGTCGTTGCTATTATATACATGTGTTGTATGTCATCCATATAATTAACGTTATATGGTGATTGATTGGGCCTCATTCCAATCGGGAAAATAATGAATATTATTAAAGAAAATTCATGTGTTGAAACTATTTATGTGTTGGGTAGAATATTTTAATAATAAAATATACATCTTTATCATATTTAAAATTAGAACTACTTCCCAGTAGAAGTCTAATTAAAAATCAAACGATAGATATCATAGTTTTATAAAATATTTTACATAACAAAAATAGTGATGTGTTGACAGTACTCATGTGTTGAGATTAGTCAGGTGTTGGAAGAAATATAGATTCATGTGTTGAATAGAATAAATATTCATTTGTTGAATAGAATAATGGATTTATTGAAATATATAAAGCCGTGTTGATTAGAGTTGCGCTATTTTGACGTGAACGATATTTATATCGATTATATTCGTTTTTATAATGAATATAGAAAAGAAGTGATTTCAAAATATAACATTTAGAAAATATTATCATTTATATAGTAATGATATGAAATATTCAATTTTGATTAGAAATTGAATATAGAGTTGAAATGGTTTTGAAAACGAATTTAAAACGATTTATAAAATACGTTTTAAAAGGAAATTGACGAAATATATATAATATATATATTATATATAAAATGGCCTGAATAGAACGCGCCGCTCCGCGGCAGTTCGTGAATTTCGACCATTGACTTCGAATTGACGTTGCGGGAGATCCGACCGTCGGATTCTCCTAAAACCAGAACCGTTGGGTTCGTATCGAAAAGAGCTTTCCAATGAATATTAGAAATTTGAAATCTAACGGTTGGATTTGGAATTATGTCCAAATCAAATTTGAAAAAGGGTCGCTGTAAGTGCAGTTCGATAGCCGTTGATGGAAATCGACTGTACGGGCCTTGATAAAATTATTAAAAATATTGATAATTTGTGTAAAATCATAATATGTGAATCGGAAAGAACTGGGATGAAGAATTCCACATTTGAAATGATAAAAATAGATTTTTATCGAAATGAACCAGTTGTGAACTAGAATTAAAATCAATTTATTTTTGAAATAAATAAATTGAATTTGAAAGTGATTTTAAAAATAATCAATATTCCCAATACGTGGATTGGACTGGAGTTGAATCGAAATTATCTTCGGGATATTTCGATGTTGGATTTCGTGACTATACAGATATTGTTATGGGAATTTGAAAGATATATTTTATATCGTTATTTCCAATACGAGATATGTTGGTTTCAGAATTTGATATTGAATATAAGCCGATATATTTTCTATTCAGAGCCTTGTATTTAATATCAAATGTGATTTGGGTTTATCGTGAATCGTGTTTTAGAAGACATTGGTTCTTTAACCCAGTTAAAGGCAAGATGTTGATATTTGAAAAGATTAAAACTAAGTGGAGTTTTAATGAATCTTTAATTAGATTAAAAATGTGAATTGATAATTTAAATTATCAAATCTGAAAGGTGATCGAGAATGGAGTACCACCAGTTTTGCTCCAAAGCGATAGTTAAATCTTTAATTAGATTTGAACGTGAAATGGTAATTAATTTTACCGATAACACCGTGGTGTTAGATGTGGAGTATTACCAGTTTTCTCCATGGGATATATAGGTTGGGATTGGGAAATAAAATAAATAATTACTTCGGTGTGGTTCGCTAATCCCGACTAGTTTGAAATGATATCCAAAGGAGGATTAAAGAATGAATTTAGAAGAATTTATGTTGGATAAAATTAATGGGAACATTTCCCTAAGAATGTGATTTTGTGAATAAAAGAATATTCTGAATTGGAATGAGGCGTTTGTTGTGCTTGTGTAACATCCGTTTATTATATACGTGGGTTATTCAGAAAGGCCGGGTTTATACCCATTCTGAATAACCGATTCGACGAGATGTCGAAGATGAAGACGGTGGTTGAAGACCGGAAGTCTTCACATCGTTTGGGTGATTACTGATGATCTTGATTGGGCTGTACACCCAGGATGAGGGAATCAGTTGGTGATCGTCCAGACGTACTTGGAGATGGATGGATATGCGAGGAAAGTGCCTCCGGTTTCGTTCAGACCCAGAGCGAACTTGTAAATGGATTGTGTGTCTGACATCGGATTTTATTCTGTGTTGATTGATCTCTATTAAATATACATCTGTTTGGCGGCGGAGAATTTATTCTCTTGCTTAACGCCCTTCTCTGAGACGTACGAGCTCAGAGGTTGTATATCGATGGACATCAGTCGCATGGAGTGAATTGCCAATGTGGCACGCGTAAGTGGAAATTGATCAGGGCTTCTGTTGAAAAGCAAAGTCTTGTGGTGGATGATCAAAGCACGGCCTGTGTGGCGTAGCTTTGTGTATAGCGTGAATTCGCGAGCCTCACACCTCGGTATGAGTCAAAAACGGGATACGGACCCAAGGAGTGCACGACGTTTCTTTCTAGCTAGGGTGGTTCCAGTGACCTACCAGCCCTGACATTTATATACTTTTCACCTGTGTGGTTGTTGGATACGAGGCGCCTCGGATATAGGTCTGTAAGGACCGGGAAACGTGTGTTCAGGAATAATTAATCCTCAAAAGTAAGAGAGGACCGGCCTTGGAGGTTCCAAAGGATCAGAGTGGGGTCCTGAGGCATTGCTAGAGTGTCTCGAACGCGGAGAGGAGCTTGCCCCTTGCCTCGGCTCATGACGGAATCCAATTCCCAATACGTGATATTGCGGTTTTAATTGTAGAACTAGTATGGCGACATGATAGATGGTACCCATGCCGCCTATGATTGATATTTATGATTGAATTTTTTTGGCACTATACACCTATGATAGTATCAAATGATTTGTTTTAAACGTACCAAGCATGTTTGGCTATTATAAGGGAAAACCCTATCCTCCGGCTTGCGTTGCATTGTGTGATGGGACCTGGGTCTTATAATAGCTTCATTTTTCAAAGAGCATTGCGCTGTTTTGTTATATGCACTAGTATTCTTGGAAGGAAATCCGTTCCGTGTTATACGGCGTGGTCCCTTGAATTACTATCTTTCAAAGCAAAGTTTTAAATAACTGTTTTAGTTCTCACACCAGTCACATGACTGACCTGGAGTTTATTGTTTTAACCTAAACTCTGGGTGCCTCTATTTTCCGCACGGGCAGCTAGTAGTTTTGGTTTTGCAGATTTATATTCACAGGGTCCTGATTAACAGCTGGAACGATGCTCGGAAAGCTCTGTATCCGTGTATCACTTTCAGTTGTGTTTTGTATATTTTTCCGCTGCTATGTAATTTATTGTAATCTCTGATATTTGTCGAATGTAATTTATTCATTTATACTCTGTATATTCTTGTATCTGATGGAATTATTGTAATAACAATGAAATGTTCTTCTGTATGCGTTCTATTTTGTCTTGTCCTCAATTCTATCCGTGCTTTCCTTCACGGGGAAGTTCGGGTCGTCTCAGTTTGGTATTAGAGCTTTGGTTTACAGAGCTCGAGAACAAGACACATTAGAACCATACGAAAGAATTCATCAGATATTGGATTAGTAATATCCAATTAGAATGACTCGTTAGAGATAGGATCAGTAGTATCCTAGAACGAGTGTAAAGAGTATATTTTTCAAATGAAAACAATTTTGTTTTGAAATTTAAACCATTTTATACGTATTTGAATATTTATTTATTTTGAACATGGACAATCCAATATATAAAGGTTTTGTATATACGCGTCATGAACGTATATTCGAAGTTTCAATATACTGGATAGATATAGAGTCACATTCTAGACACCCGGGGATAATTCTGGTGATGTGGCCACATCATCAGTATTTATATTCGTGTTTCGAAGGTGTGATATCTATATATTTCCATTAGGCTGGTGTGAGAACCAAAACTTATATAGATAGATTCATTTGTTGTGAATTGGCATCAAAAATGTGATTTTCGACTATATAGCAAATTTATGAATTTAAAACTCTAATTCACTAATTGATTGATGTTTGTGTTGTTTGTTTATTTGTTTGATAATTTTGAATCATTTATGCCTAATTGAACCAAATATTGAACTGTATTGAAAATTGGTCGCATTTGCTTGCATATACATATACTTATATTGAACAGGTCATAGCAAGGAGGCTAGAGCAGAGGAGAAAATTTGTTTGCCCGACAAATAGGTACATGTTTACTACATAATTTACTGTTTTGTTTGGGTGATGATGATTTTATGAGCCTATTGGCTTTTTCTTTTTCTTTTTGAGATTAGAAGGACCGGGGAAGCTATTTGAAATTCCCCGATGCTCCCGGTACAGGGGAGGTTATGGCGAAATTTTTCGAAAATTTAGGGTGTTAGCCAAATTTTTGAAGAATTTGGAAATTCTCAGAAACTGAAAAGTTGGAGAATGGAAGCCAGAATGAGCGTAGAATTGATTAATCAAACCATTTTCGACTTTGTTCCTTTTCGAGGACGAAAAGTTTTAAGTGGGGGAGATTGTAATAACCCGGAAAATCTGGGCCAGTTTAAAATTTTTATTTTGGCAATTTTAGCGAATTTTGAATATTTAAAATAGATTATTTTAAATAATATCAACGAAAAATTTATTTTGAATATAATTCGAACGTATATATTATATATGTCGTCGTTAGAATATAAATATTTATATATAATTATAAATAGAATTGAAAATGGCGCGGTAGTTCGATAATTCGATTTCAAACTTCAATTGAATGTACCGGGTGCAAAACAATCCGGATTTTAGTGAAACCAAAAATAATAGGATCTATTTGAAGATATCTTTTCAACGAATCCGACAAATCAAGATTTCATAACGGGAATCAAAAGATATGTCCAGTTGAAAATTCTGAATAGTCGCTATGGAATTCAGGCCCTTAAAAATGGGAATGTTGCAAACGACCTCGGATTTCGACGAAACAACTTTTGTTGGATCCGCAGTGTCAAATTATTGCTAGGTTTCAAATTTCATAATTTTTCGAACCAATATGTGAGCGTGGCAAAGGAAAACGCGTTTGACCAGTTTCAGTTGATTTTAATCGACTGGAAAATGGCCATTTTTCTAACGGTCTCAGAATTCGACGAAACTAGTTTTGTTAGGACCACATCGTCAATACGAAGCTAGAAAATATTTTTATGGGATTTATAGAGTTAGTATGTGACCCCGGTAATTTGAAATGTACGTTTAAAATTCAATATAGTGATTTAAATGTAAATTCAACGGAAACTGATCGAGACGATCGAATCAGCTTGCGATACATATCCCATTGTGTTCGGAATGGGGGTGAAACGCTATGGACGACAGGCGGTGGGCCTCGTTTCGAGGTCGTATGTAAAAGTCAACTTTTTGAAAATAAATGAATTAAATAAATTAAAAATTAAATCTCTCCCCTCTCCTTTATCTTTCACTGCCCCCCCCCCCCCGTTCCGAAATCATTTTTCAGAAGAAAAAAAAGAAGAAAGGAGGGGCGCAGCAGCCGCCGCCCTCCCCGAGACCACCGCGCCACCACCCAGAAGAGCCGCCGCCTCCCCTTCACCTGCCGCGCCGCCACCTTCTTCTCCTCCTCCTTCTTCCTCCACCTCGTCGCCCCCCTGCGCGCAACCCCCAGCCACCTCTGCCGCCGCCTCCTTCTCTTCTTCTTCCTCCCTCTCTCGCCTCCATCTCCTCCTTCTTCTGCATAAAAACCGCCGCCCCCTTTTTCTAAACCCTAAGCCGCCGAGCCCCCCCCTCTGCCTCAAGCCCCGCCTGAATCGAGCCCCCTCCTATTCCTCTTCACCCCCACTCGCTGTAAGTTTTTATATATATTATTTAATTTGTTTTATAAAATTCGTTTAGTTTAATTTAAAAAGCATTGTTAAAATCAGTTTTTACCTTTGATGTGGGTGAAGAAAATATTTTAAAGAATTAAAAATATGATTTTTATATTTTTAAAGTATTAAAAATATAATCTTTACTATATAAAAGATGTAAAAATATGATTTTGTTTAGGTAGAGAATTAAAAATATAATTTTTACATGATAGGAATATTAAAAATAGCATCTTTGTATATGTAGCGAAATAAAGATTAGATTTTTAAAGGAAGAAAGACGATATTTTTAAATATGAAAAGACGATATTTTTAAATATGAAAAGACGATATTTTTAAATATGAAAAGACGAGATTTTTATAAATGAAAAGATTAGATTTTTAAAGGAAGAAAGACGATATTTTTAAATGGAGAAAGGTGAGATTTTTACATATGTAGTGGATTAAAAATATGACTTTTATATAGTAGGAACTATAAAAATGTAATCTTTATGAGATAGAAAATATAAAAATAGCATCTTTGTATATGTAGCGAAATAAAAATCTGATTTTTATTATATATACGTTGAAATAAAGTGGTGACTTTTATAATGATGGAATCTATATTTTTGAAAAGATGAAGTCTTTATATTTGAAAAGGAGAAATCTTTATAGTTGAAAAGGCGAGTTCTTTATATAGATGATAACGAAGTGAAAATTCGATTTTTAAATATATGAAGTGATTATAAAAATATGATTTTTAAATTGAAAGTGAATAAATAAAAATGTGATTTTTATTTTAAAGACATCAGTATATAAAAATGTGATTTTTACATATGTAGCGAAAGCGGACAACGAAAGCGACAAAATACGAGAATGGCAAAGATTTCTATCAAAAAGAGCCAAGATGATTGGATAGCTACTGGTGAGAACTTCTCACTCTAAACTTCTTTTTCTAGTTATATATATATATATACTAGGATGCAGACGGTGCTTAGCAGCACCCGACACCCGTCATCCACAGACCATGGATGACTTGTTTGTTAAATTGTTTGGTTGTGTAGTTGATTAGTCTAATTGGTTTGAATTGAATTGTTTGGTGGAATGGAATGGATTTGATTGATGTGTGAATGACATGGACCTTCACTAGACCGGGGATAAGGCTAGGCCTCGTCCCGTTTCTAGTATTGTGCCGTTATGCCGCCGAAATTTTCTAAAATATGTTAGAAAAATGAAAATATCATTTTTATTGTGTAAATGAACTGAATAGGAATTCATGTGTTGAAATAAAATATTTTATCGTTAAAAATATAATTTTTAACGTGAATGTGAATAAATAAATATTTATAAACAAATCGACCGATTTGTTTATATACACTGATTTGACTGATATTGATTGGGTCAATAAATTTTACACATCGCCCAACTGCACAACTAAAATCTGTGTTTGATTGTTTGAAACCCCACACGGCTGTTGGGATGATATTTGGCGTACACTAATCCCAATTATTTAATTATTGTCGATCGATTGGTCGACAGACTGTGTAAGCGTCGATTATTTATATTTGATGCTTAAGCAGTTGTGTGGTGCACTTTGGATGATGGTTGATGGTTTGTCGTTGCTATTATATACATGTGTTGTATGTCATCCATATAATTAACGTTATATGGTGATTGATTGGGCCTCATTCCAATCGGGAAAATAATGAATATTATTAAAGAAAATTCATGTGTTGAAACTATTTATGTGTTGGGTAGAATATTTTAATAATAAAATATACATCTTTATCATATTTAAAATTAGAACTACTTCCCAGTAGAAGTCTAATTAAAAATCAAACGATAGATACCATAGTTTTATAAAATATTTTACATAACAAAAATAGTGATGTGTTGACAGTACTCATGTGTTGAGATTAGTCAGGTGTTGGAAGAAATATAGATTCATGTGTTGAATAGAATAAATATTCATTTGTTGAATAGAATAACGGATTTATTGAAATATATAAAGCCGTGTTGATTAGAGTTGCGCTATTTTGACGTGAACGATATTTATATCGATTATATTCGTTTTTATAATGAATATAGAAAAGAAGTGATTTCAAAATATAACATTTAGAAAATATTATCATTTATATAGTAATGATATGAAATATTCAATTTTGATTAGAAATTGAATATAGAGTTGAAATGGTTTTGAAAACGAATTTAAAACGATTTATAAAATACGTTTTAAAAGGAAATTGACGAAATATATATAATATATATATTATATATAAAATGGCCTGAATAGAACGCGCCGCTCCGCGGCAGTTCGTGAATTTCGACCATTGACTTCGAATTGACGTTGCGGGAGATCCGACCGTCGGATTCTCCTAAAACCGGAACCGTTGGGTTCGTATCGAAAAGAGCTTTCCAATGAATATTAGAAATTTGAAATCTAACGGTTGGATTTGGAATTATGTCCAAATCAAATTTGAAAAAGGGTCGCTGTAAGTGCAGTTCGATAGCCGTTGATGGAAATCGACTGTACGGGCCTTGATAAAATTATTAAAAATATTGATAATTTGTGTAAAATCATAATATGTGAATCGGAAAGAACTGGGATGAAGAATTCCACATTTGAAATGATAAAAATAGATTTTTATCGAAATGAACCAGTTGTGAACTAGAATTAAAATCAATTTATTTTTGAAATAAATAAATTGAATTTGAAAGTGATTTTAAAAATAATCAATATTCCCAATACGTGGATTGGACTGGAGTTGAATCGAAATTATCTTCGGGATATTTCGATGTTGGATTTCGTGACTATACAGATATTGTTATGGGAATTTGAAAGATATATTTTATATCGTTATTTCCAATACGAGATATGTTGGTTTCAGAATTTGATATTGAATATAAGCCGATATATTTTCTATTCAGAGCCTTGTATTTAATATCAAATGTGATTTGGGTTTATCGTGAATCGTGTTTTAGAAGACATTGGTTCTTTAACCCAGTTAAAGGCAAGATGTTGATATTTGAAAAGATTAAAACTAAGTGGAGTTTTAATGAATCTTTAATTAGATTAAAAATGTGAATTGATAATTTAAATTATCAAATCTGAAAGGTGATCGAGAATGGAGTACCACCAGTTTTGCTCCAAAGCGATAGTTAAATCTTTAATTAGATTTGAACGTGAAATGGTAATTAATTTTACCGATAACACCGTGGTGTTAGATGTGGAGTGTTACCAGTTTTCTCCATGGGATATATAGGTTGGGATTGGGAAATAAAATAAATAATTACTTCGGTGTGGTTCGCTAATCCCGACTAGTTTGAAATGATATCCAAAGGAGGATTAAAGAATGAATTTAGAAGAATTTATCTTGGATAAAATTAATGGGAACATTTCCCTAAGAATGTGATTTTGTGAATAAAAGAATATTCTGAATTGGAATGAGGCGTTTGTTGTGCTTGTGTAACATTCGTTTATTATATACGTGGGTTATTCAGAAAGGCCGGGTTTATACCCATTCTGAATAACCGATTCGACGAGATGTCGAAGATGAAGACGGTGGTTGAAGACCGGAAGTCTTCACATCGTTTGGGTGATTACTGATGATCTTGATTGGGCTGTACACCCAGGATGAGGGAATCAGTTGGTGATCGTCCAGACGTACTTGGAGATGGATGGATATGCGAGGAAAGTGCCTCCGGTTTCGTTCAGACCCAGAGCGAACTTGTAAATGGATTGTGTGTCTGACATCGGATTTTATTCTGTGTTGATTGATCTCTATTAAATATACATCTGTTTGGCGGTGGAGAATTTATTCTCTTGCTTAACGCCCTTCTCTGAGACGTACGAGCTCAGAGGTTGTATATCGTGGACATCAGTCGCATGGAGTGAATTGCCAAAGTGGCACGCGTAAGTGGAAATTGATCAGGGCTTCTGTTGAAAAGCAAAGTCTTGTGGTGGATGATCAAAGCACGGCCTGTGTGGCGTAGCTTTGTGTATAGCGTGAATTCGCGAGCCTCACACCTCGGTATGAGTCAAAAACGGGATACAGACCCAAGGAGTGCACGACGTTTCTTTCTAGCTAGGGTGGTGTCAGTGACCTACCAGCCCCGACATTTATATACTTTTCATCTGTGTGGTTGTTGGATACGAGGCGCCTCGGATATAGGTCTGTAAGGACCGGGAAACGTGTGTTCAGGAATAATTAATCCTCAAAAGTAAGAGAGGACCGACCTTGGAGGTTCCAAAGGATCATAGTGGGGTCCTGAGGCATTGCTAGAGTGTCTCGAACGCGGAGAGTTTTCAAAACGTCATGAGCCGAGGCAAGGGGCAAGCTTCACGGGGAAGTTCGGGTCGTCTCAGCATCGAAATAGATTAAAGAAGGAAATGAACATTCTCTAGATAGGTGATTATATACCCTAATAGGAGCGACCCACATAGCCATGTTGCCCGCCCGATTTTTGTCATTTCCCAGTTGATGAGGCTTGAGGCTTAAATTTCCTTTTTGAAACATCTAGTCACCATTCACTTTGAATGCCACATCGTCAGATCCGCCAGGTATCACTAATTGACTTCAACAAAAATACACAGTTTGGGAGCGACCTAACTATGGTACGTTTGAAGAAATCAACGTACGTGATCCCTTTGGAAATACTCTGTTAAACATCCGTCCATACAAGTCATCCAGGAATAGGATGAACCGAAGGTACCCTCCTACCACATCCTAGGAATCACCCTATAGATTGGTAGCGAGCAGTCCTTGCAATCCGTAGAATCTAACCACGACAGAATCACAGTACATCTTTGGCTGCAGACCGAAGATTATTAGTGGTTCTTCCGTTATGAAATTCTATAGTCTTCAATGCTCCATCTAGATCATCTTCTGATATCTTCACGTATTTATTGGTCGGAATGGTTTTCAAATATAAATTCGATCCCAGTCTTTCCGTACCCGCAATCGTATTGGACATATTTGGTAGTCGGTTATTTAACTATCAAAATAATCAGTGATTCAATCATGAAAATCCAATGAGTTCACTGGTTCAGTATTCATCAACAATTGGCCTTTTAATTAAAACAAAAGTAAATTTAAAACTTTTAAATATTCCAATATTATGAATATATCTTTTCGCTTCTTATTTAACATACGATTATTCTTTTAACAAAATTATTTTAATACATAGGAAAATTCTATATCATATCCAGTTTTCTATTTACTTTCAAATATTATCCACATTATTATCTAATATTGAAAATCAGTTCAATTTACTATTCGTAATACAACATTACGAAATATCTCTTATTCCATTACTAAAAGCCAAAAATCCATGCCTATTCTTATTGAATAGAGCTCGACTTTACGTTTCCTTTCTAATTCGTAAATATCGTTATGCTTTCGGCAACCTCTTTTTATTTCCCTTTCCACTTTGGAATCCTAATTATATATATTTCCAAATTTTCATTAAATGTTGCATTATTATTTTCTTTAATGGAAATAATAAATTATCGCTATCGCCTTTTACCATTACAACTAATATTATCCTCAGATAACCCTGATGTCGTTCAAGTTGGGGTATTTTAATTAACTCTCAGACCTTGATCAACAACGTTCATATCATAAGTTGGATACCAGTTGTAATCCAAAACTGATACTTCATTCTAATACTAATACAAATTCCATTTTTCTATTTTTATTCAAAACACGGTTCCATAAACCTTCTTATCTTTTTGAAATCTCTTCCTTTGATATACTCATTTTTCCTTAATTCAATAACTAAGTAATTTCTTATAAACACCACTTTTTAACTTCTACCTCTTTAAACAAATTCAATTCATAATTCGAATTTGTTTATCAAATCCTATGATCCACTTCTTTACCGAAATTCAATTTTTCCACCTCCTTTCAAATCTATTCAACCATTTCCCACTTTGGAAATCTTATTTTAATTCCCCCTTTTTCCAAATCTCATTTTTTAGTAACGTTAATATAAAATTAACTCTTTTACACTTTAAATCTCATTTATATAACCCTGGTTTATAATAAACCCTTTTATCTCGATTTCCTTTGACTCAGTTCATTTATTTCAGGCTATTATATCATGTTGGAATTCCTTTTTAACATCGTTATAAAAATTCGGGTTTTAAATATAAAACCCATTCATAAACTTCTTTCACCATTCAACAAGATTTCATTTCAATTCTGATTACTTTTTAAATGAATTTCAATTAAAAAGTAATTCCCAAAATTATTATTAATTAAAATAATAATTTACTTTAATCATTAACTTCAGTAGTTAATTTCTTTCATTTACAAAAATAAATAATAAATTCCTTTTTTAAAACTCTTATTAAAATTAAACAAATATTCTTTAACTAATTTATTAGATTAATCCAAACAAACTAATTTAATAATTAATTCCAGTTAAAAATGGTCAATTTAGTCAACTCTAAACACAGCTATCTCGTTAACCGATTCCAATTAGTTCTCTTTTCAAATTAATTAATAATGTAATCAATTTAAAAAAGTTCCATTTAATTGTTTCTTAGCGAAACAATTATCCAATTTAACTGTTAGATTAATTTCTCTTCACTTCGTTATAAACCTGATTAACATCAGAATTATTTTGTAAAATCAATTGATAATTAATTAAAAATTTAAATAATAAATAAATATTTGTTTTCTTTTTAACGAACTTTTATTCAAAATAATATATTTCAAAAATTTATCTCCAATTATAAAATAAATTTTATAACTTTAGTTCTATCGATCTACCTAACGGTACATCAATATAAACAAAACAATTGATTTTATCGACCATATGTTTTCAATTACTCAACCAATATTGCCCTTTTGTTTAAACAAAACAAATGTCGGATATTCCGGCAACTATCGGTAGTCAAATCAATTACCCAATTAGAACAGTTCATATATATATGATAACATGAAAATAAATAATATATTTGAGGAATCCCGTTGGATCCCTCCAACCTGTTCTTCCCTGTATTCACATCGCTTAGCTCAAATCAGATCATTCAATTTCATTTAACTGATACCAATAAATAACGAACATTTAACATCAACCAATTCACAGGCAATGCAAACAATTCAAACACATTTATTTTATAAACGTGACCAATCAAGATGAGTCACCTTATTGGATCAAATCGTTAAAATAACGATTTGGTATTTCACTGAAATTAAACAACAATTTTATTTCTTCAGTTAAATCAACAAATAAATATATAACTAGCAAACAGTCAACCATCAGCAATCAGAGCCCACAAAATAAAAACCCAATTTGTATAAATATAAATGGGAGGAACTGAGTGAGTTTAACTCACCTTGATTTCGTATGGTTCGGTTGCAGTTAAATTAAACAGTCGTTTAATTTAACTGTATGTTTCAATTGATTCCGGATCCGTCCATACTGGCTCCTGAATATTCAGATATGTTAGGATTTCAATTTTTGTTGCGTTTAGAAGTTGTATGTAGTGGTTTTAGCATGTAACTTCAGCCCTAAGTTCCGTAAATTATTAAAATAATATACAATCTTCTATATATATACCCTCATATTGAAAACCCTAAGTCAAATGATCCCGATAGTCTACAGCATTTACAGCCACCCCTCTAAAAGATTTGAGTAGCCGAACTGTTCCCCCTTTCTTCTCGAATTTCTTCTTAAACCATTCATTAATTCACGAAATTGTTCCTTAAAATACTTCAACGTTTTTTATAAAATTAAATCCAAGATGAAAACACTCCATTCTTGATCCGATCATCCTATTTCTGCGAGAGCTTATCTCTTCGTTGTACTTATATTTAGTGCGGTCAATTTCAGAAACATGGTGTTCGTTGCAGCGCCTGCTAGGGCTGAAGTCGAGGAGTTGGTAAGGCAGAGTGTGATCAAACGATTGAGGACACTACAACAAAAACACCATATTACAACTTTAATTTTACAACTGCGCGAAAATCACAGTTGTAATAAATGGTTTTTTACAATTGTGCAAAAAGCACAGTTGTAATAAATGTTTTTTTACAACTGTCAGCTCTCTCAAGTTGTAATAAACATATATATCACAACTTTTCATTTTATTAGTTGTAATAGATGCCTATTACAAACTTCATGTTAATAATATATATATTTAATAACTAATTATATTAATATATAATAATAATAATTAATAATAAACTTGGGAATCAATAATATTTATCAATTATTATTAAATAATTAATAAGTAGTAATTTATTTTTAATAGTTAATGTATGTTAATTATTTATTAATTAATAGTAACATAAGCTTTTAATAAGTGTTACTCCCGATTATAATTAACTAAGTAGAAATAAGTAAAAGTTGATTAATAACTATTATTAATAAGTAATATTTGATTTGGTATTAACTATTTCAGTAGTTTTAATAAATATACCAGAATTATTGAATTTAGTGACACTGTTTTTTGTGATGAAATTTTGCATCATTGAATTACAACGAATTTTCCATCATTGAATTGCAACGAATTAGCACATGTCACGATATATCTTATTTGTTTTTTATTTTAAAATAAACAAATATTTAATAGTTAGTAATATTAACATTTAAGAATAATAAATAATTAATATTCAATAATAGTTTTATAAATTAATACTAATTGTTATTAATAGCTATTATATAATTAATAAATAGTAGTAATTTTTTAATATTTACTGTTAAATATTTAGTAGTAAATAATCAGTAACATGTAATAGTAATTAACTTTTAATAGTTAGTAATATTTTTATTTTTTTGGTAAAAAAGATAACATTTTTATGCAAAATGGTGGAAAAGTGGCTGTCTTTATTTAACGCAAAACGATGAAAGGCAGTAAAACTGAAATTTTGGCTCCAAAATAATCGCGTCTTGTACTTCTAGTGCATTCTGTGGGCCGATCTCTCCTGTTCAACCATATGTCAAAATCGGTCCCCAAATTCTCTTCCTTAAAAAGCCTTACGCCTTAACAAATTGCAATTGCTACTGCCGATCCACTGATTTAGCGATTTGATGGCGATGGAGCGGATCCATGATTTGATTTGATTTCGCCTACCTTCGGTCATCTATCGTTTTGCCTGGAATTGCCATCCACCTCTAGATTTGCTTTCGCCTTCTTCCTCCATTTTATCCCAAAAGCATTCAAAATCAGCTAATTTCAATGGTTTATCGATTGCTTCAAACATAGGTCATGCACGAATGATAATAATCAGGGTTTCATGAATCTGATAATTAGGGTTCCAGCTTATTTTCCACTCCTCGCGTTGGTCGGAGCAGTCCTAGGTTCTCAGATGATGCCTTATCGCCGCCCCTTATCCTCACCGCTCGATGCCTCTTGTTGTTTCCACTTCGCCTGAAGAGGTTTTGAAAGGTTAGTTTTGTTTTTGGTTATAATTGTATACAAATTGCCCCTTATTTAGTTTATATCAATTCTTATCTAGTATTGAAAAGGCCTATCCTATCTAATATTGAAATTCTGGCACTGCTGAAAGATCCTTGGTTACTGAGTATGCATCATCAAATGAATTTCAAAATTATACACTCTCAAGATTCCTCGTTGGAAACTAAAAGAAATGAATTTTCCTTTATAAACAACATCCTTGGCTTAATTATTTGTGGAACGGACTTACCAAATTTTTACATTGCAAATGACTTCCTATCGCACACATGTTATCTATTATCTATAATAGAAAACAAAATAACAAACATGCCGACGTGGATAGTCTAAAATCGCTTCTTCTTGCCATTCTCAGTTCCACACTCTCCGTTTCATATTTCCCTTCTTCCAGAAAAAAGAAAACCGCTCCCTACTCCACGTTCTTCCCCTTTCCTTCCCTATTGCAATTATCTCGGCTTTCTCTTATCTTCAATTTTTCCCCTATTCCTCCGCTATTCCTTTCCTTCCCCACTTTAACTTCACCAATTTACTGCCTTTGCGCTTCGTCCACAAACTATGCCACTCGGACGACCATTTCTTAAACGTAAATTTTCCACGGCAATTTCTAGATCTGTATAATAAGATAATGTTTTATTTTATTTTATTTTGTCCAATAACTTCTAACCAGCGTCAATCTGATTTCATTCATATTACCCAATTTATGCTCAAACCTTGCTTCCCCACAGATTGAGTACCATGCTTTATCTGTACCCCAAAAAGTCACAATTTTCGTCTAGGACTGATTAAATGAGTCTTTTGGTGTAATTGTCCATATATAGAACAAGAATAAGTTAATGTAAGTCTATTGAAAAGGAACGTGATGTTTTAGAATTATAGATGATGTGACATAAAAGAATGAGTTTTGTTCAAACTAAACCCAGCATTATTATTTGGTTGAAACCTGAATAAGTAGTAGATTATGGTAAAAGAAACCATGATTTGCGAACAGACCTGTCATTTTTGCTTTAATATTACATATGTGGCATGCATAGAATTTGAGTAAAATATTGGGTTACTTGGATAGATGATTATTTTCCAATTTTGTATAGTCTAAACTTATATTACAACCTACCTATAAATTTATCTTCCTCTAAATGCATATGCATTTATATCAACCAATAAGTTATATTTTATCTCACTCTATTGTATTTCCTTTCTGTTCTAATTTGTATTGCCATCGTTTTCATTTTGAAATTTGTATTTGCATTGGGTGTAAGTGCCTAATTTTTACGACCCTTTATCCAGTAGGATATTGTATTTGAATTTTCATAGTGTCATAGTAGGCATTCGTCATACGGAAAATGGATAAGTAGATCATGTAGTTGTTTTGGTTTCTATAATGCTACGACTGTGTCCTGATCTACCAATAGGGAACTTAGGCCAATTCTACCAAAAAGAAAACGAAAATATGGGTTGGGAGAAATGACATCTCGTATATGTAAATTAGACTTCTGTGCCTGTTGGAATCAGTGTAGTCAAAACTAAATTCGAGAAGGCTTAACAATTTTGTTGTAGATTAGGATGGGTAATCTTAAGAATATCGTTGCAGCCAACTATTACTAGATGGAAATATTTTTATCTCGGTTAATATACATAAGACCATATACTAGAACTTTCAAAAAGGTTTCAAAAAATTTCTAAAAAGTGCCAGAAGTTTAAACCAAGTCGATTATGATTTCTTCCATTAAATTTACTTACTTATTTGTTGTGCTTCGATTTTGTACTGTTTTGATTTTATGGTAATTTGTTATTAGATTTGATTCATTTGAGATATTGAAAAGTAAAGCAATTGTCATTTGGTATCCTTATTACGTATAATATTAAAAATAACAAATTATTCAAGTTTCTCTTTATGTTTACATTTTCAAGTACGATTATTTGATGTTGGTACTTCAACACGTTTCAAACTACATCGGTTCAGTCAGTTCTGAAATAGTTGAGTAAGATTCATCTGATTTCTATTCGTTTACAATGAGCGCAGTTGACAAGTAGTTCGAATTTTTCTATGTTTTCCATGAATGTGAGATGCATGGTATTGCTGTTTGTATTCGACCATTTCTATATTTTGTTTTGGTTTGCCTTTTAATAAGATAACCCAAATACATTTCATTCTCACACTGGAATTGTTTCATGATATTCATTCTAGGAATTCCTTCCATAAAAGTTTATTCGCTTGAATTGTAATATTGCGGCCTTTCGTGAAAATTTATGTTACTTTCCAAAACTTAATTAGATTTGAATCCTATAGTTTTCTTTATTTCTTAAAGAATGCTTCTTCATCAACTTACAGCGAGACTCAGCATCAACAATCTGTATATTTTTATTAGAGATGACGATTTGTAGATGTATCTACTGGTCGAATGGTCATTTCTTTATCAAAATTGTTGTCCAAGATTTAGCACCAAACTAAATTACAGTAAAGCTTACTTCTCAATGATTCCTCAACAATCTATTTAAGAGCTAATTTGTTGTATACTTATAACTTATGCCATCCTGTATATATAATTTGTATAGTTTACTATAATTTAACTTACTGTAATTAATTTATTGCCGCTATGCAGCTTATCATACGTATAAAGTTATTCTTAAGTACTAAGTTTGCAGTTGAGCCAAAATGTTAACAATGTCAATAGCAACCAAAAAAGAAAGCCAGTCTTTTGAAGGTCGATCTATTGAAACCGGGCATCATAGAACATTTACTGACCAAAAATCAGTCAACTCAGAATCAATGGATAAAAATGGATGCTCAACTTCTGCATCCCTTCGCAAAACCAAGATTTCTATGCGCTTGACTGGTGGCTAGCGTGGTTCCATCTTTACCACTTCCTGCCAGAATTGAGCAAATTGGCATGATGAAACCTTGAACCACTGTAATAATATGCAGTGCAAAAACTGAAATGTACAGGGAATCAGTGAGGCTAGCGGTTGATAACTGATATCAGTTGATTATTAACGGAAACTAAAACTTGCTAGCCGATGCATGTGCATTGGTGTTTGGAAATGCCCTGGGCTTTCTTATCCTTTCTTTTAGCTTTTGTTAGTTTCCTATCTACAAACGTTTTAGGTTTAACTAAATGTTGATTAAGAATGATGTTGGGCGTCTTTTCAATGGTAATTTGAAAGTTAACCTACTATGTTATTTGGTCTTTGATCTCTTTGTTTACGTTATCTTCATTTTTGTTGCAGGCATGCTTTCCCATGGAAGAAAGGCTATTGTGTTTGGTAACCCATGCTTCCATTAACCTTACTACAAACAAAATACAAAAAACACCAGTGGCCAGAGCCATCTCCTAAGATTGGAACTCAGTCGTTGTCCACAGCGCTGATGCTAAGAAAATGACAAGGTCTGAACTGTTAGCCTTACACTTGCATGGAGATCGTATCTTTTAAAAGGTTATTGTCGGTACAAATAAAGCATGACACAATATTTGTACAAATTTAAATAAAGGGAAATATAAACGAATATAGGGAAATATAAATGTACAAATTTGATTTTTTTTGTATACACAGCGAAATCAACATGACACAATATTTGTTAAGCTTTTTTCAATATCAAGATCCATCTTTTCATATTTCAAGCGAATTAAACATACAGATTTGTCCTCCTATCTTTTCATAATAATTTAACCGTACATTTTGTATTTATGTGTTGCTAATGGGAGTTGGAATATTATATTAAAATACGAAATCAAACTGAATTGATTATATAAAAGAAATATTATTCACATTCGATGAGAATAATAGATTAAAGTAAATATTTTGTAAATAAAAACATTTACAAAGGAAATTGGGTTTTGAAATAAGAATTTACGAATATATGAATTCAAAAGTGAATTAGAAACTGACTGGAGATTAGTTAAGTTGAACGGCTTTCTGAGTATCGATCTGATGTTGGTTTCAGCCTTCGGGGTTTATACTTAGTAAGTTGTTCTCTTACTAGTTTACAGTTAGAGACTGATAGATGTGGGAGGATAGTGATGCGTGAATAAGGAATGGAAATGGTTTCCAATGTTAATAATGTTTATTTTCTAAATTTAGAAAATAAGAAATTATGAATATATGAAAACGGGGAATGGGGAAATGAATAAATTAGTAATAAATTAATTTAAAGGGGAAAATGTTGATTGATGATTGATCGATAAAATTTCCATTTGGAAATAAGATCGTTGTGTGTATGGATGTTTTCCTTTGATAGATAAATAACCGACTATCAAAGATTTGATCATTTTTCCGTCGTTAATACAGAGAGACCGGGATTAGATTTATTATCTGAAGACCACTCCGTATTGCATTAACGTTGCGGATAAAATATGATGAAGATAATTGAAGACGGAGTTTATGCAAGGGCTGTTCTAGTAAATCCTAGGTGGAAATTGCCTAAGATGGGTTTACAGAATAGTGCCTTCGGTTTGTCCAGTCCAGGAAAACTTGTATGGAAGAATGTCTGACGGAGTATATCTAATAGATCGCGTAAGTTGATCTCTTCAAACATATTTACGTTTGGTAGCAGATGTGACACCCCACGTCCGTTAATGTCACTCATTAAGAGAATGCATTAAGTTTCATGAATCGTTATAGGTAAACAGAAACAGAAATATTATAAGACAGATGTAAAATAGCATCAAAATTAAAAACTTTTATTAATCATAAAGCATCGTAGTTCAAAACATGGTTACATCATATGTCTGAAAAACATAAAATCCAGTACATCATTAAAATTCTATCTTGAACTTAAAACATCAGAGTACCATAATAAAGAAGCATAATTCCCCAAATAAAAAAATAGCCATAGTAGAAAAGGTAGGAACTTGAGCGATACATCTAAGTAGCTCCAAGCAGAATGAAACCAGAATCATGATCAAGCTTGAGTATTCCCACCCTGAGAACCTAGGGGGGAAACGGAAGAGAAAGAAGAGGAAACAAAATGGGTCAGACATAAAGTCTGGCGAGTCCAAATACTTTTAGCATATAAATAAGTAAAAGTATCATGACAGGCATATAAAGTGGATAAGTGAGATAACATCATAAAAGGCAGGTATGACAAGGTAAACAGGACAAACATGATAGAGTATATTGCGCTTCTCTAATAATTTCTCTCTCTCTTTACACCAATACTAGTGTCTTATTAACAAGATGATCCCCAACAAGTATAAGATGGTAGACTTAGGTGTACTTCCGGTGAGAGGTTTTCACCCCATGCAATCAATAGGCAGCCCAACATATCGGAGTAACTCCTAAGGATATTAACGGGCTCCCCAACATACTGGAGTCTAAATGTACCCTAATTTCTACCCTAATCGATTGGCTCCCTACTCCGTAGAATTCCTATGTTGGCCCCCACAGTAAGGTGTATCACTCCCTAAAGTGGCAACCCTTCGTTTTCAAGATGTGCACAACCATATCTACAGGGGTCACGGCGTCTAAACCTCCTCTATCGGACCCATGCACACACATTACCCCGTCGGAATGCACCGGCGACACCATCCCCCACGTTTGGATCTCTTACAATCAGCCCAGTAAGCGTTCCCCGACTCCGACCTAGTTCGGAGTACTCGTTTGATACCTATATATGGGTTACTAACTGAAACGGGTCCCACACACAAGATGATACAAGCTTCCCCCTACGCTTACATCCCCACTATGTTTTCCACAGGTTATGCCATACCAGGGTAAAAGATTGCATAACCCTCACAGGTTAAGTTTGTGGGCCTATATATATATATATATATATATATATATTACACACCCACCCAAGATATACTTAACCCCCCCTCTGTTCATACAAGTTTACTTAACCCCAACTCAAGTTCCATGTTCATACAATCCCTATGGATTCGAGTAGGTTAAGTATTCCAATTCATTACCATATTCATTTATGGTTACAATGTCTCCCACATTAAGCCTACCACTTGTGTATGATGGATATGCGGTCGGTTCCAGGCATACTTCTTCCACAAGTCGGACTTAACCTCGTGTCTTAGCACGTCTCGTGTTTATGCACTTAAACCCCTCACATTAGATTCACCACTTGTGGTAGCTGGATAGGCCGGGCGGTTCCGGACAGACTTCCACCACAAGTGTAATCTAACCTCATGTCTAAGTGCGGTTACAATTTCTAATTACTGTAATTCTGGGCATTTCAATTATTAACCAATTATTCCTATGTGGTTATAGGTTCTCATGCCCTTTTCCCAAGTTATGTTCATAATGAACCATATACCCCAAATTAAGGTCTTTAATCACAAGTTGATTTATGCCCCAAATTCATGTTCATATATTTGATTCAAGTTATGCCCAAATTTCCTATTACAAGTTATGCCCCAAATTATACCGTTTTCCCCCTCGTTTCCAAATTAACGCGTTCGCATATTTCAGCGGAATGCCTAGGCTTGAAGATAGCCTAGCTATAAAAATAAAAGGGAAAAGATGAAGGGAAGAGGACAGAAATGATCATACTAACAAGATCAACATATAATGGCAGAAATAGGCATAAACATATAATGGCATAATGAAAAGATAGACATATGGGAACATATCTGATGAACATGTGACAATAAAACCGATTCTAACATAATAGGGACATCATAACAGTCATGATAAGAGCTAAACAATGAATTAGATATCCAACTAACCACAAATCTGATTTAGCTACAAACATAATAGGAACAGTCATGATGTGATCTAAACAGTGAATTAGATCTACGAGCAATGGCAGATCTGACATGATAAATAGGTATACGTTCAGATCTAGTTCATAGTCATGTCAGAATAACTTAGATAAACAGGTTATAGCGGATCTGATATGATTCAAATAGTCACAGGCATAGATCCAAGTTATAGTCATGTCAAGATTTACTATTAATTATTTAAATCTAAAATTAACATAGACTCACAGTGTTTGGATCTAGAAAAATAGAGATGGGATTGCTGGCGTTGAATCACAGATCTCTAAAATTGAACGACTTGATTGCTGAAGAAATAACTTGATTTAATCTGGGCAAAGGCAGCATCTGATTCTCCATTATTTTGTTGTGCAAAAACATGAGAAATGAGGCCATATATATAGCCATCACCTATAACCTAATTTGCCCAGATCCACCGCTGGGGGGCTACCCCCTTATGGGGGTCGACCCAGGGGTCGACACCCCTGGGCGGGATTTTTCCTGCTCTCCCCAAAAACTCGATTTTGAACTGATTTTGATTGTTATGTATATATAATTCTCTTGTGCATATATAAACTTCAAACCTTCACAACTTCATACGGTGCCTGTTTTACTCAAACCAGGTGTCTATTTTGACCAGAATTCCGAGACGAACGCAATGGCGCGGTCCATTTCCCTTAATTATGAATAATAAATTAATTATCCTTTAATTTGTAATATTTTAGTGTTGTTAAAATACGGGGTGTCACATTCTCCCCTACTCAAAGGATTCCGTCCCCAAAATCTCTAAGTTAAGAAGAATGTATATCCTACCATCCACATCCATCTACTCTTCCACCAATCACAAGCATCCATTGTCCTTAGAAATTTCCAATGCTTATATGAACATATGCAAAGGTGTGTGTATATGTCCTTACACTAATGCAAACGATCAGGTGGTCTACTGATTCAGTCGACCTCTTTAATGCGATGTATGTTAGTGTCATAAATCCATCATGTATGTAAATAATCCTATTATAACATGTAAGTTCTACATGTGTGTATAATCATCCATCTAAATGTAACATCCATATGATGATACATCCATTTCCATTCATAAAAAGAAGAAAAATGCACACACATCCATATGAAGTATGAGAGTGATTGAGTCGGTCTAATGCCTAATGTGTGTGTATATGCATCCATGAGCAACCGCTAGCAAACACTTGCATCCATCAAACATAACATGTTTCAAACACATGTTTACATCCATGGGATTCCTACCTAAAGTTCGAAGATTCGATCGATAGGATATACTTAAATGTTAGAAACAAGCATGAATAAAAGCTTTGGAAAGGAAGTTAAGAACATACCCTCGAAAAAAGGGTACGAAGCACGAATCTTGTCTTCAGTCTCCCAAGTTGCATCTTCTAGGTTATCTCCCCACTGAACCTTCATCAACTTGACTTCTCTATTGCGTAGCTTCTTAACTTTTGATCCAAGAATACGGGTAGGAACTCGCCTAATTGTCGCCTACTGTTCTACCTCTACTTCCTTTAATATACTCGGCTCAACTACTTCTATAGTATCATGCAAGCACTTCCGCAAATGAGAAACATGAAAACATCATGAACACCGGACAGTCTTTCTGGCAGCTTTACTCTATAGGCCATTTGGCCAATCCTTTCTGTTATGGGAAATGGCCTTACAAATCTTGGTGTCAATTTCCTTACAGATCCAAAGCGAACCACATTACTTAAAGGTGATACCTGAATGAAAACCATATCTCCCACCTCAAACTCAATATCAGTCCTTCTCTTACCTACATAGGATTTCTGCCTATCCTGAGCTGTCTTCATTCGTCTACGGATAAGGTCAATCTTTTCGAAAGTCTCTCTAACCATATCTGGTCCAAGCAAAAGTCTTTCTGTATATTCCCATCAACAAGTGGGTGATCTACAGGGTCGTCTGTACAATGCTTCGAAGGGTGCCATGCCAATGCTAGCTTGATAACTATTGTTGTAGGTGAATTCTACAAAAGGAAGGTGCTCTTCCCAAATCCCTCCGAAGTCTACGATACAGAACCTTAAAAGATCTTCAAGAACTCTATTCACCCTTTTCGTCTGTCCATCGGTCTGAGGGTGACAAGCGGTGCTCAAACATAACTATGTACCTAATGCTTCTTACAAGCCCCTTCAAAATTCACTGGTGAAAATGGGGTCAAGAACACTTACAATACTGGAAGGTATTCCATGAAGACGGACTATCTCACAAACATAAACTACCGCCAACCATGATGCCATCCTCTTACTCTTAGCCGGAATGAAATGAGCGCACTTAGTAAGTCTGTCTACTACAACCCAAATACCGGTGTTGCCATTCTTCGATCTAGGCAAACCATCTGTGAAATCCATAGATACGCTCTCCCACTTCCACTGTGGAACCTCCAAAAGATGAAGTAAACCACTGAGCTTCTTTTGCTTAGCTTTAACTTGCTGGCAAATCAAACATTGAGAAACAAACTCCGCCACATCTTTCTTCATCTCAACCCAAAAGAAAACCCTCTTCATATCTCTATACATATTATCACCGCCTGGATGAATAGTCATCTTAGAATGATGGGCTTCCTCTAGGACTGTCTTCAACAAACTCCCAATTTGGGGTACACAAAGCCTCCCATCTCGTCGCAACCACCCTTTCTCGTCTATGGAATATCTACTGAGGTGACTAGAAGTCTCCCCTTTACTGAGCCTATCCAAGATGTCTGAAATCAGCGGATCCTCTCGCTGTGAAGCTCCTATCTAATCTATAAGAGTACGTCGCACCTCTAGTGATGCAAATAAGCTAGGAAAAAACTCGGTGGAGGGTCTAAAGTCAAAAGTCAATATAAACTCCAAGCTTTTCCTTTCCACAAACAGAGGACTTAAGGCCATCCTCTTCCTACTTAGTGCTTCTGCCACCATATTACCCTTGCCAAGGGTATAAGCAATCTCGAAGTCATAGGATGCTAGGAACTCCATCCACCTTTGCTGCCTCAAATTAAGATCCTTCTGTGAGAACATGTACTTGAGAGATTTATGACCGGTGTATAATTCGAACTTCTCTCTAAGCAAATAATGACGCCACATCTTAAGTGCGAATACTATGGCAGCTAGCTCTAAGTCATGGGTAGGGTAGTTCCTCTCATGAACTCTTAGTTGTTTACCTCCATAACTTACTACCCTTCCTTATTGCATCAGGACCACACCAATCCCTGTACCACATGCATCAGTGTACACTGTAAACACTTTGTTCCCATCGGGCAAGGTCAAGATTGGGGTTGTTGTCAGAACCCTCTTTAATCGTTGGAAAGCAACATCACAGTCTATATCCCACGAAAACGTCAAATTTTTCTTCGTTAGCCTGGTGAGCGGGGCTAATATCTTTGCAAAGTCCTTAATGAACTTCCTATAACAGCTTGCCAATCCAAGAAAACTTCTCACCTCCATTGCATTCTTTAGGATCTTCCAATCTTGAACTGCAACTATCTTTGCAGGATTTACTGCTATCCCTTCTTTAGAGACCACATGCCTTAGAAATCTGACCTCTTTTCTCCAAAAATGACATTTGGAGAATTTTGCCTTAAGCTGGCGTGCACGGAGAGTTTTCAAAACTTCTCTTAAATGTTTGACATGCTCTTTGTTGCTCTTCGAGAAAATTAAGATGTCATCAACAAATACCACTACAAATTTATTTAGGAACTCTCGAAACACCCTACTCATCAGATCAACAAAATAGGCGGGTGCATTCATCAACCCAAAAGGCATAACAAGCCATTCAAAGAAACCATCCGGAGTCCTAAAAGCAGTCTTGTCTATACAGCCCTCGACCACCCTCAACTGATGAAACCCCATGGCCAAGTCTAACTGAGAGAATACTGATGCACCAATAGGCTGGTCAAAAAGATCATCTATCCTTGGAAGTGGGTGCCTATTCTTTTTAGTGAGTTTATTCAATTCCCTATAGTCTACACATAAGCGAAGCGAACCATCCGCCTTAGTTGCGAATACCACCGGAGCACCCCATTCAGATATGCTTCGCCTAACAAAACCATTTCTCAAGTAGCTCCTCTACTTGCTTACTAAGCTCCCACCTTTCTCTTGGAGCCATATGGTGCACAGGTAATGCATCTGGGTTTGCATTGTCTACCAAGTATATACAAAATTCGATCTCACACCTCGAAGGAAAGCCCCGAACCTCCTCAAAAACATCCGAATATTCACGGACTACTGGTACAGATCAGATCAGATCATCAATAAATGTGTCAAGAGATTCTAGGAAACTAATCATGATAGACCCCTTAGGGTCACAAGAAATCTCGAGGGTCTTCCCATGGCAAGTCAAAAGTCTAACGACCCTCCTCTCACAATTCAGAATGGTGCCATACATGGATAGCCAATCCATCCCTAAAATCAAACCATGGCCCATAAACCCGAGCACATATGCATCACACTCAAACTCGACGCCTAACACTGATATTCTCAAACCCCGGCAAATCATGGACAAATGAACCGAACCACCAATGGGATTTGAGACAACAATGGGATCCATTACCATGCTAGTATTAAGGTGCAGAGACTCAACTACGGAATCAGATATAAATGAATGCGAAGTGCCGGAATTAAAAAGAGTTCTGATAGGATGATTAGAAAGAGAAATCAAACCTTCCACGAAAACTTTCCTACCTCGATCTAGAGCACTGATTGCGAGAGCATGCACTAGCCCTACAGAAGATTCTGCCCTTTGGCCTTGTCCTTGCTTCCTCGGGCACTCCTTAGAAAAGTGTCCGACCTCTCCGCAACTGAAGCAAGCATTTTTCCTTCTTTTGCAGTCCTTGATCAAATGACCCTTGTGTCCGCAATTTCGACACCTCCTCTTATCCTTAGTCTTGTCATTCTTTCCGCGTTCGAGACACTCTATGGAAGTGGTTTATTAATGTGGTTTGGAAGGCATTGCTAGATTGTCCTTTCTTGGGCCATACTTTCTTATTTTGTGTTTCCTCAACCTTAACTTCCTTCTTTTCAGCTTTATCTTCCTCATGCATCAAGGCCATATCAACAAGCCGCTCAAAAGTTGCTCCCATTGGAATATGGGACATAGCTAACCCATGAAGGGGTTCATTCAGTCCTCTAGCAAACCGCAAAGCTTTCTTATGCGGAGTGTCTACAGCTCCAATCCAAACCTTGCTAGTTGGTAGAATTTATTAACATACTCTTTGACAGTCATGCCTCCTTGCTTGAGTGCTAGAAACCTTTCCATTTGCATGCTTTTCTCAGCTTGAGAAAGAAACCTCATTTCAAACCTTTGCCGAAAATCATCCCAAGTTTCCACTGGACGCCCTACTTTTCAGTAGCCAGGCGGCTGACTGAATCTTCCTACGATCGTCCACTTCGAAGATTCCAAATAGATCCTCCGTTTCTTTGAGCCAATTCCTTGGCTCTACGAACGTCTCGGTTCCACGAAATGGCTTTACTCCCATGGAACATAAATCTTTGCATATCTTAGAGAAATTATCTGCACGTGCAGGAGGAGGAGGAACGACGAGTGCAGCTGGGGGAGGAACGTCAGCTTGACCACTGGCAGGCGTTGTGGCCTCTAGATACCTACAGAAGCAGCCTGGTATCGTAATGCCCTCAGGAATATTAGGTTCCCCGAACATGCTGAAAAGAAAAGGAAAGGGATTCAGACAAAGGATCGAAGGATATTACATATGGCTTTGGGGAATATGTTTATCAACACAGACTTTTTTTTTGAAAATGCTTCCTTTTTAAAACCTTTTTGAAAATAATTTTTCAAAATCTGTTATCCGATCTGGTAACCTTCAGCTCTGATACCAAGTGTGACACCCAAGTCCGTTAATGTCACTCATTAAGAGAATGCATTAAGTTTCGTGAAGCGTTATAGGTAAACAAAAACATTACAAGACAGATGTAAAATAGCAACGAAATTAAAAACTTTTATTAATCATAAAGCATCGTAGTTCAAAACATGGTTACATCATATGTCTGAAAAACATAAAATCCAGTACATCATTAAAATTCTGTCTTGTAGTTAAAACATCAGAGTACCATAATAAAGAAGCATAATTCCCCAAATTGAAACATAGCCATAGTAGAAAAGATAAGAACTTGAGCGATACATCTAAGCAGCTCCAAGCAGAATGAAAGCAAAATCCTGATCAAGCTTGAGTATTCCCAACCTGAGAACCTAGGGGGAAACGGAAGAGAAAGAAGAGAAAACAAAATGGGTCAGACATAAAGTCCGGCGAGTCCAGATACTTTTAGCATATAAATAAGTAAAAGTATCATGATAGGCATATAAAGCGGATAAGAGAGATGACATCATAAAAGGCAGGTATGACAAGGTAAACAGGACAAACATAATAGAGTATATTGCGCTTCTCTAATGATTTCTCTGTCTTTCTGCACCAATACTAGTGTCTTATTAACAAGATGATCCCCAACAAGTATAAGATGGTAGACTTAGGTGTACTTCCAGTGAGAGGTTTTCACCCCATACAATCAATAGGCAGCCCAAAATATCGGAGTTACCCCTGAGGATATTAACGAGCTACCCAACATACCAGAGTCTAAATGTACCCTAATTACTACCCTAATAGATTGGCTCCCTACTCCGTAGATACCTTGTGTTGGCCCCATAGTATGGTGTATCACTTCGGCCCTAAAGTGGCAACCCTTCGTTTTCAGGATGTGAACAACCATATCTACATGTGTCACCGCGTATAAAACTCCTTTACCGGAACCATGTACGCACATGACCCCGTCGAAATGCACCGCCTACAACGTCCTCCACGTTTGGATCTCTTACAATCATCCCAGTAAGCATGCCCCGACTCTGACCTAGTTCTGAGTACTCGTTTGATACATATATATGGGTTACTAACTGAAATGGGTCCCACACACAAGATGATACAAGCTTCCCCCTACGCTTGCATCCCCACTACAGGTTATGCCATACCAGAGTAAAAGATTGCATAACCCCCACAGGTTAAGTCTGTGGGTCTATATATATAAATATTGCCCACCCACCCAAGATAACCCTCCCTCTATTCATACAAGTTTACTTAACCCCAACTCAAGTTATATGTTCATATAATCCCTATGGATTCAACTAGGTTAAGTACTCCAATTCATTGCCATATTCATTTATGGTTACAATGTGCTAGACCTCCCACATTAAGCCTACTACTTGTGGATGTTGGATATGCCGGTCGGTTCCGGGAAGACTTCTTCCACAAGCCGGACTTAACCTCGTATCTTAGCACGTCTCGTGTTTATGCACTTAGACCCCTCACATTAGATTCACCACTTGTGGGCGCTGGATATACCGAGCGGTTCTGGGCAGACTTCCACCACAAGTGTTATCTAACCTCGTGTCTAAGTGCGTTACAGTTTCTAATTACTGTAATTCTGGGCATTTCAATTATTAACCAATTATTCCCATGTCTTGTATGTTTTTATGCCCTTTCCCAAGTTATGTTTATAAAGAACCATACACCCCAAATTAAGGTCTTTAATCACAAGTTGATTTATGCCCCCAAATTCATGTTCATATATTTGATTCAAGTTATGCCCAAATTTCCAATTACAAGTTATGCCCCAAATTATACCGTTTTCCCCCTCGTTTCCTAATTAACGCGTTCACATATTTCAACGGCATGCCTAGGCTCGAAAATAGCCTGGCTATAAAAATAAAAGGGAAATGCTGAAGGGAAGAGGATAGAAATGATCATACTAACAAGATCGACATATAATGGCAGGAATATGCATAAACATATAGTGGAATAATGACAAGATAGACATATAGGAATAGATCTGATGAACATGTGACAATAGAACCGATTCTAACATAATAGGGACATCATAACAATCATGATAAGACCGAAACAATGAATTAGATAGCCAACTAACCACAGATCTGATTTAGCTACAAACATAATAGGAACAGGCATGATGTGATCTAAATAGTGAATTAGATCTACGAGCAATGGAAGATCTGACATGATAAATAGGTATACGTTCAGATCTAGTTCATAGTCATGTCAAAATACCTTAGATAAACAGGTTATAGCAGATCTGATATGATTCAAATAGTCACAGGCATAGATCCAAGTTATAGTCATGTCAAGTTTTACTATTAATTATTTAAATCAAAAATTAACATAGACTCACAGTGTTTGCATCTAGAAAAATATAGAAGGGATTACTAGCGTTGAATCACATATTTCTAAAGTTGAATGACTTGATTGTTGAAGAAATAACTTGATTTAATCTGGGCAGAGGCGGCATCTAGTTCTCCATTTTTTTGTTGTGCAAAAACATGAGAAATGAGGCCATATATAGCCATCACCCCAAACCCTAATCTGCCCAGATCTGCCGCAGGGAGTTCGACCCTTGTGGGGTCGACCTATGGATCGACACCCCCCTTATGAGGTTGACTCAATGGTCGACACCCCTGTCGGGAATTTTTTCTCTCCCCCCAAAAACTCAATTTTGAACTGATTTTGATTGTTATGTATATATATAATTCTCTTTTGCATGTATAAACTTCAAACCTTAATAACTTTTCATACGATGTCTGTTTTACGCAAACCAGGTATCTATTTCGACTAGAATTCCAAGACGACCGCAGTGGCGCAACTCATTTCCCTTAATTATGAATATTAAATTAATTATTCTTTAATTTATCATCTTTTAGTGTTGTTGAAATATGGGGTGTTACAACGGAGGAATTCGTTTCCCTTAGCTTTATACCCGTGGTATTTTTGGAGAAATGAATTTGTGATTTGGCGGGTATGACGATTTGACATTCAAAGTAAATAAAGATGTGATCTGTACATTATGACCTCAAGCCTCACAACCAGAAAATGGTATAAATCGGGTAGGTCGCATGGCTAAGTTGGTAGCTCCCAATTAGGGTGTATTGTCACTTGACTAGAGAATATCCATTTGCTTCTTTAATCTATATTCGATGCTATCCCTTTTCAAGAAACGGTTGTTGATCCCAACCGTTGGTGATAATACATTCGGTACGCTCAAGCGAAATGAGTGACCGGTCATGTTTAGCTTGGGTTGCAAGATGTTCTTATTGAACCGGTGTATTCCTCTTTGGAGATACATTGTCGAAAGGTGGTCCCATACCTTGCCAGTTGGAATCCATTACCCAATAAGCGCCTGCGGTTTTTGATTATATATTATATATGTGGAACGTGAGATGAAAGCATTCCGCTAGATTGCTATTTATTTGATTTAGACATTATTATAATATTAGAAGAGTACTAATATTTAAAGAGATGTTTAGGTCATCGTAAGTGAAAAACCATCCGTTTTTACGTGTGGATCGGTCCTACGATTATCCTTTATTTAAAAAGGATTTTTAAAGTTAAACCAAGTGGTTGGAGTTTACTCACGACAGTCCCATGACTGACCCAGAGTTTATTTTGTTTTATTTTACCATAAACTCTTGGGTGCCCAAATTTGTATGGGCAGTCAAACAATCGGATTTTATAAATATACTTGGAGAGCTTGGAGTAGGAGGCTTCAGGGTTATATAGCTATTGTTTATTTTCGCTGTGTTATAAGTGTTGTACTCCGATAATGGTATTGTATACAGATACTGGTTTTATTTCAAAGTTATGTTATATAATATATTTATTTATTCCACTGTGAGATTCGTGTTTATTCTGTTGTGTTCTTCTTCTTCTTCTATTCTAACTTCCTTTCTTTTTATTTCTCACTCTCTAACTTCTTTTTATTAATGATCTGGAATGTTCGATGCTCGAATAGTTGACATGGGTTTATGTTGATTTTCGGGGTCGAAAAATCCACTTCTTTACATAAGTGCTTTAATTGAAGGTCAAACTCATGCGCTGGTGGTTCCATTAGGAGGTTATGGTCGCACACCATGTAATAAAAGGGTAAACTATGTGCTTATACGTCAAGATTTAACCTTGTAACAATGTAGTGACATATTGAGAAATAAAACCGCATACCTTGACTTGGTTCATGAGGCAAAACATACACGGTTGATGACAATATTTGTGTTACTAGAGTAAAAACCTTTAAATCGATATCAGAGCCTGGTCTCTATTGAAATTTTAAGTCATAAATGAAAATTGGTTAGAGTGTGTTTATGAGCCAACAAGGCATTTGGTTTTTAAGGACAAGCATGTAAAACTCATCAAAGCAGTGTTTCTTACAAGAATTAAACCCATGCGCATATGGTTCCCATAGAGTCATGTGATTTTAATGTAACAACGATTGGAGCCAAGAGTAAGCACTATTTGATAGTGGTTGGAGCTTAGTATGTTGGCGTGTTATTACTTTTTGTATTTTATGTTGTGCTTTATTTTCTTTATTTATCTTCGAAATGTTTAAATAAAATATTCACCTCCATATATACAGTGTATTTATGATCCTACAATGATGCCACTATTTCTTTGATGGAGATGGCAACAATAGTCTTAGCCATACAATTTGTGTGGAATAATCTCCCATGAAAAGAGAGCGTTAAGAGAGGTCAATAAAGGTATCTTTTTGAGGTTTACTTTTGGGGTTTTTAAGGTTTGCACTGGCTAGGGTCTCGGTTATCCCATTTTTTGATGTAATCACATGTATATATTCCATAAGAGCTTTATTGGTTGGTCTTACGGTAAATTTGTTAAGAATAAGCATTTTGACTTTGGAATTCATAGTAAAACTAAGTAAATTATAGGTGATGTCAATATAACATAAACAACGAAGATAGTAATATTTTAATAAGAATGAGCTAAAAACAAAGAAACTATATGGATTACACGTTCGAGGTATACCCTCGAGGGAAGAACTGGTGACATGTAAAAAACTATCAATAGCCAGATATAGAGAAAAGGTAGTCATTTCTCTTTTGCTTTCCTGTTTTCTTATGGCCTTTGCTGACACCATGATCATTTTGGAGTTAGAATATTTCTTTGTGCTTATAGAAATTTTATTTTTGCATAAGAGGTTGGCAGTAAAATGAGATCATAAGTCTATAAGTTCTACATATTTTTCTAACACCGATAGATAGTTTGAGCACCTTGATTACACTAATTTTGTTATTTTTCCAGCTTTATTTTCATCATATTTATCTACAACAATAATGAAATAAACTGGTTTCAAAACCCAAAATTAAATAAGTTTGCTTGAAAATTAAATGACTCACTAACTGGATTAAATGTAATAATTGTTTAAGGGTTCATGAATGTGCATAAAAATTCCAAAAAATGCTTTGATGGGTAATTAGAGAGAGTTTATTTCCTTCATTCTTGGAGAAAATGTGGAAGAACATCATCCAATTTAGAATTTAGCTCTTTTATATTATACAAATAGTCGATTTCTTTAGTTGAAAGATCATCATAGCCAAGGAAGTGATGTATGATGACTAAAGTGGTGATCATATTAAAAGTAATGATCATATTATAAATAGTGGGACTAAGTTAGAACATATATAAGTTAAAAATTTAAAACAAATTGAAGTAGGAACAAGAGAGAGGTAAAAGAGCTAAGATTGCATGTGTTAACATTCTAAGTGAAATAACCCTTTGGAGGTTAGTACCCATTGTTAGTAGTATTGAGCAAAAAGATATATTCACATGACACCAAGACGTTTAACGATGCATGTAAGATTTTCCTTAGAATCAACAATTATTATTACTTTGGTCATTATCGGTTCCATAGAATGTAGTTATTTTGCTATGCCAATATAATAAAGAATCCTAAGGCTTGAAAGTAAATAAACTAGGCTAATAGTAAATGAGGTCAATTGGTTATATGAAAGCCCAAAAAGCTATAAAAAAAATTGAACGGAAACATAGTTTGCATAAAACCAAAGCAAATAATCCATAAACAAGGTAAATCATGAAAAATATATTCTTTAAATTAAAAGTATATTTTTTAATTAAAAGCATAATAAGAAAAACATAAAAGCATACTCATTGAAAAACAAAAAAATCAAGGAATGCATGAAATAACAACAAAACAAAAGTTAAGTATATAAGCTATATAAAAACGAAAATTAGCTTATGAAATTTGAACACTTATTAGTTTCAGGAACGAAATTTTGCTAAGCTAACAAGCTTCATTTTTAATGGAATCATTTTATGTGAGGAAAAGTTAAAAAGAAAGAATAAGAATATAAATATAACTATAGTTTGATCTCAATCATAGATTCAATCTGCAAGAGGAAAATCTCATCGTAAGCATATATCTATAGTTGCATTTCTCTTAGAAACATAATTGTTTTATCACATAGAGAAAGAAAATTCATGATTAATGTGACGACCCAAAGTTTCAGTCGTTGATTTTGAATTTTCAATAAATTTTAAATACTAAGATAATGGTATAAAAAAGTTTAATCACCTAAACCATATATATATATGTATACATATATATATATATATATATATTATTTAATACATTTGAAAATGTAAATTGTGAATCAATATTGAAGTGTGATTTAAATAGTTGGATTGAACTGAATATAAATATATTGGATTTAATGGTCTTTTTTATTCATCTATTTAACAATAACAATGGATTCATTTGGATTTGGAAGAATACCTCTAAACTTTGTTTAAAAGGATCTTTCTCAAAGTACCGAGGACACCACGGTGGAAATCCTACAATATTAGTAAACGTGCCTTATCAGTTTTTGATTACATACCTATTATTGTTGCGGTGTACACTCACTAACATCCCAACTACTTGATTATTGATAGTTTTGCCATAGATATTATTATAATATCACTGAGTTTTCTATATAAATGGTTTAATTACATAAGATAAAAACATATTCTTGTTTATATGTGACATGGTCATACGATACCTGTTATTTGAAATATTTATATTACATGAAAATCTATTTAAGGTGCGTTTTCCCATGTTGGTTTAGTAGACTGAACTGAGCGTTATTTTATTATAATACTCGGGTTAGACCGAACGTATTAAAAATTTAGCTTTGGATGACTTGGAGCTTTAGGAGATGAGTTGCATGCCCAGACTTATTCACGCTCCCTTTTTTGTTACATTCTTTATATTGTATTTATCAGTAATTGTAAGGACATGTTATATAACTGTCTAGACTGATTAATGGGTTAATTACTATGATTTATGTGTATATAAAATTCTTTCTTTTTTGTGAAGGTCATTTTTATATTATAGACTTTTTCCATTCCGCTGTGAGATTATGTTCCATTTTTCTTTCTTTTTCCCATAACAATCTGTATTTTCGGTAGTTTGATCGTTCGACATGTGAATATTGATGATGTATTAGTATCAAATTTTAAGGATCAAACAGTAGGTCATCATAGTTACCTTAGCCAATAAAATTAAACATTGCATTAGATCCTCTAACAAAACAAGTAAAAAAAATCCGTTGTTAATTATCCAAACTCAAAGCCAAAACTATATGTTCTAAAGAATCAATGTTGTACCTCGAAATAAGTGAGATTTTGGTAAGAATTTATTGCATTTTTTTAATTGAATTAAGGGTGTGTATCATGAAAAATTATGAAATTTATTATGCAATTTACTTATAAAATAATCCTATTTGAAATGAAGTAGGTTTCCTCTTTAGTTTTCTTTTATATGCATTGTTATATAATGAAATAAATAAATAAATAATCAAGTAAATTAAACATATTTAAGTACCAAATCATTAGAAGAAACATCTTATTGACTACATGTAACATGTTTGTACCATAAGAAATCAAAATATATAATGCTTACTCTATGAATGTTCACAGTCACATATATCAAGAAAAGGATATCGATAATTCATTAAGATTAGTGTATATAATGCTCTCTATATGATAGATGTTGAATTGCTCACAACCGTTTGGGACACTGAGGAATTATGTAACTATGAATAATTGAAACAATAAAATTTGACTTAATGAGAGAGTCTTTTATGTATTAAAAGCAAGTCGAAATAAAATTTCTAATGGTAACAACGTGTGTAACGACCCTCATTCTACGCATCAGAGGATCATAGAATATTTATTTCTTTTTCTTGAGAAGTCGTATGGTCGTGTAACTTTGGGAAGCGACTATTGAGGTCATTTTCCATGTTGACGATTTTTGTCGATTTTTAAATGACCGTTTTACCCCTATTGAATCTTGTTTCGCCTATAACTTTTGATTGGTAAGTAGTTTTGACCTGAAACCACTTCCATTGGATTCCGATGATGGTTTCTCTTTCCATAGAGTGGTCACATTAATCAAACGGACTTACTGTTTGGGAGATATGGCTGAAATAAGGTTTGGAAGGGGCAAGGGGCAAAATTGTCCTTTCCATAGAGTGTCTCGAACGCGGAAAGAATGACAAGACTAAGGATAAGAGGAGGTGTCAAAATTGCGGACACAAGTGTCATTTGATCAAGGACTGCAAAAGAAGGAAAAATGCTTGGACCACAAGGGTCATTTGATCAAGAACTTAATTGGGTAATTAGCAGCTAGGACCACTAGGGATTTCGAGACTAGGGGTATTTAAGGGCTGAAAGGGCTAGAGAAACCTTTCTTTGTCATTTTTGCAGCCATCACTTTCATTTCTTCAACCTTAACAATGGCCTGCAACTCCCAAATCACCGTTTAATCACATATTAGTCTAATCAACATCAAATTAAGTGGATTAGCATAGAGATCGAGGTAGAGCTGCTGTGTTGCAAAGAGATTCGACCCAAATCAAAGATATTTTCAGATCTGAGATTTATTTGTGGCTAAGGTGAGAGATTTACCTTGTTTTCACTAATTACGGCTAATTAGGGGTGATTAGCATTAATTAACGAAACTTTGCGTTATAAAATCTGGAAAAATATGTAGAAATTCTTAAATATTATTTTATGGCTGTGTTAGAAATTTGGGTTAATTTGGACATGTTTTGCGAATCGTATGTTAAATCATGATTAAGGGGATTAAGGGGAAATTCTTAGTTTTGGGTATGTTTGATCCATATTTGCATGTTAAATTGTTGTTTTAGTGTTTATGGTTGACTATACATGTTGTTGTTACTGTTTGGAATGTTTTGTAATTGCCTAGAACTGTTAGATTGGTCGAAAATGCCGTCGTGTGGTGTAAATAGCTTGCTGGAAAGTTGCAGGAAATTGGTTAGTAAACCGTTCGTAAAGCATCTCCGCGACCCCTAGGAAGAGGGCGAACCCTAGGAGGGCGATCGTGAGGAAGAGGGCGAACCATAGGAGGGGACCGTGAGGAAGGGGGCGAACCCTAGGAGGGTGATCATGAGGAAGAGGGCGAACCCTAGGAGGGCGACCGTGAGGAAGAGGGCGAACCCTAGGAGGGCGATCGTGAGGAAGAGGGCGAACCCTAGGATGGAGACCGTGAGGAAGGGTGCGAACCCTAAAAGGGCGACCCCTAGGAAGAGGGCGAACCCTAGGGGGCGACCCCTAGGATGGCGAGTCGTGAACTGCGCCAGGAAGGAAAGAGGACAACGAACCGATACACAAGGGGACCACGAGCCGATGCCGGAGCGAGCCAAAGGATACAGGGAGGACCACGCGACGACGATTGTAAACTCTTCTGAAGATCGAAACCAATTCAACCAAAACCCAAGATGCAAAGGTAGTCCAAATAGGAAGTAAGAACTCAAGATCTAGACAGGAACCAATGAGTTAACTTCATGAGTTGGACTTTGTTGCGGGACGTGTGCAAAGGGGTTATCGATATCCATAACTTTATTTCACCACTGAGAGACAAATTAGTGGCTATGGATCGGTGCAATGGAGTCATTGTGACTTCATGGAGCAAAATGATTGTAGCAAAGGATTGGGTGATCGATTGATGGATATCGTTTGCTTTACGCACTGAGTGAGAGACGCGAGGATGATTGCTATGTTTGATGTTTGATGTTTGCTATCACCATGAACCACACCCCCATTTACACTTTATGTTAGTGTTACCTTAGAGTACTGTGCATCTTGTTGTGCTAACTCTTTGGTTGTAGGTCCAGGTTCAGGTATGACTAGATTATACCTATTACTGTTTTGTTTTGCTGCTTATCGCTCATACCATAATTTTGTTTGACCCAGAGTTTTATGTCTATTCTTATTACTCTGGGTGCTCCTAAACGAGCAGACTAGAGACAGGTTGGCTGGTTATGCACGAGTAGCTGTCCGGAGACGAGCAGGAGGCTTACACGTATTACTCTCTTGTATTCTCCCTATGTTGTTGATGGTCACTACTTTGGGCATTAGTAGCGTACCTTTCTATTTTGCTTTAGAGACAGTTTTAAAAGTTGTAATAAAGATGATTTGGATCATAAGCTATATTTTGAATTTTCCGCTGCTATGATGTTTTAGTTTTCAGCTTATGCACTGTCTCGCCTATTTTATATCAAGTTATGTTATTATTATATATTATTCCGTGCGCTGTGAGATATAATACAGGTTCTTTATTGGTTTACCATTCAAATTCCTTCCCTTTTCCCTTCTTTTGACGACCGTCCCATGTTGGTTGGACGTCGGCACAACGCATTTCATTAGAGATGTCGGTTGGTGCAAGGCGGGCCTTCACACTTGGTTTCAGAGCTCTAGGTTGCATAGTTAACCTAAGGAAAGGCACCAGGAAGAGATAGTATACGTATATGAGAGCGCGTATTTGTTATATTTTGGTTTTCACAAGCTATATATATATACTATTAGAATATCTAAGGATGAAGTCGCACTGCACTGGCACCATTGAAGAGATGCTTAATCGTTTTCTCTTTAAAGATTGAACGACGAGCCGATATACGAGGAGTACGGGTTCAAGAGCAAACAATACATATGTTCCTGATATGAGGACGATGTTTACCACCTTCATGAGGGAGATGCTTAGGGATGTTCAGGGAGTAGTTCCTAATGCTGCTAACGGTGTTGGTGCAGTAATGCAGGCGCCTAGGGATGATTTCGCCAAGCTTAACAAGGATTATACTAGTCTTGGTGGGAAGCTGTTCCACGGTATGAAATCAACAACAGAGGTTCAAGATTGGCTTGATACTTGTGAGCGTATCTTCGAGGATATGGGTATCGAGGATGCGATGAAGAGAAAGCTAGCATCGCGTCAGCTTTAAGGACGGGCGATGAATTGGTGGAATGCTATTAAAGCAGCTACTCCTGAGGATCAGGTTACTTGGAATCAGTCTAAGGTCCGATTCAGTGATAAGTTTATTCCATCCGCTCAGAAATTGTAATTGTTTAGGAAATTCTTGGAGCTTAAGCAGAATGGTAGGGCAGTCTCGGAGTATATTGTTGAATTTGATACCTTATCGAAGTATGGATTGTCCCTTATCGATATGGTTGAGAAGAAGAACGAGAAGTTCATAACTGGCCTAGATGAGTACTTAAGGGAGAAACTCATAAACCATACCGATGAGACTTTCGAATCTATTGTGGGAAAGGCATTGAGATCTGAGAGCCTTTACCCTAAGTCGAAGGCCGAGGTTGCTATTACATCTGCAGAGGAACCAAAGCTGCTGGCAAGCGGTGGACGCAAGGATAATCCCCAGAATAAGAGGAAATAGAACCAAACCAAGGATGGTCAAAATAAAAAAAATAAGAAAGATGGCGAGTGCTTTAGCTGTGGAAAGAAGGGCCACTATGCCATAGATTGTCAGGAAAGGCCTGGGGAAAGGAAGTGCTTCAATTGCGGCCAAGCGGGACATCACAAGGATAAATGTCCGCAACCTCCTAGTGAGAAGCAGATCGTGAAAGCATATGCTATCAATGTTGTTCCTTCTTCATCGAATGTCCCGACTATGACGGAAAAGGGAAAGGGTTTTGTTATGCGAGGTATGCTTTCTATTTATGATGTTCTTGTTCAAGTTTTGTTTGACGGGGATTCCCATTCCTTCGTGTCTAGTGACCTGGTAGATAGATTGGAATTGGAACTCGAGATTTGTTGTAATTTGGTCTTATAGAGTCACAGATGCATGTTTGCTTGTGATTGTATTGTTTTAGGCTTTTCTGGGTTTAGCATTATTTTGGGAGTCGATTGGCTCCAAGGGTATAGCGTGGTATTGGGTACCTACCTAGTAATGGCAATAATAACTGGAACTAAGTTATACTTGAGACTGAGTCTGAGTTTGTGGATAGTCGCCGGCGATGCCGACTAGTGTTATAGAGAGAATATCGTTGTTGTAAGTTCTAGTTGTCTCTGGGAAGCAAATGTACGTTGGACATGCAGTAGTATGGTTTGAACTAGGGTTGCCATTTACGCTTGACATATGGCATGGGCTGTCATAAGATCAACGATAGTTTCGAAGTAGGATTGGCGAGGATAACCAGAGTTAGTTATGAGTGCTCGAGTGTTTGGTTGTTTTGTTCATATCATCTCACGTAGATTGTCTGAATTCGGAGGAGATCTTCCTTGAATGCTTGTCTGATATTGGTTTAGGCCTTTGGGGCTTGTGCTTGGAGAATGTCGAGTTCGACTAGGATGGTTTGCATGAGATATAGGTAGATGTTGTGATTTCCATTGGATGATGTCTTGGTTTACTCGAGGAACAAGGTGCAACTCGAAACATGATAAGAATGTTCGATGATGTGACTGCCCCAAGTTGGACTCGATAGGGCTATGAGATGACTCGAGAAGGCAGCAAGGTAACGGATTGAATCGAGTTGGACTCGAAAGGGCTACAAGAAAATGGATTGACTTAAGTGGGACTCGAGTTGAAGACGGAGTTGTGGACAGCTCTTCTGATGGAGGGCCAAGGAATCATCGATAGTTTGGAGTATTCTAGGCGGACTCGAAGCAAGGGTATATGGGGACGCCCATTTACCTTGGTTCCGTTGGATGTGATCTAGTTATCCTTGGAGGATAAACGTACGTTGGATGTGCGGTAGTCCGTTTAGAGTCAGAGCTTCTATTAGCCCTTGAGATTGGTTGGACCAGTCATATGGGTATCGACGTATTCCTGGCTTTAGCAGGTGATAGATATGACTTGTTTGATGGATGCTATGGTTGCTATGTTTGTTCCTATTTTTCTTCTCTTGAGTAGACTATCACCAGTAGGGTTCTAGCGATGGGGAACAAAGAGATGATGGTATATACGGGTGCCTATAGTACCGGACTAGGTGCGGTAACAGGTGCATTGAGTAGGAGACATGCCAGTCCAGGGGCTATGTTCGTGGGATGGAAACAACTAGAGTATATCACGAGATATGATTTCAGACCTAAGTATGGATTAGATCCAAAGATGTTAACAAGTTTGATGATCAGAATGATTTTGATTGAGTGGATTGGTTCCAGTTAGAGGGACGATCCTAACCTATTGGAAATCATCTCTAAGGTAGAAATGGGTATTTATGGCGAGAGAATGATTAAGCAAGGACTTAATCGAGAAGAATGGCTTCGAAAGAGTGAGAGGCTATTTGTACCCAACGTAAAAGGATTGAGTGATGAGGAGAGACGTTGGGAAGTTTATAATCAAGTGCATGAACTGCCAGTAAGTTAGAGCCGAGCCAAGAAGCCAAGTGGTCTGTTACAACCGTTGGAGATTCCCGAATGGAAGTGGAAAGAAATCTCAATGGATTTCATTGATGGTTTACCAAGGATTGGATCGGGTTATGATGGTATTTGAGTGAATTGTGCATTATAGGATCTTTGAGAGCTTGTATATTGGATTTTGGAGGGTCATGTGATGACTATTTGCATTTGGTAGAGTTCGCATATAGTATCAGTTATCCCTTTGTTAGCAAACTGCATGCTAGGATAGGCTTGTTAAGTTATTGTGTATGTCTGATTGTTTGTAAATGGCTGGTAGGCATGCGGGATACCTTTATTTGTTTTGGTTAAGGAATTTCGGGGGCAAAATTTCTTAAGGGGGGAAGAATGTAACGACCCGCATTCTACGCATCAGAAGATCGTAGAGTATTTATTTCTTTTTCTTGAGAAGTCGTATGGTCGTGTAACTTTGGGAAGCGACTATTGGGGTCATTTTCCATGTTCACGATTTTTACCGATTTTTAAATGACCGTTTTGCCCTTGTCGAATCTTGTTTCGCCTATAACTTTTGATTGGTAAGGAGTTTTGACCTAAAACCACTTCCATTAGATTTGGATGATGGTTTCTCTCTCCGTAGAGTGGTCATATTAATCAAACGGATTTACCGTTTGGGAGATATGGCTGAAATAAGGTTTGGAAGGTGAAAACAGCTTAATTGGGTAATTACAGCTAGGTCCATTAGGGATTTCGGGATTAGGGGTATTTAAGGGCTGAAAGGGGTTAGAGAAACCTTTTTTTGTCATTTTTGCAGCAGCCACTTTCATTTCTTCAACATTAACAATGGCCTCCAACTCCCAAATAACCTTCTAATCACAGTTTAATCACATATTAGCCTAATCCACATCAAATTAAAGTGGATTAGAATAGAGATCGAGGTAGAGTTGCTGTGTTGCATGGAGATTCGACCCAAATCAGAGATATTTTCAGATCTGAGATTTATTTGTGGCTAAGGTGAATGATTTGCCATGTTTTTCACTAATTAGGACTAATTAGGGGTGACTAATGTTAATTAACGAAACTTTGCGTTATAAAAATCTGGAAAAATATGTAGAAATTCTTAAATATTATTTTATGCCTCTGTTAGAAATTTAGGTTAATTTGGACATGTTTTGCTAATCATATGGTTAAATCACGATTAAGGGGATTAAGGGGAAAATCATAGTTTTTGGTATGTTTGATCCATATTTGCATGTTAAATTGTTGTTTTGGTGTTTATGGTTGACTATACATGCTGTTGTTACTATTTGGAATGTTTTGTAATTGCCTAGAACTGTTAGATAGGTCGAAAAAGCCGTCGTGTGGCGTAAATAGCTTGCTGGAAAGTTGCAGGAAATTGGTCAGTAACCTGTTCGTGAAGCATCTCCATGACCCCTAGGTAGAGGGCGAACCCTAGGAGGGTGATCGTGAGGAAGAGGGCGAACCCTAGGAGTGCAACCGTGAGGAAGGGGGCGAACCCTAGGAGCGCGATAGTGAGGAAGAGGGCGAACCCTAGGAGGGCGACCGTGAGGAAGGGGGCGAACCCAAGGCGGGCGATCGTGAGGAAGAGGGCGAACCCTAGGATGGAGACTGTGAGGAAGGGGGCGAACCCTAGGAGGGCGACCCCTAGGAAGAGGGCGAACCCTAGGGGGCGTGAGACGACCCCAAACCCCGTACTGATGGCGGTAAGGGTAATCCTTGGAATATAACACATAAACAGATAACAGCAGAACAGAAATAAATAAATACACCAGATAATGAACAATAGTTTATACTGGATAAACGTAATCATCAGAGTTACACAGTATACAGGATCATACTTAGTACAAATACAGTTCAGCTATACATAAATGTCTACAGCGGAAAACAAACATAATGTACAATAGGAGCTGAACAACATAAAAAGAGATAAATAATAGAATCCATCTTCAGCTTCAGCTATCCAGAAAGAGCCAGCTAAACCTGAATACAAGGCTGCCCATGTAGAAAAAGGGGCACCCGAGTTTGAAAGTGAAACAAACTACGAGTCAGTCATGGGACTGGTATGAGAAATCTACTCAACACATTTAAAATATGGCTAATCACAGGACCACGCCACTTTCGTGGAACGGGTTTACTCCATTGGATAGCCAGTGCTTTAAACAAATAATTCTTTTAAACATCGCAATGCTTTTTATAAAAATGAAGCCATTATAAGACTCAGTTCCCATCACACAATGCAACGCAAACCGGAGGATAGAGTTTTTACCTTATAATGGCCAAGATATGCTTGATACGAATAAAACAAAAGCATTTGATATTATTACTAGTGTTTATATGTTTCAAAAACAATTTTAAATCATAAGTATCAATCATAGACGGCATTAATGCCCCATACCACTATGTCGCCATATATAGGTATACAATCAAAACCGCACAGTCACGTATTTGGAAATTGGATTTCCGTCATGAACCAAGGCAAAAGATAGTCCTTACCGAATTCGAGACAATCTAGCCCACCATGTCTCAGGGCCCAGACTCAGGTGGGCCCTTGGAGCGACAGGGCCGGTCCACCGATGTGGATTAAAATTCCTGAACACTACGTTTCTCGGCCCTATGTGGCGTAAATGAGCCAACGAATGACTCCATCGGTCCCGGATCGACCGATATATCCGAGGCGTCTCGCTATCCATCATCCACATAAGTAAAATGTCAGGCCGTGTAAAAACACTGACACAACTCCTAGCTAGAAAGAAACGCATGCCCTCCTTGAGGTCCTTCTCCCGTTTCTGGTTCATACCGGGGTGTAAGGCTCGCGAATTCACGTTATACACAAAGCTACGCCAGACAGGCGGTGCTTTGATCATCAATCACAAGAATTTGCTGTTCAACAGAAGCCCTGATCACTGCATCTTAGCATGTTACACAGGCAATTCATACCATGCAATTGATGGCTATAAATCACACAGAATAAATTCCAATGTCAGACACACAATCCATTTACAAGTCCGTTCTGGGTCTGAACGAAACCGGAGGCACTATATACCTCGCAAACCCATCGATTTCCACGTACGTCTGGACGATCACCACTCATTATCCATATTTCGGGATGCCTCCCAATCAGGACCTCGATTACCATCCAAACGAGGTGAAGATCTCCGGTCTTCGACCACCATCTTCATCTTCGATTTCTTATCGTCGATTCAGTTATTCAGAATGGGATAAACCCGGTCTTTCTGAACAACTCGCGTATATGATAAACAAGTGCAACACAAATACACATACGCATCATTTCAATTCATTAGTCACTAACCGTCAATCAGTAAGAGAACGATTTCCCAAATATTAACCCCGAAGGCCGAAACCAACATCAGATCAAAATCCAGGAAACCATTCGACTTAGCTAACCTTCAGTTAATTTCTAAATTTCACATCCATATCGTTTATAATATTTTATAACGATTTATCGCTATTTTTATTTATTTTAAAATAGCCAATTTATTCAAACGACGCTTCAGGCCATAACGCGGTCGTGGCGCTGTTTTTCTTCAGATTTGATTTACACATATCTGAAAATCTAACCGCTGGATCTTCACAAAATTTACATCACTAGAAAGATCTTTTCAAAACGAATCCAACGGTTCCAGTTTCGAGAAAATCCGACGGTCGGATCTCCCGGTATAATCGTTTGAAGTTTCGATTTCGAAATACGAACTGCAGCGTCGTTATTCGATTTAATATAATTATATATATATATATATATATATATATATATATATATATATATATATATATATATATAAATATAATCGATTCTGGCGCTGTTTTTCTTCAGATTTGAATTAAACATTCCAGACAATCCAACCGTTGAATTTTTACAAAGTTGGTGCCGTTGGAAAGAGATTTCCAAAGCGAACCCAACGGTTGCGATTTCAGGAAAATCTGATGGTCGTATCTCCCGCACTAATCGTTTGAAATTACGGTTTCAAAATACGAACTGCAGCTTCGTTATTCGATATATTTCAGTTCTATATATACACATATATATATATATACATACATATATATATATACATATATCGATTCTTCAATTTCAAAACCATTTGATTTTCATACATTTGATAAAAATGATGTTTTTAGCTAACTGTCTTCTATTTCGACACTTCACTATTTTTAACAATTCATGTATATAATAAAAGTGTGATTTTTAATGTAAAACAATTTATTTCAAAACTCGACTATTTTATATAGTTAATATAGGTGATAAAATAGGATTTTTATTATAAAACAATTTATTTCAAAACAAGATTATTCTATATAGTTCATATTGATGATAAAAATAGGATTTTTATTATAAAACAATTTCTTTCAAAATATGAATACCATTCAACACATGAATTTCAATTCAACGAATGAATTTCGATTCAACACATGAAGGTTTTCTATAGTTTATATAAATAGATAAAAAGGTGATTTTTATATTTAAAAACACGAATACCATTCAACACATGAATTCTATTCAACGAATGAATTTCAATTCAACACATGAAGGTTTTCTATAGTTTATATAAATAGATAAAAAGGTGATTTTTATATTTAAAAACACGAATACCATTCAACACATGAATTCTATTCAACGAATGAATTTCAATTCAACACATGAAGGTTTTCTATAGTTTATATAAATAGATAAAAAGGTGATTTTTATATTTAAAAACACGAATACCATTCAACACATGAATTCTATTCAACAAATGAATTTCAATTCAACACATGAAGGTTTTCTATAGTTTATATAAATAGATAAAAAGGTGATTTTTATATTTAAAAACACGAATACCATTCAACACATGAATTCTATTCAACGAATGAATTTCAATTCAACACATGAAGGTTTTCTATTCAATAGACGAATATAGTTTCAATACAGGAAAATAATTCTAACACATGAATATTATTCAAAATTTCGGCAGCATAACGACAGGGTAGTTAAAACTGGGACCGTCCCTAGTACGGCTCCCCGCTCTACCTTAAAGCCTCGCAGCTTTTGACAATGGGGAATCATGCATCTAGTTCGCACGCAGGCGGCATGTATATTTTTTCATTTCCACAAACTAATCCTATGTGGTTTCAACCAAATATTTCTCAACCACAAACGGGTATTTTTCAACCACAATCAATCAATATCAACCACAAACAATTTCAATCAACCATTCGCTATCAATCAATTTTCACACCAATCGCAACCAATAAATATCGTCCATGGTTTGTGGACGAGGGGCGTATATATATATTTATATTTATATTTATATATAGCAATTCACTTCTATTTCAACACATATATAATTTTTACAACGCATATATAACTTATACATCGAACGTACAACTTATACAACGCTTATACAAGAGGTGTACAACGCTTATATAACTCATACATCGATTATATAATTTATACATCGTCGTTTTCCATATCGTTTATAAATTAGAAATCTCACATTGGATTCCACTTCACCAAAAATAGCAGAAGGCTCAGAAAAATATGCGGTCTCTTCTAGAATGTAGAAGACGTCCACACGGTCACGATGTTTCCTGTTTCATCGAATTTCGTTTGTAAACGAACAAGATACGATTTTTATTGTAAAATCAACACTCGCGACGGTTTTAAACTGTTGAAATCAGCCCAGAGTATAACAGCCGTACCTTTTCAAAACCTGTTCGAAACTTGGTTTAAATTTTTCGGCAAATCCTTGAAGCGAGGTAGCGATCGGGCTACGCCACGCGAAAGATCTTCGAGAGGCGCTCCAGGGGGTGGTGGCGTTGGTGAACTCGACGCCAGGGAGGAGGCTCGGCGGTGGCTTAAAGTCGATGACTTTCGAGGGTCAGATCTCCTCGAATACTCAGTGGAAATTGGCAAACCTAATATGGATTTGTAGAGAATTCGAAGCTCTACAAAATCCCTAACTGGAGGTGGGGCTAATTCTTCCTGGATCGATCGGAAAATGAGGGGGAAGGTTGGAACTTTGAGCGCCGTTCAGATCGGGAGAGAGATAGAGCTTCCGCCTTTTTTTAATTTTTTTATTATTTTATAAAAAATCTGATTGGCCGGGGGGGTTTTAAAAGGGGTTTTCTGACACGACCTCCAATCCAAACCCAACGACTATCGTCCCTAGCGTTTTACCCCCATTCCGAACACAATGGGATATGTTTCGAAGGCCCATTCGACTGTTTCAGCCAGTTTTCCTTCGAATTAAAATATAAAACATTCAATATTCGATTTGAACGTACATTTCAATTTGCCAGGGCCACAAACTGATTCGAAAAATTCCAGAAAAATAAATCTAGCTATGTTTTGACGATACGGTCCCAACAAAACTAGTTTCGTCGAATTCTGAGACCGTTTGCAAAAAGGCCCATTTCTGCTCGATCCAATTTAACTATAATTGACCAAAACACGTTTTCCTTTGCCACGCTCACATACTAGCTTCAAAAATTATGAAATTTGAAACCTAGCTATAACTTCACATCCCGGATCCAACAAAAGTGGTTTCGTCGAATTCCGAGGTCGTATGCAAAATGGCCAATTTCACGGGCTATATAAATTCCATAGCGACCTTTCTGAAAATTCATTTGGCCATAACTTTTGCTTTCCGCTATCAAACTTCGATTTTTCAGATTTGTTAGAAAGGTATTCACTAACAGATTTAAATAATTTTGGTTTCACTCAAATCTGTTTTGTTTTGCACCCAGTACAGTCATTCGAAGTTTGAATTCAAATTTTGAAACTACCGCGCCATTTCAGACCTTGTTTATAATTAGAATTAATTATATTCCTTTTCAATTGTCGATTCAAACTTAATTTTCATCGTTATTATTTAAAATATTTAAAATCCACTATTTTAGCCAATTTAAAATTTTTAAATTGGTTCAGATTTTCTGGGTCGTTACAATCTCCCCCACTTAAAACTTTTCGTCCCCGAAAAGGAACAAAGTCGAAAGTGGTTTGATTAATCAACTCTACGTTCAATCTGGCTTCCATTCTCCAACTTTTCAGTTTCTGAGAATTTTCAAATTCTTCAAAAATTTGGCTAACACTCGGAATTTTCGAAAATTTTCGCCATAACCTCCTTTGTACGGGGAGAGGTTTGGAAATTTATTGGGCCGTATTAGGTACCCAATAAATCCTAATAAGCATACACATATTTATAGTGATATATTCTGGTGTTTACAGGGGAGCGTGTATAGATAATAACTCCAGAGAATAAATTCTCGTCACCCTATCAAAGCATGAGGGAGTGTGTATTTTAATTGCTCCAGAGGATAAATCCTCGTCACCTCGTCCCGTGTGGGAAATAAATAGTCCACATGCCGTATCTAATGACTAGAGACACGTGATTATTGCCAACTCCAGACCCGTGTGGGGTTTTTATTAATCTAGCAATTTTATCGTTACAATTTAAATAGTCCATATCAGTCATCAGTTCAACCTGTAAAATATAGTCATCGCCATACAAGCCTCTCGCTCGTATGGTAAATCTTCCACCTCGTCACACAAGCTCCAAATGCTTATGTGGTATATGATGAAGTATGCCTATCTTCAGAAGTATGCCATGTAATGTAGTTCAAAGTTAATTGTTACTATCCTATGGCGACGTTTATTATTACACATAGAATAACCAACACTCCGGATCCAATGGCATTCACAGGAGTTGATATAATAATATTTCGCATCCAAATCATTAAGGTTTACCTATTTGTCGGGCACGCAAATAATTTCTTTACTCAACAGCTATCCATTTACCTGTTCAAACATATATAATGCACAAGTATATATTTCTATCTATTTTCTAATCAGTTCAATGTGTGATTTAATCGAATAAATCATACCACTCATTCTCTTATTGATTAAATTAACTATTGTTTCAACAATTTTAATTAATCAAATCTACTATCACACAACACAAACAACAATCAATTTGTTTTTAACTTTTCAAAAATATACTAATCAATTTCTATACTCTTCAAATATATATCTTTTATATATTCAAAAATTATATTTCTAAAACCAGACTATATATATAATCACAAATACGTTATTTAAAACATATTACTCTCGACTCGTTCTGGGGTACTTCTGACCCCATCTCTAACGAGTTGTTCTGATTCTGCTTTACTTATACTAGGATATTACTGATCCTATCTGTATAGAGTTACCCGTCCTAGAACACTACAGGTTCTATTTCTGACGAGTTCGTTGATATGTTATAATCCAGCACTAAGCTTAACCAAAGCTCTGATACCAAATGAGACGACCCCAAACCCCATACTGACGGCGGCAAGGGTAATCCTTGGAATATAACACATAAACAGATAACAGTAGAACAGAAATAATAAATACACCAGATAATGAACAATAGAATATACTGGATAAACGTAATCATCAGAGTTACACAGTATACAGGATCATACTTAGTACAAATACAGTTCATATATACATAAATGTCTACAGCGGAAAACAAACATAATGTACAAAAGCTGCTGAACAGCATAAAAAGAGATAAATAATAGAATCCATCTTCAACTCCAGCTATCCAGAAAGAGCCATCTAAACCTGAATACAAGGATGCCCGTGTAGAAAAAGGGGAACCCGAGTTTGAAAGTGAAACAAACTACGAGTCTGTCATGGGACTGGTATGAGAAATCTACTCAACACATTTAAAATATGGCTAATCACAGGACCACGCCACTTTCGTGGAACGGGTTTACTCCATTGGATAGCCAGTGCTTTAAACAAATAATTATTTTAAACATCGCAATGCTTTTTATAAAAATGAAGCCATTATAAGACTCAGTTCCCATCACACAATGCAACGCAAACTGGAGGAAAGAGTTTTTACCTTATAATAGCCAAGATACGCTTGATACGAATAAAACAAAAGCATTTGATATTATTACTAGTATTTATATGTTTCAAAAACAATTTCAAATCATAAGTATCAATCATAGATGGCATTAATGCCCCATACCACTATGTCGCCATATATAGGTATACAATCAAAAATGCACAGTCACGTATTTGGAAACTGGATTTCCGTCATGAACCAAGGCAAAAGATAGTCCTTACCGGATTCGAGACAATCTAGCCCATGTCTCAGGGCCCAGACTCAGGTGGGCCCTTGGAGCGACATGGCCGGTCCACCGATGTGGATTAAAATTCCTGAACACTACGTTTCTCCGCCCTATGGGGCGTAAATGAGCCAACGAATGACTCCATCGGTCCCGGATCGACCGATATATCTGAGGCGCCTCGCTATCCATCATCCACATAAGTAAAATGTCAGGCCATGTAAAAACACGTACACAACTCCTAGCTAGAAAGAAACGCATGCCCTCCCTGAGGTCCTTCTCCCGTTTCTGGTTCATACCGGCGTGTGAGGCTCGCGAATTCACGTTATACACAAAGCTACGCCACACAGGCGGTGCTTTGATCATCAATCACAAGACTTTGCTTTTCAACAGAAGCCCTTATCACTGCATCTTAGCATGTCACACAGGCAATTCACACCATGCAACTGATGGCTATCAATCACACAGAATAAATTCCAACGTCAGACACCCAATCCATTTACAAGTCCGTTCTAGGTCTGAACGAAACCGGAGGCACTATATACCTCGCAAACCCATCGATTTCCACGTACGTCTGGACGATCACCACTCATTATCCATATTTCGGGATGCCTCCCAATCAGGACCTCGGTTGCCATCCAAACGAGGTGAAGATCTCCGGTCTTCGACCACCGTCTTCATCTTCGATTTCTTATCGTCGATTCAGTTATTCAGAATGGGATAAACCCGGTCTTTCTGAACAACTCACGTATATGATAAACAAGTGCAACACAAATACACATACGCATCATTTCAATTCATTAGTCACTAACCGTCAATCAGTAAGAGAACAATTTCCCAAATATTAACCCCGAAGGCCGAAACCAACATCAGATCAAAATCCAGGAAACCATTCGACTTAGCTAACCTTCAGTTAATTTCTAAATTTCACATCCATATCGTTTATAATATTTTATAATGATTTATCGCTATTTTTATTTATTTTAAAATAGCCAATTTATTCAAACGACGCTTCGGGCCATAACGCGGTCGTGCGCTGTTTTTCTTTAGATTTGATTTACACATATATGAAAATCTAACTGTTGGATCTTCACAAAATTTACATCATTAGAAAGATCTTTTCAAAACGAATCCAACGGTTCCAGTTTCGGGAAAATTCGACGGTCGGATCTCCCGGTATAATCATTTGAAGTTTCGATTTCAAAATACGAACTGCAGCGTCGTTATTCGATTTAATATAATTATATATATATATAAATATAATCGATTCTGGCGCTGTTTTTCTTTAGATTTGAATTAAACATTCCAGACAATCCAACCGTTGGATTTTTACAAAGTTGGTGCCGTTGGAAAGAGATTTCCAAAGCGAACCCAACGGTTGCGATTTCAGGAAAATCCGATGGTTGGATCTCCCGCACTAATCGTTTGAAATTATGGTTTCAAAATACGAACTGCAGCTTCGTTATTTGATATATTTCAATTCTATTTATATATATATATATATCGATTCTTCGATTTCAAAACCATTTGATTTTCATACATTTGATGAAAATGATGTTTTTAGCTAACTGTCTTCTATTTCGACACTTCACTATTTTTAACAATTCATGTATATAATAAAAGTGTGATTTTTAATGTAAAACAATTTATTTCAAAACTCGACTATTTTATATAGTTAATATAGGTGATAAAAATAGGATTTTTATTATAAAACAATTTATTTCAAAACAAGATTATTCTATATAGTTCATATTGATGATAAAAATAGGATTTTTATTATAAAACAATTTCTTTCAAAATATGAATACCATTCAACACATGAATTTCAATTCAACGAATAAATTTCGATTCAACAGATGAAGGTTTTCTATAGTTTATATAAATAGATAAAAAGGTGATTTTTATATTTAAAAACACGAATACCATTCAACACATGAATTCTATTCAATGAATGAATTTTAATTCAACACATGAAGGTTTTCTATAGTTTATATAAATAGATAAAAAAGTGATTTTTATATTTAAAAACACGAATACCATTCAACACATGAATTCTATTCAACGAATGAATTTCAATTCAACACATGAAGGTTTTCTATAGTTTATATAAATAAATAAAAAGGTGATTTTTATATTTAAAAACACGAATACCATTCAACACATGAATTCTATTCAACGAATGAATTTCAATTCAACACATGAAGGTTTTCTATTCAACAGACGAATATAGTTTCAATACAGGAAAATAATTCTAACACATGAATATTATTCAAAATTTCGGCAGCATAACGACAGGGTAGTTAAAACCGGGACCGTCCCTAGTACGGCTCCTCGCTCTACCTTAAAGCCTCGCAGCTTTTGACAATGGGGAATCATGCATCTAGTTCACACGCAGGCGGCATGTATATTTTTTCATTTCCACAAACTAATCCTATGTGGTTTCAACCAAATATTTCTCAACCACAAACAGGTATTTTTCAACCACAATCAATCAATATCAACCACAAACAATTTCAATCAACCATTCACTATCAATCAATTTTCACACCAATCGCAACCAATAAATATCGTCCATGGTTTGTGGATGAGGGGCGTATATATATGTATATATATATATAGCAATTCACTTCTATTTCAACACATATATAACTTTTACAACGCATATATAACTTATACATCGAACGTACAACTTATACAACACTTATACAAGAGGTGTACAACGCTTATATAACTCATACATCGATTATATAATTTATACATCATCGTTTTTCATATCGTTTGTAAATTAGAAATCTCACATTGGGTTCCACTTCACCAAAAATAGCAGAAGGCTCAGAAAAATATGCGGTCTCTTCTAGAATGTAGAAGACGCCCACACGGTCACGATGTTTCCTGTTTCATCGAATTTCGTTAACAAACGAACAAGATACGATTTTTATTGTAAAATCAACATTCGCGACGTTGTTAAACTGTTGAAATTAGCCCAGAGTATAACAGCCGTACCTTTTCAAAACCTGTTCGAAACCAGGTTTAAATTTTTCGGCAAATCCTTGAAGCGAGGTGGCGGTCGGGCTACGCCATGCGAAAGATCTTCGAGAGGCGCTCCAGGGGGTGGTGGCATTGGTGAACTCTACGCCAGGGAGGAGGCTCGGCGGCGGCTTAAAGTCGATGACTTTCGAGGGTCAGATCTCCTCGAATACTCAGTGGAAATTGGCAAACCTTATATGGATTTGTAGAGAATTTGAAGCTCTACAAAATCCCTAACTGGAGGTGGGCTAATTCTTCCTGGATCGATCGGAAAATGAGGGGGAAGGTTGGAACTTCGAGCGTCGTTCAGATCGGGAGAGAGATAGAGCTTCCGCCTTTTTTTTTAATAAAAAATCTGATTGGCCGGGGGGGAGGGGGTTTAAAAGGGGTTTTCTGACACGACCTCCAATCCAAACCCAACGACTATCGTCCTTAACGTTTTACCCCCATTCCGAACACAATGGTATATGTTTCGAAGGCCCATTCGACTGTTTCAGTCAATTTTCCTTCGAATTAAAATATAAAACATTCAATATTCGATTTGAACGTACATTTCAATTTGCCAGGGCCACAAACTGATTCGAAAAATTCCAGAAAAATAAATCTAGCTATGTTTTGATTATACGGTCCCAACAAAACTAGTTTCGTCGAATTCTGAGACCGTTTGCAAAAAGGCCCATTTCTGCTCGATCCAATTTAACTATAATTGACCAAAACACGTTTTCCTTTGCCACGCTCACATACTAGCCTCAAAAATTATAAAATTTAAAACCTAGCAATAACTTCACATCCCGGATCTGACTAAAGTGGTTTCGTCGAATTCCGAGGTCGTATGCAAAATGGCCAATTTCACGGGCTATATAAATTCCATAGCGACCTTTCTGAAAATTCATTTGGCCATAACTTTTGCTTTCCGCTATGAAACTTCGATTTTTCAGATTTGTTAAAAAGGTATTCACTAACAGATTTAAATATTTTTGGTTTCACTCAAATCCGTTTTGTTTTGCACCCGGTACAGTCATTCGAAGTTTGAATTCAAATTTTGAAACTACCGCGCCATTTCAGGCCTTGTTTATAATTAGAATTAATTATATTCCTTTTCAATTGTCGATTCAAACTTACTTTTCATCGTTATTATTTCAAAATATTTATTTTAAATATTTAAAATCCACCATTTTAGCCAATTTAAAAAATTTAAATTGGTTCAGATTTTCTGGGTCGTTACAGGGCGGCCCCTAGGATGGCGAGCCGTGAATCGCGCCAGGAAGGAAAGAGGACCACGAGCCGATACAAAAGGGGACCCTGAGCCGATGCCGTAGCAAGTCGCGAGCTGAAGGATATGGGGAGGACCACGCGACGACGATCGTAAACTCTTCTGAAGATTGAAACCAATTCAACCAAAACCCAAGATGCAAAGGTAGTCCAAATAGGAAGTGTAATGACCCGCATTGGCAGGGGTATTATAATTAATTTATTTAATTATATAAATGGTGGTTTAGTGAATTAAATGGTCGTAGAATTAAATAATGATGAATATTTAATTAAAATAATAAATTAAATAATATATTTAATTCTGAAATAATCAGAATTGGCTGAAATGGCGATATGGTGTGAACTGGATCATCTGTGATATTTAATTCAGTTTAGAATTGAATTAGAATAACGAATATATTATTTGAACGACAGTTTGGACGTAGAGTTATAATATAATTAAAATCGAGCTTGAAATGGCGCTGCAGTTCGTAAATTGGCGATTTGAACTTCAACTGAATGTAAAGGATTCGTTTAAAGCCGGATTTCAGTGAAACAAGAAACGTACGGAGCTGGTGGAGTATATATTTCTAGTGGAAGAGAAAAATCGGGATTTCATCGTGTAGATTTTGAGATATGCCCAAATCAAATTTTAAAATAGTCGCTATAGAATCGTTTATCGACCGTAACGGTTTATTCGATATAAATAGAGATCGGGTTTGAATTTAGACAAGGTTCTTTTGGGACATAGTGATAATTTAAATTTTAGAATTTTGATGAAATTTTTAATTAATTTAATAAGCGACTTTTTATTTGAAGTATTTCGCACCCTGTAATCAACATTTTGAAGTTTCAAAATATGAGTCAATCTACCGGTATTATTATATTTTTGGGATCGTGGTGTGATACTGAGCACGACTGCATTGTTATCTTCGTCCGTAGCAATCATGAATTAAAATGGATTAATTAATTTAGTTTGAATTGTGTAAAATTTATTACCAATCATTTTTTTCCTTGATCCAAACTAGACCACGTCCTTTCTTTTTCAGCCACCCCTTTTCTTTCTAAAACGTGGCCTTCAAAAGGACCATCGAAATCAACCCTATATTATTAACATTGGATGACTCATCTTCAATCACGTGTTTAACAAATTAACTACAGAAATGAGTGGTTTCCTTGTGCATTACGTGTTTAACAAATTAACTACAGAAATGAGTGGTTCATATTTCAATACGTGTACTTACGTTCAACTCCCCATCTATATAAATACTGAAAATGCACAGTCTCCTTTTCCCTTTCATTTTCTTCGCGTCAAACACACTCCACTGAACTACAAATATACGTATCAAATAGCAACGAAAAGAAGAAAGTGAAAAGGGGAGGGACGTGTAGATGTGAAGTCCAACGTGAGTTGAGTGGCAACGTTTTAAACAAGGGAGTAGAAGAAGCTTGATGTATGGGGACGTGAGCAAGTCGGTACGTGAAGTAGTGGATGAATAGAAGGGGAAGGATGGCCGCGAATAGATGAAAGGAGGGAGCAAGACAAAGGTGATGAGATGTTTAAGTTGTGGAGCGTGATATTGGTTGAGGGAGAAGGAATTGTTTTTGGTGCGGATTGAACATTGGAAATGGACGCTGAAATGTTTTCAGCGGGTTTCAATAGGAAGGAAGGGAGGCTAGTTTAAGGTGGACGCGGGTTTTTAACACGGGTAGATGGGCCTTAAGCGAAAGTATAAATGGTAAGGCCCGACTAAAAGTAACTCAAGTTTAAATTTATTTAATTGAGGTATTAAATGACAATGCTTATAAATTACTCATTCGTCATCAGAATTTTGAAACTTTGGTACCGTTGGGATCGTATGGATGACATCCACACAATGGAACTGACGAAGAGCGAATCGAAGCTCGTTACAATTTATAGCAAAATAAATTGTTCGTCTGAATCAAATCAAGCGATGGTTATCGTTATTAACGATGATCGTCCAATGTGAGTAAATCTCACTAACTCTGAACAGTTTATAAATTCATGTTGTATTTTTAGAACTGTTAGATATTGACTGATTAACTGTGTGTTGACTGTTTGATTGAACTGCTAGTCAATTAGTTGAATTTCTATATTGATTATGTTTAACAGAATATATCATATGGAACTGGAAGTGATGTTATCTATATTGTTTAACATCTGTGATGCAGGGCAACAGGTTGGAGGAATCCAATTGGATTCCTCAACATTTATTTTACTGTGATTCATATATTGTGATATATGATGTGGTATATAATCTGTTGTTGATTATGTGTGTTTGGACGATATTTATCGTTGTTATATGGTATGTTAAATACCATAAGAATGCTGGGTATGGGAAAGAGGATTTTCAAAGTGTATTTTGAAAATAAATTATTTATATAAAATCGATGGATTTTATATAGAAAAGGAAAAGGATTTTTATAAAAGAAATATTTTTAAATCAAAGGATAAGTTAGAATAAAAGGAAATCATTTGTAAAGTGAAGAACCGTTACTAAAAATAAATCTTTATAAATGAATAGTTTATTCGAAAAGGAGTTAATCGAATTAGTTATTCGAATAGAATAAAGGAGTTTATCAGATATAGTTTATTCGAATAGAGTTAAAGGAGTTAAAACGAATATGGTATTCGAAAGTTAGTAAATCTAATTAGTTATTCGAAAGGAGTTAATCGAATTAGTTATTCGAATAGAATAAAGGAGTTTATCAGATATAGTTAATTCGAATAGAGTTAAAGGAGTTAAAACAAATATGGTATTCGAAAGTTAGTAAATCTAATTAGTTATTCGAAAGGGGTTAGTCGAGTTGAGTTAGTTGAATTGTGTTAATCGAATATTAGTTATTCGAATTAGGTTAAACCACTTAGGGTTAAACCATTAGGGTAAACCAATTAGAGTTAAACAGTTAGTGTTAATCAGTTAAAGTAAATCGATAGAGTTATATCGAACTAGAATTTATTGAATAGAGTTAAATCAAACTAGAGTTATTTAAATAGAGTAATCGAATATAGTTTATTCGAATAGAGTTAGAGGAGTTAATCGAATATAGTTTATTCGAATAAAGTTAGAGGAGTTATCGAATATAGTTTATTCGACAGGGGTTAAGTGAATAGAGTAAATCAAATAGAGTAAATCGAATAGAGATTTATTCAAACGAGAGTTAAGTAAGGAAGTTAGTTAAAGAAATATAAAGTGAACTTTGCCTATTTCAAAGATAGAAATGTTGTTCAGTTAAGGTCTGAGAGGTAGTTCTACCCCAACTTGATTGGCTTTGTTTTTAACTAAGGAATAGTTAAGGTTCGGCAGTAAAGGAAATGGTTTGAGTTGGCATCGCGATGGTTTGTTTAAACATCTGTCTAAGTCCAATGAAGAAGCTTTGGAAATGTTTTCCAAATAAGAAACCAGAAATGTTTTCTAATAAAGAAAACAAGAAATGGAAATGTTTTCCATTGTTAATAACGTATATTTTCCAAATTTAGAAAATAAGAAATATTGAATATAGGGAAACAGGAGATAAGTAAATTAACGAAATAAAGAGATAAATGTTGAATGATGATTGATCGATATAATTTCCGTCTGGAAATAATATCGTTGTTTGCACACCTGTTTTTCTTCGATAGTTAAATCACAGACTATCGAAGTTTTGACCATTTCAACGTTGTTAATATGGAGAGACCGGTTGGATTATTATCCAAAGAACCACTTTGTATTGGCATAAGCGTTGTGAATCATATATGTCAAAGGAAATTGAAAATGGAGTTATGCAAGGGCTATCCTGTTTACAGAATAGTGCCTTCGGTTCATCCTGTTCTTGGATGACTTGTATGGACGGATGTCTGACAGAATATTTCCAGACGATCACATATATTGATTTCTCCAACCGTACCAAGAGTGGAAGCGGAGAAGGAAACTTCTTTAGCTAACACATAATGTATTGTTGAGGACGTCAATCGGTGATTGGATGGATTTGATGATGTGGCATTCAAAGTGAATCTGGTGTGATGATAAAGCGTAGCTTCTAGCCTCATCAACTGGTAAATGACAGAAATCTGGCAGGCATCATGGCTAAGTCGGTCGCACCGAAGTTGGGTGTATAATCACCTAATCTAGAGTTTCATTTATTTCTAAAAATCTATTGTTGATGCTGTCCCATTCGGGAAACGGTTGCTGATCCCAACCGTTGGTGATATACATTCGATACACTCAAGCGAAATGAGTGGTCGGTCATGTGTGGGCGGGTTGTAAGATGTTCTTGTTGAACCCAGTGTATTCCTTTCTAGATGTACACTAGCGAAAGGTGGTTCCATACCTTGTCATAGTTGGAAACCATTACCCAATACGTGCTTGCGGTTTTGATTGTATACTACATATGTAGAACGTGAGATGAAAGCGTTTCTACTAGATGATTATTATATTGTGTTGATAGACATTATTATAATATCAAAAGGTTTTTGATATAAAGATAATTTGGATTCTCATAAGGGAAAAACCCGTTCCGTTATACGGCATGGTCTTATGAGATATCGTTTACTTGTTCAAACTGTTTTACTCATACCAGTCCCATGACTGACCCGGAGTTTATTTCGTTTTGTTTTCCCTAAACTCTTGGGTGCCTAAATTTGTACGGGCAGTCAAGTAGTCGGGATTTACAAATATATTGGAAGAGCTTGGAGCAGGAGGCTTCAGGATCATATAGTTATAGTTATTTCCGCTGAGTTGTAAGTGCTGTACTTTGATAATGATATGTATATTCAAGTACAGATTTGTATTTCAAAGTTATGTTATGAAATATATTTATTCGTTCCGCTGTGAGATTCGTGTTACTCTGATATTGTGTTCTTATTCTTCTTCTATTCTAAGTTTCTATATTATCTTTCCTCACCTTCTAATTTCTTTCACTAATGACCGGTATTTTTCGACGTTTGGTTAGTCATCATTGAGTTTATGGCGATAACCAAAGTCGTCTAAATTCCGGGTCATTACAATTGGTATCAGAGCTTAAGTTAAGTGAATTACCCTGGCTCTGTGGCGTGACTCAGTAGAGGTAGGATTAGTAATACCCTAGATTGAGTTGAGTGTCTATATACGAGTGAACGTATTTGTAGATGATATAAAAATAATTTTTATATTGTGGAGATTTATTGGTTGAGTAGTTTATGGATTCTGGTCGATCAGTTTGATCCACTGTATCGGTGGGAGCTTCTAAGCACTCGAATACGATGGGTCGGCACGGTATGTTTTGAAAAGAGGGTAAATGAAAATAATTTTACCCAACGTATATTTTGATATATATTAGATATATTGGTTGTTATTATAATCGAGTAAGATTATAAATTAAATGGTTATGTAAATAACCAATCAGAATTCATATAAGTGAAATACGTGAAATCAGATGAGTTAAATCTGAAATTAAACCAGAAATTGAATTAAAATTCGAGAAAATTGGATAAGTGTTTGTAAATGGATTTGAATTGAAAATAAGGAAAATTTAAGATCCTGGGAGATTTTAAATTGTTTTACAAGCAGGGTGAATTATATTTTGAAATGAATTTCAAGGTGGAAATGTTTAGAAATGGTTTTATAGTATTGAACTCACTTAGATCGCTGGAAAATAGATTCTGATGATGACAGCTGCATCATCAGTATTCATTTTCGAGTTGTAAGTGACGAATTACTACCAGAGATACTGTTTTGAATTTGTTTTGGGAAAGACAAGTTGCGTTGAATTTCAAAATGGGATTTATAATATAGAATTTGAAATATAGAATTTGAATTTTTGAATAGATTTGAAATATTAACTTGTTTTAAAAGAAATAAAACGAGAAGTTCCTTTATAAACGAAGTTTATAAATAGTTCTTTTATAAACGAAGTTTATAAATGAAGTGAAAAGAATTATCATTGGATAATTCAGAAATAAAAATACAAGTGTGAAATTGAAAGGGAAATCTATTTTCAAAAGGTAGAAATATCGATTTCAAAAGGAATTGAAATCGAGACTTATTTAAAGGAATTTGAATAAAGGAATTTCAAACATAGAATTTAAATATAGAAAATTCAAAGGGGATTTGAATATAGAAATTCAAATGAGATTTGAATAAAGAAGATTTAAATAATGGAAAATTGAATATAGAATTCATATAGAATAATAATGAAATTTGAATATAGAATTCAAATAGTTTGAAATGGAATTTGAATATAGAATTCAAATAGGGTTGAAATGGGAATTGGAATATATAATTCAATGGAGTTTGAATATAGGATTTGAATATCGAAAGTGAAATGGAATTTGAATATAGAAATTCAAAGGGGATTTGAATATATGAAATTCAATGGAAGTCAAATGGAATTTGAATACAGAAATTCAAATGGAATTTGAATATAGAATTCAAATGGAATTTAAACTATAGAATTTGAATATATAGAATCTGAATAGAATTTGAATAGAATTTAATATATAGAATTTGAATAGAATTTGATATATAGATTTGAATAATAGAAGTGATAATAAAATTTGAATAGAAATTGAATGGAATTAACTAAGTCGAAGAGGAATTAGTTAATCGAGTTTTGAATTTGAAATTGAACTTTGAAAGGTGAATTGGATTTGTAAATGTATATTCGAAATCGAATATAGAACTTAAATTTGAAATTTGGATTCAAATTGGTTAATAAGCAAGTTAAAATATATATGAACATTTCATGTTCGAATATAAAAGTGAAATAGACTAAAGAGTTAATTAACAAATTATTTGACGAATTAAGTTAAAACGATCAGGTATAGTTAAAATAGATTGGGCAGGTATAAATATACATGAGATAGGTATGGATAAGGTATGAAGGTATATAAATAGAATGCTCGACGAAAAGGTATGTATTTAATTCATATATGAGATTTTATGCGCCGTATCGGCTAGCAGCTTGGCTTTTTCTTTTTCTTTGGATTGGTGAGGGCCATGGGAGGCTATTTGAAATATCCCGATGCTCCTGGTACAAAGGAGGTTATGGCAAATTTTTCCGGGAATTTAAGGAGTTAGAATATTTTTAAGATAATTTGATTGTTAGAAATCAACGTATCGATATATATATATATATATATATATATATATATATATAGAAGTCGATAAGGAAACAAACTGTAACGACCCGGATTTATGAGCGGCTTTGGTTATCGACGTAAGCTCGACGTCGATAACCAAACCATCGAAAAATCCTGGTAATTATTGAAAGAAATTAGAAGGTGAGAATAGATAAGATAGAAACTTAGAATAGAAGAAGAAGAAGAACATAACATCAGAGTAACACGAACCTCACAGCGGAACGAATAACATATAATAGATAACATAACTTTGAAATATAACAGTTATGTATACAATAGCACTTATCAGAGTACAACACTTACAACACAGCGGAAATAACTATAGCTATATGATCTTGAAGCCTCCTGCTCCACGCTCTTCCAGTATATCTGTAAAACCCGACTACTTGACTGCCCGTACAAATTTAGGCACCCAAGAGTTTAGGGAAAACAACAAATAAACTCTGGGTCAGTCATGGGACTGGTGTGAGTAAAACAGTTTAAAACAGGTATATGAACAAGTAAACGATATCTCATAAGACCACGCCGCCTAGCGGAACGGGTTTTTCCCTTATGAGAATCCAAAATATCTTTATATCAAAAATCTTTTGATATTATAATAATGTCTATGTACAAATAGATATCAACTAGCAGAAACGCTTTCATCTCACGTTCTACATATATAGTATACAATCAAAACCGCAAGCACGTATTGGGTAATGGATTTCCAACTATGACAAGGTATGGAATCACCTTCCGATCAGTGTACTCTAGGAACGATACACTGGAGTTCAACAAGAACATCTTGCAACTCAGCCACACATGACCGACCACTCATTTCGCTTGAGTGTATCGGATGTACATCACCAACGGTTGGGATCAGCAACCGTTCCCGTATATATATGGGACAGCATTGATAGATTTAAGAAACAAATGAATATTCTCTAGATAGGTGATTATACACCCTACTTCGGTGCGACCGACTTAGCCATGCTGCCTGCCCGATTTCTGTCATTTACCGGTTGATGAGGCTAGAAGCTACGCTTTATCATCACATCAGATTCACTTCGAATGTCACATTGTCAGATCCATCGAAAATCACTAATTGACGTCTACAACAGTACATTACGTGTCAGCTAAAAGAAGTTTCCTTCTCCGCTTCCACTCTTGGTACGGTTGAAGAAATCAATGTACGTGACCTTTCTGGAAATACTATGTCAGACATCCATCTTCATTCACTTAGAATGTCACATCGTCATACCCGCCAAATCACAAATTGACTTATCCAAAAATAACACGGGTATACAGCTAAGAGAAACGAATTCCTCCGCCACCAAACGTGAATACGTTTGAACAGATCAACTTACGCGATCCATTGGATATACTCTGTCAGACCTTCGTCCATACAAGTTGTCCTGGGACTGGACAAACCGAAGGCACTATTCTGTAAACAGGATAGCCCTTGCATTTTACTCCGTCTTCAATTATCTTTGGCATATATGATTCGCGACGCTTATGCCAATACAGAGTGGTTCTATGGATAATAATCCAACCGGTCTCTCCATATTAACAACGTTAAAATGGTCAAAACTTCGATAGTCTGTGAGTTAACTATCAAAGAAAAACAAGTGTGCAAACAACGATATTATTTCCAGATGGAAATTATATCGAACAAACATCATTTAACATTAATCTCTTTAGTTCATTTATTTACTTATCTCCTGTTTCCCTATATTCTAAATTCTTATTTTTCTTTTATCAGAAAACATTTCTGATTCTCGTTGGAAAACATTTCCAACACTCCTTTACGATCAAACCTTACCATTTCTTAGTTAAGAAGGAAGTCACTCAAGTTGGGGTATAATTACCTCTCAGACCTTAACTGAACAACGTTATAACTTCAAAATGGTCAAAGTTTATCTTTTTAATCTTTAACAACTTCTTTACGCCTTTCTCGGATTCAATTTTTCTAATCCACTTCTATATTCAAAACATTGGTTATAACGATAACGTTATAATCCCTACTTTCGAATTATCTTACTTTAATTATAACTTCTATTCTTATTAGTGAATAATTAACCTAACACTTATTTATTTATAAATAAATAAATCTCTATTTAGACACTGGAAAGTATAATTACTTTCCCGAATTCGATATAATCGAATTTGCCGATTAACTCTCTTCGAGAAATCTCTATTTGATTAACTCTTCTTCGAATAACCTATATTTGATTAACTCTTCTTCGAATAACCTATATTTGATTAACTCTTCTTCGAATAACCTATATTTGATTAACTCTTCTTCGAATAACCTATATTCGAAAATCTCTCTTCGAATAACTAATATTCGATAACTCTTCTTTTTCAAATATCTCATATTTGAAAATCTTACTTCGATTAAACTATAATCGATAACTCCCTTCGATGAAACTAACATCGATAACTCCTTTCGATGAAACTAACATCGATAACTCCTTTCGATGAAACTAACATCGATTAATTCCTTTCGATGAAACTAACATTGATAACTCCTTTCGATGAAACTAACATCGATTAATTCCTTTCGATGAAACTAACATCGATTAATTTAACTCGACGAACTGAACTTATTTACTTAACTCGATCATCTTGACTTGATAACTTAACTTGCTAACTTAACTCGATTATCTTAACTAAATCACTTGACTCAATCATCTTGACTTGATAACTTAACTTGCTAACTTAACTCGATTATCTTAACTTGATTATCTTAACTTGATTACTCATATCGAATAACTAATATTCGATTTAACTCCATTTAACTCTATTCGAATAACTACTATTCGATTAACTCTATTCAACTCTATTCGAATAAACTATATTCGACTAACTCTATTTAACTCCATTCGCTTAACTCTAGATCGCAGCGATCACAATGGTTATGCCTGATTCCCTCAGGAAACATCCGACCGCCGTAGGCTATTTACAACCCTGCGAATTACGCTAGCAGTCGTGCTAAATGGCATATTATTTGGATTAACTCTAACTGATTAACTCTAACTGATTACTCTAATTGGTTAACTTTAACTGATTACTCTAATTGGTTAACTCTAACTGATTACTCTAACCGATTAATTCTAACTGATTAACTCTAACCGATTAATTTTAACTGATTAACTCAAATCGATTAATTCTAACTGATTAACTCTATTTGACTAACTCGACTCGACTAACCCCTTTCGAATAACATATTCGATTAACTAACTTCGAATACCATATTCGATTAACTAACTTCGAATACCATATTCGATTAACTAACTTCGAATACCATATTCGATTAACTAACTTCGAATACCATATTCGATTAACTAACTTCGAATACCATATTCGATTAACTAACTTCGAATACCATATTCGATTAACTAACTTCGAATGCCATATTCGATTAACTAACTTCGAATGCCATATTCGATTAACTAACTTCGAATACCATATTCGATTAACTAACTTCGAATACCATATTCGATTTCTCCTTTCGAATGTCTATATTCGATTAACTAACTTCGAATACCATATTCGATTTACTTTATTCACTTTATAAAGATTTCCTTTTTAACAACGTTTTATTCATTGGAAAGGATTTACTTTTAAATAACGGTTCTACCCTTTAAAAATGATTTCCCTTCCAATTCTATTTGTAAATGGTTTACAAATATTTCCTTTTCAAATTTATTCTTGAAATATTCTAACTCCTTAAATTCCCGGGAAAATTCACCATAACCTCCTTTGTATCGGGAGCATCGGGAAAATCCCCAAACTCGCCACACAGGCCTTCCCATTCAAAAAGAAATGTTTTGAATTTATTTTCCTTTTTTAAAATATCTCCTATTTATAAATATCCCAATTTATAAATATTCCTTATTTATAAATATTCCACTTTATAAATATTCTATTTTTCAGTATCACTTTGAAAAATCTCCTTTATCTACATTCCGGTATGTCATGGTATTCAATCATATCAAATCACGATGTTCAATATCGTCCATACGCACACAATCAACAACAGGTTATAATTCACATCATATATCAAAATATATGAAAAACAATAATATAACTGTTGAGGAATCCAGTCGGATTCCTCCAATCTGTTTCCCTGCATCACAGATGTTAGACAGTATAGATAACATCACTTTCAGTTCCATATGATATATTCTGTTAAACAGAATCAATATAGAAATTTAACTAACTGACTAGCAGTTCAATCAAACAGTCAACATACAGTCAATCAACCAATATCTAACAGTTCTAAAAATACAACATGAAATTATAAACTGTTCAGAGTTAGTGAGATTTACTCACATTGGACTATCATCGTTAATAACGATAATTGTCGTTGATTCAGATGGACAATTTATTTTGCAATAAATTGTAACGAGCTCGGATTCACTCCTAGTCAGCTCCATTGGGTTGCTCCCGTCCATACGATCTTAACGCAACTTACGGTTCGTGATTCTGATATCGTATGAAGTAGTTACGATAATTAGAAGTTAATACACTTTTAAAATTAAACTAAAACATGATTTAATTTATAATTGGGCTTAACTTTTAGCTCAGCCCACTTGGGCCAATACTAGATCTTCAACGTTAAAGAACCCGGACCCGTTGACATCTTCTTCCCCGTAACCAAAATCACGATCTCCAGTACACATCCAAGCCATTCCCAATCTTTCAACTACCCCGTTCTCTTCCTCCTATCAGTGAAAACCCAAACTAATATCACCGCAACTCTCTCCTTCACGTTCTCTTTCACCTCATCTCCACGGTGCTCAACTCGGTAGCAGCCCCTCCGTCATGACGCGGCAACTCCAGTGAGTGACATCGTCACTTTTTGTCCCTGTTTCCGACCAGGAATTCACAACAAGCTCGGTTCTCCTCTACAATCATGGATTTAAACTCCATTTACTCAATCGCCACTTTCATAGCCTCTCGCTTCGCCAATAACCACCGTAGCGAACCACTGACCTGCGATGACCACCACACTTCGCTCCAGCGGCCTTCTTCCTGTGCAAATCGAAACTTCCATTCACCCAAAAATACCCAGTCCCTCTTCGATTTGAGAAAAACCGAGCCATAGAGCTACTGGCTCATATCGAGCTTCAGCAAAACAACGTCGCACCTAAGTCTGAGCATATCCGAAAGAAAAGAAACTCACCAGCATCACAAATATACCCACTTTCCCATTTATACCTCTTTATTTGATTTTATTTCCCATTTTCAAAACTCACGATATCATTTTGCTGAAGAAGAATGTTGGCGGCGCTATGTTCTTTGAGTTTGTTGTAGAAAACAGTCTTTAGGTTTTTAAGAAATTTGCTACAGGGGTATTTATAAGGATTTGGTTTTCTGTGAAGAGGTGTGGTGGCCTTGTTTGGTTCACACATAAACTTAGGATATTTTCGTTTATTAAGTTTTGTGACGTGGAGGTTCCTAAGCCCATAATGTATCAGTTTAGGACTAGAAATTTTGGATTTGATCAGTTGTGAGAGTTGCAGCAAATGATTTATAGTAAACATTGCATTCTATAGGTATCCTTATAAGTTGAAATCTATACAGTTTCTTATAATAACTGAAGTGATTAGATCCCTAATATAACTTAGTCCATCATCGTTGGTAGAATAACATCACACTAATGATGCACGTCCAAAGTTCTCATTACATAAAATTCCTTTCACGTACAGACTAAAATAAAGATACCGTTGTATTCAGTAAGGTGTCACGATCCCAGAAATATAATAATACCGGTAGGTTGACTCATATTGTGAAATCCCAAAATTGCTGATTAAGGGTGCAAAATACTCCAAATAAAAAGTTGCTTATTTAATTAATTAAAAATTACAGTAAAATTCTAAAAATTAAATTATCACTACTTCCCAAAAGAACCTTGTCTAAATTTAAACCCGATCTCTAGTTATATCGAATAAACCGATACGGTCGATAAACGATTCTATAGCGACTATTTTAAAATTTGATTTGGACATATCTCAAAATCTACACGACGAAATCCCGATTTTTCTCTTCCACTAGAAAGATATACTCCACCAGCTCCACACATTTCTTGTTTCACAGAAATCCGGCTTAAAACGAATCCTGTACATTCAGTTGAAGTTCAAATCGTCAAATAGCGAACTGCCGCGTCGTTACGCGCTCGATTTTAAATTATAATATAATTATACGTTCAAACTGACGTCGATTGAATATATTCGTCAATACAATTCAACTCTAAGTTGAATTACATCTTAGGGATGACCCCGTTCACAGAATATTGTGATTTCCAATATTTCTGATTATTTCTGAATTAAATATATTATTTAATTTATTATTTTTAATTAAATATTCTCTATTATTAAATTAACGACCATTTGAATTCTCTAAACCACCATTTATATAATTAAATAAATTAATTATATACCGCAGAAAATACGGGTCATTACACAAACTTAGAAATAGAATAGTAAAATCAAAAAGGAAGACTAAGAATAAAATCTAGTAAGAATAGAAAGAGGAAGCGTGTACGTGTTTAAAAGTGAATAAGTAGTTGTATGGTATTGATTATTCGAGTAAGTAGTTATATCTATTTTGACGTTATAAATGTTATTCAGTCAAGGTCTAAGAGGTAGTTATACCCCAACTTGATTGATTTCATTATTAAAAAATAAACAGTAAGATTTCAGGCTCGAAGATCAATGTTGAATAAGAGTTAATTGAATATAGTATTTGGGCTGTCGTAACGATGTTTTACACAACATCCGTTTTAACCCAAATAAGTGTAAGCTTGGAAATATAATAAAGAATATTTCCTAAGTATAGAAATAAACGAGATCGGAAAAGAGATAAGTAATTGGAATATTTTCCAATTATAAATAGCATATATTTTCTTAAGTTTAGAAACTAAAGGAAGGCGATATTCAGAAATGTTTTCCAAATAACATAAAAGGCCAATATGGTTATTGAAAATATTTGGTTAACAAATATTGATAAAGAAATAGAGAAGTGATTTAACTAATGGAATATTAATTAAGGGCTCAGCGACATGTTCAAAAAGGAAAATTTGATTTTTGAAAAGAGTAAACTGTTTAAAAACTCCCAGGGAAAGACTGTTTGAATTAAAAACAAATTTAACAGAAATTTGTGAAAGCAAATTTGAATTAAAAGTAAAGCCAGTAAAGTGGTAACTGAGATTGAATTTGAATGACATCGAGACAAATTGGATTTAGGGGATTCAAATTTGAAGTGTAACTTGATAATCAAGTAAAGAGTGTGGAATCGAGAATGGAACTCGAATTTGAAATAAAATTCGACTTAGGTATAAGCGAATGGTTGAAATTGTGGATAAAAAGTAGATTGGAGTTTGATTGGGATAACCCTGGTATATGTTGAACTGATAACAGGTGAAAGGATATAATGATATGCCGACAAAAGGTACAAGTTTATATTTCTATTGGATATAAGATTTATGAGCCGAATTGGCAAGCTGCTTGGCTGTTTGATTTTCTTTTGGGATGGAGATGGCCCAGAGAGGCGAGTGATGGTTTGACCTATTGACCAGTACAAAGGAGGTGCTGGCGAAATTTTTCGAAGAGTTAAGGTGTTAGAAAATTTTCAAGATTTTTGAAAATTTTCGTTGATAAGAATTAATTAATAATTTAATTGAAATTAAATTGGTTCAGTTGAAACTGAATATAAAAATGAACAAATATGTTCTAACCAGTCGATAGGTCGTCCTCTACCTTTTAGCAATTTCGAGGACAAAATTATTTTAAGTGGGAAAGATTGTAATGACCCGCATTGGCAGGGGTATTATAATTAATTTATTTAATTAATAAATGGTGGTTTAGTGAATTAAATGGTCGTAGAATTAAATAATGATGAATATTTAATTAAAATAATAAATTAAATAATATATTTAATTATGAAATAATCAGAATTGGCTGAAATGGCGATATGGTGTGAACTGGATCATCTGTGATATTTAATTCAGTTTAGAATTGAATTAGAATAACGAATATATTATTTGAACGACAGTTTGGACGTAGAGTTATAATATAATTAAAATCGAGCTTAAAATGGCGCTGCAGTTCGTAAATTGGCGATTTAAACTTCAACTGAATGTACAGGATTCGTTTTAAGTCGGATTTCAGTGAAACAAGAAACGTACGGAGCTGGTGGAGTATATCTTTCTGGTGGAAGAGAAAAATCGGGATTTCGTCGTGTAGATTTTGAGATATGTCCAAATCAAATTTTAAAATAGTCGCTATAAAATCGTTTATCGACCATAACGGTTTATTCGATATAAATAGAGATCGGGTTTGAATTTAGACAAGGTTTTTTTGGGACATAATGATAATTTAATTTTTAGAATTTTACTGAAATTTTTAATTAATTTAATAAGCGACTTTTTATTTGAAGTATTTCGCACCCTGTAATCAACATTTTGAAGTTTCAAAATATGAGTCAATCTACCGGTATTATTATATTTTTGGGATCGTGGTGTGATACTGAGCACGACTGCATTGTTATCTTCGTCCGTAGCGATCATTAATTAAAATGGAATAATTAATTTAGTTTGAATTGTGTAAAATTTATTACCAATCATTTTTTTTCCTTGATCCAAACTAGACCACGTCCTTTCTTTTTCAGCCACCCCTTTTCTTTCTAAAACGTGGCCTTCAAAAGGGCCATCGAAATCAACCTTATATTATTAACATTGGATGACTCATCTTCAATCACATGTTTAACAAATTAACTACAGAAATGAGTGGTTTCCTTGTGCATTACGTGTTTAACAAATTAACTACAGAAATGAGTGGTTCATATTTCAATACGTGTACTTACGTTCAACTCCCCATCTATATAAATACTGAAAAAGCACAGTCTCCTTTTCCCTTTCATTTTCTTCGCGTCAAACACACCCCACCGAACTGCAAATATACGTATCAAATAGCAACGAAAAGAAGAAAGTGAAAAGGGGAGGGACGTGTAGATGTGAAGTCCAACGTGAGTTGAGTGGCAACATTTTAAACAAGGGAGTAGAAGAAGCTTGATGTATGGGGACGTGAGCAAGTCGGTACGTGAAGGAGTGGATGAATAGAAGGGGAAGGATGACCGCGAATAGATGAAAGGAGGGAGCAAGACAAAGGTGATGAGATGTTTAAGTTCTGGAGCGTGATATTGGTTGAGGGAGAAGGAACTGTTTTTGGTGCGGATTGAACATTGGAAATGGACGCTGAAATGTGTTCAGCGCGTTTCAATAGGAAGGAAGGGAGGCTAGTTTAAGGTGGACGTGGGTTTTTAACACGGGTAGATGGGCCTTAAGGGAAAGTATAAATGGTAAGGCCCGACTAAAAGTAACTCAAGTTTAAATTTATTTAATTGAGGTATTAAATGACAATGCTTATAAATTACTCATTCGTCATCAGAATTTCGAAACTTTGGCACCGTTGGGATCGTATGGACGGCATCTACACTGTGACGGCCCGCCCCGCACCAGCCTGCATTTCCTCCGAAAGTGCGCTGTACACATGCCCGACTAGCACAGGACGGACGTCAAGAGAAAGGAAAGAAGAGAATGAACTAATCAAGAAACCTGTAGAATGTCTCACAGCGCATGGAATAAAATATTATAATAACATACTTGACACAAAACAGGCGAGACAGTGCATAAGCTGATAACTAAAATCAACATCAATCATCAAAGCAGCGAAAATCCAAATACAGCTTATTACAATTTTCCAAATTTACTGTCTCTAAACAAAAGGAAGCTGAAGTAGAAGATACACCAACAATGCCCAAGCAGTGATCTTCAACAACACAGGGAGAATACTATATATATATTACGTGGAAGCCTCCTGCTCGTCTCCGGATCATCTACCCGTGCATCACCAGCTAACCTGTCTCTAGTCTGCTCGTGTGAGCACCCAGAGTAATAAGAGGAGACATAAAACTCTGGGTCAGACATAAAGCCTGGTATGAGCGATAAGCATCTAAACAGAGTAATAACAGGTATACTAAACCATACCTGAACCTGGACCTGCAACCAAAGAGTTAGTACCACATACCGTACAATACTCCAAGGTGCCATAATAAATAGTGTAAGAATACGGGGGTGGGGTGTGCATGTCACAATGATAGCAAACAAATCATCCATAGCAACCATCCTCACATCTCTCATTCAGTGCGTAAAGTATACGACATCTACCACTTTGGAACACTAGACAAACTGAGGTAACGACGAATCCCGACTTGTAGGAACCCTGCTGTGACCAAGCCAAACACTTGGAGTCATGACCAAACATTTCAATGACCCACTTCATTGGTCGTAGCCCTTGGTTCTACCGATGCCATAATGGCCCTGAATCCGCCTTCGTACCTCCTACCATAGTGGTCCAAAGCTATAGACATCGATAACTCCTTAGCACGCGTCCCGCAACAAAGCCCAACCATGAAGCGAACTCGTTGATTCCCATCTGAATCTTGAGCTCTAACTTCTCATTTGGACTTCCTTTGCATCTCGGGTTTGGTCGAATTGGAGTTGTTCTTCAAAAGAGTCGTCGCGTAATCGCAGCTCCAATCCGGTTCGGTGCTCCTTTGGTTCGGGTCCTCCACTCGGTTCGGTTCGGGTCACAGTACTCCATCCGGTTCGGTGCTCCTTCGGTTCGGGTTCTCCACTCGGTTCGGTTCGGGTGTCTTGCTCCTGCTGCCGTTTCTTCAACTACCTCCGAGTCCTTCAGAGTCGCGGTTCGGGTCTCCCTTGTTGTCCCTGAAGTTCCATGCTGCTGGAGATGCCACCACCTTGGTTCAGTTCGGCTACCCGACCTGATCCCCTTATCCGATCCGATCCCACTCTCTTTAGCTTACTCCGATCCGATCCCACTCTCTAGCTTATTCCGATCCGATCCGGTTCTGCTCCATAGCTCCGATCCGATCCTCTGTCCAACTCCAACCCTAAGTAAACGGCCTTCCTTCTCGCCAAGCCTCCTCCAGTGACAAGTTCCAATCCAGTTCGAATCCACTTGGTCAGTTCACAAATCCGATCCGACCCCTTTCTCCGATCCGAACCGGTTCGGAACCTGCACACTTCTGCAACTTTCCAGCGAGCTTTCTACGCCATTCGACGACGTTTTCGACCAATCTAACTATTTTAATCAATCATAAAACATACCATAGAGTCATAGCAACATGTAAGAACAACCACAAACACCTAACAACAATTCAAATGAACCAAAATGGATCAAAAGTGGCTAAAACCTCACATTTTCCTATAATCCCTCTTAATCATGTTTAAGCATACGATTAGCAAAACACATCGAAATTAACCCAAATTTCTAACAGAGCCTTAAAACATTATTTTAGAATTTTAAGAATTTTTCCAGAATTTATTAGTGTATAAATTCGCTAATCTTCACTAATTACCCTTAATTAACCGTAATTAGTGTCAAAATGATGCTATCACTCACCTTGGCCACAAATGAAACACCAAATCTGAAATACTCTCTGTTTGGGTCGAATTCCTATGTATAGCAGCAGCTCCAACCTTGCTTTGTTGCTATTTGGCCTTGCTTTGATGTAGTTTAGGCTTAATCTTCACTAAAAATGTGTTTTGGAGTGGTTTTAGAGGATGGAGGCCATTACTAAGGTCTCAAGAAGGTTTGTGGCGGCTCAAAACTGAAATGAAAGTAATAACCTAACCCTAATCAGTCCTCCTATACCTCTAAACCCGAAATTCCCCTTGGGCCTAGCTGCTAATCACCCGGTTAAGCCCAATTAAGCTGTTTTTCACCATCTGAAACTTGTTTCAGCCATATCTCCCAAACGGTAAGTCCGTTTGGCTAATGTGACCACTCTACGGAAAGAGAAACCATCATCCGAAGCCAATGGAAGTGGTTTTAGGTCAAAATTCCTTTCCAGTCAAAAGTTATGGCCAAAACAGTGCCAACTAGGGGTAAAACGGTCATTTAAAAATCGAGAAAAATCATGAACATGGGAAATGACCCCAATAGTCGTCTCCCAAAGTTACATGACCATACGACTTCGTATGTGAAAGAAATAAATATCCTACGATCCTATGATGCGTAGAATACGGGTCGTTACACTCTCCCCCCCTTAAGAAATTTCGTCCCCGAAATTCCTTAACCCAAAACATACAAGGGATCCCGCATGCCTAACAACCATATACAACAATCAAATATGCAAAACAAGCAAACAAGCCTATCCTAGCATGCGGAAAACTAAATCGAAGTCAAAATCTTACCAGGCAAAGAGTTCTGGATACTTCTTCCTTATGTCCTCCTCTGTTTCCCAAGTACAATCATTCTCGTCCTCGCTCCACTGTACCTTGACTAGCTTCACCGCCTTCCTTCGAAGTTGCTTCATGTCGTGTGCGACAATACGGCCGGCTTGCAGTTCCCAACCGCCTCGGGTTCTACTTCGAAGTCCTCTAACTGGTCAGGTGAAATAGTCATATCTGAGTCGTGAACGAACTTCCTTAGTTGGGAAACATGAAATACGTTGTGAACTCCTGTCATCTTCTCTGGTAAGTCAATTCTATATGCCAAATTCCCGACTAGTTCAAGAACAGGGAATGGGCCAACAAACCTTGGTGCCAACTTGCCTCTCCTGCCAAATCGTATTACGCTCTTCAACGGAGAAATCTTGACAAACACCAAGTCGCCAATGGAGAATTTTAAGTCTCTTCTCCTCTTATCAGCATAACTCTTCTGCCTATCTTGGGCTGCCTTCATTCGTTGTTGAATGATCTTGATCTTATCTGAAGTTTCCCTCACCACATCTGGCCCAAGCATAAACTTCTCGCCAGTCTCTATCCAACATGATGGTGAGTTACACGGTCTTCCGTACAAAGCTTCAAACGGAGCCATACCGATACTGGATTGGTAGCTATTATTATATGCAAACTCTACTAGATGCAAATGGTCATCCCACGATCCACCAAAATCCAATATACATGCTCTCAAGAGATCTTCCAAAATACGGTTCACCCTCTCCGTCGGACCGTCGGTCTGAGGATGATATGCGGTACTGAGATGTAACTCTGACCCTAGAGCCTCTTGTAAGCTCTTCCAAAACCCACTAGTGAACAACGGGTCTCGGTCGCTCACAATGCTTTTAGGTACTCCATGAAATCTCACTATCCACTTCATATACAATTCCGCTAACTTAGCTGCCGTTCTAGTCGATTTGACTGGTATAAACCTTGCACTTTTAGTCAGTCGATCTACAATTACCCAAATGCTGTCATATCCCGATCTAGTCCTTGGTAAACCATCGATGAAATCCATCGAGACTTGCTCCCATTTCCATTCGGGAATTTCTAATGGTTGCAACAACCCACTAGGCTTCTTTTGCTCGGCTTTAACTAGCTGGCAATTCATGCACTTGGATATAAACTTCCCAACGTCTCTTTTCATCCCTTCCCAGTAGTAGGTCTGCTTCATATCTCGATACATCTTATTACCACCGGGGTGTATAGTTAGCCTTGAGTGATGACATTCTCTAAGCACTTCATCCCTCAATCCATTGACATTGGGTACAACAAGCTTTCCATTCTTTCTAAGCCATCCGTCTCGATCAAGCCCATACTTGTTCATCTCCTCATCGATACCCATCTCTAACTTGGAGATGATTTCCAATAGGTTAGGATCGTCCCTCTGACTAGAGCCGATCTGTTCTATCAAAGTGGGTCTGATCGTCAAACTTGCTAACATTTCTGGATCCAATTCGCACTTTGGTCTGAAATCAAACCCCGCGATAAACTCCAGTTGCTTCCATTCAAGGAACATAGCCCCTAAGCTGGCATGTCTTCTACTCAATGCATCAGCCACCGCATTGCCCTTTCCCGGTGTATATGCGATGTCAAAATCATAGGAAGCTAAGAACTCTAACCATCTCTGCTGACGGAGATTTAAATCCTTCTGGGAGAAGAGATATTTTAACGACTTATGATCTGTAAACAGCTCAAATCTTTCTCCCAAGAGATAGTGTCTCCACATCTTTAACGCGAACACGATAGCTGCCAATTCTAAATCATGGGTAGGGTATCTTCTCTCGTGCGGTTTCAACTGCCGACTTGCGTAAGCTACAACCCTACCGCCTTGCATCAATACAACACCCAGTCCGGTACCACAGGCATCCGTGTATACCGTCATCTCTTCATCCCCCTTAGGAATGACTAACACTGGTGCGCTTGTCAACTTGTCCTTTAGACTTCTGAATGCATTCTCGCACCTTTCACCCCAGACAAAAGCTTGATTCTTCTTGGTCAACTGGGTCAATGGTGCTGCTATCTTGGAGAAACCTTGGATAAACTTACGATAATATCCAGCTAATCCCAAGAAACTTCTTACATCTGTTGCATTCTTGGGCGTAGGCCAATCTTGTACCGTAGCCACCTTCGCTGGGTCCACGGCAATACCATTCTCTGATACAACATGGCCCAAGAACCTCACTTCCCTCTTCCAGAAGTGACACTTAGAAAACTTGGCTTTCAATTGGTGTTTTCTCAACACCTCCATCGCTACTCTTAAATGTTCTTTGTGTTCTTCCTCTGTCCTCGAATAGACCAAAATATCATCAACGAACACAAGGACAGACTTATTCAACTGATCTCTGAATACCCTATTCATAAGATCCACAAAATATGCCGGGGCATTAGTCAGCCCAAATGGCATAACCAACCATTCATAAAATCCAGACGGCGTTCGAAATGCCGTTTTAGCTATACTCTCAGCTTCTACTCTAAGCTGATGAAAACCTGTCGCGAGATCCAACTGAGAAAATACTCTCGCGCCACTCAACTGATCGAACAAATCATCTATCCGCGGTAGAGGATACTTGTTCTTCCTCGTCACTTTATTCAACTCGCGGTAGTCTACACACAAACGAAGGGAACCATCCGCCTTGGTAGCAAACACAACTGGTGCTCCCCATTCAGAAACACTCCTTCTGATAAATCCCTTCTTCAAAAGATCGCTGACTTGCACACCGAGCTCTCGCTGCTCTCTTGGTGCCATACGACGAAGTGGCATCACTATAGGTCTGGCATCTTTTACCAAATCAATACGAAACTCAATCTCTCGGTGTGGTGGAAGCCCGGTCACTTCTTCGAAAACATCCGGATACTGGCCAACCACGGGCAAACCTGACAACTCACTATGCGGAATGTCAAGGGAGTTTAGAAAACTAGCCAATACCCCCTTACTGGGTAGACCACCAAACACTATCCCCCGCCCATCATCCGCTCTAGCTGTCACCAACAAGCCCTCACAGTCTACCACCACCCCGTATCTTTGGAGCCAATCTACTCCCAAAATAATGCCAAACCCAGTAAAGCCCAAAACAAAGCAATCACAAACAAACATGCATCCATGACTCGATAAGACCACATTACAACAAATCATGCTAAGGCTAGTCGAACCACCAATCGGGTTCGTCACTATTAAAGGTCTATCGACAATTTCGGGCTCCAATCCCAACCTATCTACCAGGTCACTAGATATGAAAGAACTGGAAGCTCCGGTATCAAACAAAACTCTAACAGGAACATCATAAACAGAAAGCATACCTTGAATGACGACATTCTTTCCCTTCTCCGCCGCAGTTGGGGCATTCGACGAAGAAGGAATAGCATTAAGGGCATATGCTTTCACCATTTGCTTTTCTTTAGGGGGCTGTGGACACTTGTCCTTGTGATGTCCCATTTGGCCACAGTTGAAGCACTTCCTATCCGCTGGCTTGGCCGACAATTACTAGCATAATGGCCCTTCTTACCACAGCTGAAGCACTCCACATCTTGCTTATTCTTTTTCTTCTGGCCGTCCTTAGCCTGATTCTGCTTTCTCTTATTCTGAGAACCACCTTTGCCTCCACCACTAGCTTGTGGCTTTGGCTCATCTGCGGATGCAACCTCAGTCTTCGACTTAGGGTAGAGACTTTCCGATCTTAACGCTTTCCCCACAATCGATTCAAACGTCTCATCGATGTGGTTAATAAGTTTTTCCCCCAAGTACTGATCCAAACCGGTTATGAATTTCTCATTCTTTTTCTCGGCAGTATCAATAAGAGATAACCCATATTTTGACAAAGTGTCAAATTCAGCAATATACTCCGAGACAGCTCTGCCATTCTGCTTGAGCTCCAAGAATTTCTTAAACAGCACTGACTTCTGAGCAGCTGGAATGAACTTCTCGCTAAAGCGAGCCTTAAACTGCTCCCAAGTGATCTGATCTTCGGGAGTAGCTGCCTTTATAGCATTCCACCAATTCATTGCCCGCCCTTGCAGCTGACGGGACGCTAGCTTTCTTTTCATCGCATCCTCGATACCCAAATCCTCGAAGATACGTTCGCAACTATCCAACCAATCCTGAACATCCGTAGCCGACTCCGTTCCGTGGAACGGTTTCCCACCAAGGCTAGTATAATCCTTATTCAGCTTGGCGAAGTCGACCCTTGGTGCCTGCACCATTGGACCACCGCCATTTCCACCATTGGGAGCTGCCCTCTGTACATCTCTAAGCATCTCTCTCATGAGGTCAGTAAACATCGTCCTCATGTCAGCAGCATTCCCATTATTGGCTCCCCTACCAGCACCTCTAGTATATCGGCTCATCGTCAATCTGAAAAAGGAAACGATTAACGACCCCATAGTGGTGCTAGTGCAGTACGACTTCATCCTTATACTACTAATAGTATATATATGTATAGCTTTTAAAAAATCAAAATAATCACAAATACGCTCTCTCGTATACGTATATTATCTCTCCCTGATAACTTCCCTAGGTTAGCTACGCAACCTAGAGCTCTGATACCAAGTGTGACGGCCCGCCCCGCACCAGCCTGCATTTGCTCCGAAAGTGCGCTGTACACATGCCCGACTAGCACAGGACGGACGTCAAGAGAAAGGAAAGAAGAGAATGAACTAATCAAGAAACCTGTAGAATGTCTCACAGCGCATGGAATAAAATATAATAATAACATACTTGACACAAAACAGGCGAGACAGTGCATAAGCTGATAACTAAAATCAACATCAATCATCAAAGCAGCGGAAATCCAAATACAGCTTATTACAATTTTCCAAATTTACTGTCTCTAAAAAAAAGGAAGCTGAAGTAGAAGATACACCAACAATGCCCAAGCAGTGATCTTCAACAACACAGGGAGAATACTATATATATATTACGTGGAAGCCTCCTGCTCGTCTCCGGATCATCTACCCGTGCATCACCAGCTAACCTGTCTCTAGTCTGCTCGTGTGAGCACCCAGAGTAATAAGAGGAGACATAAAACTCTGGGTCAGACATAAAGCCTGGTATGAGCGATAAGCATCTAAACAGAGTAATAACAGGTATACTAAACCATACCTGAACCTGGACCTGCAACCAAAGAGTTAGTACCACATACCGTACAATACTCCAAGGTGCCATAATAAATAGTGTAAGAATACGGGGGTGGGATGTGCATGTCACAATGATAGCAAACAAATCATCCATAGCAACCATCCTCACATCTCTCATTCAGTGCGTAAAGTATACGACATCTACCACTTTGGAACACAAGACAAACTGAGGTAACGACGAATCCCGACTTGTAGAAACCCTGCTGTGACCAAGCCAAACACTTGGAGTCATGACCAAACATTTCAATGACCCACTTCATTGGTCGTAGCCCTTGGTTCTACCGATGCCATAATGGCTCTGAATCCGCCTTCGTACCTCCTACCATAGTGGTCCAAAGCTATAGACATCGATAACTCCTTAGCACGCATCCCGCAGCAAAGCCCAACCATGAAGCGAACTCGTTGATTCCCATCTGAATCTTGAGCTCTAACTTCTCATTTGGACTTCCTTTGCATCTCGGGTTTGGTCGAATTGGAGTTGTTCTTCAAAAGAGTCGTCGCGTAATCGCAGCTCCAATCCGGTTCGGTGCTCCTTTGGTTCGGGTCCTCCACTCGGTTCGGTTCGGGTCACAGTACTCCATCCGGTTCGGTGCTCCTTCGGTTCGGGTTCTCCACTCGGTTCGGTTCGGGTGTCTTGCTCCTGCTGCCGTTTCTTCAACTACCTCCGAGTCCTTCAGAGTCGCGGTCCGGGTCTCCCTTGTTGTCCCTGAAGTTCCATGCTGCTGGAGATGCCACCACCTTGGTTCAGTTCGGCTACCCGACCCGATCCCCTTATCCGATCCGATCCCACTCTCTTTAGCTTACTCCGATCCGATCCCACTCTCTAGCTTATTCCGATCCGATCCGGTTCTGCTCCATAGCTCCGATCCGATCCTCTGTCCAACTCCAACCCTAAGTAAACAGCCTTCCTTCTCGCCAAGCCTCCTCCAATGACAAGTTCCAATCCAGTTCGAATCCCCTTGGTCAGTTCACAAATCCGATCCGACCCCTTTCTCCGATCCGAACCGGTTCGGAACCTGCACACTTCTGCAACTTTCCAGCGAGCTTTCTACGCCATTCGACGACGTTTTCGACCAATCTAACTATTCTAATCAATCATAAAACATACCATAGAGTCATAGCAACATGTAAGAACAACCACAAACACCTAACAACAATTCAAATGAACCAAAATGGATCAAAAGTGGCTAAAACCTCACATTTTCCTATAATCCCTCTTAATCATGTTTAAGCATACGATTAGCAAAACACATCGAAATTAACCCAAATTTCTAACAGAGCCTTAAAACATTATTTTAGAATTTTAAGAATTTTTCCAGAATTTATTAGTGTATAAATTCGCTAATCTTCACTAATTACCCTTAATTAACCGTAATTAGTGTCAAAATGATGCTATCACTCACCTTGGCCACAAATGAAACACCAAATCTGAAATACTCTCTGTTTGGGTCGAATTCCTATGTATAGCAGCAGCTCCAACCTTGCTTTGTTGCTATTTGGCCTTGCTTTGATGTAGTTTAGGCTTAATCTTCACTAAAAATGTGTTTTGGAGTGGTTTTAGAGGATGGAGGCCATTACTAAGGTCTCAAGAAGGTTTGTGGCGGCTCAAAACTGAAATGAAAGTAATAACCTAACCCTAATCAGTCCTCCTATACCTCTAAACCCGAAATTCCCCTTGGGCCTAGCTGCTAATCACCCGGTTAAGCCCAATTAAGCTGTTTTTCACCATCTGAAACTTGTTTCAGCCATATCTCCCAAACGGTAAGTCCGTTTGGCTAATGTGACCACTCTACGGAAAGAGAAACCATCATCCAAAGCCAATGGAAGTGGTTTCAGGTCAAAATTCCTTTCCAGTCAAAAGTTATGGCCAAAACAGTGCCAACTAGGGGTAAAACGGTCATTTAAAAATCGAGAAAAATCATGAACATGGGAAATGACCCCAATAGTCGTCTCCCAAAGTTACATGACCATACGACTTCGTATGTGAAAGAAATAAATATCCTACGATCCTATGATGCGTAGAATACGGGTCGTTACATACACAATGGAACTGACGAGGAGCGAATCGAAGCTCGTTACAATTTATAGCAAAATAAATTGTTCGTCTGAATCAAATCAAGCGATGGTTATCGTTATTAACGATGATCGTCCAATGTGAGTAAATCTCACTAACTCTGAACAGTTTATAAATTCATGTTATATTTTTAGAACTGTTAGATATTGACTGATTGACTGTGTGTTGACTTTTTGATTGAACTGCTAGTCAGTTAGTTGAATTTCTATATTGATTCTGTTTAACAGAATATATCATATGGAACTGGAAGTGATGTTATCTATATTGTTTAACATCTGTGATGCAGGGAAACAGGTTGGAGGAATCCAACTGGATTCCTCAACATTTATTTTACTGTGATTCATATATTGTGATATATGATGTGGTATATAATCTGTTTTTGATTATGTGTGTTTGGACGATATTTATCGTTGTTATATGGTATGTTAAATACCATAAGAATGCTGGGTATGGGAAAGAGGATTTTCAAAGTGTATTTTGAAAATAAATTATTTATATAAAATCGATGGATTTTATATAGAAAAGGAAAAGGATTTTTATAAAAGAAATATTTTTAAATCAAAGGATAAGTTAGAATAAAAGGAAATCATTTGTAAAGTGAAGAACCGTTACTAAAAGTAAATCTTTATAAATGAATAGTTTATTCGAAAAGGAGTTAATCGAATTAGTTATTCGAATAGAATAAAGGAGTTTATCAGATATAGTTTATTCGAATAGAGTTAAAAGAGTTAAAACGAATATGGTATTCGAAAGTTAGTAAATCTAATTAGTTATTCGAAAGGAGTTAATCGAATTAGTTATTCGAATAGAATAAAGGAGTTTATCAGATATAGTTTATTCAAATAGAGTTAAAGGAGTTAAAATGAATATGGTATTCGAAAGTTAGTAAATCTAATTAGTTATTCGAAAGGGGCTAGTCGAGTTAGTTGAATAGAGTTAATCGAATATTAGTTATTCGAATTAGGTTAAACCAGTTAGGGTTAAACCATTAGGGTAAACCAATTAGAGTTAAACAGTTAGTGTTAATTGTAATGGCGGGATTTTTCGACCCAGAAAATCAACATAAAAACACACTGTTGACTATTCAAGCATCGAAAATACCTGGACATTTATAGAAGAATTTAGAGGGTGAGAAAGAAAAGATAGAACTAATAGAATAGAAGAAGAAGAAGAAGATCACAACTGAACAGAATCAGTGTAACACGAAACTCGCAGCGGAACAAAATAAGATGTATTATATAACATAACTTTGAATACAAAACTGTATTGTATATACATACCATTATCAGAGTACAATACATCATATCACAGCGGAAATAACTCTACATAACTAATGGTGAAGCTTCCTGCTTTTGAGCTCCTCCAAGTGAATCTGCAAAGCCTGAAACACTTGACTGCCCGTACAAATTTGGGCACCCAAGAGTTTAGGGAAAACAAACAAAATAAACTCTGGGTCAGTCATGGGACTGGTGTGAGTAAATTCCAACCATACTGTTTTACTTTGAAAATCCTTTTCAAAACAAGAAGATAATAGTAAGACCAGCCCACACATAAACATGGACGGTTTTTACCTTACTATAACCCGAAATATTCTTGATATCAAAACCCAGTGATATTATGATAATGTCTAACCAAATAATTATACAAGTAGTAGAACGCTTGCATCTCACGCTCCACATATATATAGTATAAAATCATAAACCGCAGGGCGCTTATCGGAGAATGGTTTTCAACAGACAAGGTATGGGAGCACCTTCTGAATAGTGTACTCTAGAGGGGATACACTCAGGGTTCAACAAGAACGTCTTGCAACCCGGCCACACATGACCGCTCACTCATTTAGCTTGAGTGTCGCGAATATATTGCCACCACGGTTGTAGGCCATCCAACCGTCATCCGAAGATACAAAATTGAAAAGAAGTATAAATATGAATTTTCTCTAGATCGGTGACAATACACCCTGCTTGGGAATGACCCAACTAGCCATGCTGCCTAGCCCAACTTTTGTTACTTCCTGGTTGTGAGGCTAGAGGCTACGTCTATCTTCAGAACATCTGATCACCATTCACTTTGAATGTCACATCGTCAAATCCGTAATCACACATTGATCAAACAAATGCACACTGGGTGTAGAATAAAGAGAAGTTACCTTCTCCCCACCAACTTGGTATATTCGTAAAAATCAACGGTGTGACCATTGGAAATACTCTGTCAGACACTCGTCCATACAAGTTGTCCTGGGACTGGACAAACAGAAAACATCATTCTGGAACTAGACGACCCTTGCATTTGACTCCGTCTTCAATTGTCTTCAGCATAATATAATTCACAGCGCTTATGCCTATACGGAGTGGTTTTCGGATAATATATCCAACCGGTCTCTCCGTATTGACAACGATGGTCAAAACACTTCGATAGTCGGTTATTTAACTATCGGAGTAAAAACAACATCCATTCTAATGTATAACTAACTTCACATAAACACGGGTACTTTTTATTTAACATTCGTTTTTATTATCCAAATTCCCATATCTTACCAGATATTTCTCAAATCCCATTTTAGCCTTTTTACACTTCTTGGAAAACGTTTCCAGTTATTATAAACTCTTATTCTCCCATATTCCAGAAAATATACGTTACCAACATTCGAACTATTTCCATTAATTTCACATTCTTTATTTCTATACTTGGATAATCTACCCTATTTACATTGGAAAATATTTCCAATTTCATTTTAACTTTTTAATCGGCCCAACGTTCACCTTTAAAACATTATTCACTTTAAAGGGTGAATATCATACTATTATAGAAATCTGAACACCTTTATCAAATAACTTCTTTATTTAGAAAATCAATATCATTATCTCGTTTACCGAAATCTCTTTCATACTTTATATATCCAATCCACTTTATAAACTCTGTTTCTAAGTCGATTTCTTATCAACAAATATTGAGTTTATAACTAATTACCGAATCCTATCCTATTAACATTTATTTGTTTAATTATCCTATCAGATTATAATTCCTAAAATAATTTACTTTAATACATTCGACTTCGTCGAATTATAGTTCCAAATCATACTGGTTTAATTCTAATTACATTTCGAACATCGAAATGTTGTCATCGTTTTCTAACACGATTCTCCAATTTCTCTTTCTAAACTAATTCTGATATTCCTTTGGACAAACACCTTTACTTATTTCTTTAAACTAAGTGGATTTCAGACCAACTGTGACATTTTCTAAGAAGTGCTGCTATATATAAAAATCACGCTTAAGTTTGGTTAACAACGTTTATTTATCGCTATAGTAAAACTTGCAATACGCTGTAATATTCTCTTTATAACTAATCTCACATCACAGTCATACTTACCTTATCAACAACGTTATTTTATTGTTATAGTTCAAACTTGGCATACGCTGTAATATTCCCCTTTATACTAATCTTGACATAACAGTCACACTTAAGCCTAATCAACAGCATTTATTTTATCGCTATAGTTCTAAGACTTGCAATACGCTGCCATATTCCTTTTAAACAAATTTTGACATCTCTTTCCATTACAAACTGATATTGTTCCTTGATAATAGTGAAGCCGTTCAAGTTGGGGTATTTTATTTACCTCTCAGACCTTGATCGACAACGTTCTTACCTTAGAACAGATATAAGTCTATACTCCAATCCCTTGTTACTTATAATATTCATCAAATCGTATTTCCTTGCTTTATTTTTGGCATATGGTTTTATAACACCATATTCATACTTTGAAATCTCTATTGTTTATGGTTATCTATATTAAACATTTGCTCTTTGCTTTAACTTTATTCCATCAGTAACTTCGTTAACTGTTTTGATCTACTTCTTACCATGGACTAATATAATTAATCTAACAATATTCATTAACTGTTTATTTTAAAATAATTATCCCAAATTATTTACTTGTCGAATAATTACAGCTTCATACCTTTTTAACTAAATAATCGTTTATATTTACTTTATAAAACGAACTATAAAATACTAATTTATTATAGAACTTCTATTATAATTCAAATATCGCTTTAATTATAAAAATATAATTTCTATAATTAACTTCGTTGATTTGCCTAACGGACAATCACTTCTTAACAAAACGATGGTTTTACGGTCGTTTGTTACCACTTTCCTAATTGATATCGTTTATTGATTTATCGAAACAGATGTTGAATTTCCGTTCAACATCAATATTCACACAGGGTTTTAAATGTAATTCGGGTTCGAACAGTGCATACAAAACAAACAGTACATATAAATATCGAGGAATCCGGTTGGATTCCTCCAACCGGTTTCTACATCCACAGATGTTAGTCAAACAATTAACACTGATTTCATACTAGGGGATATGATAATCGACGGAATCAGTATCCAACATATGCAACGATATATATATTTCAACCAATTTAATTGTGATCTACCTAAACGACCATCACACAGTTATCAACCAACATTAAAATATAATTATAATATTTTAAATAGATTAGAGTTAGTAAATTTACTCACCTTTGCGCGTTAACCGTTAAATAACGATTTGCGTCAATTGATTCAGATGGACAGTTTATTTCGCTATAAATTGTAACGAGCTCCACTCCACTCCCAGTCAGTTCCATTGCGTAGCCGCCGTCCGTACGATCTCAACAGATCCGGTTTTGCTGAATTCACTTAGTAACCCAGACCATTTTCGTGAAACAGACCCGTGCTCTTTCCAGCTAATTCACCCTGTTATTTTTCCTTGCTCTGGTAAGCTCAACCGAGCCCAGTCACCACGCATAACCCCTCCGAGAACACCGGTGGCCATCACAGTATTCTAAATATTCATTTAACTTTAAATTACTCATCTTCTCTTTGCATAGAATCTGTCTTTGTTTCATTTTCCTCTTTGACCTTCTTTTACCCATTAAAATGTGAACTGCTCCTCTATTGGATATAAACATGCTGACGTTGCTTTTAACTTCACTGTGAACTGCTAAACGTATTTCTTCTTCCAGCATTTGCGTAACACAGTAGCACCGTTCACTTTTAAGCACCAGACACCATGTTCGTATAGCCCTTCTCATGCACGTGTACTACTGAAATCACGTCCTTTCTTTAAACTCACACGCAGCCTTCTTCCACCGTTCTATTCCTCTTCGAAAATCTGCTTCTCCAAAGTATGTTCTTCCACCAATACACTTCCTCCAACATCACTACTTTCTAATCCCCTACAGTTCTGATGAACCAACTGCACGTGGACGTCCCCTTCCCGGTTTCTGACCGTTTCAAGCACCAAGTTCACAATCATTCACACTCATGCATTCCTCCAGTAATTTATGCTGCCATAACCGACTAGTTCCAGTTCCGAACCCAACTGGTTTCACACTCCACCTTCCACCCGGAAACTCCCTGCTGACTGACCCATCCGCCTCGACATCATCACCCCAGATTCTCCACGTGGAGCTCTGCCATGCGACTACTTCCCAGTCCTCCTCCTCACGTACACAGATCGGCAACAGGTTCTTCCCTCATTTCTTCCATTTCATGTTTGCTTCACTCGCCACTCTGCATGAATTAGCAACTCACGGCTTGTCTTCCCATGCGTTAACTGCTATACGCATTAGCTTCTCACCCCATCACATTGGTTATCACTTGTTGCCGGTATCCACTCCCTGTCCTTACCACTTCATCTCGCGTTCATTACACCCCAAGCTTCACTCACTACTTACTGCCTTGATCTGCATCGCTTCAAGCTCGCAGCCTTGGTTCAAGATGCCCCAACCAAGACTCCATGCACGTCATCCGTACAACCACCATCGCCACGTCCCATTCGAACTCCGCAGATATAGGATCCATTCAGTTTCCGTTTATAGTGGTTATTGTTTTGAAAGAAGAAAGTATTGTAAATGTTTTGAATAGAGGAGAGGCTGCTGTTGATACACGCAAAATAGGACAGGAGACGTGGGTAAGGTAGCTGCTAAGGTATGGTGTATATATAATATAAAGATGCTTTGCAATGAAGTATATAGGATAGGCTTATCGTGTCCACTTGAATCAAGGAGTAGGCATATACTGTTTGCTTCAATAGAAAGCAGTAGGCGTTGATATTTCAATTTTTGGGGTATGGTTGCCTATGCTTTGAAAATACAGTACACTGTTGTTGCTGCGTGATGTCCATTTGATAAGGTATGGTGGTTTGTGTACTGAAGTATGGTGATTTTACAATTTTTGGCATGTACCTTAGTGGAGTTTGCTTCATAGATCAACTAATGTCTTAGATTAGAATAGATTATGGTCCGCATGCTTTACTGACTTCGTGTATTCATTTTGGGGTTAAAAACTTCCATAGATATACCAAATACCAATAAGTAGTGCATGATTATTGTCCATAAACTTGTATGTCGTTATCAATTTATCTTCTGCATGACTATTAGCCACAGTCATGTTAAAAGAGATAATCATTTTCCATGCATGTATATATATAGGTTGTCCTTATATATAGTATCGGATCAATAAATTTCAAATTAACGTTTTACAGGCCGTTATAGACAAAAATAAGAATACCGTTGTGATCAGCAATTTGCCCCGATCCCAAAAATATAATAATACCTGTAGTTTAACTCATATTTTGAAATCCCGAAATACCGATACAGGGTACACAATACTCCAAATAAAAAGTTGTATATTTAATTAATTAAAAATTACAGTAAAATTCTAAAAATTAAATTATCGCTGCGCCTCAAAAGAACCTTGTCCCGATTTGCACCCGATATCAAGTTATATTCAAATAACTGTTACGGTCGATATACGATTTTACAGCGACTTTTCGAATATTTGATTTGGACATATCTTGTAATATATTTGACGAAATCTTGGTTTTTCACTTCTGTTAGAAAGATACAGTTCAACAGATTTCAACGTTTCTTGTTTCGCAGAAATCTGATTCAAAACAAGTCCGGAACACTCAATTGAAGTTCAGAACGTTAAATTACGAACTGCAGCGTCGTTATGGGCTCGATTATAATTAATATATATCTTTATACGTTCAACTTCGTTTTAATTAATATATAAATCCACTTATATTACAAATTCAATATTTAAACTGATTTAAATATTCAAATACAAACCGACAAAAATGCGGGACGTTACATTAATCAGTTAAAGTAAATCGATAGAGTTATATCGAACTAGAATTCATTGAATAGAGTTAAATCGAACTAGAGTTATTTAAATAGAGTAATCGAATATAGTTTATTCGAATAGAGTTAGAGGAGTTAATCGAATATAGTTTATTCGAATAAAGTTAGAGGAGTTATCAAATATAGTTTATTCGACAGGGGTTAAGTGAATAGAGTAAATCAAATAGAGTAAATCGAATAGAGATTTATTCAAACGAGAGTTAAGTAAGGAAGTTAGTTAAAGAAATATAAAGTGAACTTTGCCTATTTCAAAGTTAGAAATGTTGTTCAGTTAAGGTCTGAGAGGTAGTTCTACCCCAACTTGATTGGCTTCGTTTTTAACTAAGGAATAGTTAAGGTTCGGCAGTAAAGGAAATGGTTTGAGTTGGCATCGCGATGGTTTGTTTAAACATCTGTCTAAGTCCAATGAAGAAGCTTTGGAAATATTTTCCAAATTAGGAACCAGAAATGTTTTCTAATAAAGAAAACAAGAAATGGAAATGTTTTCCATTGTTAATAACGTATATTTTCCAAATTTAGAAAATAAGAAATATTGAATATAGGGAAACAGGAGATAAGTAAATTAACGAAATAAAGAGATAAATGTTGAATGATGATTGATCGATATAATTTCCATCTGGAAATAATATCATTGTTTGCACACCTGTTTTTCTTCGATAGTTAAATCACAGACTATCGAAGTTTTGACCATTTTAACGTTGTTAATTTGGAGAGACCGGTTGGGTTATTATCCAAAGAACCACTCTGTATTGGCATAAGCATTGCGAATCATATATGCCAAAGGAAATTGAAGACGAAGTTATGCAAGGGCTATCCTGTTTACAGAATAGTGCCATCGGTTCATCCTGTTCCTGGATGACTTGTATGGACGGATGTCTGACAGAATATTTCCAGACGATCACATATATTGATTTCTCCAACCGTACCAAGAGTGGAAGCGGAGAAGGAAACTTCTTTAGCTAACACATAATGTATTGTTGAGGACATCAATCGGTGATTGGATGGATTTGATGATGTGGCATTCAAAGTGAATCTGGTGTGATGATAAAGCGTAGCTTCTAGCCTCATTAACCGGTAAATGACAGAAATCGGGCAGGCAGCATGGCTAAGTCGGTCGCACCGAAGTAGGGTGTATAATCACCTAATCTAGAGTTTCATTTATTTCTAAAAATCTATTGTTGATGCTGTCCCATTCGGGAAACGGTTGCTGATCCCAACCGTTGGTGATATACATTCGATACACTCAAGTGAAATGAGTGGTCGGTCATGTGTGGCCGGGTTGCAAGATGTTCTTGTTGAACCCCGTGTATTCCTTTCTAGAGGTACACTAGCGAAAGGTGGTTCCATACCTTGTCATAGTTGGAAATCCATTACCCAATACGTGCTTGCGGTTTTGATTGTATACTACATATGTAGAACGTGAGATGAAAGCGTTTCTGCTAGATGATTATTATATTGTGTTGATAGACATTATTATAATATCAAAATGTTTTTGATATAAAGATAATTTGGATTCTCATAAGGGAAAAACCCGTTCCGTTATACGGCGTGGTCTTATGAGATATCGTTTACTTGTTCAAACTGTTTTAAACTGTTTTACTCATACCAGTCCCATGACTGACCCAGAGTTTATTTTGTTTTGTTTTCCCTAAACTCTTGGGTGCCTAAATTTGTACGGGCAGTGAAGTAGTCGGGATTTACAGATATACTGGAAGAGCTTAGAGCAAGAGGCTTCAGGATCATATAGTTATAGTTATTTCCGCTGTGTTGTAAGTGTTGTACTTTGATAATGATATGTATATTCAATTACAAATTTGTATTCCAAAGTTATGTTATGAAATATATTTATTCGTTCCGTTGTGAGATTCGTGTTACTCTGATATTGTGTTCTTATTCTTCTTCTATTCTAAGTTTCTATCTTATCTTTCCGCACCCTCTAATTTCTTTCACTAATGACCGGTATTTTTCGACGTTTGGTTAGTCATCATTGAGTTTATGGCGATAACCAAAGTCGTCAAAATCCCGGGTCATTACAGGAAGTTAGAACTCAGGATCCAGACGAGAACCAACGAGTTAACTTCATGAGTTAGACTTTGCTGCGGGACGTGTGCAAAGGGGTTATCGATATCCATTACTTTAGTTCACCACTGAGAGACGGATTAGTGGACATGGATCAGTGCAATGGAGTCATTGTGACTCCATGGAGCAAAGTGATCATAGGAAAGGATTGACTGATCAAGTGGTGGATATTGTACGCACTGAGTGAGAGATGTGAGGATGATTACTATGTTTGATGTTTGCTATCACCATGACCCACACCCCCCATTTGCACTTTATGTTAGTGTTACCTTAGAGTACTGCACATCTTGTTGTGCTAACTCTTTGGTTGCAGGTTCAGGTTCAGGTATGATTAGATTATACCTGTTATTGTTTTGATTTGCTTCTTATCGCTCATACCAGATTTTGTCTGACCCAGAGTTTTATGTCTCTTCTTATTACTCTGGGTTCTCCTAAACGAGCAGACCAGAGACAGGTTGGCTGGTTATGCACGAGTAGCTGTCCGGAGACGAGCATGAGGCTTATACATGTTACTCTTATATATTCTCCCTGTGTTGTTGCCGGTCACTACTTTGGGCATTAGTAGTGTACCTTTCTATTTTGCTTTAGAGGCAGTTTTAAAAGTTGTAATAAAGATGGTTGTGATCATAAGCTGTATTTTGAATTTTCGACTGCTATGATGGTTTAGTTTTCATCTTATGCACTGTCTCGCCTATTTTATGTCAAGTTATGTTATTATTATATTTTATTCCATGCGCTATGAAATATACTACATGCTCTTTGTTGGTTTGCCGTTCAAATTCCTTCCCTTTTCCTTTCTTTTGACGACCGTCCCGTGCTGGTTGGACGTCGGCACATCGCATTTCATTGAAGATGTCGGCTGGTGCGGGGTAGGCCGTCACAACGTGCATTAGTCGTCATATTTAAGGGTACAATCTATTTCAATTAGGTAAATGAAACCTTGATTTGGTCAGGCACATAGTATTATGATCATGCAATAACCATGGTAACATGGTGAACTTTTTGAAGCAAAACACTGCTTAGAGGAAGATTTGTCTCCTTTCTTATAAAAGGTTAGTATCGTTGTATTTACTAGTAGTCATAAAGTCAAAATCTCTTCCAAAGTTATTTGGTTAATCAATAAATGTTATTGGATTGAAACAAGGAATTTAAAGTGGTCACACAATGAATATGAACAAAGAAATAGATTTTGATCTCATACCAAACTTCAGATATCTTAGTGGTGCAGTGATATTGAAAAGAATACATGTACAAATATCATTATCTTGTGAGCTTATTATAGATTCAAAATTATATTTTACCGGAATGGTATGTAAACATTTAACTTGTGTCTTATACTGTAGTCTTGCAATGTCTATGTAGGTTTAGATGTTCAAATTATTTAAATATTGATTGAGGATCGAATGCAATAATCAACATAAATGCCTTTTTTATCTAAATTCAACCAATTTAAAATTTAGCTTATAAATTGTATGAATTAAAAATTAAATTGACATAGTTAAGGGTATGTCCTATAAGCGATTATGTAATTGGGCACACATATGTAACATGATAAACAACCTTGTTTGAAATAACAGTCATTTTCTTTTTATTGTATACTTAAAATAGGTGTGGCTTTTTCATTGTGTTATGTTTGTCGCTGTGTAAGTTTTTTTGATGGATGGCCATGATCCATAAGTGAGGGAGGTGACAAAGTTAATCTGGCTATCATTTGTTTCTATGGTATTCACCCCTTTCTTTGTTGGGGAAGTTGGGTTTCTATATTTATATAGTAACTTCATTTATCGGTTGAAACCATTGTGGCAGTTCATGTTTCATTGATTGATGTTGGGTTGTCATTTTATTGCTATATCTTTTGCTGTTTTGCATATTTTAATTAAGAATTTCCAAAATCGGTGTATTGGTTCATTCTTTTCAAGTCATTGCCCCTAACTTGGACTTGGAGTCGTTATCTCAGCAGGATAGCTCCTCTCCACTATTCGTGCAGAATCTAGAATCCGATATGTTCATATCTTTGCGGTGATCTAAGCCTTGCTTCTATGGTCAGCGATGACATTTTCAGTCTAATTTTAGTTGTTTATTGAGTGTTTAGGACTATTGTCAATCCCTTTTATTTATAGTTTTTCTTTTAGTCAGATGTTGCTACTTAATAATGATATTAGAGTCCAAAGTTGTTTATTTCACTCTTCTAGGAGCTGACTACCTAGTTCATCTTGTTGTACATTCACCATGTGCGGTGTTATTGACAGCAGATAGGTAATCATTCTATTTCCTGAATCTTTCTGTATTTATTACTTGTTGTAATAAAAGTGAATGGACCACTAAAAATCAGTTGGGTTTGCCCAAAAAATGATTAATTAATTTAACTAAAAGTATATTTAATATAAAATTCATAAATGATACGTTTTCCTCCCCTTCCTCGTCATCTTCCTTGTCGAACACCTCCCTTTCTTCGTCTTTCTTTTCTTTTGATTCTTCTACTTTCCCTCCCCTTCCAGTTCATTCTACTTGTCGTGCCCCTCCTATTCCTCCTGACCCTCCGCCCAAGCACTTTTCTACCATTGATCTGGCTTCTGGTTTGAATCTGAATACTAGCGATTCAGGTGTTCTTGTGGTACAGATCTAGATCCGACTTCCGCAAATCTATCTAAATCTTCATCTGATATTGATCCTAATTTGGAAATTCCTTCGAAGACTTTGAATAATCTTCCTCCAGTAGATATTAATAGAGTTGTGAATCTGGAATCTGATAGTCGTGTCAATCCTAATCCCCCTGTATCTTCTCTTGATAATAATTGTAGCTGTCAGGAAAATTCAACGCTCGAATTTCGACATTTAACACAAACCGTGTCAAAACTCGAGTACCGAATATCCAGAAAGCTAGAAGAAAGAAGTTAGAGGATGCGGAAAAGTAAGAAGGAACTATTAGAATAGAAGAATAAGAAGACAACACTGAATCAGAATCTCACATCGCAGCGGACAAAATATAAAATAGAAATAATCTTTATAAAACATTTGAATAAATATACTAACATGCATCAGAGTACAGCAGGCAAATTTGGACAGCTACAATATCCTGTCCTTATATAATACACAGCGGAATAACTGTTAATACATCTGGACTCCTCCAACTCATCTTTGAACTTCACAGCCTCCGATAACCTGAACATATAACTCGGGCTGACCTGAGACATTACAAACGCCACGGAGCAGTCTGGTGAACCAGCGTGAGAAAAACTCACTAAGTTATAAATGACAACCATATTGCTTGACTTTGAAATCCTTTGAAAGAAAAGGTAATAGTAAGACCAGTCCACACATAAATAGGGACGGTTTTTACCTTACTATAACTAAACCATTTTTGAAATCAATACTAGTCTGATATTATCATAGTGATGTAAATCAAGTAAGTAACCAAGTAGTAGAACGCTTGCATCTCACGCTCTACATATATAGTATAAAATCAAAATCGCGGGCTCTTATGGAGATTGGATTCCAACTAGACAAGGTATGGGATCACCTTCTGATCAGTGTACTCTAGAGGGATTACACTAGGGTTCAATAAGAATGTCTTGCAACCCGGCCACACATGACTGTGCACTCATTTAGCTTGAGTGTAGCGAATATATTATCACCCTTTACGACTGTGCAGCTACCGTTTTCCCGGGAAATAAAGAATTGAAAATAAGAACAAAATGAATTTTCTCTAGATTGGTGACAATACACCCTGCTTGGGGATGACCCACCTAGCCATGTTGCCTGCTCGATTTCTGTCTTTTCCCGGTTGATGAGGCTTGAGGCTATGTTTATCTTTTCGAACATCTGTCCATCGTTTACTTTTGAATCTCCTATCGTCCATACACGTCATCCAGGAACAGGATGAACCGAAGGCACCCTCCTAATGCATCTAAAGGATCGGTAGCGAGTAGTCCTTGCAAATCCGCAAAATCCCAATGTAACGACCCGTATTCTACGCATCGAAGGATCATAAAATATTTATTTCTTTTTCGTAAGGATTTGTATGGTAGTGTGACATTGGGAGACGATTATTGGGGTCATTTCCCATGTTCATGATTTTTGCTGATTTTTAAATGACCGTTTTGCCCCTACCTGATCTTGTTTTGGCCATAACTTTTGATTGCTAAGGAGTTTTGACCTGAAACCACTTCCATTAAATCTGGATGATGGTTTACAATTCCGTAGAGTGGTCACATTAGCCAAACGGACTCACCGTTTGGGAGATATGGCTGAAACAAGGTCTAGAAGGTGAAAAACAGCTTAACCGGGCCTAATTAGGGTGATTAGCAAGAGGGCCCATAACCCATTTCAGGATTAGAGTTATGGGGAGGCTGAGAACAGTAGGAAAACGATTTTTATTTCATTTTTCAGCCGCCTAAAACATTTCTCTAACCCTAGCCATGGCCTCCACCTTCTAATTTCATCCCAAATCGCTCCTAATCGCTTTCTAATTGAAGATTAAGCCAAGCTACATCAAATCAAGGGGAAATAACACCAAATCAGAGTTAGAGCTGCTGTGTTGCATTAGAATTCAACTCAAATCGGAGACACTTTCAGATTTAAGTTTAATAAGGGGTGATTAGTGATAATTAGCGAAATTATGGCTCAGAAAAATCTGAAAAAATTTGTATAATTCTAAAATATTATTTTAGGGCTCTGATAAAAATTTGGGCTAATTTGGATAAGTTTTTCTAATTGTATGCTTAAACATGATTAAGAGGGATTAAGGGAAAAACATGGATTTTTGGGTATGTTTGATCCATTTTAACATATCATATTGTTGTTTTGGTGTTTGTGGTTGATTATTCATGTTGCTATGACTGTATGGTATGCTTTGTGATTGATTAGAAAAGTTAGAATGATTGAAAAACGCTGTCGTATGGCGAAAAACCGTCGCTGGAAAAGTTGCAGGAAAATATGCAGGGTTTCGGATCGGATATAGGGCTCGGATCGGATAGAAGAACTAGGCAAAGGAATTCGATTCGGATCGGAACCTGGCATCATAGGAGGCTTGGCAAGAAGGAAGGCCACCTACGCAGAGTTGGAGTTGGATTGGGGATCGGATCGGGGTTTAGCATGGGGATCAGATCGGATGAAGGCGAGGGACGTGGGATCAGACTGGAACTAAGGAGAGGGATCAGACTGGAACTAAGGAGAGGGATCAGATCAACGCGAGAGGGCTGGAGTAACTGGATCGGATCGATGTAGCCGAACCGAACCGGATGGAGATGACTAAACCGAACCATCATGAAGTGGAGCACCGAACCGAACGGGAAGCCTGGGGACGTTGTATTCGAACTGAACCGAATGAAGCAGATTGGACCGAACCGGATTGAACTTCCATTGCTACTATGTGATGACTCTTCTGAAGTCCAACTTCAATTCAACCAAAACCTGAGATGCAAAGGTAGTCCAAATGGGAAGTAGAACTCAGGATCCAAATGGGAACCAACGAGTTAATTTCATGATTGGGCTTTGCTGTGGGACGTGTGCTAAGGGGTTATCGACGTCCATAGCTTTGATTCACCACGGAGAGACAAGTGTTTGGCTGCGGATCAGTGCAGTGGGGTAGTTACTACTCCATGGGGGCAGAGTGATCATAGCAAGGCTACGAGCCAGTGTAGTGGAGTTGTTATGACTTCATGGGGCAGAGTGGACATAGCAAGGACTGGTGGCTATGGATCAGTGCAGTGGAGTCGCCACGACTCCATGGGGCAAAGTGATCATAGCAAGGATTTGGGTGATCAAAGCAGTGGATATCGTATGCTTTACACACTGAGTGAGAGATGTGAGAATGGTTGCTATGTTTGATTGTTTGCCATCATTATGACATGCACACCCCCACCCCCGTATTCTTTACACCATATGTTAGTGGCACCTTAAAGTATTGTACACTATGTAGTGCTAACTCTTTGGTTGCAGGTCCAGGTTCAGGTATGGTTTAGTATACCTATTATTATTCTGTTTTGCTGCTTATCGCTCATACCAGACTTTTGTCTGACCCAAAGTTTTATGTCTCTTCTTATTACTCTGGGTGCTCTTAAACGGGTAGACTAGAGCAAGTCAGGTGATTATGCACGAGTAGCTTTACCAGAGACGAGCAGGAGGCTTCCACGTATGATATATATATTCTCCCTGTGTCGCTGCTGGTCACTACTTTGGGCATTAGTAGTGCACCTCTTTCTTTGCTTTAGAGACAGTATTTTGAAGTTGTAATAAGTTGTATTTTGAATCTCTGCTGCAATGATGATTATGGTTTAGTTTTCAGCTTATGCACTGTCTTGCCTGTTTTATGTCAAGTATGTTATTATTATATTTATTCCATGCGCTATGAGACATTCTACATGTTCATTGTTATTTCACCGTTAAGTTCTCATTCTTTTCCTTTCTTTGGCGACCGTCTTGTGCTAGTCAAGCATTGACACAACGCATTTCATTGGAAATGTCGGCTGGTGCGGGGTGGGCCGTCACACCCAACCACGACCGAATCACAGTTTAAAAACCTCTGGTAGCTAGTTAGAGAAATTCAACAGCAATCCTTCCGCTTATGAAGATCCGTGGTCTTCAATGCTCCATCTCGACCATCTTCAACGTTTACGTATTTGCTGGTTGGAATGGTTTTCGAATATAATTTCGATCCCAGTCTTTCCGTACCAACAACCGCAGTTGCCAGATTTGATAGTCGGTTATTTAACTATCAAATAAATAATCAATCATCCATAGAAAAGTAAAGTGGATTCATTGGCTCAGTATACAACGTCACTTAGTCTCTTTATTTAAACAGTTGTTAATTAAATTTCTGAATCAACATTTGGAATATCGCCCTTACACTACTTATATCCAAATCAATCTTTCCACTTATAATTCTCGCATTATGGTTCATAATATTGTTTAATCCCCTCAACTATCTTCGTCCCTAAACTAAAATCATCCTTGGATAATCATGAAGTCATTACAAGTTGGGGTATTTTATTTACCTCTCAGACTTTGATACGACACATTCTTATCTTCAAATTAGATAAAAATTTATTAACGAAACCTTATTCCAATAAATATCCAACGCTTTTGATTTTAAACCACTAGTTTAACTTAAACTATTTTCTTTTGAAAAACCCTTTCAATCATTTTAATTAGTTAACTATTATTATTATAGTTAATTTCCCCTTAAGGTTTTTTAATAATAAATTAAAAACTCAATAATTGTCCAATGATCAATTCTAGGTAAAACAATTGACTTCGTCAACTTAAACAAGGTTAATTTGTTAACCATTTTCACTTAATTATTCCTTTTAAATTAATAAATTAATTTAAACAATTTCTTTTTATTTAATTAATAATCTAATTAAATTAAATAATCGCAATTATTTGTTTATTTGACACAATTAATTTAACCCTTAACCGTGAGGTTAATTTCCACTATTCTGCTTAATAAATAGGAACTTGCTTCGTATACTTGTTTTACAATTACCCAATAAATTAAATTATTCATTTCCTTTTATAAACTTCCTTTTAAAAATAATCTATATAAAATAGATTTCAACATCGGTCTTTAGCTATAAAACAATTTTATAACTTCTTTCCTATTGATTACCTAACAGTAAATCAATCTTTATAAAATGGTTTATTCTTAGGCCATCTGCCGATAATTACCCAATCAACATCACCAATTTGTTAATATCACACAAGTGTTGTATTTGGATGCAACAATCAATCAGGTCGATTAACAGTTCATATAAGTAAATAATATATTTGAGGAATCCGGTTGGATCCCTGCAACCTGTCCGCCCCTGCATCAAAATGGTTACAACAATATTTTTATCTTCGCAATAAAAGGAAATAAACAGATTCACGGTCAACAATCAATCAATAACATCCATTCAAGCGTCCAATTATTTATTAACTATGTTTATATTATTATAAACGTAACCAACTAGGTAAGTTACCTCGTTTGGAATATAATCGTTAAAATAACGATCTAATTCGATTAAATTAAACAAACATTTAATTTAATCACTGAATATTAAAAATATTCAGTATCCATGCAAACAATCACCAAACCATCAATCATTAGCAAACATTGCACACACAAAGTAAAAACACGGCTTATAAAATATAAGTGGGATAAACTGAGTAAGTTGAACTCACCTTAACTCTCGTTCGCTGCTGAAATAGTTCTGTTTAATTAAATTAAACAATGTTTAATTTAATTAAATTTCCATCTGCATTCCACTTTGTCCAAACTAGCTCTATACTGAAGCACTCCCCGATATGGTTCCAACGCTGTTTGTTTTGCTTCACTCGGACAACCTATTAGCACGGTACACGATTTACTACAGTTATGGTTTAAATTAACTAAACCATAAATTAAACCCCTAATTTAATATTAACCGTTATTTTCTTACTTATGCTACGATACTATCGTTTAGGCTCTTGTATATTTTAATTGGACATATTAAATAACTTTTTTTCCTATATATAGTTTTATCCATTTTAACGGCCACGTAACTACCAGAGACTAGGCCACGTATAAATACTAAATATAATATAATATAACTAAATCTTACTTGCAGCGATTAGGCTCATTCCGCATTAAATTTTGAGGTTGTACCCAATTCACGGCTGCTTTACTTGTCTTCATCGGCTATTCCAAATTCATCCTACACCCAAGGATCCACCAAGCTGACTTTCGGTGCACTTCAACATTTTATTTTACTTTATTTTTATATGAAAGCCTATAGGCCCATTGACTCAAAAACTAAGCCCACCTTCCATTTTAATTCCTGTGAACTAAAGCTTCTCCTCCCAACTCTTTTTCCCTTCCCTGTCATACTGTTCGAAAACAACTCCTTCCCATAATTTTCTTCTACTGTTTGCTTCCTCCACTTTCCCGTTTACATTTTCTACATGAGTCCTGCCTTTCCTCCCTTCCCACATGCAAAGTCTTTCCCAATTTCCAACACTTCCGGTAAGCTTTCTTCCCATGAAAACATGTATCATGTTCCACGCATCGAGCTCCCATACAGACAACATCACCACGCATGCAGACTTATATCTCTTTACTTTATACATCGCATCACTCCCTACCTGTTCTTCAGTTTCCCAACCGTGTATGCCCAATCATTTAACTGCACATGCCACATCACGTCGTCTGCACCTCATCGGATCAACCCCCTGTTACCACCTTCGAACTGTGCCAACCCATGCAGTATACAACTCCCCTCCCTACCGAGACTACTCCATGCTGTGAGCCTACCATAACTGCACACTTACTTTATAGTTTACAAACACTTCACGTCCACTCTCATGCAAAACAACCACCTGTGTCTTCTCCTCCAATACATGCTTCCCCTTCTCAACCCCTGCAACATCCTCATCTCATCCACCACCAGGATACTGACTGGCTTGCCAACGTCTACTCTCAAACAAACACGCAGGCTTTCAGATCCAAACACCCCGTCCTGTCCTGCTCATCACGAGGTCACCGGAGCCTCATGCTTCTGTGTTCATGTTACATGCAAACTACACACTACTTTCTCTCTAACCATCATGCAAGGCACCAGTATTTTTCCTCCTACCTTTCTGTTTCTTCTCACAGAAAACTGCCTGCTTGCTTTGTTCATTCCTCTTCAACACTGCTACGCTCTATTTTTATATATATGCTTCTCCATGCAAAGCTTCTCAGTCTCATACATAAACATTGCTCCACCAGAAACCAAAGTTTCGGCTTCCCTTCCCTTCATTGAGATCGACAGCAAAGATTGCGAGTAGTTTTAAAACCGAGCGTCGGTGTATCTAGCGGGTTAAAGAACATGATATGGACAAATCTTCAAGTGGAGTTTGGTTTTCATGATTGCTGAACTGAAATGGAGAAACGGGAAAATGAGTTCCATTTCATGAACTTGGAACAAATGGAGAAAGCCAACATCTATTTATTGAAGAGGTGAGAAAGAGATAAGAATCGCGTCAGTTCGTTAGTGGAGTGTAGAGGGATGGCTGTAGAGGAATGGGCTTCCTTAACTGAAAAGAAACATTAGGCTGTGCTAGGGGAATGGCTTTGTTTAATAAATTTGTTAGGTAGGCAGAAGCTACCATGTCCAACTTTCCTTACACATGAAGCTTACATATTTTATATATTTATCTATAAGGTATTGTGTTTTCATACATTTGTCCATAGAAAACCTCAGCTGCACGTTTTTAGGGGGAAATGGTTAGATAAATACTTTACATTGAAGTAACGGTTAAATTTATATTATAATACGGTTAACTTTGTTATACCGTTGACCGTTATCTTTGCTAACCGTTAAATTCGTACTACCCCACATAAGCTCTACACAAAATGGAATTGAACGCACCACTTCGTCTCAACGTTCTGGTCTGAATGGGACAAATTTCGTGGAAAACGGAATCCGCTTGCACGAATAGCGTGTTTTAATTCAAATTTTAATCATCGATTCACCCTTAAATTTCGTCAATCGACAAATAACACCGTTTGGCTCCAAACTGGAAATATAGCAATAATTAATGAACGCAGTACAATAAAATTTGTTCCATTGGAAACGGAGATTGTTTTAATTATATTATAATATATATATATATATATATATATATATATTCAACTTTATTTTATAAAATAAATTTGATATAACATCCCTTATATTGCTAAAACAATATTTAAACGAATTTAAATATTCATAATTAATGTTCAAAAATCCGAGACGTTACAATAATAATGTTAATTTGCCAGGATCTACTAGCACTGATTCGTCGAATACCACACAAGCATATTAGCCTCCAATCAAATCTGACTATATTTTTTTTAATTCACTTCCTCATAACGCTGGTTGCCACAAGCCAATTCAATTTGATATCCAAAGGGATGGAAGTCCAAAAAAATTTCCTGAAATCGCCAGAGTAGAAGGTATGAAGTTTTGGCGGGATTATTTGGTTGGTTTTTTCCTAGATGGCACACTCTCTTATATAACTATGGTTAACTTCTTGCTCAAGTTTTGGAAATCGAAAGGCGAAGTTGATATCAAATCTGATGGGTTTAATTTCTATTTTAAATTTACAAATGAATCAGAAAGGGATAGAGTACTGAAATCTGATCCAGTTTTCATTAATGGTAGAATGTTTATTATAATATGTTGGGATCCATCCAATGGAAATTCACAATCTCAAATTAAGAAAGTGCCAATTTGGATTCATTTACATCGTATACCTATGTTGCTATGGACTCTTGTGGGAATTAATTGGTTGGCTTGTCATGTGGGGAAACTTATATGTTCTGATTCAAATACTGAAAAGCTGCAGAGATTTAAGTACGCAAAAGCATTAGTAGAAGTATCCCTAGAGTTTAAGTTGCCAAAATATATAAAGATAGATGAGCTTGGTGAGAAATGTCCACCAGTGATGATATCTTACGACTGGAAACCCAAAGTATGTACCCATTGTAAAAAAAATTGGTCACGAAACATCAAAATGTGGTCTGCTTGCAAAATATGATACCAGTAATGATGGACAATGCAATGTTACTCATGACGAGCAACATTATAATGGGAATATAAACTATAGGAACATGCAGAGAGTAGATAAAGATTGGCAATCAATTTAAGAATAAGGTCCAAGCAAAAGGGAATTTTAATGACTGGAAAGAAGTGGTGTCTATAAAGAAGAAGGTCTGGAAAAGGAAAGCAAATGAAAGGAAGCAATCAGTGGTGGATGATGTTAACAAAGTCATGGAGGAAGTAACTGAAATAGTGGGGAATGTAAATAGTCAGTCGGATGGCGATAAGAACAATTATGAGGACATGAATATTAGCATTGAAGATCAAAGAGGTAAGAGAGTATTTCATGTGGATGAACATGGTATATGTCATCAACAAAGCTCAGAATCCAGTGCTAAAGCAAGCCCAATTGCAATAATGAGGAAGGGAAATAATTATTTTGAGACACTTTTGGTAGAAGCAGTGCAAAAATTATATAGTAAAAATCCTTTCAATCCCTTGAATGGATTAGATACAGGGAATGTGGTTTCATCTCCAGTTTCCTCTCATTCCCAATCACAATCTACAACAGCTTCATTTTCATCCTCATCCACTTTTTCAATGTCCGGTCCATCTTCTTCTACAACTTCTAACCTTGTGCTTTCGGGCAAGGCATCTTCTTCATCACATTATTTTAATTTATCACTTCAATATCACCTTAAACCGCCACCTTCACAACTTGAAACTTCGTCTAAATCTATGTACTCATCTTCTACAGGTGGTGGTAAGAAATATGTTAAGAAAAAAGGTAAATCTGTTGACGTAGATGATTTGGACAATGGTAAGGAATTCAAATCGGAAGAAGTTCTACCATCAAAAATAATCAGAGAACTTCCAAACACACTCGAAGTAATCCATCCACTCCCATCAACCCCCTTTCCTTTAAATAATGAATAAAATAGCATTCTGGAAAATTAGAGGTGCTAATATGCCCTCTAAGCAAGGTGAGGTGAAATCTTTTATTCGTGATAACAACATACAGCTGTTATGTTTATTTGAAATGAAATTGGATATCAGTACTACTTATAGATTGGCTGATAATATATCATCAAGTTGGAATTATGATCATAATCTTGATCACACAAGTTTTGGTAGGATTTTCACAATTTGCAATCCTACTATTTTGTGCTCTCACCTATCAGCAAATCTAATCATATATTCAGTATTCCTGCACTCATCTTCCTTCGAATTCTCATTTTCTCTTAACTTCGGTATATGCTCAGAATTCTTTATCTTCTAGATTGCCATTCTTAGAGTCTGATTCTCATTTCAACTCTTTTAATTCGCCTTGGATTTTAGGACGAGATTTCAATTGTATGTTCTCCTGTCATCATAAGTCTGGGAGTAATCCACTTTCTACTACTGAAATTGCTCCTCTCAATCAATGACTTATCAATTCTTGTCTTCTACCAATCAATCATTTTGGTTTGAATTTCACTTGGTCTTATTGCAATAGATCAGGTAATCCTACTTATTGTAAGCTTGACCATATTTTCGTAAATTCTCAATTCCTTAACCTTTGGCCAAAATCCTTTTATCATATCTTGACTTCTACTCTTTCTGATCACAGCCCTTTAGTGTTTGAATGAGGTATTGATGATGTCATTAACAAACGTAAGATTATTTTTTTTATTTTTGGTTTCATCATGCGGACTTTTATAACATTTTAGTGCAGGTGTGGAGTAACCAGTATTATCTGAATCCTCTGAATTATTTTTATGTAAGTTGAGGCAGTTAAAATTACATTTGAGAGCTTGGTCATCCAGTATCTTTGGAAAAGCCTATAAGTTATCCTCGACTGTTAGAGCAGAATTAATTTGTGTTCAAGAAGCTGTGCAAAGAAATCCCTTTGATATATCATTACATCAAAAAGAATTGGATCTAAAGCTTAGATTGAAATCTGCACCGGATTTGGAGATGCAAGCTCAAAGGCAAACAACCTTTTTGAGGAAGGAAAAGGATGTAGATAGGAACATAAAGTATTTTCATAATTATCTAAAGGTAAAGAAGTCTACTCCGATTTTCTTTATCAGAGTTATGCATGGGGTGATGCAGCAAAAGCTAATGATATAAATGTGGCATTTGATAATTATTTATCTTCTATATTGGCCTCTTCTAATCCTCATCAAATTGATATAGAGCCTTATTACCATGTCAATCTACCTTACTTGTCCACTGAACAGTCTTAGAGTATTATTACACAAATTACAAGAGATGAAATCAAGGATGTTGTCTTTTAATTGGATGATAAGATCTGTGGAGGACCAGATGGCTTCAATGCCTTTTTCCTTCAAAAGTGCTGGAAAACAATTGGCGATGAATTAACAAATGGTTTGTTATTTTACTTTCAGCATAATAAATTTCCACTATGTTTAGCTGCAACTTCAATTGCCTTAATACCAAAGGCAGACAACCCGGATTCAGTTTCAGATTTTAGGCCAATATCATGTTGTAACGTACTATATATGGTAATTTCGAAAGTGTTGGCTAATAGATTGCAGAAGGTCCTACCTACAATAATATCTCCAAATCAGTCATCTTTTGTTAGTGGTTGAACAATAAGTGACAATATCGTTATTACACAGGAGTTGCTTTGTGGTTATAATAGGATAAATATCTCTCCTAGATGCATGCTTAAATTGGACATTAAGAAAGCATTTGACTCCATTTTATGGCATTCAATACTAGCTGTTATGGCAAGAATGAATTTTTCTATTCCTTTTTTGGCTTGGATATACACATGCATATCATCTCCTAGATATTCTATATTGAGAAATGGTAGTCTTCATGGATTTTATAAAGGGACACAAGGGGTTAGGCAAGGGGATCCGATTTCTGTGTACCTTTTTATTATGGTTATGGAATTGCTTAACTCTTTATTGCTAAAGCAAGTGGAAGAAGGTAATCTTGATTTGCATCCTCGTTGCAACGATCCATTGATAACTCACCTCCTCTTTGCAGATGATCTCATTATATTTACAAAGCTTACAGTTTCTAATATTCAATGTAAATTGGCTACTTTGGAGCAGTTTTTCTTGCTCACGGGTCCTCAAATTAATCTAAATAAATCTCACATTTTGGTTGTTGGAATTCCTTTAGAGAGGAAAATAGAAATGATTAATTTTGCAGGGTTAAAGGAATTGCCAATGAATCCTTACTATTTGGGACTTCCTTTAATAAGCTCAAGAATCACGAAAAAAAATTGTATGCTGCTTTATGAGAAGATAATCAATAAGTTGAATCAATGGCCGTCTTGCAAATTATCACAAGCTGAAAGGCTTTTCATTGTTCAATCAGTGGCAATCGCGGTCACCATATATTGGACCAGGCGCTATATATTGCCAGTTGAGCTTATCAATATGGTTACAAGTGCATTAAACAAATTTTTATGGCATGGAGATCCATACTCGAAGAAAATGGTGCCTATATCTTTTACAAAACTCTATGAAGATAAAGAACATGGGGACTTGGTATCACTAACATATATGCATGGAACAAGGTGGCTATGTCATGCTATATAGAGAAGCTCTTTGCTAATGAACATTGTCTTTGGTCAAGATGAATTCATCGTAATTTAATAGGAAGAAAGAACTTCTGGATGATGCAAATTCCTCAGAATTACAGCTGGAGCTGGCTAGCATACTCAAGCTTCGATAAGTTTTTCTCCCTTACATTCAATATAATTTCAGGAATTGTTAATGGAGTTTCTTTCTGGAATGATCCCTGGGCACGTCCAGGACTTATTCTGAGTAATGTAGTGGATTATAACTTGAAAATCAATTCAGGAATTCCCTGTAATGCAGCTGTTAAATATTATATGCAAGAAGGGTTTCCATTATTACCATACACTAGTTCAGCGGTTTTAAGGCAACTTTGGAATGAAACAATGAAGAGCTATACAGTTTCGGATGAACTGGCAATCATGTGGATTTTTAGGAAGCATTCAGTAAAGAACGTTTATAATTTGTTGAAGAATGAAAGACAGTCATTTGCTTGGAGTTCTAGAATCTGGAATATGGGAAGTCCAACTAAGGAGAATTTTCTATTGTGGAAAGTGATGGCCAATGCTCTAAACACGAAAGGGAAATTGCATTCGATTGGGTTAATAAATGATAATCTTTGCGTGCTTTGTCAATATGAAGAGGAAACCAATATTCAAATATTTTTTGAGTGCCACTATGTTAATCTTGTATGAAGCAGGTTATTGGCTTCAGGAGGTTATCATAGAGCATCACCATCTAGTCACATTGAATGGTACAACATATTTAAGGCGACACGTTGGAAGACAAATAGAACAAAAATTCTTCTAAAGATATTAAAGAAGTTTGTTAATTCAGTGTGGACTGAGAGGAACAATAGGATTTTTGGCAGAGGGTTGAGAACAACTAGTCAGTTATATGTGGATATCCATGGTAAACTTTTGAAGAATTCTTGATTTCATGTCTTAGTGTTGGTAGCGAGTGCAAATAATGAATATGTTGTTTCAGTTTTTACTGCATCTAAGCTTTGTTTGATGTTTAGTTAGTAGTTCATTGTAATTTGTTTGTAAACATTGTAATTGGTTGAGTGTAAATAAAGTTTTTGCTGCCTTTCTAAAAAATGATACGTTTTTTAATAGTAATTTCAAAAAACTTCAATCGTAAACAATTTATCGTAATAAAAAATACAATTACAAATTTTCCAAATTAAGATATATTGAGACTATATACTGATATTTTCGTTGAGAACAGAGTGTATAACGCTCTTTAAATATTAGGCAGTGTATTGCTCTAGGCTATTGGAAGAACCAGGAGTTATGTGTTGATAGATATTAGACAAATATATAATGAATCACTCAATAATTTTCGGTTGGTTAATATAACTAAGGTCAAATAGAAAATACTAATATGACTAATTTACATATTACTCTCCACTTAATATTTAATTTGAAAGATTGTCTTTGATTATAGTGAAACCATGACACCACGTCCACTAAAAGACTATAATTGGATCGAGTGTAAGTATTAAAAGTGAGGAACTAGAGAGGATTCAACTCCTCAGTTATATAGGGTTAGTATCTTGGTCAACTCAAAGTCTTTGGCCAAAGTATTTCAATTAATAATGATTGTTATTTTTTTACTTATAAGGTTTGGATGACCAAGAGGTCATATAACGAATATATGTCTGTACTTGTGTGTATAGAAATAAATTACAAGGGTATAGGGGAAACATGACACCCAGAATACTATCCACATGTCTGGTCAGATAGTAGATGTAATAAATAAGCATAGATACTGACTAGACCAAATAACAACTAAACACTATGACCCATATCAACAGGACAATAACAAAAATAAATTCTATAGAGAAAGCTAAATATTTGCATAATGATGGAACCAACCGATGAGCTCAGGGAAAAACCTGGAGTGCATGGAGAATAGATAAATTTCTTTAGTCCCCGTTTAGGGAAGCAGGAGTTCCTTTGTTGTTAGCCCCGAATTCACCAATATTGCGAAGGACAAGTTCATAGTCTGGATGTCTACAATAGAGTTCTCGTTCATATTTTTCATCATTATAAATCCATTAAAAAAAACCACAACTCCGCATGGAAGTACAATATGCTATCCTTACAGCTCCAAGCTATTATTGCATTGTTCCAAGCTAATTTCTCGATCAGCTCCAAAAGCAATGACATCGACATTGGAGGGATAAGAATTCTTTGCTGAATAAATTTCTTATTAAGACCACTGATAGGGGATTCATAAGGAGGGACATGAATGTTGGTAATAATAAATGTTGTTGTGAAACCAAAAATAATATGCCTGGATCATAGAGTTAAATACGGATGGTTATGGAATTTGGACTACTACCATATTCCATAATTCTAAATTAATATAGTTTCGATGAAGATAATTAGTGTAAATAAAAGCTACAAATGGGTAATGCTTGGTGATAGCCCATAAATTCGTACCTTTGAGTTGACTAAATACAACACACGCCCAACACAAATTGCATGAAAATATGAATCATTAATAAGAATAAGAAAGGTAGATAGAAGGTAGAAATGAACAACAAAACAGAATATCACAATCCCAATGGAATAAACTATAATATATATACTAAGCTTTGGAAATACAAATCTGCATTTGTACTCACATATATCATATATAATACAATGGAAATAAACTCAATATATAATGTTGAAGCCTCTTGCTCCAAGCTTTTCCAAGTGTATGGTAAAATCCTAAACTACTTGACTGCCCGTACAAATTTAGGCACCCAAGAGTTTAGGGAAAACACAGAAAAATAAACTCTGTGTCTATCATGGGATTAGTGTGAATAAACGATTTTATAACAATTTGAGAAATAAAAGGTATCTCATAAAACCACGCTACATATAAACACGGAATGAGTTTTCCCTTGTGAGAACCAAAACACTATGTATAACGAAATCAGATATTATGATAGTGTCTAAGGTTTTCAAAATAAATTAGAATTTAGTGAAATGCTTTCATCTCACATTTCACTACATAGTTTACAAACATAACTGCTTGGCACTTATGGATTTCAAAATATGACAAGGTATGGGACCACCTTCTGAAGTGTATCTCTAAAAAGGAATACACTGGGTTCGACAAGAACATCTTACAACCGGGTTAAACATGATCAGTCACTCATTTCGCATGAGTGTACTAAATGTATTATCACCAACGATTGGGCTCAAAACCACCATTTCCGAAGCATACAGCAACGATAGAATAAAGAAGCAAATGGATTTTCTCTAGACCATGTGACAATACACCCTAATGGGAGCGACCCATGTAGCCATGCGGTCTACTCGATTTTTTTCATTTCCTGGTTGTGAGACTTGAGGCTATACTTACCTTTTGGCATATCACATCTTCATTCATTCTGAATGCCACATCGTCAAACCTGCCAAATCATAAATTGATATTCCTAATACCATTGGTATAATGCTAAGAGAAACGAATTTCTATGCCTTGAAACATAGTTAGAAAAAATCAATGTACATGACCCGTTAGGCATACTCTGTCGGACATTTGTCCATACAAGCTATCCTGGGACTGGACAAACTGAAGGCACTAACTCTACTACATTCATTTTTGAAATCACCCTCAGAATTAGTAGCAGCAGCCCTTGCTCTTTAATGTCTTCAACTTGACTTCAAATTAATAAATTCCTAGGTCAAAACAAAATGGTATTTGGATTTCATTTAGAAAATTAATCCCGGTCTCTTTGAATCGATGAGTGTTAATATCTTTTAGGGCCAAGTGATACTTAAAGGAATCAGGTTATCATATTCAAACAAATTTCAATATTTATATTGATTATCACGACTTATCCACTGAAATTCTTTCAGATATAAAATTCTTTATTTCAACAGTAGTTTGATATTATATTAGTAAGACATATAAATGTTTAATTTAAACTAATCAAGTTTATTTGGTCGTACCACAACATTACAATCAATCCAATTAACAAATCAACTATCATAACAGATTTTGTCTATTAAAATTCGATAATTCAAATTCAACTAATAGTCGTTCCTAAATCGGATGATCTTGGAGAATGATTATTTCCATATTATATCCCTCAAAAATTTAATTCAGTCTAAGAATTCCATTCCTTTTTATTGATTATAAGGATATTGTTATAATCCATACTCCAATATATAATACTTAACGTTGACATTAAAAGTTGACCTTATTACAGTCAACCCCAATGTGCGTACTCCACACACAATTCATAAACAATTCCAACAGTCTCAATCACAGAATGCAAGAAAATAAACAAACACAGGGAACAAACAACAACTTTATAGTGGTTCGGCTTAAACCAAGCCTCCATCCACTTTATAATCTCTGTTTATACTGTCGATTACATATTATAGTTGCTTGAACTGAAAGAAAGTAGAGAAAGAAGTGATTTATACACAAAATCCTTGTGTTACAATATGGTTTGATCGGTTTGTAAGGTGAGCTATCTATGGAAACCCAACCATCAACTTTTTAGAACCGAAATTCCTTCCTTTTCCATTTCTAGAATTGGGGTATTTATAAGCAGAAATCTAGGTCGATCGATGCGCCACGTGGTGGTAATCCAGTGTTGGTTCGGCAATGTGTCGTTTGATCTGTAAAATCAGCTGCAGGCGGCGGGACCTGGTCTCCTGATGGGGAATAGTTCTTCTTGATATTTGGGACATATGTGTAGATCGAAACTTGGTGCAAGTTAAGTAGGCTAGGTCAGAGTTGGCCAATAAAGCTTCCTTGAGAATTGGGCTTTGTTGTGTAGCGCATGGCCCATGTCGATGTAACCGGGGTCGACTTGTCCGATCGACCGACCGACTCGATCCATGAAGCTTGATCCATGCTTAAAGAGGGGTGCTTCCACTTGAGGCACATCTGGTTTGGGTCAAATCAATTTTGATCGATTCAAATATAAGTTGAACCGGGAGATAGAGATATTAATCCTACAACTTTGAGAACGTGTCTTGATAAAAATTTGAGTTTTGACGGCTTTTACCAAAAAGTTGGTCAACACTTCCCCCCCAAAACATATCTTTCTTGGTAAAGAAAGATGTGTTCTGGATCTTCCGAAGATGAATAATGCATAGAAGTCCAATATAAATCCAAAAGTCATGATCATGCCGGATCATATTATAGGAAAACCAGAAGACCAATGAAGACATTGGACCATATTTAAGAAAACTAGAAGATTGAAGGCCTTGCCAAGCCAAATTGATTGCGAGTGTAATACAAATCTGTTAGAGCATAAACAATACTCAAATAATGATAAGATTGTCTTGTCAAATCCTGACAAGGTAACCCAACTCTTCAGGTATAAACCATATTTGGAAATCCAATTTGAGTATAAACCATACTCAAGGTACAATCTATACCGTGAAATTGAGTATAAACCATACTCGAGCTTTGGTTGTACTTGCCAATTTTTAACAAGGTGGTCTGATTTATCTAAGCATAACTCATACTTAGGAGTTCGTTTTGAGTATAATCCATACCCTTATTGAAATAGAATTATGTACGTCACATCCTGACGAGTAGGGTTGAAGGTATCAACCATACCTAAGGTATAGAAATGAGTATAAGCCATACTCTGGTTTTTATCGAGATCCTTGCCAAATCCTGACAAGATACTTACATTCGTCAAACATAATCCATGCTTGAAAATTAGGTTTTATTAATTCCAGAAATTATTATAGAACCAAAAACAAATCCTGATCGGTCTATGATTGAATCTAGGGTATGCCTTAGGATTAAATCCTAATCCCGTAAGTGTGTACTTCAACTTGGCCATTTATTTATAGGATAGCTATGCTACCGAGAACGTGGTATGTCCGAGGGTTAAAGCCTAACCCCTGTGCATACATGAGCCAACATAGCCATTCAGAAACTTTAAAGCAACAAAGATATGAATCTTATATACTAAGAAATGTAGATGATCTAATCCAGATTAGTTAACAATGATGCCACTATTACTTGGCTTGGGATCGCTACCATTCTGAGGAGCATTGGGACCATTCCGACGAGCATGGGAGGGTAGCAGTAGCGGTGCGGATTCCATAGATTTCTTAACATATTCTGGTAGCTCTCCACGTCTAACCCGTTCTTCGATGAGATCACACAAGTGTCTACAGTCATTGGTGCCATGTCCTTCCATATCATGAAACATGAAGTGCTTTCCTGATTCAGAATCTATTTAGGTTGGCTCCCTCTTGGAAGGCTTAAGAAAGGAAGAGTTCGTCGCACGTCAAGATATATATCTAGTAGTGAGGAATTGAGCTTGATATATCTATCATTGTTGGGCACTGTCCAGAACCACACATTCCTATCACTTTTCTCGAGGGTCTTCCCCTTCCCTTTGTTCTGAACAGTAATGGAGGGTCCTCCATCCTTTACAGAAAGTACATAGAGATTATCCATATCGATATTAGCATCCTCTTTCCGGAGGAACCTATTTGCCTCAGAGTAGAAATCACCAATATCTCGGGGAGGATCCCTTTGGAGGGAGATTTTGAAGTTCGTTCTATCCAAAATACCATCTATAACAACCATGAGTACCATAGATGGTTCTGGTCAGTCGACCGATGCTACCGCCGGGTTAAATCTTTCCACGAAAGAGAGCAGGGTATCGCCAGACCACTTCTTGGCAGATGAGGAACGTGACGCTCTTGGGCCGAGATATGCGGACCTTGAATTGCTCAATGAAGCGGGTGACTAACATTTTCCAGCCGTCGATCGATTCAGATGTTAGCTGCCGAAACCACATGGCAGCTATGTCGTTCAAATAAAGAGGGAAGCACTTAGCCATGACATTAACGGATGTCGACAGTACTTCTATATGATGCTTGTAGCGAATAAGGTGTATGGTAGGACACGTCTTGCTGTTATACGGCTCCAGAGATGGAAGTTTGAAGTCAGGTGGGTTGCGATAGCTCTTGATTTCCCGCGTGAAAGGGATGCGATGGATGTTATCCACGTCATGTTGAGAAGTTGTGCCTCGAGTGAAACGTCTAAGAATGCTGGCAATTTGATTCCCTTCTCCGAGAAGTCGTTTCCATGAATCCAATTTTTCACCGGTGGCTTCAGCGCGGAGCTCAGCAGATGGTGGAAGCATGCCTTGTGCGCTCGGGGTCAGCCTGATGTGGCCCATGAGTGATGGGTGAAGGCGGTCTCCAGCCTCAGTTGTTGGTTCCAAATTGTCCGGGGGGTCCTTGGGTCAGCATGCGTATTGGGCCGAACCATATCCATGTCTGTAAAATCGAACCAACCTAGAATAGAATTCCCAGTCCTTGGCTTGGCGTTGCCCCATCCGGGGTGACATGATAGTGGTTTACGGTAACGTTTCCCTTTGTTGCATTGGGAGCTGATGCGGTATTACGGTTTTGGAGAGACGGAGGGTTTCTTCCCCTGGCTATGATCAGGTCGACGTGCTGGCAAGGTCGAGTCGAAGACAGCATAAGTCTAGTTTGTGGTAAGATGCTGGGTCGAACCGAAGGTTGTACCGAACCATGATCTGGTAGACCTGGAGGTTGCATCGATCCAGGATGCGGTCGACCCGGAGGTTGAGTCGATCCAAATGGAGGTAGGTCGCTGGACCGATCTGGGGATTATATTTCATCAATCCAAAATATAGTCGCTACCCTAGCTTCGCCTACTGTAGGGAGTGATGCCTGGTTGCTCGGTCTTCCTTCCATATGAGCGAAGAAATTGTCCATTATCTCCTGCTATTTTTTTAAGTTTCATCCTGGTGTGCCATTTGTGTTCGGAGCTCGGCCAGAACTCCATCCATCTCATCCCTAGTTAAGTATAGGGATGGTTCTTCATGGGAGGAAGCCTCATGGCTTGCCCCCGCTACTGCGTCTGCTACGTCTGTTGTGTCGACGACTTGAATGTGAGAATACGTTTCGTCCTTCTTCCGCTTAACCCATCGTTTCTTCAACAAATAGCTATCCAAATCCTTTCTAGCTTAGAAATCGCTGAAGGTGGTTGTAGGTTTGGTCCCCTTCCTGGTGCGCTAAAGTGTTGACGTCAAAGTTGGCCTTATGACAATCAACTCCTAAAGTGCGTAATCCACACACAATTCTCACGGTCTCAACCACATAATGCAAGAAAATAAACAAATACAAGGAACACACAACAACTTTATAGTGGTTCGACTTAAACCAAGCTTATATCCGCTTTATAATCTCTTTTTATCCTATCGATTATAGGTTACAGTTGCTTGAATTGAATGAAAGCAGACAAAGAAGTGATTCATACACAAAATCCTTGTGTTACGATATATTTGATCGATTTGTACAATGAGCTATTTATGGAAACCAAACCATCAACTTTTTAATACTGAAAATCCTCCCTTTTCCATTTCTGGAATGGGGGAATTTATAGGCAGAAATCTGGGTCAATCGATGTGTCATGTGGCGGCTATCCGGCGTTAATTCGGCCATGTATCGTTCGATTCGGAAAATCAGCTGCAGGCGACGGGACCTGGTCTCCTGATGAGGAATAGTTCTTCTTAGTATTTGTGGCAAACGTGTAGCACGAAACTTCGTGCAAGTAAAGTAGGTAGGTTAGAGCTGACCAATAAAGCTGCCTTGAGATTCAGGCTTTGTTGTGTACCGCATGGCCCGAGTCGATGTAACTGGGGTCTACCTGTCCGATCGACCGACCCAATCTATGAATCTTGATCCATGCTTAAAGGGAGGTGATTCCACTTGAGGCATGGCTGGTTCGGGTCGAACCAATTTTGATCGATCCAAATATAAGTCGAACTGGGAGATAGAGATATTAATCTTGTAACTTTGAGAACGTGTCTTGATAAAAATTTGAGTTGTGACGGCTTTTACCAAAAAGCTAGTCAACCCTTAAATATATAATTTTTATTTCATTTTTTAGATGAATAAGTAACTCAATAGATAATTAATTTAAAACGGAAGTTAATGATACTTCCCTGAAATCAACATAGTCGATTACCAATTCTACGTCTCTTTTCGATTCATCTATATTCCATTTATGTTTCGAACTTCCGTATAATCTTATCGTTACAGGTCAGCCAAATTTCTCTTCCCAATATCCCTCACAACCATTCTCATCCGTAAAACATTTGCTTCTGAAGTTATTCACTTTGGATTATGAATATCATTCCCTATGGACTCGTTTTATCACATCAACTTGATTTCATTAATAAATACTAGTACATGATCAAATTCTGTTCATTTGGTTACTTTATAAATTCACATTCACATGAATTTCAATATTTAGTTTAATCGCCATTAATTCGACTGTGAAATCATTTCTCGATTAAAAATATAGTTATCAACCTAAGTCGATTAAGTTTTATATAACATTTCATTTCAAAACATTTGAGTTCATTATAGCATAATATTACTGACGATCAACCATCATTCATTAATCATGACATATCATCGATTAAAGTTCAAATAATCCGACTTGAACCAATTATCTATACTTTAGAAATAAGAAGATCCATTTTTTTTAATTAATTCGAAAAGAAATAAATTTAACTCTATTAATTTAAAACCGACTTTGTTTAACTCTAACAAAGTCTAACTCAGTTTACTACAATCCTTATCTGATCATCATCTATCAATTCCCTATTTCAGATTTCATCCTTCATACTAACAATTCCTCCTTATATTCCTTTTAAAAAAATATTTCTTTATATTGAATTCGTATTTAGGAAGAATCTTATTTTTTGTGAATTTACTTACTAAAATTTTCTTTGCTTCCTTTCCTTTTTTTCCTTTCCTTTCTTTCTCTTTTCTTTATTTTCTATACTTTTATTTTTCAGCCCATCGATTCAATACCCGACCCAACTTCTTTTCTCCCTTCCCTTTTTCATTTCTTTATTTTCCTATTTCTCTTCTTGGGCCCGATCAAGCCCAACCTTCAGCCCAGCTTCCCTTTTCTTTCTTTCCATCTCTCGTTTTCTTTTTCTGCTGCCCGCTTTCTTCTTTCCTCCTTTCTACTACAATTGCCTCCATTTTCTTCTTTCTTTCTTTACTTCCAGTGCCTCCCTCGCTTCTCCTCTTTTTCTTTTTGGCTTAGTTAACTTAGACCCCTATATAATCATTACATAACCATGCATCAACGCAGTGCAAACGTCTCGGCCTAGCTCTCTATTTCCCTTTCTTTTTACTTGATCTGCTACTGCCTCCCCATTCTTCTCTTATTTTTCTTACCTCCAGTATTTATCAAGTGCACGCTCATGCACTGGTGCAAGTGCACCAACCACCGGCTCAACGTCCATCAGCCTCGATCATCCCCACAAAGTTCTCACCACCTCCGGACTTCATCCACAAACCCATACTCCTCTCTGAGCACCAACATCGAATTTTAATGCTTCAACCCAGACAAAAACATCTACACCCCAGCACAAATCAACCTTGCCACGCCACCACCATAGCTCAATCATCCCCAAACTTTACCAACATGAAGCCGACACAAGGTCCGACCTCCACCATCAATCTGGTAGCACTCGACGCCACTATCGAGGAGTAGTTCATTCCCAAAGTTAACTATTCCAACAGCACAATAAAACCCTAAACCGGATTCTAACTCTACAATTAATCTATGGAAAAATCATCCGACGTTTTTCTTATGATCCCCGGTCAGTAACGCTTCTCTAGCCCCAATCCCATGGCCTCCGACCACCCCGCTTGTCGAACAAAACCTAATTTTCATTTTCTGATGATTTCATAAATTCCCCTTATCCCCATGGTTAAAAATCATGATTTTATTACCAAAATTCATGATTTCCTAATACGAACATATATGTATGTCTAAATTTCATAATTGCAATATTTGAGTTATTGAGTTTTCTAAGCTCCTTACAGTATATTTATAAATATCTGTAAATATACTTTTTATTTAAGTTGAAAATATTTTTACATTATACTACAAAAATGTACACACAACATTCATGCACAACATAAATCCCCTAACTCACTAAAATCAGAGTTATTGATTTTAAAAGTTAACAGAGGGGATATGTTAAAACATACAGATATGTTTTCATACACTCAAATGTTTGCATTATAAATGATACAACATATCATAAACAAGTCAATGTAGGTATACACATGGCATCATATAGTATAACAATCAAGTGTGATTCAAAATAGAAGTTTAAAAGAGTGAGGTTTACTCACAGAAATAGCTCCCTATTTTAGGTTTGCTTCCAGATTTTCTCACTGCCATTTTAGTTCTATGTTTATGGTTTGAATTCAAAAGATTTCGTGTAACCCTGGGTGTATATTTATAGATGAGAACAGTAATAAAATAATGTGGCATTCAATTTGTGCATAGGAAATGAAATACATAGGCGATGGAATGTCCTAGCTGTGCTTAGTTGATTGAAGGAATATTGTTATGTTTTTAGTTGTAGTTGTTTTGATTGGAGAGAAGGTCGCCTCCAAAAAAATGAAGTACATACATGTACTCAGCCCATGCGTAGATAAGTAGTAGGCAAGATATAGGGTAAGATGGAATGGTTTATAGATGCTGCTGCACTTGTTTTGATTGAAAAGAAGCGTTATAAGGCTTTTCGCACAAAAATCTTCCCTAGTATATACACAAACACATACATATATATGTATGTATGTATGTGTGTATGCACATCCATATGTAAAATGAGGTACAAATATTTGTGCCAGCCTATGCACTAAACACATTAAACAACTAAATTTTGCTTCCAAGACTTCCAGGCCATTTAATGGTAATGTATGTACAGCCTACATGTTCTTAGCTATTTCTTCTCCTTCCCTAGAAAAGAAAATGCATGGCCATGTCATGTTTGAGGTGCATATTTTGTGCAGCCATATGTATTAAGTATTATTAAATCAAAGCTTGGTTGGCAAGCAATTTAAGTATTAAATGTTTATGTACTTAAATTTTAAATAGCACATCTTGCACACAACCCAATTTTCTCACTAAATGTTTTGATTACAAGTATAAAAGTGTTAAATCTCTCATTAATGAAATATTTCTTTCTATGAAGTAAATTATATTTTACTTATGTTATTTTTAATTTACATGAGTTTTAAAACCATTATAAAAATATAAAACAAAATACAAAACACTACTTACTTGTTTATAACACATATATTCATTTGTTAAGGAACATAATATAAATGTATATATAGGATTTCATAAAAAGATCATTTAATTTTCTTTAATAATTAAATCAAATTTATTCAATTATATTAATTCTTAATATAATCAATAAATTATTGTTTAATAGAATTAGTCAAAAAATCTGGTTTGTTACAATCTACCCCTTTAAAAGAATTTCTCCCCCGAAATTAAAGAGTAACGAGGAGATTCCAGTTATATTCAAAGTCTACATAAGCTATATACAAACAATCATAACAAACACAACATCCAAAACACACAGGTTATTTATCAAACTTTTCACCTCAGGTAACTTCCTTACATCATTTTCAATTTAAGAGAATATTTTTGATTATATTCGGAAAATAATTCCAAACGTATTTACTTTGTTAGTTTTAATCAAACTTATTCAAACGCTTCCATTTGCTTCAAAATTTCTTTAAAACTCCAATCCAAATTTAACTAACCAATCCAATTCACTTAACTACGTTAAGCTATATCCACATTCCTTATTAACTAATTAATTCTTCCAAATTAGTTATCTCTATTCTGGAACTCAAAATCAGAAAATCTGATTTTTGTTGCAAAAATCAATTTATTTATTGTTACAAAATTATCCATTATTCCTCTTTTAATGTCCTTTATGAAATGCATTGTAAAATATAAAGGAAACATTGCCATTTCAATATTAATTACTTTCTATCAAATACATGTTTTCCTATTTTATTAATTGGTTAAATTTGTAAATATGTTAACGTTAATAATCTTCTGTTACTTTCAAATCCAAATGCACACGTTTATTAACATGCGCATATATTTTCTGATTATTTTATAATGTACCATTTAAACTTCCATTTTTCTGTTTCTTTTTATTTAATTATATATCTACCATTGCACGTTTAACTTACATAGCGGAAACTTTTTATTTATTGCACATTTTATAACACACATTTGTTTGCAATTTTCAAACACATATTATTAATATAATTATTTTGATAATTTTGTTATTAAAATTGCGAGATGTTACAAATATTAAATTTATGTTTGTCATACTAATAATATGCTTAATGTCAATAAATTGAAATGGGAAAATTTAGATAAAGTGTAAGTAAATTTAAAATTTTGATTTAATTAAAGGTTGTATATTTTTGATTAATACGAAGATGTGACATAAAAGTTATTTAACTACAATCTAAGAATTTACTAAAAATTTGAAATTAATTTCTAACATTTTGGAAAATAATACTTGTGTTATTTAAAAAGTATTTTCGAATAGAAATGTTTCGAAATAATTTTTATCAATTTGTTTTCAAAATAATTAAGAGCGGAGAACTCACTTCTGGTGCTAGAAAATAATTTCGGTGATGATGGCCACATCATCGAAATTCATTTTCGAGAGTCGGAGTGGGGGAAACCACAAAAGTAGTCTACTTGTTTATTTTAGTGAAATGAATTTGGTTTAAATCTCTTAACTGTGATTTGATATATAAAGATGCATATATGTATTTCAAATGATTGAAATAAAAATCCAGAAATTGTTTCTCGAATTTGGTTGAATAATATTATTTTATACATTAGGATAATTTGATTTTTCATCTCGAAGAACTGTTTGATTACTGATTTACAAACTACTAAATGGAAATTTAATTTTTCCGACCAATCTGAATAACTTAACCCTTTCAAATGGGAACTGAAACTTTGGTTACTCAAATTATTAAATCTCGTGTCCACTACTCTTCATCTTCTTTAATTGCCACTTTACCATATGATTTATGCTTCTTCCTCAAAACCATGCATCTCTCCCTCTCCACATTCTTTCTCCATTTTTCAAATCTTAGGAGAAAAAAAACAAGATGCCACATTAGCAAAAGAAAGAAATAGAGAGAAATGCATGCATTTTCCATGCATGTGCCACCTGAAAACTTCTTTCTCTCCTTTCCAATCATTAACGCAATCACCATTCACCTAGGACCACCCAAGTTCATCACCATCCCCCTTTCGTTCACCCAGACCATGTTGTATAGCACTGCTACCGGACATTTTCCCTCCGTGAAAAAAAGCCCACCTCCTTAAGATAGTCGACCCATCTCTAAAACTCCACCCTCCCGCCTTACAACCCTGTCCGCCAACCTGTTTCCATCTGACCCTGTAGCATGCCCTTCCCCTTCACAAGCCATCTCTCTGGCCAGAAACCCCAAACCGAACTGGCTCTGCGGCGTTGCATCCTCCCTAGCTCAATCACCATGCCCAACAACCATTGCTCGGACCCGAACGAGCTCCACAACTATAAAAGCAACCCATCCCACAGCTATCTACACTTGTGCAACCCCAGCCTGACCCACTGTAACCACTCGAGCGTCTAGCCTTTCATCCTTGCATTTATGAAAAAATATCCAGTTCCAATATTTTGTGTTATTACTTCCTAGTTGTGTCATTGCCCCAACAAGTCAGAGTGTGTTATGTTGTATGTATATCCATGTCCTTGTTGATTAGGTGTTTGTGTCATGTTCATGTCATTCGTATCAGCGTCAATGTGTATCATAGCTTGTCACCATAAACCACTATAGGAGAGAATCTCATTCACAATTAATATTCATATGTTTGAAATTAATAACACAAGAAATGGTGATAATATTTGATTAATACTGCGTTTGTTTGACTAATAACTACTTGAATTGTTTGTTAAGATTTTTCTATTTTTTCACTATTAATTTCATGAGTTTTATTTGTTAATTTAATAAATTGTTTGTTGCTGATTTCAGGAAAATGGATAGTCGTAATTCCATGAGATGTTGGTTGATAATAGTTTAAATTATTGGTGATAATTTCTTGAATTGTAGATTTAAATCATATAAAATGCTATTTAAAATTTACATGAAATGATAGTTGATAATTTATATGAAATAACACTCGATAATTACATGCAATAGTTTGGTTCATGTATTGTAATTGTGGTGAATGTCGTATGTTTGTTTTTTGATTATTTATCATCCGTGCTATAAAATCTAAAAGTTCCTAACATCATAAAATATTTATGTAATTTATGGAAATTTTGATATGGGTTTAAATGATATATACCTAGATTCTTGATTAAATGAATCAATTTATAAATTTTATTGGAAATTTTAAATTTAATTTCAGGTTTGAACTTAGAAATTTAAGCTTGAATTTATGATTTATTATTCAGCGAAAAGATTGAATTTAAGTTAGATATAATGATTTAATTTAAGATTTAAATTTTTTATTTTAAGATTTAATTTAAAATTTAAATGATTTGAATTGATTGAATTATTTAAATTTAATTAAATGGGAAGATTTAAATTTAGGAGCTGAAGTTGTTAATTATTTACTTAATTGAATGAAGTATTTAGAATTCAATCTGATTTGATTTATTTAATAAGAAAATTTAATCCTGAAATAAATTTGTTTTGATTAAACTAATTTAGTGAAAATCTAAGTTTAAATTATGATTTAACTTACTTAATTAATGAAATATTTGATTTTTAATTAATGAAATATTTGATTTGATTTTAGGATAATATTTGCATTTAAAATTTAACTGATTTGTTTAATTTATAAAATAAGACTTAATGAAATTGTTAAATCCAAAGATTTAATATTATCTATTTCAACTTCCATGGTCGAAGTAATTAATTCAATTTGGAATTCAAAACTTGAATTGTCATTAAGCCAAATTTGGAAATGTTGGATATTGAATCGAATTAAATTGAATTGGAATAGAGTATGGAAATGCTTAAATTAATATTATCTTATATTAAATATTCTGCTTTGCCTAAGTAACTATTTATATTATAATTTTATTAAAATTAATTCATATTATAACCTATCTTCACTATGTATATTGTATTTATTTAATTTTAAATATTTTATACTATATCAGAGTTGACTATTTAAATAAATTTTAAATTTAAATATTTTATATTATATTAAATCTAACTATTTAACCTTATAATTAATTTAATTTATATTTTTATATTATATTTAATTTATCTATTTATTTATATTTATTTTAATTAAAATATTTTGTATTTAACTATTAATTTATAATTACTTGAATTAAATATTTATATTATAATTTTTTTTACATTATTATAATTATTTATATTTAACTATCTAATATAAACTATTAAATAAATTAAACTTTACTATTTTAGCCATTTATCTAGTTGATCTAAAGTCTACTTCTAACCTGAGCAAATGAGTCAAATTATGCAAATATAAAAAAAGGCTGAGATAAGCATAACATGAAAATCTAAATTGAATTGAAGGTTTAAAAATGAATATTCTTGAAATATATAAATTTGGAATTGAAGTTTAATCCAATATATGAGGTTGAATTAGGATTTGAAGTCTGAATATGAATATTGAATCGATTATTCAAAAACGATAACGAAGGCGGTACTTGAAACAAGCCAATTAATAAGATGAAATATGATGTTGGGATCTTTAGAATATTTCTGTGTTAACTACTTGTATACATGTCAGCTAAGATTTCATTTGAGTTGATTTACTTGCATAAGAATATTAATCCTTACTTGAGTGTTTTGTTTGATTTTATGCTCGGGTCAGACTGAGTATTTCAGTTTTCAAATAAATTCATTTCTCAAAACGAAGATGGAATCGAAGACCTTATTTTGTACTGTAATAGTACTGCTTATTCTGTCTGGTAATGTGTATAATTCTGTGTATTTTGTATAAATAAAATCAAATGTAAACAGCTTTATGAACTATTTTATGTACTTATGATATTTGGTTATTATATTTTACTCCTTTCTCCATGGGATTATGTATTTATTCTTTTGAATTTTATTTCTTTAGAACAAACCCATTGATTATCTATTTTTTGAATGGTTTAAATCGGATATGTGTGGTTTATTGCCGATTTATAACCTTTCAAAAAGATGAGTTGTTATCATAGTGGTCCAAAGTACGCCTCAATCCGACTACATATGCGAAAGTCATTGCATTATGAAGTTTAGTTAACATGGGCGATTGAGAAGCATGCTAGATGTTTGCGACATCAACCAAGCATCTAAGGTATCAATTAGACATATAGGTTTTGGGTCAGACGACTGACTGAAACCTCAGTCTGTTGCTGAACTTGGTCAGCCGTCTGGTTAATATATTTGGACGTTTGGAGATAATTAATTATGATGATTAGAAGATTTAGAATCTAAAATACCTAAGTAAGAAGTGGGAAGAAGATGAACAAACAAATTATAAGAAAATGAAAGGGAGTGGTCAATCTTTGCCTTGTTAAAGAGCATTTCCTAAAGAACAATTTTTTCCCAGAATCACCATTTATCCATTTTTCCTAACTTCATTAGGATTTTACATGTCTATATGAATTACATGTGCAAATGGTGTTAAGAGAGAAAGGAATATGTCCCGCGTCCTAATTCGTTCAACTTAACAAATACTAATTAAGAGTCATTAGCAACCACTTCTAATTTTCCATGATTAGTCAACACCCATATGCAAAGTCGATAATAACAAGCCATGTGATATGCTTTAGATACGTTTAAGCTTGTGTAAAATAGTATGTAAGGAAATCCAATTCAATTGCTCATCGATGTTATAATCTTGAAAAATGATTTTTAAAACGTTTATAAGGGGATTAACCTTTCATAAAAGATTACTTTAAAGGATCAATTACAACCATTAGACATTAAGCTACATATTTATTATTGAAGTTCTTAATAATTATTAATCATTTACACCATAAAAGCACTTGAATAAAAAAACATACTTATAACTGACGATATAGGCAATAGTATAATCTAAACGGTGTAGTAGGTCGATGTGCATGGTCATGACAATAGCATGGCAGGATAGTTGCCGAAAGAGGCAATGAAGCTGCAAACCTAGCATGATATTCCTAATGGTTGTTGAGGTTAGCAAAAAAGATCTTGTCATAATTATACTTGTTGAGATTGTAAAGTTGAAGGTAAAACTTACATAATTGTCAGATCCTATCATAATTATACTTCTTGGTGTTGTAGAAGCTCGAACTACAAACAAAGTGAGTTCTATCCTTTCTGGGATAATCTTCAATGGTAATGCTTGTAAGGAGAAATTACTCGAGGCTGTTGTTTCACATGATGATAACTCTACGGATCCTAAAATTTTATTGGTATATGCAGTGACTTGCATTTTTACACGTCACCTAATCACTTACATTTTTATACGTCACCTAATCAGTTACATACATAATTACATCTTATTATTAGTTTATGGCATTGGCACATGAGTTTTAAACAAAGAGCTCAACACCAATACAATACATCATGAATTCACAAGCGGGCAAGGATACATATTAGACTTTCAAAAGAATCTAAGAGGTAAAAGGTAATAGAACTCTCTATAAACCCAAGTCATGCACACTTCATTATTGTTTGTTTGCATAAAAAACCCTAATGTTTTTTTTAAACATAATATAAAAGAAACATTCCTCACATCTAAATGGAAATATATAGATATGATCATTGTTAAAAGCATCAAGAAGTGGCAAGATAAGCTTCAACACTTAAATATTGACTTAAAGACAAATCAAGTATGAAAAATTTGTGTATTGAGAGGAAATAATTATTAGATAATTCATTGAGTTACCGCACATGTAAAAGTGTACCTTCCGCACTATTAATGAAATTTTGTAGAAATATATATGTTAACAAACTACTAAGACTTCACAAAAGTAGGGCTATCTGTGACGACCCAAATTTCCAGTACCTTTTAAGCTGACTAAACAACACTAGTCAAACCCAGATGCCAATAGAAAGAATTTAGAGGGTGAGATAAGAAAGAAATATTAGAATAGAAGAAAAAGAAGAACCAACACAACGAAATCAGAGTCTCAAATCGCAGCGGAACAGAATATAATATAGAAATAATCTTTACTAAGAGCTGGAAAACTACTTACAATATCAGAGTACATCAATACACTTGGATAGTTATAACAACCTATCCTCATATACATCACACAACGGAATATACTAGATAAAATCAAAAGTCTGAACTCCTCCAACACGTCTTTTGAACTTCATATTATCCAATGACCTGAACCTGTACAACCCGGTCTAACCCGAGCATTACAAACACCGGGTCAATCTGGTGAACCAAAGTGAGAAAAACTCGCTAAATTTAAGGGAATCATCCAACTTGATTTTAAAGTTCAAAGTTCTTTTTCGAAAGAAAAGGATAATCGTAAGACCAAATCCACACATAAATACGGAAGGTTTTTACCTTACGATAACCCAAAACCTTTTTGAAATTATATATATCATCTGATATTATAATAGTGTCTAGATACAAATAAATATCAATCTAGCAGAACGCTTGCATCTCATGCTCTTCATATATAGTATACAAACCAAAACAGCGGGCGCTTATTGGAGATTGGATTCCGACTATAACAAGGTATGGAACCACCTACCGATAATGTATCTCTAAAGGGGAATACACTGGGTTCAACAAGAACGTCTTGCAACCCGGCCCACACATGACCGACCACTCATTTCTCTTGAGTGTATCGTATGTATATCACCAATGGTTGGGATCAGCAACCGTTTCCCGAAAGGATTAGCATCGAAATAGATTAAAGAAGCAAATGTAATTTCTCTAGATATGTGATTATACACCCTAATGGGAGCGACCCACATAGCCATGTTATCTGCCTGATTTTTGTCGTTTCCCGGTTGATGAGGCTTGAGGATGCGATTATCTACCTTTTTAGATCAGCACATCAAACTTTGAATGCCACATCGACATACCTGCCAAATCACAAATTGATTTCCACAAAAATACCATGGATATAAGGCAAGAGAAACGAATTCCTCCGCCACCAAACGTGAATACGTTTGAAGAGATCAACTTACGCGATCTATAAGATATAATATGTCAGACACTCGTCCATACAAGTCATCCAGGAACAGGATGAACCGAAGGCACCCTCCTACCGCATCCAAAGGATCAGTAGCGAGAATTCCTTGCAATAAGCAAAATCTCAACCACGACCGAATCACAGTTTAAAATCTCTGGTAGCTAAACAGAGAATTCAACAACAATCCTTCCGCTTATGAAGATCCACGGTCTTCAATGCTCCATCTTGATCAGCATTCTTCATCTTTAACGTTTATGTATTTGCTGGTCGGAATTGTTTTTGAGTATAAATTTGATCTCAGTCTTTCCGAACCTACAATCGATTTAGCCAGATTTTGATAGTCGGTGATTTAATTTTCAAATAAACAACCATCATCCATAGAAAAATAAAATGGATTCATTGGTTCAGTATACAACGTCAGTTGGCCTCTTTAGTTAAACATTTGTTAATTGAATTCGTAAATCTTCCCACATTTGGAATACCGCCCTTTCACTTCTTATTTCCAAATCAATTTATTCAACGTATAACTCTTTGGATTTTGTAGTTTATAATATCCTCCATCGAAACATTATTTTAATCTCCTCGACCACCATCGTTCCTAAACTAATATCTTTTACATCAAATAGTTTACTTCATTATCAACCATAAATAAAATAATTAATCTTTCTGAAAAGGTTATTTTAGAATGATATTTAACTTCAATAATAATTTTCAATCCAATAATAGTTTTTAATAATCAAATCTTGGTTATCTCAAACAAGGTTCCTTTGTTAACCCTTTCCACTTGGTTATTTCTTTTGAATTAATAAATATTTCAAATAATTTCATTTGATTAAATTAACAATCGAATTAAATTAAATAATATCATTTAATGGTATATATAAAAAACAATTAATTCAACTCTTAACCATTTCGTTTATTGCTGTTCATTTTCTTACAAAACTCATTAACATACAAATCTCGTTTTATATACTCTTTTATAATTACAAGATAAATATAATTATTAATTTCCTTTAATAACTTCATTTAAAAATAATCTATATAAAATAGATTTCAAAACCTGTCTTTAGTTATAAACAATTTTTTATTACTTTCTTTCTATTGATTTACCTAACAGTAAATCAATTCCTATAAAATGATTCATTTACAGGCCATCTGCCGATAATTACTTAAGCAATATCACCCGTTGGTTAATATCAAACAAGTGATGAATTTTGATTCAACAATCACTTCATGTAAATAAACAACATATTTGAGGAATCCGCTTGGATTCCCCCAACCTGTCCTTCCCTGCATCACAATGGGTTACCTCTTCAATATGACAGTATATTTATCCCGGTAATCATAAATAAACAGTTTAATAATAATCAACAATCATTAACAACATCAAATACAACACCCAATTGTTTATTTAATACGTTTATATTATTATAAATGTGACCAACAAGGTAAGTTATGTAGTGACCCGAAAATCCGGTCCAATTTGAGCTGACTAAATAACACAAGTCCAACCCCAAATTGCACTGGAAATTCAAGAAACTAATAGAAAGAAGATAGAGGGTGAGAATAGATAAGGTAGAACTATTAGAATAGAAGAAGAAGAAGACAACAACAACAACATCAGAGTAAACACGAATCTCACAGCGGAACGAATAAAATATAACATAACTTTTGAAATACAAAGTTATAACTGTTTATACATACCATTTTCAGAGTACAACATATAACATCACAGCGGAATGAATAATAGCTATCGACTGCTGAAGCCTCCTGCTCCAAGCTCTCCAAGTGCATCTGTAAATCCCGACTACTTGACTGCCTGTAACGACCCAGAAAATCTGAACCAATTTAATTTTTTTTAAATTGGCTAAAATAATGGATTTTAAATATTTAAAATAAATATTTTAAATAAAGGCGATGAAAACTGAGTTTGAATCGACATTTGAAAACGAATATAATTAATTATAATTATATATAGAATTGAAAATGGCGCGGTAGTTCGATAATTCGATTTCAAACTTCAATTGAATATACCGGGTGCAAAAGAATCCGGATTTTAGTGAAACCAAAAACATTAGGATCTAATTGATGATATCTTTCTAACGAATCCGACCAATCGAAATTTGATAGCGGGAATCAAAAGATATGTCCAGTTGAAAATTCTGAATAGTCGCTATGAAATTCAGGCCCTTAAAAATGGACATTTTGCAAACGACCTCGGATTTCGACGAAACCACTTTTGTTGGGTCCGGGATGTGAAGTTATTGCTAGGTTTCAAATTTCATAATTTCTCGAATCAATATGTGAGCGTGGCAAAGGAAAACGCGTTTGACCGGTTTTAGTTGATTTTAATCGACTGGAAAGTGGCCATTTTTCAAACGGTCTCAGAATTTGATGAAACTAGTTTTGTTAGGACCGTATCGTCAATACGAAGCTAGAAAATATTTTTCTGGAATTTTCCAAGTTAGTATGTGGCCCCGGTAATTTGAAATGTACGTTTAAAATTCAATATAATGATTTAAATGTAAATTCAACGGAAACTGATTGTAACTATCGAATCAGCTTGCGATGCATATCCCATTGTGTTCGGAATGGGAGTAAAACGCTATGGACCACAGGCGGTGGGCCTCGTTTAGAGGTCGTATGTAAAAGTCAACTTTTTGAAATAAAATAAATTAAATAATATAAAAATAAAAAAAATAATTCCCTCCCTTTATCTTTCTTTCTGGCCCCCCCCGATTTCAGTATACAGAATAAAAAAAAAAAGAAGAAGAAGAAAGGAGGAGGAGCTCGTCGCCTCCACCGAAGCTCCACCGAAGATCCGCCCTCTCCCCCGTGCCAACCGCTCCACCCTCTTCCTTGCTCTCGCTCCCCTCCTAACGGCGACGCCCTGAATTCGCGAGCCCCCACCGAAGCCATCGCGACGCATCCGCCTCTCCCCGAAACCCTAGCGCCGCCGAGCCTGGCCGTCACCCCCCCTCCTTCGCAGGTTAAAGTAAGTGGTTTATTTTATTTTATTTTTATTTTAATCTGAAAATTTCGATTTTAAAGATTTTAAAACTGGTTTTTTTTAAGATTTTAAAACTGATTTTTTAAAGATTTTAAAACTGATTTTTTTAAAGATTTTAAAACTGAATTTTAAAAGGTTTAAAACTGAATTTTAAAAAGGTTTAAAACTGAATTCTAAAAGGGTTTGAAAAACTGATTTTATTTTGAGATTTAAAAAGAAAAAGATTTAAACTTTAAAAAGGAAAGGATTTGAACTTTAAAAAGAAAAATCAGATTTTTATATATTGAAAGTCGAAGTAAAAATCAGATTTTTATATATTGAAAGTCGAAGTAAAAATCAGATTTTTATATATTGAAAGTCGAAGTAAAAATCAGATTTTTATATATTGAAAGTCGAAGTAAAAATCAGATTTTTATATATTGAAAGTCGAAGTAAAAATCAGATTTTTATATATTAAAAGTCGAAGTAAAAATCAGATTTTTATATATTGAATAACATAGTAAAAATTCGATTTTTACATATGTAGAGAATACGGGCAACGAAGCGACAAAAGGCGAGATTGGCGAAGATTTCTCTAAAGGAAGAGTCGTAGTTGGATAGCTATTGGTGAGAATTTCTCACTCTTCAATTCCTTTTACTATATACATATATATGTGTTGAAATAAAAATGAATTGCTATATATAAATATATATATATATACGCCCCTCGTCCACAAACCATGGACGATATTTATTGGTTGAAATTGTTGTGAAAATTGATTGATAGCGAATGGTTGTTTGAGATTGTTTGTGATTGATATTGGTTGATTGTGGTTGAAAAATACCCGTTTGTGATTGTGAAATATTTGGTTGAAACCACATAGGATTAGTTTGTGGAAATGAAATAAATATATACATGCCGCCTGCGTGCGAACTAGATGCATGATCCCCATTGTCAAAAACCGTGAGGTTTTAAGGTAGAGCGAGGAGCCGTACTAGGGACGGTCCCGGTTTTAACTACCCTGCCGTTATGCTGCCGAAATTTTGAATAATATTCGTGTGTTTGAATTATTTTCATATGCTTAAACTATATTTATTCATTGAGTAGAAAACCTTCATGTGTTGAATTGATATTCATTCGTTGATTAGAAATTCATGTGTTGAATGGTATTCGCGTTTTAAAATGTAAAAATCACATTTTTATCTATATATAGAAACTATAGAAAACATTCATGTGTTGAATTGATATTCATTCGTTGATTAGAAATTCATGTGTTGAATGGTATTCATATTTTGAAATAAATTGTTTGATAATAAAAATCACATTTTTATCTATATATACAAACTATAGAAAACATTCATGTGTTGAATTGATATTCATTCGTTGATTAGAAATTCATGTGTTGAATGGTATTCATATTTTGAAATAAATTGTTTGATAATAAAAATCACATTTTTATCTATATATAGAAACTATAGAAAACATTCATGTGTTGAATTGATATTCATTCGTTGATTAGAAATTCATGTGTTGAATGGTATTCATATTTTGAAATAAATTGTTAGATAATAAAAATCACATTTTTATCTATATATAGAAACTATAGAAAACATTCATGTGTTGAATTGATATTCATTCGTTGATTAGAAATTCATGTGTTGAATGGTATTCATATTTTGAAATAAATTGTTTGATAATAAAAATCACCTTTTATCGACTATATGAACTGTGTAAAATAATCTCGTTTTAAAAGAGATTGTTTTATGATAAAAATCCTATTTTTATCACCTATATGAACTATATAGAAAAATAGTGTTTTGAAATGAATTGTTTTACAATAAAAATCACATTTTTATTGTATGCATAAATCGTTGAAATGTGAAGTGTTAAAAATAGCCACTTGTTCAAAATAAACATATATGAGTTGAAATATTCATTAATTAGCTAATGAAATGATTTGCACCTATTTATGTAACATTAGAATGAATGGTGTTTTAAACCAAATAGAAATCAAATATGAAGTTGAATAGAAAATGGTAAATGATAAGAACTGTATATATATGTACATGCATATTCATTGAACAGGTTATAGCAAAGGGGACAGAGGAGAGGAATAAAATTTTGTGCCCGACAAATAGGTACACATTTACCGTTTTGTTTGGGTGATGATTTTATGAGCCTGTTGGCTAGCCGCTTGGCTTTTTCTTTTTGAGATTAGAAGGACCGGGAAAGCTATTTGCGAAATATTTGAAATGAAAACGATGTAGGAATTTTTGAAGAAACTATATTTATATAAATATATAAATATAAATAAAATTAAAACGAAACGAAGCCATGCAGTTCGTATTTTGAAACCGTGATTTCAAACAACTAGTGCGGGAAATCCGACCATTGGATTTTCCCGAAACCTCAACCGTCGGGTTCGCCTTGGAATAATCTTTCCAACGGCACCAACCTTGTAAAAATCCAACGGTTGGATTGTCTGGAATGTTTAATTCAAATCTGAAGAAAAACAGCGCCAGAAGCGATTATATTTATATATATAAATATAATTATATATTTAATCGAATAACGACGCTGCAGTTCGTATTTTGAAATCGAAAATTCAAACGATTGTACCGGGAGATCCGACCGTCGGATTTTCCCGAAACTGGAACCGTTGGATTCGTTTTGAAAAGACCTTTCTAATGGTGTAAATTTTTTTGAGATCCAACGGTTAGATTTTCAGATATGTGTAAATCAAATCTGAAGAAAAACAGCGCCACGGCCGCTTTATGGCCCGAAGCGTCGTTTTGAATAAATTAGCTATTTTAAAATAAATAAAAATAGCGATAAATAGTTATAAAATATCATAAGCGATATGGAATGGAAATAAACTGAATTTGCTTGATTTATGTGATATTTGATGGTTGAATGTGTTTGGTGTGAAAATTACATTAAAGAACAAAATTGGTGTTGTCGAATAATTTAACCATTGAAATAAATTGAATTGAAATTCTAAATATACGTGAATTATTTGAGAAGGCCGAGTTAATTCTCATTTCAAATAATTGACCGACGATTGAAAGTCGAAGATAAAGACGGTGGTCGAAGACCGGAGATCTTCACCTCGTTTGGATGGTAACCGAGGTCCTGATTGGGAGGCATCCCGAAATATGGATAATGAGTGGTGATCGTTCAGACGTACGTGTTGATCAAAGGGTTTGCGAGGTATTTAGTGCCTCCGGTTTCGTTCAGACCCAGAACGGACTTGTAAATGGACTGTGTGTCTGACATAGGATTTATTCTGTGTGGCATGCTAAGATGCAGTGATCAGGGCTTCTGTTGAAAAGCAAAGTCTAGTGGTGATGATCAAAGCACCGCCTGTGTGGCGTAGCTTTGTGTATAACGTAAATTCGCGAGCCTCACACCCCGGTATGAACCTAAAACGGGAGAAGGACCTCAGGGAGGACATGCGTTTCTTTCTAGCTAGGGTGGTGTCAGTGACCTACCAGCCCTGACATTTATATACTTTTCACCTATGTGGTTGTTGCTGTTGCGAGGCGCCTCGGTTTGATCGGACGATCCGGGTCCGATGGAGTCATTCGTTGGCTCGTTTGCGCCCCAAAGGGCGGGGAGACGTATTGTTCAGGTATAATAATCCACATCGGTGGACCGGCCCTGACGATCCAGGGGGCAGTTGCGGCTGTTCCTGAGACATGGTAGGCTAGATTGTCTCGAATTCGGTAAGGACTATCTTTTGCCTTGGTTCACGACGGAAATCCAATTTCCAAATACGACATCGTGCGGTTTTGATTGTATATATATATGGCGACATGATATATGGTACCCATGCCGTCTATGATTGATAGTTATGATTTGAAATTGTTTTCAAAACATATAGACACTAGCAATAATAGCAAATGCCTTTGTTTCATTCGTATCAAGCATATTTTGGCCGTTATAAGGTAAAACTCTATCCTCCGGTTTGCGTTGCATTGTGTGATGGGAACTGAGTCTTATAACGGCTTCATTTTTGTAAAAAGCATAGCGATGTTTAAAAGAAAGATTTGTTTTAAAGCACTGGCAATCCAATGGAGTAAACCCATTCCACGAAAGTGGCGTGGTCCTGTGATTGGCCAATTATATATGTGTTGAGTAGATTTCTCATACCAGTCCCATGACTGACTCGTAGTTTGTTTCACTTTCAAACTCGGGTGCCCCTTTTTTCTACACGGGCAGCCTTGTATTCAGGTTTAGCTGGTTCTTTCTGGATAGCTGGAGCTGAAGATGGATTCTATCATTTATTTCTTTTTATGCTGTTCAGCTCCTATTGTACATATTTTGTTTATTTCCGCTGTAGACATTTATGCATAGTTGAACTGTATTTGTACTAAGTAAGATCCTGTATACTGTGTAACTCTGATGATTACTTTTATCCAGTATATTCTATTGTTCATTATCTGGTGTATTTATTTAATTCTGTTCTGCTATTATCTGTTTTCTGTGTTATATTCCAAAGATACCCTTGTTTCCGTGAGAACGGGATTTTGGGTCGTCTCACTGCCCGTACAAATTTAGGCACCCAAGAGTTTAGGGAAGACAAACAAATAAACTCCGGGTCAGTCATGTGACTGGTGTGAGTAAACTCAAATCATTTAAACAGGTATATGATATCTCATAAGACCACGCCGTGAATACGGAACGGGTTTTTCCCTTATGAGAATCCAAACATCTTTGAAAAGCAATATCATTCTGATATTATGATAATGTCTAAATACAAATAGATATCAGTCTAGTAGAAATGCTTGCATCTCACGTTCTACATATATAGTATACAATCAAAACCGCAGGTGCGTATTGGATGATTGGGTTTCCAACTATGACAAGGTATGGAATCACCTTCCAATCAGTGTACTCTAGGAACGATACACTGGAGTTCAACAAGAACATCTTGCAACTCAGCCACACATGACCGACCACTCATTTCGCTTGAGTGTATCGAATGTACATCACCAACGGTTGGGATCAGCAACCGTTTCCCGTATATATATGGGACAACATTGATAGATTAAAAGAAGCAAATGAATATTCTCTAGATAGGTGATTATACACCCTACTTCGGTGCGACCGACTTAGCCATGCTGCCTGCCCGATTTTTGTCATTTACTGGATGTTGAGGCCAGAGGTTACGATTTCTTTCCATTCATTGATAACACGATCACTTTGAATGCCACATTATCAGATCCGTTAATCATTAGTTGGATCTGCACAAATAGATTCTGGATATTATGCGAAGGGAATAAATCCGTTGGCCACCATATATATTTGTACAGTCCAACTCTTTCGATCATTGGAACTATTCTGTCCGACATTCGTCCATATACGTTCGTTCTGGGACTGAACGAAACCGAAGGCACTATTCTGTAAACAGGACAGCCCTTGCACTTTACTCCGTCTTCAATTTCTTCATCGTATTTGATCACAACGCTTATGTCGATATGGAGTGGTTCTTCGGATAATAATCCAACCGGTCTCTCCATATTAACAACGTAAAATGGTCAAAACTTCAATAGTCTGTGATTTAACTATCAAATGAAAATATGTCGGTGTACAAACAACGATCTTAATTCCAAATGGAATTATCGATCCAATCATCAATCATATATATATATATATTCATATTTCCTTATTTTCTAAAACTAGAAAATATACATTTTCAACATTGGAAAACATTTCCAATCCTCATTTACGCATCACTACCATTCCACAACTATTAGTCCCTAACTGTAAACTAGTAAGAGAACAATTCTCTAAGTATAAACCCCGAAGGCCGAAACCAACATCAGATCAACACTCAGAAAACTATTCAACTTACTAATCTCTAGTCAGTTTCTAATTTTTGTTTAACTTCACTTCTTAATTTCTATATTCGATTAACCCCTTTTGATAAACTACGTTTGATTAACTCCTTTGGATAAACTACGTTTGATTAACTCCTTTTGATAAACTACGTTTGATTAACTCCTTTTGATAAACTACGTTTGATTAACTCCTTTTGATAAACTACATTTGATTAACTCCTTTTGATGAACTACGTTTCCCGTTACAACTATTTCCCTTTTACAACGTTTACTTACCGTTACAAATATTTCCTATTTACAACTTCTATTTACCGTTACAAATATTTCCTATTTACAACTTCTATTTATCTTCTAAATAAATATTCCTTATTCCTATTTATTTTCTAAATAAATATTCTCCTTTTCAATTCTATTTATTTTCTAAATAAATACCCCTTTTTATAAAACTCTATTTGTTTTATAAATACTTCCTTTTATAAAACCGTGTTCGTTTTATAAATACTCTATTTTCAAATTGTTTTCTTTTATAAAATCGGTTGATTTTATAAAACTCCTTTATTTTGATATACATTGAAATATTCCATTTCACAAATCAAGGTTTCTTATGATATTTAAAATATCAAACAAAGATGATCAATATCGTTCTAACATCCATAATCAATAACAGATTATAAATCATAACATATATCACAATATATGAAAATAGTAAAATAATTGTTGAGGAACCCAGTCGGATTCCTCCAACCTGTCTCCTTGCATCCACAGATGTTACACAATATAATATATACCATATTTCATTTTGAAATGAAATATCCTGCTGTACAGAACCATATTTGATTAACAGTACATAGATTAACTATAACTACGTTTTCAATCAAATCTATTTAACAGTCCAGTTTAACAATCAATATACAGCAGTCAATAAATAAAGTACAATTTATATTAAAATATAAATTGAGGAGAGTTAGTGAGTTTTACTCACTTTGCGCGTTAACCGTTAAATAACGGTTTGCGTTATTTGATTTCGACAGACAATTTATTTCTCCATAAATTGTAACGAGCTCGGATTCACTCCCAGTCAGCTCCATTGCGTTGCTCCCGTCCATACGATCCTGTCGGATCTTGTTTCTCTGAATTCCGGTACCGTATGCATCAGTTATCACGAATACCAATCGATATGTTATTTAAATTAAATTAAACTATATTTAATTATAAATTATTGGGCCTTACCCTGGCTTTACCCTTTTTTTTTAAAACGGCCCATTCTCCTTTCAAACAAACCACCTGAATGTACCCTTCTTCCAGTTTCTTTTGCTATTCTAAATGTCATGGCCGTGGCCATTATTCTTAATGCTGATACCAGTACCACTTCAAACAGTAATTCCCCTTTTTTTTCTGTTATAATCCTTCTTCTTCGACAACCGTTCAAAACCGAACCCAAATAATGGCCATTCACCATTACACTTCCCTCCTTATTTCTTTTCATTATTTAAAACTCACGTGTGTATTTCTCTATAGTACCCCTTTTTCTTTTGTTCCACCACCATACTGCTCACGTGTGCACTCTCCTTTCCTCCTTTTATATAATACGCCTGCTCCTATATTTCTCCATGCGCCTGTAGCTACTCAAACAAGGGATCCTCCCATTCATCTTCCCGCCTTGTTTCGTACCTATGCTCCCCCCTCATCTCAGACGCCGTATGCCCCATTATATCCATTATGAACACCGTGAAAAACAAATCGAAGCACTTCACTGAATGGGCCTCGCTCAGGAGTTGATTCCTTCTTCCACTTCATTATAACCGCTATTTCAGAGATCCGAACAAAACAACATAGTAATGACTAGAACTTTTGAGGGTCATACACATATATACATTTATATTTTACAGCGGAGAGAAAATGAAGTGGCGGCTCGTTTTAGGTTAGAGAGGGATAGTTTTATATAGGAGAGTGGTTTCCTGAGATGGACGGCTATATGGTGAAAACTTGGGCACGTAAGGTGAATGGATATACGGTGAAAACTTGGGCACGTGAGATGATGAATATATGGTGAAAAACTTGGGTACGTGGGATGATGTAGTAGCATGGATTCTTTTCCTATTATGGTTATACGTACCCCGTTGCATACAAATTTTCGTTCATGTCGAGCCGCTATAGACAGAAGTAAGAGTACAGTCGTGCTCAGTGAGGTGTCACGATCCCAGAAATATAATAATACCGGTAGGTTGACTCATATTTTGAAACCTCAAAATGTTGATTTCAGGGTGCGAAACACTTCAAATAAAAAGTTGCTTATTTAATTAATTAAAAATTACAGTAAAATTCTAAAAATTAAATTATCACTACTTCCCAAAAGAACCTTGTGTAAATTCAAACCCGATCTCTAGTTATATCGAATAATCCGTTACGGTCGATAAAGGATTCTATAGCGACTATTTTAAAAATTGATTTGGACATATCTAAAAATCTACACGACGAAATCCTGATTTTTCTCTTCCACTAGAAAGATATACTCCACCAGCTCCGTACGTTTCTTGTTTCACAGAAATCCGATTTAAAACGAATCCTGTACATTCAGTTGAAGTTCGAATCGCCAAACAGCGAACTGCCGCGCCATTTCAAGCTCGATTTTAATTATAATAAAATTATACGTTCTAACGTCATCGATTAAATAATATATTCGTTATTTAAATAATTAAATAAGTTAATTATTACACCGTCAAATATCTGGGTCATTACATTCTTCCCCACTTAAAATAATTTCGTCCTCGAAATTGCTAAGGTAGTGGACGACCCTATCTATTGGAATTCCTAAGATTTGTTTACCCCTTATTTCTGATTTCAACTGAACCAATTAATATTGACTAAAGTATTAATTCCTTCCGACTAACCTAAATTTTCAAAAATTCGGAAAATTTTCTAACTCTTAAATTTTTCGGAAAATTTCGCCATAACCTCCTTTGTACAGCCCTATCTATAAAACCACAACTCGCCTCTCTAGGCCTTCTCCAACTCAAAAGAAAATCAAAACGCCAAGCGGCTTGCCAAATCGGCTCATAAATCACCAAACTCATATGAAATATAAACTTGTACCTTTTTGTCGGGCATAACACTATATCCCTTTCCTCTGGGAACAACTTAGTATATACCATTGTCATCTCAATCAAACTCCAATCGATTCTTGATTCCAAACTTTGAATTTATCACTTCAATTCTATTCCAGATCATTACTAATCCAATCCAAATTTACTTTAACTTAGTTCAAGTTAAAATTTTAATTTGTTTATTTACCTTTTCCATCTCAACTCATTTAACTTCATTAGTTAAATTTAAATTCCAGAATTTTAAATCCCTGGGTTCCTTTCAAATCAAATTTTGAAATCATAACACCAATTCAAAACCTTTGAATTTCAAAACAACTTGTTTTCCTTAAACAATTCAAAAACACAACCTTTGGTAGTAATCCGTCACTTAGAACTCGAAAAATAAACACTGATGATGTGGCCACACTCATCAGGGTTATTTCCCAGTTTATCGAAGTGAGTTCAATACTATAACACTTCCAATTTGAAAACATTTTCAAAATCTCCCAGGAACTTAAAATTTCCTTATTTTAATTCCTAATCCTGATTTAATTTCAGATTTTATTCATCTTATTTCATACATTTTAATCATATGAATTCTGATTAGTTATCTATAACTATTTCGCCTTTTTATAATCTCATCTGATTATACTAACAACCAATACAACCAATTATACTATGTTAATTTCAAAGCATATCATGTTGGTTCATCGTATTCGAATGTTTAGAAACCCTTATCGATATTGTGGTGCCCCACTATCGACCAGAGTTCATAAGCCACTCAACCAATAAAGCTCCACAATATAAAACAAATTTTTATATCAATTAACAAATACGTTCACTCGTATATATACACTCAATCTCAGTCTAGGGTATTTCTAACCCCATCTCTACTGAGTAACGCCACAGAGCCAAGGTAATTCGCTTAACTTAAGCTCTGATACCAACTGTAGTGACCCGAAAATCCGGTCCAATTTGAGCTGACTAAATAACACAAGTCCAACCCCAAATTGCACTGGAAATTCAAGAAACTAATAGAAAGAAGATAGAGGGTGAGAATAGATAAGGTAGAACTATTAGAATAGAAGAAGAAGAAGACAACAACAACAACATCAGAGTAAACACGAATCTCACAGCGGAACGAATAAAATATAACATAACTTTTGAAATACAAAGTTATAACTGTTTATACATACCATTTTCAGAGTACAACATATAACATCACAGCGGAATGAATAATAGCTATCGACTGCTGAAGCCTCCTGCTCCAAGCTCTCCAAGTGCATCTGTAAATCCCGACTACTTGACTGCCCGTACAAATTTAGGCACCCAAGAGTTTAGGGAAGACAAACAAATAAACTCCGGGTCAGTCATGTGACTGGTGTGAGTAAACTCAAATCATTTAAACAGGTATATGATATCTCATAAGACCACGCCGTGAATACGGAACGGGTTTTTCCCTTATGAGAATCCAAACATCTTTGAAAAGCAATATCATTCTGATATTATGATAATGTCTAAATACAAATAGATATCAGTATAGTAGAAACGCTTGCATCTCACATTCTACATATATAGTATACAATCAAAACCGCAGATGCGTATTGGATGATTGGGTTTCCAACTATGACAAGGTATGGAATCACCTTTCGATCAGTGTACTCTAGGAACGATACACTGGAGTTCAACAAGAACATCTTGCAACTCAGCCACACATGACCGACCACTCATTTCGCTTGAGTGTATCGAATGTACATCACCAACGGTTGGGATCAGCAACCGTTTCCCGTATATATATGGGACAACATTGATAGATTAAAAGAAGCAAATGAATATTCTCTAGATAGGTGATTATACACCCTACTTCAGTGCGACCGACTTAGCCATGCTGCCTGCCCGATTTTTGTCATTTACCGGATGTTGAGGCCAGAGGTTACGATTTCTTTCCATTCATTGATAACACGATCACTTTGAATGCCACATTATCAGATCCGTTAATCATTAGTTGGATCTGCACAAATAGATTCTGGATATTATGCGAAGGGAATAAATCCGTTGGCCACCATATATATTTGTACAGTCCAACTCTTTCGATCATTGGAACTATTCTGTCCGACATTCGTCCATATACGTTCGTTCTGGGACTGAACGAAACCGAAGGCACTATTCTGTAAACAGGACAGCCCTTGCACTTTACTCCGTCTTCAATTTCTTCATCGTATTTGATCACAACACTTATGTCGATACGGAGTGGTTCTTCGGATAATAATCCAACCGGTCTCTCCATATTAACAACGTAAAATGGTCAAAACTTCGATAGTCTGTGATTTAACTATCAAATGAAAATATGTCGGTGTACAAACAACGATCTTAATTCCAAATGGAATTATCGATCCAATCATCAATCATATATATATATATTCATATTTCCTTATTTTCTAAAACTAGAAAATATACATTTTCAACATTGGAAAACATTTCCAATCCTCATTTACGCATCACTACCATTCCACAACTATTAGTCCCTAACTGTAAACTAGTAAGAGAACAATTCTCTAAGTATAAACCCCGAAGGCCGAAACCAACATCAGATCAACACTCAGAAAACTATTCAACTTACTAATCTCTAGTCAGTTTCTAATTTTTGTTTAACTTCACTTCTTAATTTCTATATTCGATTAACCCCTTTTGATAAACTACGTTTGATTAACTCCTTTGGATAAACTACGTTTGATTAACTCCTTTTGATAAACTACGTTTGATTAACTCCTTTTGATAAACTACGTTTGATTAACTCCTTTTGATAAACTACATTTGATTAACTCCTTTTGATGAACTACGTTTCCCGTTACAACTATTTCCCTTTTACAACGTTTACTTACCGTTACAAATATTTCCTATTTACAACTTCTATTTACCGTTACAAATATTTCCTATTTACAACTTCTATTTATCTTCTAAATAAATATTCCTTATTCCTATTTATTTTCTAAATAAATATTCTCCTTTTCAATTCTATTTATTTTCTAAATAAATACCCCTTTTTATAAAACTCTATTTGTTTTATAAATACTTCCTTTTATAAAATCGTGTTCGTTTTATAAATACTCTATTTTCAAATTGTTTTCTTTTATAAAATCGGTTGATTTTATAAAACTCCTTTATTTTGATATACATTGAAATATTCCATTTCACAAATCAAGGTTTCTTATGATATTTAAAATATCAAACAACGATGATCAATATCGTTCTAACATCCATAATCAATAACAGATTATAAATCACAACATATATCACAATATATGAAAACAGTAAAATAATTGTTGAGGAACCCAGTCGGATTCCTCCAACCTGTCTCCTTGCATCCACAGATGTTACACAATATAATATATACCATATTTCATTTTGAAATGAAATATCCTGCTGTACAGAACCATATTTGATTAACAGTACATAGATTAACTATAACTACGTTTTCAATCAAATCTATTTAACAGTCCAGTTTAACAATCAATATACAGCAGTCAATAAATAAAGTACAATTTATATTAAAATATAAATTGAGGAGAGTTAGTGAGTTTTACTCACTTTGCGCGTTAACCGTTAAATAACGGTTTGCGTTATTTGATTTCGACAGACAATTTATTTCTCCATAAATTGTAACGAGCTCGGATTCACTCCCAGTCAGCTCCATTGCGTTGCTCCCGTCCATACGATCCTGTCGGATCTTGTTTCTCTGAATTCCGGTACCGTATGCATCAGTTATCACGAATACCAATCGATATGTTATTTAAATTAAATTAAACTATATTTAATTATAAATTATTGGGCCTTACCCTGGCTTTACCCTTTTTTTTTAAAACGGCCCATTCTCCTTTCAAACAAACCACCTGAATGTACCCTTCTTCCAGTTTCTTTTGCTATTCTAAATGTCATGGCCGTGGCCATTATTCTTAATGCTGATACCAGTACCACTTCAAACAGTAATTCCCCTTTTTTTTCTGTTATAATCCTTCTTCTTCGACAACCGTTCAAAACCGAACCCAAATAATGGCCATTCACCATTACACTTCCCTCCTTATTTCTTTTCACTATTTAAAACTCACGTGTGTATTTCTCTATAGTACCCCTTTTTCTTTTGTTCCACCACCATACTGCTCACGTGTGCACTCTCCTTTCCTCCTTTTATATAATACGCCTGCTCCTATATTTCTCCATGCGCCTGTAGCTACTCAAACAAGGGATCCTCCCATTCATCTTCCCGCCTTGTTTCGTACCTATGCTCCCCCCTCATCTCAGACGCCGTATGCCCCATTATATCCATTATGAACACCGTGAAAAACAAATCGAAGCACTTCACTGAATGGGCCTCGCTCAGGAGTTGATTCCTTCTTCCACTTCATTATAACCGCTATTTCAGAGATCCGAACAAAACAACATAGTAATGACTAGAACTTTTGAGGGTCATACACATATATACATTTATATTTTACAGCGGAAAGAAAATGAAGTGGCGGCTCGTTTTAGGTTAGAGAGGGATAGTTTTATATAGGAGAGTGGTTTCCTGAGATGGACGGCTATATGGTGAAAACTTGGGCACGTAAGGTGAATGGATATACGGTGAAAACTTGGGCACGTGAGATGATGAATATATGGTGAAAAACTTGGGTACGTGGGATGATGTAGTAGCATGGATTCTTTTCCTATTATGGTTATACGTACCCCGTTGCATACAAATTTTCGTTCATGTCGAGCCGCTATAGACAGAAGTAAGAGTACAGTCGTGCTCAGTGAGGTGTCACGATCCCAGAAATATAATAATATCGGTAGGTTGACTCATATTTTGAAACCTCAAAATGTTGATTTCAGGGTGCGAAACACTTCAAATAAAAAGTTGCTTATTTAATTAATTAAAAATTACAGTAAAATTCTAAAAATTAAATTATCACTACTTCCCAAAAGAACCTTGTGTAAATTCAAACCCGATCTCTAGTTATATCGAATAATCCGTTACGGTCGATAAACGATTCTATAGCGACTATTTTAAAAATTGATTTGGACATATCTAAAAATCTACACGACGAAATCCTGATTTTTCTCTTCCACTAGAAAGATATACTCCACCAGCTCCGTACGTTTCTTGTTTCACAGAAATCCGATTTAAAACGAATCCTGTACATTCAGTTGAAGTTCGAATCGCCAAACAGCGAACTGCCGCGCCATTTCAAGCTCGATTTTAATTATAATAAAATTATACGTTCTAACGTCATCGATTAAATAATATATTCGTTATTTAAATAATTAAATAAGTTAATTATTACACCGTCAAATATCCGGGTCATTACAAGTTACCTCGTTTGGAATCTAATCGTAAAATAATGATTTAATCCTATTAAATTTAACAAATGCTTAATTTAATCTATGAATATGAAATAATATTCAACATACAAACAAACAATTATTCAATCATTAGTAAACATTGCACACAAAATAAAAACCCGGTTTATATAAAATATAAACATGATAAACTGATTGAGTTAAACTCACCTTGATTCCATTCGACGTTGAAATAATTCATTTTAATTAAATTAAACAAGCGTTTAATTTGATTAAAATCCTCAGCTGCACCCACCCTGTCCAAAACATTAGCTTGTTGATACGGTTCCAACATCTCCTTGTTTAATCCAATTCTATTAACATATAAGAACATTACACAAATTATACAACACAGATTTATTTTAAACAATTAAACTTGAATTAATAATTTAATTAATCATTACTTTTGTTATTAATACAAACTTTGGCCCCATGATATGCTTAGGCATATTTTTAATGAACGTAAATCACGACCCATAAATAACGTGACTAGACATTACAAATTGTACTTAGTAAAGAGGGATGGATCATTCTGACCTTTTACTGCATCTTATCATTCATTCTTACAGACCTCACATTTTGGGCCTTGGGTCGATTTATCACTTCCTTTATTTTGTTATACAAATACATCGGGCATCATTACAAAATAAAGTAATTAGTTCTCTGTACAATTTAGTTTGCGGAAACAAAGTATGTTCAATATTTCTTTACCATTTTACTTAGGCATATTCAAAATGGCTTAGGCACTTGTAACACCCCACACCCGCTAAGGTCACTCACTAAGGGAATGCCCTAACTTCGGTGGAGTATTTTAAGTGAATATAGAACAGAAAAATTACAACAAGACAGATATAAATAATACTTGAAAATCTAAAACATCATTTCATTGCAGCAGAAGGTAAACATGTTTAGTTACAACACCATAAAAGAGTCAAGTACTAAATATCCATCCTGATAAAACATAAGTACATAATCCCACTACATAACTAATAGCCATAATAGACAAGATAAGTTGGGCTTTACATCACGGTCCAAGCTCCAAAAGATAGATAAAGCAATCTGATCAAAGCCCACTAGTGCTAGGCCCACTCTGAGAACCTGAGGGTTGGGAAAAAGATAAAAACAACGGGGTCAGACATAAGTCTGAGTGAGCCCTATAACTTTAACAATACAATCATTAAAGTAATTAGGGTATGATATAAACTTGGTACGGTGATGACTGGGGATAAATGACTACACTCAGCAGCCAACTAGACATAGGATGAACTAAGATAACGGTAAAGACGCATCTACCCACCCAAGGGTAATTACTAATTGCACCACACCAGTCATTCCTACTTAAAGGTTGATCCCACCCAAGGACTTAGAAAATTTACCCAGTAGTTTCGTGTACCCCTAGCTGACTACATAGGTGCCGTCTGCCCCTATCTCCACTAGGTGTACCCACTACTTCCCAAGCGATCGGCTCCCTACCGTAGATACCCGTGCTGGCCCCATAGTGGGGTGTATCACTCCCCAAAGTGGCAACCCGATACAACCAATGGTGCACGGCTTATACCTACACGATGCAACAACGTCTTACCTACCAGCCCGGGTCCACACACGCATATGAAACCCGTTGGACTTGCGTTGCCACCGCTAACCCGTTTTGGCCTCTTATAGTCAAGCCCAGTACGCGTGTCTCGTCCTCGACATGGATCGAGCCCAATAAGATACATATGGGTTACTGGTTGAAATGGGCCCCCACAAGCTACCCACCTAAGCTTGTCCCTTTTTCTAGTGCATCCCACTTAACCCTTTAATCATGTTTAATTACATGTTTCCACTTGGTTAAGTATTCTAATCGTATTTTCTATTGCCACCCAAGGCAACCCACTAGATTTCCACATGCCACCCAAGGCACTTACTTAATCTCCACATGCCACCCAAGGCACTTACTTAATCTCCACATGCCACCCAAGGCACCCACTTAACCCCTCATGCCCCACTACATGCTTATTTGGTTAAGTGTTTCTTAATTGATTAAGAACGTAACCGTTGTAAAGACCTCTCACATTAGACTATCTTTTATGGCAACTGGATTTGCCGGTCGGGTCCGGGCAGCCTTACGCCATAACCGAGTCTAACCTCGTGTCTTTACACTTGTCACGTATTTAGTTTGTGCCTAAGACCTCTCACATTGGGCAAATCATTTGTAGCCGCTGGATTTGCCGGTCGGTTCCGGGCAGTCTTATGCTACAAAAAGGGTCCAACCTCGTGTCTTAGTCGATTAATTACACCTAATTAATCACCCATATAATTTGTATTAATTATCCCTAATTAATTACAAATTTAACGATGTACATAATTGACTCAATTATGTCCATCCACTTTATGGTAGGCATAATCATACCAACTTCACACTATTTTATTAACATGAATATTAACCCCATCGTTCCCCACGTAATTCGCTAACATGACATACTTAAAAGGGAAGATTCATCACAAATACAATGGGTTCAACTTGCATAACATTAGCATCAACATGGGTTTCAAAGGTGTCAACATGCATATAGCATCAAACCCTACTAGCATAAATAATCAACCCAAACTTGCATGAATCACATATGTCATAAAGAGGGCAACTTGCATAAGTTACTTATGTCATACAAAGGGGTAAACTTGCATATGTATGTATGACATACCAAAGGGGTTAACTTGCATATGTATGCATATCATACAAAGGTGTAAACTTGCACATGTTACTTGCATATAATCAAACACCAAACTTGCATAACATGTCATATATGAACTTGCATATAATCAAACACCAAACTTGCATAACATGGTGTCATAATGGATCAATGTTTATCATAGCGATTTGCATAACTAGCATCATGAACACATAGCCTAAAACTTGCATAACTTGCATAACATCATGATCACATAGCATATAACTTGCATAACTTGCATAACATCATGAACATATAGCATATGACTTGCATAACTTGCATAACATCATGATCACATAGCATATGACTTGCATAACTTGCATATCATCATGAACACATAGCATATGACTTGCATAACTTGCATAACATCATGAACATATAACATCAAACTTGCATAACTAACATCATGAACACATAGCATATGATAACATAACTTGTATTGATCCACATTCATAGCCATAACCTCATTATATCCTATCATAATCATTTCAACAATTGGTCATTAAGGCTATAGTACTCACAATTTGTTGATTAGCACTCCTAAGAAGAAGATTAAGTTGCTAGAGTTGATTAGAAGTTGATTTGAGAAGCTATCTTCCTCTTTAATTTGTTGGTGGCTCCTTCTAGTTGCATTTTGACGGCATAACGACGTTGTCTCCAATTTTAGTATGAATTAGGGTAGTATTAGGGTGTATTTATAGATTAGTTAAGTGTTTTAGGCCATTAGATTAACCCTAAATCAGATTAGAGCCGTCAGATCTCGTCACTAGCCACCAACCATAGCCCAAATCCTAAATCAGTGCACTCAGGTCACACAGACCGACAGGGGGGGTCGACCCCTGGGTCGACCCCTAGGGAGGGGGTCGACACCCATGTCGACCCTAGGGTCGACACCCTCTGCCTGGCGGGAATTTTCCCGCCTCTTCTGAAATGTGAAATATTTATATTTAAATCTGTTTTGAATTTTTCTGAAACTTCTTTGGGCCTTAACTGGGTCATACGGACTCCGATTTTCGAAAACTCGGACTCTATTTCGCGTATTTTTCCGAGACGAACGCAATGGCATAGCCCGTTTCCCCTGATTCAGATTTAAAATTTAATTCTGCCCTGTTTTATATTATAGCAAATTATTCAACATACGGGGTGTTACATTCTCCCCTACTTAAAGGATTTCGTCCCAGAAATCTCTAAGTCCAGAAGAACGTATCCTACCAACCAAACAACCATCTACTCAAACCATCAAACACTGGCATCCATTGTCCTTAAAGTTTCTAATGCTGTATGAACATATGTAAAGAGTGTGTGTATATGTTCCTTGTCTAATGCAAAATCAGGCGGTCTACTGATTCGGTTGACCTCCTTAATGCAAACCATGATAGTGCCATGCGTCCAATATGTATGCGAAAGAACCCTATCGACACATACTATTTCTACATGTGTGCACAATCATACACCAAGATGCATCATCCATATGATAACACAACCATTATACATCCATTAATATAGCTACCTACACACAATTATATGCAATATGCAATATGAAGTGACTGAGCCGATCTAGTGTCTAAAGTGTATGTATATGCATCCACGAGCAACCACTAGCAAACACTTGCATCCACTTGCATCCATCAATCATAACATGTCTCAAACACATGTTTCAACCATAGGTTTATCCTATCTAAAGGTCAAAGGTACTAATGAGAGGACATACTAAAGATAAGATAAGTACTAGACAAACGATAAAGGAGAAGTTAAAAGACATACCTTCAAAAAGGAATGGGTACAATGAACGCATCTTCGCTTCTGTCTCCCAAGTAGCATTTCTCTCATCCTCTCCCCATTGCACTTTGACTAGTCGAACCTCTCTGTTTCTCAACTTCCTAATCTCTGACCCAAGGATGCGGGTAGGAGCTCGTCGAATAGTCGCATCACGCTCTACCTCCACTTCTCTAAGCAAGCTCGGCTCTACCACCTCTGCGGTCTCATGTAGGCACTTCCTCAAATGTGACACATGGAATACATCATGTACCCCACTAAGTCTCTCGGGTAGATCCACTCTATATGCCATCCGTCCAATCCTTTCCTTAATAGGAAACGGTCCTACAAATCTTGGTGCTAACTTCCCAACGGACCCAAAGCGAGCAACATTCCGTAATGGAGATACTTTAATAAAGACCATGTCCCCAACATCAAACTCAAGATCCGTCCTCCTTTTATCCGCGTAAGATTTCTGCCTGTCTTGCGCCGCTTTCATCCTTCTTCGAATCAAATCAATCTTTTCCGAAGTCTCTCTAACCATATCAGGCCCAAGCAAAATCTTATCCGTAGATTCCCACCAACATGTAGGTGATCGACAAGGCCTTCCATAAAGAGCTTCGAAAGGAGCCATACCAATACTAGACTGAAAGCTGTTATTATACGCGAACTCCACCAATGGAAGATGCTCTTCCCATGTACCTCCAAAATCTAAGATACAAAGGCTCAAAAGGTCTTCTAGAACACGATTCACCCTCTCGGTCTGGCCGTCCGTCTGAGGATGATATGCGGTGCTCAGACACAATTGAGTCCCTACCGCCTCTTGTAAACTTTTCCAAAACTCGCTAGTGAAGATAGGATCTCGATCACTCACTATGCTAGAAGGTACCCCATGCAACCGAACTATCTCTCGAAGGTAAACTGAAGCTAGCCATGGAGCAGTCCTCTTACTCTTCACGGGTATGAAATGGGCACTCTTAGTAAGTCTGTCTACCACAACCCAAATTCCCGTATTACCCTTCCTCGATCTCGGTAACCCATCAATAAAATCCATCGAGATGCTATCCCACTTCCATTGCGGAACTTCCAATGGGTGAAGCAACCCACCAGGTTTCTTTTGCTCCGCTTTCACTTGTTGGCATACCAAGCATCTAGCGACATACTCGGCCACATCTTTCTTCATACCGGCCCAAAAGAAAACCCGCTTCATGTCTTGGCACATCTTGTCCCCACCGGGATGAATGGTCATCTTTGAACGATGCGCATCATCAAGAATAGCCTTCCTCAAACCCTCGTCTTGCGGTACACAAAGTCTACCGTCTCTACGCAAGCACCCCCTATCGTCTAGGGTGTACCTACTCAAATGGCTGGACGACTCCCCCCTTATGAGCCTCTCTACCAACTCAACCAACTGTGGGTCGTTCCGCTGTGCCTCGCCAATCCGTCCCAAAAGAGTAGGTCTGACCTCTAAGGATGCTAGCAAACCGGGTATAAAGTCAACGGAAGGTCTGAAATCAAACATCGAGATAAATTCCAAGCTTCGTCGTTCCACGAACAATGGACTCAAGGACAACCTTTTTCTGCTCAAGGCGTCCGCCACCACGTTACCCTTGCCAGGGGTATACACTATCTCGAAATCATAGGATGCTAAGAACTCCATCCACCTTTGCTGTCTCAAGTTCAAATCCTTCTGAGAAAACAAGTACTTCAATGATTTGTGGTCAGTGAACAATTTGAATCTCTCGCCAAGAAGATAATGGCGCCAAGTCTTAAGCGCAAAAACAATAGCGGCCAACTCTAGATCATGGGTAGGGTAATTTTTCTCATGCTTTCTCAACTGCCTTCCACCGTAGGCTATTACCCTTCCCTCTTGCATTAAGACTGCGCCCAGTCCTGTCCCACAAGCATCGGTATAAACAACAAATGGCTTACTCCCATCTGGCAACACTAAGACTGGAGCTGTGGTTAAAGCTCTCTTTAACCGTTGGAATGCATCATCACAATCTACGTCCCATGCGAAGACTAGATTCTTCTTCGTCAAGCGAGTTAATGGGGCTGATATCTTCGCGAAGTCCTTGATAAACTTCCTATAGTAGCCAGCCAACCCCAAGAAACTCCTCACCTCGGTAGCATTCTTCGGAACCTTCCAATCTTGGATGGATACTACCTTCGCGGGATCCACAGCTATCCCTTCCTTAGAGACCACGTGCCCTAAGAACCATACTTCCTTCCTCCAGAAGTGACATTTAGAGAATTTAGCCTTAAGGCTATGCGCTCGAAGAGTCTCTAACACTTCCCTAAGATGTAGGGCATGCTCTTCTTCACTCTTAGAAAAGACTAAGATGTCATCCACAAATACCACCACGAACTTATTAAGGTACTCCCTGAACACCCTACTCATCAAATCAACAAAGTATGCAGGGGCGTTCGTCAACCCAAATGGCATCACAAGCCACTCATAGAAACCATCCGGAGTCCTAAAGGCAGTCTTGTCTATGCTATCCTCAGCCACTCTCAACTGATGAAACCCCGTGGCCAAGTCCAACTGCGAAAACACTGAGGCGCCAACCAACTAATCAAAGAGATCATTAATCCTCGGCAATGGGTGTCTATTCTTCTTTGTGAGCTTGTTGAGTTCTCTATAGTCTACACAAAGTCTGAGGGACCCATCCGCCTTCGTGGCAAAAACTACTGGAGCACCCCACTCCGATATACTTCGTCTTATGAGCCCCTTCTCAAGCAACTCCCCTACTTGCTTATGGAGTTCCCTCCTCTCACGAGGAGCCATGTGGCGCACTGGCAAAGATACTGGTTTAGCATTGTCTACCAGATATATTCGGAAATCAATCTCCCGCTTCGGAGGTAAGCCCTTCACCTCCTCAAACACATCCGAGTATTCCCGGACCACTCTAACAGATCGCAAACTCTCGACCGAAGCGTCAAGCGATTCAAGATAACTTAGCATAACAGAATCCATGGGATTACAAGAGATCTGGAGAGTGTTACCCAAGCGGGTCATGAGCCTAACAACTCTCCTTTCACAATCAAGAACGACACCATTACTGGATAACCAGTCCATGCCCAAAATCAACCCATAGCCCGTGAAGCCCAAAACAAAAGCATCACATCTAAACTCAACGCTAAGTATAGAAATCTTCAAACCCAAACATATCATGGACAAATAAGTGGAGCCCCCAATTGGGTTTGAAACAACCAAGGGATCATCTACTAGACTGGTGTCTAAGTGCAGTGACTCAACTAATGATGATGAGATAAACGAATGCGATGCGCCAGAGTCAAACAAAGTACGGACAGGACGATCAAACAGAAAAACCAGACTTTCAACGGAAATAGTTCTACCTCTTTCCTGAATCGGTGGAACCGCGAGAGCCTGAACTTGCCCCCTTGCCTGACCTGGTGCCATAAGAGCTTGCACCTATCCTCCTGAGGTAGATCCCGTCCTCTGCCCCTTCTTAGGGCTGTCCTTCACTAGATGCCCTGCTTCTCCACAATGGAAGCAGCCAGTCTTCTTCTTCTTCCGACAATCTTTGCTTAGGTGGCCTGGTATCCCGCAATTGAAGCATTTCTTCTTTCCCTTGCCACCGTTGCCGTTCCCATCCTTGTTTTTCTGTTGCTGTTGAGGTCTCTTCTGATCTCCTTTCTTCTCGGGTGCCTTATTTGCATTGGGACCCTTCTCTTCCTCATGCATGAGTGCCATGTCTACTAGCTTCTCAAAGGTGGCCCCCATAGGGATGTGAGTCATAGCCAATCCATGCATTGGTTCATTCAAGCCCTTAACGAACCTCAAAGCCTTCTTCTCCGGTGTATTCACCATGTCTATGCCAAACCTTGCCAATTGATTAAACTTGTTGACATATTCCTTCACTGATAGGTTTCCTTGCTTTAGAGTCAAGAACCTTTCCATATACAAGTTTTCCTCCGCCCTTGAGAGAAACTTTGCCACAAACCTTTGCCTGAAATCCGCCCAAGAGTCAACAGGGCGTTCTCCATTAGTGACCTCCCACCAGAATGAGGCCTCTCCCTTCATCAACCAAGCCGCTAACTTGACTTTCTTTCCTTCTTCCATCTCAAAGATATCTATCAACTCTTCCACCTCCTTAAGCCAATCCCTAGCTTCCACAAAAGTTTCTGATCCTTGAAAAGGTTTCCCTCCCATAGCCTTAAATTCCTTGCAAGTCTTAGCAAAAGTATCCGTGCGAGGAGGAGGAGGAGGAAGATCGGGTGCTACTGTTGGTGGAGGAACATTTGCTGGACCCGTAGTGGCGGCCCTAGCCTCCATCAATCTCCTATACCATACTGGTATCGCTACACTCTCCGGAAAGTTAAGATCTTCAGCCATGCTAAAACGAAAAAGGAAAGATTCAAAACGGAGAATTCGAAAGATAAAGATATGGCTATTGGGGATTATGCTTTTCTTTCAAAAATTTTTCTCTTAAAAGACATGTTTTTGAAAATACTTCTTCCAAAAATGTTTTTAGAAAAATAGTTCTTTCTAAAATTTTTATCTGTTCCGGTAACCTTCAGCTCTGATACCACGTGTAACACCCCACACCCGCTAAGGTCACTCACTAAGGGAATGCCCTAACTTAGGTGGAGTATTTTAAGTGAATATAGAACAGAAAAATTACAACAAGACAGATATAAATAATACTTGAAAATCTAAAACATCATTTCATTGTAGCAGAAGGTAAACATGTTTAGTTACAACACCATAAAAGAGTCAAGTACTAAATATCCATCCTGATAAAACATAAGTACATAATCCCACTACATAACTAATAGCCATAATAGACAAGATAAGTTGGGCTTTACATCACGGTCCAAGCTCCAAAAGATAGATAAAGCAATCTGATCAAAGCCCACTAGTGCTAGGCCCACTCTGAGAACCTGAGGGTTGGGAAAAAGATAAAAACAACGGGGTCAGACATAAGTCTGAGTGAGCCCTATAACTTTAACAATACAATCATTAAAGTAATTAGGGTATGATATAAACTTGGTACGGTGATGACTGGGGATAAATGACTACACTCAGCAGCCAACTAGACATAGGATGAACTAAGATAACGATAAAGACGCATCTACCCACCGAAGGGTAATTACTAACTGCACCACACCAGTCATTCCTACTTAAAGGTTGATCCCACCCAAGGACTTAGAAAATTTACCCAGTAGTTTCGTGTACCCCTAGCTGACTACATAGGTGCCGTCTGCCCCTATCTCCACTAGGTGTACCCACTACTTCCCAAGCGATCGGCTCCCTACCGTAGATACCCGTGCTGGCCCCATAGTGGGTATCACTCCCCAAAGTGGCAACCCGATACAACCAATGGTGCACGGCTTATACCTACACGATGCAACAACGTCTTACCTACCAGCCCGGGTCCACACACGCATATGAACCGCTAACCCGTTGGACTTGCGTTGCCACCGCTAACCCGTTTTGGCCTCTTATAGTCAAGCCCAGTACGCGTGACCCGTCCTCGACATGGGTCGAGCCCAATAAGATACATATGGGTTACTGGTTGAAATGGGCCCCCACAAGCTACCCACCTAAGCTTGTCCCTTTTTCTAGTGCATCCCACTTAACCCTTTAATCATGTTTAATTACATGTTTCCACTTGGTTAAGTATTCTAATCGTATTTTCTATTGCCACCCAAGGCAACCCACTAGATTTCCACATGCCACCCAAGGCAGTTACTTAATCTCCACATGCCACCCAAGGCACCCACTTAACCCCTCATGCCCCACTACATGCTTATCTGGTTAAGTGTTTCTTAATTGATTAAGAACGTAACCGTTGTAAAGACCTCTCACATTAGACTATCTTTTATGGCAGCTGGATTTGCCGGTCGGGTCCGGGCAGCCTTACGCCATAACCGAGTCTAACCTCGTGTCTTTACACTTGTCACGTATTTAGTTTGTGCCTAAGACCTCTCACATTGGGCCAATCATTTGTAGCCGCTGGATTTGCCGGTCGGTTTCGGGCAGTCTTATGCTACAAAAAGGGTCCAACCTCGTGTCTTAGTCGATTAATTACACCTAATTAATCACCCCCATAATTTGTATTAATTATCCCTAATTAATTACAAATTTAACGATGTACATAATTGACTCAATTATGTCCATCCACTTTATGGTAGGCATAATCATACCAACTTCACACTATTTTATTAACATGAATATTAACCCCATCATTCCCCACGTAATTCGCTAACATGACATACTTAAAAGGGAAGATTCATCACAAATACAATGGGTTCAACTTGCATAACATTAGCATCAACATGGGTTTCAAAGGTGTCAACATGCATATAGCATCAAACCCAACTAGCATAAATAATCAACCCAAACTTGCATGAATCACATATGTCATAAAGAGGGCAACTTGCATAAGTTACTTATGTCATACAAAGGGGTAAACTTGCATATGTATGTATGACATACCAAAGGGGTTAACTTGCATATGTATGCATATCATACAAAGGTGTAAACTTGCACATGTTACTTGCATATAATCAAACACCAAACTTGCATAACATGTCATATATGAACTTGCATATAATCAAACACCAAACTTGCATAACATGGTGTCATAATGGATCAATGTTTATCATAGCGATTTGCATAACTAGCATCATGAACACATAGCCTAAAACTTGCATAACTTGCATAACATCATGATCACATAGCATATAACTTGCATAACTTGCATAACATCATGAACATATAGCATATGACTTGCATAACTTGCATAACATCATGATCACATAGCATATGACTTGCATAACATGCATATCATCATGAACACATAGCATATGACTTGCATAACTTGCATAACATCATGAACATATAACATCAAACTTGCATAACTAACATCATGAACACATAGCATATGATAACATAACTTGCATTGATCCACATTCATAGCCATAACCTCATTATATCCTATCATAATCATTTCAACAATTGGTCATTAAGGCTATAGTACTCACAATTTGTTGATTAGCACTCCTAAGAAGAAGATTAAGTTGCTAGAGTTGATTAGAAGTTGATTTGAGAAGCTATCTTCCTCTTTAATTTGTTGGTGGCTCCTTCTAGTTGCATTTTGACGGCATAACGACGTTGTCTCCAATTTTAGTATGAATTAGGGTAGTCTTAGGGTGTATTTATAGATTAGTTAAGTGTTTTAGGCCATTAGATTAACCCTACATCAGATTAGAGCCGTCAGATCTCGTCACTAGCCACCAACCATTGCCCAAATCCCAAATCAGTGCACTCAGGTCACACAGACCGACAGGGGGGGTCGACCCCTGGGTTGACCCCTAGGGAGGGGGTCGACACCCATGTCGACCCTAGGGTCGACACCCTCTGCCTGGCGGGAATTTCCCGCCTCTTCTGAAATGTGAAATATTTATATTTAAATCTGTTTTGAATTTTTCTGAAACTTCGTTGGGCCTTAACTGGGTCATACGGACTCCGATTTTCGAAAACTCGGACTCTATTTCGCGTATTTTTCCGAGACGAACGCAATGGCATAGCCCGTTTCCCCTGATTTAGATTTAAAATTTAATTCTGCCCTGTTTTATATTATAGCAAATTATTCAACATACGGGGTGTTACAGCACTAGTGAAGAGTTCCTGGACACGTAAAATGTATAATATACATATTATTTTTCCTTAACTTTACATAGGTTAGTTTAAAACATGGTTATGAAAATTGTAAACATTAATTTACACACATCACTTCAGGGCATATTTAAAACTTAAGTTCCGTTAAAACTTAAACATATTAGGCACAACTAACCCACGGATTAGGCATAGTTGGTTTTAAATTAGGCATGTCAAAAACAAACGTAATTCATAATAATATAAAATCAGTTGTGGCCACATATTATTCTTACCCGTGCATTAAGAAAACATAACCCTCAGGCATGTGAAAACTAATGTTGCTCATTTGAATTGCACAGCAACGTGTAATTTTTAACTTTAACTTACGTTAGTAAATCATATAAATTAGACTAGGCAAAAATATAAGGATTACTCTACATCTTTTTCTAATTTCCCCATCCACTCTTCGCTCTTCATTTTTGTTGTTGAAAATTAGAACACCACCACATGAAACCACCTGGACGCAACCTCCCCTCCCAATGTTCCCATTACTATGTTTCGCTTATGCATCCTTCCTCGTCCTAAAACCATTCCCCAACTTTCCAACTATACTGCACCACCATAGCTTCCATTCAAACTCCACACACATAATAATACTACGTCCTCCTTACACTACTTTACATTTTGCCATCCTTACTTCCAAATGTTGTTTTTCCCTTCACGCCCTTTCCACCGGTTCAATGCGTCATCTTTTTGTTTAAGTTTAGCACACCCAAAACGCACGTACTGATCTCAATCTTCATGCTGACTGTATCCAACTCTATCACCACACGATTGGCCTCCACCCTTGATGCAACACAGCTCCACTCTCGATTCCCTATAGCCTACGTCAGTGAACCCTACGCAACCAAGCCAACCACCCCGTCGTCACTGTAATGAGCTCGAACCAGCATATACAGCGCCGCGATCTGTAGCCTTGACTGCTACAGTGTTTTGTATATATTTGAAGTATCAATCTGCTGTAAGAAATGAAAACATGCAATTTATATGCATGCGTTATAGTTTGTTTAAATTTATATTGTTGAGGAATTTTGGAATTTTGGTTTCTTCATTTACTGTTTTGCGGTTTCAATTTTGATGGAGCTTTTTCATCTTATCCTGGAACAAACAAAAGGAACAACCCTTATTTATAAAGGAAAGGGATGAAGATAAGAAGCATGTTACTATCACAATGTACATAATGGCCTGCGTGAACTGACTTGGGCATATGCAAGGATTAAATTGGAGAAGACTTGCCGGTGAAGTTGACAACATAAATTAATAGGTGTAGAATCTTTTCGTGGTAGTCATGCGACAATTTAGAGGCCTTTGCATGTGCTAATAAATTTGAAAATGACTTGATAGCATTCACAGCCAGGAAAATAAAGTTGGCATGTTATCAGAGGTCTGCGCGTCTTTTTTTCCCAGTTAGAGTAGATCTGCTGAGGTGAAATTATAGGGCTGCGCCTGTTTTGATATAAAACTATATGGTACGTGATAACTTAGGTAGGCTGTAAAAAAAACTGGGTAAGGTTTATATGGGTAGCTTCCATGTGAAGCTTACACGGAAGGAATAGATTTATACGGTATAAAATCCTACCGTTTATAACCTCTGATCGTAATATTTGTGTCGCCACTCGTTAATTCCAAATGTAATGAAAATATACACAGTACTATATCTTGACCTTACAATCCCAAAGAAATTTATTTCATTGAGAACGGACTTCATTTCCACAAAGTCATTATTTTAATTTATCGGTTCACCCTTAAATTTCGTCTACCGATTAAGGGTTCACCCTTAAATCGAGATATTCATGTTGTTAATGATTTTTGAATACATTAGTGAAAAACATGATCAAACATTCATAATTTCATTGAATCCATGTAAGAGATGCAAATCACTCACCAATTCTCCAAATCAAAGCAAAAACAATGAATTAAGATTCCGGACAGCAAGCAATTAGAACCAAACCCCTTGATCCGACGAATTCTCACTTCGAATGATGTAGATCTAGCCTCCAATAGTGCAGATCTTCAATTTCTTGTTCTTCTGTGTTGTCATTTTCCTCATAATTGTGAGTAGTTTGAGGAGCCTCTCCTTGACTTGTGTTTTCCCTTGTGGTACTATTGAGTGAGATTACCAGTGCAACATGGTTCATGTTGTACTGGCTGAATTATTACTTCATTATCTTGCATGCCAGTCTTATGTTGTCTTACATTCTGTACCTTGTTTGTTGTCTTAATTTCTGATGTACTATATGGGAAAACATCTTCATTAAGTACTACATGCCTAGAAACATAGATTCTTCCTTTGATGTCTATGCACATGTATCCTTTTGATTATTGAGATACCCTAAAAATGTACCTGAAGTAGACTTGTAATGAAGTTTGTGCGTGTTTTATGGTTTTATCCAAGGAAAAAATTGACACCTAAACACCTTTAAATGATTCTAGTCTGGTATAACCCCTTTTAGCACTTCCTGTGGACACTTTAAATTAAGTACCTTTGTTGCCATTAAGTTAATTAAGTGTACACCCGTGTTAAATGCCTCTGGCCAAAATTTTAATGGCATAAAGGCCTTAACAAGAAGGGTTAGACCGATCTCAACGATGTGTCTGTGTTTACGTTCGATAAAATCATTTTGTTCTGAGGCATATGGACAAGTTATTTTGTGTTCAATTCCCTTCTTAGAAAAAATTTGTTTTAAAGGAAATTTTTCGAATCCACCATATGTTTGGATATTTTTTACCTGACTGCCTATTTAATTTCAACATTTGTGATGAATTGTATTGTGACATTACTAACATCTGCTTTAGATTTCAGAAAATATATCCAAATGAATCTAGAGCATACATCAACAAATGAGATATAGTATCTACACCCATAATCTGATGTTATGGGTGCTAGACCCCAAACATCAGTGGCAATTAATTCAATTGGTGAGTTGTGAGTAGTTTCAGAATCTGGAAATGCAAGTTTATGGCTTTTTCCCATTTAACAAAATTCGCACACATATTTAGTTGTGAAATCATCAGTAGAAACATTATTGTCATCACAAACAGTTTTAACACATGGATTTCCTAGTCTATTATGCCAAAGATTAAATTTTTTACTACTACCGGAAATCCTTTAATGTTCAAAATACAATTTCTTTTATTAAACTCAGATTTTCTAGCTTTTGCAGAGTTCGTGTAACGACCTGGGTTTTCACGATCCTGAGTAATCGACATAAACTCAATGTCAATTATCCAAGCATCGGAAACAATGGATAGTCCATGAAAGAAATTAGAGGGTGAGAATATATAAGATAGAAACTTAGAATATAAGAAGAAGAAGAATTTACAACATCATCAGAGTAACAGAAATCTCACAGCAGAACGAATAATATATAATAGATACATAACTTTGAAATAAAAACTAGTATATGTATACAGTAAGATTATCAGAGTACAACACTTACAACACAGCAGAATAAACAATAGCTATATAATTCTGAAGCCTCCTGCTCCAGCTTTCCAAGTATACCTGTAAAACCTGACTACTTGACTGCCCGTACAAATTTAGGCATCCAAGAGTTTAGGGTAAAACAAAACAAAATAAACTCTGGGTCGGTCATGGGACTGGTGTGAGTAAAATAATTTAAAACGGCTGGAGAAAATAAACGATATCTCATAAGACCACGCCGTATAACACGGAACGGGTTTTTCCCTTATGAATATCCAAAACATTTGATTTAACATTCAAAATCCTTTTGAACGAAATGATGATCTTTATATCAAAACTCTTCATATTATAATAGTGTCTATCAACCACAATATAATAATCATCTAGCAGAACGCTTTCATCTCACGTTCCACATATGTAATTATAATCAAAAACCGCGGGCTCTTTTTGGGTAATGAATTCCAACTGGTAAGGTATGGGACCACCTTCCGACAGTGTATCTCTAGAGAGGAATACACTGGGTTCAACAAGAACATCTTGTAACCTAGGCTAAACATGACCGATCACTCATTTCGCTTGAGTGTACCGAATATATTATCACCATCGGTTGGGATCAACAACCGTTTCCCGAAAGGGACAACATCGAAATAGATTATAGAAGTAAATGGAATTTCTCTAGATCAGGTGACAATACACCCTAATTGGCAGCTAACCACTTAGCCATGCGACCAACCCGATTTTATACCATTTCCTGGTTGTGAGGCTAGAGGTCATAACGTATCCTTTACAAACCACATCTTTATTCACTTTGAATGTCACATGGTCATACCCGCTAAATCACAAATTGATTTCTCCAAAAATACCATGGGTATACAACTAAGAGAAACGAATTTCTCCGCCAGCAAACGTAAATACATTTGAAGAGATCAACTTACGCGATCTATTAAATATACTCCGTCATACATTCTTCCAAGGATTGGACAGACCAAAGGCACTATTCTGTAAATAGGACAACCCTTGCATAACTCCGTCTTCAATTATCTTCATCATATTTGATCGCAACGCTAACGCCCATACAGAGTGGTTTTCAAATAATGAATCTGATCCCGGTCTCTCCGTATTGACAACGGAAATGGTCAAAAACTCCGATAGTCGGTGATTTAACTATCAAAGGAAAACATGTGTACAAACAACGGTCGTATTTCCAAATGGAGATCTTACCGCTCAATCATCATTTCATTTCCCAGTATCCCATTTATCGTTTCCATATATTCTAAAATTCCTTATTTCTAAAATCAGAAAATATATGTTATTAACTTTGGAAAACTTTTCCACTTCTGATTCACGCATCAATATCTTCCCACCTCTATCAGTCTCTAAATGTAAACTAGTAAGAGAACAACTTTCCAAGCATAAACCCCGAAGGCCGAAACCAACATCAGATTGATACCCAGAAAGCCATTCAACTCAACTAATTTCTAGTCAGTTTCTAATTTTAGTAATTCCATTTAAATTCCTAATTCAAACCCCAAATTTCTTTATAAAATTTTATTTGCAAAATATTTACTTTAATTTATTTTTCACATAGAATGCGAATAATATTTCTTTATATAATCAAAACAGTTTGATTTCGTATTTTAAAATAATATCCCAATTCTACTTCTATTTATATTTTTATTTGTATAATTATTCATACAAATCTCCTTTTTATTTCTAACACTTAAATTCCATTTATAATTCCCTTTATATACTTCTATTTATTCTATATAAATCCTTTTATATAATTCTATTTATTCTATATAAATCCTTTTACATAATCCTATTTATTTTATATAAATCCTTTTATATAATTCTATTTATTTTATATATAAATATTTCATTTTCAATATTCACTTCGAAAATTTCCATTTTACATTCCAGTATTTCTTATGCTATTTAAAATAACAAATAACCATGGTCAACATCATTTACACACCCATAATCAATCACAGATTATATATCACATCATATACCACAATATATGAAAACAAACAGTATTATAAATATCGAGGAATCCAGTTGGATCCCTCCAACCTGTTTCCCAGCATTCACAGATGTTAAATAATATAAAAAACATCGATTTCATTTCAATATGAAATATTCTGATAAACAGAATCAATATTTAATTAACGCTATATATGTATACATATATATAACCAGATTTATAATTTCAACCAATTACTTAGTAGTTCAACCAAACCGTCAACACACAACAATCAATCATCATTTATCAATACTATATTATATTTATACAAATATAAATTGATCAGAGTTAGTGAGATTTACTCACATTGGACGGTTATTGTTAAATAACGATTAACTATCTTTGATTCAGACATATGTTTTATTATGCAATTAATTGTAGCGAGCTCCAATTCACTCTCAGTCAGTTCCATTGTGTAGCCACCATCCATACGATCCCAACGGATCCAGATTTGCTTGATTCTGATAACGTATGATAAAGTTATACGATTTACAAGTTTGGTTGACTTTAAATTAAAACAAAACTAATTTAATCTATCACTGGGCCTTACTCTTCGCACCCGGCCCAATACCCACTAGAACCCATATGAATATCTCTTCGTTCCCCAAAAATACATCGGGTCCTCCTGTACAAAACTCCAGTCATAGCCGCTGCAAAACCTTCCTCCAATCCTCTCCTTTACTTCATACGAATCCAAACTGAAATCACCATTGCAATCTCCATTACAAACTCCATCAACCCCTCACACCAGAATCACGTTCGAACAGGTCCTGCAAATTCCGTCGAACCCCTTTTCCACGGCAGCTACAAGAACCTGCGATACTTTATTTCATTGAATCCCACCTAGTTTGGCATGCGAGTGTTGTTCGACCCCGAGAATCTAGATACCGTAATCAAAACAAGAATCGAAAACACAAATTCATACCCTTATCAACCCTACATGCTTCGCATTGATGCTGGAATTAATCGAGCACCACAAACTCACGTTGCACCTCTCAAAACTGACCCTAACTTGAAGCTTAAAACATCAGGAGTTCAAAAATGTTCATCTCCTAATTTATAGGATTTAATTTGAATTAATACGAATTTTGAAAGCTGGATTTTCACATTTCCTAAAGAAATGATGCGGCAGAAAATTGGTTGATTGATGAAGGAAAAGTCTTAGGTTTAGAGAGGATAGTGTGGTATTTATAAGAAGAGAGAATTATTTTTATATTGATTATTTTATTAATTTTAACTGATCGCTATATGTATTTGTTGTTTAAAAATCCGTGTAGTCGCACATGATATCCAAAAATCATGAAAATGGGCATGTAGCTACAGTTTGACATTACGGACCCAACGAAACTTGTTTCGTTGAACTCCGAGTCCGTTTGCTCACACAGCGTATTTTTAAAGTCAAATTATCGATTGTATTTCACACTAAAATTCTGTACGGCCACATTCTAACTCCAAAAATCACGAAAATTAAAATCTAACAATAATTCAATATTCTGGATCCAATAAAATTAGTTTCATCAAAAACGGAGGTCGTTTGCAAAACTGGCTATTTTTAAAGCTCTAAATAAACCCATTTTAAATATTAATATATATAAAAATAATTAAATTAAATATTTATAAATAAATATTATCGTATATATTGACACAGAATATAATACAACTCTGGAATATTCCTATCTGAATTAATAACTCGGCATTTCAAATCCAGATTAAATCAGTATTCAATTTATATTAAAAATCCTTTTATAATATAAATAAGTCGTTATAAATTATAAAGGAATTCCATAGCGACTTTTCGAAAATTTGATTTGGACATAACCCAAAATCTACACAACGAAATCTTGATTTTTCTCTTCCATTAGAAAAATATACTTCACCTGCTCTGAACGTTTTTTATTTCACAGAAATCCGATTTAAAATGGATTCTGTATATTCGTTTAAAGTTCGAATCGCTAAATTACGAACTGCCGCGCCATTTCGAGCTCGATTTAAATTATATTATAATTATACGTTCAAACTGTCGTTTAAACAATATGTTCGTTATTATAATTCGATTCTAAACTGAATTATATCTTATAAGTAATCCAATTCACACAATATTGCGAATTCCGCTATTTCCGACTATTTCGGATTTAAATATATTATTCTATTATTTATATTAATTAAATATTCAATATTATTTAATTAAACACTCATTTAAATCTCTAAATTTTTATTTAAATAATTAAATAAATTAATTATTATACCGTAAAAATATGGGGCGTTACATTATTTCCCCCTTAAAATAATTTCGTCTTCGAAATTGCTAAGGTAGAAAACAAACCCTATTGACTGGTTAGAAATTATTTGTTTACTTCTTACTCCAGTTTCATTGAACCAATTAATTTCAATTAAAATATTAATTCATCCCGACTATCTTAGATTTCCAGAAATTCTGAAAAAAATTTAACACCTTAAATTTTTGAAAAATTTCACCAGCACCTCCTTTGTACTGGTCAATAACTCAAACTCCAACTCGCCTCTCTAGGCCTTCTTCAACCCAAAAGAAAATCAAACAGCCAAGCGGCTTGCCAATTCGGCTCATAAAAACCTCATACCCAATATAAATATAAACTGGTACCTTTTTGTCGGGCATATCAATATATCCTTTCCATGTGTTACCAATTTGCATATACCAATGTCATATCAATCATTCGGTTATACCTAAGACAAATTCTGTTCTTAACTCAGATTTCCTTTTTAATTTCAACTCTTAACTTACCAGTCCAATTTCATTTTGGATTATCTCCAATCTAGTCTAATTCGATATTTTCTATCTCAATTCATTTTCCCCTTAACTGGTTTCAATTCAATTTCTATTTGCTTTTACAAATTCTAGTTTAATTTATTTTAATTCACACAATCTTCCCTAGGGAATTTCAAACAGTTTAGCTATTCTAAAACCATATATCCCTTTTCAAGATTCAAAACAACTTGCTTTCCACAAAACAATTCAAAAACAAAATCTTTGGTAGTAATCCGTCACTTAGCAACTCGAAAATGACACTGATGATGTGGCCATCATCATCAGGGTTATTTTCCAGCTATCGAAGTGAGTTCAATACTATAATAAATTTCAAAACCATATTTAAACACCTTCATTTTGAAATCACTTTCAAGATATCCTTCACAATGCTTGTAAACAATTTAAAATCTCCCAGGATTCTAAAATTCTCATATATTTAATCCAATTCCATTTGCAAACACTTTTCATGTTTTCGGAATTTTAATTCCAATTCAGATTTAAATTCAGATTTAATTCATCTGGTTTCATATAATACACTTATATAAATTCTAATTGGTTATTTATATAACCATTTCAATTTATAATCTCATTCGATTATAATAACAACCAACACATCCTATATGTTATAATAATTCCAATATATAGATTCCTTTTATAACAAAATATATTTCGGGTAAAATTATCTCATTTACCCTCTTTTCAAATCATACAATGTCGGTTCATCGTATTCTAGTGTTTATTAACTCCTACCAATACAGTGGATCAAACTGATCAATTAGAACTCATAAACAACTCAACCAATAAATCTCCATAATATAAAACACTTTTTATATCAAATAACAAATATGTATATACACACTCAAACTCTATCTAGGGTATTACTAACCCCATCTCTACTGAGTTACGCCACAGAGCCAAGGTAATTACTTAACCTTCAGCTCTGATACCACTGTAACGACCCGGGTTTTCGCGATCCTGAGTAATCGACATAAACTCAATGTAGACTATCCAAGCATCGGAAACACCGGATAGTCCATAAAAGAAATTAGAGGGTGAGAATAGATAATATAGAAATTTAGAATAGAAGAAGAATAAGAACATACAACATCATAAGAGTAACATGAATCTCACAGCGGAATGAACAATATATAAAAGATACATAACTTTGAAATAAAAACTAGTATATGTATACAGTAACATTATCAGAGTAAAAACTTACAACACAGTGGAATAAACAATAGCTATATAATTCTGAAGCCTCCTGCTTCAACTTTCCAAGTATATCTGTAAATCCTGACTACTTGACTGCCCATACAAATTTGAACACCCAAGAGTTTAGGGTAAAACAAAACAAAATAAACTCCGGGTCAGTCATGGGACTGGTGTGAGTAAAACAATTTAAAACAGTTGGAGAAAATATATGATATCTCATAAGACCACGCCGTATAACACGGAACGGGTTTTTCCCTTATGAATATCCAAAACATTTGATTTAACATTCAAAATCCTTTTGAACGAAATGATGATGTTTATATCAAAACTCTTCATATTATAATAGTGTCTATCAACCACAATATAATAATCATCTAGCAGAACGCTTTTATCTCACGTTCCACATATATAATATATAATCAAAAACCGCGGGCGCTTTTTGGGTGATGAATTCCAACTGGTAAGGTATGGGACCACCTTCCGATAATGTATCTCTAGAGAGGAACACACCGGGTTCAACAAGAACATCTTGTAACCCAGGCTAAACATGGTCGGTCACTCATTTCGTTTGAGTGTACCGAATGTATTATCACCAACGGTTGGGATTAGCAACCGTTTCCCGAAAGGGACAACATCGAAATAGATTATAGAAGTAAATGGAATTTCTCTAGATCAGGTGACAATACACCCTAATTGGCAGCTAACCACTTAGCCATGCGACCTACCCGATTTTATACCATTTCCTGGTTGTGAGGCTAGAGGTCATAACATATCCTTTACAAACCACATCTTCATTCATTTTGAATGTCACATCGTCATATCCGCTAAATCACAAATTGATTTCTCCAAAAATACCACGGGTATACATCTAAGAGAAACAAATTCCTCCACCACCAAACGTAAATACGTTTGAAGAGATCAGCTTACGCAATCTATTAAATATACTCCGTCAGACATTCTTCCATACAGGTCGTCCTGGGACTGGACAAACCGAAGGCACTATTCTGTAAACAGGACAATCCTTGCATAACTCCGTCTTCAATTATCTTCATCATATTTGATTGCAACGCTAACGCCCATACAGAGTGGTTTTCATATAATGAATCTGATCCCAGTCTCTCTGTATTGACAATGGAAATGGTCAAAAACTCTGATAGTCGGTGATTTAACTATCAAAGGAAAACATGTGTACAAAAACGGTCGTATTTCCAAATGGAAATCTTACTGATCAATCATCATTTCATTTCCCAGTTTCCCATTTATCATTTCCATACATTCATAAATTCCTTATTTTCTAAAATCAGAAAATATACGTTGTTAACTTTGGAAAATGTTTCCACTTCTGATTCACGCATCAGTATCTTCCCACCTCTATCAGTCTCTAACTGTAAACTAGTAAGAGAACAACTTCCCTAGCATAAACCCCGAACGCCGAAACCAACATCAGATTGATACCCAGAAAGCCATTTAACTCAACTAATTTCTAGTCCGTTTCTAATTTCAGTAATTCCATTTAAATTCCTAATTCAAACCCCAAATTCCTTTATAATATTTTATTTGCAAAATATTTACTTTAATCTATTTTTCACATAGAATGCGAATAATATTTCTTTATATAATCAAAACAGTTTGATTTCGTATTTTAAAACAATATCCCAATTCCAACTTCTATTTATATTTTTATTTGTAGAATTATTCGTACAAATCTCTTTTTTATTTCTAACACTTAAATACCATTTATAATTCCCTTTATATACTTCTGTTTATTCTATATAAATCCTTTTATATAATTCTGTTTATTCTATATAAATCCTTTTATATAATCCTATTTATTTTATATAAATCCTTTTATATAATTCTATTTATTTTATATACAAATATTTCATTTTCAATATTCACTTTGAAAAATTCCTTTTTACATTCCAGTATTTCTTATGCTATTTAAAATACCAAATAACCATGATCACCATCATTTACACACCCATAATCAATCACAGATTATATATCACATCATATATCACAATATATGAAAACAAACAGTATTATAAATATTGAGGAATCCAGTTGGATCCCTCCAATCTGTTTCCCTGCATTCACAGATGTTAAACAATATAAAAAACATCGATTTCATTTCAATATGAAATATTCTGATAAACAGAATCAATATTTAATTAACGCTATATATGTGTGTATATAAATAACCAGATATATAATTTCAACCAATTACTTAACAGTTCAACCAAACAGTCAACACATAACAATCAATCAACATTTATCAATACTAGATTATATTTATAAAAATATAAATTGATCAGAGTTAGTGAGATTTACTCACGTTTGACGATTATGGTTAAATAACGATTAACTATCTTTGATTCAGATAGACCTTTTGTTTGCAATAAATTGTAGCGAGCTCCAATTCACTCTCAGTCAGTTCCATTGTGTAGCCACCGTCCAAACGATCCCAACGGATCCAGATTTGCTTGATTCTGATAACGTATGATAAAGTTATACGATTTACAAGTTTGGTTGACTTTAAATTAAAACAAAACTAATTTAATCTATCACTGGGCCTTACTCTTCGCACCCGACAACCCACTAGAACCCGTATGAACACCTCTTCCTTCCCCAAAAATACATCAGGTCCTCATGTACAAAACTCCAACCATAGCCTCTGCAAACCTTCCTCCAATCCTCTCCTTTACTTCATACAAATCCAAAATGAAATCACCATTGCAATCTCCATTACAAACTCCATCAACCCTCACACCCGAATCACGCTCGAACATGTCCTGCAAATTCCGTCGAACCCCTTTTCCACGGTAGCTACAAGAACCTGCGATACTTTATTTCATCGAATCCCACCCAGTTTGGCATGCTAGTGTTGTTCGACCCCGAGAACCCAGATACGCTACTCAAAACAAGAATCGAAACCCCAAATTCATACCATTACCAACCCTACATGCTTCGCACTGACGCTGGAATTAATCGAGCACCACAAACTCGTGTCGCACCTCTCAAAACTGATCCTAAATTGAAGCTTACAACATCAGGAGTTCAAAAATGTTCATCTCCTAATTTATAGGATTTAATTTGAATTAATACGAATTTTGAAAGGTGGATTTTCAGCATTTCCTAAAGAAATGATGTGGCAGAAAATTAGTTGACTGATGAATGAAAAGTCTTAGGTTTAGAGAGGATAGTGTGGTATTTATAAGAAGAGGGAATTATTTTTATATTGATTATTTTATTAATTTTAACTGATCTCTATATGTATTTGTTGTTTAAAATCCGTGTAGTCGCACACGATATCCAAAAATCATGAAAATGGGCATGCAGCTACAGTTTGACATTACAGACCCAACGAAACTTGTTTCGTCGAATTCCGAGTCCGTTTGCTCACACAGCGTAATTTTAAAGCCAAATTATCGATTGTTTTTCACATTAAAATTCGGTACGGCCACATACTGACTCCAAAAATCACGAAAATTGAAATCTAACAATAATTCAATATTCCGGATCCCACAAAATTAGTTTCATCGAAAACGGAGATCGTTTGCAAAATTGGCTATTTTTAAAGCCCTAAATAAACCCATTTTAAATATTAATATATTTAAAAATAATTAAATTAAATATTTATAAATAAATATTATCGTATATATTCACACAAAATATAATACAACTCTAAAATATTCCTATCTGAATTTATAACTTGGCATTTCAAATCCAGATTAAATCAGTATTTAATTTATATTAAAAATCCTTTTATAATATAAATAAATTGTTATAAATTATAAAGGAATTCCATAGCGACTTTTCGAAAACTTGATTTGGACATAACTCAAAATCTACACAACGAAATCTCATTTTTTCTCTTCCATTAGAAAAATATACTTTACCTGCTCCGAACGTTTATTATTTCATAGAAATCCGATTTAAAACGGATTATGTATATTCGTTTAAAGTTCGAATCGCCAAATTACGAACTGCCGCGTCATTTCGAGCTCGATTTAAATTATATTATAATTATATGTTTACACTGTCGTTTAAACAATATATTCGTTATTATAATTCAATTCTAAACTGAATTATATCTTATAAGTAATCCAATTCACACAATATTGCGAATTCCGCTATTTCCGACTATTTCGGATTTAAATATATTATTCTATTATTTATATTAATTAAATATTCGATATTATTTAATTAAACACTCATTTAATTCTCTAAATCGCTATTTAAATAATTAAATAAATAAATTATTATACTATAAAAATACGGGACGTTACAGTTCGTATAGCCCATTACATTCTTTACCCTGCAAAATGACATCTTGAGTTGGTATATCTTTGATTAAACATGCATTTGGGTATAACTCAAAAAATACATTGTTATCTTTGGCAAATTGAGAAATAATTATTAGATTTCTCTTAATAGTTGGTACCCTTTGTATATAATTGTTTGGTTCCATTTATGCTTGCATTTCCAGTATGTGTGATATGAACATTTTTGCCATTACCAACAAGTAAGTTTTGCATACCTTTATACTCTTTGTTTCCAAGATTCAAGTTGCTCAAATTGTTTGTCACATTATTTGTTGCCCCTGAGTCAGGATACCAACACTCATCATCTATATCATCAAGTCTTGTTGTAGTAGTATTTTGTGTCTCTACTTGTCCCTGATTATCCTTTTGAATGCTGACATTGTTGATGTTTGTACCTGTATTGTTTTGATTTGGCACATAGTTGGCATTAAACCTAAAGTAGCACTTATTGGCACTGTGCCCATACTTTTCACATATCTGAAAACATATTCGGTTGTTGTCGTTGCATCTGCCTCCCCTTCCTCTTGATCTGTTGCTTTGACCACATTTTTGGTTGTTGTAAAACTGCTTCCTTGGCACATAATTTCTTTCCCGTTGGTTGCCTTTGAAATTAGTGGTATAGTTGACAATGAGTTCTGGGTTGACAGCGCGTTTTTGTTCAATTCTTCCTTCGTGTGCCAAGAGTATGGAATATACATACTGGAGGGTTGGGTAGGCTCAATAGATGAAATAATTGCTTCCACGGCTTCATAACTGCCACCAATGCCTTTGGTAATTGAAAGGACTAGTTCCGACTCACTTACTTTGTGTCCAGTAGATGCAAGTTGATCATAGATACCTTTAATCTTTAGTAGATACTCATTCATTGACATGTTATCTTTTCTCATGCTTTGTAAATGTCTTCCAAAGTGAAGAATTCTTGCGAACGACTGTGATGTGAAGTTTCTCTCCATGGTTTCCCAAACATCGTGAGTCATCTTGCATCTAATAATTGGTGAAAGCAAGGCAGGACTGATCGATGATAGTAGCACGAGCAAATCAGGTTGTCTTTCCATTGATGCATGGTGTAATCTTGATTTAATATCAATTTTCATTTCTGTCCTTAATGAACTTTGCTGGAATTTGCTTTGTTCCAAGCACATAATCTTCTAAGTCAGATCCTCTAACAACGGTTTCAATTTATAATTTCCATAGAAGGTAATTTGAATCATCCAGTTGCACAGAAATCAAGTTGGTCTAAGGCTTAATGATGGCATTGATCAGATCAAGGGTTGATTCTTATAAACTATGAGAGATCCTTGATGCGGATTTTGGAGAAAGGGTTTCATCGCCCATCTTGATACAAATAAGTGGGAAAACAAGGACTAAGAGAAAAAAAATCAAAAGGCAAACAGAAAAGAAGATCCGATGAGATGCTGCGAAGCACAACAGCTCTGATACCAAGTTTGAAATCTTGAAGTGATGCAACAGAAAATGAAGATGATAATGATTTTATTATTTCGGCATTGTGCCTTATTCATATCTTTGAATACACTGTTGAATACAAAATACATAGGTATGGACTTGTTTTTATAACATCAGATAGAGAACAAAGGAAAATAGGAATGTATGGGAAAATAGGAATGTGAAATAACGGTAGAGAAATCATCTTGATATGCAGAAATATATCATCCTGATATGCGGCAAGTCATTTGGATATATTCGGCAAGATATTTATGTGTTATTTCTTACTACCACGATATCGTTGTTAGATCTAAACTAACTAAACCAGACATAAAATAGAAAACATTTTTTCTTCTTCATGTGATAATGGAAGAATTAAAGAGAATTCACCATTTTATGATAACTCTGTTCATCCCATCATCCCAACTATTTGTTCCTCCTTCCTCTAATACCTTTCCACCATTAAAATCAAAATCTAAAGGAAGGGAATCGAAGATCTACACTATTGGAGGCTAGATCTACATCATTAGAAGTAAGAATTCATCGGATCAAGGGGTTTGGTTCTAATTGCTTACTGTTCGGAATCTTAATTCATTGTTTTTGCTTTGATTTGGGGAATTGGTGAGTGATTTGCATCTCTTACACGGATTCAATGAAATATATGAATGTTTGATCAAGTTGCATCAAAGATCTTCTCCAATTTTGTTCAGATCTTTGAATACATTGTTGAATACTATGTACATAGGTATGGACTTGTACTTATAACATGAGACATAGAACAAAGGAAAATAGGAATGTGAAATAACGGTAAAGAAATCATCCTGATATGCGGCAAGTCATTTGGATATATTCGGCAAGATATTTATCTGTTGTTTATTACTCCCCCCTCAAACTTAATTACCAAAATTAAGGTTGCAATTGACACCATCGACAATCGTCGAATGAAAGAGATTTCCACCAGATTTGAGCTCGAGATGCCAAGCTAACAAAAAAAATTAGGTGAGAGAGAGGTAACAGACCTTATATTCTGGAAGATAGGCAAGAGCAGAGGATCTCAAGTTCAATATCTCCTCATCCACGTTCCACTCATGTCTGAGCTTGGTAAAGCTTGATTTTGAAAGCGGCTTAGTGAGTATATCCGCCTTTTGGTGTGTAGATGGTATGTATCTGATTCTGATTTTTTCTTAGATGACTTATTCTCTGAGGAAGTACAAATCAAAATCAATATGTTTAGTTTTGGAGTGTAAAATTGGATTGGCTATGAGGGCAATCATACTTACATAGTCACACCATATGCTAGCTTTCTTTTCAGTTTTGATTTGTAGTTCATTAATTAATGATTAGACCCACAATATTTCTGCTGCACAACTTGCTACACTTCTAAACTCAACTTCTGTTCTCGAACGAGATAATGTATTCTGTTTCTTTGCACACCAAGATACTGGATTTCCCCCTAGGAAAATATAGTATCCTGATGTTGAATTTCGATCATCATGGTCGGTTCCCCAGTCAGCATCAACATTGGCATATGCTTTGATATTTAATGAGTTTCTTGTCTTAATTATCAGTCCTTGATTGATAGTTCCTCTTAGATATCGAAGTATCCTTTTTACTGCTTTCCAGTGATCATCTGTAGGACACTGAATGTATTCACTCATTTTATTAACACTGTAAGAGATGCCTGGTCTTGAAATTGTAACATACTGCAGGGCTCTCACAATGCTTCTGTAATGTCTTGGATTTTGAAATGCTTGCTCTTTGTGTTTAGACATCTATTCATTGATTACCATAGGTGTTGGAAGAGAATTAGCCTTTTCCATTTTTGCTCTTGATAGTATCTCATGAATGTACTTTCTTTGGCTGAATTGTATTTCAGTGTCATTTGCTCTTTTTACTTCAATGCCTAGAAAGTACTTCAACTCTCCATGATCCTTTATAGAGTACTCAGTGTTCAAAAGTTAAGTAATTCCTTTGATTTATGCTTCACTGCTGCCAGTTATAATGAAACCATTGACATAGATTAAAATATATGTGATGGAATTGTTAGAGAATTTTGTAAATATAGAGTTGTATGGTTTTGTTGACTGATAGCCATGCTTTACAAGAGTGGACTTTAATTTGTCAAACAACACTCTAGATTCCAGCTTTAATCCATAAATTGATTTGTTGAGTTTGCACACCAATGTCTCTTGTCCTTTGCTAACAAACCCCTGTGGTTGTTCCATAAAAACTTTCTCCTACAAAACACCATTTAAAAAAGCATTATTAACATCTAACTTCTGATGGTACAATTCTTATCTAAGTTTATGGTTAAAATTATTCGAATTGAGGTTGGTTTCACAATAGGTGAAAAATTTTCTGTAAAATCAAATCCACATTGTTGTGAATACCCCTTCACTACAAGCCTAGCCTTATATCTAGATATTGAACCATCTGCATTTTTTTTGAGTTTATAGACCCATTTGCTCCCTATGATATTTTTATCATTGGGCATTTCAACCAAAGTCCAAGTGTTATTTATGGAGAAGGCATTGAACTCCTCTTGCATTGCCGCCTTTCATTTTGCATTTTGAGCTGCTTCCTGGTATGACATGGGCTTGGCTGAATCCATAATTGTGTTGATCACTTTGGGTTTACATATGCCATACTTGTCCTTGTCATCATTGGATGTTGATTTGCATTGCTTCTGTGTAACAGCACCTGTCCAATGCGTACATCATTTGCTGGTTGACTCTCTGATGTATAATTTTGGCTTTGATGAAATAATAAAAACATTATCATCTTCATACCTATATATGTACAGAATTATATATTGAGTTATATTAGTTGAATGGAGAAGATTGAAGAAATTGGGGAAAATTAGTTATATATTGAGTTATATTAGTTATATAATTTGAATATCGTTTAACTCGGAATTGTAAATATTGAGTTTAATATATATATTCGTCTATTCTGAAGTTGTATGAGAGTTCAATTGAGAATATACGATAATAATTTATGATTTTTATTAGTTTGAATTTAATTATATTTTATCGATATTAAATAGGCCTTAAATATAGTCGCTTTTCAAATGACCTATGTTTTCGACGAAACAAGTTTTATTGGAATACATATAATTTACTATTGCTAGATTTCCAGTTTGGAGCCCAACAAAGTTATTTTCACTATGTAAATAGGTTGACGAAATCATTAACAACATGAATATCTCGATTTCATTAAAATCGCACAATTTTCACCAAAAATCATTATAAATAAACATTTGATCTAAATTTGTGGATCTAACTTGCATAATCATATGAAATAGCATAGAAAACCGATTTAAACTTGCTAAAATAGATCCTAGGATGATTCATATGAAAATGGACTTACCAAGGTATAGATCAATGGGAAAATGCTTGAATTTGGTGAAAAACATGATCAAACATTCATATATTCCATTGAATCCATGTAAGAGATGCAAATCAGTCCCCAATTCTCCAAATCAAAGCAAAAACAATGAATTAAGATTCCGGACAGCAAGAAATTAGAACCAGACCTCTTGATCCGACGAATTAGCTAATAATTATTAAAGAAAATGATGAATTGGATGGATTGGTTTCGTCAAGATATTTGATTGGTGAAGTTTTGGTCGAAATTGGGCTTGAATTTGGGTTGTACAGGCCATGGGTCGTGCGTGCGAGTGGGTGGTCGTGCGTGCGAGCGGAGCGGTCGAGCGTGCAGTACAACGTGTAGTACAGTGTAGTACAACTTTGAGTCGGGTCGAGCAGCCTCCTGGTCGGGTCGAGCACGGGGGGACCGGGTTGGTCGGTCGTAGGGGAGAAGCCTGGTCGGTCGGTCGTAGAGTAGAAGGGGGTTGGTCACTCCAGGTCGATCGCACCATGTTAGGTCGAGCAGAAGGGTTGGTTGCACCATGTGGAGTTAAGCAAAAGCAGGGTCGGCCGAACATGATTGGGTCAAGCAGCAGGGTCGGTCGGTCTCTGCTGAGATGTTGAAGGGTCGATCGAGCAGCGTGAAGTGTCGGTCACTCTGGTCGATCGAGCAGTGTGAAAGGGTGGGTTAGCCTTTAGTCGATCGTATAGGGTCATTTCTGATAAATTCATATTTACGGGTACGATCCAGATTTGAGCCAAAAGGTATTGAACCATAGCCGCAGCGCAGTGGTGTAATTTGGCTCACTGATGGTGTGACTTCGAAGTAAATTCAAGTAGAAAGGTTCAAAGTGTTGAATGGTGTTCGTTGATCGGTGTAGAACAGCGAATGAGGCGACAACTCGATGGTCGTGAGTTGGCGGATAATGGTTGTTTGAGCTATGAAAAGTCGTCGGGTTGGATGACTAGAGATGCGAAGGCCGAGAGATTATCGTAAGTTCTAGCAGGCTCAAAGAAGGGGGTACTATAGGGGCACCTAATAGCCCATTTATACTCTCCTTCGAATGAAGAAGATAAAGAATTGATATATTTCGACTTGATCTTATTCTCCAACCTTTGTAAGTAAACTTCCATCTTCTAGTCCAAACTATTATTCTGTTTGATTATCCATTTTATTCCCCTGATATTGAAGTTGCTACTGTACCTGTCTTTGAAGAATGCTTCGAACCCGACCTAAACGCTTCCTGATACTCAACCCTACTTTGACCGGTTGTAGGTCGAGTAACTTGGGTATCGTTAAGAGGCCTAGTTGTCAAGGTTGGACATGCATACGTATCATTGAAAGGGGTATGGAGTTTATGCTAGAACTGGGGTTACCATTAGCCCTTGACATATGGCAAGGTTGGCCGTCATATGATTAACGATGGTTTTGAAGCAGGATTGGCGGTGATATCCAGAGTCTGTCATGGTTGATTGGTTGCCTTGTTTGAACCATCTCATGTAGATTGTCCAACGTCGAAGGAGATGTTCCTTGGGTGCTTGTCTGATATTGGTTTAGGCCTCTGGGGCTTGTGCTTATGGGATGTTGAGTTCGATTAGGATGGTTTACATAAGATGTACAATTGGGATGTCATGAGTGCTTTGCCATGATTGAATGGGTGTTCTGGTTTCCAGGGATGTATGGTTGAAATGTTGCTGTAAAGGCTATCACTGTCCGATATAGGAAAGATAGGGTTGAGTTCTTCTCTGGTGTTGTGGGTAGATTAGTATGTTTATCTATCCATTCTCATATACTTTATTGATGATGTTTGTTAGCTATTTTATTGATCACTAAGACTGCTGTCTGACTCAAGGTTTTATGTTTCCCTCTTATTACCTTGGGTTGTTCATCCGGTTGTGGATGGACAGACTAGGTGGCAGGTGACAGGTGATTAGTGAGGACGATGTTGTAGTTCGGAGGCGAGTTGGAAGCTTACGTACCAGTTTTATTACTATCTACTATTTCTGTTTCCGCTGTTTGAGTTGCTCTATGAGTGTTGTAGTGAGGCTTTATGTACATACTTATATGATGCTTCACTATAGTTACCTGTTGTACATTTTCTACTATATTTTATCCTTACGTTGTGAGTTCTATGACAAGTATCAATTGTGTTTACCTACCTATGATGATCGTCCACAGCTGCCTGACACATCTTTCAGCGCATTATTCCTCTTGTTTAGTGCAAGGATTGTGGGCGGTCATCACACCCGCTTTTGGGGTTGAGATCCTTGTACTTTTTTATGTGTGTTTTGCTCCCAGATTCTATAGCCTATTACTACAGAACTGTTTTTGTGAGCCATTTGAGAATGGACAGATTATCCCTTTTGTTATATGTGTGTGTGTGTGTGTGTATATATATGGTTATTTTGTTATAAAAAAATGAAAGAGAATTCATCATTTTATCATTACTCTGTTCATTCCATTATCTCATCTATTTTCCTTTCGTTTCCTTCGTCGCCTCTGTGCTTTCTTCATATTTTTATAATCAGTACTGAAAACTAAGAAAATAAAAAAATAAAATAAACTAAACGACCTTTCAATTTTTCAGACACATTTGAGTGACTTGGTATATAAGTTCTCATCTTAAATTACTTTTAGACATAAAAAACCTCTTGCAATACTTTTTTCCTTTTTCTTTATAAAAAAAATCATAGCCTTTCCAATTCTTTTTTTAAATTGATAATTTTTATATATAATTTAGTAGTATATAACACACTAGATGACAAGTAAGCTAGGCCTCACGTAGCGAGAATCAAACCCAAGGCCTCTTGTGTCATGTCTAAGTGTTTTACTCTTATTTATGCATGTAATAGTGTATTTTAGGTTAAAGACATATTTTTAGAATTAAAAAAATGACGGTGAACTAACATTAATAATTAAGTCAATGACAAACACCCCATTAAATCATGTAAACTTCCAATATATTTTAATTGATCATCTTAATTAAATTAATGAAAAAAAGAATAACACTCCAAATTGAAACAATTTTTTTAAAATGTTTTAGTCGATTAATTAAATCATAAAAATAAATAGTTAAAATGCTTAGAATGCTAAATGAACATAATTTCATAACTTAAAAATTGCATTTTACTGTGACACAAAAAAGATAGAAATTAGCAATTTGAAACTTTGTCCCGTTTAACATGTGGAAAATGGTAGCAGTAAATAGTGAAGCTACTTACATTTGGCTTTCCGTCCAGTTTTTTTTTTCAATTTTCTTTTCTTCAACACTCACAAGAAGCATGTTTTCATAATTAGTTTTTATCAAAAAAAATCTTAAATTCACATAAAATTAGTTCCATAATTAATTTTTATTTTTTTAAAATGTCATTGTGTATCCTTGATTTAAAATATTTGAATCCCATCAAGTCGAAAGTTAAAAGTTGCCCCTAATATGAAAACAAATGTTAGTTGTCCAATCAAATATCTTGACGAAATATATCCATCTAATTCATCAATTACTACCATAAACATGTTTTGAAATCATTAACAACTTGATCAAACATTCGTGTTATAAGTATTGTTATAAAAATTTGTGTATTGATCAAGAGTAAATAATTATTAAAGAAATTTAATTCTCACGTTATAAGTACAAGTCCATACCTATGTACATTGTATTCAACAATGTATTCAAAGATCTGAATAAGGCACAATGCCGAAATAATAAAAACATTATCATCTTCATTTTCTGTTGCATCACTACAAGATTTCAAACTGTGGTTCTCGGTAGGGCTACTACACGTGACGATAACAAGGAAGAAAGGTAACTAAAAAGGAACACTTTAGTGAATAAATGGTAATGAAGCGAAGAGATAAGGAGACGGAGAAAGTTAGATTTATAATCCTTGTCGCCATTCACAGGTGCCCTAGTCGAGAACAAGCTCTGAAATTTTTCATACTTGATTTGTCTTTAACTCAATACATAATTATTGAAGCCTATCTTTCCACTTCTTGATGCTTTTAACAATGATCATAGCTTTATATTGCCATTATATGTGAGGAGTGTATCTTTTATATTATGTAATAAAAGGATTAAGGATTTTTATGCAAATAATAATGAAGTATGTACGATTTAGCTTTATAAAGAGTCCTATTACCCTTTACCTCTTAAATTCTTTTGAAGGTATAATAAAATTATATATATATATATATATATATATATAAAAGGATCCAAACTAACTAAACTAGACATAAAATAGAAAACATTTTTTCTTCTTCATGTGATAATGGAAGAATGAAAAAGAATTCACCATTCTATCATCACTCTGTTCATTCCATCATCCCATCTATTTTCCTTCTGTTTCCTTCGTCGGCTCTCCACTCTCTTCATATTTTTATATATAATATTGTAAACTTCGAAAATAAAAAATAAATAAACCAAACGACCCTTCAGTTTTTCATACGCACATGAATGACTTGGTATATAAGCTCTCTTCTTGAATTACTTTCAGACATAAATAACCTATTGCAATACTTTTTCCTTTTTAGAAAAAATCATAGCCTTTCCTACTCTCTTTTTTCTTGAAAATGATATTTTTATATACAAATTAGTGGTATATACTATATAACATACTACATGACAAGTAAACAAGACTTCGTATAGAGAGATTCGAACCTATGACCTGTTGTGTCATGTCTAAGTGTTTTACTCTTATTTATGCATTTGATAGTGTTTTTTGTGTTAAAGACATATTTTTTAAATAAAAAATGATGGAGAACTAACATCCATAATTAGGTCAATGACAAACACCCATTAGATCATGTAAACTTCCAGTATATTTTAATTGTTGATCTTAATTAAATTAATAAAAAGAAGAACAATACTCCAAATTGCAATAAAAAAATTATTTTAAAAATGTTTTGCCGATTAATTAAATCATAAAAATATGGAGTTAAAATGCTTAGAAAGCTAAATGAACGTAGCTTTATAACTTAAAATTTGTGTTATACTATGACACCAAAAGTAAAGAAATAACAGTTTGAAACCTAGTCCCGTTTAACATGTGGAAAACGGTAGCAGTAAATAGTGAAGCTATTTACATTTAGCTTTCCCTCTTGTTATTTTTTTCAGATTTCTTTTCTCCAACACTCAAAAGAAGCATGTTAGCATAATTAATTTTTTTTCTCAGGTGGTATCAGAGCTATTATTGAGTAGTAACCTTGGCTCTGTGGCGTAACTTAATAGAGATAGGATTAGTGATATCCTAGATTGAGTTTGAGTATATATACGGGAGAGCGTATCTGTAGATTTTATATAAAAATATTTTGTATGGTGTTGATTGATCGGTTCAGGTTTTGAGAAACCATATTGAACTGGAAATTGACACAATGTTGTTTTATAAAGAGGGTAAATGAAATAATTTTGCCCAAATTATATTTTTATAGAAAAAGGAAAATAATTTTCTATATTACAGTATTATTGGTTGATGGATTGTTCTATTTGATTTAATTGGAATTCAAATGGAATTATGAAATGAAATTGGTCTAGTATATAAGTTGTTCAATCGAATTGGATATGAGAATGAAAGTTAACCTGGTCAAGTAAGAATTAACTTGAGAAATGGAATTGAATTATATAAATTGGGATTTGAAAATCAAATGGATAATAATGGAAATTGATCGATTGATATTAATGTATGTTAAACCAAAGTGAACGCAGACCAGTAAGTATCCATGGTGAACGTAATTCAAGTTATTTGGTTGTTTGTTATTTGGATATTGGATTGGTCGAATAAAAATCATCAAACAAGCTGAATGAATTGGAATTAAACTCCAGTATAATGAATTGGAAATAAGATCACTTACGAAGTGAGACTAAATGAACTTAACCCTATATTTATTGTTTGTATTATGAATTGAGTTAAGTGCAGACACCAGTAGGCTGTGGGAGTTGATTTGATTACAGAGATTGAAATACGAGTTGGAAGATGAGGAGCTGTTCGTTGATTTGTTTTGAAATTGGAATTGAGTTTCCCGACAAATAGGTAAACCTTAATATTATTGGTTAGTGATTGATTTTATACCCCTGAGTTGGGTAGCCATTTGGCTTTTGGTTTTCTTTTGGAGAAATTAAGGCCCAGAGTGGCAGTTGTAATTGTACCAACTGAAACACACAGAGGAGGTGCTGGAGAAATTTTCAAATTTTAAAAAGTCTGAATTTGTTTGAATGATAATTCAAAAATAATTTTAAAGTAACTGGGTTCGAAGTATTCTTCTTATCATGTAATTTCGGGGACGAAATTCTTTTAAGGGGGAAGAATGTAACATCCCAGTTTTTCGAACATGTATTTGGGATATTTAAATCGGTTTCAAATATCGATTTGGTGATGTTATTGGATTTTATATCGAATTTATTTTATAAAATTGAGTTCGAATATATATAATTTATAATATAATTAAAAGGAACTCGAAACGATGCGGTAGTTCACAATTTATGATGTAAACTTTAATTGAATATACTGGATCTGATATAAGTAGGAATTTTGTGAAACAAGAACTGTTTGAATCTATTTGATTATGGAAGAGAAAAATGGAGATTTCATATTATATATGTCCAATTTAAATTTTCAAATAGTCGCTATGGAATTCGTTAATAAACAATAATGTTTATTTAATAAAATATAAAGGAATTTTTATATAATTTGAATATTATTTAACCCGAAATTGTAAATATTGAGTTTAATATATATATAAGTCTATTCTGAAGCTGTATGAGAGTTCAATTGAGAATATACGATAGTAATTTATGATTTTTATTGGTTTGAATTTAATTATATTTTATCAATATTAAATAGGCCTTAAATATAGTCACTTTTCAAACGACCTCCGTTTTCAATGAAACAAGTTTTATTGGAATACGTATAATTTATTATCGCTAGATTTCCTATTTGGAGCCCAATGGAGTTATTTTCACTATGTACATAGGCTGACGAAATCATTAACAACATGAATATCTCGATTTCACTAAAATCACATAATTTTCACCAAAAATCATTATAAATGAACATTTGATCTAAATTTGCGGATCTAAATTGGATAATCATATGAAATAGCATAGAAATTACCGATTCAAACTTGGTAAAATAGATCCTAGGGTGAGTCATACGAAAATGGACTTACCAAGGTATAGATCTGTGGGAAAATGCTGGAATTTGGTGAAAAACATGATCAAACATTCATTTATTTCATTGAATCCATGTAAGAGATGCAAATCACTCACCAATTCTCCAAATCAAAGCAAAAACAATGAATTAAGATTCCGGACTGCAAGCAATTAGAACCAAACCCCTTGATCCGACAAATTCTCACTTCAAATGATGTAGATCTAGTCTCCAATAGTGTAGATCTTCGATTTCCTTCCTTTAGATTTTGATTTTAATGGTGGAAATGTATTAGAGGAAGGAGGAACATAGGCCACCAAATGAGAGAATAGAGAAACTAAACCATTGCTCACACCTCCCACCCCCTATTTATACCCTTCCACTAGCCCACTAATGGGCCTCTCCAAATCAACCCATTAAGGCTTCACAAATCTAAACAACCAATTGTTAAACCTCAAAACGGTGATTCCTCCTAAACCGCTGAGCCAAATCTTTAATGTAACCACTCTACGGAAATGCAATCATCATTTCTTTTCCAATGGCACAGGTCTCACCACCTGGTTCGACCTGAGTCAAAAGTTATGCCCTGTACAAGACTGATAAGGGAAAACTGGTCACAAACATAACTGGTAAAAATTATGGACATGTCTTACATCCCCATAAGTAACATATCAAAATACGAGAATGATCCAACCTTTAGGAAATAAAATAAAAATATTTTACGATCCTCCGATATGTAAAATGCGGGCTGTTATAGCGGGCCTCCCTATCCAAGAGCATGGGCCTAGCCAAATGGATCAGCGCTAGCTTGACACCAATCCCAAGCAAGACAGCAAATGCTCCACTGATCGTGGTCTAAAAATTCAGGACAACGCTCGAGCCAATCTTGTAGAGACAACACCAAAATTCTACCTTCCCCGTCCCTAAGCTCCATCTATGGAAGAACACCAAGCAATCGTAGAAGCAAAGTAGCGTTTGGAAAATCGATCCATTAAGTACCCGTAAATCCGGAACCTGTCTGGAGAGAGAGGCTACTTCCCCAAAGCATCTGTTACCCACTACAACAGTCACACGACGATCCACAAGGCCTTTCTCTTCTTCCCCGCTGAAAGCAAAGCACTTTGGATGCATATAGAGAAGAGGCGTAACACACCGGGAAGTCGAAACCAACTTATGAGAGTTATGCCATTGCCTAAAAATGAAACCTTGTTTCAACAATCTAATCGGGCCAGCATGAGGAACCACACCACTAGTTGCCATAACCCAAGAGCAACCGTCGGACCCACAGATCGAATCCATGGAACCTCCCCCAAACTCCGCTTCAACAGGCCGACAAGCCAAAACTGAAAAGCTATTTGGTAGGAAAACCGATGGAGAAGGCATAGCACCCACATCCACTAAAATGCCTTCAAAACCCAACTTCTCAACAAACACCAAAGCAGGGGACGGTGGAGCAACCTTCTTCATTGTCTTCGAGCGCCGACGGCGTCAAAGACTTCTCGAATGTCATCCACTTCTCCCCTTCAACGGTCTTAGGGTTTCGTCAATGCAAGAAGGCGATAGCAGCTTTGGAAGATAATTGTCTTAAGAGGTGATCAAATTCCCAGCACCACCGCATCCCACTATTGGACCAACCTCAGCACTGGAAGACTGACCGACACCACAAAAAAACATTGCCACACAAAATGCCCAAAGTCGAAGCCAATAAAGGTAGAGCAGCTGATTGCATGAACATCAACCGAGGCACAAAAAGGGCAGGGAACTCCTCCTTGTCTGGTCGGAGTGCAGAGCCACCAATAAAACCACTAACAGACGATGGAGAGAGACAGTGATAATCCCCATAAGGGAACAGAGACAACGTGACAGAAGCTCCTGAGAATCTAGGGCGCAACTCCATAAAAACGCCACCGACAACCAAGAATCGGTGGCGCATCACAGTGATAAACAAAACCAACGATTCCAATTTAATAACCACTGAAGACTCCCTCACCACCATGACAGTCATTGGACCTTTAGAGATAGCTGAAACCGCGCCTTAACCAAATTAACAACAGGATTTGTTCCCAGAAAAGACACCTCAAGAATGAAGTCTCCAATTCGACGAGAAGAAATCATGAACCCTAATCGCCCAATATAGGGAAAAAGGAATTGGCATAACCACAAATAACAAGCTCAATCGGAGAAAGCTCCGATTTTAGGAAAGTACCCAAAGGTAATACACAGAAGTGAGAAGAGAGAAAATCACTAAATCGCAAGAATACTTAAAAGATGAAAGCCAATAAAGCACGAAAGATCTGCTATATTATTTATTAAAGTGTTATTTTTTCCATTCTTATATTATTACTTGAAGAAGAAAAAATGTTTAGCCAGTTTGGGTTCTTATATTATATATATACATATATATAGAAATATATATATGAGATAGGATCAAGAGCACCCCAAAATGTGTAGAACCTCTTTAGCCCTTCTAATCCTTTTCTCTCTCCCTCCACTAACTCTCTCTCTTCCTACTAGCCTATTTTAATATAAATTAGTGGCTACAAATGTGGTGCCCCAAAATAGAGGTGTCATGGAGCATTTAATCTCTTAAATCAACCTCATAAATCAACGTGCTACAGTTCAAGCAGTTAATCTCTTCTTATATATATATATATATATATTACAGTTCAACATGCTACAGTTCAAGCAGTTAATGCTGGTGGTTTATTTATATATATATATATATCACTATAGTTTACGCCATTAACAGTTTCTATGACAAACAAACTTTATGGCAACAGATAATTTGAGAATCAGAAAATATAGATGGGGAATGGTTATTAATGGGTGACTTTAATAATTCGTCTTCTCATATTGATAAGAAAGGAGGTCTTCCAGTTCCATTTCAACAGATAAGAGCATTTAATAAATGTCTTTTGCAAGCATGTTAATTGAAATCAAGGCTATTGGCTTCAATTATACGTGGAGGAGAAGAGGGATTGCAAATAACAAAGATAAAATTTTTGTTAATCATGCATGCTTACATAAGTTTAATGACATGAAGTATATTTCTCTCTCTTAACTCTCAAGTGACCATAATCCACTTCTATTAGATCTGGTGCTTTCTTCTTCATCATCTAAAGGCTATCCGTTTAGATACTATAATGAGTGGCACGGGAAAGATGGTTATAATGACAACATTCTTAGAGGAATATAGGTTTATGACGTGGGATCTCCAAGTTATATATTCCAGCAAAAGCTACAAGCATGCAAGAATGAATTGAAAAATTGGAACAGGACAAGACCAAAGGATAATGTGTTGCTGAAGAAGCAGAATCTTACTTTAAAGAATGCGAATTAGATTCAGATTGTGATCCATAAAATGTTGGGTTATATGGAAAAATGCTTGAAACAAAACATTCAATGTTAATTCAAAAGCATATCAGATACTGGAGTTTTAAACAGAGATCAAAGGTGGCATGGCTACAGGATGGAGATACAAACTCAAAATTTTTTCACTCCAAAATGTCTTTCAGTAACATGTTTAATGGTAGTACATCTTCAGAGCTTCCTTCATTCCAATCCACGCATGTTATAAACTCACATGGACAGCAGGTACTCCTTCAACCTTTTACTTTAGAAGAAGTTAAAAAGGCTATTGACTCTGTACACATTGATTCTAGCCTAGGGCCTGATGGGTTAAACTCTATGTTTTTCAATTACATTGGGATTTGATTAAAACTAATTTGTTGAATGCTTTACAAGATATTTTCATGTATGCTAAACTACCAAAAGGATGTAATCACACCTTCATAACGTTGATTCCAAAGATTGATAGACCGAGTGAAATAGCACAGTATAGACCAATGACATGTTGTAACATGTACTATAAGTTTTTTTTAGCAAAATTCTATGTAATAGAATTAAGTGGTATTTGTCATTTCTAATATATACTGATCAATGTGTGTTTATTCCTTCTCGGACATTGGTGACAACATACTCCTTGCACATGAATTGTTGAGAGATTTCAAAAAACCAAGGGTGAATAAATTTTGTGTCAAAGTTGATCTTCATAAATCTTATGATATGATTAATAGAGAGTTTATATGACACATAATGTTGAAGATGGGATTTCCAATTCACTTCATAAATGTCATATATGAATGTATATTGACTCCATCATTCTCAATTTTGATACATGGGGTACCAAAAGGATTTATTAGTTCAAATTGAGGTTTACGGCAAGGAGACCCTTTATCTCCTTACCTCTTTACTATAGTCATGGAATTCTTTTTCATACAGTATGAATGAAATATTTTATCAGAAGTAGTTTCTACCTGTTCATAGCTTTGATCCAGTGATAACACATCTTTTGTATGCCGATGATCTCATGGTATTTGGTAAATGCTTGCCTAGTTGTGTTGTTGCTCTGAAAGAATTTTTTGAGAAATTAAAATATTATAGTGGTCTTTCTGTTAGCATTATGAAAACTAAGGTGTATTTCAGTAAAGAGGCTAGAAACAGAAATCATATTACTTCGATTCTTGGGGTTCAATGTGGTGAATTGCCTGTAACATACCATGGTGTACCCTTATCATCGAATTATATTCACTATAATGATTGCCAAGCTCTTTTCCATAAAGTCCAGTCAAAAATACAAGCGTGGGATGCTAAGTTCTTAAGTTTTGCTGGCAGAGGGGAACTCATACAATCTGTTAGCATCCCTATGGTACATTACTGGCTTTTTGTATATCAATTGTCGGAGCATACCATTGATAAACTGCATACTATGTGTAGTGATTTCTTTTGGGGTAGCGCTTCACACAAAGTAAGTTGGGATAAACTATGCTTACCAAAGAATGAAGGGGGCATTGGCATTAAATCTTTTTTGGAATTAAAAAGAGCAGCTGGAATCAAAATGATGTGGAAATTCTTGAATAAATCATCTCTTTGGAGTCATTGGATGGAAAATAAATATTGCGGTGGGAAGAATTTTTGGAGTATGGGAGTTGATAATAATGCATCAAGATCATGGAAGACAATGATGAGATTAAGAACAAGCAGTAGCCAACTTTTTAATAAGATTATAGTGAATGGAGCTTCTACTCTACTCTAGTTCGAACCACGGATAAGCAGTAAATGTCTTGTGGATTTACTGGGGCTTTCTAGATTTCAGCAAATTGGGAGGCAAGAAGAGTATGTGTCTTCTATTATATGTGATGGAAGGTTGAATGCTAATCTTCATGCGGCCATAAGAGAGGTACAACCGATGATTTCTTCTATCAGCTTAAATAACAGCACAATAGAGGATTTTTATGAATGATACGAAGGTGGAAAATTTACATTTCACAAGGCTTGGAATTGGAGTAGGAAGAAATCACTAGTAAAGCATTTTTATAAGGTAATCTGGCATGGGAAAAACTCGCAAAGAATGTCATTCATATCAATTTAGCAGTGCATAATAAGTTGAATACCAAAGAAAGGCTGATGAGGTTTAACATAGCTTCAGATGATAGATGCTTGTTGTGTGGAAATGGAGTTGAAATTGTTGGTCATTTATTTTTTTCATGTGAATACTCTTGGTTATATATGGAAGTCAATATTACAAAATCTTGATTTTGATGGGAATAATTGCGGTTCATTAGAAAAGGAAGCAATGATGATACATAATGGTTTTAGAGACAGAGATCAATGTTTAGACGTAGCATGTTGTTGAGACAAGTCCCACATTGGGGAATTTGTAAAATGAATCCTGTATAAGTATAATGAGTTCACCCTTCACATTGCCAATTGGTTTTGTGATAACTTGGGGTACTCTAACATGGTATCAGAGCCAGGTTTAATTCGTGCGCACAATGCCACACTTATCCACGTCACCCAATATAAAGGTCCACGTGTTAGGCTGATGATATGCCACACGTGCGGGGGCGTGTTGAGACAAGTCCCACATTGGGGAATTTGTAAAATGAATCCTGTATAAGTATAATGAGTTCACCCTTCACATCGAATAATATGCAAAGAAGTTAGATTGAAGAAGATAGAAAGAGAAGTGTTTTACTCAGTTAAAGACAATGGCACAAAGATGGAATTTCTGCAATGGAAGATGGATTTTTGATGAAATGGGGCATTGAATTATTAGATACTGGTTAATGTTGTATATTGATTCATATTTTTTTTTGCTTGATAGTGAGGTTGGTAGTGAGCTGGTTATGGAGAGTTAGTTATATGTTGTAATGACGTTGAGTTGTATTGTTAATATATGGAGTATATATGTGCTCTTTTCCCTTATGTCGCACCCAATTAGTTTGGAGGGGCATAAGGTTTTGATGAGGCATATATACAAAGTATATGATTGGTAATTGCAATAAACTGTACCAATTTTCAATATATATATATATATATATATATATATATATAACACCTCTTATTTTACATGTGAGATTCCCCTTGAATTCCAGCCACACATTCTCATTTTACTATTCTTTCTTTCTCTCTCCATTGGATTAAATAATATAGTGGAGTGGAAAGAGAGAAAGAAAGAATATTAAAATGGGAATGTATGGCTGGAATTCAGGGGAATCTCACATGTAAAATAAGAGGTGTGGCCAAACATTGCCATATATATATATATATATATATATATATATGTGTGTGTGTGTGTGTGTGTGTGTGTGTATATATAAGGGTAATGCTTCGCTACACATCTTATTTTACACGTGAATCACCCCTGAATTCCAGTCACTAATTCCGATTTTAATATTCATTATTTCTCTGTCTTTCCACTACACTATATTATTTAAGTGGAAAAAGAATGAAATAATGAATATTAAAATCTGAATAAGTGGCTGAAATTCAGCGGGAGATTCAAGTGCAAAATAAGATCTTCCCATATATAAAATATATGCTTAAGATTTTTTTAAATGCTGGTTATTCATGATTTACATGCATTATGCGCACTTCTATATAAAACTAAAATAAATAAATCAAACAATCTTATTAGATGACCGCCGTCCTTCTTCCATCATCCTTTAAACCTAAAGAAAGCAATTTTTTTTGAACTGAAAGGGACAAATGAAAAATAAAAAAACTGAGAAAGAAGCAAGTTCACAAAAAAATGGGTTATTTTAACATGCGAAAGGGGAAGGAAAAGGGAAACGAACCGAGCACAAAACCAAGTTCGTTTGGACTGAGCAGTTTGACCGGTCATGTCAAATGCTTCTGATGAGGACACAGACTGACCATGCTCAAAAAATAATGGTACCAAAGTACATATGACCAATAGCACATTCTCTTGGCTTCGGACTCGATTGCAGAAGGCAAATAGCAAAAAACAAGGATTTTTTTCGATTTGGCCGCCTTTTATAAACTTATAACACATTTAGCCTAGTTTCAAAATTTATTACAGCCGTAGCTTGGTTTATGTCACATCAGCTGAAATCAGTTATTTTACACTAGCGGTTTTTGAAATAATGCATGCCTGTGTTATTCAGGATGACGCATGAAGGTGTTAAGTTGTTACAAACTTCATCTTTTCCCTACATGAAGGGAAAAGCGGTTTTTAAGATGGTGCTAGCAGGCGTTATTCTGAATAACGCACGTATGTTAGAATTGATGTATTTTTGTTACTACGGAGTGTTATTCTAAATAATGCAATGCTATTTTTCTTTTGCTATATTGTTCTATGTATTAGTATATGTATCGTTCTAATGTATCGTTCTATGTGTCTTTCGAATGTAGTTGTACCAAGATAAATGTTACCACAAACATAAACAACAGGATAAATAGTTAATATAGATGTCTTATACACAAATCTCCAATAACAAACTAGATAAATAGTAACGACATATGTCTTATACATAATAAAACCAAATAGAAAGGTATGCAACGTAATAAAACAGGATTTGTAGGTACTACGTAACACTTAGTAAAGTCTATTTCACTGTAGTACAACGACTCTTCTTATGGCCATTTACTCCACATTTGCTGCACCTATTAGCTTTGGTAGATTGCCCCTTGTCCATGGGGCCTTTAATTCTAGTAGATCTAGGTCTGCCCGGTGCTCTCCGAGCTTGCGGTGGAAAAACCGTATGTCCTGAAGGTTGTGGCCAATAGCGCTTGTCACGAACTGGATGAAACTCCGGCGTATAAGCCCCGTGATAACTTTGAACTGTGCACCAGTTGGAGGCGAAGTCGTGATGAGCTCTTTTGGCCCCATTTGCCACTGCCGAACATGCAGCCATAACATGCGGACACGGAAGGTGCTGTAGCATTGGTATGTTGCATGTACATGAACAAGTATTTCCATCTATCTTTACTGTTAATTCATCACTGTAGTAGTGTATTACAACCCATTCATATTCGCCGAAGCGAACTATTCTGCAACGTCTTGCTTCTTCGGCTCTTTCAGTTATTTTTGCCTCCCACTTTGGGGTTAATTTGCATACCGAACCAACAACATTTTGCCGCCTGTTACATAAATAATCCACCGATCTATAGAAGGTACGTGCAACCAATGACTTAACTAGAAGCGACCGTGCACCTCTTAGCACACCGTTGAAGCTTTCAGAAGCATTTGTCATCATTACATGAAACATTCCACCATCGTCTTTAAATAAAGCCCAATTTTCCTCTTTTCCGCCCAAACTTCTCTCAATCCAGTTATGAGCTTTAACGTTGGCCGTCTTAATTTCCTCCCAAAGCTTATGATACTCAACCTCTTCTGATGCACATGCCGCCGCATAAAATAAACTAGTCAAACGTTGATCTCTAAAGCCGGCTTTTTGAAAATTTGCTTTTAGATGCCTCGCGTAAAATCTATGCTTATGTGGCTCTACCCATCTTTCCTGCAATGCGATATGGATTCCTTTCATTCTATCAGATATGAAAGTAATACGATGATTGTTTACACTATGTATAAACTGTCCCATACAGGAAAAAACCAAGCCCAAGAGTCAGCCGATTCGGCCTCAACAATGGCATACGCCAACGGATAGAGTTGATCATTCGCATCCGTTGCAGTGGCTACGAGTAATGTACCTTTATATTTGTCATACAAATGAGTGCCATCAATACAAAGCAATGGGCGACAATGTAGAAATCCTTCAATGGAAGGGCCAAATGCCGAAAATGCACGTTCAAATATACCATATTCATCTGTTACTATATGGGTTACACTACCGGGATTTGATCTTCTAATTTCATCAAAATATGACCGTAACAATGAATATGACTCCACCCAATCCCCGTAAACCATAACAATTGTCTTGCGCAGAGATCTCCAAGCTTTCATATAACCAATCTTAATAAAAAATTGTTCTTCAACCAACACTTGAACTGTTCTAGCTGTTATGTTTAAATCAGACTTCACAAAAGGCATGATCTTCGAAACCAGAAATGTTGATGTCGCTTATCGATTGCTTGAATTGACCATTGGATTAACGCAAGTATGCTCCCCTCTATACTTCTTAACAACCCACAATCTAGCCTGCGATTTTTTGGAATCAATTGCATGAATTCTCCACTGGCATTTATCGTTGACATTGCAAACGACAATATACATTTCTTTGTTAGACCTAATGGGCTTAAAAGAAACAGCATGTAAAATGGACCACTCACTTACTTGTTGCAGAAATTTAGCTTTGCTCTCAAAAATAAGACCGGGTTTAAAACCACTCTGAACGCAGGAGGACGAGAATAATTCTCCCCTGCTTTGCCAGTTAGCGACAACGGATCTGGCTAACATTTGCGCAGTACACATGTCCTCATCAAGGGGAATCTCCACTGCAGGTTCGTCATTACTCCCATCTTCTTCATCATCCTCATCATCCATCTCTTCAGCTCCGAAATCAAAGTTCAATGAATCATTTTTTACTTGCATGTTGTCAAACCATGCGTGATTGTTATCGGGAATCGAAGCAACTGTCATGCTGTCCAAAGGAGGTCCAGGGTTCGTTTGTAGGTCTACATTTCCATCTAGTTAACTTGCGTCATCGCATGCATTCTCTTCGAAGGGAGATTCATCTTCCATGAAATCCTGCGGAAAACTGCATCATGAAAATATTACACCTTGATCAAACACTTATGCATGACTCAAATAACAATTCATTTCAAAGAATACTTACTTCTGACTCATATGATATAACTCAGATGGCGTTGGCTGCAACGGTTCTGCTACTTGTGTAGACGATCCAACATTATTTTGAGTATGATGGTAGTAAGGAGCATAACTATACAATATATGACGGTCATTAACAACAATTGGGAGAACCAAAATATAACATGTTTAGAAAACCTTCAAAGTTGGGCTTACCTCTGCGTCACGCATCCGATACTTTCCTGCGTGGGATATGGAAAGCTAAAATGCGGATTCTGTATATAATTCATATGCGGGGGTACGCATAGAACATTTGATGTTGTCCATACTGGCATTAGAGGAGTTGAACGGAACGGTGCCGCTCGAACGGGTCTTGAAGCAGTAGGTGCTTCTACCACTAGCCTTGTCGTTTTTACAACAAATAACTTTGTAGTCTTACAAGCGGCAGAAAACATTAACTCAACATCGCCATCGTCAACAATTTTAATTGCCTTAGAACCGGAATCAGTTGGCCAGTTGCAAACTAACTCAATATCAAATTGCTCTGAATTAATCACTGTTGACTTGAATATCGAGGCTTTTAATTGCATCAAGTTACAACCTTTGAGAACTTTTACATGTTTGAAAGATCCACCTTCGTAATTCCCACACTTTTATCATCAATAACCAACTCACCATTGAAGTAGCATATTATCGCAATAAACTTAGGAGCCATTCTAATTTACAACAACAAAAAAGAATATATTACCAAAAGTGAAAGATCCAGAAAAACTATAATTTAGGGTTTTGAAATTCAAACCTTCTGATGAATCAAACGACGGAGAATAGTGTCCAGTTGACGCAAATCTAAAGTTGCTGATGGATCGGAGCTAAAACTAATGAAGGGGTTAATTTCAGAAGTTGATTTAAGGTATTGGGTTTCTTTTTTCCAATATTTAGAAAGTAAGAAAGTGAGGAGGAAGAGAGTGAAAGCTCTCTGTATATCACGTCTTAGCGTTATTTCAAATGATGCGTACCAGTGTTATTTCAAATAACGCAGAAGACGTGAGATCTTAAAAAACATAATCTTACACTTGCGTTATTTAGAATAACGCGTGAAAGCATTATCTTAAATAACGCCTTTATCTGAGTTCTTCAAAGCATAATTAAAACTCAATACGAGCGTTATTTAGGATAACGCGAACGAGAGTTTTGTAAGATAACGTACCTTGGGTTCAACAGAAATTCAAAGGGGATTTAAACTTAAAACACCCCCATGCGTCATCCTAAATAACGCAGTCATGCGTTATTTCAAAAAACACTAGTGTAAAATAACTGATTTCAGCTGATGTGACATAAACCAGGCTACGGCTGTAATAAGTTTTGAAACAAGGCTAAATATGTTATAAGTTTATAAAAGGTGGCCAAATCGAAAAAAAAAATCCAAAAAACAATTTACCGCAAGTTAAATGGACTGACCATAAAAATTGAATGGAGCACAGAAGCATATAGTACATCAGTGACATATTTAAAGTTTGCACTGAACGGAAAAAAAGAAAAACAATTATGTATATCGGTATGCGTCACTCAGATAACGTAATAATACAATCATGCAGAATGCAGTAGTCCTAGAAGCAAAAGGCAGCCTAGTACTTGCAAAATAAATATATATGTCACTGCACCTCCAAAGGTCTAACATATTACGAATGTTTTAGGCCCTTTGAACTAAAACACATCTAAAATCCATAGAAAACTAATAAATCTTGGGCATATCAGAAGGAGAACTGCCATATATTTTCACGATGGCCCATAAGCGGCAGCGGCGGCAGCATGGGAGTTTTCAGATTTCATCAGTACAATGTGGTTGGTAGAGCTCTTCCAACTCCAAATAATGACAGCTGCCTAAGATCTACAGAATGAAGCTTTGGGCTACTAATGAAGTTCGTGCTAGATCCATGTTCTAGTAATTTTTTGAGGAAAGTGAAGAAGAAGAACGGTCAGATTCTTGCTATCAACGAGATCTTCAAGAAGAAGCCAACAACAATCAAGAACCTTGGGATATGACTTCGATACCAAAGCAGAACAAGATACCACTGCATGTACAATGAGTTCCGTGATGCTACATAGAATGGCCCATTGGATCAAATGTACACAGAAATGGCATCTAGACACAGAGTCCGCTTCCCTTGTATCCAAGTAGTTAACTGCTACTATTCCTGCCAAGCTATGTAGGCGTGAAAGCACCAAACAGTTCGACAATTCTAAGATCAAGTTCCCACTGACTAACAAGAAGGCGAGGTCACCTACCAGAAAGCTCAAGACCACCTTTAAGGCTTGTAGGCCTAACCTCTTAATGTGGGACTCGCACCCACTTCCTATAATGTAATTTCAGAAGAAACGCCATTAAAATTAATCGATGCGTTAAAATTCAATCCATTCAGGAGTGTAAACACAAAAGCTTAAGGCTATAAATTAATGCTTTCCATACATTTATGCAGTAATTACCGGAATGTTTGAATGACAAGTCTAAATTAGGTAGAATTATTTATTAAATCGATCATCATAACACATGAGTAATTTATGTTGAAATTGGTTTTATTATATAAGAAATTATGATCATAACACCAGAACATTTCATTTACAGTTGAATCTCCATGCTTTGTTATAATATAAAGAGCGGTTGCTTTATATCTTACCAAATGTGCATGCCCTTTCAAACTTAATTTTGAATATAATAATATTGTACTTTGAATAGTCAATGATATGATTTTGTGATAAAAAATAAGAAGCATAAAAATATCAGTGAGGGCAAACATAACGGCGAAGCTCGTGAGGTGAGTTGATGTAGTAAATTTTTATTACAAACGAGCAACAACATACATGCAAACATACAAGGTTGTCTAAATGAGATTCAAATCGTAAATGGTAATGTTTAAATTTTAAATCGAAAGGTGATTCAAATCAAAAATAGTAGATTTAAAAGATCCATACTTTAGGGTTCATATACACTTTGAAATTGACATTTGTATTTGAACTTCTACATTTAAACAAAAACTGATAGGATCGATTAGGGGTTACTTCAAGCTACACCCATAATATCACACATAAGACAATCAATCAACACACGATGAAAGTAAAATAGCAAGACACAAGATTTTATACGTGGAAAACCTCTTCGATGTGAAGAGTAAAAACCACGAGACATCTTAAGGAGTCTACCCTCTTCTCTTATTGATAAACCAAAAGGGGATAACAGCCCCAAAATGTTTACAAAAGATTCGCTTCTAATCACCGGAATCCAAAAACAATAAGAGATGAAAAAAAAGGTGTAAGAGAACACCCAATGTGTGCACTTCAGGCCTGCGATGAATCGAGCAAGAATAAAGCTCAATCTTGAAGACCAAAACACCTTGAAGAAGATGATAAATGACCAAAAACTGCTACTGCCTTATGTGACCAGATCTGGTTATATTAACCCTCTTTTCTTTTAATGTGCATACCAAAAATGTGAGTAATCTCCCAAATGTCTTTCCTGAAAAGAAAAGATATTGTTGCACAAAAGGCATGCTTGCACAACAAATCTGGGAAAAAGACAAAACTAATAAATCTCACCCACAAATTAAGCATGGCCTGCATAAAAAGATATGCTAAATATGCCTGCATAAAATTATGCCAAATATGTCTGGATAAAATTATGCCAAATATGCCTGCAGAAAATTATGTCAATATGGGCTGGAATACCCAACAATCTCCCCCTCTAGCCCTACTTGGGGAAGATGTGCATGCTTCAATCATCATTTGGAACTCATTCCCACAAGCTTGCTACAAACATCAAGCTTGTTTCCTGGAACCACTTTAGTCAACATATCTGCACCATTCTTGTTTGTATGAATTTTCTTTAACTTAAGCATATTTTCTTCAATCACATTTCTTAACCAATGATACCGAACATCAATATGCTTAGTGCGTGCATGATACATGGAATTCTTGCTCAAATCCATAGCACTCTGACTGTCACAAAATACTATATACTCTTCTTGTTGCAAACCCAACTCTTGAAGGAACCTCTTCAACCAAAGCATCTCTTTACTTGCTTCCACAGCTACTATATACTCTGCCTCGGTTGTAGATAAAGCCACACACTTTTGTAACTTGGATTGCCAAGAAATGGCTCCCCCTGAAAATGTGAACACATAACCTGAGGTAGATTTTCTACTATCAATATCACCAGCCATGTCTGCATCTGTATACCCCTCAAGAACATGTTTGCTACCTCCAAAACATAAGCAAAATCTAGAAGTACCACGCAAATATCTGAAAATCCACTTTACTGCATCCCAGTGAACTTTACCAGGATTGGATAAGTATCTACTCACCAAACCAACAGAATGTGCAATATCTGGCCTAGTGCACACCATAACATACATCAATGAACCAACTGCAGATGAATAAGGAATAGAAGACATACTTGCTTTTTCCTTCTCCGTTGTTGGACAATCCCTCTTACTTAGCTTAAAATGAGATGCGAGTGGATTACAAACCGGCTTAGCATGCTTCATATTGAACCTTTCAAGCATACGTTCAATATATTTTTCTTGAGATAGCCACAACTTCCTAGCTTTTCTATCACGAACAATCTCCATGCCTAAGATTTTCTTTGCAGGACCCATGTCCTTCATGTCAAATGACTTGGACAAATCTTTCTTCAAGTTGTAATCAATTCTAAGTTTTGTCCAACTACCAACATGTCATCCACATATAAAAGAATAATAATGAAGATATCGCCAGGAAACTTTCTAAAATACACACAAGGATCTGCAACAGTCCTCTTGTAACCATTGCTTGTCATAAATGAGTCAAATTTGTGATACCACTGCCTTGGTGCTTGCTTAAGTCCATAAAGACTCTTCTTCAACTTGCAAACAAGTTTCTCTTTTCCCTTTTCTTCAAATCCTTCAGGTTGTTCCATGTAGATATCTTCCTGCAAATCACCATGTAAGAATGCGGTTTTTACATCAAGTTGTTCCAATTCAAGGTCACAACTTGCTGCTAAACCCAAAATGGTTCTGATAGAAGTCATCTTGACAACTGGTGAAAAAATCTCATCGAAATCAATGCCCTTTTTCTGATTGCATCCTTTGACTACCAATCTAGCTTTGTGCTTTACTATCTTCTCACCGTCTTTCATGTTCTTGAAAACCCATTTGTTTTTCAAAACTTTCTTGCCTTTTGGAAGTTTCACTAGCTCAAAAGTCTGATTCTTCATCAAAGAATCCATCTCCTCTTTCATAGCCTCAAGCCAAAGATTCTTGTCTCGACTAGACAACACTTCTTGGAAGCTCTCGAGCTCACCATCAGCTGTAACTAAGATATAATCTGTGCTTGGATATCTTGTAGATGGTTTATGTTCTCTGGTTGACCTTCTAACTTGAGCATCATCCACTTGTGGGGGCAATTTGCTCCCCCTGATCATAAGCCACTTCTCCATTTGGTTGAGCTTCATCATGAACATCATCAAAATGTGCACCATCAAGCTGTGCATCATCAACACCTTCATGTGTTGCATCAAGATCTGCCTGTATTGGCTGTTCAACAAAACCACGAGTAGGGGACAAAGAAACATCAGTAGTATCAATAAAAAAAATCTGAGCTAGTATGATACCTTGCACTCAAAAGTTCTGCACCTTTTTCATGCTCAAATAACACTACATCTCTGCTTCTTACTACCTTTCCTTTTTCTGGATCATATAGCCTGAACCCATACTCTTCATCACCATAGCCAACAAAAACACATGGATTAGTCTTGGAATCCAGCTTTGATCTTTGGTCTTTTGGCACATGCATGTATGCCTTGCATCCAAATACTCTAAGATGTGTATATACAGGATCACATCCCTTCCATGCTCTCTCTGGAATGTCAAGCCCGAATGGAATAGATGGAGAACGGTTGATCAGATAAACTGCTGTATTCACTGCTTCAGCCCAAAATGACTTTGGTAGATCAGACATCTTCAACATGCATCGCACCTTCTCCACAATGGTTCTATTCATCCTCTCAGCTACACCATTGTTTTGGGGAGTGCCTGGAACTGTCTTCACATGTCGAATACCATATTGCGCACAATAATTCTTGAACTCATGTGAAGTATACTCTCCACCATTGTCTGAACAAAGGCACTTCAACTTGCTTTCTGTCTCCCTTTCCACCATAACATGAAACTTCTGAAAAGTTTCAAACACTTGGCTTTTGGTCTTCAAAATGTAAATCCATGTCTTTCTAGTAGCATCATCAATAAAAGTGACAAAATATTTGTTGCCACCATTGGATTCAACCTCAATAGGACCACATACATCCGAATGTACAAGCTCCAACTTAGCCTGCTTTCTTGTAGACTTTCTAGCAAAAGAAGCTCTATGTTGTTTTCCTGCTAAGCAATGATCACAAGGGTTAAGAGAAATTGTAGTATTGACAGGAATAAGAGATTTACCTGCTAAACATTTCAAACCCTTTTCGCTCATGTGTCCCAATCTTCGATGCCACAAATTAGGAGAATCTTTTTCTTCCACTGCATTGAGCTCACCAAAACATACAGTCAAATATGTCTTGTACAAAGAACAACACAACTCGCCTCTTGCAATTGTCATGGATCCCTTGGATAATTTCCGCTTGCCAATCTCAAATGTGTGACGAAAGCATTCTTGATCAAGAATATGAGCTGAAAGCAAATTAAGACGCAAATCCGGAATATGACATATACCTTTCAATGTAAGCATGCATCCAACATTAGTCTTCACACGAATATCACCAATCCCAACTATGCTTGCTGAACTCTGGTTACCCATTTTGACACTACCAAAATCACCTGCTTGATAATTCAAAAAATACTCTCTCTTAGGAACACAATGGTATGAAGCACCTGTATCAACCAGCCACTCAGAATCTGTACTGCTAACATGATGACATTCACTAGTTGCGCAAATTAAAGTGACATCATCATCACTTTTAGAGGCTACTGCTGCAACATTTTTATCATCGCCTTCTTTCTGAAAATCATTCTTCTTCCCATGTTCTCTTTTCCAATGAAAGCAATACTTTTTAATGTGGCCAGGCTTCTTGCAATAGTTGCATATGAAGTGATTCTTTCCATCACTGGACTTGGATCTTCCTCTTGAGTTATCACGGCCTTTGGGTCCTTTGCTCTTGCTTCTTCCTCTATTCTCCACAACAAGAGCTTGTGAATTGTCAACTCCAATTCCTTTCTTCTAATTTCTTCATTAAACATGCTTTCTTTGATCACATCCAAAGATAGCACACCATTTGGAGCTGAATTACTAATGGTCACAACTAAAGTTTCCCAACTATCTGGCAAAGTACTCAATAAGAACAAAGCTTGCAATTCATCACCAAAAATGATCTTAATAGTTGTCAACTTGTTAATAATGTCTAGGAAATCACTAAGATGCTCAGAAACTGACTTTCCACCTTTCAACTTTAGATTAACAAGCCTTTTAATCAATGAAGCTTTGTTATGGGTGGTTTTCCTCTCATACAAACCTTCTAACTTTATTTTCAAAATAATTTTCTCGTCGATTTTATTTAAAATAATTCATTTTAAATATTCAAAATTCGCTAAAATTGCCAAAATAAAAATTTCAAACTGGCTCGCATTTTACGGGTTGTTACAATCTCCCCCACTTAAAACTTTTCGTCCCCGAAAAGGAACAAAGTCGAAAGTGGTTTGATCAATCAACTCTACGTTCGATCTGGCTTCCATTCTCTAACTCTTTAGTTTCTGAGAATTTTCAAAATTTCAAAAATTTGGCTAACACCCTAAATTTTTGAAAAATTTCGCCATAACCTCCCCTGCACCGGGAGCATCGGGGAATTTCAAATAGCTTCCCCGGTCCTTCAGATCTCAAAAAGAAAAAGAAAAAGCCAAACGGCTAGCCAATAGGCTCACAAAATCATCATCACCCAAACGAAACAGGAAATTATGTAGTAAACATGTACCTATTTGTCGGGCAAACAAATTTTATTCTCTGCTCTAGCCTCCTTGCTATGACCTGTTCAATGATATATATGTATATGCAAGCAAATACGACCAATTTTTAATACCAATCAATATTTGGTCTAATGGTTCAAAAATTAGCAAACAAATAAACAAACAACACAAACATCAATCAATTAGTGAATCTAACGTTTCAAATTCATAATTTTGATACATATACAAAAATCATGTTTTGATGCCAATTCACAACAATGTATTCTAGCTATATAAGTTTTGGTTCTCACACCAGTCTAATGGAAATATATAGAAAATCACACCTTCGAAACACGAACATAAATGTTGATGATGCGATCGCTATCATCAATAATATCTCCGGGCGACTAGAGTGTGATGCTATATCTATCCAATATATTAAAACTTCGAATATACGTTCATGACGCGTATACGCGAAATCTATATATACTCGATTGTCCATATTCAAGATAAATAAATAATCAAATACGTATAAAGAGATTTAAATTTTCAAAACAAAATTGCTTTCATTTGAAAAATATACTCTTCACACTCGTTCTAGGATACTACTGATCCTATCTCTAACGAGTCATTCTAATTGGATATTGCTAATCCAATATCTGATGAATTCTTTCGTATGGTTCTAATGTGCCTTGTTCTCGAGCTCTGTAAACCAAAGCTCTGATACCACGTGTGACGAACAGGAAATTTCGCTCGGTCCGAACCAGTCGCTAAACCGACCCAGACCGTTCGAAACGCCCTATCGTTCGAGAACAAGCCACAACAGAACGCATATAAAAGAACATTTCATTGTATATTACAACAATGCATCAGATTACAAGAATATACAGAGTATAAATGAATATTACACAGAAATATCAGAGATTTAAATTACATTTAAATACATAGCAGCGGAAAATAATACAATACACAACTAGAAGGAGATATACGGATACAAAGCTTTCCGGATATCGTTCCAGCTGTAAACCAGGATCCTGTGAATATAAATCTGCAAAACCAAAACTACTAGCTGCCCGTGTCAAAATAAGGGCACCCAGAGTTTAGGTCAAAACAATAAACTCCAGGTCAGTCATGGGACTGGTGTGAGAACTAAAACAGTTATTAATCTTTATTTTAAATCATTAGGTAAATCAAGGGACCACGCCGTATAACACGGAACGGGTTTCCTCCCAAGAATACCAGTGCATGAAACAAACAGCGCAATGCTAAATAAAGAAAAATGAAGCTGTTATAAGACCCAGGTCCCATCACACAATGCAACGCAGCCGAGGATAGGGTTTTCCCTTATAACAGCCAAAGAATGCTTGATACGGTTAAAACAAATCATTTGATACTATAATAAGTGTATAGTGTCAAAAACAATTTCAATCATAAATATAAATCATAGACGGCATGAGTGCCCCATCCCACTATGTCGCCATACTAGGCTCTACAAATAAAGCCGAAATACACGTATTGGAAATTGGATTTCCATCATGGTGGCTCCTGATTCGAAAGATCTATCGCGTAGTACAAATCACCGCGGCTTACGTCTCAGCGAGAGAAAACACCGCTATGCACATCCGCACTTTTGGGACTCAAGTATCACCGCGGCTTACGTCCCAGCAAGAGAAAACACCGCTTACTCTATCCCTCCGAGCACAAAGCTCAATATCGGTCGACCGAATCCACTACACTAAAAATGTATACTGATCAAACCATCAGTTTACCACCATCCCGGGCTGTGAGGCTCGCGGATTCACGTTATACACAAAGCTACGCCACACAGGCCGTGCTTTGATCATCAACCACAAGACTTTGCTTTTCAACAGAAGCCTTGATCAATTGCCACTTACGCATGCCACACTGGCAATTCACTCCATGCGACTGATGTCCATCGATATACAACCTCTGAGCTCGTACGTCTCAGAGAAGGGCGTTAAGCAAGAGAATAAATTCTCCGCCGCCAAACAGATGTATATTTAATAGAGATCAATCAACACAGAATAAAATCCAATGTCAGACACACAATCCATTTACAAGTTCGTTCTGGGTCTGAACGAAACCGGAGGCACTTTCCTCGCATATCCATCCATCTCCAGGTACGTCTGGACGATCACCAACTGATTCCCTCATCCTGGGTGTACAGCCCAATCAAGATCATCAGTAATCACCCAAACGATGTGAAGACTTCCGGTCTTCAACCACCGTCTTCATCTTCGACATCTCGTCGAATCGGTTATTCAGAATGGGTATAAACCCGGCCTTTCTGAATAACCCACGTAAATAATAAACGAATGTTACACAAACACAACAAACGGCTCATTCCAATTCAGAATATTATCTTATCCACAAAATCACATTCTTAGGGAAAGGTTCCCATTAATTTTATCCAAGATAAATTCTTCTAAATTTATTCTTTAATCCTCCTATGGATATCACTTCAAACTAGTCGGGATTAACGAACCACACCGAAGTAATTATTTATTTTATTTCCCAATCCCAACCTATATATCCCATGGAGAAAACTGGTAATACTCCACATCTAACACCACGGTGTTATCGGTAAAATTAATTACCATTTCACGTTCAAATCTAATTAAAGATTTAACTATCGCTTTGGAGCAAAACTGGTGATACTCCACTCTCGATCACTTTTCAGATTTTGATAATTAAAATTATCAATTCACATTTTAATCTAATTAAAGATTCATTAAAACTTCACTTAGTTTTAATCTTCTCAAAAATCAATATCTTGCCTTTAACTGGGTTAAAGCACCAATGTCATCTAAAACACGATCCACGGTAAACCCAAATCACATTTGATATTAAATACAAGGCTTTGAATAGAAAATATATCGGCTTATATTCAATATCAAATTCTGAAACCAACATATATCGTATTGGAAATAACGATATAAAATATATCTTTCAAATTCCCATAACAATATCTGTATAGTCACGAAATCCAACATCGAAATATCCCGAAGATAATTTCGATTCAACTCCAGTCCAATCCACGTATTGGAAATTATCGATTATTTTCAAAATCACTTTCAAATTCAATTTATTTATTTCAAAAATAAATTGATTTTAATTCTAGTTCAAAACTAGTTCATTTCGATAAAAATCTATTTTTACCTTCTAATGCGGAATTTTCCAGCCCAATTCTTTCCAATTCACATATTATAATTTTACACAAATTATCAATATTTTTAATAATTTTATCAAGGCCCGTACAGTCGATTTCCATCAACGGCTATCGAACTGCACTTACAGCGACCTTTTTCGAATTTGATTTGGACATAATTCCAAATCCAACCGTTAGATTTCAAATTTCTAATATTCATTGGAAAGCTCTTTTCGATACGAACCCAACGGTTCCGGTTTTAGGAGAATCCGACGGTCGGATCTCCCGCAATGTCCGTTTGAAATAAATGGTCGAAATTCACGAACTGCCGCGGCGCGGCGCGTTCTATTCAGGCCATTATATATATAATATATATATATTATATATATTTCGTCGATTTCCTTTTAAAACGAATTTTATAAATAGTTCTACATTCATTTCAAAACAATTTCAACTTCCATTTCAATTCAAATCAAAATTGAATTCTTCTTTATAAATTCGTTTTAAAATTCATTTCTATTCAATTCAATTTGAATTCATTTCGAATTCGCTTTCAATTCAATTCATCTCGAAATCGTTTTCAATTCAATTCATTTCGAAATCGTTTTCAATTCAATTCATTTCGAAATCGTTTTCAATTCAATTCATTTCGAAATCGTTTTCAATTCAATTCATTTCGAAATCGTTTTCAATTCAATTCATTTCGAAATCGTTTTCAATTCAATTCATTTCGAAATCGTTTTCAATTCAATTCATTTCGAAATCGTTTTAAAATCGATATAAATATCGTTTACGTCAAAATGGCGTCAATCTAATCAACACGGCTTTATATTTTCAAAACTTCTTTATTCTATCCAACAAATGAATATTATCCCATTCAACACATGAATCTATATTTATTTCAACACACGACTAATCTCAACACATGAGTACTGTCAACACATCACTATTTTTATATTCAACACATGAATTTTCTTTTATAATATTCATTACTTTCCCGATTGGAATGAGGCCCAATCAATCACCATATGACGTTAATTATATGCATTCCATACAACACATGTATATAATAGCAATAATAAACAATCGAACATCAACCAAAGTGCACTACACTGTATAAGCATCAAATATAGATATTTTACGCTTATAACAGTCTGTCAATCAATCGATCGACATATTTAATCAATCAGGATGAGTGAACTTCAAATTTCATCCTAACACCCGTGTGGGGTTTCAAACAATCAAACACATGTTTTATTTGTGCAGTTGGGCGATGTGTAAAATTTATCGACCCAATCAACGTCAGTCAAATCAGTGTACATAAACAAACCGTCTGGTTTGTAAATGAATATTTTATTTATTCACATCACGTTAAAAATTATATTTTTAACGATATAACATTTTATTCCAACATATGAATTTCTATTCAGTTCATTCTTTAAATAAAATGATATTTTTATTTTTCTAACTTATTTCAGAAAATTTCGGCGGCATAACGGCACGATACTAGAAACGGGACAAGACCTAGCCTTATCCCCGGTCTAGTGAAGGCCCACGCCATTCACACATCAATCATATCAATTTCAATTTCACCAAAATAATCCAATCCAAATCAAATAATCTAACCAACTACACAACCAATCAAACAAGTCCATGGTCTGTGGACGGGTGTCGGGTGCTACTAAACACCGTCTACATCCTAGTATATATATATAACTAGAAAAAGAATTTTGAGTGAGAAGTTCTCACCGAAAGCTATCCACTCATCTTGATTCTTCTTTGATAGAAATCTTCTTCATTCTCGCCTTTTTATCATCTTCGTTGCCCGTAGTCACTACATATATAAAAATCACACATTTTTATATTTCGATGTCTTTAAAATAAAAATCACATTTTTATTTATTCACTTTCAATTTAAAAATCATATTTTTATAATCACTTCATATATTTAAAAATCGAATTTTTTCTATGTTATTCAATATATAAAAACCATATTTTTATTATCACGCTCTATGGATAAAAATTCTATTTCTACATTGCTACTATATAGATAAAAATTCCATTTCAAAAATATAGATTTCGCCTTTATAAAAATAAAGTTTTCTCCTTTCAAAAATATAGATTTCTCCTTATAAAAATTATCACTTTATTTCAACGTATATAAAATAAAAATCAGATTTTTATTTCGCTACATATACAAAGATGATATCTTTATATTCTCTATCCTATAAAGATTATATTTTTAATACTTTAAAAATATAAAAATCATATTTTTAATATTTCTATATAGTAAAGATTATATTTTTACTACTTTAAAAATATAAAGATCATATTTTGATTATCTTCCTTATATAAAAATTATATTTTTACTTCACTACTCATCTTAAAATATCTTCTTTATAGTTCCTACTATGCAAAGATCATATTTTGACATCATCTATATAGTAAAGACTATATTTTTAATACTTTAAAAATATAAAGATCATATTTTTAATTCTTTAAAAATATAAAAATCATATTTTTAGTTCATTCAAAATCATACTTTCACATATGAGATTTACAACTAAAGTTCACATTTTTAAAATTCAGTTTTGCAGATAAAACTCTAAAGGAAAATAAAAATAAAAACTATGTCATTTAAAAACAAAACTGATTTTAAATAATGTATAAAACTGATTTTGAATAAGCTAAAAATTAAATAAAATAAAATAAAGGATGAAGCGGCTCACTGTAAATCGAAGAGGGAGGAGGACTGGGGGTTTGCAGTGATGGACGGGAGGTAAGAGGGAAGGAGCTCGGGGGTGCTGGCTCGAGGTGACCGGGGGGGGGGGGGGGGTTGACTGCAGTGGCGCGGAGGGCTTCAGATGCGGCGGAGGGTTCGATTTAGGGATTTGGGTGCTCGCGATCTGGAATGGCAAAGGAGAGGAGGATAGGGCGGCGGATGGAGGGGAAAGAGGAGGGGGAAGGTGCGGCTGTCCCCAGGGGAGGAGCACGCGACGGTGGTGGCCTCCCAGACGATGGCGACGAGCGTTTTTTTTTTTTTTTTTTTCCTAATTCTGATCTGGTCAACGGTTGAAGGAGAGAGGGAATAAAAGGGGGAAAGGAATTATATATTTAATTTTATTATTTTAATTTATTTTTTTTTCTTCAAAAAGTAACTTTAAAATTCGAACTCGAAATCAAGCCCACCGACTGTCGTCCATAGCGTTTTACCCCCATTCCGAACACAACGGGATATGTATCGTAAGCTGATTCGGCTGTTACAATCAGTTTCCTTTGAATTTACATTTAAAACACTATATTGAATTTTAAACGTACATTTCAAATTACCGGGGCCACATACGAACTCTAAAAATTCTAGAAAAATATTTTCTAGCTTCGTATTGACGATACGGTCCTAACAAAACTAGTTTCGTCGAATTCTGAGACCGTTGGAAAAATGGCCAATTTCCAGTCGATTAAAATCAACTGAAACTGGTCAAACGCGTTTTCCTTTGCCACGCTCACATATTGATTCGAAAAATTATGAAATTTGAAACCTACCAATAATTTGACACTGCGGATCCAACAAAACTGGTTTCGTCGAAATCCGAGGTCGTTTGCAAAATGTCCATTTTTAAGGGCCTGAATTCCATAGCGACTATTCAGAATTTTCAACTGGACATATCTTATCATTTATAAAGTGAAATCTCAGTTTGTTAACTTCGTTGGAAAGATACCGTCAATTAGATCCTAATGTTTTTGGTTTCACTAAAATCCGGATTGTTTTGCACCCGGTACATTCAATTGAAGTTTGAAATCGAATTATCGAACTACCGCGCCATTTTCAATTCTATTTATAATTATATATAAATATTTATATTCTAACGACGACGTATATAATATATACGATGAATTATTTTCAAAATAATTTTCTCGTCGATTTTATTTAAAATAATTCATTTTAAATATTCAAAATTCGCTAAAATTGCCAAAATAAAAATTTCAAACTGGCTCGCATTTTACGGGTTGTTACAATCTCCCCCACTTAAAACTTTTCGTCCCCGAAAAGGAACAAAGTCGAAAGTGGTTTGATCAATCAACTCTACGTTCGATCTGGCTTCCATTCTCTAACTCTTTAGTTTCTGAGAATTTTCAAAATTTCAAAAATTTGGCTAACACCCTAAATTTTTGAAAAATTTCGCCATAACCTCCCCTGCACCGGGAGCATCGGGGAATTTCAAATAGCTTCCCCGGTCCTTCAGATCTCAAAAAGAAAAAGAAAAAGCCAAACGGCTAGCCAATAGGCTCACAAAATCATCATCACCCAAACGAAACAGGAAATTATGTAGTAAACATGTACCTATTTGTCGGGCAAACAAATTTTATTCTCTGCTCTAGCCTCCTTGCTATGACCTGTTCAATGATATATATGTATATGCAAGCAAATACGACCAATTTTTAATACCAATCAATATTTGGTCTAATGGTTCAAAAATTAGCAAACAAATAAACAAACAACACAAACATCAATCAATTAGTGAATCTAACGTTTCAAATTCATAATTTTGATACATATACAAAAATCATGTTTTGATGCCAATTCACAACAATGTATTCTAGCTATATAAGTTTTGGTTCTCACACCAGTCTAATGGAAATATATAGAAAATCACACCTTCGAAACACGAACATAAATGTTGATGATGCGATCGCTATCATCAATAATATCTCCGGGCGACTAGAGTGTGATGCTATATCTATCCAATATATTAAAACTTCGAATATACGTTCATGACGCGTATACGCGAAATCTATATATACTCGATTGTCCATATTCAAGATAAATAAATAATCAAATACGTATAAAGAGATTTAAATTTTCAAAACAAAATTGCTTTCATTTGAAAAATATACTCTTCACACTCGTTCTAGGATACTACTGATCCTATCTCTAACGAGTCATTCTAATTGGATATTGCTAATCCAATATCTGATGAATTCTTTCGTATGGTTCTAATGTGCCTTGTTCTCGAGCTCTGTAAACCAAAGCTCTGATACCATGTGTGACGAACAGGAAATTTCGCTCGGTCCGAACCAGTCGCTAAACCGACCCAGACCGTTCGAAACGCCCTATCGTTCGAGAACAAGCCACAACAGAACGCATATAAAAGAACATTTCATTGTATATTACAACAATGCATCAGATTACAAGAATATACAGAGTATAAATGAATATTACACAGAAATATCAGAGATTTAAATTACATTTAAATACATAGCAGCGGAAAATAATACAATACACAACTAGAAGGAGATATACGGATACAAAGCTTTCCGGATATCGTTCCAGCTGTAAACCAGGATCCTGTGAATATAAATCTGCAAAACCAAAACTACTAGCTGCCCGTGTCAAAATAAGGGCACCCAGAGTTTAGGTCAAAACAATAAACTCCAGGTCAGTCATGGGACTGGTGTGAGAACTAAAACAGTTATTAATCTTTATTTTAAATCATTAGGTAAATCAAGGGACCACGCCGTATAACACGGAACGGGTTTCCTCCCAAGAATACCAGTGCATGAAACAAACAGCGCAATGCTAAATAAAGAAAAATGAAGCTGTTATAAGACCCAGGTCCCATCACACAATGCAACGCAGCCGAGGATAGGGTTTTCCCTTATAACAGCCAAAGAATGCTTGATACGGTTAAAACAAATCATTTGATACTATAATAAGTGTATAGTGTCAAAAACAATTTCAATCATAAATATAAATCATAGACGGCATGAGTGCCCCATCCCACTATGTCGCCATACTAGGCTCTACAAATAAAGCCGAAATACACGTATTGGAAATTGGATTTCCATCATGGTGGCTCCTGATTCGAAAGATCTATCGCGTAGTACAAATCACCGCGGCTTACGTCTCAGCGAGAGAAAACACCGCTATGCACATCCGCACTTTTGGGACTCAAGTATCACCGCGGCTTACGTCCCAGCAAGAGAAAACACCGCTTACTCTATCCCTCCGAGCACAAAGCTCAATATCGGTCGACCGAATCCACTACACTAAAAATGTATACTGATCAAACCATCAGTTTACCACCATCCCGGGCTGTGAGGCTCGCGGATTCACGTTATACACAAAGCTACGCCACACAGGCCGTGCTTTGATCATCAACCACAAGACTTTGCTTTTCAACAGAAGCCTTGATCAATTGCCACTTACGCATGCCACACTGGCAATTCACTCCATGCGACTGATGTCCATCGATATACAACCTCTGAGCTCGTACGTCTCAGAGAAGGGCGTTAAGCAAGAGAATAAATTCTCCGCCGCCAAACAGATGTATATTTAATAGAGATCAATCAACACAGAATAAAATCCAATGTCAGACACACAATCCATTTACAAGTTCGTTCTGGGTCTGAACGAAACCGGAGGCACTTTCCTCGCATATCCATCCATCTCCAGGTACGTCTGGACGATCACCAACTGATTCCCTCATCCTGGGTGTACAGCCCAATCAAGATCATCAGTAATCACCCAAACGATGTGAAGACTTCCGGTCTTCAACCACCGTCTTCATCTTCGACATCTCGTCGAATCGGTTATTCAGAATGGGTATAAACCCGGCCTTTCTGAATAACCCACGTAAATAATAAACGAATGTTACACAAACACAACAAACGGCTCATTCCAATTCAGAATATTATCTTATCCACAAAATCACATTCTTAGGGAAAGGTTCCCATTAATTTTATCCAAGATAAATTCTTCTAAATTTATTCTTTAATCCTCCTATGGATATCACTTCAAACTAGTCGGGATTAACGAACCACACCGAAGTAATTATTTATTTTATTTCCCAATCCCAACCTATATATCCCATGGAGAAAACTGGTAATACTCCACATCTAACACCACGGTGTTATCGGTAAAATTAATTACCATTTCACGTTCAAATCTAATTAAAGATTTAACTATCGCTTTGGAGCAAAACTGGTGATACTCCACTCTCGATCACTTTTCAGATTTTGATAATTAAAATTATCAATTCACATTTTAATCTAATTAAAGATTCATTAAAACTTCACTTAGTTTTAATCTTCTCAAAAATCAATATCTTGCCTTTAACTGGGTTAAAGCACCAATGTCATCTAAAACACGATCCACGGTAAACCCAAATCACATTTGATATTAAATACAAGGCTTTGAATAGAAAATATATCGGCTTATATTCAATATCAAATTCTGAAACCAACATATATCGTATTGGAAATAACGATATAAAATATATCTTTCAAATTCCCATAACAATATCTGTATAGTCACGAAATCCAACATCGAAATATCCCGAAGATAATTTCGATTCAACTCCAGTCCAATCCACGTATTGGAAATTATCGATTATTTTCAAAATCACTTTCAAATTCAATTTATTTATTTCAAAAATAAATTGATTTTAATTCTAGTTCAAAACTAGTTCATTTCGATAAAAATCTATTTTTACCTTCTAATGCGGAATTTTCCAGCCCAATTCTTTCCAATTCACATATTATAATTTTACACAAATTATCAATATTTTTAATAATTTTATCAAGGCCCGTACAGTCGATTTCCATCAACGGCTATCGAACTGCACTTACAGCGACCTTTTTCGAATTTGATTTGGACATAATTCCAAATCCAACCGTTAGATTTCAAATTTCTAATATTCATTGGAAAGCTCTTTTCGATACGAACCCAACGGTTCCGGTTTTAGGAGAATCCGACGGTCGGATCTCCCGCAATGTCCGTTTGAAATAAATGGTCGAAATTCACGAACTGCCGTGGCGCGGCGCGTTCTATTCAGGCCATTATATATATAATATATATATATTATATATATTTCGTCGATTTCCTTTTAAAACGAATTTTATAAATAGTTCTACATTCGTTTCAAAACAATTTCAACTTCCATTTCAATTCAAATCAAAATTGAATTCTTCTTTATAAATTCGTTTTAAAATTCATTTCTATTCAATTCAATTTGAATTCATTTCGAATTCGCTTTCAATTCAATTCATCTCGAAATCGTTTTCAATTCAATTCATTTCGAAATCGTTTTCAATTCAATTCATTTCGAAATCGTTTTCAATTCAATTCATTTCGAAATCGTTTTCAATTCAATTCATTTCGAAATCGTTTTCAATTCAATTCATTTCGAAATCGTTTTCAATTCAATTCATTTCGAAATCGTTTTCAATTCAATTCATTTCGAAATCGTTTTCAATTCAATTCATTTCGAAATCGTTTTCAATTCAATTCATTTCCAAATCGTTTTCAATTCAATTCATTTCGAAATCGTTTTAAAATCGATATAAATATCGTTTATGTCAAAATGGCGTCAATCTAATCAACACGGCTTTATATTTTCAAAACTTCTTTATTCTATCCAACAAATGAATATTATCCCATTCAACACATGAATCTATATTTATTTCAACACACGACTAATCTCAACACATGAGTACTGTCAACACATCACTATTTTTATATTCAACACATGAATTTTCTTTTATAATATTCATTACTTTCCCGATTGGAATGAGGCCCAATCAATCACCATATGACGTTAATTATATGCATTCCATACAACACATGTATATAATAGCAATAATAAACAATCGAACATCAACCAAAGTGCACTACACTGTATAAGCATCAAATATAGATATTTTACGCTTATAACAGTCTGTCAATCAATCGATCGACATATTTAATCAATCAGGATGAGTGAACTTCAAATTTCATCCTAACACCCGTGTGGGGTTTCAAACAATCAAACACATGTTTTATTTGTGCAGTTGGGCGATGTGTAAAATTTATCGACCCAATCAACGTCAGTCAAATCAGTGTACATAAACAAACCGTCTGGTTTGTAAATGAATATTTTATTTATTCACATCACGTTAAAAATTATATTTTTAACGATATAACATTTTATTCCAACATATGAATTTCTATTCAGTTCATTCTTTAAATAAAATGATATTTTTATTTTTCTAACTTATTTCAGAAAATTTCGGCGGCATAACGGCACGATACTAGAAACGGGACAAGGCCTAGCCTTATCCCCGGTCTAGTGAAGGCCCACGCCATTCACACATCAATCATATCAATTTCAATTTCACCAAAATAATCCAATCCAAATCAAATAATCTAACCAACTACACAACCAATCAAACAAGTCCATGGTCTGTGGACGGGTGTCGGGTGCTACTAAACACCGTCTACATCCTAGTATATATATATAACTAGAAAAAGAATTTTGAGTGAGAAGTTCTCACCGAAAGCTATCCACTCATCTTGATTCTTCTTTGATAGAAATCTTCTTCATTCTCGCCTTTTTATCATCTTCGTTGCCCGTAGTCACTACATATATAAAAATCACACATTTTTATATTTCGATGTCTTTAAAATAAAAATCACATTTTTATTTATTCACTTTCAATTTAAAAATCATATTTTTATAATCACTTCATATATTTAAAAATCGAATTTTTTCTATGTTATTCAATATATAAAAACCATATTTTTATTATCACGCTCTATGGATAAAAATTCTATTTCTACATTGCTACTATATAGATAAAAATTCCATTTCAAAAATATAGATTTCGCCTTTATAAAAATAAAGTTTTCTCCTTTCAAAAATATAGATTTCTCCTTATAAAAATTATCACTTTATTTCAACGTATATAAAATAAAAATCAGATTTTTATTTCGCTACATATACAAAGATGATATCTTTATATTCTCTATCCTATAAAGATTATATTTTTAATACTTTAAAAATATAAAAATCATATTTTTAATATTTCTATATAGTAAAGATTATATTTTTACTACTTTAAAAATATAAAGATCATATTTTGATTATCTTCCTTATATAAAAATTATATTTTTACTTCACTACTCATCTCAAAATATCTTCTTTATAGTTCCTACTATGCAAAGATCATATTTTGACATCATCTATATAGTAAAGACTATATTTTTAATACTTTAAAAATATAAAGATCATATTTTTAATTCTTTAAAAATATAAAAATCATATTTTTAGTTCATTCAAAATCATACTTTCACATATGAGATTTACAACTAAAGTTCACATTTTTAAAATTCAGTTTTGCAGATAAAACTCTAAAGGAAAATAAAAATAAAAACTATGTCATTTAAAAACAAAACTGATTTTAAATAATGTATAAAACTGATTTTGAATAAGCTAAAAATTAAATAAAATAAAATAAAGGATGAAGCGGCTCACTGTAAATCGAAGAGGGAGGAGGACTGGGGGTTTGCAGTGATGGACGGGAGGTAAGAGGGAAGGAGCTCGGGGGTGCTGGCTCGAGGTGACCGGGGGGGGGGGGGGGGGGTTGACTGCAGTGGCGCGGAGGGCTTCAGATGCGGCGGAGGGTTCGATTTAGGGATTTGGGTGCTCGCGATCTGGAATGGCAAAGGAGAGGAGGATAGGGCGGCGGATGGAGGGGAAAGAGGAGGGGGAAGGTGCGGTTGTCCCCAGGGGAGGAGCACGCGACGGTGGTGGCCTCCCAGACGATGGCGACGAGCGTTTTTTTTTTCCTAATTCTGATCTGGTCAACGGTTGAAGGAGAGAGGGAATAAAAGGGGGAAAGGAATTATATATTTAATTTTATTATTTTAATTTAATTTTTTTTTTCTTCAAAAAGTAACTTTAAAATTCGAACTCGAAATCAAGCCCACCGACTGTCGTCCATAGCGTTTTACCCCCATTCCGAACACAACGGGATATGTATCGTAAGCTGATTCGGCTGTTACAATCAGTTTCCTTTGAATTTACATTTAAAACACTATATTGAATTTTAAACGTACATTTCAAATTACCGGGGCCACATACGAACTCTAAAAATTCTAGAAAAATATTTTCTAGCTTCGTATTGACGATACGGTCCTAACAAAACTAGTTTCGTCGAATTCTGAGACCGTTGGAAAAATGGCCAATTTCCAGTCGATTAAAATCAACTGAAACTGGTCAAACGCGTTTTCCTTTGCCACGCTCACATATTGATTCGAAAAATTATGAAATTTGAAACCTAGCAATAATTTGACACTGCGGATCCAACAAAACTGGTTTCGTCGAAATCCGAGGTCGTTTGCAAAATGTCCATTTTTAAGGGCCTGAATTCCATAGCGACTATTCAGAATTTTCAACTGGACATATCTTATCATTTATAAAGTGAAATCTCAGTTTGTTAACTTCGTTGGAAAGATACCGTCAATTAGATCCTAATGTTTTTGGTTTCACTAAAATCCGGATTGTTTTGCACCCGGTACATTCAATTGAAGTTTGAAATCGAATTATCGAACTACCGCGCCATTTTCAATTCTATTTATAATTATATATAAATATTTATATTCTAACGACGACGTATATAATATATACGATGAATTATTTTCAAAATAAATTTCTCGTCGATTTTATTTAAAATAATTCATTTTAAATATTCAAAATTCGCTAAAATTGCCAAAATAAAAATTTCAAACTGGCTCGCATTTTACGGGTTGTTACATGAATCGAGCAAGAATAAAACTCAATCTTGAAGACCAAAACACCTTGAAGAAGATGATAAAAGACCAAAAAGTGCTACTGCCTTATGTGATCAGATCTGGTTATATTAACCCTCTTTTCTTTTAATGTGCATACCAAAAATGTGAGTAATCTCCCAAATGTCTTTCCTGAAAAGAAAAGATATTGTTGCACAAAAGGCATGCTTGCACAAAAATTTTAGGAAAAAGACAAAACTAATAAATCTCACCCACAAATTAAGCATGGCCTGCATAAAAAGATATGCTAAATATGCCTGCATAAAATTATGCCAAATATGTCTGCATAAAATTATGTCAAATATGCCTGCATAAAATTATGCCAAATATGGGCTGGAATACCCAACAAAAACTTCAATTTTTAATTTTGGTCCATTTTTATTTTGTTTAGGGAAACATAGAATTGAAGTTGTAGACTCAAATAAGTATACTGAATGTACCAATATGTATCGACTGAAAGTGGTTTTAATCGATTTGAATCAAAATATAAATCGAATTATAAGGGAGAGAATTGAATTGAAACGGAATTATAATCATGAGATTTTAACATTTTTGACAACAATGCATTCATATGTATACATATATAATAAGTTTATACATAAATATAAGGGATTATAGTATACACGTGAATGCTTCAAAGTGATTGCATGTAGCAGCCAATATGCATCTCAGTGATGAAGGGGGTAAAATAAAGCAGTTAAAACTATGAAAATGAGAAATGCATAAATTTTGATGAATATAAAAATGGGAACGTTAAACAAAATAATAAGGAAATGGTAGGAAAAATCAGATAAGGAAATTAAAGTATAAACATATAAGTACAATGGCAAAGATAGAGTAAATTGAAATTGTGTCAAAGAAATAAACAAAAAGCATATTGGTGAAGTGGAGTTCATGGGAAAAAGGGTGAAAAGATGAATGTGCAGGCATAAATAAATATATAATGCAAGAGATTTAGCCAAAGAAAAGGAACGATGAAGAAAATATTGTAAAAAATCAAAAGGGATCAGAGTTAAAATGAAGTAATGGATCACTTGGGAAGGCCACGCTTTAATTTGCGAAGAAAAGATTAAGATGCAATTGAATAGGAAGAAGAAGCATATAGTTAGATGATTTATAAATGAAGAGGAAGGAGTAAAGATGCATAAATGTGAGGCAAGCAAATAACTGTAATGACCTGAAAATCCGGTCCAATTTGAGCTGACTAAATAACACAAGTCCGACCCAAATTGCACTGGAAATCAGGAAATTAATAGAAAGAATTTTGAGGGTGAGGGTAGATAAGATAGAAACTTATAGAATAGAAGAAGAAGAACATCATCATCAGAGTAAACACGAATCTCACAGCGGAACAAATAAAATATAACATAACTTTTGAAATACAAACAGTATATGTATACAATAACCTTGCAGAGTACAACACTTACAACAACATCGGAAATAATAATAGCTATAGAATCTTGAAGCCTCCTGCTCCAAGCTCTCCAAGTGTATCTGTAAAATCCTGACTACTTGACTGCCCGTACAAATTAGGCACCCAAGAGTTTAGGGAAAACAAAACAAAATAAACTCCGGGTCAGTCATGGGACTGGTATGAGTAAAACAGTTTAAACAATTTGAACAAGTAAACGATATCTCATAAGACCATGCCGTATAACGGAACGGGGTTTTTCCTTATGAGAATCCAAAATATCTTTATGTCAAAAACCCTTTGATATTATAATAATGTCTATCAACCACAACTATAATAATCATCTAGCAGAAACGCTTTCATCTCACGTTCTACATATATAGTATACAATCATAAACCGCAAGCACGTATTGGGAAATGGATTTCCAACTATGACAAGGTATGGAACCACCTTCCGATCAGTGTACTCTAGGAACGATACACTGGAGTTCAACAAGAACATCTTGCAACTCAGCCACACATGACCGACCACTCATTTCGCTTGAGTGTATCGAATGTATATCACCAACGGTTGGGATCAGCAACCGTTTCCCGTATATATATGGGTCAACATTGATAGATTTAAGAAGAAAATGAATATTCTCTAGATAGGTGATTATACACCCTACTTCGGAGCGACCGACTTAGCCATGCTGCCTGCCCGATTTCTGTCATTTCCTGGTTGTTGAGGCCAGAGGCTACGACTACTTTCCATTCATTGATAACACGGTCACTTTGAATGCCACATTGTCAGATCCGTTAATCACTAATTGATCTGCACAAATATTCTGGATGTTATGCTAAGGGAATAAATCCGTTGCCACCATATATATTTGTACAGTCTAATCATATTCGATCATTGGAAATACTATGTCAGACACTCGTCCATATACGTTCGTTCTGGGACTGAACGAAACCGAAGGCACTATTCAGTACATCCATCTTAGTCACTGTTATCTAAGACTTATACAACAGCCCTTGCACTTTACTCCATCTTCAATTTTCTTTGGCATATTCGCAACGCTTATGCCAATACAGAGTGGTTCTTTGGAAATATACGTTTTTATCATTGGAAAACATTTCCAACCCTCATTCACGCATCATTACCATTCCACAACTATCAGTCCCTAACTATAAACTAGTAAGAGAACAATTCTCTAAGTATAAACCCCGAAGGACGAAACCAACATCAGATCGATACTCAGAAAACGATTCAACTTACTAATCTCTAGTCAGTTTCTAATCTTGTTTTAACTCTATTTGATTAACTATATTTGAAACTCTAGTTCGATTAACTCTAACTGATTAACTCTAACTGCTAACTGATTAACTCTAACTGATTAACTCAAATTTGAATAACCTATATTCGATTTACTCCTTTAAATAACGTTTATCCATTTATAAAGATTTACTTTTAGTAACGGTTCTTCACTTTAAAAATGTCCCTTTTATAATGTTTCTCCACTTATAAAGATTTCCTTATAACAGCGTTTAATTACTTATAATGATTTCCTATAACAGCGTTTAATCACTTATAATGATTTCCTTTTTAATCCTATTTATTTTCCAAATAAATATTCCTTTATCACTTCACTTCTATTCATTAGATCCTCATTATAAACTGATAAGTGAATAAACTTCTCAGCGTTAATCCAGAAGGCCGAAACCAACACCAGATCAACACTTTGAAATTTACTCAACTCAATCAACGTAGAACAAGTTCCAATTACTCAAAAACCATACCCTACCCTCTTTAACACTTTTAATTCGATTCTATTTATTTTCAAATAAATATCTATTTTATAAAATCCTTTGATTTTATAAATATTTCATTTTCAATATACGTTTTGAAAATTCCCTTTTTACTTTCCAGTATTCATTTTGGTATTTAAAATACCGTATAACCCTGATTACTATTAACCAAGCACACATAATCATCACAGATTATATAACACATCACATATCATAATATATGAATAAAACAGTATTTTATATATTGAGGAACCCAGTTGGGTCCCTCCAACCTGTTCCCCTGCATCACAGATGTTAAACCATACAATTAACATCAACTTCATTTCAGTATGAAATGTTCTGATAAGCAACATCAATATTTAATGGTATATATATATATTTATATATATATATATATATAATTTCAACTAACTGACTAGCAGTTCAATCAACCAATCTACACACAACAGTCAATCAATATCTAACAGTTCTAAAAGTACGTTATAAAAATATAACTGTTCAGAGTTGGTGAGTTTTACTCATATTGTCGGTGTATCATTAAACAACGATAACCGTTTAGCAGTCCTGTTCTGATGATATTTTCCCGTCATATTTTCCAATAAATCTCCAAATCATTCCAACTGATCTCATGTTGTAGCCCTCGTCCGTGTGATTCTGTCGGATCTTGTTTCGTCGAGTTCCCGTCTATATTCTCGGCCCATCCACTCCATTTCTTTTACACAACGACATTCTTCTTCTCGGATCCCATATTTCCGTCTCCTTCTTCAACCATCACCGAATACTTCCACAAAAACTCCTTCTCTCAACAGTTCAAAGTCTTATCCCTCCCCATTCTCGCAACTACAGCCGCCATTCACTCCTTAAATAAATCACAGGACCACTGACTGACCCCATCGTTCACTTCCACTTCGCAACTTCCTCTTTGCTGCACCAGTAATGCTCCACCCATCGGCTCCTTTCCACGGAGTATACAGCAAAAGCACCTACCTTAAAAATCTTGCCAACGCACATCACTTCCAGAAAACCATGCGGTCCCATCATGCTGCTAACGCAATCTATCTGCCTTGGCCAAACTCCTACTGAAACCCCAATGATTTCTCCATCAGCCCATCCCATTTCAAACACAAACAAAACTTCAAGTCTTCCTCAACCGCTACTGTATAATACTCCACCATTTGTACCACGTGTTCGCTTCTCATGCTACTGTGCCAACTTGCTACATCATACCCCATTGGCTATTTCAGTTCCATCCCATCGCGTCGAACAAGCAGCTTGAGCACGCACACAGACACTTCTAACTCCAGCAAACACGTTACCATCTCCGATTTGGATTTTGTTTGAGAAATAAAGGATCTGAGTTTTTAAAGTTCGCAAGTGTATTTATATGGATTAATTTCCTTCTTGCCGAAGCAATAGAAAATAATAGTATATAGGTCTTGGTTTGTAGACTGATGTGATCGTACACTGCAGTAATTACTTTGGGGTGAAGTTATTTGGAAAACGTGGTCTGCTTATTTCTTTGGCGTGAAGTATTGTCTGTACTCATTTAAAGTTTGCTTTTATATGTACGTTTTGATCTGTTTGATGATGTGAAATGTTAATTTCTTTATTATTGGAAGAGATCGAATACAAAGTCTAAAGTGTACCGTTGAATTCCTGAAATGAAAAGCACAAATGATTTGTATATTACATTTCAATAGTGTGTTATAGTATTACACACCTATTACGACAGAAAGAAGCAAAGCCTCTCTGGCCTTGGTCCATATATATACGAATAGGATACTTAACAACCGAGGATAGGGCACATGCCACCAATATGAAAAGGGACGTGGAACGGCGGATTAGCTAGCGGGATGGCCAACATTTCAAATCTCGAGTGATAGCCCTCAAAACAACATTAGCTCATTTTTTTTGAATACTCTTAAATTTCCATTTACGTATAAACTGCTTCAAACAGAAATAAAAATAATGTTGCGATGAGCAAGGTGCCACATTTCCAAAAATATAAAAATACCGGTAGATTAACTCATATTGTGAAACCTCGAAATGTCGACATAGGGTGCCAAATACTCCAAATAAAAAGTCGCTTATTAAATTAATTAAAAATTACAGTAAAATTCTAAAAATTATTTTTTCACTGTTTCCTAAAAGAACCTTGTCTAAATTCAAAACCGATCTCTAGTTATATCGAATGAACCGTTACAGTCGATAAACGATTTTTATAGCGACTATTTTAAAATTTGATTTGGACATATCTCAAAATCTACACGACAAAATCCTGATTTTTCTCTTCCAGTAGAAAGATATACTCCACCAGCTCCACACGTTTCTTGTTTCACAGAAATCCGATTTAAAACGAACCCTGTACATTCAGTTGAAGTTCGAATCGCCAAATTACGAACGGCAGCGCCATTTCAAGCTCGATTTTAAATATATTATAACTCTACGTTCAAACTGCCGTTAGTTAAATATATTCGTTATTCGAATTCAACTCTAAGCTGAATTATATATATTATGAATTGCCCAGTTCACACCATATCGCCATTTCTGCCAATTCTGATTATTTCAGAATTAAATATATTATTTAATTTTATTATTTTAATTAAATATTCACCATTATTTAATTAACCGACCATTAAATTCTCTAATCACTATTTATATAATTAAATAAATTAATTATAATACCCCCCCAATGCGGGCCATTACATTCTTCCCCACTTAAAATAATTTCGTCCTCGAAATTGCTAAGGTAGAGGACGACCCTATCTATTGGGTAAAAATTTATCGGTTTACCCCTTAACTTCAGTTTCAACTGAACCAATTAATATTGACTAAAATATTAATTTATTCCGACTAACTAAAATTTTCAAAAATTCTGAAAATTTTCTAACACCCGGAATTTCTGGAAAATTTTGCCATAACCTCCTTTGTACAGCCCTATATGTAAAACCACAACTCGCCTCTCTAGGCTATCTCCAACCCAAAGTAAAATCAAACAGCCAAGCGGCTTGCCAATTCGGCTCATAAATCCCAAACTCATATCAATTATAAACTTGTACCTTTTTGTCGGGTATATCATTATATCCCTACCATCTGCTTTCAATTTTGCATATATCATGCCATCCAAATCAAACTCCAATCTGTCTTTATTCTCAACACAATTATTGGCTTGTACTCAAGTAGAATTCCATTCAAACTCTAATCTCAAATTTCAATCTCTCAACTTACCAACTCAATTTCATATTCACTTATTTCAAGTTAAATTCCAATTTATAAATCACTTTTACCAGTTCATCTATTTAACCCATAAGTTAATTTAATTTCCGAATTTAAATTCCTGGGTTTATTCAAATCACTTGAAATCATAATAACAATTCAAAATCCTTTGAATTCCTGAATAACTTGTTTTTGCAAAACAATTTCAAAACAAAATCTTTGGTAGAAATCCGTCACTTAGCAACTCGTAAATTACACCGATGATGTATCGATCCATCATCGGAATTATTTCCCAGCGATCAAAGTGAGTTCAATACTATATTTCTTTCAAAACCACTTTTAAACACTTCCCATTTTGAAATCAATCCCAGATATCCTTATCAAAACAAATTTAAAACCTCCTAGGATTTTAAAATTCACGTATACTTAAATCTAGATTCAATTACAAACACCGGTCTGAATTTCCAGTTTCAAATTTCAATTCTGACTTTAATTTCAGATTTAATTCATTCGTAACACTTATACGAATTCTGATTGGTTATTTATAACCATTCCACTTTCTATAATCTTATTCGATTATAATAACAACCAACACATTATAATATTTCCAATATATATACTTGGGTAAAATTATTTCATTCACCCTCTTTTCAAAACATACCATGTCGGTTCATCGTATTCAAGTGTTTAGTAACTCCTATCAACACAGTTTGCATTACTGTATCGACCAGAATTCATAAACTACTCGACCAATAAAACTCCACAATATAAAACAAATTTTTATATCGAATAACAAATATGCGCTTATATATATATACACTCAATCTCAGTCTAGGGTATTACTAACCCCATCTCTACTGAGTCACGCCACAGAGCCAAGGTAATACTTAACTTAAGCTCTGATACCAACTGTAATGACCCGAAAATCCTGTCCAATTTGAGCTGACTAAATAACACAAGACCGACCCAAATTGCACTGGAAATCAGGAAATTAATAGAAAGAATTTAGAGGGTGAGGGTAGATAAGATAGAAACTTATAGAATAGAAGAAGAAGAAGAACATCATCATCAGAGTAAACACGAATCTCACAGCGGAACGAATAAAATATAACATAACTTTTGAAATACAAACAGTATATGTATACAATAACCTTGCAGAGTACAACACTTACAACAACAGCGGAAATAATAATAGCTATAGAATCTTGAAGCCTCCTGCTCCAAGCTTTCCAAGTGTATCTGTAAAATCCTGACTACTTGACTGCCCATACAAATTAGGCACCCAAGAGTTTAGGGAAAACAAAACAAAATAAACTCCGGGTCAGTCATGGGACTGGTATGAGTAAAACAGTTTAAACAATTTGAACAAGTAAACAATATCTCATAAGACCACGCCGTATAACGGAACGGGGTTTTTCCTTATGAGAATCCAAAATATCTTTATATCAAAAACCCTTTGATATTATAATAATGTCTATCAACCACAACTATAATAATCATCTAGCAGAAACGCTTTCATCTCACGTTCTACATATATAGTATACAATCATAAACCGCAAGCACGTATTGGGAAATGGATTTCCAACTATGACAAGGTATGGAACCACCTTCCGATCAGTGTACTCTAGGAACGATACACTGGAGTTCAACAAGAACATCTTGTGACTCAGCCACACATGACCGACTACTCATTTCGCTTGAGTGTATCGAATGTATATCACCAACGGTTGGGATCAGCAACCGTTTCCCGTATATATATAGGTCAACATTGATAGATTTAAGAAGCAAATGAATATTCTCTAGATAGGTGATTATACACCCTACTTCGGAGCGACCGACTTAGCCATGCTGCCTGCCCGATTTCTGTCATTTCCTGGTTGTTGAGGCCAGAGGCTACGACTACTTTCCATTCATTGATAACACAGTCACTTTGAATGCCACATTGTCAGATCCGTTAATCACTAATTGATTTGCACAAATATTCTGGATGTTATGCTAAGGGAATAAATCCGTTGCCACCATATATATTTGTACAGTCCAATCATATTCGATCATTGGAAATACTCTGTCAGACACTCGTCCATATACGTTCGTTCTGGGACTGAACGAAACCGAAGGCACTATTCAGTACATCCATCTTAGTCACTGTTATCTAAGACTTATACAACAGCCCTTGCACTTTACTCCATCTTCAATTTTCTTTGGCATATTCGCAACGCTTATGCCAATACAGAGTGGTTCTTTGGATAAGAATCCAACCGGTCTCTCCATATTAACAACGTTAAAATGGTAAAAACTTGATAGTCTGTGATTTCACTATCAAATGAAAACATGTCGGTGTACAAACAACGATCTAAATTCCAAATGGAATTATCGATCCAATCATCCAACATATAATACATATATATATATTTATATATATTCATATTTTCTTATTTTCTATAATTAGAAAATATACGTTTTTATCATTGGAAAACATTTTCAACCCTCACTCACGCATCACTACCATTCCACAACTATCAGTCCCTAACTGTAAACTAGTAAGAGAACAATTCTCTAAGTATAAACCCCGAAGGCCGAAACCAACATCAGATCGATACTCAGAAATCGATTCAACTTACTAATCTCTAGTCAGTTTCTAATCTTGTTTTAACTCTATTTGATTAACTATATTTGAAACTCTAGTTCGATTAACTCTAACTGATTAACTCTAACTGATTAACTCTAACTTATTAACTCTAACTGATTAACTCTAACTGCTAACTGATTAACTCTAACTGATTAACTCAAATTTGAATAACCTATATTCGATTTACTCCTTTAAATAACGTTTATCCATTTATAAAGATTTACTTTTAGTAATGGTTCTTCACTTTAAAAATGTCCCTTTTATAACGTTTCTCCACTTATAAAGATTTCCTTATAACAACGTTTAATTACTTATAATGATTTCCTATAACAGCGTTTAATCACTTATAATGATTTCCTTTTTAATCCTATTTATTTTCCAAATAAATATTCCTTTATCACTTCACTTCTATTCATTAGATCCTCATTATAAACTGATAACTGAATAAACTTCTCAGCGTTAATCCAGAAGGCTGAAACCAACACCAGATGTAACGACCCGGATTTTGAGCGACTTTGGTTATCGACATAAGCTCGATGTCGATAACCAAAACGTCGAAAAATCCTGGTAATTAGTGAAAGAAATTAGAGGGTGAGAAAAGATAAGATAGAAACTTAGAATAGAAGAAGAAGAAGAACATAACATCAGAGTAACACGAATCTCACAGCGGAACGAATAACATATAATATATGTAACATAACTTTGAAATATACATCTGTATTTGAATATACATCATTATCAAAGTACAGCACTTACAACACAGCGGAAATAACTATAGCTATATGATCCTGAAGCCTCCTGCTCCAGCTCTTCAACTATATCTGTAAAATCCCGACTACTTGACTGCCCATACAAATTTAGGCACCCAAGAGTTTAGGGAAAACAACAAAATAAACTCCGGGTCAGTCATGGGACTGGTGTGAGTAAAACAGTTTAAAACAGTTATACAGGTATATGATATCTCATAAGACCACGCCGCATAACGGAACGGGTTTTTCCCTTATGAGAATCCAAAATATCTTTATATCAAAAACCTTTTGATATTATAATAATGTCTATCAACCACAGTATATATATAATCATCTAGCAGAAACGCTTTCATCTCACGTTCTACATATATAGTATACAATCAAAACCGCAAGCACGTATTGGGTAATGGATTTCCAACTATGACAAGGTATGGAATCACCTTTCGCTCGTGTATCTCTAGAGAGGAATACACTGGGTTCAACAAGAACATCTTGCAACCCGGCCACACATGACCGACCACTCATTTCGCTTGAGTGTATCGAATGTATATCACCAACAGTTGGGATCAGCAACCGTTTCCCGAATGGGACAGCATCAACAATAGATTTTTAGAAATGAATGAAACTCTAGATCAGGTGATTATACACCCTACTTCGGTGCGACCGACTTAGCCATGCTGCCTGCCCGATTTCTGTCATTTACCGGATGATGAGGCTAGAAGCTACGCTTTATCATCACATCAGATTCACTTTGAATGTCACATCATCAAATCCATCCAATCACCGATTGATGTCCTCAACCATACATTATGTGTTAGCTAAAAGAAGTTTCCTTCTCCGCTTCCACTCTTGGTATAGTTGGAGAAATCAATATACGTGATCATCTGGACATACTCTGTCAGACATCCGTCCATACAAGTCATCCAGGAACAGGATGAACCGAAGGCACTATTCTGTAAACAGGATAGCCCTTGCATAACTCCGTCTTCAATTTCCTTTGGCATATATGATTCGCAACGCTTATGCCAATACAGAGTGGTTCTTTGGATAATAATCCAACCGGTCTCTCCATATTAACAACGTTAAAATGGTCAAAAACTTCGATAGTCTGTGATTTAACTATCGAATAAAAATAGGTGTGCAAACAATGATATTATTTCCAAATGGAAATTATATCGATCAAACATCATTCAACATTCATCTCTTTAGTTCATTAATTTACTTATCTCATGTTTCCCTACGTTCAATATTCCTTATTTTCTAAATTGGGAAAATATACGTTATTAACAATGGAAAACATTTCCATTTCTTGTTTTCTTTATTAGAAAACATTTCTGGTTTCTTCTTTGGAAAACATTTCCAAAGCTTCTTCATTGGACTTAGGCAGATGTTTAAACAAACCATCGCGATGCCAACTCAAACCATTTCCTTTACTGCCGAACATTAACTATTCCTTAGTTAAAACGAAGCCAATTAAGTTGGGGTAGAACTACCTCTCAGACCTTAACTGAACAACATTTCTAACTTTGAAATGGGCAAAGTTCACTTTATATTCCTTTTACTAACTTCCTTACTTAACCCTCCTTCGAATAGCTATATTCGATTGACTCTTTTTACTTAACTCCTTTGGACTAACCCCTATCAATTTACTCTATTGGACTAACACTATTTGACTAACGCTATTTATTTACTCATTTCACTTACTCTTTTTGAATAAACTATATTCGATAATTCCTTTTACTTTCTATTCGAATAACTATATTCGATTTACTCATTTGCTTCTATTCGAATAACTATATTCGATTTACTCATTTGCTTCTATTCGAATAACTATATTCGATTTAACTCACTTGCTTCTATTCTAATCGATTAAACTAACATCGATTAACTTCTTTTTAACTTTATTCTCTAATCGATTAACCAACATAGATTAACTTCTTTTACTTTAACACTAATCGATTAACTAACATCGATTAACTTCTTTTGATAAACTACGTTTTCCGTTAGAACTATTTCTTTTTTATAACGTTTACTTACCGTTACAAATATATCCTATTTATAACTTCTATTTACCGTTACAAATATTTCCTATTTATAACTTCTATTTACCGTTACAAATATTTCCTATTTATAACTTCTATTTACCGTTACAAATATTTCCTATTTATAACTTCTATTTACCGTTACAAATATTTCCTATTTATAACTTCTATTTACCGTTACAAATATTTCCTATTTATAACTTCTATTTACCGTTACCAATATTTCCTATTTATAACTTCTATTTACCGTTACAAATATTTCCAATTTATAACTTCTATTTACCGTTACCAATATTTCCTATTTATAACTTCTATTTATTTTCTAAATAAATATCCCTTTTATAAAACCGTGTTCGTTTTATACATATTTCCTTTTATAAAATCCTGCGATTTTATAAAATTCCTTTATTTCAATATACATTGAAATACTTATTTTTTTACATCCCAGGGTTTCTTATGATATTTAAAATATCGAATAACAATGATCAATATCATTCCTACACCCATAATCCATAACGGATTATATAACACATCATATATCACAATATATGAAAAACAGTAAAATAAATGTTGAGGAATCCGGTCGGATTCCTCCAACCTGTTTCCCTGCATCACAGATGTTAAACAATATAGATAACATCATTTTCAGTTCCATATGATATATTCTGTTAAACAGAATCAATATAGAAAATTTAACTAACTGACTAGCAGTTCAATCAAACAGTCAACATACAGTCAATCAGACAATTTCTAACAGTTCTAAAAATACAACATGAAATTATAAACTGTTCAGAGTTAGTGAGATTTACTCACATTGGACGATCATCGTTAATAACGATAACCATCGCTTGATTCAGATGGACAATTTATTTTGCGATAAATTGTACCGAGCTCAAATTCATTCCCAGTCAGTTCCAGTGTGTAGCCACCTTCCACACGGTCCCAACGGATCTGACCGTTCAGAATTCATTCTAACATTTGGCCCATCTCTTCATACGCTTCTTTAATATTTGTGACAACTCCTGTCTCCTTGTGTTTTTAGTTGCACTTCGACGGCTACAGAGAAGGCTGCGAACTACAATTCTGCCCAGAACCTCACACTATTTGAACGTTATTTCCATGCACTCCACACTGCATATGTTTCACCGTGACCCAGACTTCTCCATACCTCAACATACTGTGCGTGTATTTCCTCCTCTCAAAACAAACATGTATCCCTACCACGCACCCTTCTTCACTGGTGAAACAAATCCCAAGCTGATGCTTTTCCATCCGAATGTGGACTTTTCAAATGCTCAAATACATCTAGGAAAAATAAATCCTCAACGCTTAATTAACTCTTTAAATCATGATTAATATTCGAATACACAGGCCCCTCCCTTTCTTCAACTCACGCAAAAAGCCCCGTCCACAATCAATGCCTCCTCCTCCTAACCTCCATCACCACACGAATTGACCAAACTCGAGCAGCCATCCTCATCGCTGCTCACAGCTACTCTCACTGCCAAAGCAACTGTGTACTTCCCCCATCAAGTTGCGCTCTCGCACAACACCTCTCAGCAAAACCAACGCCCCTTTTTGAAACCCGCAGCACCTCTTCGATCAAACAAAACAACACCAACCTCCTCTAAAATTTCAAAAACCCACTACCCTTCGCCATTTCCTTCGGGCAGCCATAGCTCACGAATTCTAGCAGCAATGAAAAAGCCTCTGAGTTTGGACTCAGAAAAAGGCATGAGAATACGAAGAGGAACCCAAGGCGAACACAAAGAACTCATCTTTCATATTTATGGAATTTAATTTGGATTGTTTTGATTTTTGAAAGCCGATTTTTCTTTTCCCTTTAAAACGAGGAACAGCGGCGGGTGTTCGAAGAGGAATGTGAAAATTAGGTTTAGGAAAAGTTTTAAGGGGGTTATATAGGGATTAAATTTGAATATGTGGTTCTCATCTTTTGTTTGTGGTACTTAGCCTCCACGTTCATACACCGTACTTACTTTTGAAGATGGGACGTGGCTTCTTTTCTTCCATATGGCTTCATGCTTTTTGTTTAGGTGGTGTTGTGCAAATATGGTAATGCCATACACTTTCATGTTGTACAAAACACTTGTTACGTCCACATATGAAGAGTGACGGACAGAATTAAAAATTCCAATGAGACGAGCAATGCGCCAGGGTCCCAAAAATATAATAATATCGGTAGGTTGACTCATATTGTGAAACCCCAAAATGTTGCTACAGGGTGCCAAATGCTCCAAATAAAAAGTTGCTTATTTAATTAATTAAAAATTACAATAAAATTCTAAAAATTAAATTATCACTATTTCCCAAAAGAACCTTATCTAAATTCAAACCCGATCTCTAGTTATATCAAATAAACCGTTACAGTCGATAAACGATTCCATAGCGACTATTTTAAAATATGATTTGGACATAAATCAAAATCTACCCGATGAAATCCTGATTTTTCTCTTCCCCTAGAAAGATATACTCCACCAGCTCCACACGTTTCTTGTTTCACAGAAATCCGGCTTAAAATGAATCCTGTACATCCAGTTGAAGTTCAAATCGCCAAATAGCAAACTGCAGCGCCATTTCGAGCTCGTTTATAATTATTTTATAAACTATACGTTCAACTGTCGACGATTGAATATATTCGTTATTCAAATTCAATTCCAAGCTGAATTTAAATATCACAGATGATCCGGTTCACACCATATCGTCATTTCGGCCAATTCTGATTATTTCAGAATTAAATATATTATTTTAATTAAATATTCACCATTATTAAATTCCATGACAATTAAATTCACTAACCCACCATTGATATAATTAAATTAATTAATCATAATACCTCTGCCAATGCGGGTCATTACAATCTTCCCCACTTAAAATAATTTCGTCCTCGAAATTGCTAAAAGGTAGAGGACGACCCTATAGACTGGTTAGAACATATTTGTTCACTTCTAACTTCAGTTTCAACTGAACCAATTTAATTTCAATTAAATTATTAATTAATTCTTATCAACGAAAATTTTCAAAAATCCGGAAAATTTTCTAACACCTTAACTTTTTGAAAGATTTCGCCAGCACCTCCTTTGTACTGGTCAATCGGTCAAACTCCAACTCGCCTCTCTGGGCCATTTCCATCCCAAAAGAAAATCAAACAGCCAAGCGGCTTGCCAATTCGGCTCATAAATCTTATATCAAATAGAATTATAAACTTGTACCTTTTTGTCGGCATATCATTATATCCTTTCCACCTGTTATCAATTTAGCTGTGGATACAAGGGTCATCCCAATCAAATTTCAATCTGCTTTAATCCCCCAACACAATCATCCGCTTATATCCGAGCCATATATCATTTCAACTCGAGTTTCTTCTCGATTCCCAACTCTTAACTTGATTATCACATTACACTTCAAATTTGAATCTCACAATCCAGTTGGTCTTGATATCATTCTAGTTCAATTTCAGTTACCACTTTACTGGCTTTACTTTAATTCAAACTTGCTTTCACAAATTTCTGTTAAATTTGTTTTTAATTCAAACAGTCTTTCCCTAGGAGTTTTTAAACAGATTACTTTTTCAAAAATCAAATTTTCCTTTTTGAAATCCAACTGAGCTCATAATCAATATTCCATTAGTTAAATCACTTTTCTATTTCTTTATCAATATTTGTAAACCAAATACTTTTAATAACCATATTGGCCTTTTATTTGGAAAACATTTCCGAATATCGCCTTCCTTTATTTTCTAAACTTTAGAAAATATATGCTATTTATAATTGGAAAATACTCCAATTACTTATCTCTTTTCCAATCTCATTCATTTCTATACTTAGGAAATATTTTTTTATTCTATATATATATATATATTTTCTATTTCCCAGTTTGCACTTATTTGGGTTAAAACGGATGTTGTGTAAAACATCGTTACGACAACCCAAATACTATATTCAACTAACTCTTATTCAACATTGATCTTCGAGCCTGAAATCTTACTATTTATTTGTTAATAATGAAATCAATCAAGTTGGGGTATAACTACCTCTCAGACCTTGACTGAATAACATTTATAACGTCAAAACAGATATGACTACTTACTCGAATAATCAATACCATACAACTACTTATTCACTTTTAAATACATATATGCTTCCTCTTTCTATTCTTACTAGATTTTATTCTTATACTTCCTTTTTGATTATACTATTCTATTTCTAAGTTCGTTTCCTTATCGACTTCTATACATATCGATACGTTGATTTCTAACTATCAAATTATCTTAAAAATATTCTAACTCCTTAAATTCCCGGAAAAATTCGCCATAACCTCCTTTGTACCGGGAGCATCGGGAAAATCCCCAAACTGCCACACAGGCCTTCTCCAATCAAAAAGAAAAAGAAAAGCCAAGCGGCTAGCCGATACGGCGCATAAAATTTCATACATGAATTAAATACATACCTTTCGTCGAGCATTCTATTTATATATCTTCTATACCTTATCCATACCTATCTCATGTATATTTATACATTTCTAATTCATTTCAACTTAATCCAATCGTTTTAACTTAGTTCGTTAAGTGATTTTCAAATTACTGGTTTGCCCATTTCACCTTTTTATTTGAATATACATGTTCAAATATAGGTTTAACTTGTTTATCAACTAATGGAATTCCATTTCAATTTGAATTTCCTATATTCAAATTCCATTTCAAATCTCTTATTCAAATTCCATATTTGAATTTCATTACAATTCCCTTTGAATCTTCTATATTCACATTTCAAATTCAATTCTATTTGAATCCTCTACATTAAAATTTCGTTTTCAATTCTATTTGAATCTTCTTTATTCAAATTTCATTTCACTTTCGATATCCAAATCCTATATTTGAAATCTCTTATATTTTCTATATCCAAACGCCATTTGAATCTCTATATTCAAACTCTATATCAATTCCATTGAATTTCATATATTCAAACTCCTATTGAATTTCTATATTCAAACTCTATTTGAATTCTCTTTATTCAAATCCCCTTTGAATTTTCTTATTTAAATTCTATGTTTGGACTTCCTTTATTTAAATTCCTTTTCAAACTTTCTTTATTCATTCTTTACATAAGTCTCGATTTCAATTCCTTTTGAAATCGATATTTCTACCTTTGGAAAATAGATTTCCCTTTCAATTTCACACTTGTATTTTTATTTCTGAATTATCCAATGATAATTCTCTTCACTTCATTTATAAACTTCGTTTATAAAAGAACTATTTATAAACTTCGTTTATAAAGGAACTTCTCGTTTTATTTCTTTTAAACAAGTTAATATTTCAAATCTATTTCAAAATCCAAATTCTATATTTTAAATCCCATTTTGAAATTCAACACAACTTGTCTTTCCCAAAACAAATTCAAAACAGTAACTCTGGCAGTAATTCGTCACTTACAACTCGAAAATGAATACTGATGATGCAGCTGTCATCATCAGAATCTATTTTCCAGCGATCGAAGTGAGTTCAATACTATAAAACCATTTCTGAACATTTCCACTTTGAAATTCATTTCAAAAATATAATTCACACTGCTTTTAAAACAATTTAAAATCTCCCAGGATCTTAAATTTTCCTTATTTTTAATCCTAATCCATTTACAAACACTTATCCAATTCTCCAGAGTTTTAACTTCAATTTCTGGTTTAAATTTCAGATTTAACTCATCTGATTTCACGTATTTCACTTATATGAATTCTGATTGGTTATTCACATAACCATTTAATTTATAATCTTACTCGATTATAATAACAACCCATATATCCAATATATTCAAAATATACGTTGGGTAAACTATTTCGTTTACCCTCTTTTCAAAACATACCATGATGGTTCATCGTATTTAAGTGTTTAGTAACTCCTACCGATACAGTGGATCAAACTGATCGACCAGAATTCACAAACAGCTCAACCAATGGATCTCCACAATATAAAACAAATTTTTATATCAATAACAAATACGTTCACTCGTATATATACACTCAATCTCAGTCTAGGGTATTACTAACCCTATCTCTACCGAGTCACGCCACAGAGTGTAACGACCCAGAAAATCTGAACCAATTTAAATTTTTTAAATTGGCTAAAATAATGGATTTTAAATATTTAAAATAAATATTTTAAATAATGGCGATGAAAACTGAGTTAAATCGACATTTGAAAACCAATATAATTAATTATAATTATATATAGAATTGAAAATGGCGCGGTAGTTCGATAATTCGATTTCAAACTTCAATTGAATATACCGGGTGCAAAACAATCCGTATTTTAGTGAAACCAAAAACATTAGGATCTTATTGGTAATATCTTTCTAACGAATCTGACCAATCGAAATTTGATAGCGAGAATCAAAAGCTATGTCCAGTTGAAAATTCTGAATAGTCGCTATGGAATTCAGGCCCTTAAAAATGAACATTTTGCAAATGACCTCGGATTTCGACGAAACCACTTTTGTTAGATCCGCAGTGTCAGGTTATTGCTAGGTTTCAAATTTCATAATTTTTCGAATCAATATGTGAGCGTGGCAAAGGAAAACGCGTTTGACCGGTTTCAGTTGATTTTAATCGACTGGAAATTGGCCATTTTACAAACGGTCTCAGAATTCGACGAAACTAGTTTTGTTAGGACCGTATCGGCAATACGAAGCTAGAAAATATTTTTTCGAGGATTTTCTAGTTAGTATGTGGCCCCAGTAAATTGAAATGTACGTTTAAAATTCAATATAGTGATTTAAATGAAAATTCAAAAGGAAACTGATTGTAACAATCGAATCAGCTTGCGATACATATCCCATTGTGTTCGGAATGGGGGTGAAACGCTATGGGCGACAGGCGGTGGGCCTCGTTTCGAGGTCGTATGTAAAAGTCAACCTTTTTGCAAAAATTTAATAATTAAATAAAAAAAAATATAATTTCCCTCCCCCCCTTTATCTTCGTTCTGGCCCCCCCCGTTTCTTTTCGATTTCATACAGAAAAAAAGAAAAAAGAAAAACCCTAAAAGCCATCGCGACGTTCACCAGCCCCCCCCCTCGAGCGAACGCCGCCGATCCATCGCCGCCTCGTCTCGAAGTCGCCGACGAAGACCTCGCGTCCTCCCTCCATCGCGTTCGAACCCCGAAGCCATCGCCTCCCTGTTCGAACCTTCCCATCGCGACACCTGGTTAGCAGCTCCGCCCAGCTCGAGAAGCACCTCCGACGATCGGTGAAACCCCCCCCCCTCTGTAAGTATTTTGTTATTTTATTTTAATAATTTAAAAACTGTGTTTTTAATTAGGTTTAAAAACTGATTTTATAATGATTTAAAGACTGTTTTTTTTTAGAATTCAAAACTGTTTTTTTTTTAAGTTGCATAAAACTGATTTTAAAATGATTTTTAAAACTGATTTTTGTTAGGGTTTAAAACTGATTTTAAAAGGGGTTTAAAACTGATTTTTATAACATTTTAAAACTGATTTATAAAAGATTTTAAAACTGAATTTTATAAAAGATTTTAAAACTGATTTATAAAAGATTTTAAAACTGATTTATAAAAGATTTTAAAACTGATTTTTGTTAGGGTTTAAAACTGATTTTAAAAGGGGTTTAAAACTGATTTTTATAAGATTTTAAAACTGATTTATAAAAGATTTTAAAACTGAATTTTATAAAAGATTTTAAAACTGATTTATAAAAGATTTTAAAACTGATTTTAATTATGATTTTAAAACTGAATTTGAAAAAGAAAACTGATTTTTAAAATGATTTATAAACTAATTTATTTTAAGATTTAAAATAGAAGGAGGTTAGAAATTTAAAAAGAGAAAAATCATATTTTTATTTATTGAAAGTCGAAGTAAAAATCAGATTTTTATATATTGAAAGTCGAAAGAAAAATCAGATTTTTATATATTGAATAGCATCGTAAAAATTCGATTTTTACACGTGTAGAGAATACGGGCGAAAGCGACAAAAGGCGAAGATTTCTATAAAGGAAGAGTCGTGAAGTTGGATAGCTATTGGTGAGATTTCTGATTTAAAAATATTTATATATGTGTTGAGATAAAAGTGAATTGCTATATATAAATATATATATATATATATATATATACGCCCCTCGTCCACAAACCATGGACGATATTTATTGGTTGAAATTGTTGTGAAAATTGATTAATAGCGAATGATTGTTTGGGATTGTTTGTGATTGATATTGGTTGATTTGTGGTTGAAAAATACCCATTTGTGGTTGTGAAATATTTGGTTGAAACCACATAGGATTAGTTTGTGGAAATGAAATAAATATATACATGCCGCCTGCGTGCGAACTAGATGCATGATCCCCATTGTCAAAAACCGCGAGGTTTTAAGGTAGAGCGAGGAGCCGTACTAGGGACGGTCCCGGTTTAACTACCCTGCCGTTATGCTGCCGAAATTTTGAATAATATTCGTGTGTTTGAATTATTTTCATATGCTTAAACTATATTTATTCATTGTATAGAAAACATTCATGTGTTGAATTGATATTCATTCGTTGTTTAGAAACTCATGTGTTGAAGGGTATTCATATTTTGAAATAAATTGTTCGATAATAAAAATCACATTTTTATCTATATATAGAAACTATAGAAAACATTCATGTGTTGAATTGATATTCATTCGTTGTTTAGAAATTCATGTGTTGAATGGTATTCATATTTTGAAATAAATTGTTCGATAATAAAAATCACATTTTTATCTATATATAGAAACTATAGAAAACATTCATGTGTTGAATTGATATTCATTCGTTGTTTAGAAATTCATGTGTTGAATGGTATTCATATTTTGAAATAAATTGTTCGATAATAAAAATCACATTTTTATCTATATATAGAAACTATAGAAAACATTCATGTGTTGAATTGATATTCATTCGTTGTTTAGAAATTCATGTGTTGAATGGTATTCATATTTTGAAATAAATTGTTTGATAATAAAAATCACCTTTTATCGACTATATGAACTATATAGAAAAATAGTGTTTTGAAATGAATTGTTTTACAATAAAAATCACATTTTTATTGTATGCATAAATCGTTGAAATGTGAAGTGTTAAAAATAGCCACTTGTTCAAAATAAACATATATGAGTTGAAATATTCATTAATTAGCTAATGAAATGATTTGCACCTATTTATGTAACATTAGAATGAATGGTGTTTTTAAACCAAATAGAAATCAGATATGAAGTCGAATAGAAATTGATAAATGATAAGAACTGTATATATATGTACATGCATATTCATTGAACAGGTTATAGCAAAGGGGCTAGAGAAGAGGAATAAAATTTTGTGCCCGACAAATAGGTACACATTTACTGATTTGTTTGGGTGATGATTTTGAGCCTGTTGGCTAGCCGCTTGGCTTTTTCTTTTTCTTTTTGAGATTAGAAGGACCGGGAACGCTATTTGCGATTTCCCGATGCTCCCGGTGCAGGGGAGGTTATGGCGAAATTTTTCCAAAATTTAAGGTGTTAGAAAAATTTTTGAAGTGAAAACGATATGGAAATCATTGAATGAACTATATTTATATAACTATATAAATATAAATAAAATTAAAACGAAACGAAGCCGTGCAGTTCGTATTTTGAAACCATGATTTCAAACGACTAGTGCGGGAAATCCGACCATTGGATTTTCCCGAAACCTCAACCGTCGGGTTCGCCTTGGAATAATCTTTCCAACGGCACCAACCTTGTAAAAATCCAACGGTTGGATTGTCTGGAATGTTTAATTCAAATCTGGAGAAAAACAGCGCCAGAAGCGATTATATTTATATATATATAAATATAATTATATATTTAATCGAATAACGACGCTGCAGTTCGTATTTTGAAATCGAAACTTCAAACGATTGTACCGGGAGATCCGACCGTCGGATTTTCCCGAAACTGGAACCGTTGGGTTCATTTTGAAAAGACCTTTCTACTGATGTAAATTTTGTGAAGATCCAACGGTTAGATTTTCAGATATGTGTAAATCAAATCTGAAGAAAAACAGCGCCACGGCCGCTTTATGGCCCGAAGCGTCGTTTTGAATAAAATGGCTATTTTAAAATAAATAAAAATAGCGATAAATAGTTATAAAATATCATAAGTGATATGGAATGGAAATAAACTGAATTTGCTTGATTTGTGTGGCTTTTGATGGTTGAATGTGTTTGGTGTGAAAATTACATTAAAGAACACAATTGGTGTTGTCGAATAATTTAACCATTGAAATAAATCGATTTGAAATTCTAAATATACGTGAATTATTTGGAAAGGCCGAGTTAATTCTCATTTCGAATAATCGACCGACGATTGAAATTCGAAGATGAAGACGATGGTCGAAGACCGGAGATCTTCACCTCGTTTGGATGGTAACCGAGGTCCTGATTGGGAGGCATCCCGAAATATGGATAATGAGTGGTGATCGTTCAGACGTGAGTGGTGATCGAAGGGTTTGCGAGGTATTTAGTGCCTCCGGTTTCGTTCAGACCCAGAACGGACTTGTAAATGGACTGTGTGTCCGATATGGGAATTTGTTCTGTGTGATTGATAGCCATCAGTTGCACGGTGTGAATTGCCTGTGTGGCATGCTAAGATGCAGTGATCAGGGCTTCTGTTGAAAAGCAAAGTCTTGTGGTGATGATCAAAGCACCGCCTGTGTGGCGTAGCTTTGTGTATAACGTAAATTCGCGAGCCTCACACCCCGGTATGAACCAGAAACGGGAGGAAGGACCTCAGGGAGGACATGCGTTTTCTTCTAGCTAGGGTGGTGTCAGTGACCTACCAGCCCTGACATTTATATACTTTTCACCTATGTGGTTGTTGCTGTTGCGAGGCGCCTCGGTTTGATCGGACGATCCGGGTCCGATGGAGTCATTCGTTGGCTCGTTGACGCCCCAAAGGGCGGGGAAACGTATTGTTCAGGAATTTTAATCCACATCGGTGGACCGGCCCTGTCGCTCCTAGGGTCACTCGAGCTCTGATCCTGAGACACGGGCTAGAGCGTCTCGAATTGGTAAGGACTATCTTTTTCCTTGGTTCATGACGGAAATCCAATTTCCAAATACGTGATCGTGCGGTTTTGATTGTATATATATATATGGCGACATGATATATGGTACCCATGCCATCTATGATTGATAGTTATGATTTGAAATTGTTTTCGAAACATATAAACACTAGCAATAATATTAATTGCCTTTGTTTTATTCGTATCAATCATATTTTGGCCATTATAAGGTAAAACTCTATCCTCCGGTTTGCGTTGCATTGTGTGATGGGAACTGAGTCTTATAATGGCTTCATTTTTATAAAAAGCATAGCGATGTTTAAAAGAAAGATTTGTTTTAAAGCACTGGCAATCCAATGGAGTAAACCCGTTCCACGAAAGTGGCGTGGTCCTGTGATTAGCCAATTATGTATGTGTTGAGTGGATTTCTCATACCAGTCCCATGACTGACTCGTAGTTTGTTTCACTCTCAAACTCGGGTGCCCCTTTTTCTACACGGGCAGCCTTGTATTCAGGTTTAGCTGGTTCTTTCTGGATAGCTGGAGCTGAAGATGGATTCTATCATTTATTTCTTTTTATGCTGTTCAGCTCCTATTGTACATATTTTGTTTATTTCCGCTGTAGACATTTATGTATAGCTGAACTGTATTTGTACTAAGTAAGATCCTGTATACTGTGTAACTCTGATGATTACTTTTATCCAGTATATTTTGTTGTTCATTCTGGTGTATTTATTTAATTCTGTTCTGCTATTATCTGTTTCTGTGTTATATTCCGAAGATAGCCCTTGTTTCCGTGAGAGCGGGAAATCGGGTCGTCTCAACGTGGTATCAGAGCTTTGGTTAAGCTTAGTTCTGGAATATAACATTTGAACGAACTCGTCAGAAATAGAACCAGTAGTGTTCTAGGACGGGTAACTCTACAGATAGGATTAGTAATATCCTAGTATGAGTAAAGCAGAATGAAATTACTCCTCGATAGACCCATTTACACTTGAAGTATATGTTTCTATGTTTTAAAATACTTTTTCTGTGACCTGACACTCGATCTGCTAATTGGAGAAGTACTAGAAAAATGAGTTCCAGAAACAGAAGGAATACAGAACCCGATCTAGAGGCTCTATTAAAGAAATAGATTTCAAGATTACTTTAATTCCCAATGCAAGGCCGGTAGTTCACGCTATTCGAAGAATGTCCTTGAAAGAGAAGGAGGAATTAGACAATCAAACACGACAACTAGTATGGAAAGGTCTGATCAGGCCTAGTTTCTCTGACTGGGGTGCAGCCGTGGTATTTGTCCCAAAATCTGATGGTACTCTACGGCTATGCGTGGATTATCGAGATCTGAACAAACAGACAATAAAGAACAAATATCCATTGCCGCGAATAGATGATTTGTTGGATCGATTAAATGGAGCACAAGTATTCTCAAGAATGGACCTAGCTACAGGTTTCCATCAACTTCGAATTGCCGAAGAGTGTGTTCCAATGACAGCGTTCAGAGGCCCCGACTTATTCTATGAGTGGTTAGTAATGCCGTTCGGCTTATGTAACGCTCCCGCTTACTTCGTCGATCTAATGAACAGAGTGTTCAGAGGGGTTTTGAATAAATTTGTTCTGGTTTTTATTGACGATATTCTAATCTTCTCTAAATCAAAGGCCGAACATGAAAAGCATCTGGAACAGGTTTTGGAAATCCTCAGAAGGAATGTATTGAAAGCCAAATTTTCCAAATGTATCTTCTGGCAAGATGAAGTAAAATTTCTGGGCCACGTCGTATCGAAAGAAGGAATCGCTGTGGATCCAAGTAAAATCACAGCCATTCAGAATTGGTAACAGCCCAGTACCCCCACGGAAGTCCGTAGTTTTCTCGGATTGGCTAGCTATTACCGGAAGTTCGTTAAGGACTTTTCGAAGATATCTGGTCACTTAACGAAGCTTACAAAGAAGCATTCTAAATTCAAATGGACTCAAGAGAGTGAGGAGGCTTTCGAAGAGCTAAAGTTGAGATTAACTACTGCTCCAGTGTTAACCATCATCGATGGCAACCAAGATTTAAACCAAGATTTAAAAGTCTGGACTGATGCTTCTAGAGAAGGCCTGGGCGCAGTGTTAATGCAAAGAGGCCAAGTAATTGCTTATGCTAGCCGTCAACTGAAGCCGCACGAGAAAAACTATGTAACTCATGATCTTGAGTTATTGGCTATCATATTCTCTTTGAAAATCTGGAGACACTATCTTCTGGGCGAGAGATTTGAACTGTTTACAGATCACCAGTCGTTAAAGTATCTGTTCACTCAGAAGGACTTAAATCTGAGACAGCAACGTTGGCTGGAGTTTCTTGCAGCATATGACTTTGAAATTATATACACTCCAGGAAAAGCCAATGTCGTGGCTGATGCATTAAGCAGAAAGAATGTAATGATCGCCAGTTTTATTATCACGACTTCATTGCTAGATAAGATATCTGCTCTTCAGGAGGATGATCACTTCATTCAGAAGATCAGAGGGATAATTCAACAAGGCGAACCCTCGAGTTTTCAAGTTGATAATGATGGGATTTTAAGGCTCAAAGGTCGAATCTGTGTCCCTAACATTCCTGAACTTCGAAAGGAAGTACTGGATGAATGCCACAAGTCAAAACTCAGTATCCATCCGGGAGTAAGCAAAATGTATAATGACATCAAGCGCACTTTCTGGTGGAAGTCGATGAAAAGGGACATTTCTTTATATGTTAGCCGATGCCCTACTTGCCAGCTAGTCAAGAGTGACCAACAGAAATTGGCTGGATTATTACAACCACTGGAAGTTCCTGGTTGGAAGTGGGAGCATATCTCTATGGATTTTATTGATGGTCTGCCCAGAACCAGAAAAGGGAATGACAGTATTTGGGTGATCGTAGATCGTTTCACGAAGACCGCCCATTTTATACCTGTCAGATCAAACAGAACTGCTCAGAGTCTGGCGTAGATATACTTCAGGGAAATAGTTAGACTGCATGGAGTGACGCTCAGTATAGTAAGTGATAGAGATACGATATTCACTAGCAAATTCTGGGAAGCATTTCAAGTCGAGCTGGGAACGAAGTTAAACTTGAGCACCGCTTATCATCCTCAGACAGACGGTCAGACTGAGAGGGTGAATCGCATTTTAGAAGATCTATTGCGGGCTTGTGTTATAGATTTCGGTGGATCATGGGAAGACCATCTGCATTTGGCTGAATTCTCTTATAACAATAGCTACCAGGCGAGTCTGACAATGTCGCCATTCGAAGCATTGTACGGTAGACCGTGCCGATCTCCTGCTTTTTGGGTCGAGCCTGGGAATAGACTTGTGTTGGGTCCCGATATGATTCGAGAAGCTGCCGACAAAATCGATTTTATTAAGAAGCGATTGCTCGCTGCTCAAAGCCGACAAAAGAGCTATGCCGATAAAAGAAGAAGAGATATATCCTTCGAAGTTGGCGACTATGTATATTTGAAAGTATCGCCGATGAGAGGAGTTATCCGGTTCGGTAAAACTGGAAAGTTGGCACCCAAATTCATTGGTCCGTTTCCTATTCTGGAACATCGGAACTCTCGCTTATAGGGTCAAACTGCCTGACTGGTTGCCTGGAGTGCATGATGTATTTCATATATCTCAACTTCGAAAACACGTTCATGATCCAGACTTGATCGTGGAAGAAGCAGCTCAGCAGGATATTGAAATTACTCCAGAATTAGCTGTGAGGCGAGAGCCGCTAAAGATCATCGGCAAAGAAACCAAAGAGCTGAGAAACAAGAAGGTTCACTTAGTCAAAGTGCAATGGAGTGGAGATCCGCGAGATTGTACTTGGGAAACTGAGGAGAGCATTCAGAAAGCTTATCCCCGATGCCGAGTAGATATCTCTGATTGACTCCGGTGCCAGGTACATTTACCCTACTTTGCACTACCATTCAATTCTCTAGTCTGTTGCTATTTTCTTCCCATGGATGTGCACGATTTATTTTATACTCTGAAGGTTAAAAACAATTGGATTGGTTGCTGTGATGTGTTATTGTAGATTTATCAAACCACTTTCGACTTTATTCCTTTTCGGGGACGAAAAGTTTTAAGTGGGGGAGATTGTAACGACCCAGAAAATCTGAACCAATTTAAAATTTTTAAATTGGCTAAAATAATGGATTTTAAATATTTAAAATAAATATTTTAAATAATGGCGATGAAAACTGAGTTGAATCGACATTTGAAAACCAATATAATTAATTATAATTATATATAGAATTGAAAATGGCGCGGTAGTTCGATAATTCGATTTCAAACTTCAATTGAATATACCGGGTGCAAAACAATCCGTATTTTAGTGAAACCAAAAACATTAGGATCTTATTGGTAATATCTTTCTAACGAATCTGACCAATCGAAATTTGATAGCGAGAATCAAAAGCTATGTCCAGTTGAAAATTCTGAATAGTCGCTATGGAATTCAGGCCCTTAAAAATGGACATTTTGCAAATGACGTCGGATTTCGACGAAACCACTTTTGTTAGATCCGCAGTGTCAGGTTATTGCTAGGTTTCAAATTTCATAATTTTTCGAATCAATATGTGAGCGTGGCAAAGGAAAACGCGTTTGACCGGTTTTAGTTGATTTTAATCGACTGGAAATTGGCCATTTTACAAACGGTCTCAGAATTCGACGAAACTAGTTTTGTTAGGACCGTATCGGCAATACGAAGCTAGAAAATATTTTTTCGAGGATTTTCTAGTTAGTATGTGGCCCCAGTAAATTGAAATGTACGTTTAAAATTCAATATAGTGATTTAAATGAAAATTCAAAAGGAAACTGATTGTAACAATCGAATCAGCTTGCGATACATATCCCATTGTGTTCAGAATGGGGGTGAAACGCTATGGGCGACAGGCGGTGGGCCTCGTTTCGAGGTCGTATGTAAAAGTCAACCTTTTTGCAAAAATTTAATAATTAAATAAAAAAAAAAAAAATAATTTCCCTCCCCCCCTTTATCTTCGTTCTAGCCCCCGCCGTTTCTTTTCGATTTCATACAGAAAGAAAAAAAAAAGAAAAACCCTAAAAGCCATCGCGACGTTCACCAGCCCCCCCTCGAGCGAACGCCGCCGATCCATCGCCGCCTCGTCTCGAAGTCGCCGACGAAGACCTCGCGTCCTCCCTCCATCGCGTTCGAACCCCGAAGCCATCGCCTCCCTGTTCGAACCTTCCCATCGCGACACCTGGTTAGCAGCTCCGCCCAGCTCGAGAAGCACCTCCGACGATCGGTGAACCCCCCCCTCTGTAAGTATTTTGTTATTTTATTTTAATAATTTAAAAACTGTGTTTTTAATTAGGTTTAAAAACTGATTTTATAATGATTTAAAGACTGTTTTTTTTAGAATTCAAAACTGTTTTTTTTTAAGTTGCATAAAACTGATTTTAAAATGATTTTTAAAACTGATTTTTGTTAGGGTTTAAAACTGATTTTAAAAGGGGTTTAAAACTGATTTTTATAAGATTTTAAAACTGATTTATAAAAGATTTTAAAACTGAATTTTATAAAAGATTTTAAAACTGATTTATAAAAGATTTTAAAACTGATTTATAAAAGATTTTAAAACTGATTTTTGTTAGGGTTTAAAACTGATTTTAAAAGGGGTTTAAAACTGATTTTTATAAGATTTTAAAACTGATTTATAAAAGATTTTAAAACTGAATTTTATAAAAGATTTTAAAACTGATTTATAAAAGATTTTAAAACTGATTTTAATTATGATTTTAAAACTGAATATGAAAAAGAAAACTGATTTTTAAAATGATTTATAAACTAATTTATTTTAAGATTTAAAATAGAAGGAGGTTAGAAATTTAAAAAGAGAAAAATCATATTTTTATTTATTGAAAGTCGAAGTAAAAATCAGATTTTTATATATTGAAAGTCGAAAGAAAAATCAGATTTTTATATATTGAATAGCATCGTAAAAATTCGATTTTTACACGTGTAGAGAATACGGGCGAAAGCGACAAAAGGCGAAGATTTCTATAAAGGAAGAGTCGTGAAGTTGGATAGCTATTGGTGAGATTTCTGATTTAAAAATATTTATATATGTGTTGAGATAAAAGTGAATTGCTATATATAAATATATATATATATATATATATATATATATACGCCCCTCGTCCACAAACCATGGACGATATTTATTGGTTGAAATTGTTGTGAAAATTGATTAATAGCGAATGATTGTTTGGGATTGTTTGTGATTGATATTGGTTGATTTGTGGTTGAAAAATACCCATTTGTGGTTGTGAAATATTTGGTTGAAACCACATAGGATTAGTTTGTGGAAATGAAATAAATATATACATACCGCCTGCGTGCGAACTAGATGCATGATCCCCATTGTCAAAAACCGCGAGGTTTTAAGGTAGAGCGAGGAGCCGTACTAGGGACGGTCCCGGTTTAACTACCCTGCCGTTATGCTGCCGAAATTTTGAATAATATTCGTGTGTTTGAATTATTTTCATATGCTTAAACTATATTTATTCATTGTATAGAAAACATTCATGTGTTGAATTGATATTCATTCGTTGTTTAGAAATTCATGTGTTGAAGGGTATTCATATTTTGAAATAAATTGTTCGATAATAAAAATCACATTTTTATCTATATATAGAAACTATAGAAAACATTCATGTGTTGAATTGATATTCATTCGTTGTTTAGAAATTCATGTGTTGAATGGTATTCATATTTTGAAATAAATTGTTCGATAATAAAAATCACATTTTTATCTATATATAGAAACTATAGAAAACATTCATGTGTTGAATTGATATTCATTCGTTGTTTAGAAATTCATGTGTTGAATGGTATTCATATTTTGAAATAAATTGTTCGATAATAAAAATCACATTTTTATCTATATATAGAAACTATAGAAAACATTCATGTGTTGAATTGATATTCATTCGTTGTTTAGAAATTCATGTGTTGAATGGTATTCATATTTTGAAATAAATTGTTTGATAATAAAAATCACCTTTTATCGACTATATGAACTATATAGAAAAATAGTGTTTTGAAATGAATTGTTTTACAATAAAAATCACATTTTTATTGTATGCATAAATCGTTGAAATGTGAAGTGTTAAAAATAGCCACTTGTTCAAAATAAACATATATGAGTTGAAATATTCATTAAATAGCTAATGAAATGATTTGCACCTATTTATGTAACATTAGAATGAATGGTGTTTTTAAACCAAATAGAAATCAGATATGAAGTCGAATAGAAATTGATAAATGATAAGAACTGTATATATATGTACATGCATATTCATTGAACAGGTTATAGCAAAGGGGCTAGAGAAGAGGAATAAAATTTTGTGCCCGACAAATAGGTACACATTTACTGATTTGTTTGGGTGATGATTTTGAGCCTGTTGGCTAGCCGCTTGGCTTTTTCTTTTTCTTTTTGAGATTAGAAGGACCGGGAACGCTATTTGCGATTTCCCGATGCAGGGGAGGTTATGGCGAAATTTTTCCAAAATTTAAGGTGTTAGAAAAACTTTTGAAGTGAAAACGATATGGAAATCATTGAATGAACTATATTTATATAACTATATAAATATAAATAAAATTAAAACGAAACGAAGCCGTGCAGTTCGAATTTTGAAACCATGATTTCAAACGACTAGTGCGGGAAATCCGACCATTGGATTTTCCCGAAACCTCAACCGTCGGGTTCGCCTTGGAATAATCTTTCCAACGGCACCAACCTTGTAAAAATCCAACGGTTGGATTGTCTGGAATGTTTAATTCAAATCTGGAGAAAAACAGCGCCAGAAGCGATTATATTTATATATATAAATATAATTATATATTTAATCGAATAACGACGCTGCAGTTCGTATTTTGAAATCGAAACTTCAAACGATTGTACCGGGAGATCCGACCGTCGGATTTTCCCGAAACTGGAACCGTTGGGTTCGTTTTGAAAAGACCTTTCTACTGATGTAAATTTTGTGAAGATCCAACGGTTAGATTTTCAGATATGTGTAAATCAAATCTGAAGAAAAACAGCGCCACGGCCGCTTTATGGCCCGAAGCGTCGTTTTGAATAAAATGGCTATTTTAAAATAAATAAAAATAGCGATAAATAGTTATAAAATATCATAAGCGATATGGAATGGAAATAAACTGAATTTGCTTGATTTGTGTGGCTTTTGATGGTTGAATGTGTTTGGTGTGAAAATTACATTAAAGAACACAATTGGTGTTGTCGAATAATTTAACCATTGAAATAAATCGATTTGAAATTCTAAATATACGTGAATTATTTGGAAAGGCCGAGTTAATTCTCATTTCGAATAATCGACCGACGATTGAAATTCGAAGATGAAGACGATGGTCGAAGACCGGAGATCTTCACCTCGTTTGGATGGTAACCGAGGTCCTGATTGGGAGGCATCCCGAAATATGGATAATGAGTGGTGATCGTTCAGACGTGAGTGGTGATCGAAGGGTTTGCGAGGTATTTAGTGCCTCCGGTTTCGTTCAGACCCAGAACGGACTTGTAAATGGACTGTGTGTCCGACATGGGAATTTGTTCTGTGTGATTGATAGCCATCAGTTGCACGGTGTGAATTGCCTGTGTGGCATGCTAAGATGCAGTGATCAGGGCTTCTGTTGAAAAGCAAAGTCTTGTGGTGATGATTAAAGCACCGCCTGTGTGGCGTAGCTTTGTGTATAACGTAAATTCGCGAGCCTCACACCCCGGTATGAACCAGAAACGGGAGGAAGGACCTCAGGGAGGACATGCGTTTTCTTCTAGCTAGGGTGGTGTCAGTGACCTACCAGCCCTGACATTTATATACTTTTCACCTATGTGGTTGTTGCTGTTGCGAGGCGCCTCGGTTTGATCGGACGATCCGGGTCCGATGGAGTCATTCGTTGGCTCGTTGACACCCCAAAGGGCGGGGAAACGTATTGTTCAGGAATTTTAATCCACATCGGTGGACCGGCCCTGTCGCTCCTAGGGTCACTCGAGCTCTGATCCTGAGACACGGGCTAGAGCGTCTCGAATTCGGTAAGGACTATCTTTTGCCTTGGTTCATGACGGAAATCCAATTTCCAAATACGTGATCGTGCGGTTTTGATTGTATATATATATGGCGACATGATATATGGTACCCATGCCGTCTATGATTGATAGTTATGATTTGAAATTGTTTTCGAAACATATAAACACTAGCAATAATATTAATTGCCTTTGTTTTATTCGTATCAATCATATTTTGGCCATTATAAGGTAAAACTCTATCCTCCGGTTTGCGTTGCATTGTGTGATGGGAACTGAGTCTTATAATGGCTTCATTTTTATAAAAAGCATAGCGATGTTTAAAAGAAAGATTTGTTTTAAAGCACTGGCAATCCAATGGAGTAAACCCGTTCCACGAAAGTGGCATGGTCCTGTGATTAGCCAATTATGTATGTGTTGAGTGGATTTCTCATACCAGTCCCATGACTGACTCGTAGTTTGTTTCACTCACAAACTCGGGTGCCCCTTTTTCTACACGGGCAGCCTTGTATTCAGGTTTAGCTGGTTCTTTCTGGATAGCTGGAGCTGAAGATGGATTCTATCATTTATTTCTTTTTATGCTGTTCAGCTCCTATTGTACATATTTTGTTTATTTCCGCTGTAGACATTTATGTATAGCTGAACTGTATTTGTACTAAGTAAGATCATGTATACTGTGTAACTCTGATGATTACTTTTATCCAGTATATTTTGTTGTTCATTCTGGTGTATTTATTTAATTCTGTTCTGCTATTATCTGTTTCTGTGTTATATTCCGAAGATAGCCCTTGTTTCCGTGAGAGCGGGAAATCGGGTCGTCTCACAGAGCCAAGTAATTCTTAACTTAAGCTCTGATACCAACTGTAACGACCCGGATTTTGAGCGACTTTGGTTATCGACATAAGCTCGATGTCGATAACCAAAACGTCGAAAAATCCTGGTAATTAGTGAAAGAAATTAGAGGGTGAGAAAAGATAAGATAGAAACTTAGAATAGAAGAAGAAGAAGAACATAACATCAGAGTAACACGAATCTCACAGCGGAACGAATAACATATAATATATGTAACATAACTTTGAAATATACATCTGTATTTGAATATACATCATTATCAAAGTACAGCACTTACAACACAGCGGAAATAACTATAGCTATATGATCCTGAAGCCTCCTGCTCCAGCTCTTCAACTATATCTGTAAAATCCCGACTACTTGACTGCCCATACAAATTTAGGCACCCAAGAGTTTAGGGAAAACAACAAAATAAACTCCGGGTCAGTCATGGGACTGGTGTGAGTAAAACAGTTTAAAACAGTTATACAGGTATATGATATCTCATAAGACCACGCCGCATAACGGAACGGGTTTTTCCCTTATGAGAATCCAAAATATCTTTATATCAAAAACCTTTTGATATTATAATAATGTCTATCAACCACAGTATATATATAATCATCTAGCAGAAACGCTTTCATCTCACGTTCTACATATATAGTATACAATCAAAACCGCAAGCACGTATTGGGTAATGGATTTCTAACTATGACAAGGTATGGAATCACCTTTCGCTCGTGTATCTCTAGAGAGGAATACACTGGGTTCAACAAGAACATCTTGCAACCCGGCCACACATGACCGACCACTCATTTCGCTTGAGTGTATCGAATGTATATCACCAACAGTTGGGATCAGCAACCGTTTCCCGAATGGGACGGCATCAACAATAGATTTTTAGAAATGAATGAAACTCTAGATCAGGTGATTATACACCCTACTTCGGTGCGACCGACTTAGCCATGCTGCCTGCCCGATTTCTGTCATTTACCGGATGATGAGGCTAGAAGCTACGCTTTATCATCACATCAGATTCACTTTGAATGTCACATCATCAAATCCATCCAATCACCGATTGATGTCCTCAACCATACATTATGTGTTAGCTAAAAGAAGTTTCCTTCTCCGCTTCCACTCTTGGTATAGTTGGAGAAATCAATATACGTGATCGTCTGGACATACTCTATCAGACATCCGTCCATACAAGTCATCCAGGAACAGGATGAACCGAAGGCACTATTCTGTAAACAGGATAGCCCTTGCATAACTCCGTCTTCAATTTCCTTTGGCATATATGATTCGCAACGCTTATGCCAATACAGAGTGGTTCTTTGGATAATAATCCAACCGGTCTCTCCATATTAACAACGTTAAAATGGTCAAAAACTTCGATAGTCTGTGATTTAACTATCGAATAAAAATAGGTGTGCAAACAATGATATTATTTCCAAATGGAAATTATATCGATCAAACATCATTCAACATTCATCTCTTTAGTTCATTAATTTACTTATCTCATGTTTCCCTACGTTCAATATTCCTTATTTTCTAAATTGGGAAAATATACGTTATTAACAATGGAAAACATTTCCATTTCTTGTTTTCTTTATTAGAAAACATTTCTGGTTTCTTCTTTGGAAAACATTTCCAAAGCTTCTTCATTGGACTTAGGCAGATGTTTAAACAAACCATCGCGATGCCAACTCAAACCATTTCCTTTACTGCCGAACATTAACTATTCCTTAGTTAAAACGAAGCCAATTAAGTTGGGGTAGAACTACCTCTCAGACCTTAACTGAACAACATTTCTAACTTTGAAATGGGCAAAGTTCACTTTATATTCCTTTTACTAACTTCCTTACTTAACCCTCCTTCGAATAGCTATATTCGATTGACTCTTTTTACTTAACTCCTTTGGACTAACCCCTATCAATTTACTCTATTGGACTAACACTATTTGACTAACGCTATTTATTTACTCATTTCACTTACTCTTTTCGAATAAACTATATTCGATAATTCCTTTTACTTTCTATTCGAATAACTATATTCGATTTACTCATTTGCTTCTATTCGAATAACTATATTCGATTTACTCATTTGCTTCTATTCAAATAACTATATTCGATTTAACTCACTTGCTTCTATTCTAATCGATTAAACTAACATCGATTAACTTCTTTTTAACTTTATTCTCTAATCGATTAACTAACATCAATTAACTTCTTTTACTTTAACACTAATCGATTAACTAACATCGATTAACTTCTTTTGATAAACTACGTTTTCCGTTACAACTATTTCCTTTTTATAACGTTTACTTACCGTTACAAATATATCCTATTTATAACTTCTATTTACCGTTACAAATATTTCCTATTTATAACTTCTATTTACCGTTACAAATATTTCCTATTTATAACTTCTATTTACCGTTACAAATATTTCCTATTTATAACTTCTATTTACCGTTACAAATATTTCCTATTTATAACTTCTATTTACCATTACAAATATTTCCTATTTATAACTTCTATTTACCGTTACCAATATTTCCTATTTATAACTTCTATTTACCGTTACAAATATTTCCTATTTATAACTTCTATTTACCGTTACCAATATTTCCTATTTATAACTTCTATTTATTTTCTAAATAAATATCCCTTTTATAAAACCGTGTTCGTTTTATACATATTTCCTTTTATAAAATCCTGCGATTTTATAAAATTCCTTTATTTCAATATACATTGAAATACTTCTTTTTTTACATCCGAGGGTTTCTTATGATATTTAAAATATCGAATAACAATGATCAATATCATTCCTACACCCATAATCCATAACGGATTATATAACACATCATATATCACAATATATGAAAAACAGTAAAATAAATGTTGAGGAATCCGGTCGGATTCCTCCAACCTGTTTCCCTGCATCACAGATGTTAAACAATATAGATAACATCATTTTCAGTTCCATATGATATATTCTGTTAAATAGAATCAATATAGAAAATTTAACTAACTGACTAGCAGTTCAATCAAACAGTCAACATACAGTCAATCAGACAATTTCTAACAGTTCTAAAAATACAACATGAAATTATAAACTGTTCAGAGTTAGTGAGATTTACTCACATTGGACGATCATCGTTAATAACGATAACCATCGCTTGATTCAGATGGACAATTTATTTTGCGATAAATTGTACCGAGCTCAAATTCATTCCCAGTCAGTTCCAGTGTGTAGCCACCTTCCACACGGTCCCAACGGATCTGACCGTTCAGAATTCATTCTAACATTTGGCCCATCTCTTCATACGCTTCTTTAATATTTGTGACAACTCCTGTCTCCTTGTGTTTTTAGTTGCACTTCGACGGCTACAGAGAAGGCTGCGAACTACAATTCTGCCCAGAACCTCACACTATTTGAACGTTATTTCCATGCACTCCACACTGCATATGTTTCACCGTGACCCAGACTTCTCCATACCTCAACATACTGTGCGTGTATTTCCTCCTCTCAAAACAAACATGTATCCCTACCACGCACCCTTCTTCACTGGTGAAACAAATCCCAAGCTGATGCTTTTCCATCCGAATGTGGACTTTTCAAATGCTCAAATACATCTAGGAAAAATAAATCCTCAACGCTTAATTAACTCTTTAAATCATGATTAATATTCGAATACACAGGCCCCTCCCTTTCTTCAACTCACGCAAAAAGCCCCATCCACAATCAATGCCTCCTCCTCCTAACCTCCATCACCACACGAATTGACCAAACTCGAGCAGCCATCCTCATCGCTGCTCACAGCTACTCTCACTGCCAAAGCAACTGTGTACTTCCCCCATCAAGTTGCGCTCTCGCACAACACCTCTCAGCAAAACCAACGCCCCTTTTTGAAACCCGCAGCGCCTCTTCGATCGAACAAAACAACACCAACCTCCTCTAAAATTTCAAAAACCCACTACCCTTCGCCATTTCCTTCGGGCAGCCATAGCTCACGAATTCTAGCAGCAACGAAAAAGCCTCTGAGTTTGGACTCAGAAAAAGGCATGAGAATACGAAGAGGAACCCAAGGCGAACACAAAGAACTCATCTTTCATATTTATGGAATTTAATTTGGATTGTTTTGATTTTTGAAAGCCGATTTTTCTTTTCCCGTTAAAACGAGGAACAACGGCGGGTGTTCGAAGAGGAATGTGAAAATTAGGTTTAGGAAAAGTTTTAAGGGGGTTATATAGGGATTAAATTTGAATATGTGGTTCTCATCTTTTGTTTGTGGTACTTAGCCTCCACGTTCATACGCCGTACTTACTTTTGAAGAGGGGACGTGGCTTCTTTTCTTCCATATGGCTTCATGCTTTTTGTTTAGGTGGTGTTGTGCAAATATGGTAATGCCATACACTTTCATGTTGTACAAAACACTTGTTACGTCCACATATGAAGAGTGACGGACAGAATTAAAAATTCCAATGAGACGAGCAATGCGCCAGGGTCCCAAAAATATAATAATATCGGTAGGTTGACTCATATTGTGAAACCCCAAAATGTTGCTACAGGGTGCCAAATGCTCCAAATAAAAAGTTGCTTATTTAATTAATTAAAAATTACAATAAAATTCTAAAAATTAAATTATCACTATTTCCCAAAAGAACCTTATCTAAATTCAAACCCGATCTCTAGTTATATCAAATAAACCGTTACAGTCGATAAACGATTCCATAGCGACTATTTTAAAATATGATTTGGACATAAATCAAAATCTACCCGATGAAATCCTGATTTTTCTCTTCCCCTAGAAAGATATACTCCACCAGCTCCACACGTTTCTTGTTTCACAGAAATCCGGCTTAAAATGAATCCTGTACATCCAGTTGAAGTTCAAATCGCCAAATAGCGAACTGCAGCGCCATTTCGAGCTCGTTTATAATTATTTTATAAACTATACGTTCAACTGTCGACGATTGAATATATTCGTTATTCAAATTCAATTCCAAGCTGAATTTAAATATCACAGATGATCCGGTTCACACCATATCGTCATTTCGGCCAATTCTGATTATTTCAGAATTAAATATATTATTTTAATTAAATATTCACCATTATTAAATTCCATGACCATTAAATTCACTAACCCACCATTGATATAATTAAATTAATTAATCATAATACCTCTGCCAATGCGGGTCATTACACCAGATCAACACTTTGAAATTTACTCAACTCAATCAACGTAGAACAAGTTCCAATTACTCAAAAACCATACCCTACCCTCTTTAACACTTTTAACTCGATTCTATTTATTTTCAAATAAATATCTCTTTTATAAAATCCTTTGATTTTATAAATATTTCATTTTCAATATACGTTTTGAAAATTCCCTTTTTACTTTCCAGTATTCATTTTGGTATTTAAAATACCGTATAACCCTGATTACTATTAACCAAGCACACATAATCATCACAGATTATATAACACATCACATATCATAATATATGAATAAAACAGTATTTTATATATTGAGGAATCCAGTTGGGTCCCTCCAACCTGTTTCCCTGCATCACAGATGTTAAACCATACAATTAACATCAACTTCATTTCAGTATGAAATGTTCTGATAAGCAACATCAATATTTAATGGTATATATATATATTTATATATATATAATTTCAACTAACTAACTAGCAGTTCAATCAACCAATCTACACACAACAGTCAATCAATATCTAACAGTTCTAAAAGTACGTTATAAAAATATAACTGTTCAGAGTTGGTGAGTTTTACTCACATTGTCGGTGTATCGTTAAACAACGATAACCGTTTAGCAGTCCTGTTCTGATGATATTTTCCCGTCATATTTTCCAATAAATCTCCAAATCATTCCAACTGATCTCATGTTGTAGCCCCCGTCCGTGTGATTCTGTCGGATCTTGTTTCGTCGAGTTCCCGTCTATATTCTCGGCCCATCCACTCCATTTCTTTTACACAACGACATTCTTCTTCTCGGATCCCATATTTCCGTCTCCTTCTTCAACCATCACCGAATACTTCCACCAAAACTCCTTCTCTCAATAGTTCAAAGTCTTATCCCTCCCCATTCTCGCAACTACAGCCGCCATTCACTCCTTAAATAAATCACAGGACCACTGACTGACCCCATTGTTCACTTCCACTTCGCAACTTCCTCTTTGCTGCACCAGTAATGCTCCACCCATCGGCTCCTTTCCACGGAGTATACAGCAAAAGCACCTACCTCAAAAATCTTGCCAACGCACATCACTTCCAGAAAACCATGCGGTCCCATCATGCTGCTAACGCAAGCTATCTGCCTTGGCCAAACTCCCACTGAAACCCCAATGATTTCTCCATCAGCCCATCCCATTTCAAACGCAAACAAAACTTCAAGTCTTCCTCAACCGCTACTGTATAATACTCCACCATTTGTACCACGTGTTCGCTTCTCATGCTACTGTGTCAACTTGCTACATCATACCCCATTGGCTATTTCAGTTCCATCCCATCGCGTCGAACAAGCAACTTGAGCACGCACACAGACACTTCTAACTCCAGCAAACACGTTACCATCTCCGATTTGGATTTTGTTTGAGAAATAAAGGATCTGAGTTTTTAAAGTTCGCAAGTGTATTTATATGGATTAATTTCCTTCTTGCCGAAGTAATAGAAAATAATAGTATATAGGTCTTGGTTTGCAGACTGATGTGATCGTACACTGCAGTAATTACTTTGGGGGGAAGTTATTTGGAAAACGTGGTCTGCTTATTTCTTTGGCGTGAAGTATTGTCTGTACTCATTTAAAGTTTGCTTTATATGTACGTTTTGATCTGTTTGATGATGTGAAATGTTAATTTCTTTATTGTTGGAAGAGACCGAATACAAAGTCTAAAGTGTACCGTTGAATTCCTGAAATGAAAAGCACAAATGATTTGTATATTACATTTCAATAGTGTGTTATAGTATTACACACCTATTACGATAGAAAGAAGCAAAGCCTCTCTGGCCTTGGTCCATATATATATGAATAGGATACTTAACAATCGAGGATAGGGCACATGCAACCAATATGAAAAGGGACGTGGAACGGCGGATTAGATAGCGGGATGGCCAACATTTCAAATCTCGAGTGATAGCCCTCAAAACAACATTAGCTCATTTTTTTGAATACTCTTAAATTTCCATTTACGTAAGAACTGCTTCAAATAGAAATAAAAATAGTGTTGCGATGAGCAAGGTGCCACATTTCCAAAAATATAAAAATACCGGTAGGTTAACTCATATTGTGAAACCTCGAAATGTCGACACAGGGTGCCAAATACTCCAAATAAAAAGTCGCTTATTAAATTAATTAAAAATTACAGTAAAATTCTAAAAACTATTTTATCACTGTTTCCCAAAAGAACCTTGTCTAAATTCAAAGCCAATCTCTAGTTATATCGAATGAACCGTTACAGTCGATAAACGATTTTTATAGCGACTATTTTAAAATTTGATTTGGACATATCTCAAAATCTACACGACGAAATCCTGATTTTTCTCTTCCAGTAGAAAGATATACTGCACCAGCTCCACACGTTTCTTGTTTCACAGAAATCCGATTTAAAACGAACCCTGTACATTCAGTTGAAGTTCGAATCGCCAAATTACGAACTGCAGCGCCATTTCAAGCTTGATTTTAAATATATTATAACTCTACGTTCAAACTGCCGTTATTTAAATATATTCGTTATTCGAATTCAACTCTAAGCTGAATTATATATATTCTGAATTGCCCAGTTCACACCATATCGCCATTTCTGCCAATTCTGATTATTTCAGAATTAAATATATTATTTAATTTTATTATTTCAATTAAATATTCACCATTATTTAATTAACCGACCATTAAATTCTCTAATCACTATTTATATAATTAAATAAATTAATTATAATACCCCCGCCAATGCGGGTCATTACAATAACTTTCTTTTTCAGGAATATGGACATCCAGGAATATAAATGAACACTTGCTTGGGCTGTTTGGGCAGTAAATAAACAGCCGACGACCACCGCTCATCCATATTATATGTAAGGGCATATTAAATATACCAGTAATTACATATAGCAGTAAAAGAAGCGGAGCACTAAAAAGGCAAACTGAATGGTTGCATGAGCCAAGCAGAGGCTGAATATGGTAGACTGGATGACTAAGAGCTGCCACTGTGCTGCTGTAGAGGGGTCAAAAAAATTTGGACCATTTCTCGATTTGTGCGTGTCATCCTTGCGCAGGGGCCATGCTAATCTTCTCTGTATCGTTCCAATTTTATCGGATGTCCCCGAAGGGACAATCTTCTTCTCCATCTTTTTGTATATAAAGACTCGTATATAAACATTTTGGACGATGTGGGACTAGATAACATCCTACACATGATAGCTGTGTCCTTCATCTTCCAATTTCCGGTTACATTCTTGTTTACTATGTTAATTTGCCTTGCTAATTAAGTTCACTACTGACAGTATATATATATATATATGCAATTTGCTTTATGTATAATGTATAGGCATACGCATCGGTGTGAAAAAAGAAGAATGTTCAAATAAGCTTGTGCAAGCAATGAAGCAAAGCATAAAGCAAACTACATATATATATATATATGCAGTTTGCTTTATGCTTTGCTTCATTGCTTGCACAAGCTTATTTGAACATTCTTCTTTTTTCACACCGATGCGTATGCCTATACATTATACCTCACTTTGTATTATTTGAACAGCAATGCAACACGTTTCTATCTTTCATGTTTTTTCCTTTTTTATATTTATTCTCTAATTTCATTTCAAACAATTTTTTTTCTTTTTTTGGCAAGGCATTTCAAACAAATACGATTATTTATTTTTTCAAACTCTTGGTTAATTATTTCTTTTTCTTTGGTTTACTTTTATGTCATTTCAACTGCACTATGAGTGTTCTGCATACCTGCAAATGCCTTAAAAATTCTTCTAATCTATACAAACGATTTTATTAATTGTTAGTGGATCTTTCTATCTTCTTCTAACGAAATTATAAAATTATATTTCCACCATGTTAGAGCCACAAAAAAAAAATCCTATAATATTTCCACCATGTAAGAGCCACAAAAATTTCATCGAAGATGTTATCTATCTCAGAGTTTCATGGTGGCAATTCGTCAAACACCTTGTTCACTAATGTCAATTCTATTATGGATGGTGAACTAGTAGCTGAGGTGGAGGGGCAAGGGCACCAGCTGAACGAGCTTGGAGAGGACACTATGCTGATGGCAGTTAACGGCACTCTAGATGCTTATATCATTTGTGCACGAGCACATTTATATATTTGCACAGCAGGAAGGGAGAGTTTATCTCATTTAATGATGGACTTGTAATGTACATTGGGCCCAATTTTATACTAGAAAATAATGTGCCGATAAGCATATATATATATATATATATATATATCTATGTGTGTGTGTGATTCTGATCGAAGGAATGTACGTTGAATCATTTGCTTTCTTCAATAAAATTCTGTCTTTCTCATTGCTCCTCTAATTTATGTGTTACTCTAACACTTCTTGTATCTCTTTTCTTCAATCACTCTCATCTTTTATCTCTTCTAACAATTCTGCAACCATATCTTGTTGTTCTATCTAATACTCATCCATTTCTTCACTCTTTACCACCATTACTTCATCTGCATTTCTCATACATGATCACCAGATCCATGTCTAAAGGAAAGAACCCTGACACACCATTTTTAAGGAAAACAAAAAATGTTAACATAAAAAGACTAAACGTTTTACATTGTTAAAATTTAAGTTTTATAGTGTATCTTCTTATTGGACACTTTATATGATTTATTATTTCATAATATATTTTTCTATCACTATGCAACTTTTAAAATCTATTTTTTTGTTTTGAAAAGTTAATTTGTTTAAATATTTCCGTAATTATACAATTTTAGAATGATTTCAAACCCCAATAAAAACTAAGATAGCATTTGGTTTTAAAACGAGTTTTGAGTATCGCGTTTTCAACATACTTTGATTTTCAACATGTACTTTGAAATGCACGAAAAAGGAGATGTGGTTGACAAGATTGATTTGGAAAACGATTTTAATATTGTTAAAAATGGTTTTTTTTTGGCCTCTTGGAAAATATCAAAAATTACATTCATTCTTCCCTTTCTCCACTTTGTTGAAATAATGAGTTCCAACTTCTTCTTTGCTAAGTCATTCGACGTATATATTAAAAACGCAAAACTCATTTCATCCAACCAAATACTATCTAAACCTCCATGAATGGTTCATATACTAAAAAATTGACCTTAAACCTCCCTTAGAACAAAAATTTTCATTACCGACCAAAATTGATACCTTCAAACTCCTCGTAAACAATTTGACAAATCATATGAAATGTAGTCATTGTCTTCATCTTATGTTGGATAACTTGAAATATATTTTGTTGGACAATTCCATATAATATCATGATTTGCCATGACTTGGTGCTTGAAATTGGAAACAAAACAATTACATAATTACATTCCTTAAAATTTATACTTTTTGGAAAAAAAATCTGTAAAACAAACATAACAAAATATACAATTCTAAACAATTATATAATTAATTATACCCCAAACTAACCCAACCCAACCAAGAATAAATAAAAATCCCGTCTCTATGTTCACATGAAACAAAAGAACATTTCATTTCCCTACTTCGGTTAAATCCTGTGCTTTGGTTTGTGTGATACCCCGTATTTTTACATTTTAAAAATAAGAAATTTACATACGTATACGATGAAACGCAAAGCATATAAACCAGTGAAGCATGAAGATAAAAGATATTCTGTTCATACTTCTAGCATTAAGGTAAACGGGATTCACCATTGCGTTCGTCTCGGAAAAATACGCGAAATAGAGTCCGAGTTTTCGAGAATCGGAGTCCGTATGACCCGTTAAAGGCCCAAAGAAGATTTATGAATCTGAAATTCGGAAATAGGTTTGAAAACCAGATCTGGGGCTAGGCGGGAAGTTTCCCCGCCTAGGCCATGTCGACAGGGCTGTCGACAGGCCTGTCGACTTGGGCCCAGACCAAGTCGACAGCCCTGTCGACATGCCTGTCGACAGGGGGTGACCGGCGCAAATTGCCTGGCGCACCTGTTTGTCTCACCTGGGCTTGCTCTTGGGCTGATTCTGGAAGCTTCCGAGATCTGATGGTCCTAATCTATCCTAGATCTAATCCTATGGCCTAAAACACACCCTAATCTCTATAAAAACACCCCTAAGGCTACCCTAAACCCTCATAACTCACCCTCTCCACGAAGTGCTGCCCAAATGCCAAGTGATCATGGCCTCCATTCCCCTTTCCTAAAGCCTAAGCACTCAAATCGGGTCCAAATCAAGTAGTGCAAGCTAGCTACACCAAATGGAAGGAAGATCAACGTTGCTATGCGGGTTTCATGACGATTCTTCAACAAAGGAGGCACCTTTCTTAGCCAAGATGATTCATGCTTCTTTCCCTAGGCCTAACTATGTAAGTTCTAACTACTTTTAGATGGAAACGGTACTTTTGATAATGACATGGGATAAAATGTGGCTAAACATGATTATGCGAACCTATATGAACCTTACCTTGCCTCTTGTGTTCATGTTTGTGGTTTTAGGCCATGTGAGTGACTTAATCATGCCTCTCATGCTATGCATAACCTAGTTTAACTTGCAAGTTTGGATCTTTATGCATGAAATGCTAGCATGAACCTTTAGGAACCATTTTTACTTGTGAAACATTGGCTAAGATTATATTTTGGGGCTTATGCATGTTTATGAACCTAAACCCCTAGTGTTAACATGCAAGTTTGTGGCCAAATCCTTTATGACATTATGCATACTTATGGCCAATTCCCTTTGTTTTCATGTTATGCATGCTTGTGGCCAAACCTTTATGAACCTATATATGTCTTAAGCCAAACCCTCATGATACTATGCATGTTTGGGGTCATTGTGTAGCATAGTTTCTTTACGATGTGACTCGGCCATTCTTGCGTTGGAACACGATTTGGGTTGAGGATAGACAAGCGTGATTATAGCATGAAAAACTTAACTTGAAGTTATATGAAAACATGTTAGGCGAGCTAAACTTGGCATGAACCATGGTTTGGGTAAAGGGGTATAAACATGACAACGTGTAACGTTAAATATGACATGTGTTTATACTTGAAAACATGACTTGAATTTTAATATGGAAGTTGACATGTAAGTATGCATAAAAACATAAGCTTGGGAATTTACCTATTAAGTTAGGTCTACCCATTGGGAATTTACCTATTAAGTTAGGTCTACCCAATTGCTTGAAACTTGAATATGAACGTGACACTAGACTAAACATGAAAGTGGCCAACTCGAGGTTGGGTTGAGTTTGCAATATAAAGCTACCCGGAACCGACCGGCCTAACTAGTAGTTGCAAACAATTGGACCCAATGTGAGAAGTTGGTCATGTCGTGCTTAAACCCGAGGTTAGACTAAGTTGTGGTGTAAAGCTACCCGGAACCGACCGGCTTAACTAGTAACCACAACAAAGTCTAATGTGAGAGGTTGGGTGCATTAAGTAATTAATGCCACATGATAGGGTTAAGTTAATTTGATTAATGACTCTTAACCAAATATGACATGGACAATGGGTTAAGTAATTTGATTGGGCCAGGGATACTTAACAAAACATGACAGGGTTGGGTAGGTTAAGTAACTTGATTTGCCTAACGACACTTGACCATTTTTATACGACTAATGGACGGGATTAAGTTAACTAACACTTAATCAATCCGACACGATAACTTGATAAGGTCAAGTAAATTTTCTTAAGTAACACTTAACCCATTAGACAAACCCCAATTCGGAGGATTGGGTAAATGACCATAGTTGACAAGGATAAGGGAAATAAGGCTAAGTGGTAAACCTTAGTTAAGGGAAACTAAGTAATAATCCTTAGTCAAGGAAATTTGGGCCACTTCTTAGATAGATTAGTAACCCGATGCGTTAGGTCAACGTTTAAGTATGCGTGTAGGAGCAGGCTATCTGATTTAGATAAAGGCTCCAGCGAACTGGGTAACGAAGCAGCGGCTTCGGGGAACGTGAGGATATTCTTGGTATCCCTCTGTGAGCTGCCAGGTCATTATACTAGGCTCACGAGAGGTTAAGGTCTGCGTTAGAAGAACCAAGAGTATGCCTTGGTTGCTATGCGAGCGACCTAAAGACTGGGGTGGATAGCAGTGAGTCGACGAATACATGGTAGCGCCCGAGATAGCAAGTTCGTCGATCATCTACCATCTTGAGTCAAGCGTGTACGTACGGAAGGGCAGGGAACACCCAACAGACCATAATTGCTATCTAATTATGGGTGAGGTAGGCCGTAGGATGTGGGCTGGCCGAAGTGTAGTTCTCAGGCAAGATTTTCTCTTGTGTTGCCTTTCGCTAGTTGAGGGAGGGGTCTCGTGGGACCATAGCCACGTGTAGAAAGCAGACCTTAGCATCTGCATCGGCAGATAAATTGAAAGCTCCCGACCGAGTCCTGTACTTCTTGATTAGCCCTGTGACAGGACTCGGGTGGCACATGGTGATACATGTGCATACGGTCATAGAAAAACGATTGACGATGAATGCGTGGGAAAAAGGGCGTGGTTGAGGGTTAGCGTAATCCCTAGTATCCCTAGGTGGTTGAACCCAAACCGAAATACGAAAACGTGAGATAGGTAAGCATAATCCCTAGCGGTCCTAGGTGGCGTAAGTCCTAGTTGTACAAACAAATGATTCATGTTGAAAGACCTTAGTTAAAGATAGGGTGACAGTCCACAACGACCTTAAGGGTCATAGAACTATGTTAAAGTGGGACCTCATGGGAAAGCCCGTGCGGTGTACGGCAAGGGACTGAACATATACATGGAAGGAAACATACGAGTTTAGAGACTTACATTAGGTTAACATGGACCGTTATACGAACTGTTGAGTAAGGGTTATTCATGGTTAACACATGTACGGGGAAAGATACTAGTATGGTAGATATAGAGTATATACAGATAGAGCTCGGGGATGTTAGACTTGAGGGACACCTTAGAATGTTATACTTGGTGAAACCTGACGATGTAATACTGTAACAACCCGTAAAATGCGAGCCAGTTTGAAATTTTTATTTTGGCCATTTTAGCGAATTTTGATTATTTAAAATGAATTATTTTAAATAATATCGGCGTGAAAATTATTTTGAATATAATTCGAACGTATATATTATATACGTCGTCGTTAGAATATAAAAATAATTATATATAATTATAAAAGGAATTGAAAATGGCGCGGTAGTTCGATAATTCGATTTCAAACTTCAATTGAATGTACCGGGTGCAAATCAATCCGGATTTTAGTGAAACCAAAAACATTAGGATCTGATTGATAATATCTTTCTAACGGATGTAAGAAATTGAGATTTCACTTTAAAAATTGAGAGATATGTCCAGTTGAAAATTCTGAATAGTCGCTATGGAATTCAGGCCCTTAAAAATAGCAATTTTGCAAATGACCTCGGATTTCGGCGAAACCACTTTCGTTGGGTCCGTGATGTCAAGTTATTGCTAGGTTTCAAATTTCATAATTTTTCGAATCAATATGTGAGCGTGGCAAAGGAAAACGCGTTTGACCAATTTCAGTTGATTTTAATCGACTGGAAATTGGCCATTTTTCCAACGGTCTCGGAATTCGACGAAACTAGTTTTGTTAGGACCGTATCGTCAATACGAAGCTAGAAAATATTTTTCGGGAATTTTTCTAGTTAGTATGTGGCCCCGGTAATTTGAAATGTACGTTTAAAATTCAATAAAGTGATTTAAATGTAAATTAAACGGAAACTGATTCAAACAGTCGAATCGGCTTGCGATACATATCCCATTGTGTTCAGAATGGGGGTGTAACGCTATGGACGACAGGCGGTGGGCCTCGTTTCGAGGTCGTATGTAAAAGTCAACTTTTGCAAATTAAATAATTAATAAAAAAAAAAAAAACAAAACCTCTTCCCTTAAACCCGCTCTGGCCCCCCCCTCTTTCATTTTCAATCCGATCAGAGAAAAAAAAAAAAAAAAAAAAAGGAAGAACGAAATCGAAATCGCTCAGCCGCCTATACCCATCGCCATCGCTGGATGATCGCCGCCGCACCTGTGGCGAAGCGCACCCCTCTTCCCCCTCCGCATCCCCTATCTCCTCCTCCTCCTTCACGAACGCGCAGCACCCCCAATTCGAAGCAAACCCTACGCCCTATCCCGAGAACCACCGGCCCCGACCCCTCCGACCTCAGACGATGGTGCGCCTCCCATCCGACGCACAGGCAATGTCCCCTCTCCGATTACTGTAAGTTTTCTACTTATCTATTTTACTGTTTTTTTATATAATGTAAAACTGATTTTTTATATAATGTTTAACTGATTTTTTTTTATAATGTTTAACTGATTTTTTTTATAATGTTTAACTGATTTATATATAAAGTAAAACTGATTTAAGTATTAAAACTGATTTTTAAAAACTGATTTAAATATTAAAACTGAATTTGATTTTTGTTTAAACTGAATTTGATTTTTGTTTAAAACTGAATTTTAATAAAGTTGAAAACTGAATTTTAATAAAGTTGAAAACTGAATTTTAATAAAGTTGAAAACTGAATTTTAATAAAGTTGAAAACTGAATTTTAATAAAGTTGAAAACTGAATTTTAATAAAGTGGAAAACTGAATTTTAATAAAGTGGAAAACTGAATTTTAATAAAGTGGAAAACTGAATTTTAATAAAGTGGAAAACTGAATTTTAATAAAGTGGAAAACTGAATTTTAATAAAGTGGAAAACTGAATTTTAATAAAGCGGAAAAACTGATTTTTGTTTAAATAAAAAAAAGATTGAATTTTGAAAAGTAAAAGAAAAGATATAATCTTTGAAATAAAAATTCGATTTTTATATATTGAACTTTGAAATAAAAATTCGATTTTTATATATTGAACTTTGAAATAAAAATTCGATTTTTATATATTGAACTTTGAAATAAAAATTCGATTTTTATATATTGAACTTTGAAATGAAATTCGATTTTTATATATTGAACTTTGAAATAAAAATTCGATTTTTATATATTGAACTTTGAAATAAAAATTCGATTTTTATATATTGAACTTTGAAATAAAGATTCGATTTTTATATATTGAACTTTGAAATAAAAATTCGATTTTTATATATTGAACTTTGAAATAAAGATTCGATTTTTATATATTGAACTTTGAAATAAAGATTCGATTTTTATATATTGAACTTTGAAATAAAAATTCGATTTTTATATATTGAACTTTGAAATAAAGATTCGATTTTTATATATTGAACTTTGAAATAAAAATTCGATTTTTATATATTGAACTTTGAAATAAAAATTCGATTTTTATATATTGAACTTTGAAATAAAAATTCAATTTTTATATATATAGTGGCCTTGGGCAACGAAGGTGACAAAAAGGCGAAACGACGAAGACTCCTGCAAAAGAAGAGTCGAGATGGTTGGATAGCTAAAAGTGAGAATTTCTCACCTTTCAATTTATTTTTCTAGTTATATATATATATATATACTAGGATGCAGACGGTGCTTAGTAGCACCCGACACAATCGTCCACAGACCATGGACTTGTTTGTTTGGCTGTTTGGTTATTGATTGTGATATTGGTTTGAATGTGGTTTGTGGTGTGAAAAATCGAATCGATAAATTGGTTAGGATTAGACGTGCGCCGTTATAAGGCGAAGGAGTAAGGCTAGGTTAGACTCTTACTCCAAATTTTGTGGTTTGCATAACGAAAGTGAATTTGATTGATGTGTGAATGGCGTGGGCCTTCACTAGACCGGGGATAAGGCTAGGCCTTGTCCCGTTTCTAGTATCGTGCCGTTATGCCGCCGAAATTTTCTAAAATATGTTAGAAAAATAAAATTATCATTTTATATAAAGAATGAACTGAATAGAAATTCATATGGTTGATTATTTTTCAATGCTATTATATACATGTGTTGTATGAAAATCCATATAATTAACTTTATATGGTAATTGATTGGGCCTCATTCCAGTTTGAAAAATAAAGAGTATTATAAAATAAAGGTTCATGTGTTGACAGTACTCATCCATTGAGATTGGTCATGTGTTGAACGAAATATTTTAATAATAGAAATATTTGAAATAGAATATTTGAAAATGGAAATATATGAAGCCGTGTTGATTAGATGCGCCATTTTGACGTGAACGATATTTTGATCGATTTTATTCATTTTGAAATGAATATTGAAAAGTAATTTTGAAATCAAATATTTCGAAATGAATTGAATTGAAAACGATTTCGAAATGAATTGAATTGAAAATGATTTCGAAATGAATTGAATTGAAAACGATTTCGAAATGAATTGAATTGAAAACGATTTCGAAATGAATTGAATTGAAAACGATTTCGAAATGAATTGAATTGAAAACGATTTCGAAATGAATTGAATTGAAAACGATTTCGAAATGAATTGAATTGAAAACGATTTCGAAATGAATTGAATTGAAAACGATTTCGAAATGAATTGAATTGAAAACGATTTCGAAATGAATTGAAAACGAATTCAAATGAATTCAAATTGAATTGAAATTTGAATTGAATAGAAATGAATTTTGAAACGAATTTATAAAGAAGAATTCAATTTTGATTTGAATTGAAAAGGAAGTTGAAATTGCTTTTGAAACGAATTTAAAACTATTTATATGATTCGTTTTAAATAAAAATCGACGAAGTATATATTATATATATTATATATATAATATAATGGCCTGAATAGAACGCGCCGCGCCGCGGCAGTTCGTGAATTTCGATCATTTATTTCAAACGGACATTACGGGAGATCCGACCGTCGGATTCTCCTAAAACCGGAACCGTTGGGTTCGTATCGAAAAAAGCTTTCTAATGAATGTTAGAAATTTGAAATCTAACGGTTGGATTTGGAATTATGTCCAAATCAAATTTGAAAAAGGTCGCTATAAGTGCAGTTCGGTGGCCATTGTTGGAAATCGACTGTACGGGCCTTGATAAAATTATTAAAAATAGTAATAATTTGTGTAAAATCATAAGAAATGGTTTAGAAAGGATGGGGATGAAAAACTCCATATTTGAAAAGATAAAAATGGTTTTTTTATCGAAATGAACTAGTTTTGAACTAGAATTATAATTCTATTTATTTTTAAATAAATAAATTGAATTCGAAAAGGGTTTTAAAAATAACCAAAATTTCCAATGATTGCATTGGAGTGGATTTGAATCGAAATTGTCTTCGGAATATTTCGATGTTGGAATTCGTGATTATACAGGTGTTGTTATGGAAATTTGAAAGATATATATTGATATCGTTATTTCCAATACGACATTTGTTAGTCGTAGAATTCGATATTGAATATAAGCCGATATATTTTCTATTCAGAGCCTTGTATTGAATATCGAATGTGATTTGGGTTTGTCGTGAATGGTGTCTTCACTAACACTGTTCTTGAACCCAGTTGAGAAAAGATTAAATCTTTTTATTTAGATTTAATGAAGTGTACCAATTAAATAATATTTAATTGAAATTGAATGGATATTGATTTTTGGGTTTATCGTGAACAGTGTTTTAAATAACACTTGTTCTTTAACCCGATAATTAATGGGATGTGACTTTGGGTTTATCGTGAACCGTGTTTTAAATGACACTGATTCTTTAACCCAGTCACAGATTAAAACTAAGTGGAGTTTTAATGAATCTTTAATTAGATTGAAAAGATCGAGAATGGAGTATCACCAGTTTTGCTCCAGGCGATAGTTAAATCTTTAATTAGATTTGAACGTGAAATTTAGAAACTAACTGTCGGTTAGCTAAGTAGAATGGTCTTCTGGATATTGATCTGATGTTGGTTTCGGCCTTCGGGGTTAATATTTGGGGAATTATTCTCTTGATTAATTTACGGTTAATGACTAATGAATTGGAATGAGGCGTATGTTGTGTTTGTGTAACACTTATTTAAAATATACGCGAGTTATTCGGAAAGACCGGGTTTATCCCATTCTGAATAACTGATGCGACGATAAGTCGAAGATGAAGACGATGGTCGAAGACCGGAGGTCTTCACGTCGTTTGGGTGATAACTGATGATCTTGATTGGGCTGTACACCCAAGAAGATGGAAACAGTTAGTGATCGTCCAGACGTACTTGGAGATCGATGGATATGCGGGGTACTAGGTGCCTCCGGTTTCGTTCAGACCCAGGACGGACTTGTAAATGGACTGTGTGTCTGACATCGGATTTCATTCTGTGTGACTGATATCGGTTGCATAGGATGGTTTGCCTGTGTGGCATGCTAAGATGCAAATGATCGAGGCTTCTGTTGAAAAGCAAAGTCTTGTGGTGATGATCAAAGCACGGCCTTTGTGGCGTAGCTTTGTGTAACGTTTACCTCGCGTGTCTCACACCCGGTATGAACCAAAAACGGGAGACGGACCTCAGGGAGGGCATGCGTTTCTTTCTAGTTAGAAGTGGCGTCAGTGGTTTTACACACCCTGACGAGTTTGACTTATGTGGTTGTTGCTGTTGCGAGGCGCCTCGGTTATATCGGTTTCGGCCGATGCATTCTGGTCGGCTGACGGACCAGACTTACACCCCATAGGGTGGGGAAACGTAGTGTTCAGGCATTTTAATCCACATCGGTGGACCGGCCCTGTCGCTCCAAGGGACGATGCGTTCTGTTCCTGAGACACGGGCTAGAGCGTCTCAAATCGGTTGAGGATCTTGCCCCTAGCCTCGGTTCATAGACGGAAATCCAATTTCCAAATACGTGACATTTGCGGTTTTATTTGTAAACCTATATATGGCGACATAGTGGCATGGGACGCTCATGCCGCCTATGATTGATACTTATGATTTGAAGTGTTTTATACACTATGCACTTATAATAGTATCAAATGATTTGTTTTAAACGTATCAAGCATTCTTTGGCTGTTATAAGGGAAAACCCTATCCTCGGCTGCGTTGCATTGTGTGATGGGACCTGGGTCTTATAACAGCTTCATTTTTCTTTATTTAGCATTGCGCTGTTTGTTTTATGCACTGGTGTTCTTGGGAGGAAACCCGTTCCGTGTTATACGGCATGGTCCCTTGATTTACCTTTGAAAATAAAGATTAATAACTGTTTTAGTTCTCACACCAGTCCCATGACTGACCTGGAGTTTATTGTTTTAACCTAAACTCTGGGTGCCCTTATTTTGACACGGGCAGCTAGTAGTTTTGGTTTTTGCAGATTTATATTCACAGGATCCTGGTTTACAGCTGGAACGATATCCGGAAAGCTTTGTATCCGTATATCTCTTCTAGTTGTGTATTGTATTATTTTCCGCTGCTATGTATTTGAATGTAATTTAAATCTCTGATATTTCTGTGTAATATTCTTTTTACTCTGTATATTCTTGTAATCTGATGTATTGTTGTGATATACAATGAAATGTTCTTCTGTATGCGTTCTGCTGTGGTTTGTTCTCGAACGATCCGACACTTTCCTTTACGGGGAAGTTGCGGGTCTTTACACGTGGTATCAGAGCTTTGGTTTACAAAGCTAGAGAACAAGACACATTAGAACCCTACGAAAGAATTCATCAGATATTGGATTAGTAATATCCAATTAGAGTGACTCGTTAGAGATGGGATCAGTAGTATCCTAGAACGAGTGTGAAGAGTATATTTTTAAAGTGAAAACAAATTTTGTTTTGAAAATTTAAATCAATTATTCGTATTTGATTATCTATTTATATAGATGTGGACAATCCAGTATATATAGATTTTGCGTATACGTCTGATCCGCGTGTATTCGAAGTTTTAATATATTGGATAGATATAGAACCACACTCTAGTCACCCGGGGATGATCCTGATGATGGTGCATCATCATCAGCATTTATATTCGAGTGTCGAAGGTGTGATTTTCTATATATTTCCATTAGACTGGTGTGAGAACCAAATCTTATATAGCTAGAATACCTTGTTGTGATTTGGCATCAAAAACATGATTTTTGTATATGTATCAAAATTATGAATTTGAAAACTCTAATTCACTAATTGATTGATGTTTGTGTTGTTTGTTTAGTTGTTTGCTAATTTTTAGCCATTTATGCCTAATTGAATCAAATACTGAACTATATTGAAATTTGGTCGCATTTGCTTGCATATACATATACTTATATTGAACAGGTCATAGCAAGGAGGCTAGAGCCGAAGAATAAAATTTGTTTGCCCGACAAATAGGTACATGTTTACTACATAATTTCCTGTTTTGTTTGGGTGATGATGATTTTGTGAGCCTATTGGCTAGCCGCTTGGCTTTTTCTTTTTCTTTTTGAGATCTGAAGGACCGGGGAAGCTATTTGAAATTCCCCGATGCTCCCGGTGCAGGGGAGGTTATGGCGAAATTTTTCAAAAATTTAGGGTGTTAGCCAAATTTTGGAAGTTTTGGAAATTCTCAGAAACTAAAGAGTTGGAGAATGGAAACCTGATCGATCGTAGAGCTGAATAATCAAACCACTTTCGACTTTGTTCCTTTTCGGGGACGAAAAGTTTTAAGTGGGGGAGATTGTAACAACCCGTAAAATGCGAGCCAGTTTGAAATTTTTATTTTGGCCATTTTAGCGAATTTTGATTATTTAAAATGAATTATTTTAAATAATATCGGCGTGAAAATTATTTTGAATATAATTCGAACGTATATATTATATACGTCGTCGTTAGAATATAAAAATAATTATATATAATTATAAAAGGAATTGAAAATGGCGCGGTAGTTCGATAATTCGATTTCAAACTTCAATTGAATGTACCGGGTGCAAATCAATCCGGATTTTAGTGAAACCAAAAACATTAGGATCTGATTGATAATATCTTTCTAACGGATGTAAGAAATTGAGATTTCACTTTAAAAATTGAGAGATATGTCCAGTTGAAAATTCTGAATAGTCGCTATGGAATTCAGGCCCTTAAAAATAGCAATTTTGCAAATGACCTCGGATTTCGGCGAAACCACTTTCGTTGGGTCCGTGATGTCAAGTTATTGCTAGGTTTCAAATTTCATAATTTTTTGAATCAATATGTGAGCGTGGCAAAGGAAAATGCGTTTGACCAATTTCAGTTGATTTTAATCGACTGGAAATTGGCAATTTTTCCAACGGTCTCGGAATTCGACGAAACTAGTTTTGTTAGGACCGTATCGTCAATACGAAGCTAGAAAATATTTTTCGGGAATTTTTCTAGTTAGTATGTGGCCCCGGTAATTTGAAATGTACGTTTAAAATTCAATAAAGTGATTTAAATGTAAATTAAACGGAAACTGATTCAAACAGTCGAATCGGCTTGCGATACATATCCCATTGTGTTCAGAATGGGGGTGTAACGCTATGGACGACAGGCGGTGGGCCTCGTTTCGAGGTCGTATGTAAAAGTCAACTTTTGCAAATTAAATAATTAATAAAAAAAAAAAAAAACAAAACCTCTTCCCTTAAACCCGCTCTGGCCCCCCCTCTTTCATTTTCAATCCGATCAGAGAAAAAAAAAAAAAAAAAAAAGGAAGAACGAAATCGAAATCGCTCAGCCGCCTATACCCATCGCCATCGCTGGATGATCGCCGCCGCACCTGTGGCGAAGCGCACCCCTCTTCCCCCTCCGCATCCCCTATCTCCTCCTCCTCCTTCACGAACGCGCAGCACCCCCAATTCGAAGCAAACCCTACGCCCTATCCCGAGAACCACCGGCCCCGACCCCTCCGACCTCAGACGATGGTGCGCCTCCCATCCGACGCACAGGCAATGTCCCCTCTCCGATTACTGTAAGTTTTCTACTTATCTATTTTACTGTTTTTTTATATAATGTAAAACTGATTTTTTATATAATGTTTAACTGATTTTTTTTTATAATGTTTAACTGATTTTTTTTATAATGTTTAACTGATTTATATATAAAGTAAAACTGATTTAAGTATTAAAACTGATTTTTAAAAACTGATTTAAATATTAAAACTGAATTTGATTTTTGTTTAAACTGAATTTGATTTTTGTTTAAAACTGAATTTTAATAAAGTTGAAAACTGAATTTTAATAAAGTTGAAAACTGAATTTTAATAAAGTTGAAAACTGAATTTTAATAAAGTTGAAAACTGAATTTTAATAAAGTTGAAAACTGAATTTTAATAAAGTGGAAAACTGAATTTTAATAAAGTGGAAAACTGAATTTTAATAAAGTGGAAAACTGAATTTTAATAAAGTGGAAAACTGAATTTTAATAAAGTGGAAAACTGAATTTTAATAAAGCGGAAAAACTGATTTTTGTTTAAATAAAAAAAAGATTGAATTTTGAAAAGTAAAAGAAAAGATATAATCTTTGAAATAAAAATTCGATTTTTATATATTGAACTTTGAAATAAAAATTCGATTTTTATATATTGAACTTTGAAATAAAAATTCGATTTTTATATATTGAACTTTGAAATAAAAATTCGATTTTTATATATTGAACTTTGAAATGAAATTCGATTTTTATATATTGAACTTTGAAATAAAAATTCGATTTTTATATATTGAACTTTGAAATAAAAATTCGATTTTTATATATTGAACTTTGAAATAAAGATTCGATTTTTATATATTGAACTTTGAAATAAAAATTCGATTTTTATATATTGAACTTTGAAATAAAGATTCGATTTTTATATATTGAACTTTGAAATAAAGATTCGATTTTTATATATTGAACTTTGAAATAAAAATTCGATTTTTATATATTGAACTTTGAAATAAAGATTCGATTTTTATATATTGAACTTTGAAATAAAAATTCGATTTTTATATATTGAACTTTGAAATAAAAATTCGATTTTTATATATTGAACTTTGAAATAAAAATTCAATTTTTATATATATAGTGGCCTTGGGCAACGAAGGTGACAAAAAGGCGAAACGACGAAGACTCCTGCAAAAGAAGAGTCGAGATGGTTGGATAGCTAAAAGTGAGAATTTCTCACCTTTCAATTTATTTTTCTAGTTATATATATATATATATATACTAGGATGCAGACGGTGCTTAGTAGCACCCGACACAATCGTCCACAGACCATGGACTTGTTTGTTTGGCTGTTTGGTTATTGATTGTGATATTGGTTTGAATGTGGTTTGTGGTGTGAAAAATCGAATCGATAAATTGGTTAGGATTAGACGTGCGCCGTTATAAGGCGAAGGAGTAAGGCTAGGTTAGACTCTTACTCCAAATTTTGTGGTTTGCATAACGAAAGTGAATTTGATTGATGTGTGAATGGCGTGGGCCTTCACTAGACCGGGGATAAGGCTAGGCCTTGTCCCGTTTCTAGTATCGTGCCGTTATGCCGCCGAAATTTTCTAAAATATGTTAGAAAAATAAAATTATCATTTTATATAAAGAATGAACTGAATAGAAATTCATATGGTTGATTATTTTTCAATGCTATTATATACATGTGTTGTATGAAAATCCATATAATTAACTTTATATGGTAATTGATTGGGCCTCATTCCAGTTTGAAAAATAAAGAGTATTATAAAATAAAGGTTCATGTGTTGACAGTACTCATCCATTGAGATTGGTCATGTGTTGAACGAAATATTTTAATAATAGAAATATTTGAAATAGAATATTTGAAAATGGAAATATATGAAGCCGTGTTGATTAGATGCGCCATTTTGACGTGAACGATATTTTGATCGATTTTATTCATTTTGAAATGAATATTGAAAAGTAATTTTGAAATCAAATATTTCGAAATGAATTGAATTGAAAACGATTTCGAAATGAATTGAATTGAAAATGATTTCGAAATGAATTGAATTGAAAACGATTTCGAAATGAATTGAATTGAAAACGATTTCGAAATGAATTGAATTGAAAACGATTTCGAAATGAATTGAATTGAAAACGATTTCGAAATGAATTGAATTGAAAACGATTTCGAAATGAATTGAATTGAAAACGATTTCGAAATGAATTGAATTGAAAACGATTTCGAAATGAATTGAATTGAAAACGATTTCGAAATGAATTGAAAACGAATTCAAATGAATTCAAATTGAATTGAAATTTGAATTGAATAGAAATGAATTTTGAAACGAATTTATAAAGAAGAATTCAATTTTGATTTGAATTGAAAAGGAAGTTGAAATTGCTTTTGAAACGAATTTAAAACTATTTATATGATTCGTTTTAAATAAAAATCGACGAAGTATATATTATATATATATTATATATATAATATAATGGCCTGAATAGAACGCGCCGCGCCGCGGCAGTTCGTGAATTTCGACCATTTATTTCAAACGGACATTACGGGAGATCCGACCGTCGGATTCTCCTAAAACCGGAACCGTTGGGTTCGTATCGAAAAAAGCTTTCTAATGAATGTTAGAAATTTGAAATCTAACGGTTGGATTTGGAATTATGTCCAAATCAAATTTGAAAAAGGTCGCTATAAGTGCAGTTCGGGGGCCATTGTTGGAAATCGACTGTACGGGCCTTGATAAAATTATTAAAAATAGTAATAATTTGTGTAAAATCATAAGAAATGGTTTAGAAAGGATGGGGATGAAAAACTCCATATTTGAAAAGATAAAAATGGTTTTTTTATCGAAATGAACTAGTTTTGAACTAGAATTATAATTCTATTTATTTTTAAATAAATAAATTGAATTCGAAAAGGGTTTTAAAAATAACCAAAATTTCCAATGATTGCATTGGAGTGGATTTGAATCGAAATTGTCTTCGGAATATTTCGATGTTGGAATTCGTGATTATACAGGTGTTGTTATGGAAATTTGAAAGATATATATTGATATCGTTATTTCCAATACGACATTTGTTAGTCGTAGAATTCGATATTGAATATAAGCCGATATATTTTCTATTCAGAGCCTTGTATTGAATATCGAATGTGATTTGGGTTTGTCGTGAATGGTGTCTTCACTAACACTGTTCTTGAACCCAGTTGAGAAAAGATTAAATCTTTTTATTTAGATTTAATGAAGTGTACCAATTAAATAATATTTAATTGAAATTGAATGGATATTGATTTTTGGGTTTATCGTGAACAGTGTTTTAAATAACACTTGTTCTTTAACCCGATAATTAATGGGATGTGACTTTGGGTTTATCGTGAACCGTGTTTTAAATGACACTGATTCTTTAACCCAGTCACAGATTAAAACTAAGTGGAGTTTTAATGAATCTTTAATTAGATTGAAAAGATCGAGAATGGAGTATCACCAGTTTTGCTCCAGGCGATAGTTAAATCTTTAATTAGATTTGAACGTGAAATTTAGAAACTAACTGTCGGTTAGCTAAGTAGAATGGTCTTCTGGATATTGATCTGATGTTGGTTTCGGCCTTCGGGGTTAATATTTGGGGAATTATTCTCTTGATTAATTTACGGTTAATGACTAATGAATTGGAATGAGGCGTATGTTGTGTTTGTGTAACACTTATTTAAAATATACGCGAGTTATTCGGAAAGACCGGGTTTATCCCATTCTGAATAACTGATGCGACGATAAGTCGAAGATGAAGACGATGGTCGAAGACCGGAGGTCTTCACGTCGTTTGGGTGATAACTGATGATCTTGATTGGGCTGTACACCCAAGAAGATGGAAACAGTTAGTGATCGTCCAGACGTACTTGGAGATCGATGGATATGCGGGGTACTAGGTGCCTCCGGTTTCGTTCAGACCCAGGACGGACTTGTAAATGGACTGTGTGTCTGACATCGGATTTCATTCTGTGTGACTGATATCGGTTGCATAGGATGGTTTGCCTGTGTGGCATGCTAAGATGCAAATGATCGAGGCTTCTGTTGAAAAGCAAAGTCTTGTGGTGATGATCAAAGCACGGCCTTTGTGGCGTAGCTTTGTGTAACGTTTACCTCGCGTGTCTCACACCCGGTATGAACCAAAAACGGGAGACGGACCTCAGGGAGGGCATGCGTTTCTTTCTAGTTAGAAGTGGCGTCAGTGGTTTTACACACCCTGACGAGTTTGACTTATGTGGTTGTTGCTGTTGCGAGGCGCCTCGGTTATATCGGTTTCGGCCGATGCATTCTGGTCGGCTGACGGACCAGACTTACACCCCATAGGGTGGGGAAACGTAGTGTTCAGGCATTTTAATCCACATCGGTGGACCGGCCCTGTCGCTCCAAGGGACGATGCGTTCTGTTCCTGAGACACGGGCTAGAGCGTCTCAAATCGGTTGAGGATCTTGCCCCTAGCCTCGGTTCATAGACGGAAATCCAATTTCCAAATACGTGACATTTGCGGTTTTATTTGTAAACCTATATATGGCGACATAGTGGCATGGGACGCTCATGCCGCCTATTATTGATACTTATGATTTGAAGTGTTTTATACACTATGCACTTATAATAGTATCAAATGATTTGTTTTAAACGTATCAAGCATTCTTTGGCTGTTATAAGGGAAAACCCTATCCTCGGCTGCGTTGCATTGTGTGATGGGACCTGGGTCTTATAACAGCTTCATTTTTCTTTATTTAGCATTGCGCTGTTTGTTTTATGCACTGGTGTTCTTGGGAGGAAACCCGTTCCGTGTTATACGGCGTGGTCCCTTGATTTACCTTTGAAAATAAAGATTAATAACTGTTTTAGTTCTCACACCAGTCCCATGACTGACCTGGAGTTTATTGTTTTAACCTAAACTCTGGGTGCCCTTATTTTGACACGGGCAGCTAGTAGTTTTGGTTTTTGCAGATTTATATTCACAGGATCCTGGTTTACAGCTGGAACGATATCCGGAAAGCTTTGTATCCGTATATCTCTTCTAGTTGTGTATTGTATTATTTTCCGCTGCTATGTATTTAAATGTAATTTAAATCTCTGATATTTCTGTGTAATATTCTTTTTACTCTGTATATTCTTGTAATCTGATGTATTGTTGTGATATACAATGAAATGTTCTTCTGTATGCGTTCTGCTGTGGTTTGTTCTCGAACTATCCGACACTTTCCTTTACGGGGAAGTTGCGGGTCTTTACAAATACCTTGTTTTACTTTGACATCGTAATTTATCATGACACCTAGGTTTATCTGGGTACGGTAATTTATCCTATTATCCTGGCTTAGTATCTATCTTGTCATCATCACCATGTTTACTTTCAGTTTATGCATGTCATGACACCTTTATCTGTTTTTATGCCGGAAGTAGATAGGACTTACCAGTCTTTTTGACTGACCCGTTTTGTTTCGCCTCTTTTCTTCCGTTTCCCCCCAGGTTACAGGGAGGAAACAGTGCAGTTTAGTTCGGACTTCTTCTGCTTGGAGGTCATCATGAATGGCTTGGACTTCTCTTGGCTATGGCTACTTTATTGTTTTTACTTGGGGAATAATTATTTTAAAAGTCTTTATGCTTCTTTACTATTGCAAGACAGGTTTTGTTGCACTCTGATGTACAAGGCTTTAGACCTTATTTATTCATGATTATGAAAAGTTTGATTTTACTTCCGCTATTTTATATGTTCTGTCTTGTGATATTTCTGTGCATGTTTACCAATAATGCCCCTCTAAAGCTAGTGCATTCCCTTGCGAGTGACCCTAGCGGAGGCGGGGTGTTACATTTGGTATCAGAGCAGAAGGTTACTAGACTGGGCAAAATTTTTTAAAGACCTTCTGAAAATTATTTGAAAAACCATTTATAAAGAAGCATTTTTCAAGAAAAACTTTGTTTTGAAAGTTATTCCCCAAAAGCCATTAGCAATGTCCTTGTTTTATTAGTTGAATCCTCTTTTCCCTTCTCTCTCCCATCGATAGTCGCGTTGGCTTTGGTTACAAGTAGTTTTTGAGTTAGAAAAGTGTTTTCTTTATGATAGGGAAATAGTTCTCGAGAAAATGGAGTTGAGTTAGGAGGAAGTAAGGTAATAGAAGGATGGCAGGGCAAGAAAAAGAGAAAGAAAAAAAAGGAGATAATATATATAATATAGGAGGGCCAGTCGACAGGCCTGTCGACAGGGCTGTCGACTTACCCCCCCTGTCGACAGGGCTGTCGACACGACGCGCCTGCAGGACAAAAAAATATATAAGCCCGAAGGCCGAGAGCTTCAGCTCATAACCCCAATCCTTTTCTCCTTCCTCCCAGCCACCAAAACCGAAAATTCCCCAACTCCACCACCTCCCATCACCTCGTTTCTCCACCGTTCTTCATAAAATTAATTTCAAATCGAAGCTAGAGACCCTCTCCATCCGGATCTATAGTTCCCCTCTTCCAATTCGTGTTTAAATCACCATGGCCAATCAACCCAATCCCTACGAGCTTTACCCTCAACTCACCGCGCAAGAGGTCGAGTGGTGTGACGAGCAACCAGGGATAATTGAGCACTACATGCAGCTCGCCACTAGGAATTTGCTTCTAGGCCGACCGGTGAGGTTCGCGGATTTTGCGGGAACCGCCGTGGAAAGTTTGTTTGTTAATGCGGGTCTTATTCATATTCTGGATACGCACACAGCCGAGAGGAGAGGCTACAAGCGTATGGTAAGACTTTTTGATGCTCGTTTGCAAATTGATGTGGATGATAACGGGTTGATAACCTATAGTTCATGGGTTAAGGGTACCCATATATTTATGAATGAGGTCCAATTTGGGGAAATTTTGAATATCCGGGGTACGGGACTCGATATAAATGATCTGGAGATGGATGGTTTGAATGTGTGGGGTAGGATTTTTTTTAATGGACTTGATAGGCAATGGGATAGTACACATTTGCGCCCGCTAGCTAGGTTTGTGATCAGAATATTGCAATATAATATTGCGGGGCAGAATCATGGGTTTGACAGAGTCCCAGTAGTTGTTAAGGCCGCTACTTATGCTATTTTTTGGGGCATACAAATAAACTGGGCAAGAACCATCTTACAGCAGTACCAGATCTTTAGGGGAGCAAGGCACTCCAATATTTGTTTTGGGAACTTATGGACTATAGTTTTCCGCTGGTTCGGGGTGGATTTGCATGATGAGGATTATGTGACACTTTCTAACCATCCCTCTGTTATCATCACTGAAGCCGCACTAGGGAGGATGAGTATAGATATGCAGGAGCTGCAAGGGGAGCCACAGCCTATGGAGCATGAGGGATTAGATGAGGAAGAGGATGAGGGTGACGAGGAGGAGGAGCAAGAGGAGGAGCCACAGGATGATCAGTTTGGACACTTTGAGGACCCCCATCAGGCACCACAGCATGATGATGAGCAGGCTGGGGATGGAGCCTGGGCTCATCAGGGCCCGGCACAGGGGGCTCCGGATACAGGTGCCTGGGATCCATGGGCTACTAGGGATCCAGACTGGAGGACTGAGCTGAGATATGTTTCATAGCAGCAGGCTCGCTTGATGAGGAGCCACCAGGATATTATGAGGTCACAACAGCAGACACTGGAGTCACAGGTAGCCATGGCTCAGACACAGCAGCAGATGCTTCAGGATATGAGTTCCTCTTATGATCAGTTGGGGGATGGGATGCAAGACCTACAGTTAGAACTTAGGCAAGGGAACCGACGACAGGAAGAGAGGCTTGATAGCTTAGAGGAGCTCATCCGTAGCTATTTCCACCAGGGTTGACTTCTATCAGTTACCCGTAGGATAGTATTTTATTTCAGTATTGTTTAGCTGTTCCTTTTGTTGTCTAGTTGTAACGATGTACTAAAACTATCTTAATAAAGTTTGTACGTTGTTTGTTTACGCAATTTGTTGTGTCTAATGTAATTATGAAATATTGCACGATAATGTCTGATAACGATGAACAATGAAAATAACAAAACGGGATATCTCTCCGTTACATAAAAATTTAGAAAGTTAGATTTTTCTAAATTAACAATGGATGGTAGGATTTTGGATGCTCAAATTGGATGAACTTCACTCTTATTTTATAAGGGTGTGGGAAAATTTGGATGAAATTACTTTTTCAAATTTTTGCATTCATATAGAACTGCAAGTATATTTAGGATGAGAGCATCATGGTTTGAAAAAGAAATTTTTAAGAAATTGCATTCATGTAGGTGGTACCACAAGTTAGGCATACATATTTTTCTACAATGTGATTCACTTTTGCACATGTGCACATGTTTGCAACAATTGGCTGAACACTTCTGGATGCTAATATGGGGACATAAATCCTACTACTATTGAATTTCGGGGACGAAATTCTTTAAGGGTGGGAGGATGTGATACCCCGTATTTTTACATTTTAAAAATAAGAAATTTACATACGTATACAATGATACGCAAAGCATATAAACCAGTGAAACATGAAGATAAAAGATATTCTGTTCATACTTCTAGGATTAAGGTAAACGGGATTCACCATTGCGTTCGTCTCGGAAAAATACGCGAAATAGAGTCCGAGTTTTCGAGAATCGGAGTCCGTATGACCCGTTAAAGGCCCAAAGAAGATTTATGAATCTGAAATTCGGAAATAGGTTTGAAAACCAGATCTGGGGCTAGGTGGGAAGTTTCCCCGCCTAGGCCATGTCGACAGGGCTGTCGACAGGCCTGTCGACTTGGGCCCAGACCAAGTCGACAGCCCTGTCGACATGCCTGTCGACAGGGGGTGACCGGCGCAAATTGCCTGGCGCACCTGTTTGTCTCACCTGGGCTTGCTCTTGGGCTGATTCTGGAAGCTTCCGAGATCTGATGGTCCTAATCTATCCTAGATCTAATCCTATGGCCTAAAACACACCCTAATCTCTATAAAAACACCCCTAAGGCTACCCTAAACCCTCATAACTCACCCTCTCCACGAAGTGCTGCCCAAATGCCAAGTGATCATGGCCTCCATTCCCCTTTCCTAAAGCCTAAGCACTCAAATCGGGTCCAAATCAAGTAGTGCAAGCTAGCTACACCAAATGGAAGGAAGATCAACGTTGCTATGCGGGTTTCATGACGATTCTTCAACAAAGGAGGCACCTTTCTTAGCCAAGATGATTCATGCTTCTTTCCCTAGGCCTAACTATGTAAGTTCTAGCTACTTTTAGATGGAAACGGTAGTTTTGATAATGACATGGGATAAAATGTGGCTAAACATGATTATGCGAACCTATATGAACCTTACCTTGCCTCTTGTGTTCATGTTTGTGGTTTTAGGCCATGTGAGTGACTTAATCATGCCTCTCATGCTATGCATAACCTAGTTTAACTTGCAAGTTTGGATCTTTATGCATGAAATGCTAGCATGAACCTTTAGGAACCATTTTTACTTGTGAAACATTGGCTAAGATTATATTTTGGGGCTTATGCATGTTTATGAACCTAAACCCCTAGTGTTAACATGCAAGTTTGTGGCCAAATCCTTTATGACATTATGCATACTTATGGCCAATTCCCTTTGTTTTCATGTTATGCATGCTTGTGGCCAAACCTTTATGAACCTATATATGTCTTAAGCCAAACCCTCATGATACTATGCATGTTTGGGGTCATTGTGTAGCATAGTTTCTTTACGATGTGACTCGGCCATTCTTGCGTTGGAACACGATTTGGGTTGAGGATAGACAAGCGTGATTATAGCATGAAAAACTTAACTTGAAGTTATATGAAAACATGTTAGGCGAGCTAAACTTGGCATGAACCATGGTTTGGGTAAAGGGGTATAAACATGACAACGTGTAACGTTAAATATGACATGTGTTTATACTTGAAAACATGACTTGAATTTTAATATGGAAGTTGACATGTAAGTATGCATAAAAACATAAGCTTGGGAATTTACCTATTAAGTTAGGTCTACCCATTGGGAATTTACCTATTAAGTTAGGTCTACCCAATTGCTTGAAACTTAAATATGAACGTGACACTAGACTAAACATGAAAGTGGCCAACTCGAGGTTGGGTTGAGTTTGCAATATAAAGCTACCCGGAACCGACCGGCCTAACTAGTAGTTGCAAACAATAGGACCCAATGTGAGAAGTTGGTCATGTCGTGCTTAAACCCGAGGTTAGACTAAGTTGTGGTGTAAAGCTACCCGGAACCGACCGGCTTAACTAGTAACCACAACAAAGTCTAATGTGAGAGGTTGGGTGCATTAAGTAATTAATGCCACATGATAGGGTTAAGTTAATTTGATTAATGACTCTTAACCAAATATGACATGGACAATGGGTTAAGTAATTTGATTGGGCCAGGGATACTTAACAAAACATGACAGGGTTGGGTAGGTTAAGTAACTTGATTTGCCTAACGACACTTGACCATTTTTATACGACTAATGGACGGGATTAAGTTAACTAACACTTAATCAATCCGACACGATAACTTGATAAGGTCAAGTAAATTTTCTTAAGTAACACTTAACCCATTAGACAAACCCCAATTCGGAGGATTGGGTAAATGACCATAGTTGACAAGGATAAGGGAAATAAGGCTAAGTGGTAAACCTTAGTTAAGGGAAACTAAGTAATAATCCTTAGTCAAGGAAATTTGGGCCACTTCTTAGATAGATTAGTAACCCGATGCGTTAGGTCAACGTTTAAGTATGCGTGTAGGAGCAGGCTATCTGATTTAGATAAAGGCTCCAGCGAACTGGGTAACGAAGCAGCGGCTTCGGGGAACGTGAGGATATTCTTGGTATCCCTCTGTGAGCTGCCAGGTCATTATACTAGCATCACGAGAGGTTAAGGTCTGCGTTAGAAGAACCAAGAGTATGCCTTGGTTGCTATGCGAGCGACCTAAAGACTGGGGTGGATAGCAGTGAGTCGACGAATACATGGTAGCGCCCGAGATAGCAAGTTCGTCGATCATCTACCATCTTGAGTCAAGCGTGTACGTACGGAAGGGCAGGGAACACCCAACAGACCATAATTGCTAGCTAATTATGGGTGAGGTAGGCCGTAGGATGTGGGCTGGCCGGAGTGTAGTTCTCAGGCAAGATTTTCTCTTGTGTTGCCTTTCGCTAGTTGAGGGAGGGGTCTCGTGGGACCATAGCCACGTGTAGAAAGCAGACCTTAGCATCTGCATCGGCAGATAAATTGAAAGCTCCCGACCGAGTCCTGTACTTCTTGATTAGCCCTGTGACAGGACTCGGGTGGCACATGGTGATACATGTGCATACGGTCATAGAAAAACGATTGACGATGAATGCGTGGGAAAAGGGCGTGGTTGAGGGTTAGCGTAATCCCTAGTATCCCTAGGTGGTTGAACCCAAACCGAAATACGAAAACGTGAGATAGGTAAGCATAATCCCTAGCGGTCCTAGGTGGCGTAAGTCCTAGTTGTACAAACAAATGATTCATGTTGAAAGACCTTAGTTAAAGATAGGGTGACAGTCCACAACGACCTTAAGGGTCATAGAACTATGTTAAAGTGGGACCTCATGGGAAAGCCCGTGCGGTGTACGGCAAGGGACTGAACATATACATGGAAGGAAACATACGAGTTTAGAGACTTACATTAGGTTAACATGGACCGTTATACGAACTGTTGAGTAAGGGTTATTCATGGTTAACACATGTACGGGGAAAGATACTAGTATGGTAGATATAGAGTATATACAGATAGAGCTCGGGGATGTTAGACTTGAGGGACACCTTGGAATGTTATACTTGGTGAAACCTGACGATGTAATACCTTGTTTTACTTTGACATCGTAATTTATCATGACACCTAGGTTTATCTGGGTACGGTAATTTATCCTATTATCCTGGCTTAGTATCTATCTTGTCATCATCACCATGTTTACTTTCAGTTTATGCATGTCATGACACCTTTATCTGTTTTTGTGCTGGAAGTAGATAGGACTTACCAGTCTTTTTGACTGACCCATTTTGTTTCGCCTCTTTTCTTCCGTTTCCCCCCCAGGTTACAGGGAGGAAACAGTGCAGTTTAGTTCGGACTTCTTCTGCTTGGAGGTCATCATGAATGGCTTGGACTTCTCTTGGCTATGGCTACTTTATTGTTTTTACTTGGGGAATAATTATTTTAAAAGTCTTTATGCTTCTTTACTATTGCAAGACAGGTTTTGTTGCACTCTGATGTACAAGGCTTTAGACCTTATTTATTCATGATTATGAAAAGTTTGATTTTACTTCCGCTATTTTATATGTTCTGTCTTGTGATATTTCTGTGCATGTTTACCAATAATGCCCCTCTAAAGCTAGTGCATTCCCTTGCGAGTGACCCTAGCGGAGGCGGGGTGTTACAGTTTGTGTTTCCACTCTCCATCTCCTCTAATGCAATTTTCGATCTTGATGCTTAATAAAGAAAATTAACAAAAAGAAAAAAACATAAACAGTAGACTAATGCTAAGCGAATGCAACACCTGAAATTAGGGCCAGACAATGAAGTCATCGAAGAAGAAACAAGGTACTTTTTTAGTTATGTGAGTTCTTTTCAAATTTTTATCCTCGAAATTTACAACCGAAAGTGGTTTCTTTTCCAATTTTCGATCTAAATCACGCCGGAAGCAAAATAGAAAAGGTGGAATTTTGATGTGATTGCTGTAAGTTGATGTGGTGATTTATGATATAAAATCATATATGTTGAATACGACGATGTGTGAAAGTAGCATTGTGATTGATGAGGAAGTGTAGCAACTATCATTGGCAAGAAAAGAACAGTGGGCTCGGTCAGACGTCTAAGGCCTCAGGTCAGACGTTTGACATAAAAGAGTATTGAATCCCGAGTGTTTGGTCAGACGTCTGATCATCCCAATCAGACGTCTGAGCCATTGTATTTATGTTTTGACTAGGTATTTCCAGAGATATATTTTTGATATTTCTGATGAGCAAATTGGATATTTACTTAAACCTTCTATTTTCCAATATAAGCTATCTTCAGGATAGGATTAGGTATGACCGAATTGGATTGATGGAAACAAAAAATGTAATCAAAGGGTTCACCATCGTTCTTCATAGTTCTTCTTCTCTAACAATATTTTAGTTATCTAAATATTCTTTCACCTTTCTCAATAAGGTTATTGATTCAATTGTAATTTGTTTATTTTGGGTTTATTTCATAGGTGTAAACAAAATTCGTTTTTGCGAATCAATAAAGAGGGGCGTAAATATCTTGTGTTCGTGTTTGTTTGCATATCCATGCATTGTTTTCTATCAAAATTATCTCTTTGCAATTGAGTGAACAAGATAACTGTAACAACCCGGAAATCTGGGCCAGTTTAAAATTTTTTATTTTGGCAATTTTAGCGAATTTTAATTATTTAAAATGAATTATTTTAAATAATATCGACGAGAAATTTATTTTGAATTGAATTCGACGTATATATTATATACGTCGTCGTTAGAATATAAATAATTATATATAATTATAAAAGGAATCGAAAATGGCGCGGTAGTTCGATAATTTGATTTCAAACTTCAATTGAGCATACCAGGTGCAAACCAAACCGGATTTTAGTGAAACCAAAAATATTTGAATCTATTAGTGAATATCTTTCCAAGGAATCCAAAAAATTGAAATTTCATAGCGGGGATAAAAAGATATGTCCAGTTGAAAATTCTGAATAGTCGCTATGGAATTCAGGCCCTTAAAAATAGGAATTTTGCAAACGGCCTCGGATTTCGACGAAACCACTTTTGTTGGAACCGTGTTTTTAAATGACACTGATTCTTTAACCCAGTTAAAGATTAAAACTAAGTGGAGTTTTAATGAATCTTTAATTAGATTGAAAAGATCGAGAATGGAGTATCACCAGTTTTGCTCCTAGCGATAGTTAAATCTTTAATTAGATTTGAACGTGAAATGGTAATTAAATTAACCGATAACACCGTGGTGTTAGTTATGGGGTAATAACAATTTTGCTCCATGGGATGAATAGGTTGGGATTGGGAAATAAAATAAATAATTACTTCGGTGTGGTTTGCTAATCCCGACTTGTTTGGAAAACCATAATTTGGTTTGAAATGACATCCAAAGGAAGATCAAAGAATAAATTTTAAAGAATTTATCTTTGTTAAAATTAATGGGAACCTTTCCCTAAGAACTTGAAATTTAGAAATTAACTGTAGGTTAGCTAAGAAGAATGGTTTCCTGGGTATTGTTCTGATGTTGGTTTCGGCCTTCGGGGTTAATATTTGGGGAATTGTTCTCTTGCTAATTTACGGTTAGTGACTGATGAATGGGAATGAGGCGTATGTTGTGTTTATGTAACATTTGTTTATAATATACGCGGGTTATTCGGAAAGGCCGGGTTTATACCCATTCTGAATAACTGATTCGACGATAGGACGAAGATGATGACGGTGGTCGAAGACCGAAAGTCTTCACATCGTTTGGGTGATTACTGATGATCTTGATTGGGCTGTACACCCAAGATGAGGGAATCAGTTGGTGGTCGTCCAGACGTACTTGGAGATCGACGAATATGTGAGGAAAGTGCCTCCGGTTTCGTTCAGACCTAGAACGGACTTGTAAATGGATGGTGTGTCTGACATTGTATTCCTTTATATAGTATTCGTTGATCTCTTCTAAATATATATCTGTTTGGCGGCAGGGAATTTATTCTCTTGCTTAACGCCCTTCTCTGAGACATACGAGCTCAAAGGTTATATATTGGCAGAAATCAGTGGTACGATATGGATTGATAGTGTGGCATGCTAAGATGCAGTGATCCAGACTTTTGTTGAAAAGCAAAGTTTGGTGGATGATGATCAAAGCGCAGCTTTAATATAGCATGGCTTTGTGTATAGCGTTGATTCGTGAGCCTCACATCCCGGTATGGTGGTAAACTGATGGTTTGATCAATATGATTTTAGTGGATGGGCACCTTACTGGTGTCGTGGATTCGGTCGAACGAGATGAGCTTAGTGCTCAGGGATATATAGAGTAAGCGGTGTTTTCTCTCGTTGGGACGTAAGCCGTGGTGATACTCTGGTCCCAAAAGTGCGGATGTGCAGACGGTGTTTTCTCTTGTTGGGACGTAAGCCGTGGGGAATTGCATTACGCGATCGATCTTTCGAATCAGGAGCCACCATGATGGAAATCCAATTTCCAATACATGTATTTCGGTTTTATTTGTAGAGCCTAGTATGGCGACATAGTGGGATGGGGCGCTTATGCCGTCTATGATTGATACTTATGATTTGAAGATGTTTTATACAATATGCACTTATAATAGTATCAAATGATTTGTTTTAAACGTATCAAGCATTCTTGGCTATTATAAGGTAAAAACCCTATCCTCCGGCTTGCGTTGCATTGTGTGATGGGACCTGGGTCTTATAATAGCTTCATTTTTCTTTATTTAGCATTGCGCTGTTGTTTTATGCACTGGTGTTCTTGGGAGGAAACCCGTTCCGTGTTATACGGCGTGGTCCCTTGATTTACCTAACTTTAAAAATAAAGATTAATAACTATTTTAGTTCTCACACCAGTCACATGACTGACCTGGAGTTTATTGTTTTAACCTAAACTCTGGGTGCCCTTATTTTCAACACGGGCAGCTAGTAGTTTTGGTTTTGCAGATTTATATTCACAGGATCCTGGCTTACAGCTGGAACGATATCCGGAAAGCTTTGTATCCGTATATCTCCTTCAGTTGTGTATTGTATTATTTTCCGATGCTATGTATTTAAATGTAATTTAAATCTTTGATATTTCTGTGTAATATTCATTTATACTCTGTATATTCTTTTATTCTGATGGAATTGTTGTAATAACAATGAAATGTTCTCCCGTCTGCGTTCTGTTGTGGTTTGTTCTCGAACTATCCGCGCTTTCCTCACCGGGGAAGTTACAGGTTTTCACAATAACAGTTGAAAGCTTGGAACATATAGCAAACTTGCAGTGACATGCATGGACACCCGCAAAAGAGTTGTGCATCACATGAGCGACCAGACTGTTTACGACTTAACCCACTTCCCCCAAAGCCCGCAAAAGAGTTGGGGACATGAGTGATCAATTAAAAGTTTTATGGGTAGACCTTTCATATCCAAGCTAGAATTCGATATATATATATATTATATATATAAACATACATACATACATATGTATATATTACAAATATATGTGCATACACACACACACACATGATGTGTGCATATGCATGTATGTATGTATATAGAGACGGCTATTTAGACACAGATTTAAACTTAAATTGTGACAAAAAAAACTCCATCATTGTATCACCAACTGCGTCCACATTTTATGTCTGAAAAGGCTTTCTTTATACACACCCACAGCCCATTCCCCCAAAGCCCTCATATGCACACCAACACCTCCCACCCCTCAGGCCCCGGAATGACTACTCAAAAACAGTAATTCCATAGGTATTAAATTGCATTGCATTACAAAGTACATACGTAAGTATTTATTTAAAAAATCTTATCGATGCTTGACCGTTGGTACCTTTAAATTCATATATACAAGAGATGTTGTAACAAGTCAAAGATACGCCGACAAGCAAATGTTCAAATATAAAACCAATAGTTATTACAACCATTTCTGATTTTTGTAAAATTTCTACAGCATGAGTTTAATTTTTGCAACCGTCTATGCTGTCTAACAAACACAAGTAAACAAGAGGTTCATTAATAAATCAAAACATTGATAATGCAGACGCATATTTCACACATACGATAAGTTTACCTAATAATTAGACATAATGCAAATATGAAAATATGAAAATTTTGTAAAGGCATACCTCCATCCTATGTTTTCACATTTTGAAGCCTCAACGGCAACTAGAGCTTGTTCTTTCGACCTATTCTTCAATAATACATAGTTTGGTTACTTTGGTACTAATGTAAATGCCTACAACTCAAAGAACAAAAACAAAGATTACAAAATCAAGAAACTGTATGCTTACTGCATTCACATATTTTTGCTTTACATATGAGTTCTACCTCATTTGTTGAGATCCTCTCAAATACTCAAGATAAAAGAATAGTGAAGCCCTTCTCCAGATAAAAGAATAGAAAGAATGTTACTTTGGCCTACAAGTATAACAAAGGTCAGTCTGGTAGGTTTACCCAAAAGCACACGGTATGGCAAAGATTGCATAATATAATGCGAACTAAAGGAAGTCGTCGGCTCAGTAAAACAATTGACAAGCAATAATAAGTTACTTATGTTTCATGGTTTGACTATAGGCCAATCATAAGTGCTAAAAGTTAGTAAATATGGATATCAAATGCTTATGAAATTACAGAAGAGATTTTCACTCAAAACAAAAGAGGGAATGATGTAATCGGTATTGTAAAAATTCTTGTAAAAAAGTTGGATCTCATTTTTTTAATGATACTAAAATAAAAGGGCATTTTCGGTAGTTCACGTTTACACCCTAAAGTGCGATATCAAAGGCATTACAACTGTTAATACACACACATACACATCTGCGTGCATGCATAAATTTTATCAGCACAAATTACTGGCAAACATTTAATAGCCGCCGAAACATGCATTTTTCAACCATGGCATGTCGATGTCCTCATCCATCGCTAATCTTAACAGTAATAAAAATAACTATTTTAGCATGATGCACCACAGTGGATCCAATTTCAAAACTTTATGCTGCACTAAAGATACTCTTAAACTAATTTTACCATATAAAAAACCCAAAGAATTTATGTGACCATCAACAACGGCAAACTTAAATAATTTACTAACATTTCGAATGACATGTACAACATTTACGTATGAGTCATGATTAGATAAATGATTGGTTAATTATCTGTCAAACACCCAATATCTCTACTGCTGCTTGTAAATTTTCGAATGTAACAAGTGGCCTATTAGCTCAGTTGGTTAGAGCGTCGTGCTAATAACGCGAAGGTCGCAGGTTCGAGACCTGCATGGGCCATTTTTACGTGCTTTATGCGATTACCAAAATTACCCAACCAATCACATATGATCGTTTTGTTATACTATTTAACATTACAAATATAAAAGTTAGTAGTTTGTAAATTAATCATGTACCTTTATAAATTAAATAAAATGAACAACATGTAAATTAATCATGTGTCTTTATGAACTAATAGCATGAGCATGTATGGTTGGTTTGGTAGTTTAGTAACGAAATAAATAAATTTGCGAACAGAAAAGAAGTTAAGAGCTATATGAATTTATTATCAATAATGCATTATATGTACAAATGCTGCAAAATTAAAAATAAGATGGTTAACCATCAGAGACGGTTATGATAACGGTTTGGTTTTATAAATAAATCGGTTTGAATTTGTTTTGGAAAATAAATAAAAATGTTTATCGGTTTAATCGAGCTTTTAATTTATTATCTAATTTTATGATATTGTATTACTTTGAATAATTAGATTAGTTATATAATACAAAGGTATTTGTTGATAAATAGATCAACTCTTATCATAAACATAAAATTTACTATATAATTTCTCCAAACATGAATTTATGTTTTATTTTGAGTGAATCCATCATTCGAATAATAATACGTCCTTCAAGTTCAGTCAAATCGGTTACCGATCGAATTAATCGAAATTAATTTGGTTCGGTTTGAAAGATTTTCGAGTCCAACTCGATTTTAGTTTTTTTACCTTCAAACCAACAAACCGACCTAACGCTCACACCTAGCTATAAGAATTTATAACTATCAACAACCGTGATGATTATGGTAGGTGGTAACAACAATTACCACAACCGTGACACACCTACTCACAAACGATTTATAACATTTGATATATATTTATCATTTTTTATGCACACATTTCTCATCTACAGGTACTCATACTTGCAATAAAAAGTTGATTCTACTATGCTGATATTTTTAAGGAAACCATATGCAACGTGTCCTAAATTAACAAAAATAAACCAGACAACAACCAAATAAATAGTCCTCAAACAACTCAAATTAACACAATTTCATACGTTTTTCTAACCATCGTTCATATCATAAACGAAAATCGAAAGACTTTTTCAACCTTGAACAAGAGAATATATTGGACATTCGTATGAAATAATAAACCCCTAATTTTTTATATAAGAGTTGTACAAACGGCATGGCACATTTCAATATAGTAAAAGTACGAAGAGGGTATTATAAAAATTCAGGATAATAACAAGTGATGCATGTGTGTTCCTACTGAGATACGAATAACGAATACAAGGATATTGCCATTTATAAGACAACACAGAGTTAAATAGTTGCATGAAATGCTATAATTAGATGCTAAACAAATTTAAAATGGTTTGGGGATACGAAAAAGAAATGCATACATGCTTTCTTCTGAGAAACTAATAATGGACATTGTTTTTTATAACACACAGTAGTTGTAAGCTGTTGTTTGTATCAAATTGAAAATAAAATATCAAATATGCATTCAGCTTTTTTATGTTAAACAAATTTTGACATTAGATGGTGCGTATATCGAATGTTCGGCTCCAACGTAGATTTCATCTAATTTGAGAGACGAATTATTTTAAGTAACCTAGCTAGTATTTCGCTTATAACTACAATGCGAAGTATTTGGAATGGAAAAAAATATAGGTAAGTTGAATAACCTAGAACTAAACAAGCTATCTGTTCATATCAGCAAGTTAACAATAATAAACATAAAAAGTCTGATTAATTGATATAACATCAACAACTTGAGCAATGCTACAATCGACATCACACCATAGATACTTTGTATTATGGTATACATTTTATTTCTCAAGTAATAAAACTGCCAGGATTTTGTTTCCAAAAAAATTGCCTATAGATTATTCGTTAGCATCTGAAGGCTCTCTGATGATAGTTCAACTATTGGACATAGCAAAATGTTACTGCTAAAGCTAAAAAGGAGGAAATGGCCGAAAATACTATTAAGTTCAACTTGCTTGTATATTTTACTGGTGGGAATAAAATTGTATTATTAGTTTAAGAAAGAGTAAACGGCCAGCAATACAAGTTATCGCATGAACAAAAAAAAGTATACACAACACAAGTCATCGGATTTTTTGTAGAATGAAGCAAAGAAGGAAAGGTCTTCGTACCATTATTAGAGCAAATCGATATTATGATATTTCGACCGATTTATTTTTATTTATTTTCGAAAAATAAAGTCCATATGATTCTCAACTCATCATCAATTGACAAAAGCATTTGCTTTGTTATCTGGTTCCTTTCCTCAAAAGATCGACCTTACCCATCAACTAATCGAATTCCCTCTTAAAAAATGGAACTCCTATTTCAAAAAATCTTACTTCACTTCGAACTCTCGACAACATGCGGTTGCTTTCGACTCTTGACAGCTTGCTTCCGACGATGCCGCTTCACACTCCACTCTCTATAGGTATGTTAATCAGGATTTTTTTTCCTATTTTAATGAAATTCATTTGTCATGAAGTTATGTTTTACTTGTAGTAAAGTTTGGTTTGTTGTCATTTTCAATGATTATACATTTTTGCCTACAAGTGAACTTTATTAAATCCTTTATGTGGACCGAAGATTATTTTTGCAGTATGCATCCGTAACTTCTTACCCTGTGTTTTATTTAGGACATGTGTAGCTTTTTACTAATAATATAAGAAGTTACGTAGTGAACATCATCCGATTTTAACGTTTTTACGATAGATTTGTTTATAATTGCCTATGAATTAGACACTGCCTTTTCGGCACTTTATTTAGTAATTTGGTAAATACTAAATGACTATATTTTTGTCATAAATTATGTTGACATGTAATTGTTCCATTTACAAATCAAGTTTATTTTTCTATATATTTTAGTAAATGTAAATATTATTGTGTGATCAAATTAATTTTTAACATAAAATATGCTATGATATTGTCCCGAGATGAACTTTAGTGCTTGAGATGTAAATCCGATATTGGTGATTAAGATGCACTCATCTAGTCTAAGATCTCCCTCGCTACGATATCGACTCGCAAAAACTTACAAGAGAGGATGTGAATGATATCCAAGATTTACAACCTTGACCATAATACAACTTCATTGTTAATCAAAATAAAATGGAAATAGGTATAACGGTATATAATTACTTCTAGAAACAATAAGTGCATATGCAATTGTTACTCAAGTATTTTATAATTAAAGAACTTTAAAAGATATATAAGTATATCAATCTCCATTGAAAATGAAATCAAGTTCTTTGCATGTCAGATGGATATGCTTATCACCATGCTATGATATGATGACTTTATTGTTCGATGCCTATACATAAATCAATAATCATATAGTGAAATCATTTCCATAAGAAGACCTCCATCTTGATAGGATCATTAACAAAAATATCATAACCAAAGAACAAATCTCAATAGAAACATAAACGGAAGTCCATAGCCAATGATTGATTCCTAGATTATTTGCATGATATTTGGAAATACATAAGTATATCTACAAGCTACAACTTCATTGTTGCTTAAATTAGCAAATAGACTGAGGAAATATAAGAAACATGTTCTCATAGTGATCGAAAAAAACTATTTGAGAAAATGGAATTTAATATGTCTAGTTATCCGACTCTTATCTCCATCTAAATTTATGTCTTTATTACTTTTATTTGGATCTGTAATTGGCTTGTCATAAGACTTATAACATTTATAAACTATGATGATCAAGTAAATTCTTTACCAATATATTGTTTTCTAACCTACATATCGCCATGTTCGAATAAATTAATTTCTCATCTCATAACTTTTGTATTTTATGCATCATCAAGTTATATAAAGCATCTTAGCATGGATGTCATATCAATTTATTGTATATTAGTATGAATTTTTACATTGATTAAAGTAAACCTAGTTTTCGTAGCATAACATTTTCTATATGCAAATAAATCATAGTTAACTGATAATGATCATAGGACCACCAAACATGATTAAGGTATCTTTCGAGAATTGAATACACAAAAGTTCAAATACAAATTTGCCTTTTTTAAAGAAACTGAAAAGGATAATTTTGTATAATTAAGATTTAGGTTAGTTGTGTTGCTTTAACTTCATGAGCATCACTGTCGTTGTTGTATAGTGGTGAGTATTCCCGCCTATCATGCGGGTGTCCCGGGTTTGATCCTCGGCAATGATGTTTCTATTTTCCTTTTTGTCAATAAATTATCTGCCTTTTTTTGAAAAAGTATCAACTAAAGTTCGCCTTCCTAAATTTTAGCTTTTTAGTCGTTTTCATAAACTTCTTTGCCACCATGTTAACAAACATCTGCGATTAACTTATCTCTCTACAATCGTCATCGCATACTTGAATTTAACAATCCAGCCCCCTTATTGAATGTTTTTCCAGGGAAATTTTACCAATATTGATTTTAGTGGTGAGTATTCCCGACTGTCAATATTCACCTGCTTATCTCTAGCCATGCACATATGCTCACGCTCCAACACAATTTAACTAACTATAATTTCTTATCAATCAACCTTTTCTGTTTAATAATTATCTACACAAATGAAATTATGTGTTTCTATATTCCCTTTTGTCAATAAAGTGTGTGCCTTTTTTCGAAAAAGTATCAACTAAAGTTCGCCTTCCTAAATTTTAGCTTTTTAGTCGTTTTCATAAACTTCTTTGTCAACACGTTAACAAACATCTACGATTAGCTTACCTTTCTACAATCAATATCGCATACTTGAATTCAACAATCCATCCCCCCATATTGAATGTTTATCCAGGGAAATTTTACCAATATTGATTTTAGTGGTGAGAACTCCCACCTGTCAATATTCACCTGCTTATCTCTAGTCATGCAAGTGTGCTCACGCTCCAATACAATTTAACTAATTATAGTTTCTTATCAATCAACCTTTACTGCTTAATAATTATCTACACAAATGAAATTATGCTGACGATTTAAACACTCTTTGAATACGACAGTCACATTACTGGGTTCACAAAATATGTTGACACTGACTGATTTCCCATTTACACGCACAGAAATTGTTGCAATGCATACACATCAACGTTATTTTGTACAATCGACAAAATTTTCAAACATCATTTCTAACTAACACACCCTATTACGCATGTGTAATGCATATGTTATAGTACTCATGTGTGTGTATATATATATATACACACACACACACATGAGCGTAAGGGCACGCGCTTTGTGCGTGATTACAGAACACGCTTCGCTTGTGAATTATCTTCCTACAAAATGTATATTGTTAGTTAATAACATATTTGATATACCTTGTTTTTAAGTAACATTAAGATTTGATATTAGCAACTGTAAATGAACGCTTTTTATTTATAAAAAAACTTTTTTTGTTAGATCCTATTTTTAGATGATATTAGAATTTAAAAATATTTGTAGATAGATAGTTTAAGCGTTAATTTTTTTGATCCGAAATTGTTTATTTATTACATTTTATGCTTAAGTGGTATTAGATTAGATTTGGTAATATTTGTAAAAGAAAGTTTTGAGTTCGGAAGAAAAGTTGCTAGATCCTAACATTAAGTGGCACTAAGATTTGGTAATGTTTATAGACACTTATTTTATATTGAAAGGATATTTTGATTTCATCATATATAGCAAGGATAAGCTTGAATTTGTAGAAAAGTTAGTTCCCATTTTTTAATGATATTAAAATAAACGGGCATTTTCGGCAGTTCACGTTTACACCATAAAGTGTGATATCGAAGGTATTACACCTATTATTATATATATATATACACACACACACACGCATATATATGTATGTGTGTATACACGTACATACATTTGTGTGCATATATATGTCAATGTTATAGGTAGTGATAGTGATTCCTCCAGTTATTCCACCCTTGTGGGGGATTAACTGTTAGGTCCTTGTTAGTAGTTGAAACTCTCTGTTTTTCTCCTGTTCTTTATAGATATAGTGTTCTGGCACTTCAAATCAGATGTAGTTTCTGTGCCTGTGCAGAACTACACTTCTTTCTTCCTTTTCTAATAAAAGTGGTACGACCATTATAAAAACGACTTACCATGCAAAAATAAATAAAAACAAACAAATAAATAAATTTTATCAGCACAAATTACTAGAAACATTTAATAGCCGCCGAAACATGCATTTTCAATCATGGCATGTCGATGTCCTCATCCATCACTAACCTTAACAGGAACAAAAATAATTGTTTTAGCATGACGCACCATAGTGGATCCAATTTCAACACTTTATGTTGCACTATAGATACTCTCAAACTGATTTTATTGTATAAAAAACCCAAAGAATTCATGTGACAGTCAACAAAGGCAAACTTAAAAATAATTTACTATCATTTCGTATGACATACAACATTTACATATGAGTCATGATTAGATAAAAGGTCGGTGAATTATCTGTCAAACACCCTATATCTCTATTGCTGCTTGTAAATTTTCAATTATATCAAGTGGCCCATTAGCTTTGTTGGTTAGAGCGTCGTGCCAATAATGCAAAGGTTGCAGGTTCGAGACCTGCATGGGTTGTTTTTACATGCTTTATGCGATGACCAAAATTACCCAACCAATCATATATGATCGTTTCGTATACTATTTAACATTAAAAATATAAAAGTTTTTAGTTAAATAAAATGAACAACTTTAAACTAATAATGTGTCTTTTTGAACTAATAACATGTGCATGTATGGTTTGGTCGCTTAGAAACGAAATAAATAAATTTGCAAAGAAAATAAAAGTTAAGAGATACATGAATTTATTATCAATAATGCATTATATGTACAAATGCTACAAAATTAAAAATAAGATTGTTAACCATCAGAGATGTTTGTCGTAATGGTTCGGTTCGGTTTTATAACTAAATCGGTTTGAATTCAGTTCGTAAAATAAAATAAAAAATAGTTATCGTTTTAACCAAACTTTTAATTTATTATCTAATTTTCCGATATTGTATTACTTTAAACAATTAGATTAGTTATATAATACAAAGGCATTTGTTGCAAATAGATCAACTCTTATCATAAAAAAAATTACTATATAATTTCTCCATACAAGAATTTATGTCTTACTTTGAGTCAATCCATCATTCGAATAATAATACATCCTTCAAATTCGGTTAAATCGATTATCGATCGAATTAACCGAAATTAATTTGGTTCGGTTTGGAAGATTTTCAGTTCCAATTCGATTTTAGTTTTTTACCTTCAAACCAACCAAACTGACTGAACGCTCACCCCCTAGTTATAGGGATTTATAACTATCAACAACCATTATGATAACGGTTGGTGGTAATAATGACGGTTACCACAACCGTGACACACCTACTCACAACATATTTAAAACATTTGTTATACATTTATCATTCTGTATGCGCACATATTTCACATTTACAGGTACTCATACTTGCAATCAAAAGTTAACCCTAATTTGTTGATATTTTGTGAAAACCCGTAACTTCCCCGGTTAGGAAAGCGTCGGATAGTTCGAGAACAAGCCACAACAGAACGCATATAAAAGAACATTTCACTGTATATTACAACAATGCATCAGATTACAAGAATATACAGAGTATGAATAAATATTACATAGAAATATCAGAGATTTAAATTACATTTAAATACATCGCAGCGGAAAATAATACAATACACAACTAGAAGAGATATACGGATACAAAGCTTTCCGGATATCATTCCAGCTGTAAACCAGAATCCTGTGAATATAAGTCTGCAAAACCAAAACTACTAGCTGCCCGTGTCAAAATAAGGGCACCCAGAGTTTAGGTCAAAACAATAAACTCCAGGTCAGTCATGGGACTGGTGTGAGAACTAAAGCAGTTATTAATCTTTATTTTAAAGTTAGGCAAATCAAGGGACCACGCCGTATAACACGGAACGGGTTTCCTCCCAAGAATACCAGTGCATAAAACAAACAACGCAATGCTAAATAAAGAAAAATGAAGCTGTTATAAGACCCAGGTCCTATCACACAATGCAACGCAAGCCGGGGGATAGGGTTTTCCCTTATAACAGCCAAAGAATGCTTGATACGTTTAAAACAAATCATTTGATACTATTATAAGTGCATAGTGTATAAAACAACTTCAAATCATAAGTATCAATCATAGGCGGCATGGGTACCATATATCATGTCGCCATACTAGGCTCTACAATCAAAAACCGCAAATGTCACGTATTTGGAAATTGGGTTATCATTTATGGTATGAACCGAGGCTAGGGGCAAGATCCTCACCGATTCGAGACGCTCTAGTCCGCCCCTCAGGAACAGCCGCAACTGCCCCTTGGATCGTCAGGGCCGGTCCACCGATGTGGATTATAATGCCTGAACAATACGTTTCTCCGCCCTTTGGGGCGTAAGCCTGGCCCGTCAGCCGACCAGAAGCATCGGCCGAAACCGATATCACGAGGCGCCTCGCTTTTCAGCAAGTAATAATAAGCAACATCCACATGAGTCAAACTCGTCAGCCAGTTCAAGCACTGACGCCACTCCTAACTAGAAAGAAAACGCATGTCCCCCCGAGGTCCGTCTCCCGTTTTTGGTTCATACCGGGTGTGAAACTCGCGAATCAAACGTTACACAAAGCTACGCCACAAAGGCCGTGCTTCGATCATCAACCACAAGACTTTGCTTTTAAACAGAAGCCTTGATCATTTTCCACTTAGGCATGCCACACAGGCAATTCACTCCATGCGATTGATATCCATCAATATATAACCCCTGAGCTCGTACGTCTCAGAGAAGGGCGTTAAGCAAGAGAATAAATTCTCCGCCGCCAAACAGATATATATTTAATAGAGATCAATCACACGGACTAAAATCCAATGTCAGACACACCGTCCATTTACAAGTCCGTTCTGGGTCTGAACGAAACCGGAGGCACCTAGTACCCCGCATATCCATCGATCTCCAAGTACGTCTGGACGATCACTAACTGTTTCCATCTTCTTGGGTGTACAGCCCAATCAAGATCATCAGTATCCACCCAAACGACGTGAAGACTTCCGGTCTTCGACCATCGTCTTCATCTTCGACTTATCGTCGTATCAGTTATTCAGAATGGGATAAACCCGGTCTTTCCGAATAACTCGCGTATATTTTAAATAAGTGTTACACAAACACAACATACGCCTCATTCCAATTCATCAGTCACTAACCGTAAATTAATCAAGAGAATAATTTCCCAAATATTAACCCCGAAGGCCGAAACCAACATCAGATCAATATCCAGAAAACCATTCTGCTTGGCTAACCGACAGTTAGTTTCTAAATTTCACATTCATAGGGAAAGGTTCCCATTAATTTTATCCAAGATAAATTCCTTGAATTTATTCTTTATTCTATTTTTGAATCTCAATTCAAACTAGTCGGGATTAGCGAACCTTACCGAAGTAATCATTTATTTTAACTTCCCCATCCCAACCTATTCATCCCATGAAGTAAAACTGGTAATACTTCATATCTAACACCACAGTGTTATCGGTAAATTCAATTACCATTTCATGTTAAAATCTAATTAAAGATTTAACTATCGCCTGGAGAAAAACTGGTGATACTCCATTTTCGATCATTTCAATCTAATTAAAGATTCATTAAAACTCCACTTAGTTTTAATCTTCGACTGGGTTAAAGAATCAGTGTCATTTAAAACACGGTTCACGATAAACCCAAAATCACATTCCATTAATTATCGGGTTAAAGAACAAGTGTTATTTAAAACACTGTTCACGATAAACCCAAAAATCATTCCATTAATTATCGGGTTAAAGAACAAGTGTTATTTAAAACACTGTTCACGATAAACCCAAAAATCAATACCAATTCAATTCCAATTAAATATCATTTAATTGGTACACTTCATTAAATCTAATAAAAAAAGATTTAATCTTTTCTCAACTGGGTTCAAGAACAGTGTTAGTGAAGACACCATTCACGACAAACCCAAATCACATTTGATATTCAATATAAGGCTCTGAATAGAAAATATATCGGCTTATATTCAATATCAAATTCTACGATTAACAAATGTCGTATTGGAAATAACGATATAAATATATATCTTTCAAATTTCCATAACAACATCTGTATAATCACGAAATCCAACATCGAAATATTCCGAAGACAATTTCGATTCAAATCCACTCCAATGCAATCATTGGAAATTCTGGTTATTTTTAAAACCCTTTTCAAATTCAATTTATTTATTTAAAAATAAATAGAATTACATTTCTAGTTCAAAACTAGTTCATTTCGATAAAAATCTATTTTTATCTTTTCAAATATGGAGTTTTTCATCCCAATCCTTTCTAAATCATTTCTTATGATTTTACACAAATTATTACTATTTTTAATAATTTTATCAAGGCCCGTATAGTCGATTTCCATCAATGGCCATCGAACTGCACTTACAGCGACCTTTTTCAAATTTGATTTGGACATAATTCCAAATCCAACCGTTAGATTTTGAATTTATAATATTCGTTAGAAAGCTCTTTTCGATACGAACCCAACGGTTCCGGTTTTAGGAGAATCCGACGGTCGGATCTCCCGTAATGTCCGTTTGAAATAAATGGTCGAAATTCACGAACTGCCGCGGCGCGGCGCGTTCTATTCAGGCCATTATATTATATATATAATATATATATAATATATATTTCGTCGATTTCTATTTAAAACGAATTATATAAATAGTTTTAAAATTCGTTTCAAAAGCAATTTCAACTTCCATTTCAATTCAAATCAAAATTGAATTCTTCTTTATAAATTCGTTTTAAAATTCATTTCTATTCAATTCAAATTTCAATTCAATTTGAATTCATTTCAATTTGCTTTCAATTCAATTTGAATTCGTTTTCAATTCAATTTATTTCGAAATCGTTTTCAATTCAATTCATTTCGAAATTGTTTTCAATTCAATTCATTTCGAAATCGTTTTCAATTCAATTCATTTCGAAATCGTTTTCAATTCAATTCATTTCGAAATCGATTTCAATTCAATTCATTTCGAAATCGTTTTCAATTCAATTCATTTCAAAATGAATAAAATCGATATAAATATCGTTCACGTCAAAATGGCGTCAATCTAATCAACACGGCTTCATAAATTTCTATTTTCAAATATTCTATTTCAAATATTTCTTTTTCAAAATAGTTGTTATTATCAAAATATTTCGTTCAACACATGACCAATCTCAATGGATGAGTACTGTCAACACATGAACCTTTATTTTATATTATTCTTTATTTTTCAAATTGGAATGAGGCCCAATCAATTACCATATAAAGTTAATTATATGGATTTTCATACATTACACACATGTATATAATAGCATTGAAAAATAATCAACCATCAACCAAAGTGCACTACACTGTATAAGCATCAAATATAGATATCTAACGCTTATAACAGCCTGTCAATCGATCGATCGACATATTTAATCAATCAGGATGAGTGAACTTCAAATTTCATCCTAACACCCGTGTGGGGTTTCAAACAATCAAAAACATATTTTATTTGTGCAGTTGGGCGATATGTAAAATTTATCGTCCCAATCAATGTCCTTCAAATAGGTGTACATATACAAACCGTCCGGTTTGTAAATGAATATTTATTTATTCACATTCACGTTAAAAATTATATTTTTAACGATAAAACATTTTATTTTAACATATGAATTTCTATTCAGTTCATTCTTTAAATAAAATGGTATTTTTAATTTCTAACTTATTTTAGAAAATTTCGGCGGCATAACGGCACGATACTAGAAACGGGACGAGGCCTAGCCTTATCCCCGGTCTAGTGAAGGCCCACGCCATTCACACATCAATCAAATCAATTTCATTTCACCAAACAATTTCCATTCAATCAAATATTCTAACTAACTACTCAACCAAACAATTTAACAAACAAGCCATCCATGGTCTGTGGATGACGGGTGTCGGGTGCTACTAAGCACCGTCTGCATCCTAGTATATAAATATAACTAGAAAATTAAATTGAAAGGTGAGAAATTCTCACAAATAGCTATCCTAGCTCCACGGCACTTCATTGATAGAAATCTTCATTGCTATCTCATCTTCGTCATCTTCGTTGCCCGTAGCCACTACATATATAAAAATCACACATTTTTATATTTTGATGTCTTTAAAATAAAAATCACATTTTTATTTATTCACTTTAAATTTAAAAATCATATTTTTATAATTGCTTCATACTTGTAAAAATCGAATTTTTACTTCGTTATTCAATATATAAAAATCGAATTTTTACTACTATGTTATATAGATAAAAATTATATTTTTATCACGCTATTTTCCACCTAAAGATTTCGCCTTTTCTAAAATAAAGATTTCGCCTTTATAAACACATAGACTTCGCCTTTTCAAATTTAAAGATTTCATCTTTATAAAAACATAGACTTCGCCTTTTCAAATTTAAAGATTTCATCTTTATAAAAACATAAACTTCGCGTTTCATTTAAATAAAAATCCGACCTTTGTTTATTTAAAAATCACATCTTTGCTTCATTAAAAATCACATCTTTATTTCATTAAAAATCAAGTCTTGTCTACATAAGTAAAAATCAAATCTTGCCTACAAAAATCATAATTTTAATCAAACAAAAATTATAATTTTTTTAATCATATAAAAATCCTATTCATTTTATTTATAAAAACCTATTCCTTTTCTTTATAATTAAATATACAAAAACAGAAAAGAATATTAAATAATAAATTAAAACTCACGGTTTTTCAAGAAGAGGGAGAGATGGGCGAGGTGGAGGATGGCGCCGACGTTTGGGAGTGGTGCAGGAGGCGCAGTGGGGCCTGCATTGGCCGGCGATGGTCTTTAGGTGGTGGAGCATCGGATTTTGGGCGCTGGAGCTTTTTTTGGGGGGGGGGGGTCTCGGAATTCAGAAGAGGGGGGAAGGAGAGAGGATGGGGCGGCGTGGGGAGGTGGTGGCGTTGGCAGCTCAGACGAGGCACGCGACGATGGTCCCCCCGGAGGAGCGGTGGCTTGATTAGCTGCTAGGGGTTTTTTTTTTTTGAACATCGGGTTTGCACGATGGTGGTAGGCTTGACTGGATATGGGAGATAAGGGGTTGACCATATTTTTTATTTAATTTAATTTTTAAATTCCCCAAAAGTTACCTTTTTATTCGAACCCCGAATCGAACCCACCGACTGTCGCCCATAGCTAATTACCCCCATTCCAAACACAATGGGATATGTACCGTAAGCCAATTCGAGCATTACGATTAGTTTTCATTGAATTTACATTTAAATCACTATATTGAATTTTAAACGTACATTTCAAATTACCGGGGCCACATACTAACTCTAAAAATTCTCGAAAAATATTTTCTAGCTTCGTATTGACGATACGGTCCTGACAAAACTAGTTTCGTCGAATTCTGAGACCGTCTGAAAAATGGCCATTTTCCAGTCGATTAAAATCAACTGAAACTAGTCAAATGCGTTTTCCTTTGCCACGCTCACATATTGATTCGAAAAATTATGAAATTTGGAATCTAGCAATAATTTGACATCATGGATCCAACAAAATTGGTTCCGTCGAAATCCGAGGTCATTTGCAAAATGTCCATTTTTAAGGGCCTGAATTCCATAGCGACTATTCAGAATTTTCAACTGGACATATCTTTTGATTCCCGCTATGAAATTTCGATTTTTCGGATTCGTTGGAAAGATATTCTCAATTAGATCCTATTATTTTTGGTTTCACTAAAATCCGGATTGTTTTGCACCCGGTACATTCAATTGAAGTTTGAAATCGAATTATCGAACTACCGCGCCATTTTCAATTCCTTTTATAATTATATAATAAATATTTATATTCTATCGACGACGCGTATAATATATACGTTCGAATTATATTCAAAATAAATTTCTCGTCGATATTATTTAAAATAATTCATTTTAAATAATCAAAATTCGCTAAAATCGCCAAAATAAAAATTTCAAACTGGCTCGCATTTTCCGGGTTATTACATATTTTTACGGAAACCATACGCAACATGTCCTAAATTAACAAAAACAAACAAGACAATCAACAAATAAATAATCTTCAAACAATTCAAATCAACACAATTTTGTATGTTTTCCTAACCTTCGTTCATATCATAAATGAAAATCGAAAGACTTTTTCAACCTTGAACAAAGAATACTGTAACAACCCGTATTTTTAATAACATGATGTAAATCAAGGCAGAATTAAATTCTTAAATCTGAATCAAGGGAAACGGGCTGTGCCGTTGCATTCGTCTCGGAAAAATACGCGAAATAGAATCCGAGTTTTCGAAAATCGGAGTCCGTATGACCAAGTTATGGCCCAATGAAGTTTTCAGAAAATTCCAAGCCCGAAAACAGTTCAAATTCGAATTCAGATTCGAATTGCAACCAAGGCAGAATGGGCGGGAATTTTCCCGCCCCAGGCAGGGTCGACACAGGGGTCGACACCAGTGTCGACCCCCCCAATGGGTCGACACCCATGTGGACCCAGGGGTCGACACCCATGTCGACCCAGGGGTCGACCCCCCCGGTCGGACCAATTTTTCTGGTGCACCATTTTGACATGTTGGGTCTTGTTCTGGAAGTTTCTGACGGGGGTTGATGGCTCAGATTCGATTTAGGGTTAATCCTATGGTCTAAACTACCCCTAATCTCTATAAAAAGACCCCTAGACCTAGCCTAAACCCTCATTAATCATTCCTACAACTAAATGCTGCCAAAATGTTCACTAATCATGGCCTCCACCTTCTTCATGAGAGCATGAGTGTCTCAAATCAATCTATGTCATAAAGGAGCCATCTTTCTTAAGTAAAAGAGCCATCTTTCTTTGTCTTTGGGGTTATTCCTTCTTGTTCTCAAGTCTTGAAGTGGAGTTTATCGTCTTTGGTTGCGGATTTGCTAGTGTGGCTTCGTCTCAATCTTAATTTATATTTATTCTAGTCTTCATAGCATTGTAAGCCCTATACTACTCTTAGATTCTAACTATGAAGTTAAATGTGACATGTTGCAAGTTGAGTTTGGGCCTAAGTATGATATGTGCTTTGATTCTAACATGTTATGCATAGGTTTATTCTATGCATGTTTGTAAAGCTATCACCTTGACCTTGTGGGCTAAAAGCTATAAGCTTTATGTTGAAATGTTGCATTATGCAACATGAGAACTCTCATAACCTTTATGATAACTTGCATATAATGTTATATGCGAACTTCTAGTCATTATCCTATGTCATCTAGGACCATGTATCACCTATTCGCTAAGTTTGAATGTTATGCATGTAACATGCAAGTTTAAATGAACATATTTATGCCTCATATGCCACCATGTTTAACTTGTGGCCAACCTTATTACCTTATGCCCTTTTGTCATGCTTTTGCCAAGTTCCCTCTTTTGATCTATGTTATGTTATGCGAAACGTACATGCGATGGGAATGCGTTGGGTTTGGGTAATATTAATGACATGAAAACATGGTTTTAAAATATGACATGAACATTGACTTGTGATTATGTTTGTAAACATAATGATGGACATGACACTTAGAAAATATGAGTGTGGCCAACTCGAGGTTGGGTTGAGTTTGTAGCATAAATCTACCCGGAACTGACCGGCTTAACTAGTGGCTACAAACAATAGGACCCAATGTGAGTAGTTGGTCATGTCGCACTTGAAACCCGAGGTTAGACTAAGTTGTGGTGTAAAGCTACCCGGACCCGCCCGGCTTAACTAGTAACCACAACAAGGTCTAATGTGAGAGGTTGGGTGCATTAAATTAATTAATGCCATATGATAGGGTTAAGTCATGGACTACTTGAATACTTAACCAATTAAACACGATGGATTGGTAGGGTTAAGTCATGGACTACTTGAATACTTAACCAAATTAAACATGATGGATTGGTAGGGTTAAGTCATGAACTACTTGAATATACTTAACCAATTAAACCCGATGTATTGATAGGGTTAAGTCATGAACTGCTTGAATACACCTAACCAACTCAATAAATGGTTAGGATAGGGTTAACCACACTTAACCCGCTTGAAACCCTAGTTACGTGGTCCTTTTCAGCAGTAACCAACTTGGAAGTATCATGGGTACCCTGGACTAGGCTGGGGTGGGGCACGATTACTGGACTGATTGTAAGAGGCCAAAAGAGACGGCTGAAGGGTGCACCGGTTGTTCAGGCGGACCATGGTCGTGCACATTAAGTCCGGAGTTGAACATGGGCACCAGTAGCTTTAGACTGTGCGTGCTTGAATTGTGTCTGTGGTTTACACCTTAGGGCTGGATACACCCTGGGGTGGACCTAGCACAGTTAACTACATTCCACGATTAAGCCGTATGACACCGATACACGACGAGTTAGGCTTATAGGGAGCCGATCGACTAAACCGAGTAGTTAGACCTCGATTTAGGTCATCTCATGATGTGGGCCAGCTTTGGGCCAAGGGATCATTTCTTGTTTATACTTGACATGGATTGGTATACTAGTACACACTTGGTGCAACTTAACCTTGTATATGCGATGCCACACTTGATCTATCTTGTTAACTTTTCACCATGCCAGTTATCACCCTAGGTTTCATCTCTGCTTTACATGACCAGTTAACTTTATTAGTTTTTATACTAATAGTAGATAGGACTTACCAGTCTTTTTGACTGACCCGTTTTCTTTCGCCTCTTTTCTTCCGTTTCCCCCCCAGGTTTACAGGGTGGGAACACTAGTACCTAGCTTGGATCTTTAGCTGCTTTTCTGGATAGCTCATGTACGGTTTGGACTTGAGCATGCTATGGCTCTATTTTACTTTGGGGATAGTTACTTTATGTTATTTCCAGTTTTCAGTTTATGTTTTCTAGACTTGTAGTAGTTGGAAAATAATGACTCAGTACTTTGATGTAACTTGACTATGGTTTTGAAATAGTAGTTTTATCCGCTGCTTTATTTACTCTGTTTTACTTATATGTTCTGTCTTGTGATATCTGCATGCATGTTTACCTCGTTTAACGCCCCTCCAAAGCCAGTGTACTTGCAAGAGTGGCATTGGCGGAGGTGGGGTGTTACATTTGGTATCAGAGCATAAGGTTTACAAGATTTGAGCAAAAGGTTTTTAAAACTTACCTTTTGAAAAACTATTTTCAAAACCAATTAAGTATTTTTCCATGAAAAGTCTAGTTTATTTTAAAAAGGCTATTCCCCAAAAGCCATTAGCACTATCCTTTGTTTCCTCGTTCTCAATCTATCTTATTCTTCGTTTCAGTATGGCCGATAATTTTGCCATTCTGGAGGGCGTACCAGTACCTATTTAGTTTAGAAGGTACATGGAGGCAAGGGCGAATGAAGCCGGCCCCACGAATATCCCTCCTCCTCCCGCAGCTGAGGTTCCTCCTCCTCCTCAGCATCCACAAGCGGATTTCGCGAAGATTTGCAAGGACATTAAGGCGATGGGTGGCAAGAACTTTGTTGGGACAGAGACTTATGTGGAGGCAAGAAACTGGTTAAAGGAAACTGAAGACCTCTTTGCTATCTTGGATATAGGAGACCGTAGGAAAGTTCTGTTGGCGGTATGGTTATTGAAAGAGGAAGCTGCATATTGGTGGGTAGTCACCACCACTATTAGGCCAATTCAGACTTGGGATGACTTTAGGAGAAGGTTTGGACTGAGGTTTCTATCATCGACAGAAGAGAACCTTCAGATCGAGAGGTTCCTATCACTAAAGCAAGGGGACATGACCGTTAGAGAATACGTGGATACGTTTAATCAACTTGCTCGGTTCGGTCTAGACTTGGTTAACACAACTCAGAAAAAGGCCCTACGCTTTGCTCTAGGATTGAATGAGCCATTGCGCGGTTTGGCCATGTCTCATATACCCATGGGGGCGACTTTCGAGAGTTTGGTGAATATGGCCCTACTTCAAGAGGAAGATAAGAGTGGCAAGAAGGAGGTCAAGGCAAATGAGTCTCAAGGCAAGAAGGTAGATTCCGGAAAAGGAGGCGAGAACAACAAGGCCAAGGCAAAGGACCCAAGAAAATGCAACTACTGTGGGATTGTTGGGCACATAGCTAAAGACTGTAGGGAGAAGAAGAGGAAGCTGGGCGAATGCTTTCACTGTGGAGAGCCTGGACATCTTAGCAAGGATTGCCCCAAGTAGCAAGGACAAGGGCAAGGACAGACTCAGCATGCAGGACCTTCTGGAGGGCAAGTGCATGCCCTCAACACTGCTCCAGTTCAGGACCGAGTAGTATTTCTGTAGAAAGCCTTGTTTATATTTTTGATTATCCTATTCGCACCTTATTTGATTCCGGCGCATCGCATAGTTTTATTTCGTCTGATCTTGTTGAAAGTTTGCACCTAAGTACTAGTCTGGTTGAGGATTCCGTTAGTGTTTCAAATCCAATTGGGGGTTCCGCCCATTTATCTATGATCTGTATGGATTTGAGGATTTCTATCTTGACCGTAGAATTCACGTGTAATGCTTATGTTCTCGGGTTCACGGGATACGGTTTGATTTTGGGCATGGATTGGTTGTCCAGTTATGGAGCCATTCTCGATTGTGAGCATAGGGTGGTGAGGCTCATGACTCGCCTCGGTAATACCCTAGAAATTTCTTGTAACCCTAGAGGTCCCGTCATGTTATGTTATCTTGAATCTCTTGACTCGTCCATCGATGATCTGCAATCTGTAAGGGTGGTCCGAGACTATCCTGATGTCTTTGAAGAAGTTAAGGGGTTACCCCCTAAACGAGAGATAGGTTTCCGCATTTATCTAGTCGATAATCCCAAGCCAGTATCATTGCCCGTTAGGCACATGGCCCCACGTGAAAGAAGGGATCTCAGTAAGAAAATCAAGGAGTTGCTTGAGAAGAAATTTATTAGGCGAAGCATTTCTGAATGGGGTGCTCCTGTGGTATTCGCTACTGAGGCGGATGGTTCGCTTCGTCTATGTGTTGATTATCGAGAGTTGAACAATCTGACAAAGAAGAATAGGCACCCGTTACCGAGGATTGATGATCTCTTTGACCAGCTTGTTGGTGCTTCTGTTTTCTCTCATCTCGATCTAGCCACCGGATTCCATCAGCTTAGAGTGGCTGAGGATAGTATTGATAAGACTGCGTTTAGAACTCCAGATGGATTCTTTGAATGACTTGTCATGCCATTCGGTTTGACTAATGCACCCGCCTACTTCGTAGATCTGATGAGTAGGGTGTTTAGGGAGTTCCTTAACAAGTTCGTGGTTGTCTTCGTGGATGATATTCTGATCTTCTCAAAGGATGAGGAAGAACATGCTAGACATCTCAAGGAAGTGATGGATACGCTTAGAGTTCATCAGTTGAAAGCCAAGTTCTCCAAATGCCATTTTTGGAGAAGGGAAGTCTGGTTTCTTGGACATATAGTCTCTAAGCAAGGCATAGTTGTGGATCCCGCGAAAGTGGTTGCAGTTCAAGACTGGAAGACTCCTAGGAATGCAACCGAAGTAAGAAGCTTTCTCGGTCTGGCGGGCTACTATAGGAAGTTCATCAGGGACTTCGCTAAAATTTCAGCCCCTTTTACTAATTTGACGAAGAAGAACATAGTCTTTGCATGGGACTTAGAGTGTGAGCTTGCTTTTCAAAGGCTCAAGAGGGCCCTTACCACAGCTCCAGTTTTGGCATTACCTGATGGCGGTAAGATGTTTACCGTGAACACAGATGCATGTGGCACGGGGTTAGGTGCTGTTCTGATGTAGGAAGGAAGAGTGATATGTTATGGGGGTAGGCAACTTAAAGTTCATGAGAAGAACTATCCCACTCATGATTTGGAGTTGGCGGCGATCGTCTTTGCACTCAAATCCTGGCGCCACTATCTTCTAGGCGAAAGGTTTGAGTTTTATACTGATCACAAGTCACTCAAGTACCTCTTCTCGCAGAAAGATCTGAATTTAAGGCAGCAAAGGTGGATGGAATTCTTGGCATCATATGACTTCGAGATAGCTTACACCCCTGGCAAGGGTAATGTTGTGGCAGATGCACTAAGCAGAAGGAGGTTGACTTTGAGTCCCTTGTTTATTGAGATGAAGAACTTAGAGTTCTTGGCAACCTTTGATTTCACGACGACTGTTGAGTCGATGACGGGTTCATTAGCATCCCTTGAGCTTAGACCCACACTTCTTGATCAAATAGGGACTTCGCAGAAGGAAGATCCGCAGATAGTCGAGATCATGGACAAGTTGATTCGTGGTGAGACGTCTAGTCACCTTGCTAGATATACTGTTGATGACAAGGGTTGGCTAAGGCGTGATGGAAGGCTATGCGTCCCACAAGTGGGAAACTTGGTGCATAAAGTTCTCGAAGAAGCGCATCACTCGAAGATGACTATACATCCTGGAGGAGATAAGATGTATAGGGATATGAAGCGCATTTTCTTTTGGGCTGGAATGAAGAAAGATGTGGCAGAGTATGTTTCAAAGTGCATGGTGTGCCAACAAGTGAAAGCTGAGTCAAAGAAACCCGGTGGGCTATTACATCCATTGGAGGTCCCGCAATGGAAGTGGGAGAGTATTTCTATGGATTTTGTGGATGGATTGCCTAGGTCAAGAAAAGGGAACACGAGCATATGGGTCATAGTTGACAGACTTACGAAGAGTGCTCACTTCATTCCAGTAAAGAGCAAGCGAACCGCATCATGGCTAGCATCTATTTATCTTCGAGAGATAGTGCGGTTGCATGGAGTTCCTTCTAGCATAGTTAGCGATCGTGACCCAATTTTCACTAGCCAGTTCTGGAATAGTTTGCAAGAAGCGATGGGTACGCGATTGAATCTGAGTACAGCTTATCACCCCCAGACGGATGGCCAAACCGAAAGGGTGAATAGAGTGCTAGAAGATCTTTTGAGGCTTTGTGTTCTTGACTTTGGTGGTACTTGGGAAGACCACCTTCCTCTTGTAGAGTTTGCTTATAATAATAGCTATCAAGCCAGCATAGGGATGGCACCATTTGAAGCTCTGTATGGGAGGCCGTGTAGGTCACCATCTTGTTGGTGGGAGACAACAGATAAGCTTACACTTGGGCCCGATATGATACGGGACACATCCGAGAAAGTTGAATTGATGAGAAGATGGATGAAAGCGGCCCAAGACCGACAGAAATCCTATGCTGACAAGCGAAGGACAGATTTAGAATTCGAAGTTGGGGATATGGTTTTCGTGAAGGTCTCTCCTTTGCGTAATGTGGTACGTTTTGGAGCAGTTGGGAAGCTGGCACCAAGGTTCGTAGGACCCTTCCCTATCATAGAGAGAGTTGGGAAGATGACTTATAAGGTGGAATTGCCCGAGAAGCTAGCCGGAGTGCATAATGTCTTTCATGTCTCGCATCTCCGAAAGTGCCTACATGAGTCTGCTGAGGTGGTTGAACCAAGCATTCTTGAAGACGTGGAGGTAGAGAAAGAGGCAACCTTGAGGAGAGCTCCGATTCGTATCTTGGGAATAGAGATCAAGAAGCTAAGAAATCGAGAAGTCAAATTGGTGAAAGTGCAATGGAATGAAGCAGAGGAAGACGCAACTTGGGAAACCGAGGAGAAGATGCGTGGGCTTTATCCATTTCTTTTTGAGGGTACATTTTCAATCTCTTCTCCTAGTTGGTATATCTTACTTTTGCTATCCATGTTTATCTAGTTTATCTTGTTTCGTAAATCTTGTCATGAGAACCTTAGGTAGAAACCCTTGGTTGAAACATGTATTTGAAACATGTTATGCTTGATGTTTGCCAGTGGTTGCAAGTGTTTGCAAGTGGATACTCGTGGATGCATGATACACGTTAGGCACTAAGATCGGCTCACACACTTTCATACCGCATATGCATGAGTGATGATACTTATTCATGGATGAAACTTGTTATGCTATCACGTGGATGCTGCATATGAATGAATGTTATGTGCACTCATGTAGAGATTATAAATTATGTTAGGAATTTGCATACATATGGACTCATTTCACTAACATACTTTGCATTAAGGAGGTTTACTGAATCAGTAACCGCCTGATTTTTGCATTAGATAAGTACATATACACACACCTTTTGCATATGTTCGTACAACATTTAGAATCTTTTTAAGGACAATGGTTACTTGTGGATGATGTTTTGAGTAGATGGATGATGGATGGTAGGATACGTTCTTCCTAACTTGGAGATTTCGGGGACGAAATCCTTTAAGGAGGGGAGAATGTAACAACCCGTATTTTTAATAACATGTTATAATGTAAATCAAGGCAGAATTAAATTCTAAAATCTGAATCAAGGGAAACGGGCTGTGCCATTGCGTTCGTCTTGGAAAAATACGCGAAATAGAGTCTGAGTTTTCGAAAATCGGAGTCCGTATGACTAAGTTATGGCCCAATGAAGTTTTCAGAAAATTCCAATCCTGAAAACAGTTCAAATTCGAATTCAGATTCGAATTGCAACCAAGGCAGAATGGGCGGGAATTTTCCCACCCCAGGCAGGGTCGACATAGGGGTCGACACCAGTGTCGACCCCCCCAATGGGTCGACACCCATGTGGACCCAGGGGTCGACACCCATGTCGACCCAGGGCTCGACCCCCCCGGTCGGACCAATTTTTCTGGTGCACCATTTTGACATGTTGGGTCTTGTTCTAGAAGTTTCTGACGGGGGTTGATGGCTCAGATTCGATTTAGGGTTAATCCTATGGTCTAAACTACCCCTAATCTCTATAAAAAGACCCCTAGACCTAGCCTAAACCCTCATTAATCATTCCTACAACTAAATGCTGCCCAAATGTTCACTAATCATGGCCTCCACCTTCTTCATGAGAGCATGAGTGTCTCAAATCAATCTATGTCATAAAGGAGCCATCTTTCTTAAGTAAAAGAGCCATCTTTCTTTGTCTTTGGGGTTATTCCTTCTTGTTCTCAAGTCTTGAAGTGGAGTTTATCGTCTTTGGTTGCGGATTTGCTAGTGTGGCTTCGTCTCAATCTTATTTTATATTTATTCTAGTCTTCATAGCATTGTAAGCCCTATACTACTCTTAGATTCTAACTATGAAGTTAAATGTGACATGTTGCAAGTTGATTTTGGGCCTAAGTATGATATGTGCTTTGATTCTAACATGTTATGCATAGGTTTATTCTATGCATGTTTGTAAAGCTATCACCTTGACCTTGTGGGCTAAAAGCTATAAGCTTTATGTTGAAATGTTGCATTATGCAACATGAGAACTCTCATAACCTTTATGATAACTTGCATATAATGTTATATGCGAACTTCTAGTCATCATCCTATGTCATCTAGGACCATGTATCACCTATTCGCTAAGTTTGAATGTTATGCATGTAACATGCAAGTTTAAATGAACATATTTATGCCTCATATGCCACCATGTTTAACTTGTGGCCAACCTTATTACCTTATGCCCTTTTGTCATGCTTTTGCCAAGTTCCCTCTTTTGATCTATGTTATGTTATGCGAAACGTACATGCGATGGGAATGCGTTGGGTTTGGGTAACATTAATGACATGAAAACATGGTTTTAAAATATGACATGAACATTGACTTGTGATTATGTTTGTAAACATAATGATGGACATGACACTTAGAAAATATGAGTGTGGCCAACTCGAGGTTGGGTTGAGTTTGTAGCATAAATCTACCCGGAATTGACCGGCTAAACTAGTGGCTACAAACAATAGGACCCAATGTGAGTAGTTTGTCATGTCGCACTTGAAACCCGAGGTTAGACTAAGTTGTGGTGTAAAGCTACCCGGACCCGCCCGGCTTAACTAGTAACCACAACAAGGTCTAATGTGAGAGGTTGGGTGCATTAAATTAATTAATGCCACATGATAGGGTTAAGTCATGGACTACTTGAATACTTAACCAATTAAACACGATGGATTGATAGGGTTAAGTCATGGACTACTTGAATACTTAACCAAATTAAACACGATGGATTGGTAGGGTTAAGTCATGAACTACTTGAATATACTTAACCAATTAAACCCGATGTATTGATAGGGTTAAGTCATGAACTGCTTGAATACACTTAACCAACTCAATACATGGTTAGGATAGGGTTAACCACACTTAACCCGCTTGAAACCCTAGTTACGTGGTCCTTTTCAGCAGTAACCAACTTGGAAGTATCATGGGTACCCTGGACTAGGCTGGGGTGGGGCACGATTACTGGACTGATTGTAAGAGGCCAAAAGAGACGGCTGAAGGGTGCACCGGTTGTTCAGGCGGACCATGGTCGTGCACATTAAGTCCAGAGTTGAACATGGGCACCAGTAGCTTTAGGCTGTGTGTGCTTGAATTGTGTCTGTGGTTTACACCTTAGGGCTGGATACACCCTGGGGTGGACCTAGCACAGTTAACTACATTCCACGATTAAGCCGTATGACACCGATACACGACGAGTTAGGCTTATAGGGAGCCGATCGACTAGACCGAGTAGTTAGACCTCGATTTAGGTCATCTCATAATGTGGGCCAGCTTTGGGCCAAGGGATCATTTCTTGTTTATACTTGACATGGATTGGAATACTAGTACACACTTGGTGCAACTTAACCTTGTATATGCGATGCCACACTTGATCTATCTTGTTAACTTTTCACCATGCCAGTTATCACCCTAGGTTTCATCTCTGCTTTACATGACCAGTTAACTTTATTAGTTTTTATACTAATAGTAGATAGGACTTACCAGTCTTTTTGACTGACCCGTTTTCTTTCGCCTCTTTTCTTCCGTTTCCCCCCCAGGTTTACAGGGTGGGAACACTAGTACCTAGCTTGGATCTTTAGCTGCTTTTCTGGATAGCTCATGTACGGTTTGGACTTGAGCATGCTATGGCTCTATTTTACTTTGGGGATAGTTACTTTATGTTATTTCCAGTTTTCAGTTTATGTTTTCTAGACTTGTAGTAGTTGGAAAATAATGACTCAGTACTTTGATGTAACTTGACTATGGTTTTGAAATAGTAGTTTTATCCGCTGCTTTATTTACTCTGTTTTACTTATATGTTCCGTCTTGTGATATCTGCATGCATGTTTACCTCGTTTAACGCCCCTCCAAAGCCAGTGTACTTGCAAGAGTGGCATTGGCGGAGGTGGGGTGTTACAAATACATTGGACATTCATATGAAATAATAAACCCCTAATTTTTATATAAAAGAGTTGAATAAACGGCATGACACGTTTCAATATAGTAAAAATGCGAAGATGGTCTTATAACAATTTAGGATAATAATAAGTGATGTGTGTGTGTTCCTACTGAGATACAAATAACGAATACAGGGATATTGCATTTATAACCACAGATTTAAATAGTTGCATGAAATGCTATTATTAAATGCTAAACAAATTTAAAATGGTTTGGGGATATGAAAAAGAATATCATGCATGCTTTCTTTTGAGAAACTAATAATAGACATTGTTTTTTATAAGACAGGGCAGTTGTAAGCTGTTGTTTGTATCAAATTGAAAATAAAATATCAAATGTGCATATGGCTTTTTTATGTTAAACAAATTAGACATTAGATGGTGCATATATCGAATTTTTGGCTTCGACGTAGATTTCATCTAAGTTGAGAGACGAAATATTTCAAGTAACCTATCTAGTATTTCATTTATAACTACAATGCGAAGTATTTGGAATGGAAAAAAATGTAGGGAAGTTGAATGACTTGGAACTAAACAAGCTATCTATGCATATCAGCAAGTTAACAATAATAAACATAAAAAAGTCTGAATGACAGCAAGCTAGTATTTCGTTTATAACTATAATGCGAAGTATTTGGAATGGAAAAATATATAGGGAAGTTGAATGACCAAGAACTAAACAAGCTATTTATGCATATCAGCAAGTCAACAATAGTAAACATAAAAAAAGTCTGATTGATAGATATAACATTAACAACTTAAGAAATATTACAATCGACATCACACCATAGATACTTTGTATTGTGTTATACATTTCATTTGTTCAAGTAATAAGATTGCCATGATTTTGTTTCTAAAAAAATTGCCTATAGATTAATCGTTAGCATCTGAAGGCTCTCTGATGACAGTTCAACTATTTGACATAGCAAAATGTTACTGTTAAATCCAAAAAGGAAAAAACGGCCAAAAATACAAGTCCAACTTGCTTGTATTCTATGTTTTACTGGTGGGAATAACATTGTATTATTAGTTTAAGAAAGAGTAAACTACCAGCAATACAAGTTATCATATGAACAGAAAAAAGTATACACCACACGAGTCATCGAACTTTTTGTAGAATAAAGCAGAGAAGGCAGGTGTTCTACCATTATTAGAGCAAATCGATATTCTAATATATCAGCTGATTTATTTTCATTTATTTTTGAAAAAAAATCATATATGATTCTCAACTCATCTTCAATTTGTTAGCGTAATTAATATTCCACTAAAGGGAAATATTGTCTTTTGTTTTATGTTTTGCCTATATATAAAGGCCTCTTGTGTTATTTTAGGGTTAAGGGGTTTCTCTTCTCTTAGCCTCCATCTGCTTTGTACTGTCATGGTATAGATGAATAAATGAATTGCTTTAGACCTCTTTATTAGAATTATCATGGTATCAGAGCTACGTCCTCTTCTAATTATTCGTTCATCTCTGCCCCTGTCTCTCTTCTGAATCTCAACTCAGAAAATTACATCTCAAATCAGACCCAGCAGCACAACATCATCTCAACGACGATCCCAGATCCACGCCTCTTCTAATTCTCGGCCTCAACATCTCAAATCAGCACAGGCACCATCTTAGATTAATCCCAGACCCACCACGCCCTCATCAATGACGATCCCAACCCCATCTCGGCCTCAACGATGATCCCAGCCCAATCTAAAATTATTACTTGGATTAACAATTCAGTCAAGCACTCGATAGGTACTCAATTAGCAAAATATGAGACAGCTAAATAGGTTTGGGATCATCTTGCTAGATTGTATACACAGTCTAACTTTGCAAAGCAACACAATTGGAGTTTGATATTCGTGCTCTGCAGCAGAAAAGCATGAGTATTCAGGAATTTTATGATGCTATGACAAACTTGTGGGATCAGTTGGCGCTCACAGAATCTGCTGAATTACGCGCCTTTGGACCTTATATTGCACGAAGAGAAGAACAAAGATTGGTACAGTTTTTAATGGCTCTTCGTGACGAGTTTGAAGGACTTCGTGGGTCTATTCTACATCGTCATCCACTACCTTCTGTTGATTCTGTTGTTAGTGAACTTTTGGCAGAGGAAACTCGTCTTCAGTCTTCTGTTGCAAAGGAAGTCTCTACTCCATCAGTCTTTGTTGTGCCTCCTCGACCAAATTCAAATTCACAAGTCAGCTCGTGATGAATGCAGTTTTTGTAGACAAAAAGGTCGTTGGAAATCTCAATGTCCACCGAAAAGAAAGCAGCAGCAGCTCTATCAGCAACCTCAGCAATTGAAAATTTTTCGACCACCAATCCCTCATAATGGACCTCCTCTTCTTCCTCGCCCTCATAATGCTCTTACAGCTCCTTCTTTAGATTCATCAATGATTGAACAATTTCAGAAATTCCTTGCATCTCAGCCACATGCTATGTCAGCTACATCTCAACAAGGTTTTCCATCTAATTCATCAAGTATATCTTCTTCTACCTGGATTTTAGATTCAGGCGCTTCAAATCGTATGTCACCTAATTTATAATCTTTCACTTCTTTGGCTCATAAAGTTTCTGTGCCTATCATGAGTGCTAGTGGTACATCTATGCCTGTGCAAGGTGTTGGTTCGGTCATTACACTGTCTCTGTACTTATCTAATGTCAATTACATTCCTAAACTTGCATTAAATCTTGCTTCTGTTGGTCAAATTTGTGATAATGGCTACTTGGTTTCTTTTTCTTCTTCTGCATGTTATGTTCAGGATCCAAAGTCTCAGAAAGTGATTGGGACCAGCCATAGAGAAGGAGGACTTTATGTATTGGATCATCTAAAAAATCCTAAGATTTCAGAGATTGCGGCTTCTGTTCCTGGTGTTCCCGGTGTGGATGTTTCGTCTTTTCGTTTGAGTCAGTCATCGTCTATGTTTTATTTATGGCATTCTCGTTTGGGTCATGTTTCTAAGTCTCGATTACAATTCTTAGCGTCTACAGGAATTTTGGGAGAATTGAAAACTCATGACATTTCTGATTGTAGTGGTTGTAAACTTGCAAAATTTTCTGCTTTGCCTTTTCCTCAAAGTAATACTATTTCTACTGCACCTTTTGATCTTATTCATTCTGATGTTTGGGGACCCTCTCCTGTTTCTACAAAGGGAGGCTCTCGTTATTATGTCTCTTTTATTGATGACTGCACTCGTTATTGTTGGATCTATCTTATGAAACGTCGCTCAGAATTTTTTGGCATCTATAATGAGTTTTGATCTCTTATTAAAACTCAGCATGGAGCTGTTATTAAATGTTTTAGATGTGACTTGGAGGGAGAATATACTTCTCATGCTTTTAAGGAACTTATTGCTTTAGATGGAACAATTTATCAGACTTCTTGCACTGATACTCCTGAACAAAATGGGGTTGCTGAAAGAAAACATAGACATATTCTTGAAACTGCTAGCTCTCTTTTATTGTCTGCTAGTGTTCCAAGTGAATTTTGGGGAGAGGCAGTTCTTACCTCTGTTTATTTGATTAATAGAATTCCTACTTCTCATAATTCTGGCATGTCCCCCTATGAGAAGTTGTATGGTTGTCCACCAGATTATTCTTCTCTTCGTGTTTTTGGTTCCACATGCTTTGTTCTTCTTCCTCATGTCCAACGGAGTAAGCTAACTTCGCGGTCTGCTATATGTGTTTTTCTTGGTTATGGTGCAGGACAAAAAGGATATCGTTGTTTTGATCCAGTCAGTCACAAGCTATATGTTTCTCATCATGTTGTTTTTCTTGAACATATTCCTTATTTTACAATTCCTGATCGTACTCACAATATATCTATGTCTGATCTTGTTCATATTGATCCTTTCACTGTTGATGATGATGAGCCACCTCCTGCTGAAAATCTAGACACTTCCATTGACTCAACAACCATCCAATCACCTTCTGAGACAGTAGATACTAGTGAACATCGATATCCTATCCGAAACCGTCAATCTACTAGACGACCTGATTTTGAATATTCTTGTCTTTCCAGATCATTTGCTTCTTTTCTTGGTTCTATACATTGTCTCTCCGAGCCTTCATCTTTCAAAGATGCGGTTCGTGATCCTCTTTGGCAACATGCTATGGCTGAGGAGCTGACTGCTCTTCATCAGACTCATACTTGGGATTTAGTACCTCTTCCTGCAGGAAAACGTGCTATTGGTTCTCGTTGGATCTATAAGATTAAAACTAAAGCTGATGGATCTATTGAAAGGTATAAAGCTCGCTTGGTTGCTAAAGGTTATTCTCAAGAATATGGTATGGATTATGAGGAGACTTTTGCTCCTGTTGCAAAAATGACTATAGTTCGAACTCTTATTGCGGTTGCTTCTGTTCGCCACTGGAATATTACTCAAATGGACGTTAAAAATGCCTTTTTGAATGGCGATCTTCATGAAGAAGTCTATATGGTTCCTCCTCCTGGTATTGATCATCAACCCGGTTAAGTCTGCAAACTTGGGAAAGCTCTTTATAGTATCAAACATGCTCCCCATGCTTGGTTTGAGAAATTCTCTACTGTGATTACTTCTCTTGGTTTTTGCCCAAGTAACCATGATTCCGCTTGTTTGCCAAGTGTACCTCGTCTGGTCGAATTTTGCTTTCTCTTTATGTTGATGATATGATTATTACAGGCGATGATGTTGCTGGGATTAACTTGTTGAAGTCTGAGTTGACTCGAAGTTTTGCTATGAAAGACTTGGGTCCCCTTCGTTACTTCTTGGGTATTGAAGTTGCTTCTTCTCCAAAAGGTTATCTTCTTTCTCAATCTAAGTATATTTCTGACATTTTTTAGCGCGCTCGTCTCTCATATAATAAGACTGTTGACACTCCAATTGAGCTCAATGCTCGATACTCTATTTCTGATGGATCTCCATTGCCAGATCCTACTCTTTATAGAATGATTGTTGGAAGTTTGGTTTATCTCACTATCACTCGTCCTGACATTGCATATGCTGTTCACATAGTTAGTCACTTTGTTACTTCTCCTACTACAGTTCATTGGGCTGCTGTTATTCGCATTTTGAGATATCTCTGTGGCACTCAGTTTCAGACTCTTTTGCTTTCTTCTACTTCATCCTTAGAGTTATGTGCTTACTCTGACGTGGATTGGGATAGTGATCCTACTGATCGCAAATCCACTACTGGCTTTTGTATTTTTTTAGGAGATTCTCTAATCTCTTGGAAAAGTAAGAAGCAGGATGTTATATCTCGGTCTTCAACAGAAGCAGAATATCGTGCTATGGCTTCTACTACTTGTGAAATTGTTTGGCTACGATGGTTGCTTGCTGATATGGGTGTTTTCTTGCGACAACCAACTCCTTTGTACTGTGATAATAAAAGTGCTATTCAGATTGCTCATAACTCCGTCTTTCACGAAAGGACCAAGCATATTGAGATTGACTGCCACATTACTCGCCACCACCTTCAGAATGGCACATTGACATTGCCATTTGTCTATTCCTCCTTGCAACTTGCAGATTTGTTCACTAAATCTTTGTCATCTTCACGATTCCAGTTTTTCACTGACAAACTCTCGATGCTCATTGCTATCGCATCATGAGTTTGAGGGGGGATGTTAGCGTAATTAATATTCCACTAAAGGGCAATATTTTCTTTTGTTTTATGTTTTGCCTATATATAAAGGCCTCTTGTGTTATTTTAGGGTTAAGGGGTTTCTCTTCTCTTAGCCTCCATCTGCTTTGTACTATCATGGTATAGATGAATAAATGAATTGCTTTAGACCTCTTTATTAGAATTATCACAATTGACATAAGCCTTTGCTTTGCTATCTGATTCCTTTCCTCAAAAGATCGACCTTGCACATCAACTAATCGAATTCCCTCTTAAAATAATGGAACTCTAGTTTCGAAAATCTAACTTCACTTCAAAATCTCGACATCATGCGGTTGCTTTCGAATCTTGATAGCTCGCTTCTGACAATGCCGCTATACACTCCACTCTCTACAAGTATGTTAATTAGGATTTTTTTTTCTATTTTAATGAAATTCATTTGTCATAAAGTTATGTTTTACTTGTAGTAAAGTTTGGTTGGTTGTCATTTTCAATGATTATATATTTTTGCCTATAAGTGGACTTCATTAAATCCTTTGTATAGATCGAAGATTATTTTTACAGTATGCATCTGTAACTTCTTACCCTGTGTTTTATTTAGTACATGTATAGCTTTTTACCAATAATATAAGAAGTAACAAAATGAACACCATCTGATTTTAACATTTTTATGATAAATTTGTTTATAATGGCTTATGAATTAGACACTGCCTTTTCTGCACTTTATTTAGTAATTTGTTAAATACTAAATAAATTGACTATATTTTTGTCACAAATTATGTTGATATGTAATTCTTCCATGTACAAATCAAGATTATTTTTCTATATATTTTAGTAAATGTAAATATTATTGTATGATCAAATTAATTTTTAACATAAAATATGTTATGATATCGTCCAGAGATGAACTTTAGTGCTCGAGATGTAAAGCCGATATTGGTGATTGAGATGCACTCATCTCGTTTGAGATCTCCCCCACTACGATATCGACTCGCTAAAATCTACAAGACGAGATGTGATGATATCCAAGATTTATAACCTTGACCATAATACAACTTCATTGTTAATCAAAATAAAATGGAAATAGGTATAACGTTATATAATTACTTCTAGAAACAATAAGTATAAATGCATTTGTTACTCAAAGTATTTTATAATAAAAGAACTTTAAAATAAATAAAAGTATGTCAATTTCCATTGAAAATGAAATCAAGTTCTTTGCATGTCAGATGGATTTCCTTATCACTATGCTATGATATGATGACTTTATTGTTCAATGCCTATACATAAATCACTAACCATATTGTGAAAGCATTTCCATAAGAAGGCATCCATCTTGATAGGATCATTAACAAAAAGATCATAACCAAAGATTAAATCTCGATAGAAACATTAACGAAAGTACATAGCCAATGATTGATTCTTAGGTTATTTGCATGATATTATGAAATATGTACATATATCTACAAGCTACAACTTCATTGTTGCTTAAACTAGCAAACATTTTATAGATTGAGGAAATATAAGAAACATGTTCGCATAGCGATTGAGAAAAACTACTTGAGAAAATGGAATTTAATATTTCTAGTTATCTGACTCTTATCTCCATCTAAATTTATGTCTTTATTATTTTTATTTGGATCTGCAAATTGGCTTGTCATAACATTTATAAACTATGATGATCAAGTTATTTCTTTACCAATATATTGTTTTCTAACCTACATATGGTCATGTTCGAATAAATTAATTTCTTATCTCATGACTTTTGTATTTTATGCATCATCAAGTTATATAAAGCATCTTAGCATGGATAGCATATCAATTTATTGTATACTGGTATGAATTTTTACACTGATTAAAGTAAAACTAGTTGTCATAGCATAACATTTTCTATATGCAAAAAAATCATAGTTAACTGATAATGATCATAGGACCACTAAATATGATTTTGGCATCTTTCAAGAATTGAATATGTATTAGTTCAAATACAAAATTACTTTTTATAAAGAAAATAAAAAGGATAAATTTTGTATAATTAAGATTTAGGTTACTTGTTTTGCTTCAACATCATGAGCATCACTGTCGTTGTAGTATAGTGGTGAGTATTCCCGCTTGTCACGTGGGTGACCCGGGTTAGATCCCCGGCAAAGGCGTTTCTATTTTCCCTTTTGTCAACAAAGCATCTGCTTTTTTTTGAAAAGTATCAACTAAAGTTTGCCTTCCGAAATTTTAGCTTTTTAGTCATTTTCATAAGCTACTTTGTCACCAAGTTAATAAACATCTGCAATTAGCTTACCTCTCTACAAGCGTTATCGCATACTTGAATTCAACAATCCAGCCCATTATTGAATGTTTATCCAGGGAAAATTTTACCAATATTGATTTTAGTGGTGAGTATTCCCGCCTGTAAATATTCACCTGCTTATCTCGGCATTTCTATTTTCCCCTTTGTCAACAAAGTGTCTGCCTTTTTTTGAAAAAGTATCAACTAAAGTTCGCCTTCCGAAATTTAAGCTTTTTAGTCGTTTTCATAAACTTCTTTGTCACCACGTTAACAAACATATGCAATTATCTTACAAACGTTATCGCATACTTGAATTAAAAAATCCAATCCATTATTGAATGTTTATTCATTGATATTTTACCAATATTGATTTTAGTGGTGAGTATTCCCGCCTGTCAATATTCACCTGCTTATCTCTAGCTATGCACGTGTGCTCACGCTCCAGTACAATTTAACTAATTATAATTTATTATCAATTAACCTTCACTACTTATTAATTGTCTACACAAATGAAATTACGTTGACAATTTACACTCTTTGAATACGACAGTCTCATTACTGGGTACACAAAATATGTAAACACGGATTGATTTCCATGCACATAAATTTTTGTAATGTGTACACGTCAACATTATTTTGTACAATCAACAAAACTTTCAAACATCATTTGTAACACACACACCCAATTGCGCATGTGTAATTCATATGTTATAGTACTCGTATATACACACACATATATACGAGCATAACGGTGCGCACTTCGCGCGTAATTACAACACACGCTTCGGTTGTGAAATCTTTCTTCAAAATGTATATTGTTAGTTAATAACTTATTTGATAGATCTAGATTTTAAGTAATATTAAGATTTGATATTAGCAATTGTAAATGAACGTTTTTATTTATAAAAAGACTTTTTTGTTAGATCCTATTTTCAGATGATATTAGAATTTAAAAATATTTGTAGATAGATAGTTTTGTGCATTAAATTTTTTAATCCGAAATTGTTTATTTATTAGATTTTATTCTTAAGTGGTATTAGATTTGGTGATATTTGTAAAAGAAAGTTTTGAGTTTGGAACAAAAGTTGCTAGATCTTAACATTTAAGCGACACTAAGATCTGGTAACGTTTATAGACTCTTATTTATTGTACGTTAAAAGGATATTTTGATTTAGTCATATCTAGCAAGGAACTTCAAAAATTTGTAAAAAAGATAGATCTCGTTTTTTAATGATATTTAAATTAAAGGGTATTTTCAGTAGTTCACATTTACATCATAAAGTGTCATATCGAAGGTATTACAACTATTATTAAATAGGATTAATTGACATGAATAATCCGAAGTTTGACGTTTCTACCCATATTAATTTGAAGTTTGGATTATTTTTAAATAATCCCAAGTTTAGGAGGTGCTTTCCCATATTGATCCCACTAACCTTTTAACCTGTTTAACCGGTATATTTTCCCAAATTGATCGTTATCTTCAACAGTTCTTTCTTCTACTCTCTCAAACCGATTTCTCAGACCCCTGGAAATACAGAAAATCACAATGAGCCGGCAACAATTGTCACCCGAAACCCTTGAATCCATCTTCTTTCAACTAAGGCTCTACTGCATTGAACTTCTCAATCTCCTGAAAACTCCTAAAAATCCATTCCTTCCCATCTGGGCATTTCCGACTTGCTCCGCCAGGCTCCTCCCCAAGCCCAGTAGCCTTCTCTAGATAATATTATGGTTCCCCTACTATTTCTGTTGGACGCTGCAATTAAGTGTAGAGCGGGAGTGAAAGATGATGATTTAGTGGGTGGATTTGAGATTAGTTGTAACGACCCTGGGAAAAAGTCGACGCTCGAATTCTCGACAACAATACATAAACCCGTATCGCTTGCCAAAATCCCAAGTATCGAACCCCCAGATTGTCATGAGAAAGAATTTAGAGGGTGAGAATAGAAAGAAAGAAGTATTAGAATAGAAGAAAGAAGAAGAACACGTCAGAATCTCACAGCGGAACGAATAAAATATAATATCATAAATCCTTTATACAAAAACTGTATATACATACCAATCATCAGAGTACAGCATATATCAATCACAGCGAAATAATAGCTTTATATACTAGCGGTGAAGCCACCTGCTTTTAGCACCTGAAATTCCAAGCGAAACCTAACCTGGAACATACTTGGTCTGACCCGAGCACATTTGATTTAAAACAAAATACACCGGGTCAGTCTGGAATACTATCAATGATAAATTCACATAACACATACTTGTTTAACTTTGAAAATCCTTTATGAAACAAAAGGATAATAGTAAGACCAGCCCACACATAAACACGGACGGTTTTTACCTTACTATAACCCAAACCATTTTTGAAAATCATAACTTGATCTGATATTATCATAATGTCTAATACAAATAAATATCAATCTAGAGGAACGCTTGCATCTCACGCTCCCCATATATAGTATACAATCAAAACCGCGGGCGCTTATTGGATATTGGTTTCCAACTTGACAAGGTATGGGACCACCTTCCACACGTGTATCTCTAGAGGCGAATACACTGGGTTCAACAAGAACATCTTGCAACCCGGCCCTCACATGACCGACCACTCATTTCGCTAGAGTGTATCGAATGTATACCACCAACGGTTGGGCTCAAACCACCGTCTCTCTTAAAGGGACAGCATCGAATATATATTAAAGAAGCAAAAGGAATTTCTCTAGATAGGTGATTATACACCCTAATGGGAGCGACCCACATAGCCATGCTGCCTGCCCGATTTTTTGTCATTTCCGGGTTGATGAGGCTTGAGGCTAGAATTCATCTCTTCGAACATCTGGCCACCATTCACTTTGAATGCCACATCGTCAGATCCGCCAGATATCACTGAATGTTGGTTTCCACAAAACTACTCTGAGCGTTAAGCCAAAGAAGGTGTACAGCCTTCTCCGCCACCAACAGAGATACGTTTTTAGAAAATCAATATACGTGACCCCTTTGGAAGTACTCTGTCAGACACCCGTCCATACAATTCATCCAGGAATAGGATGAACCGAAGGCACTCTCCTACTGCATCCAATATAGGAATCACCCCAAGGATCAGTAGCGGGTAGTCCTTGCAACCCGTGGATTTCAACCACGACAGAATCACAAACCAAATAACTCTGGTTGCAAGCCAGAGAGATTGGACCAGTAGTCCTTCCGCTTATGAAGATCCACGGTCTTCGCTTGCTCCGTCTTCAAATGAAGTCTTCAAGTATTTGTTGGACGGAATGGTTTTCGAATATAAATTCGATCCCGGTCTTTCCGTGCCAACAATCGTATTGGTCTGGTTTGATAGTCGATGTTTTAACTATCAAATAACAAGGTGTCAATGAAATGATTTCACTGATTCAGTACGTGGCATGACTTGGCCTCTTAAAATATATTTAACAAAATCGTTAATCAACTCTAATATACGACTTAACTCTAACTTGACTATCTTGACTTGATTACTCCTGCCGATTAATTAATACTCGACTTAACTCCATTCGCTTGACTCTAGGTCGCAGCGATCACAATGGTTACGCCTGATTCCCTCAGGAAACATCCGACCGCCGTAGGCTATCTGCAGCCCGGCGAATTACGCTAGCAGTCGTACGCAATGGCAACTCTGCCTGAATAACCATGTTTGATTAACTCTATTTCAAATACTATATTCGATCAACTCTAATTGAATAAACAAATATTCAATATAATTTGAAATCAATATTCTTATTTATATTCATATTTCCAAAATCTCGCCTTCATTTTCAATACTCCACGTATGGGACATCACGTCAATCACAACACCTTTCACTCGTTTCAAACCAATACCATTCTTCGATAATAACGAAGCCGTTCAAGTTGGGGTATTCTATTTACCTCTCAGACCTTGATCGACAACGTCCTTATCTCAGAATAATACCAGTTCGTCACTTAACCATTGATATTCAAATCTCGTCTACCATCTTGATTTCGAATCTGGTTTTATAAACCACTTCTCATATTTGAAATCATCATTTAATAATCCCTTTTTACTTAATTCCCTTAATTAAGTAATTCTTGAATAAATGCCACTTTAAAACTTGGAATATTATTTCACGTATACCTTCGGTTTTATATGAAAAACCCACGCCCCATAATCAATTCCCATTTACAAATCTTGTTTTGAAAACTTGAGTTATAATCCCTTTTATAAAACTCTTATCGCTCTTTCGACCACTTATTGTCATCTAATCACTTCTACTTGAATTTCGATTACAAACCATCACTTTAATTACTACTAACATATTTAGCATCTCCTTTATTCATTTCGCTTCAATTGAGTGCTCTTTTACTTAATTAATCAATTAAGGAAAATCCTTTTTAAATCTTTATACCTACTTACCAATTCCATTTCCAAAGCCCGTTTGCACACTTGGGTTACAAACCCCTTTATACACTCTTATTTGACTTTGGTTTGAATTTATCGAAAACTTAATAACCCATTCCTTTCATTTGAAATCCACTTCTAATAAAATCTTTTTACTTAATTCATTTGATTAAGTAAAGTCCACAAACCCCACTTTTAACTTTAAATCTTATTTCACTTATATTACTTGGCTTTATAACAAAAGTCATTCGTCAAATAATCTATTTCCATTTACGAGAATTCTTATAGTATACTTTATCTTGGATCAAAATCTGCTTACTCCTTTCTTTACAATAAGATCCCTTTAACTTGGATTTTATTCAAACATTCATTTATCAACATTTAACACAAACCAACGGTATGTGTTTTCCCTTGCATTTCATTTTGGCCATCGCTTTGGTTTAAAATCCTTTTAACTTAGATCGCATTTCCATAGATCCTTTTATCAATATTCAACACAAAATATTGTATGTAATTTTCTTTGCGTTGAAATTTCTTATTCCAATTTTCCTGTTTCACTCAGAAACACTCTTTTAACCTTTACGCCTTCGTTTGGGTAAAAACCCCCTTTTTAAATAAATCAAATGACTTAAACAAATTTAGAACCATCATTTAATTGTTTTAAAAACAATTATCCTATTTTCCACCCGTAGGTGGTTTCTAAACTTTCTGCTTTTAAAACTGGTCTAAAACACTTAAATATTTTCTTTTATAAACTTGATTTAATATATATATTTATAAATTTCCCATTTAATTACTCATCTAAAATGAGTGAAAAACTTCAATTAAATTATAAAATAATTAATAACTTTAAACAACATCGTTTCACCGAACGGTCGAACGACGTGAAAACATCATGTTTATGGCCATTCACTACCAATTTCCAAATCAACATTGTCGGTTGATTTTAAACACAACACGGGGAATATCTGTTTGACCATCACACTCAAACAGGTTTCACAACCACACGGGGTTAAATCAGTTCAATATCAACAATATAAACAAACAAACAACATGTAAAATATTTGAGGAATCCGGTCGGATCCCTCCTACCTGTTCTGCCCTGCATCACAGCTCGTTAAACATTTCATAATAATATATGAAATAAATTTCATATGATCGATTAAATCTAATTAACTACATCCAATCAACCATAACAGTCAACATCAACCAATCAACCAATTTAAAGGTAAATTGTATTTTAATATGAATTTACCACATCACAGAATTTCAGAAGGTGTGAGAATTAACTCACCAGAGTTTGTTCTGGTCGACGGTTGATGCGTTTGTTGCATTTAATTTGGGACGACCGTCCAAAATTAGCTGAATTTTCAACAGCGTCAGAATGACTCCTAGTCAGTGCCATCGGGTAGGGCTCGTCCCTACGATCCCAACGGATCTTGTTTCGTTAAATTTCGTTAACGTATGAAAAAGTTATGCTATTTACAATATTTACCTAATTTAAATGAATATATATATATTTAATTAATTAAATTATTTTTATCTTAATTAATTCCTAATTGCGTTATTAGCCAAATTACCTTCCCTGCCCTTCTAAAAAATCCTACTTTCCCATCTCTAGCCATATCCAATTTTTAAAATTGAAAAACCATTTTAATATTAATTTAATTTAATTTTCAAATAAAATATTTAAAAATATTCATTTAATTATAACTTAAAAATTATAACCCGGATCAAAAATCTGTTGTAACTCATTTTAAAGTATTTTTCGATAAAAATCCAACGGTCCTTGTTTCGTGGAAATCCGACTTGTTATGGAAAAGTTATAAGCTTTTAAAGTTTATAGTTAAAAATTACGAAAATGCCCATGGTCTATTTTAAATTCAAATTAAATTCAAATTTAATTTTAAATTTAAATTTAAATTAACCACCCCATCCGTCGGATCAGTTAGGGATAGCCAGGGAGAGCAGGAAACTATATTTTCCAAACTCAAGCCTTAGACACTATCCTCTCTGTCACCCTTAGAATGTTCCGATATTTATTTTTACAAATTCTATTTTAATTATAATATATATATATATATATTACCAAAATAAATAAATAAATAAATATTATTTAAAAACTTACCCCTGAAGCCCCGGCCTCTGCTTAAGAGTCCCTAGCTCTCCGTCTTGCCCTCCTTTCTCCCTTTCTTCCTTTTCCCTATTTTCTATTATTTTATTATTATTTATGCCATTGCCAAAGCTTGAAAGAGGAGGAGGAGGAGTGAGTTTAAAATGAAAGGGGGGGGGGGGCTATTTATAGTCGAAGGAGTCACATGGATTGCTGAGGTGGCGCGAACCCAACGGTCGAAAATGGATGGCTAGGATTAATCCTTAAATTAATTAAATTATTAATAAATTTAATAATTTATGAATAGTAAAGTGTGTTTTCTCAACCCTATTCAGACGTTAATTTGACTTACTTATTGATACCTTATCCAAAATCTTTTTCAACCATGTTGTTCAATTTTTCTTGCTCTTCAATAATATATAAAAATATTTCAAATTCAAATTCGTTTGAACTTTCAAATAATTTAAATTCAAATTCAAAATAGTATTTTGTGTTAGTTTCAACACCTTCCGGTCTCATGTTGGAGTATCAAATGATAACGGTTTTCAGAAATTCTTCCACCATCTGGTCCGGTTTTTAACGTACTTCAATCCTATGTATTCAAATCAAAAATAGGAGTTCGTTTAGATTTTCAAATAATTTATTTAAATTTTGTTTCCTTAATAACTTTCTATATCCGTTATAGGATTTTCCCAGACTTCATATATAGCTAATATCCTATGTTTAGAATTTTCCTGGATAGGTCTCAGGTTCCAGTTTTGCCGTTAGCATTAGCAAATTCCAATTACCGTCAAAATTTAGTTCAAATTTTGGCCTTTTATTTTTTTCTTTTCCTCATACGGATGTCATTTTTGACGTAACTTGGTTGGTTACCTAATTTCATCATTTCAGATTTAATGAAACTGATTTCATCGAAATCCGAGTTCGTTAGCTACTACTTCCTTTGTAAACGTACTATTTTTAATTAAATATTTATCCTTTTATACTGCCATTTCACATTATATTGCAGATCCACTAAATTTCTACCATTTCGGAATAAAATTTATTATATTAATAAAATATTCAAAACTATTGAAATTAAACGATTAAAATTCCAAAACAATATAAAAAAAACATTTTTAAATATTAAACTAAATGGTCAAAAATCTGGGCCGTTACATTCCTTTCCCTTTAAAATAATTTCGTTCTCGGAATTGCTAAGGCAGAAAGAATGTTGCAAATCCACTTTCTTTACAAATATATTTAATTAAAAATCGATTTTATTTTCAAAATTAATCCAATCAGTTTTAAAAGCAATTTATTTCAACTAATCAAATTTTCAAAAATCTTCAAAAATATTCCAATACCTTAAATTTTGGAAAATTTTTGGCAGAGTCTCCCCTGTACGGAAGACCATCTGCAATATCGCAGAATCAAGAAATAGATATTCCTCGACTCTCATGGTCGGAAAAATCAAAAATCAAACTCAAAACCCAAACAAAACCAAAAATTTAATACTGGCGTAGGCGTATCTTTTGGCGAGCGTTATTACGCGATAAGCTATAATTTTATATTCGAGCCTGCATAATTTTTATGCAGCTCTACTCCAACTGGATTTAATTAACTCCAAAATTTCTCCCTTGAATGGATTTTAAAGCTGAACTGGCACTTGCACCTATTCTCAACTCAAACAAATTCATCAGTTAACACACAAGGTCAGTTATGTTTAAAACATCCATATAATTTCCTATCAACTCATTCCACACACAGTTCAATCCACATGGGATTTATTATTCATAATTACTTCCTTTATTACTATAATTATCCATTCGGATTTATTTCCCTGAATTGGCTTATTTAATTACCCATTCAAAATTATTTGAATCAGGATTGATTGGTCAACTTAATTATTTCCAGATTTGTTTCAACCAACCCTATTCAGGTTCAGATTTATATTCGAGCATCCATCAACACAATTCAGCATATCACGCAATCAACAAATCCAAACAATTTTCCCATACTATAATAAACTTTACTTTTTTATATATAAAATAAATTGGGCCAAAAATAGTTTCAAAAATAATTTTATACCAAAATACAAATACGCGCTCTCGTATATACACTCAACTCAATCTAGGGTACTGCTGACCCCATCTCTATTGAGTCACACCACAGAGCCAAGGTTATCTCTATACCAATAGCTCTGATACCACTGTAATGACCCGGGGAAAAAGTCGACGCTCGAATTCTCGACAACAATACATAAACCCGTATCGCTTGCCAAAAACCCAGGTATCGAACCCCCAGACTGTCATGAGAAAGAATTTAGAGGGTGAGAATAGAAAGAAAGAAGTATTAGAATAGAAGAAAGAAGAAGAACACGTCAGAATCTCACAGCGGAACGAATAAAATATAATATCATAAATCCTTTATACAAAAACTGTATATACATACCAATCATCAGAGTACAACATATATCAATCACAGCGGAATAATAGCTTTATATACTAGCGGTGAAGCCACCTGCTTTTAGCACCTGAGATTCCAAGCGAAACATAACCTGGAACATACTCGGTCTGACCCAAGCACATTTGATTTAAAACAAATTACACCGGGTCAGTCTGGAATACTATCAATGATAAATTCACATAACACATACTTGTTTAACTTTGAAAATCCTTTATGAAACAAAAGGATAATAGTAAGACTAGCCCACACATAAACACGGACGGTTTTTACCTTACTATAACCCAAACCATTTTTGAAAATCATAACTTGATCTGATATTATCATAATGTCTAATACAAATAAATATCAATCTAGAGGAACGCTTGCATCTCACGCTCCCCATATATAGTATACAATCAAAACCGCGGGCGCTTATGGGATATTGGTTTCCAACTTGACAAGGTATGGGACCACCTTCCGCACGTGTATCTCTAGAGGCGAATACACTGGGTTCAACAAGAACATCTTGCAACCCGACCTCACATGACCGACCACTCATTTCGCTTGAGTGTATCGAATGTATACCACCGACGGTTGGGCTCAAACCACCGTCTCCCGTAAAGGGACAGCATCGAATATAGATTAAAGAAGCAAAAGGAATTTCTCTAGATAGGTGATTATACACCCTAATGGGAGCGACCCACATAGCCATGCTGCCTGCCCGATTTTTTGTCATTTCCGGGTTGATGAGGCTTGAGGCTAGAATTCATCTCTTCGAACATCTGGCCACCATTCACTTTGAATGCCACATCGTCAGATCCGCCAGATATCACTGAATGTTGGTTTCCACAAAACTACTCTGAGCGTTAAGCCAAAGAAGGTGTACAGCCTTCTCCGCCACCAACAGAGATACGTTTGTAGAAAATCAATATACGTGACCCCTTTGGAAGTACTCTGTCAGACACCCGTCCATACAATTCATCTAGGAACAGGATGAACCGAAGGCACTCTCCTACTGCATCCAATATAGGAATCACCCCAAGGATCAGTAGCGAGTAGTCCTTGCAACCTGTGGATTTCAACCACGACAGAATCACAAACCAAATAACTCTGGTTGCAAGCCAGAGAGATTGGACCAGTAGTCCTTCTGCTTATGAAGATCCACGGTCTCCACTTGCTCCGTCTTCAAATGACGTCTTCACGTATTTGTTGGACGGAATGGTTTTCGAATATAAATTCGATCCCGGTCTTTCCGTGCCAACAATCGTATTGGTCTGGTTTGATAGTCGGTGTTTTAACTATCAAATAACAAGGTGTCAATGAAATGATTTCACTGATTCAGTACGTGGCATGATGTGAAGACCCGCAACTTCCCCGTAAAGGAAAGCGACGGATAGTTCGAGAACAAACCACAGCAGAACGCATACAGAAGAACATTTCATTGTATATTACAACAATGCATCAGATTACAAGAATATATAGAGTATAAATGAATATTACACAGAAATATCAGAGATTTAAATTACATTTAAATACATAGCAGCGGAAAATAATACAATACACAACTAGAATGAGATATACGGATACAAAGCTTTCCGGATATCGTTCCAGCTGTAAACCAGGATCCTGTGAATATAAATCTGCAAAACCCAAAACTACTAGCTGCCCATGTCAAAATAAGGGCACCCAGAGTTTAGGTTAAAACAATAAACTCCAGGTCAGTCATGTGACTGGTGTGAGAACTAAAACAGTTATTAATCTTTATTTTAAATCATTAGGTAAATCAAGGGACCACGCCGTATAATACGGAACGGGTTTCCTCCCAAGAATACCAGTGCATGAAACAAACAGCGCAATGCTAAATAAAGAAAAATGAAGCTGTTATAAGACCCAGGTCCCATCACACAATGCAACGCAGTCGAGGATAGGGTTTTCCCTTATAACAGCCAAAGGATGCTTGATACGTTTTAAAACAAATCATTTGATACTATTATAAGTGTATAAAACAACTTCAAATCATAAGTATCAATCATAGGCGGCATGAGCGTCCCATGCCACTATGTCGCCATATATAGGTTTACAAATAAAACCGCAAATGTCACGTATTTGGAAATTGGATTTCCATCTATGAACCGAGGCAAAAGATAGTCCTCAACCGATTCGAGACGCTCTAGCCCGCCCCTCAGGAACAGCCGCAACTGCCCCTTGGATCGTCAGGGCCGGTCCACACGGAGTGGATTATTATGCCTGAACAATACGTCTCCCCACCCTATGGGGTGTAAGTCTGGTCCGTCAGCCGACCAGAATGCATTCGGCCGAAACCGATATAACCGAGGCGCCTCGCAACAGCAACAACCACATAAGTCAAACTCGTCAGGGCGTGTAAAACCACTGACGCCACTTCTAGCTAGAAAGAAACGCAAGTCCTCCCTGAGGTCCGTCTCCCGTTTTTGGTTCATACCTGGTGTGAAACACGCGAGGTAAACGTTACACAAAGCTACGCCACAAAGGCCGTGCTTTGATCATCACCACAAGACTTTGCTTTTCAACAGAAGCCTTGATCATTTGCATCTTAGCATGCCACACAGGCAAACCATCCTATGCAACCGATATCAGTCACACAGAATGAAATCCGATGTCAGACACACAGTCCATTTACAAGTCCGTTCTGGGTCTGAACGAAACCGGAGGCACCTAGTACCCCGCATATCCATCGATCTCCAAGTACGTCTGGACGATCACCAACTGTTTCCATCTTCTTGGGTGTACAGCCCAATCAAGATCATCAGTTATCACCCAAACGACGTGAAGACTTCCGGTCTTCGACCATCGTCTTCATCTTCGACTTATCGTCGTATCAGTTATTCAGAATGGGATAAACCCGGTCTTTCCGAATAACTCACGTATATATTATAAAAGTGTTACACAAACACAACATACGCCTCATTCCAATTCATTAGTCACTAACCGTAAATTAATCAAGAGAATAATTCCCCAAATATTAACCCCGAAGGCCGAAACCAACATCAGATCAATATCCAGAAAACCATTCTGCTTGGCTAACCGACAGTTAGTTTCTAAATTTCACATTCAAATCTAATTAAAGATTTAACTATCGCCTGGAGCAAAACTGGTGATACTCCATTCTCGATCTTTTCAATCTAATTAAAGATTCATTAAAACTCCACTTAGTTTTAATCTGTGACTGGGTTAAAGAATCAGTGTCATCTAAAAACACGGTTCGCGATAAACCCAAAGTCACATTCCATTAATTATCGGGTTAAAGAACGAGTGTTATTTAAAACACTGTTCACGATAAACCCAAAAATCATTCCATTAATTATCGGGTTAAAGAACGAGTGTTATTTAAAACACTGTTCACGATAAACCCAAAAATCAATATCAATTCAATTCCAATTAAATATCATTTAATTGGTACACTTCATTAAATCTAAATAAAAAGATTTAATCTTTTCTCAACTGGGTTCAAGAACAGTGTTAGTGAAGACACCATTCACGACAAACCCAAATCACATTCGATATTCAATACAAGGCTCTGAATAGAAAATACATCGGCTTATATTCAATATCGAATTCTACGACTAACAAATGTCGTATTGGAAATAACGATACAAATATATATCTTTCAAATTTCCATAACAACACCTGTAATATCACGAATTCCAATATCGAAATATTCCGAAGACAATTTCGATTTAAATCCACTCCAATGCAATCATTGGAAATTTTGGTTATTTTCAAAACCCTTTTCGAATTCAATTTATTTATTTAAAAATAAATAGAATTATAATTCTAGTTCAAAACTAGTTCATTTCGATAAAAATCTATTTTTATCTTTTCAAATATGGAGTTTTTCATCCCAAATCTTCACAAATCATTTCTTATGATTTTACATAAATTATTACTATTTTTAATAATTTTATCAAGGCCCGTACAGTCGATTTCCATCAACGGCCATCGAACTGCACTTACAGCGACCTTTTTCAAATTTGATTTGGACATAATTCCAAATCCAACCGTTAGATTTCAAATTTCTAACATTCGTTAGAAAGCTCTTTTCGATACGAACCCAACGGTTCTGGTTTTAGGAGAATCCGACGGTCGGATCTCCCGTAATGTCCGTTTGAAATAAATGGTCGAAATTCGCGAACTGCCGCGGCGCGGCGCGTTCTATTCAGGCCATTATATTATATATATAATATATATAATATATATTTCGTCGATTTCTATTCAAAACGAATTATATAAATAGTTTTAAAATCGTTTCAAAACCTATTTCAACTTCCATTTCAATTCAAAGAAAAATTGAATTCTTCCTTATAAATTCGTTTTAAAATTCATTTCTATTCAATTCAAATTTCAATTCAGTTTGAATTCATATTCAATTCAATTCATTTCGAAATCGTTTTCAATTCAATTCAGTTCGAAATCGCTTTCAATTCAATTCATTTCGAATTCGTTTTCAATTCAATTCATTTCGAAATCGTTTTCAATTCAATTCATTTCGAAATCGTTTTCAATTCAATTCATTTCGAATTCGTTTTCAATTCAATTCATTTTGAATTCGTTTTCAATTCAATTCATTTCGAAATCGTTTTCAATTCAATTCATTTCGAATTCGTTTTCAATTCAATTCATTTCGAAATCGTTTTCAATTCAATTCATTTCGAATTCGTTTTCAATTCAATTCATTTCGAAATCGTTTTCAATTCAATTCATTTCGAAATCGTTTTCAATTCAATTCATTTCGAAATCGTTTTCAATTCAATTCATTTTGAATTCGTTTTCAATTCAATTCATTTCGAAATCGATAAAATCGATATAAATATCGTTCTCGTCAAAATGGCGTCAATCTAATCAACACGGCTTCATATATTCCTTTATTTTCAAATATTCTATTTCAAATATTTCTTTTTCAAAACTGGAATGAGGCCCAATCAATTACCATATAAAATTAATTATATGGATTTTCATACAACACATGTATATAATAGCATTGAAAATAATCAACCATCAACCAAAGTGCACTACACTGTATAAGCATCAAATATAGATATTCAACGCTTACAACAGCATGTCAATCAATCGATCGACATATTTAATCAATCAGGATGAGTGAACTTCAAATTTCATCCTAACACCCGTGTGGGGTTTCAAACAATCAAACACATATTTTATTTGTGCAGTTAGGCGATGTGTAAAATTTATCGACCCAATCAATGTCATTCAAATAAGTGTACATAAACAAACCATCTGGTTTGTAAATGAATATTTATTTTATTCACTTTCACTATATTCATATTCACGTTAAAAATTGTATTTTTAACGATAAAACATTTTATTCTATCATATGAATTTCTATTATTCATTTACACAATAAAATGATATTTTTATTTTCTAACATATTTTAGAAAATTTCGGCGGCATAACGGCACGATACTAGAAACGGGACAAGGCCTAGCCTAATCCCCGGTCTAGTGAAGGCCCACGCCATTCACTCATCAATCAAATCAATTTCATTTTGCAAACCACAAAATTTGGAGTAAGAGTCTAACCTAGTCTTACTCCTTCGCCTTATAACGGCGCACGTCTAATCCTAACCAATTTATCGATTCGATTTTTCACACCACAAACCACATTCAAACCAATATCTCGATCAATCACCAAACAATCCAAACAAACAAGTCCATGGTATGTGGACGGGTGTCGGGTGCTTCTAATAAGCACCGTCTGCATCCTAGTATATATATATATAACTAGAAATATAAATTGAAAGGTGAGAAATTCTCACTTATAGCTATCCTAGCTCCACGGCACTTCATTTGCAGAAGTCTTCGTCGTTTCGCCTTTTTGTCACCTTCGTTGCCCAAGGCCACTATATATATAAAAAAAAAAATCGAATTTTTATTTCAAAGTTCCATATATAAAAATCGAATTTTTAGTTCAAAGTTCAATATATAAAAATCGAATTTTTAGTTCAAAGTTCAATATATAAAAATCGAATTTTTAGTTCAAAGTTCAATATATAAAAATCGAATTTTTAGTTCAAAGTTCAATATATAAAAATCGAATTTTTAGTTCAAAGTTCAATATATAAAAATCGAATTTTTAGTTCAAAGTTCAATATATAAAAATCGAATTTTTAGTTCAAAGTTCAATATATAAAAATCGAATTTTTAGTTCAAAGTTCAATATATAAAAATCGAATTTTTAGTTCAAAGTTCAATATATAAAAATCGAATTTTTAGTTCAAAGTTCAATATATAAAAATCGAATTTTTATATTCTCCATTATATTTTCAAAAGTGATGTCTTTTTATTTTCAAATCAAGATTGCTTGTATTTTTGAATCAATGACCATTTCAGTTTCTTTTCTTTTTAACAATGTAAAAATCAAATTTTTAAAATATAGATTTCACCTTTATAAAAATAAAGTTTTCGCTTTTATAAAAATCACCACTTTATTTCAATGTATATAAAATAAAAATCAGATTTTTATTTCGCTACATATACAAAGATGATATCTTTATATTCTCTATCCTATAAAGATTATATTTTTAATACTTTAAAAAAATATAAAAATCATATTTTTACTTCACATTCATATCGATAAAAATCTAATCTATTTCATTTTCAAAATCTAATCTTTTTGACATATGAATTTCTATTTTTACTTCAATGCCCTATACATATAAAAATAAAAATTCTTTTCTATTAAAAATCTAAACTATATACTATATAAAATAAAAATCTAGCTTCAGCTTTTAAAGTAGATAAAACTCAGTTTTAAAAATAAAACAAATTCAGTTTTTTTTTCATTTTTAAATCAAAATCAGTTTTAACATTTTTAAATCTAAAATCAGTTTAACATTTTTAAATCTAAAATCAGTTTAACATTTCTGTTTTTAAATCTAAAAAAAAAAACAGTTTTTAAAATTAATTAAAATCAGTTTTCTAAAACTTGAAAATAAAATAGCAAAGCCAAAAACAAAAACAAAAACTTACAGATGGGGGGGGGGGGTTCTGCTGATCGTCGGAGGCTCCTGGCTTCGAGGCGGCGGCACAGGCTCGCTGGCCAGGGTCGCGGAGGCGTCGAACGATTTGGGGGGGGGGGGGGGGGCGTCTCGTCTTCGTCGAGGAGGGCAGGGGTGGGGCCTTCGCGCCAGGCGCCAGTCGAGGGGAGGGGTCTTCTGTCGTCGCGGTGGCCAAGGTGAGGCTGGAGGGAGGTGGGTCGGTGGAGGGTTCGGGCGGCGGTAGGCTGTCGCCATCGCGCGATGGCTTTCCCCCTTTTTTTTTTTTTTATTTTATTTAAGAACTGAAATTGAAACGGGGGGGGCCAGAAGAAATAAAGGAGAGTAAGGAATATTTTTTTTTTTTTTTTTTTTGTATTATTTTATTTATTTAATTATTTAAAGGTTGACTTTCACATACGACCTCAAAACGAGGTCCACCGCCTGTCGCCCATAGCGTTTCCCCCCCATTCCGAACACAATGGGATATGTATCGCAAGCTGATTTGACCGTTTCGATCAGTTTCCTTTGAATTTACATTTAAATCACTTTATTGAATTTTAAACGTACGTTTCAAATTACCGGGGTCACATACTAACTAGAAAAATTCCATAAAAATATTTTCTAGCTTCGTATTGACGATACGGTCCTAACAAAACTAGTTTCGTCGAATTCTGAGACCGTTAGAAAAATGGCCAATTTCCAGTCGATTAAAATCAACTGAAATGGTTAAAACACGTTTTCCTTTGCCACGCTCACATATTGACTCGAAAAATTATGAAATTTGAAACCTAGCGATAACTTGACACTGCGGATCCAACAAAAGTGGTTTCGTCGAAATCCGAGGTCATTTGCAAAATGTCCATTTTTAAGGGCCTGAATTCCATAGCGACTATTCAGAATTTTCAACTGGACATAACTTTTGATTCCCGCTACTAACTTTTGATTCTTCGGATTCGTTGGAAAGATATTCACTATTAGATTCCATTATTTTTGGTTTCACTAAAATCCGGATTGTTTTGCACCCGGTACATTCAATTGAAGTTTGAAATCGAATTATCGAACTACCGCGCCATTTTCAATTCCTTTTATAATTATATATAATTATTTATATTCTAACGACGACGCGTATAAATATATACGTTCGAATTATATTCAAAACAGATTTCTCGTCGATATTATTTAAAATAATCTATTTTAAATATTCAAAATTCGCTAAAATTGCCAAAATAAAATTTTTAAACTGGCCCAGATTTTCGGGTTGTTACAATCTCCCCCACTTAAAACTTTTCGTCCCCGAAAAGGAACAAAGTCGAAAGTGGTTTGATTATTCAGCTCTACGATCGATCAGGCTTCCATTCTCCAACTCTTTAGTTTCTGAGAATTTTCAAAATTTCAAAAATTTGGCTAACACCCTAAATTTTCGAAAAATTTCGCCATAACCTCCCCTGCACCGGGAGCATCGGGGAATTTCAAATAGCTTCCCCGGTCCTTCAGATCTCAAAAAGAAAAAGAAAAAGCCAAGCGGCTAGCCAATAGGCTCACAAAATCATCATCACCCAAACAAAACAGTAAATTATGTAGTAAACATGTACCTATTTGTCGGGCAAACAAATTTTATTCTCTGGCTCTAGCCTCCTTGCTATGACCTGCTCAATATAAGTATATGTATATGCAAGCAAATGCGACCAATTTTCAATATAATCCAATATTTGATTCAATTAGGCTAAATGGTTTAAAATTAGCAAACAAATGAACAAACAACACAAACATCAATCAATTAGTGAATTTAACGTTTCAAATTCATAATTTTGATATATATACTGAAAATCTTGTTTTTGATGCCAATTCACAACAAAGTGTTCTAGCTATATAAGATTTGGTTCTCACACCAGCCTAATGGAAATATATAGATATCATACTTTCGTTACTCGAAAATAAATGCTGGTGATGGTATACTTCATCATCAGGACCATGTCCGGGCGACTAGAGTGCGACTCTATATCTATCCAATATATTAAAACTTCGAATACACGCGGATCAGACGTATACGCAAAATCTATATATACTGGATTGTCCACATCAATTTAAATAGATAATCAAATACGAATAATTGATTAAATTTTCAAAACAAAAATTTGTTTTCATTTTCAAAAATATACTCTTCACACTCGTTCTAGGATACTACTGATCGCATCTCTAATGAGTCATTCTCGTTGGATATTACTAATCCAATTTCTGATGAATTCTTTCGTACGGTTCTAATGTGTCTTGTTCTCTGCTTTGTAAACCAAAGCTCTGATACCAACTGTGAAGACCCGCAACTTCCCCGTAAAGGAAAGCGACGGATAGTTCGAGAACAAACCACAGCAGAACGCATACAGAAGAACATTTCATTGTATATTACAACAATGCATCAGATTACAAGAATATATAGAGTATAAATGAATATTACACAGAAATATCAGAGATTTAAATTACATTTAAATACATAGCAGCGGAAAATAATACAATACACAACTAGAATGAGATATACGGATACAAAGCTTTCCGGATATCGTTCCAGCTGTAAACCAGGATCCTGTGAATATAAATCTGCAAAACCCAAAACTACTAGCTGCCCATGTCAAAATAAGGGCACCCAGAGTTTAGGTTAAAACAATAAACTCCAGGTCAGTCATGTGACTGGTGTGAGAACTAAAACAGTTATTAATCTTTATTTTAAATCATTAGGTAAATCAAGGGACCACGCCGTATAATACGGAACGGGTTTCCTCCCAAGAATACCAGTGCATGAAACAAACAGCGCAATGCTAAATAAAGAAAAATGAAGCTGTTATAAGACCCAGGTCCCATCACACAATGCAACGCAGTCGAGGATAGGGTTTTCCCTTATAACAGCCAAAGGATGCTTGATACGTTTTAAAACAAATCATTTGATACTATTATAAGTGTATAAAACAACTTCAAATCATAAGTATCAATCATAGGCGGCATGAGCGTCCCATGCCACTATGTCGCCATATATAGGTTTACAAATAAAACCGCAAATGTCACGTATTTGGAAATTGGATTTCCATCTATGAACCGAGGCAAAAGATAGTCCTCAACCGATTCGAGACGCTCTAGCCCGCCCCTCAGGAACAGCCGCAACTGCCCCTTGGATCGTCAGGGCCGGTCCACACGGAGTGGATTATTATGCCTGAACAATACGTCTCCCCACCCTATGGGGTGTAAGTCTGGTCCGTCAGCCGACCAGAATGCATTCGGCCGAAACCGATATAACCGAGGCGCCTCGCAACAGCAACAACCACATAAGTCAAACTCGTCAGGGCGTGTAAAACCACTGACGCCACTTCTAGCTAGAAAGAAACGCAAGTCCTCCCTGAGGTCCGTCTCCCGTTTTTGGTTCATACCTGGTGTGAAACACGCGAGGTAAACGTTACACAAAGCTACGCCACAAAGGCCGTGCTTTGATCATCACCACAAGACTTTGCTTTTCAACAGAAGCCTTGATCATTTGCATCTTAGCATGCCACACAGGCAAACCATCCTATGCAACCGATATCAGTCACACAGAATGAAATCCGATGTCAGACACACAGTCCATTTACAAGTCCGTTCTGGGTCTGAACGAAACCGGAGGCACCTAGTACCCCGCATATCCATCGATCTCCAAGTACGTCTGGACGATCACCAACTGTTTCCATCTTCTTGGGTGTACAGCCCAATCAAGATCATCAGTTATCACCCAAACGACGTGAAGACTTCCGGTCTTCGACCATCGTCTTCATCTTCGACTTATCGTCGTATCAGTTATTCAGAATGGGATAAACCCGGTCTTTCCGAATAACTCACGTATATATTATAAAAGTGTTACACAAACACAACATACGCCTCATTCCAATTCATTAGTCACTAACCGTAAATTAATCAAGAGAATAATTCCCCAAATATTAACCCCGAAGGCCGAAACCAACATCAGATCAATATCCAGAAAACCATTCTGCTTGGCTAACCGACAGTTAGTTTCTAAATTTCACATTCAAATCTAATTAAAGATTTAACTATCGCCTGGAGCAAAACTGGTGATACTCCATTCTCGATCTTTTCAATCTAATTAAAGATTCATTAAAACTCCACTTAGTTTTAATCTGTGACTGGGTTAAAGAATCAGTGTCATCTAAAAACACGGTTCGCGATAAACCCAAAGTCACATTCCATTAATTATCGGGTTAAAGAACGAGTGTTATTTAAAACACTGTTCACGATAAACCCAAAAATCATTCCATTAATTATCGGGTTAAAGAACGAGTGTTATTTAAAACACTGTTCACGATAAACCCAAAAATCAATATCAATTCAATTCCAATTAAATATCATTTAATTGGTACACTTCATTAAATCTAAATAAAAAGATTTAATCTTTTCTCAACTGGGTTCAAGAACAGTGTTAGTGAAGACACCATTCACGACAAACCCAAATCACATTCGATATTCAATACAAGGCTCTGAATAGAAAATACATCGGCTTATATTCAATATCGAATTCTACGACTAACAAATGTCGTATTGGAAATAACGATACAAATATATATCTTTCAAATTTCCATAACAACACCTGTAATATCACGAATTCCAATATCGAAATATTCCGAAGACAATTTCGATTTAAATCCACTCCAATGCAATCATTGGAAATTTTGGTTATTTTCAAAACCCTTTTCGAATTCAATTTATTTATTTAAAAATAAATAGAATTATAATTCTAGTTCAAAACTAGTTCATTTCGATAAAAATCTATTTTTATCTTTTCAAATATGGAGTTTTTCATCCCAAATCTTCACAAATCATTTCTTATGATTTTACATAAATTATTACTATTTTTAATAATTTTATCAAGGCCCGTACAGTCGATTTCCATCAACGGCCATCGAACTGCACTTACAGCGACCTTTTTCAAATTTGATTTGGACATAATTCCAAATCCAACCGTTAGATTTCAAATTTCTAACATTCGTTAGAAAGCTCTTTTCGATACGAACCCAACGGTTCTGGTTTTAGGAGAATCCGACGGTCGGATCTCCCGTAATGTCCGTTTGAAATAAATGGTCGAAATTCGCGAACTGCCGCGGCGCGGCGCGTTCTATTCAGGCCATTATATTATATATATAATATATATAATATATATTTCGTCGATTTCTATTCAAAACGAATTATATAAATAGTTTTAAAATCGTTTCAAAACCTATTTCAACTTCCATTTCAATTCAAAGAAAAATTGAATTCTTCCTTATAAATTCGTTTTAAAATTCATTTCTATTCAATTCAAATTTCAATTCAGTTTGAATTCATATTCAATTCAATTCATTTCGAAATCGTTTTCAATTCAATTCAGTTCGAAATCGCTTTCAATTCAATTCATTTCGAATTCGTTTTCAATTCAATTCATTTCGAAATCGTTTTCAATTCAATTCATTTCGAAATCGTTTTCAATTCAATTCATTTCGAATTCGTTTTCAATTCAATTCATTTTGAATTCGTTTTCAATTCAATTCATTTCGAAATCGTTTTCAATTCAATTCATTTCGAATTCGTTTTCAATTCAATTCATTTCGAAATCGTTTTCAATTCAATTCATTTCGAATTCGTTTTCAATTCAATTCATTTCGAAATCGTTTTCAATTCAATTCATTTCGAAATCGTTTTCAATTCAATTCATTTCGAAATCGTTTTCAATTCAATTCATTTTGAATTCGTTTTCAATTCAATTCATTTCGAAATCGATAAAATCGATATAAATATCGTTCTCGTCAAAATGGCGTCAATCTAATCAACACGGCTTCATATATTCCTTTATTTTCAAATATTCTATTTCAAATATTTCTTTTTCAAAACTGGAATGAGGCCCAATCAATTACCATATAAAATTAATTATATGGATTTTCATACAACACATGTATATAATAGCATTGAAAATAATCAACCATCAACCAAAGTGCACTACACTGTATAAGCATCAAATATAGATATTCAACGCTTACAACAGCATGTCAATCAATCGATCGACATATTTAATCAATCAGGATGAGTGAACTTCAAATTTCATCCTAACACCCGTGTGGGGTTTCAAACAATCAAACACATATTTTATTTGTGCAGTTAGGCGATGTGTAAAATTTATCGACCCAATCAATGTCATTCAAATAAGTGTACATAAACAAACCATCTGGTTTGTAAATGAATATTTATTTTATTCACTTTCACTATATTCATATTCACGTTAAAAATTGTATTTTTAACGATAAAACATTTTATTCTATCATATGAATTTCTATTATTCATTTACACAATAAAATGATATTTTTATTTTCTAACATATTTTAGAAAATTTCGGCGGCATAACGGCACGATACTAGAAACGGGACAAGGCCTAGCCTAATCCCCGGTCTAGTGAAGGCCCACGCCATTCACTCATCAATCAAATCAATTTCATTTTGCAAACCACAAAATTTGGAGTAAGAGTCTAACCTAGTCTTACTCCTTCGCCTTATAACGGCGCACGTCTAATCCTAACCAATTTATCGATTCGATTTTTCACACCACAAACCACATTCAAACCAATATCTCGATCAATCACCAAACAATCCAAACAAACAAGTCCATGGTATGTGGACGGGTGTCGGGTGCTTCTAATAAGCACCGTCTGCATCCTAGTATATATATATATAACTAGAAATATAAATTGAAAGGTGAGAAATTCTCACTTATAGCTATCCTAGCTCCACGGCACTTCATTTGCAGAAGTCTTCGTCGTTTCGCCTTTTTGTCACCTTCGTTGCCCAAGGCCACTATATATATAAAAAAAAAAATCGAATTTTTATTTCAAAGTTCCATATATAAAAATCGAATTTTTAGTTCAAAGTTCAATATATAAAAATCGAATTTTTAGTTCAAAGTTCAATATATAAAAATCGAATTTTTAGTTCAAAGTTCAATATATAAAAATCGAATTTTTAGTTCAAAGTTCAATATATAAAAATCGAATTTTTAGTTCAAAGTTCAATATATAAAAATCGAATTTTTAGTTCAAAGTTCAATATATAAAAATCGAATTTTTAGTTCAAAGTTCAATATATAAAAATCGAATTTTTAGTTCAAAGTTCAATATATAAAAATCGAATTTTTAGTTCAAAGTTCAATATATAAAAATCGAATTTTTAGTTCAAAGTTCAATATATAAAAATCGAATTTTTATATTCTCCATTATATTTTCAAAAGTGATGTCTTTTTATTTTCAAATCAAGATTGCTTGTATTTTTGAATCAATGACCATTTCAGTTTCTTTTCTTTTTAACAATGTAAAAATCAAATTTTTAAAATATAGATTTCACCTTTATAAAAATAAAGTTTTCGCTTTTATAAAAATCACCACTTTATTTCAATGTATATAAAATAAAAATCAGATTTTTATTTCGCTACATATACAAAGATGATATCTTTATATTCTCTATCCTATAAAGATTATATTTTTAATACTTTAAAAAAATATAAAAATCATATTTTTACTTCACATTCATATCGATAAAAATCTAATCTATTTCATTTTCAAAATCTAATCTTTTTGACATATGAATTTCTATTTTTACTTCAATGCCCTATACATATAAAAATAAAAATTCTTTTCTATTAAAAATCTAAACTATATACTATATAAAATAAAAATCTAGCTTCAGCTTTTAAAGTAGATAAAACTCAGTTTTAAAAATAAAACAAATTCAGTTTTTTTTTCATTTTTAAATCAAAATCAGTTTTAACATTTTTAAATCTAAAATCAGTTTAACATTTTTAAATCTAAAATCAGTTTAACATTTCTGTTTTTAAATCTAAAAAAAAAAACAGTTTTTAAAATTAATTAAAATCAGTTTTCTAAAACTTGAAAATAAAATAGCAAAGCCAAAAACAAAAACAAAAACTTACAGATGGGGGGGGGGGGGTTCTGCTGATCGTCGGAGGCTCCTGGCTTCGAGGCGGCGGCACAGGCTCGCTGGCCAGGGTCGCGGAGGCGTCGAACGATTTGGGGGGGGGGGGGGGCGTCTCGTCTTCGTCGAGGAGGGCAGGGGTGGGGCCTTCGCGCCAGGCGCCAGTCGAGGGGAGGGGTCTTCTGTCGTCGCGGTGGCCAAGGTGAGGCTGGAGGGAGGTGGGTCGGTGGAGGGTTCGGGCGGCGGTAGGCTGTCGCCATCGCGCGATGGCTTTCCCCCTTTTTTTTTTTTTTATTTTATTTAAGAACTGAAATTGAAACGGGGGGGGCCAGAAGAAATAAAGGAGAGTAAGGAATATTTTTTTTTTTTTTTTTTTTGTATTATTTTATTTATTTAATTATTTAAAGGTTGACTTTCACATACGACCTCAAAACGAGGTCCACCGCCTGTCGCCCATAGCGTTTCCCCCCCATTCCGAACACAATGGGATATGTATCGCAAGCTGATTTGACCGTTTCGATCAGTTTCCTTTGAATTTACATTTAAATCACTTTATTGAATTTTAAACGTACGTTTCAAATTACCGGGGTCACATACTAACTAGAAAAATTCCATAAAAATATTTTCTAGCTTCGTATTGACGATACGGTCCTAACAAAACTAGTTTCGTCGAATTCTGAGACCGTTAGAAAAATGGCCAATTTCCAGTCGATTAAAATCAACTGAAATGGTTAAAACACGTTTTCCTTTGCCACGCTCACATATTGACTCGAAAAATTATGAAATTTGAAACCTAGCGATAACTTGACACTGCGGATCCAACAAAAGTGGTTTCGTCGAAATCCGAGGTCATTTGCAAAATGTCCATTTTTAAGGGCCTGAATTCCATAGCGACTATTCAGAATTTTCAACTGGACATAACTTTTGATTCCCGCTACTAACTTTTGATTCTTCGGATTCGTTGGAAAGATATTCACTATTAGATTCCATTATTTTTGGTTTCACTAAAATCCGGATTGTTTTGCACCCGGTACATTCAATTGAAGTTTGAAATCGAATTATCGAACTACCGCGCCATTTTCAATTCCTTTTATAATTATATATAATTATTTATATTCTAACGACGACGCGTATAAATATATACGTTCGAATTATATTCAAAACAGATTTCTCGTCGATATTATTTAAAATAATCTATTTTAAATATTCAAAATTCGCTAAAATTGCCAAAATAAAATTTTTAAACTGGCCCAGATTTTCGGGTTGTTACACATGACTTGGCCTCTTTAAAATATATTTAACAAAATCGTTAATCAAATCTAATATACGACTTAACTCTAACTTGACTATCTTGACTTGATTACTCCTACCGATTAATTAATACTCGACTTAACTCCATTCGCTTGACTCTAGGACGCAGCGATCACAATGGTTACGCCTGATTCCCTCAGGAAACATCCGACCGCCGTAGGCTATCTGCTGCCCTGCGAATTACGCTAGCAGTCGTATGCAATGGCAACTCTGCCTGAATAACCATGTTTGATTAACTCTATTTCAAATACTATATTCGATCAACTCTAATTGAATAAACAAATATTCAATATAATTTGAAATCAATATTCTTATTTATATTCATATTTCCAAAATCTCACCTTCATTTTCAATACTCCACGTATGGGACATCACGTCAATCACAACACCTTTCACTCGTTTCAAACCAATACCATTCTTCGATAATAACGAAGCCGTTCAAGTTGGGGTATTCTATTTACCTCTCAGACCTTGATCGACAACGTCCTTATCTCAGAATAATACCAGTTCGTCACTTAACCATTGATATTCATATCTCGTCTACCATCTTGATTTCGAATCTGGTTTTATAAACCATTTCTCATATTTGAAATCATCATTTAATAATCCCTTTTTACTTAATTCCCTTATTTAAGTAATTCTTGAATAAATGCCACTTTTAAACTTGGAATATTATTTCACGTATACCTTTTGTTTTATATGAAAAACCCACGCCCCATAATTAATTCCATTTACAAATCTTGTTTTGAAAACTTGAGTTATAATCCCTTTTATATAACTCTTATCGCTCTTTCGACCACTTATTGTCATCTAATCACTTCTACTTGAATTTCGATTACAAACCATCACTTTAATTACTACTAACCTATTTAGCATCTCCTTTATTCATTTCGCTTCAATTGAGTGCTCTTTTACTTAATTAATCCATTAAGGAAAATCCTTTTTAAATCTTTATACCTACTTACCAATTCCATTTCCAAAGCCCGTTTGAACACTTGGGTTACAAACCCCTTTATACACTCTTATTTGACTTTGGTTTGAATTTATCGAAAACTTAATAACCCATTCCTTTCATTTGAAATCCACTTCTAATAAAATCTTTTTACTTAATTCATTTGATTAAGTAAAGTCCACAAACCCCACTTTTAACTTTAAATCTTATTTCACTTATATTACTTGGCTTTATAACAAAAGTCATTCGTCAAATAATCTATTTCCATTTACGAGAATTCTTATAGTATACTTTATCTTGGATCAAAATCTGCTTACTCCTTTCTTTACAATAAGATCCCTTTAACTTGGATTTTATTCAAACATTCATTTACCAACATTTAACACAAACCAACGGTATGTGTTTTCCCTTGCATTTCATTTTGGCCATCGCTTTGGTTTAAAATCCTTTTAACTTAGATCGCATTTCCACAGATCCTTTTATCAATATTCAACACAAAATATTGTATGTAATTTTCTTTGCGTTGAAATTTCTTATTCCAATTTTCCTGTTTCACTCAAAAACACTCTTTTAACCTTTACGCCTTCGTTTGGGTTAAAAAAACCCTTTTTAAATAAATCAAATGACTTAAACAAATTTAAAACCATCATTTAATTATTTTAAAAATAATTATCCTATTTTTCCACCCGTAGGTGGTTTCTAAACTTTCTGCTTTTAAAACTGGTCTAAAAAACTTAAATATTTTCTTTTATAAACTTGATTTAATATATATATTTATAAATTTCCCATTTAATTACTCATCTAAAATGAGTGAAAAACTTCAATTTAATTATAAAATAATTAATAACTTTAAACGGCATCGTTTCACCGAACGGTCGAACGACGTGAAAACAACATGTTTATGGCCATTCACTGCCAATTTCCAAATCAACATTGTCGGTTGATTTTAAACACAACACGGGGAATATCTGTTTGACCATCACACTCAAACATGTTTCACAACCACATGGGGTTAAATCAGTTCAATATCAACAATATAAACAAACAAACAACATGTAAAATATTTGAGGAATCCGGTCGGATCCCTCCAACCTGTTCTGCCCTGCATCACAGAATTTCAGAAGGTGTGAGAATTAACTCACCAGAGTTTGTTCTGGTCGACGGTTGATGCGTTTGTTGCATTTAATTTGGGACGACCGTCCAAAATTAGCTGAATTTTCAACAGCGTCAGAATGACTCCTAGTCAGTGCCATCGGGTAGGTCTCGTCCCTGCGATCCCAACGGATCTTGTTTCGTTAAATTTCGTTAACGTATGCAAAAGTTATGCTATTTACAATATTTACCTAATTTAAATGAATATATATTTAATTAATTAAATTATTTTTATCTTAATTAATTCCTAATTGCGTTATTAGCCAAATTACCTTCCCTGCCCTTCTAAAAAATCCTACTTTCCCATCTCTAGCCATATCCAATTTTTAAAATTGAAAAACCATTTTAATATTAATTAAATTTAATTTCCAAATAAAATATTTCAAAATATTCATTTAATTATAACTTAAAAATTATAACCCTGATCAAAAATCTGCTGTAACTCATTTTAAAGTATTTTTCGATAAAAATCCAACGGTCCTTGTTTCGTGGAAATCCGACTTGTTTTGGAAAAGTTATAAGCTTTTAAAGTTTATAGTTAAAAATTACGAAAATGCCCCTGGTCTATTTTAATTTTAAATTCAAATTAAATTCAAATTTAATTTTAAATTTAAATTTAAAGTAACCATCCCATCCGTCGGATCAGTTAGGGATAGCCAGGGAGAGCAGGAAACTATATTTTCCAAACTCAAGCCTTAGACACTATTCTCTCTGTCACCCTTAGAATGTTCCGATATTTGTTTTTACAAATTCTATTTTAATTATAATATATATATATATATATTACCAAAATAAATAAATAAATAAATAAATAAATATTATTTAAAAACTTACCCCGTGAAGCCCCGGCCTCTGCCTAAGAGTCCCTGGCTCTCCGTCTTACCCTTCTTTCTCCCTTTCTTCCTTTTCCCTATTTTCTATTATTTTATTATTATTTATGCCATTGCCAAAGCTTGAAAGAGGAGGAGGAGGAGTGAGTTTAAAATGAAAGGGGGGGCTATTTATAGCCGAAGGAGTCACATGGATTGCTGAGGTGGCACGAACCCAACGGTCGAAAATGGATGGCTAGGATTAATCCTTAAATTAATTAAATTATTAATAAATTTAATAATTTATGAATAGTAAAGTGTGTTTTCTCAATCCTATTCAGACGTTAATTTGACTTACTTATTGATGCCTTATCCAAAATCTTTTTCAACCATGTTGTTCAATTTTTCTTGCTCTTCAATAATATATAAAAATATTTCAAATTCAAATTCATTTGAACTTTCAAATAATTTAAATTCAAAATAGTGTTTTGTGTTAGTTTCAACACCTTCTGGTCTCATGTTGGAGTATCAAATGATAACGGTTTTCAGAAATTCTTCCACCATCTGGTCCGGTTTTTAACGTACTTCAATCCTATGTATTCAAATCAAAAATCGGAGTTCGTTTAGATTTTCAAATAATTTATTTAAATTTTGTTTCCTTAATAACTTTCTATATCCGTTATAGGATTTTCCCAGACTTCATATATAGCTAATATCCTATGTTTAGAATTTTCTTGGATAGGTCTCAGGTTCCAGTTTTGCCGTTAGCATTAGCAAATTCCAATTACCGTCAAAATTTAGTTCAAATTTTGGCCTTTTATTGTTTTCTTTTCCGCATACGGATGTCATTTTTGGCGTAACTTGGTTGGTTACCTAATTTCATCATTTCGGATTTAATGAAACTGATTTCATCGAAATCCGAGCTTTGTAAACGTACTATTTTTAATTAAATATTTATCCTTTTATACTGCCCGTTCACATTATATTGCAGATCCACTAAATTTCTACCATTTCGGAATAAAATTTATTATATTAATAAAATATTCAAAACTATTGAAATTAAACCATTAAAATTCCAAAACAATATTAAAAAAACATTTTTAAATATTAAACTAAATGGTCAAAAATCTGGGCCGTTACATTAGTGTTTCCACTGCAGAAGGTGTACTGTTGTGTATAGAGGAGCTTTTGATTAAATGTCATCTTGGCTCTATTAATCAATGTTTTGAAATGCAAAAGGTGTACAAGAGGCGTTTTCGGGTCTGTGAGGCGAGGTGTAAGCCTCGAAGCGTTGAGGCGTAAGCCTTTTAGGTAGAGAAAAAGCGCAATATATATATATACTTAATTTTTAACCACTTTCGTGCAACATTCCGTTTGTTCATTTTAAATTAACCTAGCCAACAATAGAAATTAGGAACCAACTAAATAAGGGCTTTTCGGGTAAGCCTACATTAATTCAAAATGTTTGTCTACACATATTATACAATCTTTTTTATTTCCATTGAATAATTAAAGTTTAATGACATTTATCTGTGTCAATATCTGCAACTAAAGATAAACAGGTTTTTAAGTCATATGCCTCAACTGCTTGAGGCGTGCGAATCGTAAGCTTTATGCGCTTTGTATGCCTCAAATTTTTGAGGCGTAAGCTTTCGAGGTAAAATGTAATAACCCGGAAAATACGAGCCAATTTAAAATTTTTAAATTGGTTATTTCAAAGGAATTTGAACAATTGAAATAGAATATTTCAATAAAATAGTGAATTAGAAATAGTGAGTCAGTTTGAAAATTTGAATTCAAACTTTGACCGACTATGCAGGGTGGAAAATATAACGGATTTTAGCGAGACCAAAAATATTTAAATCTGTTAGTCAATACCTTTCTAACGAATCTGAAAAATCGAAGTTTCATAACGGGAATCAAAAGTTATGGCCGAATGAATTTTCAGAAGAGTCGGTATATAGAATATAGCCCTGGAAAATTGATATTTTGCATACGACCTCGGAATTCGACGAAACCACTTTTGTTGGGTCCGGGATGTCAAACTATTGCTAGGTTTCAAATTTCATAATTTTTGAAGCTAGTATGTGAGCATGGCAAAAGAAAATGTGTTTGGTCGATTTTTGTTAAATTGGATCGACCAGAAAATGGCCATTTTTCAAACGACCTCAGAATTCGACGAAACTAGTTTTGTTGGGACCGTAGCATCAAAACATAGCTAGATTTATTTTTCTGGAATTTTTCGAATCAGTTTGTGGCCCTGGCAAATTGAAATGTGCGTTCAGAGTTAAAAATTAAATGTTTTATACTTTAATTTGAAAAATAGCTGACTGTAACAGTCGAATTGGCCTACGAAACATATCCCATTGTGTCCGGAATGGGGGTATTTAGCTAGGGGCGACAGTCGTTGGGTTTAAAAAGGAGTTCGTTTGAGAAAACACAATTTAAAAATTAAATATAATCCTCGACCAATCATATTTCTCCATTCATAAAAAAAAAAAATATATCAGAAACCCCCTCCCCCCCCCCGACCCCGACTTCGAGGGCGGAAACCCTTTTTCCCCTTCCCTGGCGATTTCCGATCGCCACAGCTCGAATTTGCTCCTCCCCCAGTTCAGCTTTTTGTAGTTCTCCATCCCCTCTTCAAATCCATATAAGGAGCTCCCCCTATCGTCGCCTCTACGTCGAGATATCCCCTTCCAAACTTCCGACCTTCAAACCGCCGCCGCCGCCGATCTGCACCACCGAACCCCACCAAACCGCCGCACGCCTGTAGCCCTCTCGAAGCTCTTCCACGTCCAACTTCCTGATCGTCCCCTCGTGCCCCGGTTCTCGCGAAAACCGCAAACCTAGTTTTGAAGCTTTCTGAAAGTGCGTTTTTCTTTGATCTTTACACTTTGAAAAATCATATCTTTTTGGTGTGTTGACGAAATTCGATGAAACAGGAAACATCGAGACCGCAAGGAAGCTCTCTACCCAATAGAAGAAGCTGCGGATTTTTCTGACATCGTATCGATTTTTAGCGCTCAGAAAACCAAGGTGAGAAATCTAAATTAACGTGAAATTGAATGGAAAATGTCGTGTATAATTTATATAAGCGAAATATAAATTACATACGTGTTGTATACCTCATGTACATGCATAGTGTAAGCTATATGAGCGAAGTATGAATTTTTACATACATAGAATAATTGATATATGTGTTGAAATGCTAGTGAAATATAGCAAATATATATTATATTATATTATATATATATATATATATATATATACTCCCCTCGTCCACAAACCATGGACGATATTTATTGTGGTGAATTGGTGTGAAATATTGGATGAAAAATACGAATGGTTGAATAATTGTTTGTGGTTGATATTGTTTGGTTGTGGTTGAAAAATACCCATTGGTGATTGAAATGAATTGAAAATATTTGTGGAAATAAAAATAAACATGCCGCCTGCGTGCGAATTAGATGCATGAATCCCCATTGTCAAAAACCGCGAGGTTTTAAGGTAGAGCGAGGAGTCGTACTAGGGACGGTGCCGGTTTTAACTACCCTGCCGTTATGCTGCCGAAATTTTGAATAATCTTTGTGTGTTAGAATTATTTTCATATGTTGAAATTATTTTACATGCATTGAAATTAAAGCCATATATTGAAACTATGTCCATGTGTGGAAACATTCATGTGTTGAAAAGTGTTGTATGAAAATTAAATTCATTTGTGAATGAATGGAGTGTTTAAACAATAAAAATCACATTTTTATATATATATGAAGTATCAAAAATATTCGCCTTATATAACTAGTTTCAACAATAAAAATTTCATCTTTCTAATATGAACAACATAAATAAAATGTCCATGTGTGGAAATACTCATTTGTTGAGAAGTGTGTGTAGTGGAAAAGTTCATGTGTTGAATAAAAAGATCGAACAATAAAAATTACATTTTTATTGAAACTATGAAGTGTTGAAACCATCCATTGGTTGAATAAATATTTTAAATGATAAAAATATCATTTTTATCATATGTGTGATATGCTAAAGATATGCGGACATTGAAATAAATTTTTGTGATAGAAATATTGTTTTTAACATGCATAGGAACTAAATAAAATAGTCATGTGTTGAAATCTATTTTAGTTCGCCAAAATCATCATCTTTGAAATGTGAAGTGTTAAAAATAGCCACTTGTTCAAATAAACGTGCATGAGTTGAAATATACATTAACTAGCTAATGATATGATTTTAGCCTATGCATGCAACATTAGAATGAATGGTGTTTTTAAACCAAAGCAAATCAAATATGAAATTGAATGGAAAATGATAAATGTTAGAAATAGTATATATGTACATGCATATCTATTGAACAGGTTAAAGCAAAAGGGGCTAGAGAAGAGAAATAGAATTTTGTGCCCGACAAATAGGTACACATTTACCGCTTTGTTTGGGTGATGATTTTATGAGCCTGTTGGCTAGCCGCTTGGCTTTTTCTTTTTCTTTTTGATATGAGACGCCCGTGTGGCTATTTGGGAATTTTCCCAGACCCTCCCGTACAAAGGAGGTTATGGCGAAATTTTCCAAAAATTAAAGGCGTTAGTGAAATAATTGAAGTGGAAACGATATAGGAATTTTTGAATGAACTATATTTATATAAATATATAAATATAAATAGAATTAAAACGAAACGTGGCCGTGCAGTTCATATTTTGAAACTGTGATTTCAAACAACTAGTGCGGAAGATCCGACCATTGGATTTTCCCGAAACCTCAACCGTTGGGTTCGCCTTGGAAATATCTTTCCAACGGCACCAACTTTGTGAAGATCCGACGGTTGGATTGTCTGGAATGTTTAATTCAAAACTGAAGAAAAACAGTGCCAGAAACGAGTATATTTATATATATATATATAAATATAATTAAATTAAATCGAATAACGACGCGGCAGTTCGTAAATTGAAATCGTAACTTCAAATGGTTGGTGTGGAAAATCCGACCGTCGGATTTTCCCAAAACTGAAACCGTTGGATTCGTTTTGAAATGACCTTCCTAATGATGTAAAATTTGTGAAGATCCAACGGTTAGATTTTCATATATGTGTAAAACAAAATTAGTGGAAAGCAGTGCCAGTGCATCGACACGACCTGAAACGTCGTTTAATTAAATATGGCCGTTTTTAATTAAATAAAAATGGCGATATATCGTTATAAAATACTATTGACGATATAGAGTAGAAATAAACCAATTTTGTTGTGTTTTCTTGATATGTGATGGTTGAATGTATTTGACATGAAAATTATAACTAAATAACTGAAATGTGATAGTTGAATAGTCCAACCATGTGATTGATTGATTTGAAAATCTAAATATACGTGGGTTATTTGAAAAGGCCGAGTTTATCTCATTTCAAATAATCGATCGACGTTGAGAAGTCGAAGAGTCGAAGACGGTTGAAGACCGACGATCTCCACATTGGATGGATGGGCGCTACTGATACTCGTGACTGGAGTAGCTACCATGAAGGAATTGAAGTAGTAGCCGTCTAAACATACTGTTGATTGTACGGTTATGCAAGGAATTGGTGCCTTCGGTTTCGTTCAGACCCAGAACGGACTTGTAAATGGACTGTGTGTCTGACATTGGATTTTTGTTCTGTGTTGATTGATCTCTGTTAAATATATATCTGTTTGGCGGCGGAGAATTTATTCTCTTGCTTAACGCCCTTCTCTGAGACGTACGAGCTCAGAGGTTATGTATTGACAGAAATCAGTCACATGGAGTAGATTGCCTATGTGGCACGCCTAAGTGGCATATGATCAAGGCTTCTGTTGCAAAGCAAAGTCTTGTGGTTGATGATCAAAGCATGGTCTGTGTGACGTAGCTTTGTGTATAACGTGAATTCGCGAGCCTCACACCCCGGTATGAGTCAAAAACGGGAGAAGGACCCAAGGAGTGCATGACGTTTCTTTCTAGCTATGGTGGTGTCAGTGACCTCCCAGCCCTGACATTTATATCTACTTTTCACCTGTGTGGTTGTTGGAATACGAGGCGCCTCGATTATAGGTCTGTAAGGACCGGGAAACGTGTGTTCAGGAATTGCCAATCCTCAAAAGTAAGAGAGGACCGGCCTTGGAGGATCCAGGGGATTGCTGTGTGCGGTCCCGAGGCATTTGCTAGAGTGTCTCGAATCGGAGAGGAGCTTGCCCCTTTGCCTCGACTCATGAAGGAATCCAATTTCCAATACGATATATGCGGATGTGATTGTATTACTAGTATGGCGACATGATATATGGTACCCATGCCGTCTAGGATTGATATTTATGATTGAATTTGCTTTTGAAACATATATGCACTAGTAATAATATCAAACACTTTTGTTTTATTCGTATGAAGCATCTTTGGCCATTATAAGGGAAAACTCTATCCTCCGGCTTGCGTTGCATTGTGTGATGGGACCTGAGTCTTATAATGGCTTCATTTTATAAAAAGCATTGCGTTGATTTAATCATTTACTTTATTTCATGCACTAGCACTCATTGGAGTAAACCCGTTCCGCGAAAGTGGCGTGGTCCTTTGATTTGCCTTATTATTGTTGTTAATAAGTTGAGTAGATTTCTCATACCTGTCCCATGACTGACTCATAGTTTGTTTCACCTTGCAAACTCGGGTGCCCTCATTTTCACACGGGCAGCCTAGTTACAGGTTTCTGACGCACCTTTTGGCTCATGGCGAGGCTTGACTACACCGTGCTGACTTGGATTTTCTCCGCCATTATTGTATCTATATTATGATTCCGCCACTGGCGATGTAGACTGATATTCCTTTTGTGTACTCTTTATGTATGATTCCGCCTCAGGCGATGGTGACTGATTATGTATCATTATACACTAAGTTGTATCCTGTACTGTGCTTCTCTGATGTGATGATATCTATATGATTCCGCTGTCATATGTGTGTAAATTATTCTATTTTCTGTTTATGCTATTGTCTGTGATCTGCGAATGATGATTAATGTGTTATATTCCAATGATTATCCTTAACACCGTGTCACGGGGTTTTGGGATCGTCACAGCTGGTATCGGAGCTTTGGTTAACCTTAGTTCTGGAGTCTAACACATTAAACACTTCGTCAAAATAGAATCAGTAGTATTCTAAGGCGAGTCGCTCATTAGAGATAGGACTAGCAAAGTCCTAGAATGAGCTGAGCAGAATAGCAAAAACAATTGATCAGTCCATCGTTATCTTTCCGTAAAGTTTTCTACTTAACTATGCAATAGACTATCATTTCTGTTAACTGACTTTTTCGTTGCTTATACAGAATTTGACAAATGGCTACCAGAGCAGCCACCGCTAGAGGAGGCCGTGCCGGCCGAGGCCGAGGTAGGGGAGAAATCCCAGCTCAAGAAGGACCTTTGATACAACCTTCGACAGCTCAATACTTCGAGCTCGACCGTGTAGCTAAGAGATATAAGAACTTAGGAGGCAAGACCTTCTCGGGAACTGGCACCATAATAGAGGCCCTTGCATGGCTCAAAACATGCGAGAAAATTCTTGAAGGCCTAAGGCTTGGAGACGAAGACAAAGCTATTATGGGCGCTTGGCTTATGCAGGAACAAGCTGAATTATGGTGGGAATCTCTTACCGCCGGGAATAGAGAAGCTGGAAGAACATGGGATGGATTTAAAGAACTCTTCAAGGAGAAATATGTCCCCGAACAAGCTCTAGAAAGAATGCACGATGACTTCGCCAATCTCCAGCAAGGGGATCTTTCCGTGCAGGATTATCTGAACAAATTTACAATGTTGTCGCCCTATGCTCCAGAACTCGTCGCTACTGCAAAGTCCAAAAATAAGAGGTTTATCCTTGGACTAAGACGACAATATCATGATAGAGCCATGGCCCATGTCAAGCTGGATTTCAACGAACTGGTGGAAATGACATGCAACTATGAAGACCTTGATCAAAGGCATCTGGATCAGGATCGCGCTAGAAGCCAAGCCGGAAACAAGCGCAAGCCTGCTGTAAATCAGGGCAAGTCAAGCCAAGCAGCATCTTCAAATCCTCAGACTGGCAAGCCGCCAAGAGGAAATTGCTTTAACTGTGGTAAGCCGGGGCACTACTCAAACGTCTGCACAGCTCCGAAGAGACAGAAGACAAATTCTCAAGGCTCGAGCCAAGGCTCTCAGAACCCTCGCTCGTGCTTCAATTGTCGCAAGACCGATCATCTGGTCAAAGACTGTCCTTTGCTGAAGAAAGCTACAGTAGCTCTTGTCTATGACGGGTCTAGCCCGCCAGCTGCTTCCGACGGAGCAGGTAAACCCGATGTTTTGGGAGGTACCCTTACAATTAAAAATATTCCTGTTTCTGTATTGTTTGACACAGGTGCATCACGTAGTTTTATTGCTAGAAACACAGTGCACAAACTAAAGTTAAAACAGCGAAAGCTTAAAGAATCGGTTGAAGTTCATAACCCGATAGGGGGTCCTATTACTCTCGGTTTATATTGTAGAGTGCCAATCTCTTATTCTTTCTACAAATTTCCTTTTGATTTAATCGTTATGGATTTTCCCGAATTCGATATTATTCTTGGGCTAGATTGGTTAACGAAATACGAAGCTGAGGTAAAATGTGCGGAAAGAATCGTTAAAATTCGAACGAAGCTTGGATATATTACGGTTCCGTGTCATGGTTCGAATCCGAATAGAGAAGAATTCTGGTCAGCATTAGAACTTATCCCCACTTCCATAGAAAAGATTCCGATTGTTAGCAACTATGCGGATGTGTTTGAAGAAGTTGAAAACTTACCTCCGCAAAGAGAAATAGAATTCCGAATCGATCTAATTCCTAATGCCAGACCCGTGGTACATCCAATTCGTAGAATGACTCCGAAAGAAAAAGAAGAATTAGGCGATCAAACTCGTCAACGGGTGCAGCTGTTGTGTTTGTCCCGAAGTCAGACGGTACTCTTAGATTGTGTGTTGATTACCGAGACCTCAACAAACAGACGCTTAAAAATAAATATCCATTACCCCGCATTGATGATTTGCTAGACCAATTGAATGGGGCGAAAGTATTTTCCCGAATGGACCTAGCTACAGGTTTTCATCAATTGAGAATAGCAGAAGAGTGTGTTCCTTTGACCGCTTTCAGAGGTCCAGACATATTTTATGAATGGTTTGTAATGCCGTTTGGCCTATGCAACGCTCCAGCGTACTTTGTCGATCTAATGAATAGAGTGTTCGGGGGAGTTCTGAATAAATTTGTCCTCGTATTCATCAATGATATTTTAATCTACTCCAAATCAAAACCCGAGCATGAAAAACACTTAGAACAAGTATTGGAGATTCTAAGGAAGAACGTCTTCAAAGCCAAATTCTCTAAATGTGTCTTCTGGCAAGAAGAAGTCAAATTTCTTGGCCATGTCGTGTCAGAGAAAGGAATTTCTGTTGACCCAAGCAAAATAATAGCGATTCAAGACTGGAAACAACCCACTACTCCCACAGAAGTTAGAAGTTTTATGGGGTTGGCTAGTTATTATCGAAAGTTCGTTAAGGATTTTTCGAAGATATCCGGTCCGTTAACGAAGCTCACAAAGAAACATGAGAAGTTTAAGTGGACTTCCGACTGTGAAGAAGCTTTCCTGGAATTGAAATCGAAGCTGACCACCGCTCCAGTGTTAACAATTATTGATGGCAATCAGGATTTAACGGTTTGGACAGATGCTTCTATTAGAGGTCTTGGCGCAGTGTTAATGCAGAGAGGCCAAGTAGTCGCTTATGCAAGCCGCCAATTGAAACCGCATGAGAAGAATTATGTGACTCATGATCTTGAGTTTCTAGCCATCGTTTTTGCCTTGAAAATCTGGAGGCATTACTTGTTGGGCGAGAAATTTATACTGTACACAGATCATCAATCGTTGAAGTATTTATATACCCAGAAAGATCTGAATCTGAGACAGCAGCGTTGGCTAGAATTTCTTGCAGCGTATGATCTTGATATCCTGTATACGCCGGGGAAAGCTAACATTGTAGCGGATGCACTTAGTAGAAAAACCGCAATTGTCGCCCATCTTATAATTACACCTAGCTTGATCGATAAGATATGTGCTCTCCAGAAGAATGATTATTTCATTCAAAAGATCAAAGGAAGAATCCAGGAAGGAGAACCCTCGAGCTTTCAAGTAAATAAAGAAGGAGTTTTGAGGCTGAATGGGAGAATTTGTGTTCCCAACCTTCCTGAGCTCAAAAGAGAAGTGCTAGATGAATGCCATAAATCCAAATTTTGCATCCATCCTGGGGTGAGTAAAATGTACAACGATATCAAACGCACTTTCTGGTGGAAGGCAATGAAAAGAGATATTTCTTTGTATGTTAGCAGATGCCCTACTTGTCAATTGGTCAAGAGTGACCAACAGAAGCTAGCTGGACTGTTACAACCGTTGGAAATCCCAAGTTGGAAATGGGAGCAGATTTCCATGGATTTCATAGATGGTTTGCCGTGAACCAAGAAAGGTAATGACAGTATTTGGGTAATCGTAGACCGCTTCACGAAGACTGCCCATTTTATACCTGTCAGGTCCAATAGAACTGCCCAAAGTCTAGCACAGATATATTTCAAAGAAATTGTTAAGCCGCATGGAATTCCCATCAGCATAGTCAGTGATAGAGATCCCCTATTTACTAGCAAATTCTGGGAGGCTTTCCAGACAGAATTGGGGACAAAACTGAATATGAGCACCGCTTATCACCCCCAAACAGATGGCCAAACTGAGCGGGTGAATAGAATTCTAGAAGATTTATTGCGGGCTTGTATAATCGATTTTGGTGGGTCATGGGAAGATCATTTGCATTTGGTAGAATTCTCATATAACAATAGCTATCAAGCAAGTTTGAGAATGTCACCATTTGAAGCATTATATGGCAGACCATGCAGATCTCCAGCATGTTGGGTAGAACCTGGCAACAGACTTGTACTAGGGCCCGATATGATTAGGGAAGCATCTGATAAAGTGGACTTCATCAAGAAGTGATTGAAAACCGCCCAAAGCCGACAGAAAAGTTATGCAGACTCTAGAAGGAGAGATTTGACATTTACTGTTGGTGATCATGTTTATTTAAAGGTTTCTCCGATGAGAGGAGTAATCAGATTTGGAAAGACTGGGAAGTTGGCACCGAGATTTATTGGTCCCTTTCCTATACTTGAGCGAATTGGAACTCTTGCTTATAGGGTTCAATTGCCAGATTGGTTGCCTGGAGTGCACAATGTATTTCACGTATCTCAACTTAGGAGACATGTGCATGATCCGGATCTTGTTGTAGAAGAAGCAGCGCAACGGGATGTGGAGATAACTCCAGAATTAGCACTCAGAAGAGAGCCATTAAAAATTGTTGGCAAAGAAACCAGAGAACTCAGAAGCAAAAAGGTTCATTTAGTTAAAGTGCAGTGGAGCAGTGATCCTAGAGACTGTACTTGGGAAACTGAGGAAAGCATTAAGCAAGCTTACCCCAAATGCAGAGTGGATATCTCTGACTAACTCCGGTGCAAGGTACCTTTACAATACTTTGCATTTACATTTTATTTCCTACTTTACTGTTATTTCCTTTTCGAGGACGAAAAGTTTTAAGTAGGGGAGATTGTAATAACCCGGAAAATACGAGCCAATTTAAAATTTTTAAATTGGTTATTTCAAAGGAATTTGAACAATTGAAATAGAATATTTCAATAAAATAGTGAATTAGAAATAGTGAGTCAGTTTGAAAATTTGAATTCAAACTTTGACCGACTATGCAGGGTGGAAAATATAACGGATTTTAGCGAGACCAAAAATATTTAAATCTGTTAGTCAATACCTTTCTAACGAATCTGAAAAATCGAAGTTTCATAACGGGAATCAAAAGTTATGGCCGAATGAATTTTCAGAAGAGTCGGTATATAGAATATAGCCCTGGAAAATTGATATTTTGCATACGACCTCGGAATTCGACGAAACCACTTTTGTTGGGTCCGGAATGTCAAACTATTGCTAGGTTTCAAATTTCATAATTTTTGAAGCTAGTATGTGAGCATGGCAAAAGAAAATGTGTTTGGTCGATTTTTGTTAAATTGGATCGACCAGAAAATGGCCATTTTTCAAACGACCTCAGAATTCGACGAAACTAGTTTTGTTGGGGCCGTAGCGTCAAAACATAGCTAGATTTATTTTTCTGGAATTTTTCGAATCAGTTTGTGGCCTTGGCAAATTGAAATGTGCGTTCAGAGTTAAAAATTAAATGTTTTATACTTTAATTTGAAAATTAGCTGACTGTAACAGTTGAATTGGCCTACGAAACATATCCCATTGTGTCCGGAATGGGGGTATTTAGCTAGGGGCGACAGTCGTTGGGTTTAAAAAGGAGTTCGTTTGAGAAAACACAATTTAAAAATTAAATATAATCCTTGACCAATCATATTTCTCCATTCATAAAAAAAAAAATCAGAAACCCCCCCCGACTCCGACTTCGACGGCGGAAACCCTTTTTCCCCTTCCGTGGCGATTTCCGATCGCCACAGCTCAAATTAGCTCCTCCCCCAGTTCAACTTTTTGTAGTTCTCCCTCCCCTCTTCAAATCCATATAAGGAGCTCCCCCTATCGTCGCCTCTACGTCGAGATATCCCCTTCCAAACTTCCGACCTTCAAACCGCCGCCGCCGCCGATCTGCACCACCGAACCCCACCAAACCGCCGCGCGCCTGTAGCCCTCTCGAAGCTCTTCCACGTCCAACTTCCTGATCGTCCCCTCGTGCCCCGGTTCTCGCGAAAACCGCAAACCTAGTTTTGAAGCTTTCTGAAAGTGCGTTTTTCTTTGATCTTTACACTTTGAAAAATCATATCTTTTTGGTGTGTTGACGAAATTCGATGAAACAGGAAACATCGAGACCGCATGGAAGCTCTCTACCCAATAGAAGAAGCTGCGGATTTTTCTGACATCGTATCGATTTTTAGCGCTCAGAAAACCAAGGTGAGAAATCTAAATTAACGTGAAATTGAATGGAAAATGTCGTGTATAATTTATATAAGCGAAATATAAATTACATACGTGTTGTATACCTCATGTACATGCGTAGTGTAAGCTATATGAGCGAAGTATGAATTTTTACATACATAGAATAATTGATATATGTGTTGAAATGCTAGTGAAATATAGCAAATATATATTATATTATATATATATACTCCCCTCGTCCACAAACCATGGACGATATTTATTGTGGTGAATTGGTGTGAAATATTGGATGAAAAATACGAATGGTTGAATAATTGTTTGTGGTTGATATTGTTTGGTTGTGGTTGAAAAATACCCATTGGTGATTGAAATGAATTGAAAATATTTGTGGAAATAAAAATAAACATGCCGCCTGCGTGCGAATTAGATGCATGAATCCCCATTGTCAAAAACCGCGAGGTTTTAAGGTAGAGCGAGGAGCCGTACTAGGGACGGTGCCGGTTTTAACTACCCTGCCGTTATGCTGCCGAAATTTTGAATAATCTTTGTGTGTTAGAATTATTTTCATATGTTGAAATTATTTTACATGCATTGAAATTAAAGCCATATATTGAAACTATGTCCATGTGTGGAAACATTCATGTGTTGAAAAGTGTTGTATGAAAATTAAATTCATTTGTGAATGAATGGAGTGTTTAAACAATAAAAATCACATTTTTATATATATATGAAGTATCAAAAATATTCGCCTTATATAACTAGTTTCAACAATAAAAATTTCATCTTTCTAATATGAACAACATAAATAAAATGTCCATGTGTGGAAATACTCATTTGTTGAGAAGTGTGTGTAGTGGAAAAGTTCATGTGTCGAATAAAAAGATCGAACAATAAAAATTACATTTTTATTGAAACTATGAAGTGTTGAAACCATCCATTGGTTGAATAAATATTTTAAATGATAAAAATATCATTTTTATCATATGTGTGATATGCTAAAGATATGCGGACGTTGAAATAAATATTTGTGATAGAAATATTGTTTTTAACATGCATAGGAACTAAATAAAATAGTCATGTGTTGAAATCTATTTTAGTTCGCCAAAATCATCATCTTTGAAATGTGAAGTATTAAAAATAGCCACTTGTTCAAATAAACGTGCATGAGTTGAAATATACATTAACTAGCTAATGATATGATTTTAGCCTATGCATGCAACATTAGAATGAATGGTGTTTTTAAACCAAAGCAAATCAAATATGAAATTGAATGGAAAATGATAAATGTTAGAAATTGTATATATGTACATGCATATCTATTGAACAGGTTAAAGCAAAAGGGGCTAGAGAATAGAAATAGAATTTTGTGCCCGACAAATAGGTACACATTTACCGCTTTGTTTGGGTGATGATTTTATGAGCCTGTTGGCTAGCCGCTTGGCTTTTTCTTTTTCTTTTTGATATGAGACGCCCGTGTTGCTATTTGGGAATTTTCCCAGACCCTCCCGTACAAAGGAGGTTATGGCGAAATTTTCCAAAAATTAAAGGCGTTAGTGAAATAATTGAAGTGGAAACGATATAGGAATTTTTGAATGAACTATATTTATATAAATATATAAATATAAATAGAATTAAAACGAAACGTGGCCGTGCAGTTCATATTTTGAAACCGTGATTTCAAACAACTAGTGCGGAAGATCCGACCATTGGATTTTCCCGAAACCTCAACCGTTGGGTTCGCCTTGGAAATATCTTTCCAACGGCACCAGCTTTGTGAAGATCCGACGGTTGGATTGTCTGGAATGTTTAATTCAACATTGAAGAAAAACAGTGCCAGAAACGATTATATTTATATATATATATAAATATAATTAAACTAAATCGAATAACGACGCTGCAGTTCGTAAATTGAAATCGTAACTTCAAATGGTTGGTGTGGAAAATCCGACCGTCGGATTTTCCCAAAACTGAAACCGTTGGATTCGTTTTGAAATGACCTTCCTAATGATGTAAAATTTGTGAAGATCCAACGGTTAGATTTTCATATATGTGTAAAACAAAATTAGTGGAAAGCAGCGCCAGTGCATCGACACGACCTGAAACGTCGTTTAATTAAATATGGCCGTTTTTAATTAAATAAAAATGGCGATATATCGTTATAAAATACTATTGACGATATAGAGTAAAAAACAACCAATTTTGTTGTGTTTGCTTGATATGTGATGGTTGAATGTATTTGACATGAAAATTATAACTAAATAACTGAAATGTGATAGTTGAATAGTCCAACCATGTGATTGATTGATTTGAAAATCTAAATATACGTGGGTTATTTGAAAAGGCCGAGTTTATCTCATTTCAAATAATCGATCGACGTTGAGAAGTCGAAGAGTCGAAGACGGTTGAAGACCGACGATCTCCACATTGGATGGATGGGCGCTACTGATACTCGTGACTGGAGTAGCTACCATGAAGGAATTGAAGTAGTAGTCGTCTAAACATACTGTTGATTGTACGGTTATGCGAGGAATTGGTGCCTCCGGTTTCGTTCAGACCCAGAACGGACTTGTAAATGGACTGTGTGTCTGACATTGGATTTTTGTTCTGTGTTGATTGATCTCTGTTAAATATATATCTGTTTGGCGGCGGAGAATTTATTCTCTTGCTTAACGCCCTTCTCTGAGACGTACGAGCTCAGAGGTTATGTATTGACAGAAATCAGTCACATGGAGTAGATTGCCTATGTGGCACGCCTAAGTGGCATATGATCAAGGCTTCTGTTGCAAAGCAAAGTCTTGTGGTTGATGATCAAAGCATGGTCTGTGTGACGTAGCTTTGTGTATAACGTGAATTCGCGAGCCTCACACCCCGGTATGAGTCAAAAACGGGAGAAGGACCCAAGGAGTGCATGACGTTTCTTTCTAGCTATGGTGGTGTCAGTGACCTCCCAGCCCTGACATTTATATCTACTTTTCACCTGTGTGGTTGTTGGAATACGAGGCGCCTCGATTATAGGTCTGTAAGGACCGGGAAACGTGTGTTCAGGAATTGCCAATCCTCAAAAGTAAGAGAGGACCGGCCTTGGAGGATCCAGGGGATTGCTGTGTGCGGTCCCGAGGCATTTGCTAGAGTGTCTCGAATCGGAGAGGAGCTTGCCCCTTTGCCTCGACTCATGAAGGAATCCAATTTCCAATACGATATATGCGGATGTGATTGTATTACTAGTATGGCGACATGATATATGGTACCCATGCCGTCTAGGATTGATATTTATGATTGAATTTGCTTTTGAAACATATATGCACTAGTAATAATATCAAACACTTTTGTTTTATTCGTATGAAGCATCTTTGGCCATTATAAGGGAAAACTCTATCCTCCGGCTTGCGTTGCATTGTGTTATGGGACCTGAGTCTTATAATAGCTTCATTTTATAAAAAGCATTGCGTTGATTTAATCATTTACTTTATTTCATGCACTAGCACTCATTGGAGTAAACCCGTTCCGCGAAAGTGGCGTGGTCCTTTGATTTGCCTTTTTATTGTTGTTAATAAGTTGAGTAGATTTCTCATACCAGTCCCATGACTGACTCGTAGTTTGTTTCACCTTGCAAACTCGGGTGCCCTCATTTTCACACGGGCAGCCTAGTTACAGGTTTCTGACGCACCTTTTGGCTCATGGCGAGGCTTAACTACACCGTGCTGACTTGGATTTTCTCCGCCATTATTGTATCTATATTATGATTCCGCCACTGGCGATGTAGACTGATATTCCTTTTGTGTACTCTTTATGTATGATTCCGCCTCAGGCGATGGTGACTGATTATGTATCATTATACACTAAGTTGTATCCTGTACTGTGCTTCTCTGATGTGATGATATCTATATGATTCCGCTGTCATATGTGTGTAAATTATTCTATTTTCTGTTTATGCTATTGTCTGTGATCTGCGAATGATGATTAATGTGTTATATTCCAATGATTATCCTTAACACCGTGTCACGGGGTTTTGGGATCGTCACATAAAAAGCCTTTTGGAATAAGCCTCAAGGCGTTTTATCTTATATTTCTTCGAGGCGAGCCTTGAGGCGAGTATCGAGGCGGTTTTTTTAAAACAATTCTATTAATCAGATCTTTGGAATGATGGGGTAGTAGGATTCAAAGAAGAAGGCGCATGAGGTTCAGTTTTACTTCAGGCCCTTCGATCTTTACCTATTCATAAAGATGAGAAGTCAGGAGGCTTCTGGTGCATAAAATGAATAGCAATACCCCCTATGACAAAAGTAAAAGTTTATGTGTGGCACGTACCAAGGAATGGATTGATAAAACTTCAGAGAATGTTGATAACTTTTTATCTGCTACTTTTCCACATCTGGCAATTCATCCTTCTGAAAAAGTAAGGAAGGGGCTTGTGGAAAGCACAGGAGGTTTCTTGAAAAATTGTTGTCGTGCATTGAAGAAGAGCAAACTGATGTTGTTAGAACGTTTGTGTTCTTACATGTGATGATTCAGTTCTTGTCTCCATGGCCGCTCATCAGTCTGTCAAATCTTTATTCATGTTAGGTGAAAAGTTTCTAAATCAGGACGAGATTTCAGATTTATTTTCAAGGCTAATTGAGAGTCTCCCAAGAGCGGTGTTTGGGAATGAGGAGACTACTGCTATATCACATGCTAAGAAATTACTCACCTTAATGTACTATACAGGTCCTGAGCTTGTAGTTGAACACTTTCTCAGTTCATTTATAAAATCTTCCCGTTTCTTGGAGTTTCTTATGCAGGTCCTGAGCTGGTAATCTAACAAGCAATGGGAGTGTCATGCAGCCTGTCTATGAGATGTTTAATGTGAATGATAAAAATACTCAAATGTTTATTGATAATGTACTGATTGCATATGAGATCCCTCATATGTTTCCTTGGTTTAGAAGCATCGGTAGCAAGATATTATACTTCGCTATTGCTGGAATACTTCGTCTCTCAGGCTTATCAGTTATGGCTAGTTTATCTCTATCAGTTCTAATTGACATTCTTCTAGGAAATTTTCACAAGTTGATATCGGAGTTGAGGATTAGAGAGTACAAGAAGGGCGGCAAGAGTGGTATGCTCAGATGGGTTTTGGACAATTATTACATCAAACAAGCGTCGCAATCTGCATACTAAATGAAATTGTATTTGGGCTATCTGATCAGTCAATTCTCTTATATTCACATTTTACCTGTTAAGCAGGTTACCAGGTTACGGGATCAATATGGGAAGAGACCCCCCAAACTTGGGATTATTTAAAAATAATCCAAACTTCGGATTAATATGGGAAGACACGTCAAACTTCGGTTTATTCCAGTCAATTATTCCTATTAATTGAATAAATAAATATATATACACACGCATATATATATATATATATATATACATGCATGCATGCAAGGTTTTAAATCTCGGATATCGGTCGTGTTTCGTCTTGGGAATTTTATAGACTTGATCTCGTATCAGGGGAGATCTCAGACGAGAAGATTCTAACTCGGGAGTTTGTCGTCTCAGATTTCCATCTCGGGTCCTAAAGTTCATACCGAAACAATCTCAGAGTACATGATATTTTAAAAAATGATAAATGATTTTTATGAATGCTATTAAAAACATACTAAGTTAAACGTGAATTGCAAAATAACTTTACTATTCTTTATTTTGGGAAAGATCATTCATATTCTAAATCCTAATATGCTTAAAGGAGAAATATTGTTAGATATAAAACATTAATAGGATCCAAAACATTAAAAAATTCAGCATAAATAGACCGTAAAATACATAATTTCATAAGTAACATGTATGTAAAAAAGTCGAACATGAAAATCATAAACATTGTAGAACATATATGAACATACAATATTGCCATTTAACATGCAAAATGTAAAATAACAAAAGATTATCATTGCTAGATTTAAGTTTTTCAATTATTGTTCTAATTCAGACACAAATTTAAATTTTAACCAAAAAAAATAAGATCTCGGACAATATTCCAATATTTCGTCTCGATCGATATATCGTTCGATATATTCCAGTATCTCGGGCGATATATTTGAAACGAGATTAGAGTGATATTCGCTGTTTCGTTTCGAAAGGAGCCCAAAACGAGATATCGAAGGAGATCTCGGGCGATATTTGTGAGATTAGAAACAGTGCATACATGTGTGCATGCATACATTTTATAAGCACAAATTACTGGCAAACATTTAATAGTTGTCGAAACAAGCATTTTCAACCATGGCATGTCAATGTCCTCATCCATCACTAATCTTAACAGTAATAAAAATAACTGTTTCAGCATGACGCACCATGGTGGATCCAATTTCAACACTTCATGTTGCACTAAAGATACTCTCAAACTGATTTTATCGTATAAAAACCCAAAGAATTCATGTGACCATCAACAACGACAAACTTAAATAATTTACTATCATTTCGAATGACATGTACAAAATTTACATATGAGTCATGATTTGATAAATGATTGATTAATTATCTGTCAAACAGCTAATATCTCTAGTGTTGCTTGCAAATTTTAAATGGTATCAAGTGGCCCATTAGCTCAGTTGGTTAGAGCATCGTGCTAATAACGTTAAGGTCGCAGGTTCGAGATCTGCATGGGCCATTTTTACGTGCTTTATTTTAGATTACAAAAATTACCAAACCAATCGTATATGATCGTTTTGTGTATACTATTTAACATTAAAAATATAAAAGTTAGTAGTTTAAATAAAATGAATAATTTGTAAATTAATCATGTGTTTTTATGAACTAATAACATGTGTATGTATGGTTTGGTTGTTTAGTAACAACGATCTCGAATAGTAAATTCAAAATTAAATTTGAGTTAGCTATATAAACGGTCTTTTAAATTCAAATTGATAGTTCCATTAACCTTATATAACGTTTAACTTTGCAAATTTTGGATTTCAAAAGATTTAATTTTGGAAAATAACAATATTAAAATATTCAGTTCTGGTTTATATTTGAATTGGAAGTTGAAAAACTAAAAAACGTTGTTTTAAACGAATGTATATATAATTTATAAAATTTTATAAAAATATTAGAAGCTAATCGGACGAATTTTAATTTTAAATTATAATATTGTCTGAATAAGGCTAGTCGCATTGCTGTAATTTGCGAATTTCGACCATAAACTTAAAACGGTTATAACTAATGCAAATTAAATTGGATTTTTGACCATAAACATTTTTACGTGCTTTATTTGAGATTACAAAAATTACCAAACCAATCATATATGATCGTTTTGTGTAAACTATTTTGACATTAAAAATACAGAAGTTAGTAGTTTAAATAAAATGAATAACTTGTAAATTAATCATGTGTTTTTATGAACTAATAACATGTGCATGTATGGTTTGGTTGTTTAGTAACAACGATCTTGAATAGTAAATTCAAAATTGAATTTGAGTTAGCTATATAAACGATCTTTTAAATTCAAATTGATTGTTCCAATAACCTTGTATAACGTGTAACTTGATTTTGGCAAATTTTGGATTTCAAAAGATTTAATTTTGGAAAATAACAATATTAAAATATTCACTTCTGGTTTATATTTGAATTCGAAGTTAAAAAACTTGAAAACTTTGTTTTAAACGAATGCATATATAATTTATAAAATTTTAAAAAAATATTAGAAGCTAATCGGACGAGTTTTAATTTTAAATTATAATATGGTCTGAATAAGCCTAGTCGCGTTGCTGTAATTTGCGAATTTCGACCATAAACTTCAAACGGTTATAACTAATGCAAATTAAATTCGATTTTCGACCATAAACATTTTTACGTGCTTGAGATTACAAAAAATACCAAACCAATCATATATGATCGTTTTGTGTATACTATTTTGACATTAAAAATATAAAAGTTAGTAGTTTAAATAAAATGAATAACTTGTAAATTAATCATGTGTTTTTATGAGCTAATAACATGTGCATGTATGGTTTGGTCGTTTAGTAACAACGATCTTGAATAGTAATTCAAAATTGAATTTGAGTTAGCTATATAAACGACCTTTTAAATTCAAATTGATTGTTCCATTAACCTTAAATAACGTTTAACTTGATTTTTGCAAAATTTGGGTTTCAACAGATTAAATTTTGGAAAATAACAATATTAAAATATTCACCTCTGGTTTATATTTGAATTCAAAGTTGAAAAACTTGAAAACTTAGTTTTTAAACGAATGTATATATAATTTATAAAATTTTATAAAAATATTAGAAGCTAATCAGACGAGTTCTAATTTTAAATTATAATATGGTCTGAATAAGGCTAGTCGCGTTGCTGTAATTTGCGAATTTCGACCATAAACTTCAAACGGTTATAAATAATGCAAATTAAATTGGATTTTCTCGAAACGAGAAACATTTGCTTTTTAATGATAATAGTTTTCAGTAGAAATAGAAATTTCAAATTTCAATTTATAGGTTTTATATTTGAATTCGAAGTTGAAAAACTTGAAAACGTTGTTTTTAAACAAATGTACATATAGTTTTATAAAAATATTAAAAGCTAATCGAACGAGCTTTTATTTTAAATTATAAATTGTCTGAATAAGGCTAGTCGCGCTGCGACAATTCGCGAATTTTGACCATAAACTTTAATTTGTTATAACTAATGCAAATTAAATCGGATTTTCTCGAAACGAGAAACATTTTCTTTTTAATGATAATAGTTTTCAATAGAAATAGAAATTTAAAATTTCAATTTATAGATTTTCACTTGTGTCCAAAACAAGTTTTAAATAAAATCGCGGTTTTGCAGTTCAGTGACATCAATTGGAAATCGTTATAAACAACTTTATAAAAATTGTTAAAAATATGAAGAAAAAAAATATATAGTAAATGATTTTAAAGTTATTCGGGCAAGAAGTATGAAGTTTTGAACTATATTCTGATTTTGGAGTTTTTCAGCCAAACTAACCGAATACGGTAGAACGATGTTTTGAAAATTTGTGTTTTAAATGAAATAAAGTTTCCAACTTTTAATCTAATGATGTTTTGAGCCGATTTGATTTCTATTTTTTCTATTAGCTAGTTTCAGGTTCTTGTGGACGATGTCTTTAATAGCATCATCCTTAACCTAATAAGTTTAAGTTATTTGGTTTATCAATTATAAATAAAGGATATTTTCATAAATCTTTTGATTAAGGAAAGAGTTTTCCAAATTTAAGTTTATTGAATTTAGATAGAAATAATCCTTGGATATTTAATATTGAATTCCGTTGTTTAGACATATACTATTTAAGGAATTTGAAAGATATTTATATCGTTACTCCACTTATAATTTTCGTTGATTACGAGAATTAGTATTGAATAAAAGTTGATATAATTTCTATTTAATATCAATTGGGGTTTGTTGTAAATGGTGTCTTAAATAACATCATTGTTTAACACCGTTAAAGATCAAGTTATGATTTGAAATTTTAAAGAGGATTAAGATTTCGTAAAGGCTAGTTAAAACGATACTTAATGATTTTGATTTAAATAGATAAATTTGCAAAGGAAAAAAAAGTTAAGAGCTATATGAATTTATTATCAGTAATGCATTATATGTACCAATGCTACATAATTAAAAATAAGATGGTTAACCATCAGAGATAGTTGTGGTAACGGTTATAAGAATTTATAACTATCAACCACCATTACGATTACGGTTGGCGTTAATAACGACGGTTACCACAACCGTGTCATGCCTACTCACAATAGATTTAAAACAGTTTTTATACATTTATCATTTTGTATACACACATATTTCACATTTACAGGTACTCATACTTGCAATACAAAATTAATCCTAATTTGTTGATATTTTTAAGGGAAACAAACTCAGCATGTCCTAAATTAACAAAAACAAACCAGACAACCAACAAATAAATAATCCTCAAACAATTCAAATCAACACAATTTCGTACGTTTTTGTAACCTTCGTTCATATCATAAATGAAAATCGAAAGACTTTTTCAACCTTGAGCAAGAGAATATATTGGACATTCGTATGAAATAATAAATCCCTAATTTTTTATATAAAAGAGTTGTATAAACGACATGACACATTTCAATATAGTAAAAGTGTGAAGATGGTCTTATAAAAATTTAGGATAATAATAAGTGATGTGTGTGTGTTCCTAATGAGACACGAATAACAAATACAGGGATATTGTCATTTATAAGACAACACACATTTAAATAGTTGCATGAAATTGATATTTTTAGATGCTAAACAAATTAAAAATGATTTGGGGATATGAAAAAGAAATGCATACACGCTTTCCTTTGAGAAACTAATAATGATTTTTTTTAATAAGACACGGAAGTTGTAAGCTGTTGTTCGTATCTCGATAGCATTTGAAAGTTCACTGATGGCAGTTCAACTATTTGACACAGCAAAAAGTTACTGTTAAAGGTAAAAAGGAACAAACGACCAAAAATATAAATTCAACTTGCCTATATTCTATGTTTGACTGGTGGGAATAACATCATTATTAGTTTAAGAAAAAGTAAACTGCCAGCAATACAAGTTATCATGTGAACAGAAAAAAGTATACACAACATGAGTCATTTTTTGTAGAATAAAGCGGAGAAGGCACGGTGTTTGTACCATCATTAGAGCAAATCGATATTTTGATATATCGACCAATTTATTTTAGAAAAATAAAGCAAATGAAATCAAGTTCTTTGCATGTCAGATGGATATGCTTATCACTATGTTGTGATGAATTTATTGTTCGATGCATATACATAAATCAATAATCAAATAGTGAAAGCATTTCATAAGGCCTCCACCTTGATAGAGTCATTAACAAAATGATCATAACCAAAGATCAAATTTTGATAGAAACATTAACGCAAGTCCATAGCCAATGATTGATTCTTAGATTATTTACATGATATTTGGAAGTACATACATATATCTACTAGCTACAACTTCATCATTGCTTAAACTAGCAAACATTAGAGAGCACTATACCTTAAGCACATGCTTAAGGTAGACTGAGGAAAGATAAGAAACTTGTTCGTATAGTGATTGCGAAAAACTATTTGAGAATGTGGAATTTAATATGTCTAGTTACCCGTCTCTTATCTCCATTTAGATTTATGTCTTTATTATTTTTATTTGGATCTGTAAATTGGCTTGTCATCACATTTATAAACTATGATGATCAAGTTAATGCTTTACCAATATATTGTTTTCTAACCTACATATGGTCATGTTAGAATAAATTAATTTCTCATTTCATGACTTTTGTATTTTATGCTTCATCAAGTCATATAAAGCATCTTAGCCTGGATGTCATATCAATTTATTGTATACCGGTATGAATTTTTACACTGGTTAAAGTAAAACAAGTTTTCATAGCATAACATTTTTTTATATGCAAAAAAAATACAGTTAACTGATAATGATCATGGGACCACTAAACATGATTAAGGTATCTTTTGAGAATTGAATGCATAATAGTTCAAATACAAAATTACCCTTTTAAAAGAAACTAAAAAGATATTTTTGTGTAATTAAGATACAAAATAATATAAGCATATCTTCCTAAGCTTATGGTGGACTCATCTAAACTTATGGTGGATGCAATAAAAAATTACGATACAGGTCGTCCTCCAGATCGGAGGAGTGGAAAGGAGCCCGCCTTCATATCTCAGACGGTGGCAGAACAGCGCCCAGTCAATAGATCTACAGGATCGGGAGGCTATTCCTGGGTTTTTGAGAGGGGGGGTTCTTCAGTGGCTGGTCAGAGAATCGCGGTGGGTGGTCAGGGAGGTGACGGGGATTTTGTATCCCATAATCCTGTTAACACGGGTCGTCCTTCTAGGGTTCCGATTTCGGGGGGAGAGAATGCTCGATCCAAAATTGAAAACCCACTGATCCAGAAATCTCGATTCAGATCCACCTTTTATGATAGGAATTGGAAGGAGATTCAGGCAAAGGTGATGAAGGGATTACCGAAGTCTTGGGTTCAGGCAGCGAATGGTGGTGTTGGACAGAGTAGGGATGAATCCGTTGACTTAAATTACATCGAACCTACCATTATCAACAATAGGAAGAAGGCTTGTGTTCCAGAGCGTGCGGCTCTTAGATCAGTGAATAAATGGCAAAATTCGATTGTTTTTTATGTGTATGGAGGCAGACCATATCACGTACATCTCAAAAATTATATTGAACGAGTATGGAAGCCTTCGGGAAATTTTCAATTGTTATCGAGAGACAATGGATTTTTTATCATACGGTTTGATAATACTTTGGATTGTGAAAATATTTTGATAGGAGGACCATATTTGTTTGACAACAGAATAATTATCTTAAAAAAATGGAACATGGGTCTGAGATTTAAAAAAGATCTGTTATCAACAATGCCGTTGTGGGTTAAATTTTCGAATTTGGAGCTTGAGTTATGGGATAGAGAAGCACTTAGTGCTATCGCTAGTGTACTGGGGAAACCCATTAAAATGGATAGGATAACAGCCGACGAAACGAGAGTTGCTTTTGCAAAAAATTTGGTGGAGATGGAAGCAACCTCCGATTTTCCTCCAGAGGTTGATGTGGTCTTGCACACAGGTGAAGAATTGAAAGTTAAAGTGGAATATTTATATAAACCTTTGACTTGTAATAATTGTAAAATTTTCGGACATTCAACTTCGCAATGCAAATCAAAAAAGGAAGGAGTGTGGGTTCAGAAGAAAAGAGATGGCGGGGAAGCTCAACCTGATAAGTCGAACACAATCTCTGAAGTCGTAGAAATTAATGAATCAGATCAAAACATGGACACGACAGAAGATGAGCATATGAAGTCTAATTGCCAGGATACTAACGATGATACTTGTAATCAGAGTGTGGATAATGAAAATGATAAAAATACACACAATCAGTTGGAAATAAATGAAAATGAAAGTGGCAAGGGTAATAGCCAAACATTGCATACATCATCAACAGACGCTTGTAATGATAAAGACTTGCACAAACAAAAACGTTTAGATAACATTACAGTCCGAGGCTTTAACATTGCAAATTCTGAATCTTTTTTAAGTTTTACAGGAAATGTTGTTAATTCAGTGCAAAATAAATTTGGTATGCTGGACTCTCTTGATAACCAGAACTCAATTGGTTTAAATGCATCGAATTGGAAGGATGGGGGGTTATCGCCAATTGGTACAACATCTGAAAATGCTGAAGGCACGGTTTCCAATCAAGATGAGGATGGCGAGGAAGAGGCGACAGATGATGACGAGGGTGATATAATTGGCATGCTCGGCAATGATGAGTCCACTGATAAGGCACCTGAAACAGACATCGATGTTAGTCACAATGTTGAATTGAACAAGAAGTACACTGAAGAGGTAGAAAGTATCAGCAAAAACAATAAGAAGAAAAATACAACCAGGCCCATTGCTCCTCCTAAAGTCGCGACAAGGAGCCAGAGTAAGATTAAATGAATCTTATCGTGTGGAATGTTAGGGGTTTGAGTGCTCCTACCAAACAGTTAGAAGTGCTCAAATTCCTAAACAAACACAGGCCTTCTATGGTAGGCCTTCTAGAAAACAAGATGCATGATAATAATTTGAAAATGTTTCACTCCAAGCTGCATAAAAATTGGAAGTTTTTTGATAATAATGACTGCAAATGTAAAGGCAGAATTTTAGTTGCTTGGGATTCAACAGTTTGGACTGTTGTAGATTTGGTTAGTAAGTCATATCAGCACTTATCCATAAAGGCTACAAATTCTGGTGGTTTTGTTTGTAGTATGACTTTTGTATATGCTAGCAATTTTTTATATGACAGAGAAAAATTATGGGTGGACATTGTGAATGAGGCAAGTCAAGTGGATACCCCTTGGATTGTTCTAGGAGATTTTAATAATATTCTTTCGGCTTCGGAAAAAAAAGGGGGTACTACAGTTCCTTTCAGGCTGGTTAATGGCTTATTAAATTGCATAGCTGTTGCAGAGCTTATGGATATTCCGATTAAGGGGTTTAAGTATACATGGAGAAGAAGAGGAGTAGCGACGAAAATTGACAGATTTCTATGCAACTATATGTTTTTAGACACCTTTCCTGAGCTGACTGTTTTTGGTGAGTCAAATCCTTTGAGTGACCACATCCCTATTTGTGTTAATTTCAAAATGAGTGATAACTTCAGGAGTAACATCCCCTTTAGATATATAAATACTTGGCATTCTTTAGAAGGTTATTGGGATTGTTTTTTGTGGGCAAAGGAAAATTTAGAGACGATGAATATGCAGGACCAAGGTTCTAAAGTTCATAATTTTTATTTGTTTTTAAAGGAGTGCAAGGCCTACTTGAAAAGGTGGAATTGCAATAACTGGAGAAATAAAAACAAGAGTAAAATCATGGAAGAGGAGTATCGTGCTGTTTTGAAAGAAATTGATAATAACCCTACTGATAATGGCATTTTTGACAAACTGGAGACTGCTTATCGACAGTGGAGGGAACAAAGAAATATAGAACATAATAATGCCAAGCAAAAAGCTAAAATTGCATGGTTGAATGATGGTGATTCATGCACAAAGTTTATTCATGCCAAAATGTCGCTTCGAAGACATGTCAATAATTTGGGAAATATTATTTTAGCTAATGGAGAACTGGTGCAGGATTCTAAGACCATTGAAAATGAGGCTATTAAATATTTTTCAGAGATTTTCTTTTCTGATGAACAGATGAATAATGCATTTCCTGAAATTATCTGTAAATTCAGGATTAAAGACAGAGGTTGGGAACATCTACTTTCAGAAATTTCTATAGAAGAAGTTTATAAAGCAACTTTTTCTATTCCTGATGATAAAAGCCCGGGGCCTGATGGATTCACAGCTAAATTTTTCAAAATTCATTGGGTAGAGATCAAGAGGTGTTCAGGACTGGTAAGTTAACTAAAGGTATGAATCATACGTTTATCACTCTCATACCTAAAATTGAGAAGCCGTTGAAAATTTCTGATTACAGACCTATCTCTTGCTGTAATGTCATTTATAAGATCATCTCGAAGGTCGTTTGTAACAGAATTAAACCTTATCTTAAACATCTTATATCTGAAAATCAATCGGCTTTCATACCTGGTCGTTATATAGCTGAAAATGTTTTACTTGCTCATGAGCAGATTAGACATTTTAAGAGGAGGGGAAGTGGTAACATGTGCATTAAAATTGACTTACAAAAGGCGTATGACATGGTCAATAGAAGTTTTGTCTGTCACATGATGAAGATGATGGGTTTTCCTAATAGGCTTGTTAAATTGGTTAAAACTTGCATTTCTACCCCCACCTTTTCTATTTTACTAAAAGACAGCCCAATAGGTTTTATTCGGAGTAATAGGGGATTACGACAAGGGGATCCCCTTTCCCCCTATTTATTTTGTGTGGTCATGGAATGTTTCTCGTTGATGATGCATAAGGCAAGTAAAATGGAGCTAGTCCCACCAATTTTTAAAAATGAACCGCATATTAACCACCTTATTTACGCAGACGACCTGATGATATTCTCTAAATCTAAGGCTAGATGTGCTATTGAAATATCTAATATTTTAGATAAAATGAGAACTTTAGCAGGTCTTAAAGTCAATTGCTTAAAATCAAAGGTGTTTTTCAGCAAATCCGTGAGCAATAAAGGGGAATTGTCCAGTTTGTTGGATATGAAGGAGGGGATTCTGCCGATTAAATATTTAGGTGTTCCGTTATCGAATAATTATCTGCACTTTTCTGATTGTGGCGACCTATTTGATAAAATAAGACGGAGAATGGATAGTTGGGATTGTAGACTACTATCGATGGCCGGTAGGGTTGAATTGGTCAAATCAGTAATCACACCTTTGGTTATGTACTGGTTGTTAATTTATCAACTGCCCGCAGTGACGATTACTAAGATAAACAAATTGTGTGCTAATTTTGTATGGGGTGGGAAAAGCCACAAAATTGCTTGGGATACTCTGTGTAGTCCTAAAAAAGAAGGAGGTATCGGTCTTAGGAAATTTGATGACCTTAAGGATGCTGCTGCAGTCAAATTGATTTGGCATTTTGTGAGCAAAAACAATTTGTGGAAGAAATGGATGGAAAACAAATATTGCAGAGAGAACAGATTTTGGGTAATACAAATGGATAACAATAGTTCTTGTACTTGGAAGGCTATGTTAAGAAATAGAACTTTGGGTCTGACATGTATTAATAAATGTATTGCTAATGGACACGACACTTTGCTATGGTTCGATCCTTGGATAAATAACGATATTCTTGTGAATATTTTGGGATGGGACAGCTTAGATTTGTTTGGGGGTGAAAATCTAAAGGTTGATAGCATAATTCAAAATGGTGTTTTAAATCCCAATGGCTTATCGATGACAAGATTAATTGCGGAGAAGATAAATAATGTGTAAATACACTCATCTTACGATTCGGATTTTTGGAGCTGGAATAATAGCAAAAATGGTTTTTCGTTTCAGTCTGCGTGGGATATTTCAAGAGATTACAAACCAGAAATTGAGTGGTGTAAAATTACTTGGCATTATATCAATAGCGCGAAAATGTCCATATGTATGTATAAAGCTATGTTAGACAGACTAGCGACTAAAGATCATCTTGTAAAATGGGGATATGATGTTAGTCCTATTTGCACGCTATGTAAGGAGAATAATGAGTCAAGGGATCACCTGTTTTTCTCTTGCCCTTATTCGTCTTATCTCTGGACAAGATGCAAATTGAAGCTGGAGACTCCTCCATTATCTGCTCGACCGTTGACTATTACAGACGAGGCGGACTTCCTGAAACAGAAATTCAAGGTTAAGGACATAGCGCAAGAGCTTGCCTTCTGTAGTATTGTTACTACAGTATACCACATATGGGCAGAGAGAAATTCTCGGGTTCATGGGAATGGATGTTTAGACAAGTATAGAAGATGGGAGCGTATAGAAGTTGAGATAAAGTACCTGATGCTCAAATCGAGAAGACGGAATGTTGGCAAGCACAAGAGAATGCTTCGGAAGTAGGGGATTGACGAATTGGATCCTGGATGAAGCAGCCGCCATGTTTGCGAGATTCTAGGGTTTTTCTTTAATTGAAGTGGCGACTTTCCCTTTTTTGAGTGAGTGGATATAGAGTATCCAGTTTATGGAGCTTTGTACGAGCGGTGGGCCATTTCGTTTCTTTATTGTTCGATGGGCCTTAAGTTTTTGTATTGGTTTCTATTTTTTGTTGGGTCTGTGCAAGTGGAAAAGGGATGAGAACTTGCCGTGAACTTTTGTAATTTTTATTGATGTGTTATCAATAAAGCGCCGCACTCTTTTTTCCTATCATGTACTCAAGATGAGTACATGTTTAGGTTTTTAACGAGGCGGTTTACCCAGTTTCAAAAAAAAAAAAAGATTTAGGTTAGTTGTGTTGCTTCAACTTCATGAGCACCACTGTCGTTGTAGTATAGTGCTGAGTATTCCCGCCTATCACGCGGGTGACCCGGGCTTGATCCCTGGCAACGTTAATAGACATCTGCGATTAGCTTACCTCTCTACAATTGTTATCGCATATACTTGAATTCAACAATCCAGCCCCTTATTGAATGTTTATCCAAGGAAAATTTACCAATTTTGATTTTAGTGGTGGGTATTTCCGCCTGTCACGCGAGTGACCCGGGTTCGATCCCCTGCAATGGCATTTATATTTTCCCTTTGTCAAAAAAGTGTCTGCCTTTTTTTGAAAAAAGTATCAGTTGAAGTTCGCATTCTTGAATTTTAACTTTTTAGTCATTTCATAAAGTTCTTTGTCACCACGTTAACAAACATCTATGATTAGCATACCTCTCTACAATTGTTATCGCATACTTGAATTCAACAATCCAGCCCCTTACTGAATGTTTATCTATGGAAATTTTACCAATTTTGATTTTATGCCTATATATTTACATATGCTAACATAATGAGAAAGAAACAACATTTATAAAAGTGATAATTATAGTCAAACCAATTCCCATATATGCATCTCTTGTAATCATGTATCCAAATCATTCGCATCCAAGAAGCGAGCTAGCTGAAGTAACATGTAGTGATGTTTCTCAGTTTCCAAACAAACAACAGTCCGTACTAAAGCTATTACGGAAAAATGTCAATATACATAATTCAATTCCTAAAATTTACTCCAACAGTGTGTGGTGGGTTTTATGAATTGTCATGAACTACTTAAAAACTTCATTCTAAAGGTATGACTCTGCAAATTCAGACACTAACCTTTCTAGCGTCAAATGACTCCCTCACAACATTAAGTGATTCTTGGGCTGGATGACCAACTAAAAAAGAAAAAACTGATTTCAACGCAACAGTGACAAAACCTATAACCAAATACAGAACTCACTCTTAGGGAATAGATATGGCCCAAGCAATTCAATTGAATTAGTAAAAGAATCCCTTCCTTGATCTTCACCTAGTAACTGTAAGCTCATGCATGTTACAAAATCTTTTTGCTTGGTTTAAGATCTCGGTTTGCCTTAGGGTTTCTGTTGCTTTTCTCCAGCGGGTGCTGGCATCTGTATTTGGCCATTCGCATGCGATTAGGGAAACTAGGGTAGAAATGGCGGGAATCCAGAAATGAACCTTCAATCCCTGTTAAGAACGACAAGTGCATCTGCTCCATCCATGCACAGTTTATGTTTTGGAATCCATGTCTTTTATGGGATTCTTTTTGATATTATACTCTCTTTCGAGTTTTAGTGGTATACATAGGAGCATAGGGTCATGTTAATTTGTTCTTACTAAAATATATATGCATATACAGTTAATACAAAGCCAAATTCAGATCCACTTGCATGAAAAAAACGCATAAACCATGGCAGACTTGAGTTACAACTGCTATATTCACTTAAACTGCTTCCTTCCCATTCTTTTGTTTCATTCTCTTTTCTTATGTTCTATTGTTCTTCCCTATTTCAGTTTGCTTCTTCCTGTATGTAGGGTGCACGCAAGTGCTGTGTGCACATGCACGCTCCGTCAAGCCGCCATCTATCGGTCGAGACCCCTTCCACAAGTGCGTCGTCTCCTCCAAATCTCATCTACGTCCCCCACTTCTACTTCGATCAGGTGGATAGAAATATGAGCGTTCAACACGAACGAATAGCAAATACCAGTCCACATTGATCCAATAAAATATCCATGTCGCCATCGCAGTGCTCTGACTTCGACCAACTTCGGTCATACATCAGTTACGACCGCCTACGCACATGTGCTACCGTCCACTAAACTTATCTACACCCTCACGTTCTGCTCGGATCAATATCAAATCTATGTGTGCGTTAACTAGGTCGTGTTGCGGATTGCCTCATTTGAGGAGGGTTTGTGCTATTTAATGCTCCGACAAAAATTTCATGAACTGTGGTTAGCAACCATTAAAGCCCTTTTGAAGTTTTTGCTTTTGTTTACATTCCAGAAACATCATTTTTCAAGCATTTAGTGTATTGTTTCATACCATTATATTTTCTTCTTTCCAAATGAATGTTTTTCACAATATCAACATTAACAGAGATACTTATGAAATGATACTATTTTAGTTGTAAAGAGAAACATATGAAAGATATTTAAGCTATTGAATCATTGAAAGAGAAGTTGAAATAATTTGCAATTAAAGACTAGGTTGATTTTCCAGGTTTCAATATGGTTGAACCCACTAAACACATACATTCAAAAGACATGTAAGTATATGTGTTCGCATTGTAACAACCAAATAAAAATGGGAAGGTTTATTCACATATTTACTCTGCCTTTTGTTTGTTTCAAGTTTAAGCTTTCACTGTCACAATGTATTTCAAATTCTATCAACTATTTCAACCATAAATCTTCCACAAACATTCATGCATTTTCAATATAAATTCATGTTTACATCGTCATATATACGGTCCTAGGTTGATGTATGGAAACAGGATGTATAAAGAGTTTCCACTCACATTTCATTCCTACTATTTTTTACCAATCCCAAAATTTTACTATTAGTTTGCTATCATCTATCTTTCCAGGGTTTTAACATAACACATCAATGGCATATATATTGCATTACAATCAGTAATAGTTTTTAAAGAAAGGAAGACAGAGTTTACTCACCAGTTCTTAGCTCCCCCTCTATTCCTAGAGTTTGCTATTGTAGTTCTCTACTTTGTTGCTTTCTTAATTCAGTTGATTTTGCGTGAGGAGTGTATGGGTTTATAGTGATATTTATAGGCAAGTAGAAATATTAAACAAATATTTTATTAAATGGTTATAAGCCTTAGTTTTATAAGATTTTAAAGTTACAGTATGTTAGCTTAGGCTTTTATTTCCTATTCGATAGAATATACCAAGAATACTTTATACCAAATTTTTACTCCTATCTGTCCTCATTCATGCTTCTAGAGTTACTTCACCTTTCCTATGGCCATAACTCATTAATGCATCAAAATGGTTTCAATAAATCCTTGGATTTGGTGACATATAAAACAGATTTTCAAGATAATTTAAAATATGAGATTTGCTTAAAAAGAATGGAACTTTGCACAGACTTGGTTTTAGGGAATGGCTTGTGTGTATCACAGCCACTATTTCAGATGTTAATCACATTAATAGGTTGACCATAAGCAATACTCTTTGTTTTTACTTATTGTGGCATTTTCCCATACACGTTGCGTTAATTTAAATACAATTTAGTTTAGATCATTCACCCCTTGCTGTATTAATATGTATTAATATGCAGCAACGATCTGATTTATGGTGACAAACTGGATTAGAAAATAAATCATTCTTCTACATGCAATAGGGCTCAACTTGATTGTGTTGTTTTTAAAACATGTCCATGCATATGTTCTTTACCAGCAGCATGAATATATTCTTAAAATAAAAGATTTCTTAAATTTCCTTAAGTAATAAAGAATCCAGTGCTAACTACAACACAAGAAATGTTTACATATTACCATATTATACATACAATAAGTAAGATATTTTCCTATAACATATTTATATGCATACATAAGTTTTGGATAAAAGTCACTTATGTTTGTCATTATTATAATTTAATAATAATCTGATCAATGTTTATTATTAAACAAAGTCGGTTAAAAATCGGGATACTACAGATAAGATCCTCTTCACATTGGAGATATTATGTTAGTTGTAGGTGTTTGGAAATGATTTGGGTTAGGCATTGTCATCAGAAGGCTTATATTGAATACAAGAATCCCGCAGAAGACTTCAGAACCATATGACTCAACATGATGGATTTGTACTGATCCATAGGCTATGGATCAGCACTGATCCATAGTCACGAGTCGTATGACTCTATGGCTTGTATTGTTGGCTTTTTGATATTCTCATGATGGCTCATGCAATTTTTCAAGGCTTCTTGACTTCGTTTTCTAAGGTTTCATACTAAAATAAATCTGAACTGAGTTTTGCGCTTGATGATACGTCTACAACTTAAGCTAGGAACATTTGAATGCCTCCAAACTTGAAAAAAAGGTTAAAAGAGAGACCAGAATCATAATAGTATAAATTATAATGGGTTGCATCCAACGCCTATTGATCGGTACTAATCTATAGAGAGTTTTGGAAGATCTCCTGAGGGCTTGTGAATTGGACTTCGGAGGATCATGGGAAGACCATCTACATTTAGTTGAGTTTGTATATAATAAAAGTTACCAGTCGAGCATTGAGATGACATCATATGAGGCGTTGTATGGTAGACCGTGTAATTCTCCAGCATGTTGGTTAGAAACTAGAGATAAGTTGATACTTGGGCTTGAGATAATTAGAGAGATGTCAGATTGTATCGAGATCGTTCGACAACGAATGAAGGTAGTCCAAGATCGTTAGAAGAGTTGCGCCGATAAGCATCGAAAAGAATTGGAATTCGAAATAAACGATATGGTTTTGGTGAAGAATTCGCCGTTAAAGCATGTTGTTCGATTCAGAAGTAAAGGAAAGTTAGCCCCAAGGTTCTCTGGACCGTTCCGATAGTCGAGCGGATAGGAAAGTTCACGCATAGATTGGATTTACCCGAGAAGATGTTGAGTGTGCACAATGTTTTCCATGTGTCATTTCTATGAAAGTGGGTGCACGATTCGAATATGGTGGTATCTTCGGAACTGTACGAAGACTTAAAAGTCGAGACCGTAGCTACGAAACCTCGTAAGCCGCTTCGTGTTGTTAGGAATGACACGAAACAACTTAGGAGGAAGACGGTAAAGCTAGTCAAGGTTCAGTGGAGTGAGGATGACGACGATTGTACATGGGTGACGGAAGAGAGTAAGAAGACGATCCATCCGGAACTCTTTGTTGGTATGACCCAAAAATATCATGTCACCTTACACCATTGTAACTTGTACTATCGTCATTAGAATTCCGCGTGCTAGGATAAGGCTATGGATGCATGGCTTGATGGAAGCTAGTTTGGACGATTAATTGGCTGCTTCTGGATGATAGGCATGCAGAATTGTATTAGTTGCTTATGTTTGCTTGGAATTTCGGGGGCGAAATTCCTAAAGAGGGGAGAATTTAATGACCCGCAATTTACATATCGGAGGATCATAAAATATTTTTATTTAATTCCCTGAGGGTCGGATCATTATCAAATTTTGGTACGTTGTTTATGGGGATGTAAGACATGTCCGTAGTTTTTACCAATTTTATTTCTGACCATTTTGCCCTTGTCAGTTTTGTACAGGGCATAACTGTGATGATCCGAATTTTCGGTACTCTTTGAGCTGACCAAACAACACCAGTCCAACCCAAAAGTACTAGAAACCCAGATGCCAATAGAAAGAAATTAGAGGATGAGATAAGAAAGAAAAAAATATTAGAATAGAATAAGAAGAAGAAGTACCAACATAACACAGAGTCTCACATCGCAGCGGAAAAAAATATAATATAGAAATAACTTTTATTGAGAGCTTGTAAAATACTTACAATCATCAAAGTACATCAATTCATCTGGACAGTTATAATAACATGTCCTCATACACAACACACTGTGGAATAATAATTGTATAACAACATACGTCGGAACTCTTCCAGCTCGTCTCTTTTAGCATCCAATAACCCGAGCCTGTACAACCCGGTTTAACCCGAGCATTCCAAATACCGGGTCAGTCTGGTGAACCAGAGTGAGAACAACCTGTGAAGTTTAAGGGGATCATCCAACTTCATTTTTAAGTTCAAAATCTTTTTGAAAGATAAGGATAATCGTAAGATCAAATCCACACATAAATACGGACGGTTTTTACCTTACAATAACCTAAAACATTTTGAAATCATATATATCTTCTGATATTATAGTAGTGTCTAAATACAAATAAATATCAATCTAGCGGAACGCTTGCATCTCACGTTCCACATATATAGTATACAATCAAAACTGCGGCGCTTATTGGAGATTGGATTCCGACTATGACAAGGTATGGAACCACCTGCCGATAGTGTATCTCTAGAGGGGAATACATTGGGTTCAACAAGAACGTCTTACAACCCGGTCCACACATGACCGACCACTCATTTCGCTTGAGTGTATCGAATGTATATCACCAATGGTTGGGATCAACAACCATTTCCCGAAAGGGACAACATCGATAGATTAATGAAGCAAAAGGAATTTCTCTAGATAGGTGATTATACACCCTAGTGGGAACGACCCACATAGTCAATTTGCCTGCCCGATTTTTGTAATTTCCCGGTTGTGAGGCTTGAGGTTATAATTCTTCTTTCCCCAATAGCACGCCACCATTCACTTTGAATGCCACATCATCAGATCCGCCAAATCACTAATTGACGCCGACAAAAATACCCTGGGTGTTAGCTATCACCAACTGGAGTACGTTTGTAAAAATCAACGTATGTGATTCTTAAGAAATATTCTGTTAGACATTCGTCCATACAAGTCATCCAGGAATAGGATGAACCGAAGGCACTCTCCTACTGCATCCAATATAGGAATAACCCTATGGATCAGTAGCGAGAAGTCATTACAATCCGTAGATTCCAGCCATGACAGAATCATAGTGTATCTCGGGCCGCTAAGTCAGAGATTATAAGTAATCCTTCCATTTTATGAAGATCCACGGTCTTCAATTACTCCATCTTGATCAGCATCTGGTATATTCAATGTTTTGTATTTATTGGCGGAATGGTTTTCGAATAAAAATTCGATCCCGATCTTTCCGTACCAATAATCGTATTGGCCAGATTTGATAGTCGGTTATTTAACTATCAAATAAACAATCATCCAATCAAGAAAATAAAATGAATTCACTGGCTCAATATTCAACATCACTTGGCCCTTTTATCTAAAAAATAAATTTAACTAATGGTTAATTTGAAACTCCTAAAACATTTCATATTTTTAAACATGGTATTAAATTCTCATTTCAATACATTAATCTTTTGAAAACCATTTCAATATAATATTTAGAAAAATATTAAATAACTGTGTGAAATTTCTATCTTACTATTATTTCAAAACATTAATTACAACACCATTTATTATTTACCATCGATTCAACTCGTCATTTGTAAAACAACCGTTACGACCTCTCCTTTGGTTTCCTTCTCTGAACATTATACTCGTCACTTATCTTTTTAGAATAAACCCATTCTGATTCTTATCTTCTTATTTTGAAAACGTCATTATATTTTCACCAATCTCCTTTATTTCCTTTTCTGTGGAAATATCATTTCAGATTCTTAAGCCCGTTTTAATTTTCTTTTATTTTGGAATCTATTATATATATTTCCAAATTCTTCAAATAATGTTACATTATTATTTCTCAAACTAAACTCCTTTTAACATCTTCACCACTACCACTAATATCATCTCTCGATAATCCTGAAGTCGTTCAAGTTGGGGTATTTTAAATTACCTCTCAGACCTTGATCAACATCATTTTTATCTTAAGAGAGATATCAGTTGTAATACCAAAACCGATATTCATCCCCAATATCAATCCAAATCAGATTTTAGTTATAACTGGTGAACGCTCATCTCCTATTTAATATAGCGAACTTAAATCGCATCTTATACTTCCAGAATTAAGTAACGTTAATTTAATCTTAACGTTTTGGCCTCACACTCCTTTTATAATATTGTTTATAAACTCATATTTTAATATAAAACCTCTTTTTATCCCGCTTTTCTTTCCTTAATTCAAACACTTACTTTAATCTATCGTTTTGGCTTAAAATCTCTTTTATAACTTAGTTATAAAATTTGGTTTTAATATAAAACCGTTCATCAACACTTTTCAAAAATCCAGTTGTGCTCCAATATCAACTTTGATTACTTACTTTAAAGAATCCCGTTTATGAATTGATCACTTAAATTATTATTCATTAAAAACAATAATTTACATCATCATTAAGTATTATAGAAATAGTTAATTAACTTCTTATTTAACTTAATCAAACAGTAATTTCTTTTTTTAAATCTTATTAAAGTTAAAATAAATATTTGTTAATCTATTTTAATTGATTAATAAATTAATCAAATAACTAATTCCAATTTGTTTACTTCATCAGCTCAAACCATGATTTTCTCGTTAATCAACTCAAATTAGTCCTTCTTTAAAATTAATTAATGATATAATTAATTTAAATAATTCGTTAACTTCTCTCTTGGAAATAGTTAATCCAACTCTTGATCATTGCTTTATTTCTGCTCGTCTACTTATAAAATCTTATTACATAAGAGTTACTTTACAAAATCATTTAATAACTTTTTAAAACTTAAATAATAATTACAACATATTAATTTCCTTTTATTAAACATTTATTCAAATATATTGATTTCAATCCGCCCTCAGTTATAAAATATATTTTATAACTTCATTACCGTTGATTCACCTGACAGTAGATCAATATTTATAAAACGGTATTTTTTTTGGCCAATTGCTACCAATTACTCAACCAATACTGTCTATTTGTTAAAACAGAGCAGATGTTGAATTTAGATTCAACAATCAATGATCCAATCCATCATCCAATCATATGGGTTAAACAGTTCATGTAATTGTGATATGTAAATAAATAATAAATTTTGAAGAATCTAGTTGGATTCCTCCAACCTGTTTTTTTCCCTGCATCCAAATATTTTATTTCAAACAATATCATTTATTTCAATAAACATATATAATATTTAAAATTCAAACAATAACAGCAATCCAAACATTCATCTATAAATTTAACACGTTTATATTATTGTAAATGTGACCATTGAGGTAAGTTACCTCCATTGGTGACAACCGTTAAAAATAACGATTGATTAAAATTAAATTAAACGAACGTTTAATTTTGATCAATTCAGTCACCACATATATATTCAGCATCCATCAACCAAATAACAATCATAGCACAGAAATATTTAAACCAGATTTATATAAAATATAAACGGGATAAAAAAAACAGAGTGAGTTGAACTCACCTTAATTTGATTCTCCATTAAACCGTTGGTTTGAGTTGATTCCAACGCGTCCAAACCAACTCCTTAATATTACGTCTGTTGATACGGTTCCAACCTTTCTGATTTTTGTTGAATTCTGTGAACGTACACCAGTTATACGTTTAAACAAGTTATCGGTTTAAAATAACTAAGTAGCCCCTAATTAAATTAACGTTAGTTATATACTTATTCCATGTTAATATAAAACTAATCTATTCAGTGTATACACTAATACCATTACTCTAAATAACTACTTATGTTAATAAATGGATTAGCCACATTTAGTATAGGTTAGGCCAAAATAAAACAAAACCGATGGACACAAAGAGGTCTCCTAGGTCATGAAATTTTTTCTGTTCATATATATTAAGTTATTAACTTCCAGAAGCTATGTTGTATTTGCGTAAGAAAATAGGTACATAAGCGCCCCCCTCCCCCCTGGCTCATTAAATTTCTACATACACATTATTAAACTTTGACGTTATCGTATACACACCTACAGTTTGCAAACATGCTGAGAAGTACGTTCAAATAAAAAGTGTTATAACCAGTGTACTGGTATATAATATTGACTTTAAATCCTAACTTCCCTTATATACGGTATATACCTGGATTAGCGATCATCAAATAGGATTTTGCACTGTTAACTGTTAAGCGTCATTGGTTCTTACTTAAAACTGGTTAGGAAAAATTATGAACAGCGCGTCTTAACTACTGTTCTTCCCAGCGAGACACCCAACATTTTACCCTTATTAGCACCCTAATAATAACTTATTTCTTAATCTCTATTTAAGTTAATAATCTAGATTAGGCATTCTAAAACAACATTTGGCACAAATAATCGCTTACCAGGCAACGCTTATATCTACTGTTCATCTTTCTTCTTCTTGCGCAGTTAAAAAGAAACTGCATCCCTCATTCTCTCGCATTTCCTTTTACATCTTCTAAACCGCCCTCTTCACTTCACTGTTCATTCTCTTTTTATCACTCACAGTACTCCTCCTCGTCATGGAAAGCAACTCCAAACTTCACCTCAAATATATAACTTGCACTGTACATCCATGGGACGCCCATCTGACCGCTTCGCATCTCCACTGCCCCTCTGTAAGGTCACTGGAACCTTGACAGAACATTCCCCTCCACCGATAGACCTCCCTCTTGTACCTGCTGACATCCAAAACCAGCGCCCATACTGACACCGACCAACTCCTCCAACAACGCGCGACTTGTTGATGCTATCAACTCCCACTCCGCCTCACGCAACTGCTCTCCAAATCCATCTCTCCCCCATACGTGAATACCAACATGCAACCTCCCACCGTTACCATGGAAATACCAGCGCCACTCCAACCTCATGCACCCACAAACACCCTCCAATGTATTTCCATCACCGCACTTTCCTACTATGCAGCTTCTCTTCCTACGATGGTTCACGTTCGAGCATGCGTTGTCTCCTTGCGTACGTTTCCTTTTTACCAGTTCGCGCTTTTGAGTGTATATATATTATTATTTTTGGTTACGATTTATTTTATTTTATTCTTTGAGGAAGATATGTTTTATCTTGTTGTTTTCGTGGGAAGAAAGCAAAACGAGGCAACCATATTTATATACGGGGAAGTTTGGCCAGCAAGAAAATGTAGTTTGGCGCACAAGTAACCGGGTACGAGATAGCATGTGTATAGTTTGGCAATACAGGGCAGTAGGCATGTGTAGAACTGAAATGACAGGCTGCATCTGTAGGCGTTGAATTGTTTTGCTTGAGTTGGAATGAGATGAAAGATAGCAGTGAATTGTCCAGGGGACGTAGAAATGGTTGTTGAAAAGATGATACACTATTTTTAGCATTTTAGGGTAGACTGATCCTAAATATAGCATGTGCCCATATATTTCTGGCCGCTTTTTATATTATATACAGGGTACAGACTTGATGGCCTAAGCACAAGGGAAATGACCTACATACTCAAAAAGTAAGGTCCGTTGCAAGTTTTCCTCAATGATACATAGGGTAGTAAAAAAAAGAAGTATGTACCTGATTTAATTATATAGATTGTCCACGTTTGTATTTTTGATTAGGAGGGAAGTCTCTTTGTTATTTTATATCTCATATGGTTATAAAATTGCATGTCCTATATTCGTACGGCTGTTTATTTCTGACCGTTAAATTTACACGTTGCCACAGCCGATTTTCAAACACAACGAAAAATGGATGCACCGCTATGTCTCATTGTTTCGGTGTAATGACCCGGGTCCTTATGGGTTAATTTTAAAATATTTTATATGGATTTAAAAATTGAGTTAAGTAAATAAATCAATTTTTATAGGGAGTTATCGATTTAAAAATCAATTTCAATTTAATATTGAAAATATTAAATTATCAGAATAAGAAAGTGGATTTAGTTGAATTCAAAATTTAATTTGAATTGAAAACAGTTCAAATAATTTATATGAAATTTTAACGATAATAATATTAATTTATTATCAAAGAAATTAATTGGTTTGAAATTTAATTTATATCAATTTAAATTAATATCTGTTCCGGATGATCGAACTGGACTTCGATACTTATCCCAGTGGGTTCAGAATAGTGGTTTTACCTTAGGAATGTCATTTGTTGGGTTCAGAAAGGAGTTCAGCTTCATGGGTATTTTAAATTAAAGGATACCAATTCAAATTTAATTTAAAATAAAATAAAATAACATGGTTTTGTGGACATCAACCAAACACCTTCAGTTCTCTCTCTCCACAAAATCTTGGCCTTGACGATCATTTCAAAACCGCAAGAACAAGAAGAATTGGTGGCCTCTTCCTCTCCATCAGTCGTACCTACCTCTTCTCTATAAAGTCGGATGGAATCTCTCTCTTTCATTTTTCTTCTGAATGTCGAGTAAGTCTTCAAGCGAAAGGCAAAATGGCCGCTCCACTAAACCTATTTAAATCGTTCAGCAGAATTGAAATCAAAGCCGCCCATCCCATTTCGTTTCCTAAAATCGAGTTCCTCAAATCGAAATCAAACGAGAAAATTTCCGCCCTTTTTCATAAAATCGAGAATCACTTTCCTCTTCAAAATCAAAAAAATCATGAGCGCTGAAACAAATCAAAGAGAGAGACAAGGGAATATGATCGCTCAGGCGAAGACTGAGATCATCAGTGGAGGGGCGCGACACTTTCAGAGAGCTCGACAGTTTCGAACTCAACTAGGGTTCGATTTGGGTAAAACAATGCAGTGCGATAACCTATTTTCGAGTTCAACAGTACGTAGATAATTAGGGCTTTTTGAGTTGGTAAGTTCCTGTCTTCTATTTGAGTGCTATTCGAGATCGCGATGGTGTTATGGGGGTTTCTGACTTGATGACGAGTGCGATAGGAAGTAGGGTTCGATGAAGATCGATGGTGGGATCTGGGTAAGTCGCGAGTTATGGATTGTGGAGAAGGGATCATCGCAGCTCATAGTTTATGAAGCCAGGAGAGTTTTCAAAGGCAGGCAGTAAGTTGATAATGGAGGCATCTGAAATCGTCTGCTAAAGGTCTCAAATACTGGAGCATGAAAGGGGAAATGCATACGACTGTGGTTTGGAAGATCGATCATGAGTCATTGATCTGGATCAGATCGCAGAAAAATTGATGTGAGTTAATCTCACTTAAATGCTTAATTTGTATTGTTAGATACTTAAAAATATTTGTTCATTGAAACACAATTACCAAAACATTTTTTTAGATTAGTTTAAATTCATTTAGTTAACAGTTAATTTAAGTTGATAATAATATGAATCGATAAATATGAATTTAATAACCGTAGGTGCAAATAAATTCATTCTAAAGGAATCGAGTAGGTTCATAGCTGCGAGATACCAAATTGGGAACGAAATTTGGAACCAGACTAGATCGGAAAAATCATGGTGAGTAAATCTCACGTTTTATTGAATTATTTTTATACAGTTAAAAATAATTGTCTATGCTTGTTTGAATGCTGTTTGACGGTTTTAAAATATATATTAGTTATTTAGGACTATTATATATATATATATATTGGGTTGATTGATTGGTTGGATTCCCGCAGTCTCATTAGCGGATGCCCGCAGTTTCATAGCGGATGATTACCCTATACGCCCCACGCTTTGATAGTGGATGACCTTCATACCGCGATATCCTGCCTCGAAGCAGGATAGGTATTACTATGTTGACTAACGTCTGTGGATGCAGGAAAACAGGTTGGAGGAATCCAACTGGATTCCTCAAAAATATATATTATCTGTTGTTTGTTTGATATCATATATATTCATATATGATGTGATAAAAATCAAATGATAGAAAATTGGTTGATTGATTGTTTAAAATATCCCTGGGGCTTGAATATTGATTCATAAAAATATCGGAAAGGGTATTTGATATTTAAAAAGGAAATTATATTTTTATAAATAGAATTTGAATTTTAAATAAAACTATAGAAAATACTAACTTGTTTTGAAGGTATATAAAACAAGTAACTGAATTTATAAACGTTGTTTATAAATGGAAGATAGGATTTGAATCGAATTTATAAACTTGGTTTATAAATGGAAATATGGGATTTGAATCGAATTTATAAACTTGGTTTATAAGTGAAAATATGGGATTTGAATCGAATTTATAAACTTGGTTTATAAATGAAAATATGGGATTTGAATCGAATTTATAAACGTTGTTTATAAATGGAAATATGGGATTTGAATTGAATTTATAAACGTTGTTTATAAATGGAAAGGTGGGATTTGAATTGAAGTTATAAACGTTGTTTATAAAAAAATGCCGAGAATTCAAATGGACTTTGAATATAAGGAATTGAAATAGAGATTTGGATAACAGAATTCAAATGGAGTTAAACTATAGAATTCAAATGGACTTTAAACTATAGAATTTGAATATAGAATTCAAATAGACTTTGAATATAGAATTTGACTATAGAATTCAAATGGACTTTAAAATATAGAATTTGAAAATAGAATTCAAATGAAGTTAAATAAAGAGAATTCAAATAGAATTGAATTGGAATTTGAATAAAGAAGTCGATAAGGAAACGAGAGTATGAGTATAATTAGAATTTGTTAATATGCAAGTTAAAATATATTTGAACATGTCATGTTCAAATATGAAGGTGAAATAGACTGAAAAGTTAAGCAACAGATTTAATTAACAAATTGAGTTAAAACGATTTGGTATAGTTAAAATAGATTGGACAGGTATAAATATACAGGAGACAGGTTTGGAATAAAGTGTTAGAAGGTATATAAATAGAATGCCCGACAAAAAGGTACGTATTTAATTCATATATGATATTTTATGCGCCGTATCGGCAAGCCGCTTGGCTTTTTCTTTTTCTTTTTGAGATGAGAAGGACCGGGAAAGCTATTTGAAATTTCCCGATGCTCCCGGTACAAAGGAGGTTATGGCGAATTTTTCCGGGAATTTAAGGAGATAGAATATTTTTAAGATAATTTGATAGTTAGAAATTTACATATCAAAATATATAGAAGTCGATAAGAAAACGAACTTAGAAATAGAATAGTATAATCAAAATGGAAGACTAGGAATAAAATCTAGTAAGAATAGAAAGAGAAAGTGTATACGTGTTTAAAGGTAAAGAAGTAGTTGTATGTTACTGATTGTTCGAGCAAGTAGTCATATCTGTTTTGACGTTATAAAAGTTATTCAGTCAAGGTCTGAGAGGTAGTTATACCCTACTTGATTGATTTCATTATTAACAGATAAACAGTAAGATTTCAGGCTCGAAGATCAATGTTGAATGAGAGTTAGTTGAATATAGTATTTGGGTTGTCGTACCGATGTTTTACACAACATCCGGTTTAACCCAAATAAATGTAAGCTTGGAAATAGAATGATAAATATTTCTAAAGTTAGAAAATAAAGGAAGGCGATATTCGGAAATGTTTTCCAAATAACGTAAAAGGCCAATATGGTTATTGAAAATATTTGGTTAACAAATATTGATAACGAAATAGAGAAGTGATTTAATTAATGGAATATTAATTAAAGGTTCAGTGATTGTTGGATGTTTGGATGAACACTTGTTTTATTCGATAGTTAAATCATCGACTATCGAAACACTTGTTTTTATTCGATAGTTAAATCACAGACTATCGAAGTTTTGACCATCGTTGTCAATATGGAGAGACCGGTTGGATTATTATCCGAAGAACCACTCCATATCGGCAGTAGCGTGCGAATCAGATTATATAAAGATAATCGAAGACGGAGTAGAGTGCAAGGACTTTTTCTATTAATAGAAATAGTGCCTTCAGTTCATCCTGTTCCTGGGTGACGTGTATGGATGAATGTCTGACAGAGTATTTCCAGAAAGGTCACGTACATTGATTTCTTCAACCGTACCAAGAGTGGAAGCGGAGAAGGAAACTTCTTTTAGCTAACACGTAATGTACTGTTGAGGACGTCAATCGGTGATTTGATGGATTTGACGATGTGGCATTCGAAGTGAATCTGGTGTGATGATAAAGCGTAGCTTCTAGCCTCATCAACCGGTAAATGACAGAAATCGGGCAAGCAGCATGGCTATGTAGGTCGCACCTATTAGGGTGTATAATCACCTGATCTAGAGTTTCATTTACTTCTAAAAATCTATTGTCGATGCTGTCCCATTCGGGAAACGGTTGCTAATCCCAACCGTTGGTGATATACATTCGATACACTCAAGCGAAATGAGTGGTCGGTCATGTGTGGCTGAGTTGCAAGATGTTCTTGTTGAACTCGGTATATTCTCCTCTAGAGATATACCAGCGGAAGGTGGTTCCATACCTTGTCATAGTTGGAAATCAAATACCCAATACGTGCTTGCGGTTTATGATTGTATATTACATATGTGGAACGTGAGATGAAAACGTTCCACTAGATTGTTATTTACTTGATTTAGACATTATTATAGTATCAAAGAGTTTTGGATATAAAGATAAGTCAAGTGTTTGGATTCTCATAAGGGAAAAACCCGTTCCGTGATATACGGCGTGGTCTTATGAGATATCATTTAGTTTTCTGAACTGTTTTAAACTGTTTACTCATACCAGTCCCATGACTGACCCGGAGTTTATTTGTTTTGTTCTACCTAAACTCTTGGGTGCCTAAATTTGTACGGGCAGTCAAGTAGTTCAGGATTTTTCAGATATATCTAAAGGAGCTTGGAGCAGGAGGCTTCAGCGTTATCTAGTTATAGTGTTGTTCCGTTGTATTGTAAGTGTTGTACTCTGATAAGTGTATGTTATACAGTTAAGATTTTGTATTTCAAAGATATGATATATTATATTTTGTTCCGCTGCGATGTGAGATTCTGTGTTGTTATTTCTGTTCTTCTTCTATCTCTTTCTTCTAAAAAAAATGTTCCGTATTTTCGTGATATTTGGGTTGGACGTATGATGTATATAGTCAACTCTGATGTTACGGAAATCGGGTCATTACACTTGGTATCAGAGCTTAGGTTGAGCGAATACCTAGGCTTGTTGGGATGTGCTCATTAGAGATAGGATCAGTAGTATCCTAGAATGAGTTGAGTGTATATATATACGAGAGAGCGTATTTGTTATTTGATATAAAAACTGTTTTATATTGTGTTGACTAGTCTGTTGAGTGGATTATAAATTTTGGTCGAATCGTGGGACGCCACGATGTCGATAGGAATTTATAAACACTTGAACAGAAGATTGGACACAATATTATTTTTAAATAGTTAAGTTGATTGTTAGGAATATAATCGAATTAGATTATAAAACAGAAATAGTTATATATATAACCAATGGAATTTGTATATGAAATCAAATATACAAAGGTGATAAATTGAAATTGAATTCCAACATGAATTCAGAATTTAAAATCCTGGGAGTTTGGAAAATATTTTTCTAAATGGGTTTTGAAAGAAATAAAGCACTGAACTCACTTCAGTGGCTGGGAAATAATTCTGATGATGGTCGCAACATCATCAGTGTTCATTTTCGAGTTTCTAAGTGATGAATTGCTGCCTTAGAAAAAGTTTTGATGGAAATTTGTTTGAAAGAAACAAGTTGTTTGAAAATTCAAATGTTTTGAATTTGAGATAGATAAATATATGTATATATTTATATTACTTCAAAGGAATTTTGAAATGGGAATTGGAATATAGATTTCAAATAGAAGTAAAATAAAGGAATTTGAATATATATGTAATTCAAATAGAAGTGAAATAGAATTTGAATTCAAAGGAATTCAAATGAGTTTGAACATAGAAAATTCAAATAGAAACTGTATAAGAAAAATTGAAATAGGAATTTGAATAGAAGAAATTCAAATAGAAATTGAATAGAAGGAAATAATATAGAGTGTGAATAAAGAAATTCAAATGAAATTTGAATATTGTAAATATATAGGATTTGAATATTAAAAGTGAAACAGATCGGGAATATTATGTTGAAATGGAAAAATGGATTTGATACATATTAAAAATATATCAGAATGGAGTTGAATTTATTATAAACGAAATTAAAACGTTTATATTTATAAATATAATTAAAACGAGCTCGTCGTAGCACGGCAGTTCGCGAATTGGCGATTCGAACTTCAATTTAGCATACAGAACTCAGTTGAAGTCGGAATTCGTTGAAACAAGAATCGTCGGGATCGGTTGAACAATAGTTTTCTAATGAAAGAGAAAAATCTGGATTTCGTCGTATAGATTTTGAGGTATGTCAAAATCAAATTTTTAGAAAAGCAGCGCCAGAACCATTATAAAACCATAACGGTTTAATTAATAAATAAAAGGATTTTAAGGAAATAAAATCCGAGTTGACATTAGAAAAATCCAGGCTGGGGATATAAAATAAATATGAACTCCAGTGAAGTAAGTGAAATGATTTTTAAGACAAAAATCATATTTTAAATGGTTAAATAGAATTCACTAAATTGGAAAATAATTAGTTAAAGGAAATTTGAATCGAAATTGGGTTTTTGGATAAGTGAAAGAGACTGACAATTTATATTCGAAATTGAATATATAACTCGAGTTGAAAATATAATTAGATTATTTTATAATTAAGTTGACATATATTTGAATAAGTTATATTCAAATAAAAGGGTGAAATAGGCAAAACGGTTAATTAGCAACTAGTTAATGGGAATTTGAATGGTTGAAATTAAATTTAACTTAAGTAAGTTAAATGGATCGAAATGAATAAATTGAGAAAAATCATGTGAATGAAATATGAATTGGGTTTGAATAAAGGAAAAACCAAAAGAGTTAAAAAGGAAATATATTTGTAACACAAATACAAAGGAAGTTATGTGCAAACAAATAGAAGGAGAAATATTTGTAAAAACATTTACAAATAGAATTTAAAAGGGAATATTTGTAAAACATTTACAAATAGATTCAATGGAAATATTTATTTATAGTAAATAAATTGAATGTTATAAATGAGATATTTATTTGTTAAATAAATAGAATTTAATCAAAGGAATATTTAGAAGATGAATAAAAAAATGGAAATCTGTTTTTAACAGATAAATAGAAAAGATTAATTTATAACAGTTTATAAATTAAATTAAATATTTATCATTCGATAAATGGAATATATAAGTCTGAACTTATATAGGAGAGATATTGGTTTTTAACACCGATAGTTTTAATAGAAGGGGTACACAGCACTTGTATAAGTGAAGTAACGTTATTAAGAGAACATTTATAAAGTGAAGAACCGTTACTAAAAGTAAATCTTTATAAATGAATAAACGTTATCCAATAGGAGTTATTCAAATAGGAGAAGTCGATTAGAGATAGAAATAATCGATTAGAGTTAGAAATAATCGATTAGAGTTAGAATAAATCGATTAAAGAAAGAATTAACCAGTTAAAGTTAATCAGTTAGGGTTAATCCGTAGAGTTAATTGAATATTAGTTATTCAATTAAAGTTGATCGAATATAGTTATTGAGATAGAGTTAGTCAAACATAGTTACTCAGGATAAGTTGCCATTTCGTACGACTGCTAGCGAAATTTGCAGGGCTGCAAATAGCCTAGGCGGTCGGATGTTTCCTGGGGGAATCAGGCGTAACCATTGTGATTGCTGCGATCTAGAGTCAAGCGAATGGAGTTAAATCAAATACGAGTTACTCGAATAAAGTTAAAGGAGTTATCGAATATTAGTTATTCGAATAAAATTAAAGGAATGATCGAATATAGTTTATTCGAAAGGAATTATCGAATTTGGTTATTCGGAAGGAGTTGTCGATTATTAGTAAATCGAAGGAATTATCAATTATTTGTTAATCGAAATGAGTTATCGATTATAGTTTAATCGAAAAGAGTTATCGATTAGTTTAATCGAAGTGAGTTATAGAATATTGGTTATTCGAAGGAGTTATCGAATTTAGTTATTCGATGGAGTTAATCGAAAAGAGTTAAATCCAATAGAGTTAATTGTTAAGAGTAAATTGAATGGGGTAAATCGAATATAGTTGATTCAAAGAAAGGTTTTCGAATCTAGTTATTTGATAGAGAGATTATCGAATATAGTTATTCGAAGGGAGGAGTTATCGAATAGGGATTTATTCAAAAGTGAGTTACGTAAGGAAGTTTGAAACATTGAGTATCAACATAAATAAGTTCTGAAAAGTTAATGGGTTTGTAGCACTTTTCCTACCTTAGCAATTTCGAGGACGAAATTATTTTAAGTAGGGAAGATTGTAATGACCCGAATCCTTATGGGTTAATTTAAAATATTTTATATGGATTTAAAAATTGAGTTAAGTAAATAAATCAATTTTTATAGGGAGTTATCGATTTAAAAATCAATTTCAATTTAATATTGAAAATATTAAATTATCAGAATAAGAAAGTGGATTTAGTTGAATTCAAAATTTAATTTGAATTGAAAACAGTTCAAATAATTTATATGAAATTTTAACGATAATAATATTAATTTATTATCAAAGAAATTAATTGGTTTGAAATTTAATTTATATCAATTTAAATTAATATCTGTTCCGGATGATCGAACTGGACTTCGATACTTATCCCAGTGGGTTCAGAATAGTGGTTTTACCTTAGGAATGTCATTTGTTGGGTTCAGAAAGGAGTTCAGCTTCATGGGTATTTTAAATTAAAGGATACCAATTAAAATTTAATTTAAAATAAAATAAAATAACATGGTTTTGTGGACATCAACCAAACACCTTCAGTTCTCTCTCTCCACAAAATCTTGGCCTTGACGATCATTTCAAAACCGCAAGAACAAGAAGAATTGGTGGCCTCTTCCTCTCCATCAGTCGTACCTACCTCTTCTCTATAAAGTCGGATGGAATCTCTCTCTTTCATTTTTCTTCTGAATGTCGAGTAAGTCTTCAAGCGAAAGGCAAAATGGCCGCTCCACTAAACGTGTTTAAATCGTTCAGCAGAATTGAAATCAAAGCCGCCCATCCCATTTCGTTTCCTTAAATCGAGTTCCTCAAATCGAAATCAAACGAGAAAATTTCCGCCCCTTTTCATAAAATCGAGAATCACTTTCCTCTTCAAAATCAAAAAAATCATGAGCGCTGAAACAAATCAAAGAGAGAGACGAGGGAATATGATCGCTCAGGCGAAGACTGAGATCATTAGTGGAGGGGCGCGACACTTTCAGAGAGCTCGACAGTTTCGAACTCAACTAGGATTCGATTTGGGTAAAACAATGCAGTGCGATAACCTATTTTCGAGTTCAACAGTACGTAGATAATTAGGGCTTTTTGAGTTGGTAAGTTCCTGTCTTCTATTTGAGTGCTATTCGAGATCGCGATGGTGTTATGGGGGTTTCTGACTTGATGACGAGTGCGATAGGAAGTAGGGTTCGATGAAGATCGATGGTGGGATCTGGGTAAGTCGCGAGTTATGGATTGTGGAGAAGGGATCATCGCAGCTCATAGTTTATGAAGCCAGGAGAGTTTTCAAAGGCAGGCAGTAAGTTGATAATGGAGGCATCTGAAATCGTCTGCTAAAGGTCTCAAATACTGGAGCATGAAAGGGGAAATGCATACGACTGTGGTTTGGAAGATCGATCATGATTCATTGATTTGGAGCAGATCGCAGAAAAATTGATGTGAGGTAATCTCACTTAAATGTTTAATTTGTATTGTTAGATACTTAAAAATATTTGTTCATTGAAACACAATTACCCAAACATTTTTTTAGATTAGTTTAAATTCATTTAGTTAACAGTTAATTTAAGTTGATAATAATATGAATCGATAAATATGAATTTACTAACCGTAGGTGCAAATAAATCCATTCTAAAGGAATCGAGTAGGTTCATAGCTGCGAGATACCAAATTGGGAACGAAATTTGGAACCAGACTAGATCGGAAAAATCATGGTGAGTAAATCTCACCTTTTATTGAATTATTTTTATATAGTTAAAAATAATTGTCTGTGCTTGTTTGAATGCTGTTTGATGGTTTTAAAATATATATTAGTTATTTAGGACTATTATATATATATATATATATATATATATATATTGGGTTGATTGATTGGTTGGATTCCCGCAGTTTCATTAGCGGATGCCCGCAGTTTCATAGCGGATGATTACCCTATACGCCCCACGCTATGATAGTGGATGACCTTCATACCGCGATATCCTGCCTCGAAGTAGGATGGGTATTACTATGTTGACTAACGTCTGTGGATGCAGGAAAACAGGTTGGAGGAATCCGACTGGATTCCTCAAAAATATATATTATCTGTTGTTTGTTTGATATCATATATATTCATATATGATGTGATAAAAATCAAATGATTGAAAATTGGTTGATTGATTGTTTAAAATATCCCTGGGGCTTGAATATTGATTCATAAAAATATCGGAAAGGGTATTTGATATTTAAAAAGGAAATTCTATTTTTATAAATAGAATTTGAATTTTAAATAAAACTATAGAAAATACTAACTTTTTTTGAAGGTATATAAAACAAGTAACTGAATTTATAAACGTTGTTTATAAATGGAAGACGGGATTTGAATCGAATTTATAAACTTGGTTTATAAATGGAAATATGGGATTTGAATCTCATTTATAAACTTGGTTTATAAATGAAAATATGGGATTTGAATCGAATTTATAAACTTGGTTTATAAATGAAAACATGGGATTTGAATCGAATTTATAAACGTTGTTTATAAATGGAAATATGGGATTTGAATTGAATTTATAAACGTTGTTTATAAATGGAAAGGTGGGATTTGAATTGAAGTTATAAACGTTGTTTATAAAAAAATGCCGAGAATTCAAATGGACTTTGAATATAAGGAATTGAAATAGAGATTTGGATAATAGAATTCAAATGGAGTTAAACTATAGAATTCAAATGGACTTTAAACTATAGAATTTGAATATAGAATTCAAATAGACTTTGAATATAGAATTAGACTATAGAATTCAAATGGACTTTAAAATATAGAATTTGAAAATAGAATTCAAATGAAGTTAAATAAAGAGAATTCAAATGGAATTGAATTGGAATTTGAATAAAGAAGTCGATAAGGAAACGAGAGTATGAGTATAATTAGAATTTGTTAATATGCAAGTTAAAATATATTTGAACATGTCATGTTCAAATATGAAGGTGAAATAGACTGAAAAGTTAAGCAACAGATTTAATTAACAAATTGAGTTAAAACGATTTGGTATAGTTAAAATAGATTGGACAGGTATAAATATGCAGGACACAGGTTTGGAATAAAGTGTTAGAAGGTATATAAATAGAATGCCCGACAAAAAGGTACGTATTTAATTCATATATGAGATTTTATGCGCCGTATCGGCAAGCCGCTTGGCTTTTTCTTTTTCTTTTTGAGATGAGAAGGACCGGGAAAGCTATTTGAAATTTCCCGATGCTCCCGGTACAAAGGAGGTTATGGTGAATTTTTCCGGGAATTTAAGGAGATAGAATATTTTTAAGATAATTTGATAGTTAGAAATTTACATATCAAAATATATAGAAGTCGATAAGAAAACGAACTTAGAAATAGAATAGTATAATCAAAATGGAAGACTAGGAATAAAATCTAGTAAGAATAGAAAGAGAAAGTGTATACGTGTTTAAAGGTAAAGAAGTAGTTGTATGTTACTGATTGTTCGAGTAAGTAGTCATATCTGTTTTGACGTTATAAAAGTTATTCAGTCAAGGTCTGAGAGGTAGTTATACCCCAACTTGATTGATTTCATTATTAACAGATAAACAGTAAGATTTCAGGCTCGAAGATCAATGTTGAATGAGAGTTAGTTGAATATAGTATTTGGGTTGTCGTACCGATGTTTTACACAACATCCGGTTTAACCCAAATAAATGTAAGCTTGGAAATAGAATGATAAATATTTCTAAAGTTAGAAAATAAAGGAAGGCGATATTCGGAAATGTTTTCCAAATAAAGTAAAAGGCCAATATGGTTATTGAAAATATTTGGTTAACAAATATTGATAACGAAATAGAGAAGTGATTTAATTAATGGAATATTAATTAAAGGTTCAGTGATTGTTGGATGTTTGGATGAACACTTGTTTTATTCGATAGTTAAATCATCGACTATCGAAACACATGTTTTTATTCGATAGTTAAATCACAGACTATCGAAGTTTTGACCATCGTTGTCAATATGGAGAGACCGGTTGGATTATTATCCGAAGAACCACTCCATATCGGCAGTAGCGTGCGAATCAGATTATATAAAGATAATCGAAGACGGAGTAGAGTGCAAGGACTTTTTCTATTAATAGAAATAGTGCCTTCAGTTCATCTTGTTCCTGGGTGACGTGTATGGATGAATGTCTAACAGAGTATTTCCAGAAAGGTCACGTACATTGATTTCTTCAACCGTACCAAGAGTGGAAGCGGAGAAGGAAACTTCTTTTAGCTAACACGTAATGTACTGTTGAGGACGTCAATCGGTGATTTGATGGATTTGACGATGTGGCATTCGAAGTGAATCTGGTGTGATGATAAAGCGTAGCTTCTAGCCTCATCAACCGGTAAATGACAGAAATCGGGCAAGCAGCATGGCTATGTAGGTCGCACCTATTAGGGTGTATAATCACCTGATCTAGAGTTTCATTTACTTCTAAAAATCTATTGTCGATGTTGTTCCATTCGGGAAACGGTTGCTGATCCCAACCGTTGGTGATATACATTCGATACACTCAAGCGAAATGAGTGGTCGGTCATGTGTGGCTGAGTTGCAAGATGTTCTTGTTGAACTCGGTATATTTTCCTCTAGAGATATACCAGCGGAAGGTGGTTCCATACCTTGTCATAGTTGGAAATCAAATACCCAATACGTGCTTGCGGTTTATGATTGTATATTACATATGTGGAACGTGAGATGAAAACGTTCCACTAGATTGTTATTTACTTGATTTAGACATTATTATAGTATCAAAGAGTTTTGGATATAAAGATAAGTCAAGTGTTTGGATTCTCATAAGGGAAAAACCCGTTCCGTGATATACGGCGTGGTCTTATGAGATATCATTTAGTTTTCTGAACTGTTTTAAACTGTTTACTCATACCAGTCCCATGACTGACCCGGAGTTTATTTGTTTTGTTCTACCTAAACTCTTGGGTGCCTAAATTTGTACGGGCAGTCAAGTAGTTCAGGATTTTTCAGATATATCTAAAGGAGCTTGGAGCAGGAGGCTTCAGCGTTATCTAGTTATAGTGTTGTTCCGTTGTATTGTAAGTGTTGTACTCTGATAAGTGTATGTTATACAGTTAAGATTTTGTATTTCAAAGATATGATATATTATATTTTGTTCCGCTGCGATGTGAGATTCTGTGTTGTTATTTCTGTTCTTCTTCTATCTCTTTCTTCTAAAAAAAATGTTCCGTATTTTCGTGATATTTGGGTTGGACGTATGATGTATATATAGTCAACTCTGATGTTACGGAAATCTGGGTCATTACATTCGGTCCCAATGAAATTTCGTTGAAAATCAACTCCGTTTGATGTTATTTAAATTTATCGGTTCACCTTTAAATTTCGTCAACCGGCAAAACAACTTCAATTGGCTCCAAACTGAAAATCTAGCAATAATAAATTATATGTATCCCAATAAAATCCGTTTCATCGAAAACGAAGTCCGTTTGAAAGGAAAACCATTTTTAAGGCCTATATAATACCGATAATATATATTTAAATACAAAATAATTCAATTTAAATTACAATAAATTATTATCATCGTATATTCCAATATTACATACCTTCAAAATAAAACAATACATAATTTGAACTCAAATATTAAAAATTCCAAGTTAAAACGATATATATATATATATATAACCACGTATATTTATTTAAATAAACGTTATCGTTTATTTACGAATTCCATAGCGACTATTTGAAAATTTGATTCTGATGCAACTTGCAACCTATAAGCTGAAATCTCGATTTTTCTCTTTCATTAGAAAAATATAATCAAATCGGTTTAAACGTTCCTTGTTTCACAAAAATTCGACTTATATCGGATCATGTATATTCAGCCAAAGTTGAAATAAAAAATTCGAAACTACCGCGGCGTTTCGGGCTCGTTTTAATAAATTTAGAAATATATATATATATATATATATATATATATATATATATATATATATATGAACTCCATTTTAAATAAAATTCGATATAAAATCCATTATATCTCCAATATAATATATAAATAGATTTAAATATTCAAGTTTAAATGGCAGAAAAATCTGGAACGTTTCATTCTTCCCCCCAGAATTTCATCCCCGAAATTACAAGGTAAGAAGAACGCTCAGATCCCAATTATTTTAAAATAATCATTGCAAATTATTATCAAAACCAACTCAAACTCTTTAAAAATTTCCGTAAAATTTCGCCAGCATCTCCTCTGTACGGCTCAATCAGAACAAATACAAACGCCACTCTAGGCCACATACTGCTCCAAAATAAAACCAAAACCCAATGGCCATCCCACCCAGGGGTATAAAATCAATCCCCAACCAATCTATTAAGGTTTACCTTTTTGTCGGGTAACTCAATCTCCAATTCCGAAGTAAATCAACTAACTACACTTTCTCCTTCCAATATGTACTTCCAATCTCTGTAACCAAATCATCTCCACAACTTTCAGATTCTGCACTTAGCTTTATTTATAATTAAATAACAATCCAGGGCTAAATAACCGATTTCATTTCCAACTGAAATTTTGTTTTCGATTTATTTAATTTCTTTATAGATCCGTTTGGTGAGTTTTAGTCAACCCACTCAACATGCAAATAACAACAACCGAATTATTCAACAATGATGCTTACTGGTCTACCTTCATTTTGGTCTAACATATGTGAATAACAATCGATTAATATCCAATTTATTTCCGTTATTATCCATTCTTAAATTAACCAAGTTAAGTTTCAGTTCCAGATACAGTTAACTAATTGATTCTCAAGACTAGTTTACTTCCATTTGACCATTTCACTTCTGATTTTATTCCAAAAATCATGCAATTTATTTTTTTATTTAACTTATCTTTATGTTAAATTCTCATTCATTTAATTTCACAAATCCTATATGTGAAATCTCCTGGATATTAAACCATTCAAATTTTGATCTAATTTGAATTTCATTCAAATTAATCAAGCCAAACAATATCTCATAATTTGAGGAAATTATTAATTTTCTACATAAAAATATAATTTGGCTAAAATTATTTCATTTGACCTTCTTTACAAAACAATATCGTGTCAGTTGCTAGTTCAAAATCGAACTAATCACTAACACAATATAAAGTATTTTATATAAAATTTACAAATACGCTCATATATATATATATATATACACTCAAACTCAATCTAGGGTGTTACTAACCCTATCTCTATCGAGTTACACCACAGAGCCAAGGTTATTACTAAACCAATTGCTCTGATACCAAATGTGACGACCCGAATTTTCGGTACTCTTTGAGCTGACTAAACAACACCAGTCCAACCCAAAAGTACTGGAAACCCAGATGCCAATAGAAAGAAATTAGAGGATGAGATAAGAAAGAAAGAAATATTAAAATAGAAGAAGAAGAAGTATCAACATAACACAGAGTCTCACATCGCAGCGGAACAAAAATATAATACAGAAATAACTTTTATTGAGAACTCGTAAAGTTTTAAGGGGATCATCCAACTTCATTTTTAAGTCCAAAATCTTTCCGAAAGATAAGGATAATCGTAAGACCAAACCCACACATAAATACGGACGGTTTTTAGCTTACGATAACCCAAAACATTTTGAAATCATATATATCTTCTGATAATATAGTAGTGTCTAAATACAAATAAATATCAATCTAGCGGAACGCTTGCATCTCACGCTCCACATATATAGTATACACTCAAAACTGTGGCGCTTATTGGAGATTGGATTCCGACTATGACAAGGTATGGAACCACCTGCCTATAGTGTATCTCTAGAGGGGAATTCACTGGGTTCAACAAGAACGTCTTGCAACCCGGCCCACACATGACCGACCACTCATTTCGCTTGAGTGTATCGAATGTTTATCACCAATGGCTGGGATCAGTAACTGTTTTCCGAAAGGGAAAACATCGATAGATTAAAGAAGCAAAAGGAATCTCTCTAGATAGGTGATTATACACCCTAATGGGAGCGACCCACATAGCCATGCTGCCTACCCGATTTTTGTCATTTCTCGGTTGTAAGGCTTAAGGTTATAATTCTTCTTTCCCCGATAGCACGCCACCACTCACTTTTAATGCCACATCATTAGATTCGTCAAATCATTAATTGACGCCAATAAAAATACCCTGGGTGTTAGCTATCACCAACCGGAGTACGTTTGTAAAAATCAATGTACGTGATTCTTAAGAAATATTCTGTCAGACATTCGTCCATAAAAGTCATCCAGGAACAAGATGAACCGAAGGCACTCTCCAACTGCATCCAATATAGGAATCACCCTATGGATCAGTAGCAAGAAGTCCTTGCAATCCATAGATTCCAACAACGACAAAATCAAAGTGTATCTCGGGCCGCTAAGCCAGAGATTATAAGTAATCCTTCCGTTTTATGAAGATCCACGGTCTTCAGTTACTTCGTCTTGATCAGCATCTGGTATATTCAATGTTTCGTATTTGTTGGCGGAATGGTTTTCGAATATAAACTTGATCCCTCTCTTTCCGTACCAATAATCGTATTGGCCAGATTTGATAGTCGGTTATTTAACTATCAATTAAACAATCATCCAATCATGGTAATAAAATGAATTCACTGGTTCAATATTCAGCATCACTTGGCCCTTTTTATATAAAAAATAAATTTAAGTAATGGTTAATTTGAAACTCCTAAAACATTTCATATTTTTAAACATGATATTAAATTCTCATTTCAATACATTAATCTTCTGAAAACCATTTCAATATAATATTTAGATAAATATTTAATAACCGTACCAAAATTTTATTTTACTATTATTTTGAAACATTAATTACAACACCATTTATTATTTACCAACGATTCAACTCGTCATTTGTAAAACAACCGTTACGACCTCTCCTTTGGTTTCCTCATTTGAACATTATACTTGTCACTTATCTTTTTAGAATAAACCCATTCTAAATCTTGTCTTCTTACTTTGAAAACATCGTTATATTTTCACCAGTCTCCTTTATTTCCTTTTCTATGGAAATATCATTTCAGATTCTCCAGCCCTTTTTAATTTACTTTTATTTTGGAATCTATTATATATATTTCCAAATTCTTCAAATAACGTTACATTATTATTTCATAAAATAAACTCCTTTTAACATCTTTACCAATACAACTAATATCATCTATCGATAATCCCGAAGTTGTTCAAATTGGGGTATTTTAAATTACCTCTCAGACCTTGATCAACAGAGTTTTTATCTTAAGGTAGATATCAGTTGTAATACCAAAACCGATATTCATCCCCAATATCAATCCAAATTATATTTTAGTTATAACTGATGAACCCTCATCTCCTATTTAATATAGCGAATTTAAATCGCATCTTATACTTCCAAAATTAAGTAACGTTAATTTAATCTTAACGTTTTGGCCTCACACTCCTTTTACAATATTGTTTATAAACTCAGATTTTATTATAAAACCTCTTTTTATCCCTCTTTTCTTTCCTTAATTCAAACACTTACTTTAAGCTATCGTTTTGGCTTAAAATCTCTTTTATAACTTAGTTATAAAACTTAGTTTTAATATAAAACCGTTCATCAACACTTTTCAAAAATCCAATTTTGTTCCAATGTCAACTTTGATTACTTACCTTAAAGAATACCGTTTATGAATTGATCACTTAAATTATTATTCGTCAAAAACAATAATTTACATCATCAATAAGTATTATAGAAATAGTTAATTAACTTCAACTTTAACTTAATTAAACGGTAATTTCTTTTTTTAAATCTTATTAAATTAAAATAAATATTTGTTAATCTATTTTAATTGATTAATAAATTAATCAATTAACTAATTCCAATTTGTTTACTTCATCAGCTCAAACCATGATTTTCTCGTTAATCAACTCAAATTAGTCCTTCTTTAAAATTAATTAGTGATATAATTAATTTAAATAATTCGTTAAATTCTCTCTTGGAAATAGTTAATCCAACTCTTAATCATTGCTTTAGTTTCTACTCATCCACTTATAAAATCTTATTACTTAAGAGTTACTTTACAAAATCATTTAATAACTTTTTAAAACTTAAATAATAATTACTACATATTAATTTCCTTTTGTTAAACCTTTATTCAAATATATTGATTTCGATGCACCCTCAGTTATAAAATATATTTTATGACTTCATTACCGTTGATTCACCCGACGGTAGATCAATATTTATAAAACGGTATTTTTTGGCCAACTACTACCAATTACTCAACCAATGCTATCTATTTGTTAAAACAGAACAAATGTTAAATTTAGATTCAACAAGCAATGATCCAATCCATCATCCAATCATATGGGTTAAACAGTTCATGTAATTGCGATATGAAAATAAATAATAAATTTTGAGGAATCCAGTTGGATCCCTTCAACCTGTTATTTTCCTTGCATCCAAATATGTTATTTCAAACAATATCATTTATTTCAATAAACATGTAACATCCCGAGTTATGCGACAATTTAAAATACTAAATTTTATGTGATTTAGAACAAAATTGTTTTAAATATTAAAATTTATGATTTATATCGTATATTGATAAGATATGTACTAAAATTTAATCATTGAAAAATGATCTGCAATAGAATATGTATGATAATAGCAGTGTTTAATAATTTACTTATAATGGAATTTGAAATTTTATTGAATTAACAAATTATAATGGGTTAACTAATTTTGGAATTTTACATATGTTGAAAATTTAATTTATTGTATATAGTAATAATTAACATTCATTGTTTGTACAATGAATGTCAACTCGTAATAAATGTCATTATCTATATGGGTTGACAATATAAATTATAGGCCGGTTTATATTGTAATTATTGAGAATTGAAATTTGATTTTTATTTAATTGAATTAAACCGAGTCAATGAATTTATAATTAAAACTTTAATGACTTAATTTGGAAATTTATGGTGAAAACTTAATTGAATGGTTTAAGTATTGAAATTTGATTTATTGTGACATTGTTACCTGTATTGATTTCAATCACATTGTGCATTTGTTTATATTGATAAGTATGGAAAGTTAAACTTAATATTAAATATGAACAAAATTTGATTTAATTAATTTATAATTGAAATTTAAATTAAATATTTGTTTAATAATCAAATGGAAATTAATATGAGTAAAACTTGATCTACTAAGTTAAACTGAATTTTATTTTGATTTAAATAAAGTTGATGTGCATGAAAAAAGGGTAATTATTTGAAATTGGCAATTTATAGTGAATCGTTAATGCTTAAAATGAATTGGAAAAAATTAATTGCTCAATTTAAACTATTGGAAAGTGGTACTAGAGATCCATAATATATGCAATTTATTTCTATAACTAATGTGAGTCCTAATTTGAATTAGAATAAATTTATTAACGTTTGGTATTAAGTTTAAGATGAATACAAAGAGTGACTGAATGTTGTATTTATTAATTAGACATGTTGGGTATTGAATTAAAGATGAAAACGGAAAGATTTGATTGCTTTAATTGGTAATTAAACCATTAAAATTCCAACATAATTCTCTTCTTAAACCTAATTCTATATCTCCTGGCCGTACAAAATCAAATAGCCGCATTTCTTTTTCTTCTTCTTCAGGGATAGCAATGGCCGTTTTTTTCTTATGCTTTAAAAATCAAATCTTATCAATCTTTTCATGAAAAATTATAAAAAAAATTGATTCAACCCAGATGAACACCATCTTCGATTCTATATGGTTGCTTGAGGGTGCGACATCAGTTGTTTACTCGACATTATGTCTACAGTGTAGAGAACCAGTTAGGGTTCGGGATTATGATTGATATAGGGCTCGGTCTGCAATTTGGTGATTATATTTGGATTCATGAAGGAAAATAACGTCGACCGGCAAAACTTTGGGGGAAATGGTGACAAAAAGTGTTGCAACATTTACTGTAGCGTGCGTGAGTATGTTGTAGGACGGAAATTGATGGAGACGGCCGAGTTCGAGAGGTTGATGATGAGAAGGGAGCTTTTGAGAAGAGAACTTCATTGGAGAAAATAGTTTGAATTTTCGTGGTAAGAGTGAGAAGATGGTGAAGAGAAAAGCCACATTTTTTGGCCATGAATGTTTTAACAGCAGGTTCATAATGTAATGGAGGAGAAGAAGATGGTGAATGGGTTGGTGACGTGGCATTCGGTAAGTGGGTGAGTTATCTTTGTTTATTTTATATAAACTTGAAATGCAAATCGCTAAAACATGTATAACTTTTTCATACGACCTCAGTTTGACACGCGGTTTGTTGCGTTGGAATCGTATCGACGAGCTCTTCGCAATGGACCTGGTTTGGACTTATTCTGAGAATGTCAAATTTTGGGCCTATTTTGGAGTTTAAACGCGTCCAGAACCAAAGGTGAGTGATTTAACCCACTCACGCTTAACTAAAGTATTCTAATATTAGTTAAAATAATACTATGTCATGATATGATTGTTTGTATTGATGTTTGACAGTTTAAATTGCATATTTATATTGATTTGCATCGATATTGTAGTTTAATTTGACTGTTAGATAAAATTTTACAGTTGAGTTAAAATTTGACATTTAATTTCTGTTTTGAAACTTGACACCTGATAATTGGTAAATTTATATGATATTTGACTGTTTGTATGTATTGATGTGATGAATGACTAGAATGTGATATGTTTGACATATTGATGTTAATTGTGTGAGTTTACCAGTTATTCACATTTATTTATATATGACCATTGTTGTGTTGATTAATCCCAATCTTTACCCTAGATTTTACAGGCATCGAATAAACCCGGGGTTAATCATTAAAATGAATTAAGAACATAGGTTGAAATGATAAATACCTATGACCCTGACCTGGATTGAAATGATATATATCCTTTCCTAAAGTACTAAAATTAAATTTTAAGTATCACTTGGCCTGTAACAACCCGTATTTTCAATAACCTGTTATAACATAAATGGAGGCAGAATTAAACTGTAAAATCTGAATCAAGGGAAACGGGTTATGCCATTGCGTTCGTCTCGGAAAAATACGCGAAATAGAGTCCGAGTTTTCGAAAATCGGAGTCCGTATGAGCAAGATATGGCCTCGCGAAGTTTCACGGAAAATTCCCAAATTAAAGTATACTTAATTAAGTGAAATGGGTTGCGCAGAGAAATATATATATTGATATATATATATATATAATTGAAAATTTAATAAATAAATATGCAAAATTGCTCAAAACAGCGAATTGGGAGAGGGGAATAACCGAACCGGCCGATTTTTGAGGTCGACCCGAGCTCGCTGGGTCGACTAGGGGTTAATCCAGGGTGTTTGGCTGTCAACCCGTGGGCCGATTCGCTCAAATGCAGATTTTGCATTTGGATGGTTCTCATGGTTCATCTTTAATCTAAAGGCCCTAGATGGTTCCTACACTTGACTTCTTCCCCAAGACATGCTTTGATGGCTTGGATTGAATCTAGGTTTAATCCTATGGCCTAAAACACTTGCCTAATCTATAAATAAGACCCTAACCTATCCTAAACCCTCATTATTCACTCATGTAACTAAACTATGGCAAAATTTCTACTCTCATGGCCTCCACTCAACTATCCTAGCCTCCACTTCATTTCTATGAAAGGTTTCATGATCATGAGAGTGTTAGAGAGTCCCTATGTTAGTATGAGAGCTTCTCAAGTTGATTTCAAGGCAAAAGCTATGATCTTTGTTCATAAAGATGGTGTTTTTAGTGATTTGGTGCATCCATCTTTGGGTTTTTGGGTGATGGCATCCATAGGCTTCATCATAAGCTTTGGTTTAATCGATTTAGGCCTTCATAGCAAGGTAAGCCTTTCCCTACTCTTAGGTATTAACTATGAAGTTAAAAGTTCATGTTGAAAGTTTGGGTTTGATCATTGAGAATGATGCATGCTATCATGTTATGCAAGATTTTCTCTTGTGTTGCCTTTCGCTAGTTGAGGGAGGGGTCTCGTGGGACCATAGCCACGTGTAGAAAAGCAGACCTTAGCATCTGCATCGGCAGATAAATTGAAAGCTCCCGGCCGAGTCCTGTACTTCTTGATTAGCCCTGTGACAGGACTCGGGTAGCACATAGTGATACATGTGCATACAGTCATAGAAAAACGATTGACGATGAATGCGTGGGAAAAAGGGCGTGGTTGAGGGTTAGCGTAATCCCTAGTATCCCTAGGCGGTTGAACCCAAACCGAAATACGAAAACGTGAGATAGGTAAGCATAATCCCTAGCGGTCCTAGGTGGCATAAATCCTAAATGGACGCGCGTTAGTTCATGGTAAGGAAACACAACTAGATCAAGGGTTGCAGTCCAAAACAACTTCAAGGATAAAAACGTTTACATGGGAAAGCCCGTACGGCCTACGGCAAGGGACTGAACTAATACATGGAAAGAAACATACGAGTTGGGAAAACCTACATATGCTATATATTATGTTGACATGGACCATTACATGACGTTGGGCAAGGGACATTCATGGTTAACACATGACGCAGGTTGGGATACTAGTACGAGAGGTGCAGAGCAAATATACATGTTAGAACCAGGAGAGATATACATGATAGAAACCGGGGGATGTTATACAGGATAGATACCTTGGGATATTATACTGGATAGAAACCTGACGATGTGATGCCTTGTTCTATCTTGACATCGTAATTTATCATGACACCTTAGTTTACTTGAGTTCAGTAGTTCATCCTGTTATTTCGATTTAGCTTATCTATCTTGTCATCATGCTTATGTTCATCTCAGTTTCTCATGGCAGTTAACTTTACTAGTTTTTATACTAATAGTAGATAGGGCTTACTCAGTCTTTTTGACTGACCCGTTTTGTTTCGCCTCTTTTCTTCCGTTTCCCCCCAGGTTACAGGGAGGAAATACTGTTGTTTAGTTTGGACTTCTTCTGCTTGAAGGTCATCATGGATGGCTTGGACTTTTCTTGGCTATGACTACTTTACTGCTTTTTCTTGGGGAATAATTTATGAAAAAGTCTTTATGCTTCTTTATTATTGCAAGACAGGTTTTGATGTACTCTGATGTAAAAGGCTTTAGACCTTAATTATTAATGTTTATGAAAGTTCAATTTTACTTCCGCTATTTTATATGTTCTGTCTTGTGATATTTCTGTGCATGTTTACCAATAATGCCCCTCTAAAGCTAGTGCATTCCTTTGCGAGTGACCCTAGCAGAAGCGGGGTGTTACATTTGGTATCAGAGCAGAAGGTTACTAGACTGGGCAAAAGTTTTTAAAGACCTTCTGAAAATTATTTGAAAAACCGTTTACAAAGAAGCATTTTTCAAGAAAATTTTCTTTTAAAAAGAAAAAGGCTATTCCCCAAATGCCAGTAGCATTATCCTTGTTTCCTTGATTGAATCTCTTTTCCTTTCTTTCCTCCATCTGTAATCACAGTGGTTTTGACTGTGACTATTCTTTCTAGCTGCGTAAGTGTTTCCCGTACGATGGAGGTGGTTCTCGAGAGACCGTTGCAGAGTTATGCATGAAAGGATAGTAAGAACAAGGATAAAGGATACGAGCTCAGGGATAAGCAACATGTTGGTATGGCTGAGTCCTAAAAGGAGGGAGAAAGAAGAACAATGAAACCCATGACGAGAGAGTACCTTTGGCATGGTGAAACGGGACGGATAGTTAAGTATCATGGAACAGGGACAAGATCATTCGGAGGGCAATAGTATGCTCTCATTTCTAGGGTACCTCAGAAGGAGGGTAACGATCTTGTTAAAGGTTTAGCTTTTCTTCTCTATCATCCTGTCGGGACTTTGTTTTGATCACCGCATCTATTATGTCCGCTTCGATAGTTGAGTCTCTGCACCTTAGTACTAGCGTAGTAGAGGATCCCGTTTTTGTCCCAAGTCCTATTGGAAGATCGGTCCATCTACTCATGGCTTGTTTGGATTTGAGAATGTCTATATCAAGTGTTGAGCTTGGAAATAATGCTTATGTTTATAAGTTGTGGATGGATTCTAGGGATGAAGTGGTTATCCAGTAAGGGGTGCCACTCTCGGTTTTAGAAGGAGGGTAGTTAGACTCTTGGCTTGCTTTGGTAATACCCTTGAAGTATCACGTAACCTTTTGGGTTCTGTCATGATTAGTTACTTAGAATCCCTAGATGCCTTTGTTGGAAATTAGAAACCCGATCGAATGGTGTTCGCTAATAAGACGGATGGTTTACTTCGATTATGTATGGGTTATGGGAATTACCCTAGTAAGTGCGCACGGTAACTTGTTTACTTTCAAGAGAAAGTTTTTCTACGTGGAATACCTTATGGTACAAGGTCCAGGATTCACTAGTGAATTTTGAGGGCTCGCATGGAATAATGTGTACGCAGTCCTGTTTGCGCCAAGTATTCTAGAAGGAGAATAAGTGCAAGTGGAACGAGAGGCGACGAGGAAATGAGTTCCAACTCATGTTATGGAAACAGGAAATAAGAAGCTGCGAAATCGTGAAGAAAAAGGGGCGGTCAAGGCACGATGGAACTAAGCTCAAGGCAATGCGACTCAGGAGACTGAAGACTAAATACGTGCATGATATCTCTTTTGGGAATATATCCTCGATCCCTGTTTTTTCTGTTGAGCTTGCTTGTAGGCTATCTTTTATGGATATCCTCTCGGTCCTGTCTCTGTTACAAACCCCGTACGGAGTTTGTTTTGTTTATCTTCTCGACCCTGTTTCAGGGAATCCTAGGTAGAACCCTATGGATGTAAACATGTATTTGAAACATGTTATGATTGATATGGTTGCAAATGGTTGCAAGTGGTTGCTCGTGGATGCGCGAATACACATTAGATACTAGCTCGACTCGGTCACACTTCATATTGCATATGCACGAGTATTTATACTTGTTTATGGATGAAATCGAATGTATTATCATGCGGTTGTTGCATATGAATGAATGATTGTGCACGCATATAGTATCTATATGACTAGGACTATTTGCATCCATGTTGGATTCAAGGCACTATACATATTTTTGCATTAGAAAGATTATTCAGGCCTGATCATTAGCATTAGCTAAGGAACATGTACACACACGTTTTGCATATATTCATACAACATTAGAAATCATCTAAGGACAATGGTTGCTTGTGGATGATGTTTTGAGTAGATGGATGATGGATGGTAGGATATGTTCTTCCTAACTTGGAGATTTCGGGGACGAAATCCTAAAAGGTGGGGAGAATGTAACAACCCGTATTTTCAATAACCTGTTATAACATAAATGGAGGCAGAATTAAACTGTAAAATCTGAATCAAGGGAAACGGGCTATGCCATTGCGTTCGTCTCGGAAAAATACGCGAAATAGAGTCCGAGTTTTCGAAAATCGGAGTCCGTATGAGCAAGATATGGCCTCGCGAAGTTTCACGGAAAATTCCCAAATTAAAGTATACTTAATTAAGTGAAATGGGTTGCGCAGAGAAATATATATATATTGATATATATATATATAATTGAAAATTTAATAAATAAATATGCAAAAATGCTCAAAACAGCGAATTGGGAGAGGGGAATAACCGAACCGGCCGATTTTTGAGGTCGACCCGAGCTCGCTGGGTCGACTAGGGGTTAATCCAGGGTGTTTGGCTGTCAACCCGTGGGCCGATTCGCTCAAATGCAGATTTTGCATTTGGATGGTTCTCATGGTTCATCTTTAATCTAAAGGCCCTAGATGGTTCCTACACTTGACTTCTTCCCCAAGACATGCTTTGATGGCTTGGATTGAATCTAGGTTTAATCCTATGGCCTAAAACACTTGCCTAATCTATAAATAAGACCCTAACCTATCCTAAACCCTCATTATTCACTCATGTAACTAAACTATGGCAAAATTTCTACTCTCATGGCCTCTACTCAACTATCCTAGCCTCCACTTCATTTCTATGAAAGGTTTCATGATCATGAGAGTGTTAGAGAGTCCCTATGTTAGTATGAGAGCTTCTCAAGTTGATTTCAAGGCAAAAGCTATGATCTTTGTTCATAAAGATGGTGTTTTTAGTGATTTGGTGCATCCATCTTTGGGTTTTTGGGTGATGGCATCCATAGGCTTCATCATAAGCTTTGGTTTAATCGATTTAGGCCTTCATAGCAAGGTAAGCCTTTCCCTACTCTTAGGTATTAACTATGAAGTTAAAAGTTCATGTTGAAAGTTTGGGTTTGATCATTGAGAATGATGCATGCTATCATGTTATGCAAGATTTTCTCTTGTGTTGCCTTTCGCTAGTTGAGGGAGGGGTCTCGTGGGACCATAGCCACGTGTAGAAAAGCAGACCTTAGCATCTGCATCGGTAGATAAATTGAAAGCTCCCGACCGAGTCCTGTACTTCTTGATTAGCCCTGTGACAGGACTCGGGTAGCACATAGTGATACATGTGCATACAGTCATAGAAAAACGATTGACGATGAATGCGTGGGAAAAAGGGCGTGGTTGAGGGTTAGCGTAATCCCTAGTATCCCTAGGCGGTTGAACCCAAACCGAAATACGAAAACGTGAGATAGGTAAGCATAATCCCTAGCGGTCCTAGGTGGCATAAATCCTAAATGTACGCGCGTTAGTTCATGGTAAGGAAACACAACTAGATCAAGGGTTGCAGTCCAAAACAACTTCAAGGATAAAAACGTTTACATGGGAAAGCCCGTACGGCCTACGGCAAGGGACTGAACTAATACATGGAAAGAAACATACGAGTTGGGAAAACCTACATATGCTATATATTAGGTTGACATGGACCATTACATGACGTTGGGCAAGGGACATTCATGGTTAACACATGACGCAGGTTGGGATACTAGTACGAGAGGTGCAGAGCAAATATACATGTTAGAACCAGGAGAGATATACATGATAGAAACCGGGGGATGTTATACAGGATAGATACCTTGGGATATTATACTGGATAGAAACCTGACGATGTGATGCCTTGTTCTATCTTGACATCGTAATTTATCATGACACCTTAGTTTACTTGAGTTCAGTAGTTCATCCTGTTATTTTGATTTAGCTTATCTATCTTGTCATCATGCTTATGTTCATCTCAGTTTCTCATGGCAGTTAACTTTACTAGTTTTTATACTAATAGTAGATAGGGCTTACTCAGTCTTTTTGACTGACCCGTTTTGTTTCGCCTCTTTTCTTCCGTTTCCCCCCCAGGTTACAGGAGGAAATACTGTTGTTTAGTTTGGACTTCTTCTGCTTGAAGGTCATCATGGATGGCTTGGACTTTTCTTGGCTATGACTACTTTACTGCTTTTTCTTGGGGAATAATTTATGAAAAAGTCTTTATGCTTCTTTATTATTGCAAGACAGGTTTTGATGTACTCTGATGTAAAAGGCTTTAGACCTTAATTATTAATGTTTATGAAAGTTCAATTTTACTTCCGCTATTTTATATGTTCTGTCTTGTGATATTTCTGTGCATGTTTACCAATAATGCCCCTCTAAAGCTAGTGCATTCCTTTGCGAGTGACCCTAGCGGAAGCGGGGTGTTACATGGCCATAGGATAGAAAATTATATACGGACACCGGTTGGTTAAATAAAATTGTTTTAACCATGTATTTTGAAATGTTGTTTTAAAGACAATATAAGAGATATTTTATAATTTATTTCCTTTGAACTTGAACCTGGAATTTTGAAATATATAAAAAAAAGGGGGAAATAAATTAGTATTGTAACTGAAGCTAAATAAAGTGAAATATAATGTAAATCGAATTTATTGAAATTGAATTGTTTTATCCACCTTTGAAATTTATTGTGAATCAACATTGATTTGAAGTATATGTGAATTGTGAACTATATTTGACATAAATTGAAATCATTGAAAATGTGAATCTGATTTGGAATGTAGCTAGTTGAATTAATTTGATCGAATTGAAATGAATGTAAATTGGAAGTTTATTCGATGGAATTATTGAAAATTGAGTTGGTTGAATTGAAGTTGAAATTTGACTTCAAGTTTAATTGAAAATGTTAGAGAAACGATTCTAATTCCAACTATAGCATTTCAAATGATTTTATAAACTATTTTAATAATAATTATTTTTCTTTATAAACTAATGTACTTTATTTACTATTTTATTTTATAATTATTTTAAATAAATTATTTTATAATTTGCTATTTATTTTATAAATTTCTTTAATGTTTTAACTATATATTTTAATAAATTTGAAAATCTTATTTAAGTATAAACTACTTATTTTTCAAAACTATTTCAATTATATATCTAAATTATTTTAAATATACTATTAACTATTTTATTATTCAAATTATTTAAGTTGGAATTGTTTCAAGATTTAATTTGGTAAATGGAGATTTTATTATGAATAATATTCTATCTTGAATATTTAATGATTTTGAAAATATGATATTTTCATATGAAGTATGAACCCCTTTGAAATGTAGAAGAACTGACCGGTGTGAAAATGTAAACGATTGGTTGTTAAAGAGACCGGGATCAGATATTGTCATACTCTCTGCCAATACCGAAAACCACTTTAATAACTGTGTACGCGGTGGAGTTCCAGAAATGGTGTTGGATGGATTTGGAGGCGATTACTGGATTTGAAGAAAGAGAACGATGTTGGATAACCTTGACCTTCGGATCATAATTAAAATGACTAAAACAGGAGCCATACCCAGGTTAATTGAGTTAGCTACTCTGAGCAGGCATACTTCTTCGATATCATATATATACTTTGTGATTGATTGGCGCCTTTGATTTGATTTTGGGGTATGTCTGGGGTGGGCGGTAGTTGCAGCTATGCGTTACCACCGGCCTGGGTCAGCAATCCGGTAGAATCACTACTGATGGGTATTGCCTCGATGCCTTGTCATATTTATCCTGATCGAGCCCCCTACGATTTTGATTTAACGTTGTCGTATCACGGCGCATCCCTATCCGCCGACGTACTGGTGTGTTATATGCAAACTGTACGGCAACGGTATAAACGGTGTAAGGGTAATAATGGTAATCCCGCTTACATTATTTTATTATGTTATATTTAACCATAGACATTATTATAATAGCGTATTATATTATATAGTATTAGTTTGACGGATCCTTAGGAGATGGAAATTCCCGTAACATCTCTTAAGTTATTGCATTCATATTATTACATGAAATTTGATTTAACTAATATGAGAATGATTTAGTTCTGATCCGAGTGTTTGTTGTGTTTCTTTTTATGCAATACGCTCGGGTCAGACCGAGTTGCAGTTAGCGAAGATTTCTTACTTTGAAGATACAAGATGAAGATGGAATTCAACAGACGTACTATAATTATTATTCCGCTGCAAATGCATTGGTATGTTGTATGTTAATTTACTCTGATAATCGTTGTAAAATATAATAAAATGTATGTTTAACAGCTTCATGAACGGTTACTTATTATTATATTTTGTCCTTCCGCTGCGAGATTCTGTATTTGTTCTTCTTCTTCTCTTTTTTTCTTATATAAATCCCAATAACTATCCTTATTTTTGATTTGTTTATGTCGACATTGAGGATCATTGTCGATTTGAACGGTCAAAAATATCAGGATGTTACATTTGGTATCAGAGCTGGTTAGAGAATGTGATAGGGGGTTCTCGCTTGGCTGTTTGGTGGCGAGCAGGAGACTCTTACCCCTACACATCCCAATGGGAAGATTGGGTTGGTTGTTGTAGTCGAGAGGCTGGCCGTAAAATCAGTTCTGAGGTATCACTGTATGTCACAGTGGGAGGTTAGCCCACTGCCTGATGGTTGCAAAGCCTAGGGCTGTTACATTTGGTATCAGAGCTTTGGTTTAGCGAATACCTTGGCTCTATTTGGGATTAACTCACTAGAGATGGAGTAGTAATACTCTAGAATGAGTTTGAGTGTATATGAGAGAGCGTATTTGTATTTTGATATAAAAATGGTTTTATATTGTGTTGGTTGTTCTATTGAGTATTTATGAATTCTGGTCGGTACTTGGGACGCCAAGTCATCGATAGGAATTTCTAAACACTCAAACAGGGCTTATCGACATAATATTGTTTTGAATTATATTTTAATTATATAGAGAATTATTTGAAATATATGAATTTTGATTTTGTTGATGATAATATTGAATTTTCATCATTCATTACTCGATTAATCAATAATTTAAAACTATTAGTTCTTGAATGGTTTAAGAAAGAAATATTGAATAAACTGATAATGAAATATTGAAAATTAATTGGTAGTGAAATAAGAAGTTAAGTATGTATATGAGAATCTAAAATTTCGGGTGGTTTTATAATATTGATTTAAAAATGGTTTTGAAATAATTTATTTATATTAAAAAAAAATTGATTTGTATATATAAATTGTTTTCAAATAAATTTTTGAACTAAGTGTATATTCGTCTTTTATCTTCGGGAAATGATTTCGGTGATGAGTGCACGCGTCATCGACGTTTACTTTCGAGAATTTGAGTTGGGTGACCACTTAGAAGCTTATATATTTTGTTTGAAAATTTGATTCATTTAAATATTTTGAATTATGGTTTGAAGTATTATATATATTATTTTAAAGTTGATTCAGAAATGAACCCGAAGTTGAATTTTTAAGTTCTCGAATAATTGAAATAATGAACTAAACTTAAAATTCTAAGCCATTGAATTGTGAAATAAATAAAATGAATCTAAGAAAAATATGAAATAAAGTAATCTCTTAGAATTGTGAAATGAAAAAAAAGTCGAAGCAAATTGGATAATATTGAGTTTGTATAATATTAAACCTTTTCTATGACATATGTAACTTAGCATAGTATATAAGAAGTGAAAATGTTATAGAAATTGACAATTACAAAATATACAAGTATAGTTATGAATAATAAAAGGGTGAAATTTTATTGAGGGGTTATGAGATTAAATAATCCGTAAGTTTGGACCATAACGTCATACGCTTAGATTGTTATGGAAATTGAATTCAACTATGTAAAGTAAATAAAATCTGGACTAATGAATAAATTAGTTAAATAAATTTATAGCTGTAAAATGTTGTACTCTTAGATTGTGTATTATGAAGAGAAAAGAGATATTTTAAGAAATATGCAAATGGTAAATAGTACAAATGAACATGAATGGAGGTAGGGAACTTAAATAAATCTATTTCACTAATGAATATTGATGTCCAAATAGAAAATTAAGTAGTTATAGGAATAAATGAAATTGACATGGTAGTGTATGAAGGAAAAATGAACTTGTTAAAGAGACAAATTAATGGAATGAAAAATAATAATAGATATCTGATATAATATGGAAATGCACTTAAATGGTTAAATATGTAATGCTAATTGAAATGGACATATTGAATGATACTATAGTACATCCTATTGTATATAATTTTTTTTTTCTTTCCAAAAATGTCAAGAAGTTAAAGTGATAATATAATTGATAATTGTACATTATACTAGTAAACGAAACTTGGGTAATAAAGGTTAATGAGAATGAACATTCGAATAGAAGCAGATTTGGTTATATGAATGTAAACAAATCAAATGATAAATGAAATTGATGGTAGATTTAAAATTCTATAATTAATCAAAACTTAACTTATGAAGTCTAATAAAATGAATGTCGAATATAAATGGAATTGGATTAGGTGGTCGTAAACAAAGCTAGTGTAAATATATTTACATTCAATGTCGATTAAAATAATTGAAAGTGAATAAGAAATTAGATGGTTAGGTAAATTGTAACGACCCGTATTCTACACATCATAGGATTGTAGAATATTTATTTCTTTCCCACGTGAAGTCGTATGGTCATGTAACTTTGGGAAACATCTATTAGAGTCATTTCCCATGTTCATGATTTTTGTTGATTTTTGAATGACCATTTTGCCCCTAGTCGGTACTGTTTTGGCCATAACTTTTGTTTGGCAAAGAATTTTGACCTGAAACCACTTTCATTTGATTCCTTTGATGGTTTCTCTTTCCGTAGAGTGGTCATAATAGTCAAACGGACTTACCGTTTAGGAGATATGGCTGAAACAAGGTTTGGAGGGTGAAAAACTACTTAACCGGGCCAAATCGGGTGATTAGTGAGTAGGCCCCTAACCCATTTCGGGATTAGGGTTATGGGAGGGCTGAAATGAGATGGAGAATCATTCCATTTCAGTTTTCTAGCCTCCACTTATCACCAAGGATCCCTAAAAATGGCCTCCAACCTCTAAATCACCTCCAAATCATCTTTTGGTTAAGGATTTGGCTTAGCAACCCCTAATCAAGGAAGATCTTCACTAAAGTAACTTAGGAGCTGCTGTTTGGCATTGAGATTCACATCAAATCAGAGATTTATTTCAGATCTTAGTTTATTTTGTGGCTAAGGTGAGTGATTTGCATAGTTTTGCACTAATTATGGCTAATTATGGGTGATTAGTGTTAATTAGCGAATTTAAACATGATAAAATTCTGGAAAAATGTTTATAAAATTCGGAATGATGTTTTAGACCTCTGATATGAATTTGGGTTAATTTGGTTAAGTTTTGTTAATCCTATCATTAGTTTCACCTAAACATGCTTAAGGGGAAAATATGGGATTTTGGGTATGTTTGATCCATTTCTACTTATTATATTGATGTTTTGATGTTTGTGGTTGATTATGTATGTTGCTATGACTGTATGGTATGCTTTGTGATTGATTAGAATAGTTAGAATGGTCGAAAACGCCGTTGAATGGCGTAAACAGCTCGCTGGACAAGGTGCAGGGATTCAGATCGCATAGGGGATTGAGGGACGATCGGATCGCCCTATGGGACCGTGGGACATCACCACGAGTCGAGTCATCTCCTCCAAACCGAATCGCCTGCGCAAGGCCCACGAGACGAATCGATGCAGCGCCGTGCCTATACTGAAGTACTCCGATCCGGATCGCGAATGAACATTACGACCCGATCCGTCCAAGAATGGTGAGCACGATCCGTCGACTTGGAGGAGTGCTTTCCGACCCGAACCGCTTGAAGGACCACGATCCGATCCGAAGGAACTTACCACGAATCGATCCATGGCGATGGACTTGGAGACCCCGACCCGATCCGCTGAAGGGTAATCGAACCGATCCGATGGAACTGGAGGACCACGAGTTGATGGCGTGACTCGATCCGAATGAAGGAGCTCGATCCGAACCGTGGTGACGAAGGCTCCGAACCGACCCGATCTGAAGGCCACGATCCGATCTGATCTGGTGATGACCAATAACCCGAGATGCAAAGGTGGTCCAAATGGAAGTTAGAGCTCAGGATCCTGGAACCAGTTGGGAACCAATGAGTTCACTTCATGGTTGGACTTTGCTGCGGGACGTGTGCTAAGGAGTTGTCGACGTTCATAACTTCGATTCACCACTAAGAATGAATGATGGGCTACTTATCAGTGCAGTAGGGTCATTACGACCTGAGGGGCAAAGTGATGCGTAGTAGGACTATGAGCCAGTGCAGTGGGGTCATTGCGACTCCATGGGGCAGAGTGGACATAGTAAGGATTAGTAAGGCTATGAGCCAGTGCAGTGGGGTTCTTGTGACTCCACGGGGCAAAGTGGACATAGCGAAGGATTTGTGGCTACGTTATCAGTGCAGTGAAGCCATTTATGACTTCATGGGGCAAAGTGATCGTAGCAAGGTATGTTGGGTGATCGAAGTGGTGAATATCGTATACTTTATGCACTGAGTGAGAGATGTGAGGATGGACGCTATGTTTGATTGTTTGCCATCGTTATGACATGCACACCTCCCCCACCTCCGTATCTTTATATTGATTGATATGATACCTTAGAGTGTTGTACAGTTTGTAGTGCTAACTCTTTGGTTGCAGGTCCAGGTTCAGGTATGTTTTAGTCTACCTGTTATTGTTCACTTCAGATGCTTATCGCTCATACCAGGCTTTATGTCTGACCCAGAGTTTTATGTCTCCTCTTATTACTCTGGGTGCTCACACGAGCAGACTAGAGACAGGTTAGCTGGTGATGCGCGAGTAGCTGGTTCGGAGGCGGGCAGGAGGCTTCCACGTATTATATGTATATACGCATTCTCCCTGTGTCATTGGTGGTCGCTACTTGGGAATTAGTAGTGTACCTCATTTATCTTGCTTTTGCTTTGAGACAGTTTGAAAGTTGTAATAAGCTGTATTTTTTTGGATTTCCGCTGCTATGATGTTTAGTTCTGATTTTCAGCTTATGCACTGTCTCTCCTGATTTATGTCAAGTATGTTATTATTATATTTTGTCCTATGCGCTGTGAGACATTCTACAGGTTCTTTGTATGTTCATTTCCTTCTTCCTTTTCCTTCTCACGACCCGTTCCGTGCTAACTGGACATGTGTACAGCGCACTTTTGGAGTAAATGTCGGTTGGTGCGGGGAGGGCCGTCACACTTGGTATCAGAGCTCTAGGTTGCGTAGTTAACCTAGGGAAAGACACTAGGGAGAGTTAGTACGTATATGAGAGCGTGTATTTGTGATTACTTTGGTTTTCAAAAGCTAGGTATATATATACTATTAGTAGTATAAGAATGAAGTTGCACTGCACTAGTACCACTATGGGGTCGTTAATCGTTTCCCTTTTACAGATTGACGATGAGCCGATATGTTAGAGGTACCGGTAGAGGGGCCAATAATGGGAATGCCGCTGACATGAGGGCGATGTTTACCAACCTCATGAGTGACATGCTTAGAGAAGTGCAAGGGGCAGTTCCCAATCCCGGAGCTGGTGTTGGCCCAGTAGTGCAGGCGCCTAGGGTCGATTTCGCCAAGTTGTGCAAAGATTACACTAATCTTGGTGGGAAGCCGTTCCACGGAACGGAGTCGGCCACAGATGTTCAAGATTGGATGGATAGCTGCGACCGTATCTTCGATGACTTGGGTCTTGAGGATGCGATGAAGAGAAGGCTAGCGTCTCGTCAGCTGCAAGGGCGAGCGATGAATTGGTGGAATGCTATTAGAACAGCTACTCCAGAGGACCAGGTTACTTGGGATCAGTTCAAGGCTCGCTTTAGCGAGAAGTTCATTCCAACTGCCCAGAAGTCAGTATTGTTTAAGAGGTTCTTGGAACTCAAGCAGAATGGGAGGGCAGTTTCTGATTATATTGCTGAGTTCAACACTTTGTCGAAATATGGACTATCTCTTATCGACACTCCTGAGAAGAAGAATGAGAAGTTCATTGTTGGTTTGGATGGGTACTTGGGGGAAAGGCTTATCAACCACATCGATGAAACTTTTGAATCGATCGTGGGGAAAGCTTTGAGATCAGAGAGTCTTTACCCTAAGTCAAAGACTGAGGCTGCATCTGCAGAAGGGCCAAAGCCGCAAGTAGGCGGTGGAGGCAAGAATAGCTCTCAGAATAAGAGGAAGCAGGACCAATCTAAGGGTGGCCAGAAAAAGAGTAAGAAGGATGTTGAGTGCTTCAGCTGTGGAAAGAAGGGCCATTATGCTAAAGAATGTCGGGCCAAGCCAGCGGAAAGGAAGTGCTACAACTGTGGCCAAGTGGGACATCAGAAGGATAAGTGTCCGCAACCTCTTAAGGAGAAGCAGATTGTGAAAGCATATGCTATTGATGCTGTTCCTTCTTCGTCGAATGCCCCAACTGCGGCGGAGAAAGGAAAGAATGTTGTTATTCAAGGTATGCTTTCTATTTATGATGTACCAATTCGAGTTTTGTTTGATACTGGGGCTTCCCGTTCCTTCATATCTATTGACCTGGTAGATAGGTTGGGACTGAAACCCGAGATAGTCGATAGACCATTGGTTGTGACGAACCCGATTGGTGGTTCGACTAGCCTTAGTATGATTTGCAGGAATTTGGTCTTATCGAGTCATGGATGTATGTTTGTATGTGATTGCTTTGTTTTGGGCTTTACTGGGTATGGCATTATATTGGGAGTCGATTGGCTCCAAAGATACGGGGTGGTGGTAGACTGTGAGGGCTTTTTGGTGACAGTGAGGGCGGATGATGGGCGGAGGGTAGTGTTTGGTAGTCTACCTAGTGATGGGGTTATGGCTAGTTTTGTGAATTCCCTCGACATCCCGCAGGATGAGTTGTCAGATGTGCCCGTGGTTGGCCAGTATCCGGACGTCTTCGAGGAGGTGACCGGGCTTCCACCACACCGAGAGATTGAGTTCCGTATTGATTTAGTGAAAGATGCCAGACCTATAGTAATGCCACTTCGTCGTATGGCACCAAAGGAGCAGCGAGAGCTCGGGGTGCAAGTCAGCAATCTTTTGAAGAAGGGATTGATTAGAAGAAGTGTCTCCGAGTGGGGAGCACCAGTTGTGTTTGCCACTAAGGCAGATGGTTCCCTTCGTTTGTGTGTGGACTATCGCGAGTTGAATAAGGTGACGAGGAAGAATAAGTATCCTCTACCGCGGATAGATGATTTGTTTGATCAGCTGGAAGGAGCTAGAGTGTTCTCCCAGTTGGACCTCGCGACAGGATTTCATCAGCTTCGAGTAGCGGATGAGAGTGTTCCGAAAACGGCATTTAGGACGCCGTATGGATTTTATGAGTGGTTGGTCATGCCGTTTGGGTTGACCAATGCACCAGCCTATTTTGTGGATCTTATGAATCGTGTATTCAGAGATCAGTTGAATAAGTTTGTTCTTGTGTTCGTGGATGATATCCTTGTTTATTCAAGGACAGAGGAGGAACACAAGGGGCACTTGAGGATAGTGATGGAGGTGTTGAGGAAACACCAATTGAAAGCGAAATTCTCTAAGTGTCATTTTTGGAGAAGGGAAGTAAGATTCTTGGGTCATGTTGTTTCAGAGTGTGGTATTGCCGTGGACCCTGCGAAGGTGGCTACGGTATAGGATTGGCCTACGCCCAAGAATGCAACAGATGTAAGAAGTTTCTTGGGATTAGCCGGATATTATCGTAAGTTTATCCAGGACTTCTCCAAGATAGCAGCACCGTTGACTCAGTTGACTAAGAAGAATCAGTCCTTCGTCTGGGATGGAGTGTGTGAGGATGCCTTCAAAAGTCTAAAGGAGAGGTTGACGCGTGCGCCAGTGTTAGTCATTCCTAAGGGGAATGAAGAGATGACGGTATACACGGATGCTTGTGGTACCGGACTGGGTGCAGTATTGATGCAAGGAGGTAGGGTTGTAGCTTATGCTAGTCGACAGTTAAAGCCGCATGAGAAGAAGTATCCTACCCATGATTTGGAATTGGCAGCGATTGTGTTCGCATTGAAGATGTGGAGACACTATCTCTTGGGAGAAAGATTTGAGTTGTTTACCGATCATAAATCGTTAAAGTATCTCTTCTCTCAGAAAGATCTGAATCTCCGTCAGCAAAGATGGTTAGAGTTCTTGGCTTCATATGATTTTGATATCGCGTATACACCTGGGAAAGGTAATGCAGTAGCCGATGCCTTGAGTAGGAGACATGCCAGCCTAGGGGCAATGTTTCTTGAATGGAAGCAACTGGAGTATATCGCGGGGTTTGATTTCAGACCAAAGTGCGAGTTGGATCCAGTTATGCTAGCTAGTTTGACGATCAGACCCACTTTGATAGAGCGGATTGGTTCTAGCCAGAGGGACGATCCTAATCTATTAGAAATCATCTCCAAGTTAGAGATGGGTATCGATGAGGAGATGAATGTGTATTGGCTTGATCGAGATGGATGGCTTCGGAAGAATGGAAGACTAGTTGTGCCCAACGTGAATGGTTTGAGAGATGAAGTGCTTAGAGAATGTCATCACTCAAAACTGACTATACATCCCGGTGGTAATAAGATGTATCGAGACATGAGACAGACTTACTACTGGGAAGGGATGAAAAGAGACGTTGGGAAGTTTATTTCCAAATGCATGAATTGCCAGCTAGTTAAAGCCGAACAAAAGAAGCCTAGTGGGTTGTTGCAACCATTAGAAATTCCCGAATGGAAATGGGAGCAAGTTTCGATGGATTTCATCGATGGTTTACCAAGGACTAGATCGGGACATGATAGCATTTGGGTAATTGTGGATCGATTGACTAAGAGCGCAAGATTTATACAAGTCAAATCGACCAGAACAGCAGCCAAGTTGGCAGAATTGTATATGAAGTGGGTAGTGAGATTTCATGGAGTACCCAAAAGCATTGTGAGTGACCGAGACCCGTTGTTCACTAGTGGGTTTTGGAAGAGCTTACAAGAGGCTCTAGGGTCAGGATTACATCTCAGTACCGCATATCATCCTCAGACCGACGGTCAGACGGAAAGGGTGAATCGTATATTGGAAGATCTCTTGAGAGCGTGTATATTGGATTTTGGTGGATCATGGGATGACCATTTGCATCTAGTAGAGTTTGCATATAATAATAGCTACCAATCCAGTATCGGTATGGCTCCATGTGAAGCTTTGTACGGAAGACCGTGCAACTCACCATCATGTTGGATAGAAACTGGCGAGAAGTTTGTGCTTGGACCAGATGTGGTGAGAGAAACTTCAGATAAGATTAAGATCATTCAGCAATGAATGAGAGCTGCCCAAGATAGGCAGAAGAGTTATGCTGATAAGAGGAGAAGAGATTTGAAATTCTCCGTTGGTGACTTGGTGTTTGTTAAGATCTCTCCGTTGAAGAGCGTGATACGATTTGGCAGGAGAGGCAAGTTGGCACCAAGATTTGTTGGCCCGTTCCCCGTTCTTGAATTAGTCGGGAATCTGGCATATAGAGTTGGCTTACCAGAGAAAATGGCGGGAGTTCACAATGTGTTTCACGTTTCCCAACTAAGGAAGTTCGTTCACGACTCAGATATGACTATTTCACCTGATCAGTTGGAGGACTTCGAAGTAGAGCCCGAGGCGGTTGGGAACCGCAAGCCGATTCGTATTGTGGGGCACGATACAAAGCAACTTCGAAGGAAGTCGGTGAAGCTAGTCAAGGTTTAGTGGGGCGAGGACGAGAATGCTTGTACTTGGGAGACAGAGGAGAGCATTAGGAAGGCATATCCCGGACTCTTTGCCTGGTAAGATTTGCTTTGCGATTTAGTTATTCCGCATGCTAGGATAGACTTGTTTTGCTTGTTTTGCATGTTTGATGGTTGTTTTATGATTAATAAGCATGCGGGACCTTTGTGTGTGTTTGGATTAGAGAATTTCGGGGGCGAAATTTCTTAAGGGGGGGAGAGTGTAACGACCCGTATTCTACACATCATAGGATTGTAGAATATTTATTTCTTTCCCACGTGAAGTCGTATGGTCATGTAACTTTGGGAAACATCTATTAGAGTCATTTCCCATGTTCATGATTTTTGTTGATTTTTGAATGACCATTTTGCCCCTAGTCGGTACTGTTTTCGCCATAACTTTTGATTGGAAAAGAATTTTGACCTGAAACCACTTCCATTTGATTCGTTTGATGCTTTCTCTTTCTGTAGAGTGGTCATAGTAGTCAAACGGACTTACCGTTTAGGAGATATGGCTGAAACAAGGTTTGGAGGGTGAAAAACAACTTAACCGGGCCAAATCGGGTGATTAGTGAGTAGGCCCATAACCCATTTCGGGATTAGGGTTATGGGAGGGCTGAAATGAGATGGAGAATCATTCCATTTTAGTTTTCTAGCCTCCACTTATCACCAAGGATCCCTAAAAATGGCCTCCAACCTCTAAATCACCTCCAAATCATCTTTTGGTTAAGGATTTGGCTTAGCAACCCCTAATCAAGGAAGATCTTCACTAAAGTAACTTAGGAGCTGCTGTTTGGCATTGAGATTCACATCAAATCAGAGATTTATTTCAGATCTTAGTTTATTTTGTGGCTAAGGTGAGTGATTTGCATAGTTTTGCACTAATTATGGCTAATTAGGGGTGATTAGTGTTAATTAGCGAATTTAAACATGATAAAATTCTGGAAAAATGTTTATAAAATTCGGAATGATGTTTTAGACCTCTGATATGAATTTGGGTTAATTTGGTTAAGTTTTGTTAATCCTATCATTAGTTTCACCTAAACATGCTTAAGGGGAAAATATGGGATTTTGGGTATGTTTGATCCATTTCTACTTATTATATTGATGTTTGATGTTTGTGGTTGATTATGTATGTTGCTATGACTGTATGGTATGCTTTGTGATTGATTAGAATAGTTAGAATGGTCGAAAACGCCGTCGAATGGCGTAAACAGCTCGCTGGACAAGGTGCAGGGATTCGGATCGCATAGGGGATTGAGGGACGATCGGATCGCCCTATGGGACCGTGGGACATCACCACGAGTCGAGTCATCTCCTCCGAACCGAACCGCCTGCCCAAGGCCCACGAGACGAATCGATGCAGCGCCGTGCCTAAATTGAAGTACTCCGATCCGGATCGCGAATGAACATTACGACCCGATCCGTCCAAGAAGGGTGTGCACGATCCGTCGACCTGGAGGAGTGCTTTCCGACCCGAACCGCTTGAAGGACCACGATCCGATCCGAAGGAACTTACCACGAATCGATCCATGGCGATGGACTTGGAGACCCCGACCCGATCCGCTGAAGGGTACTCGAACCGATCCGATGGAACTGGAGGACCACGAGTTGATGGCGTGACTCGATCCGAATGAAGGAGCTCGATCCGAACCTTGGTGACGAAGGCTCCGAACCGACCCGATCTGAAGGCCACGATCCGATCTGATCTGGTGATGACCAATAACCCGAGATGCAAAGGTGGTCCAAATGGAAGTTAGAGCTCAGGATCCCGGAACCTGTTGGGAACCAATGAGTTCACTTCATGGTTGGACTTTGCTGCGGGACGTGTGCTAAGGAGTTGTCGACGTTCATAACTTCGATTCACCACTAAGAATGAATGATGGGCTACTTATCAGTGCAGTAGGGTCATTACGACCTGAGGGGCAAAGTGATGCGTAGTAGGACTATGAGCCAGTGCAGTGGGGTCATTGCGACTCCATGGGGCAGAGTGGACATAGTAAGGATTAGTAAGGCTATGAGCCAGTGCAGTGGGGTTCTTGTGACTCCATGGGGCAAAGTGGACATAGCGAAGGATTTGTGGCTAAGTTATCAGTGCAGTGAAGCCATTTATGACTTCATGGGGCAAAGTGATCGTAGCAAGGTATGTTGGGTGATCGAAGTGGTGAATATCGTATACTTTACGCACTGAGTGAGAGATGTGAGGATGGACGCTATGTTTGATTGTTTGCCATCGTTATGACATGCACACCTCCCCCACCTCCGTATCTTTATATTGATTGATATGATACCTTAGAGTGTTATACAGTATGTAGTGCTAACTCTTTGGTTGCAGGTCCAGGTTCAGGTATGTTTTAGTCTACCTGTTATTGTTCACTTTAGATGCTTATCGCTCATACCAGGCTTTATGTCTGACCTAGAGTTTTATGTCTCCTCTTATTACTCTGGGTGCTCACACGAGCAGACTAGAGACAGGTTAGCTGGTGATGCGCGAGTAGCTGGTTCGGAGGCGGGCAGGAGGCTTCCACGTATTATATGTATATACGCATTCTCCCTGTGTCGTTGGTGGTCGCTACTTGGGCATTAGTAGTGTACCTCATTTATCTTGCTTTTGCTTTGAGACAGTTTGAAAGTTGTAATAAGCTGTATTTTTTTGGATTTCCGCTGCTATGATGTTTAGTTCTGATTTTCAGCTTATGCACTGTCTCTCCTGATTTATGTCAAGTATTTTATTATTATATTTTGTCCTATGCGCTGTGAGACATTCTACAGGTTCTTTGTATGTTCATTTCCTTCTTCCTTTTCCTTCTCACGACCCGTTCCGTGCTAACTGGACATGTGTACAGCGCACTTTTGGAGTAAATGTCGGTTGGTGCGGGGCGGGCCGTCACATAAATAAATTGACAACTTCCTAACTACGCCTTTTCGAGGATGAAAAGTTTTCAGTGGGGAAGAGCGTAACATCCCGAGTTATGCGACAATTTAAAATATTAAATTTTATGTGATTTAGAACAAAATTGTTTTAAATATTAAAATTTATGATTTATATCGTATATTGATAAGATATGTACTAAAATTTAATCATTGAAAAATGATCTGCAATAGAATATGTATGATAATAGCAGTGTTTAATAATTTACTTATAATGGAATTTGAAATTTTATTGAATTAACAAATTATAATGGGTTAACTAATTTTGGAATTTTACATATGTTGAAAATTTAATTTATTGTATATAGTAATAATTAACATTCATTGTTTGTACAATGAATGTCAACTCGTAATAAATGTCATTATCTATATGGATTGACAATATAAATTATAGGCCGGTTTATATTGTAATTATTGAGAATTGAAATTTGATTTTTATTTAATTGAATTAAACCGAGTCAATGAATTTATAATTAAAACTTTATTGACTTAATTTGGAAATTTATGGTGAAAACTTAATTGAATGGTTTAAGTATTGAAATTTGATTTATTATGACATTGTTACCTGTATTGATTTCAATCACATTGTGCATTTGTTTATATTGATAAGTATGGAAAGTTAAACTTAATATTAAATATGAACAAAATTTGATTTAATTAATTTATAATTGAAATTTAAATTAAATATTTGTTTAATAATCAAATGGAAATTAATATGAGTAAAACTTGATCTACTAAGTTAAACTGAATTTTATTTTGATTTAAATAAAGTTGATGTGCATGAAAAAAAGGGTAATTATTTGAAATTGGCAATTTATAGTGAATCATTAATGCTTAAAATGAATTGGAAAAAATTAATTGCTCAATTTAAACTATTGGAAAGTGGTACTAGAGATCCATAATATATGCAATTTATTTCTATAACTAATGTGAGTCCTAATTTGAATTAGAATAAATTTATTAACGTTTGGTATTAAGTTTAAGATGAATACAAAGAGTGACTGAATGTTGTATTTATTAATTAGACATGTTGGGTATTGAATTAAAGATGAAAACGGAAAGATTTGATTGCATTAATTGGTAATTAAACCATTAAAATTCCAACATAATTCTCTGCTTAAACCTAATTCTATATCTCCTGGCCGTACAAAATCAAATAGCCGCATTTCTTTTTCTTCTTCTTCAGGGATAGAAATGGCCGTTTTTTTCTTATGCTTTAAAAATCAAAATCTTATCAATCTTTTCATGAAAAATTATAAAAAAAAAATGATTCAACACAGATGAACACCATCTTCGATTCTATATGGTTGCTTGAGGGTGCGACATCAGTTGTTTACTCGACATTATGTCTACAGTGTAGAGAACCAGTTAGGGTTCGGGATTATGATTGATATAGGGCTCGGTCTGCAATTTGGAGATTATATTTGGATTCATGAAGGAAAATAACGTCGACCGGCAAAACTTTGGGGGAAACGGTGACAAAAAGTGTTGCAACATTTACTGTCGCGTGCGTGAGTATGTTGTAGGACGGAAATTGATGGAGACGGCCGAGTTCGAGAGGTTGATGATGAGAAGGGAGCTTTTGAGAAGAGAACTTCATTGGAGAAAATAGTTTGAATTTTCGTGGTAAGAGTGAGAAGATGGTGAAGAGAAAAGCCACATTTTTTGGCCATGAATGTTTTAACAGCAGGTTCATAATGTAATGGAGGAGATGAAGATGGTGAATGGGTTGGTGACGTGGCATTCGGTAAGTGGGTGAGTTATCTTTGTTTATTTTATATAAACTTGAAATGCAAATCGCTAAAACATGTATAACTTTTTCATACGACCTCAGTTTGACACGCGGTTTGTTGCGTTGGAATCGTATCGACGAGCTCTTCGCAATGGACCTAGTTTGGACTTATTCTGAGAATGTCAAATTTTGGGCCTATTTTGGAGTTTAAACGCGTCCAGAACCAAAGGTGAGTGATTTAACCCACTCACGCTTAACTAAAGTATTCTAATATTAATTAAAATAATACTATGTCATGATATGATTGTTTGTATTGATGTTTGACAGTTTAAATTGCATATTTATATTGATTTGCATCGATATTGTAGTTTAATTTGACTGTTAGATAAAATTTTACAGTTGAGTTAAAATTTGACATTTAATTTCTGTTTTGAAACTTGACACCTGATAATTGGTAAATTTATATGATATTTGACTATTTGTATGTATTGATGTGATGAATGACTAGAATGTGATATGTTTGACATATTGATGTTAATTGTGTGAGTTTACCAGTTATTCACATTTATTTATATATGACCATTGTTGTGTGGATTAATCCCAATCTTTACCCTAGATTTTACAGGCATCGAATAAACCCGGGGTTAATCATTAAAATGAATTAAGAACATAGGTTGAAATGATAAATACCTATGACCCTGACCTGGATTGAAATGATATATATCCTTTCCCAAAGTACTAAAATTAAATTTTAAGTATCACTTGGCCATAGGATAGAAAATTATATACGGACACCGGTTGGTTAAATAAAATTGTTTTAACCATGTATTTTGAAATGTTGTTTTAAGGACAATATAAGAGATATTTTATAATTTATTTCCTTTGAACTTGAACCTGGAATTTTGAAATATATAAAAAAAAGGGGGAAATAAATTAGTATTGTAACTGAAGCTAAATAAAGTGAAATATAATGTAAATCGAATTTATTGAAATTGAATTGTTTTATCCACCTTTGAAATTTATTGTGAATCAACATTGATTTGAAGTATGTGAATTGTGAACTATATTTGACATAAATTGAAATCATTGAAAATGTGAATCTGATTTGGAATGTAGCTAGTTGAATTAATTTGATCGAATTGAAATGAATGTAAATTGGAAGTTTATTCGATGGAATTATTGAAAATTGAGTTGGTTGAATTGAAGTTGAAATTTGACTTCAAGTTTAATTGAAAATGTTAGAGAAACGATTCTAATTCCAACTATAGCATTTCAAATGATTTTATAAACTATTTTAATAATAATTATTTTTCTTTATAAACTAATGTACTTTATTTACTATTTTATTTTATAATTATTTTAAATAAATTATTTTATAATTTGCTATTTATTTTATAAATTTCTTTAATGTTTTAAGTATATATTTTAATAAATTTGAAAATCTTATTTAAGTATAAACTACTTATTTTTCAAAACTATTTCAATTATATATCTAAATTATTTTAAATATACTATTAACTATTTTATTATTCAAATTATTTAAGTTGGAATTGTTTCAAGATTTAATTTGGTAAATGGAGATTTTATTATGAATAATATTCTATCTTGAATATTTAATGATTTTGAAAATATGATATTTTCATATGAAGTATGAACCCCTTTGAAATGTAAAAGAACTGACCGGTGTGAAAAATGTAAACGATTGGTTGTTAAAGAGACCGGGATCAGATATTATCATACTCTCTGCCAATACCGAAAACCACTTTAAAAACTGTGTACGCGGTGGAGTTCCAGAAATGGTGTTGGATGGATTTGGAGGCGATTACTGGATTTGAAGAAAGAGAACGATGATGGATAACCTTGACCTTCGGATCATAATTAAAATGACTAAAACAGGAGCCATACCCAGGTTAATTGAGTTAGCTACTCTGAGCAGGCATACTTCTTCAATATCATATATATGCTTTGTGATTGATTGGCACCTTTGATTTGATTTTGGGGTATGTCTGGGGTGGGCGGTAGTTGCGGCTATGCGTTACCACCGGCCTAGGTCAGCAATCCGGTAGAATCACTACTGATGGGTATTGCCTCGATGCCTTGTCATATTTATCCTGATCGAGCCCCCTACGATTTTGATTTAACGTTGTCGTATCACGGCGCATCCCTATCCGCCGACGTACTGGTGTGTTATATGCAAACTGTACGGCAACGGTATAAACGGTGTAAGGGTAATAATGGTAATCCCGCTTACATTATTTTATTATGTTATATTTAACCATAGACATTATTATAATAGCGTATTATATTATATAGTATTAGTTTGACGGATCCTTAGGAGATGGAAATTCCCGTAACATCTCTTAAGTTATTGCATTCATATTATTACATGAAATTTTATTTAACTAATATGAGAATGATTTAGTTCTGATCCGAGTGTTTGTTGTGTTTCTTTTTATGCAATACGCTCGGGTCAGACCGAGTTGCAGTTAGCGAAGATTTCTTACTTTGAAGATACAAGATGAAGATGGAATTCAACAGACGTACTATAATTATTATTCCGCTGCAAATGCATTGGTATGTTGTATGTTAATTTACTCTGATAATCGTTGTAAAATATAATAAAATGTATGTTTAACAGCTTCATGAACTGTTACTTATTATTATATTTTGTCCTTCCGCTGCGAGATTCTGTATTTTTGTTCTTCTTCTTCTCTTTTTTTCTTATATAAATCCCAATAACTATCCTTATTTTTGATTTGTTTATGTCGACATTGAGGATCATTGTCGATTTGAACGGTCAAAAATATCAGGATGTTACAAAACATATATAATATTCAAAAGTCAAACAATAACAGCAGTCCAAACATTCGTCTATAAATTTAACACGTTTATATTATTGTAAATGTGACCAATGAGATACGTTACCTCCATTGGTGACAATCGTTAAAAAAACGATTGATTAAAATTAAATTAAACGAACGTTTAATTTAATCGGTTCAGTCACTGTAACAACACGAAAATCTGGGCCAGTTTAAAATTTTTATTTTGGCAATTTTAGCGAATTGTGACTATTTAAAATGAATTATTTTAAATAAAAACGACGAGAAATTTACTTTGAATAAAATTCAATCGTATATAGTTATATAGATCTACGATAGAATATAAATAATTATATATAATTATAAAAGGAATTGAAAATGGCGCGGTAGTTCGATAATTCGATTTCAAACTTCAGTTGAACATACCGGTTGCAGAATAATCCGGATTTTAGTGAAACCAAAAATAATAGGATCTAATTGATAATATCTTTCCAACGAATATGAAAAATCAAAATTTCATAGCGGGAATCAAAAGATATGTCCAGTTGAAAATTCTGAATAGTCGCTATGGAATTCAGGCCCTTAAAAATGGAATTTTTGCAAACGACCTCGGATTTCAACGAAACCACTTTTGTTGGGTCCGTGATGTCAAGTTATTGCTAGGTTTCAAATTTCATAATTTTTCGAATCAATATGTGAGTGTGGCAAAGGAAAACGCATTTGACCAGTTTCAGTTGATTTTAATCGACTGGAAAATGGCCGTTTTTCCAACAGTCTCAGAATTCGACGAAACTAGTTTTGTTAGGACCGTATCGTTAATACGAAGCTAGAAAATATTTTTCTCGAATTTTTAGAGTTGGTATGTGGCCCCGGTAAATTGAAATGCGCGTTCAAATTCAATATATAGAGTTATATGTTGATTTTGACGAAAACTGATCGTAATAGCCGAACTGGCTCACGATAAATATCCCATTGTGTTCGGAATGGGGGTAATACACTAGGGACGACAGTCGGTGGGTTTCGTTTCGAGTTCGAAATAAAAAGTTGCTTTTAGAATTTAAAATAATAATTAATTAAATTTATATATATAAATCCACTCCTTTCCAACCCTATTCCCCCAAATCAATAAAACCCGATGCCTCCACGTTCAGCCCAAAACCGAGCGCAGCCCTCCCCCTACTGCCGCCGCGACCATCGCCACCCTCCCCCACTACTGCGCCGCCCCTTCCTGGCCATCCCCTCCTCCTCGTCATTCTCTCTCTCCTCCTCTGACCAATACAAAACCCATCCCCTAAACCTCCTGTAAACCGCCACGCACACCACCGTCCACCCACCTCTGGCTGTCGCGCCCGCCCTCCGATCAACATCCCCTCCAGCGCCGCCTCCCTCTCTCTTTCCCCCTTCAAATCCTAACATGGCTCCCAAAACAGCATACCCCACCACCTCAGGCCAAGACCGGCCAACCGCCGCCACCGCCTACCCTCCAGCACCTGGCGCTACCTCCACTAGTCCTTCACCGCTGACCAGTGGGCCCTACATCAACTAAAGATTCGATTTTTACTCGGAAAAATGTGAGTTTTCCTTTCTTTTTTATTATAAGGTAATTAGTTTCTTTGTGTCGATTCTTCTATTTAAAATTAGGATTTTTATAAATTAAAAAGATATTATTTTTGCCTTTGAAAGGTTATAATTTTTAAAAATAAAAAGTTATGATTTTTCTATAGGAAAGTTATCATTTGTGGTTTCGCAAAGATTGGATTTTTATATTCGAAAAGACGATAATTTTATCAAAGTAAAGGTATAATTTTTATTGGATATATACGGTTTTTAATTATATGAAAATTCGATTTTTATATAAATAGTGAAGTAAAAATTCGATTTTTATATATTGAATAGCGAAGTAAAAAATTCGATTTTTATATATTGAATTGCGAAGTAAAAATTCGATTTTTATATATTGAATAGCGAAGTAAAAATTCGATTTTTATATATTGAATAGCGAAGTAAAAATTCGATTTTTATATATTGAATAGCGAAGTAAAAATTCGATTTTTATATATTGAATAGCGAAGTAAAAAATTCGATTTTTACATATGTAGAGAATACGGGCAACGAAGGTGACAAAGAGGCAAGAACGACAGAGATTTCAACCTAAGAAGAGTCGTGGCGTTGGATTAGCAATTCTGTGAGAATTTCTCACTCTTTAATTTAATTTTCTAGTTATATATATATACTAGGATGCAGACGGTGTTTAGTAGCACCCGACACCCGTCGTCCACAGACCATGGACGGCTTGTATGCTTGATTGTTTGATTTTGATGTGTAGTTGATTGTGTGATGTGATGTGAAATGAAATAAAATATTTATTTATAGTTAAAAGTAGAATTTTTAGCGTATATATGAAATGAAATAAAAATAAACAAATCGGACGATTTCTTTATATACACACATTTGACTGATATTGATTGGGACGATAAATTTTACACATCGCCCAACTGCACAAATAAAATCTGTGTTTGATTGTTTGAAACCCCACACGGGTATTGGGATGATATATGACATACACTAATCCCAATAGTTAGTTGTATGTCGATCGATTGATTGACAGACTGTTATAAGCGTTGAATATTTATATTTGATGCTTATACAGTGTAGAATACACTTTGGATGATGGTTGATTATTCATCGTTGTTGATATACATGTGTCGTAGAAAATCCATATAATTAACATTATATGGTAATTGATCGGGCCTCATTCCAGTTTCGAAAAAGAAATATTTGAAATAAAAATATTTGAAAAAGAAATATTTGAAATAAAAATATTTGAAATAGAAATATTTGAAATAGAAATATTTGAAATAGAATATTTGAAAATAGAAACATATGAAGCCATGTTGGTTAGATTGATGCCATTTTGACGTGAACGGTATTTATATCGATTTTATTCACTCTTCAATGAATATTGAATAGATTTGAAATTGAATAGATTTGAAATTCGAACTATATTAAAATGAATTGAAATTCGAATTTAAAGTGAAATGAAATTCGAATTTAAAGTGAAATGAAATTCGAATTTAAAGTGAATTGAAATTCGAATTAAACTGAATTGATTTGAAATTCGAAATACACTGAAATGATTTGAAATTCGAATAGAAATGAATTTGAATTGAATTTGAATAGAAATGAATTCGAATTGAATTTGAATAGAAATGAATTCGAATTGAAATTGAATATAAATGAATTCGAATTGAAATTGAATATAAATGAATTCGAATTGAAATTGAATTGAAAACGAACTGAAATTGAATTAGAAATCAATTTGAATTGAAATCGATTTGAAACGAATTTAAAACGATTTATAAATTTCGTTTTAAAAGGAAATCGACGAAGTATATATTATATATATATTATATATATAATATAATGGCCTGAATAGAACGCGCCGCGCCGCGGTAGTTCGCGAATTTCGACCATTGACTTCGAATGGACATTGCGGGAGATCCGACCGTCGGATTCTCCTAAAACCGGAACCGTTGGGTTCATATCGAAAAAAGCTTTCTAACGAATGTTAGAAATTAGAAATCTAACAGTTGGATTTGGAATTATGTCCAAATCAAATTTGAAAAAGGTCGCTATAAGTGCAGTTCGATGGCCATTGGTGGAAATTGACTGTACGGACCTTGATAAAATTATTAAAAATAGTAATAATTTGTGTAGAATCATAAGAAATGATTTGGGAAAAATCGGGATGAAAAACTCCATATTTGAAAAGATAAAAATAGATTTTCATCGAAATGAACTAGTTTTGAACTAGAATTATAATTCTTTTTATTTTTAAAATAAATAAACTGGATTAGAAATGGTTTTGAAAATAACCAGAATTTCCAATAAGTATATTGGAATGGTTTTGAATCGAAATTGTCTTTGGATTATTTCGATGTTGGATTTCGTGATGATACAGATATTGTTATGGGAATTTGAAATATATATATCGTTATTTCCAATACGATATTTGTTAGTCGTAGAATTTGATATTGAATATAAGCCGGTATATTTTCTATTCAGAGCCTTGTGTTTAATATCAAATGTGATTTGGGTTTGTCGTGAATGGTGTCTTCATTAACACTGTTCTTGAACCCAGTTGAGAAAAGATTAAATCTTTTTATTTAGATTTAATGAAGTGTACCAATTAAATAATATTTAATCGGAATTGAATTGATATTGATTTTTGGGTTTATTGTGGGCCGTGTTTTAAATGACATTGGTTCTTTAACCTAGTTAAAGATTAAAACTAAGTGGAGTTTTAATGAATCTTTAATTAGATTGAAATGATCGAGAATGGAGTATCACCAGTTTTGCTCCAGGCGATAGTTAAATCTTTAATTAGATTTGAACGTGAAATGGTAATTGAATTTACCGATAACAATGTGGTGTTAGATATGAAGTATAACCAGTTTTACTTCATGGGATGAATAGGTTGGGATTGGGAAATTAAAACAAATGATTACTTCGGTAAGGTTCGTTAATCCCGACTAGTTGAATCGAAATTCAAAAGAAGATGAAAGAATAAATTCAAGGAATTTATCTTGGATAATATTAATGGGAACCTTTCCCTATGAATGTGAAATTTAGAAACTAACTGTCGGTTAGCCAAGCAGAATGGTTTTCTGGATATTGATCTGATGTTGGTTTCGGCCTTCGGGGTTAATATTTGGGAAATTATTCTCTTGATTAATTTACGGTTAGTGACTGATGAATTGGAATTGTAACGACCCAAAAATTTCGATAACCGAATATCGAATTAATTAAAGGTTTAATGTTGAATAATCATTTTTATGTTTGGGTTAGAAATAAAAATCAAATATATGGTCTTGAGTATAAATTTAGCTCAATGTTTAATTCGAAATGATCGGTTGAAAATCAAATAATTTTTGTTAAATATTGAAATTGAATTTGGTTGGATATTCAAATTTAATTTGGAATTCAATTGAATATATATATATATATATGTATGTTGTTGAATTTAAAAACGAACGTGAATTAATGTTAAATAAATTGGAGTTTTTATTTTTTAAAAATATATGGAGTTTGACTTGCGTATGCGTGTATTTGTATATGAAGGAATCGAAATGTAACATTTCAAAATTTGGAATCGAACGAAGTTATGAATAAACAACGAACGGATAAGTAATTCATAATTAAAATAATGTCATATGTAAATAGAATCAGGATCCGACCAAACTAATTTTATTCAAAACAGGAAGACGCAACAACGCGTCAAAATTTCATGGCATTTGGAGTTCATTTGAGGCAGAAAATAAAATAAAATAAACGTTAGCGAAATTTGCGGTAGAATAAGTTTTTAGGGGAACAATAAAAAAAAAAAACACCCCCTCCGTATGTTTCCTCCCCAAACATTACCTTCCCCAGTTAGACTACGCAAGTCACTGTTTTTGCCTTGGTTACCACGGATTCCTTCTTTATATATTGAGCCCCTCTTTCACCAATTCCTTCAGAGCAAACAATCGAAACCCTCTTCAGTTCAATGGCCGCCTAAGAAATTCCCCAAACCAAAACTCCTCCGATCGAAATCGCTCCTCTTCTATTTTATTTTATTTTCTCTTTTGAGATAATCATTAATTGAAAACCCTAGCCACTAAATCAAAGAAGTGTTCCCTCAAATCGATGCCGCTCTTTCCACCATCACGCGCCTGAGCACTACAACCTCGTCGATGCCTGCTCTGACCAACTGCAGCGCCTGAAAGAACGTATGGAGCTGCTGCATCGAAACCGAGGCTTTGGAAATTGGAGATCCGCCTCCAGTTGAGTTCACTTGCGCTTTTCCACTGCGTCGCCAATCTCGAGAGCACCCAAAAAGCCGAGCTTCGAAGCCCTAGACTGTCGTCGCCACTACCGGTGAGTCTCTCACTCGCGATTAATCATATGTTCAAGTAATATAATTTCAGTAGCAAACTAAAGTAAATAGTAAGATGTGAGTTTAAATTTCTTTGCTGCCGTGCACTTTGTTGAACCCCGCTTGCGGGTTGCTGTGTGAATTTTGGTCCTTGCTGTGTGAAATTTTGGTCCTTGCTACGTGAATTTTGTTCCTTGCTGCGTGAATGTTGGTCCTTGCTTGGTGAATATTGAAAACTCTTGACTATGTAGCAACACATATGTATACATAGGGGTTTCCATGTGTTTATATATACTGTTGCCATTTTGCTTGGGACTGAGGATATTTTCCATGGTGGTTATGCATAACTTGTTCATACAGTAAATGTATACATGCTGTCCTGAGTCCTTGATATATGTTTTCGCACCATATGGTATTGTTGCTTTGATAACAAACATTTCAGAATTTTCACCTGAAGTTTTTCCTGTTGCCTTAATGAGAATACACATGTTAGAGTCGATATTTAGATGGTCGAGTATTTAATTTGGAAATCATTTGACATATAATATAAGATCACTGGAAATTTGATTACCACGTTATTGTTTATTCATTGAACATCTGACAAAATTCGTTTTGTTTATTTACTGAGTTATCACGCTAGAAAATACAGGTTTGACTCAAGTATTTGTAACTTGTTTCAAGTATTCATCACAACCTTGGTCGTCAATTTTATCCAACATAAAACCGTAGGAAAGGATCCAAACCGAGGTCAGCCATACGTTTTTCATACTATTCAATATCAGTCCAATTATTACTCCTAGCCGACGACCCTGTTGTTTTGGGAAAACCTACCATTGACAATGCATGTATTCTTAATTACTTAGACATGTTATATCTGCGTTACATCCTCATACAGTCCTGAGCATAAATCCTATTCCATTAAGCATTTGTTTTAGCTATGCCTCTAAGGCCATCTCACAGCCACCAGTTGGTGTAAAGTTGTTCCCATGATTTATGTGTTTAAATGGACAAACCATGTTGAGCTTTTGTCCCACAGATCTGTTCAAATTTATATGCCATTTTAAAGTTGTTGTATCTACACTAAAATTTGTTGAGACTACTAGGACAAGTGGTGAATATGGCATGACCTGAAACACTTTTATATGTATATATATATATATGTATATGTACATAGTCATTGTGTTTGCAGACTTGAAACAGTAGTAGGAAATTTAATAGTAGCAAATGTTATGTGTATAAGTAAATAAGTTTACCCTCCCTTTATTGCGTTGCATGTAGCATAGTCTGGGCAGACTTCAAGGGATGAGTTATTTAGGTAGCATGGTATTTTTGATCACCAGTTTGACCACCTGCATATATGAAACCGCATGTTATGATTCTGACATCTCTTGGATGTCATCATTTTTGTTGTCCTGCTTGTTTTCATCCCTATCCCCTGATATTGGCTTTGTTAATCAAATTGCTTTACAGTTTGTTGAACCATTGAGCACATAGTTGAATATGATAACTTGTTGAACATATGTTGTAATTATTCATTCCCAGTCTTGTTTTATTCATGAACTTCGGTTGTTTTGGGCGGCCTGCATGTCATATTCAATTTAAGAACACTGTCATATCCTATGCCAGCACACTTGTTCACTTGCATTGCTGCTTAGGTCCAGTGCTTGTTTGAAACAGAAATTGTGTTATTTACTTTTGGATATTTCTCATCTATGCTGTGTTCCGCAGTTGATGCTATGCACTCGGCTTATATCTGATATTTCCTTGTTTCTGGAAGCTGTGGCAGTGCACACATGTACTTGTACATGTGTGCATATGCAAGTTTCCATACCCGCTTGTCCCTAAAATAGAACTGATATGAACAGATACCACCACTGTTGATTATATGGATGACATCGATGTTAGGATTTACTATTATATTTAGTTTATATTGAAATTATTTTATTTGAACTATGATTAATCCTGACTCGAGTATTTTTATGTTTTGCATGGAATGCTCGAGTCAGACCCGAGCATTCAGATTTAAAGATTACAGCTTAGGATTCGAAGATTGGCAAAGCTGGGGATTTCAGAAGACGGCACACTCTGATGTTTTAAAAACAGTAATATTTTCTTGTATTCAATTTTCATTTAAAACCGCTGTATGGAAAATATTGTATCAAAGATTCTAGTTATATAATAAAGTATGTTTTTGCTGTTCAAGGTTATGTTGTTTATTTATTCTGTGTTGATTTTACTTTTAAACTCTGTAAGCTAAATAACGATCCGTTGATTTGAACGTTTTAAGTTGGTTTAAATACCGATTTAGAATGTTCAAAAAAGGCGGGCCGTTACAAGTGGTATCAGAGCTTTGGTTTATTCAAAGCTTAGCTTATTGAGTTTAAAAACAGATCTTGAAAATAAAGCGATTTTGAAAAATAATTATTTTTGAAATATCAAATATTTTGAAACTAGTGTTTTGAAATTAATACAGCGGAAATGAAAATTTATTTTGAGATTTAAAATTTTGTTCGGAATCCCCAGTCTTCAGAAGTCTTCGAATCCAGGTTTGCGAGAATTATTCTTCAATAAGTTCCCCTAGGATTTGAATCTAGAATCCATCATCGGATGGTATCTAGGATAGATAGGAGAGAATCAACGAATTAATTTCGTTAAGCGTGAATTTTAGAAATCAAAGATGACTGAAGTTGATTGTAAATGAGAATTCAATTTGAATAGAAAAAGGAAATTTGAAATCATTTCAAAGAAGAAACGATGAATTTTGTTAAGAATATAAGTTGATGAAAATCAAATAAAAAGGGTTAAGTGAAGAGATGACGATGTTTTATTTAACATTTGTTTAAATCAAACTAACAAATTTAGAGATGTTGCAAGAATAAAGTATATTCTCGATAGAAAATAAAGCTTTGTGAATATATGGAAATATTTTCCGGTGACAATAAATGATTTTTAAGAATGGAGAAAATGAATAGAACAATTGGAAATATTTTCAAAGGATAGTGAGAGGTTAACATAATTCAGAATAACGAGAACTGAAGAACAAAGAGCTACGTCGAAGACGAAGGAGGGCAGAACGTAAAGAGAAGTGGAATTGTAAATTGAATCCGAGAATTTCGTAAACAATGATTGATAAGAAATTAAGAAGTGGAGTTAAGGAATTTAGAAACTGACTAAAGATTAGTTAAGTTGAATAGTTTTCTGAGTATTGATCTGATGTTGGTTTCGGCCTTCGGGGTTGATACTTAGGGAATTGTTCGCTTGCTAATTGATGGTCGAGGTGTGGACGTGAAGGAGTGATAATGCATGAAGAAAAAAATTTGTGAAAAAAAATATGGAATTTTGAGAGAATAAAGTTGTGACTGAAGTGATGAATTTTTAATTAGAGGTTTGGAAGAAGAATTGGTTATAACCAATAGATTCATAAATTCGAGTTAAAGGAAATATTAGATATCTGAATTGGATAAGAGATCAAAACTGAAATTGAATGGAGATTTGAGGATGCTCGATGTGAGATAGTGGATATAGAAATTTTCAGAACTTATATGAGAAATGCATAAAAATATAGCGAAGTCGAGAACTATTGATTTGAAAGGTAATCGATTAAGATAAAATCTTATATAACGGAATTTATATAAGACGAGATGTTTGAAATATGATTTGGAAATTAAATCTTATGTAAGTTCACATAAGTATGATTTATGAGAAGTATGAAATAAAATACTATATGTATATAGTATCGTGTGTTTTTCAAAATAAAGATAAGGAAAGTACCTTCCTTCTCTATGAAATTCGAGCTTAGCTGAGATATACTGCTGGTGGTAGTAGGTTGTCCGGAAATAAAACTCATGAGTTGCCATTTAGCACGACTGCTAGCGTAATTCGCAGGGCTGCAGATAGCCTACGGTGGTCGGATGTTTCTGGAGGGAATCGGGCGTAATCATTGTGATCGCTGCGATCTAGAGTCGTTGGAATTCGGCCGTGTAGCGAAATTCGCAGGGCTGTAGATAGCCTACGGCGGACGGATGTTTCTTGGGGGAACCAAGTGTAACCAAGTGTAACCATTGTGACTGCTGCGATCTACAGTCGAATGTAAGGGCGTAATCCGCAGAGCTGTGAAAGCTTACGGGTATGGATGTTTCCTGGGGGACTCAGGCGTAACCATTGTGTACCTGCGGTCCATAGTATTTGAGATATCTTAGTGATAGTGAGCCACCTGTTTGATGCAGCAGTTAGTCTTCGTGACTTGATTGGTCTTCGTGACCTGATTTGTCTTTGTGACTTGTTTTGTCCTCGTGACTTGATTTATCTTCGTAATTGGATGATTTGATTTCGTGATCCTGAGAGAGAGCAACCAACGCTTAGTGACCTCAGAATGTCTTTTGATTCTTAAAATATCTTCCGTTATCTGTCCATGACGAAATTCGCAGGTAAGTGATTTCCTACGGATACGGATGTTTTCTGGGGGATCCAGACGAAACCATTGTGTATCTGCGATTCATGAACAATCAACAAATCAATATCACATTGGTACTTTCCGTATCTGTTTTTAAATGAATTTTTGAATTATTTTCACTGGGAGTTGAAGCAAGAATGTTTAGTACTTGTAGATTTTAGTCGTGCGCCTGGCCAGCGTATGCCTAACATCTGTGAGGACGACAATAGACTTGTCAAAATTTCGAGTTATCAAATGTTTCCAGGTCAATAATTTGAATTTAAAATAGGAAGATTTCAAAGTATTATAAAGTCTCATAACTTTGAAATAATAATACGAATATTTTCCATATGAATTTTAGGATATGTATAAAAGTTATAAAGATTTCGGATTTTGAAAATTTCTAGGTCGATAATTTATTCCTTGAAAAGGAGCTGTTATTTACACTCTTAAATGAGTGTTGGGAACGATCAATTGAATTATAAAAGATTCTGTTGAACCTGGATTGCAAGGGAAAAGGGAAATGAAGGATAAGTGAATATTGACGAATGAGATTTATAAAGAAATTTATAATAATTTGAGATGCATAAATCCAATTTATGCAGAAATTGAAATTTAAGAAGAGAATGAGTTTGGAAAGAAATTATATGATCTCTTAGGAGATAGAATGAGAAATTTAGAGATATCTCAACATAATTTGAGATAGAAGTTGGTATAGTAAAATTGATTGTAATCTAAAGAGCATGAAAATAAACGAAGTGTATCTGGTCAAAATTGATTATTGAAAGGAATGTGATTTTTCCGAGTTGATTGAATACAAAGATGATCGACGATTTGAGTATCGATATTTAAATTAGTTGTGGGGAAATTTCGCACAAATATGAAATTTGAAGTATACATTGGTATATCTTAAACAACTCTCCTTTTCGAGGACGAAAAGTTTTAAAGGGGGAAAGATTGTAACGACCCAAAAATTTCGATAACCGAATATCGAATTAATTAAAGGTTTAATGTTGAATAATCATTTTTATGTTTGGGTTAGAAATAAAAATCAAATATATGGTCTTGAGTATAAATTTAGCTCAATGTTTAATTCGAAATGATCGGTTGAAAATCAAATAATTTTTGTTAAATATTGAAATTGAATTTGGTTGGATATTCAAATTTAATTTGGAATTCAATTGAATATATATATATATATATATGTATGTTGTTGAATTTAAAAACGAACGTGAATTAATGTTAAATAAATTGGAGTTTTTATTTGTTAAAAATATATGGAGTTTGACTTGCGTATGCGTGTATTTGTATATGAAGGAATCGAAATGTAACATTTCAAAATTTGGAATCGAACGAAGTTATGAATAAACAACGAACGGATAAGTAATTCATAATTAAAATAATGTCATATGTAAATAGAATCAGGATCCGACCAAACTAATTTTATTCAAAACAGGAAGACGCAACAACGCGTCAAAATTTCATGGCATTTGGAGTTCATTTGAGGCAGAAAATAAAATAAAATAAAATAAACGTTAGCGAAATTTGCGGTAGAATTAGTTTTTAGGGGAACAATAAAAAAAAAAAAACACCCCCTCCGTATGTTTCCTCCCCAAACATTACCTTCCCCAGTTAGACTACGCAAGTCACTGTTTTTGCCTTGGTTACCACGGATTCCTTCTTTATATATTGAGCCCCTCTTTCACCAATTCCTTCAGAGCAAACAATCGAAACCCTCTTCAGTTCAATGGCCGCCTAAGAAATTCCCCAATCCAAAACTCCTCCGATCGAAATCGCTCCTCTTCTATTTTATTTTATTTTCTCTTTTGAGATAATCATTAATTGAAAACCCTAGCCACTAAATCAAAGAAGTGTTCCCTCAAATCGATGCCGCTCTTTCCACCATCACGCGCCTGAGCACTACAACCTCGTCGATGCCTGCTCTGACCAACTGCAGCGCCTGAAAGAACGTATGGAGCTGCTGCATCGAAACCGAGGCTTTGGAAATTGGAGATCCGCCTCCAGTTGAGTTCACTTGCGCTTTTCCACTGCGTCGCCAATCTCGAGAGCACCCAAAAAGCCGAGCTTCGAAGCCCTAGACTGTCGTCGCCACTGCCGGTGAGTCTCTCACTCGCGATTAATCATATGTTCAAGTAATATAATTTCAGTAGCAAACTAAAGTAAATAGTAAGATGTGAGTTTAAATTTCTTTGCTGCCGTGCACTTTGTTGAACCCCGCTTGCGGGTTGCTGTGTGAATTTTGGTCCTTGCTGTGTGAAATTTTGGTCCTTGCTACGTGAATTTTGTTCCTTGCTGCGTGAATGTTGGTCCTTGCTTGGTGAATATTGAAAACTCTTGACTATGTAGCAACACATATGTATACATAGGGGTTTCCATGTGTTTATATATACTGTTGCCATTTTGCTTGGGACTGAGGATATTTTCCATGGTGGTTATGCATAACTTGTTCATACAGTAAATGTATACATGCTGTCCTGAGTCCTTGATATATGTTTTCGCACCATATGGTATTGTTGCTTTGATAACAAACATTTCAGAATTTTCACCTGAAGTTTTTCCTGTTGCCTTAATGAGAATACACATGTTAGAGTCGATATTTAGATGGTCGAGTATTTAATTTGGAAATCATTTGACATATAATATAAGATCACTGGAAATTTGATTACCACGTTATTGTTTATTCATTGAACATCTGACAAAATTCGTTTTGTTTATTTACTGAGTTATCACGCTAGAAAATACAGGTTTGACTCAAGTATTTGTAACTTGTTTCAAGTATTCATCACAACCTTGGTCGTCAATTTTATCCAACATAAAACCGTAGGAAAGGATCCAAACCGAGGTCAGCCATACGTTTTTCATACTATTCAATATCAGTCCAATTATTACTCCTAGCCGACGACCCTGTTGTTTTGGGAAAACCTACCATTGACAATGCATGTATTCTTAATTACTTAGACATGTTATATCTGCGTTACATCCTCATACAGTCCTGAGCATAAATCCTATTCCATTAAGCATTTGTTTTAGCTATGCCTCTAAGGCCATCTCACAGCCACCAGTTGGTGTAAAGTTGTTCCCATGATTTATGTGTTTAAATGGACAAACCTTGTTGAGCTTTTGTCCCACAGATCTGTTCAAATTTATATGCCATTTTAAAGTTGTTGTATCTACACTAAAATTTGTTGAGACTACTAGGACAAGTGGTGAATATGGCATGACCTGAAACACTTTTATATGTATATATATATATATATATATATATGTATATGTACATAGTCATTGTGTTTGCAGACTTGAAACAGTAGTAGGAAATTTAATAGTAGCAAATGTTATGTGTATAAGTAAATAAGTTTACCCTCCCTTTATTGCGTTGCATGTAGCATAGTCTGGGCAGACTTCAAGGGATGAGTTATTTAGGTAGCATGGTATTTTTGATCACCAGTTTGACCACCTGCATATATGAAACCGCATGTTATGATTCTGACATCTCTTGGATGTCATCATTTTTGTTGTCCTGCTTGTTTTCATCCCTATCCCCTGATATTGGCTTTGTTAATCAAATTGCTTTACAGTTTGTTGAACCATTGAGCACATAGTTGAATATGATAACTTGTTGAACATATGTTGTAATTACTCATTCCCAGTCTTGTTTTATTCATGAACTTCGGTTGTTTTGGGCGGCCTGCATGTCATATTCAATTTAAGAACACTGTCATATCCTATGCCAGCACACTTGTTCACTTGCATTGCTGCTTAGGTCCAGTGCTTGTTTGAAACAGAAATTGTGTTATTTACTTTTGGATATTTCTCATCTATGCTGTGTTCCGCAGTTGATGCTATGCACTCGGCTTATATCTGATATTTCCTTGTTTCTGGAAGCTGTGGCAGTGCACACATGTACTTGTACATGTGTGCATATGCAAGTGTCCATACCCGCTTGTCCCTAAAATAGAACTGATATGAACAGATACCACCACTGTTGATTATATGGATGACATCGATGTTAGGATTTACTATTATATTTAGTTTATATTGAAATTATTTTATTTGAACTATGATTAATCCTGACTCGAGTATTTTTATGTTTTGCATGGAATGCTCGAGTCAGACCCGAGCATTCAGATTTAAAGATTACAGCTTAGGATTCGAAGATTGGCAAAGCTGGGGATTTCAGAAGACGGCACACTCTGATGTTTTAAAAACAGTAATATTTTCTTGTATTCAATTTTCATTTAAAACCGCTGTATGGAAAATATTGTATCAAAGATTCTTGTTATATAATAAAGTATGTTTTTGCTGTTCAAGGTTATGTTGTTTATTTATTCTGTGTTGATTTTACTTTTAAACTCTGTAAGCTAAATAACGATCCGTTGATTTGAACGTTTTAAGTTGGTTTAAATACCGATTTAGAATGTTCAAAAAAGGCGGGCCGTTACAGGAATGAGTCGTATGTTGTGTTTGTGTTACACTTCTTTAAAATATACGCGAGTTATTCGGAAGGACCGGTTTATCCCATTCTGAATAACTGATACGACGATAAGTCGAAGATGAAGACGGTGGTCGAAGACCGGAGGTCTTCACGTCGTTTGGGTGATTACTGATGATCTTGATTGGGGTGTACACCCAAGAAGATGGAAACAGTTGGTGATCGTCCAGACGTACTTGGAGATCGATGGATATGCGGGGTACTAGGTGCCTCCGGTTTCGTTCAGACCCAGAACGGGCTTGTAAATGGACTGTGTGTCTGACATTGGATTTTAGTCTGTGTGATTGATCTCTATTAAATATATATCTGTTTCGCGGCGGAGAATTTGTTCTCTTGCTTAACGCCCTTCTCTGAGACGTACGAGCTCAGGGGTTATATACTGATGGATATCAAACGCATAGAGTGAATTGCCTGTGTGGCATGCCTAAATGGCAATTGATCGAGGCTTCTGTTGAAAAGCAAAGTCTTGTGGTGATGATCAAATCAAGGGCTGTGTGGCATAGCTTCGTGTAACGTTGATTCACGAGCCTCGCACCCCGGTTGTGAACCAAAAACGGGAGAGGACCTCAGGGAGGGCATGCGTTTCCTTCTAGCTAGGGTGGTATCAGTGACCTACCAGCCCTGACATTTATATACTTTTCACCTGTGTGGTTGTTGCTGTTGCGAGGCGCCTCGGTTAGATCGGACGATCCGGGTCCGATGGAGCCATTCGATGGCTCATTTACGCCCCAAAGGGCGGGGAAACGCAATGTTCAAGAATTTTAATCCACATCGGTGGACCGGCCCTGTCGCTCCAAGGGTCACTCGAGCTCTGATCCTGAGACTCGGGCTAGACAGTCTCGAATCGGCTGAGGACTATCTTTTGCCTCGGTTCATAGATGGAAACCCAATTTCCAAATACGTGACTTTGCGATTTTGATTGTATAACCTATATATGGCGACATAGTGGTATGGGGCATTCATAACGCCTATGATTGATACTTATGATTTGAAGTTGTTTTATACACTATACACTTATAATAGTATCAAATGATTTCTTTTAAACGTATCAAGCATTCTTGGCTATTATAAGGTAAAAACCCTATCCTCCGGCTTGCGTTGCATTGTGTGATGGGAACTGGGTCTTATAATAGCTTCATTTTTCTTTATTTAGCATTGCATTGTTGTTTTATGCACTGGTATTCTTGGGAGGAAACCCGTTCCGTGTTATACGGCATGGTCCCTTGATTTACCTAACTTTAAAAATAAAGATTAACTGCTTTAGTTCTCACACCAGTCCCATGACTGACCTGGAGTTTATTGTTTTAACCTAAACTCTGGGTGCCCCTATTTTGACACAGGCAGCTAGTAGTTTTGGTTTTGCAGATTTATATTCACAGGATCCTGGTTTACAGCTGGAATGATATCCAGAAGGCTTTGTATCTGTATATCTCTTCTAGTTGTGTATTGTATTATTTTCCGCTGCTATGTATTTAAATGTAATTTAAATCTCTTATATTTCTGTGTAATATTCATTTATACTCTGTATGTTCTTGTAATCTGATGCATTGTTGTAATATACAATGAAATGTTCTCCCGTCTGCGTTCTATTTTGTCGTGTTCTCAAAACAATCCGCGCTTTCTCTTCTCTTCGGAGACCGGGGAAGTTCGGGTCGTCTCATCGTGGTATCAGAGCTTTGGTTTACAAAGCAGAGAACATGGCACATTAGAACCATACGAAAAAATTCATCAGATAATTGGATTAGTAATATCCAATAAGAATGGCTCGTTAGAGATAGGATCTGTAGTATCCTAGAACGAGTGTGAAGAGTAAATTTTTAAAATAAAAATGAAAACCAATTTTGTTTTGAAAATTTAAAATCAATTATTCGTATTTGATTATTTAGTTTATATTGATTTGGACAGTCCAGTATATAAAGATTTTGCATATACGCCTTGCAAACGTGTATTTGAAATTTTAATATACTGGATAGATATAGATTCACACTCTAGTCGCCCGAAGATGATTCTGATGATTGTAGCTACATCATCAGAATTAGTGTTCGAGTGTCGAAGGTGTGATATTTATATATCTCCTATTGACTGGTGTGAGAACCAAAATTAGATAGGGCTTATTGTTATGATTTGGCATCAAAAATGTGATTTTTGACTATATATCAAAGTTATGAATTTCAAAAGCTAATCAGCTAATTGATTGATGGTTGTGTTGTTGATTATTGGTTGATTGATTAAAATTTGTACCATATAGCCCAATTGAACCAAATAGTGAATTGTATTGAAATTTGGTCGCATTTGCTTGCATATACATATACTTACATTGAACAGGTCATAGCAAGGAGGCTAGAGCAGAGAATAAAATTTGTTTGCCCGACAAATAGGTACATGTTTACTATATAATTTACTATTTTGTTTGGGTGATGATGATTTTATGAGCCTATTGGCTAGCCGCTTGGCTTTTTCTTTTTGAGATCAGAAGGCCTATATGGCAATTTCGGGATTTTCCCGTGGCTCCCGGTGCAGGGGAGGTTATGGCGAAATTTTTCAAAAATTTAGGGTGTTAGCCAAATTTTTGAAATTTTTGAAAAGTTCTTAGAAACTGAAAAGTTGAAGAACTTAAGCCGTAATCAAAATACTGGAAGTTGAGTTGATTTGTGAAACAACTTTCGGCTTTGTTCCTTTTCGGGGACGAAAAGTTTTAAGTGGGGGAGATTGTAACAACCCGAAAATCTGGGCCAGTTTAAAATTTTTATTTTGGCAATTTTAGTGAATTGTGATTATTTAAAATGAATTATTTTAAATAAAAACGACGAGAAATTTACTTTGAATAAAATTCAATCGTATATAGTTATATAGATCGACGATAGAATATAAATAATTATATATAATTATAAAAGGAATTGAAAATGGCGCGGTAGTTCGATAATTCGATTTCAAACTTCAGTTGAACTTACCGGGTGCAGAATAATCCGGATTTTAGTGAAACAAAAAATAATAGGATCTAATTGATAATATATTTCCAACGAATCCGAAAAATCAAAATTTCATAGCGGGAATCAAAAGATATGTCCAGTTGAAAATTTTGAATAGTCGCTATGGAATTCAGACCCTTAAAAATGGAATTTTTGCAAACGACCTCAGATTTCGACGAAACCACTTTTGTTGGGTCCGTGATGTCAAGTTATTGCTAGCTTTCAAATTTCATAATTTTTCGAATCAATATGTGAGCGTGGCAAAGGAAAACGCGTTTGACTAGTTTCAGTTGATTTTAATCGACTGGAAAATGGCCATTTTTACAACGATCTCAGAATTCGACGAAACTAGTTTTGTTAGGACCGTATCGTCAATATGAAGCTAGAAAATATTTTTCTGGAATTTTTAGAGTTGGTACGTGGCCCCGGTAAATTGAAATGCGCGTTCAAATTCAATATATAGAGTTATATGTTGATTTTGACGAAAACTGATCGTAACAGCCGAACTGGCTCACGATACATATCCCATTGTGTTCGGAATGGGGGTAATACGCTAGGGACCACAGTCGGTGGGTTTCGTTTCGAGTTCGAAATAAAAAGTTGCTTTTAGAATTTAAAATAATAATTAATTAAATTTATATATATAAATCCACTCCTTTCCAACCCTATTCCCCCAAATCAATAAAACCCGATGCCTCCACGTTCAGCCCAAAACCGAGCGCCGCCCTCCACATACTGCCGCCGCGACCATCGCCACCCTCCCCCACTACTGCGCCGCCCCCATCCTGGCCATCCCCTCCTCCTCCTCGTCATTCTCTCTCTCTCCTCTGACCAATACAAAACCCATCCCCTAAACCTCCTGTAAACCGCCACGCACACCACCGTCCACCCACCTCTGGCCGTCGCGCCCCCCCTCCGACCAGCATCCCTTCCAGCGCCGCCTCCCTCTCTCTTTCCCCCTTCAAATGCTAACATAGCTCCCAAAACAGCATACCCCACCACCTCAGGCCAAGACCGGCCAACCGCCGCCACCGCCTACCCTCCAGCACCTGGCGCTACCTCCACTAGTCCTTCACCGCTGACCAGTGGGCCCTACATCAATTAAAGATTCGATTTTTACTCGGAAAAATGTGACTTTTCCTTTCTTTTTTATTATAAGGTAATTAGTTTCTTTGTGTCGATTCTTCTATTTAAAATTAGGATTTTTATAAATTAAAAAGATATTATTTTTGCCTTTGAAAGGTTATAATTTTTAAAAATAAAAAGTTATGATTTTTCTATAGGAAAGTTATCATTTGTGGTTTCGCAAAGATTGGATTTTTATATTCGAAAAGACGATATTTTTATCAAAGTAAAGGTATAATTTTATTGGATATATACGGTTTTTAATTATATGAAAATTCGATTTTTATATAAATAGCGAAGTAAAAATTCGATTTTTATATATTGAATAGCGAAGTAAAAAATTCGATTTTTATACATTGAATAGCGAAGTAAAAATTCGATTTTTATATATTGAATAGCGAAGTAAAAATTCGATTTTTATATATTGAATAGCGAAGTAAAAATTCGATTTTTATATATTGAATAGCGAAGTAAAAATTCGATTTTTATATATTGAATAGCGAAGTAAAAAATTTGATTTTTACATATGTAGAAAATACGGGCAATGGAGGTGACAAAGAGGCAAGAACGACGGAGATTTCAACCTAAGAAGAGTCGTGGCGTTGGATTAGCAATTCTGTGAGAATTTCTCACTCTTTAACTTAATTTTCTAGTTATATATATATATATACTAGGATGCAGACGGTGTTTAGTAGCACCCGACACCCGTCGTCCACAGACCATGGACGACTTGTATGCTTGATCGTTTGATTTTGATGTGTAGTTGATTGTGTGATGTGATGTGAAATGAAATAAAATATTTATATAGTTGAAAATATTTTATAGTTAAAAGTAGAATTTTTAGCGTATATATGAAATGAAATAAAAATAAACAAATCGGACAATTTGTTTATATACACACATTTGACTGATATTGATTGGGACGATAAATTTTACACATCGCCCAACTGCACAAATAAAATCTGTGTTTGATTGTTTGAAACCCCACACGGGTATTGGGATGATATATGACATACACTAATCCCAATAGTTAGTTGTATGTCGATCGATTGATTGACAGACTGTTATAAGCGTTGAATATTTATATTTGATGCTTATACAGTGTAGAATGCACATTGGATGATGGTTGATTATTCATCGTTGTTGATATACATGTGTTGTAGAAAATCCATATAATTAACATTATATGGTAATTGATTGGGCCTCATTCCAGTTTCGAAAAAGAAATATTTGAAATAAAAATATTTGAAAAAGAAATATTTGAAATAAAAATATTTGAAATAGAAATATTTGAAATAGAAGTATTTGAAATAGAATATTTGAAAATAGAAACATATGAAGCCGTGTTGGTTAGATTGACGCCATTTTGGCGTGAACGGTATTTATATCGATTTTATTCATTCTTCAATGAATATTGAATAGATTTGAAATTGAATAGATTTGAAATTCGAACTATATTAAAATGAATTGAAATTCGAATTTAAAGTGAATTGAAATTCGAATTTAAAGTGAATTGAAATTCGAATTAAACTAAATTGATTTGAAATTCGAAATACACTGAAATGATTTGAAATTCGAACAGAAATGAATTCGAATTGAATTCGAATAGAAATGAATTTGAAGTGAATTTGAATAGAAATGAATTCGAATTGAAATTGAATATAAATGAATTCGAATTGAAATTGAATATAAATGAATTCGAATTGAAATTGAATTGAAAACGAACTGAAATTGAATTAGAAATCAATTTGAATTGAAATCGATTTGAAACGAATTTAAAACGATTTATAAATTTCGTTTTAAAAGGAAATCGATGAAGTATATATTATATATATATATATAATATAATGGCCTGAATAGAACGCACCGCGCCGCGGCAGTTCGCGAAGTTCGACCATTGACTTCGAATGGACATTGCGTGAGATCCGACCGTCGGATTCTCCTAACACCGGAACCGTTGGGTTCGTATCGAAAAGAGCTTTCTAACGAATGTTAGAAATTAGAAATCTAACGGTTGGATTTGGAATTATGTCCAAATCAATTTTGAAAAAGGTCGCTGTAAGTGCAGTTCGATGGCCATTGGTGGAAATCGACTGTACGGACCTTGATAAAATTATTAAAAATAGTAATAATGTGTGTAAAATCATAAGAAATGATTTGGGAAAAATAGGGATGAAAAACTCCATATTTGAAAAGATAAAAATAGATTTTCATCGAAATGAACTAGTTTTGAACTAGAATTATAATTCTATTTATTTTTAAAATAAATAAATTGGATTAGAAATGGTTTTGAAAATAACCAGAATTTCCAATAAGTATATTGGAATGGATTTGAATCGAAATTGTCTTTGGATTATTTCGATGTTGGATTTCGTGATGATACAGATATTGTTATGGGAATTTGAAAGATATATATATATATATATATATATATATATATCGTTATTTCCAATACGATATTTGTTAGTCGTAGAATTTGATATTGAATATAAGCCGGTATATTTTCTATTCAGAGCCTTGTGTTTAATATCAAATGTGATTTGGGTTTGTCGTGAATGGTGTCTTCATTAACACTGTTCTTGCACCCAGTTGAGAAAAGAATAAATCTTTTTATTTAGATTTAATGAAGTGTACCAATTAAATAATATTTAATCGGAATTGAATTGATATTGATTTTTGGGTTTATTGTGGGCCGTGTTTTAAATGACATTGGTTCTTTAACCCAGTTAAAGATTAAAACTAAGTGGAGTTTTAATGAATCTTTAATTAGATTGAATGATCGAGAATGGAGTATCACCAGTTTTGCTCCAAGCGATAGTTAAATGTTTAATTATATTTGAACGTGAAATAGTAATTGAATTTACCGATAACACCGTGGTGTTAGATATGAAGTATAACCAGTTTTACTTCATGGGATGAATAGGTTGGGATTGGGAAATTAAAACAAATGATTACTTCGGTAAGGTTCGTTAATCCCGACTAGTTGAATCGAAATTCAAAAGAAGATGAAAGAATAAATTCAAGGAATTTATCTTGGATAAAATTAATGGGAATCTTTCCCTATGAATGTGAAATTTAGAAACTAACTGTCGGGTAGCCAAGCAGAATGGTTTTCTGGATATTGATCTGATGTTGGTTTCGGCCTTCGGGGTTAATATTTGGGAAATTATTCTCTTGATTAATTTACGGTTAGTGACTGATGAATTGGAATGAGTCGTATGTTGTGTTTGTGTTACACTTCTTTAAAATATACGCGAGTTATTCGGAAAGACCGGGTTTATCCCATTCTGAATAACTGATACGACGATAAGTCGAAGATGAAGACGGTGGTCGAAGACCGGAGGTCTTCACGTCGTTTGGGTGATTACTGATGATCTTGATTGGGGTGTACACCCAAGAAGATGGAAACAGTTGGTGATCGTCCAGACGTACTTGGAGATCGATGGATATGCGGGGTACTAGGTGCCTCCGGTTTCGTTCAGACCCAGAACGGACTTGTAAATGGACTGTGTGTCTGACATTGGATTTTACTCTGTGCGATTGATGTCTATTAAATATATATCTGTTTGGCGGCGGAGAATTTATTCTCTTGCTTAACGCCCTTCTCTGAGACGTACGTGCTCAAGGGTTATATACTGATGGATATCAAACGCATAGAGTGAATTGCCTGTGTGGCATGCCTAAGTGGCAATTGATCGAGGCTTCTGTTGAAAAGCAAAGTCTTGTGGTGATGATCAAAGCAAGGCCTGTGTGGCATAGCTTCGTGTAACGTAGATTCACGAGCCTCGCACCCCTGTTGTGAACCAAAAACGGGAGAGGACCTCAGGGAGGGCATGCGTTTCCTTCTAGCTAGGGTGGTGTCAGTGACCTACCAGCCCTGACATTTATATACTTTTCACCTGTGTGGTTGTTGCTGTTGCGAGGCGCCTCGGTTAGATCGGACGATCCGGGTCTGGTGGAGCCATTCGTTGGCTCATTTACGCCCCAAAGGGCGGGGAAACGCAGTGTTCAGGAATTTTAATCCACATCGGTGGACCGGCCCTGTCGCTCCAAGGGTCACTCGAGCTCTGATCCTGAGACTCGGGCTAGACAGTCTCGAATCGGTTGAGGACTATCTTTTGCCTCGGTTCATAGATGGAAACCCAATTTCCAAATACGTGACTTTGCGATTTTGATTGTATAACCTATATATGGCGACATAGTGGTATGGGGCATTCATGCCGCCTATGATTGATACTTATGATTTGAAGTTGTTTTATACACTATACACTTATAATAGTATCAAATGATTTCTTTTAAACGTATCAAGCATTCTTGGCTATTATAAGGTAAAAACCCTATCCTCCGGCTTGCGTTGCATTGTGTGATGGGAACTGGGTCTTATAATAGCTTCATTTTTCTTTATTTAGTATTGCGCTGTTGTTTTATGCACTGGTATTCTTGGGAGGAAACCCGTTCCGTGTTATACGGCGTGGTCCCTTAATTTACCTAACTTTAAAAATAAAGATTAACTGCTTTAGTTCTCACACCAGTCCCATTACTGACCTGGAGTTTATTGTTTTAACCTAAACTCTGGGTGCCCCTATTTTGACACGGGCAGCTAGTAGTTTTGGTTTTGCAGATTTATTTTCACAGGATCCTGGTTTACAGCTGGAATGATATCCGGAAAGCTTTGTATCTGTATATCTCTTCTAGTTGTGTATTGTATTATTTTCCGCTGCTATGTATTTAAATGTAATTTAAATCTCTGATATTTCTGTGTAATATTCATTTATACTCTGTATGTTCTTGTAATCTGATGCATTGTTGTAATATACAATGAAATGTTCTCCCGTCTGCGTTCTATTTTGTCGTGTTCTCAAAACAATCCGCGCTTTCTCTTCTCTTCGGATACCGGGGAAGTTCGGGTCGTCTCAGTTACCACACATATATTCAGCATCCATCAACCAAATAACAATCATAGCACACAAATATTTAAACCCGATTTATATAAAATATTAACGAGATAAAAAAACAGAGTGAGTTGAACTCACCTTAATTTGATTCTTCTTTAAACCGTTAGTTTCAGTTGATTCCAACGCGTCTAAACCAGCTCCATAATATTACGTCTGTCGATACGGTTCCAACTATTCTAATTTTTGTCGAATTCTGTGAACATACACTAGTTATACGTTTAAACAAGTTATCGGTTTAAAATAACTAATTAACCCCTAATTAAATTAACGTTAGTTATATACTTATGCCACGTTGATATAAAACTAATCTATTCGGTGTATACACTAATACCATTACTCTAAATAACTACTTATGTTGATAAATGGATTAGCCAGAAGCTATGTTGTATTTGCGAAAGGAAGTAGGTACATAAGGCCCCCCCCGGCTCATTAAATTTCTACATACACATTATTAAACTTCGACGTTATCATATACACACCTACAGTTTGCAAACATGCTAAGAAGTGCGTTTAAATAAAAAGCGTTAAAACCAGTGTACTGGTATATAATTATGACTTTAAATCCTAACTTCCCTTGTATATGGTATATACATGGATTAGCGATCACCAAATAGGATTTTGCACTGTTAACTGTTAAGCGTCATTGGTTCTTACTTAAAACTGGTTAGGTAAAATTATAAACATCGCGTCTTAACTACTGTTCTTCCTAGTGAGACACCCAACATTTTACCGTTGTTAGCACCCTAATAATAACTTATTTCTTAATCTCTATTTAAGTTAATAATCTAGATTAGGCATTCTAAAACATCATTTAGCACAAATAATCGCTTACCAGGCAACACTTATATCTGTTGTTCATCTTTCTTCTTCTTGCGCTGCTAAAAAGAAACCGCACCCCTTATTCTCTCGCATTTCCTTTTACATCTTATAAACCGCCCTCTTCACTTCACCATTCATTATCTTTTTATCACTCACAGTACACCTCCTCGTCATGGAAAGCACCTCCAGACTTCACCGCAAATATATAACTAGCACTGTACATCTATGGGACTCCCATCTGACCGTTTCGCATCTCCAATTCCCCTCCGTAAGGTCACTGGAACCTTGGCAGAACATTCCCCTCCGCCGAGTAACCTCCGCCTTATACCTGTTGACGTCCAAAACCACCGCCCATATTGACACCGACCAACTCCTCCGACAACGCCCGACTTGTTGACGCTATCACCTCCCACTCCGCCTCACGCAACTGCTCTCCAAATCCATCTCCCCCCATACGTGAATACCAGCATGTAACCTCCCACTGTTACCATGGAAATACCAGCACCACTCCAACCTCATGCGCCCACAAACCCCATCCAATGTATTTCCATCACCGCACTTTCCTATTGTGCAGCTTCTCTTCCTACCATGGTTCACGTTTGAGCATGCGTTGCCTTTTTACCAGTTCGCGCTTTTGTGTGTGTGTGTATATATATATTTATGATTACGATTTATTTTATTTTATTCTTTGAGGAGGATCTGTTTTATCTTGTTGTTTACGTGGGAAGAAAGCAAAACGGGGCAACCATATTTATATACGGGGAAGTTTGGCTAGCAAGGAAATGTAGTTTAGTGCACAAGTAACCGGGTACGAGATATCATGTGTATAGTTTGGCAATACAGGGTAGTAGGCATGTGTAGAACTGAAATGACAGGCTGCATGTGTAGGCTTTGAATTGTTTTGCTTGAGTTGGCATGAAATGAAAGATAGCAGTGAATTATCCAAGGGAGGTAGAAAGGGTTGTTAAAAAGCTGATACACTGTTTTTAGCATTTTAGGGTAGACTGATCCTAAATATAGCATGTGCCCATATATTCATGGCCGCTTTTTATATTAAGTATGTACAGGGTACAGATTTGATGGCCTAGGCACAAGGAAAATGACCTACATACTCAAAAAGTAAGGTCTGCTACAAGTTTTCCTCGGTGATACATAGGGTAGTAAAAAAAAGAAGTATGTACCTGATTTAATTATATAGGCTGTCCACATTTTGATTTTTGATTAAGAGGGAAGTCTCTTTGTTATTTTATATTTCATACAGTTATAAAATTGCATGTCCTATATTCGTACCGCTGTTTATTTCTGACCGTTAAATTTACACGTTGCCACGCCCGATTTTCAAACACAACGAAAAATGGACACATCGCTATATCTAATTGTTCCAGTCCTAATGAAATAAATTTCTTTGAAAATCGACTCAGTTTGTACAACGGTGTTATTTAAATTTATCGGTTCACCTTTAAATTTCGTCTATCAGCAATACAACTTCGATTAGCCCCAAACTGAAAATCTAGCAATAATAAATTATACGTATCCCAATAAAATTCTTTTCATCGAAAACGAAGACCGTTTGAAAGGAAACCGATTTTTAAGGCCTATATAATATCAATAATATATATTTAAATAAAAAATAATTCAATTTGAACAATAATAAACTATAATCATCGTATATTCCAATATTACATACCTTCAACATAAACCAATATATAATTTGAACTCAAATATTAAAAATTCCAAGTTAAAACGATATTTATATATACAAAAACTACGTATATTTATTTAAATAAACGTTATCGTTTATTTACGAATTCCATAGCGACTATTTGAAAATTTGAATTGGATGTAACTTACAACCTATAAGCTGAAATCTCGATTTTTCTCTTTCATTAGAAAAATATAATCAAATCGATTTAAACGTTTCTTGTTTCACAAAAATCCGACTTATATTGGATAATGTATATTCAGTCAAAGTTGAAATCGAAAATTTCGAACTACCGCGGTGTTTCGGGCTCGTTTTAATATATATATATATATATATATATATGTATATATATATATATATATATGTATATATATATATATATATGAACACCATTTTAAATAAAATTCGATATAAAATCCATTATATCTCCAGTATAGTATATAAACAGATTTAAGTTTTCAAGTTTAAATGGTAGAAAAATCTGGGATGTTACAATAACTTTTGACTGGGATCGAATCAGGTGCTTAGATCAATATCATTGGAAAGGAAATCATGTTTCCAATTCTGTAGAGTGATCACATTAAAGATTTGGTTCCGCGTTTTGGGAGGAATCGTTGTTTTGTTGCTGCACAATTTATGTACAGGTTTGGCTAGTCAATAATGGGCTAAATTGGTATAGCCTATTAGTAGGCTGGTCAGAGGCTATAAATAGGGGGTTGAGGCATGGAGAATAGTTTACTTTATTTATTCTCTCATTCGGTTGAGCTCATGATCCTCCTTGGTTAATCAAATACATCTTTCCTCCATTAAAATTCTAGATCTACGCAAAAAGATTGAAGATCTTGTAACGATCCAGCGTTTTCTGCCCCGAAAATCGATATAAATACCTTTACCGTATCTCATACCGATCCTCCAAGCACCGAAAAACACTGAATAGTTTAGAAAGAATTTAGAGGGTGAGATAAGAAAGAAAGAAATTTTAGAATAGAAGAAAGAAGAAGAACATCACATCAGAACTCACAGCGGAAAATATAAAATATAATATCAAATATACAAAAGAATTTTGTATACATACCAATCATCAGAGTTTAACATATAACTGCACAGTGGAATTAGCTTTATATAACTAGTGGTGAAGCCGCCTGCTTCCAGCTTCTGAGACTCCAAGCGAACCTAACCTGTACATATGCTTGGTCTGACCCGAGCACATTTGATTTAAAACAAAATACACCGGGTCAGTCTAGAATACTATCAGTGATAAATTCACAGAACACACACACTGGTTTAACTTTGGGAAATCCTTTCTGAAACAAAGGATAATAGTAAGACCAGTCCACACATAAACACGGACGGTTTTTACCTTACTATAACCCAAACCATTTCTCAAAATCATAGTTTGTTCTGATATTATCATAATGTCTAAATACAAGTAATTATAAATCTAGTGGAACGCTTGCATCTCACGCTCCACATATATAGTATACAATCAAAACCGCGGGCACTTATTGTATTTTGGATTTCCAACATTGACAAGGTATGGGACCACCTGCCGATAGTGTATCTCTAGAGGCGAATACACTGGGTTCAACAAGTACATCTTGCAACCCGGCCCTCACATGACCGACCACTCATTTCGCTTGAGTGTATCGAATGTATATCACTGACGGTTGGGCTCAAACCACCATCTCCCGATAAGGCACAGCATCGAACACAGATTAAGAAGCAATAGGAATTTCTCTAGATAGGTGATCATACATCCTAATGGGAGCGACCCACATAGCCAAGCTGCCTGCCCGATTATTGTCATTTCCGGTTGATGAGGCTTGAGGTCAGAACACATCTGGTCATCATATACTTTGAATGCCACATCGTCATATCCGCCAGATCACACTGATTGACGTCCACAAACATACTCTAGCTATCTGGCTAGGGAATGACCATTTCTCCCCCATCATCTATGGTACGTTTGGAGAAATCAACGCATGTAAATCCTTTTGGAAATACTCTGTCAGACATCCGTCCATACAAGTCATCCAGGAACAGGATGAACCGAAGGTACTCTCCTACTGCATCTCATATAGGAATCACCCCAAGGATCAGTAGCGAGAAGTCCTTGCAACCTGTAGATTCCAACCACGACAGAACCACAGTTTATCTCTAGCCGCTAAACCGGAGATTTTTAGCAGTCCTTCCGCTTATGAAAATCTACAGTCTTCAATGCTCCATCATGATCATCTTCTGATCTCTACACGTATTTGTTGGTCGGAATGGTTTTCAAATATAATTCGATCCCGGACTTTCCATACCAACAATCGTATTGGTCAACTTCGATAGTCGGTGTTTTAACTATCGAATAACGATAGTGTGCATACAATGGGTTTTGCTGATTCAACACTTAACACAACTTGACCCCTTTTTAAAACATACTTAACGATATAAACCAAATTTTCTCTGATTAACTCTGATTGATTTACTTTGATCAATTAACTCTAATTTGACTAACTCGACCTATTTAACTCGACTAGACTAACTCGACTTGATTACTACTATCGATTAATTAATACTTGACTTAACTCCATCCGCTCAACTCTAGATCGCAGCGATCACAATGGTTACGCCTGATTCCCTCAGGAAACATCCGACCGCCGTAGGCTATCTGCAGCCCTGCGAATTACGCTAGCAGTCGTACGCAATGGAAACTTCCCTAGATAACTTGGTTTGACTAACTCTAACTATATTCGATCAACTTTAATTGACTAACAAATGTTTACTATAATTTGAAAATAACATTCTTATTTCTTTTGAACTCATATCGTAATATTATTTAATTTCCAAAACCTCGCATCAGAGTTTGATATTCTCGTATAGGATAAACCAATCTCAACACTTCACTCGTTCCAAACTAATACTATTCCTTGATAATAGTGAAGCCAACCAAGTTGGGGTATTTTAGTTACCTCTCAGACCTTGATCAACAACGTTCTTACCTCCGAATAATGTTAGTTCGTCACTTAACCACCGACACTAAATCTCGTTTCAAATCTTGATTTCAAACTTGGGTTTACAAAACCTTTCCTTACATTTGAAATCCTTGTTCGAATATCCCATCACTTAATTCCTGTAAAGTATCATTCCAATTTGAATTCACCTTGCTTAATTTGAAACATTAAGTAAACCCTGATTTAAATCTTTACACTTACCTACCAACTTCATCTACCAAGTTTGTCGAACACTTGGGTCATAAAACATTCCATAATCTCTTAATCGAATTTATCTCCAACTAATTATTTCTTACTCGATTTCAAATTGAATTCATTACTTTATATCATTTTGAATTAAAAGGATAATTAGTTTTACCATTAACCATATTAAAATAAAGTTAACTTTGCCCCAAAACCAAAATAGGATTATTATTACTTTTACAAGCTTACTCAAAATAATTTAGGTTATTAACAATACCCAGTTCAATATTCTCTTTAGATTTTTAATTAATCGAAGATTAACTATGCTCTAACTCTACTCGTTACACTTTAACGAATATTTAAATCCATATCTATCCCTTTGTCTATTTTACTTGAAAACGGTGGATTTTATCAACCGTATATATATATATATATATATATATATATCAATTAACAGTGAACTGAATTTCCTTTGTCATTTCTCTTTTCTTAAATTATTCAAATAACTTAACTGATTAAAAATAAACCTTTAATTGTTTGAAAATGAATTGTCTAATTTAACCAACCCATAGGTAAAACCTTGGGTCTTTCTCTACTTTCAACACTGGTATAATCCATTTAAATAACCCTTTAAACCCGATTAAAAATAGATATTTATAATTTCCATTTAAATCCCTTATATAATTTTATTTAAAACTTAATTCCAGTTATGAAATAACTTATGACTCTAACACTGCGCCGATTCAACCAACAATCAACTGTCGTCAGAAACAACACATTCTAGACCGTTCACTGCCAATTACCAAATCAACACTGTCGGTTGATTTTAAACACAACACAGGTGCGTATCTATTCAACCATCAACATACAGACAAGTTTTGGTGTCAGTCAAGGTGAACAATTCATATATATGCATAACAAACAAAATATAATTAATTTGAGGAATCCGGTCGGATCCCTCCAACATGTCCTTCTCTGCATCACAGATGTAAGTTGATAACAATATGCGAATTAAATAATTGGCAGAATATAAATAACTGCAACCATCAAACAACAACAAACAACTTGCATCCATCGCATCCAATAAGCCAATTTAAACTGTTGACTGTAAATTATATTTTACTGTGAATGTACCACATCACAGGATTTTAGAAGGTGTGAGAATTAACTCACCAGAGTTTGTTCTGGTCGACGATTGACGCGTTTGTCGCTTCTAATTTGGGACGACCATCCAAAATTAGCTGAATTTTCAACAGCGTCAGATTGACTCCTAGTCAGTGCCATCGGATAGGTCTCGTCCCTGCGATCCCAACGGATCTTGTTTCGTTAAATTTCGTTAACATATGCAAAAGCTATGCAATTTACAATATTTACCTAATTTAAATGAATATATATTTAATTTAATTAATTAAATTATTTTTATCTTAATTATTTCCTAATTGCGTTATTAGCCAAATTACCTTCCCTTCCCTTCTAAAAAAATAATCCTACTTTCCCATCTCTAGCCATATCCAATTTTTAAAATTGAAAAAACATTTTAATATTAATTAAATTTAATTTTCAAAAAAAAAATATTTAAAAATATTCATTTAGTTATAACTTAAAAATTACAATCCGGATCAAAAATCTGCTGTAACTCATTTTAAAGTATTTTTCCATAAGAATCCAACGGTCCTTGTTTCGTGGAAATCCGACTTGTTTTGGAAAAGTTATAAGCTTTTAAAGTTTATAGTTAAAAATTATGAAAATGCCCCTGGTCTATTTTAAATTCAAATTAAATTTTAAATTTAAATTTAAATTAACCATCCCATCCGTTGGGTCAGTTAGGGATAGCCAGGGAGAGCAGGGAACTATATTTTCCAAACTCAAGCCTTAGACACTATCCTCTCTGTCACCCTTAGAATGTTCCGATATTTATTTTTACAAATTCTATTTTAATTATAATAAATATATATTACCAAAATAAATAAATAAATAAATATTATTTAAAAACTTACCCCGTGAAGCCCAAGCCTCTGCCTAAGAGTCCCTAGCTCCCCGTCTTGCCCTTCTTCCTCCCTTTCTTCCTTTTCCCTATTTTTCTACTATTTTATTATTATTTCTGCCATTGCCAAATCTTGAAAGAGGAGGAGGAGGAGGAGTGAGTTTAAAATGAAGGGCGGGGGGCTATTTATAGCCGAAGAAGTCATATGAGATGCTGAGGTGGCGCGAATCCAACGGTTGAAAATGGATGGCTAGGATTAATCCTTAAATTAATTAAATTATTAATAAATTTAATAATTTATGAATAGTAAAGTGTGTTTTCTCAACCCTATTCGGACGTTAATTTGACTTACTTATTGATACCTTATCCAAAAACTTTTTCAACCATGTTGTTCAATTTTTCTTGCTCTTCAATAATATATAAAAATATTTCAAATTCGAATTCGTTTGAACTTTCAAATAATTTAAATTCAAATTCAAAATATTGTTTTATGTAAGTTTCAACATCTTCCGATCTCATGTTAGAGTATCAAACGATAACGGTTTTCAGAAATTCTTCCACCATCTGGTTCGGTTTTTAACGTACTTCAATCCTATGTATTCAAATCAAAAATCGGAGTTCGTTTATATTTTCAAATAATTTATTTAAATTTTGTTTCCTTAATAACTTTATATATCCGTTATAGGATTTTTCCAGACTTCATATATAGCTAATATCCTATGTTTAGAATTTTCCTAGATAGGTGTCAGGTTCCAGTTTTGCCATTACCATTAGCAAATTCCAATTACCGTCAAAATTTAGTTCAAATTTTGGCCTTTTATTTTTTTTCTTTTCCACATACGGATGTCATTTTTGACGTAACTTGGTTGGTTACCTAATTTCATCATTTCGGATTTAATGAAACTGATTTCATCGAAATCCGAGTTCGTTAGCTACTACTTCCTTTGTAAACGTACTATTTTTAACTCAAAATTTATCCTTTTATACTGCCAGTTCACATTATATTGCAGATCCACTAAATTTCTACCATTTCGGAATAAAATATTATTATTTTAATAAAATATTCAAAATTATTGAAATTAAACCATTTAAAATTCCAAAACAATATAAAAAAACATTTTTAAATATTAAACTAAATGGTCAAAAATCTGGGCCGTTACATTCCTTCCCCCTTAAAATAATTTCGTCCTCGAAATTGCTAAGGCATAAAGAATGTTGCAAATCCACTATCTTTACAAATATATTTAATTAAGAATTGATTTTATTTTCAAAATTAATCAAATCAGTTTTAAAAGCAATTTATTTCAACTAATCAAATTTTCAAAAATCTTCCAACACCTTAAATTTTGGAAAATTTTTGGTAGAGTCTCCCTTGTACGGAGGGCATCTGCAATATCGCAGATTCAAGAAATATATATTCATCGACCAACACGGTCGGAAAATTTAAAAATTCAAACCCAAAATCCAAATAAAAACCAAAATTTTATATTTTGCGTAGGCGTACCTTTTTGTGAGCGTTATTATGCGATAAGCGATGTATATTATACTTGTTAGATCAAAATTTGGACCTAACACCAATATTGTTCTGAATCTTATAGAGTTTTAACTGAAGAATGAAGAGAAAGAAAATAACACACAGAATTTATAGTGGTTCGGCGTTAACGAGCCTACGTCCACTTTATATGTTATTGATTATACTTTATGTGCTGGTACAATCAATGATTTCTCTCTAGCTCACTTTTACAATTGTGATTTCTCTCAGTAATATAGTAATAAAACTGATAAGAAACGGTAGTATGACAATAATGGCGGAATCAGTCCTCAATATTGCCAAAAAGATCCTCAAAAATGCCAAACTCCGGGCTATTTATAGCTGATTTTGTCAGGCGGATCGTGGTAACACGTGGCACGAATCCCGAGAACATCGGATCGCATCGCTGCCGTTGAAGAAATAGTCAAATTAGCCGTTGTGGACAGGTGTCGCGATCCCCTTGAAAAACGGATCGAGCAAATGGGAGAATCAGTCAAAATGACGGTTAGGGACACGTGTTGCTGGATCCGTGCGTCTCGGATCGCTGAAGACTAGCTCGTGTTTGAACGGGTCAGAGGCTTCGCCGTGCATCAGGAGATCGGATCGGTCTATACTGGGCAATAATGCATGTACGGATCGAATCGCATAGAGGTGTCGTTTCGCTGATGAAATGGGGGCGATCCGTTGAGGCGCGATCTGATGAGGTGCGATCCGATAACGGGCGATCCGATGAGGGGCGAGTTGATGGTGCGATCCGTTCCTTCATGTACTTAGGGAATGTGGTTTCATACTTTCTTCTTGTGAATGAACCTGGGTGGCTTGGTCAAAAAGCTAGCCAACATTTTGCCCCCTCGAAGTATGTTTTATCGATGATGGAACATGCTTTGAAGCTATCGAATCGTCTTTTCACAACGAGACGCAAATCAGTGAACAATTCCTTTTCTGGGATCTTTCAGAGTCTTCATCACTGGATCTGTCGGTCATTTATCGATTCGGATCGCGTGCTCGAGTCGCGGTCCGTTAGCAAGCCATTCGCCTCGTTCTTTGGTGAGCACTTGGACCTCTTCACGGAACGGAACGAGATGGGCTTCTCTTCGAGACGTGGTGGGCTTTTGGTTCGTGGCCCGTCTATTTTCACGGATCGAATAAGACAAAAAATGGGGAGACAAACGGTCGCCCTTTTGTCTATATAAGTCGACCCTCCTCCCCACTTTCTTCCTTTTTCTCGCTTTCGTATCGTATCGCTATCTCACCGAGGAAAAAACCTTAGTCTCGATTTCAAAATTTCCGCTCGATTTCAAACTTTTGAAAAGGTAATTAGATGATTTCTCTTGAATTTCTACCGTGTTCGCACTAGTTTAGAGAGCATGAACGGCGGGATTTTATAAGATTTGGTGAGAATGGACGTGAGTGTGCCTGGTGCGAAGGGGAGAGTTGAGGAAGAAGATGGAAGGGATGACCAGGTCGACTCGTGGGGATACTAGAGCTTCGGATCGTGGAGGAAATGGTGAAGTGGTGAATCGGATCGTGGAGATGCTTGTGAGGATGGGAGAAGAGCAAGCAGCGGATCGTGACGAGGTGGCGGGGACACGGATCGCTACGAGATTATAGCGATCCGATCCGAAATACTTCTTGGAGTTAGCGCCTCTGTTGCTGGTCCAGGCTGGCCTCGCGAACCCGTGATCGCACCACGATCCGATCCATACCCCACGATCCGAAAGGGTTTTCACGAACCGACGAGTGAATGCTCCAAAGAACTTGTAGAATAAGCAATGCAATTTAATTCCAGTACACTAATGGACAGTTAGGCTAGACCCTTTATGACGAACATTCTGGACTGACCAAGTGCATAACTTAACAGCATAAAACGACCAATATTTTGACGATCTCATCAGCCTTTGCGCTTTTCTTTAATGCATGCACAAGTACACACACCGGCACTTGCACACACGGGGGACGGGTAGTTTTAATCTCATTTTTCATGTTTTCTCGCCTAACAGTAATGTCGGATAATCAATCTTCTTCAAGATCCGTTGCAGAAACAGAGTTCGAGGTTTCTGTGCAATACAACCCCGAGGTCCCTCCAATTAACCCAGGAGGTGAAGATTCTGGATCTGAATACGAGGCAACAGAATCGGATTCGTCTGAAAATACTTCATCTAGTGAAGAGTCTGAGATAGACAGGCGAGCTCCCGACGAGATTCCTGGTGCGCTCGAGATAGAGAAATTTTCTGATTCTTTAGCATCTAAACTCGATGATATAAAGCTTAAAAGAATCTGCCTGAGACATGGGATTCCTTGGGATGATGTGATGACACCCTGTAGTGAAGATAGACCCCACTTAGCTCCGGAAGAGTATATGGCAGTCAGTCGAACCATGTGCTTGGTAGGGGCTATTCCTCTGTTTCCTCCAATCGTCATCGAGACTTTAAGACGACTGGGTATCGCTCCGATGCAGCTTCATCCTAACGCCTACGCATCTCTATACACCCTATATGTTGCATACGTGGAGATCCTACATACCGAACTCACATTTAGAGATTTAACATTCTTCTTTCTTTTCAAGCATCGCTCCTCGGAAACCCCAAATTTCTCTTTCTTTGAATCGGTGGCGAATAGGAAGGTTCTGTATGATGGATACAGCAATATAGGGGATCCTAAGTCTGATTGGTTCTATATAAAGAAACAAGCCGGGTGCTCAAGAAGATGGCTTAAATCAAGTAAACTTTAATCTTTTGACTGAATGTCTTGTTTAAGAAGCCGAAGTATTAAAATTCTCTCCCCTTTTTCTTTGTTTTAAACAGATCACGTCTTCCCGAAAACAGAGGGCCCGTTATACAATAATCGATTGTCTATTCTTCTACAAAGCAGATCCGACTTTCTAAGGATCAAAAAGTGCATCACTGACGAGAATCTTCATAAGCATCATCTTCTAGATGTAAGATTTGGGCTTGGCGCTGGCGGCAAACCCTATAGATACGTGCCCCCAACGGAGGGAGAGGGAACATCGCATACAGTAGATACAACTAAATTTCGCAAGAGTCCTTCCCCGATAGTCATCCAAGACGATGAGGACCTGAACATATACAGAGGGGATGAGGCCCATGGTGACAAGTCCAAGAAAATCCCATTTTCTCTTCCGATCGAACCTGCTGCTCCTGATGATTTGACAGAAGAACAGTTATTCAACGAGCTGAGCAAAATTCCTCTGCCCGATGATGTATACACAGAGAGGGACTTTGAAGGGGAGCCATTCTTCCCTGCTTCGGAAGAGACTATCGCTCCAACTAGAGAACAAGAAACTACTAAGATGAGCCTGTCCTCAGGCCCGGGTCTGTTAGGGGGAATTATATGGGATGCACAAATCACATACATTGTCTGACCCCGCACTCTTACATCGTCAGTATTCAAAGTTTTAACATGCTCTTTTCTTTTTTTGCAGGAAAAATGTCCCGTAGGCGATCTTATTCTTATAGTTCTCTTCGTGAGGGCACACCCTGTCTTCATCCGGGTACTGAGCACTCTCGCGGCCCTTCTCACAAGCCGACTTCCTCGCAACCCCGGTCTCCACCGAAATCGACATCTTCCAAGCTTCCTAGTTATCCGGTAGTTCCTGCAGGGGGAAAGAAACTTCCTAAAGAGTTAACTCCTCCGAAAAGTGCACCCTCTCACAGCAGGACGTCAAAAAGGCATCACGAGTCTAAGGATAAAGGCAAGGATCCAATCAAAGATTCTGAGAAGGAGAGGAGTGACATTGTCCCCTCCAGCCAGCCAGAGTTAGCTGCCCCCGGGTCACGAGATTACATCCATGGTCCCGAGAATCAAGGCAGGCTGGAAAAGTTGCGGGAACAATTCCCAGACATTTTCTTCGAGAGGATGACGTTTGTTCCAGCCTTGAAACCGGTCCCTAAGAACTGGGATAATGAAGTTGTCGGGCACATTCGCAATGTAGCCAGACAGTATGAGATGATGAAGAAACATGCGGTTAATCTTTCCGAAGTCATTCGAACGCTTGAAATGGAAGCCCATAGATCTAAAGTGAAAATTGATAACAACGAAAGGGCCCGAACAAAGATGGAGAAGGACTTGGAAGATGCTCAATCCCAACTCGCCTTAGCGCGGAGAGATGCTGAAAATTATAAGATTGAATTGGAGAATGCTCAGAAGCGCTTTCATTCGGAACTTGACTCCAATAGCCAAGAGAAAATTGCCTTAAAGAAGGAGGTTAAAGATCTCAAAATGGCCAACATTGAGTTGAAGACAGCACAAGGCCATTTTGAAGTTGAGAGAGCTGCTTGGGAGGCAGAAAAAGCAAGTTTGAAAGAAAGCTTAGCTCTGGCTGAAGCGGAAAAGGTGATCTTACATGATCAAGTCGCGGATGCGGAGAGACGGGCGGCTCTCGCCGAAACGAATGTTGAAAGTGCCATCGAAATGGCCACTGCTTCTAACAACAAGCTCCTCGAGAGAGAGAAGGATATCGAGGGGTTTGAAGAGATGTTTTTTGACTTCCTTGGCCAAGTCCTCAAAACCCGCAACATCTCGTGGATCCCGGATTACCACGTTACTTTAGCCAATTTATGGGATGCCATTGTTGAGGGTGAGAAGCAGAGATTGGGAGTCGAAGAAATTGATGAAGATGAGTTGATGAAGAGCATCTTGAGGGATAACAAGCCCGATGACCTGGTAGAGGGTCGTCGTCTGATTCAAGCGGAGATGGAAAAGGAGAGGGCCCTGGCTAAGGGTAAAGGCAAAGCTGACGAAGGTTCAACTTCAGCCGTGGAGCCCAAGACCACCGGAGTTGAGGAGTACCATCATGATGATCCACTAATCCCTTTGGGCCTAACTCCTGTAGTTGTTGGGGCTCCTGCAGCTACCCTAGACGGAGGATCTGCGGAAGGTATCTCCCTCTTTTCCCCACAATTTATCAAAGCAATTGTAAATTGTCGTCATCTGGTAGAACAACCAATTGAATTAGTAACGTGTGTTCCCCATAATACAGGTGGTGAGCCCGTCGACAAGGGTGTTGAAAAAGGAAAAGAGGCGGAGAAGGAGGCTGTCTCACCAGGTGCCGGTGTTGATATATCGATGCAGATTGAGGATACAACAGCAGAAAAAAGCGTCCTGGCACCTAGTGCTGATGTCCCTAAGGATGCTGAAACCATCGAGGCCTTGAAAGATATGGATGGGCGCCATGTAGAGGATGAGGAGGATATCATTGGCGCCAAAGAGACCGAAGACGATGACGACGAAACTCTGGCCAGCAGAAAAGCTAGGCAGGAAAAGGAGATGGCTTTGAAGATGATGGGACAAGAACCTCTGAACATAGTCCCTATCGCGGAACTTGATCCCAAAACTGGGATGATTTTGAAAATCCAGCCCAAATCTATCAGCAGACAACTTCATTTTGCAAATCCTGATGATTTCCCGGCTTCCCTTGCTGATAAAAGGAAGAGAAAGGAGGCGGAAGAGGAATCTTCTGAAGAGTCGGATGTTCCCCTCATAGACAAAAGGAAGAGGAAGAAAGGAGATCAATCCGATGCTGATAAGGCGAAGCTGGAGAAACAGAAGCAGGAGAAGAGGTCAAAGCGTAAATAGGACATTGTCGCTGGTTTATATCCTGTCTTTAGGTTTTCCACTGGCCAGGAAGTGTAATTGTGAGACTGGCCCTCACTTTTGTTTTCTGGGTTATTTTTTCGCTTTGTAGGCTTGCCGTATATAAAGGAAAGTTTATCTCTTTTTGCATCATTGTGTACCTGTATTCAAATAAACTTTCCATGTTTAGTCATAGACCATCTAATTATAACTACAAATCAGTCAAACAACAGAAAGAAAAATTAAAAAATTTCGTGCTGCGTTGCTGCATTAAAGTTCATGTGTATATGCATATGGCCCCCAATCAATCATTAATGTGGCGCTTAACTAGGGCTTATTAAAGATTGATTAGCATTATTCGCATGTTGCCCCCTATTTCTGAATATGGGGGACTTAGTAAATTTCATAAGATTACTGTTCTTGTGGTACTGAACTTCTGGCACCTTTCTCAGTGCTTAATCATAGACTCCTTTATACTCTCCTGGCGGTTTCCGAGGTTAGAGTTCAAATTCAATAGTCCAGTCGGTCCTTGTTCCTTCAGCAGGGAAGGAGTTCTTTCTCAGCGCTTACTCTGAGACGCTTTTTATACTCTCTCTCTCTCTCTCTCTGGAGAGTTAGAGTTCGAGCTCAGCAATTCAACCGCTCCCCGATCCTTCAGCGGGGAAGGAGCTCTTTCTCAGCGCTCAATCGGAGACGCTTTTATACTCTCTCTCTCTGGAGAGTTAGAGTTCGAGCTCAGCAATTCATTCGCTCCCCGATCCTTTAGCGGGGAAGGAGCTCTTTCTCAGCGCTCAATCGGAGACGCTTTTATACTCTCTCTCTCTCTCTCTGGAGAGTTAGAGTTCGAGCTCGGCAATTCAATCACTCCCCGATCCTTCAGCGAGGAAGGAGCTCTTTCTCATCGCTCAATCGGAGACGCTTTTATACTCTCTCTCTCTCTGGAGAGTTAGAGTTCGAGCTCGGCAATTCAATCACTCCCCGATCCTTCAGTGGAGAAGGAGCTCTTTCTCAGCGCTCAATCGGAGACGCTTTTATACTCTCTCTCTCTCTGGAGAGTAAGAGTTCCGTCAAGGCGGTTCCGATCGTGGTACATTGCCATGACTTACGGACATCGGCTTCATGCCTGTTACGCTCTGAATTTTGACTGGTGATTGCATTCCATTCTGATGGATGGCACCTATAATCATATGCTTCTGGGATCGTTACATGATCCACAGCAATTTCCATAAAAATAGAAAGACAGATAAATAATGCAATAAAGGTAAACGACACACAATATTTTATAGTGGTTCGGTCGAATCATGACCTACATCCACTTTATAATTTTTTGCTTTAAGGAATCAGACTATTCTAGGCAAGTCGTGCCTTGTACATGGTTTCCAACAAAGCAAAAGAGTAGATTTGAAACTTTCATGTTAAGTATGGCCGTAAATGTTGGGCATTCCACACTCTGGGGATTTCCTTTCCATCAACGGTTGCCATCTTGAAGGTTCCATTATCAAGCTTGTTCAGAATGGAGTACGGTCCTTCCCACTTCGCTCCCATATGAGTTGGGGGTGGAAAGACACGTTTCAGAACCAAGTCTCCGGGTTCCCAGGTTTGGGCTCGAACCTTTTTGTTGTAATATCGAGCGACATGTTGTTTGCATCTCAAGGCACGCAGGTCTGCTTCATCCCTCTTTTCTTCGATCATATCCAGGGATTCAAGGAGCAATTCATTATTGGTCATCGGATCATAATAAGTCACCCAGTGAGAAGGTACCTTTGTCTCAACCGGGATGACCGCTTCCGTTCCAAAAGCAAGGGAGAAAGGGGTATGTCCTGTTGTCGATTTAAATGTTGTCCTGTAGGCCCATAGTGGAAGGGTAATTCATCAGCCCACATGGCTCTGGCCCGCTTCAGTCTTCTTTTCAAAATGGACTTAATCACTTTATTTACCGCTTCGACTTGTCCGTTCGATTGCGGGTGCGCCACAGAGGTGTACCGATTCTCAATGTGGTATTTTTGGCAGAAATTTCTGAATTCAGCGCTATCGAACTGAGTTCCGTTATCCATTATCACAACCTTTGGAATCCCAAATCGACAGATGATGTTTCTGACGATAAAATTGATCACTCGCTTGGTTGTGATTGTAGTCAGTGGTTCGGCCTCGACCCACTTAGTGAAATAATCTACGGCTACAATAGCGAACCTCGCTCCGCCCCTAGCTATGGGGAGACTTCTAATGATATCAATTCCCCACATAGCGAAAGGCCATGGGCTCGTCATTGTTTTTAACTGATTAGGAGGTGCTCTAGGTATCTTTGAAAATCTCTGGCACGCATCAGACCGTCGTGCGTATTTTGCTGCATCCTTGTTTATGGTAGGCCAGAAATAACCATGCCGCAACACCTTTTTTGCCAATATTTGCCCTCCAGTGTGATCGCCGCATTCGCCTTCGTGTACCTCCTGCAGCACACGCTTGATGTCATCGTGGGCTATACACAGGAGGAGGGGCATCGAAAATCCTAGTCTGTAAAGAACTCCGCCTTGCAGAACGTATCAGGCAGCTTTACGAATTACTTTACGCCTCTCGCTTTTCTTGGTCGGAAGCGCTCCATTCATCAAGAAATTCTTTAGAGGGGTCATCCACGACTCCCTTTCTGGTTCCGTCTCTAGTAATGGATCGATTTCCATTTGATCTATACTAGGGGACCGAAGCACTTCAACGGGGGCTGGCCCGGTATCTTCAGGATTGTCGGAGCTAGCCATCTTTGCCAACTTATCCGCCTGCTGATTCTCTGATCGTGGAATGTGAGATATGCTGTAGTGATCAAAGTCGTTCAGCAACTCCTTCACTTTCTTCAAATATAGAATCAATCTTGCACTTTTGGCTTGGAATTTTCCAGTAACCTGGTTCACAACTAACTTGGAGTAGCAAAAGATGTCCAGCTTTGTGACTTCTAACTCCTTTGCGATCCTTAGTCCGGCTATCAGGGCTTCATATTCGGAGTCGTTGTTAGTGGCGTGAAACTCCATCCGGATAGCATAGGATATCAATCGTTTCTCGGGAGTTTCAAGCACTATTCCAGCGCCGGATCTCTTATCATTCCTAGCGCCATCAATATACAATCTCCAGGCACTGGGATCGAGAAGTAATTTTGAAGGATCAACTTCTTCGTTTGCTATATCCTCCTCCGGGACGGTGAATTCTGCTATGAAGTCGGCTATCACTTGCCCCCGAATTGACCGTCGGGGCTGAAAGTTCAGATCAAATTGACTTAACTCAATGTTCCATTTGAGTAATCTTTCAGACGCCTCTGGTCTCTGTAGAACTTGCTTGAGTGGATGGTCGGTGTATACGGTAATGGGATGCGCCTGAAAATAATGTCGAAGCTTTCTAGAGGCGATCAGTAAACTATACGCCAACTTTTCTATCCTTGGATAATTACGCTCTGCTGCCATCAATTTTTTGCTCATGTAATACACAGGTCTTTGGATCTTATCTTCTTCTCTTACCAACGCTGAGCTGATCGCGTGGGATGACACTGCCAAGTACACGAATAAGTCCTCGTGATCCATCGGCTTATATAATATCGGAGGTTTCTCCAGGTGCCTCAGTAAGTTCTGAAATGCTTCTACGCAGTCGGACGTCCATTTGAAGTGGCGTTTTCCCCGCTTTATTAATTCGAAGAATGGGATGCATTTGTCCGTAGCCCTGGAGATAAATCTGCTTAATGCGGCTACTTTTCCTGCAAGGCTTTGCACATCCTTAATTTGCCTAGGTTCCTGAATATCTCTGATTGCCGCGATCTGGTCTGGATTAATCTCAATCCCATGAGAACTGACTATGAACCCCAAGAATTTTCCGGAGGCGACACCGAATGAACATTTTGTTGGGTTGAGTTTCATTCCGTACTTTCGAAGAATGCCGAACATCTCTGCCAAGTCCGTAGTGTGATGGGAGGATTGCTTGGACTTAACCAACATGTCGTCGACGTATACTTCCATTGTTTTCCCGATCTGGTTATAGAACATTCTGTTGACTAAACGTTGATATGTAGCGCCTGCGTTCTTCAAGCCAAAAGGCATCACCACATAGCAATATAATCCTAGATCCGTGATAAAACTTGTGTGTTCTTGATCTGAAACATGCATTGGAATCTGGTTATATCCTGAGTAAGCATCCATAAATGAGAGAAGTTCATGACCCGCCGTCGAGTCCACCAACTGGTCGATCCGGGGTAACGGAAAACTATCTTTTGGGCAGGCTTTGTTCAAATCCGAGAAGTCGATACACGTTCACCACTTCCCGTTGGCCTTCTTTACCAGGACTGGATTTGAAATCCAGTCTGGGTAGGTTGAGTCTCTGATAAATCCATTACTCTTTAGCTTTCCAACCTCTTCTTTCAAGGCAGCGGACCTCTCTGGGCCCAGCATTCGCCTTTTTTGCTTTACCGGAGGATGTTTAGGGTTAATGCTTAATGAATGGCTCATGATTGATGGGGATATCCCGCACATGTCTGCGTGGGTCCAAGCAAATACATCCAAGTTATTTTTTAAGAAATTCGTCAGTTCTTTAGCGAGATTCGGATTTAACTGGGATCCAATCTTAAGGACCTTCTCTGGGTCACTATCATTGATCGGTACATCCACAGTTGTCTCGTTATGAGTCGCCATTCTGCCCCCAGGTTTTTGATCCTCTCTGGGATCTATATCCTCGGGCAACTCTCTGGGCGACTCTCCAACGGTTATCCTCTTTAGTTGTTATAAGGTCTTCGCCCTTGTAGGGGGAGAAGCGCCCTTGGTTTCTATGTCCCCTCCATTGCGAAGTAACTTTAGCTCGGCAACATAACATGCTCGTGCGGCAACCTGATCTCCTCTGACAATACCAACGCCAGCTTCTGTGGGGAATTTCAATAATAAGCACCAGGGGGCTGTACAGGCTCTAAACTTTGCGAGGGCCGGTCGACCCAAGAAGGCATTGTAGGGTGATTCAACATCCAAGACCACGAAGGGAAGGATTCTCACTCTCTGGCGTTCTCCTTCCCCAAGCGTAACTGGTAACTCTACATAACACATTGGAGCGGTGGATGCTCCGTTAAATCCACAGATCCATCCCTGACAGGGCTTCAAGTCTTTTATTTCGAGGTTCATCTGGTCGAATGTCCTTTTGAAAAGAATGTTGACGGAACTCCCATTGTCCACTAAAACCTTATGAACAATGGCTGGTCCAATAGGTACTGTGGTTACAAATGGATCTTCAGTCGGAGCATGGACTCCAATGCTTTCTCGTTCGCGGAAAACGACATCGTCGGACATCATCTTTTGTTGCTTTTTCGGGACGTTGACCTCGGGGTCGCTACACTCCCCTACCTCGAGGTGTTGCTTGGCTGCATTGACATATTGATCCAATGCCTTGGAACTATGTCCGGCGAGATAAAGTCGTCCGATTACGGTATTGATAACGATGTCCTTTCCCTTTTGTTGGGCAGTTGGCCTGGCAGCAAGTTGATTCTTGTTCTGATTTGGGGCCTGTACGGCTTTCCCCCTATCTCTGGGCGTTACTCTGTATTCATCTAATTTTCCTTCTCGAAGAAGCCTCTTGACTACATCTCTCAGGTGACGGCATTCATTTGTCGAATGGCCATGAATCTGATGAAAGAGACAAAACTTCCCCGTTTCACGTTCTTTCTCCGTCGACTCTCTGGGAGGTGGCCTCTTATTCTGGAGGACGTTGTACGAATCCATGAAGATATTTTCCAGAGTATCATTTATTGGCGTATAACTCTCAAAGGCCCTGGGACGAGTCCTTCTCCGGGAGTCATTCCCTCGGTTCCTCTTCCGGTTGTTGCTATTACTATTATTATCATTGTTTCCTGACTGACGGCCACCCTGATTTCGATTTCCGACATTAACCTCGACCTTCCCAGAGCTGTCTCCTGTCTGCTTAATGGCGACATTGCTCTGGATTTCCTCTTTATCGGCCGTTTTTGCCTTTCGGTTAGCATATTCTTCTTCCCGGCGTAAATGTACGTTAGCTTTTTCATTGAATAACTCTCTAGTATGGGGTGGCTTGCCTGCCAGGTATCTCCCAAATTCAGTGTCTTTATCTACTCCATCAATCAGAGCTGCGACAACGGTTGGCTCATGGGGATCTTTAGCTTCAGTAGCGGCCAAGTTGAAACGGTCTAGGTACACCCTCAAACTCTCGCCTGGTCGCTGCTTGACAAGGAACAAGTCAATCACACTCTTTGTCTTTTGAGCATAGATGCGGAACTGTTCTACGAACTTTTCACTCAATTCCCTGAAGCTAGAAATCGATCTTGCTGGTAAGCGAGTAAACCATAACAATGCTACATCCTCCAAGAATATGGGAAATGCTTTGCACTTGACAGCGTCAGAAGCTGCGGCAGCGGTCATTGACCAAGAATATCTCATCAGATGCTGGACGGGATCAGATCTACCCGCGTAACGGTTCATCTGTGGCATGTTGAAACGCCTTGGGAAAGTCGCATCCAAAATATCATCAGTGAAAGGGGTATGACTGCGGTCAATTCCCCAATCTTCATTTCGTTGTCCACGGCTATCCGCCAAAATTTGATGGATCATCGCTGCAACATTTGCACTAGTCAGCAGAGGTTTAGGGTCAGTGCTTCTTGCTCGGCAGGGTTCTCTAATCTCTCTTCCGGGAGCAGTCACAAAATCCGGGGCTCGGATTGGGCTTCGTTGCCCCCTGTTGCCATGAGCATTTGCATGGCGACGGGGCTGAGGTAGTCTGTTCTGTACAGGACTGTCCACACCTCGAGCTCTGGGAGTTGCGGCGTGATCGTTCACATTACGGTTTGAGGGCCCCGCCTCCAGTGCTTCTTCTTCCCGTGATGGTAGGGTTCCGAACCGAAGCTGCTCCATGTTTTCGGCTCTCTCATATGGTCACCGCGGAGGTCTCGGCGATTCCTCTGACGAAGAAACATATCCTGGAGTGAGCGGACGAACTGGTGGCGCCCTTTGCCTTGCGAGATCATCAAGCCTTCTATCCATAGCAGTCAAATTCTGTCGCAGAACGGAGCTTTCCTGCCTCTGAGCAGCCAGCTCATCAAACAGCCTTTCCCACATTTCAGAAAAGCGAGAGAGGTCCCCCTCAGTAACGGGAGCAGAAGGGTCATATTGATCATCATCAATTTCTCTTATACACAAAGAGCTTGAGCCAGGTCGAGCGGAGGGGCCAGGACGATTGGAGCGAGCCATAGGCTCCTTTCCAGGTCTAGTTGTAGTCTGATCATCAATTCGGATCGCAGTGGATCGAAGATGGTGGCTCGCAGCGCCCCCCTGGGATCGGTTCGTGGTCACGGTGCGCGGAGGATTCGAGACGTTATCTCGGGATCGAGTAACAACCCCTTCAGCAGTTCGGATCGCCTCGTTCTCGTCGACTCGGAGCGTGGCGTCTTCATCGGATCGGTTCGCCCCCGGCGCTCCGCGATCCAAAGTTCCCTCATTGCCTAGCTCGTGCACACTTTCTTCGACTGCTTCATTCGCGGTTTCATTGGTTCGTGAAGCTTGTACTTCCTTAGATCTCTTTCCAGCCATGATATCCGAGTCGCTGGAATCTTCAAAGAACTGAATAGTAAAGCTTTAGGACTGTTCTCTCAATGAAAGCACCAAAATGTTAGATCAAAATTTGGACCTAACACCCAAATTGTTCTGAATCTTATAGAGTTTTAACTGAAGAATGAAGAAAAAGAAAATAACACACAGAAATTATAGTGGTTCGGCGTTAATGAGCCTACGTCCACTTTATATGTTATTGATTATACTTTATGTGCTGGTACAATCAATGATTTCTCTCTAGCTCACTTTTACAATTGTGATTTCTCTCAGTAATATAGTAATAAAACTGATAAGAAATGGTAGTATGACAATAATGGCGGAATTAGTCCTCAATATTGCCAAAAAGATCCTCAAAAATGCCAAACTCCGGGCTATTTATAGCTGATTTTGTCAGGCGGATCGTGGTAACACGTGGCACGAATCCCGAGAACATCGGATCGCATCGCTGCCGTTGAAGAAATAGTCAAATTAGCCGTTGTGGACAGGTGTCGCGATCCCCTTGAAAATCGGATCGAGCAAATGGGGAGAATCAGTCAAAATGACGGTTAGGGACACGTGTCGCTGGATCCGTGCGTCTCGGATCGCTGAAGACTAGCTCGTGTTTGAACGGGTCAGAGGCTTCGCCGTGCATCAAGGGATCGGATCGGTCTATAATGGGCAATAATGCATGTACGGATCGAATCGCATAGAGGTGTCGTTTCGCTGATGAAATGGGGGTGATCCGTTGAGGCGCGATCTGATGAGGTGCGATCCGATAAGGGGCGATCCGATGAGGGGCGAGTCGATGGTGCGATCCGTTCCTTCATGTACTTAGGGAATGTGGTTTCATACTTTCTTCTTGTGAATGAACCTGGGTGGCTTGGTCAAAAACTAGCCAACAATACTCGAGTCTGCTTAACTGTTATGCAACTCTGTTCAAACTGGAGATGATTAACTCCAGAATTCCTCTTGGATAAGTTTTAAAACTGAATTGGCACTTCTGTACCTGTTCTCAACTCAAATAAACTTCATCAGTTCCCAAAACAAATATCAATTTGGTTTAAAATATCCATATTATCCATTGTGACCAATTCTACTCACATGAGGATTTATTTATAATCGCTTCTTGACCAATCCCTTTATTCCTTTCATTAAGCTTGGATTGATTCTTCCACCATTTATTCGTTTCAGATTGGTTTCAACCAAGTCCAAATTTATATTCATATTCAAGTTCATATTAATGAAATCGAACACACAATCCAAACATATCATTCAACTTTACATCTAACTGTTGGTGAATTTTTTATACTATCCATCCAACACATCAACAACCAAGGTATAACAATCCAACCAAAACATTTTGACTTAACATTAACATTCCTTATTTGTTTTCATTTTGGTTTCACATATCGATACATATCAGATCGATTTTTAATCCAATTATTAATTTAATTACTCAATTCCAAATATATTTTATTCCAACACTATCTATTTATAATTTAACTCGACTTAACTAAGTTAAGTCGTATTCCATACTTAGTTTTAACCCCATAGATACTTCAATAATACGATAAATTAATTTCCCTTTTATACAAAAATATAATTTGGGTAAAATTATTTCATTTACCCTCTTTACAAAATATTTAAAAATAATTTGTATTCAAATTACAAATACGCGCTCTCATATATAGACCCATACTCAATCTAGGGCATTGCTAATCCCATCTTTATTGAGTTACACCACAGAGTCAAGATTATCTCTAAACCAATAGCTTTGATACCACTGTAACTGTCCAGCGTTTTCGGCCCTGAAAATCGATATAAATACCTTTACCGTATCTCATACCGATCCTCCAAGCACCGAAAAACACTGAATAGTCTAGAAAGAATTTAGAGGGTGAGATAAGAAAGAAAGAAATTTTAGAATAGAAGAAAGAAGAAGAACATCACATCAGAACTCACAGCGGAACAGATAAAATATAATATCAAATATACAAAAGAATTTTGTATACATACCAATCATCATAGTTTAACATATAACTGCACAGCGGAATTAGCTTTATATAACTAGTGGTGAAGCCGCCTGCTTCCAGCTTCTGAGACTCCAAACAAACCTAACCTGTACATATGCTTGGTCTGACCCGAGCACATTTGATTTAAAACAAAATACACCGGGTCAGTCTGGAATACTATCAGTGATAAATTCACAGAACACACACACACTGGTTTAACTTTGGGAAATCCTTTCTGAAACAAAGGATAATTGTAAGACCAGTCCACACATAAACACGGACGGTTTTTACCTTACTATAACCCAAACCATTTCTCAAAATCATAGTTTGTTCTGATATTATCATAATGTCTAAATACAAGTAATTATAAATCTAGTGGAATGCTTGCATCTCAAGCTCCACATATATAGTATACAATCAAAACCGCGGGCGCTTATTGTATTTTAGATTTCCAACCTTGACAAGGTATGGGACCACCTGCCGATAGTGTATCTCCAGAGTCGAATACACTGCGTTCAACAACAACATCTTGCAACCCGGCCCTCACATGACCGACCACTCATTTCGCTTGAGTCTATCGAATGTATATCACCGACGGTTGGGCTCAAACCACCGTCTCCCGATAAGGGACAGCATCGAACATAGATTAAGAAGCAATAGTAATTTCTCTAGATAGGTGATCATACATTCTAATGGGAGCGACCCACATAGCCATGCTGCCTGCCCGATTTTTGTCATTTCCGGTTGATGAGGCTTGAGGTCAGAACACATCTGGTCATCATATACTTTGAATGCCACATCGTCAGATCCGCCAGATCACACTGATTGACGTCCACAAACATACTCTAGCTATCTAGCTAGAGAATGATCATTTCTTCGCCATCAGCTATGGTACGTTTGGAGAAATCAACGCATGTAAATCCTTTTGGAAATACTCTGTCAGACATCCGTCCATACAAGTCATCGAGGAACAGGATGAACCGAAGGTACTCTCCTACTGCATCTCATATAGGAATCACCCCAAGGATCAGTAGCGAGAAGTCCTTGCAACCTGTAGATTCTAACCACGACAGAACCACAGTTTATCTCTGGCCGCTAAACCTTAGATTTTTAGCAGTCCTTCCGCTTATGAAAATCCACAGTCTTCAATGCTCCATTACGATCATCTTCTGATCTCTACACGTATTTGTTGGTCGGAATGGTTTTCGAATATAATTCGATCCCGTACTTTCCATACCAACAATCGTATTGGTCAACTTCGATAGTCGGTGTTTTAACTATCGAATAACGATAGTGTGCATACAATGGGTTTTGCTGATTCAACACTTAACACAACTTGACCCCTTTTTAAAACATACTTAACGATATAAACCAAATTTTCTCTGATTAACTCTAATTGATTTACTTTGATCGATTAACTCTAATTTGACAAACTCGACCTATTTAACTGGACTAGACTAACTCGACTTGATTACTACTATCGATTAATTAATACTTGACTTAACTCCATCCACTCAACTCTAGATCGCAGCGATTACAATGGTTATGCCTGATTCCCTCAGGAAACATCCGACCGCCGTAGGCTATCTGCAGCCCTGCGAATTACGCTAGCAGTCGTACGCAATGGAAACTTCCCCAGATAACTTGGTTTGACTAACTCTAACTATATTCGATCAACTTTAATTGACTAACAAATGTTTATTATAATTTGAAAACAACATTCTTATTTCTTTTGAACTCATATTGTAATATTATTTAATTTCCAAAACCTTGCATCAGAGTTTGATATTCTCGTATAGGATAAAGCCAATCTCAACACTTCACTCGTTCCAAACTAATACTATTCCTTGATAATAGTGAAGCCAACCAAGTTGGAGTATTTTAGTTACCTCTCAGACCTTGATCAACAACGTTCTTACCTCAGAATAATGTTAGTTCGTCACTTAACCACCGACACTAAATCTCGTTTCAAATCTTGATTTCAAACTTGGGTTTACAAAACCTTTCCTTACATTTGAAATCCTGGTTCGAATATCCCATCACTTAATTCCTGTAAAGTATCATTCCAATTTGAATTCGCCTTTCTTAATTTGAAACATTAAGTAAACCCTGATTTAAATCTTTATACTTACCTACCAACTTCATCTACCAAGTTTGTCGAACACTTGGGTCATAAAACATTCCATAATCTCTTAATCGAATTTATCTCCAACTAATTATTTCTTACTCGATTTCAAATTGAATTCATTACTTTAAATCATTTTGAATTAAAAGGATAATTAGTTTTACCATTAACCATATTAAAATAAAGTTAACTTTGCCCCAAAACCAAAATAGGATTATTATTACTTTTACAAGCTTACTCAAAATAATTTAGGTTATTAAAAATACCCAGTTCAATATTCTCTTTAGATTTTTAGTTTATCGAAGATTAACCATGCTCTAACTTTACTCGTTACACTTTAACGAATATTTAAATCCATATCTATTCCTTTGTCTATTTTACTCGAAAACGGTGGATTTTATCAACCGTATATATATACATATATCAATTAACAGTGAACTGAATTTCCTTTGTCATTTCCCTTTTCTTAAATTAATCAAATAACTTAATTGATTAAAAATCAACCTTTAATTGTTTGAAAACAAATTGTCAAATTTAACCAACCCGTAGGTAAAACCTTGGGTCTTTCTCTACTTTCAACACTGGTATAATCCATTTAAATAACCCTTTAAACCCGATTAAAAATAGATATTTATAATTTCCATTTAAATCCCTTATATAATTTTATTTAAAACTTAATTCCAGTTATAAAATAACTTATGACTCTAACACTGCGCCGATTCACCCAACAGTCAACTGACGTCAGAAACAACACATTCTAGACCGTTCACTGCCAATTACCAAATCAACACTATTGGTTGATTTTAAACACAACACAGGTGCGTATCTATTCAACCATCAATATATAGACAGGTTTTGGTGGCAGTCAAGGCGAACAATTCATATATATGCATAACAAACAAAATATAGTTAATTTGAGGAATCCGGTCGGATCCCTCCAACATGTCCTTCTCTGCATCACAGATGTAAGTTGATAACAATATGCGAATTAAATAATTGGCAGAATATAAATAACTGCAACCATCAAACAACAACAAACAACTTGCACCCATCGCATCCAATAAGCCAATTTAAACTGTTAACTGTAAAATATATTTTACTATGAATGTACCACATCACAGGATTTCAGAAGGTGTGAGAATTAACTCACCAGAGTTTGTTCTGGTCGACGGTTGATGCATTTGTCGCTTCTAATTTGGGACGACCGTCCAAAATTAGCTGAATTTTCAACAGCCTCAGATTGACTCCTTGTCAGTGCCATTGGATAGGTCTCGTCCCTGCGATCCCAACGGATCTTGTTTCATTAAATTTCGTTAACATATGCAAAAGTTATTCTATTTACAATATTTACCTAATTTAAATGAATATATATTTAATTTAATTAATTAAATTATTTTTATCTTAATTATTTCCTAATTGCGTTATTAGCCAAATTACCTTCCCTGCCCTTCTAAAAAATCCTACTTTCCCATCTCTAGCCATATCCAATTTTTAAAATTTAAAAACCAGTTTAATATTAATTAAATTTAATTTCCAAAAAAAAATATTTAAAAATATTCATTTAATTATAACTTAAAAATTACAACCCTGATCAAAAATCTGTTGTAACTCATTTTAAAGTATTTTTCAATAAGAATCCAACGGTTCTTGTTTCGTGGAATTCTGACTTGTTTTGGAAAAGTTATAAGCTTTTAAAGTTTATAGTTAAAAATTATGAAAATGCCCCTGGTCTATTTTAAATTCAAATTTAATTTTAAATTTAAATTAACCATCCCATCCGTCGGGTCAGTTAGGGATAACCAGGAAAAGCAGGGAACTATATTTTCCAAACTCAAGCCTTAGACACTATCCTCTCTGTCACCCTTAGAATGTTCCGATATTTATTTTTACAAATTCTGTTTTAATTATAATATATATATATTTATTTATAAATAAATATTATTTAAAAACTTACCCCGTGAAGCCCAAGCCTCTGCCTAAGGGTCCCTAGCTCCCCGTCTTGCCCTTCTTTCTCCCTTTCTTCCTTTTCCCTATTTTTCTATTATTTTGTTATTATTTCTGTCATTGCCAAAGCCTGAAAGAGGAGGAGGAGGAGTGAGTTTAAAATGAAGGGGGGGCCTATTTATAGCCGAAGAAGTCATATGGATTGCTGAGGTGGTGCGAATCCAACGGTTGAAAATGGATGGCTAGGATTAATCCTTAAATTAATTAAATAATTAATAAATTTAATAATTTATGAATAGTAAAGTGTGTTTTCTCAACCCTATTCGGACGTTAATTTGACTTACTTATTGATACCTTATCCAAAATCTTTTTCAACCATGTTGTTCAATTTTTCTTGCTCTTCAATAATATATAAAAATATTTCAAATTCGAATTCGTTTGAACTTTCAAATAATTTAAATTCAAATTCAAAATAGTGTTTTGTATTAGTTTCAACATCTTCCGGTCTCATGTTGGAGTATTTAACGATAATGGTTTTCAGAAATTCTTCCACCATCTGGTCCGGTTTTTAACGTACTTCAATCCTATGTATTCAAATCAAAAATCGGAGTTCGTTTAGATTTTCAAATAATTTATTTAAATTTTGTTTCCTTAATAACTTTCTATATCCGTTATAGGATTTTTCCAGACTTCATATATAGCTAATATCCTATGTTTAGAATTTTCCTGGATAGGTGTCAGGTTCCAGTTTTGCCGTTACCATTAGCAAATTCCAATTACCGTCAAAATTTAGTTCAAATTTTGGCCTTTTATTTTTTTCTTTTCCACATACGGATGTCATTTTTGACGTAACTTGGTTGGTTATCTAATTTCATCATTTCGGATTTAATGAAACTGATTTCATCGAAATCCGAGTTCGTTAGCTACTACTTCCTTTGTAAACGTACTATTTTTAATTCAAAATTTATCCTTTTATACTGCCAGTTCACATTATATTGCAGATCCACTAAATTTCTACCATTTCGGAATAAAATATTATTATATTAATAAAATATTCAAAATTATTGAAATTAAACCATTTAAAATTCCAAAACAATATAAAAAACATTTTTAAATATTGAACTAAATGGTCAAAAATCTGGGCCGTTACAGATCTACATCAAGAAAAGCTAGATCTACATCAAGTGAACGGAGATCGCATCAAATTGAGAGGTTCAAGATCATTCTTCGTTGTTCGGATTGGGAATTTAGTGATTTCAAGATATTTTGAAGATTTGGTGAGTGATAAGCGTCTCTCACACGGATTTAATCAAGTATATGGGTTGTTTGATATTATTTTCATCATTTCAAGTTGTTTTCACCTGGATCTACATCGTGGTAAGTATGTTTTCATTTCAACCACCATAGGATCCAATCTGGCAACTTAAATTAGTAAATTTATATGTCAATTCGTGTACTTATGCAAGTTTAGACCCATTTGTTAATTCATTCATCGTTTTATCATGATTTGGTGAATTCATGTAGTTATATGATAATTTTTTGTTGTGCTAATGTGTTGATGATTGCTATTGATTTTGGGTTGAATTTGATCAATTTGAATGAGTTGTTTGCATCGATGTTGTCATTTTGGGGATGGATTGGTTGAGATTGGAGATAGATCAATCAAATCTGGAGTAGGGTCATTTCTAGATGGGTCGTTTTTGCATTGGTCGTGGACAGGGGACCACGAAATGAGTCAGGTCAGTTGCATAAGGTCGGGTCGCTCAAAGTCAGGTCGGTTGAGACTGTTGGATCCATACATTGGTGCATAGGTTGTTTCCAAAGTCAGGTCGTTGATGACGTGGCACGAAGTCGGGTTAGTGGAAACAAAGGTTGTTCGTGTACATGTGCTGATGGTTCAGCTAGTGTTGATGGTCGAGGGTCGTTGGACATGACCGGGTCGTCCAAATGGCCAGTCGTGCAAGCGACTACGAAGAAGGTCGTTTGTGTATACTCAGGTCATCCAAAATTGATGGGTTGTTGTTCTTAGGTTGGGTCATCTAGAAAGGATGGGTCGTGGAGCACCTGTGTTGAGTCGTGTCGTTTGAAGTATGGGTCGTTTATGACCTGATGAGTTGGGTCGTTCATGACCTGATGAGTCAGGTCATTTTTTGTGGATCGGGCAGAAGATACTACAGTGTTTAACAAACGCTGTGATGGGATTTTAAGCGCTATGGTATGTTTTTTATAGTGGAAAGGTTGAAGTGCTATGGATTGAATGTCGATCAAAAGTGATGATTATTTTGGTTCGAGAATGGACATGGCTTCGAAGTGAATTCAGAAAGGAACATTCAAAGTGATATGAAGTGTTCGTTGATCAGCGAAATGCAACGAATATGCAGATGACTCAAGTGCATTTTGAGCTCGTTGATAATGGATGCTCAAGGATGTTCGAGCTTATGGAGGCCGAGGAATTATCGTTGTCGTAGGTTCCAGTAGGCTCAAAGCAAGGGTATAATAGGGACGCCTAGAAGACCGGTCGAATGGTCGAGTACCCTGAGCAGTCATGATGGGCCTAGAGATACGAGTCACGATGGCGTATGGAGTTTTTGCTGGAACTGGGGTTTCCATTAGCCCTTGACAGAATGGCGTAATGTAGTCAGTCATACGATTATCGATGGTTTCAAGGCAGGATTGGCGGTGATAGTCAGAGTCATGGATGCTGATTGCTTTGCTTGTATTGTTTTGTGTATATCATTCGAGGTCGAAGGAGATATCTCTCAAGTGCTTGTCTGATGTTGGTTAAGGCCTTCGGGCCTTGTGCTTGGGAGATGTCGATATCGATTAGGATGGTCTACGCTTGATAACTGATTTCCATGAATGTACTGTTTGTTTCTACTTAGTTGTTGTAAAGGCTATCACTGTCGGGTGTAGGACGACGGGTTTGTGTTCTTCTCTGTTGATGTCGGTAGATTTGTTGATTAATCTGCCTATTCTCATATATTTTATTGATGATGTTAGATAGTTGTTTTATCATTCATTAAGACTTTTGTCTGACTCAAAGTTTTATGTTTCCCTCTTATTACCTTGGGTTATTCATCCATGTGTTGGATAGGAAGACTGAGTAGCAGGTGATAGGTAGTTGATCTTAGTGAGGACAATGCTATTGAGCGACGACAAGCTAGAGGCTTACGTATTAGTTTCCTATTACCTACTATTTGTTGTTTTTTTGCTGCTATGCCGATATATTCTCTGAAAGACTTGCAGTGAGGCGCTTTGTACATATCCTTATAGTGTTATCCGATGTTGTATGGATATTTCATGGTGATATAAAAAACTTAAGTTTCTGCTTAACCCTACTTCACTATTATATACCTATTATATGTGTCCTATTATATTTTATCTCTGAGATGTGAGTTATATGATAGGGTCCGCTTGTGTTATTCAACCCAGATGATCGTCTATAGCTGCCCGACACGTCTTTCAGCACATCATTCCTCTTGTTAAGTGCAAGAGTTATGGGTGGTCGTCACATATTCTTTTTAGGAAGTTGGGTCTATTCACAATTTATTGGTTACCAAAACCATATAAAATCTTTTTTCATAGTTTAAGGTAATGACTGCCACAAAAACCCATAAGTGCAGGACAACACTTTCAATTACTTTTAGGTTATTGAATTGTGCGCAATACAGCTAAATCCCTATTTCACACCAATCCACTCCTTTATTTATTTTTAAGATTGCAATTATGTTTTCTACTTCTTTTTCAAACCTAACTATGAAAATATATTCCTTTTTTCCTAATCAATCAATCTAGGCTATTTCTGACTTCCTATTTTAATCGATATACATTAATTCCTGTTTTCAACTTATTTTAGCTTTTTTCATAATTACAGTAAATTTTGATACAACTAGGTTATGCTCCTTTTTCAATTCCAACATTTTTTGTATTCATTTCGTTCTAAATTTGAAAGGTAACCTTTTCAACTAACATAGAAATTCTCAGATTTACCATTTAACTGCATATTTTCTGTTTATAATATTAATCTTGTCACGTCCACAATTATCAAACCCTCTTTGTTCATAATTCCGATTAAATTATGTTTTCCAATGCATGCAAACAAAAAAATATTATAATCAATCGAATAAATTAGGCATATAATTCAATTATACATATGCCAACCTTTCAAGTTTATGTATATTTTTCACATAACCAAAATTCAACATATACTTATACATATATATGTATATTCCGATGCAAAATGGGGGAAGGGGGGAGAAAAGAGGAAGAAGAGAACATATTATAATTTTTTAAAGGAATTAGACGATATAATATACTATCATAAGAAAATATAATTTACATCCAATCACTTGGGATTTGCGCTCTTTGGATTTGATTTGGATCTCCGTTCTTTCCTTTTACATTTTAATTTGGATTTACATATCTATGGAATATGGGCATCTACATTTTGAATCTACTATGTTTTCCTCCAGTTCTCGTATCAAAAATCACGAATCTATAATATAATTTGTTTCTAAAGAGTTCAGAGGAGAAAAGAAAGGGTAGAGCTTTGGCTTCCACTCATAAAATGTGAGTTGGAAACTAGGCCCTGTAAGTTTATTTATAGCTGCCCAAAAGAATAACGTCTGTCCAATTCAAAACAATCAAATCTAAGTCGTTGATGAAACAGAACCACATAAGATTTGGCCCGAATGGGTCGACACATGACATAGCTAGGTCGACCCCTAGGTCGACACATGTGTAGACCCCTGGGTGGACCCACTTCAAATATTGGTTGATCCAAATACAACTGTAAAAATCATATATTCGGGTTGTTTTACTGCGTAATTGTTGTCATGTTTAACTGTATTATAATTTTACATTTTGTTGATTTCTAAAATTTATTTCCCGTGTTAACGTACGTTCAAAATTCAAATGTGTAATTAATGTGCGCATTCGTTTTTCTTTCGTTTTTAAATTCTTGCATGTTTAGTTCCTTTAATTCTATAAACATTATTTTTATTCCCAATTTTATTCCATCTCCTACCATTTTTAACATGCGATTTCCATTTCAAATGCACACTTTTAATATGCACATATCCAAATTAAATTGAAACTTTACTTAGTTAGCGTCATTTAAACTTCCTTTTATTTCGTGGTTTTATACCATTTATGACGCACATTTGTTTTGCGCGTTACTTTTGTAATTTATGTCTATATATTTTTATATTAAATATATTTATATGTTTGTGCTCACACTCCAAAATTAATTACATCTTCTAGATTTTGGCATTATATGCATTAGTCCTCTTTTAATGTCCGTTATGACATGCATTGTAAATTTAAAGGAAATGATGCCATTTCGATATTAATTACTTTCTATCAAATATGTGTTTTCCTATTTTATTAATTAGTTAAGTTTGTAAACATGTTAAAGTTAATAATCTTCTGTTACTTTCAAATCCAAACGCACATTGTTTTTAGCGTGCGCATATTTTTTTTGATTATTTTATTTTGTACCATTTAAACTTCCCTTCTTCTATTTCTTTTTATTTAATTATATATATACCATTGCACATTTAACTTACATAGTGGCAATTTTTATTTATTGCACATTTTATAGCACGCATTTGTTTTCACTTTTCAAATGCATATTATTAATATAATTATTTTGATAATTCTGTTATTAAAATTGCGGGATGTTACAAATATTATATCTAAGTTTGTCATATTGATAATATGCTTAATGTCAATAAATTGAAATGGGAAATTTAAATGAAGCGTAAGTGAAATTAAAATTTTGATTTAATTAAAGGTTGTATATTTTTCATTAATACGAAGATGTGACAAAAAATTTGTTTAACTACAATCTAAGAATTTACCAAAATTTTGAAATTCATTTCTAACATTTTGGAAAACGATACTTGTGTTATTTAAAAAATATTGTCGAATAGAAATGTTTCAAAATAATTTTTCTCAATTTTTTTTCAAAATAATTAAGAGCGAAAACCCACTTCTGGTGCTAGGAAATAATTTTGGTGGTGATGGCCACATCATCGAAATTCATTTTGAGAGTTAGAGTGGGGGGAACCACTAAAATAGCCTTGCTATGTGTTTATTTTAGTGAAATGAATTTGGTTTAAATCTCTGAAGTTTGATTTGAATACAAAGATGCATATATGCATTTCAAATGATTGAAATAAAAATCCAAAAATTGTTCCTTGAATTTGGTTGAATAATATTATTCTATACATTAGGATAATTTGATTTTTCATCTCGAAGAAATGTTTGATTACTGATTTACAAACTACTAAAGAGAAATTTAATTTTTCCAAACATTATGAATAACCTAACCCTTTCAAATGGGAACTGAAACTTTGGTTACTCAAATTATTAAATATCGTGTCCACTATTCTTCATCTTCTTTAATTACCACTTTAATATATTATTTATGCTTTCTTCCTCAAACATGTGCATCTCTCCCTCTCCACATCCTTTCTCCATTTTTCAAATCTTAGGAGAAAAAAAAACAAGATGCCTCAATAGCAAAAGAAAAAAAATAGGGACAAATGCATGCGTTTTCCATGCATGTGCCACCTGAAAACTTCTTTCTCTCCTTTCCAATCATTCACGCAATCATCATTCACCTTACGACCACCGAAGTTCATCACCATCCCCCTTCTGTTCACTCAGACCATGTTATATAGCACTGCTCCTGGACATCTTCCCTCCATAAAAAAAACTCTACCTCCTTGAGATAGTCGACCCATCTCAAAAACTCCACCCGCCCGCCTTACAGCCATGTCTGCCACCCTATTTCCATCTGACCCTACAGCATGCCCTTCCCCTTTACAAACCATCTCTCTAGCCATAAACCCCAAACAGAACTGGCTCTGTAGCTTCGCATCCTCCCTAGATCAATCACCCTTCCCAACAACTGTTGCTCAGAACCGAACAAGTTCTACCATTGTAGAAGCAACCCACTCCCATCGTTATCTACACTTGTGCAACCCCAGCCTGACCCGCTGTAACCACTCGAACGTCCAACATTTCATCCTTGCAATTTATTGAAAAAATATCTAGTTCCAATCTTTTGTGTTGTTGCTTCCTAGTTGTGTCATTTCCCCCAACAAGCCAGAGTGTGTTATGTTGTATGCATATCCATGTCCTTGTTGATTAGGTGTTTGTGTCATGTTCATGTCTATCATGGCTTGTCACCATAAACCACTATAGGAGAGAATCTCACTCACAGTTAATATTCATATGCTTGAAATTAATAACATAAGAAATGGTGAAAATATTTGATTAATAATGCGTTTGTTTGACTAATAACTACTTGAATTATTAGTTAAGATTTCTCTATTCTTTCGCTACTAATTTCATGAGTTTTATTTGTTAATTTATTAAATTATTTGCCATTGATTTCAGGAAAATCGATAGTCTTAATTCCATGAATTGTTGGTTGATAATAGTTTAAATTATTGGTTGATAATTCCTTGAATTGTAGATTTAAATCATATAAAATGCTATTTAAAATTTACAAGAAATGATAGTTGATAATTTATATGAAATAACAATCGATAATTACATGTGATAGTTTGATTTATGTATTATAATTGTGGGGAATGTTGTATGTTTGTTTTTTGATTATTTAACATCTGTGCTTTAAAATCTAAAAGTTCCTGACATCATAAACTATTTATGTAATTTATGGAAATTTTGATATGGGTTTAAATGATATATACCTAGATTCTTGATTAAATGAATCAATTTATAAATTTTATTGGAAATTTTAAATTTAATTTCAAGCTTGAACTTAGAAATTTAAACTTGGACATAGAAATTTAAGTTTGAATTTATGATTTATTATTCAGCGAAAAGATTGAATTTAAGTTAGATATAATGATTTAATTTAAGATTTAAATTTTTGATTTTATGAGTTCATTTAAATTTTAAATGATTTGATTTGATTGAATTATTTAAATTTAAATAAGTGGGAAGATTTAAATTTAGGAGTTGAAGTTGTTAATTACTTACTTAATTAAATGAACTATCTAGAATTCAATCCGATTTGATTTATTTAATAAGAAGATTTAATCCTGAAATTAATTTATTTTGATTAAATTGATTTAATGAAAATATAAGTTTAAATTATGATTTAAACTTTCTTAATTAATGAAACATTTGATTTTTAATTAATGAAATATTTGATTTTAGGATAATATTTGCATTTAAAATTTGACTAGTTTGTTTAATTTATAAAATATGACTTAATGAAACTATAAAATCAAAATATTTAACATATTATTAATTTGAACTTTCATGGTCGAAGTAATTAATTGAATTTGGAATTCGAAACTTGAATTGTTAAGCAAGATTTGGAAATGTTGGACATTGAATCGAATTGGATTAGAGTATGGAAATGCTTAAATTAATATTATCTTATATTAATTATTCTGCTTTACCATTTAAGTAACTATTTACATTATAATTTTAATAAAATTAATTCATATTATAACTTATCTTAACTATGTATATTGTATTTATTTAATTTAAAATATTTTATACTATATTAAAGTTGACTATTTTATATATAATTATTTAAAATTTAAATATTTTATATTATATTAAATCTAATTATTTAACCTTATAATTAATTTAATTAAAATTTTTATATTATATTTAATTTATCTATTTTATTTATAATTATTTTAACTAAATTATTTTGTATTTAACTATTTATTTATAATTACTTTAATTAAATATTTATATTATAATATGTTTATAACGTTATTATAATTACTTATATTTAACTATTTAATATAAAATATTATATAAATTAAACTTACTATTTTAGCCATTTATGTAGTTATCTAAAGTCTACTTCTAACCTGAGCAAATGAGTCAAAATTATGCAAATATAAAAAAAGGCTGAAATAAGCATAACATGAAATCTAAATTGAATTGAAGGTTTGAAAATGAATATTCTTGAAATATATAAATTTGGAATTGAATTTTAATCCAACATATGTGGTTGAATTAGGATTTGAAGTCTGAATATGAATATTCGAATCGATTACTGAAAAACGATAACGAAGGCGGTACTTGAAACAAGCCAATTAACAGGATGAAATATGATGTCGAGATCTTTAGAATATTTCTGTGTTAACTACGTGTATATGTCACCTAAGATTTTATTTGAGTTGATTTACCTGCATAAGAATATTAATCCTGACTTGAGTGTTTTGTTTCACTTTACCCTCGAGTCAGACCAAGTATTTCAGTTTTGAAATAAATTCATTACTCGAGACGAAGATGGAGCCGAAGACCTTATTTTGTACTATAATAGTACTGCTTATTCTGTCTGGTAATGTGTATAGTTTTGTGTATTGTGTATAAATGAAATCAAATGTAAACAGCTTCATGAACTATTTTATGTACTTATGATAGTTGGTTATTATATTTTAATCCTTTCGTGTAATGTCTCGTATTTTTGATAGTCAAATATTTATTTTGATTAAATATTTACTTATAATATTAATGAATTTAAAATATATATCCCGTTTATAAAACAAAGCTCGAACGTTATAATTTATATATAATTATAAATGAACTAGAAATGGTGCGGTAGTTCGAAAATTTCGTTCTGAACTTCAACTGAATATACAGAATCTGTTTTAAGTCGGAATTATGTGAAAACAGAAACATTTGAATCAATCTGATTATATTTTTCATATAAAAGAGAAAAATCGAGATTTCGTTTTATAAATTGTTAGTTATGCCCAAATTAAATATTAAAATAGTCGCTATTGGAATCGTTTATAAACGATAACGTTTATTTAATAAATTAAATAAGGATTTATATATATTTTTGATATCGTTTAACCAAATTTTTGAATGTCAAGTTTGAAAATCTATCTTAGTCGTATTTGAAGTTATACGATGTTCCATTCGAATACACTCTATTTTATCAGGTTATTTTTATTTAATTCAACGGTTTAAATTTCAGTTATACCATATAGATATTTTTTTTAAGTTTTAAAATAGTCATAATAAACAAGCTAAGTATATATATGATTAAAATTTACGCAATAACTACTTCCATAAAATCACAATTTCAACAAAAAGAAAATAACCGCAACCATCGTAAGGAACTAAGCAGCTAGAAATATAGGAAACATAACCAAAATTTCATATGCAAACTAACTAAAATAAAAGTGAAACACGAAACCCGGATTAGAAAATACACACAGACAGTTAGCATAAGTACACGTAAAACAAACATGTAGTTATATAATCGAGTATAGCACAACTAAAAAGAACAGTAAAATAAGAGCTAATGAACAATTCATGAGTGGTAAAGCAACAATAAACCGCAACACGGACAAGGGACAACTATACAAACAGTAAAGAACAGCTAATTATTTATATACAGTCAAAATCTTGGTAAAGATCCTGTTCTGTCATACATACATATATATATAACAATTTCAAAATTCTCAAATGGAATAGACAATTCCATGGCTAAACTGATAATATCACCAAAACAAACTAGAACAGGAAATATATAAAATCAAATTCGAATAGACCATGTGAATGGAGCAGAAATAGCACTTGAAATCCAACACAATCTTCACTGCCTGTTGACCCATAGTGCAGCCATCACCGTCTCCATCAAAACACCACTGTCCATCACGAAATTTCGACACTTCCATCATTAGTAAATCGATCTGAAAAGAAAAAAAACAGTAAGGTACAACAGCTATAGAAGCTAAATATAAAATAGGACGGTAGTACACAATGTCTCCATTGAAACAATAAATACTACAGCTAGAAATCAGTAATAGGAACAGCTACAGGAAACAATATACATGCATACCATCAATTGGAAAACATCTATAAATTTATACTATGAATTTACAAAATCGAAACAGATAATATATCTTTATGTATATATTCAGAAAATCTCAGATAAAAGCTGTTCTGTTACAGGCACATAGCACAATTCAAATTTGCAAATATAATAAACAATTTGATAGTTGTGTACACACAGACATGAGAATACGAACAATAATACAAAATGCAATTCAATGCAAACCGCCATACATGGCTCACAAAATCTACAGCGGAACGATTCAATGTTTCTATATTTTGACTAAAGACAGTACATAAAATCCATCACCAACCTGCACTTTTCCCTGTTAAATATCACTCAGAAATCAAGTTCCCATCAAAAACAGTTGGGTCACATTGCACATGGCTGAAATGAATAGGAAACATCACCTAAGATCTAAGCACTGCTGGAAATCTAAAACCTATGATTTTACAAGACATTTCGATCAATAAAGACACTGATCTTATCTGAATTAATCACCCTATATATATGTATTCACGCACAAACAACAGATCAAATCAGCAGTGAAGAATAAACCAAATTCGAACCCATGGGTAAATCAAAACAAAATAATACAGCAAATTTAAATCGAAGAAAAACCTGGCTCGTGGCGTATTTCGAGACCTGGGGTTCCACTCATATGCACGCTAGAGACACAGTCTGGTTCTTCGTGGGTGGCGGATCGACTGAAGCAAAAGGCGAAGAGGACTGGAGCATGGAGCTGGCTTGAATCGAACGAAGGTAGAAGCATGGGGATTTCGGCATGGAGGGTTTCTCCATTTTTGGAGTGGTGACGGAGGTTTTGAGAAAATGGGTCTGTGGGTTTGAGATTAAAGGGGATCAGATAGTTTTGATATAAGGAGAAAGTGGGTGCGGGTTTATCACGTGTGGGGCTGAACGGGAATTAAGTAAGGCCCAATTATTCTTTTTATTTAAAGGTTTACTTAGTTTAATGTTTTTATAAAACTCTAAGTATTAATTTCAAAGACTCGCGTGATCAGAATTAGATGAAACAAAAAGCATGGGAACCGTGAAGACAAGTACTACGCGATGGAAGGGAACTGAGTAGGGCAGACAACAACTGGATTTTTCAGTTAAATTAAATGCCGTTTAATTTAACTGAAACGAGCTGATTTAATGACGGAGTCAAATCAAAGTGAGTTAATCTCACTCAGTAATTCCCACTTATATTTTTTTAAGTTGGTATTTTTTATTTTTGTACGCTATTGTTGCTAATGATTGACTGGTTGTGGATATATATTCACAGTTAAGGTAATTCACCTTAATGGCCACGTTTATAAAATAAACTTGATTAATTTAATGAATGGTTTGAACTATCATGGTTGTGTGAAATAATTTGGTTGTTATTAAATTATCGATATTGACTATTATATAGATCATCATTTATTGGAATTAAATGATCATGTTTGAAGAACAGGCTGGAGGAATCCAACCAGATTCCTCAAATATATTAGATATCATTATATGAACTATTTGATTTGATGGTTGATTCGGTTAGGAATGTTGACCTAAAATTCAATATTTGTTTGGTTTAAACCAATGGGTACTATTGGTGGGGTAATTGGCAGTAAATGGCCTATAAATTAATCGTTTTATAAATATCGAGTTACCGTCAGGTAAATCGACGAAATGAAGTTACAAAATTTATTTTATAATTAAAAATAGATTCTTTTAAATCTATTAGTTTGAATAAAAGTTGTAAAAAAGGAAATTAATATTTGTTAATGAAATTTGTTATAAATTGATTTTTTTGATGTAAAATCTTACGTTAAGGAGATTTATAGGAAAATAAGCACAACTTAACCTAACGGTTAAGAGTTGAATAATTGTTTATTAAAAAACAACTAAATGAAATTATTTAAAATTAATTATATTTAAAGTGAGAACTAATTAGAATTGTTTAACGAAATCATCGTGTATTGAGTTGACTAAGTCAACCGTTATAACTGGGATTATTATTAATCTAATGAAATGTTTTAAAGAATATATGTTTTAATTTTAATAAGATTTAAAAAGTTTTTTTTTACTATTTCTGCTAGTTAATTGAGAAGTTAACTACTACTACCGTAGTAAGTGGTTGAACTAGATAATAATTTAGGAGTTTACTTTTTGATTGAATTCCATTTAAAAGAAATCGAAGTTGAAACGAAATCTAGTCAAAGTGTGAAAGGGGGTTTGTGGATGGGTTTATATTAAAACCTGAGTCTTATGGAAAAAGTAAAAAGGGGATTTTTAAGCAAATAAAATGGGTCAAACGAATGTTGAATTAACATTGGAATTAAGAAATTGAGGTAGAAGGGTTTATATTAAACCAGGATTTTATAAACGAAGTTTATAAAAGGGAGATGAGGTGCCAAAGCGTTAATTAGCGTTACTTAATGGAATTAAGTAGGAATTGGTGAAGTAGGATTTTCAAGGAGGAGGAATAAAGATGAATTTAGTATAGAAGTGAGGAATTGGATTTTTAACAAAAATCCAAGAAATAAAATGTATCGTCTAAAGAAGTAAAGGAAAGATGATATTCAGTAAATGATTTCTTAATCCATGAATTAGGAAATGATATTTATACTCGAGAAAGAGATTTTCAAAGATAAAAAAGTTTTATAAAACATATTAAATAAAATAGTTAGATGTGATGTATTAAAATAAAGATCGGTTTTTGAGTTACAATTGGTGTCTATCTAAGAAGAGAACGTGGTTGATCGAGGTCTGAGAGGTAAATAAATACCCCAACTTGAACGACTTCGGGATTATCTGAGGATGATATTAGTTTGTAATGGAAAAGGGGAAAATAATTTATTATTTTCATATGGAAATAATAACGGAATGTAAATGGAACGGTCGAGAATGTATAATTAGATTTCCCAAGTAACGGAAGTGGAAAGATTTGAGATTTATATGTATGTACATTTTTGTAATGATAGTTCTGAAGTAAAGGAAATAAAAGAAGATTATGTGAAATTAAAATGGTATTTCTATAGTAGAAGAAAATTGAAAAGTAAGTTTTAAGAATGGCTTTACTCTAAAAGGGATAAAGGTGAGTTAATGTATCCAAGTAAGGAAACCAAGGAGATTCCGTAATATTAATTTATGAATGCTAAGTTGAGCTGATTTCCAATATAGAAAATGAGTAATAAGGTAATAAATGTTTTGAACGATGGTAGATTAGAAAGTTTAATATGATTAGTGAATATTTTCCAATGTATGAAAATAAAATAATTTGAAATAACCTTACGTTAAATTAGAAATGAAAAGCTATATTTGTAATATTGAATATTTAAGAGTTTAAGACTAACTAGCGCTAATTGTTTGTAATTAAAGAGGCCATGTAGTGTTGGTGCTAAACTAGTAAACTCATTCCATTCTCACAATTATTTATTTGATAGTTAAATCACCGACTATCAAATCTGACCCATACGATTGTTGGTACGGAAAGACCGGGATTGAATTGATATTCGAAAACCATTCCAACCAGCGAATACGTGAAAGACGACTATTGAAGATGGAGAAATAGAAGACCGTTGATCTTCATGAGCGGAAGAACTGCTGATTGTATTTCTCTGGTTTAGCGGCCGGAGATATTTCGACAGTGATTCTACCGTGATTAGAATCTACGGATTGCAAGGACTACTCACTACTAATCTATAGGGCGATACCTAGGATTTGGTAAGAGGGTGCCTTCGGTTCATCCAGTTCCTGGATGACTTGTATGGACGAATGTCCGACAGAGTATTTCCAGCGGGGTCACGTACGTTGATTTCTTCAAACGTGTCATAGTTGGGTAGCTCTCAACTAGGGTATTTTTGTGGACGTCAACTAGTGATATCTGGCGGATCTGACGATGTGGCATTAAAAGTAAATGGTGGTCAGATGTTCTAAAGTTAATTCAAACCTCAAGCCTCATCAACCGGGAAATGACAAAAATCGGGCAGGCAGCATGGCTATGTGGGTCGCTCCCATTAGGGTGTATAATCACCTATCTAGATAAATTCCTTTTGCTTCTTTAATCTATCGATATTGTCCCTTTCGGGAAACAGTTGCTGATCCTAACCGTTGGTGATATACGTTCGATACACTCAAGCGAAATGAGTGGTCGGTCTTGTGTGGGCCGGGTTGCAAGACGTTCTTGTTGAACCCAGTGTATTCGCCTCTAGAGATGCACTATCGGCAGGTGGTTCCATATGTTGTCATAGTTGGAATCCAATCTACAGTAAGCACCTGCAGTTTTGATTGTATACTATATATGTGGAGCGTGAGATGAAAGTGTTCTACTAGATTCTATTTACTTGTATTTAGACACTATTATAATATCAAAAAGATATTAATTTCAAAAATGCTTTGGGTTATCGTAAGGTAAAAGCCGTCTGTATTTATGTGTGGATTCGGTCTTACGATTACTCTTTTCTTTCGAAAAGATTTTGAACTGAAAAACCAAGTTGAATGATTCCCCATAAACTCAGTGTGTTTATCTCACTCTGGTTCACCAGACTGATCTGGTATTTGTAATGCTCGGGTTAGCCCGGGTTTGCAGGTTCAGGTTATTCGACACCACGAAAGGCATGCTGGAGAAGTCCAGACATATTTAGTGTTATTCTGCTGTGTTGTATATAAGGGCAGATTATTATAACTGTCCAGATGTGTTAATATACTCTGATATTGTAAGTTTTATTTAAAGCTCTCAGTAAAGATTTATTTCTATATTATATTTTGTTCCGCTGCGATGTGAGACTTTGTGTTTGTGTTGGTTCTTCTTCTTCTTCTTCTTCTATTCTTATATTTTCTTTCTTTCTTATCTCACCCTCTAATTTTTTTATTAATAATCCGGTGCTTTCAGTGTATGGAAGGTCGACATGACATGCGGTAAAAGATATTTATGTCGATTTTCGGGGCTGGAAACCCTGGGTCGTTACATTTCGCTGTGAGATTCTGTATTTATTCTTCTAAATTTTACTTCTTTAGAAGAAACCCATTGATAATCTATTTTTCTGAATAGTTTAAATTGGATATGTGTGGCTTATTGCCGATTTATAACCTTTCGAAAAGATGAGTTATTACGATAGTGGCCCAAACTATGCCTCAACCTGACTACATATGCGAAAGTCATTGCATTATGAAGTTTTTGCTAGCATGGGCGATTGAGCAGTGTTAGGGACTGCGGAATGGATCATTCAGGCAAAGCAAACACTAAAGGGGGGATGAATAGTGTTTGTAAGAATTTAAACAAAACTATAAACTAGAGAGAACTATGAGATGAATCTAATGCCACAAACACAACTACGGACGCAGATTCAAACACATATGCAAAATAATAGAAAAAAAGTGCAGAAAAGGAAAGAACACACCGGATTTTATTCTAGTTCGGATCACTCCTACGTCCAATTCCGTACAACGCTGGATTGTGCAAAGTTTTATACTATTTTCAAATAGCCAAATACAACCTCCTTGATATCACGGCTCAACAAGGAGACACCGACTCCTATCCCTTGATTTCATGGCTCAGCAAGGGCACACCGACTCCTATTCCTTGTTTTCACGGCTTACAAGGATAAACCGATTACTCTTTGACTTACAAACAGGGTCTTTCAACCCAAGCAATTACAAAACAGCCCTATAACTCTTCAATAGCACTTGATTCAGAAAGTAGAGAGTAAAGAGTGTAGAAAGAAGAAGTTTGATCAATTCAGAAGTGAATTCGGCAGAGTATAAGTGTAAAAACCATTAAAATGATTATGAAAGAGGATGGAGATGGAGAAGAAGAGATGTTAGAAAATTCGGTTATAACCTCTTTTTATAGAGAATGAAGGGTTGCAACGGTTCTGAAGCGTTTCAAATAGTGAAAAGACACTTCGCTTCAAATTTAGAAAACTAGCTATTATATGTCGACATACATGTTTTGCTATGTCGGCATAGTCATGTGTAATTTTTATTTTCAAAAAAAATTTCAAGTATTTTGATATAAAATTAATTCTGAAAATTCTTGAGTAAAATTCTAATTTTACAAATCAATATTATATGACAGAAAAACATATGAAACCATATTTTTGAACTATAAATATATTTATAAAATTATAAGGTTTTAAACTATATAAAATATAAATAAAGTATATATATATATATAAACTTAAGTTTTGAAAAACAAAGAAAAATAATAATAGAAACAAATATATAAACAAAATAAAGAGGATTGAGAAAAGAATTGAAAAATCAGAATTTGAATTTGAACATGGAGCGTTATTTGTAGTCTTACATAAACTAGACTCTATTACTATATTTATCTTGAAATCTTGAAATATTGAAAGCTTGATAACTCTTGAGTCTTGAATTCTGAATCTCTTGAAACTCTAACACTGTACAGTCTTCAGTACTTAAGTCCTGTATACAAATCCTGCATATATATGTCTTATATATTCTAGATAGAGATGTTAGTATATATTTTATAATCATTGATAATTGAACTGAGATTGCTGTCATCAAAACTCCATTCTCCAACAAGCAGCAGGCTAGATGTCTGCGACATCAACCAAGTATCTAAGGCATCAATCAGACATATAGGTTTTGGGTCCGATGACTGACTGAAACCACAGTCTATTGCTGAACTTGGTTAGCTATTTGGTTAATATATTCGGACATACAGAGATAATTATTTATGATGATTAGAAGATTTAGAATCCAAAATACCTAAGTAAGAAGTGGAAAGAAGATGAAAAAACAAATTATAAGCAAATGAAGGGGAGTGGTCTATCTCAGCCCTCATAAAAAGCATTTCATAAAGAACATTTTTTCCTCAAAATCACCATTTATCCAGTTTTTCTAACTTCATTAGGATTTTACATCTCTAAATGAATTACATGTGTGTAACGACCCACATTTTTGACTGTTTAAAATCGACAATAAACCACACATGTCGACCCAAACAAATCGTAAATACATGTAGTTATTGGGAAAAGAAGAAAAGAAAGAAGGAAAAGAAAACAAATCACAGAACCTCACAGTGGAAGGACCACATATAATATTTAAATAGCGGTTTAAAACAGTTGAAATATATATATATACAATAGGCTATAACATCAATGGTTATCAGAGTTACACATATATAGATTTCAAACAAAGCAGCGGAAATACTTATACGATAGATGTATACCAAATCTTCATCTTCGCTCTCCAAGGTAAAGGAATCTTCGCTAACTGCAAGCATCTGCTAACCCGAGCGTATTGCATAAAAGAAAACACAACAAACACTCGGATCAACACTAAATCATTCTCATATTAGTCAAATTTAAATAAGAACTAACATTAGTGTCATGGGTGCAGTAACTCAAGAGATGTTACGGGATTCTTCCATCTCTCAAGGATCCGTTAAACTAATACATAGATAGTATAATACGCTATTATGATAGTGTCTACTCAGTAAAGTATAAATACTGAAAATAGCGTAAGCGGGATTACATTTTTACCCTTACGCCGTTTATAAATACCGTAGTCTATACAGTACCGTAAACCCACCGTAAACGATGGCATCAGAGGGCAATCCATAGGTACGATACAGATCAAAATCGAATGGGCTCGATAAGGATAATATGACAAGACACTCGAGGCAATGCCCAGGGTAGGACTCTACCAATTGCACTCCCGGGCCGGTGGTAACGCATAGCAGCCACTACCGCCCACCTCGGAACACACTCCCAAATCAAAAAGGCGCCTAAATCATCATCATCAATCATAGTGTAATAACCCGGAAAATCTGGGCCAGTTTAAAATTTTTATTTTGGCAATTTTAGCGAATTTTGATTATTTAAAATGAATTATTTTAAATAATATCGACGAGAAATTTATTTTGAATATAATTCGAACGTATATATTATACGCGTCGTCGTTAGAATATAAATATTTATATATAATTATAAATAGAATTGAAAATGGCGCGGTAGTTCGATAATTCGATTTCAAACTTCAATTGAATGTACCGGGTGCAAAACAATCCGGATTTTAGTGAAACCAAAAATAATGGAATCTAATTGTGAATATCTTTCCAACGAATCCGAAAAATCAAGATTTCATATCGGGAATCAAAAGATGTGTCCAGTTGAAAATTCTGAATAGTCGCTATGGAATTCAGGCCCTTAAAAATGGACATTTTGCAAACGACCTCGGATTTCGACGAAACCAGTTTTGTTGGGTCCGTGATGTCAAATTATTGCTAGATTTCAAATTTCAAATTTCATAATTTTCTGAATCAATATGTGAGCGTGGCAAAGGAAAACGCGTTTGACCAGTTTCAGTTGATTTTAATCGACTGGAAAATGGCCATTTTTCAAACAGTCTCAGAATTCGACGAAACTAGTTTTGTTAGGACCGTATCGTCAATACGAAGCTAGAAAATATTTTTCTGGAATTTTTCTAGTTAGTATGTGACTCCGGTAATTTGAAATGTACGTTTAAAAATTCAATACAGTGATTTAAATGTAAATTCAACGGAAACTGATTGTAACGATCGAATCAGCTTACGATACATATCCCATTGGGTTCGGAATGGGGGTAAAACGCTAGGGGCGACAGTCGGTGGACTTGATTTCGAGTTCAAACGAAAAGTCAACTTTGAAATGAATTAAATAATTAAATTAAAAAAAAAAATATAATAAATCCCTTCTCCTTTTTAACAGCCGACCCCCCCCCTTTTCATTTCAAAACGAAAAAAAAAGAAAAAAAAAAACGAAGAGGGAGGAGGAGCCTCCATCGCTCCTCTCATCGGAGCGCCACCGTGCCCTCAGGCGCGCCGCCACCAGGCGCGGCCTGCCTCAGCCCCCCCTCCGCCTAGCCGCTTCCACCTTCTCCCTTCCCCATCGCTCCAAGACCCTCCACAAACCCTAATTCCCAAAGCCCGACTCTCCTCCGCCATTCCCCTCTTTCCTCCCATCGATTCGCACCCCCCCCCCCCCCCCCCCCCCGACGAAGCAGCGAGCCGCCCTTGCCACCTCCCCCGAAGGTTGGAATCCCAACGCCGACGAGCAGCTTTCTTCCCCCCCTTCCTTTTTGGCAAACCGTAAGTTTTTCTTTTTTTTTGTATTGTTATCTTTTTATTATTATTATTTATCTATTTTGTTTCAGTTTTTTTTTGGGTTTAGATTTTATATATATATATATATATTATAAAGATTTGCTTTTTATATATAAAAATATATGATTTTTTAAAACATATAAAGTAATGATTTTTAACATGGAAGGTTAGATTTGTTTTACGTGAAAAATCGATTTTTTTTATAATAGAAAAGGCGAATTAAAAATATGATTTTTATATGTTGAACTTCGAATTAAAAATATGATTTTTATATGTTGAACTTCGAATTAAAAATATGATTTTTATATATTGAACTTCGAATTAAAAATATGATTTTTATATATTGAAAAGCGAAGTAAAAATTCGATTTTTACATATGTAGTGAAAGCGGATAACGAAAGTGACAAAAAGGCGAGAACGAAGAAGCTTTATATCAAAGAAGAGTCAAGATGATTGGATAGCTATCGGTGAGAACTTCTCACTCAAATTCTCTTTTTCTAGTTATATATATATACTAGGATGCAGACGGTGCTTAGTAGCACCTGACACAATCGTCCACAAACCATGGACTTGTTTGTTTTGGTTGCATAGATTAGTTAGATGATTTGATTTGAGATTGAATTGTTTGGTGAAATGAATGGATTGATTGATGTGTGAATGGCGTGGGCCTTCACTAGACCGGGGATAAGGCTAGGCCTTGTCCCGTTTCTAGTATCGCGCCGTTATACCGCCGAAATTTTCTAAAAAGTGTTAGAAAAATTTAGATAGCTAAAATATTATTTTTAGCTATAACTACGATAAATAAAATAATTTATCGAATAGTGAAAAATAGGAATACACTTCCATTTACAAGTCGGCCGACTTGTTTATGCTCGCCTATTTTTGTGATATCGATTGGGACGATAATTTTTACACATCGCCCAAAGTGCACAAATAATGTTCTGTGTTTGATTGGTTGAAACCCCACACGGGTGTCGGGATGAAAATTGATGTACACTAATCCCAATTGTTAAGTTATATGTCGATCGATGGGTTGACAGGCTGTGTTAAGCGTCGAGTATTTATATTTGATGCTTATACAGTTATGTGATGCACTTTGGATGATGGATGATTGTTTATATACATGTGTTGTATGAAAATCCATATAAATTACTTTATATGGTAATTGATTGGGTCTCATTCCAATTTAGAAAATAAAATCTCATGTGTTGAGTAAAATAAAATCTCATGTGTTGAGTAAAATAAAATCTCATGTGTTGAGAATATTCATGTGTTGAAAGAAATATATATTCATGTGCTGGGAAAAATATATATATTCTGGTGTTGAAGTAAAATATATATTCATATGTTGAAATAAAATATATATGTTCATGTGTAAAAGGAAATATTCATTTGTTGAATATAATAACGAAGTGATAGAAATTTATGAAGCCGTGTTGATTAGATTGACGCCATTTTGACGTGAACGATATTTATATCGATTTTATTTATTTTGAAACGAATTGAATTGAAAACGATTTCGAAATAAATTGAATTGAAAACGATTTCGAAATAAATTGAATTGAAAACGATTTCGAAATGAATTGAATTGAAAACGATTTCGAATTGAATTGAAAACGAATTCGAATTGAATTGAAAGTGAATTGAAATGAATTCAAATTGAATTGAAATTTGAATTGAATAGAAATGAATTTTGAAACGAATATATAAAGAAGAATTCAATTTTGCTTTGAATTGAAATGGAAGTTGAAATAGATTTTGAAACAAATTTTAAAACTATTTATATAATTCGTTTGAATAGAAAATCGACGAAAAATATATTATATATATTATATATATAATATAATGGCCTGAATAGAACGCGCCGCGCCGCGGCAGTTCGTGAATTTCGACCATTTATTTCATACGGACATTACGGGAGATCCGACCGTCGGATTCTCCTAAAACCGGAACCGTTGGGTTCGTATCGAAAAGAGCTTTCAAGCGAATGTTAGGAATTAGAAATCTAACGGTTGGATTTGGAATTATGTCCAAATCAAATTTGAAAAAGGTCGCTGTAAGTGCAGTTCGATGGCCATTGGTGGAAATCGACTGTACGGGCCTTGATAAAATTATTAAAAATAGTAATAATTTGTGTAAAATCATAAGAAATGATTTGTGAAGATTTGGGATGAAAAACTCCATATTTGAAAAGATAAAAATAGATTTTTATCGAAATGAACTAGTTTTGAACTAGAATTATAATTCTATTTATTTTTAAGTAAATAAATTGAATTTGAAAAGGGTTTTAAAAATAACCAGAATTTCCAATGATTGCATTGGAGTGGATTCGAATCGAAATTGTCTTTGGAATATTTCGATGTTGGAATTCGTGATTATACAGGTGTTGTTATGGAAATTTGAAAGATATATATTTATATCGTTATTTCCAATACGACATTTGTTAGTTGTAGAATTTGATATTGAATATAAGCCGATATATTTTCTATTCAGAGCCTTGTATTGAATATCGAATGTGATTTGGGTTTGTCGTGAATGGTGTCTTCACTAACACTGTTCTTGAACCCAGTTGAGAAAAGATTAAATCTTTTTATTTAGATTTAATGAAGTGTACTAATTAAATGATATTTAATTGGAATTGAATTGGTATTGATTTTTGGGTTTATCGTGAACAGTGTTTTAAATAACACTCGTTCTTTAACCCGATAATTAATGGAAGGTGATTTTGGGTTTATCGTGAACCGTGTTTTAAATGACACTGATTCTTTAACCCAGTTAAAGATTAAAACTAAGTGGAGTTTTAATGAATCTTTAAATAGATTGAAAAGATCGAGAATGGAGTATCACCAGTTTTACTCCAAGCGATAGTTAAATCTTTAATTAGATTTGAACGTGAAATGGTAATTGAATTACCGATAACACTGTGGTGTTAGATATGAAGTACTACCAGTTTTACTTCATGGGATGAATAGGTTGGGATTGGGAAAATAAAATAAATGATTACTTCGGTGTGGTTCGATAATCCCGACTAGTTTGAATTGATATTCAAAGGAGATTGAAGAATAAATTTAAAGAATTTATCTTGGATAAAATTAATGGGAACTTTTCCCAAAGTATAGGAATATTTGAATAAAAGAATATTCTGAATTGGAATGAGGCGTATGTTGTGTTTGTGTAACACTTTTATAATATATACGCGAGTTATTCAGAATGACCGGGTTTATCCCATTCTGAATAACTGATTCGACGTGGTGTCGAAGATGAAGACGATGGTCGAAGACCGGAAGTCTTCACGTCGTTTGGGTGATTACTGATGATCTTGATTGGGCTGTACACCCAAGAAGATGGAAACAGTTAGTGATCGTCCAGACGTACTTGGAGATCGATGGATATGAGGGGTACTAGGTGCCTCCGGTTTCGTTTAGGCCCAGAACGGACTTGTAAATGGACTGTGTATCTGACATTGGATTTCATTCTGTGTGACTGATATCGGTTGCATAGAGTGGTTTGCCTGTGTGGCATGCTAAGATGCAAATGATCAAGGCTTCTGTTGAAAAGCAAAGTCTTGTGGTGATGATCAAAGCACAGCCTGTGTGGCACAGCTTTGTGTAACGTGAATTCGCGAGCCTCGCACCCCGGTTATGAACCCAAAACGGGAGAGGACCTCAGGGAGGGCATGCGTTTCTTTCTAGCTAGGGTGGTGTCAGTGACCTACCAGCCCTGACATTTATATACTTTTCACCTGTGTGGTTGTTGCTGTTGCGAGGCGCCTCGGTTTGATCGGACGATCCGGGTCCGATGGAGTCATTCAGTTGGCTCACCTACGCCCCAAAGGGCGGGGAAACGCAGTGTTCAGGCATTTTAATCCACATCGGTGGACCGGCCCTGTAACGAACTGGGATTTTCGACTCCGAAAATCAACATCAAACTACCATGTTGACCATTCAGGCATCGAACATTCCAGATCATTAATAGAAAGAAGTTAGAGGGTGAGATAAGAAAGAAAGAAATATTAGAATAGAAGAAGAAGAAGAAACACCACACAGAGTCTCACATCGCAGCGGAACAAAATATAATACAGAAATAATCTTTATTGAGAACTTTGAAAATACTTACAATATCAGAGTACATCAACATCTGGACAGTGATAATCTGTCCTCATACAACACACAGCGGAATACTAGTAATATCATACGTCTGGACTCTTCCAGCTCGTCTCTTCACAGTAGTCGATAACCTGAACCTGTACAACCCGGCCTAACCCGAGCATTTACAAAACACCGAGTCAGTCTGGTGAACCAGAGTGAGAAAAACTCGCACAGTATTTGGGTGAGCATCCAACTTGATTTTAAAGTTCAAAATCTTTTCAAAAGAAAAGGATAATCGTAAGACCAAATCCACACATAAACACGGACGGTTTTTACCTTACGATAACCCAAACCACTTTTGAAATCAATATCTTTTCTGATATTATAATAATGTCTAAATACAAGTAAATAGAATCTAGTAGAACGCTTGCATCTCACGCTCTACATATATAGTATACAATCAAAACCGCAGGCACTTATTGGATATTGGATTCCGAACTTGACAAGGTATGGGACCACCTGCCGATCGTGTATCTCTAGAGATGAATACACTGGGTTCAACAAGAACTTCTTGCAACCCGGCCCTCACATGACCGACCACTCATTTCGCTTGAGTGTATCGAATGTATACCACCGACGGTTGGGATCAGCAACCGTCTCCCGACAAGGGACAGCATCGAAACATAGATTTAAGAAACAAACAGGACTTCCTCTAGATAGGTGATCATACACCCTAATGGGAGCGACCCACATAGCCATGCTGCCTGCCCGATTTTTGTCATCTCCTGGTTGATGAGGCTTGAGGTCAGAGTTTATTCTTGAACATCTGATCACCATTCACTTTGAATGCCACATCGTCAGATCCGTCAGATATCACTAATTGACGTCCACAAAAATACTCTAGCTGGAAGCTAAGAGAACGGCAAATCTCTGCCAACAACTATCGTACGTTTGAAGAAATCAACGTACGTGATCCTTTGGAAATACTCTGTCAGACATCCGTCCATATACGTCATCCAGGAACAGGATGAACCGAAGGCACTCTCCTACCGCATCCATCTAGGAATCACCCCATGGATCAGTAGCGAGTAGTCCTTGCAACCCGTTGATTCCAACCACGACAGAATCACAGCTTATCTCTGCTTGCCAGGCAGAGAACATTAGTGGTTCTTCCGTTTATGAAGATCCCCGGTCTTCAATGCTCCATCTCGACCATCTTCTGATATCTTCGCGTATTTGTTGGTCAGAATGGTTTTCGAATATAAATTCGATCCCGGTCTTTCCATACCAACAATCGTATTGGCCAGATTTGATAGTCGGTGTTTTAACTATTAAAATATACAGTGTTTCAAACATGACACTCCAATGAGTTCACTGGTTCAGTATTCAGCATCACTTGGCCTTTAACAAAACTGATTTACTTTTTGTTAAATTGAAACTTCCAACTCTGTTAATATTTAAAAATACGATATTTGAAATACTCTAATTCGATTTAGCTCCAATCGATTAACTAGTAATCAACTTAACTCCATTCGCTTGACTCTAGATCACAGCGATCACAAAGGTTACGCCTGATTCCCTCAGGAAACATCCGACCGCCGTAGGCTATCTGCAGCCCTGCGAATTACGCTAGCAGTCGTACGCAATGGCAACTTACCTTGAATACTATGTTTGACTAACTCTAGCTCGAATAACTATATTCAATTTCCCAATTTGAAATCTCATTTAAACTTCTCCTTTTTACTAGATCTCGTTTTCAAATAACGTTAATGTAAAATTAACGTCTTAACACTTTGAATCTCACTTAAAACCTCTGGTTTATAATAAACCCTTTTTATCGTAATCTCCTTTCACTTAATTCATATAATTGAGTACGTTTATTTCCTTTCACCATTCAATTGGCTTGCATCTCACATTCGGTAACCTTTTTAAATGAATTCCCATTTAAAAATATTTTCCTAACTTTATCATTAATTAAAATAATAACTTATTTCAATCATTTACTACTTCAGTAGTTAATCCCCTTTATTAACTAAATTAAATATTAAATCCCTTTTAAATCCTTATTTAAATTCAAACAATATTTATTTAACTACTTTAGTCAAAACACATTAACTTGATAAACAATTCTAATTCCAAACGGTCGATTTGATTAACTCACAAACTTGATTATCTCCTTAACCGATTTCAACAAATCCTCGCTTTAAATTAATTAAAAATATAATTAATTTAGATAAATTCCATTAATTGTTCTCTTTACACAACAATGATCAAAGTTTAACCCTTTCGATTCATCCCTTATTCTCATATTTGTAGATCTGATTAACATCAGAACAAATCGAAGTCTTGAATAAATAAAATATTTATTTATTTACTTTTCTTTTATAAAACTTTATTCAAAATAATACATTAAAAATCCAACTCTAGTTATAAAGTAAATTTTATAACTTCATCTTTATTGATTTACCTGACGGTGAGTCAATATTTATAACACGATTGATTTTTAAAGGCCATACTCTGCCAAACACTTAACCAATATCACCTATTGGTTCAAACCAAACAGAGGTTGAATATTCAATTAATAATCAACCATCAAATCAATCACACAAACAGATCAGTTCATATATGATAATATGAAAATAAATAATACATTTGAGGAATCCGGTTGGATCCCTCCAACCTGTTCTTCCCTGTATTCAAAACGGTTATCACACACCAGATTATTCAGTTTTCATTTAACCGATAACAATGAATAACGGCCATTTAACATCAACCACAAGCAATGCAAACAATTCAACCATTTAAAACACGTTTATAAAATAAACGTGACCAATAAGGTAAGTTACCTTTATGGGAACCAATCGTTAAAATAACGATTTGGCATTTCACTGAAATTAAACACAGTTTAATTTCATCAGTTAAATCAACAGTTAAATAGATAACTAGCAAAACAGTCAACCATTGGCAAGCAGAGCACACAAAATAAAAATACCCACTTTATATAAATATAAAAAGGGTAACTGAGTGAGTTTAACTCACCTTGATTTATGTTGTTATAACAACTGATTTGATTAAATTAAACTCGCGTTTAATTTAACTCGGATTCCCAGCTGCATTCTACTGCGTCCATTTCTGTTCCATAAGGTAGATCGGGCCAAAATGGTTGCAACACAACTTGAATCGTCTGGTGTTGATAACATAGCAAAAAGTTACACTGATGTAAAGATCCATGTATTTAAATTAAGAATTAACTTCTAGTTATTATTATTATTTTATTAATCTAATTACTTCGATTACGGTTCATGTAAATTACATTGCTTGACAAGCTTAACCCGTCCCCAGGCATGTAAATCTCAGTTTGCCTTCCTTGAACTATGGTCCAAATTTTGTTTAAACCTATCCTGTATATGATCATCCGCTTATAAATCAATTACTTTGTTTGCAAACTAAATTGGCCGACATTTTGGTTAGAATATAATAAGGCCTCAGCTATTCTTTGATCCCTTTTCTTTTCCTTAATAAATCCCCGGCGTCTTAACTAAGTAGTTATAAAAATAAAAATTTAAGTTAACTAATTACAAATAGTGTAATCCTTAAATTAAGCACTTTATTTCACTTAGATAATTTAAATACTATTAGACACCCTTAAATAACCTATCAGTTCCTAATATATATGTATAATTAACGCCATATAAACTTGATTAGGCATGATTAAAACTTTATTAGGAACCGTTGACATGAATTAAAACGTAATTCAGTCCTCACCGTAACGTCCTGTTGCTGCTCCTTCTCCTTCACACGCATGTTCTTCTTACTTTTGTCCCCTTCTGTCCTTTCAAAACACCAATAACAGTAGGGCTTTGATTAATATAAGATTAATAAACTAACCCCTTCACTACTTAGATCAATATGTTTCTCCTCACCACAAAATCAGCCCACCACCTTCTTTTATTTTCCACGACATACCCGGTTCCAACAGCACCACATGCACTACTGTGACGTCCTTCTTTCCCGATGCCAACTCAGCAACAAACTCTTCCAGCTCGGTCTCGCCCCACCTGACGTCATCCTCCGCTCCATGCACTTGATACACGTTCGCTTCACCCCCCCCAGAAAGCCACATGCCCTTCTTTTCTTTTGGTCCCTTTTCTCCTTTATTTCCCTTTTCCGAAACCATCCTCCACAGTTCACTCCATCCATTTCCAGCACACACGCTCTAGGCTTCTACTCCCTCAATGTTCACATACGCTCCTAGCTTTCCAAACTGATCTTGACACGCACACCCTTGCTGAACCGAATCTCACTACTCATGTAACTGTTGTGGACAAACGGGCATAGATTTGGACATTATGGTTTGCTAAATAAGGGCGGGCGTTTCATAACAGTGGAGAGCTTTGGGTTCATTGTTTTTGCTGGAAAACAAAGGGTCTTGGGTGCGTTATTTATAGAGGAGGAAGTGCGTGGTGCGCAAGCTACCGGCAAGTCATTTCATTCGAGTTCCTTTGTCGGCACGGTTTGACAAATGCTGAAATGAAAGAAATGGCATATACATTTGGTCGGTCTTTAGGTAGCAAAAATATTAAATTTGATGGAGCTGTCAGTAGGTACATTGACAGGGTATGATGAAGTTAATATCCTATTTCATTTAACCAACAAGTGACCACATTGGTGTAATTTCATTTCATGATGGAGAAGATAATACTTGATTAAAAACACCACCAACGATTTCTGTTTACTGATAAAAAGGCTGTTCTTGGTGTAAAAAGGTATTCCGGACCCAATGGGACAAGTTTCGTCGAAATCCGAGGTCGTATGAAAATTTTTCCTTTATAAAACCAGAAATGAACACACGTTTAATTTTTCCACGGTCACCAGATAAATCAAATCCACTTGAAACTGCGAACATCGACAATAACTTTTCGATACGAACCCAACGGCACTAATTTCGTCGCATTCTGAGACTGTTGCCCTGGTAGGCTGTTTTTACCGCGAACCGCCCTACCCTTTTTAACGCCAAATTTTCCCATCTCTAAAAATAACAAACTATATACTTATTCTGACTCTAATCGACGATACGAACTCAACGGAACTGGTTTCGTGGCCTAATTCGATCGTCTTCTCAAGTTACACTCAAATACCCCTTTATTTATTTAAATACGTGCTATAGAAATTGAACGGGCGTTTACGGCTACCGTGGTCACCTACGATATCGGTTTTCCACGCAATTCACCACCGTACAATAATTTAACGATACGGTTCTAATGAAACTGGTTTCGTCGAAATCTGAGTCCGTTTGCAAAACGGCCATTTTAAAGGCCTATAAATTTAATAACGATTTTCCATAGCGACTATTTCAAATTTTGATTTGGCCATAACTATCAAACTATAACACGAAATCTAGATTTTTCTCTTTCATATGAAAATTATCGTTAATACGGTCCCAACGTGTCTTGTTTCACAGAAATCCGACTTATATCGAATCCTGTATTCTCAGTTGAAGTTCAAAACTCTAATTTACGAACTGCATGCCATTTTCAAGCTCGAATTTATATTATATATAAATTATAACGTTCAACTTCGTTTCAATAACGAATTAAATATTAGATTCCATCAATATTCCCAATATGATATTTAAAACTAATTTAAATATTCATATTCAAATGGTCGAAAAACACGGGTCGTTACATTCTTCCCCCCTTAAAATAATTTCGTCCTCGAAATTGCTAAGGTAAGAAAGAATGTTATAAACTCATAAATTTTCCAATCTAATTTAGTTTCAATCAAAAAAATCAATTCAATACCGTAAAAAAAATATTTTCAAAAATATTGAAAATTTTCTAACACTTTAAATTTTCGAAAAATTTCGCCAGCACCTCCTCTGTACGGCTCAATCGGTACAACTCCAACTCGCCATTCTAGGCCTTCTCCAATCCAAAAGAAAATAAAACAGCCAAGCGGCTTGCCAAATAGGCTCATAAATCACCAAACCCATGTAGAAATAAACGTGTACCTTTTTGTCGGGCATATCATTATATTCTTTCCATCTCCTGCCCTTTCAGCATATACAAATGCATTCTCCAACAAAAATTCCAATTTCATCCTTCGAACTAAATTCTTCACGTGTCCAAGCCAAATTCCATTCTTGACTCAATTTCCATCCATCATCAATTTCAACTCTTAGCTTACCAGTCCAATACCATTTCATATTCCTGTCTCCCAATTCCAAATCTGATTCTACTTGATATATTATATCTCGATTCAATTTTCATTTAATTGGTTTCAATTCAATTCATGTTTGCTTTCCCAAATTTCTATTTAATTTTGTCTTTGTTCAACAATTTCCCTGGGAGTTTTTAAATAGTTCAAACCTTTCAAAAATCAAAAAATCTTTTTCAGGATTCAAACAACTTGTCTTTCTCAAAGCAATTCAAAATCAAATCTTTGGTAGTAATCCGTCACTTGCCACTCGAAAATGAACACTGATGATGTCCGGATCATCATCAGAATCTATTTTCCAGCTATTGAAGTGAGTTCAATACTATATTACTTTCAAAACCATTTCTAAACACTTCCATTTTGAAATCAGTTCAAAATATCCTTTCCAAGGCTTGTAAAACAATTTAAAAACCTCCCAGGATTTTAAAATTCTCATATATTAAGTCCAATTCCAATTTCAACCACTTGTTCGAATTTCCAAAGTTTTAATTTCAATTCTGATTTAAATTCAGATTTAATTCATCTGATTTCATATATTTCACTTATATGAATTCTGATTGGTTATTTATATAACCATTTCAATTATAATGAACCAACACATCCAATATATTATAATACTTTAAATAATAATCATTCTTTTATATCAAAATATAATTTGGGTAAAATTATTTTATTTACCCTCTTTCAAAACATACTGTGTCGGTTTATCATACTCAAGCGTTTATAAATTCCTATCGATACAGTGGATCAAACTGATCGACCAGAATCCATAAACAACTCAGCCAATAAATCTCCACAATATAAAACAATTTTTATAAAATCTACAAATACGTTCACTCGTATATATACACTCAAACTCAATCTAGGGTATTGCTAACCCCATCTCTACTGAGTCACACCACAGAGCCAAGGTAATCACTTAACCTTCAGCTCTGATACCACTGTAACGACCCGGGGTTCGAGTAGGCTTTTCAACCATCCTCTCCTCCCTCGGCACTGGGCTAACCTCCCAGCGTGGCTTACAGAGATACCTCAGAACTGCTTTTACGGCCAGCCTCTCGACTCGACCAACCCACATTGTCGGGAGATGTAGGGGTAAGAGTCTCCCGTTCGCCACCAAACGCGAAGCGAGAACCCCCTATCATCCGTACCAATTAAGCAACCAGCTCTGATACCACTGTAACGAACTGGGATTTTCGACTCCGAAAATCAACATCAAACTACCATGTTGACCATTCAGGCATCGAACATTCCAGATCATTAATAGAAAGAAGTTAGAGGGTGAGATAAGAAAGAAAGAAATATTAGAATAGAAGAAGAAGAAGAAACACCACACAGAGTCTCACATCGCAGCGGAACAAAATATAATACAGAAATAATCTTTATTGAGAACTTTGAAAATACTTACAATATCAGAGTACATCAACATCTGGACAGTGATAATCTGTCCTCATACAACACACAGCGGAATACTAGTAATATCATACGTCTGGACTCTTCCAGCTCGTCTCTTCACAGTAGTCGATAACCTAAACCTGTACAACCCGGCCTAACCCGAGCATTTACAAAACACCGGGTCAGTCTGGTGAACCAGAGTGAGAAAAACTCGCACAGTATTTGGGTGAGCATCCAACTTGATTTTAAAGTTCAAAATCTTTTCAAAAGAAAAGGATAATCGTAAGACCAAATCCACACATAAACACGGACGGTTTTTACCTTACGATAACCCAAACCACTTTTGAAATCAATATCTTTTCTGATATTATAATAATGTCTAAATACAAGTAAATAGAATCTAGTAGAACGCTTGCATCTCACGCTCTACATATATAGTATACAATCAAAACCGCAGGCACTTATTGGATATTGGATTCCGAACTTGACAAGGTATGGGACCACCTGCCGATCGTGTATCTCTAGAGATGAATACACTGGGTTCAACAAGAACTTCTTGCAACCCGGCCCTCACATGACCGACCACTCATTTCGCTTGAGTGTATCGAATGTATACCACCGACGGTTGGGATCAGCAACCGTCTCCCGACAAGGGACAGCATCGAAACATAGATTTAAGAAACAAACAGGACTTCCTCTAGATAGGTGATCATACACCCTAATGGGAGCGACCCACATAGCCATGCTGCCTGCCCGATTTTTGTCATCTCCTGGTTGATGAGGCTTGAGGTCAGAGTTTATTCTTGAACATCTGATCACCATTCACTTTGAATGCCACATCGTCAGATCCGTCAGATATCACTAATTGACGTCCACAAAAATACTCTAGCTGGAAGCTAAGAGAACGGCAAATCTCTGCCAACAACTATCGTACGTTTGAAGAAATCAACGTACGTGATCCTTTGGAAATACTCTGTCAGACATCCGTCCATATACGTCATCCAGGAACAGGATGAACCGAAGGCACTCTCCTACCGCATCCATCTAGGAATCACCCCATGGATCAGTAGCGAGTAGTCCTTGCAACCCGTTGATTCCAACCACGACAGAATCACAGCTTATCTCTGCTTGCCAGGCAGAGAACATTAGTGGTTCTTCCGTTTATGAAGATCCCCGGTCTTCAATGCTCCATCTCGACCATCTTCTGATATCTTCACGTATTTGTTGGTCAGAATGGTTTTCGAATATAAATTCGATCCCGGTCTTTCCATACCAACAATCGTATTGGCCAGATTTGATAGTCGGTGTTTTAACTATCAAAATATACAGTGTTTCAAACATGACACTCCAATGAGTTCACTGGTTCAGTATTCAGCATCACTTGGCCTTTAACAAAACTGATTTACTTTTTGTTAAATTGAAACTTCCAACTCTGTTAATATTTAAAAATACGATATTTGAAATACTCTAATTCGATTTAGCTCCAATCGATTAACTAGTAATCAACTTAACTCCATTCGCTTGACTCTAGATCACAGCGATCACAAAGGTTACGCCTGATTCCCTCAGGAAACATCCGACCGCCGTAGGCTATCTGCAGCCCTGCGAATTACGCTAGCAGTCGTACGCAATGGCAACTTACCTTGAATACTATGTTTGACTAACTCTAGCTCGAATAACTATATTCAATTTCCCAATTTGAAATCTCATTTAAACTTCTCCTTTTTACTAGATCTCGTTTTCAAATAACGTTAATGTAAAATTAACGTCTTAACACTTTGAATCTCACTTAAAACCTCTGGTTTATAATAAACCCTTTTTATCGTAATCTCCTTTCACTTAATTCATATAATTGAGTACGTTTATTTCCTTTCACCATTCAATTGGCTTGCATCTCACATTCGGTAACCTTTTTAAATGAATTCCCATTTAAAAATATTTTCCTAACTTTATCATTAATTAAAATAATAACTTATTTCAATCATTTACTACTTCAGTAGTTAATCCCCTTTATTAACTAAATTAAATATTAAATCCCTTTTAAATCCTTATTTAAATTCAAACAATATTTATTTAACTACTTTAGTCAAAACACATTAACTTGATAAACAATTCTAATTCCAAACGGTCGATTTGATTAACTCACAAACTTGATTATCTCCTTAACCGATTTCAACAAATCCTCGCTTTAAATTAATTAAAAATATAATTAATTTAGATAAATTCCATTAATTGTTCTCTTTACACAACAATGATCAAAGTTTAACCCTTTCGATTCATCCCTTATTCTCATATTTGTAGATCTGATTAACATCAGAACAAATCGAAGTCTTGAATAAATAAAATATTTATTTATTTACTTTTCTTTTATAAAACTTTATTCAAAATAATACATTAAAAATCCAACTCTAGTTATAAAGTAAATTTTATAACTTCATCTTTATTGATTTACCTGACGGTGAGTCAATATTTATAACACGATTGATTTTTAAAGGCCATACTCTGCCAAACACTTAACCAATATCACCTATTGGTTCAAACCAAACAGAGGTTGAATATTCAATTAATAATCAACCATCAAATCAATCACACAAACAGATCAGTTCATATATGATAATATGAAAATAAATAATACATTTGAGGAATCCGGTTGGATCCCTCCAACCTGTTCTTCCCTGTATTCAAAACGGTTATCACACACCAGATTATTCAGTTTTCATTTAACCGATAACAATGAATAACGGCCATTTAACATCAACCACAAGCAATGCAAACAATTCAACCATTTAAAACACGTTTATAAAATAAACGTGACCAATAAGGTAAGTTACCTTTATGGGAACCAATCGTTAAAATAACGATTTGGCATTTCACTGAAATTAAACACAGTTTAATTTCATCAGTTAAATCAACAGTTAAATAGATAACTAGCAAAACAGTCAACCATTGGCAAGCAGAGCACACAAAATAAAAATACCCACTTTATATAAATATAAAAAGGGTAACTGAGTGAGTTTAACTCACCTTGATTTGTGTTGTTATAACAACTGATTTGATTAAATTAAACTCGCGTTTAATTTAACTCGGATTCCCAGCTGCATTCTACTGCGTCCATTTCTGTTCCATAAGGTAGATCGGGCCAAAATGGTTGCAACACAACTTGAATCGTCTGGTGTTGATAACATAGCAAAAAGTTACACTGATGTAAAGATCCATGTATTTAAATTAAGAATTAACTTCTAGTTATTATTATTATTTTATTAATCTAATTACTTCGATTACGGTTCATGTAAATTACATTGCTTGACAAGCTTAACCCGTCCCCAGGCATGTAAATCTCAGTTTGCCTTCCTTGAACTATGGTCCAAATTTTGTTTAAACCTATCCTGTATATGATCATCCGCTTATAAATCAATTACTTTGTTTGCAAACTAAATTGGCCGACATTTTGGTTAGAATATAATAAGGCCTCAGCTATTCTTTGATCCCTTTTCTTTTCCTTAATAAATCCCCGGCGTCTTAACTAAGTAGTTATAAAAATAAAAATTTAAGTTAACTAATTACAAATAGTGTAATCCTTAAATTAAGCACTTTATTTCACTTAGATAATTTAAATACTATTAGACACCCTTAAATAACCTATCAGTTCCTAATATATATGTATAATTAACGCCATATAAACTTGATTAGGCATGATTAAAACTTTATTAGGAACCGTTGACATGAATTAAAACGTAATTCAGTCCTCACCGTAACGTCCTGTTGCTGCTCCTTCTCCTTCACACGCATGTTCTTCTTACTTTTGTCCCCTTCTGTCCTTTCAAAACACCAATAACAGTAGGGCTTTGATTAATATAAGATTAATAAACTAACCCCTTCACTACTTAGATCAATATGTTTCTCCTCACCACAAAATCAGCCCACCACCTTCTTTTATTTTCCACGACATACCCGGTTCCAACAGCACCACATGCACTACTGTGACGTCCTTCTTTCTCGATGCCAACTCAGCAACAAACTCTTCCAGCTCGGTCTCGCCCCACCTGACGTCATCCTCCGCTCCATGCACTTGATACACGTTCGCTTCACCCCCCCCAGAAAGCCACATGCCCTTCTTTTCTTTTGGTCCCTTTTCTCCTTTATTTCCCTTTTCCGAAACCATCCTCCACAGTTCACTCCATCCATTTCCAGCACACACGCTCTAGGCTTCTACTCCCTCAATGTTCACATACGCTCCTAGCTTTCCAAACTGATCTTGACACGCACACCCTTGCTGAACCGAATCTCACTACTCATGTAACTGTTGTGGACAAACGGGCATAGATTTGGACATTATGGTTTGCTAAATAAGGGCGGGCGTTTCATAACAGTGGAGAGCTTTGGGTTCATTGTTTTTGCTGGAAAACAAAGGGTCTTGGGTGCGTTATTTATAGAGGAGGAAGTGCGTGGTGCGCAAGCTACCGGCAAGTCATTTCATTCGAGTTCCTTTGTCGGCACGGTTTGACAAATGCTGAAATGAAAGAAATGGCATATACATTTGGTCGGTCTTTAGGTAGCAAAAATATTAAATTTGATGGAGCTGTCAGTAGGTACATTGACAGGGTATGATGAAGTTAATATCCTATTTCATTTAACCAACAAGTGACCACATTGGTGTAATTTCATTTCATGATGGAGAAGATAATACTTGATTAAAAACACCACCAACGATTTCTGTTTACTGATAAAAAGGCTGTTCTTGGTGTAAAAAGGTATTCCGGACCCAATGGGACAAGTTTCGTCGAAATCCGAGGTCGTATGAAAATTTTTCCTTTATAAAACCAGAAATGAACACACGTTTAATTTTTCCACGGTCACCAGATAAATCAAATCCACTTGAAACTGCGAACATCGACAATAACTTTTCGATACGAACCCAACGGCACTAATTTCGTCGCATTCTGAGACTGTTGCCCTGGTAGGCTGTTTTTACCGCGAACCGCCCTACCCTTTTTAACGCCAAATTTTCCCATCTCTAAAAATAACAAACTATATACTTATTCTGACTCTAATCGATGATACGAACTCAACGGAACTGGTTTCGTGGCCTAATTCGATCGTCTTCTCAAGTTACACTCAAATACCCCTTTATTTATTTAAATACGTGCTATAGAAATTGAACGGGCGTTTACGGCTACCGTGGTCACCTACGATATCGGTTTTCCACGCAATTCACCACCGTACAATAATTTAACGATACGGTTCTAATGAAACTGGTTTCGTCGAAATCTGAGTCCGTTTGCAAAACGGCCATTTTAAAGGCCTATAAATTTAATAACGATTTTCCATAGCGACTATTTCAAATTTTGATTTGGCCATAACTATCAAACTATAACACGAAATCTAGATTTTTCTCTTTCATATGAAAATTATCGTTAATACGGTCCCAACGTGTCTTGTTTCACAGAAATCCGACTTATATCGAATCCTGTATTCTCAGTTGAAGTTCAAAACTCTAATTTACGAACTGCATGCCATTTTCAAGCTCGAATTTATATTATATATAAATTATAACGTTCAACTTCGTTTCAATAACGAATTAAATATTAGATTCCATCAATATTCCCAATATGATATTTAAAACTAATTTAAATATTCATATTCAAATGGTCGAAAAACACGGGTCGTTACATTCTTCCCCCCTTAAAATAATTTCGTCCTCGAAATTGCTAAGGTAAGAAAGAATGTTATAAACTCATAAATTTTCCAATCTAATTTAGTTTCAATCAAAAAAATCAATTCAATACCGTAAAAAAAATATTTTCAAAAATATTGAAAATTTTCTAACACTTTAAATTTTCGAAAAATTTCGCCAGCACCTCCTCTGTACGGCTCAATCGGTACAACTCCAACTCGCCATTCTAGGCCTTCTCCAATCCAAAAGAAAATAAAACAGCCAAGCGGCTTGCCAAATAGGCTCATAAATCACCAAACCCATGTAGAAATAAACGTGTACCTTTTTGTCGGGCATATCATTATATTCTTTCCATCTCCTGCCCTTTCAGCATATACAAATGCATTCTCCAACAAAAATTCCAATTTCATCCTTCGAACTAAATTCTTCACGTGTCCAAGCCAAATTCCATTCTTGACTCAATTTCCATCCATCATCAATTTCAACTCTTAGCTTACCAGTCCAATACCATTTCATATTCCTGTCTCCCAATTCCAAATCTGATTCTACTTGATATATTATATCTCGATTCAATTTTCATTTAATTGGTTTCAATTCAATTCATGTTTGCTTTCCCAAATTTCTATTTAATTTTGTCTTTGTTCAACAATTTCCCTGGGAGTTTTTAAATAGTTCAAACCTTTCAAAAATCAAAAAATCTTTTTCAGGATTCAAACAACTTGTCTTTCTCAAAGCAATTCAAAATCAAATCTTTGGTAGTAATCCGTCACTTGCCACTCGAAAATGAACACTGATGATGTCCGGATCATCATCAGAATCTATTTTCCAGCTATTGAAGTGAGTTCAATACTATATTACTTTCAAAACCATTTCTAAACACTTCCATTTTGAAATCAGTTCAAAATATCCTTTCCAAGGCTTGTAAAACAATTTAAAAACCTCCCAGGATTTTAAAATTCTCATATATTAAGTCCAATTCCAATTTCAACCACTTGTTCGAATTTCCAAAGTTTTAATTTCAATTCTGATTTAAATTCAGATTTAATTCATCTGATTTCATATATTTCACTTATATGAATTCTGATTGGTTATTTATATAACCATTTCAATTATAATGAACCAACACATCCAATATATTATAATACTTTAAATAATAATCATTCTTTTATATCAAAATATAATTTGGGTAAAATTATTTTATTTACCCTCTTTCAAAACATACTGTGTCGGTTTATCATACTCAAGCGTTTATAAATTCCTATCGATACAGTGGATCAAACTGATCGACCAGAATCCATAAACAACTCAGCCAATAAATCTCCACAATATAAAACAATTTTTATAAAATCTACAAATACGTTCACTCGTATATATACACTCAAACTCAATCTAGGGTATTGCTAACCCCATCTCTACTGAGTCACACCACAGAGCCAAGGTAATCACTTAACCTTCAGCTCTGATACCACTGTAACGACCCGGGGTTCGAGTAGGCTTTTCAACCATCCTCTCCTCCCTCGGCACTGGGCGAACCTCCCAGCGTGGCTTACAGAGATACCTCAGAACTGCTTTTACGGCCAGCCTCTCGACTCGACCAACCCACATTGTCGGGAGATGTAGGGGTAAGAGTCTCCCGTTCGCCACCAAACGCGAAGCGAGAACCCCCTATCATCCGTACCAATTAAGCAACCAGCTCTGATACCACTGTAACGAACTGGGATTTTCGACTCCGAAAATCAACATCAAACTACCATGTTGACCATTCAGGCATCGAACATTCCAGATCATTAATAGAAAGAAGTTAGAGGGTGAGATAAGAAAGAAAGAAATATTAGAATAGAAGAAGAAGAAGAAACACCACACAGAGTCTCACATCGCAGCGGAACAAAATATAATACAGAAATAATCTTTATTGAGAACTTTGAAAATACTTACAATATCAGAGTACATCAACATCTGGACAGTGATAATCTGTCCTCATACAACACACAGCGGAATACTAGTAATATCATACGTCTGGACTCTTCCAGCTCGTCTCTTCACAGTAGTCGATAACCTAAACCTGTACAACCCGGCCTAACCCGAGCATTTACAAAACACCGGGTCAGTCTGGTGAACCAGAGTGAGAAAAACTCGCACAGTATTTGGGTGAGCATCCAACTTGATTTTAAAGTTCAAAATCTTTTCAAAAGAAAAGGATAATCGTAAGACCAAATCCACACATAAACACGGACGGTTTTTACCTTACGATAACCCAAACCACTTTTGAAATCAATATCTTTTCTGATATTATAATAATGTCTAAATACAAGTAAATAGAATCTAGTAGAACGCTTGCATCTCACGCTCTACATATATAGTATACAATCAAAACCGCAGGCACTTATTGGATATTGGATTCCGAACTTGACAAGGTATGGGACCACCTGCCGATCGTGTATCTCTAGAGATGAATACACTGGGTTCAACAAGAACTTCTTGCAACCCGGCCCTCACATGACCGACCACTCATTTCGCTTGAGTGTATCGAATGTATACCACCGACGGTTGGGATCAGCAACCGTCTCCCGACAAGGGACAGCATCGAAACATAGATTTAAGAAACAAACAGGACTTCCTCTAGATAGGTGATCATACACCCTAATGGGAGCGACCCACATAGCCATGCTGCCTGCCCGATTTTTGTCATCTCCTGGTTGATGAGGCTTGAGGTCAGAGTTTATTCTTGAACATCTGATCACCATTCACTTTGAATGCCACATCGTCAGATCCGTCAGATATCACTAATTGACGTCCACAAAAATACTCTAGCTGGAAGCTAAGAGAACGGCAAATCTCTGCCAACAACTATCGTACGTTTGAAGAAATCAACGTACGTGATCCTTTGGAAATACTCTGTCAGACATCCGTCCATATACGTCATCCAGGAACAGGATGAACCGAAGGCACTCTCCTACCGCATCCATCTAGGAATCACCCCATGGATCAGTAGCGAGTAGTCCTTGCAACCCGTTGATTCCAACCACGACAGAATCACAGCTTATCTCTGCTTGCCAGGCAGAGAACATTAGTGGTTCTTCCGTTTATGAAGATCCCCGGTCTTCAATGCTCCATCTCGACCATCTTCTGATATCTTCACGTATTTGTTGGTCAGAATGGTTTTCGAATATAAATTCGATCCCGGTCTTTCCATACCAACAATCGTATTGGCCAGATTTGATAGTCGGTGTTTTAACTATCAAAATATACAGTGTTTCAAACATGACACTCCAATGAGTTCACTGGTTCAGTATTCAGCATCACTTGGCCTTTAACAAAACTGATTTACTTTTTGTTAAATTGAAACTTCCAACTCTGTTAATATTTAAAAATACGATATTTGAAATACTCTAATTCGATTTAGCTCCAATCGATTAACTAGTAATCAACTTAACTCCATTCGCTTGACTCTAGATCACAGCGATCACAAAGGTTACGCCTGATTCCCTCAGGAAACATCCGACCGCCGTAGGCTATCTGCAGCCCTGCGAATTACGCTAGCAGTCGTACGCAATGGCAACTTACCTTGAATACTATGTTTGACTAACTCTAGCTCGAATAACTATATTCAATTTCCCAATTTGAAATCTCATTTAAACTTCTCCTTTTTACTAGATCTCGTTTTCAAATAACGTTAATGTAAAATTAACGTCTTAACACTTTGAATCTCACTTAAAACCTCTGGTTTATAATAAACCCTTTTTATCGTAATCTCCTTTCACTTAATTCATATAATTGAGTACGTTTATTTCCTTTCACCATTCAATTGGCTTGCATCTCACATTCGGTAACCTTTTTAAATGAATTCCCATTTAAAAATATTTTCCTAACTTTATCATTAATTAAAATAATAACTTATTTCAATCATTTACTACTTCAGTAGTTAATCCCCTTTATTAACTAAATTAAATATTAAATCCCTTTTAAATCCTTATTTAAATTCAAACAATATTTATTTAACTACTTTAGTCAAAACACATTAACTTGATAAACAATTCTAATTCCAAACGGTCGATTTGATTAACTCACAAACTTGATTATCTCCTTAACCGATTTCAACAAATCCTCGCTTTAAATTAATTAAAAATATAATTAATTTAGATAAATTCCATTAATTGTTCTCTTTACACAACAATGATCAAAGTTTAACCCTTTCGATTCATCCCTTATTCTCATATTTGTAGATCTGATTAACATCAGAACAAATCGAAGTCTTGAATAAATAAAATATTTATTTATTTACTTTTCTTTTATAAAACTTTATTCAAAATAATACATTAAAAATCCAACTCTAGTTATAAAGTAAATTTTATAACTTCATCTTTATTGATTTACCTGACGGTGAGTCAATATTTATAACACGATTGATTTTTAAAGGCCATACTCTGCCAAACACTTAACCAATATCACCTATTGGTTCAAACCAAACAGAGGTTGAATATTCAATTAATAATCAACCATCAAATCAATCACACAAACAGATCAGTTCATATATGATAATATGAAAATAAATAATACATTTGAGGAATCCGGTTGGATCCCTCCAACCTGTTCTTCCCTGTATTCAAAACGGTTATCACACACCAGATTATTCAGTTTTCATTTAACCGATAACAATGAATAACGGCCATTTAACATCAACCACAAGCAATGCAAACAATTCAACCATTTAAAACACGTTTATAAAATAAACGTGACCAATAAGGTAAGTTACCTTTATGGGAACCAATCGTTAAAATAACGATTTGGTATTTCACTGAAATTAAACACAGTTTAATTTCATCAGTTAAATCAACAGTTAAATAGATAACTAGCAAAACAGTCAACCATTGGCAAGCAGAGCACACAAAATAAAAATACCCACTTTATATAAATATAAAAAGGGTAACTGAGTGAGTTTAACTCACCTTGATTTGTGTTGTTATAACAACTGATTTGATTAAATTAAACTCGCGTTTAATTTAACTCGGATTCCCAGCTGCATTCTACTGCGTCCATTTCTGTTCCATAAGGTAGATCGGGCCAAAATGGTTGCAACACAACTTGAATCGTCTGGTGTTGATAACATAGCAAAAAGTTACACTGATGTAAAGATCCATGTATTTAAATTAAGAATTAACTTCTAGTTATTATTATTATTTTATTAATCTAATTACTTCGATTACGGTTCATGTAAATTACATTGCTTGACAAGCTTAACCCGTCCCCAGGCATGTAAATCTCAGTTTGCCTTCCTTGAACTATGGTCCAAATTTTGTTTAAACCTATCCTGTATATGATCATCCGCTTATAAATCAATTACTTTGTTTGCAAACTAAATTGGCCGACATTTTGGTTAGAATATAATAAGGCCTCAGCTATTCTTTGATCCCTTTTCTTTTCCTTAATAAATCCCCGGCGTCTTAACTAAGTAGTTATAAAAATAAAAATTTAAGTTAACTAATTACAAATAGTGTAATCCTTAAATTAAGCACTTTATTTCACTTAGATAATTTAAATACTATTAGACACCCTTAAATAACCTATCAGTTCCTAATATATATGTATAATTAACGCCATATAAACTTGATTAGGCATGATTAAAACTTTATTAGGAACCGTTGACATGAATTAAAACGTAATTCAGTCCTCACCGTAACGTCCTGTTGCTGCTCCTTCTCCTTCACACGCATGTTCTTCTTACTTTTGTCCCCTTCTGTCCTTTCAAAACACCAATAACAGTAGGGCTTTGATTAATATAAGATTAATAAACTAACCCCTTCACTACTTAGATCAATATGTTTCTCCTCACCACAAAATCAGCCCACCACCTTCTTTTATTTTCCACGACATACCCGGTTCCAACAGCACCACATGCACTACTGTGACGTCCTTCTTTCTCGATGCCAACTCAGCAACAAACTCTTCCAGCTCGGTCTCGCCCCACCTGACGTCATCCTCCGCTCCATGCACTTGATACACGTTCGCTTCACCCCCCCCAGAAAGCCACATGCCCTTCTTTTCTTTTGGTCCCTTTTCTCCTTTATTTCCCTTTTCCGAAACCATCCTCCACAGTTCACTCCATCCATTTCCAGCACACACGCTCTAGGCTTCTACTCCCTCAATGTTCACATACGCTCCTAGCTTTCCAAACTGATCTTGACACGCACACCCTTGCTGAACCGAATCTCACTACTCATGTAACTGTTGTGGACAAACGGGCATAGATTTGGACATTATGGTTTGCTAAATAAGGGCGGGCGTTTCATAACAGTGGAGAGCTTTGGGTTCATTGTTTTTGCTGGAAAACAAAGGGTCTTGGGTGCGTTATTTATAGAGGAGGAAGTGCGTGGTGCGCAAGCTACCGGCAAGTCATTTCATTCGAGTTCCTTTGTCGGCACGGTTTGACAAATGCTGAAATGAAAGAAATGGCATATACATTTGGTCGGTCTTTAGGTAGCAAAAATATTAAATTTGATGGAGCTGTCAGTAGGTACATTGACAGGGTATGATGAAGTTAATATCCTATTTCATTTAACCAACAAGTGACCACATTGGTGTAATTTCATTTCATGATGGAGAAGATAATACTTGATTAAAAACACCACCAACGATTTCTGTTTACTGATAAAAAGGCTGTTCTTGGTGTAAAAAGGTATTCCGGACCCAATGGGACAAGTTTCGTCGAAATCCGAGGTCGTATGAAAATTTTTCCTTTATAAAACCAGAAATGAACACACGTTTAATTTTTCCACGGTCACCAGATAAATCAAATCCACTTGAAACTGCGAACATCGACAATAACTTTTCGATACGAACCCAACGGCACTAATTTCGTCGCATTCTGAGACTGTTGCCCTGGTAGGCTGTTTTTACCGCGAACCGCCCTACCCTTTTTAACGCCAAATTTTCCCATCTCTAAAAATAACAAACTATATACTTATTCTGACTCTAATCGACGATACGAACTCAACGGAACTGGTTTCGTGGCCTAATTCGATCGTCTTCTCAAGTTACACTCAAATACCCCTTTATTTATTTAAATACGTGCTATAGAAATTGAACGGGCGTTTACGGCTACCGTGGTCACCTACGATATCGGTTTTCCACGCAATTCACCACCGTACAATAATTTAACGATACGGTTCTAATGAAACTGGTTTCGTCGAAATCTGAGTCCGTTTGCAAAACGGCCATTTTAAAGGCCTATAAATTTAATAACGATTTTCCATAGCGACTATTTCAAATTTTGATTTGGCCATAACTATCAAACTATAACACGAAATCTAGATTTTTCTCTTTCATATGAAAATTATCGTTAATACGGTCCCAACGTGTCTTGTTTCACAGAAATCCGACTTATATCGAATCCTGTATTCTCAGTTGAAGTTCAAAACTCTAATTTACGAACTGCATGCCATTTTCAAGCTCGAATTTATATTATATATAAATTATAACGTTCAACTTCGTTTCAATAACGAATTAAATATTAGATTCCATCAATATTCCCAATATGATATTTAAAACTAATTTAAATATTCATATTCAAATGGTCGAAAAACACGGGTCGTTACAGGCCCTGTCGCTCCAAGGGACGATGCGTTCTGTTCCTGAGACACGGGCTAGAGCGTCTCGAATCGGTAGAGGACGATCCCTGGCCTCGGTTCATAGATGGAAACCCAATTTCCAAATACGTGACTTTGCGATTTTGATTGTATAACCTATATATGGCGACATAGTGTTATGGGGCGCTCATGCCGCCTATGATTGATACTTATGATTTGAAGTTGTTTTATACACTATGCACTTATAATAGTATCAAATAATCTGTTTTAAACGTAACAAGCATTCTTTGGCTGTTATAAGGTAAAAACCCTATCCTCCGGCTTGCGTTGCATTGTGTGATGGGACCTGGGTCTTATAACAGCTTCATTTTTCTTTATTTAGCATTGCACTGTTTGTTTTATGCACTGGTATTCTTGGGAGGAAACCTGTTCCGTGTTATACGGCGTGGTCCCTTGATTTACCGAACTTAAAAATAAAGAATTATAACTGTTTTAGCTCTCACACCAGTCACATGACTGACCTGGAGTTTATTGTTTTAACCTAAAATCTGGGTGCCCTTATTTTGACACGGGCAGCTAGTAGTTTTGGTTTTGCAGATTTATATTCATAGGATCCTGGTTTACAGCTGGAACGATATCCGGAAAGCTTTGTATCCGTATATCTACTTCTAGTTGTGTATTGTATTATTTTCCGCTGCTATGTATTTAAATGTAATTTAAATCTCTGATATTTCTGTGTAATATTCTTTTATACTCTGTATATTCTTGTAATCTGATGCATTGTTGTAATATACAATGAAATGTTCTTCTGTATGCGTTCTGCTGTGGTTTGTTCTCGAACTATCCGCCGCTTTCCTTTACGGGGAAGTTGCGGGTCTTTACACGTGGTATCAGAGCTTTGGTTTACAAAGCTCAGAGAACAAGACACATTAGAACCATACGAAAGAATTCATCAGATGATTGGATTAGTAATATCCAATGGGAATGACTCGTTAGAGATAGGATCAGTAGTATCCTAGAACGAGTGTGAAGAGTATATTTTTTTCAAATGAAAACAATTTTGTTTTGAAAATCTAAATCACTTAATCGTATTTGATTATCTATTTATATTGATGTGGACAATCCAGTATATATAGATTTTGCGTATACGTCTGATCCGCGTGTATTCGAAATTTTAATATACTGGATAGTTATAGAGTCACACTCTAGTCGCCCGGACATGATTCTGATGATGGCGCGCCATCACCAGTATTTATTTTCGTGTTTCGAAGGTGTGATTTCTATATGTTTCCATTAGACTGGTGTGAGAACCAAAATTAGATAGGGCCTATTGTTGTGATTTGGCATCAAAAACCTGATTTTTGACTATGTATCAAAGTTATCAATTTGAAACTCTAATCCACTAATTGATTGATGTTTGTGTTGTTTGTTTATTTGTTTGCTAATTTTGAACCATTATGCCTAATTGAATCAAATATTGAACTTTATTGAAATTTGGTTGCATTTGCTTGCATATACATATATATCATTGAACAGGTCATAGCAAGGAGGCTAGAGCAGAGAATAAAATTTGTTTGCCCGACAAATAGGTACATGTTTACTACATAATTTACTGTTTTGTTTGGGTGATGATGATTTTATGAGCCTATTGGCTAGCCGCTTGGCTTTTTCTTTTTCTTTTTGAGATCTGAAGGACCGGGGAAGCTATTTGAAATTCCCCGATGCTCCCGGTGCAGGGGAGGTTATGGCGAAATTTTTCAAAAATTTAGGGTGTTAGCCAAATTTTTGAAGTTTTGAAAATCCTCAGAAACTAAAAAGTGGGAGAATGAAAACCAGATCGAACGTAGAGTTGATTAATCAAACCACTTTCGACTTTGTTCCTTTTCGGGGACGAAAAGTTTTAAGTGGGGGAGATTGTAATAACCCGGAAAATCTGGGCCAGTTTAAAATTTTTATTTTGGCAATTTTAGCGAATTTTGATTATTTAAAATGAATTATTTTAAATAATATCGACGAGAAATTTATTTTGAATATAATTCGAACGTATATATTATACGCGTCGTCGTTAGAATATAAATATTTATATATAATTATAAATAGAATTGAAAATGGCGCGGTAGTTCGATAATTCGATTTCAAACTTCAATTGAATGTACCGGGTGCAAAACAATCCGGATTTTAGTGAAACCAAAAATAATGGAATCTAATTGTGAATATCTTTCCAACGAATCCGAAAAATCAAGATTTCATATCGGGAATCAAAAGATGTGTCCAGTTGAAAATTCTGAATAGTCGCTATGGAATTCAGGCCCTTAAAAATGGACATTTTGCAAACGACCTCGGATTTCGACGAAACCAGTTTTGTTGGGTCCATGATGTCAAATTATTGCCAGATTTCAAATTTCATAATTTTCTGAATCAATATGTGAGCGTGGCAAAGGAAAACGCGTTTGACCAGTTTCAGTTGATTTTAATCGACTGGAAAATGGCCATTTTTCAAACAGTCTCAGAATTCGACGAAACTAGTTTTGTTAGGACCGTATCGTCAATACGAAGCTAGAAAATATTTTTCTGGAATTTTTCTAGTTAGTATGTGACTCCGGTAATTTGAAATGTACGTTTAAAAATTCAATACAGTGATTTAAATGTAAATTCAACGGAAACTGATTGTAACGATCGAATCAGCTTACGATACATATCCCATTGGGTTCGGAATGGGGGTAAAACGCTAGGGGCGACAGTCGGTGGACTTGATTTCGAGTTCAAACGAAAAGTCAACTTTGAAATGAATTAAATAATTAAATTAAAAAAAAATATAATAAATCCCTTCTCCTTTTTAACAGCCGACCCCCCCCCTTTTCATTTCAAAACGAAAAAAAAAGAAAAAAAAAACGAAGAGGGAGGAGGAGCCTCCATCGCTCCTCTCATCGGAGCGCCACCGTGCCCTCAAGCGCGCCGCCACCAGGCGCGGCCTGCCTCAGCCCCCCCCCCCTCCGCCTAGCCGCTTCCACCTTCTCCCTTCCCCATCGCTCCAGGACCCTCCACAAACCCTAATTCCCAAAGCCCGACTCTCCTCCGCCATTCCCCTCTTTCCTCCCATCGAGTCGCACCCCCCCCCCCCCCCCCCCGACGAAGCAGCGAGCCGCCCTTGCCACCTCCCCCGAAGGTTGGAATCCCAACGCCGGCGAGCAGCTTTCTTCCCCCCCCCTTCCTTTTTGGCAAACCGTAAGTTTTTCTTTTTTTTTGTATTGTTATCTTTTTATTATTATTATTTATCTATTTTGTTTCAGTTTTTTTTTGGGTTTAGATTATATATATATATTATAAAGATTTGCTTTTTATATATAAAAATATATGATTTTTTAAAACATATAAAGTAATGATTTTTAACATGGAAGGTTAGATTTGTTTTACGTGAAAAATCGATTTTTTTTATAATAGAAAAGGCGAATTAAAAATATGATTTTTATATGTTGAACTTCGAATTAAAAATATGATTTTTATATGTTGAACTTCGAATTAAAAATATGATTTTTATATATTGAACTTCGAATTAAAAATATGATTTTTATATATTGAAAAGCGAAGTAAAAATTCGATTTTTACATATGTAGTGAAAGCGGATAACGAAAGTGACAAAAAGGCGAGAACGAAGAAGCTTTATATCAAAGAAGAGTCAAGATGATTGGATAGCTATCGGTGAGAACTTCTCACTCAAATTCTCTTTTTCTAGTTATATATATATACTAGGATGCAGACGGTGCTTAGTAGCACCCGACACAATCGTCCACAAACCATGGACTTGTTTGTTTTGGTTGCATAGATTAGATAGATGATTTGATTTGAGATTGAATTGTTTGGTGAAATGAATGGATTGATTGATGTGTGAATGGCGCGGGCCTTCACTAGACCGGGGATAAGGCTAGGCCTTGTCCCGTTTCTAGTATCGCGCCGTTATACCGCCGAAATTTTCTAAAAAGTGTTAGAAAAATTTAGATAGCTAAAATATTATTTTTAGCTATAACTACGATAAATAAAATAATTTATCGAATAGTGAAAAATAGGAATACACTTCCATTTACAAGTCGGCCGACTTGTTTATGCTCGCCTATTTTTGTGATATCGATTGGGACGATAATTTTTACACATCGCCCAAAGTGCACAAATAATGTTCTGTGTTTGATTGGTTGAAACCCCACACGGGTGTCGGGATGAAAATTGATGTACACTAATCCCAATTGTTAAGTTATATGTCGATCGATGGGTTGACAGGCTGTGTTAAGCGTCGAGTATTTATATTTGATGCTTATACAGTTATGTGATGCACTTTGGATGATGGATGATTGTTTATATACATGTGTTGTATGAAAATCCGTATAAATCACTTTATATGGTAATTGATTGGGTCTCATTCCAATTTAGAAAATAAAATCTCATGTGTTGAGTAAAATAAAATCTCATGTGTTAAGTAAAATAAAATCTCATGTGTTGAGAATATTCATGTGTTGAAAGAAATATATATTCATGTGCTGGGAAAAATATATATATTCTGGTGTTGAAGTAAAATATATATTCATATGTTGAAATAAAATATATATGTTCATGTGTAAAAGGAAATTTTCATTTGTTGAATATAATAACGAAGTGATAGAAATTTATGAAGCCGTGTTGATTAGATTGACGCCATTTTGACGTGAACGATATTTATATCGATTTTATTTATTTTGAAACGAATTGAATTGAAAACGATTTCGAAATAAATTGAATTGAAAACGATTTCGAAATAAATTGAATTGAAAACGATTTCGAAATGAATTGAATTGAAAACGATTTCGAATTGAATTGAAAACGAATTCGAATTGAATTGAAAGTGAATTGAAATGAATTCAAATTGAATTGAAATTTGAATTGAATAGAAATGAATTTTGAAACGAATATATAAAGAAGAATTCAATTTTGCTTTGAATTGAAATGGAAGTTGAAATAGATTTTGAAACAAATTTTAAAACTATTTATATAATTCGTTTGAATAGAAAATCGACGAAAAATATATTATATATATAATATAATGGCCTGAATAGAACGCGCCGCGCCGCGGCAGTTCGTGAATTTCGACCATTTATTTCATACGGACATTACGGGAGATCCGACCGTCGGATTCTCCTAAAACCGGAACCGTTGGGTTCGTATCGAAAAGAGATTTCAAGCGAATGTTAGGAATTAGAAATCTAACGGTTGGATTTGGAATTATGTCCAAATCAAATTTGAAAAAGGTCGCTGTAAGTGCAGTTCGATGGCCATTGGTGGAAATCGACTGTACGGGCCTTGATAAAATTATTAAAAATAGTAATAATTTGTGTAAAATCATAAGAAATGATTTGTGAAGATTTGGGATGAAAAACTCTATATTTGAAAAGATAAAAATAGATTTTTATCGAAATGAACTAGTTTTGAACTAGAATTATAATTCTATTTATTTTTAAGTAAATAAATTGAATTTGAAAAGGGTTTTAAAAATAACCAGAATTTCCAATGATTGCATTGGAGTGGATTCGAATCGAAATTGTCTTTGGAATATTTCGATGTTGGAATTCGTGATTATACAGGTGTTGTTATGGAAATTTGAAAGATATATATTTATATCGTTATTTCCAATACGACATTTGTTAGTCGTAGAATTTGATATTGAATATAAGCCGATATATTTTCTATTCAGAGCCTTGTATTGAAAATCGAATGTGATTTGGGTTTGCCGTGAATGGTGTCTTCACTAACACTGTTCTTGAACCCAGTTGAGAAAAGATTAAATCTTTTTATTTAGATTTAATGAAGTGTACTAATTAAATGATATTTAATTGGAATTGAATTGGTATTGATTTTTGGGTTTATCGTGAACAGTGTTTTAAATAACACTCGTTCTTTAACCCGATAATTAATGGAAGGTGATTTTGGGTTTATCGTGAACCGTGTTTTAAATGACACTGATTCTTTAACCCAGTTAAAGATTAAAACTAAGTGGAGTTTTAATGAATCTTTAAATAGATTGAAAAGATCGAGAATGGAGTATCACCAGTTTTACTCCAAGCGATAGTTAAATCTTTAATTAGATTTGAACGTGAAATGGTAATTGAATTACCGATAACACTGTGGTGTTAGATATGAAGTACTACCAGTTTTACTTCATGGGATGAATAGGTTGGGATTGGGAAAATAAAATAAATGATTACTTCGGTGTGGTTCGATAATCCCGACTAGTTTGAATTGATATTCAAAGGAGATTGAAGAATAAATTTAAAGAATTTATCTTGGATAAAATTAATGGGAACTTTTCCCAAAGTATAGGAATATTTGAATAAAAGAATATTCTGAATTGGAATGAGGCGTATGTTGTGTTTGTGTAACACTTTTATAATATATACGCGAGTTATTCAGAAAGACCGGGTTTATCCCATTCTGAATAACTGATTCGACGTGGTGTCGAAGATGAAGACGATGGTCGAAGACCGGAAGTCTTCACGTCGTTTGGGTGATTACTGATGATCTTGATTGGGCTGTACACCCAAGAAGATGGAAACAGTTAGTGATCGTCCAGACGTACTTGGAGATCGATGGATATGCGGGGTATTAGGTGCCTCCGGTTTCGTTCAGGCCCAGAACGGACTTGTAAATGGACTGTGTATCTGACATTGGATTTCATTCTGTGTGACTGATATCGGTTGCATAGAGTGGTTTGCCTGTGTGGCATGCTAAGATGCAAATGATCAAGGCTTCTGTTGAAAAGCAAAGTCTTGTGGTGATGATCAAAGCACAGCCTGTGTGGCACATCTTTGTGTAACGTGAATTCGCGAGCCTCGCACCCCGGTTATGAACCCAAAACGGGAGAGGACCTCAGGGAGGGCATGCGTTTCTTTCTAGCTAGGGTGGTGTCAGTGACCTACCAGCCCTGACATTTATATACTTTTCACCTGTGTGGTTGTTGCTGTTGCGAGGCGCCTCGGTTTGATCGGACGATCCGGGTCCGATGGAGTCATTCAGTTGGCTCACCTACGCCCCCAAAGGGCGGGGAAACGCAGTGTTCAGGCATTTTATTCCACATCGGTGGACCGGCCCTGTCGCTCCAAGGGACGATGCGTTCTGTTCCTGAGACACGGGCTAGAGCGTCTCGAATCGGTAGAGGACGATCCCTGGCCTCGGTTCATAGATGGAAACCCAATTTCCAAATACGTGACTTTGCGATTTTGATTGTATAACCTATATATGGCGACATAGTGTTATGGGGCGCTCATGCCGCCTATGATTGATACTTATGATTTGAAGTTGTTTTATACACAATGCACTTATAATAGTATCAAATAATCTGTTTTAAACGTATCAAGCATTCTTTGGCTGTTATAAGGTAAAAACCCTATCCTCCGGCTTGCGTTGCATTGTGTGATGGGACCTGGGTCTTATAACAGCTTCATTTTTCTTTATTTAGCATTGCGCTGTTTGTTTTATGCACTGGTATTCTTGGGAGGAAACCCGTTCCGTGTTATACGGCGTGGTCCCTTGATTTACCGAACTTAAAAATAAAGAATTATAACTGTTTTAGCTCTCACACCAGTCACATGACTGACCTGGAGTTTATTGTTTTAACCTAAACTCTGGGTGCCCTTATTTTGACACGGGCAGCTAGTAGTTTTGGTTTTGCAGATTTATATTCACAGGATCCTGGTTTACAGCTGGAACGATATCCGGAAAGCTTTGTATCCGTATATCTACTTCTAGTTGTGTATTGTATTATTTTCCGCTGCTATGTATTTAAATGTAATTTAAATCTCTGATATTTCTGTGTAATATTCTTTTATACTCTGTATATTCTTGTAATCTGATGCATTGTTGTAATATACAATGAAATGTTCTTCTGTATGCGTTCTGCTGTGGTTGGTTCTCGAACTATCCGCCGCTTTCCTTTACGGGGAAGTTGCGGGTCTTTACACATAGTCATAGAAATAGTATCGAAGAAGTGAGTCCGATCAAAGGTGCTACCTCAATTAGTCACGGTATAGCTCCTGTTTTAGTCATTTCAATTCTGACCCGAAGGTCAGGGCTACTTTGTCATCGTTCGTCTTCTCTAATTCGATAATCGCCTCCAAGTTATCATGCTCATTCTGGATACGTCATAACGTTCACAGTTGTCAAAGTGGTATCGACACTGACAGAGAGTATGCCTTATGTCAACTCCGGTCTCTTTAACAACTAACAATTACATTTTTTCCACATCGGTCGGTTCTTTTATATTTGATAAAGTTTCGCTTTCATATCAAAATATCATATTTTGTTTCGAACCCGTTTTATATTCAAAATAGAATATAATTTCATATCAAAATATCCCAGTCACCCCCAAACCTATTATATTCCAAACTAGAGTATATTTTCATATCAAAATATTATACTCATATACTACTTCAAATCGATCTGTATTCACATAGAATGTCCTTCATCTTAAAAGATTTCAGTTATTTCAAATCGATTTACATTCGAAATCCATTTATATTCAAATAGAATATATATTTTCCATCTCTATTCATTTCAATCTTTGAAAATCCCATTTATATTCAAGTAGAATAAAATCTACCTTCCCATATCAAATTTGGTTTTTTAAAAAATCAATTTATATTCAAATAGAATATAGCTTATCTCAACTCCATTTGAACCAACGGTTTTAAATCCAACCACTTTTCACTCGGAAAAAGAATTACAATTCATAAAATATATATTTTTAAATAAATACTTATAAATAAAACCTTATGTAAAATTTACTTATAGAATCATTAGAGTATACTAAGGTAATTTAAATCACTATATATATATACATAAAACAAACTTCACTAAATAATTTTTAAATAATAATATATATATAAGAAACTTCACTTATAACAAAATAGATATATATTTTATAAATAAAATAAAAATAGAATAAAATAAAATATAATTTTAAACCTTAAATTGTTTCTCCTTCCAAATTTCAACACTTGAATCTAAATTCCAGTCTCAAATGGAGTTACACCATTTCAATATCGTATTCCAAACCCATTCAACCTGTTTTCCATTCCGAGTATTCAAAACCATATTCGTATTTAGTTTAAGACAACTCCAAATATCCTCGATCACTTTTATTCCAAAATTTAAATTTAAAAAGAATTTATCTAAATTTGAGTCCACCAATTTTTTTTGAATAAATCCCTAATCATATTCACATCCAAATTACAAACTTCCAAATTTGTTGGGAATTTTCTTAACCATTTCAATAACATCGAGAATTAATATCTTAAAGAAAAAAATAAAATTTATTGAAAGTCGATACATTTCCTTTAATGAAATTTTTCATCAAATTGAATTCAAATAATTTAAAAATCATTTAACCAACCGATGTCCATATATAATTTGCTATCCTATGGCCAAGTGATTTTTAATTTAATTTCTCGATATTCAGGGATGGATCTATCATTTCAATCCAAATCAGGGTCGCAGAGATTTATCATTTCACTCTGTGTTCTTAAATTATTTATCGATAAATCCCGAGTTTATTAGATGCCCGTAACATCAAGGCTAAAAGGGATTTATCGTCACAAAGAACATGGAAATTCACTATACTGAATACGGAGCGTTAACTGTGTAAATCTCAATTCAGTAATAAATTTCATCCAAACATCCATCACAACCATTCCATTCAACTGATCAGTTTCAACTATTTTTTTCATGATTTATAATGATTAGAATTTCAACTAGAAATTCAAATTAAATCAAATAACTAATCGTCGATCTAATTTGCATGTTAACACACTGGTATATCAAATTTAAGCAACCAAATTCAACAGCCAATCACAACCATGCAACCAAACTATTTCATAATTTAATTCGATAAATATGGGAATAATTCAGTATTTTGTGAGCGAAGAATCACTCACCTTTGCACTTTGGTTGATCAAATGTCCAATTTAAAGGCCAAAATTTCATAGTCTTTAAATGAAGTGAAACCTGTCTCTAATTGTCCGCAATTCCGCCACGATCCCAACGCACCCAACCGCGTCCAAATCCGAGTTAAAACGAGAGAGTTATCAACGTTTAACCAGTTGGATTTTTAATTACACAAAATTTAATAAACTAGACTCTCACCCAATCAGAACACGCCAAGTCAGCAGGCCTCCACTCTTCTTCCCACTCACGCCCATCGCGTTGCTACAGTATTCATATGCGAAAAAGAACCCAACTACCGTGATTTTGACCGGAGATATCTACCACCTCCGACCGAGATAGAAGCTCAGACCGACTGCAAATGGATGCCCTTCAAAAGCCGCATCTGATGGACCCCGCCATGCCAACTCTGGTTGGCCATGGAGCCGCCACCGTCGAGCCAAACAAACCCATTTTCTGACCTTTCTCGACCAAATTCCGATGATCCACACGACAATAGACTCTCCGACCACCTCCAATAAGTTCATATCGTCGATCTCTACAATACTGATATCAGTGATTTTCCTATTAAACCCTAAATTGAAAAATCCCAAATCGAGGCCTAGGGTTTCACGATTTCAGACCTTTGACTGCAAATTCCGGCGAAATTAATCACTACATGTCGAAACGAATTACACCAGAAGCTTCGTATCGTCGAGAGCTTCAGTTTGACATATAATATGCTATGGTTTGAGGAGATTTTATTTTCAAGCTTGAAATTTGTTTATTGATCTAGGGTTCATGAAATGCTTCAGCCATTACAGAGAAAATTTTCAAGGATAAAACGTACGTATGGTGAGAATGAGCTGATGGGTGTTAAGTGGGTTTTATTTATATATAATTATAAGGCCCAAATATGAGAAATACCAATCATCCATTTACAGTGATTTCATTCACATTTTATCTCGTACGATCAAACGGTAAGTCGGATTGTAACGCAAATTGAACTCCTACCATAATTCATCGTTCTGAATCCAATGGCGCCAGTTTCGTCGAATTCCGAGACTGTCACCAAAACAGTTGAATTTCACAGTCGATCAAATAAATAAAATATTCAATTATTCGATTAACTGTTTAAATTCAAATTTAAATATTTAAAATTTCCATTTTAAATTTAATTATAACCTAAATAAAATTTTCGCATTGATTTCCCATATTTTTTAAGTTCCTAAATTTGATTCCTTAGAATTTAAATTTGAATTTCAAATCTTTAACTTAAAAAATTTATAATTCCACCATTTAATCAATTTAACTTGAATTTCCCTTTTTACTTAAACCACTCATATTTACTTTGTTATTAAAATATTAAGTTCAAAATTATCACATTTCTAAATAACTAAATTTGGAAATCTATTTATACTCAATTCAATAATCATCATTATTATTAACAACAAAATTTGGTTTTCATCCAATATATTCCATTTTACTTATTTTAAATTGAAATTTAAATATACTGAAATTATGGGATGTTACATTCTCCCCCACTTAAAATCTTTTCGTGCTTGAAAAGAGAACGAAACGATATTAAGCACATATCTATTTTAAATCCATACTAAAAAAATAGCCTTTATAAAATAAGTTATATTTGTAAAACTCAAAATTTTCTAACTCCCGGAATCACGGAAAATTTCGGCAGCATCTCCTTTGTACGCAGAAGTCCGGTTAAAATCCCTACATACATATAACTTAATATACATCTCATCCAGTGATGAGGCATCCCAAAATGGGGGAAAACACAAAACAAAACCCCTAAAACCAACCTAATCCCCAAAACGTACCTCTTTTAGCGTTTATATGCAATTTATTTATCTTTAGCACTTAGCATTTAGCGCAAGCGAGCTCCAAGTGTAATAACAATCTTTGCACCTACTAAAACACTCAAACATGCATAAGAATCAAACATATAACAATACATGGCAATTTCATATAAACTACACAACATATATCAACATTTCAACTACAAAACAACCATGTTAACAACAGGCCAGCGAACAGATGGGGTACTATCGACCCTTAGATGATGGAATTTGACTAAGACACACAGGCAAAATTTGTTGCATTCGTTTCAGGCTTTCCGAATTGTCCGGATTCGTCAAATTCGGAAAATCCATTTGAAAGTTATGACTGTTTTAATAAAACCGAACGCTTCAGCCCGTACCCTGAAAATGCAGGTCTGAAATGTTCTATCCACTTTTTAGCCCTCTAAAATCAGATTTTGACTCGGCATATTAAGAGAAAGTTTTAGTTTACATTCGGGCCTTTCCGAATTGTACTCGCACATCAAAATCCGTAAGGAAGTTATGGTCAAAACAATATGCATATATGATTTGGTTTTTAATTTCCTGCACATAGCACCACGTCTAAAACATGGATTTCGACCAAATAACATGAGAATTTCGGCATGTCGCTATATACGAATGTCTTAGTTTAGATTCTAAGGTTTCTGAAAAGTCCTAAATCATCGAATTCTGATCGTCCATTCAAAAGTTACGACTATTTTACTTCAGCTTATCGGATATTTCAGATTTTGGCATAAACATTGATTAATTCCATTTCAAGTTCAAACTTTCTGATTCGAAAATTTAAGCCAAGCATAACCATCTAAATAAATTATCATTCCATTATATTCAATTATTGTTTACCCTTTATCGCTTAAGTATACTCACATTCATTTCATTTGTATTAAGCAAATTTCATTTTATCTATTCATATTATGCCATCGTCTATCTTACTCAAGTTCATTTCAACTTATTCATTTCAGTTGTTCTTATTCGCTCATTGAATCATTTACATATACATTTACTTCATAATCCAATAAATGAATTTTTTCATCCAATCGCTTACTTTATCTAATATAATTTCCATTCGTTACTCGTTTAATTTCAAATTTTTAAATCATTATTAAGACTTGGATTCACTTTAACCTTTCCAACTAACTCAACTATATTCAATCATCAATTCATTAACCTTGGTCGATTACCAAGTTTTCATTTCTTGTTCTTGTTTATTCATCCATAAGTATCGGATATCGTTTGTTTTATCCATATTTGATTAGCCCTTTCCACTTGAATAAATTTTGATTTTTCATTCTAATTATATATGTTCATTCTCTTATCTTCAATTCCGAATTGACTCAAGCCAATTTCCCTTAAGTTCGTTTCCGTTCGGCTTAGTTTATTAACCTACATTAAGTTACCTTAAATCCAAGTTCCTTCAAATATCTCACTTACCAAATTCAGCTTTCCAAATTCTTATTTAATTTCATTAACATAGGGTTTGCTTACTCCCTTTTTCTTCTTTCTATAATTCCACTTTATAAAAAAAATTCTCATTTCATTTATTAAGTTCCACATTTCGAGAATCATTACCGAACATCAAACTCCTTCTGTTTTAATACTAATTCAAATCTATTTATGGTTTTCGAACTAGCTCGATTTGGTTTCATTCGTTAAGCTCAAGTTACGTTAAACCTCATTTCCTTTCTACACTCGATATTGTTCTAACCATTAATCCATTCAATTAGATTCTATTCCCACTTAAAGTTTATTCTCCTAATTCAAGTTATTTATTCGACTCTAGAATCTAGAATCGAGTTAAGGACAGTTTATGTATAGCTCAAATGTTCCTCAACTCTTACTATTCGATTTCTAAGTTAAATTTATTCTACTCAATTCCTTTACTCAACTAAGTATTTTTTTCCTTTAACCAATTTATTTGCTTGGCTCCCCCATCATGAATTTAATTAAGGATTGTTTATCATTCAAGTTTCTACACTTAGTTTTCAAATCATTTTATTCGATTTCCAAATCTAACTTTATTTAACTTGACTAACTTAATATCCTTATTAATTAGCAAATTTATTTGCATAGCAAAACTTTCAATTTATTTTACTTTCATTGGATTTCGTTTCTTGGTTAATTTCAACTTTATCGAACACTTATATCGACTAAATTTGGAATTCTCCTAAACTCTATTATTGCTCAGTCTTAAGTACTCCAATGACCATTTCGCTTTCCTTAATACTTGATTTCTTTTCCTGATTTTCAAACCAAGATTTCTAATAAAACGAGTTACCTTAATACTTAAACCCATATTATTTGCTAAGACGAACTTAAATACCTTAATTCCGGGTTTAAAATCAAGTCTAAAATAGCATAATTTTAAAATTTATAGAAAACAATTCCATAAAATATTAAATCCGAATTCGTAATTACCAAAGAACATAAGAACTTTTTTTTAATTTAAACTCAACTTTAAATACTATACTAACATCTTTATATAAACCTTTATACTATATGAAAATCCAATTCAGAATCCTTTTCAACTAGTTATGAGAATACGGAGTGGTCTCCCCCACTTAGACGCTTTAAAATAAATGTCGATAATGCGTGCACTCATTACCGAAGTCATTTCGGATGTCCGAGAAAGGATTACACACTTATTTTTTTTAAAATCCTTTATACCATTCCTTTCGAAACTACCTATAATATGATATTATTCAAAACTTTGGCAAAACTATTTCAAAAATACCCCAGGATCAAGTTCCAAGTTCATTTCTATTTCAATCTCAACCCTTTCACCCAATTATGCTTAAAGGTTTCATTTTCAAATATTTTCTTAGACCATAAAAAAATCCTTATTAAATTTACTATCGAATCAACCGTGATAGGTATTAACTTAATATTATTACCTACCAACGACCAAAGATTTTACACTTAAAACCACTAATAGTATATATAATATATATAATATAATCGAAAATCATATTGTGTCGATCATTCTGTTCGATTATTTAGAAATTCCTATCGATTCTATGGCATCCCATATATCGACCAGAATCCATGAATATTCGACAGAACCATCAACACAATTTAAAACCATTTTATATCAAATATACAAGTACGCTCTCTCATATATAACTCAAACTCATTCTAGGGCGTTGCTAACCCCATCTCTAATGAGTTAATTCCCAAACAGAGCCAAGGTTATCGCTAACCTCTCTCTGATACCAGATGTAAAGACCCATGTTGTGCATGCATGGACGCCCGCAAAAAGAGTTGTGCATCGCATGAGCGACCAGACTGTTTATGACTTAACCCACTTTAAAACACACACACACACACACACACACATATATATATATATATATATATATATATTGTAACGACCCGAAAATCCGGTAGAATTTGAGCTGACCAAAAACACAAGTCCAACCCCAAATATCACGGAAATTCGAACCATTAATAGAAAGAAGTTAGAGGGTGAGGATAGATAAGATAGAAACTTAGAATAGAAGAAGAAGAAGAACACAACATCAGAGTAACACGAATCTCACAGCGGAATGAATAACATATAATATATATAACATAACTTGAAATATACATCTGTACTTGAACATACATCAATATCAAAGTACATCACTTACAACACAGCAGAAATAACTATAGCTATATGATCCTGAAGCCTCCTGCTCCAAGCTCTTCCAGTATATCTGTAAATTCCCGATTACTTGACTGCCCGTACAAATTTAGGCACCCAAGAGTTTAGGGAAAACAACAAAGTAAACTCCGGGTCAGTCATGGGACTGGTATGAGTAAACAGTTTAAAAACAGTTTCAGAAAAACTAAATGATATCTCATAAGACCACGCCGTATAACACGGAACAGGTTTTTCCCTTATGAAAATCCAAACACTTGACTTATCTTTATATCAAAACTCTTTTGATATTATAATAATGTCTAAATCAAGTAAATAACAATCTAGTGGAACGTTTGCATCTCACGTTCCACATATATATACAATCAAAACCGCAAGCACGTATTGGGTAATGGATTTCCAACTATGACAAGGTATGGAATCACCTTCCGCTGGTATATCTCTAGAGGAGAATACACCGAGTTCAACAAGAACATCTTGCAACTCAGCCACACATGACCGACCACTCATTTCGCTTGAGTATATCGAATGTATATCACCAACGATTGGGATCAGCAACCGTTTCCCGAATGGGACAGCATCGACAATAGATTTTTAGAAGTAAATGAAACTCTAGATCAGGTGATTATACACCCTAATAGGTGCGACCTACATAGCCATGCTGCTTGCCCGATTTCTGTCATTTACCGGATGATGAGGCTAGAAGCTACGCTTTATCATCACACCAGATTCACTTCGAATGCCACATCGTCAAATCACCGATTGACGTCCTCAACAGTACATTACGTGTTAGCTAAAAGAAGTTTCCTTCTCCGCTTCCACTCTTGGTACGGTTGAAGAAATCAATGTACGTGACCTTTCTGGAAATACTCTGTCAGACATTCATCCATACACGTCACCCAGGAACAGGATGAACTGAAGGCACTATTTCTATTAATAGAAAAAGTCCTTGCACTATACTCCGTCTTCGATTATCTTTATATAATCTGATTCGCACGCTACTGCCGATATGGAGTGGTTCTTCGGATAATAATCCAACCGGTCTCTCCATATTGACAACGATGGTCAAAATTTCGATAGTCTGTGATTTAACTATCGAATAAAAACAAGTGTTTCGATAGTCGATGATTTAACTATCGAATAAAACAAGTGTTCATCCAAACATCCAACAATCACTGAACCTTTAATTAATATTCCATTAATTAAATCTCTTTTCTATTTCTTATCAATATTTGTTAACCAAATATTTTCAATAACCATATTGGCCTTTTACGTTCTTTGGAAAACATTTCCATATATCGCCTTCCTTTATTTTCTATACTAGGAAATATTCATTATTCTATTTCCAAGCTTTGCACATATTTGGGTTAAAACAGATGTTGTATAAAACATCGTTACGACAACCCAAATACAGTATTTAACTAATTCTTATTCCACATTGATCTTCGAGCCTGAATCTTGCTACTTATCGGTATATCATGAAATCAACCAAGTTGGGGTATAATTACATCTCAGACCTTGACTGAATAACATTTAACGTCAAAACAGACAAGACTACTTACTCGAATAATCAATACCATACAACTGATTATTCACCTTTAAACACATATACATTTTCTCTTTCTATACCTACGAGATTTTATTCTTATACTTCCCTTTTTATTTTACTATTCTATTTCTAAGTTCGTTTTCTAATCGACTTCTATATATTTTGATATGTTAATTTCTAACTATCAAATTATCTTAAAAATATTCTATCTCCTTAAATTTCCGGAAAAATTCGCCATAACCTCCTTTGTACCGGGAGCATCGGGAAATTTCAAATAGCTTTCCCGGTCCTTCTTATCTCAAAAAGAAAAAGAAAAAGCCAAGCGGCTTGCCGATACGGCGCATAAAATCTCATATGGAAATTAAATACGTACCTTTTTGTCGGGCATTCTATTTATTTCACTTCTATACTTTATTCCATACCTGTCTCCTGTATATTTATGCATGTCCAATCTATTTTAACTATACCAATCGTTTTAACTCAATTTGTTAATTAAATCTGTCACTTAACTTTTCAGTCTATTTCACCTTCATATTTTGAACATGACATGTTCAAATATATTTTAACTGCATATTAACAAATTCTAATTATACTCATACTCTCGTTTCCTTATCGACTTCTTATTCAAATTCCAATTCAATTCTATTTGAATTCTCTTTATTTAAACTTCATTTGAATTCTATTATCAAATTTTATAGTTTAAAGTCCATTTGAATTTCTATATTCAAATTCCATAGTTAAACTCCATTTGAATTCTATATTCAAATCGTTTAGAGTCCCTTTGAATTTTTATATTCAAATCTATAGTTTAAAGTCTATTTGAATTTCTATATTCAAATCTATAGTTTAAAGTCTATTTGAATTTCTATATTCAAATCTATAGTTAAAGTCCATTTGAATTTCTATATTCAAATCTATAGTTAAAGTCCATTTGAATTCTCGGCATTTTTTTATAAACAATGTTTATAACTTCAATTCAAATCCCACCTTTCCATTTATAAACAAAGTTTATAAATTCGATTCAAATCCCATATTTCCATTTATAAATAAAGTTTATAAATTCGATTCAAATCCCATATTTCCATTTATAAACAAAGTTTATAAATTCGATTCAAATCCCATATTTCCATTTTTAAACAAAGTTTATAAATTCGATTACTTGTTTATATATATATTCAAAACAAGTTAATGTTTCTATACTTCATTTAAAATTCAAATTCTATTTATAAAAATAGAATTCCCCCTTTTAAATTTCAAATACCCTTTTTGATATTTTTATAAATCAATATCTCAAGCCCCAGTGATATTTAAACAATCAAATCAACCAATTTTCAATCATTTGATTTTTAACACATCATATATGAATATATATGAAATCAAACAAACAACAACAGATAATATATTTTTGAGGAATCTAGTTGGATTCCTCCAACCTGTTTTCCTGCATCCACAGATGTTAGTCAACATAGTAATACCCATCCTGCTTCGAGGCAGAATATCGCGGTATAGAAGGTCATCCACTAATCATAGCGTGGGGCGTATAGGGTAATCATCCGCTATGAAACTGGGGGCATCCGCTAATGAAACTGCGGGAATCCAACCAATCATCAACCCAATATATATATAATAGTCCTAAATAACTAATATATATCAAACAAATCAGAAAGCATTCAACAAGCAATAAACAATTATTTTAAACGATATGAAAATAATTCTAACTAAAAGGTGAGTGAGATTTACTCACATGATTTCCCTTTGCCGAGTATCTTGTTAATTTTGCATATCGTCACAAATGCGAAATCCACTTAACTTGGTTCATGATTTTTCTTGACTCCGTCTACGGTTTATATCGTATTATTAGTTAACATGATTATTTATGTAAAATCATTTAAATAAAAATACAGGGTTATTTAAATAAATAAACTTAGTCATACCTTAATCCATTTTCTTTTGTTAAGTCTCTTCCCAAAACACAGTTCAGTCTCCTCAAAATCTCATTGTATAGTTCAAACTCTAACGTCGTTGTTGAAGTTGAGATTCGCTGAAGACAATCGCACCCTTTCACTGCTAGATACCGATCAGTACTTCCCCTCCTGATCAACGCTGATGAGCCCCAAATCGGCGCTAAAGCCAAGTACAGTGAACCCGACCGTGTAGTTCACAGTTTAACCCCTACATCATCGCACCTTTTTGTCTCAGCATCCCTCAACGTCGACAACATCCTCCACCCGTTTGAACACCCATCGAACGCTCGAGCTCCAGAACCAAAGCATCGAACTTTCAGAAACCACAATCGAGTTCATCGTTGAACTCGAGTTCAACTCCTCCAATCCCTCAATCGCACTGCCCTACCTCGCGATGAACCCAAACTCCACCCTTCCCAAATAGCAATTCGCGACTCCACCATACACCTGTTCGATTGGATTACGAGCAAAAGGGGCGAATTCGATTCCGTTTCCCTTCTTCTTTTTCTGGCGTTCGATTTTGATTTTAGAAAGGGAGAATGGAGCGGTCATTTAGGTTTGCTGAAGACCAAATTTCGTTCTCCCTTGAGAAATGGAGAATGCGATTTTATAAAGGTGGGGTGTGGTCTTAATATTAAGTGTGTGGCCATTTTAACTCCTTTCATTTTTAGGCTCGGGTGTTTCATTAAAGTCCACAAAGAAAAAAAGATTTTCTTTTATGATTTTTATTATATTTTATTTCCCTTTGAATTGGACCAGTATCCTTTAAATTAAATACCCATGATGTCGAACTCCTTTCTGAACCCAACAAGTGACAATTTTAGGGTATTACCCCTATTCCGGATAGGTCACGAAGTCTGATTCGATCGTCTGTGGAAGATATTTATTTAAATTGATATAAATTAAATTCAACACAATTTTCTGCGATGATAAATTAATATTATCGTTTCTAATAAAAATTAGAATTTATATTGATCACTTAAATCTTTTCCATTCAGTTTTGACTTTGAATTGAATTATTTCTCTGATTCCTTACTTTGATATTTAATATATACGATATTAAATTTAAATCGATATTTAAATCGATAACATAAATATAAAAATTCACTTATATTACCAAACCAATATTTAAATTAAATATTAAATATTCAAAATTAACCCATAAGGATCTGGGTCATTACAATCTTCCCTACTTAAAATAATTTCGTCCTCGAAATTGCTAAGGTAGAAAAGTGCTACAAACCCATTAACTTTTCAGAAGTTATTTATGTTGATACTCAACATTTCCAACTTCCTTACGTAACTCTCTTTCGAATAGATCCCTATTCGATAACTCCTCCCTTCGAATAACTATATTCGATAATCTCTCTTTCGAATAACTAGATTCGAAAACCTTTCTTTGAATCAACTATATTCGATTTACTCTATTCAATTTCTCTTATCAATTAACTCTATTGGATTTAACTCTTTTCGATTAACTCCATCGAATAACTAAATTCGATAACTCCTTCGAATAACCAATATTCTATAACTCACTTCGATTAAACTAATCGATAACTCTTTTCGATTAAAGTATAATCAATAACTCCTTTGATTTACTAATAATTGATAACTCCTTCGATTAACTAATAATCGATAACTCCTTTAGTTCTATTCGAATAAACTAATATTTGATTTAACTCCATTCGCTTGACTCTAGATCGCAGCGATCACAATGGTTACGCCTGATTCCCCCAGGAAACATCCGGCCGCCCTAGGCTATCTGCAGCCCTGCGAATTACGCTAGCAGTCGTGCGAAATGGCAACTTATCCTGAGTAACTATGGTTGACTAACTCTATCTCAATAACTATATTCGATCAACTTTAATTGAATAACTAACATTCAATTAAATCCTAGTTCGATTAACTACGTTCAATTAACTCTATCTGGTTAACTCTTTATTTGAATAACAAATATTCGATTAAATCTAATTGAATAACTAATATTCAATTAACTCTACGGATTAACCCTAACTGATTAACTCTAACTGGTTAATTCTTACTCTGATCGATTTATTCTAACTCTAATCGATTATTTCTAACTCTAATCGATTTCTCTTATTCGAATAACTCCTATTAGATAACGTTTATTCATTTATAAAGATTTACTTTTAGTAACGGTTCTTCACTTTATAAATGTTCTCTTTAATAACGTTACTTCACTTATACAAGTGTTGTGTACCCCTTCTATTTAAAACTATCGGTGTTAAAAACCAATATCTCTTCTCTATATAAGTTCAGATTTATATATCCCATTTATCGAATGATAAATATTTAATTTAATTTATAAATTGTTATTTATAAATTAATCTTTCCATTTATCTGTTAAAAACAGATTTCCATTTTCTATTCATCTTCTGAATATTCCTTTGCTTAATTCTATTTATTTAACAAATAAATATCTCATTTATAACATTCTATTTATTTAACAAATAAATATTTCCATTGAATCTATTTGTAAATGTTTTACAAATATTTCCTGTTCAAATTCTATTTGCAATGTTTTTACAAATATTTCTCCTTCTATTTGTTTGCACATAACTTCCTTTGTATTTGTGTTACAAATATATTTCCTTTATTCACACCCAATTCATATTTCATTCACATGATTTTACTCAATTTATTCGTTTCGATCCATTTAACTTACTTAAGTTAAATTTAATTTTCAACCATTCAAATTTCTATTAACTAGTGCTAATTAACCGTTTTGCCTATTTCACCCTTTCTATTTGAATATAACTTTTTCAAATATATGCCAACTTAATTATAAACTAATCTAACTATATACTCAACTCGCGATATATATTCGATTTCGAATATAAATTCTCAATCTCTTCACTTATCCAAAAACCCAATTTCAATTCAAATTTTCCTTTAACTAATTATTCTCCAATCTAGTTAATTCTATTTAACCATTTAAAATATGATTTTTGTCTTAAAAATCATTTCACTTACTTCACTGAAGTTCATATTTATTTTATATCTCCAGTCTGGATTTTCTAATGCCAATTCGGATTTTATTTCCTAACAATCCTTTTATTTATTTAATTAAACCGTTATGGTTTTATAATGGTTCTGGCGCTGCTTTTCTAAAAATTTGATTTTGACATAACTCAAAATCTATACGACGAAATCCAGATTTTTCTCTTTCATTAGAAAACTATTGTTCAACCGGTCCCGACGATTCTTGTTTCAAAGAATTTCGACTTCACTTGAGTTCTGTATACTAAATTGAAGTTCGAATCGCCAATTTACGAACTGTCGTGCCATGGCGAGCTCGTTTTAATTATATTTATAAATATAAACGTTTTAACTTTGTTTCTACTAAATCCAACTCCATTCTGATATATTTTCAATATATATCAAATCCAATTTTCCATTTCAACATAATATTCCCGATCTATTTCACTTCTAATATTCAAATCCTATATATTTACAAGATTCAAATTCCATTTGAATTTCTTTATTCAAACTCTATATTTGAATTTCCTTTGAATTCAAATTCCATTTGAATTTCTTCTATTCAAATTTTATTTCAATTTCTTATCTTCAAATTCTATTTGAATTTCTTATCTTCAATTTCTATTTGAAATCCTTTATTCAAAACCCATTTCAAATCCCTTATTCAAATTCCATTTGAAATCCTTTATTCGATTTCTATTTAAATTCCTTTGTTCAATTTCTATTTGAAATCCTTTGAATTTAAATTCTATTTTAACTCCTTTGAATTCAAATCCTATTTCAAACTTTATATTTTCTTTGAAATTCTATTTAACCAAATTCCATTTGAATTCTAATATTCAAATCTCTATTTGATTTTTCTTTATTCACATCCATTTGAATTCCATTGAATTCAAATTCCATTTCAGTTTTCCTTATACAATTTCTATTTGAATTTTCTTTATTCAAATCCTATTTAAATTTCTATGTTCAAATTCTATATTTGAATTCCCTTATATTTGCAAATATTCAAATTCCATTAGAATTCCTTTGTTCAAACTCATTTGAATTCCTTTGAATTCAAATTCAATTTCACTTCTATTTGAAATCTATATTCCAATTCCTGTTTCAAAATTCCTTTGAAGTAATATAAATATATACATATATTTACATCTATTTCAAATTCAAAACATTTGAATTTTCAAATAAATTGTTTCTTTTCAAACAAATTTCCATCGAAAACTTTTCTAAGGCAGCAATTCATCACTTAGAAACTCGAAAATGAACACTGGTGATGTTGCGACCATCATCAGAATTATTTCCCAACTACTGAATGAGTCCAGTGCTATATTTCTTTCAAAATTCATTTAGAAAAATATTTTCCAAACTCCCAGGATTTTAAATTCTGAATTCTGGTTGGAATTCAATTTCAATTTATCTCATTTGTATTTGATTTCATATACAAATTCCATTGGTTATATATATAACTATTTTAGTTTTATATTCTAATTTGATTATAATCCTAACAATCAACTCAACTATTTGAAAACAATATCGTGTCCAATTTTCTGTTCAAGTGTTTATAAACTCCTATCGACATCGTGGTGTCCCACGATTCGACCAAAATTTATAATTCACTCAACAGACTAGTCAACACAATATAAAACAGTTTTTATATCAAATAACAAGTACGCTCTCTCGTATATATATACACTCAACTCATTCTAGGATACTACTGATCCTATCTCTAATGAGCACATTCCAACAAGCCTAGGTATTCGCTCAACCTAAGCTCTGATACCAACTGTAACGACCCAAAAATCCGGTAGAATTTGAGCTGACCAAAAACACAAGTCCAACCCCAAATATCACGGAAATTCGAACCATTAATAGAAAGAAGTTAGAGGGTGAGGATAGATAAGATAGAAACTTAGAATAGAAGAAGAAGAAGAACACAACATCAGAGTAACACGAATCTCACAGCGGAACGAATAACATATAATATATATAACATAACTTGAAATATACATCTGTACTTGAACATACATCAATATCAAAGTACATCACTTACAACACAGCAGAAATAACTATAGCTATATGATCCTGAAGCCTCCTGCTCCAAGCTCTTCCAGTATATCTGTAAATTCCTGATTACTTGACTGCCCGTACAAATTTAGGCACCCAAGAGTTTAGGGAAAACAACAAAGTAAACTCCGGGTCAGTCATGGGACTGGTATGAGTAAACAGTTTAAAAACAGTTTCAGAAAAACTAAATGATATCTCATAAGACCACGCCGTATAACACGGAACGGGTTTTTCCCTTATGAAAATCCAAACACTTGACTTATCTTTATATCAAAACTCTTTTGATATTATAATAATGTCTAAATCAAGTAAATAACAATCTAGTGGAACGTTTGCATCTCACGTTCCACATATATATACAATCAAAACCGCAAGCACGTATTGGGTAATGGATTTCCAACTATGACAAGGTATGGAATCACCTTCCGCTGGTATATCTCTAGAGGAGAATACACCGAGTTCAACAAGAACATCTTGCAACTCAGCCACACATGACCGACCACTCATTTCGCTTGAGTGTATCGAATGTATATCACCAACGATTGGGATCAGCAACCGTTTCCCGAATGGGACAACATCGACAATAGATTTTTAGAAGTAAATGAAACTCTAGATCAGGTGATTATACACCCTAATAGGTGCGACCTACATAGCCATGCTGCTTGCCCGATTTCTGTCATTTACCGGATGATGAGGCTAGAAGCTACGCTTTATCATCACACCAGATTCACTTCGAATGCCACATCGTCAAATCCATCAAATCACCGATTGACGTCCTCAACAGTACATTACGTGTTAGCTAAAAGAAGTTTCCTTCTCCGCTTCCACTCTTGGTACGGTTGAAGAAATCAATGTACGTGACCTTTCTGGAAATACTCTGTCAGACATTCATCCATACACGTCACCCAGGAACAGGATGAACTGAAGGCTCTATTTCTATTAATAGAAAAAGTCCTTGCACTCTACTCCGTCTTCGATTATCTTTATATAATCTGATTCGCACGCTACTGCCGATATGGAGTGGTTCTTCGGATAATAATCCAACCGGTCTCTCCATATTGACAACGATGGTCAAAACTTCGATAGTCTGTGATTTAACTATCGAATAAAAACAAGTGTTTCGATAGTCGATGATTTAACTATCGAATAAAACAAGTGTTCATCCAAACATCCAACAATCACTGAACCTTTAATTAATATTCCATTAATTAAATCTCTTTTCTATTTCTTATCAATATTTGTTAACCAAATATTTTCAATAACCATATTGGCCTTTTACGTTCTTTGGAAAACATTTCCATATATCGCCTTCCTTTATTTTCTATACTAGGAAATATTCATTATTCTATTTCCAAGCTTTGCACATATTTGGGTTAAAACAGATGTTGTATAAAACATCGTTACGACAACCCAAATACAGTATTTAACTAATTCTTATTCCACATTGATCTTCGAGCCTGAATCTTGCTACTTATCGGTATATCATGAAATCAACCAAGTTGGGGTATAATTACCTCTCAGACCTTGACTGAATAACATTTAACGTCAAAATAGACAAGACTACTTACTCGAATAATCAATACCATACAACTGATTATTCACCTTTAAACACATATACATTTTCTCTTTCTATACCTACAAGATTTTATTCTTATACTTCCCTTTTTATTTTACTATTCTATTTCTAAGTTCGTTTTCTAATCGACTTCTATATATTTTGATATGTTAATTTCTAACTATCAAATTATCTTAAAAATATTCTATCTCCTTAAATTTCCGGAAAAATTCGCCATAACCTCCTTTGTACCGGGAGCATCGGGAAATTTCAAATAGCTTTCCCGGTCCTTCTTATCTCAAAAAGAAAAAGAAAAAGCCAAGCGGCTTGCCGATACGGCGCATAAAATCTCATATGGAAATTAAATACGTACCTTTTTGTCGGGCATTCTATTTATTTCACTTCTATACTTTATTCCATACCTGTCTCCTGTATATTTATGCATGTCCAATCTATTTTAACTATACCAATCGTTTTAACTCAATTTGTTAATTAAATCCGTTACTTAACTTTTCAGTCTATTTCACCTTCATATTTTGAACATGACATGTTCAAATATATTTTAACTGCATATTAACAAATTCTAATTATACTCATACTCTCGTTTCCTTATCGACTTCTTATTCAAATTCCAATTCAATTCTATTTGAATTCTCTTTATTTAAACTTCATTTGAATTCTATTATCAAATTTTATAGTTTAAAGTCCATTTGAATTTCTATATTCAAATTCCATAGTTAAACTCCATTTGAATTCTATATTCAAATCGTTTAAAGTCCCTTTGAATTTTTATATTCAAATCTATAGTTTAAAGTCTATTTGAATTTCTATATTCAAATCTATAGTTTAAAGTCTATTTGAATTTCTATATTCAAATCTATAGTTAAAGTCCATTTGAATTTCTACATTCAAATCTATAGTTAAAGTCCATTTGAATTCTCGGCATTTTTTTATAAACAATGTTTATAACTTCAATTCAAATCCTACCTTTCCATTTATAAACAAAGTTTATAAATTCGATTCAAATCCCATATTTCCATTTATAAACAAATTTTATAAATTCGATTCAAATCCCATATTTCCATTTATAAACAAAGTTTATAAATTCGATTCAAATCCCATATTTCCATTTATAAACAAAGTTTATAAATTCGATTACTTGTTTATATATATATATTCAAAACAAGTTAATGTTTCTATACTTCATTTAAAATTCAAATTCTATTTATAAAAATAGAATTCCCCCTTTTAAATTTCAAATACCCTTTTTGATATTTTTATAAATCAATATCTCAAGCCCCAGTGATATTTAAACAATCAAATCAACCAATTTTCAATCATTTGATTTTTAACACATCATATATGAATATATATGAAATCAAACAAACAACAACAGATAATATATTTTTGAGGAATCCAGTTGGATTCCTCCAACCTGTTTTCCTGCATCCACAGATGTTAGTCAACATAGTAATACCCATCCTGCTTCGAGGCAGAATATCGCGGTATAGAAGGTCATCCACTAATCATAGCGTGGGGCGTATAGGGTAATCATCCGCTATGAAACTGCGGGCATCCGCTAATGAATCTGCGGGAATCCAACCAATCATCAACCCAATATATATATATAATAGTCCTAAATAACTAATATATATCAAACAAATCAGAAAGCATTCAACAAGCAATAAACAATTATTTTAAACGATATGAAAATAATTCTAACTAAAAGGTGAGTGAGATTTACTCACATGATTTCCCTTTGCCGAGTATCTTGTTAATTTTGCATATCGTCACAAATGTGAAATCCACTTAACTTGGTTCATGATTTTTCTTGACTCCGTCTACGGTTTATATCGTATTATTAGTTAACATGATTATTTATGTAAAATCATTTAAATAAAAATACAGGGTTATTTAAATAAATAAACTTAGTCATACCTTAATCCATTTTCTTTTGTTAAGTCTCTTCCCAAAACACAGTTCTGTCTCCTCAAAATCTCATTGTATAATTCAAACTCTAACGTCGTTGTTGAAGTTGAGATTCGCTGAAGACAATCGCACCCTTTCACTGCTAGATACCGATCAGTACTTCCCCTCCTGATCAACGCTGATGAGCCCCAAATCGGCGCTAAAGCCAAGTACAGTGAACCCGACCCTGTAGTTCACAGTTTAACCCCTACATCATCGCACCTTTTTGTCTCAGCATCCCTCAACGTCGACAACATCCTCCACCCGTTCGAACACCCATTGAACGCTCGAGCTCCAGAACCAAAGCATCGAACTTTCAGAAACCACAATCGAGTTCATCGTTGAACTCGAGTTCAACTCCTCCAATCCCTCAATCGTACTGCCCTACCTCGCGATGAACCCAAACTCCACCCTTCCCAAATAGCAATTCGCGACTCCACCATACACCTGTTCGATTGGATTACGAGCAAAAGGGGCGAATTCGATTCCGTTTCCCTTCTTCTTTTTCTGGCGTTCGATTTTGATTTTAGAAAGGGAGAATGGAGCGGTCATTTGGGTTTGCTGAAGACCAAATTTCGTTCTCCCTTAAGAAATGGAGAATGCGATTTTATAAAGGTGGGGTGTGGTCTTAATTTTAAGTGTGTGGCCATTTTAACTCCTTTCATTTTTAGGCTCGGGTGTTTCATTAAAGTCCACAAAGAAAAAAAGATTTTCTTTTATGATTTTTATTATATTTTATTTCCCTTTGAATTGGACCAGTATCCTTTAAATTAAATACCCATGATGTCGTACTCCTTTCTGAACCCAACAAGTGACAATTTTAGGGTATTACCCCTATTCCGGACACACTGGGATAGGTCACGAAGTCTGATTCGATCGTCTGTGGAAGATATTTATTTAAATTGATATAAATTAAATTCAACACAATTTTATGCGATGATAAATTAATATTATCGTTTCTAATAAAAATTAGAATTTATATTGATCACTTAAATCTTTTCCATTCAGTTTTAACTTTGAATTGAATTATTTCTCTGATTCCTTACTTTGATATTTAATATATACGATATTAAATTTAAATCGATAACATAAATATAAAAATTCACTTATATTACCAAACCAATATTTAAATTAAATATTAAATATTCAAAATTAACCCATAAGGATCCGGGTCATTACATATATATATATGGCAAAGTCATGCATCACATAGGCACCATGCTACACAAATACATTATTGAATTTTTCCACTTTGTGTTTAGATGCGAGTCCACCCGAATGTGTGTATATACTTGTAACTCCTTACTGAACCCATGTTTAACTATTTTTTGCCTCTTACACAAGCAAAATCTTTGTGGTTAAGCTCAAAATCATCATATGTAATTTATCAATAGAAGCATGAGCACTTATCTTTCTCTCAAGTGGGGATCATCCTCGTATTCCTAACAAATATTAGTGAATTAGCTAAGTTGTAATGCCTAACACTAAAGAGAACAGGCATGTAACGACCCGTATTCTACGCATCATAGGACCGTAGAATATTTATTTCTTTCACATACGAAGTCGTATGGTCATGTAACTTTGGGAGACGACTATTGGGGTCATTTCACATGTTCATGATTTTTCCCGATTTTTAAATGACCATTTTACCCCTAGTTGGTACTGTTTTGGCCATAACTTTTGACTGGAAAGGAATTTTGACCCGAAACCACTTCGATTGGCTCCGGATGATGGTTTACAATTCCGTAGAGTGGTCACATTAGCCAAACGGACTCACCGTTTGGGAGATATGGCTGAAACAAGTTTCAGATGGTGAAAAACAGTTTAATTGGGCTTAACCGGATGATTAGCAGCTAGGCCAGGGGGGAATTTCGGGTTTAGAGGCATAGGAGGGCTTATTAGGGTTAGGAAATCACTTTCATTTCAGTTTTGAGCCGCCACAAACCTTCTTGAGACCTTAGTAATGGCTTCCATCCTCTAAAACCACTCCAAAACACATTTTTAGTGAAGATTAAGCCTAAACTACATCAAAACAAGGCCAAATAGCAACAGAGCAAGGTTGGAGCTGCTGCTACACATAGGAATTCGACCCAAACAGAGAGTATTTCAGATTTGGTGTTTTATTTTGTGGCCAAGGTGGGTGATTTGCATAGTTTTTTCACTAATTACGGTAATTAAGGGTAATTAGTGAAGATTAGCGAATTTATACACTAATAAATTCTGGAAAAATGTTTAGAAATTCTTAAATAATATTTTATGCCTTTGTTAGAAAATTTGGACGATTTGATTAAGTTTTACTAAGTATGTGCTTAAACGTGATTAAGTGGGATTATGGGAAAATGTGAGGTTTTAGCCACTTTTGATCCATTTTGATTCATTTGAATTGTTGTTTTGCTGTTTGTGGTTGCTATTACATGTTGCTATGACTCTATGGTGTGTTTTATGATTGATTAGAAGTGTTAGATTCGTCAAAAACGCTGTCGAATGGCGTAAAATACTTGCTGGAAGAGTTGCAGAAAAGTGTAGGTTATGGACCGGATCGGATCGGATATGGAGGCTCGGATCGGATGAGTTGAACTGGGCAAGGGATCTGATCGGATCGGAACTTGACACTTGACACAACTGGCAGAAAGGAAGGCCACGTTAATCGAACTGGGATCGGATCGGATAAAGGAGGAGAGATCGGATCGACTTAAGGACGAAGGGCTCGGATCGGATCGACTGAAGGATGAAGGGCTCGGACTGAAGTAAGGCGAAGGAATCGGATCGGAGCAAATGAAGGACGAGGGAGCGGATCAGAGCGGAAGTACAGACTGGATGGGAGAAGGTACCCGACCCGACCCGTAGTGGAACACCCGACCCGACCCGACGCAACGCTATGAACCCGAACCGAACCGCTACAGAGGAAGACCAGAACTGCTACAGGAGAAGACTACGAACCGACCGAAGTAGAGGACCCGACCCGAACCGATGGCTAGAAGGAGAACCCGACTCGACCCAGTATTGACCAATAACCCGAGATGCAAAGGTAGTCCAATATGGGAAGTTAGAGCTCAGGATCCAGTTGGGAACCGATGAGTTCACTTCATGATTGGGCTTTGCTGCGGGACGCATGCAAAGGGGCAGTCGATGTTTATGACTTTGGATCACTATGTATGGAAAGTACGTGAATGGATTCAGGGCTGCAATGGCCTAGGTACGACTAAAGGGCTATAAACCAATGAAGTGGGGTCATTTGTAAAGATTTGGTCATGGCTCCATGTGGTAAGCTTGGTAGTAGCAGTAGTTGTACAAGTCGAACTCCGTCACTACTTCGATGGGTCTAGTGATTGACAGTGGTGGACATCGCATGCTTTACGCACTGAGTGAGAGATGTGAGGATGGTTGCCATGGTTGATTGTTTGCTATCATTATGACATGCACACCCCACCCCCATATTCTTTACACTATTTATTATGGCACCTTAGAGTACTATACGGTATGTGGTACTAACTCTTTGGTTGCAGGTCCAGGTTCAGGTATGGTTTAGTATACCTATTATTGTTCTGTTTAGATGCTTATCGCTCATACCAGGCTTTATGTCTGACCCAGAGTTTTATGTCTCCTCTTATTACTCTAGGTGCTCACACGAGCAGACTAGAGACAGGTTAGCTGGTGATGCACGGGTAGATGATCCGGAGACGAGCAGGAGGCTTCCACGTAATATATATAGTATTCTCCCTGTGTTGTTGAAGATCACTGCTTGGGCATTGGTGGTGCATCTTCTACCTTAGCTTTCTTTTGTTTAGAGACAGTAAATTTGAAAAGTTGTAATAAGCTGTAATTGGATTTCCGCTGCTCTGATGTTGATGTTGATTTTAGTTATCAGCTTATGCACTGTCTCACCTGTTTTATGTCAAGTATGTTATTATTATTATTATACTTTACTCCATGCGCTGTGAGACATTCTACAGGTTTCTTGTTAGTCAATTCTCTTCTTTCCTTTCTTCTGACGACCGTCCCGTGCTAGTTGGGCATGTGTACAGCGCACCTTCGGAGGAAATGCAGGCTGGTGCGGGGCGGGCCGTCACACTTGGTATCAGAGCTCTAGGTTGCGTAGTTAACCTAGGGAGAGATAGTACGTATATGAGAGCGCGTATTTGTGATTAATTTGGTTTTTAAAAGCTATATATATACTATTAGTAGTATAAGAATGAAGTCGTACTGCACTAGCACCACTATGGGGTCGTTAATTGTTTCCCTTTTTTAGATTGACGATGAGCCGATATGCTAGAGGTGCTGGTAGGGGAGCCAATAATGGGAATGCCGCTGACATGAGGACGATGTTTACTGACCTCATGAGAGAGATGCTTAGAGATGTGCAGAGGGCAGCTCCCAATGGTGGAAATGGTGGTGGTCCAATAGTGCAGGCGCCTAGGGCCGATTGCGCCAAGCTGAACAAGGGTTATACTAGTCTTGGTGGGAAGCCGTTTCACGGAACGGAGTCGGCCACGGATGTTCAAGATTGGTTGGATAGTTGCGAACGTATCTTCGAGGATTTGGGTATCGATGATGCGATGAAGAGAAAGCTAGCGTCCCGTCAGCTGCAAGGGCGGGCAATGAATTGGTGGAATGCTATAAAGGCAGCTACTCCCGAAGATTAGATTACTTGGGAGCAGTTTAAGGTTCGCTTTAGCGAGAAGTTCATTCCAGCTGCTCAGAAGTCAGTGTTGTTTAAGAAATTCTTGGAGCTCAAGCAGAATGGCAGAGCTGTCTCGGAGTATATTGCTGAATTCGACACTTTGTCAAAGTATGGGTTATCTCTTATTGATACTGCCGAGAAGAAGAATGAGAAATTCATAACTGGTTTGGATCAGTACTTGGGGGAAAGGCTTATTAACCACATCGATGAGACGTTTGAATCGATTGTAGGGAAAGCATTGAGATCAGGAAGTCTCTACCCTAAGCCGAAGACTGAGGTTGCATCTGCAGAGGAGCCAAAGCCACAAGCAAGTGGTGGAGGAAAGGGTGGTTCCCAAAATAAAAGAAAGCAGAGTCAGACTAAGGATGGTCAGAAGAAAAAGAATAAGCAAGATGTTGAGTGCTTCAGCTGTGGTAAGAAGGGCCATTATGCTAGCAATTGTCGGGCCAAGCCAGCGGATAGGAAGTGCTTCAACTGTGGCCAAATGGGACATCACAAGGACAAGTGTCCACAATCACCCAAAGAAAAGCAAATGGTGAAAGCATATGCCCTTAATGCTATTCCTTCTTCGTCGAATGCCCCAACCACGGCGGAGAAGGGAAAGAATGTCGTCATTCAAGGTATGCTTTCTGTTTATGATGTTCCTGTTAGAGTTTTGTTTGATACAGGAGCTTCCCGTTCTTTCATATCTAGTGACCTGGTAGATAGGTTGGGATTGGAGCCCGAGATTGTCGATATACCTTTAGTAGTGACGAACCCGATTGGTGGTTCGACTAGCCTTAGCATGATTTGTCGTAATGTGGTCTTATCGAGTCATGGATGCATGTTTGTTTGTGATTGCTTTGTTTTGGGCTTTACTGGGTTTGGCATTATTTTGGGAGTAGATTGGCTCCAAAGATACGGGGTGGTGGTAGACTGTGAGGGCTTTTTGGTGACAGCTAGAGCGGATGATGGGCGGAGGATAGTGTTTGGTAGTCTACCCAGTGAAGGGGTATTGACTAGTTTTCTAAACTCCCTCGACATTCCGCATAGTGAGTTGTCAGGTTTGCCCGTGGTTGGCCAGTATCCGGACGTTTTCGAAGAAGTGACCGGGCTTCCACCACATCGAGAGATTGAGTTCCGTATTGATTTGGTGAAAGATGCCAGACCTATAGTGATGCCACTTCGTCGTATGGCACCAAGGGAGCAGCGAGAGCTCGAGGTGCAAGTCAGCGATCTTTTGAAGAAGGGATTTATCAGAAGGAGTGTTTTTGAATGGGGAGCACCAGTTGTGTTTGCTACCAAGGCGGATGGTTCCCTTCGTTTGTGTGTAGACTACCGCGAGTTGAATAAAGTAATGAGGAAGAACAAGTATCCTCTACCGCGGATAGATGATTTGTTCGATCAATTGAGTGGCGTGAGAGTATTTTCTCGGTTGGATCTCGCGATAGGTTTTCATCAGCTTAGAGTGGAAGCTGAGAGTATAGCTAAAACGACATTTCGGACGCCGTCTGGGTTTTATGAGTGGTTGGTCATGCCATTCGGGCTGACCAATGCCCCAACATATTTTGTGGATCTTATGAATAGGGTATTCAGAGATCAGTTGAATAAGTTTGTCCTTGTGTTCGTTGATGATATTTTGGTCTACTCGAGGACAGAGGAAGAACACAAGGAACATTTAAGAATAGTGATGGAGGTGTTGAGAAAACGCCAATTGAAAGCAAAGTTTTCTAAGTGTCACTTCTGGAAGAGGGAAGTGAGGTTCTTGGGCCATGTTGTATCAGAGAATGGTATTGCCGTGGACCCGGCGAAGGTGGCTACGGTACAGGATTGGCCTACGCCCAAGGATGCAACAGATGTAAGAAGTTTCTTGGGGTTAGCGGGATATTATCGTAAGTTTATCCAAGGTTTCTCCAAGATAGCAGCACCATTGACCCAGTTGACCAAGAAGAATCAAGCTTTTGTCTGGGATGAAGGGTGCGAGAATGCATTCAAGAGTCTAAAGGACAAGTTGACATGCGCACCAGTGTTAGTCATTCCTAAGGGGAATGAAGAGATGACGGTATACACGGATGCCTGTGGTACCGGACTGGGTGCTGTATTGATGCAAGGCGGTAGGGTTGTAGCTTATGCAAGTCGGCAATTGAAACCGCACGAGAGAAGATACCCTACCCATGATTTGGAATTGGCAGCGATCATGTTCGCATTGAAGATGTGGAGACACTATCTCTTGGGAGAAAGATTTGAGCTGTTTACAGATCATAAGTCGTTGAAGTATCTCTTCTCCCAGAAGGATTTAAATCTCCGGCAACAAAGGTGGTTAGAATTCTTGGCTTCCTATGATTTTGACATCGCATATACACCGGGAAAGGGCAATGCGGTGGCTGATGCATTGAGTCGAAGACATGCCAGCTTAGGGGCTATGTTTCTAAAATGGAAGCAACTGGAGTACATCGATGGGTATGATTTCAGACCAAAGTGCGAATTGGATCCAGAAATGTTAGCAAGTTTGACGATCAGACCCACTTTGATTGAGCGGATCGGCTCTAGTCAGAGGGACGATCCTAACCTATTGGAAATCATCTCCAAGTTAGAGATGGGTATCGATGAGGAGATGAACAAGTATGGGCTTGATCGAGAAGGATGGCTTAGAAAGAATGGAAAGCTTGTTGTACCCAATGTCAATGGATTGAGAGATGAAGCGCTTAGAGAATGTCATCACTCAAAACTGACTATACACCCCGGTGGTAACAAGATGTATCGAGACATGAAGCAGACCTACTACTGGGAAGGGATGAAAAGAGACATTGGGAGGTTTATGTCCAAATGCATGAATTGCCAGCTAGTTAAAGCGAAGCAAAAGAAGCCTAGTGGGTTGTTACAGCCATTATAAATTCCCGAATGGAAATGGGAGCAAGTCTCGATGGATTTCATCGATGGTTTACCAAGGACTAGATCGGGACATGATAGCATTTGGGTAATCGTGGATCGATTGACTAAGAGCGCAAGATTCATACCAGTCAAATCGACCAGGACGGCAGCTAAGTTGGCAGAATTGTATATGAAGTGGGTAGTGAGATTTCATGGAGTACCTAAAAGCATTGTGAGTGACTGAGACCCGTTGTTCACTAGTGGGTTTTGGAAGAGCTTACAAGAGGCTCTAGGGTCAGAATTACATCCCAGTACCACATATCATCCTCAGACCGACGGTCAGACGGAGAGGGTGAATCGTATTTTGGAAGATCTCTTGAGAGCATGTATATTGGATTTTGGTGGATCATGGGATGACCATTTGCATCTAGTAGAGTTTGCATATAATAATAGCTAGTAATCCAGTATCGGTATGGCTCCGTTTGAAGTTTTGTACGGAAGAACATGCCACTCACCATCATGTGGGATAGAGACTGGCGAGAAATTTATGCTTGGACCAGATGTGGTGAGGGAAACTTCAGATAAAATCAAGATCATTTGACAACGAATGAAAGCTGCCCAAGATAGGCAGAAGAGCTATGCTGATAAGAGGAGAAGAGACTAAAGATTCTCCGTTGGTGACTTGGTGTTTGTCAAGATTTCTCCGTTGAAGAGCGTAATACGATTTGGCAGGAGAGGCAAGTTGGCACCAAGATTTGTTGGCCCATTCCCTATTCTTGAACTAGTCGGGAATTTGGCATACATAATTGACTTACCAGAGAAGATGGCGGGAGTTCACAACGTATTTCATGTTTTCCCAACTAAGGAAGTTCGTTCACGACTCAGGTATGACTATTTCACCTGATCAGTTAGAGGACTTTGAAGTAGAACCCGAGGCGGTTGGGAACCGCAAGCCGGCCCGTATTGTCGAGCACGACATGAAGCAACTTCGAAGGAAGGCGGTGAAGCTAGTCAAGGTTCAGTGGGGCGAGGACAAGAATGATTGTACTTGGGAGACAGAGGAGAACATTAGGAAGACACACCCAGAACTCTTTGCCTGGTAAGATTTTGGCTTCGATTTAGTTTTCTGCATGCTAGGATAGGCTTATTTGCTTGTTTTGCATATTTGATTGTTGTATGTGGTTGTTAGGCATGCAGGGTCTTTTGTATGTTTTGAGTTAAGGAATTTCGGGGACGAAATTTCTTAAGGGGGGGAGAGTGTAACGACCCGTATTCTACGCATCATAGGACCGTAGAATATTTATTTCTTTCACATACGAAGTCGTATGGTCATGTAACTTTGGGAGACGACTATTGGGGTCATTTCCCATGTTCATGATTTTTCCCGATTTTTAAATGACCATTTTACCCCTAGTTGGTACTGTTTTGGCCATAACTTTTGACTGGAAAGGAATTTTGACCTAAAACCACTTCCATTGGCTTCGGATGATGGTTTACAATTCCGTAGAGTGGTCACATTAGCCAAACGGACTCACCGTTTGGGAGATATGGCTGAAACAAGTTTCAGATGGTGAAAAACAGCTTAATTGGGCTTAACCGGGTGATTAGCAGCTAGGCCCAGGGGGGAATTTCAGGTTTAGAGGCATAGGAGGGCTGATTAGGGTTAGGAAATCACTTTCATTTCAGTTTTGAGCCGCCACAAACCTTCTTGAGACCTTAGTAATGGCTTCCATCCTCTAAAACCACTCCAAAACACATTTTTAGTGAAGATTAAGCCTAAACTACATCAAAACAAGGCCAAATAGCAACAGAGCAAGGTTGGAGCTGCTGCTACACATAGGAATTCGACCCAAACAGAGAGTATTTCAGATTTGGTGTTTTATTTTGTGGCCAAGGTGAGTGATTTGCATAGTTTTTACACTAATTACGGTAATTAAGGGTAATTAGTGAAGATTAGCGAATTTATACACTAATAAATTCTGGAAAAATGTTTAGAAATTCTTATATAATATTTTATGCCTTCGTTAGAAAATTTGGACGATTTGATTAAGTTTTACTAAGTATGTGCTTAAACGTGATTAAGTGGGATTATGGGAAAATGTGAGGTTTTAGCCACTTTTGATCCATTTTGATTCATTTGAATTGTTGTTTTGCTTTTTGTGGTTGCTATTACATGTGGCTATGACTCTATGGTGTGTTTTATGACTGATTAGAAGTGTTAGATTCGTCAAAAACGCCGTCGTATGGCGTAAAATACTTGCTGGAAGAGTTGCAGAAAAGTGCAGGTTCTGGACCGGATCGGATCGGATATGGAGGCTCGGATCGGATGAGTTGAACTGGGCAAGGGATCTGATCAGATCGGAACTTGACACTTGAGACAACTGGCAAAAAGGAAGGCCACGTTAATCGAACTGGGATCGGATCGGATAAAGGAGGAGAGATCGGATCGACTTAAGGACGAAGGGCTCAGATCGGATCGACTGAAGGATGAAGGGCTCGAACTGAAGTAAGGCGAAGGAATCGGATCGGAGCAAATGAAGGACGAGGGAGCGGATTGGAGCGGAAGTACAGACTGGATGGGAGATGGCACCCGACCCGACCCGAAGTGGAACACCCGACCCGACCCGACGCAACGCTATGAACCCGAACCGAACCGCTACAGAGGAAGACCCGAACCGCTACAGGAGAAGACTACGAACCGACCGAAGTAGAGGACCCGACCCGAACCGAGGGCTAGAAGGAGAACCCGACTCAACCCAGTACTGACCAATAACCCGAGATGCAAAGGTAGTCCAATATGGGAAGTTAGAGCTCAGGATCCAGTTGGGAACCGATGAGTTCACTTCATGATTGGGCTTTGCCGCGGGACGCATGCAAAGGGGCAGTCGATGTTTATGACTTTGGATCAATATGTATGGGAAGTACGTGAACGGATTCAGGGATGCAATGACATAGGTACGACTAAAGGGCTATAAACCAATGAAGTGGGGTCATTTGTAAAGATTTGGTCATGGCTCCATGTGGTAAGCTTGGTAGTAGCAGTAGTTGTACAAGTCGAACTCCGTCACTACTTCGATGGGTCTAGTGATTGACAGTGGTGGACATCGCATGCTTTACACACTGAGTGAGAGATGTGAGGATGGTTGCCATGGTTGATTGTTTGCTATCATTATGACATGCACACCCCACCCCCGTATTCTTTACACTATTTATTATGGCACCTTAGAGTACTGTACGGTATGTGGTACTAACTCTTTGGTTGCAGGTCCAGGTTCAGGTATGGTTTAGTATACCTGTTATTGTTCTGTTTAGATGCTTATCGCTCATACCAGGCTTTATGTCTGACCCAGAGTTTTATGTCTCCTTTTATTACTCTGGGTGCTCACACGAGCAGACTAGAGACAGGTTAGCTGGTGATGCACGGATAGATGATCCGGAGACGAGCAGGAGGCTTCCACGTAATATATATAGTATTCTCCCTGTGTTGTTGAAGATCACTGCTTGGGCATTGGTGGTGCATCTTCTACCTTAGCTTTCTTTTGTTTAGAGACAGTAAATTTGAAAAGTTGTAATAAGCTGTATTTGGATTTCCGCTGCTCTGATGTTGATGTTGATTTTAGTTATCAGCTTATGCACTGTCTCACCTGTTTTATGTCAAGTATGTTATTATTATTATACTTTACTCCATGCGCTGTGAGACATTCTACAGGTTTCTTGTTAGTCAATTCTCTTCTTTCCTTTCTTCTGACGACCGTCCCGTGCTAGTTGGGCATGTGTACAGCGCACCTTCGGAGGAAATGCAGGCTGGTGCGGGGCGGGCCGTCACAAGGCAAGAGTAAATTAAGTTGGGGACATGAATGATCAATTAAAATTTTTAAGGGTAGACCTTTCATATCCAAGCCAGTATTTGATACAGTGTACGGAACTATATATATATATATATAAACATACATACATACCGATGTATGTATATATTGCAGATATATGTGTGTATACACACACCTGTATATGTTTGCATATGCATGTATGTGTATATAGAGACGACTATTTAGACACAAAATTAAACTTAAATTGTAACCAAAAAAAAAAATCCATCATTGTACCACCAACCACGTCCACATTTTGTGTCTGAAAAGGCTTTCTTTATACACACCCACAACCCCTTCCCCTAAAGCCCTCATATGCACACCAACACCTCCCTCCCCTCAGGCCCCGGAATGAATACTCAAAAACAATAACTCCATAGGTATTAAATTGCATTGCATTACAAAGTACATACGTAAGTATTTATTTAAAAAATCTTATCGATGCTTGACCGTTGGTACCTTTAAATTCATATATACAAGAGATGTTGTAACAAGTCAAAGATACGCCGACAAGCAAGTGTTCACATATAAAACCAATAGTTATTACAACCATTTCTGATTTTTGTAAAATTTCCACAGCATGAGTTAAATTTTTGCAACTGTCTACGATGTCTAACAAACACAAGTAAACAAGAGGTTCATTAACAAATCAAAACATTGATAATGCATTACGCATATTTCACGCATACAATAAGTTTACTTAATAATTAGACATAATGCAAATATGAAAATTTTGTAAAGGCATACCTCCATCCTATGTTTTCACATTCTGAAGCCTCAACGGCAACTAGAGCCTGTTCTTTCGACCTATACTTACATAGTTTGGTACAAGGTTTTAAATCTCGCATATCAGTCGTGTTTCGTCTCGGGAACTTTATAGACTTGATCTTGTATCAGGGGAGATCTCAGACGAGACGAGTCTAACTCGGGAGTTTATCTCGGATTTCCATCTCGGGCCCCAAAGTTCATACCGAAACAATCTCGGAGTACATGATATGTTAAAAAATGATATTTTTACAAAATGATTTTTATGAATGCTATTAAAAACACAGTAAGTTAAACTTGAATTGCAAAATAACTTTACTAACCTTTATTTTGGGAAAGATCATTCATATTCTAAATCGTAATATGCTTAAAATAGAAATATTGTTAGATATAAAACATTAATAGGATTCAAAACATTAAAAAATTCAGCATAAATATACCGTAAAATACATAATTTTCATAAGTAACATGTATGTAAAAAAAGACGAATATGAATATCATAAACATTGTAGAACATATATGAAGATACAATACTGTCATTTAACATACAAAATGTAAAATAACATAAGATTATCATGGCTAGATTTAAGTTTTTTTATTATTGTTCTAGTTCAAACACAAATTTAAATTTTAACCAAAAAAATAAGATCTGGGACGATATTCCAATATTTCGTCTCGGTCGATATATCGTTTGATATTCCAATATCTCGGACGATATATTTGAAAGGAGATTTAGAGTGATATTCGTTGTTTTGTTTCGAAAGGAGCCCAAAACGAGATATCGGAGGAGATCTCGGGCGATATTTGCGAGATTTGAAACAGTGGTTTGGTACTAATGTAAATGCCTACAACTCAAAGAACAAAAACAAAGATTACAAAATCAAGAAACTGTATGCTTACTGCATTCACATATTTTTGCTTTACATATGAGTTCTACCTCATTTGTTGAGATCCTCTCAAATACTCAAGATAAAAGAATAGTGAAGCCCTTCTCTAGATAAAAGAATTGAAAGAATGTTACTTTGGCCTACAAGTATAACAAAGGTCAGTCTGGTAGGTTTACCCAAAAGCACACGGTATGGCAATGAATGCATAATATAATGCGAGCTAAAGGCAGTCGTCGGCTCGGTAAAACAATTGACAAGCAATAATGAGACGCTTATGTTTCATGGTTTGACTATAGGCCAATCATAAGTGCTAAAAGTTAGTAAGCATGGATATCAAATGCTTGTGAAATTACAGAAGGAATTTTCACTCAAAGCAAAGGAGGGAACGATGTAATCGGTATTGTAAAAATCCTTGTAAAAAAGTTGGATCTCATTTTTTTAATGATATTAAAATAAAAGGGCATTTTCGGTAGTTCACGTTTACATCATAAAGTGTGATATCAAAGGCATTACAACTGTTAATACACACACACATACAGATATATATATATATATATATATATACTCACATACATTTGTGTGCAAGCATAAATTTTATCAGCACAAATTACTGGCAAACATTTAATAGCCGCCGAAACATGCATTTTTCAACCATGGCATATCGATGTCCTCATCCATCGCTAATCTTAACAGTAATAAAAATAATTGTTTCAGCATGATGCACCACAGTGGATCCAATTTCAAAACTTTATGCTGCACTAAAGATACTCTCAAACTAATTTTATCATATAAAATACCCAAAGAATTCATGTGACCATCAACAGCGACAAACTTAAAAAATTTACTAACATTTCGAATGACATGTACAACATTTACTTATGAGTCATGATTAGATAAATGATTGGTTAATTATCTGTCAAACACCCAATATCTCTACTGCTGCTTGTAAATTTTCAATTGTATCAAGTGGCCCATTAGCTCAGTTGGTTAGAGCGTCGTGCTAATAACGCGAAGGTCGCAGGTTCGAGACCTGCATGGGCCATTTTTACGTGCTATATGCGATTACCAAAATTACCCAACCAATCATATATGATCGTTTTGTTATACTATTTAACATTACAAATATAAAAGTTAGTCGTTTGTAAATTAATCATGTATCTTTATGAATTAAATAAAATGAACAACATGTAAATTAATCATGTTTCTTTATCAACTAATAGCATGCGCATGTATGGTTGGTTTGGTAGTTTAGTAACGAAATAAATAAATTTGCGAACAGAAAAAAAGTTAAGAGCTTTATGAATTTATTATCAATAATGCATTATATGTACAAATGCTGCAAAATTGAAAATAAGATGGTTAACCATCAGAGACGGTTATGATAACGGTTTGGTTTTATAACTAAATCGGTTTGAATTTGTTTTGTAAAATAAAGAAATTGGTTATCGGTTTAACCGAGCTTTTAATTTATTATCTAATTTTACGATATTGTATTATTTTGAATAATTAAATTAGTTATATAACACAAAGGCATTTGTTGATAAATAGATCAACTCTTATCATAAACATAAAATTTACTATATAATTTCTCCAAACATGAATTTATGTTTTATTTTGAGTGAATCCATCATTTGAATAATAATACGTCCTTCAAGTTCGGTCAAATCGGTTACCGATCGAATTAATCGAAATTAATTTGGTTCGGTTTGAAAGATTTTCGGGTCCAACTCGATTTTAGTTTTTTACCTTCAAACCAACAAACCGACCTAACGCTCACACCTAGTTATAAGAATTTATAACTATCAACAACCGTGATGATTACGGTTGGTGGTAATAACAACAGTTACCACAACCGTGACACACCTACTGACAAACGATTTAGAACATTTGCTATACATTTATCATTTTGTATGCACACATTTCTCATCTACAGGTAGTCATACTTGCAATAAAAAGTTGATCCTAATATGCTGATATTTCTAAGGAAACCATATGCGGTTGGTGGTAATAACCGTGATGATTACGATTGGTGGTAATAATAACAGCTACCACAACCGTGACAAACCTACTGACAAACGATTTAGAACATTTGCTATACATTTATCATTTTGTATGCAAAACATTTCTCATCTACAGGTACTCATACTTGCAATAAAAAGTTGATCCTAATATGCTGATATTTCTAGGGAAACCATATGCAAACGTGTCCTAAATTAGCAAAAACAAACTAGACAACCAACAAATAAATAGTCCTCGAACAACTCAAATTAACACAATTTCATACGTTTTTCTAACCATCGTCCATATCATAAACGAAAATTGAAAGACTTTTGCAACCTTGAACAAGAGAATATATTGGACATTCATATGAAATAATAAACCCCTAATTTTTTATATAAGAGTTGTACAAACGGGACGACACATTTCAATATAGTAAAAGTACGAAGAGGGTATTATAAAAATTCAGGATAATAACAAGTGATGCGTGTGTGTTCCTACTGAGATACGAATAAGGAATACAAGGATATTGCCATTTATAAGACAACACAGAGTTAAATAGTTGCATGAAAAGCTATAATTAGAAGCTAAACAAATTTAAAATGGTTTGGGGATACGAAAAAGAAATGCATACATGCTTTCTTTTGAGAAACTAATAATGGACATTGTTTTTTATAAGACACAGTAGTTGTAAGCTGTTGTTTGTATCAAATTGAAAATAAAATATCAAATATGCATACAGCTTTTTTATGTTAAACAAGTTTTGACATTAGATGGTGCATATATCGAATGTTCGGCTCCAATGTAGATTTCATCTAATTTTATAGATGAAATATTTTAAGTAACCTAGCTAATATTTCGCTTATAACTACAATGCGAAGTATTTGTAAATGAAAAATAAATATAGGTAAGTTGAATAACCTAGAACTAAACAAGCCATCTATTCATACCCGCAAGTTAACAATAATAAAGATAAAAAAGTCTGATTAATATATATAACATCAACTAACTTTGAGCAATACTACAATCGACATCACACCATAGATACTTTGTATTATGGTATACATTTTATTTTTCAAGTAATAAGACTGCCGGGATTTTGTTTCCAAAAAAAAAATTACCTATAGATTATTCGTTAGCATCTGAAGGCTCTCTGATGACAGTTCAACTATTTGACATAGCAAAATGTTACTATTAAAGCTAAAAAGGAGGAAATGGCCGAAAATACTATAAGTTCAACTTGCTTGTATGTTTTACTGGTGGAAATAACATTGTATTATTAGTTTAAGAAAGAGTAAACTGCCAGCAATACCAGTTATCATATGAACAGAAAAAAGTATACACAACACGAGTCATCGGTTTTTTTGTAGAATAAAGCAAAGAAGGCAAGGTCTTCATACCATTATTAGAGCAAATCGATAATATGATATTTTGACCTATTTATTTTTATTTATTTTCGAAAAATAAAGTCCATATGATTCTCAACTCATCATCAATTGACATAAGCATTTGCTTCGTTATCTGGTTCCTTTCCTCAAAAGATCGACCTTGCCCATCAACTAATCGAATTCCCTCTTAAAAAATGGAACTCCTATTTCGAAAAATCTAACTTCACTTCGAACTCTCGACAGCATGCGGTTGCTTTCGACTCTTGACAACTCGCTTCCGACGATGTCGTTCACACTCCACTCTCTACAGGTATGTTAATCATGATTTTTTCCCTATTTTAATGAAATTCATTTGTCATGAAGTAATGTTTTTCTTGTAGTAAAGTTTGGTTTGTTGTCATTTTCAATGATTATACATTTTTGCCTACAAGTGAACTTTATTAAATCCTTTGTATGGACCGAAGATTATTTTTGCAGTATGCATCTGTAACTTCTTACCATGTGTTTTATTTAGGACATGTATAGCTTTTTACTAATAATATAAGAAGTTATGAAATGAACATCATCCAATTTTAACGTTTTTACGATAGATTTGTTTATAATGTCCTATGAATTAGACACTGCCTTTTCGACACTTTATTTAGTAATTTGGTAAATACTAAATGACTATATTTTTGTCATAAATTATGTTGACATGTAATTGTTCCATTTACAAATCAAGTTTATTTTTCTATATATTTTAGTAAATGTAAATATTATTGTGTGATCAAATTAATTTTTAACATAAAATATGCTATGATATTGTCCCGAGATGAACTTTGTGCTCGAGATGTAAATCTGATATCGGTGATTAAGATGCACTCATCTAGTCTGAGATCTCCCTCGCTACGATATTGTTGGCTCGCTTTTTGACCAAGCCATCCAGGATCATTCATAAAAGGAAAATAGGAAAGGATCGCACGCCATCGTCTCGCCTAGGAATAGATCGCACGCCATCGTCTCGCCCAGGAATGGATCGCACTCTATCGACTCGCCTAGGGACGGATCGCTCCCATCTCATCAACGAGTGGCACCTCCAGGCGATCCGATCCAAACTTATATACTGTTGCCCAGAACGATCCGATCCGATCCCTTGGTACGAACAAAACCCTCTGATCCGTTCAACCACGAGCTGGTCTTCAGCGATCCGAATCGCACGGATCTGGCGACACGTGTTCCTAACCGTCATCTGGACCAATTCTCCCCATCTGCACGATCCGATTTTCAAGCAAGTCACGACACCTGTTCACAACGGCTAGTTTGACTGTTTCTTCAATGGTGGCGATGCGGTCCGATGATCTCGGGATTCGTGCCACGTGTCCGCGATCCGCCTGACAAAATCAGCTATAAATAGCCCAGAGCTTGGCATTTTTCGGGAGCTTTTTGGCAATAGTGAGTACTGAATCCGCCATTATTGTCAAACCACTGAAATATCGAGAGAAATCACTGTTGTACTAGCTTTTAAAGCATAATCAATAAGATATAAAGTGGACGTAGGCTCGTTAACGCCGAACCACTATAAATTCTGAGTGTTATTTTCTTTTTACTTGTTCCTCATTTAGAATTCTCTACAGTTTACAACAAGTTGGGTGTTAGGTCCAAATTTCGATCTAACATTTTTGGTGCTTTCACTGAGAAACTCAGTCTTAAAGTTTCGTCATTCGTTTCCTTGAAGATTCCAGCGATTCGGATATCATGGCTGGAAAAAGATCTAAAGTTTCGCAGACCAACGAAACGATCGAGGAGAGTGTACACGAACTGGGCAACGAAGAGACTCTGGATCGTGGAGCGCAGGGGGCGATCTGATCCGACGAAGACGCCTCGTTCCGAGTCGATGAGAACGAGACGATCCGTGCTACTGAAGGGGTTGTTACTCGTTCCCGGGGCAACACCTCGCAGCCTCAGCGCACCACGACCACGAGTCGATCTCAGGGGGGCGCAGCGAACCGCCCTCCACGAACCGCAACTACCCGAACTGATGGTCAGAACACAACTCGACCTGGAAAAGAACCTATGACCCACTCCTATCGTCCTGGAACCTCTGCTCGACCCGGTCCGAGCACTTTGCCCATAAGAGAGGGTGATGATGACCACTATGATCCTGCTGCTCCTGTCACTAAGGGGGATCTTTCTCGCTTTGTCGAAATGTGGGATAGGTTGTTTGACGAGTTGGCTGCCCAAAGACAGGAAAGTTCCATCCTGCGGCAAAATTTGACGGCTATGGATAGAAGACTTGATGAGCTAGCAAGACGAAGAGCATCGCCGGTTCGTCCACTCACCCCAGTGTATTCCTCTTCATCTGAAGAATCGCCGAGACCTCCGCGGCGACCGTATGAAAGAGCCGAAAACATAGAACAGCTTCGGTTCGGGACCCTGCCCTCACAAGAAGAAGAAGAAGAACTAGGGGCAAGACCCACAAACCGTAATATGGATGGTCAAGCAACGACCCTCAGAGCTCGAGGTGTGAACAGTCCTGTGCATGACAGACCACCTCAGCCTCGTCGTCGTACGCATACTCATGATAACAGGGGGCAGCGAGGCCCCGTCCAAGCCCCGGATTTTGTGGCTACTCCCCGAAGGGAGATCAGAGAACCTCGTCGGGCCAGAGGCACTGACCCTGAACCTCCTTTGACTAGTGCAAACGTCGCAGCCATGGTTCACCAGATTTTGGCCGACAGCCGTGGACAGCGGAACGAAGATTGGGGGATTGACCGCAGTCATACTCCTTTTACTGACGATATTTTGGATGCAACTTTTCCAAGGCATTTCAACATGCCGCAAATGAACCGATATGCAGGATGGTCTGATCCTGTTCAGCACCTAATGAGATACTCTTGGTCGATGACTGCTGCCGCCGCTTCTGATGCGGTTAAGTGTAAAGCATTTCCCATATTCCTGGAGGACGTGGCTTTGCTATGGTTTACTCGCCTGCCGGCGAGATCGATTTCTAGCTTCAGGGAACTAAGCGAGAAGTTCGTAGAGCAATTCCGTATCTACGCACAGAAGACGAAAAGCGTGATCGATCTATTCCTTGTCAAACAGCGACCAGGCGAAAGTTTAAAGATGTACCTGGATCGTTTCAATTTGGCCGCCACTGAGGTTAAAGATCCTCATGAGCCGACCATTGTTGCAGCACTAATTGATGGAGTGGACAAGGACACTGAATTTGGGAGGTACTTGGCAGGTAAACCACCCCACACCAGAGAGTTATTCTATGAGAAGGCCAATGTACATCTACGCCGGGAAGAGGTATACGCAAACCGAAAGCTTAAAACAACTGATAAGGAAGAAGTTCAGAGCAATGTCGCCATCAAACAGACTGGAGACAGCTCGGGGAAAGTTGAGGTTAACGTCGGAAATCAGAACCAGGGTGGTCGCCGACCAGGTAACAACAATAACAATGCTAACGGCAACAGCCGTAAGAGGGGCCGAGGGAACGACTCCCAGAGAAGGACTCGTCCCAGGGCCTTTGAAAGTTATACACCCATAAATGATACTCTGGAAAATATCTTCATGGATGCGTATGAAGTCCTCCAGAATAAGAGGCCACCTCCTAGAGAGTCGACAGAAAAAGAGCGTGAGACAGGGAAATTTTGTCTCTTTCATCAAATCCACGGCCATTCGACGAATGAATGCCGTCACCTGAGGGACGTCATCGAAAGGCTGCTTCGAGAAGGGAAGCTAGACGAATACAGAGTAACGCCTAGGGACAGGGGGCAAGCAGTGGAAGCCCCGAATCGGAATCAAAATCAACTTGCTGCTAGACCAACTGCTCAGCAAAAGGGAAAGAATATCGTAATCAATACCGTGATCGGTGGACTTTATCTCGCTGGGCACAGTTCCAAAGCTTTAGATCAATACGTCAACGCAGCCAAACAACACCTCGAAGTGGGGGAATGTAGCAACCCCGAGGACAGTATCCCGGTGAAGCAGCAGAAGATGATGACCGATGACGTTGTTTTCCGAGAACGAGAAAGCATCGGAGTCCATGCTCCAACTGAAGATCCACTTGTAATTACGATACCCATCGGGCCGGCCACTGTTCATAAGGTTCTGGTGGACAACGGGAGTTCCGTTAATATTCTTTTCAAAAAGGCCTTTGACCAGATGAATCTTGAGATAAAAGACTTGAAGCCCTGCCAAGGATGGATCCGTGGATTCAACGGAGCATCCACTGCACCTATGGGTTATGTAGAATTGCCAGTTACACTTGGGGAAGGAGAACGCCAGAGAGTGAGAATCCTTCCCTTTGTGGTTTTGGATGTCGAGTCGCCCTACAATGCCTTCTTGGGCCGACCGGCCCTCGCAAAGTTCAGAGCCTGTATAGCCCCCTGGTGCTTGCTACTGAAGTTCCCCATAGAAGCTGGCATTGGTATCGTCAGAGGGGATCAAGTTGTTGCGCGAGCATGTTATGTTGCCGAATTAAAGTTGCTTCGCAACGGCGGGGATATCGAAACTAAAGGCACTCCTCCCCCCTTGGGGGCCGAAACCTTATAGCAACCAAAGAGGATAATTGTTGGAGAGTTGCCTAGAGTGATGCCCGAGGATATAGATCCCAGAGAGGATCAGGAACCCGGGGGCAGAACGGCAACTCCCAACGAAGCAACTGTGGATGTGCCGATCGATGACAGTGACCCGGAGAAGGTCCTTAAGATTGGATCCCAGTTAAATCCGACTCTTGCCGAAGAATTGACGACTTTCTTAAAGAACAATTTGGATGTATTTGCTTGGACCCATGCAGACATGTGCGGGATATCCCCATCAATCATGAGCCATTCTTTGAGTATTAACCCCAAACATCCCCCAGTAAAGCAAAAAAGGCGAATGTTGGGCCCGGAGAGGTCCGCTGCCTTGAAAGAAGAGGTTGGAAAGCTAAAGAGTAACGGGTTTATCAGAGATTCAACCTACCCGGACTGGATTTCAAATCCAGTCCTGGTAAAGAAGGCCAACGGGAAGTGGCGAACGTGTATCGACTTCTCGGATTTGAACAAAGCTTGTCCAAAAGATAGTTTCCCATTACCTCGAATTGACCAGTTGGTAGACTCGACGGCAGGTCATGAGCTTCTCTCATTCATGGATGCTTATTCAGGATACAACCAAATTCCAATGCATATTCCAGATCAAGAGCATACTAGTTTCATCACTGATCTGGGATTATATTGTTACGTGGTAATGCCCTTTGGTTTGAAGAACGCAGGCGCTACGTACCAACGTTTGGTCAACAGAATGTTTTATAACCAAATCGGGAAAACAATGGAAGTATACGTCGACGATATGTTGGTTAAATCCAGGCAATCCTCTCAACACACTACTGACTTGGCGGAGATGTTCGGCATTCTTCGAAAGTATGGAATGAAACTCAATCCCACCAAGTGTTCATTCGGTGTTGCTTCTGGAAAATTCTTGGGATTCATTGTCAGTTCCCGCGGTATCGAGATTAATCCAGACCAGATCGCGGCAATCAGAAACATTCAGGAGCCTAGGCAGATTAGGGATGTGCAGAGCCTTGCCGGAAAAGTGGCCGCACTAAGCAGATTTATCTCCAGGGCTACGGATAAGTGCATCCCATTCTTCGAATTAATAAAGCGAGGAAAACGCCACTTTAAATGGACTCCTGACTGCGTAGAAGCGTTTCAGAATTTGCTCAGGCACTTGGAGAAACCTCCCATTCTATCTAAACCAATAGATCATGAGGATTTATTCATGTATTTGGCTGTGTCGTCCCATGCAGTCAGCTCAGCATTGGTAAGGGAAGAGGAGAAGGTTCAAAGACCTGTGTATTACGTGAGCAAAAAATTAACAGCGGCAGAGCGTAATTATCCACAGATAGAAAAACTGGCGTATAGTTTACTGATTGCCTCCAGAAAACTTCGGCACTATTTTCAGGCATACCCTATTACCATATATACTGATCACCCACTCAAGCAAGTCTTACAGAGACCGGAAGCATCTGGAAGGTTACTCAGATGGAATATTGAGTTAAGTCAATTTGACTTGAACTTTCAGCCCAGACGATCAATTCGGGGGCAAGTGATAGCTGACTTCATAGCAGAGTTCACTGTTCCTGAAGAAGACATAGCAGACGAAGAAGTGGAACCCTCAAAGTTACTTTTCGACCCTAATGTCTGGAGATTATATACTGATGGTGCTAGGAACAACGAAAGATCCGGTGCTGGAATAGTGCTTGAAACCCCCGAGAAACGATTGATAACTTATGCCATCCGAATGGAGTTTCAGGCCACTAACAACGATTCCGAATATGAAGCTCTGATAGCCGGATTAAAGATTGCAAAGGAACTAGAAGTCACAAAGCTGAACATCTTCTGCGATTCCAAGTTAGTTGTGAACCAAGTTACTGGGAGATTCCAAGCTAAAAGTGCAAGATTGATTCTATACTTAAAGAAAGTGAAAGAACTGCTGAATGAGTTTGATCACTACAGCATATCTCATATTCCGCGATCATAAAATCAGCAGGCAGACAAGTTGGCAAAGATGGCTAGTTCTAACGATCCTGAAGTGATAGGGCTAGCCCCCATTGAAGTACTTCGGTCTCCCAGCATTGATCAGATGGAAATCGAACTGGTACTAGAGACGGAACCAGAAAGGGAATCCTGGATGACCCCTATAAAGAATTTCCTAATGGGAGGAGCGCTTCCAACCAAGAAAAGCGAGAGGCGTAAAGTGATTCGTAAAGCCGCCCGATACGTGTTGCAGGGCGGAGTTCTTTATAGGCAAGGGTTTTCAATGCCCCCTCCTTCGATGTATAGCCCACGATGACATCAAACGTGTGCTGCAAGAAGTCCACGAGGGCGAATGTGGTGACCACACTGGAGGGCAAACTTTGGCGAAAAAGATATTGCGGCATGGTTACTTCTGGCCTACCATAAACAAGGATGCAGTAAGATATGCACGACGATGTGATGCGTGCCAGAGATTTTCAAAGATACCTAGGGCGCCTCCAAGCCAGTTAAAAACGATGATGAGTCCATGGCCATTTGCTATGTGGGGAATTGATATCATAGGAAGTCTCCCCATAGCAAGGGGTGGAGCAAAGTTTGCTATTGTGGCCATAGATTATTTCACTAAGTGGGTCGAGGCAGAACCATTAACTACAATCACAACTAAACGAGTGATCAACTTCATTGTGAGAAACATCATTTGCCGATTTGGAATTCCAAAGATTGTGATAACAGACAACGGAACTCAGTTTGATAGTGTTGAATTCAGAAACTTCTGCCAAAAATACCACATCGAGAATCGATACACCTCCGTGGCACACCCACAATCGAATGGGCAAGTCGAAGCTGCGAATAAAGTAATTAAGTCCATTCTGAAAAGAAGAATGAAGCGGGCTAGATCCATGTGGGCTGATGAATTGCCCTTGGCACTATGGGCCTACAGGACGACATATAAATCAGCGACAGGACATACCCCGTTCTCCCTTGCTTTTGGAACGGAGGCAGTCATCCCGATTGAGATAAAGGTACCTTCTCATCGGGTGACCTATTATGATCCAATGTCCAATAATGAATTGCTCCTTGAGTCCCTGGATATGATCGAAGAAAAGAGGGATGAAGCCTACCTGCGTGCTCTGAGATGCAAACAACAGGTCGCCCGATATTACAACAAAAAGGTCCGAGCTCGGACCTGCGAACCCGGAGACTTGGTTCTAAAACGTGTCTTTCCACGCCCCAACTCATATGGGAGCGAAGTGGGAAGGACCGTACTCTATTCTCAGCAAGCTTGACAATGGAACCTTCAAGCTGGCAACCGTAGATGGAAAGGAAATCCCCAGAGTGTGGAATGCCCAACATCTACGGCCATATTTAACATGAGAAGCTTCAAATTTATTCTTTTTCTTTATAAAAAAAAAACTATGTACAGGGCTTGACTTGCCTAGAACAGTCTGATTCCTTAAAGCAAGAGATTATAAAGTGGACGTAGGTCATGATTCGACCGAACCACTATAAAAATACTGTGTGTCATTTACCTTTATTGCATCTTTATTTATTTGCCTATGAAAGTCAGTGTGAATAATGCAGGTACCCGAAGTCCGGTGACAACGGTTCCTCTCGTAAACTAATCAGAGGAGCCCAAAGCCTTGGTAAATACTCCAACTGCCTATCCGACTGGTTTTAATCCTCGGAGCTTGGATTAAGATGTAAACCTAAGACGAGTTTGATAAGCGTGCATGATTGCAGACTGCCGAGCTCGAACTCTAACTCTCCAGAGAGAGAGAGTATAAAAGCGTCTCCGACTGAGCGCTGAGAAAGAGCTCCTTTCCCGCTGAAGGATCGGGGAGCGAATGAATCGCTGAGCTCGAACTCTAACTCTCCAGAGAGAGAGAGAGTATAAAAGCGTCTCCGATTGAGCGCTGAGAAAAAGCTCCTTTCCCGCTGAAGGATCGGGGAGCGAATGAATCGCTGAGCTCGAACTCTAACTCTCCAGAGAGAGAGAGTATAAAAGCGTCTCCGATTGAGCGCTGAGAAAAAGCTCCTTTCCCGCTGAAGGATCGGGGAGTGAATGAATCGCTGAGCTCGAACTCTAACTCTCCAGAGAGAGAGAGAGTATAAAGGCGTCTCCGATTGAGCGCTGAGAGATAGCCCCTCCCCCGCTGAAGGATCGGGGAACGAACGAATCGCCAAGCGTAAAACTCTAACGATTGATTAGGGGGCATCACGCGCTCCTATGCAAACACTAAACTTTGATATAACAGTGTAACATAGCATGAACATTCTTCTTCCTGTTGATTGACTGACTTATAATTATTAATAGTTGGCTAACGACTAAACGTGGAAAGTTTCTATGAATACAGGTACACAGTGATGTAAGAAGAAACAAATCCTTGTTTATGTACTGCAAATCAACAAAGTGAAAACAATTTAGAAACAAAAGTGAGGACCAGTCTCACAATTACACTTCCTGGCCAGTGGGAAACCTAAGAGACAAAATGTCAACAAACATCCTATTTATGCTTTGATTTCTTCTCTCGCTTCTGCCTCTCCAGCCTCTCCTTGTCGGCTTCAGATGGATCCTCCTTCTTCCTTTTCCGCTTGTCCTCAAGGGGAGCATCTGACTCCTCTGAGGTCTCCTCTCCCCCTCCTTTTCCCTTGCTTCTGCTGGAGAGGGAAGGCGGGAAGTCATCGGGGTTTGCAAAGTGAAGTTGCCGGCTGATGGACTTGGACTGGATTTTCATAATCATCCCAGTTTTGGGATCGAACTCTGCAAGAGGGACCACGTCCAAAGCCTCATCCCCCACCTTCTTTGAAGCCAACTCTTTCTCTTGTCTGGCTTTTCGGATGGCCAGGGGTTCCTCATCATCATCATCATCGTCGGCCTTTTTGGTGCCGGTAGTATCTTCTTCGTCATCCACATGGCGACCATCCATGTCTTTTAAAGCTTCGATAGTCTCAGCATCCTTGAGTACATCGGGACCAGCACCCGGCAGGACGGTCTCCTCCTCCACTTCTCTCTCTTTTCCAACACCCTTGTCGACGGGCTCGCCACCTGCATTACGAGAGACACACATTACTAATTCAATGGATTGTCCTGTTAGACGACGACAATTCACAATCGCTTTAGTAAATTGCGGGGAAAAGAGAGAGATACCTTCAGCAGATACTCCCTCTTGAGTAGATCCGGATGCTCCAACAACCACGGGAGTTAGACCTAAGGGGATTAGCGGGTCGTCAGGATGGTATTCCTCAACTTCGGAGGTTTTAGACTTCGCGGCGGAGCTGGAACCTTCGTCAATTTTGCTTTTGCCTTTAGCCATGGTTCTCTCCTTCTCCATTTCCGCCAGGATTAAGCGACGACCCTCTGCCAGATCCTCAGGCTCGTTGTCCTTTAGGATGCTTTTCATCAATTCATCTTCATTGATCTCTTCGACCCCCAGTCTATGCTTTTCGCCCTCCACGATGGCATCCCATAAGTTGGCCAAAGTAACATGATAATCCGGGATCCATGAGATATTGCGGGTTTTGAGAACCTGGCCAAGGAAATCAAAAATCATCTCCTCAAACCCCTCGATTTCTTTCTCTCTTTCAAGGAGTTTGTGGTTGGAGGCAGTGGCCATTTCAATGGCGCTATCAACGTTCTTTTCGGCAAGAGCTGCCCGTCTCTCCGCGTCTGCCACCTGATCATTCAAGATCACGTTTTCCGCCTCTGCCAGAGCCAACTTTTCTTTTAGACTTGCTTTTTCCGCCTCCCAAGCAGCCTTCTCCGTCAGAAAATGGCCTTGTGCCGTTACCAATTCGATGTTGGCCATTCTGAGGTCTTCAACCTCCTTTTTTAAGGCCATTTTTTCCTGGCTATTGGAATCCAGTTCTGAATGGAAGCGCTGCTTGGCATTTTCTAATTCAGTTTTATAGTTTGCAGTGTCTCTCTGTGCCAAAGCGAGCTAGGCTTGGTCGTCTTCCAGGTCCTTCTCTAATTTTGTCCTAGCCCTTTCGTTATTTTCAAGTTTTGCTTTAGACCTGTGAGCTTCAATTTCAAGTGTTCGGATGACTTCCGAAAGATTAAGTGCGTGCTTTTTCATCATCTCGTACTGCTTGGCCACGTGACGGATATGCCCGATAACTTCTTTATCCCAGTTTTTAGGGACCGGTTCCAAGGCGGGAACAAAGACCATCCTATCAAAGAACATTCCTGGAAATTGTTCCCGTAGCTTTTCCAGCCTACCTTGGATTTCGGGACCGTGAACGTAATCCCGTGAACCGGGGGCAGCTAACTCTGGTTGGCTGGTAGGGACAATATCACTTCTCTCTCGCTCAGTTTCTTTGGACGAATCTCTGTCCCCATCTTTGGATTCGTGGCGCCTTTTGGACGACCGACTGTGGGAAGGCGCACTCTTTGGAGTAGTCAACTCTTTTGGGAGTGTCTTTCCCCCGGTCGGAATAGTCAGATGACTCGAAGGCCTGGTAGAAGTTGATTTGGGTGGAGATCGAGGTTGCGAAGAGCTCGGCCTATGAGGGGGACCGCGAGGGCGCTCGGTACCCGAACGAAGGCTGGGAGTGCCTTCGCGAAGAGAACGGTACGAATAGGATTTCCTGCGAGACATCGCTCCTGTAAAAAGAAAAGAAGAGCATATTATAACTTTGAATATCCACGATATAATAGTGCACGGTCAGGCGGTGTGTGTAAGATGTGCATCCCATATAATTCCCCCCTAACAGACCCGGGCCTGGAGACAGGCTTATCTGGCCCATTTCTCGTCCCCTTGTTGAATCAGTCGCCTCTTCGGGGGCAGAAAAGAAAGGTTCCTCACCGAAGTCTTTTTCTGTGTATTCAATGTCGGGTAGAGGGATTTTATTCAGCTCGTCGAATAATTGTTCTTCTGTCAATTCGTCATCACCGACAGTTTCCATTGGAGCAGAGATAGGGATTTCCTTCGACACATCACCATGGGACTCATCCCCTCTGTATACATTCAAGTCTTCGTCGTCTTGGATGACTATCGGAGAAGGACTTTTGTGAAATTTGGTTGTTTCCACCGCTTGTGAAGTTCCCTCTCCTTCCGTTGGGGGCACATATTTATAAGGTTTACCGCCAGTCCCAAGTCCAAATTTCCTATCCAAGAGGCGATGCTTATGAAGGTTGTCATCAGTAATGCATTTTTTAATCCTTAAAAAGTCGGATCTGCTTTGCAAAAGAATGGACAACCGGTTGTTGTATAATGCACCCTCTGTTTTCGGGAAGACATGATCTGTTTAAGACAAAGGAAAAAAGCGGAAGAATGTTATTACTTAGATTCCTTAAACAAGATAGTCGACTAGGCGATCAAAGTTTACTTGATTTGAGCCATCTCTGTGAGCACCCAGCCTGTTTTCTTATGTAAAACCAATCGGACTTAGGATCCCCGATGTTGCTGTATCCGTCGTACAGAACTTTCCTGTTCGCCACTGATTCAAAAAAGGAAAAGTTGGGAGTTGCAGAAGAACGGTGCTTGAAGAGAAAGAAGAACACCAGATCTCTGAATTTGAGTTCGGCATGCAAGATCTCCGCATAAGCAACATATAAAGAGTATAGAGATGCGTAGGCGTTTGGATGAAGCTGCATCAGAGCAATGCCTAATCGTCTCAGAGTTTCAATGACAATTGGAGGGAACGGAGGAATAGCTCCCACTAGACACATTGTTCGACTGATCGACATGTACCCTTCCGGTGCTAGATGGGGTCTGTCTTCGCTTCCAGGTGTCAAGACATCGTCCCAAGGAATGCCGTGTCTTAAGCAGATTCTCTTGAGTTTTATTTCGTCAAGCTTGGACGCTAAAGAATCAGAGAATTTATCTATCTTGATTGCACCTGGGACTTCATCCGGAGCTCGCTCATCAGACTCGGAGTTGTTGCTGGATGACGTACTTTCTGTCGGATCTGATTCTGTGGCTTCATATTCAGATCCAGAATCTTCACCTCCTGGATTGATTGGAGGAATTTGAGGATTATACTGTTCAGGAGTCTCGGATTCCGTTTCGGCTGCAGATCTTGAGGAAGAGTGATCGTTCGACATTGCTGCTAGGACGAGAAAATATGAACGATAAGATCAACACTACCCGTCCCCCGTGTGTGCAAGTGCTGGTGTGTGTGCTTGTGTGTGCGCATTATTAAAAACAATAATAAAGCATGAAAGCAGTCGAGATTATCAGAAGTCGTTAGTCGTCATATGCAGTCAAATCATGAGGTCATTTAGTCCAGAAAGACCAACATCAAGGCTCTATCCTAACTGTTCAGAGTTTTATAGTGACAAGGCATTGATTAAAGTCTGAAATTTCTTCGTATCACCAGCCGTGAGGCGGATCGCATAGCAGAGGGATCGCCCCCTTCGACTCGCATAGCAGAGGGATCGCCCCCTTTGACTCGCATGGCAAAGGGATCGCCCCCTTCCGGATCGTAGGGCAAGGAGATCGCCCCTCATCGAATCGCCGGACGAAGGGAAGGCTCCCTCACGAACCGTTGCGACTGCCACGATACGACCCTTTGTTGCCACCGCAATCTTTCGTCTCGCCACTTGCTTTCGCCTTCCATCCTTGACCACGATCCGAGTCGGCCTTCCTTCCCCCTCTGCATCCTTCTTCTTCCTCTTCTCCTTCCCATCCTCAAGTTCTGAGCTCCACGCTCAATGGCCATGGCGACTTGGTAGTTTATTCAGAAGGTCGCGGATTTATATTGTTTCTCCCTCGAATCAGCCGTAGAAATTCAGGAAAGTAATATGAGAGTGCTTTCTATAAAGTTACCTTTCTAAAAACTGAGAGGATACTTGGATTTTCGAAAGTTTTAAAAGGTTGGGTTCGTTTTTCAATGGCTCACGCGAGACGATTCGGCAGAGAGAAAGAAGAAGGAGAATGAAGAGGGGAGCGTCGGCTTATATAGGCAAAGAAGGTGACCGTTTGTCTATCCTCCTTTGTCTTATTCGGTCCACGAAGCACCATACAGGCCACGATCCAAAGATGGAATCGCAGAGAAGCCCACGGACCGCTTTGAAATGATGGCCCACAAAACTCAAAGCCCGACACGACTCGAAGGAAGATACGCCCCGTTTCGCACAAGAGCCTAGGAATTCGGCACGAGACGAGCAGATGGCCAAATCGGACTGTGTCTTCCTATGGCGATCCGACTCATACATATGTCGATTTGAACCAATGCGACTGTTGACTTACATCCCTTCAGGAGAGGGTAAATAAGAATCTTCGAAGCATGTTTCATCATCAATAAAACATACTTCGAGGGGGCAAAATGTTGGCTCGCTTTTTGACCAAGCCATCCAGGATCATTCATAAAAGGAAAACAGGAAAGGATCGCACGCCATCGTCTCGCCTAGGAATGGATCGCACGCCATCGTCTCGCCCAGGAATGGATCGCACTCTATCGACTCGCCTAGGGACGGATCGCTCCCATCTCATCAACGAGCGGCACCTCCAGGCGATCCGATCCAAACTTATATACTGTTGCCCAGAACGATCCGATCTGATCCCTTGGTACGAACCGAACCCTCTGATCCGTTCAACCACGAGCTGGTCTTCAGCGATCCGAATCGCACGGATCTGGCGACACGTGTTCCTAACCGTCATCTGGACCAATTCTCCCCATCTGCACGATCCGATTTTCAAGCAAGTCACGACACCTGTTCACAACGGCTAGTTTGACTGTTTCTTCAATGGTGGCGATGCGGTCCGATGATCTCGGGATTCGTGCCACGTGTCCGCGATCCGCCTGACAAAATCAGCTATAAATAGCCCAGAGCTTGGCATTTTTCGGGAGCTTTTTGGCAATAGTGAGTACTGAATCCGCCATTATTGTCAAACCACTGAAATATCGAGAGAAATCACTGTTGTACTAGCTTTTAAAGCATAATCAATAAGATATAAAGTGGACGTAGGCTCGTTAACGCCGAACCACTATAAATTCTGAGTGTTATTTTCTTTTTACTTGTTCCTCATTTAGAATTCTCTACAGTTTACAACAAGTTGGGTGTTAGGTCTAAATTTCGATCTAACAGATATCGACTCGCAAAAATCTACAAGACAGGATGTGAATGATATCCAAGATTTATAACCTTGACCATAATACAACTTCATTGTTAATCAAAACAAAATGGAAATAGATATAACGTTATACAATTACTTCTAGAAACAATAAGTGCATATGCATTTGTTACTCAAGTATTTTATAATTAAAGAACTTTAAAAGATATAAAAGTATATCAATCTCCATTGAAAATGAAATCAAGTTCTTTGCATGTCAGATGAATATGCTTATCACTATGCTATGATATGATGACTTTATTGTTCGATGCCTATACATAAATCAATAATCATATAGGGAAAGCATTTCCATAAGAAGACCTCCATCTTGATAGGATCATTAACAAAAATATCATAACCAAAGAACAAATCTCGATAGAAACATTAACGGAAGTCCATAGCCAATGATTGATTCCTAGATTATTTGCATGATATTTGGAAATACATACGTATATCTACAAGCTACAACTTCATTGTTGCTTAAATTAGCAAATAGACTGAGGAAACAAAAGAAACATGTTCTCATAGTGATTGCAAAAAATTATTTGAGAAAATGGAATTTAATATGTCTAGTTATCTGACTCTTATCTCCATCTAAATTTATGTCTTTATTATTTTTGTTTGGATCTGTAACTGGCTTGTCATAAGACTTAACATTTATAAACTATGATGATCAAGTAAATTCTTTACCAATATATTGTTTTCTAACCTACATATAGTCATGTTCGAATAAATTAATTTCTCATCTCATGACTTTTGTATTTTATGCATCATCAAGTTATATAAAGCATCTTAGCATGGATGTCATATCAATTTATTGTATACTAGTAAGAATTTTTACACCGATTAAAGTAAACCTAGTTTTCATAGCATAACATTTTCTATATGCAAATAAATCATAGTTAACTGATAATGATCATGGGACCACCAAACATGATTAAGGTATCTTTCGAGAATTGAATACACAAAAGTTCAAATACAAATTTGCCTTTTTTAAAGAAACTGAAAAGGATAATTTTGTATAATTAAGATTTAGGTTAGTCGTGTTGCTTTAACTTCATGAGCATCACTGTTGTTGTAGTATAGTGGTAAGTATTCCCGCCTGTCACGCGGGTGACCAGGGTTCGATCCCCGGCAACGGCGTTTCCATTTTCCCTTTTGTCAATAAACCATCTGCTTTTTTTTGAAAAAGTATCAACTAAAGTTCGCCTTCCTCAATTTTAGCTTTTTTGTCGTTTTCAAACTTCTTTGTCACCACATTAACAAACATCTGTGGTTAGCTTACCTCTCTACAATCGTCATCGCATACTTGAATTTAACAATCCAGTCCCCCTTATTGAATGTTTATCCAAGGAAATTTTAGCAATATTGATTTTAGTGGTGAGTACTCCCGCCTATCAATATTCACCTGCTTATCTCTAGACATGCACGTGTGCTCACGCTCCAATACAATTTAACTAATTATAATTTCTTATCAATCAACCTTTACTGCTTAATAATTATCTACACAAATGAAATTATGTGTTTCTATATTCCTTTTTGTCAATAAAGTGTGTTCCTTTTTTTGAAAAAGTATCAACTAAAGTTCGCCTTCCTAAATTTTAGGTAGTGTTTGGTTTACCATTTTAAGTTTTGAGTTTTTGTCCATACAAAAATGTGCACAACGTATGCATGTCATGGAAAACAACATTTTAGAAAACAAAGTTAACACACAAAATAAAAAACAACTTCTATTCATTTTTCATGTTTTGAGAAATGAGAGAAACATGGAGACCAAATCTTCATTCCATGATTACTACATCCTCTCCGTGGTCCCCTCCATCTTCCTTTCATTTTACCATTTCTCCTTTCACACCCTTAAAGTTTTGTAATTAATTTTGAAAACTAAAAACTCAAAAATCATTTTTAACCAAATGCACCCTAAGCTTTTTAGTCATTTTCATAAACTTCTTTGTCACCACGTTAACAAACATCTGCGATTAGCTTACCTCTCTACAATAGTTATCGCATACTTGAATTCAACAATCCATCCCCCCTTATTGAATGTTTATCCAGGGAAATTTTACCAATATTGATTTTAGTGGTGAGTACTCCCGCCTGTCAATATTCACCTGCTTATCTCTAGTCATGCAAGTGTGCTCACGCTCCAATACAATTTAACTAATTATAGTTTCTTATCAATCAACCTTTACTGCTTAATAATTATCTACACAAATGAAATTATGCGGACAATTTAAACGCTCTTTGAATACGACAGTCTCATTACTGGGTACACAAAATATGTAAACACTGATTGATTTCCCATTTACACGCACAGAAATTGTTGCAATGCATACACATCAACATTATTTTGTACAATCGACAAAACTTTCAAACATATTTTCTATATTCCCTTTTTTCAATAAAGTGTCTGCCTTTTTTTGAAAAAGTATCAACTAAAGTTCGCCTTCCTAAATTTTAGCTTTTTTGTCGTTTTCATAAACTTCTTTGTCACCACGTTAACGAACATCTGTGATTAGCTTACCTCTCTATAATCGTTATCGCATATTTGAATTCAACAATCCATCCCCTCTTATTGAATGTTTATCCAGGGAAATTTTACCAATATTGATTTTAATGGTGGGTATTCCCGCCTGTCAATATTCACCTGCTTATCTCTAGCCATGCACGTGAGCTCACGCTCCAATACAATTTAACTAATTATAATTTCTTATCAATCAACCTTTACTGCTTAATAATTATCTACACAAATGAAATTATGCTGACAATTTAAACACCTTTCGAACACTACAGTCTCATTACTGGGTACACAAAATATGTAAACACTGATTGGTTTCCCATTTACACGCACAGAAATTGTTGCAATGCATACACATCAAAGTTATTTTGTACAATCGACAAATCTTTCAAACATCATTTCTAACTAACACACCCTATTACGCATGTGTAATGCATATGTTATAGTACTCGTTTATGTGTGTGTGTGTGTATATATATATATATATATAACATATATATGAGCGTAAGGAACAACACACGCTTTGCTTGTGAATTATCTTTCTACAAAATGTATATTGTTAGTTAATAACATATTTGATATATCCTGTTTTTAAGTAATATTAAGATTTGATATTAACAACTGTAAATGAACGCTTTTCATTTATAAAAAAGACTTTTTTGTTAGATCCTATTTTAGATGATATTAGAATTCAAAAATATTTGTAGATAGATAGTTTAAGCGTTAAATTTTTTAATTCGAAATTGTTTATTTACAAGATTTTATGCTTAAGTGGTATTAGGTTAGATTTGGTAATATTTGTAAACGAGAGTTTTGAGTTCGGAAGAAAAGTTGCTAGATCCTAACATTTAAGTAACACTAAGATTTGGTAATGTTTATAGACACTTATTTATTGTATATTGAAAGGATATTCTGATTTAATCATATATAGCAAGGATAAGCTTGAATTTGTTGAAATATATATTGAATTTATAGACACTTATTTATTGTATTCTGATTTATTGTATATTGAAAGGGCATTTTCGGCAGTTCACGTTTACACCATAAAGTGTGATATCGAAGGTATTACACCTATTATTAAATATATATATATACACACACACACACACACATATATATATATATATATGTGTGTGTGTGTGTGTGCATGTGTGTCTGTGTACACAAACATACATTTGTGTGCATACATAAATTCTATCAGCACAAATTATTGGAAAACATTTAATAGCCACCGAAACATGCATTTTCAATCATGGCATGCCGATGTCCTCATCCATATCAATCTTAACAGTAACAAAAATAATTGTTTTAGCATGACGCACCATAGTGGATCCAATTTCAACACTTTATGTTGCACTAAAGATACTCTCAAACTGATTTTATTGTATAAAAAACCCAAAGAATTCATGTGACAATCAACAACGGCAAATTTAAAAATAATTTACTATCATTTCGTATGACATACAACATTTACATATGAGTCATGATTAGATAAAAGATCGGTGAATTATCTGTCAAACACCCAATATCTCTATTGTTGCTGGTAAATTTTCAATTGTATCAAGTGGCCCATTAGTTCAGTTGGTTAGAGCGTCGTGCTAATAACGCGAAGGTCGCAGGTTCGAGACCTGCATGGGCCACTTTTACATGCTTTACGTGATGACCAAAATTACCCAACCAATCATATATGATCGTTTCGTATACTATTTAACATTAAAAATATAAAAGTTTTTAGTTAAATAAAATGAATAACTTTAAACTAATAATGTATCTTTATGGACTAATAACATGCGCATGTATGGTTTGGTTGCTTAGTAACGAAATAAATAAATTTGCAAAGAAAATAAAAGTTAAGAGCTATATGAATTTATTATCAATAATGCATTATATGTACAAATGCTACAATAAGATGGTTAACCATCAGAGATGTTTGTCGTAATGGTTCGGTTCGGTTTTATAACTAAATCGGTTTGAATTCGGTTCGTAAAATAAAATAAAATAAAATAATAGTGATCGTTTTAACCAAACTTTTAATTTATTATCTAATTTTACGATATTGTATTACTTTAAATAATTAGATTAGTTATATAATACAAAGGCATTTGTTGCACATAGATCAACTCTTATCATAAAAATAAAATTTACTATAAAATTTCTCCATACATGAGTTTATGTTTTACTTTGAGTGAATCCATCATTTGAATAATAATACATCCTTCAAATTCGGTTAAATCGATTACCGATCGAATTAACCGAAATTAATTTGGTTCGGTTTGGAAGATTTTCGGTTCCAATTCGATTTTAGTCTTTTACCTTCAAACCAACCAAACTGACTGAACGCTCACCCCTAGTTATAGAGATTTATAACTATCAACAACCATTATGACAACGGTTGGTGGTAATAACGACGGTTACCACAACCAAGACACACCTACTCACAACAGATTTAAAACATTTGCTATACATTTATCATTTTGTATGCATACATATTTCACATTTATAGGTACTCATACTTGCAATCAAAAGTTAACCCTAATTTGCTGATATTTTTATGGAAACCATACGCAACATGTCCTAAATTAACAAAAACAAACCAAACAACCAACAAATAAATAATCTTCAAACAATTCAAATCAACACAATTTCGTATGTTTTCCTAACCTTCGTTCATATCATAAATGAAAATTGAAAGAGTTTTTCAACCTTGAACAAAGAATACATTGGACATTCATATGAAATAATAAACTGTAACAACCCGAAAATCTGGGCCAGTTTAAAATTTTTATTTTGGCAATTTTGGCGAATTTTGAATATTTAAAATAGATTATTTTAAATAAAATCGACGAGAAATTTATTTTGAATATATTCGAACGTATATATTTATACGCGTCGTCGTTAGAATATAAATATTTATATATAATTATAAATAGAATTGAAAATGGCGCGGTAGTTCGATAATTCGATTTCAAACTTCAATTGGATGTACCGGGTGCAAAACAATCCGGATTTTAGTGAAACCAAAAATAATAGGATCTAATTGATGATGTCTTTCCAACGAATCCGACCAATCGAAATTTCATAGCGGGAATCAAAAGATATGTCCAGTTGAAAATTCTAAATAGTCGCTATGGAATTCAGGCCCTTAAAAATGGACATTTTGCAAATGACCTCGGATTTGGACGAAACCAGTTTTGTTGGGTCCGTGGTGTCAAACTATTGCTAGATTCCAAATTTCATAATTTTTCGAATCAATATGTGAGCGTGGCAAAGGAAAACGCGCTTGACCAGTTTCAGTTGATTTTAATCGACTGGAAATAAGCCATTTTTCCAACGGTCTCAGAATTCGACGAAACTAGTTTTGTTAGGACCGTATCGTTGATACGAAGCTAGAAAATATTTTTCTGGAATTTTTAGAGACAGTATGTGACCCTGGTAATTTGAAATGTACGTTTAAAATTCAATATGGTGATTTAAATGTAAACTCAACGGAAACTGATTGTAACGGTCGAATCAGCCTACGATACATATCCCATTGTGTTCGGAATTGGGGTAATTAGCTATGGACGACAGGCGGTGGGCCCCGTTTTGTGGTCGAAAATAAAAGTTGCTTTTTGGAGGAAAATTAAATAAATAAATAAATAACCCTTCCCCTTAAAACCCGTAGGCCCCCCCCCTCATTCTCAATTCAGAATCGAAACAAATATAAAAAAAAAAGAGACGAGAGAAAAGGGGCGGAGGAGCTCGTCGCTCCTCCGATCGATCCCCCACCGCCGACCGAAGCCCCCCCCCCACCTCGCGATTGCTGTTCGAAACCCCCCCCCCCCCACCTCGCGATTGCTGTTCGGAACCAACCCCCCCCCCCTCGAATTCGTATCCGCACCCCCTCCCTCGCGCTGCGCGCGACCCCCGCTTCCTCCCTCTACCCTGCGACCGATGCCAGCACCAAGACCCCACCTCCCCGACCTCTTCAACTGGCGTGAACCCCCCCACCCCCCCAGTCGACGAACACTGTAAGTTTATGTTATTTTTATTTCTTTATTTTATTTATATTGTTTTATCCGATTTTAATTAGGAATAGAAAAAAAACCTGATTTTTTTTTTAGTATAGAAATATAATGTTTGAAGAAGATAAAGATTTGATTTTTAGTTTATAAAAAGAACTGATTTTTAATTGGCTAAAGAACTTATTTTTATATTTTTAAAGTATTAAAAATGTAATCTTTACTATATAGAAGTAATAAATATATGATTTTTATATTTTTAAAGTAATAAAAATATGATTTTTATATTTTTAAAGTATTAAAAATATAATCTTTACTATATAGAAGATGTAAAAATATGATTTTTGGTTAGGTAGAGAATTAAAAATATAATTTTTACATGATAGGAATATTAAAAATATCATCTTTATATGCGTAGAAAAATAAAAATGAGATTTCTATAAAGATGAAATCTTTAAATTTGAAAAGGTGAAGTCTATGTTTTTATAAAGGCGAAATCTTTATTTTAGAAAAGGCGAAATCTTTATATGGAAAATAGCGTGATAAAAATATAATTTTTATCTATATAACATAGTAGTAAAAATTCGATTTTTAAATGTAGGAAGCGATTATAAAAATATGAATTTTATTTTAAAGACATCAGCAAATATAAAAATGTGTGATTTTTACATATGTAGTGAATACGAGCAACGAAGGTGACAAAGAGGCGAGAATGTTGAAGATTTCCTGCATTAGAAGCGCCATGGAGCTAGGATAGCTTTCTGTGAGAACTTCTCACCTTTCAATTTAAATTTTCTAGTTATATATATATACTAGGATGCAGACGGTGTTTAGTAGCACCCGACACCCGTCATCCACAGACCATGGATGACTTGTTTGTTTAATTGTTTGGTTGTGTAGTTGGTTAGATTATTTGGTTTGAAATTGAATTGTTTGGTGAGATGAATGGATTTGATTGATGTGTGAATGGCGTGGGCCTTCACTAGACCGGGGATAAGGCTATGCCTCGTCCCGTTTCTAGTATCGTGCCGTTATGCCGCCGAAATTTTCTAAAATATGATAGAAAAATAAAAATACCATTTTATTGAATAAATGAACCGAATAAAATATTCACAGGTTGAATAAAATGTTTTATCGTTAAAAATATAATTTTTAACGTGAATGTGAATAAATAAATATTCATCTACAAACCGGACGGTTTGTTTATGTACACCTATTTAAAGGACATTGATTGGGACGATAAATTTTACACATCGCCCAACTGCACAAATAAAATATGTGTTTGATTGTTTGAAACCCCACACGGGTGTTAGGATGAAATTTGAAGTTCACTCATCCTGATTGATTAAATATGTCGATCGATCGATTGACAGGCTGTTATAAGCGTTAGATATCTATATTTGATGCTTATACAGTGTAGTGCACTTTGGTTGATGGTCGATTATTTTTCAATGCTATTATATACATGTGTTGTAGAAAATCCATATAATTAACATTATGTGGTAATTGTCTGGGCCTCATTCCAGTTTTGAAATAGAAATATTTGAAATGAAATATTTAAATAGAAATATTTGAAAAAGAAATATTTGAAGTAGAATATTTGAAAATTGAAATATATGAAGCCGCGTTGATAGATTGACGCCATTTTGACGTGAACGATATTTATATCGATTTTTTTCAAATTGAAGTGAATATTAAAGAGAATAGAAATGAATTTGAAATGAATTCAAATAGAGTTGAAATCGTTTTTGAAATTGAATTGAAATGAATTCAAATTGAATTGAAATTTGAATTGAATAGAAATGAATTTTAAAACGAATTTATAAAGAAGAATTCAATTTTGATTTGAATTGAAATGGAAGTTGAAATTGCTTTTGAAACGAATTTTAAAACTATTTATATAATTCGTTTTAAATAGAAATCGACGAAGTATATATTATATATATTATATATATAATATAATTGCCTGAATAGAACGCGCCGCGCCGTGGCAGTTCGTGAATTTCAACCATTTATTTCAAACGGACATTACGGGAGATCCGACCGTCGGATTCTCCTAAAACCGGAACCGTTGGGTTCGTATCGAAAAGAGATTTCTAACGAATATTAGAAATTAGAAATCTAACGGTTGGATTTGGAATTATGTCCAAATCAAATTTGAAAAAAAGTCGCTGTAAGTGCAGTTCGATGGCCGTTGATGGAAATCGACTGTACGGGCCTTGATAAAATTATTAAAAATAGTAATAATTTGTGTAAAATCATAAGAAATGATTTGTGAAGATTTGGGATGAAAAACTCCATGTTTGAAAAGATAAAAATAGATTTTTATCGAAATGAACTAGTTTTGAACTAGAAATATAATTCTATTTATTTTTAAATAAATAAATTGAATTTGAAAAGGGTTTTAAAAATAACCAGAATTTCCAATGATTGCATTGGAGTGGATTTGAATCGAAATTGTCTTCGGAATATTTCGATGTTGGAATTCGTGATTATACGGATGTTGTTATGGAAATTTGAAAGATATATATTTATATCGTTTTTTCCAATACGACATTTGTTAATCGTAGAATTTGATATTGAATATAAGCCGATATATTTTCTATTCAGAGCCTTGTATTGAATATCAAATGTGATTTGGGTTTGTCGTGAATGGTGTCTTTACTAACACTGTTCTTGAACCCAGTTGAGAAAAGATTAAATCTTTTTATTTAGATTTAATGAAGTGTACCAATTAAATAATATTTAATTGGAATTGAATCGATATTTATTTTTGGGTTTATCGTGGACGGTGTTTTAAATAACACTCGTTCTTTAACCTGATAATTAATGAATGTGATTTTGGGTCTATCGTGAACCGTGTTTTAAATGACACTGATTCTTTAACCCAGTTAAAGTTTAAAACTAAGTGGAGTTTTAATGAATCTTTAATTAGATTGAAATGATCGAGAATGGAGTATCACCAGTTTTGCTCCAGGCGATAGTTAAATCTTTAATTAGATTTGAACGTGAAATGGTAATCGAATTTACCGATAACACTGTGGTGTTAGATATGAAGTATTACCAGTTTTACTTCATGGGATAAATAGGTTGGGATTGGGAAATTAAAACAAATGATTACTTCGGTAAGTTTCGTTAATCCCGACTAGTTGAATCGAAATTCAAAAGAATAAATTCAAGGAATTTATCTTGGATAAAATTAATGGGAACCTTTCCCTATGAATGTGAAATTTAGAAACTAACTGTCGGTTAGCCAAGTAGAATGGTTTTCTGAATATTGATCTGATGTTGGTTTCGGCCTTCGGGGTTAATATTTGGGGAATTATTCTCTTGATTAATTTACGGTTAGTGATTGATGAATTGGAATGAGGCGTATGTTGTGTTTGTGTAACACTTATTTAAAATATACGCGAGTTATTCGGAAAGACCGGGTTTATCCCATTCTGAATAACTGATACGACGATAAGTCGAAGATGAAGACGATGGTCGAAGACCGGAGGTCTTCACGTCGTTTGGGTAATTACTGATGATCTTGATTGGGTTGTACACCCAAGAAGATGGAAACAGTTAGTGATCGTCCAGACGTACTTGGAGATCGATGGATATGCGGGGTACTAGGTGCCTCCGGTTTCGTTCAGACCCAGAACGAGCTTGTAAATGGACTGTGTGTCTGACATTGGATTTTAGTCCGTGTGATTGATCTCTATTAAATATATATCTGTTTGGCGGCAGAGAATTTATTCTCTTGCTTAACGCCCTTCTCTGAGACGTACGAGCTCAGGGGTTATATATTGATGGATATCAAACGCATGGAGTGAATTGCCTGTGTGGCATGCCTAAGTGGCAATTGATCGAGGCTTCTGTTGAAAAGCAAAGTCTTGTGGTGATGATCAAAGCACGGCCTTTGTGGCGTAGCTTTGTGTAACGTTTACTTCGCGAGTTTCACACCCGGTATGAACCAAAAACGGGAGAGGACCTCAGGGAGGGCATGCGTTTCTTTCTAGTTAGAAGTGGCGTCAGTGGTTTTACACGCCCTGACGAGTTTGACTTATGTGGTTGTTGCTGTTGCGAGGCGCCTCGGATTGATCGGTCGTTCTCGAACCGATGGAGTCATTTAGTTGGCTCATTTACGCCCCAAAGGGCGGGGGAACGCATGTTCAGGGTTTAAGTTTAATCCACATCGGTGGACCGGCCCTGTCGCTCCAAGGGCCCACCTGAGTCTGGGTCCTGAGGCTCGGGCTAGACAGTCTCGAATCGGTTGAGGACTATCTTTTGCCTCGGTTCATAGATGGAAATCCAATTTCCAAATACGTGACATTTGCGGTTTTATTTGTAGAGCCTAGTATGGCGACATGATATATGGTACTCATGCCGCCTATGATTGATACTTATGATTTGAAGTTGTTTTATACACTATGCACTTATAATAGTATCAAATGATTTGTTTTAACCGTATCAAGCATTCTTTGGCTGTTATAAGGGAAAACCCTATCCTCGGCTGCGTTGCATTGTGTGATGGGACCTGGGTCTTATAACAGCTTCATTTTTCTTTATTTAGCATTGCGCTGTTTGTTTTATGCACTGGTATTCTTGGGAGGAAACCCGTTCCGTGTTATACGGCGTGGTCCCTTGATTTACCTAATGATTTAAAATAAAGATTAATAACTGTTTTAGTTCTCACACCAGTCACATGACTGACCTGGAGTTTATTGTTTTAACCTAAACTCTGGGTGCCCATATTTTGACACGGGCAGCTAGTAGTTTTGGTTTTGCAGATGTATATTCACAGGATCCTGGTTTACAGCTGGAACGATATCCGGAAAGCTTTGTATCCGTATATCTTCTTCTAGTTGTGTATTGTATTATTTTCCGCTGCGATGTATTTAAATGTAACTTAAATCTCTGATATTTCTGTGTAATATTCAATTATACTCTGTATATTCTTGTAATCTGATGCATTGTTGTAATATACAATGAAATGTTCTTTTGTATGCGTTCTGATCTGTCGTGTTCTCAAACGATAGGGCGTTTCGAGCGGTCTGGGTCGGTTTAGCGACTGGTTCGGACCGAGCGAAGCTCCTTGCCGTCACAGTTGGTATCAGAGCTTTGGTTTACAGAGCTCGAGAACAAGACACATTAGAACCGTACGAAAGAATTCATCAGATACTGGATTAGTAATATCCAATTAGAATGACTCGTTAGAGATAGGATCAGTAGTATCCTAGAACGAGTGTGAAGAGTATATTTTTCAAATGAAAACAATTTTGTTTTGAAAGTTTAAATCAATTATTCGTATTTGATTATTTATTTTATATTGATTAGGACAATCCAAAATATAAAGATTTTTGCGTATGCGCCTGGCTAGCGTGTATTCGAAGTTTTGATATATTGGATAGATATAGAATTACACTCTAATCGCCCGGAGATGATTTTGACGATGGAGCTCCATCATTAGAATTTATATTCGAGTGACGAACGTGCAATATCTATATATTTCCTATTGACTGGTGTGAGAACCAAAATTAGATAGGGCCTATTGTTGTGATTTGGCATCAAGAACATGATTTTTGTATATGTATCAAAATTATGAATTTGAAACTCTAATTCACTAATTGATTGATGTTTGTGTTGTTTGTTTATTTGGTTCATAATTTTGAACCATTTAGCCTAATTGAACCAAATATTGAATTGTATTGAAAATTAGTCGCATTTGCTTGCATATACATATACTTACATTGATCAGGTCATAGCAAGGAGGCTAGAGCCGAAGAATAAAATTTGTTTGCCCGACAAATAGGTACATGTTTACTACATAATTTCCAGTTTTGTTTGGGTGATGATGATTTTATAAGCCTATTGGCTAGCCGCTTGGCTTTTTCTTTTTCTTTTTGAGATCTGAAGGACCGGGGAAGCTATTTGAAATTCCCCGATGCTCCCGGTGCAGGGGAGGTTATGGCGAAATTTTTCGAAAATTTAGGGTGTTAGCCAAATTTTTGAAATTTTGAAAATTCTCAGAAACTAAAGAGTTGGAGAATGGAAGCCAGATCGAGTGTAGAGCTTATTAATCAAACCACTTTCGACTTTGTTCCTTTTCGGGGACGAAAAGTTTTAAGTGGGGGAGATTGTAACAACCCGAAAATCTGGGCCAGTTTAAAAATTTTATTTTGGCAATTTTGGCGAATTTTGAATATTTAAAATAGATTATTTTAAATAAAATCGACGAGAAATTTATTTTGAATATATTCGAACGTATATATTTATACGCGTCGTCGTTAGAATATAAATATTTATATATAATTATAAATAGAATTGAAAATGGTGCGGTAGTTCGATAATTCGATTTCAAACTTCAATTGGATGTACCGGGTGCAAAACAATCCGGATTTTAGTGAAACCAAAAATAATAGGATCTAATTGATGATGTCTTTCCAACGAATCCGACCAATCGAAATTTCATAGCGGGAATCAAAAGATATGTCCAGTTGAAAATTCTGAATAGTCGCTATGGAATTCAGGCCCTTAAAAATGGACATTTTGCAAATTACCTCGGATTTCGACGAAACCAGTTTTGTTGGGTCCGAGGTGTCAAACTATTGCTAGATTCCAAATTTCATAATTTTTCGAATCACTATGTGAGCGTGGCAAAGGAAAATGCGTTTGACCAGTTTCAGTTGATTTTAATCGACTGGAAATAAGCCATTTTTCCAACGGTCTCAGAATTCGACGAAACTAGTTTTGTTAGGACCGTATTGTTAATACGAAGCTAGAAAATATTTTTCTGGAATTTTTAGAGACAGTACGTGACCCTGGTAATTTGAAATGTACGTTTAAAATTCAATATGGTGATTTAAATGTAAACTCAACGGAAACTGATTGTAACGGTCGAATCAGCCTACGATACATATCCCATTGTGTTCGGAATTGGGGTAATTAGCTATGGACGACAGGCGGTGGGCCCCGTTTTGTGGTCGAAAATAAAAGTTGCTTTTTGGAGGAAAATTAAATAAAAAAAAAACCCTTCCCCTTAAAACCCGTAGCCCCCCCTCATTCTCAATTCAGAATCGAAACAAATAATAAAAAAAAAAGAGAGACGAGAGAAAAGGGGCGGAGGAGCTCGTCGCTCCTCCGATCGATCCCCCACCGCCGACCGAAGCCCCCCCCCACCTCGCGATTGCTGTTCGAAACCCCCCCCCCCACCTCGCGATTGCTGTTCGGAACCAACCCCCCCCTCGAATTCGTATCCGCACCCCCTCCCTCGCGCTGAGCGCGACCCCCGCTTCCTCCCTCTACCCTGCGACCGATGCCAACACCAAGACCCCACCTCCCCGGCCTCTTCAACTGGCGTGAAACCCCCCCCCCCCCCAGTCGACGAACACTGTAAGTTTATGTTATTTTTATTTCTTTATTTTATTTATATTGTTTTATCCGATTTTAATTAGGAATAGAAAAAAAACCTGATTTTTTTTTTTTAGTATAGAAATATAATGTTTGAAGAAGATAAAGATTTGATTTTTAGTTTATAAAAAGAACTGATTTTTAATTGGCTAAAGAACTGATTTTTATATTTTTAAAGTATTAAAAATGTAATCTTTACTATATAGAAGTAATAAAAATATGATTTTTATATTTTTAAAGTAATAAAAATATGATTTTTATATTTTTAAAGTATTAAAAATATAATCTTTACTATATAGAAGATGTAAAAATATGATTTTTGGTTAGGTAGAGAATTAAAAATATAATTTTTACATGATAGGAATATTAAAAATATCATCTTTATATGCGTAGAAAAATAAAAATGAGATTTCTATAAAGATGAAATCTTTAAATTTGAAAAGGCGAAGTCTATGTTTTTATAAAGGCGAAATCTTTATTTTAGAAAAGGCGAAATCTTTATATGGAAAATAGCGTGATAAAAATATAATTTTTATCTATATAACATAGTAGTAAAAATTCGATTTTTAAATGTAGGAAGCGAATATAAAAATATGATTTTTATTTTAAAGACATCAGCAAATATAAAAATGTGTGATTTTTACATATGTAGTGAATACGAGCAACGAAGGTGACAAAGAGGCGAGAACGTTGAAGATTTCCTGCATTAGAAGCGCCGTGGAGCTAGGATAGCTTTCTGTGAGAACTTCTCACCTTTCAATTTAAATTTTCTAGTTATATATATATACTAGGATGCAGACGGTGTTTAGTAGCACCCGACACCCGTCATCCACAGACCATGGATGACTTGTTTGTTTAATTGTTTGGTTGTGTAGTTGGTTAGATTATTTGGTTTGAAATTGAATTGTTTGGTGAGATGAATGGATTTGATTGATGTGTGAATGGCGTGGGCCTTCACTAGACCGGGGATAAGGCTAGGCCTCGTCCCGTTTCTAGTATCGTGCCGTTATGCCGCCGAAATTTTCTAAAATATGTTAGAAAAATAAAAATATCATTTTATTGAATAAATGAACCGAATAAAATATTCATAGGTTGAATAAAATGTTTTATCGTTAAAAATATAATTTTTAACGTGAATGTGAATAAATAAATATTCATCTACAAACCGGACGGTTTGTTTATGTACACCTATTTAAAGGACATTGATTGGGACGATAAATTTTACACATCGCCCAACTGCACAAATAAAATATGTGTTTGATTGTTTGAAACCCCACACGGGTGTTAGGATGAAATTTGAAGTTCACTCATCCTGATTGATTAAATATGTCGATCGATCGATTGACAGGCTGTTATAAGCGTTAGATATCTATATTTGATGCTTATACAGTGTAGTGCACTTTGGTTGATGGTCGATTATTTTTCAATGCTATTATATACATGTGTTGTAGAAAATCCATATAATTAAAATTATGTGGTAATTGTCTGGGCCTCATTCCAGTTTTGAAATAGAAATATTTGAAATGAAATATTTAAATAGAAATATTTGAAAAAGAAATATTTGAAGTAGAATATTTGAAAATTGAAATATATGAAGCCGCGTTGATAGATTGACGCCATTTTGACGTGAACGATATTTATATCGATTTTATTCAAATTGAAGTGAATATTAAAGAGAATAGAAATGAATTTGAAATGAATTCAAATAGAGTTGAAATCGTTTTTGAAATTGAATTGAAATGAATTCAAATTGAATTGAAATTTGAATTGAATAGAAATGAATTTTAAAACGAATTTATAAAGAAGAATTCAATTTTGATTTGAATTGAAATGGAAGTTGAAATTGCTTTTGAAACGAATTTTAAAACTATTTATATAATTCGTTTTAAATAGAAATCGACGAAGTATATATTATATATATAATATAATGGCCTGAATAGAACGCGCCGCGCCGCGGCAGTTCGTGAATTTCAACCATTTATTTCAAACGGACATTACGGGAGATCCGACCGTCGGATTCTCCTAAAACCGGAACCGTTGGGTTCGTATCGAAAAGAGCTTTCTAACGAATATTAGAAATTAGAAATCTAACGGTTGGATTTGGAATTATGTCCAAATCAAATTTGAAAAAAAGTCGTTGTAAGTGCAGTTCGATGGCCGTTGATGGAAATCGACTGTACGGGCCTTGATAAAATTATTAAAAATAGTAATAATTTGTGTAAAATCATAAGAAATGATTTGTGAAGATTTGGGATGAAAAACTCCATGTTTGAAAAGATAAAAATAGATTTTTATCGAAATGAACTAGTTTTGAACTAGAAATATAATTCTATTTATTTTTAAATAAATAAATTGAATTTGAAAAGGGTTTTAAAAATAACCAGAATTTCCAATGATTGCATTGGAGTGGATTTGAATCGAAATTGTCTTCGGAATATTTCGATGTTGGAATTCGTGATTATACGGATGTTGTTATGGAAATTTGAAAGATATATATTTATATCGTTATTTCCAATACGACATTTGTTAATTGTAGAATTTGATATTGAATATAAGCCGATATATTTTCTATTCAGAGCCTTGTATTGAATATCAAATGTGATTTGGGTTTATCGTGAATGGTGTCTTTACTAACACTGTTCTTGAACCCAGTTGAGAAAAGATTAAATCTTTTTATTTAGATTTAATGAAGTGTACCAATTAAATAATATTTAATTGGAATTGAATCGATATTGATTTTTGGGTTTATCGTGGACGGTGTTTTAAATAACACTCGTTCTTTAACCCGATAATTAATGAATGTGATTTTGGGTCTATCGTGAACCGTGTTTTAAATGACACTGATTCTTTAACCCAGTTTAAGATTAAAACTAAGTGGAGTTTTAATGAATCTTTAATTAGATTGAAATGATCGAGAATGGAGTATCACCAGTTTTGCTCCAAGCGATAGTTAAATCTTTAATTAGATTTGAACGTGAAATGGTAATCGAATTTACCGATAACACTGTGGTGTTAGATATGAAGTATTACCAGTTTTACTTCATGGGATAAATAGGTTGGGATTGGGAAATTAAAACAAATGATTACTTCGGTAAGTTTCGTTAATCCCGACTAGTTGAATCGAAATTCAAAAGAATAAATTCAAGGAATTTATCTTGGATAAAATTAATGGGAACCTTTCCCTATGAATGTGAAATTTAGAAACTAACTGTCGGTTAGCCAAGTAGAATGGTTTTCTGAATATTGATCTGATGTTGGTTTCGGCCTTCGGGGTTAATATTTGGGGAATTATTCTCTTGATTAATTTACGGTTAGTGATTGATGAATTGGAATGAGGCGTATGTTGTGTTTGTGTAACACTTATTTAAAATATACGCGAGTTATTCGGAAAGACCGGGTTTATCCCATTCTGAATAACTAATACGACGATAAGTCGAAGATGAAGACGATGGTCGAAGACCGGAGGTCTTCATGTCGTTTGGGTAATTACTGATGATCTTGATTGGGCTGTACACCCAAGAAGATGGAAACAGTTAGTGATCGTCCAGACGTACTTGGAGATCGATGGATATGCGGGGTACTAGGTGCCTCCGGTTTCGTTCAGACCCAGAACGAACTTGTAAATGGACTGTGTGTCTGACATTGGATTTTAGTCCGTGTGATTGATCTCTATTAAATATATATCTGTTTGGCGGCGGAGAATTTATTCTCTTGCTTAACGCCCTTCTCTGAGACGTACGAGCTCAGGGGTTATATATTGATGGATATCAAACGCATGGAGTGAATTGCCTGTGTGGCATGCCTAAGTGGCAATTGATCGAGGCTTCTGTTGAAAAGCAAAGTCTTGTGGTGATGATCAAAGCACGGCCTTTGTGGCGTAGCTTTGTGTAACGTTTACTTCGCGAGTTTCACACCCGGTATGAACCAAAAACGGGAGAGGACCTCAGGGAGGGCATGCGTTTCTTTCTAGTTAGAAGTGGCGTCAGTGGTTTTACACGCCCTAACGAGTTTGACTTATGTGGTTGTTGCTGTTGCGAGGCGCCTCGGATTGATCGGTCGTTCTCGAACCGATGGAGTCATTTAGTTGGCTCATTTACGCCCCAAAGGGCGGGGGAACGCATGTTCAGGGTTTAAGTTTAATCCACATCGGTGGACCGGCCCTGTCGCTCCAAGGGCCCACCTGAGTCTGGGTCCTGAGGCTCGGGCTAGACAGTCTCGAATCGGTTGAGGACTATCTTTTGCCTCGGTTCATAGATGGAAATCCAATTTCCAAATACGTGACATTTGCGGTTTTATTTGTAGAGCCTAGTATGGCGACATGATATATGGTACTCATGCCGCCTATGATTGATACTTATGATTTGAAGTTGTTTTATACACTATGCACTTATAATAGTATCAAACGATTTGTTTTAACCGTATCAAGCATTCTTTGGCTGTTATAAGGGAAAACCCTATCCTCGGCTGCGTTGCATTGTGTGATGGGACCTGGGTCTTATAACAGCTTCATTTTTCTTTATTTAGCATTGCGCTGTTTGTTTTATGCACTGGTATTCTTGGGAGGAAACCCGTTCCGTGTTATACGGCGTGGTCCCTTGATTTACCTAATGATTTAAAATAAAGATTAATAACTGTTTTAGTTCTCACACCAGTCACATGACTGACCTGGAGTTTATTGTTTTAACCTAAACTCTGGGTGCCCATATTTTGACACGGGCAGCTAGTAGTTTTGGTTTTGCAGATGTATATTCACAGGATCCTGGTTTACAGCTGGAACGATATCCGGAAAGCTTTGTATCCGTATATCTTCTTCTAGTTGTGTATTGTATTATTTTCCGCTGCGATGTATTTAAATGTAACTTAAATCTCTGATATTTCTGTGTAATATTCATTTATACTCTGTATATTCTTGTAATCTGATGCATTGTTGTAATATACAATGAAATGTTCTTTTGTATGCGTTCTGATCTGTCGTGTTCTCAAACGATAGGGCGTTTCGAGCGGTCTGGGTCGGTTTAGCGACTGGTTCGGACCGAGCGAAGCTCCTTGCCGTCACATAAACCCCTAATTTTTATATAAAATAGTTATATAAACGGCATGACACGTTTCAATATAGTAAAAATGCGAAGATGGTCATATAATAATTTAGGATAATAATAAGTGATGTGTGTGCGTTCCTACTGAGATACAAATAACGAATACAGGGATATTGCCATTTATAACCACAGATTTAAATAGTTGCATGAAATGATGTTATTAAATGCTAAACAAATTTAAAATGGTTTGGGGATATGAAAAAGAAATTCATACATGCTTTCTTTTGAGAAACTAATAATGGACATTGTTTTTTATAAGACAGGGCAGTTGTAAGCTATTTTTTGCATCAAATTGAAAATAAAATATCAAATATGCATATGGCTTTTTTATGTTAGACAAATTTGACATTAGATGGTGCATATATCGAATTTTTGGCTCCGACGTAGATTTCATCTAAGTTGAGAGATGAAATATTTCAAGTAATCTAGCTAGTATTTCGTTTATAACTACAATGCAAAGTATTTGGAATGGAAAAAAATATAGGGAAGTTGAATGACTTGGAACTAAACAAGCTATCTATGCATATCAGCAAGTTAACAATAATAAACATAAAAAAGTCTGATTGACAGCCTAGCTAGTATTTCGTTTATAACTATAATGCGAAGTATTTGGAATGGAAATATATACAGGGAAGTTGAACGACTTAGAACTAAACAAGCTATTTATGCATATCAGCAAGTCAACAATAATAAACATAAAAAAAGTCTGATTAATAGATATAACATCAACAACTTGAGCAATATTACAATCGACATCACACCATAGACACTTTGTATTATGTTATACATTTCATTTGTTCAAGTAATAAGATTTCCAGGATTTTGTTTCTAAAAAAATTGCCTATAGATTAATCGTTAGCATCTAAAGGCTCTCTGATGACAGTTCGACTTTTTGACATAGCAAAATGTTACTGTTAAAGCTAAAAAGGAAAAAAACGGCCAAAAATACAAGTCCAACTTGCTTGTATTCTATGTTTTACTGGTGGGAATACCATTGTATTATTAGTTTAAGAAAGAGTAAACTACCAGCAATACAAGTTATCATATGAACAGAAAAGAGTATACACCACACGAGTCATCGAACTTTTTGTAGGCAAGGTGTTCAAACCATTATTAGAGCAAATCGATATTCTGATATATCAGCTGATTTAATTTCATTTATTTTTGAAAAAAAAAAGCCTATATGATTCTCAACTCATCATCAATTGACATAAGCCTTTGCTTTGCTATCTGATTCCTTTCCTCAAAAGATCGACCTTGCTCATCAACTAATCGAATTCCCTCTTAAAAAAATGGAACTCTAGTTTCGAAAATCTAACTTCACTTCAAAATCTCGACGGCACGCGGTTGTTTTCGAATCTTGATAGCTCGCTTCTGACAATGCCGCTACACACTCCACTCTCTACAAGTATGTTAATTTTGATTTTTTTTCTATTTTTAATGAAATTCATTTGTCATGAAGTTATGTTTTACTTGTAGTAAAGTTTGGTTGGTTGTCATTTTCAATGATTATATATTTTTCCTTATAAGTGGACTTCATTAAATCCTTTGTATAGACCGAAGATTATTTTTGCAGTATGCATCTGTAACTTCTTACCCTGTGTTTTATTTAGTACATGTATAGCATTTTACCAATACTATAAGAAGTAACAAAATGAACACCATCTGATTTAACATTTTAATGATAGATTTGTTTATAATGGCCTATGAATTAGACACCTCCTTTTCTGCACTTTATTTAGTAATTTGGTAAATACTAAATAAATTGACTATGTTTTTGTCATAAATTATGTTGATATGTAATTGTTTCACTTACAATTCAAGTTTATTTTTCTGTATATTTTAGTAAATGTAAATATTATTGTGTGATCAAATTAATTTTTAACATAAAATATGCTATGATATCGTCCAGAGATGAACTTTAGTGCTAGAGATGTAAAGCCGATATTGGTGATTGAGATGCACTCATCTCGTCTGAGATCTCCCCCGCTACGATATTGACTCGCTAAAATCTACAAGTCGAGATGTGATGATATCCAAGATTTATAACCTTGACCATAATACAACTTCATTGTTAATCAAAATAAAATGGAAATAGGTATAACGTTATATAATTACTTCTAGAAACAATAAGTACAAATGCATTTGTTACTCAAAGTATTTTATAATTAAAGAACTTCAAAATAAATAAAAGTATGTCAATTTCCATTGAAAATTAAATCAAGTTCTTTGCATGTCAGATGGATTTCCTTATCACTATGCTATGATATGATGACTTATTGCTCGATGCCTATACATAAATCACTAATCATATTGTGAAAGCATTTCCATAAGAAGGCCTCCATCTTGATAGGATCATTAACAAAAAGATCATAACCAAAGATCAAATCTCGATAGAAACATTGATGAAAGTCCATAGCCAATGATTGATTCTTAGGTTATTTGCATGATATTTGGAAATACATACATATATCTACAAGCTACAACTTCATTGTTGCTTAAACTAGCAAGCATTTTACATATTGAGGAAATATAAGAAACATGTTCGCATAGCGATTGCGAAAAACTACTTGAGAAAATGGAATTTAATATTTCTAGTTATCTGACTCTTATCTCCATCTAAATTTATGTCTTTATTATTTTTATTTGGATCTGCAAATTGGCTTGTCATAACATTTATAAACTATGATGATCAAGTTATTTCTTTACCAATATATTGTTTTCTAACCTACATATGGTCATGTTCGAATAAATTAATTTCTTATCTCATGACTTTTGTATTTTATGCATCATCAAGTTATATAAAGCATCTTAGCATGGATAGCATATCAATTTATTGTATACTGGTATGAATTTTTACATTGATTAAAGTAAAACTAGTTTTCATAGCATAACATTTTCTATATGCAAAAAAATCATAGTTAACTGATAATGATCATAGGACCACTAAACATGATTAAGGTACATTTCGAGAATTGAATATGTATTAGTTCAAATACAAAATTGCCTTTTATAAAGAAACTAAAAAGGATAATTTTGTATAATTAAGATATAGGTTAGTTGTTTTGCTTCAACATCATGAGCATCACCGTCGTTGCAGTATAGTGGTGAGTATTCCCGCCTGTCACGCGGGTGACCCGGGTACGATCCCCGGCAATGGCGTTTTTATTTTCACTTTTGTCAACAAAGTGTCTGCCTTTTTTTGAAAAAGTATCAACTAAAGTTCGCATTTCGAAATTTTAGCTTTTTAGTCGTTTTCATAAGCTTCTTTGTCACCAAGTTAACAAACATCTGCAATTAGCTTACCTCTCTACAATCATTATCACATACTTGAATTCAAAAATCCAGCCCATTATTGAATGTTTGTCCAGCGAAATTTTACCAATATTGATTTTAGTGGTGAGTATTCCCGCCTGTCAATATTCACCTGCTTGTCTCGGCGTTTCTATTTTCCCCTTTGTCAACAAAGTATCTGCCTTTTTTTGAAAAAGTATCAACTAAAGTTCGCCTTTTGAAATTTTAGCTTTTTAGTCGTTTTCATAAACTTCTTTGTCACCACGTAACAAACATCTGCAATTAGCTTACCTCTCTACAAACGTTATCGCATACTCGAATTCAACATCCAGTCCATTATTGAATGTTATTCAGGGAAATTTTAGCAATATTGATTTTAGTGGTAAATATTTCCTCCTGTCAATAATCACCTCCTTATCTCTAGCCATGCACGTGTGCTCACGCTCCAATACAATTTAACTAATTATAATTTCTTATCAATTAACCTTTACTACTTAATAATTATGTACACAAATGAAATTATGCTGACAATTTAAACTCTTTGAATATGACAGTCTCATTACTGGGTACACAAAATATGTAAACACGGATTGATTTCCATGCACAGAAATTGTTGTAGTGCGTACACGTCAACGTTATTTTGTACAATCAAAAAAACTTTCAAACATTATTTGTAACACACACACACACCCAATTGTGCATGTGTAATTCATCTGTTACAGTACTCGTATATACACACACATATACGAGCGTAACGGTACGCACTTCGCGCGTAATTACAGCACACACTTCGGTTGTGAAACCTTTCTACAAAATGTATATTGTTAGCTAATAACTTATTTGATAGATCTAGTTTTTAAGTAATATTAAGATTTGATATTAGCAATTGTAAATGAACGTTTTTATTTTTAAAAAGACTTTTTTGTTAGAACCTATTTTCAGATGATATTAGAATTTAAAAATATTTGTAGATAGATAGTTTATGCGTTAAATTTTTTAATCCAAACTTGTTTATTTATTAGATTTTATTCTTAAGTGGTATTAGATTTGGTGATATTTGTAAAAGAAAGTTTTGAGTTTGGAAGAAAAGTTGCTAGATCCTAACATTTAAGCGACACTAAGATTTGGTAATGTTTATAGACTCTTATTTATTGTACGTTAAAATGATATTTTGATTTAGTCAAATCTAGCAAGGACAAGCTTGAATTTGTAAAAAAGTTATATCTCATTTTTTAATGGTATTAAAATAAAAGGGTAGTTTCGGCAGTTCACATTTACATCATAAAGTGTGATATCGAAGGTATTAAAACTATTATTAAATAGGATTAATTGACATGAATAATCCGAAGTTTGACGTGTCTTCCCATATTAATCCGAAGTTTGGATTATTTTTAAAAAATCCCAAGTTTAGGGGTGCTTTCCCATATTGATTCCAGTAACCTTTTAACCTGTTTAACCGGTAAATTTTCCCAAATTGATCGTTATCTTCAACAGTTCTTTCTTCTACTCCCTCAAACCGATTTCTCAGAACCCTGGAAATCCAGAAAATCAAAATGAGCCGGCAACAATTGTCACCCGAAACCCTTGAATCGATCTTCTTTCAACTAAGGCCCTACTGCATCGAACTCCTCAATCTCCTGAAAATCCCCAAAAAATCCATTCCTTCCCTTCTGGGCATTTCCGACTTGCTCCGCCAGGCTCCTCCCCAAGCCCTGCAGCCTTCTCTAGATAATATTATGGTTCCCCTACTATTTCTGTTGGACGCTGCAATTAAGTGTAGAGCGGGAGTGAAAGTTGATGATTTAGTGGGTGAATTTGAGATTAGTGAATCCACTGCAGAAGGTGTACTGTTGTGTATAGAGGAGCTTTTGATTAAATGTCATCTTGGCTATATTAATCAGAGCTTTGGAATGATGGAGTAGTAGGATTCGAAGAAGAAGGCGCATGAGGTTCAATTTTACTTCAGGCCCTTCGATCTTTACCTATTCATAAAGATGAGAAGTCAAGAGGCAATTCCGATGTATAAAATGAATAGCAATACCTCCTATGACAAAAGTAAAAGTTTATGTGTGGCACGTACCAAGGAATGGATTGATAAAACTTCCGGGAATGTTGATAACTTTTTATCTGCTACTTTTCCACATTTGGCAATTCATCCTTCTGAAAAAGTAAGGAAGGGGCTTGTGGAAAGCACAGGAGGTTTGTTGACAAATTGTTGTCGTACATTGAAGAGGAGAAAGCTGATGTTGTTAAAACGTTTATGTGTTTTTACATGTGATGATTCAGTTCTTTTCTCCATGGCCGCTCATCAGTCTATCAAATCTTTATTCATGTTAGGTGAAAAGTTTCTAAATCAGGACGAGATTTCAGATTTATTTTCGAGGCTAATTGAGAGTCTCCCGAGAGCGGTGTTTGGGAATGAGGAGACTACTGCTATATCACATGCTAAGAAATTACTCACCTTAGTGTATTATGCAGGTCCTGAGCTTGTAGTTGAACACCTTCTCAGTTCATCTATAAAATCGTCCCATTTCTTGGAGTTTCTTATGCAGGTCCTGAGCTGGTATCTAACAAGCAATGGAAACTATAGCAATGGGAGTGTCATGCAACCTGTCTATGAGATGTTTAATGTGAATGATAGAAATACTCAAATGTTTATTGATAATGTACTGGGTGCATATGAGATCCCTCATATGCCTCCTTGGTTTAGAAGCGTCGGTAGCAAGAAATTATATTTCGCTATTGCTGGAATACTTCGTCTCTCAGGCTTATCAGTTATGGCAGGGCGAAGTAGTTTATCTCTATTAGTTCTAATTGACATTCTTCTAGAAAATTTTCACAAGTTGATATCATAGTTGAGGATTAGAGAGTACAAGAAAGAAGGGTGGCAAGAGTGGTATGCTCAGAGGGTTTCTGGACAGTTATTACATCAAACAAGCGCCGCAATCTGCATGCTAAATGAAATTGTATTTGGGCTATCTGATCAGTCATTTCACTTATATTCGTAGTTTACTTGTTAAGCAGGTTACCAGGTAGACGGGATCAATATGGGAAGAGACCCCCCAAACTTGGGATTATTTAAAAATAATCCAAACTTCGGATTAATATGGGAAGACATGTCGAACTTTGGATTATTCCGGTCAATTATTCCTATTAAATAAATAAATATATATATACACACACGCATATATATATACATACATACATACATATGTGTGCATGCATAAATTTTATAAGCACAAATTACAGGCAAACACTTAATAGTTGTCGAAACAAGCATTTTCAACCATGGCATGTCAATGTACTCACTACTCATCCGTCACTAATCTTAACGGTAATAAAAATAATTGTTTCAGCATGACGCGGTGGATCCAATTTCAACACTTCATGTTGCACTAAAGATACTCTCAAACTGATTTTATCGTATAAAAACCCAAAGAATTCATGTGACCATCAACAACGACAAACTTAAATAATTTACTATCATTTCGAATGACATGTACAACATTTACATATGAGTCATGATTTGATAAATGATCGGTTAATTATCTGTCAAACAGCCAATATCTCTACTGCTGCTTGCAAATTTCAAATGGTATTAAGTGGCCCATTAGCTCAGTTGGTTAGAGCGTCGTGCTAATAACGCGAAGGTCGCAGGTTCGAGACCTACATGGGCCATTTTTACATGCTTTATTTGAGATTACAAAAATTAACAAACCAATCATATATTATCGTTTTGTGTGTACTATTCAACATTAAAAATATAAAAGTTAGTAGTTTAAATAAAATGAATAACTTGTAAATTAATCATGTGTTTTTATGAACGAATAACATGTGCATGTATGGTTTGGTTGTTTAGTAACAACGATCTTGAATAGTAAATTCAAAATTGAATTTGAGTTAGCTATATAAACGGTCTTTTAAATTCAAATTGATTGTTCCATTAACCTTATATAACATTTAACTTGATTTTTGCAAATTTTGGATTTCAAAAGATTTAATTTTGGGAAGTAACAATATTAAAATATCCACTTCTGGTTTATATTTGAAGTTGAAAAACTTAAAAAATTTGGTTTAAACGAATGTATATATAATTTATAAAAATTTATAAAAATATTAGAAGATAATCGGACGAATTTTAATTTTAAATTATAATATAGTCTGAATAAGGCTAGTCGCATTGCTGTAATTTGCGAATTTCGACCATAAACTTCAAACGGTTATAACTAATGCAAATTAAATTGGATTTTCGACCATAAACATTTTTACGTGCTTTAATTGAGATTACCAAACCAATCATATATGATCGTTTTGTGTAAACTATTTTGACATTAAAAATATAAAAGTTATTAGTTTAAATAAAATGAATAACTTGCAAATAAATCATGTGTTTTTATGAACTAATAACATGTGCATGTATGGTTTGGTTGTTTAGTAACAACGATCTTGAATAGTAAATTCAAAATTGAATTTGAGTTAGCTATATAAACGGTCTTTTAAATTCAAATTGATTGTTCCATTAACCTTACATAACGTTTAACTTGATTTTTGCAAATTTTGGATTTCAAAAGATTTAATTTTGGAAAATAACAATATTAAAATATTCACTTCTGGTTTATATTTGAATTCGAAGTTGAAAAACTTGAAAATGTTGTTTTAAACGAATGTATATATAATTTATAAATTTTTACAAAAATATTAGAAGCCAATCGGACGAGTTTTAATTTTAAATTATAATATGGTCTGAATAAGGCTAGTCGTGTTGCTGTAATTTGCGAATTTCGACCATAAACTTCAAACGGTTATAACTAATGCAAATTAAATTGGATTTTCGACCATAAACATTTTTACGTGCTTTATTTGAGATTCCAAAAATTACCAAACCAATCATACATGATCGTTTTTTGTATACTATTTTGACATTAAAAATATAAAAGTTAGTAGTTTAAATAAAATGAATAACTTGTAAATTAATCATGTGTTTTTATGAACTAATAACATGTGCATGTATGGTTTGGTCGTTTAGTAACAACGATCTTGAATAGTAAATTCAAAATTGAATTTGAGTTAGCTTAAACGGTCTTTTAAATTCAAATTGATTGTTCCATTAATCTTAAATAACGTTTAACTTAATTTTTGCAAATTTTGGATTTCAAAAGATTTAATTTTGGAAAATAACAATATTAAAATATTCACCTTTGGTTTATATTTGAATTCGAAGTTGAAAAACTTGAAAACTTAGTTTTTAAACGAATGTACATATAATTTATAAAATTTTGTAAAAATATCAGAAGCTAATCGGACGAGTTCTAATTTTAAATTATAATATGGTCTAAATAAGGCTAGTCGCGTTGCTGTAATTTGTGAATTTCGACCATAAACTTCGAACGGTTATAAATAATGCAAATTAAATTGGATTTTCTCGAAACGAGAAACATTTGCTTTTTTAATGATAATAGTTTTTAGTAGAAATAGAAATTTCAAATTTTAATTTATAGGTTTTATATTTGAATTCGAAGTTGAAAAACTTGAAAACGTTGTTTTTAAACAAATGTACATATAATTTATAAAATTTTATAAGAATATTAAAAGCTAATCGAACGAGTTTTTATTTTAAATTATAAATGGTCCGAATAAGGCTAGTCGCGCTGCGACAATTCGCGAATTTCGCCAATAAACTTTAATCTATTATAATTAATGCAAATTAAATCGGATTTTCTCGAAACGAGAAACGTTTGCTTTTTAATGATAATAGTTTTAAACAGAAATAGACATTTAAAATTTCAATTTATAGGTTTTCACTTGTGTCCAAAACAAGTTTTAAATAAAATCGCGTTTTTGCAGTTCAGTGACAGCAATTGGAAACCATTATAAACAACTTTATATAAATTGTTAAAAATATGAAGAAAAAATATATAGTAAATGATTTTAAAGTGATTCGGGCAAGAAGTATGAAGTTTTGAACTATAATTTGATTTTGGAGTTTTTCAGCCAAACTAACCGAATACGGTAAAACAATGTTTTGAAAATTTACGTGTTAAATGAAATAAAGTTTCCAACTTTTAATCTAATGATGTTTTAAGCTGATATGATTTCTATTTTTTCTATCAGCTAATTTCAGGTTCTTGTGGACGATGTCTTTAATAGCATCATCCTTAACCTAATAAGTTTAAGTTATTTGGTTTATCAATTATAAATATAAAGGATATATTCATAAATCTTTTGATTAAGGAAAGAGTTTTCCAAATTTAAGTTTATTGAATTACGATAGAAATAATCCTCGGATATTTAATATTGAATTCCGTTGTTTAGACATATACTATTTAAGGAATTTAAAAGATATTTATATTGTTACTCCACTTATAATTTTCGTTGATTACGAGAATTAGTATTGAATAAAAGTTGATATAATTTCTATTTAAATCTTATATTTAATATCAATTGGAGTTTGTTGTAAATAGTGTCTTAAATAACATCATTGTTTAACACCGTTAAAGATCAAGTTATGATTTGAAATTTTAAAGAGAATTAAGATTTCGTAAAGGCTAGTTAAAACGATACTTAATGATTTTGATTTAAATAAATAAATTTGCAAAGGAAAAAAAGTTAAGAGCTATACGAATTTATTATCAGTAATGCATTATATGTACAAATGCTATATAATTAAAAATAAGATGGTTAACCATCAGAGATAGCTGTGGTAATAGTTATAAGAATTTATAGCTGTCAACCACCGTTACGATTACGGTTGGCGTTAATAACGACGGTTACCACAACCGTGTCATGCCTACTCACAATAGATTTAAAACATTTGTTATACATTTATCATTTTGTATGCACACATATTTCACATTTACAGGTACTCATACTTGCAATACAAAATTAATCCTAATTTGTTGATATTTTTAAGGGAAACATACTCAGCGTGTCCTAAATTAACAAAAACAAACCAGACAACCAACAAATAAATAATCCTCAAACAATTTAAATCAACACAATTTCGTATGTTTTTGTAACCTTCGTTCATATCATAAATGAAAATCGAAAGATTTTTTCAACCTTGAACAAGAGAATATAATGGACATTCGTACGAAATAATAAATCCCTAATTTTTTATATAAAAGAGTTGTATAAACGACATGACACATTTCAATATAGTAAAAGTGTGAAGAGGGTCTTATATAAAAATAGGATAATAATAAGTGATGTGTGTGTGTTCCTACTGAGACACGAATAACGAATACAGGGATATTGTCATATATAAGACAACACATATTTAAATAGTTGCATGAAATGGATATTATTAGATGCTATACAAATTAAAAATGATTTTGGGATATGAAAAAGAAATGCATACATGCTTTCTTTTGAGAAACTAATAATGAATTTTGTTTTTTAATAAGACATGGCAGTTGTAAGTTGTTGTTCGTATCTCGTTAGCATTTGAAAATTCTCTGATGGCAGTTCAACTATTTGACACAACAAAATGTTACTGTTAACGCTAAAAAGGAAGAAACGGCCAAAAATTTAAATTCAACTTGCCTATATTCTATGTCTGACTGGTGGGAATAACATCATTATTAGTTTAAGAAAAAGTAAACTGCCAGCAATACAAGTTATCATATGAACAGAAAAATGTATACACAACATGAGTCACATTTTTTTTGTAGAATAAAGCAGAGAAGGCACGGTGTTTGTACCATCATTAGAGCAAATCGATATTTTGATATATCGACCAATTTATTTTGGAAATATAAAGCAAATGAAATCAAGTTCTTTGCATGTCAAATGGATATGCTTATCACTATGTTGTGATGACTTTATTGTTCGATGCATATACATAAATTAATAATCAAATAGTGAAAGCATTTATTTCATAAAGCCTCCACCTTGATAGAATCATTAACAAAATGATCATAACCAAAGATCAAATTTTGATAGAAACATTAACGCAGGTCCATAGCCAATGATTGATTCTTAGATTATTTGCATGATATTTGGAAATACATACATACATCTACAAGATAAAACTTCATCGTTGCTTAAACTATCAAACATTAGAGAGCACTATACCTTAAGCACGGGCTTAAGGTAGACCGAGGAAATATAAGAAACATGTTCGTATTATGATTGCGAAAAACTATTTGAGAAAGTGGAATTTAATATGTCTAGTTATCTGACTCTTATCTCCATTTAAATTTATGTCTTTAATTTGGATATGTAAATTGGCTTGTTATAACATTTATAAACTATGATGATCAAGTTAATTCTTTACCAATATATTGTTTTCTAACCTACATATGGTCATGTTCGAATAAATTAATTTCTCATTTCATGACTTTTGTATTTTATGCATCATCAAGTTATATAAAGCATCTTAGCATGGATGTCATATCAATTTATTGTATACCGGTATGAATTTTTACACTGATTGAAGTAAAACAAGTTTTCATAGCATAACATTTTTTTATATGCAAAAAAAATATAGTTAACTGATAATGATCATGGGACCACCAAACATGATTAAGGTATCTTTTGAGAATTGAATGCATAATAGTTCAAATACAAAATTACCCTTTTAAAAGAAACTGAAAAGATATTTTTGTATAATTAAGATTTAGGTTAGTTGTGTTGCTTCAACTTCCTGAGCACCACTGTCGTTGTAGTATAGTGCTGAGTATTTCCGCCTATCACGCGGGTGACTCGGGCTTGATCCCTGGCAACGTTAACAAACATCTACGATTAGCTTACCTCTCTACAATTGTTATCGCATACTTGAATTCAACAATCCAGCCCCTTACTGAATGTTTATCTACGGAAATTTTACTAATTTTGATTTTATGCCTATTTACATATTCTAACATAATGAGAAAGAAACAACAGTTATAAAAGTGATAACTATAGTCAAACCAATTCCCTTATATGCATCTCTTGTAATTATATATCCAAATCATTCGCACCCAAGAAGCGAGCTAGCTGAAGTAACATGTAGTGATGTTTCTCAGTTTCCAAACAAACAACAGTCCGTACTAAAGCTATTACGGAAAATGTCAATATACATAATTCAATTCCTAAAATTTACTCCAACAGTGTGTGGTGGGTTTTATGAATTGTCATCAACAACTTAAAAACTTCATTCTAAAGGTATGACTCTGCAAATTCAGACACTAACCTTTCTAGTGTCAAGTGATTCCCTCACAACATTAAGTGCTTCTTCAGGCAGCATGGCCAACTTTAAAAAAAAAAAAAAATGAGTTCAACGCAAAAGTGACAAAATCCATAACCAAATACGGAACTCACTCGCAGGGAAATAGATATGGCCCAAGCAATTCAATTGAATCAGTAAATGAATCCCGCCTTGATCTTCACCTAGTAACTGTTAGCTCATGCAGTTTCTGAAATCTTTTTTCTTGGTTTAAGATCTCGGTTTGCATTAGGGTTTCTGCTGCTTTTCTCCAACGGGTGCTGGCATCGTATATTTGTCTTTTCGCATCCGATTAGGATTCGTGTGAATGCGAAATTGCTAGGTTTAGCGGTTCAGGAAAACTAGGGTAGAAACGGCGGGAATTCAGAGGTGACTACTGAGAGATTAGGCTATTGGATGATGGCCTAAAAATGCTGCGAGGCCCAAAATATAATATATATCATCTATTTTTGTAAGCAATATTGCACCTCTTAGCTCAAAATTTGACTTTAACACCCAAATGTTGGCTAGCTTTTTTGATCAAGCCACCAAGGTTCACACGCAAGAAGAGAATATGAAGTCTCATCCCTCTAGTTCACGAAAAGTCAGATCACAGTCATTCAACCATCCACAGGTCGGATCGCCCTATCGGTTCGCTACGAGCTCATACGAACCGATCCATCCCTGTAAGCTCGTTCCGATCCGATTCCTAAAGATGCAGTGAAGACTTTGACCCATTCTATCACGATCCGAGATACATGGATCTCACGACACCTGTCCACAACTGTCATATTGACCAATTCTTTCTCAAGCTACGATCCGATCCGATATTCTCGGGATTTGCGCCACGTGTGACCGCGATCCGCCTGACAGAATCAGCTATAAATAGCCCAGAGATTGGCATTTTTGGGGATCTTTGGACAGTATTGAGTATAATTCCCACCATTACTGTCATACCACTATTTCTTATCAGTTTTATTTCGAGATTACTGAGAGAAATTATAATTGTAAGAGTGAGTTTGAGGGAAATCATCGGTTGTACTAGCGTTCAAAGTATAATCAATAGCATATAAAGTGGACGTAGGCTCGTTAACGCCGAACCACTATAAACCTTGTGCGTTCTTTGCTTTTTCCTCGTTTTTCAGTCATATAATTTTCTACGAATCAGAACAATTTGGGTGTTAGAGTCAAATTTTGATCTAACATTTTGGTGCTTTCACTGAGAGTTGAACCTAGGATATTGGATTGTTTCTCCGTTGTTTGGATATTCAAGTCCGAAGAAAGCAGTCCCGAAACCTCACTGTTCAGACCTTTGAAGATTTCAATAATACCTGATATCATGGCTGGAAAGAAGTCTAAGGAAGTGCGAGTTTCACAGGCGAGTGAAGCTGCGGATGAAGCGATTGAAGAAAGCGTGCATGAACAAGTTAACAAAAGACTCTCGGATCGCGGAATGGAGATGGCGAACCGAACCGTGGAGGGCGATCCGAACCGAACCGTTGAAGGGGTCGTCACCCGGTCCCACGATAACACTACGAACCCCCCTCCCAATGTTACCACGATCCGATCCCTGGGGGTTGCTGCGAGCCACCGACACCGATCCACCACGATCCGAGGTGATGACCGGATTACAACTCGACCTGGAAAGGAGCCTATGGCTCGCTCTTCCCATCCTGGTCCCTCTGTTCGACCTGGCTCAAGCTCTCTACGCATAAGGGAAAATGTTGATGATCAGTATGACCCCTCTGCTTCAGTTACTGAAGGAGATCTCTCTCGCTTCGTTGAAATGTGGGATAAGCTGTTTGATGAAATAGCCGCTCAAAGACAGGAAAACTCCATGCTGCGACAAAATTTGACTGCTGTGGATAGACGTCTGGATGATCTTGTAAGGCAAAGAACGCCTCCTCCAGTCCGTCCGCTCACCCCAGAGTACTCTTCTTCATCGGAGGAATCGCCAAGACCTCCGCGGCGACCATATGAGCGGGCTGAAAACATATAGCAGCTCCGATTTGGAACCTTGCCATCACGGGAGGAAGAGACACTTGGTGAGGGACCCTCAAACTGCAACTTGAATAATCATGCCGCAACTCCTAGAGCTCGAGTTGTGAATAATCCTATTGAGAATAGACCACCTCAGCTCCTCCGCCATGCAAATACTCATAGTAACAGGGAGCAGCGAAGCCCAATCCGAGCTCCGGACTTCGTGGATGTTCCTAGAAGAGAGATCGGAGAATTCCACCGAGCTAGAAGCACTGACCCCGAGCCTCCGATGACCAGTGCAAATGTTGCAGCTATGGTCCATCAAATCCTGGCGGATAGCCGTGGACAAAGGAATGAAGACCGGGGAATTGATCGCAGCCACACCCCTTTTACCAACGACATTCTAGATGTAACATTCCTGAGGCGCTTCAACATGCCTCAAATGAACCGTTACGCGGGTAGATCTGATCCAATCCAACATCTAATGAGATATTCTTGGTCAATGACCGCTACCGCAGCTTTTGACGCTGTAAAGTGCAAAGCATTCCCTATATTCCTGGAGGATGTAGCGTTATTATGGTTTACTCGCTTACCAGCAAGATCAATTTCCAGTTTCAGGGAATTGAGTGAAAAGTTCGTAGAACAGTTCCGCATTTACGCACAAAGGTCGAAAAGTGTGATTGACCTGTTCCTTGTCAAACAACGACCAGGTGAGAGTTTAAGGGGGTATCTGGATCGTTTCAACCTAGCCGCCACCGAAGTGAACGATCCCCATGAGCCGATCGTTGTGGCAGCCCTAATTGATAGGGTAGATAAAGATACTGAATTTGGGAGATACTTGGCCGGCAAACCACCTCGTACTAGATAATTGTTTTACGAGAAAGCAAACGTACGCTTACGTCAGGAGGAGGTATATGCTAACCGGGAGATGAAAAAGGCAAATAAGGAGGAAATCCAAAGTAATGTCGCCATCAAGCAAACCGGAGACAACTCGGGAAAGGTTGAAGTCAACGTTGGAAACCGAAACCAGGGTGGCGGCCGCCAATCAGGAAACAATGGTAACAACAGTAATGGCAATAATCAGAAGAGAAATCGGGGGAACGATTCCCAGAGAAGGACCCGTCCCAGGTCTTTCGAAAGTTATACGCCAATAAATGATACTTTGGAGAATATATTCGTCGACTCGTACAACGTTCTCCAACATAAAAGGCCTCCTCCAAGAGATTCGACGGAGAAAGAACGTGAGACGGGGAAGTTTTGTCTCTTCCATCAGACTCATGGCCACTCTACAAATGAATGCCGTCATCTGAGAGACGTAGTTGAGAGGTTGCTCCGAGAAGGGAAGTTGGATGAGTACCGGGTGACTCCTAGAGACAGGGGGGAAGCTATTCAGACCCCGAACCAAAACCAGAATCAACCTACCGCCAGGCCAACTGTCCAGCAAAAAGGAAAGGATCTTGTTATCAATACCATAATCGGAGGGCTTCACCTAGCCGGGCATAGTTTCAGGGCGATGGACCAGTACGTAAACGCAGCAAAGCATCATCTCGAGGCAGAAGATTGCAGCAACCCTGAAGACAATGTCCCGGTAAAAAAACAAAAGATGATGTCGGACGATGTCATTTTCCGCAACCGAGAGAGTATTGGAGTCCACGCTCCGACGAAGATCCATTTGTAATCACAGTTCCTATTGGCCCGACCACTGTCCATAAAGTTTTAGTGGATAACGGGAGTTCAGTCAACATTCTATTCAAAAAGACGTTCGATTTAATGAACCTTGAACTGAAAGATTTAAAGCCATGTGAAGGATGGATCCGTGGATTTAACGGGGCTTCAACTACTCCAATGGGATATGTAGAACTGCCGGTGACACTTGGGGAAGGAGAACGCCAGAGAGTGAGAATTCTTCCCTTCGTAGTTTTGGATATTGAATCGCCTTATAATGCCTTCTTGGGCCGATTGACCCTAGCAAAGTTTAGAGCTTGTATAGCCCCCTGGTGCTTGTTACTGAAGTTTCCTACGGAAGCTGGTGTTGGCATAGTCAGAGGAGATCAGGTTGCTGCACGTGCATGTTACATTGCAGAGCTAAAGCTACTCCGTAAAGGAAAAGATATTGAGATTAAAGACGCTTCTTCCCCCATGAGGGAGGAGACGTCATAGCAATTAAAGAAAATCACTATAGGTGAGTCGCCCAGAGAACTGCCCGAGGATATAGATCCCAGAGAGGACGAAGAGACTGGGGGAAGAATGGTGGCTCCCAACGAAACGACTGTGGATGTACCAATCGATGATAGCGACCCAGAGGAGGTCCTGAAGATTGGATCCCAGTTGGATCCAGTTCGAGCTAAAGGACTGACGGATTTCCTGAAAGATAACTTGGATGTATTTGCTTGGACCCACGCGGACGTGTGTGGGATATCTCCATCAATCATGAGCCATTCATTGAACATTAACCCAAAGCACCACCCTGTAAAACAAAAAAGGCGAATGCTAGGCCCAGAGAGGTCCACGGCCTTGAAAGAAGAAGTTGAAAAGTTAAGGAGTAACGGGTTCATCAGAGACTCAACCTACCCAAATTGGATTTCAAATCCAGTTTTGTTAAAGAAGGCCAATGGAAAGTGGCGTACGTGTATTGATTTTTCGGATTTGAATAAAACCTGCCCAAAAGATAGCTTTCCGTTACCCAGAATTGATCAGTTGGTAGATTCAACGGCAGGTCATGAGCTTCTCTCTTTCATCGATGCTTATTCAGGATATAACCAGATTCCTATGCATGTTCCAGATCAAGAACACAATAGCTTCATTACTGATCTGGGATTATACTGCTACGTGGTAATGCCTTTTGGTTTGAAGAACGCATGTGCTACATATCAACGGTTAGTGAACAGAATGTTCTATAACCAGATTGGGAAAACGATGGAGGTTTACGTTGACGACATGTTAGTTAAGTCCAAACAATCGTCCGATCACACTACAAACTTGGCAGAGATGTTTGGTATTCTTCGAAATTATGGGATGAAACTCAACCCAACGAAATGCTCATTTGGAGTTGCATCCAGGAAATTCTTGGGATTCATTGTCAGCTCGCGCGGGATTGAAATTAATCCAGACAAGATTGCAGCCATCAGAGACATTCAGGAGCCTAGACAAATCAAAGATGTGCAGAGCCTTGCGGGGAAAGTAGCGGCATTAAGTAGATTCATCTCTAGAGCGACAGACAAATGCATCCCATTCTTTGAATTGATAAAGCGAGGAAAACGAAATTTTAAGTGGACCCCTGATTGCATTGAAGCATTTCAGAACCTGCTGAATCATCTGGAGAGACCTCCGATACTGTCTAAGCCGGTGGATCACGAGGATTTATTTGTGTACTTAGCAGTGTCGTCCCACGCGATCAGCTCAGCGTTAGTGAGAGAAGAAGACAAAGTTCAAAGGCCAGTGTACTACGTGAGTAAAAAATTGGCGGCAGCTGAACGCAATTATCCGAAGATCGAAAAGCTGGCGTACAGTTTATTGATTGCATCTAGGAAACTTCGACATTATTTCCAAGCTCATCCTATCACCGTGTACACAGATCATCCGCTCAAGCAAGTTCTACAGAGACCAGAAGCTTCTGGAAGGTTGCTCAAGTGGAACATTGAACAGAGTCAATTTGATTTAAATTTTCAGCCCTGACGGTCAATACGGGGGCAAGTGCTGGCAGATTTCATAGCAGAATTTACTGCCTTGGAGGACGACATGGTAAACGAAGAGACTGACCCACCAAAGTTACTTCTCGATCCTAGTGCATGGAAATTGTATATTGATGGTGCTAGGAATGATAAACGATCTGGTGCCGGAGTGGGGTTTGAAACTCCTGAGAAAAGACTGATATCTTATGCTATCCGGTTGGAATTTCACGCCACTAACAACGACTCCGAATATGAAGCCCTGATAGCCGGGTTGAGGATCGCAAAGGAATTAAAGATCGCGAAGCTGGACATATTTTGTGACTTCAAGTTGGTTGTAAATCAGGTTTCTGGAAAATTTTGAGCTAAGAGCCCAAGATTGATTTCGTATTTGGAGAAAGTAAAGGAGTTGCTGATAGGTTTTGATCACTACAGTATCTCTCATATTCCGCGGTCAGAGAACCAACAGGCAGATAAGTTAGCCAAGATGGCTAGTTCCGACGATCCTGAAGAGATCAGACTAGCCCCAGTTGAAGTGCTTCGGTTCCCTAGTATAGATCAGATGGAAATTGATCTGGTACTAGAAACTGAACCGGAAAGGGAGTCATGGATGACCCCTCTAAAGAATTTCCTAATGAATGGAACGCTTCCGACCAAGAAGAGCGAGAGGCATAAGGTAATTCGTAAAGCTTCCCGATATGTTCTTCGAGACGGAGTCCTGTATAGACAGGGATTTTCGATGCCTCTCCTTCGGTGTATAGCCCATGACGACATCAAACGTGTACTGCAGGAAGTGCATGAGGGTGAATGTGGCGATCACACTGGAGGACAAGCTCTGGCAAAAAAGGTGTTGCGGTATGGTTATTTCTGGCCTACCATAAACCAAGACGCAACAAAGTACGCGTGACGTTGCGATGCTTGCCAAAGATTTTCGAGGATTCCCAGGGCACCTCCTGGTCGGTTAAAAACAATGACAAGTCTGTGGCCTTTCTCTATGTGGGGAATTGATATCATTGGAACCCTCCCTATAGCAAAAGGCGGAGCAAAGTTCACCATTGTAGCTGTAGACTACTTCACCAAGTGGGTTGAGGCCGAACCGTTGACTGCAATTACAACCAAGCGAGTGATCAATTTCGTTGTTAGGAACATTATTTGCCGGTTCGGGATTCCGAAGATCGTCATAACTGACAATGGAACCCAATTTGACAGCAGCGAATTCAGGAACTTCTGCCAGAAATACCACATTGAGAAACGGTACACTTATGTGGCACATCCACAGTCGAACGGACAGATCGAAGCAGCAAATAAAGTGATTAAGTCCATTATCAAAAGAAGATTGAAGCGGGCCAAAGCTATGTGGGTCGATGAGTTACCCTTGGCATTGTGGGCCTATAGGACGACATATAAATCGGCAACATGCCATACCCCCTTCTCCCTTGCTTTTGGAGCTGAAGCAGTCATCCCGGTTGAGCTAAAAGTACCGTCTTACCGAGTTACTTATTACGATCCGATGACTAATAACGAGTTGCTCCTTGAATCCCTATATTCAATAGAAGATAAGAGGGATGAAGCAGACTTGCGTGCCTTGAGACACAAGCAACAGGTCGCTCGATACTATAACAAAAGGGTTCGAGCCCGAACCTTTGAACCCGGAGACTTGGTTCTAAAGCGTGTCTTTCCACCCCCGACTCATATGAGTGCGAAGTGGGAAGGACCGTACTCCATTCTACGAACGCTTGATAATGGAACCTTCAAGCTAGCTACAGTGGATGGAAAAGAAATCCCCAGAGTGTGGAATGCCCAACATTTGCGGCCTTATCTGACATAAAAATGTCGGATTTACTCTTTTGTTTCACAGGATCATGTAAAAGGCACGACTTGCCTAGAATAGTCCAATTCTTTTTAGCAAAGGATTATAAAGTGGATGTAGGTTACGATTTGACCGAACCACTAAAAAAATACCGTGTGTCGTTTACCTTTATTGCATTGTTATTTATCCGCTTTTCTATCTTTATGAAATTTGCTGTAAACCATGTTGCAATCACAGGAACATGTGACTCCAGGTGCCTTCCATCAGGATGGAGAGCAATCCGCAGCTAGAACTTTGAGCACTAGAGTGAATCACATCATTGACATAACTCTAACCTGGGCGACCGCCAGGAGAGTATAAAAGCGTCCATGATTGAGCGTTGAGAAAGAGCTCTTACCCCGCTGAAGGATCGCGGGGAGACTGAACAGCCGAGCTCGAACTCTAACCTTGGCGACCTCCAGGAGAGTATAAAAGTGTCCATGATTGAGCGCTGAGAAAGAGCTCTTACCCCGCTGAAGGATCGGGGGGCGACTGAACAGCCGAGCTCGAACTCTAACCTTGGCGACCGCTAGGAGAGTATAAAAACATCTGCAATTAAGCGCTGACAAGGATGCTGGAGACTCGGCGTCCCCAGAATTCCTGCCCCGTTAAAGGATCGGTGAGCAGATCATGGTACGAGTTCGAACTTGAACCCGCTGATGGATCGGGAAAGTATAGAGGCACCGAAGATTCGGCGCCTCAAGGACTATAATTCTACTAAAAAAATTCCAAGTCCCCCGTATTCAAATATAGAGGGCAACATGCATAGAAATTGTTAAATTCTTTCTGTTGTTTGAATGATTTGTGATATAATTTTAGTTTGGTTGTAGCCAAATGACTGGTGACTAAATATGAAGAGTTTATTGACTGCAGGTACACGATGACGCAAAAGAAATAAACTTTCATTCATAAACTGCAAACCTACAAGATAAAGAGGAACCTAAACAAAAGTGAGGGCCATTCTCACAATTACATTTCATGGCCAATGGAAAGCCTAAAAATCCTAAGGACAAAATATGAACTGATATCTGCATCCTACTTATGCTGGGGGGAGTGGGCTATGTAGGCTTCTTGCTCTTTTTCTGCTTCCCCGACTCCTTGTCAACATCCGAACGACCACCTTTTTTCCTCTTCCTCTTATCAACAAGAGGCTCCGGTGAAGAAATAGAGGATTGAGAGGCTAGTTCTGAAGTTATTGATCAGGAGGAAAATCTTACGACCAACCCAGTTTTGGGGTCGATCTCGGAAATAGGGGGCACATATACTGGATCCTGTCCCTCTCTCATAAGGAGCAACTGCTCCTCCTCTTCGGCCGGTTGTTCAGCCATGGTTTCCTCATCATCGCCTCTGCTTTCTTTGGTAATGACGACTTCTTCTTCATCGCCGTCGTGGCGTCCGTCCATGTCTCTCAAAGCCTCAATGGGTTCAGCATCTTGGGGGACATCAGCACCAACACTTGGCAGGATGTCAATCTTCTCTGCCTCTGCCTTCTTTTCAGCATCTTTGTCAACTGGCCCGCCACCTGTATCATGAAAAACAAATGTTATTTTAGGAGAAAATGCGGTTTGATCAGTTGATTGTCCGACAAGACGACGACAAGTGACAATTGCTTTGGCAAGTTGCGGAGAAAATAAAGAGATACCTTCCGCCGATCCTCTATCCAAGCTAGCAGCAGAACCCCCGACAGCTGGAGGAGTTGGACCCAGAGGAATTAATGGATAATCTGGATTGTATTCCTCAATTTCGGAGGCCTTGGGCTCTGCAGCTGAACTCGGGCCTTCTTCCATTTTTTCTTTGCCCTTCGCCTGAGTTTTCTCTTTTTCAATTTCTTCTCAGAGTAGGCGTTTGCCTTTCTCTAAATCCTTAGGTTCATTATCCCTAAGAATGGTCCGCATCAACTCATTCTCATCAATCTCATCAACTCCTAATCGCTGTTTCTCGCTCTCAACGATTGCATCCCATATATTGGCTAGAGTGACATGGTAGTCCGGGATCCAGGAGATGTTACGGGTCTTGATGACCTGACCAAGGAAGTCGAACAACATTTCATCAAATCCTTCGACATCCTTCTCTTTCTCGAGGAGCTTTTCATTAGAAACAGTAGTCATTTCAATGGCACTCTCCACATTATTTTCAGCAAGAATAGCGCCTACCCAGCACATAAGTCGGCTAACTGTCATATACCCCTCTGGAGCCAAATGAGGTCTATCTTCGCTGCCGGGTGTCCTCACATCATCCCAGGGGATCCCGTGTCTCAAGCAAATTCTCTTAAGCTTTATGTCATCAAGTTTGGAAGCTAAAGAATCAGTGAATTTCTCTATTTCTATTGCACCAGGAATTTCGTCGGGAGCTCGGTCGTCTACTTCGGACTCCTCATCAAGCAAGGTACTCTCGGACGGATCCGATTCTGTTTCTGCCTCATATTCGGATCCAGAATCCGCACCCTCTGGATTAATTGGAAGAACCTCGGGGTTGTGTTGCTCATACACCTCGGGATCCGTCTCTGTATCAGATCTTGAAGGGGAACGGTTATCCGACATTACTATTTAGGCGAGTAAACATGAGAAATAAGAATATAATTACCCGTCCCCCGTGTGTGCAAGTGCAAGTGTGTGCATGTGCATGTCTTAAAGAAAAAACGTAAAGGTTATCAAGATCATCGAAGTATTAGTTGTCATATGCGGTCAAGTTATGCATTTGGTCGTTCCATAAAGTCCGTCTTGATGGCCCTAACCTAACTGTCCATTGATGTATTGGAATTAAGTTGCGCTGCTTATTTTACAAGTTCGTTGGATCGTTCATTACTTGGTTCGTGATACCCTTTCGGGTCGCGAGTTGGGGTTCGGATCGTGGCGTGTTCCTGGATTCGCGAGGCAAGTATGGATCCGTAGCGGAAGCGCAAACTCATGGGAGTGTATCGGTTCGGATCGCCGTGAGATCATAGTGAACCGTGCTCCTGCCATTACCACGATCCGCCACCTGCTCTTCCTTTTTCCCTTTTGACTTTCACCACGATTCGCTCCCAGATCTCGAATACGATCCGATCCACTAGCTGAATCCATACTTCATCATTATCTCCTCTCCTGTCACCTCGCACACGAACCGAATCGACCATCCCTTTCCCTTCCTTCACCTTCTTCTTCCTCCTCCCCTCAAGCGACTGAAACCCATCAGCCATGGCGTCTACACGATCTCCGACACCTCAAAAACCATCAAATTCCGCCTTTTCCTTCCTCAAATCAGCAAAAAAAACTCAGAGAAAATGAGGGAGAGAGTTTTTTATGAGATTACCTTTCTTAAAAATGGAGAAAGCGAGTAAGTATTGCCTCGTAGAACGAAGATTGGGGTCTGAATCGGAAAGAGAGGAGGTAGCGAAGGAAAAAGAAGGGGAAGAATGGAGTGGGTTCGGGTTTATATAGCCAAACCCGTGACCGTTAGTCTCCCCGTTTTTGTCTTATACGAACGGTGGGCTTAGGTGGATCGCGGATACAAGCCCATCGGGCCCAGCAAAGAAGAAAAGGTCGATCCCTAGGTTGGTTCGCTATGAAGGATGGCCCACCATGCATAAAGCCCACACAAAGATTGTAATGAAACGAGCACCTCGTATCGCTGGACCGTGACAAGGGGCGCTCCCATGAATCGCGAAACGCTGGGGCGATCCGAACCATCAAGCAATGTACCGAAATGAAAGTTTAGAAATGTTTACAAAAAATTCAGAAATTACCTGGTAAATTCGACAACGAAGTCTCCAAAAAATTCCAGAGATGAGAATTGTTCGGAAAGCAAGGAAATGATTGAAGATTTAACCAATATTTATACTTGTCAAAGGATACGACTTTTTGAAGAAACATGACATTTCAGATGGCGTGACCATTGATTTGCATCACCATATGAAAAGACTTCCCTGCAGCTTCGAAGCATGTTCCATTCTCGATAAAACATACTTCGAGAGGGCAAAATGTTGGCTAGCTTTTTTGATCAAGCCACCAAGGTTCACACGCAAGAAGAGAATATGAAGTCTCATCCCTCTAGTTCACGAAAAGTCAGATCACAGTCGTTCAACCATCCACAGGTCGGATCGCCCCCCCTTCGGTTCGCCCTATCGGTTCGCTACGAGCCCATACGAACCGATCCATCCCTGTAAGCTCGTTCCGATCCGATTCCTAAAGATGCAGTGAAGACTTTGACCCATTCTATCACGATCCGAGATACATGGATCTCACGACACCTGTCCACAACTGTCATATTGACCGATTCTTCCTCAAGCTACGATCCGATCCGATATTCTCGGGATTTGCGCCACGTGTGACCGCGATCCGCCTGACAAAATCAGCTATAAATAGCCCAGAGATTGGCATTTTTTGGGATCTTTGGACAGTATTGAGTATAATTCCCACCATTACTGTCATACCACTATTTCTTATAGTTTTATTTCGAGATTACTGAGAGAAATTATAATTGTAAGAGTGAGTTTGAGGGAAATCATCGGTTGTACTAGCGTTCAAAGTATAATCAATAGCATATAAAGTGGACGTAGACTCGTTAACGCCGAACCACTATAAACCTTGTGTGTTCTTTGCTTTTTCCTCGTTTTTCAGTCATATAATTTTCTACGAATCAGAACAATTTGGGTGTTAGAGTCAAATTTTGATCTAACAGCACCAATTTCACATGGCAAATTTTATTTATACACCGAAAATCACTTAACATACACCATTATTTTTCTATAAAATTCTATTACTAAATTACCTTTTTTCATAGCTAATTTTTTTAAACTTTTGTATATAAATAGTCAAATTATTCTTAAAAGGTATTAAAACTCGATGCAAACTAAATATGTTAATGAAGATGTTAATGAATTATTTAATCATGAAATTTAAAATTTCATTTAAGAAAACATTTAGAAATAATGGTCTGATTTAGAAGTGTTGATTTATTTTGTAAAATTAGAGTAATTATGTTGATTTTTTTTTTCAAAAAGTTTATAAAAGCTACAGTATTAGTACAAGAAATAAATTTTATTTTGTTAAATTTTACATAATTTAATACAAAGAATTTCTAATTTTAGGTATATGTTTTAAGTTTGAAAGAGGACGAAAGAAAATGAGAACATGGATAATTTAGTAAAAAAACGGTGTATGTAAAGTAATATATGGTGTATGGTAGTTTATTATAATTGTTGGTGTATGTTTAGCAATTTCTGATGTATAAATATAATTAGCCATTTCACAAAGGTAATCGAATCAAGAGGACGAATATAGGTAGATCAAAGGACCTCTAAACACAAGAAGTAAGTTAGATATTTATTCATTTCTAAGCAAATCTAAAGTTAAACATGGGATGATTGTGAATGACAAATCTATTTGGTATTGCTTCGATTTCTAGGATTAACAAATTCATGAAGTTACAAGCAGTATCGTAGGATAACTTTTTATTCTCAAACAGTTGAACCAGGATGCTCCCGAGAAATGATAACTTTTTATTCTTAAATGACCCATAGTTGTAAACCACTACCAAGCGATGGAGAAAGACAGCGATAATCCCCATAAGGGAACAGAGACAGCGTGACAAGAGCTCCCGAGAATCTAGGGCGCAATTCTAGAAAAAAGACCACCGACAACCAAGAACCGGTGGCGTGTCACAGCAATAAGCGAACCAACGATTCCAATTTAATAACCACTGAAGACTCCCCCACCACCATGACGGTCACTGGACCTTCAGAGATAGCTGAAACCGCGCCTTAACCAAATAAACAACAGGACTAGTTCCCAGAAAAACCCCTCAACAACGAAGTCTCCATTTCGACGAGCAGAAACCATGAACCCTAATCGCCCAATATAAGGAAAAAGGAATTGGCAGAACCACAAATAACAAGCTCAATTGGAGAAAGCTCCTACTTTAGGAAAGTACCCGAAGGTATTACACAGAAGAGAGAAAATTGCTAAATCGCAAGATTTCTTAGAAGATGAAAGCCATTAAAGTACGAAAGAGCCGTTATATTATTTATTAAAGTGTTATTCTCTTCCATTCTTCTATTATTACATGAAGAAGAAAAAAAATGTTTAGCCATTTTGGGTTCTTATTATATATATATATATATATATATATATATATATGAGATATAAGATCAAGAGCACCCCAAAAAGTGTAGAACCTCTAGTTAGTATATAAAGTTCAGTGTTAACTTAATTAGCGAAAAAGTGTAGAACCTTCTTATCCCATTAGCATTGGCTTCGGACTCCATCTTAGAATGTTGCTAAAAATTTTAGAAACACTTTTTAGGTGTTGCAAATTTGTATGTTGCAAATTTTTGAAACACTAATATTATGTTTCAGATTGATAAGTTGAAACACTTAGCACGTGTTTCAGTTTGATAATCTGCAACACTCAGTGAGTGTTTCAGGTTGATAACCCGCAACACTCAATGAGTGTTTCAAGTTCATAATCTACAACTCTCCGTGAGTGTTTCAGTTTGTTAATCTACAACACTCGGGAGTGTTTCGAATTCATAATCTGCAACACCCGGCGAGTGTTGCAGTTTGATAATCTGCAACACTACATTAGTGTTTCAACCATAAATATGTAATCGATACTTTTTGTAACATAAATACGAATATTAATTATCAATACCGACTAATTTTCAATAACCATAAATTTGGAACAAAGATGTAGTCTAGTCAAATCTTAGTTGTCAAAACAACAAATTAATCATCCACAAGACAATATGAATACTACAAATTCAATGTATGTGGATACAACAAATAATGGTGATGCCTATAATATTAATAGAGAGGCTGAAGTCGAATTTCTATATATACAACAAATAAGTTATGTCTGCTATTAAAAAGTGGCCTAATAACTAATCTAAAGTTCAAGCACTTGAAAAAACGTGTAGGAAAATTGAATTGAAATTCTAATCAAATGATTGCCTCTGCACGTGCAAGTCAAGCAAATAATAAAAAGTTAAAAAAGGGTAGATTATCTGAAGTAGATAAAGATGATAACTTCATGTTAATTAATATAATAAGAAAATTTGAACTTAAACCTATGTAGGAATAAAGTAATAATTTCTAAAAGCTAAGAATCGTCAATAATATATAAATGTATAAACTTGGTTTAGTCCAAACATTAAGTGATAAAGGACAGGTTTTTAGTTTAAATTTAACAAAAAAAAACGCAGTTTTACTTAATTATTTTCCAAAAAGAACAATGGTAAAACTAAGTAAAAATACCTTTGACGTCAACTCTTTGGTGCCAGCTTAAATTATATCAGCAGCAGATTGTGCAGCTAATGATGTAGCAAAAGATAATTGACCAAGTCCCCGCCGAAAAAATATTCTAATATTAGATAACTCAACTTAAAAAAGTGCCAATTTCTGTAGGCGCATAAATTAGCAGCCATTATACATGCATCTAGATTTGTCTGTATGAACACCATGCCTACAACGATGGAAATCTAGCAATTTTTCGATCATTGTGTGATGTTCTCTTGCGACTTCATGATACCTTAAAACTAAAATATGTGTATGTTGCATGTGGACAAAATCCAGCAAGTCAGAGAAAATGACATATTTTGGACTTACACAACCATATAATGGAAGACTAGCGTGACAAATATTATTACCAGATGTTTATCAAGAACTTCTAATGATGACAGTTTCATCATGAACGAAAACAATAATGTCGTTTTTTGAGTTAATCGGACATAACTTTCGAAGAGAAAGACCATTTATAACAAATAAAAACAGAATAATGAGCGTTATCCTCTAAGATCTGTTAATAATGAATAAATAAACTACCTACGTGCTTAAATGTCAATATACAATGTTTCTAGCTCAAAAATCAATAAACAGCTATTGCACTAACTAGAGGTTCAACCTAAATTATTACGAACTACATGCAAAGGGGAATAATTGTATTAACTACTGAACTGATGATTAGCAAGGAGATGACCTTCAACGGGTAACACTGAACTTTATAATCATACATACACAACAATTTTATTGATCTTATATACTAACTAGAGGTTCTACACTTTTTGGGGTGCAGAAGGCAAATTAGCGAAAAAACAATTTACCGCAAGTTAACTTCCACTCAAGTTTGAATGGACTGACCATAACAATTGTCATTTAAGATTAACCCGTTTGTCAGTCTGTAAAGCTAAGGTCCAAGCATCCATCAAACTACCCGTATACATTATCATCTTTCCTGTTATATTTGCAAAGTGAAATTTACAGCACACGTAATGGTACCCAATACATGAATTGAGGCATAAGAGCAAGCTGCTACTCTGCTACTGTCATTTCATCTAAAACGACAGTGGTGTCCTCCTAATCGTGGATATATTGCAAGGCCTGAAGCATTGTTCCACCTTTCCCTATCTGATTGCATCATCCTTCTTATCCCATTAGCATTGGCTAGCAGTAAAAGGGGAGATCGAGCTCAGGACGTGCCTCCGCATCAGAATTCAGATGACTGTAGGAAACCAACCTACACTTGCAACTGCTACATCGCTTAGTAAACGCTCTCTGGTAAGATCATCTGACCACGAAATATAATAAGCACATTGCTCAGGACATTGTTTGAATTTTACAGTGTCAAAAACAAACGAGAAAAAAAAAAGTGTGCACTGATTAACAGACAAGTGTCAAATTACATCCCACCGCTAGCAGAAACAGATGAAATTTTTAACTTTTCAATCCGAACCAATATATATGCCACTGCACCTACAAAGGTCTAAAATATTAGAATGTTTTATGTCCTTTGAACTAAAACACATCTAAAATCAAGAGAAAACTAATATATCTTGGGCATATAAGAAGGAGAACTGCCATATACTTTCACGATGGCGCATAAGCATCTGTCTATAAGCTAAGGTTTTGTAGCAGGTACATTACTTTCGTTAATCAAAGCGGCAGCGGCGGCAACATGGGAGTTTTCAGATTTTATCAGTACAATGTGGTTGGTAGAGCTCTTCCAACTCCAAATGACAGCTGCCCAAGATCTACAGAATGAAGCTTTGGGCTACTAATGAAGTTCGTGCTAGATCCAAGTTCTCGTAATTTTTTGAAGAAAGTGAAGAAGAACAACGGTCAGATTCTTGCTATCAACGAGATCTTCAAGAAGAAGCCAACAACAATCAAGAACTTTGGGATATGACTTCGATACCAAAGCAGAACAAGATACCACTGCATGTACAATGAATTCCGTGATGCTACACAGAATGGCGCAGTGGATCAAATGTACACAGAAATGGCATCTAGACCACAGAGTCCGCTTCCCTTGTATCCAAGTCATCAAAACTGCTACTGTTCCTGCCAAGCTATGCAGGCGTGAAAGCACCAAACAGTTCGACAATTCTAAGATCAAGTTCCCACTGACTTACAAGAAGGAGAGGTCACCTACCAGAAAGCTCAAGACCACCTTTAAGGCTTGTAGGTCTAATCTCTTCATGTAGGACTCTCACCCACTTCCTGTAATGTAATTTCAGAAGAAATGCCATTAAAATTAATCGATGTGTTAAAGTTCAATCCATTCAGGAATGTAAACACAAAATCTTGAGGCTATAAATTAATGCTTTCCATACATCTATGCAGTAATTACTAGAATGTTTGAATGACAAGTCTGATAACATTAATAAGAAAAACAAAATACATTGAGAGCGGAGGCTTGTAGAAGAGAAAGCCCCTTAACCCTAAAATAACACAAGAGACCTTTATATATAGGCAAAACACAAATAAGGGAAAGACTATACTACCCTTTTATTATAAACTATGCTAACATCCCCCCTCAAACTCATGATGCGACAGCGATGAGCATCGAGAGTTTGTCAGTCAAAAACCGAAAGCGCGAAGCTGACAAAGACTTAGTAAACAAATCCGCAAGTTGCAAGGAGGAAGAGACAAATGGCAATGTCAATGTGCCATTCTGAAGTTGGCGACGAGTAATGTGGCAGTCAATCTCAATATGCTTGGTCCTTTCGTGAAAAACGGAGTTATGAGCAATCTGAATAGCACTCTTATTATCACAATGCAAAGGAGTTGGTTGCTGCAAGAAAACACCCATATCTGCAAGCAACCATCGCAGCCAAACAATTTCACAAGTAGTAGAAGCCATAGCACGGTATTCAGCCTCTGTTGAAGACCGAGATATAACATCTTGCTTCTTACTTTTCCAAGAGATCAAAGAATCACCTAGAAAAATACAAAACCCAGTAGTGGATTTGCGATCAGTAGGATCACCAGCCCAATCTGCATCAGAGTAAGCACATAACTCTAAAGATGAAGTGGAAGAAAGTAAAAGAGTCTGAAACTGAGTGCCACGAAGATATCTCAAAATGCGAATAACAGCAGCCCAATGAACCGTAGTAGGAGAAGTAACAAACTGACTGACTATGTGAACAGCATATGCAATGTCAGGGCGAGTGATAGTGAGATAGACCAAGCTTCCAACAATCGTTCTATAAAGATTAGGATCTGGCAATGGAGATCCATCATAAATAGAGTATCGAGCATTGAGCTCAATTGGAGTATCAACAGTCTTATTATCTGAGAGACGAGCACGCTCAAAAATGTCAGAAATATACTTAGATTGAGAAAGAAGATAACCTTTTGGAGAAGAAGCAACTTCAATACCCAAGAAGTAACGAAGGGGACCCAAGTCTTTCATAGCAAAACTTCGAGTCAACTCAGATTTCAACAAATTAATCCCAACAACATCATCAACTGTAATAATCATATCATCAACATAAAGAGAAAGCAAAATTCGACCAGCCGAGGTACACTTGACAAACAAAGCAGAATCATGGTTACTCGGGCAAAAACCAAGAGAAGTAATCACAGTAGAGAATTTTTCAAACCAAGCACGAGGAGCCTGTTTGAGACCATGAAGAGCTTTTCTAAGTTTGCAGACTTCACCAGGTTGATGATCAACACCAGGAGGAGGAACCATATAGACTTCTTCATGAAGATCTCCATTCAAAAAGGCATTTTTAACATCCATTTGAGTAATATTCCAGTGTCTAACAGAAGCAACCGCAATAAGAGTTCGAACTGTAGTCATTTTTGCAACAGGAGCAAAAGTCTCTTCATAATCCATACCATATTCCAGAGAATAACCTTTAGCAACCAAGCGTGCTTTATATCTTTCAACAGATCCATCAGCTTTAGTTTTAATCTTATAGATCCAACGAGAACCAATAGCACGTTTTCCTGCAGGAAGGGGTACCAAATCCCAAGTATGAGTTTGATGAAGAGCAGTCAGCTCCTCAGCCATAACACGCTGCCAAAGAGGATCACGAACCGCATCTTTGAAAGATAAAGGTTCGGAGAGACAATGTATAGAAGCAAGAAATGAGGAAAATGAACTGGAAAGACATGAATATTCAAAACCAGGTCTTCTAGTAGACTGACGGTTTCGGATAGGATATCGACGTTCACTAGTATCTGCTGTCTCAGAAGATGGTTTGGGTAGTTGGGGAGTCAATAGAAGTGTCTGGATTTGCAGCAGGAGGAAGCTCTTCATCATCAGCAGTGAAAGGATCAATATGAACAAGATCAGACATAGATACATTGTGAGAACGGTCAGGAATTGTAAAATAAGGAATATGTTCAAGAAAAACAACATGACGAGAAACATATAACTTATGACTAACAGGATCAAAACAACGATATCCTTTTTGTCCTGCACCATAACCAAGAAAAACACATATAGCAGACCGTGAAGTTAGCTTACTCCGTTGGACATGAGGAAGAAGTACAAAGCATGTGGAACCAAAAACATGAAGAGAAGAATAATCTGGTGGACAGCCATACAACTTCTCATAGGGAGACAAACCAGAATTATGAGAAGTAGGAATTCTATTAATCAAATAAACAGAGGTAAGAGTTGCCTCTCCCCAAAATTCACTTGGAACACTAGCAGACAGTAAAAGAGATCTAGCAGTCTCAAGTATATGTCTATGCTTCCTTTCAGCAACCCCATTTTGTTCAGGAGTATCAGTGCAAGAAGTCTGATAAATTGTGCCGTCTAAAGTAAGAAGTTCTTTAAAAGCATGAGAAGTATATTCTCCCCCTAAGTCACATCTGAAACATTTAATAACAGCTCCATGCTGAGTTTTAATAAGAGATCGAAACTCATTATAGATGCCAAAAAATTCTGAGCGACGTTTCATAAGATAAATCCAACAATAACGAGTGCAGTCATCAATAAAAGATACATAATAACGTGAGCCTCCCTTTGTACAAACAGAAGAGGGTCCCCAAACATCAGAGTGAATAAGATCAAAAGGTGCAGTAGAAAATGTATTACTTTGAGGAAAAGGCAAAGCAGAAAATTTTGCAAGTTTACAACCACTACAATCAGAAATGTCGTGATTTTTCAATTCTCCTAATACTCCTGTAGACGCTAAGAATTGTAATCGAGACTTAGAAACATGACCCAAACGAGAATGCCACAAATAAAACATAGAAGATGACTGACTCAAACGAAAAGACGAAGCATCCACACCCGGAACAGAAGCTGCAATCTCTGAAATCTTAGGATCTTTGAGCTGATCCAATACATAAAGTCCTCCTTCTCTACGGCCGGTCCCAATCACTTTCTGAGACTTTGGATCCTGAACATAACATGCAGAAGAAGAAAAAGAAACCAAGTAGCCATTATCACAAATTTGACCAACAGAAGCAAGATTTAATGCAAGTTTAGGAATATGATAGACATTAGATAGGGTCAAAGAAGGTGTAATAACTGAACCAACACCTTGCACATGCATAGATGTACCACTAGCACTCATGACAGGCACAGAAACTTTATGAGCCAAAGAAGTGAAAGAGGACAAATTTGGTGACATATGATTTGAAGCGCCTGAATCTAAAATCCAGGTAGAAGAAGATATACTTGATGAATTAGATGACAAACCTTGTTGAGGTGTAGCTGACATAGCATGCGGCTGAGATGCAAGGAATTTCTGAAATTGTTCAATCATTGATGAATCTAAAGAAGGAGCTGTAAGAGCATTATGAGGGCGAGGAAGAAGTGGAGGTCCATTATTAGGGATTGATGGTCGAAAATTCAATTGGTGAGACTGCTGATAGGGCTGCTGCTGCTTTCCTTTCTTTGGACATTGAGATTTCCAATGACCTTTTTGTCTACAAAAACTGCATTCATCACGAGCAACAGGAACATAAGGTCTGACTTGTGAATTTGGTCGAGCAGGCATGGCGAAGACTGACGGAGTAGACCCAACAGAGGACTGAAGACGAATTTCCTCTGCCAAAAGTTCACTAACAACAGAATCAATAGAAGGTAGAGGATGATGATGTAGAATAGACCCACGAAGTCCTTCAAACTCGTCACGAAGAGCCATTAAAAACTGTACCAATCTTTGCTCCTCTCTTCGTGCAATATATGGTCCAAAGGCGCTTAATTCAGCAGATTCTGTGAGCGCTAACTGATCCCACAAATTTGTCATAGCATCATAAAACTCCTGAATACTCATGCTTTTCTGCTTTAGAGCACGAATATCAGACTCCAATTGGTACTGTTTTGCAAAATTCGACTGTGTATACAATCTAGCTAGATGATCCCAAACCTCCTTAGCTGTCTCATATTTTGCTAATTGAGTACCTATCGAGTGCTTAACTGAATTATTAATCCAAGTAATAATCTTAGAATTTGCAACTTCCCACTTGTCAATCAAAGACACATAATTAGCAGTTGTGCTATCTAGAGGCTTGACAATGGCACCCGAAATATAGCCCCACATTTGTTTACCCTTCAAATTTTTTTTCATCACATAACTCCAATATGCATAATTTTTACCATCCAACTGAACACTGACTGCTTGAAGTGAATCATCTCTAGTTTCAGCCATATTAATAAGTCATAAAACAAGAAAAAAAATATTTCAGATCAAGACATAGAGAGCAAACTCAAAACAGCAAATTTTCTGGTTTGCAAATTATTTAAAAACTCCACAATTAGGTGACTGGAAATTTAGGTGAATGGAAACAAATTTAGGTGACTGGAAGGCTTTAATAATCTGGTGATTGGAAATTTCGGTGACTGGAAACATAAAGTAATTAGGTGACTGGAAGGCTTTGATACTCCTGAACACAGTTAGGCTTTCATAAAGCAATTAGGTGACTTCAAATTAGGGCAATTAGGTGACTGGATTTTTTTTTTGTTGACTTCAAATTAGGGCACGCGAACAAGGCTTTCAAATTTGGGGCACTGGAGGGCAGCGGACAAAGGCTGAGATGGAGAGACAGCGGACTTCGGTGGGTTGCGGTGTTCTGAGCGACGAAGACTGGGACGGAGGGACAACAGACTTTGGTGGCTATGGTGGAGGTCAGCGCCGTGGGGAAGGAGTCTATGGTGGAGGCGCGGACTTCGGTGGCTTCGGAGGTTATGGTGGAGGCGGTGGTTACGGTCACAGTGGTGGTGGAGGAGGCTGATCTGAAACAAGAGGCCTTGTACCCAGTAACTTATCCTCTATACAGATTTGAAACTTGAACAACAAATTCTGAGATCTGGACAGTGCAAAACGGGTCTGAGAGAGATTAGGGAGGGAAGAGAACCGGAGATCAGCAGATTTGTTCCTCAGAGATTAGAGAAAAACATACCAATCAGAGAAAAATAGGCTCTGATACCATGATAACATTAATAAGAAAAACAAAATACACTGAGAGCGGAGGCTTGTAGAGGAGAAAGCCCCTTAACCCTAAAATAACACAAGAGGCCTTTATATATAGGCAAAACACAAATAAGGGAAAGACTATACTACCCTTTTATTATAAACTATGCTAACAAAGTCTAAATTAGGTAGAATTATTTATTAAATCGATCATCATAACACATGAGTAATTTATATTGATATTGGTTTTATTATATAAGAAATTATGATCATAACACCAGAACATTTCATATACAGTTGAATCTCCACGCTCTGTTATAATATAAAAAGCGGCTGCTTTATATCTTACCAAATGTAACACCTCACCTCCACCAGGGTGGCTCTTGCAAGCACTCTGACTTTGGAGGGGCGTTTGAATCAGGTAAACATGCATAATGATATATCAAGGCAGAACAAGAACATATGTATATATGTAAACAGAGTAAATAACATAGATAAAACAGCGGAAGATTTCAAAACATTTCAAAACAAGTCTGGTACAACATAGCTTTCCAAATAAACAAGTCTAGATAAAACGAAATCAACTGAAAAACTGAAATAAATAAGTGCTATCCCCAATTAAGTGGTAACCATAGCTAGCTTCATGTCGAAACCGTACATGAGCTGAAATCCCACAAGCAAGCAATCCGAAATCCAAGCTAAGCTCCAGTATTCCCTCCCTGAGAACCTGGGGGGGGGGGGAACGGAAGAAAAGAGGCGAAAGAAAACAGGTCAGTCAAAAAGACTGAGTAAGCCCTACTACAATCAATGTAAACTGATAAAGTTAACTGGCATGAGCAGCAGGGATGAACATAAGGATAACAATATACTAGCATGATGATTAACTAACAAGGTAGATAAAGGTGTCATCGCATAATCAGGATTAAGGTTTTGCACCACAGGTGTACTAGCAAACTAACATGACTTGAATAAACAAGTATTGATCCCTTGGCCCAAGCTTTGGCCCAATGACATGAAATGACCCTAATACAAGGTCCAACCAAACGGTCTAGTCGATCGGCTCCCTAAGCCTAACTCGTCACGTGTTGGTGTCAATACGGCCCAATCATAATTGTAGTCGAACTGTGTCGGGTCCACCCTTCGGGTGTATCAAGCCCTAGGGTGTCAACCCCTGGACACCATGAACATGAGTGCACAGTCCCGATCTACTGGTACCCGTGCATGTTTTCTCCGGCTACGGACTATGTGCACGACCAGAGTCCGCCCGGAACTACACTGGCGTACCCTCTGCCGTCGCTTTTGGTCACTTACCTCCAGTCCAGTAATCGTGCCCCCACCCTAGCCTAGTCCCTAGGGTCATGATGATACTAACTTGGGATTACTGCTGGAGTGGGCCCCCATTGCTAGGATTTTTCTAGTGGGTTAAGTACGGTTTAACCCTCTTGCTAATCCTGGATTAACTTGGTTAAGTGTAACGATGAGTTCACGACTTAACCCCGATTAATCTACCGAGCCCAAATTGGTTAAGTACTAAGTGGACCATGACTTAACCCTAATCATGAGGCATTAATTAATTTAATGCGCCTTAACCTCTCACATTAGACTTTGTTGCGGTTACTAGTTAAGCCGGGCGGGTCTGGGTAGCTTTACACCACAACTTGGTCTAACCTCGGGTCCAAGGTACAACATGACCAACTTCTCACATTGGGTCCTATTGTTTGTAGCAACTAGTTAAGCCGGTCGGTTCCGGGTAGGTTTACGCTACAAACTCAACCCAACCTCGAGTTGGCCACACTTATCTTTTCTAAGTGTCATGTCCATCATGTTTCCAAAACATGTTACAAGTTTTTCAAGCAATTGGGTAGACCTAACTTAATAGGTAAATTCCCAATGGGTAGACCTAACTTAATAGGTAAATTCCCAAGCTTATGTTTTATGTCTTTTAAGTTTACCCAACCCCAAACGTAATCCCATCGCTTACATATCGCAATAGCGCATAAAGGATAGAAAGAGGGAACTTGGCATAATCATGACATAAAGGTATTGAAGCCACAAGCTTAACATGGTGGCATATGAAATGTTCATATGTTCATACACTTGCATATTACATTTTTAGGCCTCAAAAGCATGCATAAAACCAAACTTAGCATATTGGTGATACATGGTGCTAAATGACATGTAGAGATGGCCATAAGTTCGCATTTAGCCTCACATGCAAGTTATCATAAGAGATATGATAACTTACATGTTGCTAAAATGCAACCTTTGGCATAAAGCTTAAAGCTTTATGTTCATAAACCCAAAATAAGCTTGCATAACATGATAGCATGAACAAAATGTTCAACCCAAACTTGCATAACATAACTTGGCATACTTGCATATAAACTTGCATATCACAACATGATAAACTTGCATATAAACTTGCATATCATACATTTAACTTTAGAGTTTAAGTATGAAAGTAGAATAGGGCTTACAATGCTTATGAAGACTCAAATGAGTATAGCAAATATAAGAAAGCCCTTATGCAACCAAGTCAACCCAAAAATGCAAGCCAAAATGATCAAAACTCCTTCTTTATGATGCAAATATAAAAACTTGACTTGAATGCAAGCTAATGATGCTCATACAAGTTTGAAAACACTTGTATGCATGGAAAATCACTTAGGAATTTATTTAGGAATTTTATGAAGAGAGTGGAGGCCATGAGAGGATTGATTTTGCCATAGTTTAGTTGTATGAATGAATAATGATGATTTAGGGTAGGTTAGGGTCTTATTTATAGATTAGGCAAGTGTTTTAGGCCATAGGATTAACCCTATATTCAATCCAAGCCATCAAAGCATGTCTTGGGGAAGAAGTCAAGTGTAGGAACCATCTAGGGCCTTTAGATTAAAGATGGACCATGAGAACCATTCAAATGCAAAATCTGCATTTGAGCGAATCGGCCCACGAGTTGACAGCCAAACACCCTGGATTAACCCCTAGTCGACCCAGCGGGCTCGGGTCGACCTCAAAAATCGGCCGGTTCGGTTATTCCCCTCTCCCAATTCGCTGTTTTGAACATTTTTGCATATTTATTTATTTAATTTTCAATTATATATATATATATATATATATTTCTCTGCTCAACCCATTTCACTTAATTAAGTATACTTTAATTTGGGAATTTTTCGTGAAACTTCGCGAGGCCATATCTTGGTCATACGGACTCCGATTTTCGAAAACTCGGACTCTATTTCGCGTATTTTTCCGAGACGAACGCAATGGCATAGCCCGTTTCCCTTGATTCAGATTTTACAGTTTAATTCTGCCTCCATTTATGTTATAACATGTTATTCAAAAATACGGGTTAATACACCAAATATGCATGCCCTTTGAAACTTAATTTAGAATATAATAATATTGCACTTTGAATAGTCAATGATATGATTTTGTGATAAAAAATAAGAAGCATAAAAATATCAGTGAATGCAAACATAACGGTGAAGCTCGTGAGGTGAGTTGATGTAGTAAATTTTTATTACAACGAGCAACAACATACATGCATACATACAAGGTTGCCTAAATGAGATTCAAATGGTAAATGGTAATGTTTAAATTTTAAATCGAAACGTGATCCAAATCAAAAATAGTAGATTTAAGAGATCCATACTTTAGGGCTCATATACACTTTGAAATTGAACGATGAAGAAAATATTGTAAAAAATCAAAAGGGAACAGAGTTAAAATGAAGTAATGGATCAACTGGGAAGGCCACACTTTAATTTGCGAAGAAAAAATTAAGATGCAATTGAATAAGAAGAAGAAGCATATAGTTAGATGATTTGTAAATGAAGAGGAAGGAGTAAAGATGCATAAATGTGAGGCAAGCAAATAACTTCCTTTTTCAGGAATATGGACATCCAGGAATATAAATGAACACTTGCTTGGGCTGTTTGGGCAGTAAATAAACAGCCGACGACCACTGCTCATCCATATTATATATAAGGGCATATTAAATATACCAGTAATATAACTAGCATATTACATAAACCAGTAATTACATATAGTAGTAAAAGAAACGGAGCACTAAAAAGGCAAACTGAATAGTTGCATGAGGCAGGCAGAGGCTGAATATGGTAGACTGGATGACTAAGAGCTGCCACTGTGCTGCTGTAGAGGGGTCAAAAAAATTTGGACCATTTCTTCTATGTATCATTCCAATTTTATCGGACGTCCCAGAAGAGACATTCTACTTCTCCATCTTTTTGTATATAAAGACACGTATATAAACATTTTGGACGATGTGGGACTAGATAGCATCCTACACATGACAGCTGTGTCCCTCTTCTTCCAATTTCCGGTTACATTCTGGTTTACTATGTTAATTTGCCTTGCAAATTAAATTCACTACTGACACTAGGCTATATATATATATATATATATATATATGCAATTTGCTTTATGCTTTGCTTCATTGCTTGCACAAGCTTATTTGAACATTCTTATTTTTTCACACCGATGCGTATGCCTATACACTATACCTCACTTTGTATTATTTGAACAGCAATGCAACACGTTTGCATCTTTCGTGTTTTTTCCTTTATATTTCTTCTCTAATTTCAGTTCAAACGATTTTTATTTTTTTGGCAAGGCAGTTCAAAAAAATACAATTATTTATTTTTTCAGAGTCTTGGTTAATTGTTTCTTTTTCTTTGGTTTACTTTTATGTCATTTCAACTGCACTATGAGTGTTCTGCATACCTGTAAATGCCTTAAAAACTCTTCTAATCTATACAAACTATTTTATTAATTGTTAGTGGATCTTTCTATCTTCTTCTAAAGAAATTATAAAATTATTATTCAGCATACTTTCCTTTCATTTTTTAGCAAAAAAAAAAAAGAAAAAAAAAGAAAAAAGAAAAGGTTAGCCCAAAATCATATATTCATGGTGCAACAGACATTGGTTTTAAATTCACCTTATTATTATATTTTGGCTTCCAAAAGAGATTTTGTCTATGTGATTCCCGCTTTATCTTTTCATCTTATATTAGGATTTAGCTTTTTCATCACTATATTTTATTTGTTTTTCAATATAGTTTTTGACATATGTTTAAAAAAAATCTTTTCTTTCTTTCAATGCATCTTCCAACAGAAATTTTGCATTATTAAAAGCCAAAAAAATGTATTTCCAATACATTATGTTTAAGTTTTGATACTTGGAAAGTTTCAAGCTTGGATTTCAGTCACCGTTTTTGAAATAATATGTATTCAAGGTCATGAATGTTGCTTAGGCTGGTGGTAATAACAACAGTTACCACACCTAGTTATAAGAATTTATAACTATCAACAACCGTGATGATTACGGTTGGTGGTAATAACAACAGTTACCACAACCGTGACACACCTACTGACAAATGATTTAGAACATTTGCTATACATTTATCATTTTGTATGCATACATTTCTCATCTACAGGTACTCATACTTGCAATCAAAAGTTGATCCTAATATGCTGATATTTCTAAGGAAACCCTATGCAACGTGTCCTAAATTAACAAAAACAAACCAGACAACCAACAAATAAATAGTCCTCAAACAACTCAAATTAACACAATTTCATACGTTTTTCTAACTATCGTTCATATCATAAACGAAAATCGAAAGACTTTTTCAACCTTGAACAAGAGAATATATTGGACATTCGTATGAAATAATAAACCCCTAATTTTTTATATAAGAGTTGTACAAACGGCACGACACATTTCAATATAGTAAAAGTACGAATAGGGTATTATAAAAATTCAGGATAATAACAAGTGATGCGTGTGTGTTCCTACTGAGATACGAATAAGGAATACAAGGATATTTCCGTTTATAAGACAACACAGAGTTAAATAGTTGCATGAAAAGCTATAATTAGATGCTAAACAAATTTAAAATGGTTTGGGGATACGAAAAAGAAATGCATACATGCTTTCTTTTGAGAAACTAATAATGGACATTGTTTTTTATAAGACACAGTAGTTGTAAGCTGTTGTTTGTATCAAATTGAAAATAAAATATCAAATATGCATACAGCTTTTTTATGTTAAACAAATTTTGACATTAGATGGTGCATATATCGAATGTTCGGCTCCAACGTAGATTTCATCTAATTTGAGAGATGAAATATTTTAAGTAACCTAGCTAGTATTTCGCTTATAACTACAATGCGAAGTATTCGGAATGGAAAAAAAATATAGGTAAGTTGAATAACCTAGAACTAAACAAGCTATCTATTCATACCAGCAAGTTAACAACAATAAACAAAAAAAGTCTGATTAATATATATAACATCAACTAACTTGAGCAATAATACAATCGACATCACACCATAGATACTTTGTATTATGGTATACATTTTATTTTTCAAGTAATAAGACTGCCGGGATTTTGTTCCCAAAAAAAATTGCCTATAGATTATTCGTTAGCATCTGAAGGCTCTCTGATCACAGTTCAACTATTTGACATAGCAAAATGTTACTATTAAAGCTAAAAAGGAGGAAATGGCAGAAAATACTATAAGTTCAACTTGCTTGTATGTTTTACTGGTGGGAATAACATTGTATTATTAGTTTAAGAAAGAGTAAACTGCCAGCAATACAAGTTATCATATGAATAGAAAAAAGTATACACAACACGAGTCATCGGTTTTTTTGTAGAATAAAGCAAAGAAGGCAAGGTCTTCATACCATTATTAGAGCAAATCGATAATATGATATTTCGACCTATTTATTTTTATTTATTTTCGAAAAATAAAGTCCATATGATTCTCAACTCATCATCAATTGACATAAGCATTTGCTTTGTTATCTGGTTCCTTTCCTCAAAAGATCGACCTTGCCCGTCAACTAATCGAATTCCCTCTTAAAAAATGGAACTCCTATTTCGAAGAATCTAACTTCACTTCGAACTCTCGACAGCATGCGGTTGCTTTCGACTCTTGACAACTCACTTCCGACGATGCCGTTCACACTCCACTCTCTACAGGTATGTTAATCAGGATTTTTTTTTCCTTATTTTAATGAAATTCATTTGTCATGAAGTTATGTTTTGCTTGTAGTAAAGTTTGGTTGTTGTCATTTTCAATGATTATACATTTTTGCCTACAAGTGAACTTTATTAAATCCTTTGTATGGACAGAAGATTATTTTTGCAGTATCCATCTGTAACTTCTTACCCTGTGTTTTATTTAGGACATGTATAGCTTTTTACTAATAATGTAAGAAGTTATGAAATGAACATCATCCAATTTTAACGTTTTTACGATAGATTTGTTTATAATGGCCTATGAATTAGACACTACCTTTTCGGCACTTTATTTAGTAATTTGGTAAATACTAAATGACTATAATTTTGTCATAAATTATGTTGACATGTAATTGTTCCATTTACAAATCAAGTTTATTTTTCTATATATTTTAGTAAATGTAAATATTATTGTGTGATCAAATTAATTTTTAACATAAAATATGCTATGATATTGTCCCGAGATGAACTTTAGTGCTTGAGATGTAAATCCGATATTGGTGATTAAGATGCACTCATCTAGTCTGAGATCTCCCTCGCTACGATATCGACTTGCAAAAATCTACAAGACAGGATGTGAATGATATCCAAGATTTATAACCTTGACCATAATACAACTTCATTGTTAATCAAAACAAAATGGAAATAGATATAACGTTATATAATTACTTCTAGAAACAATAAGTGCATATGCATTTGTTACTCAAGTATTTTATAATTAAAGAACTTTAAAAGATATAAAAGTATATCAATCTCCATTGAAAATGAAATCAAGTTCTTTGCATGTCAGATGGATATGCTTATCACTATGCTATGATATGATGACTTTATTGTTTGATGCCTATACATAAATCAATAATCATATAGTAAAAGCATTTCCATAAGAAGACCTCCATCTTGATAGGATCATTAACAAAAATATCATAACCAAAGAACAAATCTCGATAGAAACATTAATGGAAGTCCATAGCCAATGATTGATTCCTCGATTATTTGCATGATATTTGGAAATACATACGTATATCTACAAGTTACAACTTCATTGTTGCTTAAATTAGCAAATAGACTGAGGAAATAAAAGAAACATGTTCTCATAGTGATTGCAAAAAATTATTTGAGAAAATGGAATTTAATATGTCTAGTTATCTGATTCTTATCTCCATCTAAATTTATGTCTTTATTATTTTTATTTGGATCTGCAACTGGCTTGTCATAAGACTCATAATATTTATAAACTATGATGATCAAGTAAATTCTTTACCAATATATTGTTTTTCTAACCTACATATAGTCATGTTCGAATAAATTAATTTCTCATCTCATGACTTTTGTATTTTATGCATCATCAAGTTATATAAAGCATCTTAGCATGGATGTCATATCAATTTATTGTATACTAGTATGAATTTTTACACCGATTAAAGTAAACCTAGTTTTCATAGCATAACATTTTCTATATGCAAATAAATCATAGTTAACTGATAATGATCATGGGACCACCAAACATGATTAAGGTATTTTTCGAGAATTGAATACACAAAAGTTCAAATACAAATTTGCCTTTTTTAAAGGAACTGAAAAGGATAATTTTGTATAATTAAGATTTAGGTTAGTTGTGTTGCTTTAACTTCATGAGTATCACTGTCGTTGTAGTATAGTGGTGAGTATTCCCGCCTGTCACGCAGGTGACTCGGGTTCGATCGCCGGCAAAAGCATTCCCATTTTCCCTTTTGTCAATAAACTGTCTGCCTTTTTTGAAAAAGTATCAACTAAAGTTCGCCTTCCTAAATTTTAGCTTTTTAGTCGTTTTCAAACTTCTTTGTCACCACATTAACAGACATCTGCGATTAGCTTACCTCCCTACAATCGTCATCGCATACTTGAATTTAACAATCCAGTCCCCTTTATTGAATGTTTATCCAAGGAAATTTTAGCAATATTGATTTTAGTGGTGAGTATTCCCGTCTATCAATATTCACCTGCTTATCTCTAGCCAAGCACGTGTGCTCACGCTCCAATATAATTTAACTAATTATAATTTCTTATCAATCAACCTTTACTGCTTAATAATTATCTACACAAATGAAATTACGTGTTTCTATATTCCTTTTTGTCAATAAAGCGTGTTCCTTTTTTTGAAAAAGTATCAACTAAAGTTCGCCTTCCTAAATTTTAGGTAGTGTTTGGTTTACCATTTTAAGTTTTGAGTTTTTGTCTATACAAAAATGTGCACAACGCATGCATGTCATGGAAAACAACAATTTTAGAAAACAAAGTTAACACACAAAATAAAAAACAACTTCTATTCATTTTTCATGTTTTGAGAAATGAGAGAAACATGGAGACCAAATCTTCATTCCATGATTACTACATCCTCTCCGCGGTCTTCTCCATCTTCCTTTCATTCTACCATTTCTCCTTTCACACCCTTAAAGTTTTGTAATTAATTTAGAAAACTAAAAACTCAAAACTCATTTTTAACCAAATGCACCCTTAGCTTTTTAGTCGTTTTCATAAACTTCTTTGTCACCACATTAACAAACATATGTGATTAGCTTACCTCTCTACAATCATTATCGCATACTTGAATTCAACAATCCATCCCCCCTTATTGCATGTTTATCCAGGGAAATTTTACCAATATTGATTTTAGTGGTGAGTACTCCCGTCTGTCAATATTCACCTGCTTATCTCTAGTCATGCAAGTGTGCTCACACTCCAATACGATTTAACTAATTATAGTTTCTTATCAATCAACATTTACTGCTTAATAATTATCTACACAAATGAAATTATGCGGAAAATTTAAACACTCTTTGAATACGACAGTCTCATTACTGGGTACACAAAATATGTAAACACTGATTGATTTCCCATTTACACGCACAGAAATTGTTGCAATGCATACACATCAACATTATTTTGTACAATCGACCAAACTTTCAAACATATTTTCTATATTCCCTTTTGTCAATAAAGTGTCTGCTTTTTTTTGAAAAAGTATCAACTAAAGTTCGCCTTCCTAATTTTAGCTTTTTTGTCGTTTTCATAAACATCTTTGTCACCACGTTAACGAACATCTGTGATTAGCTTACCTCTCTACAATCATTATCGCATATTTGAATTCAACAATCCATCCCCTCTTATTGAATGTTTATCCAGGGAAATTTTACCAATATTGATTTTAATGGTGGGTATTCCCGCATGTCAATATTCACCTGCTTATCTCTAGCCATGCACGTGAGCTCACGCTCCAATACAATTTAACTAATTATAATTTCTTATCAATCAACCTTTACTGCTTAATAATTATCTACACAAATGAAATTATGCTGAAAATTTAAACACCCTTCGAACACTACAGTCTCATTACTGGGTACACAAAATATGTAAACACTGATTGGTTTCCCATTTACACGCACAGAAATTGTTGCAATGCATACACATCAATGTTATTTTGTACAATCGACAAAACTTTCAAACATCATTTCTAACTAACACACCCTATTGCGCATGTGTAATGCATATGTTATAGTACTCGTATATATATACATATATATATATATATATATATAACATATATACGAGCGTAAGGAACAACACACGCTTCGCTTGTGAATTATCTTTCTACAAAATGTATATTGTTAGTTAATAACATATTTGATACATCTTGTTTTTAAGTAATATTAAGATTTGTTAATAGCAACTGTAAATGAACGCTTTTTATTTAAAAAAAAGACTTTTTTGTTAGATCTTCTTTTCAGATGATATTAGAATTCAAAAATATTTGTAGATAGATAGTTTAAGCGTTAAATTTTTTAATCTGAAATTGTTTATTTACTAGATTTTATGCTTAAGTGGTATTAGGTTAGATTTGGTAATATTTGTAAAAGAGAGTTTTGAGTTCGGAAGAAAAGTTGCTAGATCCTAACATTTAAGTGACACTATGATTTGGTAATGTTTATAGACACTTATTTATTGTATATTGAAAGGATATTCTGATTTAATCATATATAGCAAGGATAAGCTTGAATTTGTAGAAGAGTTAGATCCCTTTTTTTTAATGATATTAAAATAAAAGGGCATTTTCGGCAGTTTACGTTTACACCATAAAGTGTGATATCGAAGGTATTACACCTATTATTAAATATATATATATATATATACACACACACACACACACACACACATATATATATATATATATATATATGTGTGTGTGTGTGTGTGGGTGTGTGTGTGTGTGTGTGCGTGTGTGTGTGTGTACACAAACATACATTTGTGTGCATACACAAATTTTATCAGCACAAATTATTGGAAAACATTTAATAGCCGCCAAAACATGCATTTTCAATCATGGCATGTCGATGTCCTCATCCATATCAATCTTAACAGTAACAAAAATAATTTTTTTAGCATGACGCACCATAGTGGATCCAATTTCGACACTTTATGTTGCACTAAAGATACTCTCAAACTGATTTTATTGTATAAAAAACCCAAAGAATTCATGTGACAATCAACAATGGCAAATTTAAAAATAATTTACTATCATTTCGTATGACATACAACATTTACATATGAGTCATGATTAGATAAAAGATCGGTGAATTATCTGTTAAACACCCAATATCTCTATTGTTGCTTGTAAATTTTCAATGGTATCAAGTGGCCTATTAGCTCAGTTGGTTAGAGCGTCGTGCTAATAACGCGAAGGTCGCAGGTTCGAGACCTGCATGAGCCATTTTTACATGCTTTATGTGATGACCAAAATTACCCAACCAATCATATATGATTGTTTTGTATACTATTTAACATTAAAAGTATAAAAGTTTTTAGTTAAATAAAATGAATAACTTTAAACTAATAATGTATCTTTATGAACTAATAACATGCGCATGTATGGTTTGGTTGCTTAGTAACGAAATAAATAAATTTGCAAAGAAAATAAAAGTTAAGAGCTACATGAATTTATTATCAATAATGCATTATATGTACAAATGCTACAAAATTAAAAATAAGATGGTTAACCTTCAGAGATGTTTGTCGTAATGGTTCGGTTCGGTTTTATAACTAAATTGGTTTGAATTCGGTTCGTAAAATAAAATAAAATAAGGGTGCGTTTTTTAGAGGTCCCTATTAAGTTTCAAAATAAAAAAAAATCCTGGTCATAGTTTCACATACGTTTCCGCCCCCTACTTTTGAATTGCCGCATGCTATTTTAGTGGATCCGCTTCCTCTTTTGTAGTTCCGCCTGCTCCTCCTTTTTACTTTGCTTCCTTCGTTTTTTCTCCAGAAAAAAGTGCGGCTATTCTAAAAAAAAAAAAAAAATCTAAATTCTAGAAATAATCCCAGAAGTCCACGACAAGAAAAAAAAAAGTTGCATATATGTATGCAAATATTGCCAATACTTGCATACATATGTGCCATTATTGCATAAAGGTAAAAAATGAACTGAGTTGCAGTGTTACGAAATAATGCATGTTTTATGCAAGAATGGTGCAATAGTTACACATATATGTGCAGAAAAATCAAAAGGAGATGCAACAGTGGAAATTATGCACATATATATGACAGAAATAGGAATTGTTGCATAATATTATGCACGTAACTGCATATTTTCGACGTTTTTTACTATTTATTATTTTTAGTGGATTTTTTTTTTTTTGGCAAATTTTTTGTCGAATGCATAATTTATTTAAATAATAATTTTCGTTTTTTTTTTCATTTTTTTTCTTTTTTTTCGCTACTTTTGAAAAATAGGGACCTAATTTATAATAAGTTTATCACTGGATGTGAGCCTAATTAAGTTTCAAAATAGGTATGTGAGCCTAATATTCACATAAAATAATAGTGATCGTTTTAACCAAACTTTTAATTTATTATCTAATTTTACGATATTGTATTACTTTAAATAATTAGATTAGTTATATAATACAAAGGCATTTGTTGCAAATAGATCAACTCTTATCATAAAAATAAAATTTACTATATAATTTCTCCATAGATGAATTTATGTTTTACTTTGAGTGAATCCATCATTTGAATAATAATACATCCTTCAAATTAGGTTAAATCGATTACCGATCGAATTAACTGAAATTAATTAGGTTCGGTTTGGAAGATTTTTCGGTTCCAATTCGATTTTAGTCTTTTACCTTCAAACCAACCAAACTGACTGAACGCTCACCCCTAATATAGGGATTTATAACTATTAACAACCATTATGACAACGGTTGGTGGTAATAACGACGGTTACCACAACCAAGACACACCTACTCACAACAGATTTAAAACATTTGCTATACATTTATCATTTTGTATGCATACATATTTCACATTTATAGGTACTCATACTTGCAATCAAAAGTTAACCCTAATTTGCTGATATTTTTATGGAAACCATACGCAACATGTCCTAAATTAACAAAAACAAACCAGACAACCAACAAATAAATAATCTTCAAACAATTCAAATCAACACAATTTCGTATGTTTTCCTAACCTTCGTTCATATCATAAATGAAAATCGAAAGACTTTTTCAACCTTGAACAAAGAATACATTGGACATTCATATGAAATAATAAACCCCTAATTTTTATATAAAAGAGTTGTATAAACGACATGACACGTTTCAATATAGTAAAAATGCGAAGATGGTCTTATAATAATTTAGGATAATAATAAGTGATGTGTGTGCGTTCCTACTGAGATACAAATAACGAATATAGGGATATTGCCATTTATAATCACAGATTTAAATAGTTGCATGAAATGCTGTTATTAAATGCTAAACAAATTTAAAATGGTTTGGGGATATGAAAAAGAAATTCATACATGCTTTCTTTTGAGAAACTAATAATGGACATTGTTTTTTATAAGACAGGACAGTTGTAAGCTATTTTTTGTATCAAATTGAAAATAAAATATCAAATATGCATATGGCTTTTTTATATTAAACAAATTTGACATTAGATGGTGCATATATTGAATTTTTGGCTCCGACGTAGATTTCATCTAAGTTGAGAGATGAAATATTTCAAGTAACCTAGCTAGTATTTCGTTTATAACTACAATGCGAAGTATTTGGAATGGAAAAAAATATAGGGAGGTTGAATGACTTGGAACTAAACAAGCTATCTATGCATATCAACAAGTTACAATAATAAACATAAAAAAGTCTGATTGACAGCCTAGCTAGTATTTCGTTTATAACTATAATGCGAAGTATTTGGAATGGAAAAATATACAGGGAAGTTGAATGACTTAGAACTAAACAAGCTATTTATGCATATCAGCAAGTCAATAATAATAAACATAAAAAAAGTCTGATTAATAGATATAACACCAACAACTTGGGCAATATTACAATGGACATCACACCATAGACACTTTGTATTAAGTTATACATTTCATTTGTTCAAGTAATAAGATTGCCAGGATTTTGTTTCTAAAAAAATTGCCTATAGATTAATCGTTAGCATCTGAAGGCTCTCTGATGACAGTTCAACTATTTGACATAGCAAAATGTTACTGTTAAAGCTAAAAAAGAAAAAAACGGCCAAAATGACAAGTCCAACTTGCTTGTATTCTATGTTTTACTGGTGGGAATAACATTGTATTATTAGTTTAAGAAAGAGTAAACTACTTGCTTGTATTCTATGCTTTCTTTTGAGAAACTAATAATGAATTTTGTTTTTTAATAAGACACGGCAGTTGTAAGTTGTTGTTCGTATCTCGTTAGCATTCGAAAGTTCTCTGATGGCAGTTCAACTATTTGACACAGCAAAATGTTACTGTTAAAGCTAAAAAGGAAGAAACGGCCAAAAATTTAAATTCAACTTGCCTATATTCTATGTTTGATTGGTGGGAATAACATCATTATTAGTTTAAGAAAAAGTAAACTGCCAGCAATACAAGTTATCATTTGAACAGAAAAAAGTATACACAACATGAGTCATTCATTTTTTTTTGTAGAATAAAGCAGAGAAGGCACGGCGTTTGTACCATCATTAGAGCAAATCGATATTTTGGTATATCGACCAATTTATTTTAGAAAAATAAAGCAAATGCAATCAAGTTCTTTGCATGTCAAATGGATATGCTTATCACTATGTTGTGATGACTTTATTGTTCGATGCATATACATAAATCAATAATCAAATAGTGAAAGCATTTCATAAGGCCTCCACCTTGATAGAATCATTAACAAAATGATCATAACCAAAGATCAAGTTTTGATAGAAACATTAACGCAAGTCCATAGCCAATGATTGATTCTTAGATTATTTGCATGATATTTGGAAATACATACATATATCTACAAGCTACAACTTCATCGTTGCTTAAACTATCAAACATTAGAGAGCACTACACCTTAAGCACGGGCTTAAGGTAGACTGAGGAAATATAAGAAACATGTTTGTATTATGATTGCGAAAAACTATTTGAGAAAGTGGAATTTTGAAACGACTCGTAACTTCCCCGTGAAGGAAAGCGGTGGATAGTTCGAGAACAAGCCACAAACAGAACGCATACAGAAGAACGTTTCATTGTATATTACAACAATGCATCAGATTACAAGAATATACAGAGTATAATTGAATATTACACAGAAATATCAGAGATTTAAATTACATTTAAATACATCGCAGCGGAAAATAATACAATACACAACTAGAAGGAGATATACGGATACAAAGCTTTCCGGATATCGTTCCAGCTGTAAACCAGGATCCTGTGAATATAAATCTGCAAAACCAAAACTACTAGCTGCCCGTGTCAAAATAAGGGCACCCAGAGTTTAGGTTAAAACAATAAACTCCAGGTCAGTCAAGTGACTGGTGTGAGAACTAAAAACAGTTATTAATCTTTATTTTAAAGTTAGGTAAATCAAGGGACCACGCCGTATTACACGGAACGGGTTTCCTCCCAAGAACACCAGTGCATATAAGTAAATAGCGCAATGCTTTTCTAAAAATGAAGCTATTATAAGACCCAGGTCCTATCACACAATGCAACGCAAGCCGGGGGATAGGGTTTTCCCTTATAACAGCCAAAGAATGCTTGATACGTTTAAAACAAATCATTTGATACTATTATAAGTGCATAGTGTATAAAACAACTTCGAATCATAAATATCAATCATAGGCGGCATGGGTACCATATATCATGTCGCCATACTAGTTCTACAATTAAAACCGCAAATGTCACGTATTTGGAAATTGGATTTCCGTCTATGAACCGAGGCAAAAGATAGTCCTCAACCGATTCGAGACTGTCTAGCCCGAGCCTCAGGACCCAGACTCAGGTGGGCCCTTGGAGCGACAGGGCCGGTCCACCGATGTGGATTAAAATGCCTGAACACTACGTTTCCCCACCCTATAGGGTGTAAATGAGCCAACTAAATGACTCCATCGGTTCGAGAACGACCGATCAATCCGAGGCGCCTCGCAACAGCAACAACCACATAAGTCAAACTCGTCAGGGCGTGTAAAACCACTGACGCCACTTTTTAGCTAGAAAGAAACGCAAGTCCTCCCTGAGGTCCGTCTCCCGTTTTTGGTTCATACCGGGTGTGAAGCTCGCGAATCAACGTTACACAAAGCTATGCCACAAAGGCCGTGCTTTGATCATCAACCACAAGACTTTGCTTTTCAACAGAAGCCTTGATCAATTGCCACTTAGGCATGCCACACAGGCAATTCACTCCATGCGTTTGATATCCATCAATATATAACCCCTGAGCTCGTACGTCTCAGAGAAGGGCGTTAAGCAAGAGAATAAATTCTCCGCCGCCAAACAGATATATATTTAATAGAAACCAAACACACAGACTAAAATCCAATGTCAGACACACAGTCCATTTACAAGTCCGTTCTGGGTCTGAACGAAACCGGAGGCACCTAGTACCTCGCATATCCATCGATCTCCAAGTACGTCTGGACGATCACTAACTGTTTCCATCTTCTTGGGTGTACAGCCCAATCAAGATCATCAGTAAGCACCCAAAAGACGTGAAGACTTCCGGTCTTCGACCATCGTCTTCATCTTCGACACCACGTCGAATCAGTTATTCAGAATGGGATAAACCCGGTCTTTCTGAATAACTCGCGTATATATTATAAAAGTGTTACACAAACACAACATACGCCTCATTCCAATTCAGAATATTCTTTTATTCAAATATTCCTATACTTTGGGAAAAGTTCCCATTAATTTTATCCAAGATAAATTATTTAAATTTATTCTTTAATCTCCTTTGAATATCAATTCAAACTAGTCGGGATTAGCGAACCACACCGAAGTAATCATTTATTTTATTTCCCAATCCCAACCTATTCATCCCATGAAGTAAAACTGGTAATACTTCATATCTAACACCACAGTGTTATCGGTAAATTCAATTACCATTTCACGTTCAAATCTAATTAAAGATTTAACCATCGCCTGGAGCAAAACTGGTGATACTCCATTTTCGATCATTTCAATCTAATTAAAGATTCATTAAAACTCCACTTAGTTTTAATCGTTATCTGGGTTAAAGAATCCGTGTCATTTAAAACACGGTTCACGATAAACCCAAAGTCACATTCCATTAATTATCGGGTTAAAGAACGAGTGTTATTTAAAACACTGTCCACGATAAACCCAAAAATCAATATCAATTCAATTCCAATTAAATATTATTTAATTGGTACACTTCATTAAATCTAAATAAAAAGATTTAATCCTTTCTCAACTGGGTTCAAGAACAGTGTTAGTGAAGACACCATTCACGACAAACCCAAATCACATTTGATATTCAATATAAGGCTCTGAATAGAAAATATATCGGCTTATATTCAATATCAAATTCTACGATTAACCAATGTCGTATTGGAAATAACTATATATATATATATATCTTTCAAATTTACATAACAACATTCGTATGATCCCGAATTCCAACATCGAAATATTCCGAAGACAATTTCGATTCAAATCCACTCCAATGCAATCATTGGAAATTTTGGTTATTTTTAAAACCCTTTTCACTTTCAGTTTATTTATTTAAAAATAAATAGAATTATATTTCTAGTTCAAAACTAGTTCATTTCGATAAAAATGTATTTTTATCCTTTCAAATATGGAGTTTTTCATCCCAAATCTTTCTAAATCATTTCTTATGATTTTACACAAATTATTACCATTTTTAATAATTTTATCAAGGCCCGTACAGTCGATTTCCATCAATGGCCATCGAACTGCACTTACAGCGACCTTTTTCAAATTTGATTTGGACGTAACTCCAAATCCAACCGTTAGATTTCAAATTTCTAATATTCGTTAGAAATCTCTTTTCGATACGAACCCAACGGTTCCGGTTTTAGGAGAATCCGACGGTCGGATTTCCCGTAATGTCCGTTTGAAATGAATGGTCGAAATTCACGAACTGCCGCGGTGCGGCGCGTTCTATTCAGGCCATTATATTATATATATAATATATATAATATATATTTCGTCGATTTCTATTTAAAACGAATTATATAAATAGTTTTAATATTCGTTTCAAAAGCAATCTAAACTTCCATTTCAATTCAAATCAAAATTGAATTCTTCTTTATAAATTCGTTTTAAAATTCATTTCTATTCAATTCAAATTTCAATTCAATTTGAATTCATTTCGAAATCGTTTTCAATTCAATTCATTTCGAAATCGTTTTCAAATCGATATAAATATCGTTCACGTCAAAATGGCGTCAATCTAATCATCACGGCTTCACATATTTCTATTTTCAAATATTCTATTTCAAATATTTCCTATTATCAAAATATTTGTTATTATCAAAATATTCTTTATTTTCACGATTGGAATGAGGCCCAATCAATTACCATATAAAGTTAATTATATGGATTTTCATACAACACATGTATATAATAGCAACGATAAATAATCAACCATCAACCAAAGTGCACTACACCGTATAAGTATCAAATATAGATATCTAATGCTTATAACAGCCTGTCAATCAATCGATTGACATATTTAATCAATCAGGATGAGTGAACTTCAAATTTCATCCCAACACCCGTGTGGGGTTTCAAACAATCAAACACAAATTTTATTTGTGCAGTTGGGCGATGTGTGAAATTTATCGTCCCAATCAATGTCTTTCAAATAGGTGTACACAAACAAACCGTCCAGTTTGTAAATGAATATTTTATTTTATTCACATTCACTATATTCATATTCACGTTAAAAGTTATATTTTTGACGATAAAACATTTTATTTTAACATATGAATTTCTATTCAGTTCATTCTTTAAATAGAATGATATTTTTATTTTCTAACTTATTTTAGAAAATTTCGGCGGCATAACGACACGATACTAGAAACGGGACGAGGCCTAGCCTTATCCCCGGTCTAGTGAAGGCCCACGCCATTCACATATCAATCAATCCACTTAATTTCACCAAACAATTCAATTTCAAAACAAATAATCTAACCAACTACACAACCAAACAATTTAACAAACAAGCCATCCATGGTCTGTGGATGACGGGTGTCGGGTGCTACTAAGCACCGTCTGCATCCTAGTATATAAATATATTTAGAAAAGAAATTGAAAGGTGAGAAATTCTCACCAAAAAGCTATCCAATCATCTTGACTCTTCTTTGATAGAAGTCTTCACTGTTCCCGCCGATATCACTTTCTTTGCCCGTAGCCACTACATATGTAAAAATCACATTTTTACTTCGATGTTCAATATATAAAAATCACATTTTTAATTCGAAGTTCAATATATAAAAATCACATTTTTAATTCGAAGTTCAATATATAAAAATCACATTTTTAATTCGAAGTTCAATATATAAAAATCACATTTTTAATTCGAAGTTCAATATATAAAAATCACATTTTTAATTCGAAGTTCAATATTATTTACAAAAACAAAATCTTATATTTTTCAAAAACAATGTATGTTTTGCTACTTAAAAAAAAACAAAGTAATTTTTTCTAAAACAACTCTAGTTTAACTTTTCCAAATCAGTTCCATTTTTATTTCTAAAAAACCCTGCCATTTTCTATTTTAAAAATAAGGATATATTTTATTTCTAAATCATGGAAAAATTATATTTTTAAATAATGCTTTTAATATGAAAATCAGAAAATAAAATCAATGCTTTTCATATAAGAATTTCTATAAGTAAAGTCAGTTTTTAACCCTAAATAAAAATAAAAAGAAAAAGGGAAGGGAGGACTTACATCGTTCAGGGGGGGGGGGGTCTCCACGCGAGCGCCGGAGTCAGGATAACCACGTCGGAGGTGGGAGGACAGGTGGTGGGGGTTCTGATGACTGGCGGCCTCGTGGTGGTGAAGTGATGCGGCGCCTGGCGTCGCGGTCTTCAAGGGGGGGGAAGAAAGCTGGCGCCGTTGACTGGGAGGAGGGGGGGGGAGAACTGGTGGAGGTGGCGGTGGTAGGGAGGGCCGGCGCGATGGGGATTGGCGAGGGCGTGGAGGATCGATCGCTCCTCTTTCTCTTTCTATTTTTTTTTATATTTATTCTGATTTAGTCAACGGTATGGGGAGGAGAGGGTTAAAGGGGATTATACATATTTATTTATTTTATTATTATTATTTTTTAAAAAAAAAGTAACTTTTATTTTTGAACTCGGATTCGAATCCACCGACTGCCGTCCCTAGCGTTTTACCCCCATTCCGAACACAATGTGATATGTATCGTAGGCTGATTCGACTGTTTGAATCAGTTTCCGTTAAATTTACATTTAAGTCTCTATATTGAATTTTAAACGTACATTTCAAATTACCGGGGGCACATACTAACTCTAAAAATTCTCGAAAAATATTTTCTAGCTTCGTATTGACGATACGGTCCTAACAAAACTAGTTTCGCCGAATTCGGAGACCGTTAGAAAAATGGCCATTTTCCAGTCGATTAAAATCAACTGAAACTGGTCAAACGCGTTTTCCTATGCCACGCTCACATATTGATTCGAAAAATTATGAAATTTGGAACCTAGCAATAACTTGACATCACGGACCTAACAAAACTGGTTTCGTTGAAATCCGAGGTCATCTGCAAAATGTCCATTTTTAAGGGCCTGAATTCCATAGCGACTATTCGGAATTTTCAACTGAACATATCTTTTGATTCCCGCTATGAAATCTTGATTTTTCGGATTCGATAGAAAGATATTATCAATTAGATCCTATCATTTTTGGTTTCACTAAAATCCGGATTGTTTTGCACCCGGTACATTCAATTGAAGTTTGAAATCGAATTATCGAACTACCGCGCCATTTTCAATTCTATTTATAATTATATATAAATATTTATATTCTAACGACGACGCGTATAATATATACGTTCGAATTATATTCAAAATAAATTTTTCGTCGATTTTATTTAAAATAATTCATTTTAAATAATCACAATTCGCTAAAATTGCCAAAATAAAAATTTTAAACTGGCCCAGATTTTCGGGTTGTTACAATCTCCCCCACTTAAAACTTTTCGTCCCCGAAAAGGAACAAAGTCGAAAGTGGTTTGATTAATCAACTCTACGTTCGATCCGGCTTTCATTCTCTAACTTTTCAGTTTCTGAGAATTTTCAAAATTTCAAAAATTTGGCTAACACCCTAAATTTCTAAAAAATTTCGCCATAACCTCCCCTGCACCGGGAGCATCGGGGAATTTCAAATAGCTTCCCCGGTCCTTCAGATCTCAAAAAGAAAAAGAAAAAGCCAAGCGGCTAGCCAATAGGCTCATAAAATCATCATCACCCAAAAAAAACAGTAAATTATGTAGTAAACATGTACCTATTTGTCGGGCAAACAAATTTTATTCTCTGGCTCTAGCCTCCTTGCTATGACTTGTTCAATGTAAGTATATGTATATGCAAGCAATTGCGACCAATTTTCAATATAACTCAATATTTGATTCAATTAGTCATAATGGTTCAAAATTAGCAAACAAATAAACAAACAACACAAACAGCAATCAATTAGTGAATTATAGTTTCAAATCCATAAATTTTGATACATATACAAAAATCATGTTTTTGATACCAAATCACAACAATAAATCTTATATATATAAGCTTTGGTTCTCACACCAGCCTAATGGAAATATATAGAAAATCACACCTTCGAAACACGAACATAAATACTGATGATGTCATGACAATCATCAGTACCATCTCCGGGCGACTAGAATGTGATTCCATATCTATCCAGTATATTAAAACTTTGAATATACGTTTGCAAGGCGTATATGCAAATTCTTTATATACTGAATTGTCCAAAATCAATATAAACAAATAATCAAATACGAATAGTTGATTTAAATTTTCACAACAAAAATGTTTTCATTTGAAAAATATACTCTTCACACCCGTTCTAGGATACTACTGATCCTATCTCTAACGAGTCATTCTAATTGGATATTACTAATCCAATATATGATGAATTCTTTCGTATAGTTCTAATGTGCCTTGTTCTCTGCTTTGTAAACCAAAGCTCTGATACCAAAATGAAACGACCCGTAACTTCCCCGATCTCCGAAGAGAAGAGAAAGAACGAATTGTTTTAAGAACACGACAAAATAGAACGCAGACGGAAGAACGTTTCATTGTATATTACAACAATGCATCAGATTACAAGAATATACAGAGTATAATTGAATATTACACAGAAATGTCAGAGATTTAAATTACATTTAAATACATCGCAGCGGAAAATAATACAATACACAACTAGAAGGAGATATACGGATACAAAGCTTTCCGGATATCGTTCCAGCTGTAAACCAGGATCCTGTGAATATAAATCTGCAAAACCAAAACTACTAGCTGCCCGTGTCAAAATAAGGGCACCCAGAGTTTAGGTTAAAACAATAAACTCCAGGTCAGTCATGTGACTGGTGTGAGAACTAAAAACAGTTATTAATCTTTATTTTAAAGTTAGGTAAATCAAGGGACCACGCCGTATAACACGGAACGGGTTTCCTCCCAAGAACACCAGTGCATATAAGTAAACAGCGCAATGCTTTTCTAAAAATGAAGCTATTATAAGACCCAGGTCCTATCACACAATGCAACGCAAGCCGGGGGATAGGGTTTTCCCTTATAACAGCCAAAGAATGCTTGATACGTTTAAAACAAATCATTTGATACTATTATAAGTGCATAGTGTATAAAACAACTTCGAATCATAAATATCAATCATAGGCGGCATGGGTACCATATATCATGTCGCCATACTAGTTCTACAATTAAAACCGCAAATGTCACGTATTTGGAAATTGGATTTCCGTCTATGAACCGAGGCAAAAGATAGTCCTCAACCGATTCGAGACTGTCTAGCCCGAGCCTCAGGACCCAGACTCAGGTGGGCCCTTGGAGCGACAGGGCCGGTCCACCGATGTGGATTAAAATGCCTGAACACTACGTTTCCCCACCCTATGGGGTGTAAATGAGCCAACTAAATGACTCCATCGGTTCGAGAACGACCGATCAATCCGAGGTGCCTCGCAACAGCAACAACCACATAAGTCAAACTCGTCAGGGCGTGTAAAACCACTGACGCCACTTTTTAGCTAGAAAGAAACGCAAGTCCTCCCTGAGGTCCGTCTCCCGTTTTTGGTTCATACCGGGTGTGAAGCTCGCGAATCAACGTTACACAAAGCTATGCCACAAAGGCCGTGCTTTGATCATCAACCACAAGACTTTGCTTTTCAACAGAAGCCTTGATCAATTGCCACTTAGGCATGCCACACAGGCAATTCATTCCATGCGTTTGATATCCATCAATATATAACCCCTGAGCTCGTACGTCTCAGAGAAGGGCGTTAAGCAAGAGAATAAATTCTCCGCCGCCAAACAGATATATATTTAATAGAAACCAAACACACAGACTAAAATCCAATGTCAGACACACAGTCCATTTACAAGTCCGTTCTGGGTCTGAACGAAACCGGAGGCACCTAGTACCTCGCATATCCATCGATCTCCAAGTACGTCTGGACGATCACTAACTGTTTCCATCTTCTTGGGTGTACAGCCCAATCAAGATCATCAGTAAGCACCCAAACGACGTGAAGACTTCCGGTCTTCGACCATCGTCTTCATCTTCGACACCACGTCGAATCAGTTATTCAGAATGGGATAAACCCGGTCTTTCTGAATAACTCGCGTATATATTATAAAAGTGTTACACAAACACAACATACGCCTCATTCCAATTCAGAATATTCTTTTATTCAAATATTCCTATACTTTGGGAAAAGTTCCCATTAATTTTATCCAAGATAAATTCTTTAAATTTATTCTTTAATCTCCTTTGAATATCAATTCAAACTAGTCGGGATTAGCGAACCACACCGAAGTAATCATTTATTTTATTTCCCAATCCCAACCTATTCATCCCATGAAGTAAAACTGGTAATACTTCATATCTAACACCACAGTGTTATCGGTAAATTCAATTACCATTTCACGTTCAAATCTAATTAAAGATTTAACCATCGCCTGGAGCAAAACTGGTGATACTCCATTTTCGATCATTTCAATCTAATTAAAGATTCATTAAAACTCCACTTAGTTTTAATCGTTATCTGGGTTAAAGAATCCGTGTCATTTAAAACACGGTTCACGATAAACCCAAAGTCACATTCCATTAATTATCGGGTTAAAGAACGAGTGTTATTTAAAACACTGTCCACGATAAACCCAAAAATCAATATCAATTCAATTCCAATTAAATATTATTTAATTGGTACACTTCATTAAATCTAAATAAAAATATTTAATCCTTTCTCAACTGGGTTCAAGAACAGTGTTAGTGAAGACACCATTCACGACAAACCCAAATCACATTTGATATTCAATATAAGGCTCTGAATAGAAAATATATCGGCTTATATTCAATATCAAATTCAACGATTAACCAATGTCGTATTGGAAATAACGATATATATATATATATCTTTCAAATTTCCATAACAACATTCGTATGATCCCGAATTCCAACATCGAAATATTCCGAAGACAATTTCGATTCAAATCCACTCCAATGCAATCATTGGAAATTTTGGTTATTTTTAAAACCCTTTTCACTTTCAATTTATTTATTTAAAAATAAATAGAATTATATTTCTAGTTCAAAACTAGTTCATTTCGATAAAAATCTATTTTTATCCTTTCAAATATGGAGTTTTTCATCCCAAATCATTCTAAATCATTTCTTATGATTTTACACAAATTATTACCATTTTTAATAATTTTATCAAGGCCCATACAGTCGATTTCCATCAATGGCCATCGAACTGCACTTACAGCGACCTTTTTCAAATTTGATTTGGACGTAACTCCAAATCCAACCGTTAGATTTCAAATTTCTAATATTCGTTAGAAAGCTCTTTTCGATACGAACCCAACGGTTCCGGTTTTAGGAGAATCCGACGGTCGGATCTCCCGTAATGTCCGTTTGAAATGAATGGTCGAAATTCACGAACTGCCGCGGCGCGGCGCGTTCTATTCAGGCCATTATATTATATATATAATATATATTTCGTCGATTTCTATTTAAAACGAATTATATAAATAGTTTTAACATTCGTTTCAAAAGCAATCTCAACTTCCATTTCAATTCAAATCAAAATTGAATTCTTCTTTCTAAATTCGTTTTAAAATTCATTTCTATTCAATTCAAATTTCAATTCAATTTGAATTCATTTCGAAATCGTTTTCAATTCAATTCATTTCGAAATCGTTTTCAAATCGATATAAATATCGTTCACGTCAAAATGGCGTCAATCTAATCATCACGGCTTCACATATTTCTATTTTCAAATATTCTATTTCAAATATTTCCTATTATCAAAATATTTGTTATTATCAAAATATTCTTTATTTTCACGATTGGAATGAGGCCCAATCAATTACCATATAAAGTTAATTATATGGATTTTCATACAACACATGTATATAATAGCAACGATAAATAATCAACCATCAACCAAAGTGCACTACACCGTATAAGTATCAAATATAGATATCTAATGCTTATAACAGCCTGTCAATCAATCGATTGACATATTTAATCAATCAGGATGAGTGAACTTCAAATTTCATCCCAACACCCGTGTGGGGTTTCAAACAATCAAACACAGATTTTATTTGTGCAGTTGGGCGATGTGTGAAATTTATCGTCCCAATCAATGTCTTTCAAATAGGTGTACACAAACAAACCGTCCGGTTTGTAAATGAATATTTTATTTTATTCACATTCACTATATTCATATTCACGTTAAAAGTTATATTTTTGACGATAAAACATTTTATTTTAACATATGAATTTCTATTCAGTTCATTCTTTAAATAGAATGATATTTTTATTTTCTAACTTATTTTAGAAAATTTCGGCGGCATAACGGCACGATACTAGAAACGGGACGAGGCCTAGCCTTATCCCCGGTCTAGTGAAGGCCCACGCCATTCACATATCAATCAATCCACTTAATTTCACCAAACAATTCAATTTCAAAACAAATAATCTAACCAACTACACAACCAAACAATTTAACAAACAAGCCATCCATGGTCTGTGGATGACGGGTGTCGGGTGCTACTAAGCACCGTCTGCATCCTAGTATATAAATATATCTAGAAAAGAAATTGAAAGGTGAGAAATTCTCACCAAAAAGCTATCCAATCATCTTGACTCTTCTTTGATAGAAGTCTTCACTGTTCCCGCCGATATCACTTTCTTTGCCCGTAGCCACTACATATGTAAAAATCACATTTTTACTTCGATGTTCAATATATAAAAATCACATTTTTAATTCGAAGTTCAATATATAAAAATCACATTTTTAATTCGAAGTTCAATATATAAAAATCACATTTTTAATTCGAAGTTCAATATATAAAAATCACATTTTTAATTCGAAGTTCAATATTATTTACAAAAACAAAATCTTATATTTTTCAAAAACAATGTATGTTTTGCTACTTAAAAAAAAACAAAGTAAATTTTTCTAAAACAACTCTAGTTTAACTTTTCCAAATCAGTTCCATTTTTATTTCTAAAAAACCCTGCCATTTTCTATTTTAAAAATATGGATATATTTTATTTCTAAATCATGGAAAAATTATATTTTTAAATAATGCTTTTAATATGAAAATCAGAAAATAAAATCAATGCTTTTCATATAAGAATTTCTATAAGTAAAGTCAGTTTTTAACCCTAAATAAAAATAAAAAGAAAAAGGGAAGGGAGGACTTACATCGTTCAAGGGGGGGGGGGGGGTCTCCACGCGAGCGCCGGAGTCAGGATAACCGCGTCGGAGGTGGGAGGACAGGCGGTGGGGGTTCTGATGACTGGCGGCCTCGTGGTGATGAAGTGATGCGGCGCCTGGCGTCGCGGTCTTCAAGGGGGGGAAGAAAGCTGGCGCCGTTGACTGGGAGGAGGGGGGGGGGGAGAACTGGTGGAGGTGGCGGTGGTAGGGAGGGCCGGCGCGATGGGGATTGGCGAGGGCGTGGAGGATCAATCGCTCCTCTTTCTCTTTTTTTTTTTTATTCTGATTTAGTCAACGGTATGGGGAGGAGAGGGTTTGTAATAACCCGAAAATGCGAGCCAGTTTGAAATGTTTATTTTGGCGATTTTAGTGAATTTTGAATATTTAAAATGAATTATTTTAAATAATATCGACGAGAAATTTATTTTGAATTGAATTCGACGTATATATTTATATACGTCGTCGTTAGAATATAAATAATTATATATAATTATAATAGAATTGAAAATGGCGCGGTAGTTCGATAATTCGATTTCAAACTTCAATTGAATGTACCGGGTGCAAAACAATCCGGATTTTAGTGAAACCAAAAATAATAGAATCTAATAGTGAATATCTTTCCAACGAATCCACATAATCGAGATTTTATAGCGGGAATCAAAAGATATGTCCAGTTGAAAATTCTGAATAGTCGCTATGGAATTCAGGCCCTTAAAAATGGACATTTTGCAAATGACCTCGGATTTCGACGAAACCACTTTTGTTGGGTCCGTGATGTCAAGTTATTGCTAGATTCCAAATTTCATAATTTTTCGAATCAATATGTGAGCGTGGCGAAGGAAAACCCGTTTGACCATTTTCAGTTGATTTTAATCGACTGGAAATTGGCCATTTTTCAAACGGTCTCAGAATTCGACGAAACTAGTTTTGTTAGGACCGTATCGTCAATACGAAGCTAGAAAATATTTTTCTGGAATTTTTCTAGTTAGTATGTGACCCCGGTAATTTGAAATATACGTTTAAAATTCAATATAGTGATTTAAATGTAAATTCAACGGAAACTAATTGAAACGATCGAATCAGCTTGGGATACATATCCCATAGTGTTCGGAATGGGGGTAATACGCTAGAGACAACAGTCGGTGGGTTGGATTTTGAGTTCGAAATAAAAAGTTACTTTATGGAGTTAAATAAATAAATAAATAATATAAATATATACTTTCTCTTCCCCCCATCTCCTATCACAGTCAAACTTATAATTAAAAAGAAAAAAAAAAACCGATCCCCAAATCGTTCCCGCTCCTCCCCCTGACGTCCATCGACCGCCGCTGACGATCTTCTCCCCCCTGCCGTTGTCCCCTTCTCCGATCCTCCCTCTCGCCCTCCCCCTCTCCCAGAAAACCCCAACCCCATAAGAACCCGCATCCCCCCTGTCGATGACCGCGCCCCCCTGTCGATGATCGCGCCCCACTCGCGAAGTCCAGCCCCCTCCTGCGTCGCCTGAGCGCCACCATCGCTGACTGGAAGAGGTCGTCGCCCTCAACGCAGAACCCACCTCGACTTCAAGCCCCTTTCCCTCCTACTGACGATCGACGAAGACGCCCCCCCCCCCCCCCCCCCCGCTGTAAGTATTTCTGATTTTTATTTTAAAGTTAAAACTGTTTTTTTTTATATTAAGTTAAAACTGCTTTTTTTTTATATTAAGTTAAAACTGTTTTTTTATATTAAGTTAAAACTGTTTTTTTTATATTAAGTTAAAACTGTTTTTTTTTTATATTAAGTTAAAACTGTTTTTTTTTATATTAAGTTAAAACTGTTTTTTTTATATATTAAGTTAAAACTGAAATTATATGAAGTTAAAAACTGATTTAAAAAGGAATTTTGAAATTGATTTTTATTTTAAAGGTTTGAAATAGGAAAAAAAAAGAGGGTTTAAACTTTAAAGTAGAAAAGGCGGAATTTTTATTGAGTAGAAGAAGTAAAAATATGATTTTTATATTTTTAAAGTATTAAAAATATAATCTTTACTATATAGAAATATTAAAAATATGATTTTTATATTTTTAAAGTATTAAAAATATAATCTTTATGGTATAGAGAATATAAAAATATCATCTTTGTGTATGTAGCAAAATAAAAATCTGATTTTTATTTTCTATACGTCGAAATAAAATGCTGATTTTTATAAAGATGAAATCTTTATAGTTGAAAAGGCGAGATCTTTATATATAGAATTTTTATATATTGAACTTCGATAGAAAAATGGAATTTTTATATATTGAACTTCGATAGAAAAATGGAATTTTTATATATTGAACTTCGATAGAAAAATGGAATTTTTATATATTGAACTTCGATAGAAAAATGGAATTTTTATATATTGAACTTCGATAGAAAAATGGAATTTTTATATATTGAACTTCGATAGAAAAATAGAATTTTTATATATTGAACTTCGATAGAAAAATGGAATTTTTATATATTGAACTTCGATAGAAAAATGGATTTTTATATATTGAATAGCGAGGTAAAAATTCGATTTTTATATATGTAGTGGCTACGGACGACGAAGCTGGCGAAGATGCGAAAACAATGAAGATTTCTATCAAAGAAGTGCCATGGAGCTAGGATAGCTATATGTGAGAACTTCTCACTCAAAATTCTTATTCTAGTTATATATATATATATATTAGGATGCAGACGGTGCTTATTAGAAGCACCCGACACCCGTCCACATACCATGGACTTGTTTGTTTGGATGTTTGGTGATTGATTGAGATATTGGTTTGAATGTGGTTTGTGGTGTGGAAAATCGAATCGATAAATTGGTTAGGATTAGACGTGCGCCGTTATAAGGCGAAGGAGTAAGACTAGGTTAGACTCTTACTCCAAATTTTGTGGTTTGCATAACGAAAGTGATTTGATTGATGTGTGAATGGCGTGGGCCTTCACTAGACCGGGGATAAGGCTAGGCCTTGTCCCGTTTCTAGTATCGTGCCGTTATGCCGCCGAAATTTTCTAAAATATGTTAGAAAAATAAAAATATCATTTTTATTGTGTAAATGAAATGAATAGAAATTCAAGTGTTGAAATAGAATAATTTATCGTTAAAAATAATTTTTAACGTGAAAGTGAATAAATAAAATATTTATAAACAAATCGGCCGATTTGTTTATATACACTGATTTGACTGATATTGATTGGGTTGATAAATTTTACACATCGCCCAACTGCACAAATAAAATCTGTGTTTGATTGTTTGAAACCCCACACGGGTGTTGGGATGAAATTTGAAGTTCACTCATCCTGATTGATCAAATATGTCGATCGATTGATTGACAGGCTGTTATAAGCGTTAGATATCGATATTTGATGCTTATACAGTGTAGTGCACTTTGGTTGATGGTTGATTATTTTTCGACGCTATTATATACATGTGTTGTATGGAATCCATATAATTAACGTTATATGGTGATTGATTGGGCCTCATTCCAATTGGGAAAATAAGGAATATTATAAAAGAAAATTCATGTGTTGAATATAAAAATAGTCATGTGTTGACGATGTGCATGTGTTGAGTGAAATATTTTATATAATCAAAATTACATCTTTATCACATTTAAAATTAGAACTACTTCCCAGTAGAAGTCTAATTGAAAATCAAACGATAGATACCATAGTTTTATAAAATATTTCACATAATAAAAATAGTGATGTGTTGACAGTACTCATGTGTTGAGATTAGTCGTGTGTTGAAAGAAATATAGGTTCATGTGTTGAATTGAATAGAAGTTTTTGAAATATATAAAGCCGTGTGGATTAGAGATGCGCTATTTTGACGTGAACGATATTTATATCGATTTTATTCGTTTTACAACGAATATTGAAAAGTGATTTCAAAACTAAATATTTTGAAATGAAATTCAATTGAATTAGATTAAAATTCGAATTGAATAGGAAGTGAATTTGAATTTGAATAAAATAGGAATGAATTGAATTGAAAACGATTTCGAAATGAATTGAATTGAAAACGATTTCGAAATGAATTGAATTGAAAACGATTTCGAAATGAATTGAATTGAAAACGATTTCGAAATGAATGGAATTGAAAACGAATTCAAATTGAATTGAAAGTGAATTGAAATGAATTCAAATTGAATTGAAATTTGAATTGAATAGAAATGAATTTTAAAACGAATTTATAGAGAAGAATTCAATTTTGATTTGAATTGAAATGGAAGTTGAAATTGCTTTTGAAACGAATTCAAAACTATTTTTAAAATTCGTTTTAAAAGGAAATCGACGAAATATATATATTATATATATTATATATATAATATAATGGCCTGAATAGAAAGCGCCGCGCCGCGGCAGTTCGTGAATTTCGACCATTTATTTCAAACGGACATTGCGGGAGATCCGACCGTCGGATTCTCCTAAAACCGGAACCGTTGGGTTCGTATCGAAAAGAGCTTTCCAATGAATATGAGAAATTTGAAATCTAACGGTTGGATTTGGAATTATGTCCAAATCAAATTGGAAAAAGGTCGCTGTAAGTGCAGTTCGATGGCCGTTGTTGGAAATCGACTGTACGGGCCTTGATAAAATTATTAAAAATATCTATAATTTGTGTAAAATTATAATATGTGAATTGGAAAGATTTGGGCTGGAAAATTCCACATTTGAAAAGATAAAAATAGATTTTTATCGAAATAAACTAGTTTTGAACTAGAATTGAAATCAATTTATTTTTAAAATAAATAGGTTGAATTTGGAAGTGATTTTAAAAATAATCGATAATTTCCAATACGTGGATTGGAATGGAGTTGAATCGAAATTATCTTCGAGATATTTCGATGTTGGATTTCGTGACTATACAGATATTGTTATGGGAATTTGAAAGATATATTTTATATCGTTATTTCCAATACGATATTTGTTGGTTTCAGAATTTGGTATTGAATATAAGTCGATATATTTTCTATTCAGAGCCTTGTATTTAATATCAAATGTGATTTGGGTTTGTCGTGAATCGTGTTTTGATGACATTGTTTCTTTAACCCAGTTAAAGGCAGGATATTGATTTTCGAAAAGATTAAAACTAAGTAGAGTTTTAATGAATCTTTAATTAGATTAAAATGTGAATTGATAATTTAAATTATCAAATCTGAAAGGTGATCGAGAGTGGAGTATCACCAGTTTTGCTCCAAAGCGATAGTTAAATCTTTAATTAGATTTGAACGTGAAATGGTAATTAATTTTACCGATAACACCGTGGTGTTAGATGTGGAGTATTACCAGTTTTCTCCATGGGATATATAGGTTGGGATTGGGAAATAAAATAAATAATTACTTCGGTGTGGTTCGTTAATCCCGACTAGTTGAAATGATATCCAAAGGAGGATTAAAGAATAAATTTAGAAGAATTTATCTTGGATAAAATTAATGGGAACCTTTCCCTAAGAATGTGATTTTGTGAATAAAAGAATATTCTGAATTGGAATGAGGCGTTTGTTGTGTTTGTGTAACATTCGTTTATTATATACGTGGGTTATTCAGAAAGGCCGGGTTTATACCCATTCTGAATAACCGATTCGACGAGATGTCGAAGATGAAGACGGTGGTTGAAGACCGGAAGTCTTCACATCGTTTGGGTGATTACTGATGATCTTGATTGGGCTGTACACCCAAGATGAGGGAAACAGTCGGTGATCGTCCAGACGTACTTGGAGATCGATGGATATGCGAGGAAAGTGCCTCCGGTTTCGTTCAGACCCAGAACGGACTTGTAAATGGACTGTGTGTCTGACATTGGATTTTAGTCCGTGTGATTGATCTCTATTAAATATATATCTGTTTGGCGGCGGAGAATTTATTCTCTTGCTTAACGCCCTTCTCTGAGACGTACGAGCTCAGGGGTTATATATTGATGGATATCAAACGCATGGAGTGAATTGCCTGTGTGGCATGCGTAAGTGGCAATTGATCAAGGCTTCTGTTGAAAAGCAAAGTCTTGTGGTTGATGATCAAAGCACGGCCTGTGTGGCATAGCTTTGTGTATAACGTGAATTCGCGAGCCTCACACCTCGGTATGAGTCAAAAACGGGAGACGGACCGCTGGGAGAGCACGACGTTTCTTTCTAGCTAGGGTGGTGTCAGTGACCTACCAGCCCTGACATTTATATACTTTTCACCTGTGTGGTTGTTGGAATGCGAGGCGCCTCGGATATAGGTCTGTAAGGACCGGGAAACGTGTGTTCAGGAATAACTAATCCTCAAAAGTAAGAGAGGACCGGCCCAGCCGATTCCAAGGATCAGAGTGGGGTCCTGAGGCATTGCTAGAGTGTCTCGAACGCGGAGAGGAGCTTGCCCCTTGCCTCGGCTCATGACGGAAATTCCAATTTCCAATACGTGTGTTTCGGTTTTATTTGTAGAGCCTAGTATGGCGACATAGTAGATGGTAGCTATGCCGCCTATGATTGATACTTATGATTGAAATTGATTTGACACTATACACTTATATTGTATCAAATAATGTGTTTTAAACGTATCAAGCATGCTTTGGCTGTTATAAGGGAAAACCCTATCCTCCGGCTTGCGTTGCATTGTGTGATGGGACCTGGGTCTTATAACAGCTTCATTTTTCTTTATTTAGCATTGCGCTGTTTGTTCTATGCACTGGTATTCTTGGGAGGAAACCCGTTCCGTGTTTTACGGCGTGGTCCCTTGATTTACCTAACTTTAAAACCAATATTAATAACTGTTTTAGTTCTCACACCAGTCACATGACTGACCTGGAGTTTATTGTTTTAACCTAAACTCTGGGTGCCCCTATTTTCCGCACGGGCAGCTAGTAGTTTTGGTTTTGCAGATTTATATTCACAGGGTCCTGATTTACAGCTGGAACGATGCTCGGAAAGCTCTGTATCCGTGTATCACTTCTAGTTGTGCTTTTGTATTATTTTCCGCTGCTATGTAATTTATTGTAATCTCTGATATTTATCGAATGTAATTTATTCAATTATACTGTATATTCTTGTATCTGATGGAATTGTTGTAATAACAATGAAATGTTCTTCCGTATGCGTTCATTTGTGTGTTGTTCTCAATTCTATCTGTGCTTTCCTTAACGGGGAAGTTCGGGTCGTCTCATTTTGGTATCAGAGCTTTGGTTTACAGAGCTCGAGAACAAGACACATTAGAACCATACGAAAGAATTCATCAGATATTGGATTAGTAATATCTAATTAGAATGACTCGTTAGAGATAGGATCAGTAGTGTCCTAGAACGAGTGTGAAGAGTATATTTTTCAAAAGAAAACAATTTTGTTTTGAAATTTAAATCGCGTTATACGTATTTGAATATTTATTTATTTTGAATATGGACAATCGAGTATATATAGATTTCGCGTATACGCGTCATGAACGTATATTCGAAGTTTTAATATACTGGATAGATATAGAGTCATACTCTAGTAGCCCGAAGATGATTCTGATGATTGACTAGTCGTCATTAGTATTCATGTTCGAGTAACGAAGGTGTGATTTTCTATATATTTCCATTAGGCTGGTGTGAGAACCAAAACTAATATAGATAGCTTTATTGTTGTGAATTGGCATCAAAAACATGATTTTTTGTATATGTATCAAATTATGAATTTGAAATTCTAATCCACTAATTGATTGATGTTTGAGTTGCTTGTTTATTTGTTTGCTAATTTTTATCCATTTAGCCTAATTGAACCAGATATTGAATTATATTGAAAATTGGTCGCATTTGCTTGCATATACATATATTTATATTGAACAGGTCATAGCAAGGAGGCTAGAGCCGAAGAATAAAATTTGTTTGCCCGACAAATAGGTACATGTTTACTACATAATTTCCTGTTTTGTTTGGGTGATGATGATTTTGTGAGCCTATTGGCTAGCCGCTTGGCTTTTTCTTTTTCTTTTTGAGATCTGAAGGACCGGGGAAGCTATTTGAAATTCCCCGATGCTCCCGGTGCAGGGGAGGTTATGGCGAAATTTTTCAAAAATTTAGGGTGTTAGCCAAATTTTTGAAATTTTGAAAATTCTCAGAAACTGAAGAGTTGGAGAATGGAAGCCAGATCGAATGTAGAGCTTAATAATCAAACCACTTTCGACTGTGTTCCTTTTCGGGGACGAAAAGTTTTAAGTGGGGGAGATTGTAATAACCCGAAAATGCGAGCCAGTTTGAAATTTTTATTTTGGCGATTTTAGTGAATTTTGAATATTTAAAATGAATTATTTTAAATAATATCGACGAGAAATTTATTTTGAATTGAATTCGACGTATATATTTATATATGTCGTCGTTAGAATATAAATAATTATATATAATTATAATAGAATTGAAAATGGCGCGGTAGTTCGATAATTCGATTTCAAACTTCAATTGAATGTACCGGGTGCAAAACAATCCGGATTTTAGTGAAACCAAAAATAATAGAATCTAATAGTGAATATCTTTCCAACGAATCCGGATAATCGAGATTTTATAGCGGGAATCAAAAGATATGTCCAGTTGAAAATTCTGAATAGTCGCTATGGAATTCAGGCCCTTAAAAATGGACATTTTGCAAATGACCTCGGATTTCGACGAAACCACTTTTGTTGGGTCCGTGATGTCAAGTTATTGCTAGATTCCAAATTTCATAATTTTTCGAATCAATATGTGAGCGTGGCGAAGGAAAACCCGTTTGACCATTTTCAGTTGATTTTAATCGACTGGAAATTGGCCATTTTTCAAACGGTCTCAGAATTCGACGAAACTAGTTTTGTTAGGACCGTATCGTCAATACGAAGCTAGAAAATATTTTTCTGGAATTTTTCTAGTTAGTATGTGACCCCGGTAATTTGAAATGTACGTTTAAAATTCAATATAGTGATTTAAATGTAAATTCAACGGAAACTAATTGAAACGATCGAATCAGCTTGGGATACATATCCCATAGTGTTCGGAATGGGGGTAATACGCTAGAGACAACAGTCGGTGGGTTGGATTTTGAGTTCGAAATAAAAAGTTACTTTATGGAGTTAAATAAATAAATAAATAATATAAATATATACTTTCTCTTCCCCCCCATCTCCTATCACAGTCAAACTTATAATTAAAAAGAAAAAAAAAACAAAACCCGATCCCCAAATCGTTCCCGCTCCTCCCCCTGACGTCCATCGACCGCCGCTGACGATCTTCTCCCCCCTGCCGTTGTCCCCTTCTCCGATCCTCCCTCTCGCCCTCCCCCTCTCCCAGAAAACCCCAACCCCATAAGAACCCGCTTCCCCCCTGTCGATGACCGCGCCCCCCTGTCGATGATCGCGCCCCACTCGCGAAGTCCAGCCCCCTCCTGCGTCGCCTGAGCGCCACCATCGCTGACTGGAAGAGGCCGTCGCCCTCAACGCAGAACCCACCTCGACTTCAAGCCCCTTTCCCTCCTACTGACGATCGACGAAGACCCCCCCCCCCCCCCCCCCGCTGTAAGTATTTCTGATTTTTATTTTAAAGTTAAAACTGTTTTTTTTATATTAAGTTAAAACTGTTTTTTTTATATTAAGTTAAAACTGTTTTTTTTATATTAAGTTAAAACTGTTTTTTTTATATTAAGTTAAAACTGTTTTTTTTTTATATTAAGTTAAAACTGTTTTTTTTTTATATTAAGTTAAAACTGTTTTTTTTATATATTAAGTTAAAACTGAAATTATATGAAGTTAAAAACTGATTTAAAAAGGAATTTTGAAATTGATTTTTATTTTAAAGGTTTGAAATAGGAAAAAAAAGAGGGTTTAAACTTTAAAGTAGAAAAGGCGGAATTTTTATTGAGTAGAAGAAGTAAAAATATGATTTTTATATTTTTAAAGTATTAAAAATATAATCTTTACTATATAGAAATATTAAAAATATGATTTTTATATTTTTAAAGTATTAAAAATATAATCTTTATGGTATAGAGAATATAAAAATATCATCTTTGTGTATGTAGCAAAATAAAAATCTGATTTTTATTTTCTATACGTCGAAATAAAATGCTGATTTTTATAAAGATGAAATCTTTATAGTTGAAAAGGCGAGATCTTTATATATAGAATTTTTATATATTGAACTTCGATAGAAAAATGGAATTTTTATATATTGAACTTCGATAGAAAAATGGAATTTTTATATATTGAACTTCGATAGAAAAATGGAATTTTTATATATTGAACTTCGATAGAAAAATGGAATTTTTATATATTGAACTTCGATAGAAAAATGGAATTTTTATATATTGAACTTCGATAGAAAAATAGAATTTTTATATATTGAACTTCGATAGAAAAATGGAATTTTTATATATTGAACTTCGATAGAAAAATGGATTTTTATATATTGAATAGCGAGGTAAAAATTCGATTTTTATATATGTAGTGGCTACGGACGACGAAGCTGGCGAAGATGCGAAAACAATGAAGATTTCTATCAAAGAAGTGCCATGGAGCTAGGATAGCTATATGTGAGAACTTCTCACTCAAAATTCTTATTCTAGTTATATATATATATATATATATATTAGGATGCAGACGGTGCTTATTAGAAGCACCCGACACCCGTCCACATACCATGGACTTGTTTGTTTGGATGTTTGGTGATTGATTGAGATATTGGTTTGAATGTGGTTTGTGGTGTGGAAAATCGAATCGATAAATTGGTTAGGATTAGACGTGCGCCGTTATAAGGCGAAGGAGTAAGACTAGGTTAGACTCTTACTCCAAATTTTGTGGTTTGCATAACGAAAGTGATTTGATTGATGTGTGAATGGCGTGGGCCTTCACTAGACCGGGGATAAGGCTAGGCCTTGTCCCGTTTCTAGTATCGTGCCGTTATGCCGCCGAAATTTTCTAAAATATGTTAGAAAAATAAAAATATCATTTTTATTGTGTAAATGAAATGAATAGAAATTCAAGTGTTGAAATAGAATAATTTATCGTTAAAAATAATTTTTAACGTGAAAGTGAATAAATAAAATATTTATAAACAAATCGGCCGATTTGTTTATATACACTGATTTGACTGATATTGATTGGGTTGATAAATTTTACACATCGCCCAACTGCACAAATAAAATCTGTGTTTGATTGCTTGAAACCCCACACGGGTGTTGGGATGAAATTTGAAGTTCACTCATCCTGATTGATCAAATATGTCGATCGATTGATTGACAGGCTGTTATAAGCGTTAGATATCGATATTTGATGCTTATACAGTGTAGTGCACTTTGGTTGATGGTTGATTATTTTTCGACGCTATTATATACATGTGTTGTATGGAATCCATATAATTAACGTTATATGGTGATTGATTGGGCCTCATTCCAATTGGGAAAATAAGGAATATTATAAAAGAAAATTCATGTGTTGAATATAAAAATAGTCATGTGTTGACGATGTGCATGTGTTGAGTGAAATATTTTATATAATCAAAATTACATCTTTATCACATTTAAAATTAGAACTACTTCCCATAAGAAGTCTAATTGAAAATCAAACGATAGATACCATAGTTTTATAAAATATTTCACATAATAAAAATAGTGATGTGTTGACAGTACTCATGTGTTGAGATTAGTCGTGTGTTGAAAGAAATATAGGTTCATGTGTTGAATTGAATAGAAGTTTTTGAAATATATAAAGCCGTGTGGATTAGAGATGCGCTATTTTGACGTGAACGATATTTATATCGATTTTATTCGTTTTACAACGAATATTGAAAAGTGATTTCAAAACTAAATATTTTGAAATGAAATTCAATTGAATTAGATTAAAATTCGAATTGAATAGGAAGTGAATTTGAATTTGAATAAAATAGGAATGAATTGAATTGAAAACGATTTCGAAATGAATTGAATTGAAAACGATTTCGAAATGAATTGAATTGAAAACGATTTCGAAATGAATTGAATTGAAAACGATTTCGAAATGAATGGAATTGAAAACGAATTCAAATTGAATTGAAAGTGAATTGAAATGAATTCAAATTGAATTGAAATTTGAATTGAATAGAAATGAATTTTAAAACGAATTTATAGAGAAGAATTCAATTTTGATTTGAATTGAAATGGAAGTTGAAATTGCTTTTGAAACGAATTCAAAACTATTTTTAAAATTCGTTTTAAAAGGAAATCGACGAAATATATATATTATATATATTATATATATAATATAGTGGCCTGAATAGAAAGCGCCGCGCCGCGGCAGTTCGTGAATTTCGACCATTTATTTCAAACGGACATTGCGGGAGATCCGACCGTCGGATTCTCCTAAAAACGGAACCGTTGGGTTCGTATCGAAAAGAGCTTTCCAATGAATATGAGAAATTTGAAATCTAACGGTTGGATTTGGAATTATGTCCAAATCAAATTGGAAAAAGTCGCTGTAAGTGCAGTTCGATGGCCGTTGTTGGAAATCGACTGTACGGGCCTTGATAAAATTATTAAAAATATCTATAATTTGTGTAAAATTATAATATGTGAATTGGAAAGATTTGGGCTGGAAAATTCCACATTTGAAAAGATAAAAATAGATTTTTATCGAAATAAACTAGTTTTGAACTAGAATTGAAATCAATTTATTTTTAAAATAAATAGGTTGAATTTGGAAGTGATTTTAAAAATAATCGATAATTTCCAATACGTGGATTGGAATGGATTTGAATCGAAATTATCTTCGAGATATTTCGATGTTGGATTTCGTGACTATACAGATATTGTTATGGGAATTTGAAAGATATATTTTATATCGTTATTTCCAATACGATATTTGTTGGTTTCAGAATTTGGTATTGAATATAAGTCGATATATTTTCTATTCAGAGCCTTGTATTTAATATCAAATGTGATTTGGGTTTGTCGTGAATCGTGTTTTGATGACATTGGTTCTTTAACCCAGTTAAAGGCAGGATATTGATTTTCGAAAAGATTAAAACTAAGTAGAGTTTTAATGAATCTTTAATTAGATTAAAATGTGAATTGATAATTTAAATTATCAAATCTGAAAGGTGATCGAGAGTGGAGTATCACCAGTTTTGCTCCAAAGCGATAGTTAAATCTTTAATTAGATTTGAACGTGAAATGGTAATTAATTTTACCGATAACACCGTGGTGTTAGATGTGGAGTATTACCAGTTTTCTCCATGGGATATATAGGTTGGGATTGGGAAATAAAATAAATAATTACTTCGGTGTGGTTCGTTAATCCCGACTAGTTGAAATGATATCCAAAGGAGGATTAAAGAATAAATTTAGAAGAATTTATCTTGGATAAAATTAATGGGAACCTTTCCCTAAGAATGTGATTTTGTGAATAAAAGAATATTCTGAATTGGAATGAGGCGTTTGTTGTGTTTGTGTAACATTCGTTTATTATATACGTGGGTTATTCAGAAAGGCCGGGTTTATACCCATTCTGAATAACCGATTCGACGAGATGTCGAAGATGAAGACGGTGGTTGAAGACCGGAAGTCTTCACATCGTTTGGGTGATTACTGATGATCTTGATTGGGCTGTACACCCAAGATGAGGGAAACAGTCGGTGATCGTCCAGACGTACTTGGAGATCGATGGATATGCGAGGAAAGTGCCTCCGGTTTCGTTCAGACCCAGAACGGACTTGTAAATGGACTGTGTGTCTGACATTGGATTTTAGTCCGTGTGATTGATCTCTATTAAATATATATCTGTTTGGCGGCGGAGAATTTATTCTCTTGCTTAACGCCCTTCTCTGAGACGTACGAGCTCAGGGGTTATATATTGATGGATATCAAACGCATGGAGTGAATTGCCTGTGTGGCATGCGTAAGTGGCAATTGATCAAGGCTTCTGTTGAAAAGCAAAGTCTTGTGGTTGATGATCAAAGCACGGCCTGTGTGGCATAGCTTTGTGTATAACGTGAATTCGCGAGCCTCACACCTCGGTATGAGTCAAAAACGGGAGACGGACCGCTGGGAGAGCACGACGTTTCTTTCTAGCTAGGGTGGTGTCAGTGACCTACCAGCCCTGACATTTATATACTTTTCACCTGTGTGGTTGTTGGAATGCGAGGCGCCTCGGATATAGGTCTGTAAGGACCGGGAAACGTGTGTTCAGGAATAACTAATCCTCAAAAGTAAGAGAGGACCGGCCCAGCCGATTCCAAGGATCAGAGTGGGGTCCTGAGGCATTGCTAGAGTGTCTCGAACGCGGAGAGGAGCTTGCCCCTTGCCTCGGCTCATGACGGAAATCCAATTTCCAATACGTGTGTTTCGGTTTTATTTGTAGAGCCTAGTATGGCGACATAGTAGATGGTAGCTATGCCGCCTATGATTGATACTTATGATTGAAATTGATTTGACACTATACACTTATATTGTATCAAATAATGTGTTTTAAACGTATCAAGCATGCTTTGGCTGTTATAAGGGAAAACCCTATCCTCCGGCTTGCGTTGCATTGTGTGATGGGACCTGGGTCTTATAACAGCTTCATTTTTCTTTATTTAGCATTGCGCTGTTTGTTCTATGCACTGGTATTCTTGGGAGGAAACCCGTTCCGTGTTTTACGGCGTGGTCCCTTGATTTACCTAACTTTAAAACCAATATTAATAACTGTTTTAGTTCTCACACCAGTCACATGACTGACCTGGAGTTTATTGTTTTAACCTAAACTCTGGGTGCCCCTATTTTCCGCACGGGCAGCTAGTAGTTTTGGTTTTGCAGATTTATATTCACAGGGTCCTGATTTACAGCTGGAACGATGCTCGGAAAGCTCTGTATCCGTGTATCACTTCTAGTTGTGCTTTTGTATTATTTTCCGCTGCTATGTAATTTATTGTAATCTCTGATATTTATCGAATGTAATTTATTCAATTATACTGTATATTCTTGTATCTGATGGAATTGTTGTAATAACAATGAAATGTTCTTCCGTATGCGTTCATTTGTGTGTTGTTCTCAATTCTATCCGTGCTTTCCTTAACGGGGAAGTTCGGGTCGTCTCAGGGTTAAAGGGGATTATACATATTTATTTATTTTATTATTTTTTTTTTTTTAAAAAAGTAACTTTTATTTTCGAACTCGGATTCGAATCCACCGACTGCCGTCCCTAGCGTTTTACCCCCATTCCGAACACAATGGGATATGTATCGTAGGCTGATTCGACTGTTTGAATCAGTTTCCGTTAAATTTACATTTAAGTCTCTATATTGAATTTTAAACGTACATTTCAAATTACCGGGGGCACATACTAACTCTAAAAATTCTCGAAAAATATTTTCTAGCTTCGTATTGACGATACGGTCCTAACAAAACTAGTTTCGCCGAATTCTGAGACCGTTAGAAAAATGGCCATTTTCCAGTCGATTAAAATCAACTGAAACTGGTCAAACGCGTTTTCCTATGCCACGCTCACATATTGATTCGAAAAATTATGAAATTTGGAACCTAGCAATAACTTGACATCACGGACCTAACAAAACTGGTTTCGTTGAAATCCGAGGTCATCTGCAAAATGTCCATTTTTAAGGGCCTGAATTCCATAGCGACTATTCGGAATTTTCAACTGAACATGTCTTTTGATTCCCGCTATGAAATCTTGATTTTTTGGATTCGATAGAAAGATATTATCAATTAGATCCTATCATTTTTGGTTTCACTAAAATCCGGATTGTTTTGCACCCGGTACATTCAATTGAAGTTTGAAATCGAATTATCGAACTACCGCGCCATTTTCAATTCTATTTATAATTATATATAAATATTTATATTCTAACGACGACGCGTATAATATATACGTTCGAATTATATTCAAAATAAATTTTTCGTCGATTTTATTTAAAATAATTCATTTTAAATAATCACAATTCGCTAAAATTGCCAAAATAAAATTTTTAAACTGGCCCAGATTTTTGGGTTGTTACAAATTTAATATGTCTAGTTATCTGACTCTTATCTCCATTTAAATTTATATCTTTATTATTTTTATTTGGATCTGTAAATTGGCTTGTCATAACATTTATAAACTATGATGATCAAGTTAATTCTTTACCAATATATTGTTTTCTAACCTACATATGGTCATGTTCGAATAAATTAATTTCTCATTTCATGACTTTTGTATTTTATGCATCATCAAGTTATATAAAGCATCTTAGCATGGATGTCATATCAATTTATTGTATACCGGTATGAATTTTTACACTGATTAAAGTAAAACAAGTTTTCATAGCATAACATTTTTTTATATGCAAAAAAATAAATAAATATAGTTAACTGATAATGATCATGGGACCACCAAACATGATTAAGGTATCTTTTGAGAATTGAATGCATAATAGTTCAAATACAAAATTACCCTTTTAAAAGAAACTGAAAAGATATTGTTGTATAATTAAGACTTAGGTTAGTTGTGTTGTTTCAACTTCATGAACACCACTGTCGTTGTAGTATAGTGCTGAGTATTTCCGCCTATCACATGGGTGACTCGGGCTTGATCCCTGACAACGTTAACAAACATCTGTGATTAGCCTACCTCTCTACAATTGTTATTGCATATACTTGAATTCAACAATCCAGCCCCTTATTGAATGTTTATCCAAGGAAATTTTACCAATTTTGATTTTAGTGGTGGGTATTTCCGTCTGTCACGCGAGTGACCCGGGTTCGATCCCCTGCAATGGCATTTAGATTTTCCCTTTGTCAAAAAAGTGTCTGCCTTTTTTTGAAAAAAGTATCAGTTGAAGTTCGCATTCTTGAATTTTAACTTTTTAGTCGTTTCATAAAGTTCTTTGTCACCACGTTAACAAACATCTATGATTAGCATACCTCTCTACAATTGTTATCACATACTTGAATTCAACAATCCAGCCCCTTATTGAATGTTTATCTACGGAAATTTTACCTATTTTGATTTTATGCCTATATATTTACATATGCTAACATAATGAGAAAGAAACAACATTTATAAAAGTGATAATTATAGTCAAACCAATTCCCATATATGCATCTCTTGTAATTATGTATCCAAATCATTCGCATCCAAGAAGCGAGCTAGCTGAAGTAACATGTAGTGATGTTTCTCAGTTTCCAAACAAACAACAGTCTGTACTAAAGCTATTACGAAAAAATGTCAATATACATAATTCAATTCCTAAAATTTACTCCAACAGTGTGTGGTGGGTTTTATGAATTGTCATCAACTACTTAAAAACTTCATTCTAAAGGTATGACTCTGCAAATTTAGACACTAACCTTTCTAGCGTCAAATGATTCCCTCACAACATTAAGTGATTCTTGGGCTGGATGACCAACTAAAAAAGAAAAAACTGATTTCAACGCAATAGTGACAAAACCCATAACCAAATACGGAACTCACTCTCAGGGAATACATATGGCCCAAGCAATTCAATTGAATCAGTAAAAGAATCCCTTCCTTGATCTTTTTGATTGGTTTAAGATCTCGGTTTGCATTAGGGTTTCTGCTGCTTTTCTCCAGCGGGTGTTGGCATCGTGTATTTGGCCATTCTCATGCGATTAGGAAAACTAGGGTAGAAATGGCGGGAATCCAGAAGTGACTATTGAGAGAATAGGCGGTTGGATGATGGCCCAAAAATGCCACGATATCATCTATTTTCGTGAGCATATACGTAAATCAAAGGACCTCTATAAAGTCAAAACACAACAAGTGGATTAGATATTTAGGCCCCGTTTGGATGGGCTGGAATAAGTGGCTTTTTATCTTTTTAAAATCCAAAATTCAATAGCCTACATGGCTCCATCCATTATTTGGACTTTTTAAAAGCTACTTTCTCGCCAGAAGCAGAAGTTGACTTTTCAGCGTGTTTACTGAATTAGGGTTAGGCAATCTTTTTCGTCTTCAGTTGCGCTGGATTTCCTCTTTCAATTTTTTTGCAAATGTATCATTTTTCTTATCTTATTTGCTTTAAATGATCTTCAGTTCTCTCAATCGTTTCATTTTACTTGTGTTTGTTTTGATTGATCACGAATTTGTTGAATAGTTCATATTTTTTTGTGTTTGTTTGTCTGTCACGCTCGAAACCCTAATCAGTTACATTCTATTTTTGTATGTTGGAGTATTGACATGTAACCTTGGTTAGGAGGCTGCCTTTTATAGAACTATTTGCTCTTAAAGAGTTTGGTTGATTTTGTAACCTTGGTTTGTTGTTTGATTTTGTAAGTTAAAATGGACTTAACTGCTTGGATTATATGCGAAAAACATGCAAGTATTTATGTTAGTTTCAATTTAGTATTTTTTTTAATTTATATTTAGGAATACGTATTGTTTTGTGATTTTTTTTGTTAATTGGCTATAACATATACTTTTAAAAATCTGAGTTGTCTTACATTTTATATCAATATTGTAGTGCAAAAGCCAAATAGTTAAAAAAATTAATCCATATTGACTTTTCAACTTTTTGACTTATAAGTCATTACCGTGCCAAACGAACTTTTTGGCTTTCTAACTTTATAGAAGTAAAAGCACTTACCATAAAAGCATAAGCCCTTTTTCTTTGCGTTGCCAAACGGGTCCTTGTTCATTTCTAAGTAATCAAAGGACCTCTAAACGTAAGAAGTAAGTTAGATATTTATTCATTTCTAAGCATATCTAAAGTTAAACATGGGATGCAAATAAAGAAGAACGGTTGATCAAAAGGTATTAGACATTAGTTAAGCATAAAAACCAATGTCGCCTAAAGGACAAGATTGTGATAAACTATGCAATGTCTACGTAATAATTGTTGGATTCAAACTTGTCAAAACTAAATGAAATGGGTGGATTAAAAAGAATCTGCGTGGATCATACTGTCCCAATTATGTCTAACCATTTCTCTAAATTTAATATATTCAGAAAAATAAAACCGTTTTTATTTATTTTTTATTTTTATTTATTTTCATAACACAATTAGTAAATTATTTTTAACTAAAGCTATATTTTGGTCTTTTATATGAGTAAATCCAAAAATACTCGTATGTGTGTCGTGTATGTGTAACATAATATACATTGCATAAATGGTTAATGTTTGTGTGTATTCGAGTTTACAGTGCAACAAAAGCATTGGTTCTTTACATGCAAATTATCATCCAAAACTATTTTAAATAGACGTATGCATGTGTGTGCGCTAAAAATTTAAATTTATTTCAAATAAAAATAATTTATTAAATTATTAACGCCAAAAATGGCACAACTTAGAGATGAAAGCAGCAGTCCTTATGGATAACTTGAGTATGAATCATACAGATCTAGTCACAGTCGAGATAAACAAATAAAATAAGAAAAGAAATAGATAAGAGACTTAAATTTATAGTGGTTTAGTTGTTGAATAAGCCTACGTCTACTTTATAAGTTTTGTTTATTCTTCTTCCGCTAATTACAGGTTGTTTGATTACAATATATTAAATAAAGATGAATTACAAGTATATGTTCTGAACTAAGTAGATCACAACAGATCTTAGATGACGTAATAGGGGAGGAGAAAGTTAAAGATAGATTTTGGCAGCGTAATGGCAGAGAGAGATAATGTAACGGCCCGACTTTCGATAACCTCGAAAGTCGTGTCATTATTAAAGAAATAGAAATAGATAGAGAATAGAACTAACAAGAACATCAGAATCTCACAGCGGAATTTAACAAAATATAATATCACATAATATATTACATATCAGAGTCTATTACATCATCATAATACATCTTACATGGTTACTGGCCCAACACCACTTGCAACTTGATACTTAGATATAGATATAATTAATAAGCTGACTCCATGATTCCCAGTCCAAAATACTCCAACAGAATTCCATTGATTACCTGGATCACTTGTCTACTCATAACAATTGTTATGAGTACCCAAGAGTTTCGGAAAACACGGAAAAATAAACTCTGGGTCAGTCAGGGGGACTAGTGTAAGTAAACAATTTTAAAATAGTTTAAAAGCAAGATAATATGGAATGGGGTTTTTCTCTTATGAGGACTTATTGATTTAACATTACAAAACCTTTCGAAAGAAAAGATAATAGTAAGACCACCCCGCACATAAACATGGACGGTTTTTACCTTACTATAACCCAAACCATTTCTGATATCAAAATCGTCTGATATTATAATAGTTTTTATCAAGTAAATAACCATCTAGCGTAACGCTTGCATCTCACGCTCCACAGATATATAATATAAAATCGAAAACCGCATGGCTCTTATTGGAGATTGGATTCTGACTATGACAAGGTATGGGACCACCTACCGATCAGTGTACTCTAGAGGGGATACACTGGGGTTCAATAAGAACGTCTTGCAACCCGGCTACACATGACCACCCACTCATTTAACTTGAGTGTAGCGAATATAGAGAATATATTTTCACCACATGGTTGTGATCAACAACCGTTACTGAAAGCTACAGCAGTGAAATATAGATTAAGAAGACAAAAAGAATTTCTCTAGATGGTGATAATACACGCTGCTTGGGAATGACCCACCTAGCCATGCTGTCTGCCCGATTTTTGTCCTTTCCTGGTTGTGAGGCTTGAGGCTACGTTATCTTCTAGAACACTTGTCCACCATTCACTTTGAATGTCACATCGTCAAATTCGTAATCACATATTGATTATACGAAAACACACTAGGTGTAAATAAAGAGAAGTTACCTTCTCCTCACCAACTTGGTATATTCATTAAAATCAACGAGCGTGACCGTTGGAAATACTCTGTCAGACATTCGTCCATACAAGTTGAACTGGGACTGGACAAACCGAAGGCACTATAAAATAGCCCTTGCATATCTCCGTCTTTAATTATCTTCAATAATCTCTGACACGCAACGTATAAATCGAATCGAAGTGAAATATAAATTTCGGACTCTTCGAAACGATCAGCATATGTCTTTTAAAGTCATATGATATTTAAGGAAACTAATTTATATAAAACCTTTACTTTATTACGAAACCAATAATCAACTTAAATAGATTGAATAACAATTAAATATTTTAACTTCCTTGGCTCAACACAGATAGTCGATCAAATTTCTATCATTCCAAACCTTTGCATTTCTATTTCATTTCATATATTAAATCGATCATGTATTCTTTTTAATAACTTCGACCAAAACAGAATCGGATCTTTCTATATTGTTTATAATCCAGGTATTATGACTTCTTTATATTTGTAAATAAACAACTATACACACATCATTTAATTATCTAACTAGAAGGCATGTGCTTCGCACATGGCAACTAATACAATAAGGTTAGTTCGTTAATTACGATAATTATTTTGATTTTAAACTGTATAGTTATATTTCATAACATTCAACACAAACTGAGTTCTTCTTTCTGTATGGGTCCATAGTCGAGTCATCGACTATTTATCTTATTTGTACATATATTTATATTATATATGTGTATACTTATTTATTATAAATTTTCAACCTCTTTCCTTTATTCTTTTATTATGTGTATAATTATTTTATACACTTTACAATTTATTTATTTTTCATTTTCTTTTCTATTTTATATTTTATTTCCATTTCCATTTTATGCTTAACTTGTTAAGATATCGGCCCAACTATTTGTCCGCCCGAATACCCTCTCTTTCTCCTTTTCTACAAATTGGCCGAGCCCGATTGTATCCACCCGTACTTTCCATATATACCTATATCTTCAAATATATATATTTGAAATTATTTTGCTATTATAATTTAACTTAAATAAAATTTAAACTTACTTTTCCTTTTAATTTATTTATAGTATGGGCCAAGCCCAACCCATTAATACACCACGCATTTCCCCTTCAAGCTTCAGCAAACACCATCTTCTTTCATATGTTACCCCCACTGCACACCAATTGTTCTGTCTCCATTTTCCGGGTCCCCCCGTGTCCCATCCAATCAGAGCCACCTGATTTCATCTTTTGCACTTAAACCCCTGAATTGTTAGAGAACTTAAATGCAAAACAACGGAAATAAGGGGATCTGATTGGAGGGACACGGGGGGACAGTGGGAATGGGGAGACAAGAATTGATCTTACCCCATTGCGCCCCTCTTCCTTTTCATTACGTTTTCTTTTTCCTTCTAAAGTTTCGGTCTAAACTTCCACTACTAAAAAAAACAATCAAATAAAGACTGCTAATTAATAACCAAAAATTTTCCGTCTTTAACTTAAGACTAGAAATATACTGAAAAATCAGTCTTAGTTTATCAGCTCTGGAGACTGAAAATCTGTCATTGCTTCGTTACTACAATTTAAATCTGATCAGATTTCAGATTTCAGTCTTTAGGACAGTCACTGATTTACGTTTTGATATCTTAATATCTATGAGTCTAAATCCTTTCAATTCTGCAAATCGATCGGTTAATCTTGCGATCCGCGTCAAATTATTTTCATCTGAAAACAAATAATTTATTAGTGGTAATACTGCTGGGGAAAAAATCACCATGTTCTCTTAGATTTACCTCCCCACTCATGCACAAATTATGTCCACTCCTTTATCAAATCAAGTCCTTCATTTTTTCACTCAATAAACCAAAACCCAACATCACATATTCGTCATCTCTATTTAGGAATCAACTCTTCCACTTGATCGTAAATCCATAACAGTGAAGCAAATCGGAAATTAATATGCGTTTCCTGTTACTAAAGGTGAGTTACTATGAATAATAGGAGAGATATTATTCAAGTGCGAGATTAAATTTGATGATTCATATCTAATCATTGTGATATTGATTATTGTCATTTGGGATGATCGTTATTGGTTGTAATTAGTTGTTTGCCGTTTGTTTATTGTTTCTGATTTGTTTTTTATGGTTCAAATCAGCAATTACTTTGTTATTTGATAAATTGCGGTTTAGTTATTTAGTACTTATCACACTAAAGAATTATTCTTATAAAGGTGTGAAATCAATCAAGATTTAAATGAATTGTGAAGACCAATACAATCTCATTCAAAAATAAACTCTCTTTGCTTTTTTGATGTGCGTATTACTGGGGGTTTGCATTTTCATCCTGTCTCTAGTTGCTTATTACAAGATTTTGCAGACTTTGCAGTGAATGTTTGCTTTTTACTTGGTTGCTTGACTTGTATTACTGATTATATTATTCTTATGTCACTTTGTTTAACAAGCAACGAGGTTCTCTTATATTGCTGAGTTGAAGTACACATGATATTTCTGTCAAGTATTGTTGAGTTAAAATTACTGAAAATTTATGTTGTGTTGTTGTTTGTCATGAACTAGTACATTTTTCATTTGCATGGGACTAACTAATGGCTTCATGTAAATTCTAAGGAAACATCAAAAATGCTGGAAGAGATAAAGCCACATTGAAGACACAAGAACCTGTAGCATTTGTACAGCAGGGCTGCGAGACGTAAAAAAAAAAGGCTCTTTTAGCAGTGAAAGATAATACATGACGTTGCGGAGTTCGGGAAACAGTTCTTAGTCCATGAAGTTGCATGGTTTAATAAAGAAGCAGCAAATTAATGTTGCGGAAAGGGCAGAGACATCCCAAGAAAGGCTTCATTTAAGAACGTTGACAATACATTTAAAATGCTATTGTACTAAATGTTGATGTACAATTATGTTCAGAAACATGTTACTATGTAACCGTAGTTATATTATATATGTATTCGACCACAGTGATATAAACTTGATCATGTCCTTTGTATGAAATTAAATTGCCAATTTAGCTGATGTTATGTAATGTGTGTGTGTTTGTTTCCTTGGTAATTGTTTTGTATGCTATAACACGTATCTTTCTTTTAATGTAAATGAAGCAGCGTATTTTCATTTTTAGAATCATAAGATTAACCATTACAAGTATGTTTATAAATTGCATCTAGCAACTCAGAATGCACGTTGTATGAATTGGGATAAAAGCATTTAAATAATTTTGTATTTATTTAAGACCAATCAAAGATCATAAATCAGTCTTTAATATTCAGTCTTTATGCATCTTTAAGACTGATTTTCGGTTTTTATTTTTAAAGACTGATGTGTCAGTCTTAATTTGTTTTAAGACTTGAGAATTAGAGACTGAAATCTTCAGTTTTTAGGCAGTCTTTAAAAGCTATTTAGAGACTGAATTGTTAAATTGAAGATTTTAGTCTTTTAGTTCAATGTTTTTTTTGTAGTGTTCTACCCAGACACTTCTTTCTTTGCTTGTTCATGCTACCTCATTTCTTCTTTAATTTATTGAGTAACGCATGCTGCAAACACCCCCAAAACATTTTGCATGCAACTCCGTTAAGCAAATGAGCATATTTACAGGTTGATTTCCTTTTGTGCGTAAATAGTTGAACTTCTTCAGTATAAACACATTTTTTTGTTTTGTTTCTACTTGAAAAATTTCCTGCCTTGCTCATTTCTTCTTTCATCTCAATCTACATGATCCGCCCCTCCTGATTTCTCCAGTTCCTTATATCCTGCTACTTCGGTTTCCTATTGGCAGCATTCCCTTTTTCTCCTTTCCTTTGTTACATGTTGCGCCTCTCCTTTTGTTTAATTAGTTCTTTATGTTTTTTTTTTCATATGATCTCTATTGGACTCAGTTGCACCATCAGGTATCATTCTGTCGAGTCTAGCATCATCGTTAGCCTGACATCATCGTCTATGTTCGCAGCTCATTGCATGTTGTACCTGCAAACTCATCAGGAATGAACCTTCAATCCCTGTTAAGAACGACGAGTGCATCTGCTCCGTCCATGCACAGTTTATGTTTTGGAATCCATGTCTTTTATGGGATTATTTTTGATATTTTACTCTCTTTCGAGTTTTAGTGGTATACATAGGAGGATAGGGTCATGTTAATTTGTTCGTACTAAAATATATATGCATATACAGTTAATACAAAGCCAAATTCAGATCCATTTGCAAGAAAACAAATTCCTAGACCATGGCAGACTTGAGTTACAACTGCTATATTCACTTAAACAGCTGCCTTCCCATTCTTTTGTTTCATTCCCTTTTCTTATGTTCTATTGTTCTTCCCTATTTCAGTTTGCTTCTTCCTGTATGTAGGGTACACGCAAGTGCTGTGTACACATGCACGCTCCGTCAAGTCGCCATCCTTCGGTCAAGACCCCTTCCACAAGTGCGTTGTCTCCTCCAAATCTCATCTACGTCCCCCACTTCTACTTCTATCAAGTGGATTGAAATATGGGTGTTCAACACGAACGAACAGCAAGTACTAGTCCACATTGATCCAATAAAATATCCATATACTGCGGTGCTCTGACTTCGACCAACTTTGGTCATACATCGGTTACGACCGCCTACGCACATGTGCCACCGTCCATTAAACTTATCTACACCCTCACGTTCTGCTCGGATCAATATCAAATCTGTGTGTGCGTTTACTAGGTCGTGTTGCGGATTGCCTCATTTGAGGTGGGTTTATGCTATTTAATTGTCCGACAAAAATTTCATGAACTGTAGTTAGCAACCCTTAAAGCCCTTTTGAAGTTTTTGCTTTTGTTTATATTCCAGAAACATCATTTTTCAAGCATTTGGTGTATTGTTTCATACCATTATATTTTCTTCTTTCCAAATGAATGTTTTTCACAATATCAACATTAACAGAGATACTTATGAAATGATACTATTTTAGTTGTAAAGAGAAACATATGAAAGATATTTAAGTTATTGAATCATTGAAAGAGAAGTTGAAATAATTTGCAATTAAAGACTAGGTTGATTTTCCAGGTTTCAATATGGTTGAACCCACTAAACACATACATTCAAAAGACATATAAGTATATGTGTTCGCATTGTAACAACCAAATAAAAATGGGAAGGTTTATTCACATATTTACTCTGCCTTTTGTTTGTTTCAGGTTTAAGCTTTCACTGTCACAATGTATTTCAAATTCTTTCAACTATTTCAACCATAAATCTTCCACAAACATTCATGCATTTTCAATATAAATTCATGTTTACATCGTCATATATACGGTCCTAGGTTGATGTATGGAAACAGGATGTATAAAGAGTTTCCACTCACATTTCATTCCTATTATTTTTTACCATTCCCAAAATTTTACTATTATTTTGCTATCATCTATCTTTCCAAGGTTTTAACATAACACATCAGTGGCATATATATTGCATTACAATCAGTAATGGTTTTTAAAGAAAGGAAGACAGAGTTTACTCACCAGTTCTTAGCTCCCCCTCTATTCCTAGAGTTTGATGTTGTAGTTATCTACTTTGTTGCTTTCTTAATTCAGCTGATTTTGCGTGAGGAGTGTATGGGTTTATAGTGATATTTATAGGCAAGTAGAAATATTAAACAAATGTTTTATTAAATGGTTATAAGCCTTAGTTTTATAAGATTTTAAAGTTACGGTATGGGTTTATAAGATTTTAAAGTTGTAGTATGGTAGACCGTGTAATTCTCCAGCATCTTGGTTAGAAACTGGAGATAAGTTGATACTTGGGCTTGAGATAATTAGAGAGATGTCAGATTGTATCGAGATCGTTCGGCAATGAATGAAGGTAGTCCAAGATCGTCAGAAGAGTTGCGCCGATAAACGTCGAAAAGAACTGGAATTCGAAATAAACGATATGGTTTTGGTGAAGAATTCGCCGTTAAATCATGTTGTTCGATTCAAAAGTAAAGGAAAGTTAGCCCCAAGGTTCTCTAGACCGTTCCGATAGTTAAGCGGATTGGAAATCTCACGCATAGATTGGATTTACCCGAGAAGATGTCGAGTGTGCACAATGTTTTCCATGTGTCGTTTCTACGAAAGTGGGTGCACGATTCGAATATGGTGGTATCTTCGGAACTGTGCGAAGACCTAAAAGTCGAGAACGTAGCTACGAAACCTCATAAGCCGCTTCGTGTTTTGACGAATGACACAAAACAACTTAGGAGGAAGACGGTTAAGCTAGTCAAGGTTCAGTGGAGTGAGGATGACGACGATTGTACATGGGTAACGGAAGAGAGTAAGAAGACGATCCATCCGGAACTCTTTGCTTGTATGACCCAAAAATATCATGTCATCTTACACCATTGTAACATGTACTATCATCATTAGAATTCTACGTGCTAGGATAAGGCTATGGATGCATGGCTTGATGGAAGCTAGTTTGGACGATTAATTGGCTGCTTTTGGATGATAGGCATGCATAATTGTATTAGTTGCTTATGTTTGCTTGGAATTTCGGGGGCGAAATTCCTAAAGAGGGGAGAATTTAATGACCCGCAATTTACATATCGGAGGATCATAAAATATTTTTATTTAATTCCCTGAGGGTCGGATCATTATCTTATTTTGATACGTTGTTTATGTGGATATGAGACATGTCCGTAGTTTTCACCAATTTTATTTCTGACCATTTTTCCCTTGTTAGTTTTGTACAGGGCATAACTGTGACGACTCAAATTTTCAGTACTCTTTGAGCTGACCAAACAACACCAGTCCAACGCAAAAGTACTGGAAATCCAGATGCCAATAGAAAGAAATTAGAGGATGAGATAAGAAAGAAAGAAATATTAGAATAGAAGAAGAAGAAGAAGTATCAACATAACACAGAGTCTCACATCGCAGCGGAACAAAATTATAATATAGAAATAACTTTTATTGAGAGCTTAAAAAATACTTACAATCATCAGAGTACATCAATTCATCTGGACAGTTATAATAACATGTCCTCATACACAACACACAGCGGAATAATAATTGTATAACATTGTATGTCAGAACACTTCCAGCTCGTCTCTTTCAGCATCCGAAAACCCGAGCCTGTACAACCCGGTTTAACCCGAGCATTCCAAATACCGGGTCAGTCTGGTGAACCAGAGTGAGAACAACTCGTAAAGTTTAAGGGGATCATCCAACTTCATTTTTAAGTTCAAAATATTTTCGAAAGATAAGGATAATCGTAAGACCAAATCCACACATAAATACGGACGTTTTTTACCTTACGATAACCCTAAACATTTTGAAATCATATATATCTTTGGATATTATAGTAGTGTCTAAATACAAATAAATATCAATCTTGCAGAACGCTTGCATCTCGCGCTCCACATATATAGTATACAATCAAAACCGCGGCGCTTATTGGAGATTGGATTCCGACTATGACAAGGTATGGAACCACCTGCCGATAGTGTATCTCTAGAGGGGAATACATCGGGTTCAACAAGAACGTCTTACAACCCGGTCCACACATGACCGACCACTCATTTCGCTTGAGTGTATCGAATGTACATCACCGACGGTTGGGATTAGCAACCGTTTCCCGAAAGGGACAGCATTGATAGATTAAAGAAGCAAAAGTAATTTCTCTAAATAGGCGATTATACACCCTAATGGGAGCGACCCACATAGTCTATCTGCCTGCCCGATTTTTGTCATTTCCAAGTTGTGAGGCTTGAGGTTACAATTATTCATTCCCCAATAGCATGCCTCCATTCACTTTGAATGCCACATCATCAGATCCGCCAAATCACTAATTGACGCCGACAAAAATACCCTGGGTGTTAGCTATCACCAACCGGAGTACGTTTGTAAAAATCAATGTATGTGATTCTTAAGAAATATTTTGTCAGACATTCGTCCATACATGTCATCCAGGAATAGGATGAACCGAAGGCACTCTCCTACTGCATCCAATATAGGAATCACCCTATGGATCAGTAGTGAGAAGTCCTTACAATCCATAGATTCCAACCACGACAGAATCACAGTGTATCTCGGGCCACTAAGCCAGAGATTATAAGTAATCCTTACATTTTATGAAGATCCACGGTCTTCAGTTACTCCATCTTGATCAGCATCTGGTATATTCAATGTTTTGTATTTATTAGCGGAATGGTTTTCAAATATAAATTCGATCCCGATCTTTCCGTACCAATAATCGTATTGGCCAGATTTGATAGTCGGTTATTTAACTATCAAATAAACAATCATCCATTCAAGGAAATAAAATGAATTCGCTAGCTCAATATTCAGCATCACTTGGCCCTTTTTATCCAAAAAATAAATTTACCTAATGGTTAATTTGAAACTCCTAAAACATTTCATATTTTTAAACATGGTATTAAATTCTCATTTTAATACATTAATCTTCTGAAAACCATTTCAATATAATATTTAGAAAAATATTTAATAACCATATCAAATTTCTATTTTACTATTATTTCGAAACATTAATTACAACACGATTTATTATTTACCATCGATTCAACTCGTCATTTGTAAAACAACCGTTACGACCTCTCCTTTGGTTTCCTTATCTGAACATTATACTCGTCACTTATCTTTTTAGAATAAACCCATTCTGATTCTTATCTTCTTACTTTGAAAACATCATTATATTTTCACCAATCTCCTTTATTTCCTTTTCTATGGAAATATCATTTCAGATTCTCAAGCCCGTTTTAAATTTCTTATATTTTTGGAATCTATTATATATATTTCCAAATTCTTCAAATAACGTTACATTATTATTTCTCAAACTAAACTCCTTTTAACATCTTCACCACTACCACTAATATCATCTCTCGATAATCCTGAAGTCGTTCAAGTTGGGGTATTTTAAATTACCTCTCAGACCTTGATCAACAGCGTTTTTATCTTAAGATAAATATCAGTTGTAATACCAAAACCGATATTCATCCCCAATATCAGTTCAAATCAGATTTTAGTTATAACTGATGAACGCTCATCTCCTATTTAATATAGCGAATTTAAATCGCATCTTACACTTCCAGAATTGAGTAACGTTAATTTAATCTTAACGTTTTGGCCTTACACTCCTTTTATAATATTGTTAATAAACTCAGATTTTAATATAAACCCTCTTTTTACCCCGCTTTTCTTTCCTTAATTCAAACACTTACTTTAAGCTATCGTTTTGGCTTGAAAACTCTTTTATAACTTTGTTATAAAACTTGGTTTTAATATAAAACCGTTCATCAACACTTTTCAAAAATCCAGTTGTGTTCCAATATCAACTGTGATTACTTACTTTAAAGAATCCCGTTTATGAATTGATCACTTAAATTATTATTCATTAAAAACAATAATTTACATCATCATTAATTATTATAGAAATAGTTAATTAACTTCTTATTTACTTAATTAAATTGTAATTTCTTTTTTTAAATCTTATTAAAGTTAAAATAAATATTTGTTAATCTATTTTAATTAATTAATAAATTAATCAAATAACTAATTCCACTTTGTTTACTTCATCAGCTCAAACCATGATTTTCTCGTCAATCAACTCAAATTAGTACTTCTTTAAAATTAATTAATGATATAATTAATTTAAATAATTCATTAACTTCTCTCTTGCAAATAGTTAATCCAACTCTTAATCATTTATTTATTTCTGCTCGTCTACTTATAAAATCTTATTACATAAGAGTTACTTTACAAAATCATTTAATTACTTTTTAAAACTTATATAATAATTACACCAAATTAATTTCCTTTTATTAAACCTTTATTCAAATATATTGATTTCAATCCATCCTCAGTTATAAAATATATTTTATAACTTCATTACCGTTGATTCACCTGACGGTAGATCAATTTTTATAAAACGGTATTTTTTTGGCCAACGGCTACTAATTACTCAACCAATACTCTCTATTTGTTAAAACAGAACAGATGTTGAATTTAGATTCAACAAACAATGATCCAATCCATCATCCAATCATATAGCTTAAACAGTTCATGTAATTGTGATATGTAAATAAATAATAAATTTTGAAGAATCTAGTTGGATCCCTCCAACCTATTTTTTCCCCTGCATCCAAATATGTTATTTCAAACAATATCATTTATTTCAATAAACATACATAATATTCAAAAGTCAAACAATTACAGCAATCCAAACATTCATCTATAAATTTAACACGTTTATATTATTGTAAATGTGACCAATGAGGTAAGTTACCTCCATTGGTGACAACCGTTAAAAATAACGATTGATTAAAGTTAAATTAAATAAACGTTTAATTTTGATCGGTTCAGTCACCACATATATATTCAGCAGCCATCAACCAAATAACAATCATAGCACACAAATATTTAAACCCGATTTATATAAAATATAAACGGGATAAAAAAACTGAGTGAGTTGAACTCACCTTAATTTGATTCTCCGTTAAACCGTTGGTTTCAGTTGATTCCAACGTGTCCAAACCAGCTCCATAATATTACGTCTCTCGATACGATTCCAACCTTTCTGATTTTGGTCGAATTCTGTGAACGTACACCAGTTATACGTTTAAACAAGTTATCGGTTTGAAATAACTAAGTAGCCCCTAATTAAATTAACATTAGTTATATACTTATTCCACGTTAATATAAAACTAATATATTCAGTGTATACACTAATACCATTACGCTAAATAACTACTTATGTTAATAAATGGATTAGCCACATTTAGTATAGGTTAGGCCAAAATAAAACAAAACCGATGGACACAAAGAGGTCTCCCAAGTGATGAAAAATTTTCTGTTCATATATATTAAGTTATTAACTTCCAGAAGCTATGTTGTATTTGCGAAAGAAAATAGGTACATAAGCGCCCCCCCCCCCAGCTCATTAAATTTCTACATACACATTATTAAACTTCGACGTTATCGTATACACACCTACAGTTTGCAAACATGCTGAGAAGTAGTACGTTCAAATAAAAAGAGTTAAAACCAGTGTACTGGTATATAATATTGACTTTAAATCCTAACTTCCCTTGTATACGGTATATACCTGGATTAGCGATCATCAAATAGGATTTTGCACTGTTAACTGTCATTGGTTCTTACTTAAAACTGGTTAGGCAAAATTATAAATAGCGCGTCTTAACTACTGTTCTTCCCAGCGAGACACCCAACATTTTACCCTCATTAGCACCCTAATAATAACTTATTTATTAATCTCTATTTAAGTTAATACTCTAGATTAGGCATTCTAAAACATCATTTGGCACAAATAATCGCTTACCAGGCAACGCTTATATCTGTTGTTCATCTTTCTTCTTCTTGCGCAGTTAAAAAGAAACTGTGACCCTCAGTCTCTCGCATTTCCTTTTACATCTTCTAAACCGCCCTCTTCACTTCACCGTTCATTCTCTTTTTATCACTCACAGTACACCTCCTCGTCGTGGAAAGCACCTCCAGACTTCACCGCAAATATATAACTTGCACTGTACATCCATGGGACGCCCCATCTGACTGCTTCGCATCTCCACTGCCCCTCCGTAAGGTCACTGGAACCTTGACAGAACATTCCCCTCCACCGACAGACCTCCCCCTTATACTTGCTGACGTCCAAAACCACCGCCCATACTGACACCGACCAACTCCTCCGACAACGCGCGACTTGTTGCTATCACCTCCCACTCCGCCTCACGCAACTGCTCTCCAAATCCATCTCTCCCCCATACGTGAATACCAACATGCAACCTCCCACTGTTACCATGGAAATACCAACGCCACTCCAACCTCATGCACCCACAAACCCCATCCGATGTATTTCCATCACCACACTTTCCTACTGTGCAGCTTCTCTTCCTACCATGGTTCACGTTCGAGCATGCGATGCCTCCTTACGTACGTTGCCTTTTTGCCAGTTCACGCTTTTGTGTGTATTTTTTTTACGGTTACGATTTATTTTATTTTATTCTTTGAGGAGGATCTGTTTTATCTTGTTGTTTTCGTGGGAAGAAAGCAAAATGAGGCAACCATATTTATATATGGGGAAGTTTGGCCAGCAAGGAAATGTAATTTGGCGCACAAGTAACATGGTACGAGATAGCATGTGTACAGTTTGGCAATACAGGGCAGTAGGCATGTGTAGAACTGAAATGACAGGATGCATCTATAGGCGTTGAATTGTTTTGCTTGAGTTGTCATGAGATGAAAGATAGCAGTGAATTATCCAGGGGACGTAGAAAGGGTTGTTGAAAAGATGATACACTGTTTTTTGCATTTTAGGGTAGACTGATCCTAAATATAGCATGTGTCTATATATTTCTGGCCGCTTTTTATATTAGGTATGTACAGGGTACAAACTTGATGGCCAAAGCATAAGGAAAATGACCTACATACTCAAAAAATAAGGTCCGCTGCAAGTTTTCCTCAGTGATACATAGGGTAGTAAAAAAAAAGAAGTATGTACCTGATTTAATTAGGCTATCTACGTTTTTATTTTTGATTAGGAGGGAAGTCTCTTTGTTATTTTATATTTCATATGGTTATAAAATTGCATGTCCTATATTCGTACGGCTGTTTATTTCTGACCGTTAAATTTACACGTTGCCACACCCGATTTTCAAACACAATGAAAAATGGACGCACCACTATATCTCATTGTTTCGGTCCCAATGAAATAAATTTCATTGAAAATCAACTCCGTTTGATGTTATTTAAATTTATCGGTTCACCTTTAAATTTCGTCTACCAGCAAAACAACTTTGATTGGCTCCAAACTGAAAATCTAGCAATAATAAATTATATGTATCCCAATAAAATTCGTTTCATCGAAAACGAAGGCCGTTTGAAAGGAAAACCATTTTTAAGGCCTATATAATATCGATAATATATATTTAAATACAAAATAATTCAATTTAAATTATAATAAATTATCATCATCGTATATTCCAATATTACATACCTTTAAAATAAACCAATATATAATTTGAACTCAAATATTAAAAATTCCAAGTTAAAATGATATATATATATATATATAAAACGATGTACATTTATTTAAATAAACATTATCGTTTATTTACGAATTCCATAGCGACTATTTGAAAATTTGAATTGGACGTAACTTGCAACCTATAAGCTAAAATCTCGATTTTTCTCTTTCATTAGAAGAACATAATCAAATCGGTTTAAATGTTCCTTGTTTCACAGAAATCCGACTTATATCGGATCATGTATATTCAATCAAAGTTGAAATCGAAAATTTCGAACTACCACGGCGTTTCGGGCTCATTTTAATAAATATATATATATATTTGAACTCCATTTTAAATAAAATTCGACATAAAATCCATTATATCTCTAATATAATATAAAAATAGATTTAAATATTCAAGTTTAAATGGCAAAAAAATCTGGAACATTTCATTCTTCCCCCTAGAATTTCGTTCCTGAAATTACAAGGTAAGAAGAACGCTCAGATCCCAATTATTTTAAAATAATTATTGCGAATTATTATCAAAACCAATTCAAACTCTTTAAAAATTTCCGTAAAATTTCGCCAGCATCTCCTCTGTACGGCTCGATCAGAATCTACAAACGCTACTCTGGGCCTCATACTTCTCCAAAATAAAACCAAAACCAAATGGCCATCCCACCCAAGGGTATAAAATCAATCCCCAACCAATCTATTAAGGTTTACCTTTTTGTCGGGCAACTCAATCTCCAATTCCGAAGTAAATCAACTAACTGCACTTTCTCCTTCCAATATGTACTTCCAATCTCTGTAAGCAAATCATCTCCACAGCTTTCAGATTCTGCACTTAGCTTTATTTATAATTCAATAACGATCCAGGGCTAAATAACCGATTTCATTTCCAACTGAATTTTTTTTTTCGATTTATTTAATTTCTTAATAGATCCGTTTGGTGAATTTTTATTCAACCCACTCAACATGCAAATAACAACAACCGAATAACTCAACAATGATGCTTACTAGTCTACCTTCATTTTGGTCTAACATATGTGAATAACAATTGATTAATATCTGATTTATTTCCATTATTATCCATTCTTAAATTAACCAAGTTAAGTTTCAGTTGCATATACAGTTAACTAATTGATTCTCAAGACTAGTTTACTTCCATTTGACCATTTCACTTTTGATTTTATTCCAAAAATCATGCAATTTATTTTTTATTTAACTTATCATTATGTTAAATTCTCATTCATTCAATTTCACAAAACCTATATGTGAAATCTCCTGGATATTAAACCATTCAAATTTTAATCTAATTTGAATTTCATTCAAATTAATCAAGCCAACCAATATCTCAATAATTTGAGGAAATTATTAATTTTCTACATAAAAATATAATTTGGCTAAAATTATTTCATTTGACCTTCTTTACAAAACAATATCGTGTCAGTTGCTAGTTCAAAATCGAACTAATCACTAACACAATATAAAGTATTTTATATAAAATTTACAAATACGCTCTCATATATATATATATACACACTCAAACTCAATCTAGGGTGTTACTAACCCCATCTCTATCAAGTTACACCACCGAGCCAAGGTTATTACTTAACCAATTGCTCTGATACTAAATGTGACGACCTGAATTTTCGGTACACTTTGAGCTAACCAAACAACACTAGTCCAACCCAAAAGTACTGGAAACCCAGATGCCAATAGAAATAAATTAGAGGATGAGATAAGAAAGAAAGATATATTAGAATAGAAGAAGAAGAAGTATCAACATTACATAGAGTCTCACATCGCAGCAGAACAAAAATATAATATAGAAATAACTTTTATTGAGATCTTGTAAAATACTTACAATCATCAGAGTACATCAATTCATCTGGATAGTTATAATAACATGTCCTCATACACAACACACATCGGAATAATAACTATATAACATCATACGTCGGAACTCTTCCAGCTCGTCTCTTTCAGCATCCGATAACCTGAACCTATACAACCCGATCTAACCTGAGCGTTCCAAATACCGTGTCAGTCTAGTGAACCAGAGTGAGAATAACTCGTAAAGTTTTAAGGGGACCATCCAACTTCATTTTTAAGTACAAAATCTTTTCGAAAGATAAGAATAATCGTAAGACCAAATCCACACATAAATACGAACGGTTTTTACCTTACGATAACCCAAAACATTTTGAAATCATATATATCTTCTGATATTATAGAAGTGTCTAAATACAAATAAATATCAATCTAGCGGAACGCTTGCATCTCACGCTCCACATATATAGTATACACTCAAAACCGTGGCGCTTATTGGAGATAGGATTCCGACTATGACAAGGTATGAAACCACCTGCCTATAGTGTATCTCTAGAGGGGAATACACTGGGTTCAACAAGAACGTCTTGCAACCCGGCCCACACATGACCGACCACTCAGTTCGCTTAAGTGTATCGAATGTATTTCACCAATGGCTGGGATTAGTAACTGTTTCCCAAAAGGGACAACATTGATAGATTAAAGAAGCAAAAGGAATCTCTTTATATAGGTGATTATACACCCTAATGGGAGCGACCCACATAACCATGCTGCCTACCCAATTTTTGTAATTTCCCGGTTGTAAGGCTTGAGGTTATAATTCTTCTTTCCCTGATAGCACGCCACCATTCACTTTGAATGCCACATCATTAGATCCGCCAGATCACTAATTGACGCCAACAAAAATATCCTGGGTGTTAGTAATCACCAACCGGAGTACGTTTGTAAAAATCAATGTACGTGATTCTTAAGAAATATTCTGTCAGACATTCGTCCATACAAGTCATCTAGGAACAAGATGAACTGAAGGCACTCTCCTACTGCATCCAATATAGGAATCACCCTACGGATCAGTAGCGAGAAGTCCTTGCAATCCGTAGATTCCAACCACGACAAAATCAAAGTGTATCTCGGGCCGTTAAGCTAGAGATTATAAGTAATCCTTCCATTTTATGAAAATCCACGGTCTTCAGTTACTCTGTCTTGATCAACATCTGGTATCTTCAATGTTTCGTATTTGTTGGCAGAATGTTTTTCGAATATAAATTCGATCCCTCTCTTTCCGTACCAATAATCGTATTGGCCAGATTTGATAGTCAGTTATTTAACTATCAAATAAACAATCATCCAATCATGGAAATAAAATAAATTCACTAGTTCAATATTCAGCATCACTTGGCCCTTTTTACATAAAAAAATAAATTTAAGTAATCGTTAATTTGAAACTCCTAAAACATTTCATATTTTTAAACATGATATTAAATTCTCATTTCAATACATTAATCTTCTGAAAACCATTTCAATATAATATTTAGAAAAATATTTAATAACCCTATCAAATTTCTATTTTACTATTATTTTGAAACATTAATTACAACACCATTTATTATTTACCAACGATTCAACTCGTCATTTGTAAAACAACCGTTACGACCTCTCCTTTGGTTTCCTCATTTGAACATTATACTCGTCACTTATCTTTTTAGAATAAACCCATTCTAAATCTTGTCTTCTTACTTTGAAAACATCGTTATATTTTCACCAGTCTACTTTATTTCCTTTTCTATGGAAATATCATTTCAGATTCTCCAGCCCATTTTAATTTCCTTTTATTTTGGAATCTATTATATATATTTCCAAATTCTTTAAATAACGTTACATTATTATTTCACAAAATAAACTCCGTTTAACATCTTCACCACTACAACTAATATCATCTCTCGATAATCCCGAAGTCGTTCAAGTTGGGGTATTTTAAATTACCTCTCAGACCTTGATCAACAGAGTTTTTATTTAAGATATATATCGGTTGTAATACCAAAACCGATATTCATCCCCAATATCAATCCAAATCAGATTTTGGTTATAACTGATGAACGCTCATCTCCTATTTAATATAGCAAATTTAAATCGCATCTTATACTTCCAGAATTGAGTAATGTTAATTTAATCTTAACGTTTTGGCCTCACACTCCTTTTATAATATTGTTTATAAACTCTGATTTTAATATAAAACCTCTTTTTATCCCGCATTTCTTTCCTTAATTCAAACACTTACTTTAAGCTATCGTTTTGGCTTAAAATCTCTTTTATAACTTAGTTATAAAACTTGGTTTTAATATAAAACCGTTCATCAACACATTTCAAAAATCCAATTGTGTTCCAGTGTCAACTTTGATTATTTACCTTAAAGAATACCCTTTATGAATTGATCACTTAAATTATCATTCATTAAAAACAATAATTTACATCATCATTAAGTATTATAGAAATAGTTAATTAACTTCCACTTTAACTTAATTAAACGGTAATTTCTTTTTTAAATCTTATTAAAGTAAAAATAAATATTTGTTAATCTATTTTAATTGATTAATAAAATAATCAAATAACTAATTCCAATTTGTTTACTTCATCAGCTCAAACCATGATTTTCTCGTTAATCAACTCAAATTAGTCCTTCTTTAAAATTAATTAGTAAAATAATTAATTTAAATAATTCGTTAAATTCTCTCTTAGAAATAGTTAATCCAACTCTTAATCATTGCTTTAATTTCTGCTCATCTACTTATAACATCTTATTACATAAGAGTTACTTTACAAAATCATTTAATAACTTTTTAAAACTTAAATAATAATTACTACATATTAATTTCCTTTTATTAAACCTTTATTTAAATATATTGATTTTGATGCACCCTCAGTTATAAAATATATTTTATGACTTCATTACCGTTGATTCACCCAATGGTAGATCAATATTTATAAAACGGTTTTTTTTTTGGCCAACTGCTACTTGTTACTCAACCAATACTGTCAATTTGTTAAAACTGAACAAATGTTAAATTTAGATTCAACAAGCAATGATCCAATCCATCATCCAATCATATGGCCTAAACAGTTCCTGTAATTGCGATATGAAAATAAATAATAAATTTTGAGGGATCCAGTTGGATCCCTCCAACCTGTTTTTTTTCGTGCATCCAAATATAGTATTTCAAACAATATCATTTATTTCAATAAACATATATAATATTCAAAAGTCAAACAATAACAACATCTATAAATTTAACACGTTTACATTATTGTAAATGTGACCAATGAGGTAAGTTACCTCCATTGGTGACAATCGTTAAAAAAACGATTGATTAAAATTAATTTAAACGAACATTTAATTTAATCGGTTCAGTCACCATATATATATTCAGCATCCATCAACCAAATAACAATCATAGCACACAAATATTTAAACCCGATTTATATCAAATATAAACAGGATAAAAAAACTGAGTGAGTTGAACTCACCTTAATTTTATTCTTTGTTAAACCGTTGGTTTCAGTTGATTCCAACGCGTCCAAACCAGCTCCATAATATTACGTCTGTCGATACGGTTCCAACTATTCTAATTTTTGTCGAATTTTGCGAACGTACACCAGTTGTACGTCTAAACAAGTTATTGGTTTAAAATAAATAATTAACCCCTAATTAAATTAACGTTAGTTATATACTTATGCCACGTTAATATAAAACTAATCTATTCAGTGTATACACTAATACCATTACTCTAAATAACTACTTATGTTAATAAATGGATTAGTCGCATTTAGTATAGGTTTGGCCAAAATAAAACAAAACTGATGGATTAGCGATCATCAATTAGGATTTTGCACTGTTAAGCGTCATTGGTTCTTACTTAAAACTGGTTAGATAAAATTATAAACAACGCGTCTTAACTACTGTTCTTCCCAGCGAGACACCCATAATTTTACCCTTATTAGCACCCTAATAATAACTTATTTCTTAATCTATATTTAAGTTAATAATCTAGATTAGGCATTCTAAAACATCATTTGGCACAAATAGTCGCTTACCAGGCAACGCTTATATCTATTGTTCATCTTTCTTCTTCTTGCGCAGTTAAAAAGAAACCACACCCCTCATTCTCTCGCATTTCCTTTGACATCTTCTAAACCGGCCTCTTCACTTCACCATTCATTTTCTTTTTATCACTCAGAGTGCACCACCTCGTCATGGAAATCACCTCCAGACTTCACCGCAAATATATAACTAGCACTGTACATCTATGGGACTCCCATATGACCGCTTCGCATCTCCACTGCCCCTCCTTAAGGTCACTGGAACCTTGACAGAACATTCCCCTCCGCCGACAGACCTCCCCTTATGCCTGTTGACGTCCAAAACCACCGCCCATACTGACACCGACCAACTCCTCCGACAACACCCGACTTGTTGACGCAATCACCTCCCACTCCGCCTCACGCAACTGCTCTCCAAATCCATCTTTCCCCCATACGTGAATACCAGCATGCAACCTCCCACTGTTACCATGGAAATACCAGCGCAACTCCAACCTCATGCGCCCACAAACCCCATCCAGTGTATTTCCATCACCACACTTTCCTACTGTGCAGCTTCTCTTCCTACCATGGTTCACGTTCGAGCATGCGTTGCCTTTTTACCAGTTCGTGCTTTTGTGTGTGTGTGTATATTTTTTTTATGGTTACGATTTATTTTATTTTATTCTTTGAGGAGGATCTGTTTTATCTTGTTGTTTTCGTGGGAAGAAAGAAAAACGAGGCAACCATATTTATATACGGGGAAGTTTGGCTAGCAAGGAAATGTAGTTTAGTGCACAAGTAACCGGGTACGAGATAGCATGTGTATAGTTTGGCAATACAGGGTAGTAGGCATGTGTAGAACTGAAATGACAGGCTGCATGTGTAGGCGTTGAATTGTTTTGCTTGAGTTGGCATGAGATGAAAGATAGCAGTGAATTATCCAAGGGAGGTAGAAAGGGTTGTTGAAAAGATGATACACTGTTTTTAGCATTTTAGGGTAGACCGATCCTAAATATAGCATGTGCCCATATATTTAAAGCCGCTTTTTATATTAAGTATGTACAGGGTACAGATTTGATGGCGTAGGCACAAGGAAAATGACCTACATACTCAAAAAGTAAGGTCTGCTACAACTTTTCCTCAGTGATACATAGGGTAGTAAAAAGAAGAAGTATGTACCTGATTTACTTATATAGGTTGTCCACGTTTTGATTTTTGATGAAGAGGGAAGTCTCTTTGTTATTTTATATTTCATATGGTTGTAAAATTGCATGTCCTATATTCGTACCGCTGTTTATTTCTGACCGTTAAATTTACACGTTGCCACACTCGATTTTCAAACACAACGAAAAATGGACACACCGCTATATCTAATTGTTCCGGTCCCAGTGAAATCATTTTCGTTGAAAATCAACTCCGTTTGTACAATGGTGTTATTTAAATTTATCGGTTCACCTTTAAATTTCGTCTACCGGCAAAACAACTTCGATTGGCCCCAAACTGAAAATCTAGCAATAATAAATTATAGGTATTCCAATAAAATTCTTTTCATCAAAAACGAAGGCCGTTTGAAAGGAAACCCATTTTTAAGGCCTATGTAATATAGATAATATATATTTAAATAAAAAATAATTCAATTTGAATAATATTATACTATTATCATCGTATATTCCAATATTACATACCTTTAACATAAACCAATATATAATTTGAACTCAAATATTAAAAATTCCAAGCTAAAACGATATTTATATACATAAAAACTGCGTATATTTATTTAAATAAACGTTATCGTTTATTTACGAATTCCATAACGACTATTTGAAAATTTGAATTGGATGTAACTTACAACCTATATGATGAAATCTCGATTTTTCTCTTTCATTAGAAAAATATAATCAAATCGGTTTAAACATTTCTTGTTTCACAGAAATCCGACTTATATCGGATAATGTATATTCAGTCAAAGTTAAAATCAAAAATTTCGAACTATCGCGGCGCTTCGGGCTCGTTTTAATAAATTTAGATATATATATATATATATATATATATATATATATATATATTTGAACTCCATTTTAAATAAAATTCGATATAAAATCCATTATATCTCCAGTATAATATATAAACAGATTTAAGTATTCAAGTTTAAATGGTAGAAAAATCTAGGATGTTACAATAACTTTTGACTGGGATCGAATCAGTTGCTGAGATCAATTTCATTGCAAAGGAAATCATGTTTCCAATTCCGTAGAGTGATCACATTAAAGATTTGGTTCCGCGTTTTGGGAGGAATCGTTGTTTTGTTGCTGCACAATTTCTGTACAAGTTTGGCTAGTCAATAATGGGCTGAATTGGTATAGCCTATTAGTAGGTTGGTCAGAGGCTATAAATAAGGGGTTGAGGCATGGAGAATAGTTTACTTTATTTATTCTCTCATTTGGTTGAGCTCATGATCCTCCTTGGTCAATCAAATACATCTTTCCTCCATTAAAATTCTAGATCTACGCAAAAAGATTGAAGAACTACATCAAGAAAAGCTAGATCTACATCAAGTGAACGGAGATCGCATCAAATTGAGAGGTTCAAGATCATTCTTCGTTGTTCGGATTAGGAATTTAGTGATTTCAAGATATTTTGAAGATTTGGTGAGTGATAAGCATCTCTCACACGAATTTAATCAAGTATATGGGTTGTTTGATATTATTTTCATCATTTCAAGTAGTTTTCACCTAGATCTACATCGTGGTAAGTATGTTTTCATTTCAATCATCATAGGATCCAATCTGGCAACTTAAATCAGTAAATTTATGTGTTAATTCATGTATTTATGCAAGTTTAGATCCATTTGTTAATTCATTCATCGTTTTATCATGATTTGGTGAATTCATGTAGTTATATGATAATTTATTGTTGTGCTAATGTGTTGATGATTGCTATTGATTTTGGGTTGAATTTGATCAATTTGAATGAGTTGTTTGCATCAATGTCGTCATTTTGGGGATGGACTGGTTGAGATTGGAGATAGATCAATCAATTCTGGAGTAGGGTCATTTCTAGATGGGTCGTTTTTGCATTGATCATGGCCAGGGGACCACGAAATGAGTCGGGTCAGTTGCATAAGGTCGGGTCGCTCAAAGTCAGGTCGGTTGAGACTGTTGAATCCATACATTGGTGCATAGGTCATTTCCAAAGCTGGGTCGTTGGTGACGTGGCATGAAGTCGGGTTAGTGGAAACAAAGGCCGTTCGTGTACTTGTGCTGATGGTTCAGCTAGTGTTGATGGTCGAGGGTCGCTGGACATGGTCAGGTCGTCCAAATGGCCGAGTCGTCCAAGCAACTACGAAGCAGGTCGTTCGTGTATACTCAGGTCATCCTAAACTGATGGGTTGTTGTTCTTAGGTTGGGTCATCCAGAATGGATGGGTCATGGAGCACCTGTGTTGAGTCGGGTCGTTTGAAGTATGGGTCGTTTATGACCTGATGAGTTGGGTCGTTCATGACCTGATGAGTCGGGTCATTTTTTGTGGATCGGGCAGAAGATACTACAGTGTTTAACAAACGCTGTGATGGGATTTTAAGCGCTATGGTATGTTTTTCATAGCGGAAAGGTTGAAGTGCTATGGATTGAATGTCGACCAAAAGTGATGATTATTTTGGTTCGAGAATGGATGTGGCTTCGAAGTGAATTCAGAAAGGAACATTCAAAGTGATATGAAGTGTTCGTTGATCAGCGAAATGCAACGAATATGTAGATGACTCAAGTGCATTTTGAGCTCGTTGATAATGGATGCTCAAGGATGTTCCAGCTTATGGAGGCCGGGGAATTATCGTTGTCATAGGTTCTAGTAGGCTCAAAGCAAGGCTATAATAGGGACGCCTAGAAGACCGGTCGAATGGTCGAGTACCCTGGGCAGTCATGATGGGCCTAGAGATACGAGTCACGATGGCGTATGGAGTTTTTGCTAGAACCGGAGTTTCCATTAGCCTTTGACAGAATGGCGTAATGTAGTCAGTCATACGATTATCGATGGTTTCAAGGCAGGATTGGAGGTGATAGTTAGAGTCATGGATGTTGATTGCTTTGCTTGTATTGTTTTGTGTATATCATTCGAGGTCGAAGGAGATATCTCTCAAGTGCTTGTCTGATGTTGGTTAAGGCCTTCGGGCCTTGTGCTTGGGAGAGGTCGATATCAATTAGGATGGTCTATGCTTGATAACTGATTGCCATGAATGTACTGTTTGTTTCTACTTAATTGTTGTAAAGGCTATCACTGTCGGGTGTAGGAAGACGGGTTTGTGTTCTTCTCTGTTGATGTCGGTGGATTTGTTGATTAATCTGCCTATTCTCATATACTTTATTGATGATGTTAGATAGTTGTTTTATCATTCATTAAGACTTTTGTCTGACTCAAAGTTTTATGTTTCCCTCTTATTACCTTGGGTTGTTCATCCATGTGTTGGATAGGAAGACTGAGTAGCAGGTGATAGGTAGTTGATCTTGGTGAGGACAATGCTATTGAGCGACGACAAGCTAGAGGCTTACGTATTAGTTTCCTATTACCTACTATTTGTTGTTTTTTTGCTGCTATGCCGATGTATTCTCTGAAAGACTTGTAGTGAGGCACTTTGTACATATCCTTATAGTGTTATCCGATGTTGTATGGATATTTCATGGTGATATAAAAAACTTAAGTTTCTGCTCAACCCTACTTCACTATTATATACCTATTATATGTGTCCTATTATATTTTATCTTTGAGATGTGAGTTATATGACAGGTTCCGCTTGTGTTATTCAACCCAGATGATCGTCCATAGCTGCCCGGCACGTCTTTCAGCACATCTTCCTCTTGTTAAGTGCAAGAGTTATGGGCGGTCGTCGCATATTCTTTTTAGGAAGTTGGGTCTATTCACAATTTATTGGTTACCAAAACCATATAAAATCTTTTTTCATAGTTTAAGGTAATGGCTGCCACAAAAACCCATAAGTGCAGGACATCACTTTCAATTACTTTTAGGTTATTGAATAGTACGCAATACGGCTAAATCCCTATTTCGCACCAATCTACTCCTTTATTTATTTTTAAACTTGCAATTATGTTTTCTACTTCTTTTTCAAACCAAACTATGAAAATATATTCCTTTTTTCCTAATCAATCAATCTAGGCTATTTCTGACTTCCTATTTTAATCAATATACATTAATTCATGTTTTCAACTTATTTCCCTTTTTTCATAATTACAATAAATTTTGATACAATTGGGTTATGCTCCTTTTTCGAGTCCAACATTTTTTGTATTCATTTCATTCTAAATTTGAAAGGTAACCTTTTCAACTAACATAGAAATTCTCAGATTTACCATTTAACTGCATATTTTCTATTTATAATATTAATCTTGTCACGTCCACAATTATCAAATCGTCTTTGTTCATAATTCCGATTAAATTATGTTTTCCAATGCGTGCAAACAAAAAAATATATTATAATCAATCGAGTAAATTAGGCATATAATTCAATTATACATATGCCAACCTTTCAAGTTTATGTATATTTTTCACATAACCAAAATTCAACATAAACTTATACATATATATGTATATTCCGATGCAAAATGGGGGGAGGGGGGAGAAAAGAAGAAGAAGAGAACATATTATAATTTTTTAAAGGAATTAAACGATATAATATACTATCATAACAAAATATAATTTACATCCAATCACTTGGGATTTGCGCTCTTATTTTGGATTTGATTTGGATCTCCGTTCTTTTCTTTTACATTTTAATTCGGATTTACGTATCTATGGAATATGGGCATCTACATTTTGAATCTACTATGTTTTCCTCCAATTCTCGAATCAAAAATCCTGAATCTATAATATAATTTGTTTCTAAAGAGTTCGTAGGAGAAAAGAAAGGGTAGAGTTTGGCTTCTTCTCATAAAATGTGAGTTGGAAACTAGGCCCTGTAAGTTTATTTATAGCTGCCCAAAAGAATAGCGTCCGTCTAATTCAAAACAATCAAATCTGAGTCGTTAATGAAACAGAACCACATAAGATTTGGCCCGAATGGGTCGACATATGACATAGCTAGGTCGACCCCTAGGTCGACACATGTGTAGACCCCTGGGTGGACCCACTTCAAATATGGGTTGATCCAAATGCAATTGTAAAAATCATATATTCGAGTTGTTTTACTGCGTAATTGTTGTCATGTTTAACTGTATTATAATTTTACGTTTTGTTGATTTCTAAAATTTATTTCCTGTGTTAACGTGCGTTCAAATTTTAAATGTGTAATCAATGTGCGCATTCGCTTTTCTTCCGTTTTTAAATTCTTGCATGTTTAATTCCTTTAATTCTATAAACATTATTTTTATTCCCAATTTTATTCCATCTCCTACCATTTTTAACACGCGATTTCCATTTCAAATGCACACTTTTGATATGCACATATCCAAATTAAATTGAAACGTTACTTAATTAGCGTCGTTTAAACTTCCTTTTATTTCATGGTTTTATACCATTTATGATGCACATTTTTTTTGCATGTTACTTTTGTAATTTATGTCTATATATGTTTATATTAAATATATTTATATGTTTGTGCTCACACCCCAAAATTAATTACATGCTTCCAGATTTTGGCATTATATGCATTAGTCCTCTTTTAATGTCCTTTATGACATGCATTGTAAATTTAAAGGAAATGATGCCATTTCGATATTAATTACTTTCTATCAAATACGTGTTTTCCTATTTTATTAATTGGTTAAATTTGTAAACATGTTAACGTTAATAATCTTCTGTTACTTTCAAATCCAAACGCACATTGTTTTTTAGCGTGCGCATATTTTTTTGATTATTTTATATTGTACCATTTAAACTTCCCTTCTTCTGTTTCTTTTTATTTAATTATATATATACCATTGCAAGTTTAACTTACATAATGGCAATTTTTATTTATTGGACATTTTATAGCATGCATTTGTTTTCACTTTTCAAATGCATATTATTAATATAATTATTTTGATAATTTTGTTATTAAAACTGCGGGATGTTACAAATATTATATCTAAGTTTGTCATATTGATAATATGCTTAATGTCAATAAATTGAAATGGGAAATTTAAATGAAGCGTAAGTGGATTTAAAATTTTGATTTAATTAAAGGTTGTATATTTTTCATTAATATGAGGATGTGACAAAAAAGTTGTTTAACTACAATCTAAGAATTTACCAAAATTTTGAAATTGATTTCTAACATTTTGGAAAACGATACTTGTGTTATTTAAAAAGTATTGTCGAATAGAAATGTTTCAAAATAATTTTTCTCAATTTGTTTTCAAAATAATTAAGAGCGGAAACACACTTCTGGTGCTAGAAAATAATTTCGGTGATGATGGCCACATCATCGAAATTCATTTTTGAGAGTTAGAGTGGGGGGAACCACTAAAATGGCCTTGCTACGTGTTTATTTTAGTGAAATGAATTTTGTTTAAATCTCTGAAGTATGATTTGAATACAAAGATGCATATATGCATTTCAAATGATTGAAATAAAAATCCAAAAATTGTTCCTTGAATTTGGTTGAATAATATTATTCTATACATTAGGATAATTTGATTTTTCATCTCGAAGAAATGTTTGATTACTGACTTATAACCTACTAAAGAGAAATTTAATTTTTCCAACCATTCTGAATAACTTAACCCTTTCAAATGGGAACTGAAACTTTGGTTACTCAAATTATTAAATCTCGTGTCCATTATTCTTCATCTTCTTTAATTGCCAATTTAATATATTATTTATGCTTTCTTCCTCAAACATGTGCATCTCTCCCTCTCCACATCCTTTCTCCATTTTTCAAATCTTAGGAGAAAAAAAAATAAGATGCCTCAATAGCAAAAGAAAAAAATAGGGGCAAATGCATGCGTTTTCCATGCATGTGCCACCTAAAAACTTCTTTCTGTCCTTTCCAATCATTCACTCAATCATCATTCACCTTACAACCACCCAAGTTCATCACCATCCCCCTTCCGTTCACCCAGACTATGTTATATAGCACTGCTCCCAGACATCTTCCCTCCATAAAAAAAACTCTACCTCCTTGAGATAGTCGACCCATCTCAAAAACTCCACCCACCCGCCTTACAGCCATGTCCGCCACCCTATTTCCATCTGACCCTGCAGCATGCCCTTCCCCTTTACAAACCATCTCTCTAGCTAGAAACCCCAAACCGAACTGGCTCTGTAGCTTCGCATCCTCCCTAGATCAATCACCCTTCCCAACAACTATTGCTCAGACCCGAACGAGTTCTGCCACTATAGAAGCAACCCACTCCCATCGTTATCTACACTTGTGGAACCCCAGCCTGACCTGCTGTAACCACTCGAACGTCCAACATTTCATCCTTGCAATTTATGGAAAAAATATCTAGTTCCAATCTTTTGTTTTGTTGCTTCCTAGTTGTGTCATTACCCCCCAACAAGCCAGAGTGTGTTATGTTGTATGCATATCCGTGTCCTTGTTGATTAGGTGTTTGTTTCATGTTCATGTCAATCATAACTTGTCACCATAAACCACTATAGGAGAGAATCTCACTCACAATTAATATTCATATGCTTGAAATTAATAACACAAGAAATGGTGATAATATTTGATTAACATTGCGTTTGTTTGACTAATAACTACTTGAATTGTTAGTTAAGATTTCTATATTCTTTCGCTACTAATTTCATGAGTTTTATTTGTTAATTTATTAAATTGTTTGTTGTTGATTTCAGGAAAATGGATAATCTTAATTCCATGAATTGTCGGTTGATAATAGTTTAAATTATTTGTTGATAATTTCTTAAATTGTAGATTTAAATCATATAAAATGCTATTTAAAATTTACATGAAATGATAGTTGATAATTTATATGAAATAATAATCAATAATTACATGTGATAGTTTGATTTATGTATTATAATTGTGGTGAATGTTGTATGTTTGTTTTTTGATTATTTAACATCTGTGTTTAAATGATCTAGATTCTTGATTAAATGTATCCATTTATAAATTTTATTGAAAATTTTAAATTTAATTTCAAGCTTGAACTTAGAAATTTAAACTTGGACATAGAAATTTAAGCTTGAATTTATGATTTATTATTCAGCGAAAAGATTGAATTTAAGTTAGATATAATGATTTAATTTAAGATTTAAATTTTTTGATTTTATGAGTTCATTTGAATTTAAATGATTTGATTTGATTGAATTATTTAAATTTAAATAAGTGGGAAGATTTAAATTTAGGAGTTGAAGTTGTTAATTATTTACTTAATTAAATGAAGTATCTAGAATTCAATCCGATTTGATTTATTTAATAAGAAGATTTAATCCTAAAATTAATTTATTTTGATTAAATTGATTTAATGAAAATATAAGTTTAAATTATGATTTAAACTTGCTTAATTAATGAAAGATTTGATTTTTAATTAATGAAATATTTGATTTGATTTTAGGATAATATCTGCGTTTAAAATTTAACTAGTTTGTTTAATTTATAAAATATGACTTAATGAAACTATAAAATCAAAAGATTTAATATATTATTAATTTGAACTTTCATGGTCGAAGTAATTAATTGAATTTGGAATTCGAAACTTGAATTGTTAAGCAAAATTTGGGAATGTTGGATATTGAATCGAATTGGATTAGAGTATGGAAATGCTTAAATTAATATTATCTTATATTAACTATTCTGCTTTGCCATTTAAGTAACTATTTACATTATAATTTTAATAAAATTAATTCATATTATAACTTATCTTAACTATGTATATTGTATTTATTTAATTTAAAATATTTTATACTATATTAAAGTTGACTATTTTATATATAATTATATTAAATTTAAATATTTTATATTATATTAAATCTAACTATTTAACCTTATAATTAATTTTATTTAAATTTTTTATATTATATTTAATTTATCTATTTTATTTATAATTATTTTAATTAAATTATTTTGTATTTAACTATTTATTTATAATTACTTTAATTAAATATTTATATTATAATATGTTTATAAAATTATTATAATTACTTATATTTAACTATTTAATATAAATTATTATATAAATTAAACTTACTATTTTAGCCATTTATGTAGTTGATCTAAAGCCTACTTCTAACCTGAGCAAATGAGTCCAAATTATGCAAATATAAAAAAAGGCTGAGATAAGCATAACATGATAATCTAAATTGAATTGAAGGTTTGAAAATGAATACTCTTAAAATATATAAATTTGGAATTGAATTTTAATCCAACATATGTGGTTGAATTAGGATTTGAAGTCTGAATATGAATATTCGAATCGACTACTGAAAAACGATAACGAAGGCGGTACTTGAGACAAGCCAATTAATAGGATGAAATATATTTCGGGATCTTTAGAGTATTTCTGTGTTAACTACTTGTATATGTCACCTAAGATTTTATTTGAGTTGATTTACTTGCATAAGAACATTAATCCTGACTTGAGTGTTTTGTTTTACTTTACGCTCGAGTCAGACCAAGTGTAATAACCCGCAAAATGCGAGCCAGTTTGAAATTTTTATTTTGGCAATTTTAGTGAATTTTGATTATTTAAAATAGATTATTTTAAATAATATCGACGAGAAGTTTATTTTGAATATAATTCGACGTATATATTATACGCGCCGTCGTTAGAATATAAATAATTATATATAATTATAAAAGGAATTGAAAATGGCGCGGTAGTTCGATAATTCGATTTCAAACTTCAATTGAATGTACCGGGTGCAAAACAAACCGGATTTTAGTGAAACCAAAAACATTAGGATCTAATTGATAATATCTTTCTAACGGATGTAGGAAACTGAGATTTCACTTTTAAAATTGAGAGATATGTCCAGTTGAAAATTCTGAATAGTCGCTATGGAATTCAGGCCCTTAAAAATGGACATTTTGCAAACGACCTCGGATTTCGACGAAACCAGTTTTGTTGGGTCCGGGATGTGAAGTTATTGCTAGGTTTCAAATTTCATAATTTTTCAAATCAATATGTGAGCGTGGCAAAGGAAAACGTGTTTTGACCATTTCAGTTGATTTTAATCGACTGGGAATTGGCCATTTTTCCAACGGTCTCAGAATTCGACGAAACTAGTTTTGTTAGGACCGTATCGTCAATACGAAGCTAGAAAATATTTTTCTGGAATTTTTCTAGTTAGTATGTGGCCCCGGTAATTTGAAATGTACGTTTAAAATTCAATATAATGATTTAAAGATAAATTAAACGGAAACTGATTCAAACGATCAAATCAACTTGCGGTGCATATCCCATTGTGTTCGGAATGGGGGTAAAACGCTATGGACGACAGGCGGTGGGCCTCGTTTCGAGGTCGTATGTAAAAGTCAACTTTTTTTCGAATAAAATAATTAAATAAAAAAAAAAAATATATAATCTTTCTTCCCCTATAACCCGCTGGCCCCCCTTTATTTCATTCGATTCAGCATTTAAAAAAAAAAAAAAAAAAGAAAGGAGACGAGGGCGACGGGGGGGAGAGCCGCCGCCACATCGCGCCCCCCCCAGAAGATCGACGCCGACCACCACGCCCAGGCGCACCCCTGCCTCGATCTCCTCCAGCCTCCACCTCACGCCCTCCGATCCACCGCAAACCCCTCGACGCCAGAACCGCACCCACATCGATGCCCCCTCCCCTCGACGCCACCGACGAGCCCCACCTGTCCACCCTCGCCGAACCCCTCCTGAACCCGAGCGCAGCCCCCCCCTGGACCCAAAACCGATGATGAACTCCCCCCCCTGTAAGTTTACTTTTTTTTTATTTATTTTATTTTTAAATTACTTTAAAAACTGAATTTTTAATTACTTTAAAAACTGAATTTTTAATTACTTTAAAAACTGAATTTTTAATTAGGGTAAAAACTGATTTTTTTTAGATTTATAAAAACTGATTTTTTTTAGATTTATAAAACTGATTTTTTTTAGATTTATAAAACTGATTTTTTTTAGATTTATAAAAACTGATTTTTTTTAGATTTATAAAAACTGATTTTTTTTAGATTTATAAAACTGATTTTTTTTTTTAGTTATAAAAACTGATTTGTTTAAGATTTAAAAACTGTTTTTTTTTAGAATGTAAAAACAGAATTTTTGAAAAGAATTTTAAAAATTGTTTTTTTAAGAATGAAAAAATTGTTTTCTTAAGAATGCAAAAACTGATTTGAGAAGGAGCAAGACATGATCTTCGTATTTTAAGAATATTAAAAATATGATTTTTATATTTTTAAAGTATTAAAAATATAGTCTTTACTATATAAGAATATTAAAAATATGATTTTTATATTTTTAAAGTATTAAAAATATAGTCTTTACTATATAAGAATATTAAAAATATGATTTTTATATTTTTAAAGTATTAAAAATATAGTCTTTACTATATAGGAATAAAAAAAAAATATGATTTTTATATTTTTAAAGTATTAAAAATATAATCTTTATAGGATAGAGAATATAAAGATATCATCTTTGTGTATGTAACGAAATAAAAATCTGATTTTTATTTTATATACGTTGAGATAAAGTGGTAATTTTTATAATGATGAAATCTATAGCGATGAAAGGCGAAAACTTTATTTTTATAAAGGTGAAAACTTCATATTTGAAAAGGCGAAATCTTTAAATTTAAAAAGGCGAAATCTTTATATAGAAAATAGCGTGATAAAAATATAATTTTTATCTATATAACATAGTAGTAAAACTTCGATTTTTATATATTGAACTTCGAAATAAAAATATGATTTTTATATATGGAATAGCGAAGTAAAAATTCGATTTTTACATAGGTAGTGAAAGCGAGCAACGAAGATGAAAAAGGATGCGATGACGACGAAGACTTCTCTAAAAGGAGTGCCGTGGAGCTAGGATAGCTATAGGTGAGAATTTCTCACCTTTCAATTTCTTTTCTAGTTTTATATATATACTAGGATGCAGACGGTGCTTAGTAGCACCCGACACCCGTCATCCACAGACCATGGATGGCTTGTTTGTTAAATTGTTTAATTGTGTGGTTGGTTAGGTTATTGGTTTGAATTGAATTATTTGGTGAATTGAAATTGATGTGATTGATGTGTGAATGGCGTGGGCCTTCACTAGACCGGGGATAAGGCTAGGCCTTGTCCCGTTTCTAGTATCGTGCCGTTATGCCGCCGAAATTTCCTAAAATATGTTAGAAAAATAAAATATCACTTTTATTGTGTAAATGAAATGAATAGAAACTCATGTGTTGAAATAGAATATTTTTGACGTTAAAAATATAATTTTTAACGTAAAAGTGAATAAATAAATATTTATAAACAAATCGGCCGATTTGTTTATTTACACTGATTTGACTGATATTGATTGGGTTGATAAATTTTACACATCACCCAACTGCACAAATAAAATCTGTGTTTGATTGTTTGAAACCCCACACGGGTGTTGGGATGAAATTTGAAGTTCACTCATCCTGATTGATTGAATATGTCGATCGATTGATTGACAGGCTATTATAAGCGTCAGATATCTATATTTGATGCTTATACAGTGTAGTGCACTTTGGTTGATGATTGATTATTTTTCCATGCTATTATATACATGTGTTGTATGGAATCCATATAATTAACATTATATGGTGATTGATTAGGCCTCATTCCAATTGGGAAAATAAGGAATATTATAAAAGAAAATTCATGTGTTGAATATAAAAATAGTCATGTGTTGACGATGTGCATGTGTTGAGTGAAATATTTTATATAATCAAAATTACATCTTTATCACATTTAAAATTAGAACTACTTCCCAGTAGAAGTCTAATTGAAAATCAAACGATAGATACCATAGTTTTATAAAATATTTCACATAATAAAAATAGTGATGTGTTGACAGTACTCATGTGTTGAGATTAGTCGTGTGTTGAAAGAAATATAGGTTCATGTGTTGAATTGAATAGAAGTTTTTGAAATATATAAAGCCGTGTGGATTAGAGATGCGCTATTTTGACGTGAACGATATTTATATCGATTTTATTCGTTTTACAACGAATATTGAAAAGTGATTTCAAAACTAAATATTTTGAAATGAAATTCAATTGAATTAGATTAAAATTCGAATTGTATAGGAAGTGAATTTGAATTTGAATAAAATAGGAATGAATTGAATTGAAAACGATTTCGAAATGAATTGAATTGAAAACGATTTCGAAATGAATTGAATTGAAAACGATTTCGAAATGAATGGAATTGAAAACGAATTCAAATTGAATTGAAAGTGAATTGAAATGAATTCAAATTGAATTGAAATTTGAATTGAATAGAAATGAATTTTAAAACGAATTTATAGAGAAGAATTCAATTTTGATTTGAATTGAAATGGGAGTTGAAATTGCTTTTGAAACGAATTCAAAACTATTTTTTTTAATTCGTTTTAAAAGGAAATCGACGAAATATATATTATATATATTATATATATAATATAATGGCCTGAATAGAACGCGCCGCGCCGCGGCAGTTCGTGAATTTCGACCATTTATTTCAAACGGACATTGCGGGAGATCCGACCGTCGGATTCTCCTAAAACCGGAACCGTTGGGTTCGTATCGAAAAGAGCTTTCCAATGAATATTAGAAATTTGAAATCTAACGGTTGGATTTGGAATTATGTCCAAATCAAATTCGAAAAAGGTCGCTATAAGTGCAGTTCGATGGCCGTTGTTGGAAATCGACTGTACGGGCCTTGATAAAATTATTAAAAATATCTATAATTTGTGTAAAATTATAATATGTGAATTGGAAAGAACTGGGGTGAAAAATTCCACATTTGAAAAGATAAAAATAGATTTTTATCGAAATGAACTAGTTTTGAACTAGAATTGAAATCAATTTATTTTTAAAATAAATAAATTGAATTTGATAGTGGTTTTGAAAATAATCGATAATTTCCAATACGTGGATTGGACTGGAGCTGAATCGAAATTATCTTCGGGATATTTCGATGTTGGATTTGGTGACTATACAAATATTGTTATGGGGATTTGAAAGATATTTTATATCGTTATTTCCAATACGATATTTGTTGGTTTCAGAATTTGATATTGAATATAACTCGATATATTTTCTATTCAGAGCCTTGTATTTAATATCAAATGTGATTTGGGTTTGTCGTGAATCGTGTTTTGATGACATTGGTTCTTTAACCCAGTTAAAGGCAGGATATTGATTTTTTTGAAAAGATTAAAACTAAGTGGAGTTTTAATGAATCTTTAATTAGATTAAAATGTGAATTGATAATTTAAATTATCAAATCTGAAAGGTGATCGAGAATGGAGTACCACCAGTTTTGCTCCAAAGCGATAGTTGAATCTTTAATTAGATTTGAACGTGAAATGGTAATTAATTTTACCGATAACACAGTGGTGTTAGTTGTGGAGTATTACCAGTTTTCTCCATGGGATATAGGTTGGGATTGGGAAATAAAATAAATAATTACATCGGTGTGGTTCGTTAATCCCGACTAGTTTGAAATGATATCCAAAGGAAGATCAAAGAATAAATTTAGAAGAATTTATCTTGGATAAAATTAATGGGAACATTTCCCTAAGAACGTGTTTTTGTGAATAAAGGAATATTCTGAATTGGAATGAGGCGTTTGTTGTGTTTGTGTAACATTCGTTTATTATATACGTGGGTTATTCAGAAAGGCCGGGTTTATACCCATTCTGAATAACCGATTCGACGAGATGTCGAAGATGAAGACGGTGGTTGAAGACCGGAAGTCTTCACATCGTTTGGGTGGTTACTGATGATCTTGATTGGGCTGTACACCCAAGATGAGGGAAACAGTCGGTGATCGTCCAGACGTACTTGGAGATCGATGGATATGCGAGGAAAGTGCCTCCGGTTTCGTTCAGACCCAGAACGGACTTGTAAATGGACTGTGTGTCTGACATTGGATTTTAGTCCGTGTGATTGATCTCTATTAAATATATATCTGTTTGGCGGCGGAGAATTTATTCTCTTGCTTAACGCCCTTCTCTGAGACGTACGAGCTCAGGGGTTATATATTGATGGATATCAAACGCATGGAGTGAATTGCCTGTGTGGCATGCGTAAGTGGCAATTGATCAAGGCTTCTGTTGAAAAGCAAAGTCTTGTGGTTGATGATCAAAGCACGGCCTGTGTGGCATAGCTTTGTGTATAACGTGAATTCGCGAGCCTCACACCTCGGTATGAGTCAAAAACGGGAGACGGACCGCTGGGAGAGCACGACGTTTCTTTCTAGCTAGGGTGGTGTCAGTGACCTACCAGCCCTGACATTTATATACTTTTCACCTGTGTGGTTGTTGGAATGCGAGGCGCCTCGGATATAGGTCTGTAAGGACCGGGAAACGTGTGTTCAGGAATAACTAATCCTCAAAAGTAAGAGAGGACCGGCCCAGCCGATTCCAAGGATCAAAGTGGGGTCCTGGGACATTTGCTAGAGTGTCTCGAACGCGGAGAGGAGCTTGCCCCTTGCCTCGACTCATGACGGAATCCAATTTCCAATACGTGATATTGCGGTTTTAATTGTAGAACTAGTATGGCGACATGATAGATGGTACCCATGCCGCCTATGATTGATATTTATGATTGAAATTGTTTTGGCACTATACACTTATTATAGTATCAAATAATGTGTTTTAAACGTATCAAGCATGCTTTGGCTGTTATAAGGTAAAAACCCTATCCTCCGGCTTGTGTTGCATTGTGTGATGGGACCTGGGTCTTATAACAGCTTCATTTTTGTTTATTTAGCATTGCGCTGTTTGTTCTATGCACTGGTATTCTTGGGAGGAAACCCGTTCCGTGTTATACGGCGTGGTCCCTTGATTTACCGAACTTTAAAATAAAGAATTATAACTGTTTTAGTTCTCACACCAGTCACATGACTGACCTGGAGTTTATTGTTTTAACCTAAACTCTGGGTGCCCCTATTTTCCGCACGGGCAGCTAGTAGTTTTGGTTTTGCAGATTTATATTCACAGGTTCCTGATTAACAGCTGGAACGATGCTCGGAAAGCTCTGTATCCGTGTATCACTTCTAGTTGTGTTTTGTATATTTTTCCGCTGCTTTGTAATTTATTGTAATCTCTGATATTTATCGAATGTAATTTAATCATTTGTACTCTGTATATTCTTGTATCTGATGGAATTGTTGTAATAGCAATGAAATGTTCTTCCGTATGCGCTCTATTTTGTCTTGTACTCAATTCTATCCGTGCTTTCCTTCACGGGGAAGTTCGGGTCGTCTCATGCTTGAACGATCACCAGTTCTTGTTGCTGGCCCTGTGTGGGCTGGGTACGCGTGATAGGGGGTTCTCGCTTCGCAGTTTGGTGGCGAACGGGAGACTCTTACCCCTACATGTCCCTTGTGGTGGGGGTTGGTTCGCCAGTGGGCGCGAGACTCGAGAGGGTTGCCGTAAAACAAGTAACTGGGGGACCATGTGAAAGCCACGGTGGGTTTTACCTGCTGCTTGGGGGATGAAGGGATGGTTGCAAAGCCTACCGGAGTTCGTCGGCTATTTCTCAGTTTGGTATCAGAGCTTTGGTTTACAGAGCTCGAGAACAAGACACATTAGAACCATACGAAAGAATTCATCAGATATTGGATTAGTAATATCCAATTAAAATGACTCGTTAGAGATAGGATCAGTAGTATCCTAGAACGAGTGTGAAGAGTATATTTTTCAAATGAAAACAATTTTGTTTTGAAATTTAAATCGTTTTATACGTATTTTGAATATTTATTTATTTTGAATATGGACAATCCAATATATAAGGTTTTGCATATACGCGTCATGAACGTATATTCGAAGTTTTAATATACTGGGTAGATATAGAATCACATTCTAGACACCCGGAGATGGTTCTGATGATTGATATATCATCATCAGAAAGTGGGGTCCTGGGACATTTGCTAGAGTGTCTCGAACGCGGAGAGGAGCTTGCCCCTTGCCTCGACTCATGACGGAATCCAATTTCCAATACGTGATATTGCGGTTTTAATTGTAGAACTAGTATGGCGACATGATAGATGGTACCCATGCCGCCTATGATTGATATTTATGATTGAAATTGTTTTGGCACTATACACTTATTATAGTATCAAATAATGTGTTTTAAACGTATCAAGCATGCTTTGGCTGTTATAAGGTAAAAACCCTATCCTCCGGCTTGTGTTGCATTGTGTGATGGGACCTGGGTCTTATAACAGCTTCATTTTTGTTTATTTAGCATTGCGCTGTTTGTTCTATGCACTGGTATTCTTGGGAGGAAACCCGTTCCGTGTTATACGGCGTGGTCCCTTGATTTACCGAACTTTAAAATAAAGAATTATAACTGTTTTAGTTCTCACACCAGTCACATGACTGACCTGGAGTTTATTGTTTTAACCTAAACTCTGGGTGCCCCTATTTTCCGCACGGGCAGCTAGTAGTTTTGGTTTTGCAGATTTATATTCACAGGTTCCTGATTAACAGCTGGAACGATGCTCGGAAAGCTCTGTATCCGTGTATCACTTCTAGTTGTGTTTTGTATATTTTTCCGCTGCTTTGTAATTTATTGTAATCTCTGATATTTATCGAATGTAATTTAATCATTTGTACTCTGTATATTCTTGTATCTGATGGAATTGTTGTAATAGCAATGAAATGTTCTTCCGTATGCGCTCTATTTTGTCTTGTACTCAATTCTATCCGTGCTTTCCTTCACGGGGAAGTTCGGGTCGTCTCACCAAGTATTTCAGTTTTGAAATAAATTCATTTCTCGAGACGAAGACCTTATTTTGTACTATAATAGTACTGCTTATTCTGTCTAGTAATGTGTATAATTCTGTGTATTGTGTATAAATGAAATCAAATGTAAACAGCTTCATGAACTATTTTATGTACTTATGATATTTGGTTATTATATTTTAATCCTTTCGTGTAATGTCTCATATTTTTGATAGTCAAATATTTATTTTGATTAAATATTTATTTATAATATTAATGAATTTAAAATATATATTCCATTTATAAAACAAAGCTTGAATGTTATAATTTATAAATAATTATAAACGAACTAGAAATGGCGTGGTAGTTTGAAAATTTCGTTCTAAACTTCAACTGAATATACAGAATCCGTTTTAAGTTGGAATTCTGTGAAACCAGAAACGTTTGAATCAATTTGATTATATTTTTCATATGAAAGAGAAAAATCGAGATTTCGTTTTATAAATTGTTAGTTATGCCCACATCAAATATTAAAATAGTCGCTATGGAAATCGTTTATAAACGATAGCGCTTATTTAATAAATTAAATAAGGATTTATATATATTTTTGATATCGTTTAACCAAATTTTTGAATGTCAAGTTTGAAAATCTATCTTAGCCTTATTTGAAGTTATACGATGTTCCATTCGAATACACTCGATTTTATCAGGTTATTTTTATTTAATTCAACTATTTAAATTTCAGTTATACTAAATAGATATTTTTTTTAAGTTTTAAAATAGTCGTAATAAACAAGCTATGTATGTGTGTATATATATATATATATGATTAAAATTTACGCAATAACTAATTCCATAAAATCACAATTTCAACAAAAAGCAAATAACCGCAACCATCGTAAGGAGCTAAGAAGCTAGAAATATAGGAAACATAACCAAAATTTCATATGCAAACAACTAAAATAAAAGTGAAACACAAAACCCGGACTAGAAAATACACATAGACAGTTAGCATAAGTACACAGAAAACAAACATGTATTTATATAATCGAGTATAGCACAACTCAAAAGAACAGTAAAACAAGAGCTGATGAACAATTCATGAATGGTAAAGCAACAATAAATTGCAACACAGAAAAGGGACAGCTATACAAACAGTAAAGAACAGCTAATTATTTATATACAGTCAAAATCTTGGTACAGATCCTGTTCTGTCATACATACATACATACATATATATATATATATATATATATAACAATTTCAAAATTCTCAAATGGAATAGACAATTCCATGGCTAAACTGACAATATCACCAAAACAAACTAGAACAGGAAATATATAAAATCAAATTCGAACAGACCATGTGAATGGAGCAGAAATAACACTTGAAATCCAACACAATCTTCACTGCCTGTTGACCCATATTGCAGCCATCACCGTCTCCATCAAAGCACCACTGTCCATCACGAAATTTCGACACTTCCATCATCAGTACGATCTAAAAAGAAAAGAAAAAATGTAACGACCCGCATTCTACGCATCATAGGATCATGGAATATTTATTTCTTTCACATATGAAGTCGTATGGTCATGTAACTTTGGGAGACAATTATTGGGGTCATTTCCCATGTTCATGATTTTTGTCGATTTTTAAATGACCGTTTTGCCCCTAGTTGGTGCTGTTTTGGCCATAACTTTTGACTGGAAAGGAATTTTGACCTGAAACCACTTCCATTGGATTCGAATGATGGTTTCTCTTTCCGTAGAGTGGTTACAATAGCCAAACGGACTTACCGTTTGGGAGATATGGCTGAATTAAGGTTCAGAAGTGGAAAAACAGCTTAATTGGGCCAAACCGGGTGATTAGCAACTAGGCCCAATGGGGGATTTCGGGTTTAGGGGTATATGAGGGCTGATAGGGTTAGAATTTCGGTTTCTTCCTCATTTTTCCAGCCGCCACTTGCTTTCCTTCACCCTAGTCATGGCCTCCATCCTCTAAAATCATCCCAAATCACCTTCTAATCACTTCCTAATCAAGTTTTGGCCTAATCTACATCAAATCAAGGCAAATCAACGTCAAATTTGGGATAGAGCTGCTGGAACACATAGGGATTGGATCCAAATCAGAGGACATTTCAGATCTATAGTTTAATTTGTGGCAAAGGTGAGTGATTTGCATTGTTTTTCACTAATTACGGCTAATTATGGTAATTAGCGAAGATTAGCGAAATTATGGCTCAGAAAAATCTAGAAAAATTCCTAAAATTCTAAAACATCATTTTATGCCTCTGATATGAATTTGGGTTGATTTCGACTAATTTTGTAAATCCCGGAATTTGGGGGATTAAAGAGTAATTAGTGATAATTAGCGAAATTATGCATGTTAAAAATCTGGAAAAATATGCAGAAATTCATAAATATTATTCTAAGCCTCTGTTAGAAAAATTGGCTAATTTGGTTAAGTTTTGCTAATCCTATTGTTAGATTTGCTTAAACATGCTTAAGGGGAAAATATGGATTTTTGGGTATGTTTGATCCATTTTAACCTATGATATTGATGTGAATGATGTTTGTGGTTGATTATGCATGTTGCTATGACTGTATGAAATGCTTTGTGATTGATTTCAATAGTTAGAATGGTCGAAAACGTCGTCGAATAGCGTAAACACTTGCTGGAACAGTTTCAGAAAACAGTGCAGAGTTCGGATCGGATCGGATAAGGGGGCTCGGATCGGATATGTAGAACTGAGCAAAGAATCTGATCGGATCGGAACCCAACACTTGGGAAAAGTGGTAAAAAGGAAGGCCACGCTAGCCAAACTGGGATCGGATCGGATAGAGGAAGACGGATCGGATCGGATAGAGGAAGACGGATCAGATCGGATAGAGGAAGACGGATCAGATCGAAGGGGACGGATCGGATCGGAAACACAAAGGCGAATCAGAGCAGGAGCACAAAAGCGGATCGGATAGGAGCATATGAAGGGGAGCATGAAGACGGATCGAAAGCACAAACCAAGAAGGACCCGACCCGACCCGAAAGGAAGCACCGACCCGACCCGAAGAAGAAGAAGCAGCTGACTCGAACCCAGAGGAACGCCGACCCGAACCGATGGAGGACAACCGACCCGAACCGCACCAGGAGAAGACCCGACCCGAACAGATGAAGGACACCCGACCCGAACCGATGGCTTGAGAAGGAACCCGACCCGACCCGGTATTGACCAATAACCCGAGATGCAAAGGTAGTCCAATATGGGAAGTTAGAGCTTAGGATCCAGTTGGGAACCAATGAGTTCACTTCATAGTTGGGCTTTGCTGCGGGACGTGTGCTAAGGAGTTGTCGGTATTCATAACTTTAGTTCACCACTGAGAGATGGATAGTGGGCTTGTAGTGATAGTTACACGGGATTGGATTCCGTCATGGCCCAAAGTATTAGGTGACCAAAGTAGTGGATATCGTATGCTTTACGCACTGAGTGAGGGATGTGAGGATGATTGCTATGCTTGATTGTTTGACACTACTATGACATGCACACCCCCACCCCGTATCTCTTACACAGTATGTTAGTGGCACCTTAGAGTATTGTACAATATGTAGTGCTAACTCTTTGGTTGCAGGTCCAGGTTCAGGTATGATTGGATTATACCTGTTATTATTCTGTTTAGATGCTTATCGCTCATACCAGGCTTTATGTCTGACCCAGAGTTTTATGTCTCTTCTTATTACTCTGGGTGCTCACACGAGTAGACTAGAGACAGGTTATGGTTAGCTGGTGATGCGCGAGTAGCTGATTCGGAGGCGAGCAGGAGGCTTCCACGTATGATATATAGATATTCTCCCTGTGTCGTTGGTGGTTGCTACTTGGGCATTAGTAGTGTACCTCCTTTATCTTGCTTTTTCTTTGAGACAGTTTGAAAAGTTGTAGTAAGCTATATTTTGGATTTCCGCTGCTATGATGATCAGTTCTGGTTTTTAGCTTATGCACTGTCTCTCCTGTTTTATGTCAAGTATGTTATTATTATATTTTGTTCTATGCACTGTGAGACATATTACAGGTTCCTTGATTAGTCCATTCTCTTCTTTCTTTTTCTTCTGGCGACCGTCCCGTGCTAACTGGAAATGTGTACAGCGCACCTTTGGAATATGTGTCGGTTGGTGCGGGGCGGGCCGTCACACTTGGTATCAGAGCTCTAGGTTGCGTAGTTAACCTAGGGAAAGACACCAGGGAGTACGTATATGAGAGCGCGTATTTGTTATATTTTGGTTTTCAAAAGCTAGTTATATATATATATATACTAGTAGTATTAGTAAGGATGAAGTCGCACTGCACTAGTACCACTATGGAGATGGCTGATTCGTTCTCTTTGCAGATTGAACGATGAGCCGAAACCTGAGGAACAATGGTCCAAGGGGTAACAATAGGAATGACCCAGACTTGAGGACGATGTTCACCAACTTCATGCGAGATATGATTAGGGATGCTCAGGGAGCAGTCCCTAATGCTGTTAATGGTGGTGGTCCAGTGGTGCAGGCGCCTAGGGTCGATTTCGCCAAGTTGTGCAAGGATTACACTAACCTTGGTGGGAAGCCGTTCCACGGAACGGAGTCGGCCACAGATGTTCAGGATTGGTTGGATAGCTGTGATCGTATCTTCGACGACTTGGGTCTTGAGGATGCGATGAAGAGAAGGCTAGCGTCTCGTCAGCTGCAAGGGCGAGCGATGAATTGGTGGAATGCCATTAGAACAGCTACTCCAGAAGATCAAGTTACTTGGAATCAGTTTAAGACTCGCTTTTGTGATAAGTTTATTCCAGCTGCTCATAAATCAGAACTGTTCAAGAAGTTCTTGGAGCTTAAGCAGAACGGTAGAGCAGTCTCGGAGTATATCGCTGAATTCGACACTTTATCGAAATATGGATGGTCCCTTATCGATACAGTCGAAAAGAAGAACGAGAAGTTCATAACTGGCTTGGATGGGTACTTGGGGGAAAGACTTATAAACCATATCGATGAGACGTTCGAGTCTATTGTAGGAAAGGCATTAAGGTCAGAGAGCCTTTTCCCTAAGTTGAAGGCCGAAGTTGCTACGGCATCTGTAGAGGAGCCAAAGCCGCAAGCAGGCGGTGAAGGCAAGAAGAATTCTCAGAACAAGAGGAAGCAGAACCCGACCAAGGATGGCCAGAATAAGAAAAATAATAAAGATGGTGAATGCTTTAGTTGTGGCAAGAAGGGCCATTACGCCAGAGATTGTCGAGAAAAGCCTGGGGAAAGGAAGTGCTTTAACTGCGGCCAGGCGGGACATCACAAGGATGATTGCCCACAACCTCCTAAGGAGAAGCGGATTGTGAAAGCGTATGCTATCAACGCTGTTCCTTCTTCGTCAAATGCCCCAACTGCGGCGCAGAAGGAAAAAGGTGTTGTTATTCGAGGTATGCTTTCTATTTAAGATGTTTTGATCGGGTTTTGTTTGACAAACCTGAGTTAGTCGATAGACCTTTAGTAGTGACGAACCCGATTTGGTGGTTCGACTAGCTTGGCATGATTTGTTAATATGGTCTTATCGAGTCATGGATGTATGTTTCCTTGTGATTGCTTTGTTTTAGGCTTTACTGGGTTTAGCATTATTTTGGGGAGTTGATCTACTCCAAAGGAATAGGGTGGTATTAGGTACCTACCTAGTAATGGCGATAGTAACTGGAGTTAAGGAAGCTAAGAAGTTATTGTCGTAATAAGTTCTAATTGTCTCTGGGAGGCAAATGGGTACTCCAGTGCTAGATTGTTTTGCTAGTATCACCTCATGTGGATTGTCCGAATTCGGAGGAGATGTTCCTTGGGCGCTTGTCTGATATTGGTTTAGGCCTTTGGGGCTTGTGCTTGGGGAATGTCGAGTTTGACTAGGATGGTTTGCGTGAGGGATAAGTAGACGTTGCGATTTTCATTGGATGATATCTTGGTTCACTCGAGGAGTGATGGGCAGACGGAACATGATAAGACTGTTCAACGGTATAGACTGCCTAGAGTTAGAATCGATAGGGTTATGAGCTTGCTCGAGTGGGACTCGGGAAAGATGCAGAGTAATGGATTGGTTAGGACCCTATGTTGATGTTCTTTTTGAAGGAATAGGATGTGTTCGTTGATCATGGAAGATGCAACGAAGATTAGGACGATTCAAGTTAGACTTGAACTCGTAAAAGAAAAATAGGGCGAGTTCGTTAGTCATGGTGATATAACGAATATGGAAATACTTCACATTAGATTTGAAGTATGTTTGGAACATTGTGGGAAGCTCGTTGATCTTGGAGATTCAGCGAACATAGGAGAGTTTCACGTTGGACTTGGACTCATAGGTAGAGTACCTAGATTCACTAGGTGGGTCTAGTTTACCTTTGGAAGGTGAATGCACGTTGGACGTGCAGTACGAGATTCATTGGATGAGTCTAGTTTATCTCTGGGAGATTGACTCGAGTTAGACTCGAGAAGGCTGCAAGGAATTGGATTCAGCTCGAGTTGGACTCGAGAGGGCAGCAAGATAATGGATAGACTTGGGTTGGACTCAAGTATTTTAGGAGGACTAAAAGCAGGGGTATCTGGGGACGCCCGTTACCTTGGATCCGTTGGACGTGATCTAGTTATCCTTGGAGGATAAACGTACGTTGGACGTACGGTAGTCTGATTGGAGGCTGGGCTTCCATTAGTTTAATTATCCTTGGAGGATAAACGTACGTTGGACGTACGGTAGACCGAAGGGAGGCGGGGCTTCCATTGGCCTGGGATTGGTTGGACCAGTCAAGTAGGCATCGGTGTATGTATGGGGGCTGGGCTTCCATTAGTTAGTGATGTTGGTTAGACCAGACATGCTAGAATCGACATATTGGGATTGGTTAGACCAATCATGTAGGTGTCGATGTGTTTATGACTTTAGCGGGTGATAGATAGGATTTGTTTGATGGATGTTATGGTTTCTATGTTTGTTCCTATCTTTCTTCTCTTGAGTAGACTATCACCTGTAGGGTTCCAGCGATGGGGAACAAAGTGATTGTAATAGGACTATGAGCCAGTGCAGTAGAGTTCTCATGACTCGAGGGGCAAAGTGGACATAGTAAAGGATTAGTAAGGCTATGAGCCAGTGCAGTGGAGTTGTTATGACTTCATGGGGCAGAGTGGACATGGCAAAGGACTAGTGACTATGGATCAGTGCAGTGGAGTCGCCATGACTCCATGGGGCAGAGTGATCATAGTAAAGGATTTGGGTGCAGTACTAGTTGCATTGAGTAGGAGACATGCCAGTTTAGGGGTTTTGTTTCTAGGATGGAAGCAACTAGAGTATGTCATAGGATATGATTTCAGACCCAAGACTGAATTGGATTCAGAAACGCTAGTAAGCTTGACGATTAGATCGATTTTGATTGAGAGGATTGTTTCCAGTTAGAAGGACGATCCTAATCTATTGGGAACCATCTCTAGGGTAGAGATGGGTATTCGATGGAAAGAGAATGATCAGGTAAGGATTTGATCGAGAAGGTTGGCTTCGAAAGAATAAGGGACTAGTTGTACCCAACGTAGATGGACCGAGAGGTGAAGTGCTTAGAGCATATCATCACTCGAAATTGCCTATACATCCCAGTGGTAACAAGATGTATTGAGACATAGAGCAGATCTACTACTGGGAAGGGATAAAGATAGGCAGAAGGCTTATCTCGATAAGAGACGAAGAGATTTGGAATTCTTCGTTAACGACTTGGTGTTCGTCGAGATCTCTCCATAGAGAATGTGATTCGGATTGGTTGGAGAGGTAGGTTAGCACCAAGATTTGTTGGCCCATTCCCAGTCCTCGAGCAAGTTGGGAATTTGGCGTATGAGGTAGAGCTACCTGACAAGATGGCAGGAGTTCACAACGTATTTCATGTTTCCCAGTTAAGGAAATTCGTGCACGACCCTAGTGTGGCTATTTCACCTGATCAGTTGGATAACATCGAAGTTGAACTCGAGGCGGTTGGGAACCGCAAGTCTATGCGTATTGTTGGGAACGATACGAAGCAGCTTCGAAGGAAGGCGGTGAAACTAGTCAAAGTTCAGTGGGGTGAGAATGAAAAAGACCGTACTTGGGAAACAAAGGAGGATATAAGGAAGAAGTATCCAGAACTCTTTGCCTAGTAAGGTTTTGGTAGTGATAGTTTCTTCCCTTGTTAGTAAACCGCATGCTAGGATAGACTTGTTTTGCATGTTGATTGTTGTTTATGGTTGATAGGCATGCGGAACCCTTTTTGTGTTTTGGTTAGGGAATTTCGGGGGCGAAATTTCTTAAAGGGGGAATAGTGTAACGACCCGCATTCTACGCATCATAGGATCATGGAATATTTATTTCTTTCACATGTGAAGTCGTATGGTCATGTAACTTTGGGAGACAATTATTGGGGTCATTTCCCATGTTCATGATTTTTGTCGATTTTTAAATGACCGTTTTGCCCCTAGTTGGTACTATTTTGGCCATAACTTTTGACTGGAAAGGAATTTTGACCTGAAACCACTTCCATTGGATTCGAATGATGGTTTCTCTTTCCGTAGAGTGGTTACAATAGCCAAACGGACTTACCGTTTGGGAGATATGGCTGAATTAATGTTCAGAAGTGGAAAAACAGCTTAATTGGGCCAAACCGGGTGATTAGCAACTAGGCCCAATGGGGGATTTCGGGTTAAGGGTATATGAGGGCTGATAGGGTTAGAATTTCGGTTTCTTCCTCATTTTTCCAGCCGCCACTTGCTTTCCTTCACCCTAGTCATGACCTCCATCCTTTAAAATCATCCCAAATCACCTTCTAATCACTTCCTAATCAAGTTTTGGCCTAATCTACATCAAATCAAGGCAAATCAACGTCAAATTTGGGATAGAGCTGCTGGAACACATAGGGATTGGATCCAAATCAGAGGACATTTCAGATCTATAGTTTAATTTGTGGCAAAGGTGAGTGATTTGCATTGTTTTTCACTAATTACGGCTAATTATGGTAATTAGCGAAGATTAGCGAAATTATGGCTCAGAAAAATCTAGAAAAATTCCTAAAATTCTAAAACATCATTTTATGCCTCTGATATGAATTTGGGTTGATTTCGACTAATTTTGTAAATCCCGGAATTTGGGGGATTAAAGAGTAATTAGTGATAATTAGCGAAATTATGCATGTTAAAAATCTGGAAAAATATGCAGAAATTCATAAATATTATTCTAAGCCTCTGTTAGAAAAATTGGCTAATTTGGTTAAGTTTTGCTAATCCTATTGTTAGATTTGCTTAAACATGCTTAAGGGGAAAATATGGATTTTTGGGTATGTTTGATCCATTTTAACCTATGATATTGATGTGAATGATGTTTGTGGTTGATTATGCATGTTGCTATGACTGTATGAAATGCTTTGTGATTGATTTCAATAGTTAGAATGGTCGAAAACGTCGTCGAATAGCGTAAACACTTGCTGGAACAGTTTCAGAAAACAGTGCAGAGTTCGGATCGGATCGGATAAGGGGGCTCGGATCGGATATGTAGAACTGAGCAAAGAATCCGATCGGATCGGAACCCAACACTTGGGAAAAGTGGTAAAAAGGAAGGCCACGCTAGCCAAACTGGGATCGGATCGGATAGAGGAAGACGGATCGGATCGGATAGAGGAAGACGGATCAGATCGGATAGAGGAAGACGGATCGGATCGAAGGGGACGGATCGGATCGGAAACACAAAGGCGAATCAGAGCAGGAGCACAAAAGCGGATCGGATAGGAGCATATGAAGGGGAGCATGAAGACGGATCGAAAGCACAAACCAAGAAGGACCCGACCCGACCCGAAAGGAAGCACCGACCCGACCCGAAGAAGAAGAAGCAGCTGACTCGAACCCAGAGGAACGCCGACCCGAACCGATGGAGGACAACCGACCCGAACCGCACCAGGAGAAGACCCGACCCGAACAGATGAAGGACACCCGACCCGAACCGATGGCTTGAGAAGGAACCCGACCCGGTATTGACCAATAACCCGAGATGCAAAGGTAGTCCAATATGGGAAGTTAGAGCTTAGGATCCAGTTGGGAACCAATGAGTTCACTTCATAGTTGGGCTTTGCTGCGGGACGTGTGCTAAGGAGTTGTCGGTATTCATAACTTTGGTTCACCACTGAGAGATGGATAGTGGGCTTGTAGTGATAGTTACACGGGATTGGATTCCGTCATGGCCCAAAGTATTAGGTGACCAAAGTAGTGGATATCGTATGCTTTACGCACTGAGTGAGGGATGTGAGGATGATTGCTATGCTTGATTGTTTGACACTACTATGACATGCACACCCCCACCCCGTATCTCTTACACAGTATGTTAGTGGCACCTTAGAGTATTGTACAGTATGTAGTGCTAACTCTTTGGTTGCAGGTCCAGGTTCAGGTATGATTGGATTATACCTGTTATTATTCTGTTTAGATGCTTATCGCTCATACCAGGCTTTATGTCTGACCCAGAGTTTTATGTCTCTTCTTATTACTCTGGGTGCTCACACGAGCAGACTAGAGACAGGTTATGGTTAGCTGGTGATGCGCGAGTAGCTGATTCGGAGGCGAGCAGGAGGCTTCCACGTATGATATATAGATATTCTCCCTGTGTCGTTGGTGGTTGCTACTTGGGCATTAGTAGTGTACCTCCTTTATCTTGCTTTTGCTTTGAGACAGTTTGAAAAGTTGTAATAAGCTATATTTTGGATTTCCGCTGCTATGATGATCAGTTCTGGTTTTTAGCTTATGCACTGTCTCTCCTGTTTTATGTCAAGTATGTTATAATTATATTTTGTTCTATGCGCTGTGAGACATATTACAGGTTCCTTGATTAGTCCATTCTCTTTTTTCTTTTTCTTCTGGCGACCGTCCCGTGCTAACTGGATATGTGTACAGCGCACCTTTGGAATATGTGTCGGTTGGTGCGGGGCGGGCCGTCACAAAAAAACAGTAAGGTACAACAACTATAGAAGCTAAATATAAAATAGGATGGCAGTACACAATGTGTCCATTGAAACAGTAAATACTACAGCTAGAAATCAGTAATAGGAACAGCTACAGGAAACAATATATATGCATACCATCAATTGGAAAACATCTATAAATTTATACTATAAATTTACAGAATCGAAACAGATAATATATCTTTATGTGTATATTCAGAAAATCTCAGATAAAAGCTGTTCTGCTACAGGCACATAGCACAATTCAAATCTGCAAATATAATAAATAATTTGATAGCTGTGTATACACAGACATGACAATACGAACAACAATACAAAATGCAATTCAATGCAAACCGCCATACATGGCTCACAAATTCTACAGGGAAATGGTTCAATGTTTGTATATTTTGACTAAAGACAGTACATAAAATCCATCACCAACCTGCACTTTTCCCTGTTAAACATCACTCGGAAATCAAGTTCCCATCAAAAACAGTTGGGTTATATTGCACATGGCTGAAATGAATGGGAAACATCACCTAAGATCTAAGCACTATTGGAAATCTAAAACCTATGATTTTACATGTAATAACCCGGAAATTCTGAACCAGTTTAAAATTTTTAGTTTAGCTATTTTAGCGAATTTTGAATATTTAAAATGAATTATTTTAAATAATATCGACGAGAAATTTATTTTGAATATAAATCGACATATATATTATATACGTCGTCGTTAGAATATAAATATTTATTTTAAATTATAAATAGAATTGAAAATGGCGCAGTAGTTCGATAATTCGATTTCAAACTTCAATTGAATGTACCGGGTGCAAAACAATCCGGATTTTAGTGAGACCAAAAACAATAGGATCTATTTGAGAATATCTTTCCAACGAATCCGAAAAATCGAAATTTCATAGCGGGAATCAAAGGATATGTCCAGTTGAAAATTCTGAATAGTCGCTGTGGAATTCAGGCCCTTAAAAATGGGAATTTTGCAAACGACCTCGGATTTCGACGAAACCAATTTTGTTGGGTCCGTGATGTCAAATTATTGCTAGATTCCAAATTTCATAATTTTTCGAATCAATATGTGAGCGTGGCAAAGGAAAACGCATTTGACCAGTTTTAGTTAATTTTAATCGACTGGAAAATGGTCATTTTTCAAACGGTCTCAGAATTCAATGAAATTAGTTTTGTTAGGACCGTATCGTCAATACGAAGTTAGAAAATATTTTTCGGGAATTTTTAGAGCCCGTATGTGGGCCCGGTAAGTTGAAATGTACGTTTAAAATTCAATATAATGATTTAAATGTAAATTTGACGAAAACTGATACAAACAGTCGAATTGGCCTGCGATACATATCCCATTGTGTTCGGAATGGGGGTAAAACGCTATGGACGATAGGCGGTGGGTTTCGTTTCGAGGTCGAAAATAAAAGTTGCTTTTTAGAATTAATTTAATAAATAAAATAATATATATATTTCCCTTTTAAACCCTCACCCCCCTTCTCTCCTTATTTTCGATCAGAAAAGAAAAAGAAAAATTATACGACCCCGATCTGCTCGTCGCCCACCTGGAGGACCTCGCCGTCGCTCCCCTTGCAACCGCGCTGCCTACCTCCCCTTCCCCCTCCTCCTCCCTCCGCCGGCGATCCTGGTCGCCTTACCCTTCTTCCCCCGCGAACCAGAAAACCCCAATTCCCCCCCCCAACCCTAAATCCCGACGCGCCCAGCCCCTGGCCCACCTTACGCGACCCGCCTCCCCCACCTCCACTGCCTGCTCCAATCCCTGCCTCCCTCGACTTGTGCGCCCACGTCAGACACCCGCCTCCTCCCTATACCCACACCACCGCGACCTACATCCCCATGCCCACATCGACAACGCGCCATCCGCCTCCACCATTCTCCAATTCGAGATCCGCACCCCCTCCGATCAAATGCAGCAAAACTTTTCCCCTCTTTTTTTTTATTTATTCAAAACAAAGGTAAATTCTATTTATTTCATTTTATTCCAGTTTCTTTATTTATTTACCTATATAAAACTGAAAGTAAAATGATATTTTTAAAGGAAAAAAGACGATATTTTTAAATGGAGAAAGGTGAGATTTTTACATACGTAGTGGATTAAAAATATGACTTTTACATAGTAGGAACTATAAAAATGTAATCTTTATGAGATAGAGAATATAAAAATATCATCTTTGTATATGTAGCGAAATAAAAATCTGATTTTTATTTTATATACGTTGAAATAAAGTGGTGATTTTTATAATGATGAAATCTATATTTTTGTAAAGATGAAATCTTTATATTTGAAAAGGCGAAATCTTTATATGAAGAATAGCGTGATAAAAATATAATCTTTACTATATGAACATCGTTGTGAAAATATAATTTTTATCTATATAGTAGCGGTGTAAAAATTCGATTTTTATATATTGAATAGCAAAGTAAAAATTCGATTTTTATATATTGAATAGAAAAGTAAAAATTAGATTTTTATATATTGAATAGCAAAGTGAAAATGTGGTTTTTACATATGTAGTGGCTACGGGCAACGAAGATGACGAAGATGCGGTAACGATGAAGATTTCTATCTATGAAGTGTCGTGGAGTTGGATAGCTATTTGTTAGAATTTCTCACCTTTCAATTTCTTTTTCTAGTTATATATATATATACTAGGATGCAGACGGTGTTTAGTAGCACCCGACACAATCGTCCACAGACCATGGACTTGTTTGTTTGATTGCAAATTAGTTAGATTATTTGATTGAATTGTTTGGTGAAATGAATGGATTAGATTGATGTGTGAATGGCGTGGGCCTTCACTAGACCAGGGATAAGGCTAGGCCTCGTCCCGTTTCTAGTATCGTGCCGTTATGCCGCCGGAATTTTCTAAAATAAGTTAGAAAAGAAAAATATCATTTTATTTAAAGAATGAACTGAATAGAAATTCATATGTTGAAATAAAATGTTTTATCGTTAAAAATATAATTTTTAACGTGAATATGAATTTAGTGAATGTGAATAAATAAATATTCATTTACAAACCGGACGGTTTGTTTATGTACACTGATTTGACTGACATTGATTGGGACGATAAATTTTACACATTGCCCAACTGCACAATTAAAATCTGTGTTTGATTGTTCGAAACCCCACGCGGGTGTTGGGATGAAATTTGAAGTTCACTCATCCTGATTGATTAAATTTGTCGATCGATTGATTGACAAGCTGTTATAAGCGTTATATATCTATATTTGATGCTTATACAGTGTAGTGCACTTTGGTTGATGGTTGATTATTTTTGAATGCTATCATATACGTGTGATGTATGAAAATCCATATAATTAATATTATATGGCGATTGATTGGGCCTCATTCCAATTTAGAAAATAAAGAATATTATAATATAAATGTTCATGGGTTGACTGTACTCATCCGTTGAGATTAGTCATGTGTTGAACGAAATATTTTAATAGTAAAATTTACTTCTTTATCATTATAAAATAAAGGTTCATGGGTTGACTGTACTCATTCGTTGAGATTAGTCATGTGTTGAACGAAATATTTTAACAATAAAATCTACATCTTTATCATATATAAAATTAGAAACTGACAGGAAAATAGATAAGATGAGTGGTCTCCTGGATATTAATCTGATGTTGGTTTCGGCCTTTGGGGTTAATATTCAGGGAATCGTTCTCTTACTAATTTACGGTTGGAGTCTGATTTAATATCAAACGATAGATACCTTAATTTTCATAAAATATATTAAATAACAAAAGTGGTCACACGTGGACAGTACTCATTCGTTGAGATTAGTCGTGTGTTGACAAAAATAAATATTCATTTGTTGAATAGAATGAAGGAATATATGAAGCCGTGTTGATTAGATTGACGCCATTTTGACGCGAACGATATTTATATCGATTATATTCGTTTTTGAATTAAAAACAGAAATGAATTGAATATAAAACGATTTTGAAATGAATTGAATAGAAAACGATTTCGAAATGAATTGAATAGAAAACAAATTTGATTTCAATTGAATATATAACGAATTTGATTTGAATAGAAAACGAATTTGATTTCAATTGAATATATAACGAATTTGATTTGAATAGAAATGAATTTTAAAACGAATTTATAAGGAAAGATTCAATTTTTCTTTGGATTGAAATGGAAGTTGAAATTGTTTTTGAAACGAATTTAAAAACAATTTATAAAATTCGTTTTGAATAGTAATCGACGAAATATATATTATATATATTATATATATATGTAATATAATGGCCTGAATAGAACGCGCCGCGGCAGTTCGTGAATTTCGACCATTTGTTTCAAACGAACATTACGGGAGATCCGACCGTCGGATTCTCCTAAAACCGGAACCGTTGGGTTCGTATCGAAAAGTGCTTTCTAATGACTATTTGAAATTTGAAATCTAACGGTTGGATTTGGAGATACGTCCAAATCAAATTTGAAAAAAAGTCGCTGTAAGTGCAGTTCGATGGCCGTTGATGGAAATCGACTGTACGGACCTTGATAAAATTATTAAAAATAGTAATAATTTATGTAAAATCATAAGAAATGATTTGAGAAAAATTGGGGTGAAAAACTCCATATTTGAAAGGATAAAAATAGATTTTTATCGAAACGAACTAGTTTGGACTCAATTTAAAACCCGGGTTTTTATTTTTAAATAAATAAATTAGATTTAAAAAGGGGTTTTAAATAATCAGGATTTCTAATATATTTGATTGGATTTGAAATGGGTTTATCGTGAACTGTGTTTTAAATAACACTAGTTCTTTAACCCGATAATAAATAGAATGTGATTTGGGTTTGTCGTGGGCTGTGTTTTAAATAACACCTAGTTCTTTAACCCAGTAAAAGGAGTTTTAATGAATCTGCAACTAGATTGAAATGTGAATGGATAATCTAAATTATCAAATTTAGAAAATGAGCGAGAATGGAGTACTACCAGTTTTGCTCCAAAGCGATAGTTAAATCTTTAATTAGATTTGAACGTGAGATGGTAATTAATTTTACCGATAACACCGTGGTGTTAGATATGGAGTATTACCAGTTTTGCTTCATGGGATGAATAGGTTGGGATTGGGAAATAAAATGAATAATTACTTCGGTGTGGTTCGCTAATCTCGACTAGTTTAGAAAAACCATAATTTGGTTTGAAACGGCATCCAAAGGAAGATTACAGGATAAATTTTAAAGAATTTATCTTGGATAAAATTAATGGGAACCTTTCCCTAAGAATGTGGAATTTAGAAACTAGCTGTAGGTTGGCTAAGAAGAATGGTTTCCTGGGTATTGATCTGATGTTGGTTTCGGCCTTCGGGGTTAATGTTTAGGAAATTGTTCTCTTGCTAATTTGCGGTTAGTGACTAATGAATTGGAATGAGGCGTATGTTGTGTTTGTGTAACATTTGTTTTTAATATACGCGGGTTGTTCGGAAAGGCCGGGTTTATACCCATTCTGAATAACCGATTCGACGATATGTCGAAGATGAAGACGGTGGTCGAAGACCGGAAGTCTTCACATCGTTTGGGTAGTTACTAACGATCCTGATTGGGCTGTACACCCAAGAGGATGGAAATAGTTGGTGGTTGTCCGGACGTACTTGGAGATGGATGGATATGCGAGGAAAGTGCCTCCGGTTTCGTTCAGACCCAGAACGGACTTGTAAATGGATTGTGTGTCTGACATTGGATTTTATTCTGTGTTGATTGATTTCTATTAAATATACATCTGTTTGGCGGCGGAGAATTTATTCTTTTGCTTAAAGCCCTTCTCTGAGACGTACGAGCTCAGAGGTTGTATATCGATGGACATCAGTCGCATGGCATGAATTGCCTGTGTGGCACGCTAAGATGCAATGATCAAGGCTTCTGTTGAAAAGCAAAGTCTTGTAGTTGATGATCAAAGCACGCCTACGTGGCAGCTTTGTGTATAACGTGAATTCGCGAGCCTCACACCTCGGTATGAGTTAAAAACGGGATACGGGCCGTTGGGAGAGCACGACGTTTCTTTCTAGCTTTGGTGGTGTCAGTGACTTACCAGCCCTGACATTTATATACTTTTCACCTTTGTGGTTTTTGGAATGAGGCACCTCGATTATAGGTCTGTAAGGACCGGGAAACGTGTGTTCAGGAATAACTAATCCTCTAACGTAAGTGAGGACCATTCCAACCGATCCAAGTGGCTGCCCAGAGTGTGTAGTCCTGAGCATTTGCTAGAGTGTCTCGAAGCGGAGAGGAGCTTGCCCCTTGCCTCGACTCATGACGGAAATCCAATTTCCAATACGTGTATTGCGGTTTTAATTGTAGAACTAGTATGGCGACATGATAGATAGTACCCATGCCGCCTATGATTGATATTTATGATTGAAATTGTTTTGACACTATACACTTATTATAGTATCAAATGATTTGTTTTAAACGTACCAAGCATGTTTGGCTGTTATAAGGTAAAACCCTATCCTCCGGCTTGCGTTGCATTGTGTGATGGGACCTGGGTCTTATAATAGCTTCATTTTTCGAAAAAGCATTGCGTTGTTTATTCTATGCACTGGTATTCTTGGGAGGAAACCCGTTCCGTGTTATACGGCGTGGTCCCTTGAATTACTATCTTTAAAAGTAAAGCTTTAAATAACTGTTTTAGTTCTCACACCAGTCACATGACTAACCTGGAGTTTATTGTTTTAACCTAAACTCTGGGTGCCCCTATTTTCCACACGGGCAGCTAGTAGTCTTGGTTTTTGCAGATTTATATTCACAGGATCCTGGTTTACAGCTGGAATGATATCCGGAAAGCTCTGTATCCGTATATCACCTTCAGTTGTGCTTTGTATTATTTTCCGCTGCTATGTAATTTATTGTAATCTCTGATATTTATTGAATGTAATCTATTCATTTATACTCTGTATATTCTTGTATCTGATGCATTGTTGTAATATATAATGAAATGTTCTTCCGTCTACGTTCTGTTTTGTCTTGTTCTCAATGACAGGGGTTTCGAACGGTCTAGATCGGTTTAACGACTGATTCGGATCGAGCGAAATTCCAGGCCGTCACATTTGGTATCAGAGCTTTGGTTTACAGAGCTCGAGAACAAGGCACATTAGAACCATACGAAAGAATTCATCAGATATTGGATTAGTAATATCCAATTAGAATGACTCGTTAGAGATAGGATCAGTAGTATCCTAGAACGAGTGTGAAGAGTATATTTTTCAAATGAAAACAATTTTGTTTTGAAAATTTAAATCGTTTTATACGTATTTGACTATTTATTTATTTTGAATTTGGACAATCGAGTATATAAAGGTTTTGCATATACGCGTCATGAACGTATATTCGAAGTTTTAATATATTGGATAGATATAGAATCACGCTCTAGTCGTCCGGAGATGATTCTGATGATTGACTAGTCGTCATTAGTATTCATGTTCGAGTGACGAAGGTGTGATATCGATATATTTCCATTAGACTGGTGTGAGAACCAAAACTTATATAGTTAGAACACATTGTTGTGAATTGGCATCAAAAACATGATTTTTTAGTATATGTATCAAAGTTATGAATTTGAAACTCTAATTCACTAATTGATTGATGTTTGTGTTGTTTGTTTATTTGTTTGCTAATTTTTGAACCATTATGCCTAATTGAACCAAATATTGAACTGTATTGAAAATTGGTCGCATTTGCTTGCATATACATATACGTACATTGAACAGGTCATAGCAAGGAGGCTAGAGCCGAAGAATAAAATTTGTTTGCCCGACAAATAGGTACATGTTTACTACATAATTTACTGTTTTGTTAGGGTGATGATGATTTTATGAGCCTATTGGCTAGCCGCTTGGCTTTTTCTTTTTCTTTTTGAGATTAGAAGGACCAGGGAAGCTATTTGAAATTCCCCGATGCTCCCGGTGCAGGGGAGGTTATGGCGAAATTTTTCAAAAATTTAGGGTGTTAGCCAAATTTTTGAAAATTTGAGAATTCTCAGAAACTGAAAAGTTGGAGAATGGAAGTCAGATCGAACGTAGAGTTGATTAATCAAACCACTTTCGACTTTGTTCCTTTTCGGGGATGAAAAGTTTTAAGTGGGGGAGATTGTAATAACCCGGAAATTCTGAACCAGTTTAAAATTTTTAGTTTAGCTATTTTAGCGAATTTTGAATATTTAAAATGAATTATTTTAAATAATATCGACGAGAAATTTATTTTGAATATAAATCGACGTATATATTATATACGTCGTCGTTAGAATATAAATATTTATTTTAAATTATAAATAGAATTGAAAATGGCGCGGTAGTTCGATAATTCGATTTCAAACTTCAATTGAATGTACCGGGTGCAAAACAATCCGGATTTTAGTGAGACCAAAAAAAATAGGATCAATTTGAGAATATCTTTCCAACGAATCCGAAAAATTGAAATTTCATAGCGGGAATCAAAGGATATGTCCAGTTGAAAATTCTGAATAGTCGCTGTGGAATTCAGGCCCTTAAAAATGGGAATTTTGCAAACGACCTCGGATTTCAACGAAACCACTTTTGTTGGGTCCGTGATGTCAAATTATTGCTAGATTCCAAATTTCATAATTTTTCGAATCAATTTGTGAGCGTGGCAAAGAAAAACGCATTTGACCAGTTTCAGTTAATTTTAATCGACTGGAAAATGGTCATTTTTCAAACGGTCTCAGAATTCAATGAAATTAATTTTGTTAGGACCGTATCGTCAATACGAAGTTAGAAAATATTTTTCGGGAATTTTTAGAGCCCGTATGTGGGCCCGGTAAGTTGAAATGTACGTTTAAAATTCAATATAATGATTTAAATGTAAATTTGACGAAAACTGATACAAACAGTCAAATTGGCCTGCGATACATATCCCATTGTGTTCGGAATGGGGGTAAAACGCTGTGGACGACAGGCGGTGGGTTTCGTTTCGAGGTCGAAAATAAAAGTTGCTTTTTTGAATTAATTTAATAAATAAAATAATATATATATTTCCCTTTTAAACCCTCACCCCCCTTCTCTCCTTATTTTCGATCAGAAAAAAAAAGAAAAATTATATGACCCCGATCTGCTCGTCGCCCACCTGGAGGACCTCGCCGCCGCTCCCCTTGCAACCGCGCCGCCTACCTCCCCTTCCCCCTCCTCTTCCCTCCGCCGGCGATCCTGGTCGCCTTCCCCTTCTTCCCCCGCGAACCAGAAAACCCCAATTCCCCCCCAACCTTAAATCCCGACGCACCCAGCCCCTGGCCCACCTGACGCGACCCGCCTCCCCCACCTCCACTGCCTGCTCCAATCCCCGCCTCCCTCGACTTGTGCGCCCACGTCAGACACCCGCCTCCTCCCTATACCCACACCACCGCGACCTACATCCCCTGGCCCACATCGACAACGCGCCATCCGCCTCCACCATTCTCCAATTCGAGATCCGCACCCCCTCCGGTCAAACGCAGCAAAAATTTTCCCCTCTTTTTTTTTATTCAAAACAAAGGTAAATTCTATTTATTTCATTTTATTCCAGTTTCTTTATTTATTTACCTATATAAAACTGAAAGTAAAATGATATTTTTAAAGGAAAAAAGACGATATTTTTAAATGGAGAAAGGTGAGATTTTTACATATGTAGTGGATTAAAAATATGACTTTTACATAGTAGGAACTATAAAAATGTAATCTTTATGAGATAGAGAATATAAAAATATCATCTTTGTATATGTAGCGAAATAAAAATCTGATTTTTATTTTATATACGTTGAAATAAAGTGGTGATTTTTATAATGATGAAATCTATATTTTTGTAAAGATGAAATCTTTATATTTGAAAAGGCGAAATCTTTATATGAAGAATAGCGTGATAAAAATATAATCTTTACTATATGAACATCGTTGTGAAAATATAATTTTTATCTATATAGTAGCGGTGTAAAAATTCGATTTTTATATATTGAATAGCAAAGTAAAAATTCGATTTTTATATATTGAATAGCAAAGTAAAAATTCGATTTTTATATATTGAATAGCAAAGTGAAAATGTGGTTTTTACATATGTAGTGGCTACGGGCAACGAAGATGACGAAGATGCGATAACGATGAAGATTTCTATCTATGAAGTGTCGTGGAGTTGGATAGCTATTTGTGAGAATTTCTCACCTTTCAATTTCTTTTTCTAGTTATTTATATATACTAGGATGCAGACGGTGTTTAGTAGCACCCGACACAATCGTCCACAGACCATGGACTTGTTTGTTTGATTGCAAATTAGTTAGATTATTTGATTGAATTGTTTGGTGAAATGAATGGATTAGATTGATGTGTGAATGGCGTGGGCCTTCACTAGACCGGGGATAAGGCTAGGCCTCATCCCGTTTCTAGTATCGTGCCGTTATGCCGCCGGAATTTTCTAAAATAAGTTAGAAAAGAAAAATATCATTTTATTTAAAGAATGAACTGAATAGAAATTCATATGTTGAAATAAAATGTTTTATCGTTAAAAATATAATTTTTAACGTGAATATGAATTTAGTGAATGTGAATAAATAAATATTCATTTACAAACCGGACGGTTTGTTTATGTACACTGATTTGACTGACATTGATTGGGACGATAAATTTTACACATCGCCCAACTGCACAAATAAAATCTGTGTTTGATTGTTTGAAACCCCACACGGGTGTTGGGATGAAATTTGAAGTTCACTCATCCTGATTGATTAAATTTGTCGATCGATTGATTGACAAGCTGTTATAAGCGTTATATATCTATATTTGATGCTTATACAGTGTAGTGCACTTTGGTTGATGGTTGATTATTTTTGAATGCTATCATATACGTGTGATGTATGAAAATCCATATAATTAATATTATATGGCGATTGATTGGGCCTCATTCCAATTTAGAAAATAAAGAATATTATAATATAAATGTTCATGGGTTGACTGTACTCATCCGTTGAGATTAGTCATGTGTTGAACGAAATATTTTTATAGTAAAATTTACTTCTTTATCATTATAAAATAAAGGTTCATGGGTTGACTGTACTCATTCGTTGAGATTAGTCATGTGTTGAACGAAATATTTTAACAATAAAATCTACATCTTTATCATATATAAAATTAGAAACTGACTGGAAAATTGATAAGATGAGTGGTCTCCTGGATATTAATCTGATGTTGATTTCGGCCTTCGGGGTTAATATTCAGGGAATCGTTCTCTTACTAATTTACGGTTGGAGTCTGATTTAATATCAAACGATAGATACCTTAATTTTCATAAAATATATTAAATAACAAAAGTGGTCACACGTGGACAGTACTCATTCGTTGAGATTAGTCGTGTGTTGACAAAAATAAATATTCATTTGTTGAATAGAATGAAGGAATATATGAAGCCGTGTTGATTAGATTGACGCCATTTTGACGCGAACGATATTTATATCGATTATATTCGTTTTTGAATTTAAAACAGAAATGAATTGAATATAAAACGATTTCGAAATGAATTGAATAGAAAACGATTTCGAAATGAATTGAATAGAAAACGAATTTGATTTCAATTGAATATATAACGAATTTGATTTGAATAGAAAAAGAATTTGATTTCAATTGAATATATAACGAATTTGATTTGAATAGAAATGAATTTTAAAACGAATTTATAAGGAAAGATTCAATTTTTCTTTGGATTGAAATGGAAGTTGAAATTGTTTTTGAAACGAATTTAAAAACAATTTATAAAATTCGTTTTGAATAGTAATCGACGAAATATATATTATATATATTATATATAATATAATGGCCTGAATAGAACGCACCGCGGTAGTTCGTGAATTTCGACCATTTATTTCAAACGAACATTACGGGAGATCCGACCGTCGGATTCTCCTAAAACCGGAATCGTTGGGTTCGTATCGAAAAGAGCTTTCTAACGAATATTAGAAATTTGAAATCTAACAGTTGGATTTGGAGATACGTCCAAATCAAATTTGAAAAAAAGTCGCTGTAAGTGCAGTTCGATGGCCGTTGATGGAAATCGACTGTACGGACCTTGATAAAATTATTAAAAATAGTAATAATTTATGTAAAATCATAAGAAATGATTTGAGAAAAATTGGGGTGAAAAATTCCATATTTGAAAAGATAAAAATAGATTTTTATCGAATCGAACTAGTTTGGACTCAATTTAAAACCCGGGTTTTTATTTTTAAATAAATAAATTAGATTTAAAAAGGGGTTTTAAATAATCGAGATTTCTAATATATTTGATTGGATTTGAAATGGGTTTATCGTGAATTGTGTTTTAAATAACACTAGTTCTTTAACCCGATAATAAATAGAATGTGATTTGGGTTTGTCGTGGGCTGTGTTTTAAGTAACACCTAGTTCTTTAACCCAGTAAAAGGAGTTTTAATGAATCTGCAACTAGATTGAAATGTGAATGGATAATCTAAATTATCAAATTTAGAAAATGAGCGAGAATGGAGTACTACCAGTTTTGCTCCAAAGCGATAGTTAAATCTTTAATTAGATTTGAACGTGAGATGGTAATTAATTTTACCGATAACACCGTGGTGTTAGATATGGAGTATTACCAGTTTTGCTTCATGGGATGAATAGGTTGGGATTGGGAAATAAAATGAATAATTACTTCGGTGTGGTTCGCTAATCTCGACTAGTTTAGAAAAACCATAATTTGGTTTGAAACGGCATCCAAAGGAAGATTACAGGATAAATTTTAAAGAATTTATCTTGGATAAAATTAATGGGAACCTTTCCCTAAGAATGTGGAATTTAGAAACTAGCTGTAGGTTGGCTAAGAAGAATGGTTTCCTGGGTATTGATCTGATGTTGGTTTCGGCCTTCGGGGTTAATGTTCAGGAAATTGTTCTCTTGCTAATTTGCGGTTAGTGACTAATGAATTGGAATGAGGCGTATGTTGTGTTTGTGTAACATTTGTTTTTAATATACGCGGGTTGTTCGGAAAGGCCGGGTTTATACCCATTCTGAATAACCGATTCGACGATATGTCGAAGATGAAGACGGTGGTCGAAGACCGGAAGTCTTCACATCGTTTGGGTAATTACTGACGATCCTGATTGGGCTGTACACCCAAGAGGATGGAAATAGTTGGTGGTTGTCCGGACGTACTTGGAGATGGATGGATATGCGAGGAAAGTGCCTCCGGTTTCGTTTAGACCCAGAACGGACTTGTAAATGGATTGTGTGTGTGACATTGGATTTTATTCTGTGTTGATTGATTTCTATTAAATATACATCTGTTTGGCGGCGGAGAATTTATTCTTTTGCTTAACGCCCTTCTCTGAGACGTACGAGCTCAGAGGTTGTATATCGATGGACATCAGTCGCATGGCATGAATTGCCTGTGTGGCACGCTAAGATGCAATGATCAAGGCTTCTGTTGAAAAGCAAAGTCTTGTGGTTGATGATCAAAGCACGCCTACGTGGCAGCTTTGTGTATAACGTGAATTCGCGAGCCTCACACCTCGGTATGAGTTAAAAACGGGATACGGGCCGTTGGGAGAGCACGACGTTTCTTTCTAGCTTTGGTGGTGTCAGTGACTTACCAGCCCTAACATTTATATACTTTTCACCTTTGTGGTTGTTGGAATGAGGCGCCTCGATTATAGGTCTGTAAGGACCGGGAAACGTGTGTTCAGGAATAACTAATCCTCTAACGTAAGTGAGGACCGGCCCAACCGATCCAAGTGGCTGCCCAGAGTGTGTAGTCCTGAGCATTTGCTAGAGTGTCTCGAAGCGGAGAGGAGCTTGCCCCTTGCCTCGACTCATGACGAAAATCCAATTTCCAATACGTGTATTGCGGTTTTAATTGTAGAACTAGTATGGCGACATGATAGATGGTACCCATGCCGCCTATGATTGATATTTATGATTTGAAATTGTTTTGACACTATACACTTATTATAGTATCAAATGATTTGTTTTAAACGTACCAAGCATGTTTGGCTGTTATAAGGTAAAACCCTATCCTCCGGCTTGCGTTGCATTGTGTGATGGGACCTGGGTCTTATAATAGCTTCATTTTTCGAAAAAGCATTGCGTTGTTTATTCTATGCACTGGTATTCTTGGGAGGAAACCCGTTCCGTGTTATACGGCGTGGTCCCTTGAATTACTATCTTTAAAAGTAAAGCTTTAAATAACTGTTTTAGTTCTCATACCAGTCACATGACTGACCTGGAGTTTATTGTTTTAACCTAAACTCTGGGTGCCCCTATTTTCCACACGGGCAGCTAGTAGTTTTGGTTTTTGCAGATTTATATTCACAGGATCCTGGTTTACAGCTGGAATGATATCCAGAAAGCTCTGTATTCGTATATCACCTTCAGTTGTGCTTTGTATTATTTTCCGCTGCTATGTAATATATTGTAATCTCTGATATTTATTGAATGTAATCTATTCATTTATACTCTGTATATTCTTGTATCTGATGCATTGTTGTAATATATAATGAAATGTTCTTCCGTCTGCGTTCTGTTTTGTCTTGTTCTCAACGACAGGGGTTTCGAACGGTCTAGATCGGTTTAACGACTGATTCGGATCGAGCGAAATTCCAGGCCGTCACATTACAAGACATTTCGATCGATATAGACACTGATCTTATCTGAATTAATCACCCTAAATATATGTATTCATGCACAAACAACAGATTAAACCAGCAGTGAAGAATAAACCAAATTCGAACCCACGGGTAAATCAAAACAAAATAATACAGCAAATTTAAATCAAAGAAAAACCTGGTTCGTGGCATATTTGAAGACCTGGGGTTCCACTCATCTGCACGCTGGAGACTCAGTTTGGTTCTTCGTGGGTGGCGGATCGACTGATGGAAAAGGCGAAGAGGACTGGAGCATGGAGCTGGCTTGAATCGAACGAAGGTAGAAGCAAGGGGATTTCGGCATAGAGGGTTTCTCCATTTTTGGAGTGGTGGAGGATGTTTTGAGAAAATGGGTTTGAGGGTTTGAGATTAAAGGGGATCGGATAGTTTTGATATAAGGAGAAAGTGGGTGCGGGTTTATCACCTGTTGGGCTGAACGGGAATTAAGTGAGGCCCAATTATTATTTTTTATTTAAAGGTTTACTTAGTTTAATGTTTTTATAGAACTCTAAATATTAATTCCAAAGACTCGCGTGATCAGAATTCGATGAAACAAAAAGCACGGGAATCGTGAAGACAAGTACTATGCGATGGAAGGGAACCGAGCAGGGCAGACAACAGCTGGATTTTTCAGTTAAATTAAACGCCGTTTAATTTAACTGAAATGAGCTGATTAATGACGAAGTCAAATCAAAGTGAGTTAAACTCCCTCAGTAATCCCCACTTATATTTTTATAAGTTGGGCTTTTTTATTTTTGTATGCTATTGTTGCTAATGATTGACTAGTTGTTGATATATATTCACATATTGTTTGGAACTGACGAAATTAAACGTCGTTTAATTTCAGTGAAACCCGAATCGTTATTTTTAATGATGGGTCCCATTTAAGGTAATTCACCTTAATGGCCACGTTTATAAAATAAACGTGATTAATTTAATGAATGGTTTGAACAGTCACGGTTGTGTGAAATAATTTGGTTGTTATTAAATTATCGATATTGACTATTATATAGATCATCATTTATTGGAATTAAATGATCATGTTTGAAGAACAGGCTGGAGGAATCCAACCAGATTCCTCAAATATATTAGATATCATTATATGAACTATTTGATTTGATGGTTGATTTGGTTATGGAATGTTGACCTGAAATTCAATATTTGTTTGGTTTAAACCAATGGGTACTATTGGTGGGGTAATTGGCAGTATATGGCCTATAAATTAATCATTTTATAAATATCGAGTTACCGTCAGGTAAATCGACGAAATGAAGTTATAAAATTTATTTTATAATTAAAAATAGATTCTTTTAATTGAATAAAAGTAGTAAAAAAGGAAATTAATAGCTATTAATGAAATTTGTTATAAATTGATTTTTTTGTAGTAAAATCTTACGTTAAGAAGATTTATAGGAAAATAAGCATAACTTAACCTAACGGTTAAAAGTTGAATAGTTGTTTATTAATAAAAAAATTAAATGAAATTATTTAAAATTAATTATATTTAAAGTGAGAACTAATTAGAATTGTTTAACGAATTCATTGTGTATTGAGTTGACTAAGTCAACCATGTTAAATGGGATTATTATTAATCTAATGAAATGGTTTAAAGAATATATGTTTTAATTTTAATAAGATTTAAAAAGTTTTTTTTTTACTATTTATGCTAGTTAATTGAGAAGTTAACTACTACTACCGTAGTAAGTGATTGAATTAGATAATAATTTAGGAGATTACTTTTTGATTGAATTTCATTTAAAAGAAATCGAAGTTGAAACGAAATCTAGTCAAAGTGTGAAAGGGGATTTGTGGATGGGTTTATATTAAAACCTGAGTCTTATGACAAAAGTAAAAAGGGGATTTTTAAGCAAATAAAATGGGTTAAACGAATGTTGAATTAACATTGGAATTAAAAAATTGAGGTAGAAGGGTTTATATTAAACCAGGATTTTATAAACGAAGTTTATAAAAGGGAGATGAGGTGCCAAAGCGTTAATTAGCGTTACTTAATGGAATTAAGTAGGAATTGGTGAAGTAGGATTTTCGAGGAGGAGGATTAAAGATGAGTTTAGTATAGATGTAAGAAATTGGATTTTTAACAAAAATCCAAGAAATAAAATGTATCGTCTAAAGAAGTAAAGGAAAGATGATATTTAGTAAATGATTTCTTAATCCATGAATTAAGAAATGATATTTATACTCGAGAAAGAGATTTTCAAAGATAAAGAAGTTTTATAAAACATATTAAATAAAATAGTTAGATGTGATGTATTAAAATAAATATTGGTTTTTGAGTTACAATTGGTGTCTATCTAAGAAGAGAACGTGGTTGATCAAGGTCTGAAAGGTAAATAAATACCCCAACTTAAACGACTTCGGGATTATTGAGGATGATATTAGTTTGTAATGGAAAATGGGAAAATAATTTATTATTTTCATATGGAAAATAATAACGGAATGTAAATGGAAGGGTCGAGAATGTATAATGAGATTTCCCAAGTAACGGAAGTGGAAAGATTTGAGATTTATATGTATATACATTTTTGTAATGATATTTCCGAAGTAAAGGAAATAAAAGAAGATTATGTGGAATTAAAATGGTATTTCTGTAGTAGAAGAAAACTGAAAAGTAAGTTTTAAGAATGGCTTTACTCTAAAAGGGATAAAGGGGGGTTAATGTATCCAAGTAAGGAAACCAAAGAGATTCCGTAATATTAATTTATGAATGCTAAGTTGAGATGATTTCCAATATAGAAAATGAGTAATAAGGTAATAAATGTTTTGAACGATGGTAGATTAGAAAGTTTAATATGATTAGTGAATATTTTCCTATGTATGAAAATAAAATAATTTGAAATAACCTTACGTTAAATTAGAAATGAAAATTTATATTTGTAATGTTGAATATTTAAGAGTTTAAGACTAACTAGCGCTAATTGTTTTTAATTAAAGAGGCCATGTAGTGTTGGTACTAAACTAGTAAACTCATTCCATTCTCACAATTATTTATTTGATAGTTAAATCACCGACTATCAAATCTAACCCATACAATTGTTGGTACGGAAAGACCGGGATCGAATTGATATTCGAAAACCATTCCGACCAGCAAATACGTGAAAGAAGACTATTGAAGATGGAGAAATAGAAGACCGTTGATCTTCATAAGCGGAACAACTGCTGATTGTATTTCTCTGGTTTAGCGGCCGGAGATATTTCGACAGTTATTCTGTCGTGATTGGAATCTACGGATTACAAGGACTACTCGCTACTGATCTATAGGGTGATACCTAGGATGTGGTAGGAGGGTGCCTTCGGTTCATCCTGTTCCTGGATGACTTGTATGGACGAATGTCCGACAGAGTATTTCCAACGGGGTCACGTACGTTGATTTCTTCAAACGTGTCATAGTTGGGTAGCTCTCAACTAGGGTATTTTTGTGGACGTCAATTAATGATATCTGGCGGATCTGATGATGTGGCATTCAAAGTAAATGGTGGTCATATGTTCTAAAGTTAATTCAAACCTCAAGCCTCATCAACCGGGAAATGACAAAAATCGGGCAGGCAGCATGGCTATGTGGGTCGCTCCCATTAGGGTGTATAATCACCTATCTAGGGAAATTCCTTTTGCTTCTTTAATCTATCGATGCTGTCCCTTTCGGGAAATGGTTGCTGATCCTAACCGTTGGTGATATACATTCGATACACTCAAGCGAAATGAGTGGTCGGTCTTGTGTGGGCCGGGTTGCAAGACGTTCTTGTTGAACCCAGCGTATTCGCCTGTAGAGATGCACTATCGGCAGGTGGTTCCATACCTTGTCATAGTTGGAATCCAATCTCCAATAAGCACCTGCGGTTTTGATTATATACTATATATGTGGAGCGTGAGATGAAAGCGTTCTACTAGATTCTATTTACTTGTATTTAGACACTATTATAATATCAGAAAGATATTAATTTCAAAAATGGTTTGGGTTATCGTAAGGTAAAAGCCATCTGTATTTATGTGTGGATTCGGTCTTACGATTACTCTTTTCTTTTGAAAAGATTTTGAACTGAAAAACCAAGTTGAATGATTCCCCATAAACTCAGTGTGTTTATCTCACTCTGGTTCACCATACTGACTCGGTATTTGTAATGCTCGGGTTAGCCCGGGTTTACAGGTTCAGGTTATTGGACACTACGAAAGGGATGCTGGAGAAGTCCAGACATATTTAGTGTTATTCAGTTGTGTTGTATATAAGGGCAGATTATTATAACTGTCCAGATGTGTTAATGTACTTTGATATTGTAAGTTTTATTTAAAGCTCTCAGTAAAGATTTATTTCTGTATTATATTTTGTTCCGCTGCGATGTGAGACTCTGTGTTTGTGTTGGTTCTTCTTCTATTCTTATATTTTCTTTCTTTCTTATCTCATCGTCTAATTTCTTTCATTAACAATCCGGTGCTTTCGGTGTATGGAAGGTCGACATGACATGCGGTAAAGGTATTTATGTCGATTTTCGGGCTGGAAACCTTGGGTCGTTACATTTCGCTGTGAGATTCTATATTTATTCTTATGAATTTTACTTCTTTAGAACAAACCCATTGATAATCTATTTTTTTGAATAGTTTAAATCGGATATGTGTGGTTTATTGCTGATTTATAACCTTTCGAAAGGATGAGTTGTTACGATATTGGCCCAAACTATGCCTCAATCCGACTATATATGCGATAGTCGTTGCATTATGAAGTTTTAGCTAGCATGGGCGATTGAGCAGTGTTAGGGACTGCGGAATGGATCGTTCAGGCAAAGCAAAAACTAGAGGGGGGGGGGTGAATAGTGTTTGTAAGAATTTAAACAAAACTAAAAACTAGAGAGAACTATGAGATGAATCTAATGCCACAAACACAACTACAGACGCGGATTCAAACATAGATGCAAAATAATAGAAAAAAGTGCAGAAAAGGAAAGAACACACCAGATTTTATACTGGTTCGGATCACTCCTACGTCCAATCCGCACAACGCTGGATTTTGCAGAGTTTTATTACTATTTTCAAATAGCCAAATACAACCTCCTTGATTTCACGGCTCAACAAGGAGACACCAACTCCTATCCCTTGATTTCACGGCTCAACAAGGGCACACCGACTCCAATTCCTTGTTTTCACGGCTTACAAGGATAAACCGATTACTCTTTGACTTACAAACAGGGTCTTTCAACCCAAGCAATTACAAAACATCCCTATAACTCTTCAATAGCACTTGATTCAGAGAGTAGAGAGTGTAGAAAGAAGAAGTTTGATCAATTCAGAAGTGAATTCGGCAGAGTATAAGTGTAAAAACAATAAAAATGATAAAGAAAAATGATAGGATGAAGACGGAGAAGAAGAGATGTTAGAAAATTTGGCTTTAGCCTCTTTTTATAGAAAATGAAGGGTTGCAACGATTTTGAAGCGTTTCAAATAGTGAAAAGACACTTCCCTTCAAATTTAGAAAACTAGCTGTTATATGTCGACATACATGTTTTTCTATGTCGACATAGTCATGTGTAATTTTTATTTTCAAAACATTTTTCAAGTATTTTGATATAAAATTAATTCTGAAAATTCTTGAGTAAAATTCTAATTTTGCAAATCAATATTATATGACAGAAAAACATATGAAACCATATTTTTGAACTATAAATATATTTATAAAATTATAAGGTTTTAAACTATATAAAATATAAATAAAGTATATATATATATATAAACTTAAGTTTTGAGAAACAAAGAAAAATAACAATAGAAACAAATATATAAACAAAATAAAGAGGATTAAGAAAAGAATTGAAAAATCAGAATTTGAATTTGAACCTGGAGCGTTATTCGTAGTCTTACATAAACTAGACTCTATTACTATATTTATCTTGAACTCTTGAACTCTTGAAATCTTGAAATATTTAAAGCTTGATAACTATTGAGTCTTGAATTCTGAATCTCTTGAAACTCTAAAACTGTACAGTCTTCAGTACTTAAGTCCTGTATACAAATCCTGCATATATATGTCTTATATATTCTAGATAGAGATGTTAGTATATATTTTATAATCATTGATAATTGAACTAAGATTGCTATCATCAAAACTCCATTCTCCAACAAGCAGCAGGCTAGATGTCTGCGACATCAACCAAGTATCTAAGGCATCAATCAGAAATATAGGTTTTGGGTCAGATGACTGACTGAAACCTCAGTCTATTGCTGAACTTGGTTAGCTATTTGGTTAATATATTCGGACATATGGAGATAATTATTTATGTTGATTAGAAGATTTAGAATCCAAAATACCTAAGTAAGAAGTGGAAAGAAGATGAAAAAACAAATTATAAGCAAATGAAGGGGAGTGGTCTATCTCAACCCTCTTAAAAAGCATTTCCTATAGAACAATTCTTCCTCAAAATCACCATTTATCCAGTTTTTCTAACTTCAATAGGATTTTACATGTCTAAATGAATTATATGTGCAAACGGTGTTAAGAGAGAAAGGAATATGCCCCGCATCCTAATTCGATCAACTTAACAAATCCTAATTAAGAGTCATTAGCAACCACTTCTAATTTTCCAGGATTAGTCAACACCCATGTGCACTGTCGATAATAACATGCCACGTGATACGCTTTAAACCCGTTTAAGCTTGTATAAAATAGAACGCAAGGAAATCCAATACAATCGCTCATCGATGTTATAATCTTGAAAAATGATTTTCAAAAACGCATATAGGGGGATTAACCTTTCATAAAAGATGACTTTAATGGATCAATTACCACCATTAGGCTTTAAGGTACATATTTATTATGGAAGTTCTTAATAATTATTAATCATTTTGTAACATTCAGGATTTTTGACCGTTCAAATCGACAATGATCCTCAATGTCGACTTAAACAAATCAAAAATACGGATAATTATTGGGATTTATATAAGAAAAATGAAGAAAGAAGAAAGGAAAATACAGAATCTCATAGCGGAAAGATAAAATATAATAAATAAATAACAGTTCGTGAAGCTATTAAAACATACATTTGATTTTATTTTACAACAATTATCAGAGTTAACTATCATAAACATACCAATATTTGCAGTGGATTAAATAGTAATAAATACGTATGTTAAGCTCCATCTTCATCTCCATAATGGTATCTTCAATAACTGAAAACGCAGGCTGACCCGAGCATAAATGAAAAGACAAAAGCACTCGGATCAAAACTAAAATATTCTCATGTCAATTAAATCAATTCATGTGATAATATGTGTGCAATAACTTAAGAGATGTTACGGAAAATTTCATCTCTTAGGGATCCGTCAAACTAGATACTATATAATATAATGCGCTATTATAATAGTGTCTATGGTTAAATATAAAATATTAAAATAGTATAAGTGGGACTACCATTATTACCCTTATAATGTTTATACCATTCTCGTACGGTTTGCATATAACGCACCAGTACGTCGGCGAATAGGGATGCGCCGTGATACGACAACATTAAATCAAAATCGTAGGGGGCTCGATCATAATAATATGACAAGTCACACGAGGAATGCCCAGAGTATGAATATACTAGTTGCACGCCCGGACTGGTGGTAACGCGTAGCCGCGACTACCACCCACCTCGGACAACACTCCCAAATCACGGATGCGCATCAAATGAATCAATCAAACCGAGGGACTATAGTAATAAAGGATGAAGTGTTGTCGATGGAGGTAGCTAACCCCACTTGGTCACGGTATAGCCCTGTTTTAGTCATTTTAATTATGACTCGAAGGTCAAGGACATCCATTATCGTTCTCTTTCTTCAAATCCTGTAATCGCCTCCAAATCAACCTACTTCATTCTGGAACTCCACCGCGTACACAGTTGTTAAAGTGGTTTTCGGTATTGGCAGAGAGTATAACAATATCCGATCCCGGTCTCTTTAACAACCAAACGTTTACATTTTTCACATCGGTAAGTTCTTTTACATTTCAAGAGGTTCGTACTTCATATCAAAATATCAAATTTTCTTAAAATCATTTCAATAGTCAAAATAAAACATTTCATAGTAAAATCTCCATTTAAAACCAAAATTAAATCTTGAAACAATTCCAACTTCTAAATAATTAGAATATCAAAATAGTAAATACATATATAGTTTATATATATAATTGAAATAGTTTGAGAATAAATAATTTGTATTTAAAATAGAATTTCAAATTTAGTAAAATCTATAGGCAAAATATTAAAATAGTTTATAAAATCAATAGTTAAATATTAAAAATAGTTAATTTAAATAATAAAATAAAATAGTTATAAGTTAAATAGTTTATAAAGAAAAATTTTCTTACAAAAATAAAATAGTTTATAAAATGGTTTAAAAATAGTAAAGTTGGAATTAGAATCATATCTTCAAAATTTAAACAACAGGAAATCGTATTTCAGTTTCAAATCAATCGACCATATTTCGATATCTTAATTCAAAAGGATTCGATTTCCCAATTATATTTCAATTCAATTCAACAGTTCAATTTCAAACAATTCGATTTACTAATTCGATTTAATAATTAAATTTCAATTGTAATTCTCACTATGAATTATTCGTTTATAAAAATCTCAAGTTCACAGTTCAATTACTACTATAAATTAGGATTATTTAAAGTAATATCAAAGATGGGTAAACAATTCAATTTCGATAAATTTATATTTTAAATTCAATTCAGTTTCAACCTCAGTTATTCACATATACGAATTCCCTAAAAAATTAAAATTTCAAGGATTAATGTTCAAATTTAAAGAAAATAGATTAATAAAATCATTTATTTGTATTTAAAACAAAATTTCAAATTCAAGGTTAAAAACAATTTTTATTTAACTAAACGGTGTCCGTATAAAATTTTCTATCCTATGGCCAAGTAATACTTAAAATTTAGTTTTAGTATTTTGGAAAAGGATATATATCATTTCAATCCAAGTCAGGGTCATAGGTATTTATCATTTCAACCTACGTTCTTAATTCTTTTTATGATTAATCCCGGTTTATTCGATGCCCGTAACATATAGGGTGATGGTTGGGATTAATCAATACAAACACTGGTCAGATACAATCAAGGTGAAATAATAGGTAAATTCACATAAATAAACATTAATATGTAAACATATCAAAATCAATCCATACATCACATTAATACATTCAAGTGAAATGAGTGGTCAGTCATGTGAGGGCGGGGTTGCAAGACGTTCTTGTTGAACCTAGTGTATTCGCCTCTAGAGATACACTATCGGCAGGTGGTTCCATACCTTGTCATAGTTGGAATCCAATCTCCAATAAGCGCCTGCGTTTTTGATTGTATACTATATATGTGGAGCGTGAGAATAAAGCATTCTACTAGATTATATTTACTTGTATTTAGACACTATTATAATATCAGAGAGATATTAATTTCAAAATTGGTTTGGGTTTTCTTTAGGTTAAAGCTATCTGTATTTATGTGTGGATTCGGTCTTACGATTACTCTTTTCTTTCGAAAATATTTTGAACTGAAAAACCAAGTTGAATGATTCCCCATAAACTCAGTGTGTTTATCTCACTCTGGTTCACCAGACTGACCCGGTATTTGTAATGCTCGGGTAAGCCTGGGTTTGCAGGTTCAGGTTATTGGACACTACGAAAGGCATGCTGGAGAAGTCCAGACATATTTAGTGCTATTCCGCTGTGTTGTATATAAGGGCAGATTATTATAACTGTCCAGATGTGTTAATGTACTCTGATATTGTAAGTTTTATTTAAAGCTCTCAGTAAAGATTTATTTCAATATTATATTTTGTTCCGCTACGATGTGAGACTCTATGTTTGTATTGGTTCTTCTTCTATTCTTATATTTTCTTTCTTTCTTATCTCACCCTCTAATTTTTTTCATTAACAATCCAGTGCTTTCGGTGTATGGAAAGTCGACATGACATGCGGTAAAGGTATCTATGTCGATTTTCGGGGCCGGAAACCGTGGTTCGTTACAGTGGTATCAGAGTTATTGGTTTAGTAATAACCTTGGCTCTGTGGCGTAACTCGATAGAGATGGGGCTAGTAATACCCTAGTTTGAGTTTGAGTGTATATATATGAGAGCGTATTTGTAGATTTTATATACAAAAGTTTTGTATTGTGTTCGTTGATGGTTCAAGTGTTGAAAAACATTGAACTGATAACGGATACAATATTGTTTTGTAAAGAGGGTAAATGAAATAATTTTACCCAAATTATATTTTTATAGAAAAGAAATAATTTTATGAAATTATTGAGATATTGTATGTTGGTTGGTTTGAATGAAATTTGAATTGAGTTAAAAATTTGAATTGAAAATCAATTGGGTTAAGTAAAATTAAACTAATAGTAATGTTGTAATTAAATAATGTTGATTTAAATTTGGTAAATTTAATGAATAATAATTAAATAGAAATCAATCGAATATTAATTGGTTGATATTCAAATATGTTGAATTAAATTAGACAGTAATATTGAATGTGGATTCAGTCGATTTGATTGAGTCTGTTATGCCCTGATTGTTGATTTATTGGTGACTGTTTGTTAGACAGGTTGAATATAATCCATCCATGGATTAATAAAGAGTTAAATAAACTGAAACCCAGATAAATGAAGTGTTATTTAAATATTTCGTATATTTGTTACTTATATGATGGATTGAGTTAAGTACAGGTGTCAGATGGTTATGAGGATTGAATTTGATTGCGTAGATTGCACGCAAATTGAGTAGTAAACTCAATAGTGCTTGAAAAAGGTACGTCTACATGAACATATAAATTTTGGGGTTTTAATTTTTGTTTTCCAACCGTGTGGGTCGATATTATTTGTTCCTACGATATCACAGAAGTCCCTCCGTGCAGGGTAGATTCTGCTGAATTTTTCGAGAATTTAACGTGTCAGAGTATTTTTGATAAAAAAAATTTGGAAATTTTGTTCAACCACAATAAATTGGTTTTTCTTTAAAATAAAATATTTTTTTTAAAGTTAATGGGATTTACAACATTTTTCTTACCTTAGCAATTTTGAGGACGAAATTATTTTAAGGGAGAAAGAATGTAATGTCCCGTATTTTTTATAGTCAAATATTTATTTTGATTAAATATTTATTTATAATACTAATGAATTTAAAATATATATTCCGTTTATAAAACAAAGCTCGAACGTTATAATTTATATATAATTATAAACGAACTAGAAATGGCGTAGTAGTTCGAAAATTTCGTTCTGAACTTCAAATGAATATACAGAATCCGTTTTAAGTCGGAATTCTGTGAAACCAGAAACGTTTGAATCGATTTGATTATTTTTTTCATATGAAAGAGAAAAATGGAGATTTCGTTTTATAAATTGTTAGTTATGCCCAAATCAAATATTAAAATAGTCGTTATGGAAATCGTTTATAAACGATAACGTTTATTTAATAAATTAAATAAGGGTTTATATATATTTTTGATATCGTTTAACCAAATTTTTGAATGTCAAGTTTGAAAATCTATCTTAGTCTTATTTGAAGTTATACGATGTTCCGTTCGAATACACTCGATTTTACCAGGTTATTTTTATTTAATTCAATTGTTTAAATTTCAGTTATACTATATAGATTTTTTTTTAAGTTTTAAAATAGTCGTAATAAACAAGTTAAGTATATACATACGATTAAAATTTACGCAATAACTACTTCAATAAAATCACAATTTCAACAAAAAGCAAATAACCACAACCATCGTAAGGAACTAAGCAGCAAGAAATATAGGAAACATAACCAAAATTTCATATGCAAACTAACTAAAATAGAAGTGAAACACGAAACTCGGATTAGAAAATACACACAGACAGTTAGCATAAGTACACAGAAAACAAACATGTATTTATATAATTGAGTATAACACAACTCAAAAGAACAGTAAAACAAGAGCTAATGAACAATTCATGAATGGTAAAGCAATAATAAACCGCAACACAGACAAGGGACAGTTACGACGACCCAAACTTCCCCGTAAAGGAAAACCGGATTTCTTTGAGAACAACACACATCAGAACACAAAACAGAAGAACATTTTATTGTTGTTACAACAATTACATCAGAGTACAAGAATTTTCCAGAGTATGAATAATAATATACATTGGAAATACAATAATATCAGAGTTTAAATTACATTTAAATAGCAGCGGAAAAATAATACAAAACACAACTGAAAGAAATACACGGATACAGAGCCATCCGAATATCGCTCCAGCTGTAGACCAGGATCCTGTGAATACAATATCTGCAAACCAAAACTACTAGCTGCCCGTGTGGAAAATATGGGCACCCAGAGTTTAGGTTAAAACAATAAACTCCAGGTCAGTCATGGGACTGGTGTGAGAACTCAAAAACAGTTATTAACTTTAATTTTTAAAGTTGGATAAATCAAGGGACCACGCCACTTTCGCGGAACGGGTTTCCTCCCAAGAATACCAGTGCATAAAACAACGAAATGCTTTTTAGAAAAATGAAACCGTTATAAGACTCAATCCCTTGCACGTATGCCGAAGGATAGAGTTTTTCCTTATAATGGTCAAAAATGTTAAATACGCGAAATTCATCTTTTATACTATGTGTGCACAGTGTAGAAAACAATTTCGAATATAAAAGTATCAAAATTAGGTGGCATAATATGTTATGTAAGCGGCATAATATGTTATGTCACCATATAAGTATACAACTAAAAACCGTAAGATCGTATTGGAAAGTTGGATTCCATCATGATGACTACTGATACGAAAGAACAATCGTGAATGTATCTCCACGGCTTACGTCTCGGCAAGAGAAAACACCGAAATACATATACTATGCACTTTGGATGAGCAGTAATCTGATCTATCCTCATGAGATTCGGCTGAAATGACCTATCCCACTTCTAGAGTGGAGCGACCACCCTAGCCCCATCGGCCGACCCCAAATCCGTATAAAGTATATTGGTCAAACCGAACATTATCAAACAAATCGTTCACCATCATACCGTGGTGTGTGAGGCCCGCGAAGTCACGTTGTATCCAAAGCGGCGCTATATAAAAGCTATGCTTTGGTCTTCATCCAGAAGGCTCTGCTTTTCAATAAAAGCCTTGATTATATGCATCTTAGCATGCCACATTATCAGACCATACCAGATCATTGATTCATCTATCGATATATAACAGGGTGTTAAGCAAGAGAATAAATTCTCTGCTACCAAACAACTATATATTAAATAGAGATCAACTAATACAATATAAAGGAATACAATGTCAGACACACAATCCATTTATCAGTCCGTTCTGGGTCTGAACGAAACTATATCCGGTAGATCTCCAAATACGTCTGAATGATCACCAATTTTTCCCTCATTTTGGGTGTACGGTCCAATCAAGATATTAATAATCATCCATTCGATATGGAAATTTCCCGGTCTTCAATAACCGTCTTCATCATCGATCTTCAATCGTCGTATGAATTATTCAGAATGAGTTAAACCCGGTCTTTCTGAATAATTTGCGTAATTTAAAATCATGTGCTTTAAAACATAACCAACGCCTCATTCCAATCAAGGGTATTCGTTAATTTTAATTTAAACCAAATTAATGTTTGTTCAACTAGTCGGGATTAACGCCTTACCGAAGTAATAATTAATTAATATCCCATTCCCAACCAACACAACCCATGGAGTAAACTGGTGGTACTCCATATCTAACACCCAATGTGTTACAGTAAACTTAATTACCGTTTTATCGATCAAATCTAATTAAAGATTTAACTACCGCTTGGAGTAAAACTAGTGGTACTCCATTATCGTCCATTTCTTGAATTAAGTAAATTTAATTACTTTTATCCTCATTCAATCCAATTAAAGATTTATAAAAACTATATTTAGTTTTAATCTTCAAGAATCAATATTTAATGATTATTTAACTTTCAAGAAATAATCTTGCCTTTAACTGGGTTAAAGAACAAATGTTGCTTAAAAACATCGTTCACCATAAACCCAAAATCGTATTTCAATTTAATATGTTAAATTGAAACTTCTCTTTAGAATATTTCACTAAAAATTAGTTAAAAGATTTATGAATTACTAATCTAAATTTCACTGTCAATTGGGTTTAAAGAACTAATGTCATTTAAAAACATTGTTCGCAATCAACCCAAAAGTCAGTTCCACTTAATTTCAATTATGTTTAATAATTGGAAATCTTATTTAAATCTTAATTAAAAGATTTATTCTTTCCCAAATGGGTTTAAGAACAGTGTTATTTAAGACACTATTCACGACAAGCCCAAAATTTTAATCTGATATTAAATATCATGCTTTGAATAGAAATTATATCGATTTATGTTCAATATCAAATTCTGAAAATTAACGTAAATCAAATTGGGAATAACGATATTAATATCTTCCAAGTTCCCACAATAATATTGTATAATCAAAAAATCCAATACTGAAATAATCCAAAGATTATTTCCATTCAAATCCATTCCAATATATGTACTTGAAAATCTTGGTTTTATTAAAACCACTTTAATCCTTTTATTTATTTTAATTAATTTATTAAAATAAATAAATCACTCATTCTTTTACATTGAAATGTATATTTACATTAAAATGAATCTTTTTCATTCTTTTGAAACAAATTAACTAAAAAAAAGGTATTCTTTCTAATGTAATCAATCTTAAATAAAAATGAAATCTTTTTAGTTCAACCTTTATTACATTGAAAAATGTAATATTTTCATTTCAATCTTTATTACATTGGAAAATGTAATGTTTTCATTTCAAATTTTATTTTCAATTTAGTCTTTATTACATTGGAAAATGTAATATTTTCATTTCAACTTTATTACGTTGAAAAATGTAATATTTTCCTTTCAAACTTTATTCTAAAATGTTTATAAATTCATTTATAAAACGATTCCAACTTTTATTTCAATTTTAAATCCAAATTGAATATTCTATCTATTATCATATTAAAATAATATTATTTCCAAAATATTTATTTTGGAATTAGCTGTTTAAAACATGCATTATAAAATGTATAAAATAAATCGATAAACACGTTCGGGTTAAAATGGTGTTGCTATTTAAAACATATTAAATAGTTCAATCCATTATCTTATTCATTTATATTTTACACTGGGCCAGACCTCCCACATTAAGCCTACAACTTGTGGGTGCTGGATATGCCGGTTGGTTCCGGGCAGACTTATCCCACAAGTCGGGCTTAACCTCGTGTCATGGCCCAATTCGTATTTGCGCACTTGGACCTCTCACTTTTGGCCCAATATTTGTGGCTGTTGGATAAGCCGGTTGGTTCCGGGCAGACTTCCACCACAAATGTGACCTAACCTTGTGCCGAAGTATAATTATAATTTTATAATTATAATTAACTTTTCTAAAACGTACTCTTTGAAATTATCCTTTCCATTAAAGAATATTAATTTTAAATGTTCTTTAATTCTAAAATGACGTGATTTCAAATGTCTTAACTTTCCTTTCAAATCTTTATAAATGTCTGAACTTTCCATACTATTATAACAATTAATAATAATCTTCCCAAAATGTCTTATTTTGAAATCAAATCTATTTATTGCCACATAATGACGAATAAATGTAATCTTTCCAAAACGTTCAAATTTCGAAATCAAACTTTCTTATCTTAACATGTGGACAGTAAATATGTAATCTTTATATTTAAAACTCCTTTATTATAACTTTTAAACAATAAAGATATATTCTATTTAAATCAACGCAAATTAATTCCATTAATTGAGTATAAATTGAAATATTCATTAATTCAAAATTGATAACAATAATATTAATCTTTTCAAAATGTTCAGTTTTGAAACAAATCTTCTTAATTTAACATGTTGACAATTAAAAAGGGTATCTTTTTAATTCTAATCTTTTATTGTAATTTTTTTTTACTAATAAAAATGTTATCTTTCCAATTCACTCTTTTTATTGTAACTTTGACAATACATACCTTCCCTTTTGAAAACATGGAAACCATCCATTGGTTCCTTTAATTGAATATTGGATTATAATATTCTTTAACTCCAAATTGGAATGAGACTCACACAAATTCCATGTAATTTGATTACACGGATTTCAAACATCGCACTTATTCCATAATAATGTCAACCATTCACAAAACAGCCAAAGTGCAATTTATAACTAAATACATGGGTGACGTGTATTCAAATATCAACCCAAGACACGTGTTGGGTTTCAACCAACACAAATTCAGATAATACATTACTAATTGTGCTTTTTGGACGATGTGTGGAAATTGATCGTCCAATCAACATAGACAAGTCAGAAAACTTGTTATGGCAGTGTCAACAAATTTTATATATCATAAATGACATAACATTATTCGCCATACTCACATATTTCAAATGTTAAACAATTCACAATATTCATCCAACTCAATATTCATTCTAACAAACAATTTCAACACAGTTAACTAAAAATAAATAATTATTCAGAAATTTGAGTGAGATAAAAGTTCTCACCTTGGCCGGGCTGTAATAGACGGTTTGGGCCCAATTTTTAGCCCAAAATCCAACATTCTCTAAAATAGACAAAATTGATGTCCATGCGAAGCTCTCGACCCTATGATCGCAACAAATCTGTTTCGTGCGATTTCGAGTTTGCATCAAAAAGATATGAATTTTCGAAGTTTGACCAAATTAAATAATTAATTTAAATGGTAAAAATTACCCAAATTTTCAACTTGCTCAGAATTGAACGTAGTTAGTGTCATTGCGAAGATCTCGTCGCCATAATTCCAGTGGATCTGAAATCGTCAGATTTCGACCTCATATGTGATAGATATCGCGTTATAAACATTGAACATAAAATTAAATCAATGTTTCGCGTTTAAGCCCTTAACCTTTTTTTCCCAACAGCACCTTGAACTTAAAATGCTCGCCACGGCCAAACCGTAAGTCGTAATTGCACGAAACCAGCGCCATTCTTTCCGGCTTCTCCCCCTCTTTCCACTCCTTGTGGTCCCCCCTCCTGTTAGCCACGTGGGGCCCACGATCTGCAGTTGAACGGAAAAGTGCAGTTTCCGTTCATATCAGTGTTGCGGCCGCCTCGGTACTCCAAATGCCACCAATTTTTGTCAGTAGCTAGATCTCGACCTCCCGAACAACTTCTGTTTGGGTCACTTCGCCTGAAAATGCATGGATTGACGGGAAATTGCTTATCTTTGAGACTGTCATGTTTTCAGCACCCCTCCAGTAAAATTGACATTCCGGCCAACTCCGTCCACCTGAGACCATGCCACCATAGCCAAAAGAACCGTATGCTTCCCCTCTACCACTGCCTTAAGTCGCTCGACCTATCTCTCTTCGTGGGGGCCCGCAGCGAACAAATAACCGAAATCAGCTTTCCGTCTTTCAATCTGGATCCCGGCGAATCCGCGCGACGATAGGTCTTGAATTTTTCGTGGTAGATAGAGGATAAGAAGATGAACAAAATCTGGAAAGGGTTTGATCTGATTTTGTTCTGATTGATAGATATAAATTATTTTGTTTTCAAGGGCTAATTTGCAAAATAAATTTAAGAGGAGGGAGCCGCCATGGAGTAGAGGAAGAAGAAGGTGGCTATGTTTTGTCTTAGGGTTCAGCTAATGACAGTACTTATGATATTTTATATGGGTTAATAATTAAATTAGGCCCACTACCCTTATTTTAACCTCTTATGTATTTTATCTTCTTCAAATTTTGTCTGTTTTCTTAGTTTAAAAATCCGTGTTAAGACCTACGAATTCCATTTTTTTATGAAAATTGAAACATAATTATTTTTTGACATTACGAATCTATAGAAACTGGTTTCGATGAATTCCGAGTCCGTGTGAATAAAAAGCGAATTTTTAAAGTCTGAAAATTGATTGTTTTTCACTGTAAAATTTATTATGACCACATACTAGCTTCAAAAATTATGAAATTTGGAATCTAACAATAATTTAATATTCCGAATCCATAGAAAGTGGTTTCGTCGAATTCGGAGGTTGTTTGCAAAATTCCCATTTTTAAAGTGTATATATTTAATATTAAAAATACAAATAAATATGAATAATTTCCGATACTCGAAATATATAAGTGTTTATACTTTTTTAATGCAGAAAAATCATTTTGAACTCAATGGAAGTGGTTTCGAGTCCAAATTCATTCGTATGTAAAAAGTAGTGTTTTGCGTCCTATATATATAAAGTTTCCCGTGCTTTTCTGATATCTTGATTTGGGCATAACTTTTGATTCCCGCTATGAAATTTCGTTGGAAAGATATTTTTAAATAGATTCTAATATTTTTGATTTCGCTAAAATCCGATTTATTTCGCATCCTGTATAGTCAGTCAAAGTTAAAATTCAAAATTTAAAACTACCGCGCTATTTCTAACTCCTTTTATAATTTAAATAAAATTTATTCATTTTAACTTCGATTAAAATAAATTTATAGTCGTTATTATATAAAATAAATTATTGACACATTAAAATGATTAAAATAAAAATTTTAAATTCGGCCCAAAATTCTGGGTCGTTACAATCTCCCCCACTTAAGAACTTTTCGTCCTCGAAAAGGAACGAAGCTAAAAGTCGTTTACTTAATTAACTCAATATTCATTCTAATTAATTTTCAATATTGAATTTAATCTAGTTAAATGTATCATTCTATTATATATTGGTTTAGTTAATTACCGTTTCAATAATTTTACTAGTTAAACTAATAATCAAACATCACAACCAGCAGTCAATTAGGTGATTAACTTTTCAAACATATATAGCTTTAATATATATAGATAAAAATCATATTTTTTGTGAAAATCGCAGCAAATAACCCTATCTGGTTTTGGTTCTCATACCAGTCAATTGGAAATATATAGACATTCCACCTTCGTTACTCGAACATAAATACTGATGATGCAGCTGTCATCATAAGGATTATCCCCGAGTGACTAGAGTGTGATTCTATATCTATCCAGTATATTAAAACTTCGAATATCCGTTAATTACTCGTATATTCAAAAATTTTATATACTCGATTGTCCAAATAAAATATAATAATATATCAAATACGTATTTTAAGATAAAAAAATTTCAAAATATTAAATTTGTTTTCTTGTTTATTTTAAAGAAAATAATACTCTTCACACTCGTTCTAGGATACTACTGATCCTATCTCTAACGAGTTATTCTTATTGGATATTAGTAATCCGATCTCTGATGAATTCTTTTGTTCGGTTCTAATGTGCTTTGTTCTCGAGCTCTGTAAACCAAAGCTCTGATACCAAATGTGATGACCCAAACTTCCCCGTAAAGGAAAGCCGGATTGCTTTGAGAACAACACACATCAGAACACAAAACATAAGAACATTTTATTGTTGTTACAACAATTACATCAGAGTACAAGAATTTTCCAGAGTATGAATAATAATATACATTGGAAATACAATAATATCAGAGTTTAAATTACATTTAAATAACAGCGGAAAAATAATACAAAACACAACTGAAAGAAATACACGGATACAGAGCCTTACGAATATCGCTCCAGTTGTAGACCAGGATCCTGTGAATATAATATCTGCAAACCAAAACTACTAGCTGCCCGTGTGAAAAATATGGGCATCCAGAGTTTAGTTTAAAACAATAAACTCCAGGTCAGTCATGGGACTGGTGTGAGAACTCAAAAACAGTTATTAACTTTAATTTTTAAAGTTGGGTAAATCAAGGGTCCACACCACTTTCGCGGAACGGGTTTCCTCCCAAGAATACCAGTGCATAAAACAACGAAATGCTTTTTAGAAAAATGAAACCGTTATAAGACTCAATCCCTTGCACGTACGCCGAAGGATAGAGTTTTTCCTTATAATGGTCAAAAATGCTTAATACGCGAAATTCATCTTTTATACTATGTGTGCACAGTGTAGAAAACAATTTCAAATATAAAAGTATCAAAATTAGGTGGCATAATATGTTATGTAAGCGGCATAATATGTTATGTCACCATATAAGTATATAACTAAAAACCGTAAGATCATATTGGAAAATAGTATTCCATCATGACGGCTACTGATTCGAAAGATCAATCGCGAATGTATCTCCACGGCTTACGTCTCGGCAAGAGAAAACACCGAAATACATATACTACGCACTTTGGATGAGCAGTAATCTGATCTATCCTCATGAGATTCGGCTGAAATGACCTATCCCACTTCTAGAGTGGAGCGACCACCCTAGCCCCATCGGCCGACCCCAAATCCGTATAAAGTATATTGGTCAAACTGAACATTATCAAACAAATCGTTCACCATCATACCGTGGTGTGTGAGGCCCGCGAAGTCACGTTGTATCCAAAGCGGCGCTATATAAAAGCTATGCTTTGGTCTTCATCCAGAAGGCTCTGCTTTTCAATAAAAGCCTTGATCATATGCATCTTAGCATGCCACATTATCAGACCATACCATATCATTGATTCATCTATCGATATATAACAGGGTGTTAAGCAAGAGAATAAATTCTCCGCCACCAAACAGCTATATATTAAATAGAGATCAACGAATACAATATAAAGGAATACAATGTCAGACACACAATCCATTTATCAGTCCGTTCTGGGTCTGAACGAAACCATATCCGGTAGATCTCCAAATACGTCTGAATGATCACCAATTTTTCCCTCATTTTGGGTGTACGGTCCAATCAAGATATTAATAATCATCCATTCGATATGGAAATTTCTCGGTCTTCAATAACCGTCTTCATCATCGATCTTCAATCGTCGTATGAATTATTCAGAATGGGTTAAACCCGGTATTTCTGAATAATTTGCGTAATTTAAAATCATGTGCTTTAAAACACAACCAACGCCTCATTCCAATCAAGAGTATTCTTTGATTTTCATTTAAACCAAATTAAGGTTTGTTCAACTAGTTGGGATTAACGCCTTACTAAAGTAATCATTAATTAATATCCCATTCCCAACCTACACAGCCCATGGAGTAAACTAGTGGTACTCCATATCTAACACCCAAGGTGTTACGATAAACTTAATTACCATTTTATCAATCAAATTTAATTAAAGATTTAACTACCGCTTGGAGTAAAACTAGTGGTACTCCATTATCGTTCATTTCTTGAATTAATTAAATTTAATTACTTTTATCCTCATTCAATCCAATTAAAGATTTATTTAAACTATATTTAGTTTTAATCTTCAAGAATCATTATTTAATGATTATTTAACTTTCAAGAAATAATCTTGCCTTTAACTGGGTTAAAGAACAAATGTTGCTTAAAAACATCGTTCACAATAAACTCAAAATCGTATTTCAATTTAATATGTTAAATTGAAACTTCTCTTTAGAATATTTCACTAAATCTTAGTTAAAAGATTTATGAATTACCAATCTAAATTTCACTGTCAATCGGGTTTAAAGAACTAATGTCATTTAAAAACATTGTTCGCAATCAACCTAAAAGTCAGTTTCACTTAATTTCAATTATGTTTAATAATTGGAAGTCTTATTTAAATCTTAATTAAAAGATTTATCCTTTCCCAAATGGGTTTAAGAACAGTGTTATTTAAGACACTATTCACGACAAACCCAAATTTTAATCTGATATTAAATATCATGCTTTGAATAGAAATTATATCGATTTATGTTCAATATCAAATTCTGAAAATTAACGTAAATCAAATTGGGAATAACGATATTAATATCTTCCAAATTCCCACAATAACATTTGTATAATCACAAAATCCAATATTGAAATAATCCGAAGATTATTTCCATTCAAATCCATTCCAATATATGTACTGAAAAATCTTGGTTTTATTAAAACCACTTTAATCCTTTTATTTATTTTAATTAATTTATTAAAATAAATAAATCACTCATTCTTTTACATTGAAATGTATATTTACATTAAAATGAATCTTTTTCATTCTTTTGAAACAAATTAACTAAAAAAAAGGTATTCTTTCTAATGTAATCAATCTTAAATAAAAATGAAATCTTTTTAATGTAATCTTTTTAGTTCAACCTTTATTACATTGAAAAATGTAATATTTTCATTTCAATCTTTATTACATTGGAAAATGTAATGTTTTCATTTCAAACTTTATTTTCAATTCAGTCTTTATTACGTTGGAAAATGTAATATTTTCATTTCAACTTTATTACATTGAAAAATGTAATATTTTCCTTTCAAACTTTATTCTAAAATGTTTATAAATTCGTTTATAAAACGATTCCAACTTTTATTTTAATTTTAAATCCAAATTGAATATTCTATCTATTATCATATTAAAATAATATTATTTCCAAAATATTTATTTTGGAATTAGCTCTTTAAAACATGCATTGTAAAATGTATAAAATAAATCGATAAACACGTTGAGGTTAAAATGGTGTTGCTATTTAAAACAGATTAAATAGCCCAATCCATTATCTTATTCATTTATATTTTACACTGGGCCAGACCTCCCACATTAATCCTACGACGTGTGTGTAACAACCCGTAAAATGCGAGCCAGTTTGAAATTTTTATTTTGGCAATTTTAGCGAATTTAGATTATTTAAAATGAATTATTTTAAATAATATCGACGAGAAATTTATTTTGAATATAATCCGACGTATATATTATAAACGTCGTCGTTAGAATATAAATATTTATATATAATTATAAATAGAATTGAAAATGGCGCGGTAGTTCGATAATTCGATTTCAAACTTCAATTGAATGTACCGGGTGCAAACCAATCCGGATTTTAGTGAAACCAAAAATCATAGGATCTAATTGATGATATCTTTCCAACGAATCCGAAAAATCAAAAGTTCGTAGCGGGAATCAAAAGATATGTCCAGTTGAAAATTCTGAATAGTCGCTATGGAATTCAGGCCCTTAAAAATGGACATTTTGCAAATGACCTCGGTTTCGACGAAACCACTTTTGTTGGGTCCGTGATGTCGAATTATTGCTAGATTCCAAATTTCATAATTTTTCGAATCAATATGTGAGCGTGGCAAAGGAAAACGCGTTTGACCAGTTTCAGTTGATTTTAATCGACTGGAAATTGGCCATTTTTCTAACGGTCTCAGAATTCGACGAAACTAGTTTTGTTAGGACCGTATCGTCAATACGAAGCTAGAAAATATTTTTCGGGAATTTTTCTAGTTAGTATGTGACCCCGGTAATTTGAAATGTACGTTTAAAATTCAATATAGAGATTTAAATGTAAATTTAACGGAAACTGATTCAAACGTCCGAATCAACCTACGATACATAACCCATTGTGTTCAGAATGGGGGTGAAATGCTATGGACGACAGGAGTTGGGCCTCGTTTCGAGGTCATGGATAAAAGTCAACCTTTTTGAATAAATAAATAATTAAATAATAATAAAAAATAAAAAATAAAAATATAACTCCCCTCCTTTTCTTCTGCTTGGCCCCCCCAGTATTTCATTACCGATTTCAAGTATAAAAAAAAAGGGAAACCTAAATCGAACCATCGCTGCCGCCAGAACCCTGGAAGCCGCCCTCCGTTCATCCTCCTCCCACCGAACGACAACCCGAAGCCGCCTCATCCCGAAGCAGCGCCACCCCGTTCGAGCCCCGAAGCCATCGCTCCACCCTCCTGCTGCCGACATCGGCGCCGCCCGCTCCAAGATGCCGCCGACAAACTGCGGAAACCCCCCCCCCCGTAAGCATTTCTTTTTATTTTATTATTTTATTATTTTTTTTTAAAAAAGAATAAAACTGATTTGTTTTTAAAAAGTATAAAACTGTTTTTTTTTATAGGTTTAGAAAACTGAAAATTATATAAAGTAAAAACTGATTTCGTTTTTTTAAAATAAAAACTGAATTGTTTTTTTTAAAGGAATAAAACTGATTTGATTTTTTTTTATGAGATAAAACTGATTTTAGAAAAAGATAAAAAAACTGTTTTTAGAAAAAGATTAAAAACTGAATTTTTTTAAAAGAATGAAAACAGTTGTTTTTTTAAAAAAGGTTAAAACTGATTTTAATTTTAAGTTTAAGCAAAAGGTTTAAACTTTAAAAAGATCGGATTTGTAGAAGAGAAAAAAAATCATATTTTTTATATATTGAAAGTCGAGATAAAAATCATATTTTTTATATATTGAAAGTCGAGATAAAAATCATATTTTTATATATTGAAAGTCGAGATAAAAATCATATTTTTTATATATTGAAAGTCGAGATAAAAATCATATTTTTATATATTGAAAGGCGAGATAAAAATCATATTTTTATATATTGAAAGTCGAGATAAAAATTCGATTTTTATATATTGAATAGCGAAAAAAAAATTCAATTTTTATATATTGAATAGTGAAGTAAAAATTCGATTTTTACATAGGTAGTGAAAGCGGGCAACGAAGATGACGAAGATGCGATAGCGATGAAGATTTCTATCGAGGAAGTGTCGTGCAGTTGGATAGCTATTAGTGAGAATTTCTCACCTTTCAATTCTTTTTCTAGTTATATATATATATTAGGATGCAGACGGTGCTTAGTAGCACCCGACACAATCGTCCACAGACCATGGACTTGTTTGTTTGGTTGCATAGATTAGTTGAATTATTTGTTTGAATTGAATTGTTGGGTGAGATGAAATTGATTTGATTGATGTGTGAATGGCGTGGGCCTTCACTAGACCGGGGATAAGGCGAGGCCTTGTCCCGTTTCTAGTATCGTGCCGTTATGCCGCCGAAATTTTCTAAAATATGTTAGAAAATAAAAATATCATTTTATTGTGTAAATGAATTGAATAGAAATTCATAGGTTGAAATAAAATGTTTTATCGTTAAAAATATAATTTTTAACGTGAATGTGAATAAATAAATATTCATTTACAAACCAGACGGTTTGTTTATGTACACTTATTTGAATGACATTGATTGGGACGATAAATTTTACACATCGCCCAACTGCACAAATAAAATCTGTGTTTGTTTGTTTGAAACCCCACACGGGTGTTGGGATGAAATATGAATTTCACTCATCCTGATTGATTAAATATGTCGATCGATGGATTGACAGGCTGTTATAAGCGTTGAATATCTATATTTGATGCTTATACAGTGTAGTGCACTTTGGTTGATGGTTGATTATTTTTCAATGCTATTATATACATGTGTTGTATGGAAATCCATATAATTAATTTTATATGGTAATTGATTGGGCCTCATTCCAATTTGAAAAATAAAGAAAATTTGAAAATAGAAATTATGAAGCCGTGTTGATTAGATTGACGCCATTTTGACGTAAACGATATTTATATCGATTTTATTCATTTCGAAATGAATTGAATTGAAAACGATTTCGAAATGAATTGAATTGAAAACGAATTCAAAGGGAATTGAATTGAAAGTGATTTCGAAATGAATTGAATTGAAAACGAATTCAAAGTGAATTGAATTGAAAGTGATTTCGAAATGAATTGAATTGAAAATGAATTCAAAGGGAATTGAATTGAAAGTGATTTCGAAATGAATTGAATTGAAAACGAATTCAAAGTGAATTGAATTGAAAGTGATTTCAAAATGAATTGAATTGAAAATGAATTCAAAGTGAATTGAATTGAAAGTGATTTCGAAATGAATTGAATTGAAAACGATTTCGAAATGAATTGAATTGAAAACGAATTCAAAGTGAATTGAATTGAAAGTGATTTCGAAATGAATTGAATTGAAAACGATTTCGAAATGAATTGAATTGAAAACGAATTCAAAATGAATTGAAAGCAAATTGAAATGAATTCAAATTGAATTGAAATTTGAATTGAATAGAAATGAATTTTAAAACGAATTTATAGAGAAGGATTCAATTTTGCTTTGAATTGAGATGGAAGTTGAAATAGATTTTGAAACGAATTTTAAAACTATTTATATAATTCGTTTTAAATAGAAATCGACGAAGTATATATTATATATATTATATATATAATATAATGGCCTGAATAGAACGCGCCGCGCCGCGGCAGTTCGTGAATTTCGACCATTTATTTCAAACGGACATTACGGGAGATCCGACCGTCGGATTCTCCTAAAACCGGAACCGTTGGGTTCGTATCGAAAAGAGCTTTCTAGCGAATGTTAGAAATTTGAAATCTAACGGTTGGATTTGGAATTATGTCCAAATCAAATTTGAAAAATGTCGCTGTAAGTGCAGTTCGTTGGCCATTGACGGAAATCGACTGTACGGGCCTTGATAAAATTATTAAAAATAGTAATAATTTGTGTAAAATCATAAGAAATGATTTGTGAAGATTTGGGATGAAAAACTCCATATTTGAAAAGATAAAAATAGATTTTTATCGAAATGAACTAGTTTTGAACTAGAAATATAATTCCATTTATTTTTAAGTAAATAAATTGAATTTGAAAAAGGGTTTTAAAAATAACCAGAATTTCCAATGATTGCATTGGAGTGGATTTGAATCGAAATTGTCTTCGGAATATTTCGATGTTGGGATTTTTGATTATACAGATGTTGTTAGGGAAATTTGAAAGATATAGATATTTATATCGTTATTTCCAATACGACATTTGTTAGTCGTAGAATTTGATATTGAATATAAGCCGATATATTTTCTATTCAGAGCCTTGTGTTTAATATCAAATGTGATTTGGGTTTGTCGTGAATGGTGTCTTCATTAACACTGTTCTTAAGCCCAGTTGAGAAAGGATTAAATCTTTTTATTTGGATTTAATGAAGTGTACCAATTGAATAATATTTAATTGGAATTGAATTGATATTGATTTTTGGGTTTATCGTGGACAGTGTTTTAAATAACACTCGTTCTTTAACCCGATAATTAATGGAATGTGACTTTGGGTTTATCGTGAACCGTGTTTTTAAATGACACTGATTCTTTAATCCAGTTAACGATTAAAACTAAGTGGAGTTTTAATGAATCTTTAATTAGATTGAAAAGATCGAGAATGGAGTATCACCAGTTTTACTTCAAGCGATAGTTAAATCTTTAATTAGATTTGAACGTGAAATGGTAATTGAGTTACCGATAACACTGTGGTGTTAGATATGAAGTACTACCAGTTTTACTTCATGGGATGAATAGGTTGGGATTGGGAAATAAAATAAATGATTACTTCGGTGTGGTTCGCTAATCCCGACTAGTTTGAATTGATATTCAAAGGAGATTAAAGAATAAATTTAAAGAATTTATCTTGGATAAAATTAATGGGAACTTTTCCCAAAGTATAGGAATATTTGAATAAAAGAATATTCTGAATTGGAATGAGGCGTATGTTGTGTTTGTGTAACACTTTTATAATATATACGCGAGTTATTCAGAAAGACCGGGTTTATCTCATTCTGAATAACTGATTCGACGTGGTGTCGAAGATGAAGACGGTGGTCGAAGACCGGAAGTCTTCACGTCGTTTGGGTGATAACTGATGATCTTGATTGGGCTGTACACCCAAGAAGATGGAAACAGTTGGTGATCGTCCAGACGTACTTGGAGATCGATGGATATACGGGGTACTAGGTGCCTCCGGTTTCGTTCAGGCCCAGAACGGACTTGTAAATGGACTGTGTGTCTGACATTGGATTTCATTATGTGTGACTGATATCGGTTGCATAGAGTGGTTTGCCTGTGTGGCATGCTAAGATGCAAATGATCAAGGCTTCTGTTGAAAAGCAAAGTCTTGTGGTGATGATCAAAGCACAGCCTGTGTGGCACAGCTTTGTGTAACGTGAATTCGCGAGCCTCGCACCCCGGTTATGAACCCAAAACGGGAGAGGACCTCAGGGAGGGCATGCGTTTCTTTCTAGCTAGGGTGGTGTCAGTGACCTACCAGCCCTGACATTTATATACTTTTCACCTGTGTGGTTGTTGCTGTTGCGAGGCGCCTCGGTTTGATCGGACGATCCGGGTCCGATGGAGTCATTTGTTGGCTCGTTTGCGCCCCAAAGGGCGGGGAGACGTATTGTTCAGGCATAATAATCCACATCGGTGGACCGGCCCTGACGATCCAGGGGGCAGTTGCGGCTGTTCGTGAGACATGGTAGGCTAGATTGTCTCGAATCGGTAGAGGACGATCCCTGGCCTCGGTTCATAGACGGAAATCCAATTTCCAAATACGTGACATTTGCGGTTTTATTTGTAAACCTATATATGGCGACATGATATATGGTACCCATGCCGCCTATGATTGATACTTATGATTTGAAGTTGTTTTATACACTATGCACTTATTATAGTATCAAATGATTTGTTTTAAACGTATCAAGCATTCTTTGGCTGTTATAAGGGAAAACCCTATCCTCGGCTGCGTTGCATTGTGTGATAGGACCTGGGTCTTATAACAGCTTCATTTTTCTTTATTTAGCATTGCGTTGTTTGTTCTATGCACTGGTATTCTTGGGAGGAAACCCGTTCCGTGTTATACGGCGTGGTCCCTTGATTTACCTAATGATTTAAAATAAAGATTATTAACTGTTTTAGTTCTCACACCAGTCACATGACTGACCTGGAGTTTATTGTTTTAACCTAAACTCTGGGTGCCCTTATTTTGACACGGGCAGCTAGTAGTTTTGGTTTTTGCAGATTTATATTCACAGGATCCTGGTTTACAGCTGGAGCGATATCCGGAAAGCTTTGTATCCGTATATCTCTTCTAGTTGTGTATTGTATTATTTTCCGCTGCTATGTATTTAATGTAATTTAAATCTCTGATATTTCTGTGTAATATTCATTCATGCTCTGTATATTCTTGTAATCTGATGCATTGTTGTAAAATACAGTGAAATGTTCTTCTGTATGCGTTCTGTTATGTCCTGTTCTCAAACGATAGGGTGTTTCGAACGGCCTGGATCGGTTTAGCGACTGGTTCGGACCGAGCGAAAATTCCTTTTCGTCACAGTTGGTATCAGAGCTTTGGTTTACAAAGCAGAGAACAAGGCACATTAGAACCATACGAAAGAATTCATCAGATATTGGGTTAGTAATATCCAACGGGAATGACTCGTTAGAGATATGATCAGTAGTATCCTAGAACGAGTGTGAAGAGTATATTTTTCAAATGAAAACAATTTTTGTTTTGAAAATTTAAATCAATTATTCGTATCTGATTATCTATTTATATTGATGTGGACAATCCAGTATATGTAGATTTTGCGTATACGTCTGATCCGCGTGTATTCAAAGTTTTAATATATTAGATTGATATAGAATCACATTCTAGACGCCCGGAGATGGTTCTGATGATTGATCGATCATCATCCGAACTTATGTTCGTGTTTCGAAGGTGTGATTTTCTCTATATTTCCATTAGACTGGTGTGAGAACCAAAACTAATATAGTTAGAACACATTGTTGTGAATTAGCATCAAAAGTCTGATTTTTGACTATATATCAAAAGTATGAATTTGAAACGTTAAATTCACTAATTGATTGATGTTTGTGTTGTTTGTTTATTTGTTTGCTAATTTTGAACCATTATGCCTAATAGCATCAAATAATGAATTATATTGAGAATTGGTTGCATTTGCTTGCATGTGCATATATATTATTGAACAGGTCATAGCAAGGAGGCTAGAGCCAGAGAATAAAATTTGTTTGCCCGACAAATAGGTACATGTTCACTACATAATTTACTGTTTTGTTTGGGTGATGATGATTTTGTGAGCCTATTGGCTAGCCGCTTGGCTTTTTCTTTTTCTTTTTGAGATCTGAAGGACCGGGGAAGCTATTTGAAATTCCCCGATGCTCCCGGTGCAGGGGAGGTTATAGCGAAATTTTTCAAAAATTTAGGGTGTTAGCCAAATTTTTGAAATTTTGAAAATTCTCAGAAACTAAAGAGTTGGAGAATGGAAGCCAGATCGATCGTAGAGCTGATTAATCAAACCACTTTCAACTTTGTTCCTTTTCGGGGACGAAAAGTTTTAAGTGGGGGAGATTGTAACAACCCGTAAAATGCGAGCCAGTTTGAAATTTTTATTTTGGCAATTTTAGCGAATTTAGATTATTTAAAATGAATTATTTTAAATAATATCGACGAGAAATTTATTTTGAATATAATCCGACGTATATATTATAAACGTCGTCGTTAGAATATAAATATTTATATATAATTATAAATAGAATTGAAAATGGCGCGGTAGTTCGATAATTCGATTTCAAACTTCAATTGAATGTACCAGGTGCAAACCAATCCGGATTTTAGTGAAACCAAAATTCATAGGATCTAATTGATGATATCTTTCCAACGAATCCGAAAAATCAAAAGTTCGTAGCGGGAATCAAAAGATATGTCCAGTTGAAAATTCTGAATAGTCGCTATGGAATTCAGGCCCTTAAAAATGGACATTTTGCAAATGACCTCGGATTTCGACGAAACCACTTTTGTTGGGTCCGTGATGTCGAATTATTGCTAGATTCCAAATTTCATAATTTTTCGAATCAATATGTGAGCGTGGCAAAGGAAAACGCGTTTGACCAGTTTCAGTTGATTTTAATCGACTGGAAATTGGCCATTTTTCTAACGGTCTCAGAATTCGACGAAAGTAGTTTTGTTAGGACCGTATCGTCAATACGAAGCTAGAAAATATTTTTCGGGAATTTTTCTAGTTAGTATGTGACCCCGGTAATTTGAAATGTACGTTTAAAATTCAATATAGAGATTTAAATGTAAATTTAACGGAAACTGATTCAAACGTCCGAATCAACCTACGATACATAACCCATTGTGTTTAGAATGGGGGTGAAACGCTATGGACGACAGGCGGTGGGCCTCGTTTCGAGGTCATGGATAAAAGTCAACCTTTTTGAATAAATAAATAATTAAATAATAATAAAAAAATAAAAAATAAAAATATAACTCCCCTCCTTTTCTTCTGCTTGGCCCCCCCAGTATTTCATTACCGATTTCAAGTATAAAAAAAAAGAAAAAGAAAAGGGAAACCTAAATCGAACCATCGCCGCCGCCAGAACCCTGGAAGCCGCCCTCCGTTCATCCTCCTCCCACCGAACGACAACCCGAAGCCGCCTCATCCCGAAGCAGCGCCACCCCGTTCGAGCCCCGAAGCCATCGCTCCACCCTCCTGCTGCCGACATCGACGCCGCCCGCTCCAAGATGCCGCCGAGAAACTGCGGAAACCCCCCCCCCCCCCCGTAAGCATTTCTTTTTATTTTATTATTTTATTCTTTTTTTTAAAAAAAGAATAAAACTGATTTGTTTTTAAAAAGTATAAAACTGTTTTTTTTATAGGTTTAGAAAACTGAAAATTATATAAAGTAAAAACTGATTTCGTTTTTTTAAAATAAAAACTGAATTGTTTTTTTTAAAGGAATAAAACTGATTTGATTTTTTTTTATGAGATAAAACTGATTTTAGAAAAAGATTAAAAAACTGTTTTTAGAAAAAGATTAAAAACTGAATTTTTTAAAAGAATGAAAACAGTTGTTTTTTTAAAAAAGGTTAAAACTGATTTTAATTTTAAGTTTAAGCAAAAGGTTTAAACTTTAAAAAGATCGGATTTGTAGAAGAGAAAAAAAATCATATTTTTTATATATTGAAAGTCGAGATAAAAATCATATTTTTTATATATTGAAAGTCGAGATAAAAATCATATTTTTATATATTGAAAGTCGAGATAAAAATCATATTTTTTATATATTGAAAGTCGAGATAAAAATCATATTTTTATATATTGAAAGGCGAGATAAAAATCATATTTTTATATATTGAAAGTCGAGATAAAAATTCGATTTTTATATATTGAATAGCGAAAAAAAATTCGATTTTTATATATTGAATAGTGAAGTAAAAATTCGATTTTTACATAGGTAGTGAAAGCGGGCAACGAAGATGACGAAGATGCGATAGCGATGAAGATTTCTATCGAGGAAGTGTCGTGCAGTTGGATAGCTATTAGTGAGAATTTCTCACCTTTCAATTCTTTTTCTAGTTATATATATATATTAGGATGCAGACGGTGCTTAGTAGCACCCGACACAATCGTCCACAGACCATGGACTTGTTTGTTTGGTTGCATAGATTAGTTGAATTATTTGTTTGAATTGAATTGTTGGGTGAGATGAAATTGATTTGATTGATGTGTGAATGGCGTGGGCCTTCACTAGACCGGGGATAAGGCGAGGCCTTGTCCCGTTTCTAGTATCGTGCCGTTATGCCGCCGAAATTTTCTAAAATATGTTAGAAAATAAAAATATCATTTTATTGTGTAAATGAATTGAATAGAAATTCATAGGTTGAAATAAAATGTTTTATCGTTAAAAATATAATTTTTAACGTGAATGTGAATAAATAAATATTCATTTACAAACCAGACGGTTTGTTTATGTACACTTATTTGAATGACATTGATTGGGACGATAAATTTTACACATCGCCCAACTGCACAAATAAAATTTGTGTTTGTTTGTTTGAAACCCCACACGGGTGTTGGGATGAAATATGAATTTCACTCATCCTGATTGATTAAATATGTCGATCGATGGATTGACAGGCTGTTATAAGCGTTGAATATCTATATTTGATGCTTATACAGTGTAGTGCACTTTGGTTGATGGTTGATTATTTTTCAATGCTATTATATACATGTGTTGTATGGAAATCCATATAATTAATTTTATATGGTAATTGATTGGGCCTCATTCCAATTTGAAAAATAAAGAAAATTTGAAAATAGAAATTATGAAGCCGTGTTGATTAGATTGACGCCATTTTGACGTAAACGATATTTATATCGATTTTATTCATTTCGAAATGAATTGAATTGAAAACGATTTCGAAATGAATTGAATTGAAAACGAATTCAAAGGGAATTGAATTGAAAGTGATTTCGAAATGAATTGAATTGAAAACGAATTCAAAGTGAATTGAATTGAAAGTGATTTCGAAATGAATTGAATTGAAAACGAATTCAAAGGGAATTGAATTGAAAGTGATTTCGAAATGAATTGAATTGAAAACGAATTCAAAGTGAATTGAATTGAAAGTGATTTCGAAATGAATTGAATTGAAAATGAATTCAAAGTGAATTGAATTGAAAGTGATTTCGAAATGAATTGAATTGAAAACGATTTCGAAATGAATTGAATTGAAAACGAATTCAAAGTGAATTGAATTGAAAGTGATTTCGAAATGAATTGAATTGAAAACGATTTCGAAATGAATTGAATTGAAAACGAATTCAAAATGAATTGAAAGCAAATTGAAATGAATTCAAATTGAATTGAAATTTGAATTGAATAGAAATGAATTTTAAAACGAATTTATAGAGAAGGATTCAATTTTGCTTTGAATTGAGATGGAAGTTGAAATAGATTTTGAAACGAATTTTAAAACTATTTATATAATTCGTTTTAAATAGAAATCGACGAAGTATATATTATATATATTATATATATAATATAATGGCCTGAATAGAACGCGCCGCGCCGCGGCAGTTCGTGAATTTCGACCATTTATTTCAAACGGACATTACGGGAGATCCGACCGTCGGATTCTCCTAAAACCGGAACCGTTGGGTTCATATCGAAAAGAGATTTCTAGCGAATGTTAGAAATTTGAAATCTAACGGTTGGATTTGGAATTATGTCCAAATCAAATTTGAAAAATGTCGCTGTAAGTGCAGTTCGATGGCCATTGATGGAAATCGACTGTACGGGCCTTGATAAAATTATTAAAAATAGTAATAATTTGTGTAAAATCATAAGAAATGATTTGTGAAGATTTGGGATGAAAAACTCCATATTTGAAAAGATAAAAATAGATTTTTATCGAAATGAACTAGTTTTGAACTAGAAATATAATTCCATTTATTTTTAAGTAAATAAATTGAATTTGAAAAAGGGTTTTAAAAATAACCAGAATTTCCAATGATTGCATTGGAGTGGATTTGAATCGAAATTGTCTTCGGAATATTTCGATGTTGGGATTTGTGATTATACAGATGTTGTTAGGGAAATTTGAAAGATATAGATATTTATATCGTTATTTCCAATACGACATTTGTTAGTCGTAGAATTTGATATTGAATATAAGCCGATATATTTTCTATTCAGAGCCTTGTGTTTAATATCAAATGTGATTTGGGTTTGTCGTGAATGGTGTCTTCATTAACACTGTTCTTAAGCCCAGTTGAGAAAGGATTAAATCTTTTTATTTGGATTTAATGAAGTGTACCAATTGAATAATATTTAATTGGAATTGAATTGATATTGATTTTTGGGTTTATCGTGGATAGTGTTTTAAATAACACTCGTTCTTTAACCCGATAATTAATGGAATGTGACTTTGGGTTTATCGTGAACCGTGTTTTTAAATGACACTGATTCTTTAATCCAGTTAACGATTAAAACTAAGTGGAGTTTTAATGAATCTTTAATTAGATTGAAAAGATCGAGAATGGAGTATCACCAGTTTTACTTCAAGCGATAGTTAAATCTTTAATTAGATTTGAACGTGAAATGGTAATTGAGTTACCGATAACACTGTGGTGTTAGATATGAAGTACTACCAGTTTTACTTCATGGGATGAATAGGTTGGGATTGGGAAATAAAATAAATGATTACTTCGGTGTGGTTCGCTAATCCCCACTAGTTTGAATTGATATTCAAAGGAGATTAAAGAATAAATTTAAAGAATTTATCTTGGATAAAATTAATGGGAACTTTTCCCAAAGTATAGGAATATTTGAATAAAAGAATATTCTGAATTGGAATGAGGCGTATGTTGTGTTTGTGTAACACTTTTATAATATATACGCGAGTTATTCAGAAAGACCGGGTTTATCTCATTCTGAATAACTGATTCGACGTGGTGTCGAAGATGAAGACGGTGGTCGAAGACCGGAAGTCTTCACGTCGTTTGGGTGATAACTGATGATCTTGATTGGGCTGTACACCCAAGAAGATGGAAACAGTTGGTGATCGTCTAGACGTACTTGGAGATCGATGGATATACGGGGTACTAGGTGCCTCCGGTTTCGTTCAGGCCCAGAACGGACTTGTAAATGGACTGTGTGTCTGACATTGGATTTCATTATGTGTGACTGATATCGGTTGCATAGAGTGGTTTGCCTGTGTGGCATGCTAAGATGCAAATGATCAAGGCTTCTGTTGAAAAGCAAAGTCTTGTGGTGATGATCAAAGCACAGCCTGTGTGGCACAGCTTTGTGTAACGTGAATTCGCGAGCCTCGCACCCCGGTTATGAACCCAAAACGGGAGAGGACCTCAGGGAGGGCATGCGTTTCTTTCTAGCTAGGGTGGTGTCAGTGACCTACCAGCCCTGACATTTATATACTTTTCACCTGTGTGGTTGTTGCTGTTGCGAGGCGCCTCGGTTTGATCGGACGATCCGGGTCCGATGGAGTCATTCGTTGGCTCGTTTGCGCCCCAAAGGGCGGGGAGACGTATTGTTCAGGCATAATAATCCACATCGGTGGACCGGCCCTGACGATCCAGGGGGCAGTTGCGGCTGTTCCTGAGACATGGTAGGCTAGATTGTCTCGAATCGGTAGAGGACGATCCCTGGCCTCGGTTCATAGACGGAAATCCAATTTCCAAATACGTGACATTTGCGGTTTTATTTGTAAACCTATATATGGCGACATGATATATGGTACCCATGCCGCCTATGATTGATACTTATGATTTGAAGTTGTTTTATACACTATGCACTTATTATAGTATCAAATGATTTGTTTTAAACGTATCAAGCATTCTTTGGCTGTTATAAGGGAAAACCCTATCCTCGGCTGCGTTGCATTGTGTGATAGGACCTGGGTCTTATAACAGCTTCATTTTTCTTTATTTAGCATTGCGCTGTTTGTTCTATGCACTGGTATTCTTGGGAGGAAACCCGTTCCGTGTTATACGGCGTGGTCCCTTGATTTACCTAATGATTTAAAATAAAGATTATTAACTGTTTTAGTTCTCACACCAGTCACATGACTGACCTGGAGTTTATTGTTTTAACCTAAACTCTGGGTGCCCTTATTTTGACACGGGCAGCTAGTAGTTTTGGTTTTTGCAGATTTATATTCACAGGATCCTGGTTTACAGCTGGAGCGATATCCGGAAAGCTTTGTATCCGTATATCTCTTCTAGTTGTGTATTGTATTATTTTCCGCTGCTATGTATTTAATGTAATTTAAATCTCTGATATTTCTGTGTAATATTCATTCATGCTCTGTATATTCTTGTAATCTGATGCATTGTTGTAAAATACAGTGAAATGTTCTTCTGTATGCGTTCTGTTATGTCCTGTTCTCAAACGAAAGGGTGTTTCGAACGGCCTGGATCGGTTTAGCGACTGGTTCGGACCGAGCGAAAATTCCTTTTCGTCACAGTGTGGGTGCTGGATATGCCGGTTGGTTCCGGGGAGACTTATCCAACAAGTAGGGCTTAACCTCGTGTCATAGCCCAATTCGTGTTTGCGCACTTTGACCTCTCACATTAGGCCCAACATTTGTGGCTGCTGGATAAGCCGGTTGTTTCCGGGCAGACATCCACCACAAATGTGACCTAACCTCGTGCCCAAGTACAATTATAATTTTATAATTATAATTAACTTTTCTAAAACACACTCTTTGAAATTATCCTTTGTAATAACCCGAAAATCTGGGCCAGTTTAAAATTTTTATTTTGGCAATTTTGGCGAATTTTGAATATTTAAAATGAATTATTTTAAATAATATCGACGAGAAATTTATTTTGAATAAAATTAGAACGTATATATTATATACGTCGTTGTTAGAATATATAATAATTATATATAATTATAAAAGGAATTGAAAATGGCGCGGTAGTTCGAAAATTCGATTTCTAATTTCAAATGAATATACAGAATTCAATATAAGTCAGAATTGAACGAAACAAGAAATATTTGAATCTGTATAACAATATCTTTGTAACGAAGTTAACAAACTGAGATTTCATCTTAGAAATGATAAGATATGTCCAGTTTAAAATTAGAAATAGTCGCTGTGGAATTTATATATATTTTTATATATATAAGGCCCTTAAAAATAGCAATTTTGCAAACGACCTCGGATTTCGACGAAACTAGTTTTGTTGGGTCCGTGATGTTAAATTATTGCTAGATTCCAAATTTCATAATTTTTCGAATCAATATGTGAGCGTGGCAAAGGAAAACGCGTTTGACCGGTTTCAGTTGATTTTAGTCGACTGGAAATTGGCCATTTTTCAAACGGTCTCAGAATTCGACGAAAATAGTTTTGTTAGGACCGTATCGTCAATACGAAGCTAGAAAATATTTTTCGAGAATTTTTAGAGTTAGTATGCGACACCGGTAATTTGAAATGTACGTTTAAAATTCAATAAAGTGATTTAAATGTAAATTCAAGCGAAAACTGATCGAAACGGCCGAACCGGCTTACGAAACATAACCCATTGTGTTCGGAATAGGGGTGATTAGCTAGGGGCGACAGTCGTTGGACCTCGATTGGAGTTCGAAATGGAAAGTGAAATTTTGGAATAAAAATTAAATAAAATAAAATAAAAATAATTCCCCCCCTTACCCCTCTCTCCTTAGTCAACCCCCACCCTCGTTTTCTCAGTCAAACCGAAACCTAAATCAAAAAAAAAAAAAGAGGAAAAAACCGACGATGGGGGGGATCGCGCCCCACCGCCGGCGCCGGACCTCGCCACCCCCTGCCATCGCTCCGCTCACCCCACCTCCTCTCGCGCCCGTGCTCCTCTCTCCTCTTCCCTCTGAGACGTTGGCCCGAACCCTCCCAAAAACCCCAATCCCGTCGCCGTCGACAGCCACCCCACCTCGCCCCTCCGTTCGTCTCGCGCCCCTCCCCTTGTGAAGCCTTGGCCCCCTCCTCCGCAACCACCTGCGCATCAAAACCCGCGCCCCCCTTTTTACAGCCGTCGTCCTCCGCCTACAGCGCAACCTCCAGCCTCGATGGAACCCTGCACCAGCTCCGATGAGCCACCGACCCCCTGTGAGCCCCTCCTCCCTCCCGAACAAGCACGGTGAGTTTTATTTATTTTAATTTACATAAAATCTGAGTTTTTATTGATTTTAATTTATATAAAATCTGTTTTTATTTATTTCTTTTAGTAAGAGTAAATAAAAAGATGTTTGTTTATTTATTAACTTACATAAAGGTTCGATTTTTATTGAACATAAAGTTTCAATTTTTATTATGAAGTATGAAAGGAAAAGATTCGATTTTGATTACGAAGTTAGAAAAGTAAAAATATGGTTTTTATATGAAGTTAGCGAAGAGAAAATTTTGATTTTTACTTCATAAAGATTTGATTTTATAAAGAAAGAAGAGTTGATATATTTATGTATAAAAAGGGCGAGATTTTCATATAGAAAAGTTTGATTTTTGAAAACGATAAAGCTTTGATTTTTAAGAATGTAAAGCTAAGATTTTTAGCGAAGTAAAAATTCGATTTTTATATATTGAATAGCGAAGTAAAAATTCAATTTTTATATATTGAATAGCGAAGAAAAAATTCGATTTTTATATATTGAATAGCGAAATAAAAATATGATTTTTATATATGGAATAGCGAAGTAAAAATTCGATTTTTACATATGTAGTGAAAGCGGACAACGAAGGTAACAAAAAGGCGGGAACGAAGAAGATTTCTATAAAAGAAAAGTCAAGATGCTTGGATAGCTTTCGGTGAGAATTTCTCACTCTTCAATTTCTTTTTCTAGTTATATATATATACTAGGATGCAGACGGTGCTTAGTAGCACCCGACACAATCGTCCACAGACCATGGACTTGTTTGTTTGGTTGCATAGATTAGTTAGATTATTTGATTGAAATTGAATTGTGTGGTGGGATGAATGGATTGATTGATGTGTGAATGGCGTGGGCCTTCACTAGACCGGGGATAAGGCTAGGCCTCGTCCCGTTTCTAGTATCGTGCCGTTATGCCGCCGAAATTTTCTAAAATATGTTAGAAAAATAAAAATATCATTTTATTGAATAAATGAACCGAATAGAATATTCATAGGTTGAATAAAATGTTTTATCGTTAAAAATATAATTTTTAACGTGAATGTGAATAAATAAATATTCATTTACAAACCGGACGGTTTGTTTATGTACACCTATTTGAAGGACATTGATTGGGACGATAAATTTTACACATCGCCCAGCTGCACAAATAAAATATGTGTTTGATTGTTTGAAATCCCACACGGGTGTTGGGATGAAATTTGAAGTTCACTCATCCCGATTGATTGAATATGTCGATCGGTTGATTGACAGGCTGTTTTAAGCGTTGGATATTTATATTTGATGCTTATACAGTGTAGTGCACTTTGGTTGATGGTTGATTATTTTCAATGCTATTATATACATGTGTTGTATGAAAATCCATATAATTAACTTTATATGGTAATTGATTGGGCCTCATTCCAGTTTTAAAATAGAAATATTTGAAATAGAAATATTCGAAATGGAATATTTGAAAATATCAATATATGAAGCCGTGTTGATTAGATTGACGCCATTTTGACGTGAACGATATTTATATCGATTTTATTCATTTTGAATTGAATTGAAAACGATTTCGAAATGAATTGAATTGAAAACGATTTCGAAATGGATTGAATTGAAAACGATTTCGAAATGAATTGAATTGAAAACGATTTCGAAATGAATTGAATTGAAAACGATTTCGAAATGAATTGAATTGAAAACGAATTCAAATGGAATTGAAAGCGAATTGAAATGAATTCGAATTGAATTGAAATTTGAATTGAATAGAAATGAATTTTAAGACGAATTTATAAAGAAGAATTCAATTTTGATTTGAATTGAAGTGGAAGTTGAAATTGCTTTTGAAACGAATTTAAAACTATTTATATAATTCGTTTTAAATAGAAATCGACGAAATATATTATATATATAATATAATGGCCTGAATAGAACGCGCCGCGCAGCGGCAGTTCGTGAATTTCGACCATTTATTTCAAACGGACATTACGGGAGATCCGACCGTCGGATTCTCCTAAAACCGGAACCGTTGGGTTCGTATCGAAAAGAGCTTTCTAATGAATGTTAGAAATTTGAAATCTAACGGTTGGATTTGGAGATACGTCCAAATCAAATTCGAAAAAGGTCGCTGTAAGTGCAGTTCGATGGCCGTTGATGGAAATCGACTGTACGGGCCTTGATAAAATTATTAAAAATAGTAATAATTTGTGTAAAATCATAAGAAATGATTTGTGAAGATTGGGATGAATAACTCCATATTTGAAAAGATAAAAATAGATTTTTATCGAAATGAACTAGTTTTGAACTAGAATTATAATTCTATTTATTTTTAAGTAAATAAATTGAATTTGAAATGGTTTTGAAAATAACCAGAATTTCCAATGATTGCATTGGAATGGATTTGAATCGAAATTGTCTTCGGAATATTTCGATGTTGGGATTCGTGATTATACGGATGTTGTTACGGAAATTTGAAAGATATATTTATATCGTTATTTCCAATACGATATTTGTTAGTCGTGGAATTTGATATTGAATATAAGCCGATATATTTTCTATTCAGAGCCATGTATTGAATATCAAATGTGATTTGGGTTTGTCGTGAATGGTGTCTTCACTAACACTGTTTTTGAACCCAGTTGAGAAAAGATTAAATCTTTTATTTAGATTTAATGAAGTGTACCAATTAAATAATATTTAATTGGAATTGAATTGATATTGATTTTTGGGTTTATCGTGGACAGTGTTTTAAATAACACTTGTTCTTTAACCCGATAATTAATGGAATGTGATTTTGGGTTTATCGTGAACCGTGTTTTAAATAACACGGATCCTTTAACCCAGTTAATGATTAAAACTAAGTGGAGTTTTAATGAATCTTTAATTAGATTGAAAAGATCGAGAATGGAGTATCACCAGTTTTACTCCAGGCGATAGTTAAATCTTTAATTAGATTTAAACGTGAGATGGTAATTGAATTTACCGATAACACTGTGGTGTTAGATATGAAGTATTACCAGTTGTACTTCATGGGATGAATAGGTTGGGATTGGGAAATAAAATAAATGATTACTTCGGTGTGGTTCGCTAATCCCGACTAGTTTGAATTGATATTCGAAGGAGATTAAAGAATAAATTTAAAGAATTTATCTTGGATAAAATTAATGGGAACTTTTCCCAAAGTATAGAAATATTTGGATAAAAGAATATTCTGAATTGGAATGAGGCGTATGTGGTGTTTGTGTAACACTTTTATAATATATACGCGAGTTATTCAGAAAGACCGGGTTTATCCCATTCTGAATAACTGATTCGACGTGGTGTCGAAGATGAAGACGATGGTCGAAGACCGGAAGTCTTCACGTCGTTTGGGTGATTACTGATAATCTTGATTGGGCTGTACACCCAAGAAGATGGAAACAGTTGGTGATCGTCCAGACGTACTTGGAGATCGATGGATATGCAGGGTACTAGGTGCCTCCGGTTTCGTTCAGACCCAGAACGGACTTGTAAATGGACTGTGTGTCTGACATTGGATTTTAGTCCGTGTGATTGATCTCTATTAAATATATATCTGTTTGGCGGCGGAGAATTTATTCTCTTGCTTAACGCCCTTCTCTGAGACGCACGAGCTCAGGGGTTATATATTGATGGATATCAAACGCATGGAGTGAATTGCCTGTGTGGCATGCCTAAGTGGCAATTGATCGAGGCTTCTGTTGAAAAGCAAAGTCTTGTGGTGATGATCAAAGCACAGCCTGTGTGGCACAGCTTTGTGTAACGTGAATTCGCGAGTTTCGCACCCCGGTTGTGAACCAAAAACGGGAGAGGACCTCAGGGAGGGCATGCGTTTCCTTCTAGCTAGGGTGGTGTCAGTGACCTACCAGCCCTGACATTTATATACTTTTCACCTGTGTGGTTGTTGCTGTTGCGAGGCGCCTCGGTTAGATCGGACGATCCGGGTCCGATGGAGTCATTCGTTGGCTCGCTTACGCCCCAAAGGGCGGGGAAACGCAGTGTTCAGGCATTTTAATCCACATCGGTGGACCGGCCCTGACGATCCAAGGGTCACTCGAGCTCTGATCCTGAGACTCGGGCTAGACAGTCTCGAATCGGTTGAGGACTATCTTTTGCCTCGGTTCATAGATGGAAATCCAATTTCCAAATACGTGACATTTGCGGTTTTATTTGTAAACCTATATATGGCGACATAGTGGCATGGGACGCTCATGTCGCCTATGATTGATATTTATGATTTGAAGTTTTTTTATACACTATGCACTTATAATAGTATCAAATGATTTGTTTTAAACGTATCAAGCATTCTTTGGCTGTTATAAGGGAAAACCCTATCCCCCGGCTTGCGTTGCATTGTGTGATAGGACCTGGGTCTTATAACAGCTTCATTTTTCTCTATTTAGCATTGCGCTGTTTGTTTTATGCACTGGTATTCTTGGGAGAAAACCCGTTCCGTGTTATACGGCGTGGTCCCTTGATTTACCTAACTTTAAAAATAAAGATTAACTGTTTTAGTTCTCACACCAGTCACATGACTGACCTGGAGTTTATTGTTTTAACCTAAACTCTGGGTGCCCTTATTTTGACACGGGCAGCTAGTAGTTTTGGTTTTGCAGATTTATATTCACAGGATCCTGGTTTACAGCTGGAACGATATCCGGAAAGCTTTGTATCCGAATATCTCTTCTAATTGTGTATTGTATTATTTTCCGCTGCTTTGTGTTTAAATGTAATTTAAATCTCTGATATTTCTGTGTAATATTTATTTGTTTATACTCTGTATATTCTTGTAATCTGATGCATTGTTGTAATATACAATGAAATGTTCTTCTGTATGCGTTCTGTTTTGTCGTGTTCTCAAACGATAGGGCGTTTCGAACGGCCTGGATCGGTTTAGCGACTGGTTCGGACCGAGCGAAATTCCTTGCCGTCACAGTCTTTCCTTTAAAGAATCTTAATTTTAAATATTCTTTAATTCTAAAATGACGTGATTTCAAATGTCTTAACTTACCTTTCAAATCTTTATAAATGTCTGAACTTTCCATACTATTATAACAGTTAATAATAATCTTCCCAAAATGTCTTATTTTGAAATCAAATCTATTTATTCCCACATAATGACAAATAAATGTAATCTTTCCAAAACGTTCAAATTTCGAAATCAAACTTTCTTATCTTAGCATGTGGACAGTAAATATGTAATCTTTATATTTAAAACTCCTTTATTATAAATTTTAAACAATAAAGATATAATCTATTTAAATCAACGCCAATTAATTCCATTAATTGAGTATAAATTAAAATGTTCATTAATTCAAAATTGATAACAATAATATTAATCTTTTCAAAATGTTCAGTTTTGAAACAAATCTTCTTAATTTAACATGTTGACAATTAAAAAGGGTATCTTTTTAATTCTAATCTTTTATTATAATTTTTTTACTAATAAAAATGTTATCTTTCCAATTCACTCTTTTTATTGTAACTTTGACAATACATACATTCCCTTTTGAAAACATGGAAACCATCCATTGGTTCCTTTAATTGAATATTGGATTATAATATTCTTTAACTCAAAATTGGAATGAGACTCACACAAATTCCATGTAATTTGATTACACGGATTTCAAACATCGCACTTATTCCATAATAATGTCAACCATTCACATAACAGCCAAAGTGCAATTTATAACCAAATACAAGGGTGACGTGTATTCAAATATCACCAAGACACGTGTGGGGTTTCAACCAACACAAATTCAGATAATACATTACTAATTCTGCTTTTTGGATGATGTGTGGAAATTGATCGTCCAATCAACATAGACAAGTCAGAAAACTTGTTATGGCAGTGTCAACAAATTTTATATATCATAAATGACATAACATTATTCGCCATACTCACATATTTCAAATGTTAAACAATTCACAATATTCATCCAACCCAATATTCATTCTAACAAACAATTTCAACACAGTTAACTAAAAATAAATAATTATTCAGAAATTTGAGTGAGATAAAAGTTCTCACCTTGGCCGGGCTGTAATAGACGGTTTGGGCCCAATTTTTAGCCCAAAATCCAACATTCTCTAAAATTTACAAAACTGATGTCCACGTGAACCTCTCGACCCTACGATCGCAACAAATCATGTTTCATGCGATTTCGAGTTCGTATAAAAAAGATATGAATTTTCGAAGTTTGACCAAATTAAATAATTAATTTAAATGGTAAAAATTACCCAAATTTTCAACTTGCTATGAATTGAACGTAGTTAGTGTCATTGCGAAGATCTCGTCGCCACGATTTCAGCGGATCTGAAATCGTCAGATTTCGACCTCGTATGTGATAGATATCGCGTTATAAACATTGAACATAAAATTAAATAAATGTTTCGCGTTTAAGCCCTTAACCTTTTTTTTCCAACAGCACCCTGAATTTAAAACGCTCACCACGGCCAAACCGTAAGTCGGAATTGCACGAAACCAGCGCCATTCTCTCCGACTTCTCCCCCTCTTTCCATTCCTTGTGGTCCCTCCTCTAGTTCGCCACGTGGGGCCCACGATCTGTAGTTGAACGAAAAAGTGCAGTTTCCGTTCATCTCAGTGCTGCAGCCGCCTCGGTACTCCAAATGCCACCAATTTTTGTCAATAGCTAGATCTCGACCTCCCGAACAACTTCTGTTTGGGTCACTTCGCCTGAAAATGCACGGATCAATGGGAAATTGCTCATCTTTGCGACTGTCCTGTTTTCAGCACCCCTCCAGTAAAATTGACATTCCGGCCAACTCCATCCACCTGAGACCATGCCACCACATCCAAAAGAACCGTATGCTTCCCCTCTACCACTGCCTGAAGTCGCTCGACCTATCTCTCTTTGTGGGACCCGCAGCGAACAAATAACCGAAATCTGCTTTCTGTCTTTCAATCTAGATCCCGGCGAATCTGCGCGATGACAGGTCTTGAATTTTTTGTGGTAGATAGAGGATAAGAAGATGAACAAACTCAGAAAGGGTTTGGTCTGATTTTGTTCTGATTGAGAGATATAAATTATTTTGTTTTTAGGGGCTGATTTGCAAAATAAATTTTAGAGGAGGGAGCCGCCATGGAGTAGAGGAAGAAGAAGGTGGCTATGTTTTGTCTTAGGGTTCAGCTAATGACAGTACTTATGATATTTTATATGGGTTAATAATTAAATTAGGCCCACTACCCTTATTTTAACCTCTTATGTATTTTATCTTCTTCAAATTTTGTCTGTTTTCTTAGTTTAAAAATCCATGTTATGACCTACGAATTCCATTTTTTTATGAAAATTGAAACATAAATATTTTTTTACATTACGAATCTATAGAAACTGGTTTCGATGAATTCCGAGTCCGTATGAATAAAAAGCGAATTTTTAAAGTCTGAAAATTGACTGTTTTTCACTGTAAAATTTATTACGACCACATACTAGCTTCAAAAATTATGAAATTTGGAATCTAACAATAATTTAATATTTCGAATCCATAGAAAGTGGTTTCGTCGAATTCAGAGGTCGTTTGCAAAATTCCCATTTTTAAGGCGTATATATTTAATATTAAAAATACAAATAAATATGAATAATGTCTGAAACTCGAAATATATAAGTGTTTATACTTTTTCAATGCAGAAACATCATTTTGAACTCAATGGAAGTGGTTTCGAGTCCAAATTCATTCGTATGTAAAAAGTAGTGTTTTGGGTCCTATATATATAAACTTTCCCGTGTTTTTCTGATATCTTGATTTGGGCATAACTTTTGATTCCCGCTATGAAATTTCAATTTTTCGGATTCGTTGGAAAGATATTTTTAAATAGATTCTAATATTTTTGGTTTCACTAACATCTGATTTATTTCGCATCCTGTATAGTCAGTCAAAGTTAAAATTCAAAATTTAAAACTACCGCGCTATTTCTAACTCCTTTTGTAATTTAAATAAAATTTATTCATTTTAACTTCGATTAAAATAAATTTATAGTCGTTATTATATAAAATAAATTATTTTAAATATTAAAGACCCATTAAAATGATTAAAATAAAAAATTTAAATTCGGCCCAAAATTCCGGGTCGTTACAACAGCTATACAAACAGTAAAGAACAGCTGATTATTTATATACAGTCAAAATCTTGGTACAGATCCTGTTCTGTCATACATATATATATATAACAATTTCAAAATTCTCAAATGGAATAGATAATTCCATGGCTAAACTGACAATATCACCAAAACAAACTAGAACAGGAAATATATAAAATCAAATTCGAACAGACCATGTGAATGGAGCAGAAATAGCACTTGAAATCCAACACAATCTTCACTGCCTGTTGACCCATAGTGCAGCCATCACCGTCTCCATCAAAGCACCACTGTCCATCATGAAATTTCGACACTTCCGTCATCAGTAAATCGATCTGAAAAGAAAAGAAAAAAAAAACAGTAAGGTACAACAGCTATAGAAGCTAAATATAAAATAGGACGGCAGTACATAATGTCTCCATTGAAACAGTAAATACTACAGCTAGAAATCAATAATAGGTACAGCTACAGGAAACAATATACATGCATACCATCACTTGGAAAACAACTATAAATTTATACTATAAATTTACAGAATCGAAACAGATAATATATCTTTATGTATATTTTTGTAAAATCTCAAATAAAAGTTGTTCCGCTACAGGCACATAGCACAATTCAAATCTGCAAATGTATTAAACAATTTGATAGCTGTGTACACACAGACATGACAATACGAACAACAATACAAAATGCAATTCAATGCAAATCGCCATACATGGCTCACAAAATCTACAGGGGAACGGTTCAATGTTTGTATATTTTGACTAAAGACAGTACATAAAATCCATCACCAACTTGCACTTTTCCCTGTTAAACATCACTCAGAAATCAAATTCCCATCAAAAACAGTTGGATCACATTGCATATGGCTGAAATGAATGGGAAACATCACCTAAGATCTAAGCACTGCTGGAAATCTAAAATCTATGATTTTACAAGACATTTCGATCAATATAGACAATGATCTTATCTGAATTAATCACCCTATATATATGTATTCACCACAAACAACATATCAAACCAGCAGTGAAGAATAAACCAAATTTGAACCCACGGGTAAATCAAAACAAAATAATACAGCAAATTTAAATCGAAGAAAAACCTGGTTCGTGGCGTATTTGAAGACCTGGTGTTCCACTCATCTGCATGCTGGAGACTCGGTCTGGTTCTTCGTGGGTAGCGGATCGACTGAAGCAAAAGGCGAAGAGGACTGAAGCATGGAGCTGGCTTGAATCGAACGAAGGTAGAAGCAAGGGGATTTCGGCGTGGAGGGTTTCTCCCTTTTTTGGAGTGGTGGCCGAGGTTTTGAGAAAATGGGTCTAAGGTTTTGAGATTAAAGGGGATAGGATAGTTTTGATATAAGGAGAAAGTGGGTGCGGGTTTATCACGTGTTAGGCTGAACGGGAATTAAGTAAGGCCCAATTATTATTTTAATTTAAAGGTTTACTTAGTTTAATGTTTTTATAAAACTCTAAATATCAATTTCAAAGACCCGCGTGATTAGAATTCGATGAAATAAAAAGAATGGGAACCGTGAAGACAAGTACTACGCGATGGAAGGGAACCGAGCAGGGCAGACAACAGCTGGATTTTTCAGTTAAATTAAATGCCGTTTAATTTAACTGAAACGAGCTGATTTAACGTCGGAATCAAATCAAAGTGAGTTAAACTCACTCAGTAATTCCCACTTATATTTTTATAAGTTGGGTTTTTTTATTTTTGTACACTATTGTTGCTAGTGATTGACTGGGTGTTGATATATATTCACATATTGTTTGGAACTGACGAAATTAAACGTCGTTTAGTTTTAGTGAAACCCGAATCGTTATTTCTAACGACGGGTCCCGGATAAGGTAATTCACCTTAATGGCCACGTTTATAAAATAAATGTGGTTAATTTAATGAATGGTTTGAACTGTCATGGTTGTGTGAATTAATTTGGTTGTTATAAAATTATCCGTACTGACTATTATATAGATCTTCATTTATTGGAATTAAATGATCATGTTTGAAGAACAGGCTGGAGGAATCCAACCAGATTCCTCAAATATATTAGATATCATTATATGAACTGTTTGACTGATGGTTGATTCGGTTATGGAATGTTGACCTGAAATTCAATATTTGTTTGGTTTAAACCAATGGGAACCAGTGGTGGGGTAATTGGCAGTAAATGGCCTATAAATTAATCATTTTATAAATATCGAGTTACCGTCAAGTAAATCGACGAAATGAAGTTACAAAATTTATTTTATAATTAAAAATAGATTCTTTTAAATCTATTAGTTTGAATAAAAGTTGTAAAAAAGGAAATTAATATTTGTTAATGAAATTTGTTATAAATTGATTTTTTTGAAGTAAAATCTTACGTTAAGAAGATTTATAGGCAAATAAGCAGAACTTAACCTAACAGTTAAGAGTTGAATAATTGTTTATTAATAAAACAATTAAATGAAATTATTTAAAATTAATTATATTTAAAGTGAGAACTAATTAATTTTTTTTAAGGAATTCATCGTGTATTGAGTTAACTAAGTCAACCGTTATAACTGGGATTATTATTAATTTAATGAAATGGTTTAAAGAATATATGTTTTAATTTTAATAAGTTTTAAAAAGGTTTTTTTAACTATTTCTGCTAGTTAATTGAGAAGTTAACTACTACTACCGTAGTAAGTGATTGAACTAGATAATAATTTAGGAGATTACTTTTGATTGAATTTCATTTAAAAGAAATCGAAGTTGAAACGAAATCTAGTCAAAGTGTGAAAGGGGGTTTGTGGATGGGTTTATATTAAAACCTGAGTCTTATGACAAAAGTAAAAAGGGGATTTTTAAGCAAATAAAATGGGTTAAACGAATGTTGAATTAACATGGAATTAAGAAATTGAGGTAGAAGGGTTTATATTAAACCAGGATTTTATAAACGAAGTTTATAAAAGGGAGATGAGGTGCCAAAGCGTTAATTAGCGTTACTTAATGGAATTAAGTAGGAATTGGTGAAGTAGGATTTTCAAGGAGGAGGATTAAAGAGGAATTTGGTATAGATGTGAGAAATTGGTTTTTTAACAAAAATCCAAGAAATAAAATGTATCATCTAAAGAAGTAAAGGAAAGATGATATTTAGTAAATGATTTCTTAATCCATGAATTAAGAAATGATATTTATACTCGAGAAAGAGATTTTCAAAGATAAAGAAGTTTTATAAAACATACTAAATAAAATAGTTAGATGTGATGTATTAAAATAAAGATCGGTTTTTGAGTTACAATTGGTGTCTATCTAAGAAGAGAACGTGGTTGATCAAGGTCTGAGAGGTAAATAAATACCCCAACTTGAACGACTTCGGGATTATCTGAGGATGATATTAGTTTCTAATGGAAAATGGGAATATAATTTATTATTTTCATATGGAAAATAAGAACAGAATGTAAATGGAAGGGTCGAGAATGTATAATGAGATTTCCCAAGTAACGGAAGTGGAAAAATTTGAGATTTATATGTATATACATTTTTGTAATGATATTTCCGAAGTAAAGGAAATAAAAGAAGATTATGTGAAATTAAAATAGTATTTCTGAAGTAGAAGAAAATTGAAAAGTAAGTTTTAAGAATGGCTTTACTCTAAAAGGGATAAAGCGGAGTTAATGTATCCAAGTAAGGAAACCAAAGAGATTCCGTAATATTAATTTATGAATGCTAAGTTGAGATGATTTCCAATATAGAAAATGAGTAATAAGGTAATAAATGTTTTGAACGATGGTAGATTAGAAAGTTTAATATGATTAGTGAATATTTTCCTATGTATGAAAATAAAATAATTTGAAATAACCTTACGTTAAATTAGAAATGAAAAGCTATATTTGTAATGTTGAATATTTAAGAGTTTAAGACTAACTAGTGCTAATTGTTTTTAATTATATAGGCCATGTAGTGTTGGTACTAAACTAGTAAACTCATTCCATTCTCACAATTATTTATTTGATAGTTAAATCACCGACTATCAAATCTGACCCATACAATTGTTGGTACGGAAAGACCGGGATCGAATTTATGTTCGAAAACCATTCCGACCAGCGAATACGTGAAAGAAGACTATTGAAGATAGAGAAATAGAAGACCGTTGATCTTCATGAGCGGAATAACTGCTGATTGTATTTCTCTGGTTTAGCGGTCGGAGATATTTCGACATTGATTCTGTCGTGATTGGAATCTGCGGATTGCAAGGATTACTCGCTACTGATCTATAGGGTAATACCTAGGATGTGGTAGGAGGGTGCCTTCAGTTCATCCTGTTCCTGGATGACTTGTATGGACGAATGTCCGACAGAGTATTTCCAGCGGGGTCACGTACGTTGATTTCTTCAAATGTGTCATAGTTGGGTAGCTCTCAACTAGGGTATTTTTGTGGACGTCAATTAGTGATATCTGGCGGATCTGACGATGTGGTATTCAAAGTAAATGGTGGTCAGATGTTCTAAAGTTAATTCAAACCTCAAGCCTCATCAACCGGGAAATGACAAAAATCGGGCAGGCAGCATGGCTATGTGGGTCGCTCCCACTAGGGCGTATAATCACCTATCTAGAGAAATTTCTTTTGCTTCTTTAATCTATTGAACCTGTCCCTTTCGGGAAATGGTTGCTGATCCTAACCGTTGGTGATATACATTCGATACACTCAAGCGAAATGAGTGGTCGGTCTTGTGTGGGCCGGGTTGCAAGACGTTCTTGTTGAACCCAGTGTATTCGCCTCTAGAGATGCACTATCGGCAGGTGGTTCCATACCTTGTCATAGTTGGAATCCAATCTCCAATAAGCGCTTGCGGTTTTGATTATATACTATATATGTGGAGCGTGAGATGAAAGCGTTCTACTAGATTCTATTTACTTGTATTTAGACACTATTATAATATCAGAAAGATATTAATTTCAAAAATGGTTTGGGTTATCGTAAGGTAAAAGCCGTCTGTATTTATGTGTGGATTTGGTCTTACGATTACTCTTTTCTTTTGAAAAGATTTTGAACTGAAAAACCAAGTTGAATGATTCCCCATAAACTCAGTGTGTTTATCTCACTCTGGTTCACCATACTGACCCGGTATTTGTAATGCTCGGGTTAGCCCGGGTTTACAGGTTCAGGTTATTGGACACTACGAAATGGATGCTGGAGAAGTCCAGACATATTTAGTGTTATTCAGTTGTGTTGTATATAAGGGCAGATTATTATAACTGTCCAGATGTGTTAATGTACTCTGATATTGTAAGTTTTATTTAAAGCTCTCAGTAAAGATTTATTTCTATATTATATTTTGTTCCGCTGCGATGTGAGACTCTGTGTTTGTGTTGGTTCTTCTTCTATTCTTATATTTTCTTTCTTTCTTATCTCACCCTCTAATTTCTTTCATTAACAATCTGATGCTTTCGGTGTATGGAAGGTCGACATGACATGCGGTAAAGGTATTTATGTCGATTTTCGGGGCTGGAAACCCTGGGTCGTTACATTTCGCTGTGAGATTCTGTATTTATTCTTATGAATTTTACTTCTTTAGAACAAACCCATTGATAATCTATTTTTTTGAATAGTTTAAATCAGATATGTGTGGTTTATTGCTGATTTATAACCTTTTGAATGGATGGGTTGTTACGATATTGGCCCAAACTACGCCTCAATCCGACTACATATGCGAAAGTCGTTGCATTATGAAGTTTTAGCTAGCATGGGTGATTGAGCAGTGTTAGGGACTGCGGAATGGATCGTTCAGGCAAAGCAAAAACTAGAGGGGGTGGGGTGAATAGTGTTTGTAAGAATTTAAACAAAACTAAAAACTAGAGAGAACTATGAGATGAATCTAATGCCACAAACACAACTACAGACGCTGATTCAAACATAGATGCAAAATAATAGAAAAAAAGTGCAGAAAAGGAAAGAACACACTGGATTTTATACTGGTACGGATCACTCCTACGTCCTATCCGCACAACGCTGGATTGTGCAGAGTTTTATTACTATTTTCAAATAGCCAAATACAACCTCCTTGATTTCACGGCTCAACAAGGAGACACCGATTCCTATCCCTTGATTTCACGGCTCAACAAGGGCACACCGACTCCTATTCCTTGTTTTTCACGGCTTACAAGGATAAACCGATTAATCTTTGACTTATAGACAAGGTCTTTCAACCCAAGCAATTACAAAACATCCCTATAACTCTTCAATAGCACTTGATTCAGAGAGTAGAGAGTGTAGAAAGAAGAAGTTTGATCAATTCAGAAGTGAATTCGGCAGAGTATAAGTGTAAAAACCATAAAAATGATTAAGAAAAATGATAGGATGAAAGAGGATGAAGACGGAGAAGAAGAGATGTTAGAAAATTCGGCTTTAACCTCTTTTTATAGAAAATGAAGGGTTGCAACGATTTTGAAGCGTTTCAAATAGTGAAAAGACACTTCCCTTCAAATTTAGAAAACTAGCTGTTATATGTCGACATACATGTTTTGCTATGTCGATATAGTCATGTGTAATTTTTATTTTCAAAACATTTTTCAAATATTTTGATATAAAATTAATTCTGAAAATTCTTGAGTAAAATTCTAATTTTGCAAATCAATATTATATGACAGAAAAACATATGAAACCATATTTTTGAACTATAAATATATTTATAAAATTGTAAGGTTTTAAACTATATAAAATATAAATAAAGTATTTATATAAACTTAAGTTTTGAAAAACAAAGAAAAATAACAATAGAAACAAATATATAAACAAAATAAAGAGGATTGAGAAAAGAATTGAAAAATCAGAATTTGAATTTGAACCTGGAGCGTTATTCGTAGTCTTACATAAACTAGACTCTATTACTATATTTATCTTGAACTCTTGAACTCTTGAAATCTTGAAATATTGAAAGCTTGATAACTATTGAGTCTTGAATTCTGAATCTCTTGAAACTCTAAAACTATACGGTCTTCAGTACTTAAGTCCTGTATACAAATCCTGCATATATATATATGTCTTATATATTCTAAATAGAGATGTTAGTATATATTTTATAATCATTGATAATTGAACTAAGATTGCTGTCATCAAAACTCCATTCTCCAACAAGCAGCAGGCTAGATGTCTGCGACATCAACCAAGTATCTAAGGCATCAATCGGACATATAGGTTTTAGGTCAGATGACTGACTGAAACCTCAGTCTATTGCTGAACTTGGTTAGCTATTTGGTTAATATATTCAGACATATGGAGATAATTATTTATGTTGATTAGAAGATTTAGAATCCAAAATACCTAAGTAAGAAGTGGAAAGAAGATGAAAAAACAAATTATAAGCAAATGAAGGGGAGTGGTCTATCTCAGCCCTCTTAAAAAGCATTTCCTATAGAACAATTCTTCCTCAAAATCACCATTTATCCAGTTTTTCTAACTTCAATAGGATTTTACATGTCTAAATGAATTATATGTGCAAACGGTGTTAAGAGAGAAAGGAATATGCCCCGCATCCTAATTTGATCAACTTAACAAATCCTAATTAAGAGTCATTAGCAACCACTTCTAATTTTCCATGATTAGTCAGCACCCATGTGCACTGTCGATAATAACATGCCACGTGATACGCTTTAAACCCGTTTAAGCTTGTATAAAATAGAATGCAAGGAAATCCAATACAATCGCTCATCGATGTTATAATCTTGAAAAATGATTTTCAAAAACGCATATATGGGGATTAACCTTTCATAAAAGATGACTTTAATGGATCAATTACCACAATTAGGCTTTAAGGTACATATTTATTATGGAAGTTCTTAATAATTATTAATCATTTTGTAACATTCAGGATTTTTGACCGTTCAAATCGACAATGATCCTCAATGTCGACTTAAACAAATCAAAAATACGGATAATTATTGGGATTTATATAAGAAAAATGAAGAAAGAAGAAAGGAAAATACAGAATCTCACAGTGGAAAGACAAAATATAATAAATAAATAACAATTCGTGAAGCTATTAAAACATACATTTGATTTTATTTTACAACAATTATCAGAGTTAACTATCATAAACATACCAATATTTGCAGTGGAATAAATAGTAATAAATACGTATGTTAAGCTCCATCTTCATCTCCATAATGGTATCTTCAATAACCGAAAACTCAGGCTGACCCGAGCATAAATGAAAAGACAAAAACACTCGAATCAAAACTAAAATATTCTCATGTCAATTAAATCAATTCATGTGATAATATGTGTGCAATATCTTAAGAGATGTTATGAAAAATTTCATCTCTTAAGGATCCGTCAAACTAGATATTATATAATATAATGCACTATTATAATAGTGTCTATGGTTAAATATTAAATATTAAAATAGTATAAGTGGGACTACCATTATTACCTTTACAATGTTTATTCCATTCTCGTACGGTTTGCATACAACGCACCAGTACGTCGGCGAATAGGGATGCGCCATGATACGACAACATTAAATCAAAATCGTAGGGGGCTCGATCAGGATAATATGACAAGTCACACGAGGAATGCCCAGAGTATGAATATTGTAAGAACCCGTAACTTCCCCGTGAAGGAAAGCGCGGATACTTTGAGAACAACACACAAATGAACGCAGATGGAAGAACATTTCATTGTTATTACAACAATTCCATCAGATACAAGAATATACAGAGTATAAATGAATAAATTACATTCAACAAATATCAGAGATTACAATAAATTACATAGCAGCGGAAAAATATATAAAACACAACTGAAAGTGATACACGGATACAGAGCTTTCCAAGCATCGTTCCAGCTGTAAATCAGGACCATGTGAATATAAATCTGCAAAACCAAAACTACTAGCTGCCCGTGTCGAAAATAAGGGCACCTAGAGTTTAGGTTAAAATAATAAACTCCAGGTCAGTCATGTGACTGGTGTGAGAACTAAAACAGTTATTTAAAACTTTACTTTAAAAGAGAGTAATTCAAGGGACCACGCCGTATAACACGGAACGGGTTTCCTCCCAAGAATACTAGTGCATTTAACAAAACATCGCAATGCTTTTTGGAAAAATGAAGCTATTATAAGACCCAGGTCCCATCACACAATGCAACGCAAGCCGGAGGATAGGGTTTTCCCTTATAATAGCCAAACATGCTTGGTACTTTCAAAACAAATCATTTGATACTATTATAAATGTATAGTGTCAAAACAATTTCAATCATAAATATCAATCATAGACGGCATGGGTACCATATATCATGTCGCCATACTGGTTTTACAATTAAAACCACAATATCACGTATTGGAAATTGGATTTCCGTCATAAGTCGAGGCAAGGGGCAAGCTCCTCTCCGCGTTCGAGACACTCTAGCAAATGTCCTAGGACCCCACTTTGATCCTTGGAATCAGCTGGGCCGGTCCTCTCTTACTTTTGAGGATTAGTTATTCCTAAACACACGTTTCTCGGTCCTTACAGACCTATATCCGAGGCGCCTCGCATTCCAACAACCACACGGGTGAAAAGTATATAAATGTCAGGGCTGGTAGGTCACTGACACCACCCTAGCTAGAAAGAAACGTCGTGCTCTCCCAGTGGTCCGTCTCCCGTTTTTGACTCATACCGAGGTATGAGGCTCGCGAATTCACTTTATACACAAAGCTGCGCCACACAGGCCGTGCTTTGATCATCAACCACAAGACTTTGCTTTTCAACAGAAGCCCTGATCAATTGCCACTTACGCGTGCCACACTGGCAATTCACTCCATGCGACTGATGTCCATCGATATACAACCTCTGAGCTCGTACGTCTCAGAGAAGGGCTTTAAGCAAGAGAATAAATTCTCTACCGCCAAACAGATGTATATTTAATAGAGATCAATCAACACAGAATAAAATCCAATGTCAGACACAAAATCCATTTACAAGTTCGCTCTAGGTCTGAACGAAACCGGAGGCACTTTCCTCGCATATCCATCCATCTCCAAGTATGTCTGGACGATCACCAACTGTTTCCCTCATCTTGGGTGTATAGCCCAATCAAGATCATCAGTAATCACCCAAATGATGTGAAGACTTCCGGTCTTCAACCACCATCTTCATCTTCGACATCTCGTCGAATCGGTTATTCAGAATGGGTATAACCCCGGCCTTTCTGAATAACCCACGTATATGATAAACAAATGTTACACAAACACAACAAACGCCTCATTCCAATTCAGAATATTCTTTTATTCACAAAATCACATTCTTAGGGGAAAGGTTCCCATTAATTTTATCCAAGATAAATTCTTTTAAATTTATTCTTTAATCTTCCTTTGGATATCATTTCAAACTAGTCGGGATTAGCGAACCACACCGAAGTAATTATTTATTTTATTTCCCAATCCCAACCTATATATCCCATGGAGAAAACTGGTAATACTCCATATCAAACACCACGGTGTTATCGGTAAAATTAATTACCATTTCACGTTCAAATCTAATTAAAGATATAACAATCGCTTTGGAGCAAAACTGGTGCTACTCCATTCTCGATCACCTTTCAGATTTGATAATTTAAATTATCAATTCACATTTCAATCTAATTAAAGATTCATTAAAACTCCACTTAGTTTTAATCTTTTCAAAAGTCAACATCCTGCCTTTAACTGGGTTAAAGAACCAATGTCATCTAAAACACGATTCACGATAAACCCAAATCACATTTGATATTAAATACAAGGCTCTGAATAGAAAATATACCGGCTTATATCCAATATCAAATTCTGAACCAACAAATATCGTATTGGAAATAACGATGTAAAATATATCTTTCAAATTACCATAACAATATCTGTGTAGTCACGAAATCCAACATCGAAATATTCCGAAGATAATTTCGATTCAATTCCAGTCCAATTCACATATTGGGAATATTGATTATTTTTAAAATCACTTTCAAATTCAATTTATTTATTTCAAAAATAAATTGATTTTAATTCCAGTTCAAAACTAGTTCATTTCGATAAAATTTATTTTTATCTTTTCAAATGTGGAATTCTTCAGCCCAATTTTTCCCAAATCATTTCTTATGATTTTACACAAATTATAGATATTTTTAATAATTTTATCAAGGCCCGTACAGTCGATTTCCATCAACGGCCATCGAACTGCACTTACAGCGACCTTTTCTAAATTTGATTTGGACATAATTCCAAATCCAACCGTTAGATTTCAAATTTCTAGCATTCATTACAAAGCTCTTTTCGATACGAACCCAACGGTTCCGGTTTTAGGAGAACCCGACGGTCGGATCTCCCGCAACGTCAATTCGATGTCAATGGTCGAAATTCACGAACTGGCGCGGCGCGGTGCGTTCTATTCCGGCCATTATATATATAATATATATATTATATATATTTCGTCGATTTCTTTTTAAAACGGATTTTATAAATAGTTCTAAATTCATTTCAAAAACAATTTCAACTTCATCTTCAATCTCAAATCGATTTGATTTCAATTCAATTCGAATTCATTTCAATTTTTATTTAATTCGAATTCAAATTCGTTTCAATTCAATTCAAATTCCAATTCGTTTTTAATTCAATTTCAATTTAATTCAATTGGAATTCATTTCTATTTAATTCGAATTCAAATTCACTTTCTATTTAATTCGAATTCAAATTCACTTTCTATTCAATTCGAATCGAATTCATTTCTATTCGATTCGAATTCATTTCAAATTGATTCAATAAAATTTCAATTTGAATTTTAATCTAATTTAATTTGAATTTCATTTCAAAATATTAAATTTTGAAATCACTTTTCAATATTCATTGTAAAACGAATAAAATCGATATAAATATCGTTCACGTCAAAATAGCGCAACTCTAATCAACACGGCTTTATATATTTCAATAAATTCGTTATTCTATTCAACAAATTAATATATATATATATTCCATTCAATACATGAATCTATATTTCTTTCAACACACGACTAATCTCAACACATGAGTACTGTCAACACATCACTATTTTTGTTATGTAAAATATTTTATAAAACTATGGTATCTATCGTTTGATTTAATTAGATTCCACCGTGAAGTAGTTCTAATTTTAAATATGATAAAGATGTAAATTTTATTGTATAAAATATTTCACTCAACCCATCAATAGTTTCAACTCATGAACATCGTCAACACATGACTATTTTTATATTCAACATATGAATTTTCTTTTATAATATTCATTATTTTCCCGATTGGAATGAGGCCCAATCAATTACCATATAACGTTAATTATATGGGTTCCATACAACACATGTATATAATAGCAATGATAAACAATCAACCATCATCCAAGGTGCACCACACAACTGCATAAGCATTAAATATAAATAATTAACGCTTACACAGTTTGTCGACCATTCGATCGACATACAATTAAATAATTGGGATTAGTGTACGCCAAATATCATCCCAACACCCGTGTGGGGTTTCAAATCAACAAACACAGATTTTTATTTGTGCAGTTGGGCGATGTGTAAAATTTATCGACCCAATCAATATCAGTCAAATCAGTGTATATAAACAAATCGGCCGATTTGTTTATAACTATTTATTTACTCACATTCACGTTAAAAATTATATTTTTAACGATAAAATATTTTTAACTATATAAATATTTTATTTCTTTTCAACACATGAATATATTTCATTATCTGTTTCACATCAATTTCACAAACAAATTTCACAACACATCAATCAAACAAATAAGCCATCCATGGTCTGTGGATGACGGGTGTCGGGTGCTGCTAAGCACCGTCTGCATCCTAGTATATATATATAACTAGAAAAAGAATTTTAGAGTGAGAAGTTCTCACCAATAGCTAATCCAATCATCTCGACTCTTCTTCTGTAGAAGATCTTCACCGTTCTCTCCCTTTTTGTCACCTTCGTTGCCCGTATTCTCTACATATGTAAAAATCGAATTTTTACTTTACTATTCAATATATAAAAATCGAATTTTTACTTGCTATTCAATATATAAAAATCGAATTTTTACTTCGCTATTCAATATATAAAAATCGAATTTTTACTTCGCTATTCAATATATAAAAATCGAATTTTTACTTCGCTATTCAATATATAAAAATCGTATTTTTACTTCGCCATTCAATATATAAAAATTGTATTTTTACTTCGCCATTCAATATATAAAAATCATATTTTTATTTTGCCATTCAATATATAAAAATCATATTTTTATACTACTACTATATAGAAAAAAATTCTATTTTTATCACACTATTCTCTATATAAAGATTTCGCCTTTTCAAATATGAAGATTTAATTTTTATTTCATCACTATAAAAATCACCTCTTTATTTTAACATATATACAATAAAAATCAGACTTTTATTTTGCTATATTTATAAAGATGATATTTTTACAAGCTTGCCTATATAAAAATTATATTTTTATACTTCTACAATACAGAAGATTATATTTTTATATTTCACATATGATAAAAATCATATTTTAGTTTATAAAAATTAAACCTTCTTATCTAATCTATATATAAGCCGTATATTCCTAATGTAATGCCATTCAAAAATAAAGATACGATTTTTATTACACCCGCATATACACAAAACTGAAAATAAATGTAATTAAAAATAAACACTTACAGTCATAGGTTGGAGGGGTGTTGTGGGCTGTCGAATCGGAAGGGAAAGGAGGAGAGGAAGGTGGGAAGAAGGGGGAGGCGGAAGAAGAAGCAGCAGAGGCGGCGGCAGCAGGAGGAGGAACGAAGAAGAGGGGCGCGAGGTGGGTTCGGGTCTGGGGGTCGCGGGTCTTGGCTGGAGGAGAGGAAGAGAAAGAGAAGAGGAGAGGGAGGCAGCGGGTGGTGGCGCCCCACCTGGGGCGGCGGCGGCTCATCAGGGGGGGCGGCGGTCGCGATCCCCCCTCTCTCCCTTTTTATTTTTATTTTTTTCGTTTTGATTTCTGAATTAAATCGGGGAGGGGGGCCCTGAGAGGAAGTATGGAGAGGAGAGAGAGTTTTTAATTTTTAATTATTTTAATTATTTAACTTACAAAAAGTTGACTTTTTCATACGACCTCTAAACGAGGCCCACCGCCTATCGTCCATAGCTAATTACCCCCGTTCCGAACACAATGGGATATGTATCGCAAGCTGATTTGATCGTTTCGATCAGTTTCCGTTAAAATCAACATATAACTCTATATATTGAATTTGAACGCGCATTTTAATTTATCGGGGCCACATACTAACTCTATAAATCCCAGAAAAATATTTTCTAGCTTCGTATTGATGATACGGTCCTAACAAAACTAGTTTCGTCGAATTCTGAGACCGTTTGAAAAATGGTCAATTTCCAGTCGATTAAAATCAACTGAAAATGGTCAAACGCGTTTTCCTTTGCCACGCTCACATATTGATTCAAAAAATTATGAAATTTGGAATCTAGCAATAATTTGACATCGCGGACCCAACAAAAGTGGTTTCGTCGAAATCCGAGGTCGTTTGCAAACTTCCCATTTTTAAGGGCCTGAATTCCATAGCGACTATTATGAATTTTCAACTGGACATATCTTTTGATTCCCGCTATGAAATTTCAATTTTTTGGATTCTTTGGAAAGATATTCACAAATAGATTCCATTATTTTTGGTTTCGCTAAAATCCGGTTTGTTTTGCACCCGGTATGTTCAATTGAAGTTTGAAATCGAATTATCGAACTACCGCGCCATTTTCAATTCTATTTACATTTATATATAATTATTTATATTCTAACGACGACGTTTATAATATATACGTTCGATTTCTATTCAAAATAAATTTTCCGTCGATATTATTTAAAATAATCTATTTTAAATGTTCAAAATTCATTAAAATTGCTAAAATAAAAATTTTAAACTGGCCCAGATTTTCGGGTTGTTACAAATATACTAGTTGCACGCCCGGACTGGTGGTAATGCGTAGCCGCGACTACCTCCCACCTCGGACAGCACTCCCAAATCACGGATGCGCATCAAATGAATCAATCAAACCGAGGGACTATAGTAATAAAGGATGAAGTGTTGTCGATGGAGGTAGCTAACCCCACTTGGTCATGGTATAGCCCTGTTTTAGTCATTTTAATTATGACTCGAAGGTCAAGGACATCCATTATCGTTCTCTTTCTTCAAATCCAGTAATCGCCTCCAAATCAACCTACTTCATTCTGGAACTCCACCGCATACACAGTTGTTAAAGCGGTTTTCGGTATTGGCAGAGAGTATGACAATATCCGATCCCAGTCTCTTTAACAACCAAATGTTTACATTTTTCACATCGGTAAGTTCTTTTACATTTCAAGAGGTTCGTACTTCATATCAAAATACCAAATTTTCTTAAAATCATTTCAATAGTCAAAATAAAACATTTCATAGTAAAATCTCCATTTAAAACCAAAATTAAATCTTGAAACAATTCCAACTTTTAAAATAATTAGAATATCAAAATAGTAAATACATATATAGTTTAGATATATAATTAAATAGTTTGAGAATAAATAATTTGTATTTAAAATAGAATTTCAAATTTAGTAAAATCTATAGGCAAAATATTAAAATAGTTTATAAAATCAATAGTTAAATATAAAAATAGTTAATTTAAATTGAATAATAAAATAAAATAGTTATAAGGTAAATAGTTTATAAAGAAAAAATTTCTTATAAAAATAAAATAGTTTATAAAATGGTTTAAAAATAGTAAAGTTGGAATTAGAATCATATCTTCAAAATTTAAACAACAGGAAATCGTATTTCAGTTTCAAATCAATCGACCAAATTTCGATATCTTAAATCAAAAGGATTCGACTTCCCATTTATATTTCAATTCAACAGTTCAATTTCAAACAATTCGATTTACTAATTCGATTTAATAATTAAATTTCAATTATAATTCTCACTATGAATTATTCGTTTATAAAAATCTCAAGTTCACAGTTCAATTATTACTATAAATTAGGATTATTTAAAGTAATATCAAAGATGGGTAAACAATTCAATTTCAATAAATTTATATTTTGAATTCAATTCAGTTTCAACCTCAGTTATTCACATATACGAATTCCCTAAAAAATTAAAATTTCGAGGATTAAAGTTGAAATTTAAAGAAAATAGATTAATAAAATCATTTATTTGTATTTAAAACAAAATTTCAAATTCAAGGTTAAAAACAATTTTTATTTAACTAAACGGTGTCCGTATAAAATTTTCTATCCTATGGCCAAGTAATACTTAAATTTAGTTTTAGTACTTTGGAAAAGGATATATATCATTTCAATCCAAGTCAGGGTCATAGGTATTTATCATTTCAACCTACGTTCTTAATTCTTTTTATTATTAATCCCGGTTTATTTGATGCCCATAACATATAGGGTGATGGTTGGGATTAATCAATACAAACACTGGTCAGATACAATCAAGGTGAAATAATAGGTAAATTCACATAAATAAACATTAATATGTAAACATATCAAAATCAATCCATACATCACATTAATACATTCAAACAGTTCACCAATTCACTAGTTTAGATGTCGGGTGGTTTTAAACTAGCAACTATATCAAATTTTAACTTAACTGAAAAATTTATAGTGATAGTCAAATTAAATTAAATTATCGGTGTCAATCAACATAAATAGGCAATTATAGCTATCAAACAACAAACAATACAATCATATCATGACATGATATTAATTTAACTAATATCAAACAGCAAACAATAACTAATATTCAAATCTCAGCTCAAAAACCAATGGTCTTAAAATCAGTTCAAACCAGTGGCATCACGAAGAGATCGTCAATACGATTCCAATGCAACAAACCGCGTATCATTTGGAGCTCGTATAAAAAATTATAAACGTTAACGTGGTTGAATTTAAAAATAAATAAAATAATAACCAATATTTCCTCACCCAATATTATCACGCCACGTCAACAGCCTTATCACTGTCTCCCTCTTCTTCGTTACTCATCCCGTTCTAGGAAAATAAAGCACCCAATTCTGTTTGCTTTCACCGATCGTCGCTCCCTCATCGGATTACTACTCGTCGATCGAACGCCACCGCCAGGAGCGCCGCCTCGAACCACGCCGTCGATTGGAAACCGGGCCCACTCGATCAACCCTAGTGCCTCCAGATGCCACAAAACCCATGCGGCTTCCCATCAAATTTCCAACGATTTGAGAAATAGTTGATGTTGATCGTCCGTATGGATTGAAGCACTCTTGAAGGTCTTCGGTTTTGTCTTAGGATGTCCATTGAATTGTTGAGTGGATTGGAAGTAATTAACAATTTAAATTGAGAAAACGATGGCCATATTGAATGCAAGGGACTGCGGCCATGTTTTTCTAGAGTTTTAGAAAATATTTATTAATTAATTGTCTCAGTTTGCGTGTATTTAAGCCAAAATTTGGACTGAGTCCAAATCAGGCCCGCTTACTGCCTAACAATATGTTTTGACGCCTTCCGAAATGGAATATGTTTCATAGCCCAATTCCAAAGTCTATAGCAGTTTTCTTTTAAACTTGATTATTTAACTAAATTGTACATATAAATTTATATGCGTTTTAATTTCTTACGACCAAACTAAAATTCCGATGGCTACAAAATTTTAGATCATAAAATAATTTACCATTTCTAATTCAAAAAAAATAAATTTCACCGTATTCTGAGATTGTTTGCAAAATTGTAAAATTCATATATTTATAAATAAAATATTCAAATTTAAGCTTAAAATTGAATTCAACAGTTATAAAATCCCTAATCAAATCAAAAATAGAATTCAAATAAATTTCATGAATAAAATTTCTTCTTATATGAATTCCATATTGATTATCAAAATATTTCAATTTTAATTTACATAAATCCAAATATTTCAATATATAAGTTTCAAATATCGTTATAAATCAACATATCAAAATAAAAAAAATTAATATTAAAATAATTTTGTTCAAAAATACACTAAAATTAATAATTTAAATTATTGCAAAAATCTTGGGATGTTACACTCTCCCCCACTTGAAACTTTTCGTCCTCAAAAAGGCGTAGTAAGAAATTGTTAATTTATATATATATATATATATATATAGCCATATAAATTTTTATTCAACCTGATTTTATCAATATTTTAGTTTTAAATCAGGAATTGCCATACCGCGGTTTTTCTGAAAATTTGAATTACATATATCTTAAAATATACAAGTCGAAATTTAAAATTTTCTCTTTCATTAGAAAATTATATTCCAATAGATCCAAAAGATTCTTGTTTCAAAGAATTCTGATTTATTTTGGATCATATACATTCATTTAAACTTCAATGCGGAAAATTACGAACTGCAGCCATGCGACGAGCTCATTTTAATTAAATTTAATTAATCCATTCAACCACCGTTAAATCTATAAATTATAAATCAGATCACTTTTATTATCACAAACTACTTAAAGATTTATTCAATCTTGAAAATATCGACCATCTTAAACCGTCAAATATTTAACCATCTATATTAATACATTTAGCTCATAACTGAATAATTCACTAAATTAGCCCCCATTTAATTGAATTAGTTTGTTTGCCCCACTTAGTTGAATTCAATTCCAAAACATATTAAGTACACATCGTTTATAGTCATGATTTATGTTTTATTCATTTTCATAAGCCAACAAATTAATTTATTACCAAACAAATTTTTTTTATTAGTTTATTTCATTGCTTTGGTTTATCTTCATTACCTAGTTAAATTCAATTTCAAGCATAATCAAGTATATGTCGTTCATTTCATAACTTAAATTTCATTATTCATACCAGTACTTGTATATCATCAAATTTTATTCCTATAACATGTTAACTTTTGATTAAGTGGTAAGTTATATATATGCTATGGAAATGTTTGATTTATACAAGTTCAATAGTTCATTTTATTTTGAATTCATTTTTTCAACCTACAAAGAGTTTTATTTTAATTATAACTCTCTTGGATTCATTTCTTATTATATAATTCAGAAATTTCTATAATTTCAATTTTAGTTCATTTCAACCATTTGAAATCATTAACTATTCAAGAACTTAAAATTTTCACTTCGGGTTTGTTTCCAAATCAACTTTAAAATAATATATATATTATCTTTTATATCGAACTATACTTTGAAGGATTTAAATAAAATCCAAATTTCAAACAAAGTATAAAAATTCTAAGTAGTCTCCCTACTTAATTTCTGGAAAATAATGTCGATAATGCGTGCACTCATCACCGAAATCATTTTCCAAAGGCAAAGGGGGAAGTATACACTTATTTCAAAATTCATTTTAAAACAATTTATATATAAAGAACAACTTTTTTTTCCTTTTAAAATACGAATATATTATTTCACATCCATTTTTAAATCAATATCACAAAACACCCAAAATCAAATTCTTGAATTCATATTTAACTTATTCTTATTTCATTACCAATTAAAATTTCAACATTTCAATATCAATTTGTTTTAATATTTATTTCTTAAATTATTCAATAACCCATAGTTTTAAATTATTGATTAATTGAGTAATAAATGATGAGAATTTAATATTATCATCAACAAAATCAAAATTCATATATTTTCAAATAATTCTATATATAAATAAAATATAATTCAAAACAATATTATGTCAATGAGTCGTATTCAAGTGTTTAGGAATCCTTATCGATGCCTTGGCGTCCTAAGTACCAACCAAAATTCATAAATACTAAACAAAACAAACCAACATAATCCAAAATTATTTTATATCGAAATTACAAGTACGCTCTCTCATATACACTCAAACTCATTCTAGAGTATTACTACCCTATCTCTAATGAGTTAATCCCAAATAAAGCCAAGGTTTTTGTAACACCCCACGCCCGCTATGGTCACTCTCTAAGGGAATGCCATAACATCGGTGGAGTATTTTGAGTGAATATAGAACAGAGTAATTACAGCAAGACAGATATAAGTAATACTTGAAAATTTAAAACATCATTTCAATTGCAGCGGAAAATAAAACATGTCTGGTTACATCACAAAACCATAATAGAAGTCAAGTACAAATATCCATCCTGCTAAATAAAAATACATAATCCCAATACATGAACTGATAGCCATAAAAGAAAAGGGTAAGCTGAGCTCTACATCTAGGGTCCAAGCTCCAAGAGAGTAATAAAAGCAGCCTGATCAAAGCCCACTCGTGCTGGGCCCACTCTGAGAACCTGAGGGTTGGGAAAAAGATAAAAACAACGGGGTCAGACATAAGTCTGAGCGAGTCCTATAACTTTAACAATGCAATCATTAAAGTAATTAGGGTATGATATAACTTGGTACGGTGTGACTGGGGATAAATGACTACACTCGGTAGCCAATCTAACTTAGAATGAACTAAGATAACAATAAAGACGCATTTACCCACCCAAGGATAATTACTACACTGCACCACACCAGTCATTCCTACTTAAAGGTTGATCCCTCCCAAGGACTTAGAAAAATTAACCAGTAGTTTCGTGTACCCCTAGCTGACTACCTAGGTGCCGTCTGCCCCTATCTTCACTAGGTGTACCCACTACTCCCAAGCGATCGGCTCCCTACCGTAGATATCCGTGCTGGCCCCACAATGGGGTGTATCACTCCCCAAAGTGGCAACCCGATACAACAAATGGTGCACGGTTATACCTACACGATGCAACAACGTCTTACCTACCAGCCCGGGTCCACACACGCATATGAAACCCGTTGGACTCGCGTTGCCACCGCTACCCCGTTTTGGCCTCTTATAGTCAAGCCCAATATGCGTGTCCCGTCCTCGACTTGGGTCGAGCCCACAAAGATACGTTTGGGATATTGGTTGAAATGGGCCCCCACAAGCTACCCACCTAAGCTTGTCATTTCTAGTGTATACCACTTAACCCTTTAATCATGTTTTAATTACATGTTCCACTTTGGTTAAGTATTCTAATCGTATTTTCTATTGCCACCCAAGGCAACCACTAGATTTCCACATGCCACCCAAGGCACCCACTTAACCCCTCATGTCCCTCTACATGCTAATATGGTTAAGTGTTTCTTAATTAATTAATTAAGATCATGACCTCATAAAGACCTCTCACATTAGACCTTCTTTTATGACTGCTGGATATGCCGGTTGGTTCCGGGCAGACTTCTGTCATCAAAAGGGTCTAACCTCGTGTCTTTACTTTAATCACGTATTTAATTTATGGCTAAGACCTCTCACATTGGGCCAATCATTTGTAGCTGCTGGATTGCCGGTCGGTTCCGGGCAGACTTCCGCTACAAAAGGGTCCAACCTCGTGTCTTAGTTGATTAATTACACCTAATTAATCACCCCCAATTAATTTGGATTAATTATCCCTAATTAATTACACATTTTTAAGAATATGGGTAGACCTAACTCAATAGGTAAATTCCCAATTCCATAGTATGGGTAGACCTAACTTAATAGGTAAATTCCCAACTCCATAATATGGGTAGACCTAACTTAATAGGTAAATTCCCAATTATGTCCATTCATTTTATGTTATACACATTTCCATTAACATGCATATTAACCCCATCGTTTCCCACGTAATTCGTTCTCATGACATGTCATATAAATGGGAAGATTCGCCATAAATGTAAAGGGATTCAATCTTAGCACAACGTTGGCATTCACATGGGTTTAAAAGGTGTCAACTTGCATCATAACATTAAACCCAACTAGCATAAATCATTAACCCAAACTTACATATGAACTTGCATATGAATTTGCATATAAACTTGCATATGGACTTACATAGCATGTCATATATAGAGGCAACCTTGCATATGTTATGCATATCATAAAAAGAGACAAACTTGCATATGAACTTGCATATAGACTTGCATATGAGCTTGCATAACATATCATATCATAAAAAGAGACAAACTTGCATATGAATCTTGCATATAAACTTGCATATGAGCTTGCATAACATGTCATACATATAGGCAACCTTGCATATGTTATGCATATCATAAAAAGAGACTAACTTGCATATGATCTTGCATATAAACTTGCATAAAACTTGCATATGAACTTACATATCACATCATATCATAAAAAGAGGCAAGTTTACATATGAACTTATAACATATGACAACCACATCTTGCATAATCCACATTTACATCCATAGCCTCCTAATATCCTATCCTAATTAGTTTAGCAATTACTTGCTAAAGGCATAGGAACTCACCAAAACCAAGATTAGCAAACTTATGAAGTAGAACTAGTTGCTAAATATGAAGAAGATGATGATTAGAGGTTGATTAGCTTGCAACTTCCTTCATAAACTAGTGGAGGCTCCTCTTAGGTTTGATTTTGGCGGCATGATGGCATCATTTCTATTTTTAGTATGGATTAGGCTTGCATTAGGGTGTATTTATAGGATTAGGGTGTGTTTTAGACCATAGGATTAACCCTAGGTTAGATTAGGTCCGTCAGATTTAGGAAGTCTCTAGAACACAGCCCAGCCCTAGCCAGAAAACCAGACCTGGTGCAACCAGGCCAAGTGGCTCGACACCCCGTGTCGACAGGCAAGTCGACAGGGCAGTCGACTCCCCAGTCGACAGGCCTGTCGACAGCCCTGTCGACATGGCTAGGGCGGGAACTTTCCCGCCTGGCTCCGCTGGTTGAAATTAAAAATCTGAATTTGAATTTTTAAATCTGTTTTTAACTTTGAATTTTCCGCAAACTTCATTGGGCCATAACTGGGCCATACGGACTCCGATTTACAAAATTTCGGACTCTATTTCGCGTATTTTTCCGAGACGAACGCAATGACACAACCCGTTTCCCCCAATTCTCACATTTGAGATTATTTATTCTGCAATTAGTGAATTTTAGCATTAACTGAAATACGGGGTGTTACATTCTCCCTTCCTTAAAGGATTTCGTCCCCGAAATCTCTAAGCTAAGGAGAATGCATATCCTACCATCCAAACAACCATCTACTCAATCCATCAAACACGGGCATCTATTGTCCTTAAAACAATTTCTAATGATGTATGAGCATATGCAAAGAGTGTGTGTATATGTTCCCTATCTAATGTATGAACATATGCAAACCATGATAGTGCCATGCATCCATTATGTATGCGAGAGAACCCTATCGACACATACAATACCTACATGAGTGCACAATCATTCACTAAAATGCATCATTCATATGATAACACAATCATTACACATCCATAAATATAGCTTCCTACACACAATTTTATGCAATTGCAATATGAAGTGATTGAGCCGATCTAGTGCCTAGAGTGTGTATATATGCATCCACGAGCAACCACTAGCAACCACTTGCATCCACATGCATCCATCAAACATAACATGTCTCAAACACATGTTTCAACCATAGGTTTACCCTATCTAAAGGTCAAAGGTACTAATGAGAGGACATACTAAAGATAAGATAAGTACTAGACAAACGATAAAGGACAAGTTAAAAGACATACCCTCAAAAAGGAATGGGTACAATGAACACATCTTCGCTTCCGTCTCCCAAGTAGCGTTGCCCTCGTCTTCTCCCCATTGTACTTTGACTAGTTGAACCTCTCGATTCCTCAATTTCCTAGTCTCTGACCCAAGGATGCGAGTAGGAGCTCGTCGAATAGTCGCATCACGCTCTACTTCCACTTCTTTAAGCAAGCTCGGCTCTACCACCTCTGCGGTCTCATGTAAGCACTTCCTCAAATGTGACACATGGAATACATCATGTACACCACTAAGTCTGTCGGGCAACTCCAATCTATATGCCATCCGTCCGATCCTTTCCTTAATAGGAAACGGCCCCACGAACCTTGGTGCTAGCTTCCCAACAGATCCAAAGCGAACCACATTTCGTAATGGAGACACTTTGACAAAGACCATGTCCCCAACTTCAAACTCAAGATCCGTCCTCCTCTTGTCCGCATAAGATTTTTGCCTATCCTGCGCTGCTTTCATCCTTCTTCGAATCAAATCAATCTTCTCAGAAGTCTCCCTAACCATATCAGGCCCAAGCAAGATCTTATCCGTAGATTCCCACCAACATGTAGGTGATCGACAAGGCCTTCCATAGAGAGCTTCGAAAGGAGCCATACCAATACTGGACTGAAAGCTGTTATTATATGCGAACTCCACCAATGGAAGATGCTCTTCCCATGTACCTCCAAAATCTAAGATACAAAGCCTCAAAAGGTCTTCTAGAACACGATTCACCCTCTCAGTCTGGCCGTCCGTCTGAGGGTGGTATGCGGTGCTCAGACATAATTGAGTCCCCACTGCTTCTTGCAAACTTTTCCAGAACTCGCTAGTGAAGATAGGGTCTCGATCACTCACTATGCTAGAGGGTACCCCATGCAATCGAACTATCTCTCGAAGATATACTGAAGCTAGCCATGGAGCCGTCCTCTTGCTCTTTACAGGTATGAAATGGGCGCTTTTAGTAAGTCTGTCTACTACAACCCAAATTCCCGTATTACCCTTTCTTGATCTGGGTAACCCGTCAATAAAATCCATCGAGACGCTATCCCACTTCCATTGCGGAACTTCCAATGGGTGAAGCAACCCACCTGGTTTCTTTTTCTCCGCTTTCACCTATTGGCATACCAAGCATCGAGCGACATATTCGGCCACATCTTTCTTCATACCGGCCCAGAAGAAAACCCGCCTCATGTCTTGGTACATCATGTCCCCACCGGGATGAATGGTCATCCTAGAACGGTGTGCATCATCAAGAATAGCCTTCCTCAAGCCCTCGTCTTGCGGTACACAATGTCTACCGTCTCTACGCAAGCACCCCCTATCGTCTAGGGTGTACCTACTCAAATGGCTGGACGACTCCCCCCTTATGAGCTTCTCTACCAACTCAACCAACTGTGGGTCGTCCCTTTGTGCTTCTCCAACCCGCCCCAAAAGAGTAGGTCTGACCTCCAAGGATGCTAGCAAACCGGGTATATAGTCAATGGAAGGTCTGAAATCAAACATCGAGATAAACTCCAAGCTTCGCTGTTCCACGAACAATGGACTCTAGGACAACCTTTTTCTGCTCAAGGCGTCCGCCACCACGTTACCCTTGCCAGGGGTATACGCTATCTCGAAATCATAGGATGCTAAGAACTCCATCCACCTTTGCTGTCTCAAATTCAAATCCTTCTGAGAAAACAAGTACTTCAATGATTTGTGGTCAGTGAACAATTCGAATCTCTCACCAAGAAGATAATGGCGCCAAATCTTAAGCGCAAAAACAATAGCGGCCAACTCTAAATCATGGGTAGGGTAATTTTTCTCATGCACTCTCAACTGCCTTCCACCATAGGCTATTACCCTTCCCTCTTGCATTAAGACTGCGCCTAGTCCTGTCCCACAAGCATCGGTATAGACAACAAATGGCTTGCTCCCATCTGGCAACACTAAAACTGGAGCAGTGGTTAAAGCTCTCTTTAACCGTCGGAACGCATCATCACAATCTACGTCCCATGTGAAAACAAGATTCTTCTTCGTTAAGCGGGTTAATGGGGCTGATATCTTTGTGAAGTCTTTGATAAACTTCCTATAGTAACCCGCCAACCCTAAGAAACTTCTTACTTCGGTAGCATTCTTCGGAACCTTCCAATCCTGAATTGAAACTACCTTCGCGGGATCCACAGCTATCCCTTCCTTGGAGACCACGTGCCCCAAGAACCGCACTTCCTTCCTTCAGAAGTGACATTTAGAGAATTTAGCCTTAAGGCTATGTGCTCGAAGAGTCTTCAACACCTCCCCAAGATGTAGGGCATGCTCTTCTTCACTCTTAGAAAATACTAAGATATCATCCACAAAGACCACCACGAACTTATTAAGGAACTCCCTGAACACCCTACTCATCAAATCAACAAAGTATGCAGGGGCGTTCGTCAACCCAAATGGCATCACCAGCCACTCATAGAAACCATCCGGAATCCTAAAGGCCGTCTTGTCTATGTTATCCTCAGCCACCCTCAACTGATGAAACCCCGTGGCTAAGTCCAATTAAGAAAATACTGAAGCGCCAACCAACTGATCGAAAAGATCATCAATCCTCGGCAATGGGTGTCTATTCTTCTTTGTGAGCTTATTGAGTTCTCTATAGTCTACACAAAGTCTGAGGGACCCATCTGCCTTCGTAGCAAAAACTACTGGAGCACCCCACTCCGATATACTTCGTCTTATGAACCCCTTCTCAAGCAACTCCCCTACTTGCTTATGGAGTTCCCTCCTCTCACGAGGAGCCATGTGGCGCACTGGTAAAGATACAGGTTTAGCATTATCCACCAGATATATTCGTAAGTCAATCTCCCGCTTCGGAGGTAAGCCCTTCACCTCCTCAAACACATCCGAGTATTCCCGGACCACTCTAACAGATTGCAAACTCTCGACCGAAGCGTCAAGCGATTCAAGATAACTTAGCATAACAGAATCCATGGGATTACAAGAGATCCCGAGAGTGTTACCCAAGCGGGTCATGAGCCTAACAACTCTCCTTTCGCAATCAAGAACAGCACCATTACTGGATAACCAGTCCATGCCCAAAATCAACCCATAGCCCGTGAAGCCCAAAACAAAAGCATCACATCTAAACTCAATGCTAAGTATAGAAATCTTCAAACCCAAACATATCATGGACAAATAAGTGGAGCCCCCAATTGGGTTTGAAACAACCAAGGGATCATCTACAAGACTGGTGTCTAAGTGCAGTGACTCAACTAATGATGATGAGATAAATGAATGCGATGCGCCTGAATCAAACAATGTACGGACAGGATGATCAAATAGAAAAACCAGACTTTCAACGGAAATAGTTCTACCTCTTTCCTGAATTGGTGGAACCGCGAGAGCCTGTACTTGCCCCCTAGCCTGACCCGGTGCCATAAGAGCTTGCACCTGTCCTCCTGAGGTAGATCCCGTCCTTTGCCCCTTCTTAGGGCAATCCTTCACTAGATGCCCTGCTTCGCCACAGTGAAAGCAACCAGTCTTCTTCTTCTTTCTACATTCTTTGCTTATGTGGCCTGGTATCCCACAATTGAAGCACTTCTTCTTCCCCTTGCCACCGTTGCCTTTCCCACCTTTGTTTTGCTGTTGTTGCTGAGGTCTCTTTTGATCTCCCTTCTTCTCGGGTGCCTTATTAGCATTGGGACCCTTCTCTTCTTCATGCATGAGTGCCATGTCAACTAGCTTCTCAAAAGTGGCCCCCATAGGGATATGAGTCATAGCCAACCCATGCATCGGTTCATTCAAGCCTTTCACGAACCTCAAAGCCTTCTTCTCCGGTGTATTCACCATGTCTAGGCCAAACCTTGCCAATTGATTAAACTTGTTGACATATTCCTTCACTGAGAGATTTCCTTGCTTTAGAGTCAAGAATCTTTCCATATACAAGTTTTCCTCCGCCCTTGAGAGAAACTTTGCCACAAATCTTTGCCTAAAATCCGCCCAAGAGTCAACGGGGCGTTCTCCATTAGTGACCTCCCACCAGAATGAGGCCTCTCCCTTCATTAACCAAGCAGCTAACTTGACTTTCTTTCCTTCTTCCATCTCAAAGATATCTATCAACTCTTCCACCTCCTTAAGCCAATCTCTAGCCTCCACAAAAGTTTCAGATCCTTGAAAAGGTTTCCCTCCCATAGCTTTGAATTCCTTGCAAGTCTTAGCAAAAGTATCCGTGCGAGGAGGAGGGGGAGGAGGAAGATCGGGTGCTACGGTTGGTGGAGGAACATTTGCTGGACCCGCAGTGGTGGCCCTGGCCTCCATCAATCTCCTATACCATACTGGTATCGTCACACCCTCCGGAAAGTTAAGATCCTCAGCCATGCTGAAACGAAAAAGGAAAGATTCAAAACGGAGAATTCGAAGGATAAAGATATGGCTATTTGGGATTATGCTTTTCTTTCAAAAACTTTTCTCTTTAAAGACATGTTTTTGAAAATATCTCTTCCAAAAATGTTTTTAGAAAAATAGTTTTCTAAAAATTTTATCTGTTCCGGTAACCTTTGCTCTGATACCACGTGTAACACCCCATGCCCGCTATGGTCACTCTCTAAGGGAATGCCATAACATCGGTGGAGTATTTTGAGTGAATATAGAACAGAGTAATTACAGCAAGACAGATATAAGTAATACTTGAAAATTTAAAACATCATTTCAATTGCAGCGGAAAATAAAACATGTCTGGTTACATCACAAAACCATAATAGAAGTCAAGTACAAATATCCATCCTGCTAAATAAAAATACATAATCCCAATACATGAACTGATAGCCATAAAAGAAAAGGGTAAGCTGAGCTCTACATCTAGGGTCCAAGCTCCAAGAGAGTAATAAAAGCAGCCTGATCAAAGCCCACTCGTGCTGGGCCCACTCTGAGAACCTGAGGGTTGGGAAAAAGATAAAAACAACGGGGTCAGACATAAGTCTGAGCGAGTCCTATAACTTTAACAATGCAATCATTAAAGTAATTAGGGTATGATATAACTTGGTACGGTGTGACTGGGGATAAATGACTACACTCGGTAGCCAATCTAACTTAGAATGAACTAAGATAACGATAAAGACGCATTTACCCACCCAAGGATAATTACTACACTGCACCACACCAGTCATTCCTACTTAAAGGTTAATCCCTCCCAAGGACTTAGAAAAATTAACCAGTAGTTTCGTGTACCCCTAGCTGACTACCTAGGTGCCGTCTGCCCCTATCTTCACTAGGTGTACCCACTACTCCCAAGCGATCGGCTCCCTACCGTAGATATCCGTGCTGGCCCCACAATGGGGTGTATCACTCCCCAAAGTGGCAACCCGATACAACAAATGGTGCACGGTTATACCTACACGATGCAACAACGTCTTACCTACCAGCCCGGGTCCACACACGCATATGAAACCCGTTGGACTCGCGTTGCCACCGCTACCCCGTTTTGGCCTCTTATAGTCAAGCCCAATATGCGTGTCCCGTCCTCGAATTGGGTCGAGCCCACAAAGATACGTTTGGGACATTGGTTGAAATGGGCCCCCACAAGCTACCCACCTAAGCTTGTCATTTCTAGTGTATACCACTTAAACCTTTAATCATGTTTTAATTACATGTTCCACTTTGGTTAAGTATTCTAATCGTATTTTCTATTGCCACCCAAGGCAACCACTAGATTTCCACATGCCACCCAAGGCACCCACTTAACCCCTCATGTCCCTCTACATGCTAATATGGTTAAGTGTTTCTTAATTAATTAATTAATTAATTAAGATCATGACCTCATAAAGACCTCTCACATTAGACCTTCTTTTATGACTGCTGGATATGCCGGTTGGTTCCGGGCAGACTTCTGTCATCAAAAGGGTCTAACCTCGTGTCTTTACTTTAATCACGTATTTAATTTATGGCTAAGACCTCTCACATTGGGCCAATCATTTGTAGCTGCTGGATTGCCGGTCGGTTCCGGGCAGACTTCCGCTACAAAAGGGTCAAACCTCGTGTCTTAGTTGATTAATTACACCTAATTAATCACCCCCAATTAATTTGGATTAATTATCCCTAATTAATTACACATTTTTAAGAATATGGGTAGACCTAACTCAATAGGTTAATTCCCAATTCCATAGTATGGGTAGACCTAACTTAATAGGTAAATTCCCAACTCCATAATATGGGTAGACCTAACTTAATAGGTAAATTCCCAATTATGTCCATTCATTTTATGTTATACACATTTCCATTAACATGCATATTAACCCCATCGTTTCCCACGTAATTCGTTCTCATGACATGTCATATAAATGGGAAGATTCGCCATAAATGTAAAGGGATTCAATCTTAGCACAACGTTGGCATTCACATGGGTTTAAAAGGTGTCAACTTGCATCATAACATTAAACCCAACTAGCATAAATCATTAACCCAAACTTACATATGAACTTGCATATGAATTTGCATATAAACTTGCATATGGACTTACATAGCATGTCATATATAGAGGCAACCTTGCATATGTTATGCATATCATAAAAAGAGACAAACTTGCATATGAACTTGCATATAGACTTGCATATGAGCTTGCATAACATATCATATCATAAAAAGAGACAAACTTGCATATGAATCTTGCATATAAACTTGCATATGAGCTTGCATAACATGTCATACATATAGGCAACCTTGCATATGTTATGCATATCATAAAAAGAGACTAACTTGCATATGATCTTGCATATAAACTTGCATAAAACTTGCATATGAACTTACATATCACATCATATCATAAAAAGAGGCAAGTTTACATATGAACTTATAACATATGACAACCACATCTTGCATAATCCACATTTACATCCATAGCCTCCTAATATCCTATCCTAATTAGTTTAGCAATTACTTGCTAAAGGCATATGAACTCACCAAAACCAAGATTAGCAAACTTATGAAGTAGAACTAGTTGCTAAATATGAAGAAGATGATGATTAGAGGTTGATTAGCTTGCAACTTCCTTCATAAACTAGTGGAGGCTCCTCTTAGGTTTGATTTTGGCGGCATGATGGCATCATTTCTATTTTTAGTATGGATTAGGCTTGCATTAGGGTGTATTTATAGGATTAGTGTGTGTTTTCGACCATAGGATTAACCCTAGGTTAGATTAGGTCCGTCAGATTTAGGAAGTCTCTAGAACACAGCCCAGCCCTAGCCAGAAAACCAGACCTGGTGCACCCAGGCCAAGTGGCTCGACACCCCGTGTCGACAGGCAAGTCGACAGGGCAGTCGACTCCCCAGTCGACAGGCCTGTCGACAGCCCTGTCGACATGGCTAGGGTGGGAACTTTCCCGCCTGGCTCCGCTGGTTGAAATTAAAAATCTGAATTTGAATTTTTAAATCTGTTTTTAACTTTGAATTTTCCGCAAACTTCATTGGGCCATAACTGGGCCATACGGATTCCGATTTACAAAATTTCGGACTCTATTTCGCGTATTTTTCCGAGACGAACGCAATGACGCAGCCCGTTTCCCCCAATTCTCACATTTGAGATTATTTATTCTGCAATTAGTGAATTTTAGCATTAACTGAAATACGGGGTGTTACAGTTTTCGCGAAACCAAAGCTCTTATACCAAATTTAACATCCGGGATTTTTGACCGTTCAAATCGACAATGATCCTCAATGTCGACTTAAACAAATCAAAAATACGGATAGTTATTGGGATTTATATAAGAAAAAGGAAGAAAGAAGAAAGGCAAATACAGACTCTCACAATGGACGGACAAAATATAATAGATAAATAACAGTTCATGAAGCTGTTAAAACATACACTTGATTTTATTTTACAATAATTGTCAGAGTTAACTATCATAAACAAACCAATATTTGCAGCGGAATAAATAGTAACAAATACGTCTGTTGAGCTCCATCTTCAGCTGCATAATGGTATCTGTAACGACCCGAGGGATTTCGACGCCTGAATTCCGATAATAATACCCAAATCCTGTATTACTTGCCAGAACAAAAGTATCGAAACCACCGAATAGTTATTAGAAAGAATATTAGAGGGTGAGATAAGAAAGAAAGAAATACCAGAAAAGAAGAAGAAGAAGAAGAAACAACACAACAAAGAGTCTCACATCGTAGCAGAACAAAATATAATACAGAAATAAATATTTATTGAGAAATTTAAAAATACTTACAATCATCAAAGTACATCACACATCTGGACAGTTATAATAACCTGTCCTCATATACAACACACAACGGAATAATATAATTATCATATGTCTGAAATCTTCCAGCTCGTCTCTTCACAATATTTGGTAAGCTGAACCTGTACAACTCGGGCTAACCCAACCATTATAAACATCGGGCCAGTCTGGTGAACCAGAGTGAGAAAACACACTAAGTTTTAAAGGGAAATCATCTAACTCGATTTTAAAGTTCAAAATCTTTTTGGAAGAAAAGGATAACCGTAAGACCAAATCCAGACATAAAAACGGACGGTTTTTACCTTACGATAACCCAAAACATTTTGGAATCAATATTTTATCTGATATTATCATAGTGTCTAAATACAAGTAGATATCAATCTAGTGGAACACTTGCATCTCACGCTCCGTATATATAGTATACAATCAAAACCGCAGGCGCTTGTGTAACAACCCGAATTTTTATAACATGTTAAAACAAGAAATCAAGGCAGAATTAAATTTTAAAATCAGAACCAGGAGAAGTGGGTTACACCATTGCGTTCATCTCAAAATTTTACATAAAATAGAGTCCGAGTTTTTGAAAATCGGAGTCCGGATGAAGAAGTTATGGCCTGTACAAGTTTCAGCAGTTTTCAGGCAGCACTAGACCAAGGGGTCGACCATAGGGTCGACCTACCCCCCTAGGTCGACCATAAGGTCGACCTACCAGCCAGGTCGACCGTATGGTCGACCTCCCCCCTTACAAGTCGACCTGGTCGGCCTGGTTTTACCCAGAACTCATTTTTGAAGCCTGAGGCGTGTTTTGATGGTCCGGATTGATTCTAGGGTTAATCTAAGGGCCTAAACTAGTTACTACACCTATAAAAACACCCTTAGACCTAACCTAACTCATATCAAATCATTCTTACACTATTATGCTGCTGAACTCCCTCTTGAACCATGGCCGCCGCCTCCAAATCAAAGTACAAGCATTCAAAATCAAATCAATTCGAAGAACAAAGCTTCAACAATGGTTCAAACTATAAATCAACACTACTACAACGTTCTATGGCAATTTCAGTCCTTAATTCGTTAGCCATGCCCTGTAAGTTCTGGTTATTTTCAGATTAAAATATTTAAATATAATATGGGCATGTGATGAAGTGAAATTGGATTAAAGTATGTTTATCGATCTATTTCTGTTGCTTCTTAGATCTTGTGTTTTGAGACTTGTCTATCTTTATTCCCATGTCTAGTTTATGATCTATTCAGCCTGTTGTAAATCAGTTTTCCTGATTCATTACCAAGTTGTAATCTTCATGCCTGTGATGATGTTTTTCTCTCTGATCTTATTTTTATGCAAAATTCTACCTTCCCCTATTTATTTTCTTTTGATGAACCTAGGTCAATTTCGGACCTAGGCCTAAACTACGATATGCTTGCGAGGGTATACGGGGGAAATATTGGAATATTGCCTAGTGTAATATATGTGCTTGGTGGAATTGAATGCATAATATGAAAATTGGATGTTTAGGGATAATTTACCATTACCATGAAACTTGATATTTGGGTATTGTCATTATAATGGTAATTGCAAGAATGGGGATTGGCATATATAATTTGACATGGATCTTGATATATATAATTTGATATGGATCTTGATATATATATATATATATAATTTGGCATGGATCTTGATATATGTAATTTGGCTAGAACTTGTTATGAGTAAATTGGTGTAAACGTAGTATACATGTAATTTTGGGGATAAAACTTGATCTATGTAAATTGGGCATAGCTTTGTAAACATGTAAATCATGAATCTTGACATACGTAAAGCGGCATGAAACTTGGTATATGTGTAAATTGGCATAAAGTTGGCATACATGTAAAACGGCATGAATTGAACATATGTAAATTTGGTAGGAATTGGGCATATGTAAAATTTACATGTAATCTAGAACTTGGGCATATGATAATTATGTAAAATTTGGAGTTGAGACATATATGATAATTTATGACTTAGTAGAGGTTTAATATGAACGCGCCTAAGTTGGGTTTGGGTAATTGGCAGGTATTGTAAATAAAAGGCTATAACTTGGCATAACATTATAGTGAATTATGATAATAATTTGGGAACACATTTTGGGGCAAAAACGTGAATCATGAACATTTCTATATGTTAAACACATGAACTGATATTGGGGTTTTGGGTGGAATACGACCATTAATGAACATTTGACACGAGGTTAGACTCAGTTTGTGGTGTAAATCTCTCCGGAACCGCCCGGCAAATCCAGTAGCCACAAAGTGTCAGTCTAATGTGAGAGGTCGAAGGCCAAATTGTAGGCGTAACGATTTATGACACGAGGTTAGACCCAGTTTGTGGTATAAATCTGCCCGGAACCGCCCGGCAAACCTAGTGGCTACAAAATGCACGGTCTAATGTGAGAGGTCATGATTCGTTCGTCAAAATGAATGAATTAAGGAATACTAACCATAATAAGACGTGTGTATGGTTAGAGGGTTAGGTGGGATGACATGGAAATTTGACATATAAATGTGGACCTAACCGGTATGAGTTAAGAACATGTAAAACTTATAAACGTAGGCTCAACCAATATGATATGAATGGGTGGGTTAAGTAACGTGTGGCTAGGCTAATGACACTTAACCGTTATAACATGACTAGCGGATGGGTTTAGCTAACTTGAATAGGTTGACAACACCCAATCGATATAACCTGATGCGTGGTAGGGTTAAGTAAACACACGAGGGTAACACTTAACCATTATAATATGACTGGTGGATGGGGTTAAGTTAACATGCACTTAACCAATATAATGTGATACGTGGTAAGGATAAGTAACAACAGAGGGTAACACTTAACCGTCACAAAATGTAAGTAGGTGGGCTAAGTCAATGTACACTTAACCAATATGACATGACATGCGGTGGGGTTAAGTTAACACAAGGGAGAACACTTAGCCAGTATAACAAGGCTTGCGGTAGGGTTAAGTAACACAAGGAACAACACTTAACCGATATAACAAGATGTGTGGTAGGGTTAAGTAAAACAAGAGAAAACACTTAACCTACTTAACGTGATGGACGGAGAGGGTTAAGTACATATCGGGTTGGTGGGTAATATTAGTAAATATAGGCCCACAAACTTAACCAGTAGGAAATCCTAGTAACGGGGACCCATTTCAGCAGTAACCCACTAGATGTATCATGGTACCCTGAAACTAGGCAGGGTGGGGCACGATTACTAGGTTGATTGTAAGCGGTCAAAGCGACGGCGGTGGGTGCAACAGTGTAGGTTCTAACGGAGTGCGGGCGTGCACACACTTCAGAGCAGACAAACAGGGCACTCGGGGCACCAATAGTATAACCTATGCCTTTTAGAATTCCGTCGGGCCGCCACCATGGGTCTTGATACACCCCATGGTGGGACCAACATAGGAATCTACAATCATTGGGGGCCGTATGACACACATAGGTAGCATAATCCCTAGGTTGGACCTAGGTGGCATAAACCCTAAATCCGAGAAGTGTTCAATAGGTAGCATAATCCCTATGTTGGACCTAGGTGGCATAAATCCTGGTTGAATCTAGGAAGCGCTCGATAGAAACCCTAGATTAGATCTAGGTAGTAAATAATAGACGTACACGCGAAAGCAACCTTAATTTCGGGGATTGGGATCACGTTATGATTTTATCATTTTATAGATTACTAGTTGGGACACTAGTTAGGTGGTGCAGAGCAAATAGATATCATTTTAATGGTGAAGCAGAGAAATCTTGTGATGCTTGATAGAAATCTTGCGAAACTATACTTAGTTCATCTTGAATGGGAACCTTGCAATGTTATACATGACAGAAATCCTATGATGTTATTCTTAGTTATTGTGCCTGTAGTTTATCTTGTCATCATGCTTATGTTTACTTTCAGTTTATTCATGCCATGTTATCTTTACCTGTTTTTATGCTGAAAGTCACTAGGACTTACTCAGTCTTTATGACTGACCCATTTTGTTTCGCCTCTTTTTCTTCCGTTTCCCCCCAGGTTCACAGGGTGGGAATACAGCTTAGTTCGGATCTTACCAAGCTCCAAGGCTCTTTCATGAAGGCTTGGATTGCTCTTGGCTATGGCTTGCTTTACTGTTTTACTTGGGGAATGATTTATGACTATGGTTTTATGCCTCTTTACTATTGCAAGATAGATTTCGATGTAATGGATTTAATGGCATTTTGATGTAAAAGGCTTTAGACCTTTCTAGATTTTAAAGCAATGAAATTTGATTCTTCTTCCGCTGTTATATATGTTATGTCTTGTAATATTTCTGTGTATGTTTACCTAGATAATGCTCCACCAAAGCTAGTGCATTCCCTTTGTGAGTGACCCTAGTGGAGGTGGGGTGTTACATTTGGTATCAGACCAGAAGGTTACCAGATTGGGAAAAAGCTTTTAAAAACCTTCTGAAATTATTTTCAAAACATTTACAAAGAAGCATTTTTCTAAAGAAAAGTTTTGTTTTACGAAAGGCATATTCCCCAAAGCCATATGCACTATATTTTGATTCTCTCCTTGAGTCTCTTCTCTCTTTCTTTTTCACCATAGTTCTGTGGGCGTATGACACATGTCGGAGGACCAAGGAGTGCCCAACCTCCATCTGTAGCCGCAGTAGTCTTACTTGCGACTAATCTTATTTCAAGCTTTGTAGGGTTGTCGTGCGATGGAGGTAGCTTTCGAGAAACTTGTCAACAAGCTATACAAGGATAGTAAGAACGAGGATAAAGAATACAAGCCTAAGGATGAGAAACTTGTTGATAAGGCATAATCCACGAAGGAGGAAAAGGTGAAAGGGAAGAGGTCAAAGTAATAGAATAATAAAACCCATGACAAGAAAGAACATCGTTGGTATGGTAAAAAGGAACATGTAGTTAAGTATCACAGGACAAGGACAAGGACAAAGAACAAGATCGTCGAGAGGGCAATTGTATGCTCTCACTACTAGCATACCTAAGAGAGGTGGTAACGTTTCTGTTAAAAGTTTAGCTTCTCTTTTCTATCATACCATGGGAACTTTGTTTTTATACATCACATCCTTTTAATTCTGCCTCGATAGTTGAGTCTCTGCACCTTAGTACTAGCGTAGTAGAGGATCCCATTTTTGTCTCCTGTTGGGGAATCGGCTCATTTATTCATGACTTGTTCGGATTTGAGAATGTCTATGCTAAGTGTTGAGTTTAGAAGTAAAGCTTATGTTTTTGGGATATGGGTTGATTCTAGGGATGGAGTGGTTGTCCAGAAATGGTACCATTCTCGAGTATGAAAAGGGGGTAGTTAGACTCTTGACTTGCCGTGGTAATACCCTCGAAGTCTAGTGCAACCCTTAGGGTTCTGCCATGCTTAGTTACCTAGAATCTCTTGATACATTTATTGATCCGCTCGAGTAGTGTTCGCTACTAAGGCGAATGGTTCATTTCGCTTATGCATGAGTCATAGAAAATCACCTTAGTAAGTACATTTGGCAACATGGTTGGCATTTGTTTGTTTTCAAGAGATATTTCTTCTGCGTGGAATACCTTATAATAAGTAAACGAGATCCAGGATTCACTAGTGAATTTTGGAGTGCTTGCATGAAACCATGAGTACGTAGTTATGTTTGGGCCGAGTATACTAGAAAAAGAATAAGTGAAAGTGGAACGAGAGGTGACAGTGAAATGAGTTCCAACTCATATTTTGGAAATAGGAATTAAGAAGCTACGAAATTGTGAAGCTAAAGACGGTCAAAGCACAATAGAGTTAAGCTCAAGGAAATGCGACTTAGAAGATTGAAGACTAGACACGCGCATCATATCTCTTCTTAAGAGTATATCCTTGATCCCTAATTTCCTGTAGAGCTTACCTGTATGCTATCTTTTAAGTATAACCTCTCGGTCCTATTCCCCATCCTATTTCTGTTGCAAACCCCATAGGGAGTATGACTCATCTGTTAGTAATACATGTTGGGGCTTGAGGGTGTCCATTGGGTTGACTAAACTTTTTGGGCTTTATAGGATATGGGTTGCTCTTAGGAAGGGATTTCTTGTGACCAAAAAGGAGTCCATCATGCTTAGTTTCCTAGAAACATATATGTTGGTTGGTTAATTCTTTGGGTGTCAGCCTAATGTTGATTTCGGTCTTCGGGGCCGGTGCTTAAGGAGTTCTTCTCCAAATCAGTATATATGTGACATAGATTTCCAGTTTTGACATTGCCTAATAGGCACAAGGTTTTTACTTGCTTCTATCGTTCGACTATACCTTTAGGTAGGAACAATTGGGTGTAAACATGTGTTTGTGACATGTTATGATTGATGGTTGCAAGTGGTTGCTAGTGGTTGCTCGTGATTGCATAACACACATTAGGCACTAGATCGGCTCAGACACATTTCCATATTGCATATGCATGAGTGTTTATACTTGTTCATGGATGAAATTGGATGTGTTATCATATGGATGATGCATATGGATGGATGTTTGTGCACACATATAGTGTTTATGTGACTAGGACTATTTGCATACATGTTGGACTCATTGCACTAAACATATTTTGCATTAAGAAGATCAATCAGGCCTGATCATTTGCATTAGATAAGGAACATATACACACACTTTCTGCATATGTTCATACAGCATTAGAAATCTCTTAAGGACAATGGATGCTTGTGATTGATGATTGAGTAGATTGATGATTGGATGGTAGGACACATTCTTCTTAACTTGAAGATTTCGGGGACGAAATCCTTTAAGGATGGGAGAATGTAACAACCCGAATTTTTATAACATGTTAAAACAAGAAATCAAGGCAGAATTAAATTTTATATTCAGAATCAGGAGAAACGGGTTACGCCATTGCGTTCGTCTCGAAATTTTACATAAAATAGAGTCCGAGTTTTCGAAAATCGGAGTCCGGATGAAGAAATTATGGCCTGTACAAGTTTCAGCAATTTTCTGGTAGCACTGGACTAGGTTGTCGACCTACACCCCCCCCCCAGGTCGACCATATAGTCGACCTACCACCCAGGTCGACCATATGGTCGACCTCCCCCCCCCCTTACAGGTCGACCTGTGTAACACCCCGAATTTTAAGTTAATACTAAAATTCACTAATTACAGGATAAATAATCTCAGACGTGGGAATTGGGGGTAACGGGCTGCGTTATTGTGTTCGTCTCGGAAAAATACGCGAAATAGAGTCCGAGTTTTCGAAAATCGGAGTCCGTATGGCCCGGTTATGGCCCAAGGAAGTTTGCAGAAAAATTAGAGCTAAAAACAGATTTAGGAATTTAAATTTAAATTTAAATTCAGATTTGGAATGGGCCAGGCGGGGTCAGGCGGGAAGCTTCCCGCCTAACCCATGTCGACAGGGCTGTCGACAGGCCTGTCGACAGGGATGTCGACATGCCTGTCGACTTGCCTGTCGACAGGGTGGCACCGTTCTGTGAACCTGGGTGCACCAGGTTGCACCAGGTTGGGTTTCAGGCTGGCTAGGAGGGCTGGTTCTAGAGATTTCCTAAATCTAAAGGTCCTAAGCTAATCTAGGGTTAATCTAAGGGCCTAAAACACTCACCTAATCCTATAAATAAGACCCTAACCCTCCCCTAATTCATTCATAATTAAATCTAGTAACTAAACTATGGCAAATTGAAACTTGAGAGAGCCACCATCAAAATTAGAGAAGGGATAGCATTCCAAATCAACTTCTAGCCTCTTAATCTTCTTCATTAGTTTGCTAATTTTGTTTTGGTGAGCTTCTATCCCCTTAATAATCAATTGTTAAATTGATTAAGATAGGATATGATGATGTATGGTTATGTTTGTGGATCAATGTGTTTATGCAAGCTTAATATTGTATATGTCATGTGTTTTGCAAGTTATATGCTCTATGTCATGCAAGTTTAGTGTATGTATTCATGACATTTTTATGCAAGTTTAATGTTATATCTATATGCAAGTTTGGTGCTATGTTTCATGATGATAATGATGCAAGTTATGTGTATGTTTAAATGCAAGATTAACATGTTATGCATGCATATGAAGTTATGTGAATAATGATGCAAGTTATGTGTATGTTTAAATGCAAGATTAACATGTTATGCATGCATATGAAGTTATGTGAATAATGATGCAAGTTATGTGTATGTTTAAATGCAAGATTAACATGTTATGCATGCATATGAAGTTATGTGAATAATGATGCAAGTTATGTGTATGTTTAAATGCAAGATTAACATGTTATGCATGCATATGAAGTTATGTGAATAATGATGCAAGTTATGTGTATGTTTAAATGCAAGATTAACATGTTATGCATGCATATGAAGTTATGTGAATAAATATGCAAGTTAGATGTATGCTCAAATGCAAGTTGGGTTAATATGTGTTCATATATGCAAGTTGACATTCTCTTAACCCATGACAAAGATATATGCTAAACCCATGTTATGTGTGATGGATCTTCCCCTTTTATTTTGACATAAAATGAGAACGATTTACGTGGGGAACGATGGGGTGGGTAAATATGTTAATAAATGGATGACTGGGTATGATTAAGCATACCATAAAAAAAAAAAAGTTACCATAAGTGGGAATTTACCTATTGAGTTAGGTCTACCCCATGGGAATTTACCTATTGAGTTAGGTCTACCCATGTTATGGTAAACTTGATATTAATTAGGGATAATTAATATGGGGGTGATTAATTAGGTGTAATTAATCGACTAAGACACGAGGTTGGACTCATTTGTAGTGTAAAACTGCCCGGACCCGACCGGCTTAACCAGTTGCTACAAATGTCAGCCCAATGTGAGAGGTCTTAGCCATAAATTAAATACGTGATTAAGGTAAAGACACGAGGTTAGACTCTGTTATGACGTAAGACTGCCCGGGTTCTACCGGCTTAACCAGGCGGTCATAACAGCCAGTCTAATGTGGGAGGTCTTTATGGGAGATCACGGTCTTAATTAATTAAGAAACACTTAACCATGGGAGCATGTAGTGGGACATGAGGGGTTAAGTGGGTGCCTTGGGTGGCATGAGGAAATTTTGTGGTTGCCTTGGGTGGCATGTGGAATCTAGTGGGTTGCCTTGGGTGGCAATAGAAAATACGATTAGAATACTTAACCAAGTGGAAACATGTAATTAAACATGATTAAAGGGTTAAGTGGGATACACTAGATATTTGACAAGCTTAAGTGGGTAGCTTGTGGGGGCCCATTTCAACCAATATCCCAAACGTATCTTTGTGGGCTCGACCCATGTCGAGTGACGGGACACGCATATTGGGCTTGATTATAAGAGGCCAAAACGGGTCAGCGGTGGCAACGCAAGTCCAACGGGTTTCATATGCGTGTGTGGGCCCGGGCTGGTAGATAAGTCGTTGTTGCATCGTGTAGATATAAAGCCGTGCACCGTTGATAGTTTTGGGTAGTCACTTTAGGGGAGTGATACACCCCACTGTGGGACCAGCACGGGTATCTACGGTAGGGAGCCGATCGATGGGGAGTAGTGGGTACACCTAATAAAGATAGGGGCAAACGGCACCTATGTAGGGGTACACGAAACTACTGGGTAAGAATTACTGAGTACACCTAGGGGAGATAGGGGCAGACGGCACCTATGTAGTGGGCTAGGAGTACATGAAATTATTGGGGGAAATTTTCTAAGTCCTTGGAAGGGATCAACCTTTAAGTAGGAATGACTGGTGTGGTGCAGTTAGTAATTATCCTTGGGTGGGTAGATGCGTCCTGACGGTTATCTTAGTTCATCCTATGTTGTTGGCTATTTAGTGTAGTCATTATCCCCAAAGGTACCGTACCGAGTTAATGTCATACCCTAATTACTTTAATAATTGTATTGTTAAGGTTATAGGGCTCACTCAGACTTATGTCTGACCCCGTTGTTTTTATCTTTTTCCCAACCCTCAGGTCCTACGGTGGATCCTAGCGGTAGTAGAGCTTGATCGGATTGCTGTTCCAGCCTTTGGGAGCTTGGGTAGATGTAAAGCTCCAGTTATCCAGTTATCTTTTCTCTTGTCATGGCTATTGTATGAGAGAGTGGGATTATGTACTTCTTTATTTTGACAGATATTGTACTTAACTTTTATCATGGTTTTATGATGTAACCAGACATGTTTATTTCCGCTGTTATGAGATGATGTTTTAAATTTCAAATACTGATTATATCTGTCTTGGTGTGATTTTTCTGTTCTATATTCACTAAAATACTCCACCGATGTTATGGCATTCCCTTAGTGAGTGACTATAGCGGGCGTGGGGTGTTACACGTGGTATCAGAGCAAAGGTTACCGGAACAGATAAAATTTTTAGAAAACTATTTTTCTAAAACATTTTTGGAAAAGATATTTTCAAAAACATGTCTTTTAAAGAGAAAAGTTTTTGAAAGAAAAGCATAATCCCTAATAGCCATATCTATATCCTTCGAATTCTCCGTTTTGAATCTTTCCTTTTTCGTTTCAGCATGGCCGAGAATCTTAATTTTCCGGAGGGTGTGACGATACCAGTATGGTATAGGAGATTGATGGAGGCTAGGGCCACCACTACGGGTCCAGCAAATGTTCCTCCACCAACCGTAGCACCCGATCTTCCTCCTCCCCCTCCTCCTCGCACGGATACTTTTGCTAAGACTTGTAAGGAGTTTAAAGCTATGGGAGGGAAACCTTTTCAAGGATCTGAAACTTTTGTGGAGGCTAGAGATTGGCTTAAGGAGGTGGAAGAGTTGATAGATATCTTTGAGATGGAAGAAGGAAAGAAAGTCAAGTTGGCTGCTTGGTTAATGAAGGGAGAGGCCTCATTCTGGTGGGAGGTCACTAATGGAGAACGCCCCGTTGACTCTTGGGCGGATTTTAGGCAAAGATTTGTGGCGAAGTTTCTCTCAAGGGCGGAGGAGAACTTGTATATGGAGAGATTCTTGACTCTAAAGCAAGGAAATCTTTCGGTGAAGGAATATGTTAACAAGTTTAATCAGTTGGCAAGGTTTGGCCTAGATATGGTGAATACACCGGAGAAGAAGGCTTTGCGGTTCGTGAAAGGCTTGAATGAACCTATGCATGGGTTGGCTATGACTCATATCCCTATGGGGGCCACCTTTGAGAAGCTAGTTGACATGGCACTCATGTATGAGGAAGAGAAGGGTCCTAATGCTAATAAGGCACCCGAAAAGAAGGGAGATCAAAAGAGACCTCAACAGCAGCAAAGCAAAGGTGGGAAAGGCAACGGTGGCAAGAGCAAGAAGAAGAAGTGTTTCAATTGTGGGACACCTGGTCACCTAAGCAAGGATTGTCGCAAGAAGAAGAAGACCGGCTGCTTCCACTGTGGCGAAGCAGGGCATCTTGTGAAAGACTGTCCCAAGAAGGGGCAAAGGACAGGATCTACCTCGGGAGGACAGGTGCAAGCTCTTATGGCACCGAGTCAGGCTAGGGGGCAAGTACAGGCTCTCGCGGTTCCACCAATTCAGGAGAGAGGTAGAACTATTTCCGTGGAAAGTCTGGTTTTTCTATTTGATCATCCTGTCCGTACATTGTTTGATTCAGGCGCATCGCATTCGTTTATCTCATCATCATTAGTTGAGTCACTGCACTTAGACACCAGTCTTGTAGATGATCCCTTGGTTGTTTCAAACCCAATTGGGGGCTCCACTTATTTGTCCATGATATGTTTGGGTTTGAAGATTTCTATACTTAGCATTGAGTTTAGATGTGATGCTTTTGTATTGGGCTTCACGGGCTATGGGTTGATTTTGGGCATGGACTGGTTATCCAGTAATGGTGCCGTTCTTGATTGCGAAAGGAGAGTTGTTAGGCTCATGACCCGCTTGGGTAAAACTCTCGAGATCTCTTGTAATCCCAGGGATTCTGTTATGCTAAGTTATCTTGAATCGCTTGACGCTTCGGTCGAGAGTTTGCAATCTGTTAGAGTGGTCCGGGAATATCCGGATGTGTTTGAGGAGGTGAAGGGCTTGCCTCCGAAGCGGGAGATTGACTTCCGAATATATTTGGTGGATAATGCTAAACCGGTATCTTTACCAGTGCGCCACATGGCTCCTCGAGAGAGGAGGGAACTCCATAAGCAAATAGGGGAGTTGCTTGAGAAGGGGTTCATAAGACGGAGCATATCGGAGTGGGGTGCTCCAGTAGTTTTTGCTACGAAGGCAGATGGGTCCCTCAGACTTTGTGTAGACTATAGAGAACTCAACAAGCTCACAAAGAAGAATAGACACCCATTGCCAAGGATAGATGATCTTTTCGATCAGTTGGTTGGCGCTTCAGTATTTTCTCAGTTGGACTTAGCCACGGGATTTCATCAGTTGAGGGTGGCCGAGGATAGCATAGACAAGACTGCCTTTAGAACTCCGGATGGTTTCTATGAGTGGCTAGTGATGCCATTTGGGTTGACGAACGCCCCTGCATACTTTGTTGATTTGATGAGTAGGGTGTTCAGGGAGTTCCTTAATAAATTCGTGGTGGTCTTTGTGGATGATATCTTAGTATTTTCTAAGAGTGAAGAAGAGCATGCCCTACATCTTGGGGAAGTATTGAAGACTCTTCGAGCACATAGCCTTAAGGCTAAATTCTCTAAATGTCACTTCTGGAGGAAGGAAGTACGGTTCTTGGGGCACGTGGTCTCCAAGGAAGGGATAGCTGTGGATCCCGCGAAGGTAGTATCAATTCAGGATTGGAAGGTTCCGAAAAATGCTACCGAAGTAAGAAGTTTCTTGGGGTTGGCGGGTTATTATAGGAAGTTTATTAAAGACTTCGCAAAGATATCAGCCCCATTAACCCGCCTAACGAAGAAGAATCTTGTTTTTGCATGGGACGTAGATTGTGATGATGCGTTCCGACGGTTAAAGAGAGCTTTAACCACTGCTCCAGTTTTAGTGTTGCCAGATGGGAGCAAGCCATTTGTTGTCTATACCGATGCTTGTGGAACGGGACTTGGCGCAGTCTTAATGCAAGAGGGAAGGGTAATAGCCTATGGTGGAAGGCAGTTAAGGCCACATGAGAAAAATTACCCTACCCATGATCTAGAGTTGGCCGCTATTGTTTTTGCGCTTAAGATCTGGCGCCATTATCTTCTTGGTGAGAGATTCGAGTTGTTCACTGACCATAAATCCTTGAAGTACTTGTTCTCTCAGAAGGATCTAAACTTAAGACAGCAAAGGTGGATGGAGTTCTTAGCATCCTATGATTTCGAGATAGCGTATACCCCTGGCAAGGGTAACGTGGTGGCAGACGCCTTGAGCAGGAAGAGGTTGTCCTTGAGTCCATTGTTCGTGGAACAACGAAGCTTGGAGTTTATCTCGATGTTTGATTTCAGACCTTCCGTTGATTATGTACCCGGTTTGCTAGCTTCCTTGGAAGTTAGGCCTACTCTTTTGGGGCGGATTGGGGAAGCCCAGAGGGACGACCCACAGTTGGTTGAGTTGATAGAGAAGCTCATAAGGGGGGAGTCGTCCAGCCATTTGAGTAGGTACACCCTAGACGATAGGGGGTGCTTGCGTAGAGACGGTAGACTTTGTGTACCGCAAGATGAAGGGTTGAGGAAGGTTATTCTTGATGATGCACACCGTTCTAGGATGACCATTCATCCCGGTGGGGATAAGATGTACCAAGACATGAAGAGGGTTTTCGTCTGGGCCGGTATGAAGAAAGATGTGGCCGAATATGTAGCTCAATGCTTGGTGTGCCAGCAAGTGAAGGCGGAGCAAAGGAAACCAGGTGGGTTGCTTCATCCATTGGAAGTTCCGCAGTGGAAGTGGGATAGCGTCTCGATGGATTTTATTGACGGGTTACCCAGATCGAGAAAGGGTAATACAGGAATTTGGGTGGTGGTAGATAGACTTACTAAGAGCGCCCATTTCATACCTGTGAAGAGCAAGAGGACCGCTCCATGGCTAGCTTCAGTATATCTTCGAGAGATAGTTCGATTGCATGGGGTACCCTCTAGCATAGTGAGTGATCGAGATCCTATCTTCACTAGTGAGTTCTGGAGAAGTTTGCAAGAGGCAGTGGGGACTCAATTGTGTCTGAGCACCGCATATCATCCTCAGACAGACGGCCAGACTGAGAGGGTGAATCGTGTTCTAGAAGACCTTTTGAGACTTTGTATCTTAGATTTTGGAGGTACATGGGAAGAGCATCTTCCATTGGTGGAGTTCGCATATAATAACAGCTTTCAGTCCAGTATTGGTATGGCTCCTTTCGAAGCTCTCTGTGGAAGGCCTTGTCGATCACCTACATGTTGGTGGGAATCTACGGATAAGATCTTGCTTGGGCCCGATATGGTTAGGGAGACTTCTGAGAAGATTGACTTGATTCGAAGAAGGATGAAAGCAGCGCAGGATAGGCAAAAATCTTATGCGGACAAGAGAAGGACGGATCTTGAGTTTGAGGTAGGGGATATGGTTTTTGTCAAGGTATCTCCGTTGAGAAATGTTGTTCGCTTCGGATCCGTTGGGAAGTTAGCACCAAGGTTTGTTGGGCCGTTTCCTATCAAGGAAAGGATTGGACGGATGGCATATAGGGTGGAGTTGCCCGACAGACTTAGCGGTGTTCATGATGTATTCCATGTATCACATCTGAGGAAATGCTTACATGAGACCGCAGAGGTGGTAGAGCCGAGCTTGCTTAGAGATATAGAGATAGAGCGTGATGCGACTATTAGACGAGCTCCTACTCGCATCCTTGGGTCAGAGACTAGGAAGTTAAGAAACAGAGAGGTTCAACTAGTCAAGGTGCAATGGGGAGAAGATGAGAGCAACGCAACTTGGGAGACGGAAGCGAAGATGCGTTCATTGTACCCATTTCTTTTTGAGGGTATGTCTTTACTTTCTCCTTTATCGTTTGTCTAGTACTTATCTTATCTTTGGTATGTCCTCTCGTTAGTACCTTTGACCTTTAGATAGGGTAAACCTATGGTTGAAACATGTGTTTGGGACATGTTATGGTTGATGGATGCAAGTGGGTGCAAGTGTTTGCTAGTGGTTGCTCGTGGATGCATATACACACACTCTAGGCACTAGATCGGCTCAGTCACTTCATATTGCATATTGCATAAAATTGTGTGTAGGAAAATATATTTATGGATGTATAATGGTTGTGTTATCACATGGATGATGCATTTTGGTGAATGATTGTGCACTCATGTAGATATTGTATGTGTCGATAGGGTTTTCTCGCATACATAATGGATGCATGGCACTATCATGGTTTGCATATGTTCATACATTAGATAGGGAACATATACACACACTCTTTGCATATGCTCATACATCATTAGAAACTGTCTAAGGACAATGGATGCCCGTGGTTGATGATTTGAGTAGATGGTTGTTTGGATGGTAGGATATGCATTCTCCTTAGCTTAGAGATTTCGGGGACGAAATCCTTTAAGGAGGGGAGAATGTAACACCCCGAATTTTAAGTTAATACTAAAATTCACTAATTACAGGATAAATAATCTCAGACGTGGGAATTGGGGGTAACGGGCTGCGTTATTGCGTTCGTCTCGGAAAAATACGCGAAATAGAGTCCGAGTTTTCGAAAATCGGAGTCCGTATGGCCCGGTTATGGCCCAAGGAAGTTTGCAGAAAAATTAGAGCTAAAAACAGATTTAGGAATTTAAATTTAAATTTAAATTCAGATTTGGAATGGGCCAGGCGGGGTCAGGCGGGAAGCTTCCCGCCCAACCCATGTCGACAGGGCTGTCGACAGGCCTGTCGACAGGGATGTCGACATGCCTGTCGACTTGCCTGTCGACAGGGTGGCACCGTTCTGTGAACCTGGGTGCACCAGGTTGCACCAGGTTGGGTTTCAGGCTGGCTAGGAGGGCTGGTTCTAGAGATTTCCTAAATCTAAAGGTCCTAAGCTAATCTAGGGTTAATCTAAGGGCCTAAAACACTCACCTAATCCTATAAATAAGACCCTAACCCTCCCCTAATTCATTCATAATTAAATCTAGTAACTAAACTATGGCAAATTGAAACTTGAGAGAGCCACCATCAAAATTAGAGAAGGGATAGCATTCCAAATCAACTTCTAGCCTCTTAATCTTCTTCATTAGTTTGCTAATTTTGTTTTGGTGAGCTTCTATCCCCTTAATAATCAATTGTTAAATTGATTAAGATAGGATATGATGATGTATGGTTATGTTTGTGGATCAATGTGTTTATGCAAGCTTAATATTGTATATGTCATGTGTTTTGCAAGTTATATGCTCTATGTCATGCAAGTTTAGTGTATGTATTCATGACATTTTTATGCAAGTTTAATGTTATATCTATATGCAAGTTTGGTGCTATGTTTCATGATGATAATGATGCAAGTTATGTGTATGTTTAAATGCAAGATTAACATGTTATGCATGCATATGAAGTTATGTGAATAATGATGCAAGTTATGTGTATGTTTAAATGCAAGATTAACATGTTATGCATGCATATGAAGTTATGTGAATAATGATGCAAGTTATGTGTATGTTTAAATGCAAGATTAACATGTTATGCATGCATATGAAGTTATGTGAATAATGATGCAAGTTATGTGTATGTTTAAATGCAAGATTAACATGTTATGCATGCATATGAAGTTATGTGAATAATGATGCAAGTTATGTGTATGTTTAAATGCAAGATTAACATGTTATGCATGCATATGAAGTTATGTGAATAAATATGCAAGTTAGATGTATGCTCAAATGCAAGTTGGGTTAATATGTGTTCATATATGCAAGTTGACATTCTCTTAACCCATGACAAAGATATATGCTAAACCCATGTTATGTGTGATGGATCTTCCCCTTTTATTTTGACATAAAATGAGAACGATTTACGTGGGGAACGATGGGGTGGGTAAATATGTTAATAAATGGATGATTGGGTATGATTAAGCATACCATAAAAAAAATTTAATAAGTTACCATAAGTGGGAATTTACCTATTGAGTTAGGTCTACCCCATGGGAATTTACCTATTGAGTTAGGTCTACCCATGTTATGGTAAACTTGATATTAATTAGGGATAATTAATATGGGGGTGATTAATTAGGTGTAATTAATCGACTAAGACACGAGGTTGGACTCATTTGTAGTGTAAAACTGCCCGGACCCGACCGGCTTAACCAGTTGCTACAAATGTCAGCCCAATGTGAGAGGTCTTAGCCATAAATTAAATACGTGATTAAGGTAAAGACACGAGGTTAGACTCTGTTATGACGTAAGACTGCCCGGGTTCTACCGGCTTAACCAGGCGGTCATAACAGCCAGTCTAATGTGGGAGGTCTTTATGGGAGATCACGGTCTTAATTAATTAAGAAACACTTAACCATGGGAGCATGTAGTGGGACATGAGGGGTTAAGTGGGTGCCTTGGGTGGCATGAGGAAATTTTGTGGTTGCCTTGGGTGGCATGTGGAATCTAGTGGGTTGCCTTGGGTGGCAATAGAAAATACGATTAGAATACTTAACCAAGTGGAAACATGTAATTAAACATGATTAAAGGGTTAAGTGGGATACACTAGATATTTGACAAGCTTAAGTGGGTAGCTTGTGGGGGCCCATTTCAACCAATATCCCAAACGTATCTTTGTGGGCTCGACCCATGTCGAGTGACGGGACACGCATATTGGGCTTGATTATAAGAGGCCAAAACGGGTCAGCGGTGGCAACGCAAGTCCAACGGGTTTCATACGCGTGTGTGGGCCCGGGCTGGTAGATAAGTCGTTGTTGCATCGTGTAGATATAAATCCGTGCACCGTTGATAGTTTTGGGTAGCCACTTTAGGGGAGTGATACACCCCACTGTGGGACCAGCACGGGTATCTACGGTAGGGAGCCGATCGATGGGGAGTAGTGGGTACACCTAATAAAGATAGGGGCAGACGGCACCTATGTAGGGGTACACGAAACTACTGGGTAAGAATTACTGAGTACACCTAGGGGAGATAGGGGCAGACGGCACCTATGTAGTGGGCTAGGAGTACATGAAATTATTGGTGGAAATTTTCTAAGTCCTTGGAAGGGATCAACCTTTAAGTAGGAATGACTGGTGTGGTGCAGTTAGTAATTATCCTTGGGTGGGTAGATGCGTCCTGACGGTTATCTTAGTTCATCCTATGTTGTTGGCTATTTAGTGTAGTCATTATCCCCAAAGGTACCGTACCGAGTTCATGTCATACCCTAATTACTTTAATAATTGTATTGTTAAGGTTATAGGGCTCACTCAGACTTATGTCTGACCCCGTTGTTTTTATCTTTTTCCCAACCCTCAGGTCCTACGGTGGATCCTAGCGGTAGTAGAGCTTGATCGGATTGCTGTTCCAGCCTTTGGGAGCTTGGGTAGATGTAAAGCTCCAGTTATCCAGTTATCTTTTCTCTTGTCATGGCTATTGTATGAGAGAGTGGGATTATGTACTTCTTTATTTTGACAGATATTGTACTTAACTTTTATCATGGTTTTATGATGTAACCAGACATGTTTATTTCCGCTGTTATGAGATGATGTTTTAAATTTCAAATACTGATTATATCTGTCTTGGTGTGATTTTTCTGTTCTATATTCACTAAAATACTCCACCGATGTTATGGCATTCCCTTAGTGAGTGACTATAGCGGGCGTGGGGTGTTACAACCTGGTTTGACCCCGAACTCATTTTTGAAGCCTAAGGCGTGTTTTGATGGTCCGGATTGATTCTAGGGTTAATCTAAGGGCCTAAACTAGTTACTACACCTATAAAAACACCCTTAGACCTAACCTAATTCATATCAAATCATTCTTACACTATTATGCTGCTGAACTCCCTCTTGAACCATGGCCGCCGCCTCCTAATCAAAGTACAAGCATTCAAACTCAAATCAGTTCGAAGAACAAAGCTTCAACATTGGTTCAAACAATAAATCAACACTACTACAACGTTCTATGACAATTTTAGTTCTTAATTCGTTAGCCATGCCCTGTAAGTTCTAGTTATTTTCAGATTAAAATATTTAAATATATGATGGGCATGTGATGAAGTGAAATTGGATTTAAGTATGTTTATCGATCTATTTCTTTTGCTTCTTGGATCTTGAGTTTTGAGACTTGTCTATCTTTATTCCCATGTCTAGTTTATGATCTATTCAGCCTGTTGTAAATCAGTTTTCTTGATTCATTACCAAGTTGTAATCTTCATGCCTGTGATGATGTTTTTCTCTCTGATCTTATTTTTATGCAAAATTCTACCTTCCCCTATTTATTTTCTTTTGATGAACCTAGGTCAATTTCGGACCTAGGCCTAAACTACGATATGCGTGCGAGGGTATACGGGGAAATATTGGAATATTGCCTAGTGGAATATATGTGTTTGGTGGAATCGAAGGCATAATATGAAAATTGGATGTTTGGGGATAATTTACCATTAACATGAAACTTGATATTTGGGTATTGTCATTATAATGGTAATTGCAAGAATGGGGATTGGCATATATAATTTGACATGGATCTTGATATATATAATTTGATATGGATCTTGATATATATATATATAAATATAATTTGGCATGAATCTTGATATATGTAATTTGGCTAGAACTTGTTATGAGTAAATTTGTGTAAACGTAGTATACTTGTAATTTTGGGGATAAAAGTTGATCTATGTAAATTGGGCATAGCTTTGTAAACATGTAAATCATGAATCTTGACATATGTAAGGTGGCATGAAACTTGGTATATGTGTAATTTGGCATAAAGTTGGCATACATGTAAAACGGCATGAACTGAACATATGTAAATTTGGTAGGAATTGGGCATATGTAAACTTTACATGTAATCTAGAACTTGGGCATATCTTAATTATGTAAAATTTGGAGTTGAAACATATATGATAATTTATGACTTAGTAGAGGTTTAATATGAACGCGCCTAAGTTGGGTTTTAGGTAATTGGCATGTATTATAAATAAAAGGTTATAACTTGGCATAACCTTATAGTGAATTATGATAATAATTTGGGAACACGTTTTGGGGCAAAAACGTGAATCATGAACATTTCTATATGTTAAACACATGAACTGATATTGGGGTTTTGGGTGGAATATGACCATTAATGAACCTTTGACACGAGGTTAGACTCAGTTTGTGGTGTAAATCTGTCTGGAACCGCCCGACAAATCCAGTAGCCACAAAGTGTCAGTCTAATGTGAGAGGTCGAAGGCCAAATTGTAGGCGTAACGATTTATGACACGAGGTTAGACCCAGTTTGTGGTATAAATCTGCCCGGAACCGCCCGGCAAATCCAGTAGCCACAAAATGCACGGTCTAATGTGAGAGGTCATGATTCATTCGTCATAATGAATGAATTAAGGAATACTAACCATAATAAGATGTGGGTATGGTTAGAGGGTTAGGTAGGATGACATGGAAATTTGACATATAAATGTGGACCTAACCGGTATGAGTTAAGAACATGTAAAACTTATAAATGTAGGCTCAACCAATATGATATGAATGGGTGGGTTAAGTAACGTGGCTAGGCTAATGACACTTAACCGTTATAACATGACTAGCGGATGAGTTGGGCTAACTTGAATAGGTTGACAACACCCAATCGATATAACCTGATGCGTGGTAGGGTTAAGTAAACACACGAGGGTAACACTTAACTATTATAATATGATTGGTGGATGGGGTTAAGTTAACATGCACTTAACCAATATAACGTGATGCGTGGTAAGGATAAGTAACAACAGAGGGTAACACTTAACCGTCACAACATGATAAGTAGGTGGGCTAAGTCAATGTACACTTAACCAATATGACATGACATGCGGTAGGGTTAAGTTAACACAAGTGAGAACACTTAGCCTGTAATAATCCGGAAATTCTGGGCCAGTTTAAAATTTTTATTTTGGCAATTTTAGCGAATTTTGAATATTTAAAATAGGTTATTTTAAATAATATCGACGAGAAATTTATTTTGAATATAATTAGAACGTATATATTATATACGCCGTCGTTAGAATATAAATAATTATATATATAATTATAAATAGAATTGAAAATGGCGCGGTAGTTCGATAATTCGATTTCAAACTTCAATTGAATGTACCGGGTGCAAAACAATCCGGATTTTAGTGAAACCAAAACCAATAGGATCTAATTGAGAATATCTTTCCAACGAATCCGAAAAATCAAAATTTCATAGCGGGAATCAAAAGATATGTCCAGTTGAAAATTCTGAATAGTCGCTATGGAATTCAGGCCCTTAAAAATGGGAATTTTGCAAACGACCTCGGATTTCGACGAAACCACTTTTGTTGGATCCGCAGTGTCAAATTATTGCTAGATTCCAAATTTCATAATTTTTCGAATCAATATGTGAGCGTGGCAAAGGAAAACGCGTTTGACCGGTTTTAGTTGATTTTAATCGACTGAAAAATGACCATTTTTCTAACGGTCTCAGAATTCGTTGAAACTAGTTTTGTTAGGACCGTATCGTCAATACGAAGCTAGAAAATATTTTTCGAGAATTTTTAGAGTTAGTATGTGACTGTGACGGCAAGGAAATTTCGCTCGGTCCGAACCAGTCGCTAAACCGATCCAGGCCGCTCGAGACGCCCTATCGTTTGAGAACACGACAAAGCAGAATGCATACAGAAGAACGTTTCATTGTATATAACAACAATGCATCAGATTACAAGAATATACAGAGTATAAATGAAAATTACACAGAAATATCAGAGATTTAAATTACATTTAAATACATATCAGCGGAAAATAATACAATACACAACTAGAAGAAGATATACGGATACAAAGCTTTCCGGATATCGTTCCAGCTGTAAACCAGGATCCTGTGAATATAAATCTGCAAAACCAAAACTACTAGCTGCCCGTGTCAAAATAAGGGCACCCAGAGTTTAGGTTAAAACAATAAACTCCAGGTCAGTCATGTGACTGGTGTGAGAACTAAAACAGTTATAATTCTTTATTTTAAAGTTAGGTAAATCAAGGGACCACGCCGTATAACACGGAACGGGTTTCCTCCCAAGAATACCAGTGCATAAAACAAACAGCGCAATGCTAAATAAAGAAAAATGAAGCTGTTATAAGACCCAGGTCCCATCACACAATGCAACGCAGTCGAGGATAGGGTTTTCCCTTATAACAGCCAAAGAATGCTTGATACGTTTAAAACAAATCATTTGATACTATATAAGTGCATAGTGTATAAAACAACTTCAAATCATAAGTATCAATCATAGGCGGCATGGGTACCATATATCATGTCGCCATATATAGGTTTACAAATAAAATCGCAAAGTCACGTATTTGGAAATTGGGTTTCCAACTATGAACCGAGGCTAGGGGCAAGATCCTCTACCGATTCGAGACGCTCTAGCCCGTGTCTCAGGAACAGCCGCAACTGCCCCCTGGATCCTCAGGGCCGGTCCACACGGAGTGGATTATTATACCTGAACAATACGTCTCCCCACCCTATGGGGTGTAAGTCTGGTCCGTCAGCCGACCAGAATGCATTCGGCCGAAACCGATATAACCGAGGCGCCTCGCAACCGCAACAACCACATAAGTCAAACTCGTCAGGGCGTGTAAAACCACTGACGCCACTTCTAGCTAGAAAGAAACGCATGCCCTCCCTGACGTCCGTCTCCCGTTTTTGGTTCATACCTGGTGTGAAACACGCGAGGTAAACGTTACACAAAGCTACGCCACAAAGGCCGTGCTTTGATCATCACCACAAGACTTTGCTTTTCAACAGAAGCCTTGATCATTTGCATCTTAGCATGCCACACAGGCAAACCATCCTATGCAACCGATATCAGTCACACAGAATGAAATCCGATGTCAGACACACAGTCCATTTACAAGTCCGTTCTGGGTCTGAACGAAACCGGAGGCACCTAGTACCCCGCATATCCATCGATCTCCAAGTACGTCTGGACGATCACTAACTGTTTCCATCTTCTTGGGTGTACAGCCCAATCAAGATCATCAGTTATCACCCAAACGACGTGAAAACCTCCGGTCTTCGACCATCGTCTTCATCTTCGACTTATCGTCGTATCAGTTATTCAGAATGGGATTAACCCGGTCTTTCCGAATAACTCGCGTATATTTTAAATAAGTGTTACACAAACACAACATACGCCTCATTCCAATTCATTAGTCACTAACCGTAAATTAATCAAGAGAATAATTCCCCAAACATTAACCCCGAAGGCCGAAACCAACATCAGATCAATATCCAGAAAACCATTCTGCTTGGCTAACCGACAGTTAGTTTCTAAATTTCACGTTCAAATCTAATTAAAGATTTAACTATCGCCTGGAGCAAAACTGGTGATACTCCATTCTCGATCTTTTCAATCTAATTAAAGATTCATTAAAACCCCACTTAGTTTTAATCTGTGACTGGGTTAAAGAATCAGTGTCATTTAAAACACGGTTCACGATAAACCCAAAGTCACATCCCATTAATTATCGGGTTAAAGAACAAGTGTTATTTAAAACACTGTTCACGATAAACCCAAAAATCAATATCCATTCAATTCCAATTAAATATTATTTAATTGGTACACTTCATTAAATCTAAATAAAAAGATTTAATCTTTTCTCAACTGGGTTCAAGAACAGTGTTAGTGAAGACACCATTCACGACAAACCCAAATCACATTCATTAATTATCGGGTTAAAGAACAAGTGTTATTTAAAACACTGTTCACGATAAACCCAAAAATCAATATCAATTCAATTCCAATTAAATATTATTTAATTGGTACACTTCATTAAATCTAAATAAAAAGATTTAATCATTTCTCAACTGGGTTCAAGAACAGTGTTAGTGAAGACACCATTCACGACAAACCCAAATCCCATTTGATATTCAATATAAGGCTCTGAATAGAAAATATATCGGCTTATATTCAATATCAAATTCTACGATTAACAAATGTCGTATTGGAAATAACGATATAAATATATATCTTTCAAATTTCCGTAACAACATCCGTATAATCACAAATTCCAACATCGAAATATTCCGAAGACAATTTCGATTCAAATCCACTCCAATGCAATCATTGGAAATTTTGGTTATGTTCAAAACCCTTTTCAAATTCAATTTATTTATTTAAAAATAAATAGAATTATAATTCTAGTTCAAAACTAGTTCATTTCGATAAAAATCTATTTTTATCCTTTCAAATATGGAGTTTTTCATCCCAATTCTTCACAAATCATTTCTTATGATTTTACACAAATTATTGCTATTTTTAATAATTTTATCAAGGCCCGTACAGCCGATTTCCATCAACGGCCATCGAACTGCACTTACAGCGACCTTTTTCGAATTTGATTTGGACATAATTCCAAATCCAACCGTTAGATTTCAAATTTCTAATATTCGTTAGAAAGCTCTTTTCGATACGAACCCAACGGTTCCGGTTTTAGGAGAATCCGACGGTCGGATCTCCCGTAATGTCCGTTTGAAATAAATGGTCGAAATTCACGAACTGCCGCGGCGCGGCGCGTTCTATTCAGGCCATTATATTATATATATAATATATATAATATATATTTCGTCGATTTCTATTTAAAACGAATTATATAAATAGTTTTAAATTCGTTTCAAAAACAATTTCAACTTCCATTTCAATTCAAATCAAAATTGAATTCTTCTTTATAAATTCGTTTCAAAATTCATTTCTATTCAATTCAAATTTCAATTAAATATTGAATTCATTTCAATTCGCTTTCAATTCAATTTGAATTCGTTTTCAATTCAATTCATTTCGAAATCGTTTTCAATTCAATTCATTTCGAAATCGATTCCAATTCATTTTGAATTCGTTTTCAATTCAATTCATTTCGAAATCGTTTTCAATTCAATTCATTTCGAAATCGTTTTCAATTCATTTTGAATTCGTTTTCAATTCAATTCATTTCGAAATCGTTTTCAATTCAATTCATTTCGAAATCGTTTTATATTCAATTCATTTCGAAAACGTTTATATATTCAATTCATTTCGAAAACGTTTTATAAATCGATATAAATATCGTTCACGTCAAAATGGCGTCAATCTAATCAACACGGCTTCATATATTCCTTTATTTTCAAATATTCTATTTCAAATATTTCTTTTTCAAATATTTCTTTTTCAAAACTGGAATGAGGCCCAATCAATTACCATATAAAATTAATTATATGGATTTTCATACAACACATGTATATAATAGCATTGAAAATAATCAACCATCAACCAAAGTGCACTACACTGTATAAGCATCAAATATAGATATCTAACGCTTATAACAGCCTGTCAATCCATCGATCGACATATTTAATCAATCAGGATGAGTGAACTTCAAATTTCATCCTAACACCCGTGTGGGGTTTCAAACAATCAAACACATATTTTATTTGTGCAGTTAGGCGATGTGTAAAATTTATCGACCCAATCAACGTCATTCAAATAGGTGTACATAAACAAACCGTCTGGTTTGTAAATGAATATTTATTTATTCACATTCACGTTAAAATTATATTTTTAACGATAACACATTTTATTTCAACCTATGAATTTCTATTCAATTCATTTACACAATAAAATGATATTTTTATTTTCTAACACATTTTAGAAAATTTCGGCGGCATAACGGCACGATACTAGAAACGGGACAAGGCCTAGCCTTATCCCCGGTCTAGTGAAGGCCCACGCCATTCACTTATCAATCAAATCAATTTGTTATGCAAACCACAAAATTTGGAGTAAGGATCTAACCTAGCCTTACTCCTTCGCCTTATAACGGCGCACGTCTAATCCTAACCAATTTATCGATTTGATTTTTCACACCACAAACCACATTCAAACCAATATCACAATCAATCACCAAACAGTCAAACAAACAAGTCCATGGTCTGTGGACGGGTGTCGGGTGCTACTAAGCACCGTCTGCATCCTAGTATATATATAACTAGAAAAATAAATTGAAAGGTGAGAAATTCTCACAAATAGCTATCCTAGCTCCACGGCTCTTCATTTGTAGAAGTCTTCATCGTTATCGCCTCTTCGTCATCTTCGTTGCCCGTAGTCACTATATATATAAAAATCGCACATTTTTATATTTTGATCTCTTTGAAATAAAAATCACATTTTTATTTATTCATTTTCAATTCATAAATCATATTTTTATAATCACTTCATATATTTAAAAATCGAATTTTTACTACGATGTTCGATATATAAAAATCATATTTCTATTTTGTTATCATATAGATAAAAATTCCATTTCAAAAATATTTATTTCGCCTTTATAAAAATAAAGTTTTCGCCTTTATAAAAATAAAGTTTTCGACTTTATAAAAATAAAGTTTTCGCCTTTTTCAAAATAAAGGTTCCGCCTTTATAAAAATAAAGGTTTCACCTTTTTCAAAATAAAGGTTCCGCCTTTATAAAAATAAAGGTTTCATCTTTATAAAAATCATCACTTTATTTCAACGTATATAAAATAAAAATCAGATTTTTATTTCGTTACATATACAAAGATGATATCTTTATATTCTCTATCCTATAAAGATTATATTTTTAATACTTTAAAAATATAAAAATCATATCTTTAATATTTCTATATAAAGATTATATTTTTAAAAACCATATGCTACTTTAAAATTTTCAAAACAAAGTTATTTTATTATTCAAAACAAAGTAGTTATGTTTTTGAATATAACTTACATAAAAACCCTATTTTAATTTCTAAAAAAAAACTGATTTTAAACAAATGTTTTTTCTTCCCTTTTGAAAATCTATAAACAACAATGTTTTTTTTTTTTCCCAGAAGAAAGAAAAACTGAAAAACAAGTGTTAACTCTTATTCACCTTCTGTTGTGCTGTGTCGTTTCGAAGAGGACTCGTCGGCTAGGGTTCCTCATTGCTCACTAGCCAAGGCGCCGGAGGGAGATCAAGGGGCCCCACGGCGTTCGCCTCGGGGAGGGCTTCCAATGGCCGGCGGCGCGGTGGACTCGCACGCCCCAGGTGGCGCGAAATCGAGCTCGACAGCGAGCTCTTTGAGCTTCGATTCCAACTAAAATACTTAGCGATAAATTCCCCAGTTGGTATAGATTTGAAGAGGGCAGAAAGCTCTTCGATTTTGCTTCAAAAATTATTTGATTTCATTGCGTAGATTGAAAGAAAAATAAAAGGGAAGAATCGAAATAAATCTGCCGTATATCGGCTTTGAAGAGAGAGGCGTGGGTTTGAACGTTGACCGCGGAAAAGGTTTCGACTAATCAGATTAGGGCTTGGCCTTTATATATAATTTATTTTATTATTTTAATTCCATAATTATTCGTTTTTGCATTCGAACCCCGAATCGAACCCAACGACTGTCGCCCCTAGCTAAATATCCTCGTTCCGAACACAATGGGATATGTTTCATAAGCCATCTCGGCCGTTACGACCAGTTTTCATTCAAATTTACATTTAAATCACTATATTGAATTTTAAACGTACATTTCAAATTACCGGGGTCACATACTAACCCTATAAATTGCGGAAAAATATTTTCTAGCTTTGTATTGACGATACGGTCCTAACAAAACTAATTTCGTCGAATTCTGAGACCGTTTGAAAAATGGCCAATTTCCAGTCGATTAAAATCAACTGAAAATGGTCAAACGCATTTTCCTTTGCCACGCTCACATATTGATTCGAAAAATTATGAAATTTGGAATCTAGCAATAACTTAACATCACGGACCCAACAAAACTGGTTTCGTCGAAATCCGAGGTCGTTTGCAAAATTGCTATTTTTAAGGGCCTTATATATATATAAAAATATATATAAATTCCACAGCGACTATTTCTAATTTTAAACTGGACATATCTTATCATTTCTAAGATGAAATCTCAGTTTGTTAACTTCGTTACAAAGATATAGTTATACAGATTCAAATATTTCTTGTTTCGTTCAATTCTGACTTATATTGAATTCTGTATATTCATTTGAAATTAGAAATCGAATTTTCGAACTACTGCGCCATTTTCAATTCCTTTTATAATTATATATAATTATTATATATTCTAACGACGACGTATATAATATATACGTCGAATTTCAATTCAAAATAAATTTCTCGTCGATGTTATTTAAAATAATTCATTTTAAATAATCAAAATTCGCTAAAATTGCCAAAATAAAATTTTCAAACTGGCTCGCATTTTACGGGTTGTTACAATCTCCCCCACTTAAAACTTTTCGTCCCCGAAAAGGAACAAAGTCGAAAGTGGTTTGATAAATCAACTCTACGATCGATCAGGCTTCCATTCTCCAACTCTTTAGTTTCTGAGAATTTTCAAAATTTCAAAAATTTGGCTAACACCCTAAATTTTTGAAAAATTTCGCCATAACCTCCCCTGCACCGGGAGCATCGGGGAATTTCAAATAGCTTCCCCGGTCCTTCAGATCTCAAAAAGAAAAAGAAAAAGCCAAGCGGCTAGCCAATAGGCTCACAAAATCATCATCACCCAAACAAAACAGGAAATTATGTAGTAAACATGTACCTATTTGTCGGGCAAACAAATTTTATTCTCTGGCTCTAGCCTCCTTGCTATGACCTGTTCAAAGATATACATGTATGCATGCAAATGCGACCAATTTTCAATACAATTCATTATTCGATCAAATTAGGCATAAATGGCTAAAAATTAGCAAACAACTAAACAAGCAACACAAACATCAATCAATTGGTGGATTAACGTTTCAAATTCATAATTTTGATACATATACAAAAATCATGTTTTTGATACCAAATCACAACAATGTATTCTTTCTATATATAAGTTTTGGTTCTCACACCAGTCTAATGGAAATATATAGAAAATCACACCTTCGAAACTCGAACACACACTACTGATGCTATATAGTCATCAGTAGAATCATCTCCGGGCGACTAGAATGTGATTCTATATCTACCCAATATATTAAAACTTTGAATACACGCGGATCAGACGTATACGCAAAACCTATATATACTGGATTGTCCAACTCAATATAAATAGATAATCAAATACGAATAATTGATTTAAATTTGCAAAACAAAATTTGTTTTCATTTAAAAAAAAAAAAAAATATACTCTTCACACTCGTTCTAGGATACTACTGATCCCATCTCTAACGAGTCATTCCCATTGGATTTTACTAATCCAATATCTGATGAATTCTTTCGTATGGTTCTAATGTGTCTTGTTCTCTAGCTTTGTAAACCAAAGCTCTGATACCAACTGTGACGGCAAGGAAATTTCGCTCGGTCCGAACCAGTCGCTAAACCGATCCAGGCCGCTCGAGACGCCCTATCGTTTGAGAACACGACAAAGCAGAATGCATACAGAAGAACGTTTCATTGTATATAACAACAATGCATCAGATTACAAGAATATACAGAGTATAAATGAAAATTACACAGAAATATCAGAGATTTAAATTACATTTAAATACATATCAGCGGAAAATAATACAATACACAACTAGAAGAAGATATACGGATACAAAGCTTTCCGGATATCGTTCCAGCTGTAAACCAGGATCCTGTGAATATAAATCTGCAAAACCAAAACTACTAGCTGCCCGTGTCAAAATAAGGGCACCCAGAGTTTAGGTTAAAACAATAAACTCCAGGTCAGTCATGTGACTGGTGTGAGAACTAAAACAGTTATAATTCTTTATTTTAAAGTTAGGTAAATCAAGGGACCACGCCGTATAACACGGAACGGGTTTCCTCCCAAGAATACCAGTGCATAAAACAAACAGCGCAATGCTAAATAAAGAAAAATGAAGCTGTTATAAGACCCAGGTCCCATCACACAATGCAACGCAGTCGAGGATAGGGTTTTCCCTTATAACAGCCAAAGAATGCTTGATACGTTTAAAACAAATCATTTGATACTATATAAGTGCATAGTGTATAAAACAACTTCAAATCATAAGTATCAATCATAGGCGGCATGGGTACCATATATCATGTCGCCATATATAGGTTTACAAATAAAATCGCAAAGTCACGTATTTGGAAATTGGGTTTCCAACTATGAACCGAGGCTAGGGGCAAGATCCTCTACCGATTCGAGACGCTCTAGCCCGTGTCTCAGGAACAGCCGCAACTGCCCCCTGGATCCTCAGGGCCGGTCCACACGGAGTGGATTATTATACCTGAACAATACGTCTCCCCACCCTATGGGGTGTAAGTCTGGTCCGTCAGCCGACCAGAATGCATTCGGCCGAAACCGATATAAGCGAGGCGCCTCGCAACCGCAACAACCACATAAGTCAAACTCGTCAGGGCGTGTAAAACCACTGACGCCACTTCTAGCTAGAAAGAAACGCATGCCCTCCCTGACGTCCGTCTCCCGTTTTTGGTTCATACCTGGTGTGAAACACGCGAGGTAAACGTTACACAAAGCTACGCCACAAAGGCCGTGCTTTGATCATCACCACAAGACTTTGCTTTTCAACAGAAGCCTTGATCATTTGCATCTTAGCATGCCACACAGGCAAACCATCCTATGCAACCGATATCAGTCACACAGAATGAAATCCGATGTCAGACACACAGTCCATTTACAAGTCCGTTCTGGGTCTGAACGAAACCGGAGGCACCTAGTACCCCGCATATCCATCGATCTCCAAGTACGTCTGGACGATCACTAACTGTTTCCATCTTCTTGGGTGTACAGCCCAATCAAGATCATCAGTTATCACCCAAACGACGTGAAAACCTCCGGTCTTCGACCATCGTCTTCATCTTCGACTTATCGTCGTATCAGTTATTCAGAATGGGATTAACCCGGTCTTTCCGAATAACTCGCGTATATTTTAAATAAGTGTTACACAAACACAACATACGCCTCATTCCAATTCATTAGTCACTAACCGTAAATTAATCAAGAGAATAATTCCCCAAACATTAACCCCGAAGGCCGAAACCAACATCAGATCAATATCCAGAAAACCATTCTGCTTGGCTAACCGACAGTTAGTTTCTAAATTTCACGTTCAAATCTAATTAAAGATTTAACTATCGCCTGGAGCAAAACTGGTGATACTCCATTCTCGATCTTTTCAATCTAATTAAAGATTCATTAAAACCCCACTTAGTTTTAATCTGTGACTGGGTTAAAGAATCAGTGTCATTTAAAACACGGTTCACGATAAACCCAAAGTCACATCCCATTAATTATCGGGTTAAAGAACAAGTGTTATTTAAAACACTGTTCACGATAAACCCAAAAATCAATATCCATTCAATTCCAATTAAATATTATTTAATTGGTACACTTCATTAAATCTAAATAAAAAGATTTAATCTTTTCTCAACTGGGTTCAAGAACAGTGTTAGTGAAGACACCATTCACGACAAACCCAAATCACATTCATTAATTATCGGGTTAAAGAACAAGTGTTATTTAAAACACTGTTCACGATAAACCCAAAAATCAATATCAATTCAATTCCAATTAAATATTATTTAATTGGTACACTTCATTAAATCTAAATAAAAAGATTTAATCATTTCTCAACTGGGTTCAAGAACAGTGTTAGTGAAGACACCATTCACGACAAACCCAAATCCCATTTGATATTCAATATAAGGCTCTGAATAGAAAATATATCGGCTTATATTCAATATCAAATTCTACGATTAACAAATGTCGTATTGGAAATAACGATATAAATATATATCTTTCAAATTTCCGTAACAACATCCGTATAATCACAAATTCCAACATCGAAATATTCCGAAGACAATTTCGATTCAAATCCACTCCAATGCAATCATTGGAAATTTTGGTTATGTTCAAAACCCTTTTCAAATTCAATTTATTTATTTAAAAATAAATAGAATTATAATTCTAGTTCAAAACTAGTTCATTTCGATAAAAATCTATTTTTATCCTTTCAAATATGGAGTTTTTCATCCCAATTCTTCACAAATCATTTCTTATGATTTTACACAAATTATTGCTATTTTTAATAATTTTATCAAGGCCCGTACAGCCGATTTCCATCAACGGCCATCGAACTGCACTTACAGCGACCTTTTTCGAATTTGATTTGGACATAATTCCAAATCCAACCGTTAGATTTCAAATTTCTAATATTCGTTAGAAAGCTCTTTTCGATACGAACCCAACGGTTCCGGTTTTAGGAGAATCCGACGGTCGGATCTCCCGTAATGTCCGTTTGAAATAAATGGTCGAAATTCACGAACTGCCGCGGCGCGGCGCGTTCTATTCAGGCCATTATATTATATATATAATATATATAATATATATTTCGTCGATTTCTATTTAAAACGAATTATATAAATAGTTTTAAATTCGTTTCAAAAACAATTTCAACTTCCATTTCAATTCAAATCAAAATTGAATTCTTCTTTATAAATTCGTTTCAAAATTCATTTCTATTCAATTCAAATTTCAATTAAATATTGAATTCATTTCAATTCGCTTTCAATTCAATTTGAATTCGTTTTCAATTCAATTCATTTCGAAATCGTTTTCAATTCAATTCATTTCGAAATCGATTCCAATTCATTTTGAATTCGTTTTCAATTCAATTCATTTCGAAATCGTTTTCAATTCAATTCATTTCGAAATCGTTTTCAATTCATTTTGAATTCGTTTTCAATTCAATTCATTTCGAAATCGTTTTCAATTCAATTCATTTCGAAATCGTTTTATATTCAATTCATTTCGAAAACGTTTATATATTCAATTCATTTCGAAAACGTTTTATAAATCGATATAAATATCGTTCACGTCAAAATGGCGTCAATCTAATCAACACGGCTTCATATATTCCTTTATTTTCAAATATTCTATTTCAAATATTTCTTTTTCAAATATTTCTTTTTCAAAACTGGAATGAGGCCCAATCAATTACCATATAAAATTAATTATATGGATTTTCATACAACACATGTATATAATAGCATTGAAAATAATCAACCATCAACCAAAGTGCACTACACTGTATAAGCATCAAATATAGATATCTAACGCTTATAACAGCCTGTCAATCCATCGATCGACATATTTAATCAATCAGGATGAGTGAACTTCAAATTTCATCCTAACACCCGTGTGGGGTTTCAAACAATCAAACACATATTTTATTTGTGCAGTTAGGCGATGTGTAAAATTTATCGACCCAATCAACGTCATTCAAATAGGTGTACATAAACAAACCGTCTGGTTTGTAAATGAATATTTATTTATTCACATTCACGTTAAAATTATATTTTTAACGATAACACATTTTATTTCAACCTATGAATTTCTATTCAATTCATTTACACAATAAAATGATATTTTTATTTTCTAACACATTTTAGAAAATTTCGGCGGCATAACGGCACGATACTAGAAACGGGACAAGGCCTAGCCTTATCCCCGGTCTAGTGAAGGCCCACGCCATTCACTTATCAATCAAATCAATTTGTTATGCAAACCACAAAATTTGGAGTAAGGATCTAACCTAGCCTTACTCCTTCGCCTTATAACGGCGCACGTCTAATCCTAACCAATTTATCGATTCGATTTTTCACACCACAAACCACATTCAAACCAATATCACAATCAATCACCAAACAGTCAAACAAACAAGTCCATGGTCTGTGGACGGGTGTCGGGTGCTACTAAGCACCGTCTGCATCCTAGTATATATATAACTAGAAAAATAAATTGAAAGGTGAGAAATTCTCACAAATAGCTATCCTAGCTCCACGGCTCTTCATTTGCAGAAGTCTTCATCGTTATCGCCTCTTCGTCATCTTCGTTGCCCGTAGTCACTATATATATAAAAATCGCACATTTTTATATTTTGATCTCTTTGAAATAAAAATCACATTTTTATTTATTCATTTTCAATTCATAAATCATATTTTTATAATCACTTCATATATTTAAAAATCGAATTTTTACTACGATGTTCGATATATAAAAATCATATTTCTATTTTGTTATCATATAGATAAAAATTCCATTTCAAAAATATTTATTTCGCCTTTATAAAAATAAAGTTTTCGCCTTTATAAAAATAAAGTTTTCGACTTTATAAAAATAAAGTTTTCGCCTTTTTCAAAATAAAGGTTCCGCCTTTATAAAAATAAAGGTTTCACCTTTTTCAAAATAAAGGTTCCGCCTTTATAAAAATAAAGGTTTCATCTTTATAAAAATCATCACTTTATTTCAACGTATATAAAATAAAAATCAGATTTTTATTTCGTTACATATACAAAGATGATATCTTTATATTCTCTATCCTATAAAGATTATATTTTTAATACTTTAAAAATATAAAAATCATATCTTTAATATTTCTATATAAAGATTATATTTTTAAAAACCATATGCTACTTTAAAATTTTCAAAACAAAGTTATTTTATTATTCAAAACAAAGTAGTTATGTTTTTGAATATAACTTACATAAAAACCCTATTTTAATTTCTAAAAAAAAACTGATTTTAAACAAATGTTTTTTCTTCCCTTTTGAAAATCTATAAACAACAATGTTTTTTTTTTTTCCCAGAAGAAAGAAAAACTGAAAAACAAGTGTTAACTCTTATTCACCTTCTGTTGTGCTGTGTCGTTTCGAAGAGGACTCGTCGGCTAGGGTTCCTCATTGCTCACTAGCCAAGGCGCCGGAGGGAGATCAAGGGGCCCCACGGCGTTCGCCTCGGGGAGGGCTTCCAATGGCCGGCGGCGCGGTGGACTCGCACGCCCCAGGTGGCGCGAAATCGAGCTCGACAGCGAGCTCTTTGAGCTTCGATTCCAACTAAAATACTTAGCGATAAATTCCCCAGTTGGTATAGATTTGAAGAGGGCAGAAAGCTCTTCGATTTTGCTTCAAAAATTATTTGATTTCATTGCGTAGATTGAAAGAAAAATAAAAGGGAAGAATCGAAATAAATCCGCCGTATATCGGCTTTGAAGAGAGAGGCGTGGGTTTGAACGTTGACCGCGGAAAAGGTTTCGACTAATCAGATTAGGGCTTGGCCTTTATATATAATTTATTTTATTATTTTAATTCCATAATTATTCGTTTTTGCATTCGAACCCCGAATCGAACCCAACGACTGTCGCCCCTAGCTAAATATCCTCGTTCCGAACACAATGGGATATGTTTCGTAAGCCATCTCGGCCGTTACGACCAGTTTTCATTCAAATTTACATTTAAATCACTATATTGAATTTTAAACGTACATTTCAAATTACCGGGGTCACATACTAACCCTATAAATTGCGGAAAAATATTTTCTAGCTTTGTATTGACGATACGGTCCTAACAAAACTAATTTCGTCGAATTCTGAGACCGTTTGAAAAATGGCCAATTTCCAGTCGATTAAAATCAACTGAAAATGGTCAAACGCATTTTCCTTTGCCACGCTCACATATTGATTCGAAAAATTATGAAATTTGGAATCTAGCAATAACTTAACATCACGGACCCAACAAAACTGGTTTCGTCGAAATCCGAGGTCGTTTGCAAAATTGCTATTTTTAAGGGCCTTATATATATATATAAAAATATATATAAATTCCACAGCGACTATTTCTAATTTTAAACTGGACATATCTTATCATTTCTAAGATGAAATCTCAGTTTGTTAACTTCGTTACAAAGATATAGTTATACAGATTCAAATATTTCTTGTTTCGTTCAATTCTGACTTATATTGAATTCTGTATATTCATTTGAAATTAGAAATCGAATTTTCGAACTACTGCGCCATTTTCAATTCCTTTTATAATTATATATAATTATTATATATTCTAACGACGACGTATATAATATATACGTCGAATTTCAATTCAAAATAAATTTCTCGTCGATGTTATTTAAAATAATTCATTTTAAATAATCAAAATTCGCTAAAATTGCCAAAATAAAATTTTCAAACTGGCTCGCATTTTACGGGTTGTTACAGTGACCCCGGTAATTTGAAATGTACGTTTAAAATTCAATATAGCGATTTAAATGTAAATTCAACGGAAACTGATCGTAACGTCCGAATCAACCTACGATACATATCCCATTGTGCTCGGAATGGGGGTGAAACGCTATGGACGACAGGCGGTGGACCTCGTTTCGAGGTCGTATGTAAAAGTACCTTTTTAGAAATTAAATAATTAAATAATTCAAAAAAACAAAAAAAACCCTCTTCCCCTTAATCTCGTTCTGCCCCCCCCCCCCCCCGATTAAATTCATTCGAATAGAAGGAGAAAAAAAATCGGAGAGGGGCGACGCGGAGGGGGAAATCCACCGCCGACGCCATCGCGCCCCCCCTCAGGAGGTGCGCCGCCTTCTTCTTCCGCCCCCTCCTCGCCAGAAGCGACGCGAAGAACCCACCTCCCCCTATCGCGACGCAGCCCCCCCCCCCTCCAGTTTCGAAACCCACCGCCATCGACTCCAGCGCCCTCCCCCGTCCCTCTACACCTCCGACGTGGCATCAAACCCCCCCCCCTTGCGACTGAGGCACACCATCTCCACCCCATTATCCACCGTAAGCTCTCTTCTTTATTTCATTTATTTTATTTAATTATAATACACTTAAATTTTCTGATTTTGTTTATTTACTTTATTTATTATATATATAAATAAGATTTTATTATATAAAGACAAGTTTTTTTTATATATACATATGGTTGGAATACAAAAAGATTTGATTTTGTTAGAGAAGAATATGATTTTTATATTTTTAAAGAATTAAAAATATGATTTTTATATTTTTAAAGTAATAAAAATATAATCTTTACTATATGGAAGATGTAAAAATATGATTTTTGTTTATGTAGAGAATTAAAAATATAATTTTTACATGATAGGAATATTAAAAATATCATCTTTATATAGGTAGCAAAATAAAAATGTGATTTTTATAGTGATGTTTGAAAAGGTAAAATCTTTAAAATAGAAAAGGTGAAATCTATATTTTTGAAATGGAATTTTTATCTATATAACATCGTTGAGAAAATATTATTTTTATCTATAAAGTAGCAATGTAAAAATAGAATTTTTATCCATATAGCATGGTAAAAATTCGATTTTTATATATTGAATAACAAAGTAAAAATTCGATTTTTTATATATGTAGTGGCTACGGGCAACGAAGATGACGAAGATGCAATAACGATGAAGATTTCTATCAATGAAGAGTCAAGATGATTGGATAGCTATTGGTGAGAATTTCTCACTCTTCAATTGATTTTTCTAGTTAAATATATATACTAGGATGCAGACGGTGCTTACTAGCACCCGACACAATCGTCCACAGACCATGGACTTGTTTGCTTGGTTGCATAGATTAGTTAGATGATTTGATTTGAATTTGGTTGTTTGGTGATTTTGATTGATGTGTGAATGGCGTGGGCCTTCACTAGACCGGGGATAAGGCTAGGCCTTGTCCTGTTTCTAGTATCGTGCCGTTATGCCGCCGAAATTTTCTAAAATATGTTAGAAAAATAAAAATATCATTTTATTTAAAGAATGAACTGAATAGAAATTCATAAGTTAAAATAAAATGTTTTATCATTAAAAATATAATTTTTAACGTGAATATGAATATAGTGAATGCGAATAAATAAATATTCATTTACAAACCGGACGGTTTGTTTATCCACACCTATTTGAAAGACATTGATTGGGTCGATAAATTTTACACATCACCCAACTGCACAAATAAAAATCTGTGTTTGTTGATTTGAAACCCCACACGGGTGTTGGGATGAAATTTGAAGTTCACTCATCCTGATTGATTAAATATGTCGATCGATTGATTGACAGGCTGTTATAAGCGTTAGATATCTATATTTAATGCTTATACAGTGTAGTGCACTTTGGTTGATGGTTGATTATTTTTCAATGCTATTATATACATGTGTTGTATGAAAATCCATATAATTAATTTTATCGGGTGATTGATTGGGCCTCATTCCCATTTAGAAAATAAAGGATAATATAAAATAAAGGTTCATGTGTTGACTGTACTCATCCGTTGAGATTAGTCATGTGTTGAACGAATATTTTAATAATAAAATTTACATCTTCATCAATATAAAATAAAGGTTCATGTGTTGACTGTACTCATCCGTTGAGATTAGTCATGTGTTGAACGAATATTTTAATAATAAAATTTACATCTTCATCAATATAAAATAAAGGTTCATGTGTTGACTGTACTCATCCGTTGAGATTAGTCATGTGTTGAACGAAATAATTTAACAAAAATAGTCACACATGGACAGTACTCATTCATTAAGATTAGTCGTGTGTTGACAAAAATAAATATTCATTTGTTGAATAGAATGAAGGAATATATGAAGCCGTGTTGATTAGATTAACGCCATTTCGACGTGAACGATATTTATATCGATTTTACTCATTTTAAAATGAATATTGAAAAGTGATTTCGTAATCGAATATTTCGAAATGAATTGAATTCGAATTGAATATATAACGATTTCGAAATGAAATGAATAGAAAACGATTTCGAAATGAAATGAATAGAAAACGATTTCGAAATGAAATGAATAGAAAACGATTTCGAAATGAAATGAATAGAAAACGATTTCGAAATGAAATGAATAGAAAACGATTTCGAAATGAAATGAATAGAAAACGATTTCGAAATGAAATGAATAGAAAACGATTTCGAAATGAAATGAATAGTAAAAGATTTCGAAATGAAATGAATATAAAATGATTTCGAAATGAATCGAATAGAAAACGATTTCGAAATGAATCGAATAGAAAACCGATTTCAAAATGAATCGAATAGAAAACGAATTCGAATTGAATTGAATAGATAACGAATTCGAATTGAATTGAATAAAAAACGACCTTGAAATTGAATTGAATTGAAAACGAATTCAAATTGAATCGAAAGCAAATTGAAATGAATTCAAATTGAATTGAAATTTGAATTGAATAGAAATGAATTTTAAAACGAATTTATAAGGAAAAATTCAATTTTTATTTGAATTGAAATGGAAGTTGAAATTGTTTTTGAAACGAAATTAAAACTGTTTATAAAATTCATTTTAAATAGAAATCGATGAAATATATATTATATATATTATATATATAATATAATGGCCTGAATAGAACGCGCCGCGCCGCGGCAGTTCGTAAATTTCGACCATTTATTTCAAACAGACATTACGGGAGATCCGACCGTCGGATTCTCCTAATACCGGAACCGTTGGGTTCGTATCGAAAAGAGCTTTCTAGCGAATATTTGGAATTCAAAATCTAACGGTTGGATTTGGAGATATGTCCAAATCAAATTTGAAAAGGTCGCTATAGGTGCAGTTCGATGGCCGTTGTTGGAAATCGACTGTACGGGCCTTGATAAAATTATTAAAAATAGTAATGATTTGTGTAAAATCAGAAGAAATGATTTGGGAAAATTTGGGATGAAAAACTCCATATTTGAAAAGATAAAAATAGATTTTATCAAAATGAACTAGTTTGAACTAAATTTAAAACCCGATTTGTTTTTAAATAAATAAATTAGATTTAAAAAGGGGTTTTAAATAATCGGAATTCCTAATATATTTGATTTAAATTGAACTAGAATTGATTTGTGGGTTCATCGTGAACGGTGTTTTAAATAACACTAGTTCTGTAACCCGATAATAAATATAATGTGATTTGGGTTTGTCGTGAACTGTGTTTTAAATAACACCTAGTTCTTTAACCCAGTAAAAGGAGTTTTAATGAATCTGTAATTAGATTGAAATGTGAATCTATAATCTAAATTATCAAATTTAGAAATGAGCGAGAATGGAGTATCGCCAGTTTTGCTCCAAAGCGATAGTTAAATCTTTAATTAGATTTGAACATGAAATGGTAATTAATTTTACCGATAACACCATGGTGTTAGATATGGAGTATCACCAGTTTTGCTTCATGGGATGAATAGGTTGGGATGGGGAAATAAAATAAATAATTACTTCGGTGTGGTTCGCTAATCTCGACTAGCTTGGCAAACCATAATTTGGTTTGAAATGACATCCAAAGGAAGATTAAAGGATAAATTTTAAAGAATTTATCTTGGATAAAATTAATGGGAACATTTCCCTAAAAATGTGATTTTGTGAATAAAAGAATATTCTGAATTGGAATGAGGCGTATGTTGTGTTTGTTTAACATTTGTTTTAATATACGCGGGTTGTTCGGAAAGGCCGGGTTTATACCCATTCTGAATAACCGATTCGACGATAAGTCAAAGATGAAGACGGTGGTTGAAGACCGGAAGTCTTCACATCGTTTGGATAATTACTGACGATCCTGATTGGGCTGTACACCCAAGAGGATGGAAATAGTTGGTGGTCGTCCAGACGTACTTGGAGATCGATGGATATGCGAGGAAAGTGCCTCCGGTTTCGTTCAGACCCAGAATGGACTTGAAAATGGATAGTGTGTCTGACATTGGATTTTATTCTGTGTTGATTGATTTCTATTAAATATACATCTGTTTGGCGGCGGAGAATTTATTCTTTTGCTTAACGCCCTTCTCTGAGATGTACGAGCTCAGAGGTTGTATATCGATGGACATCAATCGCATGGCACGAATTGCCTGTGTGGCACGCTAAGATGCAATGATCAAGGCTTCTGTTGAAAAGCAAAGTCTTGTGGTTGATGATCAAAGCACGCCTACGTGGCAGCTTTGTGTATAACGTGAATTCGCGAGCCTCAAACCTCGGTATGAGTTAAAAACGGGATACGGACTGCAGGGAGAGCACGACGTTTCTTTCTAGCTTTGGTGGTGTCAGTGACTTACCAGCCCTGACATTGATATACTTTTCACCTTTGTGGTTGTTGGATGAGGCGCCTCCATTATAGGTCTGTAAGGACCGGGAAACGTGTGTTCAGGCATAATTAATCCTCTAACGTAAGTGAGGACCGGCCCTGAAGCATCCAGGGGTTGCCCAGAGTGCGTAGCCCTGGGACATTTGCTAGAGTGTCTCGAACGCGGAGAGGAGCTTGCCCCTTGCCTCGACTCATGACGGAAATCCAATTTCCAATACGTGTATTGCGGTTTTAATTGTAGAACTAGTATGGCGACATGATATATGGTACCCATGCCGTCTATGATTTATATTTATGATTGAAATTGTTTTGACACTATACACTTATTATAGTATCAAATGATTTGTTTTAAACGTACCAAGCATGTTTGGCTATTATAAGGGAAAACCCTATCCTCCGGCTTGCGTTGCATTGTGTGATGGGACCTGGGTCTTATAATAGCTTCATTTTTCGAAAAAGCATTGCGTTGTTTATTCTATGCGCTGGTATTCTTGGGAGGAAACCCGTTCCGTGTTATACGGCGTGGTCCCTTGAATTACTCTCTTTTAAAGTAAAGCTTTAAATAACTGTTTTAGTTCTCACACCAGTCACATGACTGACCTGGAGTTTATTGTTTTAACCTAAACTCTGGGTGCCCCTACTTTCCACACGGGCAGCTAGTAGTTTTGGTTTTGCAGATTTATATTCACAGGATCCTGGTTTACAGCTGGAATGATATCCGGAAAGCTCTGTATCCGTATATCGCCTTCAGTTGTGCTTTGTATTATTTTCCGCTGCTATGTAATTTATTGTAATCTCTGATATTTATCGAATGTAATTTATTCAATTATACTCTATATATTCTTGTATCTGATGGAATTGTTGTAATAGCAATGAAATGTTCTTTCGTCTGCGTTCATTTGTGTGTTGTTCTCAAAGTATCCACTCTTTCCTTCACGGGGAAGTAACGGGTTCTTACAGTGGTATCAGAGCTTTGGTTTGCAGAGCTCGAGAACAAGAGACATTAGAACCATATGAAAGAATTCATCAGATATTGGATTAGTAATATCCAATTAGAATGACTCGTTAGAGATAGGATCAGTAGTATCCTAGAACGAGTGTGAAGAGTATATTTTTCCAATGGAAACAATTTTGTTTTGGAAATTTAAAATTTTTTAAAACGTATTTGATTATTTATTTATTTTGAATATGGACAATCCACTATATAAAGGTTTTGCATATACGCGTCATGAACGTATATTCGAAGTTTTAATATATTGGATAGATATGGAATCACATTCTAGTCGCCCGGAGATGGTACTGATGATTGTCATGACATCATCAGTATTTATGTTCGTGTTTCGAAGGTGTGATTTCTATATATTTCCATTAGACTGGTGTGAGAACCAAAACTAATATAGCTAAAACACATTGTTGTGAATTGGCATCAAAAACATGATTTTCTTTATATGTAGTAAAATTATCAATTTGAAACGTTAATCCACTAATTGATTGATGTTTGTGTTGTTTGTTTATTTGTTTGATAATTTTGAACCATTATGCCTAATTGAACCAAATATTGAGTTATATTGAAAATTGGTCGCATTTGCTTGCATATACATATACCTATATTGAACAGGTCATAGCAAGGAGGCTAGAGCAGAGAATAAAATTTGTTTGCCCGACAAATAGGTACATGTTTACTACATAATTTACTGTTTTGTTTGGGTGATGATGATTTTATGAGCCTATTGGCTAGCCGCTTGGCTTTTTCTTTTTCTTTTTGAGATTAGAAGGAACGAGGAAGCTATTTGAAATTCCCCGATGCTCCCGGTGCAGGGGAGGTTATGGCGAAATTTTTCGAAAATTTAGGGTGTTAGCCAAATTTTTGAAAATTTGAAAATTCTCAGAAACTGAAAAGTTGGAGAATGGAAGTCAGATCGAACATAGAATTGATAATCAAACCACTTTCGACTTTGTTCCTTTTCGGGGACGAAAAGTTTTAAGTGGGGGAGATTGTAATAACCCGGAAATTCTGGGCCAGTTTAAAATTTTTATTTTGGCAATTTTAGCGAATTTTGAATATTTAAAATAGGTTATTTTAAATAATATCGACGAGAAATTTATTTTGAATATAATTAGAACGTATATATTACATACACCGTCGTTAGAATATAAATAAATATATAATTATAAATAGAATTGAAAATGGCGCGGTAGTTCGATAATTCGATTTCAAACTTCAATTGAATGTACCGGGTGCAAAACAATCCGGATTTTAGTGAAACCAAAACCAATAGGATCTAATTGAGAATATCTTTCCAACGAATCCGAAAAATCAAAATTTCATAGCGGGAATCAAAAGATATGTCCAGTTGAAAATTCTGAATAGTCGCTATGGAATTCAGGCCCTTAAAAATGGGAATTTTGCAAACGACCTCGGATTTCGACGAAACTACTTTTGTTGGATCCGCAGTGTCAAATTATTGCTAGATTCCAAATTTCATAATTTTTCGAATCAATATGTGAGCGTGGCAAAGGAAAACGCGTTTGACCGGTTTTAGTTGATTTTAATCGACTGAAAAATGGCCATTTTTATAACGGTCTCAGAATTCGTTGAAACTAGTTTTGTTAGGACCGTATCGTCAATACGAAGCTAGAAAATATTTTTTGAGAATTTTTAGAGTTAGTATGTGACCCCGGTAATTTGAAATGTACGTTTAAAATTCAATATAGCGATTTAAATGTAAATTCAACGGAAACTGATCGTAACGTCCGAATCAACCTACGATACATATCCCATTGTGTTCGGAATGGGGGTGAAACGCTATGGACGACAGGCGGTGGACCTCGTTTCGAGGTCGTATGTAAAAGTACCTTTTTAGAAATTAAATAATTAAAAAAAATAAAAAAAACCTCTTCCCCTTAATCTCGTTCTGCCCTCCCCCCCCCCGATTAAATTAATTCGAACAGAAGAAAAAAAATAATAAAATAATAAATCGGAGAGGGGCGACGCGGAGGGGGAAACCCACCGCCGACGCCATCGCGCCCCCCCTCAGGAGGTGCGCCTTCTTCTTCTCCCCCCCCCTCGCCAGAAGCGACGCGAAGAACCCACCTCCCCCTATCGCGACGCAGCCCCCCCCCCCCCCAGTTTCGAAACCCACCGCCACCGACTCCAGCGCCCTCCCCCGTCCCTCTACACCTCCGACGTGGCAGCAAACACCCCCCTTGCGACTGAGGCACACCATCTCCACCCCATTATCCACCGTAAGCTCTCTTCTTTATTTCATTTATTTTATTTAATTATAATACACTTAAATTTTCTGATTTTGTTTATTTACTTTATTTATTATATATATAAATAAGATTTTATTAGATAAAGATAAGTTTTTTTTATATATACATATGGTTGGAATACAAAAAGATTTGATTTTGTTAGAGAAGAATATGATTTTTATATTTTTAAAGAATTAAAAATATGATTTTTATATTTTTAAAGTAATAAAAATATAATCTTTACTATATGGAAGATGTAAAAATATGATTTTTGTTTATGTAGAGAATTAAAAATATAATTTTTACATGATAGGAATATTAAAAATATCATCTTTATATAGGTAGCAAAATAAAAATGTGATTTTTATAGTGATGTTTGAAAAGGTAAAATCTTTAAAATAGAAAAGGCGAAATCTATATTTTTGAAATGGAATTTTTATCTATATAAATCGTTGTGAAAATATTATTTTTATCTATAAAGTAGCAATGTAAAAATAGAATTTTTATCCATATAGCATGGTAAGAATTCGATTTTTATATATTGAATAACAAAGTAAAAATTCGATTTTTTATATATGTAGTGGCTACGGGCAACGAAGATGACGAAGATGCGATAACGATGAAGATTTCTATCAATGAAGAGTCAAGATGATTGGATAGCTATTGGTGAGAATTTCTCACTCTTCAATTGATTTTTCTAGTTATATATATATACTAGGATGCAGACGGTGCTTAGTAGCACCCGACACAATCGTCCACAGATCATGGACTTGTTTGCTTGGTTGCATAGATTAGTTAGATGATTTTATTTGAATTTGGTGATTTTGATTGATGTGTGAATGGCGTGGGCCTTCACTAGACCGGGGATAAGGCTAGGCCTTGTCCTGTTTCTAGTATCGTGCCGTTATGCCGCCGAAATTTTCTAAAATATGTTAGAAAAATAAAAATATCATTTTATTTAAAGAATGAACTGAATAGAAATTCATAAGTTAAAATAAAATGTTTTATCGTTAAAAATATAATTTTTAACGTGAATATGAATATAGTGAATGCGAATAAATAAATATTCATTTACAAACCGGACGGTTTGTTTATGCACACCTATTTGAAAGACATTGATTGGGTCGATAAATTTTACACATCGCTCAACTACACAAATAAAAATCTGTGTTTGTTGATTTGAAACCCCACACGGGTGTTGGGATGAAATTTGAAGTTCACTCATCCTGATTGATTAAATATGTCGATCGATTGATTGACAGGCTGTTATAAGCGTTAGATATCTATATTTGATGCTTATACAGTGTAGTGCACTTTGGTTGATGGTTGATTATTTTTCAATGCTATTATATACATGTGTTGTATGAAAATCCATATAATTAATTTTATCGGGTGATTGATTGGGCCTCATTCCCATTTAAAAAATAAAGGATAATATAAAATAAAGGTTCATGTGTTGACTGTACTCATCCGTTGAGATTAGTCATGTGTTGAACGAATATTTTAATAATAAAATTTACATCTTCATCAATATAAAATAAAGGTTCATGTGTTGACTGTACTCATCCGTTGAGATTAGTCATGTGTTGAACGAATATTTTAATAATAAAATTTACATCTTCATCAATATAAAATTGTAACACCCCGCCTTCGCTAGGGTCACTCGCAAAGGAATGCACTAGCTTTAGAGGGGCATTATTGGTAAACATGCACAGAAATATCACAAGACAGAACATATAAAACAGCGGAAGTAAAATTGAACTTTCATAAACATTAATAATTAAGGTCTAAAGCCTTTTACATCAGAGTACATCAAAACCTGTCTTGCAATAGTAAAGAAGCATAAAGATTTTTTTTTCCGAGATTATTCCCCAAGTAAAACAGTAAAGTAGCCATAGCCAAGAAAAGTCCAAGCCATCCATGATGACCTTCAAGCAGAAGAAGTCCGAACTAAACAACAGTATTTCCTCCCTGTAACCTGGGGGGGAAACGGAAGAAAAGAAGCGAAACAAAACGGGTCAGTCAAAAAGACTGAGTAAGCCCTATCTACTATTAGCATAAAAACTAGTAAAGTTAACTGACATGAGAAACTGAGATGAACATAAGCATGATGACAAGATAGATAAGCTAAATCAAAATAACAGGATGAACTACTAAACTCAGGTAAACTAAGGTGTCATGATAAATTACGGTGTCAAGATAAAACAAGGTATCACATCGTCAGGTTTCTATCAAGTATAATATCCCCAAGATATCCATCACGTATAACGTCCCATGGTATCTATCCTGTACATCTGCTCTGCACCTACCGTACTAGTATCCCAACCGTATCATGTGTTATCCATGAATGACCCTTACTCAAAAGTCATATAATGGTCCATGTCAACCTAATATGCCGCATATATAGGTTACTCAACTCGTATGTTCCTTTCCGTGTATAAGTTTAGTCCCTTGCCGTAGACCATACGGGCTTTCCCATGAGATTCTATATTACTTTGACATAGTTCCATGATCCTTAAGATCGGTTTGGACTATTACCCTAAACCTAGCTAGGGTCTTCCAACATGAATTATCGTTTGTACAACTAGGACTTATGCTAACTAGGGCTACTAGGGATTATGCTTACCTATTGCATGTTTTCGTATCTCGGTTTTGGTTCAACCACCCAGGGCCACTGGGATTTACGCTAACCGTCAACCGCGCCCTTTTTCCCACGCATTCATCGTGAATCGTTTTTCCATGACTGTATGCACATGTATCACATCGTGCCATCCGAGTCCTGTCACAGGGCAGACCAGGAAATACAGGACTCGGTCGGGAGCTTTCGATTTATCTGCCGATGCAGATGCTAAGGTCTATTTTTCTATTCGTGGCTATGGTCCCACGAGACCACTCCCTCAACTAGCGAAAGACAAGACAGGATAAATCCTGTATGAGAACACAACACTGGCCAACCCACATCCAAGCCTTACCGCAACCATAATTAGATAGAAATTATGGTCTATTGGGTGTTCTCTGCCTTTCCGTACGTACACGCTTGACCAAAGATGGTAGGTAGCCTGACGAAAATGCTATCTAGGGTACGACCGTGTATCGTCGACTATCCCCTATCCATCCCCGTCTTTAGGTCGCTCGTATAGCAACCAAGGCATACTCTTGGTTCTTCTAACGCAGACCTTAACCTCTCATGAGCCTAGTATAATCACCTGGCAGCTCATAGAGGGATACCAAGAATACCCTCACGTTCCCCGAAGCCGCTGCTTCGTTACCCAGTTCGCTGGAGCCTTTATCTAAATCAGATACTTGCTCCTACTCGTATACTTTAACAATGACCTACCGTATCAGGTTACTCATCTCTCTACGAACTGGTCTAAATTTCCTTGACTAAGAATCATTACTTAGTTATTCTTCAACTAAGGTTTACACTTAGCCTTATTCCCGTTATCCTTGTTAACTACGGTTATCCACCTAATCCTCACAACTAGGGTTTACATAATGGATTATGTGTCACTTAAGTTCATAACTTAACCCGTCTACAAATCGTGTCAAAATTGGCTAAGTATCCAAGTTCAAGACTTAACCCGTCTACAAATCATGTCAAAATTGGCTAAGTATCCAAGTTCAAGACTTAACCCTACAAACCATGCTCAAGTTGGTTAAGTATATATTAACTTGACCCTATCAAATTACTGAGTCAAATCGGTCAAGCGTATTTAAGCGATTCGTGACTTATCCTTATCATGTTTTCACGCTAGATTGGTTAAGTATGGGTTAACTTAACCTCCATAAATTCACGAGTTAGATTGGTTAAGTATAGGTCACTTAACCACCTCAAATCATCATGTTAGATTAGTTAAGTGTTTAACTTAACTCCATTAAACTACCAAGTGGGATTAATTAAGTCTAGGTTAACTTAACCCCATCCGATTTCCATGCTTAGACTAGTTGAGTCTAATCTTAACCCCATCCATTAACTGTATTCTTCGGTTAAGTGTCACTAAGAAAACTTACTTAACCTTACCAAATTATCGTGTTGGATTGATTAAGTGTGGGTTAACTTAATCCCCGTCCACTAGTCGTATAAAAATGGTTAAGTGTCATTAGGCAAATCAAGTTACTTAACCTACTCAACCTTGTCATGTTTTGTTAAGTATCATTGGCCTAATCAATTTACTTAACCCATTGTCCATGTCATATTTGGTTAAGAGTCATTAATCAAATTAACTTAACCCTATCATGTGGCATTAATTACTTAATGCACCTCAACCTCTCACATTAGACTTTGTTGTGGTTACTAGTTAAGCCGGTCGGTTCCGGGTATCTTTACACCACAACTTGGTCTAACCTCGGGTTCAAGCACAACATGACCAACTTCTCACATTGGGTCCTATTGTTTGCAACTACTAGTTAGGCCGGTCGGTTCCGGGTAGTTTTACGTTGCAAACTCAACCCAACCTCGAGTTGGCCACACTTATATTATCTAAGTGTCATGTCCATTATGTTTCCAAAACATATTACAAGTTTTCAAGCAATTGGGTAGACCTAACTTAATAGGTAAATTCCCAATGGGTAGACCTAACTTAATAGGTAAATTCCCAAGCTTATGTTTTCAAGCATACTTACATGTCAACTTCCATGTTATATTTCAAGTCATGTTTTCAAGTATAAACACATGTCATATTTAACGTTACATGTTGTCATGTTTATACCCATTTACTCAAATCATGTTCATGTCATTATGTTTTTCCATAATGTGACCCCAACGCTTTTAAACTCGCATAATGGATTCAAAGAAGGAACTTGTCAAAGGCATGAAAAAAAAGGATATTAAGCCACATGTTAATCATGGTGGCAAATGAGGCACAAATGTGTTCATTAACTTGCATGTTGCATTCTTAAGCCTCAAAACATGCATAAACCCAAACTTGGCACATAAGCGAATCATGGTGACAAAAGACATGGAATGATGACTAGTAACTCGCATATATCATCATATAAGGGTTATGACTTCATATGCAAGTTGACATAAAAAAGGTATGAAGGTTCTCATGTTGCATAATGCAACATTTCAACATCAAGGTTGTAGCTTTTAGCCCACAAGATCAAGATAATGACTTCATAAACTTGCATGACATGATAGCATGTATCATACTCAATGATCAAACCCAAACTTGCAACATGAACATTTAACTTCATAGTTAATATCTAAGAGTAGGGAAAGGGCTTACATTGCTATGAAGGCCCAAAAGATATGACAAAGCCCTTATGCAATCAACTAGACCCAAAATGCAAGCTCTAACATAAAAACCCTTGAGCCAAAATGATCAAAACCCTTGCTTTATGATGCAAAGATAGAAACTTGACTTGAATGCAAGCTAATGAGGCTCATACAAGCTTGGAAACACTTGTATGCATTGAAAATCTCTCATAGGAATTTACTTAGGAATTTTATGAAGAGAGTGGAGGCCATGAGAGGTAAAATTTTGCCATAGTTTAGTTGTAGGATTGATTAATAATGATTTAGGGTTAGGTTAGGGTCTTATTTATAGATTAGGCAAGTGTTTTAGGCCATAGGATTAAACCCTATTGCAATCTCAGCCCTCAAAACCGAATCTGGCCCCCAAGCTCAACACAATCCCAAAATGGTGCACCAGGCTAAACAGCTCGGTTGGACCAAGTCGACAGCCAAGTCGACAGGGCTGTCAACTTGGGTCCAACCAAGTCGACTCCCAAGTCGACAGGGCTGTCGACTTGGGTGCTCTGGCGGGAATTTTCCCACCTGGCCCAAACTAGCCCAAATTTCCAATTTCAAACTTGAATTTGAAATCTGTTTTTACTTTGAAATTTTCTGAAAACTTCGTTGGGCCTTAATCGGGTCATACGGACTCCGATTTTCGAAAACTCGGACTCTATTTCGCGTATTTTTCCGAGACGAACGCAATGGCATAGCCCGTTTTACTTGATTCATAATTTAAAATTAAATTCTGCCTTGATTCTCGTTTTAACAGGTTATTTAAAATACGGGTTGTTACATTCTCCCCTCCTTAAAGGATTTCGTCCCCGAAATCTTCAAGTTAGGAAGAACGTATCCTACCATCCAATATCCATCAACTCAAAACATCATCCACAAGCAACCATTGTCCTTAGATGATTTCTAATGCTGTATGAATATATGCAAAACGTGTGTGTACATGTTCCTTAGCTAATGCTAATGATCAGGCCTGAATAATCTTTCTAATGCAAAATATGTATGGTGCCATGAATCCAACATGTATGCAAATAATCCTAGTCATATAGATACTATATGCGTGCACAATCATTCATTCATATGCAACAACCGCATGATAATACATTCGATTTCATCCATAAACAAGTATAAATACTCGTGCATATGCAATATGAAATGTGACCGAGTCGAGCTAGTATCTAATGTGTATTCGCGCATCCACGAGCAACCACTTGCAACCACTTGCAACCATATCAATCATAACATGTTTCAAATACATGTTTACATCCATAGGGTTCTACCTAGGATTCCCTGAAACAGGGTCGAGAAGACAAACAAGACAAACTCCTTACGGGGTTTGTAACAGAAAATAGGACCGAGAGGATGTCCACAAAAGATAACCTACAAGTAAGCTCTACAGAAAACAGGGATCAAGGATATACTCCCAAAAAAAAGATATCATGCGCGTATCTAGTCTTTGACCATCAAAGTCGTATTTCCTCGAGCTTAATTCCATTGTGCCTTGACCGTCTTTTAACTTCGCGATTTCGTAGCTTCTTATTTCCTGTTTCCATAACATGAGCTGGAACTCATTTCTTCGTCGCCTCTCGTTCCACTTGCACTTATCCTTTTTCTAGAATACTTGGCTCAAACCTTCGTACTCATGATTCCATGCGAGCCCTCCAAAATTCACTAGTGAATCTTGGATCTCGTTTATATACTATAAGGTATTCCATGTAGAAAAACTTTCTCTTGAAAGTAAACATATGTCAACCAGGTTACCAAGCGCACTTACTAGGGTGATTTCTATAACCCATGCATAAGTGAAATAAACCATCCATCTTATTGGCGAACACCACTCAATCGGGCTTCAAATTTCCAATAAAAGCATCAAGGGATTCTAAGTAACTAGTCATGACAGAACCTCAAAAGATTACACGACACTTCGAGGGTATTACCAAGGCTAGTCAAAAGGTCTAACTACCCTCCTATCAAAACCGAGAGTGGCACCCCTTACTGGATAACCACTTTATCCCTAGAATCCATCCATAGTTTATAAACATAAGCATTATTTCCCAACTCAATACTTGGGCATAGACATTCCCAAATCCAACAAGCCATGAATAAATGGACCGATTCTCCAATAGGACTTTGAGACAAAAATGGGATCCTCTATTACACTAGTACTAAGGTGAAGAGACTCAAATACCGAAGCGGACTTAAATGATACGAAAGACGAAGTCCTAACGGGATGATAGAGAAGAAAAACTAAACCTTTAACAAGATCATTACCCTCCTTCCGAGGTACCCTAGAAATGAGAGCATACTATTGCCCTCCCGATGATCTTGCCCTTGTCCCATAATACTTAACTATCCGCCTCGTTTTACCATGCCAAAGGTACTCTCTCGTCATGGGTTTCATTGTTCATCTTTCTCCCTCCTTTGAGGACTAAGCCATATCAACAAGTTGCTCATCCTCAAGCTCGTATCCTTTATCCTCTTTCTCACTATCCTTCCTTATAACGCGGCCACTGGTCTCTCGAGAACCACCTCCATCGTATGGAAAGCACTTTCGTAGATAGAAAAGACTAGTCGCAGTTAAAACCACTGTGACTACAGATGGAGGAAAGAAAGGAAAAGAGGTTCTATTAAGGAAACAAGGATAATGCTAATGGCCTTTGGGGAATAGCCTTTTTCTTTTAAAAGAAAATTTTCTTGAAAAATGCTTCTTTGTAAACGGTTTTTCAAATAGTTTTCAGAAGGTCTTTAAAAACTTTTGCCCAGTCTGGTATCCTTCTGCTCTGTTACCAAATGTAACACCCCGCCTCCGCTAGGGTCACTCGCAAAGGAATGCACTAGCTTTAGAGGGGCATTATTGGTAAACATGCACAGAAATATCACAAGACAGAACATATAAAACAGCGGAAGTAAAATTGAACTTTCATAAACATTAATAATTAAGGTCTAAAGCCTTTTACATCAGAGTACATCAAAACCTGTCTTGCAATAGTAAAGAAGCATAAAGATTTTTTTTTCCGAGATTATTCCCCAAGTAAAACAGTAAAGTAGCCATAGCCAAGAAAAGTCCAAGCCATCCATGATGACCTTCAAGCAGAAGAAGTCCGAACTAAACAACAGTATTTCCTCCCTGTAACCTGGGGGGGAAACGGAAGAAAAGAGGCGAAACAAAATGGGTCAGTCAAAAAGACTGAGTAAGCCCTATCTACTATTAGCATAAAAACTAGTAAAGTTAACTGACATGAGAAACTGAGATGAACATAAGCATGATGACAAGATAGATAAGCTAAATCAAAATAACAGGATGAACTACTGAACTCAGGTAAACTAAGGTGTCATGATAAATTACGGTGTCAAGATAAAACAAGGTATCACATCGTCAGGTTTCTATCAAGTATAATATCCCCAAGATATCCATCACGTATAACGTCCCATGGTATCTATCCTGTACATCTGCTCTGCACCTACCGTACTAGTATCCCAACCGTATCATGTGTTATCCATGAATGACCCTTACTCAAAAGTCGTATAATGGTCCATGTCAACCTAATATGCTGCATATATAGGTTACTCAACTCGTATGTTCCTTTCCGTGTATAAGTTTAGTCCCTTGCCGTAGACCATACGGGCTTTCCCATGAGATTCTATATTACTTTAACATAGTTCCATGATCCTTAAGATCGGTTTGGACTATTACCCTAAACCTAGCTAGGGTCTTCCAACATGAATTATCGTTTGTACAACTAGGACTTATGCTAACTAGGGCTACTAGGGATTATGCTTACCTATTGCACGTTTTCGTATCTCAGTTTTGGTTCAACCACCCAGGGCCACTGGGATTTACGCTAACCGTCAACCGCGCCCTTTTTCCCACGCATTCATCGTGAATCGTTTTTCCATGACTGTATGCACATGTATCACATCGTGCCATCCGAGTCCTGTCACAGGGCAGACCAGGAAATACAGGACTCGGTCGGGAGCTTTCGATTTATCTGCCGATGCAGATGCTAAGGTCTGTTTTTCTATTCGTGGCTATGGTCCCACGAGACCACTCCCTCAACTAGCGAAAGACAAGACAGGATAAATCCTGTATGAGAACACAACACTGGCCAACCCACATCCAAGCCTTACCGCAACCATAATTAGATAGCAATTATGGTCTATTGGGTGTTCTCTGCCTTTCCGTACGTACACGCTTGACCAAAGATGGTAGGTAGCCTGACGAAAATGCTATCTAGGGTACGACCGTGTATCGTCGACTATCCCCTATCCATCCCCGTCTTTAGGTCGCTCGTATAACAACCAAGGCATACTCTTGGTTCTTCTAACGCAGACCTTAATCTCTCATGAGCCTAGTATAATCACCTGGCAGCTCATAGAGGGATACCAAGAATACCCTCACGTTCCCCGAAGCCGCTGCTTCGTTACCCAGTTCGCTGGAGCCTTTATCTAAATCAGATACTTGCTCCTACTCGTATACTTTAACGATGACCTACCGTATCAGGTTACTCATCTCTCTACGAACTGGTCTAAATTTCCTTGACTAAGAATCATTACTTAGTTATTCTTCAACTAAGGTTTACACTTAGCCTTATTCCCGTTATCCTTGTTAACTACGGTTATCCACCTAATCCTCAGAACTAGGGTTTACATAATGGATTAAGTGTCACTTAAGTTCATAACTTAACCCGTCTACAAATCATGTCAAAATTGGCTAAGTATCCAAGTTCAAGACTTAACCCGTCTACAAATCATGTCAAAATTGGCTAAGTATCCAAGTTCAAGACTTAACCCTACAAACCATGCTCAAGTTGGTTAAGTATATATTAACTTGACCCTATCAAATTACTGAGTCAAATCAGTCAAGCGTATTTAAGTGATTCGTGACTTAGCCTTATCATGTTTTCACGCTAGATTGGTTTAAGTATGGGTTAACTTAACCTCCATAAATTCACGAGTTAGATTGGTTAAGTATAGGTCACTTAACCACCTCAAATCATCATGTTAGATTAGTTAAGTGTTTAACTTAACTCCATTAAACTACCAAGTGGGATTAATTAAGTCTAGGTTAACTTAACCCCATCCGATTTCCATGCTTAGACTAGTTGAGTCTAATCTTAACCCCATCCATTAACTGTATTCTTCGATTAAGTGTCACTAAGAAAACTTACTTAACCTTACCAAATTATCGTGTTGGATTGATTAAGTGTGGGTTAACTTAATCCCCGTCCACTAGTCGTATAAAAATGGTTAAGTGTCATTAGGCAAATCAAGTTACTTAACCTACTCAACCTTGTCATGTTTTGTTAAGTATCATTGGCCTAATCAATTTACTTAACCCATTGTCCATGTCATATTTGGTTAAGAGTCATTAATCAAATTAACTTAACCCTATCATGTGGCATATATTACTTAATGCACCTCAACCTCTCACATTAGACTTTGTTGTGGTTACTAGTTAAGCCGGTCGGTTCCGGGTAGCTTTACACCACAACTTGGTCTAACCTCGGGTTCAAGCACAACATGACCAACTTCTCACATTGGGTCCTATTGTTTGCAACTACTAGTTAGGCCGGTCGGTTCCGGGTAGTTTTACATTGCAAACTCAACCCAACCTCGAGTTGGCCACACTTATATTATCTAAGTGTCATGTCCATTATGTTTCCAAAACATATTACAAGTTTTCAAGCAATTGGGTAGACCTAACTTAATAGGTAAATTCCCAATGGGTAGACCTAACTTAATAGGTAAATTCCCAAGCTTATGTTTTCAAGCATACTTACATGTCAACTTCCATGTTATATTTCAAGTCATGTTTTCAAGTATAAACACATGTCATATTTAACGTTACATGTTGTCATGTTTATACCCATTTACTCAAATCATGTTCATGTCATTATGTTTTTCCATAATGTGACCCCAACGCTTTTAAACTCGCATAATGGATTCAAAGAAGGAACTTGTCAAAGGCATGACAAAAATGGATATTAAGCCACATGTTAATCATGGTGGCAAATGAGGCACAAATGTGTTCATTAACTTGCATGTTGCATTCTTAAGCCTCAAAACATGCATAAACCCAAACTTGGCACATAAGCGAATCATGGTGACAAAAGACATGGAATGATGACTAGTAACTCGCATATATCATCATATAAGGGTTATGACTTCATATGCAAGTTGACATAAAAAGGGTATGAAGGTTCTCATGTTGCATAATGCAACATTTCAACATCAAGGTTGTAGCTTTTAGCCCACAAGATCAAGATAATGACTTCATAAACTTGCATGACATGATAGCATGTATCATACTCAATGATCAAACCCAAACTTGCAACATGAACATTTAACTTCGTAGTTAATATCTAAGAGTAGGGAAAGGGCTTACATTGCTATGAAGGCCCAAAAGATATGACAAAGCCCTTATGCAATCAACTAGACCCAAAATGCAAGCTCTAACATAAAAACCCTTGAGCCAAAATGATCAAAACCCTTGCTTTATGATGCAAAGATAGAAACTTGACTTGAATGCAAGCTATTGAGGCTCATACAAGCTTGGAAACACTTGTATGCATTGAAAATCTCTCATAGGAATTTACTTAGGAATTTTATGAAGAGAGTGGAGGCCATGAGAGGTAAAAGTTTGCCATAGTTTAGTTGTAGGATTGATTAATAATGATTTAGGGTTAGGTTAGGGTCTTATTTATAGATTAGGCAAGTGTTTTAGGCCATAGGATTAAACCCTAGTTGCAATCTCAGCCCTCAAAACCGAATCTGGCCCCCAAGCTCAACACAATCCCAAAATGGTGCACCAGGCTAAACAACTCGGCTGGACCAAGTCGACAGCCAAGTCGACAGGGCTGTCGACTTGGGTCCAACCAAGTCGACTCCCAAGTCGACAGGGCTGTCGACTTGGGTGCTCTGGCGGGAATTTTCCCGCCTGGCCCAAATTTCCAATTTCAAACTTGAATTTGAAATCTGTTTTTACTTTGAAATTTTCTGAAAACTTCGTTGGGCCTTAATCGGGTCATACGGACTCCGATTTTCGAAAACTCGGACTCTATTTCGCGTATTTTTCCGAGACGAACGCAATGGCATAGCCCGTTTTACTTGATTCAGAATTTAAAATTAAATTCTGCCTTGATTCTCGTTTTAACAGGTTATTGAAAATACGGGTTGTTACAAAAATAAAGGTTCATGTGTTGACTGTACTCATCCGTTGAGATTAGTCATGTGTTGAACGAAATAATTTAACAAAAATAGTCACACATGGACAGTACCCATTCGTTGAGATTAGTTGTGTGTTGGCAAAAATAAATATTCATTTGTTGAATAGAATGAAGGAATATATGAAGCCGTGTTGATTAGATTAACGCCATTTCGACGTGAACGATATTTATATCGATTTTACTCATTTTAAAATGAATATTGAAAAGTGATTTCGTAATCGAATATTTCGAAATGAATTGAATTCGAATTGAATATATAACGATTTCGAAATGAAATGAATAGAAAACGATTTCGAAATGAAATGAATAGAAAACGATTTCGAAATGAAATGAATAGAAAACGATTTCGAAATGAAATGAATAGAAAACGATTTCGAAATGAAATGAATAGAAAACGATTTTGAAATGAAATGAATAGAAAACGATTTTGAAATGAAATGAATAGAAAACGATTTCGAAATGAAATGAATGGAAAACGATTTCGAAATGAAATGAATGGAAAACGATTTCGAAATGAAATGAATGGAAAACGAGTTCGAAATGAAATGAATAGAAAACGATTTCGAAATGAAATGAATATAAAATGATTTTGAAATGAATCGAATAGAAAACGATTTCGAAATGAATCGAATAGAAAACCGATTTCGAAATGAAACGAATAGAAAACGAATTCGAATTGAATTGAATAGAAAACGACCTTGAAATTGAATTGAATTGAAAACGAATTCAAATTGAATTGAAAGCAAATTGAAATGAATTCAAATTGAATTGAAATTTGAATTGAATAGAAATGAATTTTAAAACGAATTTATAAGGAAAAATTCAATTTTGATTTGAATTGAAATGGAAGTTGAAATTGTTTTTGAAACGAAATTAAAACTGTTTATAAAATTCGTTTTAAATAGAAATCGACGAAATATATTATATATATAATATAATGGCCTGAATAGAACGCGCCGCGGCAGTTCGTAAATTTCGACCATTTATTTCAAACAGACATTACGGGAGATCCGACCGTCGGATTCTCCAAAAACCGGAACCGTTGGGTTTGTATCGAAAAGATCTTTCTAATGAATATTTGGAATTCAAAATCTAATGGTTGGATTTGGAGATACGTCCAAATCAAATTTGAAAAAGGTCGCTATAGGTGCAGTTCGATGGCCGTTGTTGGAAATCGACTGTACGGGCCTTGATAAAATTATTAAAAACAGTAATAATTTGTGTAAAATCAGAAGAAATGATTTGGGAAAATTTAGGGTGAAAAACTCCATATTTGAAAAGATAAAAATAGATTTTATCAAAATGAACTAGTTTGAACTAAATTTAAAACCCGATTTGTTTTTAAATAAATAAATTAGATTTAAAAAGGGGTTTTAAATAATCGAAATTCCTAATATATTTGATTTAAATTGAACTAGAATTGATTTGTGGGTTCATCGTGAACGGTGTTTTAAATAACACTAGTTCTGTAACCCGATAATAAATATAATGTGATTTGGGTTTGTCGTGAACTGTGTTTTAAATAACACCTAGTTCTTTAACCCAGTAAAAGGAGTTTTAATGAATCTGTAATTAGATTGAAATGTGAATCTATAATCTAAATTATCAAATTTAGAAATGAGCGAGAATGGAGTATCGCCAGCTTTGCTCCAAAGCGATAGTTAAATCTTTAATTAGATTTGAACATGAAATGGTAATTAATTTTACCGATAACACCATGGTGTTAGATATGGAGTATCACCAGTTTTGCTTCATGGGATGAATAGGTTGGGATGGGGAAATAAAATAAATAATTACTTCGGTGTGGTTCGCTAATCTCGACTAGCTTGGCAAACCATAATTTGGTTTGAAATGACATCCAAAGGAAGATTAAAGGATAAATTTTAAAGAATTTATCTTGGATAAAATTAATGGGAACCTTTCCCTAAAAATGTGATTTTGTGAATAAAAGAATATTCTAAATTGGAATGAGGCGTATGTTGTGTTTGTTTAACATTTGTTTTAATATACGCGGGTTGTTCGGAAAGGCCGGGTTTATACCCATTCTGAATAACCGATTCGACGATAAGTCAAAGATGAAGACGGTGGTTGAAGACCGGAAGTCTTCACATCGTTTGGATAATTACTGACGATCCTGATTGGGCTGTACACCCAAGAGGATGGAAATAGTTGGTGGTCGTCCAGACGTACTTGGAGATCGATGGATATGCGAGGAAAGTGCCTCCGGTTTCGTTCAGACCCAGAACGGACTTGAAAATGGATAGTGTGTCTGACATTGGATTTTATTCTGTGTTGATTGATTTCTATTAAATATACATCTGTTTGGCGGCGGAGAATTTATTCTTTTGCTTAACGCCCTTCTCTGAGACGTACGAGCTCAGAGGTTGTATATCGATGGACATCAATCGCATGGCATGAATTGCCTGTGTGGCACGCTAAGATGCAATGATCAAGGCTTCTGTTGAAAAGCAAAGTCTTGTGGTTGATGATCAAAGCACGCCTACGTGGCAGCTTTGTGTATAACGTGAATTCGCGAGCCTCACACCTCGGTATGAGTTAAAAACGGGATACGGACTGCAGGGAGAGCACGACGTTTCTTTCTAGCTTTGGTGGTGTCAGTGACTTACCAGCCCTGACATTGATATACTTTTCACCTTTGTGGTTGTTGGATGAGGCGCCTCGATTATAGGTCTGTAAGGACCGGGAAACGTGTGTTCAGGCATAATTAATCCTCTAACGTAAGTGAGGACCGGCCCTGAAGCATCCAGGGGTTGCCCAGAGTGCGTAGCCCTGGGACATTTGCTAGAGTGTCTCGAACGCGGAGAGGAGCTTGCCCCTTGCCTCGACTCATGACGGAAATCCAATTTCCAATACATGTATTGCGGTTTTAATTGTAGAACTAGTATGGCGACATGATATATGGTACCCATGCCGTCTATGATTTATATTTATGATTGAAATTGTTTTGACACTATACACTTATTATAGTATCAAATGATTTGTTTTAAACGTACCAAGCATGTTTGGCTATTATAAGGGAAAACCCTATCCTCCGGCTTGCGTTGCATTGTGTGATGGGACCTGGGTCTTATAATAGCTTCATTTTTCGAAAAAGCATTGCGTTGTTTATTCTATGCACTGGTATTCTTGGGAGGAAACCCGTTCCGTGTTATACGACGTGGTCCCTTGAATTACTCTCTTTTAAAGTAAAGCTTTAAATAACTGTTTTATTTCTCACACCAGTCACATGACTGACCTGGAGTTTATTGTTTTAACCTAAACTCTGGGTGCCCCTATTTTCCACACGGGCAGCTAGTAGTTTTGGTTTTGCAGATTTATATTCACAGGATCCTGGTTTACAGCTGGAATGATATCCGGAAAGCTCTGTATCCGTATATCGCCTTCAGTTGTGCTTTGTTTTATTTTCCGCTGCTATGTAATTTATTGTAATCTCTGATATTTATCGAATGTAATTTATTCAATTATACTCTGTATATTCTTGTATCTGATGGAATTGTTGTAATAGCAATGAAATGTTCTTTCGTCTGCGTTCATTTGTGTGTTGTTCTCAAAGTATCCACTCTTTTCTTCACGGGGAAGTAACGGGTTCTTACATAGCCAGTATAACAAGGCTTGCGGTAGGGTTAAGTAACACAAGGAACAAAACTTAACCGATATAACATGATGTGTGGTAGGGTTAAGTAAAACAAGAGAAAATACTTAACCACCTTAACGTGATGGACGGAGAGGGTTAAGTACATATCGGGTTGGTGTGTAATATTAGTAAATATAGGCCCACAAACTTAACCAGTAGGAAATCCTAGTAACGGGGACCCATTTCAGTAGTAACCCACTAGATGTATCATGGTACCCTGAAACTAGGCAGGGTGAGGCACGATTACTGGGCTGATTATAAGCGGTCAAAGTGACGGCGGTGGATGCAACAGTGTAGGTTCTAACGGAGTGCGGGCGTGCACATACTTCGGACCAGACAAATAGGGCACTGGGGGCACCAGTAGTATAACCTATGCCTTCTAGAATTGTGTCGGCCGCCACCATGGGTCTTGATACACCCCATGGTGGGACTAGCATAGGTATCTACAATCACTGGGGGCCGTATGACACACATAGGTAGCATAATCCCTAGGTTGGACCTAGGTGGCATAAACCCTAAATCCGAGAAGTGTTTAATAGGTAGCATAATCCCTAGGTTGGACCTAGGTGGCATAAATCCTGGTTGAATCTAGGAAGCACTCGATAGCAACCCTAGATTAGATCTAGGTAATAAATAATAGATGTACACGCGAAAGCAACCTTAATTTCGGGGATTGGGATCACGTTATGATTTTACCATTTTATAGATTACTAGTTGGGACACTAGTTAGGTGGTGCAGAGTAAATAGATATCATTTTAATGGTGAAGCAGAGAAATCTTGTGATGCTTGATAGAAATCTTACGAAACTATACTTAGTTCATCTTGAATGGGAACCTTGCAATGTTATACATGACAGAAATCCTATGATGTTATTCTTAGTTATTGTGCCTGTAGTTTATCTTGTCATCATGCTTATGTTTACTTTCAGTTTATTCATGCCATGTTATCTTTACCTGTTTTTATGTTGAAAGTCACTAGGACTTACTCAGTCTTTATGACTGACCCATTTTGTTTCGCCCCCTTTTCTTCCGTTTCCCCCCCAGGTTCACAGGGTGGGAATACAGCTTAGTTCGGATCTTACCAAGCTCCAAGGCTCTTTCATGAAGGCTTGGATTTCTCTTGGCTATGGCTTGCTTTACTGTTTTACTTGGGGAATGATTTATGACTATGGTTTTATGCTTCTTTACTATTGCAAGACAGATTTCGATGTAATGGATTTAATGGCATTTTGATGTAAAAGGCTTTAAACCTTTCTAGATTTTAATGCAGTGAAATTTGGTTCTTCTTCCGTTGTTTTATATGTTCTATCTTGTAATATTTCTGTGTATGTTTACCTAGATAATGCTCCACCAAAGCTAATGCATTCCCTTTGTGAGTGACCCTAGCGGAGGTGGAGTGTTACAGCTTGTTGGGGATTGGATTCCGACTATGACAAGGTATGGGACCACCTGCCGATAGTGTATCTCTAGAGGGAAATACACTGGGTTCAACAAGAACGTCTTGCAATCCGGCCCACACATGACCAACCACTCATTTCGCTTGAGTGTATCGAATGTATATCACCAACGGTTGGGCTCAAACCACCATTTCCCGAAAGCGACAGCATCAAAAGATTTAAGAAGGAAATGGATTTTCTCTAGATAGGTGATTATACACCTTAATTGGAGCGACCCACATAGCTATGTTGCCTACCTGATTTTTGTCGTTTCTCGGTTGATGAGGCTTGAGGCTGCGTTTTGCCTTTATAATCAGCAAATCACATTCACTTCGAATGCCACATCGTTAGATCCATCGAAATCACTAATTGACATCCACAACAATACATTACGTGTTCGCTAAAAGAAGTTTCCTTCTCTGCTTCCACTCTTGGTACGGTTGGAGAAATCAATGCATGTGACCTTTTTGGAAATACTCTATCAGACATCCATCCGTACATGTCATCCAGGAACAAGATGAACCAAAGGCACTCTCCCACTGCATTCTAGGAATCACCCTAAGAATCAATAGCGAGAAGTCCTTGCGAACCCATAGATTCCAACCACGACAGAATCACAGTTCATCTCTGCTTGCAAGTTAGAGATTTTAAGTAATCCTTCCATTTATGAAGAACAATGGTCTTCAATAACTTCATCTTGAATCAGCATCTTCAACGTATTCGTATTTTCTAGACGGAACGGTTTTCGAATATAAATTCGATCCCGGTCTTCCCGTACCAACGATCGTATGGGCCTAATTTGATAGTCGGTTATTTAATTATCAAATAAATCAACCATTCATCCATAAAAGAAAATGGATTCACTGATTCACTACTTAGTATCATTTAGCCTCTTTAATGGACCGTCCGTTAATTATATTCCTTAAATTTTCCAATATTTGAAACATCCCTTTTACCTTTTATCATAAAAAAGAATATTATCCAAATTCATTTTATTCCACTTATAAATTTTTCGCAAATCGTTTATAATATCATTTATGGAAAACATGACTTGTGTTTCCCTCAAGCACTTTCGTTTATAAATGATACCATCCTTTTGAAAACCTATTTAAATATCGACCATATTTACTTAACTAATTATGGTAAACTCTTATTAAACTCTTTCGATTTATATTTATAATCATTTACCATATTATATACGAGCTTCGATTCTATTAGAAATAGAATCCTTATGAAAATGCCTTAATATCTCTTTATTATGATATTACAAATCATTTCAACAATTCAAATTCAATTGTTTTAAAGCCCTATCAACAACGCTTTTATAAATCTTATATTAACATTTTATACAATTATGGTATTGTTATCCTTTCAGTTCCTTATATTGATCTCTATCAAAACAATTCAACATATATTTATCACAATCTCTTTAAATCCTACTTGACAACTTATTCGTTGTTGAAAAACATATAATAATCCTTTATAAAAATATTATATCTAAAAATAGTCCGTTTCACTTGTAACCAATGTTACAAAACGCATTTACAGACCCTTAACTTTATTTACTAGTTCGATTCCATTTACAAAACTTTAAATTTCCATTTACAAAATCTTTTGTTAATTAATTACGACAACTTAGCATTTATTTTCATTTCAACTTCTTTAACTTCATTTAAAATCTCATTTTTGCAATTCATTATCGACAACTAATATTTGTTGTCGTTATCTAAATCTTTAACTTCATTTATACTCCTACCTTCAATTAACATTCCGAACCTCGGAATATCACATTCCGAACCTCGGAATAAACCCCACTTCGATTAATCATTCTGAACTTCGGAATAATACATTCCGAACCTCGGAATAAACCTCCCTTAGCCATTTTATATCATTCCACAAATCAATACTTATTTCCAAATCCGTCGATTTGTAAATCTTATACACGAAATGTCTTTTAAATACATTTCGTATATTCTATAACAATGTTTGTTAGAAACGATCATTTATTTCAAAAACATTACCTCTCATTCTCTTTTATATATTCGCGTAAATCCTTGATTCAATTATTCCATTTCAATATTTTGAAATTCATTTGAACTTCCTTTATGACCATTAAGGCCTTTTACAAATCCATTTCAACATTTAAATAGCCAGTATGATAGATTTATATCAGTTAAACATTTATTTAATATACCTTGCATCTCTATTAGTTATATTTTCTATATTTATAAAAGTTATAAATTAAATTCCGACTATTCTTTTACCATAAAAAATCTTATTTCAAAATCATATGAAAAAATATGCATCTTTGAAATCATTCGAGATCCATTTAATGTCGATTTCGAAAAATCATTTCTTTTAATCGACGGTACTAAAGAGGCAAATGGCTACTACAATACCAAACTACAAAACATAAACTAATTTCATGTTCAATAAAAATAATATGATCATATTAATAAACGTTATCAATATCAGTGAGGAATCCAATTGGATTCCTCCAACCTGTTATTCCCTGCAAAACAATGTGTTACCACACTTCAAATGATCCAGTTCAATATGGCCAATCAATATTGTTTCATCTAGACAGATGAAATAAACAATTTAATAATAACAGTCAATAACTGTAACAGTCAATAACTGTAACAGTCAATACTTGGGCAGTTAACATAAATTCAAGCATTTAATTATTTATTGATACCGTTTATATTATTATAAACTTAACCACTGAGGTAAGTTACCTCAATCGGATTTAATCGTTATAAATAACGATTTGTTTCAATTAAATTAAACGAACGTTTAATTTAACTGTTTCAGTTAAAATATCAACAAATAAACAAACAACCATTAACAACCATAGCACACAATTATAAAACCCGATTTATATAAAATATAAAAGGGGAGAACTGAGTGAGTTTAACTCACATTGGTTTAAGTTGTCGCTAAAGCGGTTCGGTTCTCAGTTAAGTTAAACAGACATTTAATTTAACTCAAATTTCAGCAGCTTCCAGCCTTATCTGCTTTAGTTCCAGTATGTAATGCTTGAAAATAATCTCACCGCTTCTTGTTTGGTTCTATTCTGCCAACGTGTGCACGAATTATAATGTTATAAGAATATGTTAAATTAGATAAATTAATTTTTCTAGTTACAATTTAACTATATTAATTACTTTTTTTAAAAAAAAGGGTTGATACTTTGTTCCACCGTTTCCTCTTCCTTCAACATGTTGCCTTCAATTCCAAGCAAAACCCTATCACGAATTGTTATAAGTTGCCGTTTCAATTGGATAATTAAAATTTCTTAATTAAAACTAACAACTAATTATGTTTTAATACCATTACTCAGGCCATGAATTTCCTTTGTCCACAACTGTTTTGTACGTTGTTTCTTTCCGTTAACCCAGACGCATGCCTCAACATGCCATATCATGAACCGAAACCTACAAGGCAATTGGAATTTTATAGTTATAAGAATTAAATAATTTCCTTAATTGTAAAATAAAAATTTAATTACTTTCATTTCACGGCTTAATGGGTTCACGTGATGATCCTTCGTCCCTCACGTTCAAATAACTGTTTCTCTTTCAGGTTCCATTTCTTTTGTTCTTTGTTGTTCCCTTCAACATCACGGTTCAATGTACCTCCCTTCAGTGCTTTAGTTCAAAAAAAAACAGCCTGTGCCAGTTATACATATTATAAATATAAATTATATTCTCAATTGATCGCTAAATTACTTTGGTTATATGGCTGACCCATTTTCTTCCATGGATTCTCATTTTGGTTTCCAGAATGCTATTGTCTCCTTTGAGATTCATCAATCCAGTCAGCACCCTTAATCCCCCTCACTTTCCATTGTTTTCCCACGCAATGCATAGCCCACACACGAGCTTCAGGAATGCCATGCAAACCACTCAAAACAAAACCACATCCCTCCTCATGCCACATCTTCCTTTCACCCTCTGACCCGACCAGCCTGAGCCTCTGCTCCTCCTTTGCGGCAAGCACCTAAACTCGCATCCTCCTTTCGTCGCTTGCCACCGTTTCTCGTTGGATACTATGCTATCGTGCCCCACTTCTCTACTATTTACGAACAGTACCGCCCCTCTTCCTCGATAACAGCTCCTTCATCCAACTCTTATCAAAATATATACTTGCGTCATTCATTCACGGCTCGGCAGATCTGGAGTTGGGTTTCGTATTTCGTGAAATGAGATTACGGTTTGATTGTGAAGAGGAGTCGTGTTTAAGTCCAAGGAAGGAAGGCTTTCGTTTTGAAAATGGAGTACAGATTTAAACGTGCGAATAGAGCTTGGATTTTATTTTATGTTGGAAGAAATACAATGTTTTCTCCATTTCTGGAAAGAAAAATAAAAAAATGAAAGAAGCAAAAGCGTTTTATAGGAGCAATCAAACATGGAAGCCAAGTTTTCGTGGAGAGCACGGTAGTGGGAATTTTTTTTTCTCGTTACTTGGTCAGGACGGGTTAAGACTGAGTAGGTCTGCATGGTCATGTAGGCATACGGAATAGGTTGTTTCTTTTGATAGGGAGCGCAGACTGATGTTTTAGAATATACTTTAATTTGTTTTAAAAACTTGGGATCACAAAGTTAAAGTAAATTAATGGCAAAGAAAAAAAAACCAATTGTACATGCATATAGTCTTCTTGATCATACAAAGTTACAAACGTTTTCTCCTCTTGGGCTGATTTGCTTCGGTTTTTAGTACAGTTATTTTTATTCATTTATTTCAATTTTACCGCTATTTACGTGGACCGTTTAATGTTCGTACCGATATTCGCGAACTCCAAACGTGATAAAATTGGCGCACCACTACGTCTTGATGTTTTGGTTCCAATGAAATTACTTCCATTGAAAACGGACTCCGTTTGCAAAACGACGTTATTTTGTATTTTGATTAATTTGTCGGTTCACCTTTAAATATCGTCTACTGATGAAATAACTCTGATCGGCTTCAGATTGGAAATCTAACAATAACCAGCGATACGCATTCCAATAAAAATTCGTTTTGTTGAAAACAGAGGTCGTTTGAATAGAAAACTATTTCTGAGGTCCATATAATATCGATATATTATAATTATATTCTAAATAAATTGAATTAAATAATAATAAATTATTATTAATGTATTTATCCAAATAAAATTATCATATAGCCTTAAATATAAGTTATACAACTTAATATCATCAACTCGGGTTAAATGGTACCCAATTTATATTAAAATCCTTTTAATATATTAAATAAAGTGGAGATTAGGCTAAGGTCCCTATTTTGAAACTTAATTAGGCTCAGGTCCGGTCATAAATTTATTGTAAATTAGGTCCCTATTTTTCTATTTAGAAAAATTACATATATTTATGCAACAATTCATCAACGTTAGTTCAACTTTATTTGCATACATGTATGCAACAATTCAGAATATTTTCATACATGTATGCAAATATTCGTTCAGAATAGTTGCATACATGTATGTAAATATTTTGAATAGTTGCATACATGTGTGCAACTATTCTGAATGAATATTTGCATACATGTATGCAAATATTCGTTCAGAATAGTTGCGTACTTGTATGCAAATATTCATCAGAATTTTGCATACATGAATGCAAATATTCAAAATATTTACATACATGATCTGTTTAGAATAGTTGCATACATGTATGCAATTTTTTTGAATATTTGCATACATGTATGCAAATATTCGTTCAGAATATTTGCATACATATATGCAACTATTCATCAGAATAGTTGCATACATGTATGCAAAAATTCAAAATATTTGCATACATGTATGTAAATATTCATTCAGAATATTTGCATACATGTATGCAAATATTATGAAGAACACGTAAAAATGAAAACAGGGACTAAATTTATAATAAGTTTATGACTGGATGTGAGCCTAATTTTGAAACTTAGTAGGGACCGGTAGAAAACGCACCTTTAAATAAATGTTATATTTTAATAACGATTTCCATAGTGACTATTAAAATTTGATTTGGATATAACTAGCAATGTATAATACGAAATCTGAATTTTTCTCTTTCATAAGAAAATTATAATCAACCAGATTCAAACGTTTCTTGTTTCACAGAGTTCCGACTTATATCGGATCCGATATATTCAATTGAAGTTGAAAATTCAATATAATGAACCACCGTGCCATTTCAAGCTCGTTTTATATTATACATAAATTATAACGTTCAACCTTCGTTTTTAAATAATGAATTCAATATTAAATCGATTAATATTCCAAATATAATAAAATAATTTAAATATTCAACTATCAGAAATACGGGACATTACAGTATCTTCAATAACTGAAAACTCAGGCTGACCCGAGCATAAATGGAAAGACAAAAACACTCGGATCAGAACTAAAATATTCTCATGTCAATTAAATAAATTCACGTGATAATATGAGTGCAATAACTTAAGAGATGTTATGGGAATTCCATCTCTTAAGGATCCGTCAAACTAGATACTATATAATATAATACGCTATTATAATAGTGTCTATGGTTGAATATAAAATATTAAAATAGTGCAAGCGGGATTACCATTATTACCCTTACACTGTTTATACCTTTGATGTATAGTTTGCATATAACACACCAGTACGTCAACGGATAGGGATACGCCGTGATACGACAACGTTAAATCAAAATCGTAGGAGGCTCGATCAGGATAATATGACAAGGCACACGAGGAATGCCCAGAGTATGAATATACGAGTTGCATTCCCGGACTGGTGGTAACACATAGTCGCAACTACCGCCCACCTCGGACAACACTCCCAAATCATGGATGCGCATCAAATCAATCAATCAAACCAAGGGACTATAGTAATAAAGGAAGAAGTGTTGTCGATGGAGGTAGCTAACCTCACTTGGTCACGATATAGCCTTGTTTTAGTCATTTTAATTATGACTAGAAGGTCAAGGACATCCATTATCATTCTCTTTCTTCAAATCCAGTAATCGCCTCCAAATCAACCTACTTCATTCTAGAACTCCACCGCATACACAGTTGTTAAAGTGGTTTTTGGTATTGGCTGTGACGGCAAGGAATTTCGCTCGGTCCGAACCAGTCGCTAAACCGACCCAGACCGTTCGAAACGCCCTATCGTTTGAGAACACGACAAATCAGAACGCAGACGGAAGGACATTTCATTGTATATTACAACAATGCATCAGATTACAAGAATATACAGAGTATAAATGAATAAATTACATTGGATAAATATCAGAGATTACAACAAATTACATAGCAGCGGAAAGAAATACAATACACAACTAGAAGAGATATACGGATACAAAGCTTTCCGGATATCGTTCCAGCTGTAAACCAGGATCCTGTGAATATAAATCTGCAAAACCAAAACTACTAGCTGCCCGTGTCGAAAATAGGGGCACCCAGAGTTTAGGTTAAAACAATAAACTCCAGGTCAGTCATGTGACTGGTGTGAGAACTAAAACAGTTATTATTCTTTATTTTAAAAGTTAGGTAAATCAAGGGACCACGCCGTATAACACGGAACGGGTTTCCTCCCAAGAATACCGGTGCATAAAACAAACAGCGCAATGCTAAATAAAGAAAAATGAAGCTGTTATAAGACCCAGGTCCTATCACACAATGCAACGCAAGCCGGGGGATAGGGTTTTCCCTTATAACAGCCAAAGAATGCTTGATACGTTTAAAACAACTCGTTTGATACTATTATAAGTGCATAGTGTATAAAACAACTTCAAATCATAAGTATCAATCATAGGCGGCATGGGTACCATATATCATGTCGCCATACTAGTTCTACAATTAAAACCGCAAATGTCACGTATTTGGAAATTGGATTTCCATCTATGAACCGAGGCAAAAGATAGTCCTCAACCGATTCGAGACTGTCTAGCCCGAGCCTCAGGCAAGTACTCTGTCAAGCCTTTGGATCGTCAGGGCCGGTCCACCGATGTGGATTAAAATGCCTGAACATGCGTTTCCCCGCCCTATGGGGCGTAGGTGAGCCAACTAAATGACTCCATCGGACCCGGATCGTCCGATCAAACCGAGGCGCCTCGCTACAGCAACAACCACATAAGTCAAACTCGCCAGGGCGTGTAAAACCACTGACGCCACTTTTTAGCTAGAAAGAAACGCATGTCCTCCCTGATGTCCGTCTCCCGTTTTTGGTTCATACCGGGTGTGATACTCGCGAATCAACGTTACACAAAGCTACGCCACACAAGGCCGTGCTTTGATCATCAACCACAAGACTTTGCTTTTCAACAGAAGCCTTGATCCATGCAACTCAGCATGCCACATTGTCAGTCCATACTGTACCACTGATTTCTGCCAATATATAACCTCTAGGCTCGTACGTCTCAGAGAAGGGTGTATAGCAAGAGAATAAATTCTCTGCCACCAAACAGATATATATTTAGCAGAGATCACCAAATACAGTATAAAGGAATACAACGTCAGACACACTATCCATTTACAAGTCCGTTCTGGGTCTGAACGAAACCGGAGGCACCTTGTACCTCGCATATCCATCGATCTCCAAGTGCGTCTGGACGATCACCAACTGTTTCCATCTTCTTGGGTGTACAGCCCAATCAAGATCATCAGTAATCACCCAAACGACGTGAAGATCTCCGGTCTTCGACCATCGTCTTCATCTTCGACTTATCGTCGTATCAGTTATTTAGAATGGGATAAACCCGGTCTTTCCGAATAACTCGCGTATATTTTAAATAAGTATTACACAAACACAACATACGCCTCATTCCAATTCATCAGTCACTAACCGTAAATTAATCAAGAGAATAATTCCCCAAATATTAACCCCGAAGGCCGAAACCAACATCAGATCAATATCCAGAAAACCATTCTGCTTGGCTAACCGACAGTTAGTTTCTAAATTTCACATTCATAGGGAAAGGTTCCCATTAATTTTATCAAAGATAAATTCTTTATATTTATTCTTTAGTCTATCCTTTTGAATTTCGATTCAGCTAGTCGGGATTAACGAACCTTACCGAGGTAATCATTTGTTTTAAATTTCCCAATCCCAAACTATTCATCCCATGAAGTAAAACTGGTGATACTTCATATCTAACATCACGGTGTTATCGGTAAATTCAATTACCATTTCACGTTCAAATCTAATTAAAGATTTAACTATCGCCTGGAGTAAAACTGGTGATACTCCATTCTCGATCTTTTCAATCTAATTAAAGATTCATTAAAACTCCACTTAGTTTTAATCTTTGACTGGGTTAAAGAATCAGTGTCATTTAAAACATGGTTCACGATAAACCCAAAATCACTTTCCATTAATTATCGGGTTAAAGAACAAGTGTTATTTAAAACACTGTTCACGATAAAACCAAAATCAATATCAATTTAATTCCAATTAAATATCATTTAATTGGTACACTTCATTAAATCTAAATAAAAAGATTTAATCTTTTCTCAACTGGGTTCAAGAACAGTGTTAGTGAAGACACCATTCACGACAAACCCAAATCACATTTGATATTCAATACAAGGCTCTGAATAGAAAATATATCGGCTTATATTCAATATCAAATTCTACGACTAACAAATGTCGTATTGGAAATAACGATATAAATATATATCTTTCAAATTTCCATAACAACATCTGTATAATCACGAATTCCAACATCGAAATATTCCGAAGACAATTTCGATTCAAATCCACTCTAATGCAATCATTGGAAATTTAGGTTATTTTTAAAACCCTTTTCAAATTCAATTTATTTATTTAAAAATAAATAGAATTATAATTCTAGTTCAAAACTAATTCATTTCGATAAAAATCTATTTTTATCTTTTCAAATATGGAGTTTTTCATCCCAATTCTTTCAAAATCATTTCTTATGATTTTACACAAATTATTACTATTTTTAATAATTTTATCAAGGCCCGTACAGTCGATTTCCATCAACGGCCATCGAACTGCACTTACAGCGACCTTTTTCGAATTTGATTTGGACGTATCTCCAAATCCAACCGTTAGATTTCAAATTTCTAACATTCGTTAGAAATTTCTTTTCGATACGAACCCAACGGTTCCGGTTTTAGGAGAATCCGACGGTCGGATCTCCCGTAATGTCCGTTTGAAATAAATGGTCGAAATTCACGAACTGCCGCGGCGCGGCCCGTTCTATTCAGGCCATTATATTATATATATAATATATATAATATATATTTCGTCGATTTCTATTTAAAACGAATTATATAAATAGTTTTAAATTCGTTTCAAAAGCAATTTCAACTTCCATTTCAATTCAAATCAAAATTGAATTCTTCTTTATAAATTCGTTTTAAAATTCATTTCTATTCAATTCAAATTTCAATTCAATTTGAATTCATTTCAATTCGCTTTCAATTCAATTTGAATTCGTTTTCAATTCATTTCAATTCCAAAGTCATTTTCTGTTCGATTCAATTCAAATTGGTTTTCTATTCGATTCAATTCAAATTGGTTTTCTATTCGATTCAATTCGAATTCGTTATCTATTCAATTCAATTCGAATTCGTTTCGTTTGCTATTCAATTGAAATCAAATTCGTTTTGTTTTCTATTTGATTCAAATTCAAATTTCATTTTAAAATATTCGATTTCGAAATCACTTTTCAATATTCGTTTTAAAATGAATAAAATCGATATAAATATCGTTCACGTCAAAATGGCGTCAATCTAATCAACACGGCTTCATATATTTCTATTTTCAAATATTTCGTTTTCAAATATTCCTGTTACCAAAATATTCGTTAATATCAAAATATTTCGTTCAACACATGACTAATCTCAACGGATGAGTACAGTCAACACATGAACCTTTATTTTATATTGATAAAGAAGTAAATTTTATTTTTAAAATATTTCGTTCAACACATGACAAATCTCAACGGATGAGTACAGTCAACACATGAACCTTTATTTTATATTGATAAAGAAGTAAATTTTATTTTTAAAATATTTCGTTCAACACATGACCAATCTCAACGGATGAGTACAGTCAACACATGAACCTTTATTTTATATTGATAAAGAAGTAAATTTTATTTTTAAAATATTTCGTTCAACACATGACCAATCTCAACGGATGAGTACAGTCAACACATGAACCTTTATATTGTAATATCCTTTATTTTCTAAATTGGAATGAGGCCCAATCAATTACCATATAATGTTAATTATATGGATTTCATACATCACACGTATATAATAGCATTGAAAAATAATCAACCATCAACCAAAGTGCACTACACTGTATAAGCATCAAATATAGATTTCTAACGCTTATAACAGTCTGTCAATCAATCGATCGACATATTTAATCAATCAGGATGAGTGAACTTCAAATTTCATCCCAACACCCGTGTGGGGTTTCAAACAATCAAACACAGATTTTATTTGTGCAGTCGGGCGATGTGTAAAATTTATCGTCCCAATCAATGTCCTTCAAATAGGTGTACATAAACAAACCGTCCGGTTTGTAAAGGAATATTTATTTATTCACATTCACGTTAAAAATTATATTTTTAACGATAAAACATTTTATTTTAACATATGAATTTCTATTCAGTTCATTCTTTAAATAAAATGATATTTTTATTTTTCTAACATATTTTAGAAAATTTCGGCGGCATAACGGCACGATACTAGAAACGGGACAAGGCCTAGCCTTATCCCCGGTCTAGTGAAGGCCCACGCCATTCACACATCAATCAAATCAATTTCATCTCACCAAACAATTCCATTCAAACCAAATAATCTAACCAACTACACAACCAAACAATTAAACAAACAAGCCATCCATGGTCTGTGGATGACGGGTGTCGGGTGCTACTAAACACCATCTGCATCCTAGTATATATAACTAGAAAATTAAATTAAAGAGTGAGAAATTCTCACCAGAAGCTATCCAACTTCACGGCACTTCTTTTAGATAAATCTTCATTGTTATCGCATCTTTGTCATCTTCGTTGCCTGTAGCCACTACATATATAAAAATCACATTTTTACTTCGCTATTCGATATATAAAAATCGAATTTTATTATGCTATTCAATTTATAAAAATCGAATTTTTACTATGGTATTCAATATATAAAAATCGAATTTTTACTACGACGTCATATAGATAAAAATTCCATTTCAAAAATATAGATTTCGCCTTTTTAAATATATCATTATAAAATCACATTTTTATTTTTCTACACATATAAAGATGCTATTTTTAATATTCCTATCATGTAAAAATTATATTTTTAATTCTCTACATAAACAAAAATCATATTTTTACATCATCTATATAGTAAAGACTATATTTTTAATACTTTAAAAATATAAAAATCATATTTTGTTTGTAAAGATCAAATCTTTTCGCCACAAATTATAGATATTTTTATCATTTTAAAATCATCTTTTTCTATGTTCAAAAATCTAACTTTTCTCTTAATAAAGACCTATCTTTTCACTATAAAAAAAATCCAATCTTGCTTGTTTAAAAATCTAATCTTTTGCCATATACATACATATAAATTTCAGATTTTAATTATATACATATATAATAAAACTGAAAATAAATAAATATAAATAAAATAATAAAAGAAAAACTCACTAGGATGGTGGCGCCGGAATTGGTAGGTGGAGGGGGAAGTAGGGCTGGCCGACGGCGGGGTAAAACGGTCAGAGGCGGCGGTTCTTGAGGTGGAGGGCTGATGGCGGGGGAGCGAGGGTGGAGCGATTTCGATTGGCGACTAGGGTTGTGTAGGTTTTGGGCTCGGAGGGCTTAGGGTTTCAGGAAACGACGGAGGGAGGAGGGCTTAGGCGTCGTCGTCGATGGCAGGGGTGGGGGTCGGAGGCGGCTAACGTCGGCGGTGGGCCATGGGGAAGGGCGCGATGGGTGGGGAGCACCTGAGGTGCGGCGGCGGCTGCTGCTCCTCCTTTCTTTTTCTTTTTTTTCGAATGATTCTCAGATGAATCGGGGGGGGGGGGCAGAGGGTAATAGGGGAGGGAAAGTTCTCTTTTTTTATTTTATTTATTTAATTATTTTATTTTTGAAAAAGTTGACTTTTACATACGACCTCTAAACGAGGCCCACCGCCTGTCGTCCATAGCGTTTTACCCCCATTCCGAACACAATGGGATATGTATCGTAGGCTGATTCGGCTGTTACAATCAGTTTCCGTTAAATTTACATTTAAATTACTATATTGATTTTTAAATGAACATTTCAAATTACCGGGGTCACATACCAAATAGAAAAATTCTCGAAAAATATTTTCTAGCTTCGTATTGACGATACGGTCCTAACAAAACTAGTTTCGTCAGATTCTGAGACCGTTGGAAAAATGGCCATTTTCCAGTCGATTAAAATCAACTGAAACTGGTCAAACGCGTTTTCCTTTGCCACGCTCACATATTGATTCGAAAAATTATGAAATTTGGAATCTAGCAATAACTTGACATCACGAACCCAACAAAAGTGGTTTCGTCGAAATCCGAGGTTGTTTGCAAAATTCCCATTTTTAAGGGCCTGAATTCCATAGCGACTATTCAGAATTTTCAACTGGACATGTAACACCCCACCTCCGCCAGGGTGGCTCTTGCAAGCACTCTGACTTTGGAGGGGCGTTTGAATCAGGTAAACATGCATAATGATATATCAAGGCAGAACAAGAACATATGTATATATGTAAACAGAGTAAATAAGATAAGTAAAACAGCGGAAGGTTTCAAACTATTTCAAAACAAGTCTGATACAGCATAATGTCAACTTTCCAAATACACAAGTCTAGATAAAAACAACATCACTGAAAAACTGAAATACATAAGTACTATCCCCAAAATAAGTGATAACCATAGCTAGCTTCATGTCAAGACCGTACATGAGCTAAAATCCCACAAGCAAGCGATCAGAAATCCAAGCTAAGCTCCAAAATTCCCACCCTGAGAACCTGGGGGGGGGGGGGAACGGAAGAAAAGAGGCGAAAGAAAAACAGGTCAGTCAAAAAGACTGAGTAAGCCCTACTACAATCAATGTAAACTGATAAAGTTAACTGGCATGAGAAGCAGGGATGAACATAAGGATAACAACATACTAGCATGATGATTAACTAACAAGGTAGATAAAGGTGTCATCGCATACTCAGGTTTAAGGTTTTTGCACCACAGGTTTACTTGCAAGCTAACATGACTTGAATAAACAAGTATTGATCCCTTGGCCCAAGCTTTGGCCCAATGACATGAAATGACCCTAATACGAGGCCCAACCAAACGGTCTAATCGATCGGCTCCCTAAGCCTAACTCGTCACGTGTTGGTGTCAATACGGCCCAAACATAATTGTAGTTGGACTGTGCCGGGTCTCCCGTCGGGTGTATCAAGCCCTAGGGTGTCAACCCCTGGACACCATAAACATGAGTGCACAGTCTCGATCTACTGGTACCCATGCTTGACTTCTCCAAATACGGACTACGTGCACGACCATAGTCCGTCCGGAACTACATCGGCGTACCACTCGACCGTCGTTTTGGTCACTTATACCAGTCCAGTAATCGTGCCCCCTCCCTAGCCTAGTCCCTAGGGTCTTAATGATACAAACTTGGGATTACTGCTAGAGTGGACCCCCATTGCTAGGATTTTCTAGTGGGTTAAGTACGGTTTAACCCTTTTACTAATCATGGATTAGCTTGGTTAAGTGTAACGATGGGTTCACGACTTAACACCGATTAATCCACCAAGCCCAAATTGGTTAAGTATTAAGTGGACCATGACTTAACCCTAATCATGAGGCATTAATTAATTTAATGTGCCTTAACCTCTCACATTAGACCTTGTTGTGGTTACTAGTTAAGCCGGGCGGGTCCGGGTAGCTTTACACCACAACTTGGTCTAACCTCGGGTTCAAGGTACAACATGACCAACTTCTCACATTGGGTCCTATCGTTTGTAGCAACTAGTTAAGCCGGTCGGTTCCGGGTAGTTTTACGCTACAAACTCAACCCAACCTCGAGTTGGTCACACTTATATTTTCTAAGTGTCATGTCCATCATGTTTCCAAAACATATTACAAGTTTTCAAGCATTTGGGTAGACCTAACTTAATAGGTAAATTCCCAATGGGTAGACCTAACTTAATAGGTAAATTCCCAATCTTATGTTTTTATGTCTTTTAAGTTTACACAACCCCAAACGCAATCCCATCGCTTACATATCGCAATAGCGCATAAAGGATAGAAAGAGGGAACTTGGCATAATCATGACATAAAGGAGTTGAAGCCACAAGTTTAACATGGTGGCATATGAAATGTACATATGTTCATATACTTGCATACTACATTTTTAGGCCTCAAAAGCGTGCATAAAACCAAACTTAGCATATTGGTGATACATGGTGATAAATGACATGTAGAAATGGCCATAAGTTCGCATTTAGCCTCACATGCAAGTTATCATAAGAGATATGATAACCTATATGTTGCCAAAATGCAACCTTTAGCATAAAGCTTGAAGCTTTATGTTCATATACTCAAGGTAAGCTTGCATAACATGATAACATGAGTAAAATGATCAACCCAAACTTGCATAACATACATAGCAAACTTGCATATCATAACATAGCAAACTTGCATAACATAACATGGCAAACTTGCATATAAACTTGCATACCATAACATGATAAACTTGCATATCATAACATGGCAAACTTGCATAACATAACATGGCAAACTTGCATATCATAACATATCAAACTTGCATAACATGACATAGTAAACTTGCATATCATGGCAAACTTGCATATCATAATGATCAACCAAACTTGCATCATTCATTTAACTTTAGAGTTTAAATATGAAAGTAGAAAAGGGCTTACAATGCTTATGAAGACACAAAAATATATATAGATTGAGACAAAGCCCTTATGCAATCAAATAAACCCAAAATGCAAGCTCCAATAGAAAAACCCTTGAGCCAAAATGAATCAAAACTCTTGCTTTATGATGTAAATATGGAAACTTGACTTGAATGCAAGCTAATGATGCTCATACAAGCTTGAAAACACTTGTATGCATTGAAAATCTCTCATAGAAATAACTTAAGAATTTTATGAAGAGAGTGGAGGCCATGAGAGGAATGATTTTGCCATAGTTTAGTTACTTGAATGAATAATGATGATTTAGGGTTAGGTTAGGGGCTTATTTATAGAGATTAGGATTAGTTTCAACCTTAGGATTAAACCCTAATTCCAATCTCAGCCCTTCAAACCGAATCTGGCCCCAAAACCTAACCAAAACCCCAAAATGGTGCACCAGGCAAAACTGCCCGGCTGAACCAAGTCGACACCCAAGTCGACAGGGCTGTCGACTTGGGCCTAACCATGTCGACTGCCCAGTCGACAGGGCTGTCGACATGGGTGGTCTGGCGGGAAATTTCCCGCCTGCGCCCAACTGCCCTAATTTCCAAATTCAAACTTGAAATCTGTTTTTACTTTGAAATTTTCTGAAAACTTCGTTGGGCCTTAATCGGGTCATACGGACTCCGATTTTCGAAAACTCGGACTCTATTTCGCGTATTTTTCCGAGACGAACGCAATGGCATAGCCCGTTTCCCTTGATTCAGATTTATAAATTAAATTCTGCCTCGATTTACGTTATAACAGGTTATTGAAAATACGGGTTGTTACATTCTCCCCTCCTTAAAGGATTTCGTCCCCGAAATCTTCAAGTTAGGAAGAACGTTTCCTACCATCCAACATCCATCTACTCAAAACATCATCCACGAGCAATCATTGTCCTTACAAGATTCTAAATGTTGTATGAACATATGCAAAGGTGTGTGTATATGTACTTTTCTAATGCAAATATCATCAATGCAAATTATGTTAGTGAAATGAATCCATATGTATGCAATTCCTAACATAATGTATAACATCTATATGTGTGCGCATAACATACATCCATATGCAACATCCATGTGATAACACAAAAATTTTCATCCACGAATAAGCGTAAACACTCATGCATATGCAATATGAGGAGTGTGTGAGCCGATCTAGTGCCTAATGTGTATAATGCATCCACGAGTAACCACTTGCAAACACTTGCAACCACTTGCAAACATCAAGCATATCATGTTTCAAACACATGTTTCATCCAAAGGGTTTCTACCTAAGGTTCTCATGACAAGATTAACACGATATAGATAGCAAAAGAAAGATATGCTACAAAGAGATCGGGAAGATAAGCAAGATATACTCCTTTTGGATTACAAGAAATCCCTTCCTAACCCAACCTATATTCTATAAAAGCCCAAAAGGTTTAGTCAACCTAACGGACCCCTTTAAACCTTGACATGTATTACTAACCGATGAGTCACACCCCCTTATGGAGTTTACAACAGAAATGGGATCGAGAACGGGACCGAGAGGATATATGTAAAAGATAACATGCGAGTAAGTTCCACCGGAAAACAAGGATTAAGGATATACTCTTAAAAAGAGATATGATGCGCGTATCTAGCCTTCAGTCTTCTAAGTCACGTTTCCTTGAGCTTGACTCCACTATGTTTTGACCGTCTTTTACCTCATGATCTCTTGGCTTCTTAACTCTTATTTCCCAATATGAGTTGGAACCCATTTCATTGTCGCCTCTCGTCTTCCTCTTTCACTTACTCTTCTATCATTCTTGGCTTAAACATAACTATGACCTCATGGTTTCATGCAAGCTCCCCAAAATTCACAAGTGAATCCTGGATCTCGTTTACTTACTATAAAGTATTCCATGCAGCAGAACTTTTCTTAGAAAGACCAATCCACGTTGCCAATTGCTCTTACTAACGTGATTTTCTATAACTCATGCTTGAACGAAATGAACCATCCGCCTGCGAATGATAGGCCGTACTTAGATTCAGTTGCTTGCCCATGACTTCCCGTAGACTATCCCAAAACTGGCTAGTGAAGATTGAGTCATGGTTACTAACTATACTTTATGGAACCTCGTGCAACCGCTTTATTTCTTGAAAGTAAACTGTCGCTAGCTATGATGCAGTCCTTTCGCTTTTTACCGGAGTGAAATGAGCACTCTTCGTGAGTCTACCTACTATGACCCACATGCTCTTATTCCCTTTCTTGATCTAGGCAGTCCATCCACGAAATCCTTCGTGACGCTTTTCCTTCTTCCATTGCGGGGACCTCCAATGGATATAATAGCCCATCGGGCTTCTATGACTCGGCCTTTAACCTGTTGGCACAACATGCACCTTGGGACAAACTCGGCCACCTCCTCGGTTGATGTGCATCTTCAAGAACCTTCTTTCTCTCATCGCGTCTTAGCCATCCCTTGTCATCTATAGCGAGGTGACTTACCATTTCGCCTCGAATCAACTTGTCCATGATCTCGGCTAACTGCGGGCCTTCTTTCTGTGAAGTCCCTACTTGATCCAAAAGGGTAGGTCTAAGCTCAAGGGACGCTAACTAACTTATTAAACTGAGAGAACTTCTCACTTCAATTGTCCTCATCGGAGCTTTCCGGTCTTGAACCGCGACCACTTTAGCGGGATCCACCGCTAAGCCTTGCTTAGTAACTATGTGCCCAAGAAATCTAACTTCTTTTCTCCAAAATGACATTTGGAGGACTTGGCTTCCAACTGATGGGCTCTAAGCGTATCCATCACCTTCACGAGATGCCTTGCGTGCTCTTCCTCATCCTTAGAAAAGATCAGAATATCATCTACGAAGACCATGACAAACTTTTTCAAGAACTCCTTGAACACCCTACTCATCAAGTCCACGAAGTAGGCGGGTGCATTAGTCAAACCGAATGGCATGACCAGCCATCCTAAGAATCCATCTGGAGTTCTGAACGCAGTTTTGTCTATACTATCCTCAGCTACTCTGAGCTGATGGAATCCAGTAGCAAGATCAAGAGAAAACAGATGTTCCTACAAGCTGATCAAACAAATCATCGATCTTTGGTAATGGTTGTCTATTATTCTTGTTCTACTCACGATAATCAACACACGGGCGAAGCGAACTGTCCACATTAGTAGCGAATACTACTAGAGCACCTTCCTCGGAAATGCTTCATCGAATGAAGTTCTTCTCAAGCAACTCCTTCACTTGCTTACTTAGCTCCTGTCTTTCACGCAGAGCCATGTGCCGAACGGGCAAAGAAACCAGCTTTGCATTATCCACCAGATAAATGCATAAATTAAACTCGCGTTTAGGGGTAACCCCTTCACTTCACCCAAGATATCAGGATATTCTCGGACCACCCTCATAGATTGCAAACTATCGATAGACGAATTGAGGGATTCAAGATAACACAACATGCCGGGACTCATAGGGTTACAAGAAAAGAAAATTTTTTAGGGTATTACCGAGGCGAGTCATGAGCCTCACAACCCTATGCTCAAAAATCAAGGATGGCTCCAAAACTGGACAACCAATCCATGCCCAAAATCAACCCATACCCCATGAAACCGAGAATATAAGCAACACACGAGAACTCTACACTCAAGATAGAGATTTTCAAATCCACGTAGATAATAGACAAATGGGCGTAAACCCCAATTGGAATTGAAACACACACGGGATCATAAACTAGACTAGTACTTAGGTGCAAACTTTCAACTAGATCAGATGAAATAAACTATGCGATGTGCCAGAATCAAACAAAGTACAAACAGGAAAATCAGAAATGTAAACAGGACTTTTAACAGAAACACTACCTCGATCATGAGCTGGAAGAACGATGTTGAGGGGATGAATTCGCCCTCCAGATGGTCTTGCACACTGAGTCTGACCTTGCCCTTGCTTCGTCGGGCAATCTTTGCTGAAATGTCCAAACTCACCGCAGAAAAAGCATTCACCATTCTTCCTTTTCCTCTTCTTACAATCCTTAATAAGATGAGCCGAACTTCCACAAGAAAAGCACTTCTTTTCCTTCTTATCTTTAGACTTCTCCTCCTTCTTTTTCGTTTCCTTTTTGGGCCCCGTTTTCTTGTTTTGAGACTCATTCACCTTGATTTCCTTCTTGTCACTCCTATTCTTTTCATTGAGTAGGGCCACATTCACCAAACTCTCGAAGGTCGCTCCGATGGGTATATGAGATATGGCCAAACCGCGCAATGGCTCGTTTAGTCCTAGAGCAAAGTGCATGGCCTTCTTCTGAGCTGTGTTAACCAAGTCTAAACCGAACCGAGCAAGTTGATTAAACTTATCCACGTATTCCCTAATGGTCATGTCCCCTTGCTTTAGTGATAGGAACCTCTCCATCTGAAGGTTCTCCTCTGCTGACGATAAAAACCTCAGTCCAAACCTTCTTTTAAACTCATCCCAAGTCTCAATTGGTCTAGTAGTGGTGGTGACTACCCACCAATAAGCAGCTTCCCCTTTCAATAACCATACCGCCAACAGAACTTTCCTACGATCTTCTATATCTAAGATAGCAAAGAGGTTTTCAGTTTCCTTTAACCAGTTTCTTGCCTCAACAGAAGTCTCCATCCCAATAAAATTCTTGCAACCCATCGCCTTAAAGTCTTTGCAAATCTCCGCGAAATCCTCTTGTGGATGCTGAGGGGGAGGAGGAAGAGGAACCTCAGCGACAGGAGGAGGAGGAACATGAACTACCGGAGGAGGAGGAGGAGGAACATCGGCGGGGCCGGCTTCGGTCGCCCTAGCCTCCAAAAGTCTCCTATACCAAACAGGTACGTGTACTCCCTCCGGAATAGCAAAGTTATCAGCCATACTGAAAACGAAGAAAAAGACAGATTCAGAATGGAGAAAAACGAAGGAATTTTGCTAATGGCTTTTTGGGGAATAGCCTTTAAAATAAACTAGACTTTTCTTTGGAAAATACTTTATACTTGGTTTTGAAAATAGTTTTCCAAAAGTTTTAAAAACCTTTTTGTTCCTTCTCGTAAACCATATGCTCTGATACCAAATGTAACACCCCACCTCCGCCAGGGTGGCTCTTGCAAGCACTCTGACTTTGGAGGGGCGTTTGAATCAGGTAAACATGCATAATGATATATCAAGGCAGAACAAGAACATATGTATATATGTAAACAGAGTAAATAAGATAAGTAAAACAGCGGAAGGTTTCAAACTATTTCAAAACAAGTCTGATACAGCATAATGTCATCTTTCCAAATACACAAGTCTAGATAAAAACAACATCACTGAAAAACTGAAATACATAAGTACTATCCCCAAAATAAGTGATAACCATAGCTAGCTTCATGTCAAGACCGTACATGAGCTAAAATCCCACAAGCAAGCGATCAGAAATCCAAGCTAAGCTCCAAAATCCCCACCCTGAGAACCTGGGGTGGGGGGGGGGGGAACGGAAGAAAAGAGGCGAAAGAAAAACAGGTCAGTCAAAAAGACTGAGTAAGCCCTACTACAATCAATGTAAACTGATAAAGTTAACTGGCATGAGAAGCAGGGATGAACATAAGGATAACAACATACTAGCATGATGATTAACTAACAAGGTAGATAAAGGTGTCATCGCATACTCAGGTTTAAGGTTTTTGCACCACAGGTGTACTAGCAAGCTAACATGACTTGAATAAACAAGTATTGATCCCTTGGCCCAAGCTTTGGCCCAATGACATGAAATGACCCTAATACGAGGCCCAACCAAACGGTCTAATCGATCGGCTCCCTAAGCCTAACTCGTCACGTGTTGGTGTCAATACGACCCAAACATAATTGTAGTCGGACTGTGCCGGGTCTCCCGTCGGGTGTATCAAGCCCTAGGGTGTCAACCCCTGGACACCATAAACATGAGTGCACAGTCTCGATCTACTGGTACCCATGCTTGACTTCTCCAAATACGGACTACGTGCACGACCATAGTCCGTCCGGAACTACATCGGCGTACCACTCGACCGTCGTTTTGGTCACTTATACCAGTCCAGTAATCGTGCCCCCTCCCTAGCCTAGTCCCTAGGGTCTTAATGATACAAACTTGGGATTACTGCTGGAGTGGACCCCCATTTCTAGGATTTTCTAGTGGGTTAAGTACGGTTTAACCCTTTTACTAATCATGGATTAGCTTGGTTAAGTGTAACGATGGGTTCACGACTTAACCCCGATTAATCCACCAAGCCCAAATTGGTTAAGTATTAAGTGGACCATGACTTAACCCTAATCATGAGGCATTAATTAATTTAATGTGCCTTAACCTCTCACATTAGACCTTGTTGTGGTTACTAGTTAAGCCGGGCGGGTCCGGGTAGCTTTACACCACAACTTGGTCTAACCTCGGGTTCAAGGTACAACATGACCAACTTCTCACATTGGGTCCTATCGTTTGTAGCAACTAGTTAAGCCGGTCGGTTCTGGGTAGTTTTACGCTACAAACTCAACCCAACCTCGAGTTGGTCACACTTATATTTTCTAAGTGTCATGTCCATCATGTTTCCAAAACATATTACAAGTTTTCAAGCATTTGGGTAGACCTAACTTAATAGGTAAATTCCCAATGGGTAGACCTAACTTAATAGGTAAATTCCCAATCTTATGTTTTTATGTCTTTTAAGTTTACCCAACCCCAAACGCAATCCTATCGCTTACATATCGCAATAGCGCATAAAGGATAGAAAGAGGGAACTTGGCATAATCATGACATAAAGGAGTTGAAGCCACAAGTTTAACATGGTGGCATATGAAATGTACATATGTTCATATACTTGCATACTACATTTTTAGGCCTCAAAAGCGTGCATAAAACCAAACTTAGCATATTGGTGATACATGGTGATAAATGACATGTAGAAATGGCCATAAGTTCGCATTTAGCCTCACATGCAAGTTATCATAAGAAATATGATAACCTACATGTTGCCAAAATGCAACCTTTAGCATAAAGCTTGAATCTTTATGTTCATATACTCAAGGTAAGCTTGCATAACATGATAACATGAGTAAAATGATCAACCCAAACTTGCATAACATACATGGAAAACTTGCATATCATAACATAGCAAACTTGCATAACATAACATGGCAAACTTGCATATAAACTTGCATATCATAACATGATAAACTTGCATATCATAACATGGCAAACTTGCATAACATAACATGGCAAACTTGCATATCATAACATATCAAACTTGCATAACATGACATAGTAAACTTGCATATCATGGCAAACTTGCATATCATAATGATCAACCAAACTTGCATCATTCATTTAACTTTAGAGTTTAAATATGAAAGTAGAAAAGGGCTTACAATGCTTATGAAGACACAAAAATATATATAGATTGAGACAAAGCCCTTATGCAATCAAATAAACCCAAAATGCAAGATCCAATAGAAAAACCCTTGAGCCAAAATGAATCAAAACTCTTGCTTTATGATGTAAATATGGAAACTTGACTTGAATGCAAGCTAATGATGCTCATACAAGCTTGAAAACACTTGTATGCATTGAAAATCTCTCATAGAAATAACTTAAGAATTTTATGAAGAGAGTGGAGGCCATGAGAGGAATGATTTTGCCATAGTTTAATTACTTGAATGAATAATGATGATTTAGGGTTAGGTTAGGGGCTTATTTATAGAGATTAGGATTAGTTTCAACCTTAGGATTAAACCCTAATTCCAATCTCAGCCCTTCAAACCGAATCTGGCCCCAAAATCTAACCAAAACCCCAAAATGGTGCACCAGGCAAAACTGCCCGGCTGAACCAAGTCGACAGGGCTGTCGACTTGGGCCTAACCATGTCGACTGCCCAGTCGACAGGGCTGTCGACATGGGTGGTCTGGCGGGAAATTTCCCGCCTGCGCCCAACTGCCCTAATTTCCAAATTCAAACTTGAATTTGAAATCTGTTTTTACTTTGAAATTTTCTGAAAACTTCGTTGGGCCTTAATCGGGTCATACGGACTCCGATTTTCGAAAACTCGGACTCTATTTCGGGTATTTTTCCGAGACGAACGCAATGGCATAGCCCATTTCCCTTGATTCAGATTTATAAATTAAATTCTGCCTCGATTTACGTTATAATAGGTTATTGAAAATACGGGTTGTTACAGGACATATCTTTTGATTCCCGCTATGAAATTTCGATTTGTCGGATTTGTTGGAAAGATACTATCAATTAGATCCTAATGGTTTTGGTTTCGCTAAAATCCGGATTGTTTTGCACCCGGTACATTCCATTGAAGTTTGAAATCGAATTATCGAACTACCGCGCCATTTTCAATTCCTTTTATAATTATATATAATTATTTATATTCAAACGACGACGTATATAAATACATACGTCGAATTCTATTCAAAATAAATTTTCTCGTCGATATTATTTAAAATAATCTATTTTAAATCTTCAAAATTCGCTAAAATTGCCAAAATAAAAATTTTAAACTGGCCCAGATTTTCCGGGTTATTACAATCTCCCCCACTTAAAACTTTTCGTCCCCGAAAAGGAACAAAGTCGAAAGTGGTTTGATCAATCAATTCTACGCTCGATTTGGCTTCCATTCTCCAACTTTTCAGTTTCTGAGAATTTTCAAATTTTCAAAAAATTTGGCTAACACCCTAAATTTTCGAAAAATTTCGCCATAACCTCCCCTGCACCGGGAGCATCGGGGAATTTCAAATAGCTTCCCCGGTCCTTCTAATCTCAAAAAGAAAAAGAAAAAGCCAAGCGGCTAGCCAATAGGCTCATAAAATCATCATCACCCAAACAAAACAGTAAATTATGTAGTAAACATGTACCTATTTGTCGGGCAAACAAATTTTATTCTCTGCTCTAGCCTCCTTGCTATGACTTGTTCAATGTAAGTTTATGTATATGCAAGCAAATGCTACTAACTCTCAATGCAACTCAATATTTGGTTCAATTAGGCTTAATGGTTCAAAATTATCAAACAAATCAACATTCAACACAAACATCTATCGATTAGTTAATTAGAGTTTCAAATTCATAATTTTGATACATATAAAAAAAATCATGTTTTTGATGCCAATTCACAACAAAGTGTTCTAGCTATATAAGTTTTGGTTCTCACACCAGTCTAATGGAAATATATAGAAATCACACCTTCGTCACTCGAAAATAAATGCTGATGATGTTTTGAACCACCATCAGAACATTGTCGGGCTACTAGAGTGCGGTTCTATATCTACCCGGTATATTAAAACTTCGAATATACGTTCATGACGCGTATATGCAAAACCTTTATATATCGGATTGTCCATATTTAAAATAAATAAATATTCAAATACGATTAAAGCGATTTAAATTTTCAAAACAAAATTGTTTTCATTTGAAAAATATACTCTTCACACTCGTTCTAGGATACTACTGATCCTATCTCTAACGAGTCATTCTAATTGGATATTTCTAATCCAATATCTGGTGAATTCCTTCGTATGGTTCTAATGTGTCTTGTTCTCAAGCTCTGTAAACCAAAGCTCTGATACCACTGTGACGGCAAGGAATTTCGCTCGGTCCGAACCAGTCGCTAAACCGACCCAGACCGTTCGAAACGCCATATCGTTTGAGAACACGACAAATCAGAACGCAGACGGAAGGACATTTCATTGTATATTACAACAATGCATCAGATTACAAGAATATACAGAGTATAAATGAATAAATTACATTGGATAAATATCAGAGATTACAACAAATTACATAGCAGCGGAAAGAAATACAATACACAACTAGAAGAGATATACGGATACAAAGCTTTCCGGATATCGTTCCAGCTGTAAACCAGGATCCTGTGAATATAAATCTGCAAAATCAAAACTACTAGCTGCCCGTGTCGAAAATAGGGGCACCCAGAGTTTAGGTTAAAACAATAAACTCCAGGTCAGTCATGTGACTGGTGTGAGAACTAAAACAGTTATTATTCTTTATTTTAAAAGTTAGGTAAATCAAGGGACCACGCCGTATAACACGGAACGGGTTTCCTCCCAAGAATACTGGTGCATAAAACAAACAGCGCAATGCTAAATAAAGAAAAATGAAGCTGTTATAAGACCCAGGTCCTATCACACAATGCAACGCAAGCCGGGGGATAGGGTTTTCCCTTATAACAGCCAAAGAATGCTTGATACGTTTAAAACAAATCGTTTGATACTATTATAAGTGCATAGTGTATAAAACAACTTCAAATCATAAGTATCAATCATAGGCGGCATGGGTACCATATATCATGTCGCCATACTAGTTCTACAATTAAAACCGCAAATGTCACGTATTTGGAAATTGGATTTCCATCTATGAACCGAGGCAAAAGATAGTCCTCAACCGATTCGAGACTGTCTAGCCCGAGCCTCAGGCAAGTACTCTGTCAAGCCTTTGGATCGTCAGGGCTGGTCCACCGATGTGGATTAAAATGCCTGAACATGCGTTTCCCCGCCCTATGGGGCGTATGTGAGCCAACTAAATGACTCCATCGGACCCGGATCGTCCGATCAAACCGAGGCGCCTCGCTACAGCAACAACCACATAAGTCAAACTCGCCAGGGCGTGTAAAACCACTGACGCCACTTTTTAGCTAGAAAGAAACGCATGTCCTCCCTGATGTCCGTCTCCCGTTTTTGGTTCATACCGGGTGTGATACTCGCGAATCAACGTTACAAAAAGCTACGCCACACAAGGCCGTGCTTTGATCATCAACCACAAGACTTTGCTTTTCAACAGAAGCCTTGATCCATGCAACTCAGCATGCCACATTGTCAGTCCATACTGTACCACTGATTTCTACCAATATATAACCTCTAGGCTCGTACGTCTCAGAGAAGGGTGTATAGCAAGAGAATAAATTCTCTACCACCAAACAGATATATATTTAGCAGAGATCACCAAATACAGTATAAAGGAATACAACGTCAGACACACTATCCATTTACAAGTCCGTTCTGGGTCTGAACGAAACCGGAGGCACCTTGTACCTCGCATATCCATCGATCTCCAAGTGCGTCTGGACGATCACCAACTGTTTCCATCTTCTTGGGTGTACAGCCCAATCAAGATCATCAGTAATCACCCAAATGACGTGAAGATCTCCGGTCTTCGACCATCGTCTTCATCTTCGACTTATCGTCGTATCAGTTATTCAGAATGGGATAAACCCGGTCTTTCTGAATAACTCGCGTATATTTTAAATAAGTATTACACAAACACAACATACGCCTCATTCCAATTCATCAGTCACTAACCGTAAATTAATCAAGAGAATAATTCCCCAAATATTAACCCCGAAGGCCGAAACCAACATCAGATCAATATCCAGAAAACCATTCTGCATGGCTAACCGACAGTTAGTTTCTAAATTTCACATTCATAGGGAAAGGTTCCCATTAATTTTATCAAAGATAAATTCTTTATATTTATTCTTTAGTCTATCCTTTTGAATTTCGATTCAGCTAGTCGGGATTAACGAACCTTACCGAGGTAATCATTTGTTTTAAATTTCCCAATCCCAACCTATTCATCCCATGAAGTAAAACTGGTGATACTTCATATCTAACATCACGGTGTTATCGGTAAATTCAATTACCATTTCACATTCAAATCTAACTAAAGATTTAACTATCGCCTGGAGTAAAACTGGTGATACTCTATTCTCGATCTTTTCAATCTAATTAAAGATTCATTAAAACTCCACTTAGTTTTAATCTTTGACTGGGTTAAAGAATCAGTGTCATTTAAAACATGGTTCACGATAAACCCAAAATCACTTTCCATTAATTATCGGGTTAAAGAACAAGTGTTATTTAAAACACTGTTCACGATAAACCCAAAATCAATATCAATTTAATTCCAATTATATATCATTTAATTGGTACACTTCATTAAATCTAAATAAAAAGATTTAATCTTTTCTCAACTGGGTTCAAGAACAGTGTTAGTGAAGACACCATTCACGACAAACCCAAATCACATTTGATATTCAATACAAGGCTCTGAATAGAAAATATATCGGCTTATATTCAATATCAAATTCTACGACTAACAAATGTCGTATTGGAAATAACGATATAAATATATATCTTTCAAATTTCCATAACAACATCTGTATAATCACGAATTCCAACATCGAAATATTCCGAAGACAATTTCGATTCAAATTCACTCTAATGCAATCATTGGAAATTCTGGTTATTTTTAAAACCCTTTTCAAATTCATTTTATTTATTTAAAAATAAATAGAATTATAATTCTAGTTCAAAACTAGTTCATTTCGATAAAAATCTATTTTTATCTTTTCAAATATGGAGTTTTTCATCCCAATTCTTTCAAAATCATTTCTTATGATTTTACACAAATTATTACTATTTTTAATAATTTTATCAAGGCCCGTACAGTCGATTTCCATCAACGGCCATCGAACTGTACTTACAGCGACCTTTTTCGAATTTGATTTGGACGTATCTCCAAATCCTACCGTTAGATTTCAAATTTCTAACATTCGTTAGAAAGCTCTTTTCGATACGAACCCAACGGTTCCGGTTTTAGGAGAATCCGACTGTCGGATCTCCCGTAATGTCCGTTTGAAATAAACGGTCGAAATTCACGAACTGCCGCGGCGCGGCGCCTTCTATTCAGGCCATTATATTATATATATAATATATATTTCGTCGATTTCTATTTAAAACGAATTATATAAATAGTTTTAAATTCGTTTCAAAAGCAATTTCAACTTCCATTTCAATTCAAATCAAAATTGAATTCTTCTTTATAAATTCGTTTTAAAATTCATTTCTATTCAATTCAAATTTCAATTCAATTTGAATTCATTTCAATTCGCTTTCAATTCAATTTGAATTCGTTTTCAATTCATTTCAATTCCAAAGTCGTTTTCTATTCGATTCAATTCAAATTGGTTTTCTATTCGATTCAATTCAAATTGGTTTTCTATTCGATTCAATTCGAATTCGTTATCTATTCAATTCAATTCGAATTCGTTTCGTTTGCTATTCAATTGAAATCAAATTCGTTTTGTTTTCTATTTGATTCAAATTCAAATTTCATTTTAAAATGTACGATTTCGAAATCACTTTTCAATATTCGTTTTAAAATGAATAAAATCGATATAAATATCGTTCACGTCAAAATGGCGTCAATCTAATCAACACGGCTTCATATATTTCTATTTTCAAATATTTCGTTTTCAAATATTCCTATTACCAAAATATTCGTTAATATCAAAATATTTCGTTCAACACATGACTAATCTCAACGGATGAGTACAGTCAACACATGAACCTTTATTTTATATTGATAAAGAAGTAAATTTTATTTTTAAAATATTTCGTTCAACACATGACCAATCTCAACGGATGAGTACAGTCAACACATGAACCTTTATTTTATATTGATAAAGAAGTAAATTTTATTTTTAAAATATTTCGTTCAACACATGACCAATCTCAACGGATGAGTACAGTCAACACATGAACCTTTATTTTATATTGATAAAGAAGTAAATTTTATTTTTAAAATATTTCGTTCAACACATGACCAATCTCAACGGATGAGTACAGTCAACACATGAACCTTTATATTGTAATATCCTTTATTTTCTAAATTGGAATGAGGCCCAATCAATTACCATATAATGTTAATTATATGGATTTCATACATCACACGTATATAATAGCATTGAAAAATAATCAACCATCAACCAAAGTGCACTACACTGTATAAGCATCAAATATAGATATCTAACGCTTATAACAGCCTGTCAATCAATCGATCGACATATTTAATCAATCAGGATGAGTGAACTTCAAATTTCATCCCAACACCCGTGTGGGGTTTCAAACAATCAAACACAGATTTTATTTGTGCAGTTGGGCGATGTGTAAAATTTATCGTCCCAATCAATGTCCTTCAAATAGGTGTACATAAACAAACCGTCCGGTTTGTAAATGAATATTTATTTATTCACATTCACGTTAAAAATTATATTTTTAACGATAAAACATTTTATTTTAACATATGAATTTTTATTCAGTTCCTTCTTTAAATAAAATGATATTTTTATTTTTCTAACATATTTTAGAAAATTTCGGCGGCATAACGGCACGATACTAGAAACGGGACAAGGCCTAGCCTTATCCCCGGTCTAGTGAAGGCCCACGCCATTCACACATCAATCAAATCAATTTCATCTCACCAAACAATTCCATTCAAACCAAATAATCTAACCAAGTACACAACCAAACAATTAAACAAACAAGCCATCCATGGTCTGTGGATGACGGGTGTCGGGTGCTACTAAACACCGTCTGCACCCTAGTATATATAACTAGAAAATTAAATTAAAGAGTGAGAAATTCTCACCAGAAGCTATCCAACTTCACGGCACTTCTTTTAGATAAATCTTCATTGTTATCGCATCTTTGTCATCTTCGTTGCCCGTAGCCACTACATATATAAAAATCACATTTTTACTTCGCTATTCGATATATAAAAATCGAATTTTATTATGCTATTCAATTTATAAAAATCGAATTTTTACTATGGTATTCAATATATAAAAATCGAATTTTTACTACGATGTCATATAGATAAAAATTCCATTTCAAAAATATAGATTTCGCCTTTTTAAATATATCATTATAAAAATCACATTTTTATTTTTCTACACATATTAAGATGCTATTTTTAATATTGCTATCATGTAAAAATTATATTTTTAATTCTCTACATAAACAAAAATCATATTTTTACATCATCTATATAGTAAAGACTATATTTTTAATACTTTAAAAATATAAAAATCATATTTTGTTTGTAAAGATCAAATCTTTTCGCCACAAATTATAGATATTTTTATCATTTAAAAATCATCTTTTTCTATGTTCAAAAATCTAACTTTTCTCTTAATAAAGGCCTATCTTTTCACTATAAAAAAAATCCAATCTTGCTTGTTTAAAAATCTAATCTTTTGCCATATACATACATATAAATTTCAGATTTTAATTATATACATATATAATAAAACTGAAAATAAACAAATATAAATAAAATAATAAAAGAAAAACTCACTAGGATGGTGGCGCCGGAATTGGTAGGTGGAGGGGGAAGTAGGGCTGGCCGACGGCGGGGTAAAACGGTCAGAGGCGGCGGTTCTTGTGGTGGAGGGCTGATGGCGGGGGAGCGAGGGTGGAGGGACTTCGATTGGCGACTGGGGTTGTATAGGTTTTGGGCTCGGAGGGCTTAGGGTTTCAGGAAACGACGGAGGGAGGAGGGCTTAGGCGTCGTCGTCGATGGCAGGGGTGGGGGTCGGAGGCGGCTAACGTCGGCGGTGGGCCATGGGGAAGGGCGCGATGGGTGGGGAGCACCTGAGGTGCGGCGGCGGCTGCTGCTCCTCCTTTTTTTTTTCGAATGATTCTCAGATGAATCGGGGGGGGGGGGCAGAGGGTAATAGGGGAGGGAAAGTTCTCTTTTTTTTAATTTATTTAATTATTTTATTTTTGAAAAAGTTGACTTTTACATACGACCTCTAAACGAGGCCCACCGCCTGTCGTCCATAGCGTTTTACCCCCATTTCGAACACAATGGGATATGTATCGTAGGCTGATTCAGCTGTTACAATCAGTTTCCGTTAAATTTACATTTAAATTACTATATTGATTTTTAAACGAACATTTCAAATTACCGGGGTCACATACCAAATAGAAAAATTCCCAAAAAATATTTTCTAGCTTCGTATTGACGATACGGTCCTAACAAAACTAGTTTCGTCAGATTCTGAGACCGTTGGAAAAATGGCCATTTTCCAGTCGATTAAAATCAACTAAAACTGGTCAAACGCGTTTTCCTTTGCCACGCTCACATATTGATTCGAAAAATTATGAAATTTGGAATCTAGCAATAACTTGACATGACGGACCCAACAAAAGTGGTTTCGTCGAAATCCGAGGTCGTTTGCAAAATTCCCATTTTTAAGGGCCTGAATTCCATAGCGACTATTCAGAATTTTCAACTGGACATATCTTTTGATTCCCGCTATGAAATTTCGATTTGTCAGATTCGTTGGAAAGATACTATCAATTAGATCCTAATGTTTTTGGTTTCGCTAAAATCCGGATTGTTTTGCACCCGGTACATTCCATTGAAGTTCGAAATCGAATTATCGAACTACCGCGCCATTTTCAATTCCTTTTATAATTATATATAATTATTTATATTCAAACGATGACGTATATAAATACATACGTCGAATTATATTCAAAATAAATTTTCTCGTCGATATTATTTAAAATAATCTATTTTAAATCTTCAAAATTCGCTAAAATTGCCAAAATAAAATTTTTAAACTGGCCCGGATTTTCCGGGTTATTACACAGAGAGTATGACAGTATTCTATCTCGGTCTCTTTAACAACCAAAAATTTACATTTTTCACGTCGGTAAGTTCTTTTACATTTCAAGAGGTTCGTACTTCATATCAAAATATCAAATTTTCTTAAAATCATTTCAATAGTCAAAATAAAACATTTCATAGTAAAATCTCCATTTAAAACCATAATTAAATCTTGAAACAATTCCAACTTTTAAAATAATTAGAATATCAAAATAGTAAATATATATATATAGTTTAGATATATAATTGAAATAGTTTGAGAATAAATTATTTGTATTTAAAATAGAATTTCAAATTTAGTAAAATCTATAGGTTTATAAAGTCAATAGTTAAATATTAAAAATAGTTAATTTAAATTAAATAATAAAATAAAATAGTTATAAGGTAAATAGTTTATAAAGAAAAATTTTCTTATAAAAATAAAATAATTTATAAAATGGTTTAAAAATAGTAAAGTTGGAATTAGAGTCATATCTTCAAAATTTAAACAATAGGAAATCGTATTTCAGTTTCAAATTAATTGACTAAATTTCAATATCTTAATTCAAAAGGATTTGACTTCCCATTTATATTTCAATTCAATTCAACAGTTCAATTTCAAACAATTCGATTTACTAATTCGATTTAATAATTAAATTTCAATTAAAATTCTCACTTTGAATTATTCGTTTATAAAAATCTCGAGTTCACAGTTCAATTATTACTATAAATCAGGTTAATTTGAAGTAATATCAAAGATGGGTAAATAATTCAATTTCGATAAATTTATATTTTATATTCAATTCAGTTTCAACCTCAGTTATTCACAAATACGAATTCCTTAAAATTTAAAATTTGAATTTCAAGGCTTAAAGTTCAAATTTAATGAAAATAGATTAATAATATCATTTATTTGTATTTAAAACAAAATTTCAAATTCAAGGTTAAAAAAAATTTTATTTGACCAACTGGTGTCCGTATAAAATTTTCTATCCTATGGCCAAGTAATACTTAGCATTTAATTTTAGTATTTTGGAAAAGGGTATATATCACTTCAATCCAAACCATGGCATTAGGTATTTATCATTTCAACCTACGCTCTTAATTCATTTTAATGATTAATCCCGGTTTATTTGATGCTCGTAACATTTAGGGTGACGGTTGTGATTAATCAATACAAACACTGGTCATATACAATCAATGTGAAATAATAGGTAAATTCACATAAATAAACATTAATATGTAAACATATCAAAATCAATCCATACATCACATCAATACATTCAAACAGTTCACCAATTTGCTAGTTCAGATGTCGGGTGGTTTTAAAGCTAGCAACTATATCAAATTTTAACTTAATTGAAAAAATTATGCTAAAAGTCAAATTAAATTAAATTATCGGTGTCAATCAACATAAATATGCAATTATAACTATCAAACAACAAACAGTACAATCACATCATGACATGATATTAATTTAACTAATATTAGAATATTTTAGTTAGATGTAAGTGGGTTTAATCACTCACCTTTGGTTTTGAACTAGATTGAAATTCAAATTTTAGCCCAAAAATCAGCGGTCTCAGAATCAGTTCAAACAAACGACATCACGAAGAGCTCGTCGATACAATTTCAACGCAACAAACAGCGTGTCAATTGAAGCTCGTATGAAAAGGTATAAACGTTAACACGATTGAATTTCAAATAAAATAATAACTAATATTTCCTTACCCAATATTATCACCCCACGTCAGCTGCCTTATCACCATCTCCCTCTTCTTCGTTACTCATCCTGTTCCAAGAAAACACAACACCCAATTTCGTTTTCTTTCACCGATCCCCGCGCCCACATCGGACTACTACTCGTCGATCGAACGCAACCGCCAGGAGCACCGCCTTGAACCACGCCATTGACTGGAAACCGGGCCCACTCGGTCAACCCTAGCGCCTCCAAATGCCACAAAACCCGCGTGGCTTCCCATCAAATTTTCTGCGATTTGAAAAACAGTTGACGTCGATCATCCGTATGGATGTGAAGCACTCTTGAAGGTCTTTAATTTTCGCTTTGGATGTCTATTGAATTGTTGAGTGGATTGGAAGTAATTAATAATTTAAATTGAGAAGACGATGGCCATCGAATACAAGGGACGGCGGCCAAGTTTTTCTGGGGTTTCTGAAAATATTTTATTAATTAATTGTCTCGATTTTTGTGTATTTAAGCCAAAATTTGGACTAAGTCCAAATCATGCCCGCCTACTGCCTAACAATATGTTTTGATGCCTTATGAATGTAATGGAATATGTTTCACAGCCCAATTCCAAAGTATATAGCAGTTTTCTTTTAAAACTTGATTATTTAACTGAATTGTACATATAAATTTATATGCGTTTTAATTTCTCACGACCAAACTAAAATTCCGATGGCTACGAAATTTTAGATCATAAAATAATATACCATTTCTGATTCAAAAAAAATAAATTTCACCGTATTCTAAGATTGTTTGCAAAAATGTAAAATTCATATATTTATAATTAAAATATTCAAATTTAACCTTAAAATTGAATTCAATAGTTATAAAATCCCTAATCAAAACAAAAATAGAATTCAAATAAATTTCATGAATAAAAATTCTTTTTATATGAATTCCGTATTGATTATCAAAATATTTCAATTTTAATTTACATAAATCCAAATATTTCAATATATAAGTTTCAAATATCATTATAAATCAACATATCAAAATAAATTTTTTAATATTAAAATAATTTGTTCAAAAACACACTAAAATTAATAGTTTAAATTATTGCAAAAATCTTGGGATGTTACACATTTACACTGCAAAAGCACTTGTGTAACATCCCAGAATTTTAACTAAGTCTGATTTGGATTTTTACTTGTATAATTTTATTTTATTTTTTTGAATATAAATTTATTTTATAAGGTTTGGATATGAATTTTACTTTGTATAAGTATTTTGTTTTATTTAATATGATTTTTGTATAAGAAAACTTATTTTAAAAATTTAATTTATAAAATTTATGTTTAAGTAATGGTATTTCTGATTTTGGTAATATTGATTTATAAAATATGAATTTAGTAAAGGATAATTTATTTTATGATTTTACAAGAATTATTATTATTTTTATGTTGGTAAATTATAATTGTATTATAAATTTTTTGAAGGATTGATAGGTATTTATTTTAAACCATTTTAGTATAAATCCTGGTAAATTATATATGTAAATATATTTGATAAATGATATAGAGAAATATTTTGATATAGGTTATAAATTATTATGATAAAACTTTAAATAATAAGAGGATTACATTTATAATTATAACACAAAGTGGCTACATTTATAAGTGTAACTAAGATGTAACTAAAAATAAAAATTAACAAATAAATAAATAAACTATTTATATCAACATGCATTGGTTGATTCTAAACAAGGATTAGGTGTCCTCCTTGTTGTCTTAATGCATGCTAGTGAGTTCTTGAGAAAAATCCTAGTGTCCTTTAATTAAACAATTAAATTACTTTTAATATCCTATATAAAAGCACATTTACTCCCTGGTCAAAGCTACAGGTGAAAATCGACTCCTTCTTCTCTGTTTCTCTTTCCACCTTATAGCAAAATAGAAAAATCATTCTCTTCTTCATTCAAAAATCCATAACTCACCATCCATTTGTTTTTAGTTAAAACAATTCACTCGAATGTTGTTCGTATCCTCATTTCAGAAATTTAGAAATTAGCGGATCCTGATTTCATCAACAATCCAAAGAGGATTCTTTGATTTACAGTAAAATGGACTTTTTGCAAAGGAAACTTTTAAAAAATCATTTCTCTCAATCCACTAAGAATTAAACCGCGCCATTAGCACCGTTGCGATCAGCAGGCGACGTAGTATTTTTAGTGAGAGTTTGAAGGGATTCGATGTCGATGATTTTGAATGTTCAAAATTAGGTTTTGAGTTTGATGGAGGAGGAGGCGACGATAAGGAAAACAGAGAGTGCCTTAGTGTTGAGGAAGGAGAGAGCTTTGAGGGGGTATAATTTGGTGGAGATTGATGGTAAAAGATGTCGATGTTTGTGTATGGATTCACGTCAGTTGTTCGCTCCAGTTTTCGGTTGTGACATTGGATTTCGATTGGTGGCTTTCGGGTTGGGGTGAGCGGGTGCATGTGGAGACAGTGAGGAGAAACTCGTTGGTGGTCTCGGTTTGATAATCCGTGAAGTATTGGGTTGGCGCATGTGCACATGGGTGCACGTTTTGGTGGGTTCGGGTGTGCAAGAACAGAAGAGGATGGAGGAGAAGAAGAGAAGAGGGAGTAGGCGGGTGCGGGCTGGATCAGCTCAAGGCTTTTGGGCTTTAGGTATGTTTTAATTAATTTGTTTTAGTTTAGATTTTGTTTAGATCTTTAAACACCAATATCTCACTCGATTTTAACTCGATTAAAACACCGTTGGATCCGTTAGAACCGTATCGGAAAGAAGAACACGATGATGTATAATTTTGATAGTTTTCGTTAAGATATAAATTATAATAAAAATAAAATAAAATGCCCTTATATAGGAATATATATATCAAGTATTGTTATTAATTTAATTTCGATATATAATAATTAGCAGAAAAATCCCTAGCTGCTAATGGAGGTGAACTGAAACAATACGAGTAGCAGTGGCAATATTTGTTGGTCTGTTCGTCCTAGTAATGAAGATTTCGGAGCTAGTGGTGAGAACTTCTAATTTAAATTATTTATTTAAATTAGTTAATTATAATTAGCTGAGATAAATTTAAATTTGTTGTTGATGATTGTGTGATGGATGTTGATGTGTGAATGTTTGCTCATGAAATTAGATAATACACTGAACACGATTAAGCGTTATTGACTGTAACGCTTGTGCACAGTTAAAATGTTTGTTGTGATTATGAATTCGTATCCATTTGATCGTATTGTTCATTTGGATAGATATGGTTGCATTGTATGATATCACACACACACAAACACACCGTGGTTGTGGAATATATGGGTCATCAATTTAGAATCTCCTCCTATATACGATTTTATTTAATTATTAAATAATATTTCAAATTTTGGTTTTTGAATTTAATATCAACCTTTAAATATTTAAATTAGGATCGATAATGATTTGAATTATGTATGGATTTCTGTACAACGATTTTTCTTTATCTATTTGCAACTGGTTTGGTAAAAATATATTATTTTCAATTTAAATTCGAAATGAGATTTTTGAAATTTGAATATGGTTTTATATATATTATAATAATGATATAATATACACCAGAACGTTCTAGGATGGCAGAGAGGATAGTGTCTAGGCTTGGGTTTGGAAATTCAGTTTCCTGCTCTCCCTGGCTATCCTTAACTGATACGACAACGGGATGGTAAACTCGAAATCTAATTTGAAAAATATTTTGAAACTGTTTCAAATGATTTGGAAATATAAAGAAAATTTGAAAAGGATTTGAATAATTTATATTTAAATCATTATATGGTTTGAATAGAAGGTACTATGATGCAACAATTCATAAATATTGATTTCAAGTTTTGAATGGATTATTTGAAATTAACTTGACTTGAAATAAGGCGCGTTGGATTTCAAATAATAATAGTATTTGAATAGGAAGAACAATTTCGATTTTCGACATATGATTTTCAAGTTATATTCAAAACAAATTTGAAATGCGTGTAATTGCCGATCAGAACGGAAATCGAATAAAACAAGTTTATTAAGGGAAGAAATTTATGATGATTCCTAAAAAGGGAATTAGAATTGGAATACTTGCATTTCGAGTAATTTTAAATCTATTTGATTTAAAGGGCTATTTTTATTAGCAGTACTTTGTAACATTTCCAAATGTTATTATTGGTTTGAAATTTAAAGCAGGAACTACTATTTGACTATAAGAATGATTTATAAAATAGTTCGAAGATTATTAAAGTATCGGTAATACTTATATGGAATTGAAATGGGTTTTTTTCCCAATTTTTAAATTTGGATATGGCTGGAGATAAATCTTCGGATGTTTGATATTAACTCGGTGGATGAAATTTCATATTATCTGAGGAATTTAAAAGGTAATTCACCATTATTTCACTTATAATATGAGTTGGATACGGAGATTAATATTGAAGATAAGTTGATGTTATTTCTATCCAGATCAAATATCAAAGAGTTGAATAAATCTTTTAGTTGAGATATGGGTTTCTCCACCTGATTGAAATAAGTTAGATAGAAATAATCTTCGATATATGGTATAAAATTTCATGGTGTAAATGAATACTATCTGGGGAATTTGAAAGATATTATTATATCTCTATTCCACTTATAGTATTCATTGATTTTGAGAATTTATATCGAATATAAGTGGATAGAAACTTCTGTGTTAGTTATGATTCAATATCGATTTATTTGGGTTTTGTCGTGAATCGTATCTTCAATAATATCATTCTTGAAACCCGATAAGATTGAATGGTAGAAATTCATATCGTAATTGGGGATTTTATCGAATCTTTGATTCGAGGGAATTAAAGATAAGAAATTAAAGCGAAGGTATAATCTTTGATTTCAAAGAAGAGATAAAATGATAACGAGATGTATGAAATTTATAGTAATTCAAATCTTGAGTCATCATTGAATTGATAACTATTTGGAAGGAGATTTGAATTTGAAAAGCCTGTGTAAACCATAGCTACTATTTTAAAGTACGCTTATTACTTGGAAAGACCGAGATCGAGTATATGTTCGAAAACCATTCCAAGTAGTAATACAACGTTATTCAAGACTTGGTAAACGACGAATGAAGACCGGGAATATTTGAATTGTTTAGATTGATGGTTGATTAATGTCTCGGTTGGGTAGGCCACCCAATACGAGGTATGGGTTGCATGAGACCTGAACATATTCAAGTATTTTCGGGCTGTTGTTCCGTTCAGACCCAGAACAGCTTGTATGGATGGTGTGGCTGACATTGAAATTGACCGTATAGCACTGATTTCCGTCAATGTATATCGGATTTGTGGAAATATATCATCCTCATCTCTAAGTCATATAAACTTAGAGGGTATGCATTGATTTAAATCAGTGATATGCCATGAATTGTCAATGTGGCGTACCTAAGTTATGAGATGAGCTAGTGATGATCAAAGAATGGCTTATCGAAGTATCGCTTTGTGTATGATGTGACATCGACAAGCCTCACACCCCGGATTGGTGAGAAACTGGCGGTTAGGTTTATACTTATATATGAATTGATGATGAAGCTGTGCAGCAGTGGGAAACCACTTATGAACCTGGGGAAGTTGGGAATGTTCGGGGGGCCGTGTCTGGTCAAAAACCGTTGATCTGCCCTGACGATGTGTAGTTGGTGTCCGCGATGGACGAAAAAGCCGTGAGGCGCTTCGTTTTGTATCCCTGATTGATCTTTCGTGCCAGGAATCATCAAGTTGGAAACCCAAATCGCTAATACGAGCCATACGATTTCGATCGTATATATATATATATATGGCAATATATATTATGGGGTATTATGCTGTATAGGATTATTACATTTATTTGCGAAATGTTTTCCACACTATATATATTATGGTATTGAAGAGGATTTTACGTATGAAAGCATATTTGGTTGTCATAAGATAAAACTCGCCCATCTGGTGTGCGCTTGCATTGTGTGATGTGGGACGAGCTTATGATAGCTTCATTTTCAAAAGTCATTGCGCATGTATATGCACGGGTATTCACATGGAGTAAATCCGTTCCGCATTAGCGGCGTGATTCGGTTAATTTCCCAACTTAAATATGAATCTAACTGTTTTGAGTTCTCACACCAGTCCCACGATTGACCTGGAGTTTATTGTTCCCACACCTAAACTCTGGGTGCCCATGATTTTCACTCGAGCAGTCAGTAGTTAAGTTTTGCAGTTATAGATCGTTGGAGCAGGATTCAGAGCGCTTCTAGAGTTGGAGTTCACGCAAGAGTTTGGAGCTTCTGCTATATCATGCGGTTTCTTCCGCTGAGAGTATATTTTCTTCTCTTCCGCTATATATGTTGTAACTCTGATATTCTATGTAACTCTGATGTAACATTGCATTTTGAAATGAAAACTTATGTTATTTTGTTCAATATATATATGTACCCATAACAATTCGTCTTTATGAATGGTTTGAGTCGGTTTAATTTCTGGCAAGAACTGGGCTAAAAGGCGGGTCATAACAACTTGAATAAAAAATCATACTTATAACTGATGATATAGACAGTAGTATAATCTAAACAGTGTAGTGGGTCGATGTGCATGGTCATGACAATAGCATGGCAGGATAGTTGCCAAAAGAGGCATTGAAGTCTCAAAACTAGCATGATATTCCTAATGGTTGTTGATGTTGGCAAAAAAGATCTTATCATAACTATACTTGTTGAGATTATAAAGCTGAAGGTAAAACTTACATAATTGTCAGATCCTATCATAATTATATTTCTTGTTGTTGTAGAAGCTCGAACTACAAACAAAGTGAGTTCTATTCTTTCTGGGATAATCTTCATTGGTAATGCTTGCGAGGAAAAATTACTCGAGGCTGTTGTTTCACATGATGATAACTCTACCGATCCTAAAATTTTGTTGGTATATGCAATGACTTGCATTTTTACATGTCAGCTAATTACTTACATTTCTATACGTCGCCTAATCAGTTATATATAATTACATCTTATTATTAGTTTATGGCATTGATATATGAGTTTCAAAAAAAAGTTCAACACTAATACAATACATCATGAATTCACAAGCGGGCATGGATACATATTAGACCTTCAAAAGAATCTAAGAGGTAAAAGGTAATAGAACTCTCTATAAACCCTAGTTATACATACTTCATTATTGTTTGTTTGCGTAAAAAAACCCTAATGTTTTTTTAAACGTAACATAAAAGAAACATTCCTCACATCTAAGTGGAAATATATAGCTATGATCACTGTTAAAAGCATCAAGAAGTGGAAAGATAGGCTTCAACACTTAAATACCGACTTTAATACAAATCAAGTATGAAAAATTTGTGTATTGAGAGGAAATAATTATTAGCTAATCATTGAGCCACCGCACATGTGAAAGTGTACCTTCTGCACTGTTAATGAAATTTTGTAAAAACATATATGTTAACAAACTACTAAAACTTCACAAAAGTAGGGCTATCAATGAATATTCAGAAAATTTAGAATCCATTTGTGTCAGTATTTGAAATATGATAAATTATTTGACATACGATAAATGGATATAGAAGAAAAGATGATAATATCCATGTTTGGTAATTATCTATTTCATTATTATCAAGATTATAGTTACTTTTGCGGATATTAGTTTCAAGGATGAAGTTTTGTTTGGAGGACAACTAACTTTTGTTATTAAGGACAACTTTTAACTTTTGATTTGATGAGATTTAAATATTTTAAATCAAGGACATGCATTGACATTTAAAAAAATAAAAATTAATTAAGGAACTAATTTTATGTGAATTTGAGAAAATAATAATTATGAAAACATGCTTTGTGTTGGAGAAAAGAAATATGAAAAAAAATAACAGGAGGGAAAGCTAGCAGTAAATAGCTTCACTATTTATTACTACCATCCACATGCTAAACGGGACTAAGTTTCAAACTGCTAATTTCTGTATTTTTGGTGTCATAGTATAACGCAATTTTTAAGTTATAAAGCTATGTTCATTTAGCTTTCTAAGCATTTTAACTCCTTATTATTATGATTTAATAAATCGGCAAAAACATTTTTAAAATAAAGTTTTTGTTGCAATTTGGAGTACCATTCTTCTTTTTATTAATTTAATTAAGATGAGAAATTATAATATATTGGAAGTTTACATGATCTAATGGGGTGTTTGTCATTAACCTAATTATTAATGTTAGTTCTCCATCATTTTTTTATTTAAAAAATATGTCTTTAACCCAAAATAAACTATTAAATGCATAAATAAGAGTAAAACACTTAGACATGACACAACAGGTCATGGGTTCGATTCTCTCTATGCGAAGTCTTGCTTACTTGTCATGTATTATGTTATATAGTATATACCACTAATATGTATACAAAAATATCATTCTCAAGAAAAAAGAGAGTAGGAAGGGCTTTGATTTTTTTTTAAAAAGAAAAAAAAAGTATTGTAAGAGGTTATTTATATATGAAAGTAATTCAAGATGAGAGCATATATACCAAGTCACTCCAGTGCGTATGAAAAATTGAAGGGTCGTTTGGTTTATTTTGTTTATTATTTTCTAAGTTTTTCAATATTAGTTATAAAAATATGAAGAGAGTGTAGAGCCGACGAAGGAAACAAAAGGAAAATAGATGGGATGATGGAATGAATAGAGTGTTAAATTTTGGCGATTAAAATATATTAATGAGAAGGCATTATTTGTTTCCATAATCAAGTCAATTATGGAAAACAATTTAATATGGAGAAGGCAATTGATTTAAAGTATCAATCACGAATTGGTGGGGTGAGAGAGGCATTAATTGTTCCCATAATCAAGTCAAATATGGGAAACAATTAATTGATTTGGAGAATCAATCAAGAATTTATATAGGTGGAAACCAAATTAATGTGCAATATTTGTGGTGAATCAAATCAAAAAAATTCCTAAACATCTTCATCCTTATCTTCTAGAATTCTCTATTCTTCCTATATATATATGAAGCCATTTGCTCACTTTTGTATCATCACAAGAAAATATATCTCTCCATATTATTCCTCAATAGATCCCTATTTTCTATATCTATTATAGGGTGAGAATTAGTATTGAGGTTTTGTTGTAATTCTTCTCATTTTTTTTTGTAACCTTCGCTTGTAAAGAAATAAAGAAGTTGTTGGGTCTCCGTGGACGTAGGATATTCATATCCGAACCACGTTAAAACTTCTGTGTCTTCTCCTCCTCTTCTATTTTTGTTCTTTTTGTTTGGTGATTATTTTTATTGAGTTAGTGGTTGATAACTAATTGACAAGCTAGATCCATTTTAGCATCGCTTCCGCAGTTGTGCAATTTTTACACAACAGATTGGTATCAGGCAAGGCGATTTGTTTTAAATTGTGAATCAATTATTCTTACATAGGTTGGTAGATTCAGTGGTGATTATGCTATTACTATTTTGGAGAAAAGGAGACTTTGGTGGAGGAGATTATGTCGAGAGTGAAGAGTGTTCCAATCTGGGAACTTTGACGTGATATGGAGTTTATTATGAAGAAGCCCTCTGATATGGATGAGGGAAGATGGAAGAAGACGAAGAAGAAGGCGGGTGACGGTTGAAGAACCTAGTCCACAGCAAGGTGGAGAGGTTAATATGGTCACTGCTTATGGTCCTAAGGTGGAGGATCATGGTATCGACAGGAGTCTAGATGCTGATGATGCTCGAGGGATTCCGGAAATGAAGAGATCATGTCAAACAGAAGACGGATGTCGAATTTTGAAATCCACAAAGACGATGGAGATCTTGTGGTATTGCAAGCATGTTTTAGACTGTTGGTTGATGCATGGTGCAGCTCAGGTGGTAGATGCATCTTTTGCAGGCGATGGGTTGTGTTTGTAATTGAGGTGTGGTCATAGTCCTTTCAAATCGACTGGGTGTATCTCGTTGCCCTGAAATCGAGGTTGGTTTTAATTGAGAGAATAATTTTTTGGTCTTGGTGGTCTTGAGATTACTTTGGAATCTACCTTTTTTATTTTGGATATTTGCAACATTTTATTGGTGGACGGGAACGTAGTCTGAGCTCTTTAACAATTGTGTGATGGGGGGTGGCTTTGCTAGAACCCATTTGGTAAATATTCATTTTTTGGTGTATCTCGTTATGCGATTTTGATTGAAGGTGGAGTTCAGTTGAAGAGTTTTATGATGAGAAGAGAATTTGACTCAAGGCGGGGTGCTGGAGATATGTGATCTTGCATTAAGGTGGAGTGTTAAATTTGGTGATACAAAATCACAAATTGATTGGAACAAATTTGCAAAGAATGGAAAGTAAATATTTTTATAATGGGAATGCATTAATTGCATTTGATGAGGTGGTAGAGAAATAAATGAAGGGAATAATTTCTTCCATCTATACTAAAGAAACGGATTGATTTACTTCCTATGTTTGCACATTTGTTGTTATGGTAATTTGCCTCCATTATATTGTTACCATATGTTGGTAATTTAATTGATGACTCACATAGATTTGCACTGACTATATATTGAGGGGTAGACTTTAGTGTAAACCCATCCTGGCCTGGAGCCAGTGATCCCCAATGGTGTCTCTTCCTGTTAAACCTGATTGAGATTAAATTGATGTTCAATTGGCAAATCTATATCCTATTTATTGTGCTTCCGTATTCGTGCAATCTTCTCGCCCAACAGTTTGGTATCGGAGCTAGTTGTCTTGTTCTAAATTAGTTACCAATGGCTAATTCTTCTAGTAGTTGTATGAAAAATTATGGCGTCACCAAATTTGTTAGAAGAAAAGTTTTTGGGACATGGAAGGTCAAAGTGAAGACTAATGACGGTGTTCTTCCGCAACAACTTCATTCACTTAGAGGAAGAGATAAGATGCAGCAACGCCTCAGCGGAGATATGCATAGATCCCACTTCTTGGGTTCTAGAAGAGGTGCTTGCTATTATTGTAAGAAGAAGGGACATTTCATACGAAATTGTTCAGCCCTGAGAAAGAAGAAAGAGAAGAAAGAGAAAGCATCAATTCAGGTAGCATTTAGATCAGATGCAGACAGATGTGATAATGATACATCATTATTTTCAGCCACTATTTCACCTTTAGAGACTACAAGTCGGGTGATTGATTCTGGAGCCTCTTGTCATATGACGCCAGATAGGAGTTGTTTTGTCAGTTATGAGAAGATTGATGGCGTAGCAGTTCATTAGGAGAATCTGGTCATGTTGTGGGCGTTGGAAGTGTAAGGTTTAAGATGTGATAGCGTTATTAGGACTATCATGGATGTTCGACATGTTCCGATGCTGTAGAAGAGTTTGTTATTAGTTGGAGCTTTGAGTAGACTTGGTATGAGGATAATAATAGATTGAGAAAATTTAAGAGTGGCGAAGGGTTCCTTGGTAGTGATGAAAGGGGTGCGAGTTGATGATATTTATATGCTTCGTGGAGAGACAGTCTTGGAAAATTCAGTAGTTTCTACTGATTCCAGTTTTCCAGATTCTACTCAATTATGGCACCTTCGATTAGGACATGTTGATGAGGAGAGCCTGGAAGTATTGATGAAGCGTAGGTTAATTGTTGCTGATTCTCAATTAAGGCCTAGCTCTTGTGAAGATTGTTCTTTTGGAAAGAAGAAGCATGTCACATTTGATGTTGGAAGACCTAGAGCTACAGAGTTTCTAGAGTATGTTCATTCATATGTTTGGGGACCCACCCCAATTGCATCTTTAGGTGGAGCCAGTTTCTTCGTCATATTTGTGGATGATTTCTCGCGTATGGTTTGGGTTTATTTCATGAAGACTAGATCTGAAATATTTGCCCAATTTCAGAAGTGGAAGACCATAGCTGAAAAGAAGTCAGGAAAGCGGCTGCAAGTTCTTAGAGTTGTCAATAGTAGTGAATTTGCATCATAAGAATTCACTAACTATTGTGCGTCCGAGCATGTACTTAGAGATTTTTCTATGAAGTCACATTCTTTGAAGTGGCGGAGAGCATGTGTTGGATATTATGGGAAAGAGCTACGAGCTTGAGACTGACTGCTGGTCTAGAAGAGGGATTTTGGCCAGAAGCGATATCTATGATAGTATTTCACATCAACCGTACACCTTCTATTGCCATAGATATGAAGATTTCAGAAGAAATATGGAAAAGAGAGCCTGTTGATTATTCATTCCTTAAAGTGTAATGACCCGTATTTTTCACGAGATAATAATTAATTAATTTAATTATTTAAAATATCGATGTGGCGATATCGATGGCCAGAATTAAATTATAAGGAATATTTAATTAATATAATAATTAAATAATATATATAAAATTCTGAAATAATCAGAATTAGCCGAAATGGCAATTTGTGTGAATTGGGCAAATTCAAATTATATAATTCAGTTTGGAACTTGAATTAGAATAACGAATATATTTAAATAATAGCAGTTTGAACGTATAATTATATTATAATTAAAATCGAGTTCGAAATGGCGTGGCAGTTCGCTATATGGCGATTTGAACTTCAACTGAATGTACAGGGCTCGTTTTAAATCGGATTTCTGTGAAACAAGAAACGTGTGGAGCTGGTGGAGTATATCTTTCTAGTAGAAGAGAAAAATCGAGATTTCGTCGTGTAGATTTTGATTTATGTCCAAATCAAATTTTAGAAAAGTCGCTGTGAAATTCCTTTATAATTCGTAACGCTTTATATACGTTATAAAAGGATTTTCAATGTAAATTTGAATATCGATTCAATCTGGACTCGGAATAGCAAGCATATAATTATCCGTGAGCTATATGATATTCCTAGGTAATTATATATGATAATATGAATTTATTTATATTTAATTTTATTTTATTTAATATATTTATATATTTAAATGGGTCATTCAAAGCTTTAAAAATAGCCGATTTTGCAAACGAAGTCGGAATTCAACAAAACTAATTTTGTTGGATCCATAATGTCAAATAGTTGTTAGATTTCCAGTTTCGTGATTTTTAGAGTCACTGCGTGGTCGTACGGATTTTTAGAGTGAGAAACAGTCGGTATTTCGACGGTTAAAAATATGTTGTGTGAGTCTACGAAGTCGGAATTCGACGAAACCAGTTTCGTTGGGACCGTAATATCGAAATCTAGCTGCATGTCCAGTTTGGTGATTTTTGGGTATCGTATGTAGTCGCAAGGATTTTTAGAAGTCAGTTACAAGAGAAATTGGCGAAAATAAAACATTAAAGTATTAATAAAAAAATATCTAGATATTTTATCCTTCTATAAATACCTACCCAACATCCTAAAAACCTAATTTTCAAACTGAAACTTGCGCCGTCAGGAGAATATGTTTTCCTAGGCTAAACCTGAGTTCAAAAATCAATAGCAATGGAAATAAAATTCAATAAATCTTCATTTAAATATATTTCGATTCCTGGGATGATTTCAATCATATTAATACCACTTTTGAGGCGTTCGAACCTACTAGAGTTCGGTGGTTTCTTCCTCACGCGAGCTAGGGTTCGACCTCATGGGTTTTGAGAGGGTTTATTGTGTGATTCGAGTTCGTGTTATGAATCAGGAGGTCGAATAAACTGATTTAGATTTTTTTGGGGTTTTATTGAAATGAAAATTGTCGATCAAATAGTGAGCAGAAGCTCGGCCGACGCGATCCTCTGGGGCAATTCGAGTTTGAGGTAGAGCGTGGAGGAGGTGTAGAGCGGGAAGAGGAAGTAGAAGATGATGTCGGTTTTTGATTTCAGAGTGCAATGAAGGAGGAAGGGTGGAGAGAGGATCGACATTTGGTGCTTTGAAATATCTGGAGGTCACGGCAAAAACTGGAATCGGGGAAGAAAGGTAAAGGAAATGACGGGTTGGGCTTTAAGGGTGGTGTTGGGCCCAAGGTTAAAAGTTAAGCCTATTTATAAATTAAATCATGTTTTAATTTAATTAAAGTGTATGTCAACCTTAACTTGATATAACTTTGTCATACGAAAACGAAATTCAGCGAAACTGGTTGCGTTGGGATCGTTTGGACAAGGGCAACATCATGGAACTGACCGTGAGTCCATCGGAGCTCGTTACAATTTATAGCAAAATAAATTGTCCATCTGAATCAAATTAAGCGATGGTTATCGTTATCAACGATGATCGTCCAATGTGAGTAAAACTCACCAACTCTGAACAGTTATATTTTCATAACGTATTGTTAGAACTGTTAATCATCTGTTGATTGTTGTGTGTTGGTTGATTGATTGAACTGCTAGTCAGTTAGTGAAAATTATATATATATATATGTAATTATATATATATATATAAACTGTTAAATATTTATATATTGATTCTGCTATCATAATAATTCATATTGAACTGAAAGTGATGATAATCATATTGTGTAACATCTGTGGATGCAGGGAGACAGGTTGGAGAAATCCGACTGGATTCCTCAACAGTTATTTCATTGTTTTTCATATATTGTTATATGATGTGATATAAAATATGTGGGCGATTATATGTACTTGGACGATATTGAACATCGTGATTTGATATGATTGAATACCATAACATACCGAAATGTTGATAAGGGGATTTTCAAAGTGATATTGAAAATAGAATATTTAAAAAATGGGATATTTATAAATAAGAGATATTTATAAAGTGGAATATTTATAAATAAGAAATATTTATAAATTTGAATATTTATAAATAGGAGATATTCAAAAAGGAAATAATTTCAAACCATTTTCTTTTTGAATGGAAAGGCATGTGTGGCGGGTTTGGGGATTTTCCCGATGCTCCCGTTACAAAGGAGGTTATGGCGAATTTCTCAGAGAATTTAAGGAGTTAGAATATTTCAAGAATAAATTTGAAAAGGAAATATTTACAAACCATTTACAAATAGAATTGAAAAGGAAACGTTATAAAAAGGAAATCATTTTTAAAGTGTAGAACCATTATTTAAAAGTAAATCTTTTCAAATGAATAAAACGTTGTTAAAAAGGAAATCTTTATAAAGTGAATAAAGTAAATCGAATATGGTATTCGAAAGGAGTTAAATCGAATATGGTATTCGAAGGGAGTAAATCGAATATGGTTTTTGAAAGTTAGTAAAACGAATACGCTATTCGAAAAGGGGTTAGTCGAGTTGAGTTAGTTGAATAGAGATAACTAGTTCAGTAGAGTTAACCAGTTTAGTAGAGTTAACAAGTTCAGTAGAGTTAACCAGTTCAATAGAGTTAACCAGTTGGGTTAAGTAAGTCAAGTTAACCAGTGACTTAAGCAAGTCAAGTTAACCCGTGAGTTAAGTAAGTCAAGTTAACCAGTGAGTTAAGTAAGTCAAGTTAACCAGTTGAGTTAAGTAAGTCGAGTTAATCAGTTATAGTTAATCAGTTAGAGTTAATCAGGTAGGTAAATCAGTTAGAGTAAATCGATTAGAGTTAAAGCGAACTAGAGTTAATCAAATATAGTTATATTGAGACAGAGTTAGTCAAACATAGTATTCACGGTAAGTTGTCATCTTGTACGACTGCTAGCGAAATTCGCAGGGCTATAGATAGCCTAAGGCGGTCGGATGTTTCCTGAGGGAATCAGGTGTAACCATTTGTGATCGCTGCGATCTAGAGTCAAACGAATGGAGTTAAATCGAATATTAGTTATTCGATAGGAGTTAATCAAGTTGAGTTAAATAAAACCAAGTTAGTCGAGCCTAGGTTAATCGAATCGAATTGGTCGAACCAAGTAAGTCGGGTTAGTCGAGTCAAGTTAAGTTTGTCGAGTTAAATTAATCGATGTTAGTTTCATCGAAAGGAGTTATCGATGTTAGTTTCATCGAAAGGAGTTATCGATTATAGTTTGATCGAAGTGAGATTTATCGAATAAGAGTTATTCGAAAAGAGATTATTGAATATAGTTTATTCGAAAGTGAGATTTTCAAATATGAGATATTTGAAAAGCAAGAGTTATCGAATATTAGTTATTCGAAGAGAGATTATCGAATATCGTTTATTCGAGAAGGAGTAAGCAAATATAGTATATTCGAAAGGAAGGATTTAATCGAATATAGGTTATTCGAAGAAGAGTTAATCAAATAGAGATTTCTTGAAGAGAGCTAATCGGCGAATTCGATTATATCGAATTCGTGAAAGTACTTATACTTTCCAGTGTTTAAATAGAGATTTATTTATTTATAAATAAATAAGTGTTAGGTTAATTATTCACTAATAAGAATAGAAGTTATAATTAAAGTTAGATAATTCGAAAGTAGGGATTATAACGTTATCGTTATAACCAATGTTTTAAATATAGAAGTGGATTCGTAAAATTGAATCCGAGAATGGCGTAAAGAAGTTGTTAAAGATTAAAAGATAAACTTTGACCATTTCGAAGTTATAACGTTGTTCAGTTAAGGTATGAGAGGTAATTATACCCCAACTTGAGTGACTTCCTTCTTAACTAAGAAATGGAAGGTCTGATCGTAAAGGAGTTTTGGAAATGTTTTCCAAACGAGAATCAGAAATGTTTTCTGATAAAAGAAAATAAGAATTTAGAATATAGGAAAACGGGAGATAAGTAAATAAATGAACTAAAGAGATTAATGTTAAATGATGTTTGTTCGATATAATTTCCATCTGGAAATAATATCGTTGTTTGCACACTTGTTTTTCTTTGATAGTTAACTCACAGACTATCGAAGTTTTGACCATTTTTAACGTTGTTAATATGGAGAGACCGGTTGGATTATTATCCAAAGAACCACTCTGTATTGGCACAAGCGTTGTGAATCATTTATGCCAAAGATAATTGAAGATGGAGTAAAGTGTAAGGGCTGTTGTATAAGTCTTAGATAACAGTGACTAAGATGGATATACTGAATAGTGCCTTCGGTTTGTCCAGTCCCAGGACAACTTGTATGGATGAAGGTCTGACAGAGTATATCCAATGGATCGCGTAAGTTGATCCCTTCAAGCGTATTCACGTTTGGTGGTAGAGGAATTCGTTTCTCTAAGCTGTATACCCATGTTATTTTTGGATAAATCAATTTTTGATTTGGCGGGTATGACGATGTGACATTCTAAGTGAATGATGATGACTTGTATGAATGAATGTCTGACAGAGTATTTCCAGAAAGGTCACGTACACTGATTTCTTCAACCGTACCAAGAGTGGAAGCGGAGAAGGAAACTTCTTTAGCTAACACGTAATGTACTGTTGTAGACGTCAATTAGTGATTCTGATGGATCTGACGATGTGACATTTGAAGTGAATCTGATGTGATGATAACGCGTAGCTTCTAGCCTCATCAACCGGTAAATGACAGAAATCGGGCAGGTAGCATGGCTAAGTCGGTCGCACCGAAGTAGGGTGTATAATCACCTATCTAGAGAATATTCATTTGTTTCTTAAATCTATCAATGCTGTCCCATATATATGGGAATGGTTGCTGATCCCAACCGTTGGTGATATACATTCGATATGCTCAAGCGAAATGAGTGGTTGGTCATGTGTGGCTGAGTTACAAGATGTTCTTGTTGAACTCCAGTGTATCGTTCCTAGAGTACACTAATCGGAAGGTGGTTCAATACCTTGTCATAGTTGGAAACCCATTATCCAATACGTGTGAGACGACCCGAACTTCCCCGTGAAGGAAAGCACGGATAGAATTGAGGACAAGACAAAATAGAACGCAAACAGAAGAACATTTCATTGTTATTACAACAATTCCATCAGATAGAAGATTATACAGAGTATAAATGATTAAATTACATTCGACAAATATCAGAGATTACAATAAATTACATAGCAGCGGAGAAATGTACAAAACACAACTAGAAGTGATACACGGATACAGAGCTTTCCGAGCATCGTTCCAGCTGTAAATCAGGACCCTGTGGACATAAATCTGCAAAACCAAAACTACTAGCTGCCCGTGCGGAAAATAGGGGCACCCAGAGTTTAGGTTAAAACAATAAACTCCAGGTCAGTCATGGGACTGGTGTGAGAACTAAAACAGTTATAATTCTTTATTTTAAAGTTCGGTAAATCAAGGGACCACGCCGTATAACACGGAACGGGTTTCCTCCCAAGAATACCAGTGCATAAAACAAACAGCGCAATGCTAAATAAAGAAAAATGAAGCTGTTATAAGACCCAGGTCCCATCACACAATGCAACGCAAGCCGGAGGATAGGGTTTTTACCTTATAACAGCCAAAGCATGCTTGATACGTTTAAAACACATTATTTTGATATTACTCTAAGTGCATAGTGTCAAAACAATTTCACATCATAAATATCAATCATAGGCGGCATTAATGACCCATACCACTATGTCGCCATACTAGGTTCTACAAATAAAACCGCACTATCACGTATTGGAAATTGGATTTCCGTCATGAGCCGAGGCAAGGGGCAAGCTCCTCTCCGCGTTCGAGACACTGTAGCAATGCCTCAGGACCCCACTCTGATCCTTTGGATCCTCCAAGGCCGGTCCTCTCTTACTTTTGAGGATTAGTTATTCCTGAACACACGTTTCCCGGTCCTTACAGACCTATATCCGAGGCGCCTCGTATCCAACAACCACACAGGTGAAAAGTATATAAATGTCAGGGCTGGTAGGTCACTGACACCACCCTAGCTAGAAAGAAACGTCGTGCACTCCTTGGGTCCGTATCCCGTTTTTGACTCATACCGAGGTGTGAGGCTCGCGAATTCACGTTATACACAAAGCTATGCCACACAGGCCGTGCTTTGATCATCAACCACAACACTTTGCTTTTCAACAGAAGCCTTGATCAATTGCCACTTACGCATGCCACACTGGCAATTCACTCCATGTGACTGATGTCCATCGATATACAACCTCTGAGCTCGTATGTCTCAGAGAAGGGCGTTAAGCAAGAGAATAAATTCTCCGCCGCCAAACAGATGTATATTTAATAGAGATCAATCAACACAGAATAAAATCCAATGTCAGACACACAATCCATTTACAAGTTCGTTCTGGGTCTGAACGAAACCGAAGGCACTTTCCTCGCATATCCATCCATCTCCAAGTACGTCTGGAAGATCACCAACTGATTCCCTCATCCTGGGTGTACAGCCCAATCAAGATCATCAGTAATCACCCAAACGATGTGAAGACTTCCGGTCTTCAACCACCGTCTTCATCTTCGACATCTCGTCGAATCGGTTATTCAGAATGGGTATAAACCCGGCCTTTCTGAATAACCCACGTATATAATAAACGAATGATACACAAACACAACAAACACCTCATTCCAATTCAGAATATTCTTTTATTCACAAAATCACATTCTTAGGGAAAGGTTCCCATTAATTTTATCAAAGATAAATTCTTCTAAATTTATTCTTTAATCTTCCTTTGGATATCATCTCAAACTAGTCGGGATTAACGAACCACATCGAAGTAATTATTTATTTTATTTCCCAATCCCAACCTATATATCCCATGGAGCAAACTGGTAATACTCCATATCTAACACCACGGTGTTATCGGTAAAATTAATTACCATTCCACGTTCAAATCTATTTAAAGATTTAACTATCGCTTTGGAGTAAAACTGGTGGCACTCCATTCTCGATCACCTTTCAGATTTGATAATTTAAATTATCAATTCACATTTTTAATCTAATTAAAGATTCATTAAAACTCCACTTAGTTTTAATCTTTTCAAAAATCAACATCTTGTCTTTAACTGGGTTAAAGAACCAATGTCTTCTAAAACACGATTCACGATAAACCCAAATCACATTTGATATTAAATACAAGGCTCTGAATAGAAAATATATCGGCTTATATTCAATATCAAATTCTGAAACCAACATATATCGTATTGGAAATAACGATATAAAATATATCTTTCAAATTCCCATAACAATATCTGTATAGTCACGAAATCCAACATCGAAATATCCCGAAGATAATTTCGATTCAGCTCCAGTCCAATCCACGTATTGGAAATTATCGATTATTTTCAAAATCACTTTCAAATTCAATTTATTCATTTTAAAAAAATAAATTGATTTCAATTCTAGTTCAAAACGAGTTCATTTCGATAAAAATCTATTTTTATCTTTTCAAATGTGGAATTTTCCAGCCCAAATCTTTCCAATTCACATATTATAATTTTACACAAATTATAGATATTTTCAATAATTTTATCAAGGCCCGTACAGTCGATTTCCAACAACGGCCATCGAACTGCACTTACAGCGACCTTTTTCGAATTTGATTTGGACATAATTCCAAATCCAACCGTTAGATTTCAAATTTCTAATATTCATTGGAAAGCTCTTTTCGATACGAACCCAACGGTTCCGGTTTTAGGAGAATCCGACGGTCGGATCTCCCGCAATGTCCGTTTGAAATAAATGGTCGAAATTCACGAACTACCGCGGCGCGACGCGTTCTATTCAGGCCATTATATTATATATATAATATATATAATATATATTTCGTCGATTTCCTTTTTAAAACGAATTTTATAAATCGTTTTAACTTCGTTTCAAAACCATTTCAACACTATTTCCATTCAAAGCCAAAATTGAATTCTTCTTTATAAATTCGTTTTAAAATTCATTCCTATTCAATTCAAATTTTAATTCAATTTGAATTCATTTTCAATTCACTTTCAATTCAATTTGAATTCGTTTTCAATTCATTTCGAAATCGTTTTCAATTCAATTCATTTCGAAATCGTTTTCAATTCAATTCTTTTCGAAATCGTTTTCAATTCAATTCATTTCGATTTTATTCGAATTCAAATTCACTTTCTATTCAATTCGAATCGAATTCATTTTCTATTCAATTCGAATCGAATTCATTTTCTATTCGATTCGAATTCATTTCAAATTGATTCAATAAAATTTCCATTTGAATTTTTAATCTGATTCAATTTGAATTTCCTTTCAAAATATTAAATTTTGAAATCACTTTTCAATATTCATTATAAAACGAATAAAATCGATATAAACATCGTTCGCGTCAAAATAACGCATCTCTAATCAACACGGCTTTATATTTCAATAATTCGTTATTCTATTCAACAAATGAATATTTGTTCTATTCAACACATGAATCTATATTTCTTTCAACACACGACTAATCTCAACACATGAGTACTGTCAACACCTCACTATTTTTGTTATGTAAAATATTTTATAAAACTATGGTATCTATCGTTTGATTTTAATTAGACTTCTACCGTAAAGTAGATTCTAATCGTAAATATGATAAAGATGTAATTTTTATTATATAAAATATTTCACTCAACACCTGAACATCGTCAACACATGACTATTTTTATATTCAACACATGAATTTTCTTTTCTAATATTCATTATTTTCCCGATTGGAATGAGGCCCAATCAATCACCATATAACGTTAATTATATGGATTCCATACAACACATGTATATAATAGCATTGAAAAATAATCAATCATCAACCAAAGTGCACTACACTGTATAAGCATCAAATATAGATATCTGACGCTTATAACAGCCTGTCAATCGACCGATCGACATATTTAATAAATCAGGATGAGTGAACTTCAAATTTCATCCCAACACCCGTGTGGGGTTTCAAACAATCAAACACAGATTTTATTTGTGCAGTTGGGCGACGTGTAAAATTTATCGACCCAATCGATATCAGTCAAATCAGTGTATACAAACAAATCGGCCGATTTGTTTATAATTATTTATTTATTCACTTTCACGTTAAAAATTATATTTTTAACGATCAAACTATTTTATTTTAACACTTGAATTTCTATTCAGTTCATTTATTCAATAAATGATTATTTTTATTTTTCTAACATATTTTAGAAAATTTCGGCGGCATAACGACACGATACTAGAAACGGGACAAGGCCTAGCCTTATCCCCGGTCTAGTGAAGGCCCACGCCATTCATACATCAATCAAAATCACCAAACAACCAAATTCAAATCAAATCATATAACTAATCTATGCAACCAAACAAACAAGTCCATGGTCTGTGGACGATTGTGTCGGGTGCTACTAAGCACCGTCTGCATCCTAGTATATATATATAACTAGAAAATAAATTTGAAAGGTGAGAAATTCTCACAAAAAGCTATCCAATCTTCACGGCTCTTCATTTATAGAAATCTTCTTCGTTATCCCATCTTCGTCATCTTCGTTGCCCGTAGTCACTATATAAAAATCACACATTTTTATATTTCGATGTCTTTAAAATAAAAATCACATTTTTATTTATTCACTTTCAATTTAAAAGTCATATTTTTATAATCACTTCATATATTTAAAAATAGAATTTTCATCGCTATTCCATATTTGTAAAAATAGAATTTTCACTTCGTTATACTTTCTATAAAAATTGAATCTTTACCATGTTATTCAATATATAAAAATCGAATTTTTACTACGGTGTTCAATATATAAACATCGAATTTTTACTTCGCTGTTCAATATATAAAAATCGCATTTTTACTACGGTATTCAATATATAAAAATCGACTTTTTATCACTATGTCAAATAGATAAAAATTATATTTTTATCACGCTATTTTCCACATGAAGATTTCGCCTTTTCTAAAATAAAGATTTAGCCTTTTCAAAAATAAAGTTTTCGCCTTTATAAAAATAAACACTTCATTTCAACGTATATAAAATAAAAATCAGATTTTTATTTTGCTATATACACAAAGATGATATTATTAATATTTCTATATAGTAAAGACTATATTTTTAATACTTTAAAAATATAAAAACTATATTTTTATCACTTTAAAAATGTAAAGATCGTATCTTTTACCAAATAAAAATCCTATCTTTTCACCTTTTAAAGTTCTAATCTTTTTCCATTTAAAATTCAAACCTTTTCTATTTTAAATTCTTTTTAAAATCAGTTTTTAAATTCCTAAAAAAAATCAGTTTTAATTTTCTATTTATATAAAATAAAAATAAAACAAATAAATTAAAAAACGACTTACAGGGGGGCTACGTCGGTCATCAGGGGGGGAGCTGTCACGGTGGCTTGGAAGGTTCGGAGGGGGGCTGACGCGAGGTGGAGGTGGGTGGCGGCTCTGGGTCTCAGCGGCGGCGCGGTTTTAACGAGGGGGGTGACGGGTTTGGAGGTTCACGGGTTTTTCAGAAGAGGGGGAGAAGGAAGCGGAAGGGAAGGAGGAGGTGAGGGATGGGAAGTGGAGGTCGAGCGGCGGTGGGGTGCTCCTAGCGTGGCGGCGCGTTCCACGATTGGGGGCGACGGGGTGTTTTGAGCGGTTTTTTTTTTTCTTTTTCTTCTGATGTCGATTAGGTTTATAGGGGGGGGGGGCCAGAATCATTAAAGGGGTGAGATATTTTTTTTATTTATTTAATTATTTAATTTGGCAAAAAGTTGACTTTTACAAACGAACTCGAAACGAGGCCCACCGCCTGTCGTCCATAGCGTTTTACCCCCATTCCGAACACAATGGGATATGTATCGTAGGATGATTCGATCATTTGAATCAGTTTCCATTAAATTTAAAATATAACTCATTATATTGAATTTTAAACGTACATTTCAAATTACCCGGGTCGCATACGAACTTTAAAAATTCTGGAAAAATATTTTCTAGCTTCGTATTGACGATACGGTCCTAACAAAACTAGTTTCGTCGAATTCTGAGACCGTTAGAAAAATGGCCAATTTCCAGTCGATTAAAATCAACTGAAACTGGTCAAACGCGTTTTCCTTTGCCACGCTCACATATTGATTCGAAAAATTATGAAATTTGAAATCTAGCAATAACTTGACCTCACGGACCCAACAAAAGTGGTTTCGTCGAAATCCGAGGTCATTTGCAAAATGTCCATTTTTAAGGGCCTGAATTCCATAGCGACTATTCAGAATTTTCAACTGGACATATCTTTTGATTCCCGCCATGAAATCTCAATTTGTCGGATTCGTTGGAAAGATATCATCAATTAGATCCTAATGTTTTTGGTTTCACTAAAATCCGGATTGTTTTGCACCCGGTACATTCAATTGAAGTTTGAAATCGAATTATCGAACTACCGCGCCATTTTCAATTCTATTATAATTATATATATAAGTATTTATATTCTAACGACGACGCGTATAATATATACGTCGAATTCTATTCAAAATAAATTTCTCGTCGATTTTATTTAAAATAATTCATTTTAAATATTAAAAATTCGCTAAAATCGCCAAAATAAAAATTTTAAACTGGCCCAGATTTTTGGGTTATTACAATCTCTCCCACTTAAAACTTTTCGTCCCCGAAAAGGAACAAAGTCGAAAGTGGTTTGATTAATAAGCTCTACGCTCGATTTGGCTTTCGTTCTCCAACTTTTCAGTTTCTGAGAATTTTCAAATTTTCAAAAATTTGGCTAACACCCTAAATTTTCGAAAAATTTCGCCATAACCTCCCCTGCAATGGGAGCATCGGGGAATTTCAAATAGCTTCCCCGGTCCTTCAGATCTCAAAAAGAAAAAGAAAAAGCCAAGCGGCTAGCCAATAGGCTCACAAAATCATCATCACCCAAACAAAACAGGAAATTATGTAGTAAACATGTACCTATTTGTCGGGCAAACAAATTTTATTCTCTGGCTCTAGCCTCCTTGCTATGACCTGTTCAATGTAAGTATATGTATATGCAAGCAATTGCGACCAATTTCAATACAATTCAATATTTGATTATATTAGGCATAAATGGTTAAAAATTAGCAAACAATTAAACAAACAACACAAACATCAATCAATTAGTGAATTAGAGTTTCAAATTCATAATTTTGATATATATACTGAAAATCTTGTTTTTGATGCCAAATCACAACAATGTGTTCTAACGATATAAGTTTTGGTTCTCACACCAGTCTAATGGAAATATATAGAAAATCACACCTTCGAAACTCGAATATAAATACTGATGATGTGGCCACATCATCAGAATTATCCCTGGGTGTCTAGAATGTGATTCTATATCTATCCAGTATATTAAAACTTCGACTATACGTTCATGACGCGTATACGCGAAATCTATATATACTCGATTGTCCATATTCAAAATAAATAAATATTCAAATACGTATAAAACGATTTAAATTTTCAAAACAAAATTGTTTTCGTTTGAAAAATATACTCTTCACACTCGTTCTAGGATACTACTGATCCTATATCTAACGAGTCATTCTAATTGGATGTTGCTAATCCAATATCTGATAAATTCTTTCGTATGGTTCTAATGTGTCTTGTTCTCGAGCTCTGTAAACCAAAGCTCTGATACCAAAATGAGACGACCCGAACTTCCCCGTGAAGGAAAGCACGGATAGAATTGAGGACAAGACAAAATAGAACGCAAACAGAAGAACATTTCATTGTTATTACAACAATTCCATCAGATAGAAGAATATACAGAGTATAAATGATTAAATTACATTCGACAAATATCAGAGATTACAATAAATTACATAGCAGCGGAGAAATGTACAAAACACAACTAGAAGTGATACACGGATACAGAGCTTTCCGAGCATCGTTCCAGCTGTAAATCAGGACCCTGTGGACATAAATCTGCAAAACCAAAACTACTAGCTGCCCGTGCGGAAAATAGGGGCACCCAGAGTTTAGGTTAAAACAATAAACTCCAGGTCAGTCATGGGACTGGTGTGAGAACTAAAACAGTTATAATTCTTTATTTTAAAGTTCGGTAAATCAAGGGACCACGCCGTATAACACGGAACGTGTTTCCTCCCAAGAATACCAGTGCATAAAACAAACAGCGCAATGCTAAATAAAGAAAAATGAAGCTGTTATAAGACCCAGGTCCCATCACACAATGCAACGCAAGCCGGAGGATAGGGTTTTTACCTTATAACAGCCAAAGCATGCTTGATACGTTTAAAACACATTATTTTGATATTACTCTAAGTGCATAGTGTCAAAACAATTTCACATCATAAATATCAATCATAGGCGGCATTAATGACCCATACCACTATGTCGCCATACTAGGTTCTACAAATAAAACCGCACTATCACGTATTGGAAATTGGATTTCCGTCATGAGCCGAGGCAAGGGGCAAGCTCCTCTCCGCGTTCGAGACACTGTAGCAATGCCTCAGGACCCCACTCTGATCCTTTGGATCCTCCAAGGCCGGTCCTCTCTTACTTTTGAGGATTAGTTATTCCTGAACACACGTTTCCCGGTCCTTACAGACCTATATCCGAGGCGCCTCGTATCCAACAACCACACAGGTGAAAAGTATATAAATGTCAAGGCTGGTAGGTCACTGACACCACCCTAGCTAGAAAGAAACGTCGTGCACTCCTTGGGTCCGTATCCCGTTTTTGACTCATACCGAGGTGTGAGGCTCGCGAATTCACGTTATACACAAAGCTATGCCACACAGGCCGTGCTTTGATCATCAACCACAAGACTTTGCTTTTCAACAGAAGCCTTGATCAATTGCCACTTACGCATGCCACACTGGCAATTCACTCCATGTGACTGATGTCCATCGATATACAACCTCTGCGCTCGTATGTCTCAGAGAAGGGCGTTAAGCAAGAGAATAAATTCTCCGCCGCCAAACAGATGTATATTTAATAGAGATCAATCAACACAGAATAAAATCCAATGTCAGACACACAATCCATTTACAAGTTCGTTCTGGGTCTGAACGAAACCGGAGGCACTTTCCTCGCATATCCATCCATCTCCAAGTACGTCTGGAAGATCACCAACTGATTCCCTCATCCTGGGTGTACAGCCCAATCAAGATCATCAGTAATCACCCAAACGATGTGAAGACTTCCGGTCTTCAACCACCGTCTTCATCTTCGACATCTCGTCGAATCGGTTATTCAGAATGGGTATAAACCCGGCCTTTCTGAATAACCCACGTATATAATAAACGAATGTTACACAAACACAACAAACGCCTCATTCCAATTCAGAATATTCTTTTATTCACAAAATCACATTCTTAGGGAAAGGTTCCCATTAATTTTATCAAAGATAAATTCTTCTAAATTTATTCTTTAATCTTCCTTTGGATATCATCTCAAACTAGTCGGGATTAACGAACCACATCGAAGTAATTATTTATTTTATTTCCCAATCCCAACCTATATATCCCATGGAGCAAACTGGTAGTACTCCATATCTAACACCACGGTGTTATCGGTAAAATTAATTACCATTCCACGTTCAAATCTATTTAAAGATTTAACTATCGCTTTGGAGTAAAACTGGTGGCACTCCATTCTCGATCACCTTTCAGATTTGATAATTTAAATTATCAATTCACATTTTTAATCTAATTAAAGATTCATTAAAACTCCACTTAGTTTTAATCTTTTCAAAAATCAACATCTTGTCTTTAACTGGGTTAAAGAACCAATGTCTTCTAAAACACGATTCACGATAAACCCAAATCACATTTGATATTAAATACAAGGCTCTGAATAGAAAATATATCGGCTTATATTCAATATCAAATTCTGAAACCAACATATATCGTATTGGAAATAACGATATAAAATATATCTTTCAAATTCCCATAACAATATCTGTATAGTCACGAAATCCAACATCGAAATATCCTGAAGATAATTTCGATTCAGCTCCAGTCCAATCCACGTATTGGAAATTATCGATTATTTTCAAAATGTAACGAGCAGGAATTTCGCTCGGTCCGAACCAGTCGCTAAACCGATCCAGACCGTTCGAAACGCCCTATCGTTTTGAGAACAGGACAAAACAGAACGCATACAGAAGAACATTTCATTGTATATTACGACAATGCATCAGATTACAAGAATATACAGAGTAGGAATAAATATTACACAGAAATATCAGAGATTTTAATTACATTTAAATACATAGCAGCGGAAAATAATACAATACACAACTAGAAGTAGATATGCGGATACAAAGCTTTCCGGATATCGTTCCAGCTGTAAACCAGGATCCTGTGAATATAAATCTGCAAAACCAAAACTACTAGCTGCCCGTGTCAAAATAAGGGCACCCAGAGTTTAGGTTAAAACAATAAACTCCAGGTCAGTCATGTGACTGGTGTGAGAACTAAAACAGTTATTAATCTTTATTTTCAAAGGTAAATCAAGGGACCGCGCCGTATAACACGGAACGGGTTTCCTCCCAAGAATACCAGTGCATAAAACAAACAGCGCAATGCTAAATAAAGAAAAATGAAGCTGTTATAAGACCCAGGTCCTATCACACAATGCAACGCAAGCCGGGGGATAGGGTTTTTACCTTATAACAGCCAAAGAATGCTTGATACGTTTAAAACAAATCGTTTGATACTATTATAAGTGCATAGTGTATAAAACAACTTCGAATCATAAGTATCAATCATAGGCGACATGAGCGTCCCATGCCACTATGTCGCCATAAATAGGTTTACAAATAAAACCGCAAATGGCACGTATTTGGAAATTGGATTTCCGTCTATGAACCGAGGCCAGGGATCGTCCTCCACCGATTCGAGACAATCTAGCCTACCATGTCTCAGGAACAGCCGCAACTGCCCCCTGGATCGTCAGGGCCGGTCCACCGATGTGGATTATTATGCCTGAACAATACGTCTCCCCGCCCTTTGGGGCGCAAACGAGCCAACGAATGACTCCATCCTAGCTAGAAAGAAACGCATGCCCTCCCTGAAAAGTATATAAATGTCAGGGCTGGTAGGTCACTGACACCACCCTAGCTAGAAAGAAACGCATGCCCTCCCTGAGGTCCTCTCCCGTTTTTGGTTCACAACCGGGGTGCGAAACTCGCGAATTCACGTTACACAAAGCTGTGCCACACAGGCTGTGCTTTGATCATCACCACAAGACTTTGCTTTTCAACAGAAGCCTTGATCATTTGCATCTTAGCATGCCACACAGGCAAACCACTCTATGCAACCGATATCAGTCACACAGAATGAAATCCAATGTCAGACACACAGTCCATTTACAAGTCCGTTCTGGGCCTGAACGAAACCGGAGGCACCTAGTACCCCGCATATCCATCGATCTCCAAGTACGTCTGGACGATCACCAACTGTTTCCATCTTCTTGGGTGTACAGCCCAATCAAGATCATCAGTTATCACCCAAACGACGTGAGGACTTCCGGTCTTCGACCACCGTCTTCATCTTCGACACCACGTCGAATCAGTTATTCAGAATGGGACAAACCCGGTCTTTCTGAATAACCCACGTATATATTATAAAAGTGTTACACAAACACAACATACGCCTCATTCCAATTCAGAATATTCTTTTATTCAAATATTCCCATACTTTGGGAAAAGTTCCCATTAATTTTATCCAAGATAAATTCCTTAAATTTATTCTTTAATCTCCTTTGAATATCAATTCAAACTAGTCGGGATTAGCGAACCACACCGAAGTAATCATTTATTTTATTTCCCAATCCCAACCTATTCATCCCATGAAGTAAAACTGGTAGTACTTCATATCTAACACCACAGTGTTATCGGTAATTCAATTACCATTTCACGTTCAAATCTAATTAAAGATTTAACTATCGCTTGGAGTAAAACTGGTGATACTCCATTTTCGATCATTTCAATCTAATTAAAGATTCATTAAAACTCCACTTAGTTTTAATCTTCGGCTGGGTTAAAGAATCAGTGTCATTTAAAACACGGTTCACGATAAACCCAAAATCACATTCCATTAATTATCGGGTTAAAGAACGAGTGTTATTTAAAACACTGTTCACGATAAACCCAAAAATCAATATCACTTAAATTCCAATTAAATATCATTCAATTGGTACACTTCATTAAATCTAAATAAAAAGATTTAATCTTTTCACAACTGGGTTCAAGAACAGTGTTGGTGAAGACACCATTCACGACAAACCCAAATCACATTTGATATTCAATACAAGGCTCTGAATAGAAAATACATCGGCTTATATTCAATATCAAATTCTACGATTAACAAATGTCGTATTGAAATAACGATATAAATGTATATCTTTCAAATTCCCATAACAACATCTGTATAATCACGAATTCCAACATCGAAATATTCCGAAGACAATTTCGATTCAAATCCACTCCAATGCAATCATTGGAAATTCTGGTTATTTTCAAAACCCTTTTCAAATTCAATTTATTTATTTAAAAATAAATAGAATTATAATTCTAGTTCAAAACTAGTTCATTTTGATAAAAATCTATTTTTATCTTTTCAAATATGGAGTTTTTCATCCCAAATCTTCACAAATCATTTCTTATGATTTTACACAAATTATTACTATTTTTAATAATTTTATCAAGGCCCGTACAGTCGATTTCCACCAATGGCCATCGAACTGCACGTATAGCGACCTTTTTCCAATTTGATTTGGACATAATTCCAAATCCAACCGTTAGATTTCTAATTTATCACATTCGCTAGAAAGCTCTTTTCGATACGGACCCAACGGTTCCGGTTTTAGGAGAATCCGACAGTCGGATCTCCCGTAACGTCCATTTGAAATCAATGGTCGAAATTCGCGAACTGCCGCGGCGCGGCGCGTTCTATTCAGGCCATTATATTATATATATAATATATATATAATATATGCTTCGTCGATTTCTATTTAAAACGAATTATATAAATAGTTTTAAAATTCGTTTCAAAATCTATTTCAACTTCCATCTCAATTCAAAGCAAAATTGAATTCTTCTCTATAAATTCGTTTTAAAATTCATTTCTATTCAATTCAAATTTCAATTCAATTTGAATTCATTTTCAATTCAATTCATTTCGAAATCGTTTTCAATTCAATTCATTTCGAAATCACTTTCAATTCAATTCATTTTGAATTCGATTAAAATTGATATAAATATCGTTTACGTCAAAATGGCGTCAATCTAATCAACACGGCTTCATAATTTCAAATTTCCAATATTCTATTTCAAATATTTCTATTTTAAAACTGGAATGAGGCTCAATCCATTACCATATAAAGTTAATTATATGGATTATCATACAACACATGTATATAATAGCATGGAAAAATAATCAACCATCAACCAAAGTGCACTACACTATATAAGCATCAAATATAGATATCCAACGCTTAAAACAGCCTGTCAATCAACCGATCAACATATTTAATCAATCAGGATGAGTGAACTTCAAATTTCATCCCAACACCCGTGTGGGGTTTCAAACAATCAAACACATATTTTATTTGTGCTGTTGGGCGATGTGTAAAATTTATCGACCCAATCAATATCAGTCAAATCAGTGTACATAAACAAACCGTCTGGTTTGTAAATGAATATTTTATTTTATTCACATTCACGTTAAAAACTATATTTTTAACGATAAAATATTCATTCCAACACATGAATTTTCTTTTCAGTTCATTTATTCAATAAATGACATTTTTATTTTTCTAACATATTTTAGAAAATTTCGGCGGCATAACGGCACGATACTAGAAACGGGACAAGGCCTAGCCTTATCCCCGGTCTAGTGAAGGCCCACGCCATTCACACATCAATCAAATTCACCAAACAACCAAATCACTTAACTAAGCTATGCAACCAAACAAACAAGTCCATGGTCTGTGGACGATTGTGTCGGGTGCTACTAAGCACCGTCTGCATCCTAGTATATATATATAACTAGAAAAATTAAATTGAAGGGTGAGAAGTTCTCACTTATAGCTATCCTAGCTCCACGGCACTTCTAATGCAGGAAATCTTCGCCAACTCGCCTTCGTTGTCCGCTTTCACTACATATGTAAAAATCGAATTTTTACTTCGCTATTCAATATATAAAAATCGAATTTTTACTTTGCTTCTCAATATATAAAAATCGAATTTTTATTTCGAAGTTCTATAGATAAAAATCATATTTTTATTTCGAGGTTCAATAGATAAAAATCATATTTTTATTTCGAGGTTCAATATATAAAAATCATATTTTTATTATTTAAAAATCTCGTCTTTTCCCTTTTTAAAATCTCAAATCTTTTTCTTTTACAAATTCAGTTTTTAATCTTTTCAGAATAAAAATTCAGTTTTTTACTCTTCTCAAAATAAAAATTCAGTTTTCACCTTAAATAAAAATCAGTTTTCACATTAAATAAAAATCAGTTTTCACATTTTATAAAAATCAGTTTTCACATTAAATAAAAATCAGTTTTCACATTTTATAAAAATCAGTTTTCACATTTAATAAAAATCAGTTTTCACATTTTAGAAAATTCAGTTTTAAAATCCCTAAATAAAAAAAATCAGTTTTCTTTTTACTAATATAAAATAAAAATAAAATAAATAAGTTAAAAAAGGAAAAAAACTTACAGGGGGGGCTGTCAGGCGTCGGGATGTGGGCTGAGGCGGCGGAGCTCGTCGGAGCTGGTGGCAGGAGGGCGCGGGGGTGCTGAACGGGGCGGAGCTAGGGTTTTCGGGGGGAGGGGCTCAGGCGCGGTGGTCTCGAATCTGGGGGGAGGGTCTCGCCGTCGTCGAGGAGGGCAGGGGGTTCGAGGTCAGCTCCGGCAGCTTGGTCGGAGGGCGGTTGGGCGGAGGAGATGTGGAAAAAGGGGGGGGGAAGCGATGGCGATGAGATTCCGTCGATCCCCTTTTGATTTCTTTTTTTTTTTTATCTGTAGAAATGAATTCGAACGAGGGGGGGGGCAGCGGGAAATAAGGGGGAGAAAGGGTTTTTTTTTTTATCTGTAGAAATGAATTCGAACGAGGGGGGGCCAGCGGGAAATAAGGGGGAGAAAGGGTTTTTTTTATTATTTATTTATTTTATTATTTAATTATTTAATTCAACCTAAAGTTGACTTTCACATACGACCTCGAAACGAAGCCCACCGCCTGTCGTCTATAGCGTTTCACCCCCATTCCGAACACAATGGGATATGTATCGCAAGCTGATTTGATCGTTTCGATTAGTTTCCGTTGAATTTACATTTGAATCACTATATTGAATTTTAAACGTACATTTCAAATTACCGGGGTCACATACTAACTAGAAAAATTCCAGAAAAATATTTTCTAGCTTCGTATTGACGATACGGTCCTAACAAAACTAGTTTCGTTGAATTCTGAGGCCGTTGGAAAAATGGTCATTTTCCAGTCGATTAAAATCAACTGAAACGGGTCAAACACGTTTTCCTTTGCCACGCTCACATATTGATCCGAAAAATTATGAAATTTGAAACCTAGCAATAACTTTACATCCCGGACCCAACAAAACTGGTTTCGTCGAAATCCGAGGTCGTTTGCAAAATGTCCATTTTTAAGGGCCTGAATTCCATAGCGACTATTCAGAATTTTCAACTGGACATATCTTTTGATTCCCGCTACGAACTTTTGATTTTTCGGATTCGTTGGAAAGATATTCACTATTAGATTCCATTATTTTTGGTTTCACTAAAATCCGGATTGTTTTGCACCCGGTACATTCAATTGAAGTTTGAAATCGAATTATCGAACTACCGCGCCATTTTCAATTCTATTTATAATTATATATAAATATTTATATTCTAACGACGTCGCGTATAATATATACGTTCGAATTATATTCAAAATAAATTTCTCGTCGATATTATTTAAAATAATTCATTTTAAATAATCAAAATTCGCTAAAATTGCCAAAATAAAAATTTCAAACTGGCCCAGATTTTCGGGTTATTACAATCTCCCCCACTTAAAACTTTTCGTCCCCGAAAAGGGACAAAGTCGAAAGTGGTTTGATTAATTAACTCTACGTTCGATCTGGCTTCCATTCTCCCACTTTTCAGTTTCTGAGAATTTTCTAAAATCTCAAAAATTTGGCTAACACCCTAAATTTTTGAAAAATTTCGCCATAACCTCCCCTGCACCGGGAGCATCGGGGAATTTCAAATAGCTTCCCCGGTCCTTCAGATCTCAAAAAGAAAAAGAAAAAGCCAAGCGGCTAGCCAATAGGCTCATAAAATCATCATCACCCAAACAAAATAGTAAATTATGTAGTAAACATGTACCTATTTGTCGGGCAAACAAATTTTATTCTCTGCTCTAGCCTCCTTGCTATGACCTGTTCAATGTAAGTACATGTATATGCAAGCAAATGCGACCAAATTTTAATACAATTCAATATTTGTTCTGATTAGGCACAGTGGTTCAAAATTATCAAACAATTAAACAAACAACACAAACATCAATCAATTAGTGGATTAGAGTTTCAAATTCATAATTTTGATATATATACAAAAATCAGATGTTTGATGCCAAATCACAACAATAGGCCCTATCTAATTTTGGTTCTCACACCAGTCAATAGGAAATATATAGAAAGTCCACCTTCGTCACACGAACATAAATTCTAATGATGGAGCTCCATCATCAAAATCATCTCCGGGCGATTAGAGTGTAATTCTATATCTATCCAGTATATTAAAACTTCAAATACACGTTTGCAAGGCGTATATGCAAAATCTTTATATACTGGACTGTCCAAATCAATACAAATAAATAATCAAATACGAATAATTGATTTAAATTTTCTAAACAAAATTTGTTTTCACTTTAAAAATATACTCTTCACACTCGTTCTAGGACACTACTGATCCTATCTCTAACGAGTAATTCCCATTGGATATTACTAATCCAATATCTGATGAATTCTTTCGTATGGTTCTAATGTGCCTTGTTCTCTGCTTTGTAAACCAAAGCTCCGATACCAAATGTAACGAGCAGGAATTTCGCTCGGTCCGAACCAGTCGCTAAACCGATCCAGACCGTTCGAAACGCCCTATCGTTTTGAGAACAGGACAAAACAGAACGCATACAGAAGAACATTTCATTGTATATTACGACAATGCATCAGATTACAAGAATATACAGAGTAGGAATAAATATTACACAGAAATATCAGAGATTTAAATTACATTTAAATACATAGCAGCGGAAAATAATACAATACACAACTAGAAGTAGATATGCGGATACAAAGCTTTCCGGATATCGTTCCAGCTGTAAACCAGGATCCTGTGAATATAAATATGCAAAACCAAAACTACTAGCTGCCCGTGTCAAAATAAGGGCACCCAGAGTTTAGGTTAAAACAATAAACTCCAGGTCAGTCATGTGACTGGTGTGAGAACTAAAACAGTTATTAATCTTTATTTTCAAAGGTAAATCAAGGGACCACGCCGTATAACACGGAACGGGTTTCCTCCCAAGAATACCAGTGCATAAAACAAACAGCGCAATGCTAAATAAAGAAAAATGAAGCTGTTATAAGACCCAGGTCCTATCACACAATGCAACGCAAGCCGGGGGATAGGGTTTTTACCTTATAACAGCCAAAGAATGCTTGATACATTTAAAACAAATCGTTTGATACTATTATAAGTGCATAGTGTATAAAACAACTTCGAATCATAAGTATCAATCATAGGCGACATGAGCGTCCCATGCCACTATGTCGCCATAAATAGGTTTACAAATAAAACCGCAAATGGCACGTATTTGGAAATTGGATTTCCGTCTATGAACCGAGGCCAGGGATCGTCCTCCACCGATTCGAGACAATCTAGCCTACCATGTCTCAGGAACAACCGCAACTGCCCCCTGGATCGTCAGGGCCGGTCCACCGATGTGGATTATTATGCCTGAACAATACGTCTCCCCGCCCTTTGGGGCGCAAACGAGCCAACGAATGACTCCATCGGACCCGGATCGTCCGATCAAACCGAGGCGCCTCGCAACAGCAACAACCACACAGGTGAAAAGTGTATAAATGTCAGGGTTGGTAGGTCACTGACACCACCCTAGCTAGAAAGAAACTCATGCCCTCCCTGAGGTCCTCTCCCGTTTTTGGTTCACAACCGGGGTGCGAAACTCGCGAATTCACGTTACACAAAGCTGTGCCACACAGGCTGTGCTTTGATCATCACCACAAGACTTTGCTTTTCAACAGAAGCCTTGATCATTTGCATCTTAGCATGCCACACAGGCAAACCACTCTATGCAACCGATATCGATCACACAGAATGAAATCCAATGTCAGACACACAGTCCATTTACAAGTCCGTTCTGGGCCTGAACGAAACCGGAGGCACCTAGTACCCCGCATATCCATCGATCTCCAAGTACGTCTGGACGATCACCAACTGTTTCCATCTTCTTGGGTGTACAGCCCAATCAAGATCATCAGTTATCACCCAAACGACGTGAGGACTTCCGGTCTTCGACCACCGTCTTCATCTTCGACACCACGTCGAACCAGTTATTCAGAATGGGACAAACCCGGTCTTTCTGAATAACTCGCGTATATATTATAAAAGTGTTACACAAACACAACATACGCCTCATTCCAATTCAGAATATTCTTTTATTCAAATATTCCCATACTTTGGGAAAAGTTCCCATTAATTTTATCCAAGATAAATTCCTTAAATTTATTCTTTAATCTCCTTTGAATATCAATTCAAACTAGTCGGGATTAGCGAACCACACCGAAGTAATCATTTATTTTATTTCCCAATCCCAACCTATTCATCCCATGAAGTAAAACTGGTAGTACTTCATATCTAACACTACAGTGTTATCGGTAATTCAATTACCATTTCACGTTCAAATCGAATTAAAGATTTAACTATCGCTTGGAGTAAAACTGGTGATACTCCATTTTCGATCATTTCAATCTAATTAAAGATTCATTAAAACTCCACTTAGTTTTAATCTTCGGCTGGGTTAAAGAATCAGTGTCATTTAAAACACGGTTCACGATAAACCCAAAATCACATTCCATTAATTATCGGGTTAAAGAACGAGTGTTATTTAAAACACTGTTCACGATAAACCCAAAAATCAATATCACTTCAATTCCAATTAAATATCATTCAATTGGTACACTTCATTAAATCTAAATAAAAAGATTTAATCTTTTCACAACTGGGTTCAAGAACAGTGTTGGTGAAGACACCATTCACGACAAACCCAAATCACATTTGATATTCAATACAAGGCTCTGAATAGAAAATACATCGGCTTATATTCAATATCAAATTCTACGATTAACAAATGTCGTATTGAAATAACGATATAAATGTATATCGTTCAAATTCCCATAACAACATCTGTATAATCACGAATTCCAACATCGAAATATTCCGAAGACAATTTCGATTCAAATCCACTCCAATGCAATCATTGGAAATTCTGGTTATTTTCAAAACCCTTTTCAAATTCAATTTATTTATTTAAAAATAAATAGAATTATAATTCTAGTTCAAAACTAGTTCATTTTGATAAAAATCTATTTTTATCTTTTCAAATATGGAGTTTTTCATCCCAAATCTTCACAAATCATTTCTTATGATTTTACACAAATTATTACTATTTTTAATAATTTTATCAAGGCCCGTACAGTCGATTTCCACCAATGGCCATCGAACTGCACGTATAGCGACCTTTTTCCAATTTGATTTGGACATAATTCCAAATCCAATCGTTAGATTTCTAATTTATCACATTCGCTAGAAAGCTCTTTTCGATACGGACCCAACGGTTCCGGTTTTAGGAGAATCCGACAGTCGGATCTCCCGTAACGTCCATTTGAAATCAATGGTCGAAATTCGCGAACTGCCGCGGCGCGGCGCGTTCTATTCAGGCCATTATATTATATATATAATATATATATAATATATGCTTCGTCGATTTCTATTTAAAATGAATTATATAAATAGTTTTAAAATTCGTTTCAAAATCTATTTCAACTTCCATCTCAATTCAAAGCAAAATTGAATTCTTCTCTATAAATTCGTTTTAAAATTCATTTATATTCAATTCAAATTTCAATTCAATTTGAATTCATTTTCAATTCAATTCATTTCGAAATCGTTTTCAATTCAATTCATTTCGAAATCACTTTCAATTCAATTCATTTTGAATTCGATTAAAATTGATATAAATATCGTTTACGTCAAAATGGCGTCAATCTAATCAACACGGCTTCATAATTTCAAATTTCCAATATTCTATTTCAAATATTTCTATTTTAAAACTGGAATGAGGCTCAATCCATTACCATATAAAGTTAATTATATGGATTATCATACAACACATGTATATAATAGCATGGAAAAATAATCAACCATCAACCAAAGTGCACTACACTGTATAAGCATCAAATATAGATATCCAACGCTTAAAACAGCCTGTCAATCAACCGATCGACATATTTAATCAATCAGGATGAGTGAACTTCAAATTTCATCCCAACACCCGTGTGGGGTTTCAAACAATCAAACACATATTTTATTTGTGCTGTTGGGCGATGTGTAAAATTTATCGACCCAATCAATATCAGTCCAATCAGTGTACATAAACAAACCGTCTGGTTTGTAAATGAATATTTTATTTTATTCACATTCACGTTAAAAACTATATTTTTAACGATAAAATATTCATTCCAACACATGAATTTTCTTTTCAGTTCATTTATTCAATAAATGACATTTTTATTTTTTTAACATATTTTAGAAAATTTCGGCGGCATAACGGCACGATACTAGAAACGGGACAAGGCCTAGCCTTATCCCCGGTCTAGTGAAGGCCCACGCCATTCACACATCAATCAAATTCACCAAACAACCAAATCACTTAACTAAGCTATGCAACCAAACAAACAAGTCCATGGTCTGTGGACGATTGTGTCGGGTGCTACTAAGCACCGTCTGCATCCTAGTATATATATATAACTAGAAAAATTAAATTGAAGGGTGAGAAGTTCTCACTTATAGCTATCCTAGCTCCACGGCACTTCTAATGCAGGAAATCTTCGCCAACTCGCCTTCGTTGTCCGCTTTCACTACATATGTAAAAATCGAATTTTTACTTCGCTATTCAATATATAAAAATCGAATTTTTACTTTGCTTCTCAATATATAAAAATCGAATTTTTATTTCGAAGTTATATAGATAAAAATCATATTTTTATTTCGAGGTTCAATAGATAAAAATCATATTTTTATTTCGAGGTTCAATATATAAAAATCATATTTTTATTATTTAAAAATCTCGTCTATTCCCTTTTTAAAATCCCAAATCTTTTTCTTTTACAAATTCAGTTTTTAATCTTTTCAGAATAAAAATTCAGTTTTTTACTCTTCTCAAAATAAAAATTCAGTTTTCACCTTAAATAAAAATCAGTTTTCACATTAAATAAAAATCAGTTTTCACATTTTATAAAAATCAGTTTTCACATTAAATAAAAATCAGTTTTCACATTTTATAAAAATCAGTTTTCACATTTAATAAAAATCAGTTTTCACATTTTAGAAAATTCAGTTTTAAAATCCCTAAATAAAAAAAATCAGTTTTCTTTTTACTAATATAAAATAAAAATAAAATAAATAAGTTAAAAAAGGAAAAAAACTTACAGGGGGGGCTGTCAGGCGTCGGGATGTGGGCTGAGGCGGCGGAGCTCGTCGGAGCTGGTGGCAGGAGGGCGCGGGGGTGCTGAACGGGGCGGAGCTAAGGTTTTCGGGGGGAGGGGCTCAGGCGCGGTGGTCTCGAATCTGGGGGGAGGGTCTCGTCGTCGTCGAGGAGGGCAGGGGGTTCGAGGTCAGCTCCGGCAGCTTGGTCGGAGGGCGGTTGGGTGGAGGAGATGTGGAAAAAGGGGGGGGGGAAGCGATGGCGATGAGATTCCGTCGATCCCCTTTTGATTTCTTTTTTTTTTTATCTGTAGAAATGAATTCGAACGAGGGGGGGGGGCAGCGGGAAATAAGGGGGAGAAAGGGTTTTTTTTTTTTATCTGTAGAAATGAATTCGAACGAGGGTGGGGGGGCCAGCGGGAAATAAGGGGGAGAAAGGTTTTTTTTTTATTATTTATTTATTTTATTATTTAATTATTTAATTCAACCTAAAGTTGACTTTCACATACGACCTCGAAACGAAGCCCACCGCCTGTCGTCCATAGCGTTTCACCCCCATTCGGAACACAATGGGATATGTATCGCAAGCTGATTTGATCGTTTCGATTAGTTTCCGTTGAATTTACATTTGAATCACTATATTGAATTTTAAACGTACATTTCAAATTACCGGGGTCACATACTAACTAGAAAAATTCCAGAAAAATATTTTCTAGCTTCGTATTGACGATACAGTCCTAACAAAACTAGTTTCGTTGAATTCTGAGGCCGTTGGAAAAATGGTCATTTTCCAGTCGATTAAAATCAACTGAAACGGGTCAAACACGTTTTCCTTTGCCACGCTCACATATTGATCCGAAAAATTATGAAATTTGAAACCTAGCAATAACTTTACATCCCAGACCCAACAAAACTGGTTTCGTCGAAATCCGAGGTCGTTTGCAAAATGTCCATTTTTAAGGGCCTGAATTCCATAGCGACTATTCAGAATTTTCAACTGGACATATCTTTTGATTCCCGCTACGAACTTTTGATTTTTCGGATTCGTTGGAAAGATATTCACTATTAGATTCCATTATTTTTGGTTTCACTAAAATCCGGATTGTTTTGCACCCGGTACATTCAATTGAAGTTTGAAATCGAATTATCGAACTACCGCGCCATTTTCAATTCTATTTATAATTATATATAAATATTTATATTCTAACGACGTCGCGTATAATATATACGTTCGAATTATATTCAAAATAAATTTCTCGTCGATATTATTTAAAATAATTCATTTTAAATAATCAAAATTCGCTAAAATTGCCAAAATAAAAATTTCAAACTGGCCCAGATTTTCGGGTTATTACACAAAATCACTTTCAAATTCAATTTATTCATTTTAAAAAAATAAATTGATTTCAATTCTAGTTCAAAACGAGTTCATTTCGATAAAAATCTATTTTTATCTTTTCAAATGTGGAATTTTCCAGCCCAAATCTTTCCAATTCACATATTATAATTTTACACAAATTATAGATATTTTCAATAATTTTATCAAGGCCCGTACAGTCGATTTCCAACAACGGCCATCGAACTGCACTTACAGCGACCTTTTTCGAATTTGATTTGGACATAATTCCAAATCCAACCGTTAGATTTCAAATTTCTAATATTCATTGGAAAGCTCTTTTCGATACGAACCCAACGGTTCCGGTTTTAGCAGAATCCGACGGTCGGATCTCCCGCAATGTCCGTTTGAAATAAATGGTCGAAATTCACGAACTACCGCGGCGCGGCGCGTTCTATTCAGGCCATTATATTATATATATAATATATATAATATATATTTCGTCGATTTCCTTTTTAAAACGAATTTTATAAATCGTTTTAACTTCGTTTCAAAACCATTTCAACACTATTTCCATTCAAAGCCAAAATTGAATTCTTCTTTATAAATTCGTTTTAAAATTCATTCCTATTCAATTCAAATTTTAATTCAATTTGAATTCATTTTCAATTCACTTTCAATTCAATTTGAATTCGTTTTCAATTCATTTCGAAATCGTTTTCAATTCAATTCATTTCGAAATCGTTTTCAATTCAATTCTTTTCGAAATCGTTTTCAATTCAATTCATTTCGATTTTATTCGAATTCAAATTCACTTTCTATTCAATTCGAATCGAATTCATTTTCTATTCAATTCGAATCGAATTCATTTTCTATTCGATTCGAATTCATTTCAAATTGATTCAATAAAATTTCCATTTGAATTTTTAATCTGATTCAATTTGAATTTCCTTTCAAAATATTAAATTTTGAAATCACTTTTCAATATTCATTATAAAACGAATAAAATCGATATAAACATCGTTCGCGTCAAAATAACGCATCTCTAATCAACACGGCTTTATATTTCAATAATTCGTTATTCTATTCAACAAATGAATATTTGTTCTATTCAACACATGAATCTATATTTCTTTCAACACATGACTAATCTCAACACATGAGTACTGTCAACACCTCACTATTTTTGTTATGTAAAATATTTTATAAAACTATGGTATCTATCGTTTGATTTTAATTAGACTTCTACCGTAAAGTAGATTCTAATCGTAAATATGATAAAGATGTAATTTTTATTATATAAAATATTTCACTCAACACCTGAACATCGTCAACACATGACTATTTTTATATTCAACACATGAATTTTCTTTTCTAATATTCATTATTTTCCCGATTGGAATGAGGCCCAATCAATCACCATATAACGTTAATTATATGGATTCCATACAACACATGTATATAATAGCATTGAAAAATAATCAATCATCAACCAAAGTGCACTACACTGTATAAGCATCAAATATAGATATCTGACGCTTATAACAGCCTGTCAATCGACCGATCGACATATTAAATAAATCAGGATGAGTGAACTTCAAATTTCATCCCAACACCCGTGTGGGGTTTCAAACAATCAAACACAGATTTTATTTGTGCAGTTGGGCGACGTGTAAAATTTATCGACCTAATCGATATCAGTCAAATCAGTGTATACAAACAAATCGGCCGATTTGTTTATAATTATTTATTTATTCACTTTCACGTTAAAAATTATATTTTTAACGATCAAACTATTTTATTTTAACACTTGAATTTCTATTCAGTTCATTTATTCAATAAATGATTATTTTTATTTTTCTAACATATTTTAGAAAATTTCGGCGGCATAACGGCACGATACTAGAAACGGGACAAGGCCTAGCCTTATCCCCGGTCTAGTGAAGGCCCACGCCATTCACACATCAATCAAAATCACCAAACAACCAAATTCAAATCAAATCATATAACTAATCTATGCAACCAAACAAACAAGTCCATGGTCTGTGGACGATTGTGTCGGGTGCTACTAAGCACCGTCTGCATCCTAGTATATATATATAACTAGAAAATAAATTTGAAAGGTGAGAAATTCTCACAAAAAGCTATCCAATCTTCACGGCTCTTCATTTATAGAAATCTTCTTCGTTATCCCATCTTCGTCATCTTCGTTGCCCGTAGTCACTATATAAAAATCACACATTTTTATATTTCGATGTCTTTAAAATAAAAATCACATTTTTATTTATTCACTTTCAATTTAAAAGTCATATTTTTATAATCACTTCATATATTTAAAAATAGAATTTTCATCGCTATTCCATATTTGTAAAAATAGAATTTTCACTTCGTTATACTTTCTATAAAAATTGAATCTTTACCATGTTATTCAATATATAAAAATCGAATTTTTACTACGGTGTTCAATATATAAACATCGAATTTTTACTTCGCTGTTCAATATATAAAAATCGCATTTTTACTACGGTATTCAATATATAAAAATCGACTTTTTATCACTATGTCAAATAGATAAAAATTATATTTTTATCACGCTATTTTCCACATGAAGATTTCGCCTTTTCTAAAATAAAGATTTAGCCTTTTCAAAAATAAAGTTTTCGCCTTTATAAAAATAAACACTTCATTTCAACGTATATAAAATAAAAATCAGATTTTTATTTTGCTATATACACAAAGATGATATTTTTAATATTTCTATATAGTAAAGACTATATTTTTAATACTTTAAAAATATAAAAACTATATTTTTATCACTTTAAAAATGTAAAGATCGTATCTTTTACCAAATAAAAATCCTATCTTTTCACCTTTTAAAGTTCTAATCTTTTTCCATTTAAAATTCAAACCTTTTCTATTTTAAATTCTTTTTAAAATCAGTTTTAAAATTCCTAAAAAAAACCAGTTTTAATTTTCTATTTATATAAAATAAAAATAAAACAAATAAATTAAAAAACGACTTACAGGGGGGCTACGTCGGTCATCAGGGGGGGAGCTGTCACGGTGGCTTGGAAGGTTCGGAGGGGGGCTGACGCGAGGTGGAGATGGGTGGCGGCTCTGGGTCTCAGCGGCGGCGCGGTTTTAACGAGGGGGGTGACGGGTTTGGAGGTTCACGGGTTTTTCAGAAGAGGGGGAGAAGGAAGCGGAAGGGAAGGAGGAGGTGAGGGATGGGAAGTGGAGGTCGAGCGGCGGTGGGGTGCTCCTGGCGTGGCGGCGCGTTCCACGATTGGGGGCGACGGGGTGTTTTGAGCGGGTTTTTTTTCCTTTTTTTTTTTCTTTTTCTTCTGATGTCGATTAGGTTTATAGGGGGGGCAGAATCATTAAAGGGGTGAGATATTTTTTTTTTATTTAATTATTTAATTTGGCAAAAAGTTGACTTTTACAAACGAACTCGAAACGAGGCCCACCGCCTGTCGTCCATAGCGTTTTACCCCCATTCCGAACACAATGGGATATGTATCGTAGGATGATTCGATCGTTTGAATCAGTTTCCGTTAAATTTAAAATATAACTCATTATATTGAATTTTAAACGTACATTTCAAATTACCGGGGTCGCATACGAACTTTAAAAATTCTGGAAAAATATTTTCTAGCTTCGTATTGACGATACGGTCCTAACAAAACTAGTTTCGTCGAATTCTGAGACCGTTAGAAAAATGGCCAATTTCCAGTCGATTAAAATCAACTAAAACTGGTCAAACGCGTTTTCCTTTGCCACGCTCACATATTGATTCGAAAAATTATGAAATTTGAAATCTAGCAATAACTTGAGCTCACGGACCCAACAAAAGTGGTTTCGTCGAAATCCGAGGTCATTTGCAAAATGTCCATTTTTAAGGGCCTGAATTCCATAGCGACTATTCAGAATTTTCAACTGGACATATCTTTTGATTCCCGCCATGAAATCTCAATTTGTCGGATTCGTTGGAAAGATATCATCAATTAGATCCTAATGTTTTTGGTTTCACTAAAATCCGGATTGTTTTGCACCCGGTACATTCAATTGAAGTTTGAAATCGATTTATCGAACTACCGCGCCATTTTCAATTCTATTATAATTATATATATAAGTATTTATATTCTAACGACGACGCGTATAATATATACGTCGAATTCTATTCAAAATAAATTTCTCGTCGATTTTATTTAAAATAATTCATTTTAAATATTAAAAATTCGCTAAAATCGCCAAAATAAAAATTTTAAACTGGCCCAGATTCTCAGGTTATTACAATGTGCTTGCGATTTTGATTGTATACTATATATGTAGAACGTGAGATGAACGCGTTTCTGCTAGTTGATATCTATTTGTACATAGACATTATTATAATATCAAAAGGTTTTTGATATAAAGATATTTTGGATTCTCATAAGGGAAAAACCCGTTCCGTTCTGCGACGTGGTCTTATGAGATATCGTTTACTTGTCCATATACCTGTTTAAACTGTTTTACTCACACCAGTCCCTTGACTGACCCGGAGTTTACTTTGTTGTTTTCCCTAAACTCTTGGGTGCCTAAATTTGTACGGGCAGTCAAGTAGTCGGGATATACAGATATACTTGAAGAGCTGGAGCAGGAGGCTTCTGGATCATATAGCTATAGTTTATTTCCGTTGTGTTGTAAGTGCTGTACTCTGATAAGTGCTATTGTATACATAACTGTTATATTTTTTTGAAAGTTATGTTGTCTATTATATGTTATTCGTTCCGCTGTGAGGTTCGTGTTACTCTAGTGTTGTGTTCTTCTTCTTCTTCTTCTATTCTAAGTTTCTATCTTATCTATTCTCACCTTCTAATTTCTTTCATTAATTACCGGGATTTTTCGATGTTTTGGTTATCGACATCGAGCTTATGTCGATAACCAAAGTCCCTCAAAAATTCGGGTCGTTACAGTTGGTATCAAAGCTTAAGTTAAGAATTACCTTGGCTCTGTGGCGTGACTCGGTAGAGATAGGGTTAGTAATACCCTAGATTGATTTTGAGTGTATATATACGAGTGAACGAATTTGTATTTGATATAAAATTGTTTTATATTATGGGGATTTATCGGTTGAGTTGTTTATGGGTTCTGGTCGATCAGTTTGATCCACCGTATCGGTAGGAGTTTATAAACACTCAAATACGAAGGATCGGCACGATATGTTTTGAAAAGAGGGTAAATGAAAATAATTTTGCCCAAAGTATATTTTGATATATATTGGATATATTTGTTGATATTATAATCGAATAAGATTATAAAAATGTGAAATGGTTATGTAAATAACCCATCAGAATTCAGATAAGTATAATGAGATGAATTAAATATGAATTTAAATCAGGATTAGGAATTAAAATAAGGAAATTTTAAGTTCCTGGGAGAGGGTGAAAACATTTTTCAAACTAAAAGTAATATAGTATTGAACTCACTTCGACCGCTGGGAAATAGAATCCGATGGTGATCTAGACATCATCGGTGTTCATTTTCGAGTTCTAAGTGACGGATTACTACCAAAGATTTTGTTTTTGAAATGTTTGAGAAGACAAGTTATTTAGAAATTCAAAGGTTTTGAATTGGCAGTATGATTTCAAATTGATTTGAAATTTACCCAGGAATTTAAGTTCTAGAAATTAAAATTTAACTTGTGAAGTTAATTCGAATGGGATGGTAAAAGTAAATAATAAACCAGAATTTAACTTGAGATGATAGGTTAAGAAAAACTGGAGGTGATTAGAGAATAATCTGGATTTGGATTTGAAATGATAAGTTGAGAGTTTGGAGTTTGAAACTCGAATTTGAAATTGAATTCGGCTTGAATAAGCGAATGGTGTGTTAAGAATAAATTGGTTGGAGTTAATTGGGATGGCATTTGTATATGCCGAGTTGATAACAGATGATAGGGATATAATGATATGCCCGACAAAAAGGTACAAGTTTATATTTCATATGAGTTTGAGATTCTGGATGAGCCGAATTGGCAAGCCGCTTGGCTGTATAATTTTCTTTTGGGTTGGAGAAGGCCCAGAGAGGCGAGTTGGAATTTGAGATATTGACCAGTACAAAGGAGGTGCTGGCGAAATTTTTTCGAAGAGTTAAGGCGTTAGAAAATTTTCGGGATTTTTGGGAATTTTCGTTGATAAGAATTAATTAATATTTAATTGAAATTAAATTGGTTTAGTTGAAACTGAAGTTAAGAAGTGAACAAATATGTTCTAATCAGTCGATAGGGTCGTCCTCTACCTTAGCAATTTCGAGGACGGAATTATTTTAAGTGGGGAAGAATGTAATGACCCGTATTTTTCACGAGATAATAATTAATTTATTTAATTATTTAAAATATCGATGTGGCGATATCGATGGCCAGAATTAAATTATAAGGAATATTTAATTAATATAATAATTAAATAATATATATAAAATTCTGAAATAATCAGAATTAGCCGAAATGGCAATTTGTGTGAATTGGGCAAATTCAAATTATATAATTCAGTTTGGAATTTGAATTAGAATAACGAATATATTTAAATAACGGAAGTTTGAACGTATAATTATATTATAATTAAAATCGAGTTCAAAATGGCGCGGCAGTTCGCTGTTTGGCGATTTGAACTTCAACTGAATGTACAGGGCTCGTTTTAAATCGGATTTCTATGAAACAAGAAACGTGTGGAGCTGGTGGAGTATATCTTTCTAGTAGAAGAGAAAAATTGGGATTCGTCATGTAGATTTTGATTTATGTCCAAATCAAATTTCAGAAAAGTCGTCGTGAAATTCCTTTATAATTCGTAACGCTTTATATACGTTATAAAATGATTTTCAATGTAAATTTGAATATCGATTCAATCTGGACTCGGAATAGCGAGCATATAATTATCCGGGAGCTGTATGATATTCCTAGGTAATTATATACGATAATATGAATTTATTTATATTTAATTTTATTTTATTTAAATAAATTTATATATTTAAATGGGTCATTCAGAGCTTTAAATATAGCCAATTTTGCAAACGAAGTCGGAATTCAACGAAACTAATTTTGTTGGATCCGTAATCTCAAATAGTTGTTAGATTTCCAGTTTCGTGATTTTTAGAGTCACTGTGTGGTCGTATGGATTTTTAGAGTGAGAAACAATCAGTATTTCGACGGTTAAAAATACGTTGTGTGAGCATACTAAGTCGGAATTCGACGAAACTAGTTTCATTGGGACCGTAATATCGAAATCTAGTTGCATGTCTAGTTTGGTGATTTTTGGGTATCGTATGTAGTCGCAGGGATTTTTAGAAGTCAGTTACAAGATAAATTGGCGAAAATAAAATATTAAAATATTAATAAAAATATATCTAGATATTTTATCCTTCTATAAATACCTACCCAACATCCTAAAAACCTAATTTTCAAACTGAAACTTGCGCCGTCAGGAGAATATGTTTTCCTAGGCTAAACGTGAGTTCAAAAATCAATAGCAATGGAAATAAAATTCAATAAATCTTCATATAAATATATTTCGATTCCTGGGATGATTTCCATCATATTGATACCACTTTTGAGGCGTTCTAACTTACTAGAGTTCGGCGGTTTCTTCCTCACGCGAGCTAGGGTTCGACCTCATGGGTTTTGAGAGGGTTTATTGTGGGATTCGAGTTCGTGTTATGAATCAGGAGGTCGAATAAACTGATTTAGATTTTTTTTGGGGTTTTATTGAAATGCAAAATTGTCGATTAAATGATGAGCAGAAGCTCGGCCGACGCGGTCCTCTGGGCAATTCGAGTTTGAGGTGGAGGCGTGGAGGAGGTGTAGAGCGGGAAGAGGAAGTAGAAGATGATGTCAATTTTTGATTTCAGAGTGTAATGAAGGAGGAAGGGTGGAGAGAGGATCGACATTTGGTGCTTTGAAATATCTGGAGGTCACGGCAAAAATTGGAATCGGGGAAGAAAGGTAAAGGAAATGATGGGTTGGGCTTTAAGGGTGCTGTTGGGCCCAAGGTTAAAAGTTAAGCCTATTTATAAATTAAATCATGTTTTAATTTAATTAAAGTGTATGTTAACCTTAACTTGACATAACTTTGTCATACGAAAACGAAATTCAGCGAAACTGGTCGCGTTGGGATCGTATGGACAAGGGCAACATCATGAAACTGACCGTGAGTCCATCGGAGCTCGTTACAATTTATAGCAAAATAAATTGTCCATCTGAATCAAATCAAGCGATGGTTATCCTTATCAACGATGATCGTCCAATGTGAGTAAAACTCACCAACTCTGAACAGTTATATTTTCATAACGTATTGTTAGAACTGTTAATCATCTGTTAATTGCTGTGTGTTGGTTGATTGATTGAACTGCTAGTCAGTTAGTGAAAATTATATATATATATATATATATATATATATATATGTAATTATATATATATATATATAAACCGTTAAAATTTATATATTGATTCTGCTATCAGAATAATTTATATTGAACTGAAAGTGATGATAATCATATTGTGTAACATCTGTGGATGCAGGGAGACAGGTTGGAGGAATCCGACTAGATTCCTCAACAGTTATTTCATTGTTTTTCATATATTGTTATATGATGTGATATAAAATCTATGGGCGATTATATGTACTTGGACGATATTGAACATCTTGATTTGATATGATTGAATACCATAACATACCGAAATGTTGATAAGGGGATTTTCAAAGTGATATTGAAAATAGAATATTTATAAAATGGGATATTTATAAATAAGAGATATTTATAAAGTGGAATATTTATAAATAAGAAATGTTTATAAATTTGAATATTTATAAATAGGAGATATTCAAAAAGGAAATAATTTCAAACCATTTTCTTTTTGAATGGAAAGGCATGTGTGGCGGGTTTGGGGATTTTCCCGATGCTCCCATTACAAAGGAGGTTATGGCGAATTTCTCAGAGAATTTAAGGAGTTAGAATATTTCAAGAATAAATTTGAAAAGGAAATATTTGTAAACCATTTACAAATAGAATTGAAAAGGAAACGTTATAAAAAGGAAATCATTTTTAAAGTGTAGAACCATTATTTAAAAGTAAATCTTTTCAAATGAATAAAACGTTGTTAAAAAGGAAATCTTTATAAAGTGAATAAAGTAAATCGAATATGGTATTCGAAAGGAGTTAAATCGAATATGGTATTCGAAGGGAGTAAATCGAATATGGTATTCGAAAGTTAGTAAAACGAATATGCTATTCGAAAAGGGGTTAGTCGAGTTGAGTTAGTTGAATAGACAGTAGAGTTAACCAGTTCAGTAGAGTTAACCAGTTCAGTAGAGTTAACCAGTTCAATAGAGTTAACCAGTTGGGTTAAGTAAGTCAAGTTAACCAGTGACTTAAGCAAGTCAAGTTAACCCGTGAGTTAAGTAAGTCAAGTTAACCAGTGAGTTAAGTAAGTCAAGTTAACCAGTTGAGTTAAGTAAGTCGAGTTAATCAGTTAGAGTTAATCAGGTAGGTAAATCAGTTAGAGTAAATTGATTAGAGTTAAAACGAACTAGAGTTAATCAAATATAGTTATATTGAGACAGAGTTAGTCAAACATAGTATTCAGGGTAAGTTGTCATCTCGTACGACTGCTAGCGAAATTCGCAGGGCTACAGATAGCCTAAGGCGGTCGGATGTTTCCTGAGGGAATCAGGTGTAACCATTTGTGATCGCTGCGATTTAGAGTCAAACGAATGGAGTCAAATCGAATATTAGTTATTCGATGGGAGTTAATCAAGTTGAGTTAAATAAAACCAAGTTAGTCGAGCCTAGGTTAATCGAATTGAATTGGTCGAACCAAGTAAGTCGGGTTAGTCGAGTTAAGTTTGTCGAGTTAAATTAATCGATGTTAGTTTCATCGAAAGGAGTTATCGATGTTAGTTTCATCGAAAGGAGTTATCGATTATAGTTTGATCGAAGTGAGATTTATCGAATAAGAGTTATTCGAAAAGAGATTATCGAATATAGTTTATTCGAAAGTGAGATTGTAACGACCCAAGGATTTCGAGCCCGAAAACCTACATAATTACCTATACTGTATCTCATGTCGATTCTCCAAGCACCGAAACACTGGATAGTTATTAGAAAGAATTTAGAGGGTGAGATAAGAAAGAAAGAAATATTAGAATAGAAGAAGAAGAAGAAACACCACAACACAGAGCCTCACATCGCAGCGGAACAAAATATAATACAGAAATTAATCTTTACGGAACGCTTTTAAAATACTTACATATCAGAGTACATCACACATCCGGACAGTGGTAATAATCTGTCCTACACAACACAGCGGAATAATAGCTATATCATACGTCTGGACTCTTCCAGCTCGTCTCTTCACAGCAGTCGATACCCTGAACCTGTACAACCCGGCCTAACCCGAGCATTTACAAAACACCGGGTCAGTCTGGTGAACCAGAGTGAGAAAAACTCGTACAGTAACAAGGGTAAATCATCCAATCATGATTTTAGAGTTCAAAATCTTCAAAAGAAAAAGATAATCGTAAGACCAAATCCACACATAAATATGGACGGTTTTTTTACCTTACGATAACCCAAACAGTTTTGAAACCAATATCGTGTCTGATATTATAATAATGTCTAAATACAAGTAATATCAAATCTAGTAGAACGCTTGCATCTCACGCTCTACATATATAGTATACAAACAAAACCGCGGGCGCTTATTGGAGATTGGATTCCAACTATGACATGGTATGGGACCACCTGTCGATAGTGTATCTCTAGAGGCGAATACACTGGGTTCAACAAGAACGTCTTGCAACCCGGCCCTCACATGACCGACCACTCATTTCGCTTGAGTGTATCGAATGTATATCACCAACGGTTGGACTCAAACCACCGTTTCCCGAAAGGGACAGCATTGAACATAGATTAAAGAAGCAAATAAGATTTTCTCTAGATAGGTGATTATACACCCTAATGGGAGCGACCCACATAGCCATGCTGCCTGCCCGATTTTTGTCATCCCCGGTTGATGAGGCTTGAGGTCAGAGTTTATTTTTGAACATCTTATCACCATTCACTTTGAATGTCACATCGTCAGATCCGTCAGATATCACTAATTGATGTCCACAAAAATACTCTAGCTAGAAGCTAAGAGAACGGCAATTCCCCGCCAACAACTATAGCACGTTTGGAGAAATCAACGTACGTGACCCTTTGGAAATACTCTGTCAGACATCCGTCCATACAAGTCATCCAGGAACAGGATGAACCGAAGGCACTCTCCTACCGCATCCATATAGGAATCACCCCATGGATCAGTAGCGAGAAGTCCTTGCAACCCGTAAATTCCAACCACGACAGAATCACCGCTTATCTCCACTTGCCAGGTAGAGAATATTAGTGGTTCTTCCGTTTATGAAAATCCACGGTCTTCAATGCTCCATCTCGATCATCTTCTGAGATCCTCACGTATTTGTTGGTCGGAATGGTTTTCGAATATAAATCCGATCCCGGTCTTTCCACACCAACAATCGTATTGGACAGATTTGATAGTCTGTGTTTTAACTATCAAAATATACAGTGTTTCAATCATGACACTCCAATGAGTTCACTGGTTCAGTATTTTGCATCATTTGGCCTTTAACAAACTGATTTACTTTTGTTAAATTAAAACTTCCAATTCTTTTAATATTCAAAAATACGATATTTAAATAACTCTAATCGATTAAATAACATTCGTCTTAACTCCATTCGCTTGACTCTAGATCGCAGCGATCACAATGGTTACGCCTGATTCCCTCAGGAAACAACCGACCGCCGTAGGCTATCTGCAGCCCTGCGAATTACGCTAGCAGTCGTACGAAATGGCACTCATCCCGAATAACTATGTTTGACTAACTCTATCTCGAATAACTATATTCTTATATACTAATGTCCTCCGAACTATTACGTTATAATACTTAGTAAAATAACTTATAACCATATATAATTTCCACTCAACTCTCCTTTCAAAAACATTTGTTATATTATCACGAACTTCTTTACGATTACCAACTAATATCATCTTCAGATAATCCCGATGTTGTTCAAGTTGGGGCATTTTAATTACCTCTCAGACCTTGATCAACAACGTTCCAATCCTCAGATAAATATAAGTTGAAACCACAAAAATCAATATTTCCATTTCAGTCTCAAAACACATCCCATTATAACTTGGTTTTGGTTATACAACCCTACGACCCACTTCTTTATCTCAAATACACTTTCTACCAATCTCCTTTCAAATCTATTCCACCATTTCCCACCTTTGAAATCTTATTTCATATTCCCCTCATTGTCAAGTAACGTTAATGTAAAATTAACGCCTTTACTCTTTTAAACCACATTAATAAAATTCTGGCTTATTAAAACCCCTTCCCACCTTTCTATCCTTTTCTTAATCCAAGCATCCTTTAAATTAAGCCCTCGTATTCGCTTACCATTCTCTTTATAACTTTGTTATAAAAAATTCGGGTTTTAGATATAAACCCCGTTCATAAATTCCTTTCACCCTTCACTTTGATTATATTTCACCATCGATCACTTTTAATTGCATTCCCATTTAAATAGTAAATTTCCAAATCATCAAAAATAACTTGTTTCAATCATTAACTATTTCAATAGTTAATTCCTTTACTAACTAAATTAAATGGTAAACCCCTTTCTTTAACTTTATTTAAATTTAAACCATATTCATTAACTATTTTAGTCGAAACTCATCAATTTGATAATCAATGCCAATTCAAAACGATCTATTTAATTAACTCAAACTCGATTATCTCACTAATCGATTCCAATTAGTTCTCACTTTAAATTAATTAAAAATATAATTAATTTAAATAATTCCATTAATTGTTTCCTTACAAAACAATTCTCAAAGTTCAACCACTCGATTCATTTCTTATTTACATACTTGTAGATCTGATTAACATCAGAATATACTTTATAAAATAAATTAATAACAAATCAAAGTCTTAAATAAATAAAATATTTATTTATTTCTCTTTAATAACTTTTATTCAAAATAATATATTTCAAATCTATCTCCAGTTATAAAATAAATTTTATAACTTCATCTTTATTGACTCACCTGACGGTAAATCAATATCTATAAACGATTGATTTTAATAGGCCATACGCTGCCAAATACTAAACCAATATCACCCATTGGTTTAACAAAACACAGGTTGACTTTTCAGTATATGAGCACAAACCAAATCAATCACCAATCATGATAGTTCATATATGATAATATGAGAATAAATAATATATTTGAGGGATCCGGTTGGGTCCCTCCAACCTGTTCTTCCCTGTATCAAAATGGTTATCACAAACCAGATCAAACGGATCCAACAGTTCAAACAGATCAACCATTCAAACCGTAAAACACGTTTATTGATAAACGTGACCAATAAGGTAAATTACCTTTATTGGAACCAATCGTTAAAAATAACGATTTGGTTTTTCATTGAAATTAAACACAGTTTAATTTCATCAGTTCAATCAACAAACAAATGTATAACTAGCAAACAGGCAACCATCAGCAAGCAGAGCACACAAAATAAAAACCCAATTTATATAAAATATAAAAAGGGTAACTGAGTGAGTTTAACTCACCTTGATTCACCCGTTGCCGAGTAGTTCGTTTTAATTAAATTAAACCGTTGTTTAATTTAATTAAAAACCCACGTAGCTGTCTATTCTGACCAGACCAATTCCAACATGCTATGCTTGTTGAGACGGACTGCCGTCGCTGTATGATAAATTTAATATGTTATTCACCGTTTAATTAAATATTATAAAAACTTTTTTTTTAAAAATTTTTTTAACAAAAATACTTAAAGTTGAATACAATTCATGTTCAGGCATTTGATAATTCCTGCCACATTATAAATATTATCATAAGCATGTACCACGTTATTAACACCGTAATATCCATGTTAATCATACACTATTTAGGCACCTATATAGTAGCTGCGTGGTGTAACTTATAACACTAATTTGTCATATTGTAAACTTGTTTTTGGGCATCCTATTCGTCATGGTGATTGGGTCAGGCAAGTAAAATTTAAGGAAAATTGGTTAAAACTAATGACTGGGCACAAATTAAAAAGGGGTAGGCAAATTAAATATTTGATAAGAGTTGGGCATATCTGAATAATACTGTTCATCGTCATTTTTGTCTTTTCCTGCAGCAATGTATTCTTCAAAACCCATTATGTTCGAACCTGCTGTGTTTCGATCCAACTCCTCCCACGTCCCATGCATCCTAGGTTTCAACGTCCACCTCTCCCCTTTGTTTTGTTCTTCTTCCAATTTTTTTTTTTTAATTAGGACCTAAGTCCATTGTATTGGAGGCTGCACTGTACTTCGTTCCTCCCTGCTCCTAGATGAAACCACGATTCGCCCATCCAAGAGGAAACAAAGCATGCACGCTACTGCTCACGCTCCTTCATTCCCACTCTCATCAACACGTGAGTATCCCAAAAACTCAGACCTGCATCGCCACCTTTCCTCTCGCACTTGTTCCGAAATGGAGTTCTTGATGGAGAATGTTGAGTGAAAAAAAGAAGAAATGGGGTACTGCGTATTTATAAATGGAAAATGAGGGAGGAAGTGTGCTCAACAAGGCAGTGGGATTTCCCTTTCACTCGTGAATACTTTGTCGGCAAGGTTTACTGATGTCCCTTTCACTTGTAAATACTTTGTCGACAAGGTTCGTAAATGTGAAAAGAAATTTCAATGCTTAGGGTGGGTAGGTATGTACGCTCTTTGGCTTTGGTTTCATTTCTTAGACGGAAAGGAATATCGGTTTAGACTGGTGCGTATATACGGTATAATTTAATATTATTTTTAAACCATGTGATAAGTCTGCTCAGCATTGAAGAGAATCTATGAAGGACATGCGCATATCTTATATGTTAAGATTGTAAGGATTTTGAATCCATGTGCTGAGATTTTACAAGTATTTGGTTCACATTTACGGAAGAAAAAAAATGATTCCTACTGAGATCTGGTTTGTTCGGTCAGAGATTTCACTATGACACTATTTTCGAAGAGACTTAGGTTGATATCAAATGAGATTTGCCGCGAATCTCTTTTTTGAAATTGCAAAGATTTTGAAATGATGTTCTGAAAATGACCTTAAGTGAAGTAACACATAAAACTAACAACAATTGACTCCTGTTTACTGATAGAAAAGCTAATCTTAATGTAAAAAGGTATACCGGACCCAATGGGACAAGTTTCTTTGAAATCCGAGGTCGTTTGAAAAAAATTCCTTTATAAAACCAGAAATAAACACACATTTAATTTTTCCACGGTCACCAGATAAATCATATCAACTTGAAACCCTACAATCCCATAAAAATTCTTCAATACGAACCCAACGGCACTAGTTTCGTCGCATTCTGAGACTGTTTCCCCGGTAGGCTGTTTTTACGCGCACCGCAATGCCCTTTTTGACACCAAATTTCACGGTCCCTAAAAATAATAAACTATATACCTATCCTGACCCTAATTGATGATACGAACTCAACGGAACTGGTTTCACGGCTTAATTCAGTCGTCTGCTCAAGTTACACTCGAATATCCCTTTATTAAATTAATTATGTGCTATAGAAATTGAACGGGCATTTACGGCTACCAAGGCCACATACGGCATCGGTTTGCCATGCCATTTAACCCTGTGCAATAATTTAACGTTATGGTTCTAATGAAACTGATTTCGTCGAAATCTGAGTCCGTTTGCAAAACGGCTATTTTAAAGGCCTATAATTAAATAACGATTTTCCATAGCGATTATTTCAAAATTTGATTTGGCCATAACTTCAAATCTATAACACGAAATCTGGATTTTTCTCTTTTATATGAAAATTATAATCAATACGGTCCCAATGTTTCTCGTTTCATAGAAATCCGACTTATATCGGACTCTGTATATCCAGTTGAATTTAAAACTCCATATTACGAACTGCACGCCATTTTCAAGCTCGATTTAAAATTATATAAACATGTAGCGTTCAATATCGTTTTAAATAACGATTTAAATATTAAAATCCATTAATACCCCAAATAATAAATTAAATAAAATATTTGACTGCCAAAAACACGGGTCGTTACAGAGATTTTCAAATATGAGATATTTGAAAAGAAAGAGTTATCGAATATTAGTTATTCGAAGAGAGATTATTGAATATCGTTTATTCGAGAAGGAGTAATCAAATATAGTATATTCGAAAGGAAGGAGTTAATCGAATATAGGTTATTCGAAGAAGAGTTAATCAAATAGAGATTTCTCGAAGAGAGCTAATCGTCGAATTCGATTATATCGAATTCGGGAAAGTACTTATACTTTCCAGTGTTTAAATAGAGATTTATTTATTTATAAATAAATCAGTGTTAGGTTAATTATTCACTAATAAGAATAGAAGTTATACTTAAAGTTAGATAATTCGAAAGTAGGGATTATAACGTTATCGTTATAACCAATGTTTTAAATATAGAAGTGGATTCGTAAAATTTAATCCGAGAAAGGCGTAAAGAAGTTGTTAAAGATTAAAAGATAAACTTTGACCATTTCGAAGTTATAACGTTGTCCAGTTAAGGTCTGAGAGGTAATTATACCCCAACTTGAGTGACTTCCTTCTTAACTAAGAAATGGTAAGATTTGATCGTAAAGGAGTTTTGGAAATGTTTTCCAAACGAGAATCAGAAATGTTTTCTGATAAAAGAAAATAAGAATTTAGAATATAGGGAAATGGGAGATAAGTAAATAAATGAACTAAAGAGATTAATGTTAAATGATGTTTGTTCGATATAATTTTCATCTGGAAATAATATCGTTGTTTGCACACATGTTTTTCTTTGATAGTTAACTCACAAACTATCGAAGTTTTGACCATTTTTAACGGTGTTAATATGGAGAGACCGGTTGGATTATTATCCGAAGAACCACTCTGTATTGGCACAAGCGTTGTGAATCATTTATGTCAAAGATAATTGAAGACGGAGTAAAGTGCAAGGGCTGTTGTATAAGTCTTAGATAACAGTGACTAAGATGGATATACTGAATAGTCCCTTCGGTTTGTCCAGTCCCATGACAACTTGTATGGATGAAGGTCTGACAGAGTATATCCAATGGATCGCGTAAGTTGATCCCTTCAAACGTATTCACGTTTGGTTGCAGAGGAATTCGTTTCTCTAAGATGTATACCCATGTTATTTTTGGATAAATCAATTTGTGATTTGGCGGGTATGACGATGTGACATTCTAAGTGAATGATGATGACTTGTATGAATGAATGTCTGACAGAGTATTTCCAGAAAGGTCACGTACACTGATTTCTTCAACCGTACCAAGAGTGGAAGCGGAGAAGGAAACTTCTTTAGCTAACACGTAATGTACTGCTGTAGACGTCAATTAGTGATTCTGATGGATATGACGATGTGACATTTGAAGTGAATCTGATGTGATGATAACGCGTAGCTTCTAGCCTCATCAACCGGTAAATGACAGAAATCGGGCAGGCAGCATGGCTAAGTCGGTCGCACCGAAGTAGGGTGTATAATCATCTATCTAGAGAATATTCATTTGTTTCTTAAATCTATCAATGTTGTCCCATATATATACGGGAACGGTTGCTGATCCCAACCGTTGGTGATATACATTCGATACACTCAAGCGAAATGAGTGGTCGGTCATGTGTGGCTGAGTTACAAGATGTTCTTGTTGAACTCCAGTGTATCGTTCCTAGAGTACACTAATCGGAAGGTGGTTCCATACCTTGTCATAGTTGGAAACCCATTATCCAATACGTGCTTGCGATTTTGATTGTATACTATATATGTAGAACGTGAGACGAAAGCGTTTCTGCTAGTTGATATCTATTTGTACATAGACATTATTATAATATCAAAAGGTTTTTGATATAAAGATATTTTGGATTCTCATAAGGGAAAAACCCGTTCCGTTCTGCGGCGTGGTCTTATGAGATATCGTTTACTTGTCCATATACCTGTTTAAACTGTTTTACTCACACCAGTCCCATGACTGACCCGGAGTTTACTTTGTTGTTTTCCCTAAACTCTTGGGTGCCTAAATTTGTACGGGCAGTCAAGTAGTCGGGATTTACAGATATACTTGAAGAGCTGGAGCAGGAGGCTTCTGGATTATATAGCTATAGTTTATTTCCGTTGTGTTGTAAGTGTTGTACTCTGATAAGTGCTATTGTATACATAACTGTTATATTTCAAAGTTATGTTATCTATTATATGTTATTCGTTCCGCTGTGAGGTTCGTGTTACTCTGGTGTTGTGTTCTTCTTCTTCTTCTTCTTCTATTCTAAGTTTCTATCTTATCTATTCTCACCTTCTAATTTCTTTCATTAATTACCGGGATTTTTCGATGTTTTGGTTATCGACATCAAGCTTATGTTGATAACCAAAGTCTCTCAAAAATCCGGGTCGTTACATAAAGTTTTTGGTTGTTCAGCTTATTTAGAAGATGAGAGACTTGATAAGGTTAAGCCTAGAGGAAGCAAGCACATTTTGTTAGGCTATGGAGAAGGAATGAAGAAGTATAGGTTGTGGTGTAAAACAACCAAGAAAATTGTGACTAGCAGGCATGCAATATTTATTGAGAGGTCTTTATTAAATGTGGAGCCTCTATCAAGTGATGACATTAGCAGAACACAAAATTCCCAAACACATTTGGAATCATCAGATTGTTTCCATATTCAGAAAGTAAATGGTATTTCCGATGGTACCATGGTTGATGAGAAGATTTCAGAGGTTCAGACTCTAGGTGGAGCTCAGTTGCAGAAAATGCCTTTTAGTTCAGTTGGCCCTATTGGTAAGCATAGTTGTAGTGATGATTATTCATCTTATGCTTTGAATGATGCGGAGCTTGGTGTTGAGTTTGATAAGGTAGAATTGATGAAGTCGAGTAAAATTCTTGAAAAGGAGATTGAAGTAGATAATATTGAGTATGTCCTAACTCAATGTAGGACGGAGAAGGTGAAGCACGCTACGATGTCTCCATTGGTCTCTCAAATTTCTGCATCTACAAGTTTGTCTTCTTCATCGGATTTTCTGAAGAATTTTGATATTTGTTCATATGCATTTTGCTTGTCGATGTGCATATTATCTTTCTTATGCTTGGGAAAGATTTGGAAGCTCTGTTTGGGCAATATTGCCCAATGTAGTTCACATTGAGCTTGATGGCATAGACCCAACAATTTTGTTGATTTTTGGTGATTGATGAATATATTTAATCGAGGTGGAGTGTTAAATTTTGGTGATTAAAATATATTAATGAGAAGGCATTATTTGTTTCCATAATCAAGTCAGTTATGGGAAACAAATTAATATGGAGAAGGCAATTGATTTAAAGAATCAATCAAGAATTGGTGGGGGTGAGAGAGGCATTAATTGTTCCCATAATCAAGTCAAATATGAGAAACAATTAATTGATTTGGAGAATCAATCAAGAATTTATATAGGTGGAAACCAAATTAATGTGCAAGATTTGTGGTGAATCAAATCAAAAAAATTCCTAAACATCTTCATCCTTGTCTTCTAGAATTCTCTATTCTTCCTATATATATGAAGACATTTGCTCACTTTTGTATCATCACAAGAAAATATATCTCTCCATGTTATTCCTCAATAGATCCCTATTTTCTGTATCTATTATAGGGTGAGAATTAGTATTGAGGTTTTGTTGTAATTCTTCTCATTTTTTTTGTAACCTCCTCTTGTAAAGAAATAAAGAAGTTGTTTGGTCTCCGTGGACGTAGGATATTCATATTTGAACCACATTAAAACTTTTGTGTCTTCTCCTCCTCTTCTATTTTTGTTCTTTTTGTTTGGTGATTATTTTTATTGAGTTAGTGGTTGATAACTAATCGACAAGCTAGATCCATTTTAGCATCGCTTCCGCAGTTGTGCAATTTTTATGCAACATAGAGTGATGATAGAATGATGAATTCTCTTTCGTTCTCCAATTATCACATGAAGAAGAAAAAATGTTTTCTATTTTATGTCTGGTTTAGTTAGTTTTGATTCTTATATATATACAAAATTTTATTATATCTTCAAAAGAATTTAAGAGGTAAAGGCAATAGGACTCTATATAAAGCCAAATCGTACATACTTCATTATCATTTGCATAAAAATCCCGAATCCTTTTATACATAATATAAAAGATACATTCCTCACATATAATGGAAATATAGGGCTATGATCATTGTTAAAAGCATCAATAAGTGGCAAGATAGGCTTCAACACTTATATATTGACTTAAATACAAATCAAGTATGAAAAATTTCAAAGCTTGTTCTTAGCTAGGGCACCTGTAAATGGCGACAAGGATTCTAAATCTACTTTCTCTGTCTCCTTATCTCTTTGCTTCATTACTGTTTCTTCACTAAATCGTTCCTCCTCAGTTACCTTTCTTCCTTGTTTTTGTCACGCGTAGTAGCCCTACCGAGAACCACAGTTTGAAATCTTGCAGTGATGCAAGAGAAAATGAAGATGATAATATTTTTATTATTTTGGCATTGTGCCTTATTCAGATCTTTGAATACATTGTTGAATACTATGGACTTGTACTTATAACATCAGATAGAGAACAAAGGAAAATAGGAATGTAAGGGAAAATAGGAAGGTGAAATAATGATAAAGAAATCATCCTGATATGCGGAAAGAAATCATCCTGATATGCGACAAGTCATTTGGATATGTTCGGCAAGATATTTATCTGTTATTTATTACTCCCCCCTCAAACTTAATTACCAAAATTAGGATTGCAACTGACATCATCAACAATCGTCGGATGAAAGATATTTCCACCAGATTTGAGCTCGAGATGCCAAGCTAACAACAAAAATTAGGTGAGAGAGAGGAAACCAAAGCTTCTATTCTGGAAGATAGGCAAGATGAGAGGATCTCAAGTTCAATTTCTCCTCATCCACATTCAACTCATGTTTGAGCTTGGTAAAGCTTGATTCTGAAAGCGGCTTAGTAAGTATATTCAACATTTTGGTGTGTAGATGGTATGTATTCGATTCTCATTTTTTCTTTAATCACTTGTTCTCTGAGGAAGTACAAATCAAACTTGATATGTTTAGTTTTGGAGTGTAGAATTGGATTGGTTGTGAGGCAATCGTACTTACATCGTCACACCATATACTAGCTTTCTTTTCGGTTTTGATTTGTAGTTCATTAATTAATGATTACACCCATAATATTTCTATTGTAAAACTTGCTACACTTCTAAACTCAGCTTCTGTGCTCGAACGAGATACTGTATTCTGTTTCTCTACACACCACTATTCTGGATTTTCCCCTAGGAAAATACAGTATCCCGATGTTGACCTTCGATCATCATGGTCGGTTCCCCAGTCAGCATCAGCACATGCATTGATATTTAGTGAATTGCTTGTCTTAATTATCAGTCCATGATTGGTAGTTCCCCTTAGATACCTAAGTACCCTTGTTACTGCTTTCTAGCGATCATCTGTAGGACATTGCATGTATTGACTCATTTTATTAACACTGGAAGAGATGTCTGGTCTTGAAATTGTTTTATACTATAAGGCTCTCACTATGCTTCTGTATTGTCTTGGATTTTGAATTGCTTGCCCTTTGTGTTTAGACAATTGTTCATTGGTTACCATAGGTGTTGGAAGAGAATTAGCCATTTCCATTTTTGCTCTTAATAGTATCTCATGAATGCACTTTCTTTGGCTGAGTTGTATTTTAGTGTCCTTTGCTCTATTTACTTCAATACCTAGAAAGTAATTCAACTCTCCAAGATCCTTTATAGAGAACTCAGTGCTCAAAACTTGAGTAATTCCTTTGATTTCTGCTTCACTACTACCAATTATAATGAAATCATCGACATAGATTAAAATATATGTGATGGAATTGTTAGATAATTTTGTAAATATAGAGTTGTCTGATTTTGTTGACTGATAGCCATGCTTCACAAGAGTGGACTTTAATTTGTCAAACCACACTATGGATGCCTGCTTTAATCCATAAATTGATTTGTTGAGTTTGCACATCAATGTCTCTTGTCCTTTGCTAACAAACCCTTATGGCTGTTCCATGAAAATTTTCTCCTGCAAAACACCATTTAAAAAGCATTATTAATATCTAACTATCTGATGGTCCAATTCTTTTATAAGTTTATGGTTAAAATTATTCGAATTGAGGTTGGTTCACAATAGGTGAAAAAGTTTCTGTAAAATCAAATCCATACTGTTGTGAACACCCCTTCGCTACAAGCCTAGCCTTATATTTACATATTGAACCATCTGCATTTTTTTGAGTTTATAGACCCATTTTCTCCCTGTGATATTTTTATCATTGGGCATTTCAACCAAAGTCGAAGTGTTACTTCGGGTGAAGGCATTGAACTCCTCTTGTATTGTTGCCCTCCATTTTGCATTTTGAGTTGCTTCCTGGTATGACATGGGCTCGGATCCATAATTTTGTTGATCACTTTGGGTTATATATGCCACACTTGGCCCTTGTCATCATTGGATGTTGATTTGCATTGCTTCTGTATGACAACACCTGTCCAGTGTGTACCTCATTTGCTGGTTGGGTCTCTGATGTATAGTTTTGGCTTTGAATTTCTTGTTTTTTTGTGTTGCCATTTTCTTCACAATTGTGAGTAGTTTGAAGATCCTCTCCTTGACTTATGTTTTCCCTTGTGGTACTTCGTTATCTTGCAGAACACTGGCTGAATTATTACTTCGTTATCTTGCATACCAGTCTTGTATTGTCTTGCATTCTGCACCTTGTTTGTTGTCTTAATTTCTGATGTATTATATGGGAAAACATCTTCATTGAATACTACAAGCCTAGAAACATAGATTCCTCCTCTGATGTCTATGCACATGTATCCCATTTGATTATTGAGATACCTAAAAAATGTACTTGAAATAGACCCGTAATCAAGTTTGTGTGTGTTGTATAGTTTTATCCAAGGAAAACATTGACACCGAAATACCTTTAAATGATTATAGTATGGTCTAACCCCTTTTAGAACTTCCTTTGGACACTTTAAATTAAGCACCTTTGTTGGGATTATGTTAATTAAGTGCACACCAGTGTTAAATGCCTCTAGCCAAAATTTTAATGCCATAGAGGCCTTAGCAAGAAGGGTTAGACTGGTCTCAACGATGTGTCTATGTTTACGTTCGATAAAATCATTTTGTTCTGAGGTATATAAACAAGTTATTATGTGTTCAATTCCCTTTTTAGAAAAAAATTGTTCTAAAGGAATTTTTTTGGATCCACCATCTGTTTGGATATTCTTTACTGGACTGCCATTTGATTTTCAACATTTGTAATGAATTGTATTGTGGCATTACTAACATCTGCTTTAGATTTCATAAAATATATCCAAACGAATCTAGAGTATACATCAACAAATGAGATATAGTATATATACCCGTAATATGAACTTATGGATGTTGTGACAATTAACTCAAATGGTGAGTTGTGAGTTGTTTCAGAATCTGGAAATGCAAGTTTATGGCTTTTTCCCATTTGACAAAATTCACACACATATTTAGTTGGGAAATTATCAGTAGAAACACTATTGTCATTACAAACAATTTTAACAATCTTCAAACATGGATGTCCTAGTCTATTACGCTAAAGATTAAATTTTGTACTACTACCAGACATAATATCAATGTTCAAAATACAATTGATTTTATTAAACTCGGATTGTTTAGCTTTTGCAGAGTGAAATTCGTATAGCCCATTATGTTCTTTATCCTGCAAAATGACATACTAAGTTGGTATATCGAGAAACACTTACTAGATTTCCCTTAATAGTTGGTACCCTTAGTAGTTTTTAAGATATAATTGTTTGGTCCCATTTCTGCTTTCAATTCCAGTATATGTGATATGAACATTTTCGCCATTACCTACAAGTAAGTTTTGCATACCTTTATACTCTTTGTTTCCAAGATTCAAGTTGCTCAAATTGTTTGTCACATGATTTGTTGCCCTTGAGTCAAGATACCAACTTTCATCATCTATATCATCAAGCCTTGCTGTAGCAGTATTTTGTGCCTCTTCTTGTCCCTGGTTATCCTTCTGAATGCTGACATTGTTGATGTTTGTACCTATATTGTTTTGATTTGGCACATAGTTGACATTTAACTAAAGTAGCACTTATTGGAACTGTGTCCATACTTTCCACATATCTGACAACATATTCTGTTGTTGTTGTTGAATTTGCCTCCATTTCCTCTTGATTTGTTGATTTGACCACCTTTTTGGTTATTGTAAAACTGCTGCCTTGGCACATAATTTCTTTTTTGTTGCTTGCCTTTGAAATTAGTGGTATAGTTGACAATGAGTTCTGGCTTGACAACGCGTTTTTGTTCAATTCTTCCTTCATGTGCCAAGAGTATGTAATATACATACTGGAGGGTTGGGGTAGGCTCAATAGATGAAATAATTGCTACCACGACTTCATAGCCGTCATCAAGGCCACTGATAATTGAAACGACTTGTTCCCACTCACTTACTTTGTGTCCAGTAAATGCAAGTTGATCACAGATACCTTTAATCTTTAGTGGATACTCATTCATTGACATGTTATCTTTTCTCATGCTTTGTAATTGTCTTCTAAAGTGCAAAACTCTTGCAGACGACTATGATGTGAAGTTTCTCTCCATGGTTTCCCAAACATCGTGAGCCGTCTTGCATCTAATATTCTATGGAAGCAACGCAGGACTGATCGATGACATTAGCCACGAGCAAATCAGGCTGTCTTGCCGTTGATGGATGGTGTAATCTTGATTTAATATCAAGTTTTCATTTCTATCCCTAATGAACTTTGCTGGAATTTGGTTTGCTCCAAGCTCAAAATCTTCTAAGTCGTATCCTCTAACAACGGTTTCAATTTGTAATTTCCATAGCAGGTAATTTGAATCATCCAGTTGCATAGAAATCAAGTTGGTCTAAGGCTTAATGATGGCTTTGATCAAATCAAGGGTTGATTCTTGTAAACTGTGAGAGATCCTTGATGTGGAGTTTGGAGAAAGAGTTTCATCACCCATCTTGATACAAATAAGTGGAAAAATAAGGACTGAGAGGAAAAAACCGAAAGGCAAGCAGAAAAGAAGATCTGTTAGGATGCTGCGAAGCACAACGACTCTAATACCAAGTTTGAAATCTTAAAGTGATGCAACGGAAAATGAAGATGATAACGTTTTTATTATTTTAGCATTGTGCCTTATTCAGATCTTTGAATACATTGCTAAATACAAAATACGTAGGTATAGACTTGTATTTATAACATCAGATAGAGAACAAAGGAAAATAGGAATGTAAGGGAAAATAGGAATGTGAAATAACTGTAAAGAAGTCATCCTGATATGCGGAAATAAATCATCTTGATATGCGACAAGTCATTTGAATATATTCAGCAAGATATTTATCTGTTATTTCTTACTACCACGATATCGTTTTTAGATCTAAGCTATGACTCTATAGATCCCCAATTTCTTCAATCAGCTCTGTTCAACCAATTTCTACTCGAACCCTCTTTAGATTCCTCTTCCCATCTCTGCACGGTAGCCATTTCATGAAACCTCTTGCTTGCTATTTACTCTATTCTGGTATGAGTGATGGTTGGCTCGTTCTTCAACTGGTGGTTTTGACTTGTAGATTTTGGATGATTGCAGCCTTCGTCGAGTATTCTTGTCGCATAGTAATGCTTTTTACTATGAGTAGACACATGACTCAACATTATTTATATGGTATGTTCAGTTAACTATGTTGAGTATTTTGTTAATCTCCCAAGCTCAATAGGTAACAGTCTCGGTCTAGGCATATTCTTGGTTTGTTTGTGTTGGATATATCTTTGATACTGGGTATTCCGTGGGTGCAGAAATACCATCTTGTTAGTAGTAATTTATCGTATGAAATGTGGTTTGAAGTTAAGTTGTGTTTTCTGCTTTGCTTGGATTGCTTTCGATGATATATTAGAGTGTGTCGTTTTACAAGTTATGCTGGAAATGTTATTGATGGTCCAAGGTGGGTTATAACGTGATTTTGGGCGTGTTAGTAAAACTCAATTCACAGGAAATGGCAACACCACAGGTGAAGCGCTCTGCTCTTGACATTGCTATCTCCTTTTTTCTGGTGTACTCGCTTCCTCCCACATTCAAGTTACTCCCTTATTTTGGCCATAAGTCATCGAACGATCTAGTCAAAGCACATTTTAGATTGGAGATGTCTTCATTGCACGTTCGACATTGTTGTAGGTCTCTTTTGGGGAGTAGCTCAAGTAAGTATCAACTTGTGTAGTGCTATCAATGTAGTTGTCTCTTACAGCACATGAAAAAGGATTTGTAGCTGTTTACTACGCAAGTGATTCTACAGTTCTGACAATTGGATTGTAATTGTTATGTTTGATTGCTTATTTGTTTAAGCATGATATGTAATAGTGACTCCCTGTGTGGAGATGTAATTTATTGTAGTCTAGTAAATTAGCTAGCTCCAATGCTTTAAGCCTGTAAGGTACAGTGGACAGAACGCTTAAAATTCCGTTAGCGGTGGATTGTTCACCTTAAATACCGAATTAGCTGATTATCAGCTACAATCACTTGTGCTATACTATATTTTTTATTATTGGTTATAATAAAAATGTGTTTGCGGGTTACCTTAAAAACCTATTGGCTTTGCCCAAAAAAGTATGAAAATTTTAGCTAATTTATTGAGTTACCACACATGCAAAAGTGTACCTGCCGCATTTGTAAAATTATATCTGTTAAAAAACTACTAAAACTTCATAAAAGTACGGCTATCAATGAATATCTAGAAAATTCAGAATCCATTTGTATCACTATCTGAAATATGATAAATCATTTGATATATGATAAATGGATACCGATGCAAAGATTATGATCCATATTTGGTAATTATCCGTTCGGTTATTATCAAGATTATAATTACTTCAGTGGATATTTGTTTCAAGGATGAAGTTTTTTTCGAAGGACAACTAACTTATATTTTTTCGTATTAAGAGTAGCTTTTAACTTTCGACCTGATAGGATTCAAATATTTTAAATTAAGGATACACATTGACATTTTAAAAAATAAAAATTAATTAAGGAACAAATTTTATGTGAATTTGATATTTTTTTAATAAAGACTAATTATGAAAACATACTTCTTGTGAGTGTTAAAGAAAAGAAAATTGAAAAAAAAACTGGGCAAAAAGCTAAATGTAAGTAGCTTCACTATTTACTGCTACCATTTTCCACATGCTAAACAGACCTAAGTTTCAAACCGCTAATTTCTATATTTTCGGTGTCACAATATAATGCAATTTTTAAGTTATAAAGTTTGTTCATTTAGCTTTCTAAGCATTTTAATTAATTATTTTTATGATTTAATTAATCGATTAAAACATTTAAAAATAATTTTTTGTTGCAATTTGGAGTGTTATTCTTTATTCATTAATTTAATTAAGATTGTTAATAACAAAATTAACTCTGAACCCAGCTAACGGTGAAGGGGTATTTGATGAACACAAGCACGAAGTAATAATCCGAAATCTACACAAATCGACACCTTCTTAGGGGAAAGAAGCTCAAAGCCTACAGAGTGCCAGCACAGTCTGTCTCGTAGGCACACCCGGCAAAAGGCTCTATAGCGAAAGGGCATCCAAGTCAGAGGCTAAGAGTGAAGAGGCAAGAACTCCACTAACGGAAACCCGGAAGGACGCAAAGGTTGCCGGTAAAACTTAATTAATGCCAGTACACCAGGGGGTAAAGACACCCTAAGCATTAAGCCAAATGTACGTAAAGATTATCCGGAACTAGCTTCTGAAACATCTACCGCATAAACTCCGAAGAGGCATCTTGATAAACAACGGGCAAATTACCTGGAGCAACCTTCCGGAAGACTAGGATATGCACAGAGGTGTAATGACCCGGATTTTTAGCGACTTTGGTTATCGACATAAGCTCGATGTCGATAACCAAAACATCGAAAAATCCTGGTAATTAGTGAAAGAAATTAGAGGGTGAGGAAAGATAAGATAGAAACTTAGAATAGAAGAAGAAGAAAAACACAACCTCAGAGTAACACGAATCTCACAGCGGAACGAATAACATATAATAGAATCATATCCTTGAAATAAATCATTATATGTATACAATACATTATCAGAGTACAATACTTACAACACAGCGGAAATAAACTATAGCTATATGATCCTGAAGCCTCCTGCTCCAGCTCTTCTAGTATATCTGTAAAATCCCGACTACTTGACTGCCCGTACAAATTTAGGCACCCAAGAGTTTAGGGAAAACAACAAAATAAACTCTGGGTCAGTCATGGGACTGGTATGAGTAAAACAGTTTAAAAACAGTTCGAACAAGTAAACGATATCTCATAAGACCACGCCGCATAACGGAACGGGTTTTTCCCTTATGAGAATCCAAATTATCTTTATATCAAAAACCTTTTGATATTATAATAATGTCTATCAACACAATATAATAATCATCTAGCAGAAACGCTTTCATCTCACGTTCTACATATATAGTATACAATCAAAACCGCAAGCACGTATTGGGTAATGGATTTCCAACTATGACAAGGTATGGAACCACCTTTCGCTAGTGTACCTCTAGAAAGGAATACACTGGGTTCAACAAGAACATCTTGCAACCCGGCCACACATGACCGACCACTCATTTCGCTTGAGTGTATCGAATGTATATCACCAACAGTTGGGATCAACAACCGTTTCCCGAATAGGACAGCATCAACAATAGATTTTTAGAAGTAAATGAAACTCTAGATCAGGTGATTATAAACCCTACTTCGGTGCGACCGACTTAGCCATGCTGCCTGCCCGATTTCTGTCATTTACCGGTTGATGAGGCTAGAAGCTACGCTTTATCATCGTACTAGACTCACTTTGAATGCCGCATCATCAAATCTATCAAATCACCGATTGACGTCCTCAACCATACATTATGTGTTAGCTAAAAGAAGTTTCCTTCTACGCTTCCACTCTTGGTACGGTTGGAGAAATCAATATACGTGATCGTCTGGAAATACTCTGTCAGACATCCGTCCATACAAGTCATCCAGGAACAGGATGAACCGAAGGCACTATTCTGTAAATAGGATAGCCCTTGCATAACTCCGTCTTCAATTTCCTTTGGCATATATGATTCGCAACGCTTATGCCAATACAGAGTGGTTCTTTGGATAATAATCCAACCGGTCTCTCCATATTAACAACGTTAAAATGGTCAAAAGTTCGATAGTCTGTGATTTAACTATCGAAGAAAAACAGGTGTGCAACCAACGATATTATTTCCAAGTGGAAATTTATATCAATCAAACATCATTCAACCTTTATCTCTTTATTTCATAAATTTACTTATCTCCTGTTTCCCTATATTCAATATTTCTTATTTTCTAAATTTGGAAAATATACGTTATTAACAATGGAAAACATTTCCATTTCTTGTTTTCTTTATTAGAAAACATTTCTGGTTTCTTATTTGGAAAACATTTCCAAAGCTTCTTCATTGGACTTAGACAGATGTTTAAACAAACATCGCTATGCCAACTCAAACCATTTCCTTTACTGCCGAACCTTAACTATTCCTTAGTTAAAACGAAGCCAATCAAGTTGGGGTAGAACTACCTCTCAGACCTTAACTGAACAACATTTCTAACTTTGAAATAGACAAAGTTCACTTTATATCCCTTTTACTAACTTCCTTACTTAACCCTCCTTCGAATATCTATATTCGATTGACTCTTTTCACTTAACTCTATTCGATTAACCCTTATCAGTTAACTCTATTGGACTAACACTATTGGATTAACTCTATTTGACTAACGCTATTGATTTACTCAATTTTGACTCAACTCCTTTCGAATAAACTATATTCGATAACTCCTTTTTCTTTTTTCGAATAAACTATATTCGATTAACTCCTTTTACTTTCTATTCGAATAAACTATGTTCGATTAACTCATTTTACTTTCTATTCGAATAAACTATATTCGATTAACTCATTTGCTTTAACTCTAATCGATTAAACTAACATCGATTAGCTCCTTTGCTTTATTCTCTAATCGATTAACTAACATCGATTAACTCCTTTGCTTTATTCTCTAATCGATTAACTTACATCGATTAACTCCTTTGCTTTATTCTCTAATCGATTAACTAACATTGATTAACTTCTTTGCTTTAACTCTAATCGACTAACTAACATCGATTAACTCCCTTCGATGAAACTAACATCAATACTCCTTTCGATGAAACTAACATCGATTAACTTAACTCGACGAACTTAACTCGACTCACTTATCTCGATAATCTAACTCAAGTTGATTAACTCCTATCGATATAACTAATATTCAATTTAACTCCATTCGCTTGACTCTAGATCGCAGCGATCACAATGGTTACGTCTGACTCCCTCAGGAAACATCCGACCGCCGTAGGCTATTTACAGCCCTGCGAATTACGCTAGCAGTCGTACGAGATGGCAACTTATCCTGAATAACTCTGTTTGACTAACTCTATCTCAAATAACTATATTTGAATACCCCCTTTTAACTTTATTCGATAACTTCCTTTATTCTATTCGAATAACAAATTCGATTAGCTCCTTTTCGAATAAACTATTCATTTATAAAGATTTACTTTTAGTAACGGTTCTTCACTTTACAAATGATTTCCCTTTTTATTTACTTTCGAAATATTTTCTTTTACAAAATCCATTGATTTTATAAACTCCCTTTATTTCATTATATATTGAAATAATTCTTTTTACATCCCAGGGTCTTTTATGATATTTAAAATATCGAATAAAAATGATCAACATCATTCCAACACCCATAATCCATAACAGATTATATAACACATCATATATCACAATATATGAAAACAGTAAAATAAATGTTGAGGAATCTAGTTGGATTCCTCCAACCTGTCTCCCTGCATCCACAGATGTTACACAATAAAATCAACGTCACTTCCAGTTGATATATTCTGATAAACAGAATCAATTATAGAAATTCAACTAACTGACTAGCAGTTCAATCAAACAGTCAACACACAGTCAATCAGCCAATATTTAACAGTTCTAAAAATACAACATGAAATTATAAACTGTTCAGAGTTAGTGAGATTTACTCACATTGGACGATCATCGTTGATAACAATAATCATCGCTTGATTTGATTCGGACAGACAATTTATTTTGCTATAAATTGTAACGAGCTTCGTTGGACTTCTAGTCAGTGTCATCGTGTAGTGTCCATCCACACGATCCCATCGGTTCTTATTTTTCTGAAACCCGATATCGTATGAATCAGATATAGCTCTTACAAGTTATACGGTTATTGAATTTAAATTTTAACTTTAACAAATAAAACACAATGGGCCTCACATATTAACTCAGCCCACGTTGGATCCAACCCGCGTGAACATGACTTCGTCCCTCCCTTCATACAGTAAAACCCACGCTCCTCCTCTGATATTACCCCCAAACGCTGCTCCATAGTAACTCCCCATTTCCACTACTTTAATACTTCCTTCTTCCCTTTTTCTCAACATGGTAGCCTTCCACTTCGATCCCTCTTCAATTCCATCCTTCAATCCTTCAGCTCGGACGCAAGAATCCATTTCCGTCCTCCTTCCAGTCGAGCGACAGTCACACACATACATCGACAACCTTTCTCGCAGAAATCCCTAAAATTAGCACATACGGTTACGGATTTCCCCAGGATACTGAAACCAACCTCAAAACTTGAATGACTACTTCGAAATCCCCAAATTCCTTAAACCTAATACCCGTTGTTCCACAGTTGAACACCCAGAAATGAAATCGCACTACACAAAAAGCATACCCGAAGGAAGCTAATCCCCATACGAGCTCAATGATGTAGGTTCTAGGATTTTTGGGATTTTTGTTTCATTTGTTTGAGATTTTTGAATATCAGGATTTTTGGTATTAGGAAACAATCAGTGGCGGCTTGTAAATTTGATCTTATAGGGAGATCAAAATCATGTGTGGCTGTAAAGGTGGAATGTGGCTTGGTTTTGTTCAGAGAATTTATTTAGGATATTTTATAAGTTGAGTGATGGGAGTATTTTAAATATCACTACTGTTATTTTAAGTTCTGAGGTGTATCAAATATAATAAAGATCGGGAAATCCGTACTAATGTAACGTAGTGATATCCTAGAGTTGCGGCTTTACAATTCTCTTCTTCTTTTTCTTATTTTTTTCTTTGGCATGCCTTTTCTGCTGTCCACATTTCAATATATATATTTGTTTTCAAAGAAAATCTACTAACCGTAAATGAAACGCACTCATTTCATAAACTCCGGTCACTTACGAATCACCGTCGATAGATATAAATATATCATCGTACAGAGCAATGTGCCACGGTTCCAAAAATATAAAAATATCGGTCCGTTAACTTTTTCTGTGAAACCCCAAAATACTGATATAGGGTGCAAAACACTTCAAAATAAAAGTGCTTATTTAATTAATTAAAAATTACAGTAAAATTCTAAAAATTAAATTATCACTATGTCTCAAAGGAACCTCATCTAAATTCGAATCCGATCTCTAGTTATATCGAAATAAACCGTTATGGTCGATAAACGATTCTATAGCGACTATTTTAAAATTTGATTTGGACATATCTCAAAATCTACACGACGAAATCCTGATTTTTCTCTTCCACTAGAAAGATACACTCCACCAGCTCCACACGTTTCTTGTTTCACAGAAATTTGATTTAAAACGAATCCTGTACATTCAATTGAAGTTCGAATCGCCAATTTACGAACTGCATCGCCATTTCGAGCTCGATTTTAATTATATTATAACTCTACGTTCAAACTGTCATTTATATAATATATTCGTTATTCAAATCAAATTCCAAGCTGAATTAAATATCACAGATGATCCAGTTTACAACATATCGTCATTTCAGCCAATTTAGATTATTTCAGAATTAAATATATTATTTAATTTATTATTTTAATTAAATATTCACCATTATTTAATTCAACGACCATTAAATCCTTTTAATCACCATTTATCTAATTAAGTAAATTAATTATAATACCTCTGCCAATGCGGGTCATTACAATCTTCCCCACTTAAAATAATTTCGTCCTCGAAATTGCTAAGGTAGAGAACGACCCTATCGACTGGTTAGAACATATTTGTTCACTTCTTAACTTCAGTTTCAACTGAACCAATTTAATTTCAATTAAATTATTAATTAATTCTTATCAATGAAAATTTTCAAAAATCCTGAAAATTTTCTAACACCTTAACTTTTCGAAAAATTTCGCCAGCACCTCCTTTGTACCGGCCAATACGTCAAACTCCAACTCGCCTCTCTGGGCCTTCTCCAACTCAAAAGAAAATCAAACAGCCAAGCGGCTTGCCAATTCGGCTCAAAAATCTTATATCCAATAGAAATATAAACTTGTACCTTTTGTCGACATATCATTATATCCTTTATACCTGTTATCAATTCAGCAGATACAAGGGTCATCCCAATCAAATCCCAATCTGCTTTTATCCACGACACAACCGTTCGCTTATATCCGAGCCAAATATCATTTCAACTCGAGTTTCTTCTTGATTCCCAACTCTTAACTTGATTATCACATTACACTTCAAATTTGAATCTCACTCAAATCCAATTTGTCTCGATATCATTCAAATTCAATCTCAGTTACCACTTTACTGGCTTTACTTTTAATTCAAATTTGCTTTCACAAATTTCTGTTAAATTTGATTTTAATTCAAACAGTCTTTCTCTAGGAGTTTTTAAACAGTTTACTCTTTTCAAAAATCAATTTTTCCTTTTGAACATGTCACTGAGCCCTTAACTAATATTCCATTAGTTAAATCACTTCTCTATTTCTTTATCAATATTTGTTAACCAAATATTTTCAATAACCATATTGGCCTTTTAAGTTATTTGGAAAACATTTTCGAATATCCCTTACTTTATTTTCTAAACTTTAGAAAATATATGCTATTTATAATTGGAAAATATTCCAATTACTTATCTGTTTTCCGATCTCGTTTATTTCTATACTTAGGAAATATTCTTTATTATATTTCCAAGCTTACACTTAATTGGGTTAAAACGGATGTTGTGTAAAACATTGTTATGACAACCCAAATACTAGATTCAACTAACTCTTATTCAACATTGATCTTCGAGCCCGAAATCTTACTATTTATTTGTTAATAATGAAATCAATCAATTTGGGGTATAACCACCTCTCAGACCTTGACTGAATAACATTTATAACGTCAAAATAGATATGACTACTTACTCAAATAATCAATACCATACAACTACTTATTCATTTTTAAACACGTATACGCTTCCTCTTTCTATTCTTACTAGATTTTATTCTTAGTCTTCCTTTTTGATTTTACTATTCTATTTCTAAGTTCGTTTTCTTATCGACTTCTATATATATCGATATGTTGATTTCTAACTACCAAATTATCTTAAAAATATTCTAACTCCTTAATTCTCGGAAAAATTCGCCATAACCTCCTTTGTACCTGGAGCATCGGGATATTTCAAATAGCCTCCCATGGCCCTCACCAATCCAAAAGAAAAAGAATCAGCCAAACGGCTAGCCTATACGGCGCATAAAATCTCATATATGAATTAAATACATACCTTTTCGTCGAGCATTCTATTTATATACCTTCATACCTTATCCATACCTATCTCATGTATATTTATACCTGCCCAATCTATTTTAACTATACCTGATTGTTTTACTCAATTCGTTAATTAATTTGTTAATTAACTCTTTAGTCTATTTCACTTTTATATTTGAACATGACATGTTCAAATATATTTTAACTTGCTTATTAAATAATTTGAATCCAAATTTCCAATTTACGTTCTATATTCGATTTCAAATATAAATTTACCAGTCCCCTTTACTTATCTAAAGTTCAACTTCAATTCAAGATCCATTTACTAATGGCTAATTAACTGGTTTACCTATTTCACCTTTTTATTTGAATATACATGTTCAAATATAAGTTTAACTTGTTTATCAACTAATTGAATTCCATTTCAATTCTATTTGAATTTCCTATATTCAAATTCCATTCCAATTCTCTTATTCAAATTCTATATTATAAATCCCATTTTGAAATTCAACATAGCTTGTCTTTCCCAAAACAAATTCAAAATAGTATCTCTGGTAGTAATTCGTCACTTACAACTCGAAAATGGATACTGATGATGCAGCTGTCATTATCAGAATCTATTTTCCAGTGATCGAAGTGAGTTCAATACTATAAAACCATTTCTAAACATTTCCCTTTGAAATTTATTTCAAAATACAATTCACACTGCTTGTAAAACAATTTAAAATCTCCCAAGATCTTAAATTTTCCTTATTTTTAATCCAAATCCATTTACAAACACTTATCCAATTCTCCAGAGTTTTAATTCAATTTCTGGTTTAAATTTCAGATTCAACTCATCTGATTTCACGTATTTCACTTATATGAATTCTGATTGGTTATTTACATAACCGTTTAATATATAATCTTACTCGATTATAATAACAACCAATATATCCAATATATATCAAAATATACGTTGGGTAAACTATTTTCATTTACCCTCTTTTCAAAACATATCGTGATGACCCATCGTATTCGAGTGTTTAGTAACTCCTACCGATACAGTGCATCAAACTGATTGACCAGAACTCATAAACAACTCAACCAATGAATCTCCACAATATAAAATTATTTTTATATCAATAACAAATACGTTCACTCGTATATATACACTCAATCTCAGTCTAGGGTATTACTAACCCTATCTCTACCGAGTCACGCCACAGAGCCAAGGTAATTCTTAACTTAAGCTCTGATACCAACTGTAATGACCCGGATTTTTAGCGACTTTGGTTATCGACATAAGCTCGATGTCGATAACCAAAACATCGAAAAATCCTGGTAATTAGTCAAAGAAATTAGAGGGTGAGGAAAGATAGAATCCAAAAATCCTGGTATGAGTAAAACAGTTTAAAAACAGTTCGAACAAGTAAACGATATCTCATAAGACCACGCCGCATAACGGAACGGGTTTTTCCCTTATGAGAATCCAAATTATCTTTATATCAAAAACCTTTTGATATTATAATAATGTCTACCAACACAATATAATAATCATCTAGCAGAAACGCTTTCATCTCACGTTCTACATATATAGTATACAATCAAAACCGCAAGCACGTATTGGGTAATGAATTTCCAACTATGACAAGGTATGGAACCACCTTTCTCTAGTGTACCTCTAGAAAGGAATACACTGGGTTCAACAAGAACATCTTGCAACCCGACCACACATGACCGACCACTCATTTCGCTTGAGTGTATCGAATGTATATCACCAACAGTTGGGATCAACAACCATTTCCCGAATGGGACAGCATCAACAATAGATTTTTAGAAGTAAATGAAACTCTAGATCAGGTGATTATACACCCTACTTCGGTGCGACCGACTTAGCCATGTTGCCTGCCCGATTTCTGTCATTTACCGGTTGATGAGGCTAGAAGCTACGCTTTATCATCGTACCAGATTCACTTTGAATGTCGCATCATCAAATCCATCAAATCACCGATTGACGTCCTCAACCATACATTATGTGTTAGCTAAAAGGAGTTTCCTTCTACGCTTCCACTCTTGGTACGGTTGGAGAAATCAATATACGTGATCGTTTGGAAATACTCTGTCAGACATCCGTCCATACAAGTCATCCAGGAACAGGATGAACCGAAGGCACTATTCTGTAAATAGGATAGCCCTTGCATAACTCCGTCTTCAATTTCCTTTGGCATATATGATTCGCAACGCTTATGCCAATACAGAGTGGTTCTTTGGATAATAATCCAACCGGTCTCTCCATATTAACAACGTTAAAATGGTCAAAAGTTCGATAGTCTGTGATTTAACTATCGAAGAAAAACAGGTATGCAACCAACGATATTATTTCCAAATGGAAATTTATATCAATCAAACATCATTCAACCTTTATCTCTTTATTTCATAAATTTACTTATCTCCTGTTTCCCTATATTCAATATTTCTTATTTTCTAAATTTGGAAAATATACGTTATTAACAATGGAAAACATTTCCATTTCTTGTTTTCTTTATTAGAAAACATTTCTGGTTTCTTATTTGGAAAACATTTCCAAAGCTTCTTCATTGGACTTAGACAGATGTTTAAACAAACATCGCTATGCCAACTCAAACCATTTCCTTTACTGCCGAACCTTAACTATTCCTTAGTTAAAACAAAGCCAATCAAGTTGGGGTAGAACTACCTCTCAGACCTTAACTGAACAACATTTCTAACTTTGAAATAGACAAAGTTCACTTTATATCCCTTTTACTAACTTCCTTACTTAACCCTCCTTCGAATATCTATATTCGATTGACTCTTTTCACTTAACTCTATTCGATTAACCCTTATCAGTTAACTCTATTGGACTAACACTATTGGATTAACTCTATTTGACTAACGCTATTGATTTACTCATTTTGACTCAACTACTTTCGAATAAACTATATTCAATAACTCCTTTTTCTTTCTTCGAATAAACTATATTCGATTAACTCCTTTTACTTTCTATTCGAATAAACTATATTCGATTAACTCATTTTACTTTCTATTCGAATAAACTATATTCGATTAACTCATTTGCTTTAACTCTAATCGATTAAACTAACATCGATTAGCTCCTTTGCTTTATTCTCTAATCGATTAACTAACATCGATTAACTCCTTTGCTTTATTCTCTAATCGATTAACTAACATCGATTAACTCCTTTGCTTTATTCTCTAATCGATTAACTAACATCGATTAACTTCTTTGCTTTAACTCTAATCGATTAACTAACATCGATTAACTCCCTTCGATGAAACTAACATCGATACTCCTTTCGATGAAACTAACATCGATTAACTTAACTCGACGAACTTAACTCGACTCACTTATCTCGATAATCTAACTCAAGTTGATTAACTCCTATCGACATAACTAATATTCAATTTAACTCCATTCGCTTGACTCTATATCGCAGCGATCACAATGGTTACGCCTGACTCCCTCAGGAAACATCCGACCGCCATAGGCTATTTACAGCCCTGCGAATTACGCTAGCAGTCGTACGAGATGGTAACTTATCCTGAATAACTCTGTTTGACTAACTCCATCTCAAATAACTATATTTGAATACCCCCTTTTAACTTTATTCGATAACTTCCTTTATTCTATTCGAATAACAAATTCGATTAGCTCCTTTTCGAATAAACTATTCATTTATAAAGATTTACTTTTAGTAACGGTTCTTCACTTTACAAATGATTTCCCTTTTTATTTACTTTCGAAATACTTCCTTTTACAAAATCCATTGATTTTATAAACTCCCTTTATTTCATTATACATTGAAATAATTCTTTTTACATCCCAGGGTCTTTTATGATATTTAAAATATCGAATAAAAATGATCAACATCATTCCAACACCCATAATCCATAACAGATTATATAACACATCATATATCACAATATATGAAAACAGTAAAATAAATGTTGAGGAATCCAGTTGGATTCCTCCAACCTGTCTCCCTGCATCCACAGATGTTACACAATAAAATCAACGTCACTTCCAGTTCCATATGATATATTCTGATAAACAGAATCAATTATAGAAATTCAACTAACTGACTAGTAGTTCAATCAAATAGTCAACACACAGTCAATCAGCCAATATTTAACAATTCTAAAAATTCAACATGAAATTATAAACTGTTCAGAGTTAGTGAGATTTACTCACATTGTACGATCATCGTTGATAACGATAATCATCGCTTGATTTGATTCGGACAGACAATTTATTTTGCTATAAATTGTAACGAGCTTCGTTGGACTTCTAGTCAGTGTCATCGTGTAGTGTCCATCCACACGATCCCATCGGTTCTTGTTTTTCTGAAACCCGATATCGTATGAATCAGATATAGCTCTTACAAGTTATACGGTTATTGAATTTAAAATTTAACTTTAACAAATAAAACAAAATGGGCCTCACATATTAACTCAGCCCACGTTGGATCCAACCCGCGTGAACATGACTTCGTCCCTCCCTTCATACAGTAAAACCCACGCTCCTCCTCTGATATTACCCCAAACGCTGCTCCATAGTAACTCCCCATTTCCACTACTTTAATACTTCCTTCTTCCCTTTTTCTCAACACGATAGCCTTCCACTTCGATCCCTCTTCAATTCCATCCTTCAATCCTTCAGCTCGGACGCAAGAATCCATTTCCGTCCTCCTTCCAGTCGAGCGACAGTCACACACATACATCGACAACCTTTCTCGCAGAAATCCCTAAAATTAGCACACATGGGTACGGATTTCCCCAGGATACTGAAACCAACCTCAAAACTTGAATGACTACTTCGAAATCCCCAAATTCCTTAAACCTAATACCCGTTGTTCCACATTTGAACACCCAGAAATGAAATCGCACTACACAAAAAGCATACCCGAAGGAAGCTATTCCCCATACGAGCTCAATGATGTAGGTTCTAGGATTTTTGGGATTTTTATTTCATTTGTTTGAGATTTTTGAATATCAGGATTTTTGGTTTTAGGAAATAATCAGTGGCGGCTTGTAAATTTGATCTTATAGGGAGATCAAAATCATGTGTGGCTGTAAAGGTGGAATGTGGCTTGGTTTTGTTCAGAGAATTTATTTAGGATATTTTATAAGTTGAGTGATGGGAGTATTTTAAATATCACTACTGTTATTTTAAGTTCTGAGGTGTATCAAATATAATAAAGATCAGGAAATCCGTACTAATGTAACGTAGTGATATCCTATAGTTGCGGCTTTACGATTCTCTTCTTCTTTTTCTTATTTTTTTCTTTGGCATGCCTTTTCTGCTGTCCACATTTCAATATATATATTTGTTTTCAAAGAAAATCTACTAACCGTAAATGAAACGCACTCATTTCATAAACTCCGGTCACTTACGAATCACCGTCGATAGATATAAATATATCAGCGTACAGAGCAATGTGCCACGGTTCCAAAAATATAAAAATATCGGTCCGTTAACTTTTTCTATGAAACCCCGAAATACTGATATAGGGTGCAAAACACTTCAAAATAAAAGTGCTTATTTAATTAATTAAAAATTACAGTAAAATTCTAAAAATTAAATTATCACTATGTCTCAAAGGAACCTCATCTAAATTCGAATCCGGTCTCTAGTTATATCGAAATAAACCGTTATGGTCGATAAACGATTCTATAGCGACTATTTTAAAATTTGATTTGGACATATCTCAAAATCTACACGACGAAATCCTGATTTTTCTCTTCCACTAGAAAGATATACTCCACCAGCTCCACACATTTCTTGTTTCACAGAAATTTGATTTAAAACGAATCCTGTACATTCAGTTGAAGCTCGAATCGCCAATTTACGAACTACAGCACCATTTCGAGCTCGATTTTAATTATATTATAACTCTACGTTCAAACTGTCATTTATATAATATATTCGTTAATCAAATCAAATTCCAAGCTGAATTAAATATCACAGATGATCCAGTTTACACCATATCGTCATTTCAACCAATTTAGATTATTTCAGAATTAAATATATTATTTAATTTATTATTTTCATTAAATATTCACCATTATTTAATTCAACGACCATTAAATCCTTTTAATCACCATTTATATAATTAAATAAATTAATTATAATACCTCTGCCAATGCGGGTCATTACAAGAGGTCACACCAGAACTCAAGTCGGAACCCCAGAAAGGATACAGGCTATCCATACTAGTCTACTTAATACAGATGCCAATGGTGGTTCTGAATCGGCAGCTATCTACATGCATCCTGAGGACAAGCTCCTCTAAGCATTCATAAAGAAACCGGAAGCATACATCTTGAAGCTTATAATCAGGAGAATACCACTGAAAGCTCGAGTACCTTTCGAAAAGAAACTACATCAATAAGCTCATATCATTCTCCAAGAAGCCTCGGCTGGCCGGGACCTTCCCTCCGGAAGTTATAATCCGCACCTCAAAGCGGTCGAAACCAAAGAAAAAGGTGGCCAACAGAAGTACCTAAAAGCCCAACGGCCCAACCGTAGAAGGTTACCCAAATCCCTTACAAATAGGACCCTAGGGGTCACATTTGAGGTGGGGGGTCTCATATTTTTGATTCTTATACTATTTTTCTCCAAAATAAACCCTGATACTTAGATCAATTGGAGGACTTCCTCTACTATGTTCATGTACTCTAAATGAATGATTAATAAACAGTAGATCTACACTTATAGTATAAGCATGTCAGTTTATTATGCTATTTCTTCATTATCATTGCTATAATTTGCTGTTTATTTCCTACATATGCATGGATCCTTTCCCAAACCTTTCCGTAGATCAGATGGAACACCAGTTCCCATATGCTTAAACCTTTCCTGAGAGTGTAGAATCTTTCAGCGAACTTGGTGCAGTGCTCCCTTCCACCATCCATTAGGTCCCTTATCAAGGATTGTTTAGTGATCCTTCTCTCCAAGGCCTTGATACCTAGGAACGGTGATCTAACCCAAACTCACGAAAGCTAAATACTGATCCTTTTTCCTTAGGACCATTCCCATTGGCCTATCTCAGGTGTCGATGAAAAATATCGTTAACATTTTGGTGCTAGGAGGGCCTTGAACCTCTGATCCAGTTGTTAACCTTTCCATATATCTACATGTGTTGTTCCGTCCCGGATCGGACTAAGGCTTTGGAGAAGCAAAGTTATGGGTAAGAGGTCCCGACGAGAGTCTTCTAGATCTCGAATAAATGAGGCGAAAATCAGTGACCCAAGGGTGTCATAAGAACAAAGGTTGAGAATGGAAGCCTTGTTGATAATAAAGCAAAAAAGGGAAAGGGTACGATATGCTTTCGACACTATGGATAATAGCCTTTCCTAAATAGGGAAAACCTTAATAGTCCTTCCGAGTGGATCTTTATTGGAGGATACTAACATTTCCTCTCATCTAAGAAGAACTTTTCACAAACAAGCCAGTGGAATGGTATTTTAATAAGAAATAATGAGTGATATTGTCCGCTTCACAACAAATGGTTTGGAAGGTGACACCCCAGTCTCAGTATATTTTGGGAAGAGGGAACGAAGGTATAGGTACAACAGCAAGGCTGGGTCACAAAAGGGTTAAACCCCAGTGGTAGGAAGAGGGGTGTACACCAGGATTATCTAAGAGATACTACCTCATCGCTTCGATAGAAAAGATTTACCTCCTAACCAAACAAGAAACTTAACTATTGGCCATTCATAAAGAAAAAGCCCAAATACGAAAGGAAAATAGGAGGATCCTATTGCCACTACCACATGATAAATGGACATGAAACTAATCACTGCAGAACCCTCGAGGAAACAGTCGTTAAATTCATCAACCAAGTCCACTTACGAGAATTTATGAAGAGATCAAATTAAGTTCAACAAAAATCTGCAGTAAAAGGGTTATTAAACATGTCCAAGGGTACGAAAAACCCTCTTTTCAAAGCTTGAAGAAACCCAAAAGGGGTCAAACCATAAATGGAATAAATGACTTGTCATCACCACATTGGTCAGGATGAGGCATCTCCCCAAGGGGGTAGTCTTTCTCCATGCCCAAATTAGAGGGGTCTAGGTTAAAGCATCAAAAGCGTAAGCCTCTGTTTCACACCAGAAATGGTCGTGGTGGTGCATCTAAAATTAGCACGCCCTGCCTCTGCTCGTAGAAGAGTATGTCCTGCCTCTGCTACTAAGCACGTCCTACCTCTGCTCGCAGAAGAGCACGCCCCGCAAAAGGGAACGCTAACCCCTATCATCACCTACGATGGTTAGGATAGGGCACCTCTTGGAGGGTGTGTGTGTAAGCCTCTATCAGTATCTACAATGGTCGGTATAGAGCATCAAAAGAGTAAACCTTAGTTTTGTGCATACGATGGCCCCGTCTAAGTTTCTAAGACCTTATCATCGCTACGATGGTCCGGATAAGGTGCTTCTAGGAGAGAGGTCGGGTAAGTCCTTGGACCCTGTTTGTGGATAAGCTAGCCAAGCACACCGGACGCACAAGCCTAGAGAGTGGCTAACAAAGCACGTATATCCTTTGCTTTGACATCAAAAGCCCAGAGAGTGGCTCAAGAAGCACGTACAACCTCTGCTTCACAAATCAAATCCAAAGAGGATACCAAAACACAAATACCCGAAGGGGATTCCTAGTTTTCATTCTCTATTTGCCTGAACAAGGGGCAGTTCAGGTCTTCTACAACAATACCTGAATCTGGGTCGATTCCATTCTTCGCAAATACTGGAAGGGGGTTCCTGGTTTTCAATCTCTGATTGCCTGAATAAGGGGTAGTTCAGGTTTTCTACATCGATACCCGAATCTGGGTTGATTAAGTTCCTAACGAAGATCAGAAGCATATTTCCAGTCACTTACCTTAAATAACCCGAATCTGGGTCGAATCAGATACACACACACGTACAGGAAGTGGGTCCCGGTCTTACCTCGATACCCAAATCTGGGATGATCCAGGAGAAATTACAACCACGCAGGGGGTTCCGATCCCACCACCAATACCCAGTAACGACCCGGAATTTTGGCGACCTTGGTTATCTGATATACAACACATATCGAACATTCAAGGGTCAAAAATAACCGAATAATTAATGAAAGAAATTAGAGGGTGAGAATAGATAAGATAGAAACTTAGAATAGAAGAAGAAGAAGAAGACAACATCAGAGTAACATGAACCTCACAGCGGAACGAATAACATATAATATATATAACATAACTTGAAATATACATCTGTACTTGAATATACATCATTATCAAAGTACAACACTTACAATACAGCGGAAATAAACTATAGCTATATGATCCTGAAGCCTCCTGCTCCAGCTCTTCAAGTATCTGTAAATCCTGACTACTTGACTGCCCGTACAAAATTGGGCACCCAAGAGTTTAGGGGAAACAAAACAAAATGAACTATGGATCAGTCATGGGACAGGTGTGAGTAAAACAATTTAAAAACAGTTTGAACAAGTAAACGATATCTCATAAGACCACGCTGTATAACGGAACGGGTTTATCCCTTATGAGAATCCAAAATACCTTTATATCACAAACCTTTGGATATTATAATAATGTCTATCAACCACAATATAATAATCATCTAGCAGAAACGCTTGCATCTCACGTTCTATATATATGGTATACAATCAAAACCGCAAGCACGTATTGGGAAATGGATTTCCAACTATGACAAGGTATGGAACCACCTTTCGCTAGTGTACCTCTAGAAAGGAATACACTGGGTTCAACAAGAACATCTTGCAACCCGACCACGCATGACCGACCACTCATTTCGCTTGAGTGTATCGAATGTATATCACCAATGGTTGGGATGAGCAACTGTTTCCCGAATGGGACAGCATCAACAATATTTTTTTTTAAAGTAAATGAAACTCTAGATCAGGTGACTATACACCCTAATAGGTGCGACCTTCATAGCCATGCTACCTGCCTGATTTCTGTCATTTACCGGTTGATGAGGTTTGAGGTTACGCTTTATCATCACATCAGATTCACTTCGAATGCCACATTGTCAGATCCATCGAAAATCACTAATTGACGTCTACAACAGTACATTACGTGTTAGCTAAAGAAGTTTCCTTCTCTTCTTCCACTCTTGGTACGGTTGAAGAAATCAATGTACGTGACCTTTCTGGAAATACTCTGTTAGACATTCGTCCATACAACTCATCCAGGAACACGATGAACCAAAGGCACTATTCAGTACATCCATCTTAGGCACTGTTATCTAAGACTTATACAATAGCCCTTGCACTTTACTCTGTCTTCAATTATCTTTGGCATATATGATTCGCAACACTTATGCCAATACAGAGTGGTTCTTTGGATAATAATCCAACCGGTCTGTCCATATTAACAACGTTAAAATGGTCAAAACTTTGATAGTTTGTGATTTAACTATCAAAGAAAAACACGTGTGAAAACAACGATATTATTTCTAAATGGAAATTCTATCAATCAATCATCAATCATATATATATATATCTATATATATTTCCTTATTTTCTATGTTTAGAAAATATATGTTATTAACACTGGAAAACATTTCCATTGTTTATTTATATGTCACTATCATTTCACAACTATCAGTCCCTGACTGTAAACTAGTAGGAGAACAATTCTCTAAGTATAAACCCCGAAGGCCGAAACCAACATTAGATCAATACTCAGAAAACTATTCAACTTAACTAATCCCTAGTCAGTTTCTAATCTTGTTTAACTCTATTTCTTTTAACTATGTTCGATTAACTTCTTTTGAATAACTATGTTCAATTGACTCCTATTTGATGACTCTATTTGATAACTCTTATCGACTAACTATTTCTATCTCGTTAATTTCCTTTTATAATCCTATTTATTTTCCCAATAAATATTCCTTTATTCTATTTATTTATCAACTAAATATTCCTTTATTCTATTTGTTTACTTTCTACGTGAATATCTTTCTTTATACTTCTATTTACTTCTTAAATAAATATCATTTTACACTTCTATTTACTTGCTAAGTAAATAATCATTTTATAAAATTCTTTGATTTTATAATTATTCCCTTTCTAAATATCTCCTATTTAAAAATATTCTAGTTTATAAATATTTTATTTTCAATATCACTTTGAAAATTCCCTTATCAACATTCCGGTATGTTATGGTATTCAACATATCAAATCACGATGATCAATATCGTCCAAACACATATAATTGACAACAGATTATATATCACATCATATATCACAATATATGAAAAACAGTAAAATAAATGTTGAGGAATCCAGTCGGATTCCTCCAACCTGTTTCCCTGCATCTACAGATGTTACACAATATGATTATCATCACTTTCAGTTCGATATGACTTATCCTGATAAACAGAATCAATATAGAAATTCAACTAACTGTCTAGCAGTTCAATCAAACAGTCAACACACAGTCAATCAACCAATATTTAACAGTTATAAAAATAAAACATGAAATTATAAACTGTTCAGATTTAGTGAGATTTACTCACATTTGCAGTTCATCATTAAAGAACGATAAACTGTTTGTTTGATTTGAATCAAACAATTTATCTCGCCATAAATTCAAACGAGCACCAATCCACTCCCAGTTAGTGCCATGTGTTGGCCTCGTCCCTACGATCCCAACGCAACTTACGGTTCGCCAATCTGATATTGTATGACCAAGATATTCGATTTACACGATTGAACTAACTTAAATATAATTTAAACTAAATTCTCCTTTAAAATTACTTGGGCTTTACCTCAAGTTCCGGCCCATCATACCTAAACAAAACCCACCCGAAGCTATTCTCTTGCTCCAGATTTTATCACCGAACCCAATTCCCCCTTATCCATCTTTGACCGCCTCGTTGACCTCTCCTATCCCTTCGTTCGGCCATCGATGGCCTTCGCCGACATCCCCAGAGGACTCGTCGCCTCCTCCTTCATCCGCTGGGACCCACAATCCCAAGCTCGATCTCCTCCCTGCCTGATGCGACTCCCACACAGCTCCTTCACCTCGACATTGGTCTGTCATTGACCTTCAATCGCCACGAACTGGCATCGCATTCTCCCAAACTCCGGTGACCGAAGCCCCTCGCCACCACAATCCAACGCCAACCTCCTTTATTCCTCCGCCGTCGTAGGGTGCTGCCAGGGGTCAGCCCTAGTTTTCACTCTAATTTCTTCGAACCCATAAATGTCATCGCGCCCTATAAATTTGGTATAGAATTGAAGCCCATCTCCATACAAATCCAAAGAAAGGTGCTTTGAGAATTTAGGAATTTTATTTGGATTTATTTTGATTTTTCTTCCTCATGAAATGTTTTTGCCTTAAGAGAATGAACGGCGGAATATATCTATTGACTTTGAAATGAGAAAAATTAGGTTTAGGAAAATTTAAGGCCTATTTATAGGTAAACAAAATATCTAGATATTTTATAGAAGGAATATTCCCAGTATATTCTCATTTATATATTCATTTTGCTTTCTAAAAATTCTCGTGACTACATACGATCATCAAAAATCCCGAAAATGGACATGCAACTACAGTTCGACATTGCGGTCCCAACGAAATTGGTTTCATCGAATTCCAACTCCGTTTGCTCACACAACATATTTTTAACTGTCGAAATACCGACTGTTTCTCACTCTAAAAATCCGTACGACCACACAGTGACTCTAAAAATCACGAAACTGGAAATCTAACAACTATTTGACATTGCGGATCCAACAAAATTAGTTTCGTCGAATTCCGACTTCGTTTGCAAAAGTGGCTATTTTTAAAGCTTTGGATGACCCATTTAAATATATAAATATATTTAAATATAATTAAATGAAATATTAATAAATTAGTATTATCGTATATATTCACAGTGGAATACCATACAGCTCCAGAATATTCCTATATGAATTTCTAACTTAATATTTCAAATCTAGGCCAACCCGATATTCGATTTATATTGAAATCCCTTTTTAAAATATAAATAATTCCTTTATAAATTATAAAGGAATTCTACAGCGACTTTTCTAAAATTTGATTTGGACATAAATAAAAATCTACACGACGAAATCCGGATTTTTCTCTTCCACTAGAAAGATATACTCCACCAGCTCCACACGTTTCTTGTTTCATAGAAATCCGGCTTAAAACAAATCCTATACATTCGGTTGAAGTTCAAATCGCCAAATTACGAACTACAGGGTCATTTCAAGCTCAATTTTAATTAGAATATAATTATACGTTCAAATTGTCATTCAAATAATATATTCGTTATTCTAATTCAAATTCTAAACTGAATTAAATATCACTGATGATCCAGTTCACACCATATCGCCATTTCAGCCAATTCTGATTATTTCAGAATTAAATATATTATTTAATTTATTATTTTAATTAAATATTCACCATTATTTAATTCCACGACCATTAAATCCTTTTAATCACCCTTTAAATAATTAAATAAATTAATTATTATACCGATGAAAATGCGGGTCATTACATACCCAATCAAGAATGAGCTCAAATTGAAACAAGGAGGAGTCATTCGGCCATCTCGGAAATTTGAATATGGTTCAGAATTACACTTCTGCTATTACTAAGGATAAGCTCATGATCCTCTCATTTGCTTAGGGAAGTGTCTTTAATTCATAGGTGCATCAGTTTATTTCTTTTATATACCTATTGCTTACATGGCACAAGAAATAGCGTCACATTAAAACATAAGTTCGGGAAGGAACTTGAAAAAAATTCTTAACATTTCTAATGGAGTCCCATAACTAGAACTACTCCTTTCCCTAGGGAAATCTTACAGAGGAGATGTTCCCAAAAGGATCTATTGCATAAGGAAGGTTGTCGCTAGCACTTGGCACGAATAGTTCTCTTGTCGTTACAATGCCCTGAGCTATGATTGCCATTTTTCTGGCAAAAACAATACATCAAATAAATAACACAATACATAAGCATGCCTACTAGAAGTCACAATGTAAACCATTACACAAACACAATCATTGTTTTGAGAGGTTTATATTACAAGCATATGGGAAAAGTCTATCATTTCGAGTCAGGGTTTTGCAAAGCGAATTCTAAGGAAGCGCAATTCTCATTAGCTTTCTTTAATTCATCCTCCAACTTGTCAATTTGTTGGTATAGTCTACCTACCGCCGCGTCTGAACTCTCATAAGATTTTATCGCTGACCTACGTTGCAAATTATAAATAATTTCATATTTCTCCTTTAGTTGTATTTCCAAATGAGACACCTATTCCTTGATATTTGTGACTATTATCTTTTAAAGATAATACATCTTTTTATAGCCCGAAAGGGGAGCACCCTCAAAAATGTCTTTGCAGCCAGCAATATGTGAAGTTCCCTCTCTAAATTATGAAGGAGGGTTCTGGAATTGGTCCTCCTAATCATGGATAAGATGAGATGTTGTAATACGTAAAACGCAAACATCAGATATACACTAATAACATCATGCATTCCCAAAGAAAGACAATCACATGACCTTTATCAATTCATACACACATACGTATAGCGTTCACACCAACTTATAAGTAAAACATAACAAACCACCAAATGTCATGAAACCAACACCATTCGCGGACAAATTAAAAGAAAATGTATACTTCGTACAATAATATTCGAAACTCCTTGTTAAATTGTTTTCGTAGGACAAAAATCCTTGAGAATCCCCCCATGTTTTCAAACGCGGAGTCTAAAGCATTACTATAAATTACATCTTTGGAGAAGCAGAGAACTGCTGTAACATGAGAAGACTAATTATTAACGAAATTCAAGGAGAGGAAAATTATTTCGAAAGAGAAAGCCGTACTTGTGTAGCACTGACATCGGACCGAGCAGGAGTCCCTTTCTTCTTGGAATCTGAAGACCACCTTCCTTGGAAGGTAACTCCTTCGTTATGGGAGAAGATGTTCCATCACGCTTTCCAGGTCCACCTTGCTGATCTGTGTCTTCTCCTATTTCTCCTTCTGCTGTGCTTTCCTCCTCCACCTCTTCCTCATAATCCTCAGAAAACTCATCAATAAAAAAAGCAATGCAGGGTTTATCTTGTTCATCGGAGGAACCTTATGCTCTCATTTCACCCGCTCAGTATTCTCCAAAACTCTATCTCGGACGGAGGGATCAATTGAAGGGAAGTCAAATTCTTAAAGCCTCTTATAATTGTCAGAAAAAGCAAAGATGAGGGCATCTTCATAATACTCAATAGCTATGGTATTAAGATGAACATTCAAAAAAATGGAAATTCTGTCACTAGCCTCATAAATTATTCTTTTTGCGGTGGAGAGTTGAGTGTTCATCTGATCCACCTCTATGGCATGTTCCACCTCCATCCTTGACTTTTATTCCTTAAGGTCTTCAACTTGCTTCACCAACACCTCTTTAGCCTTTCTTTCCCCTTCTAACAGGGTCTCCAATTCATTACGCTTGTTATCACCTTCCGTCGTCTCCTGCAACAAAGTATTGACCCTATCCGTTAGAGCCCTATTCTCCTCCCTAAGGGCATTGACCTCCACCACTGAAGCAACATCCATCCCTCTGGATAGATACCAAGTCTTCATTATCTCAGAAGGGAAATGAATTAAGCTTCTCACAAAAACAATATGAATACGAAGGAATCAGAAAGGATAAATCAATACCAAAAGTTGGTCCCTGATTTGCTACCGATGAAAATATTTTAAATCTAAGGGTGAAGAAGTCCGTGTGATGTTAACAACTTCAGGAGATGAGAAAGCAAGACTCACAAGCCTATCGAAATCAGAGACTGGAAAAGGAAGTGAAGGGGAGATAGCAGGCTGAGAGGAGGAAGGCAACGAAATACTATGCCCTTCCCCACCTAACCCGTCGAAAGTATCGGAAGAACATGATTGCTTTCGGGCTTACCCTTCGGTGAAGTATCAGGGGAAGCGTCAACATTGACCACCTGGTCATCATCAATAGTAGAGGGATCAAAGGTCTGCCTTGTTTTCGGGGTAAGCATGATGTCTTCTGAAAAGCTAACTAACTTATCTTGTCTGGGCTTCTTTGACAGAGATTCAATGTCGGTATGAGCAAGCCTCTTCATAGCTTGGGTACTGGACCGAGAGTAAGCTGCCATGGCAGACGCATCCTGAGAAGTCGAAATTCTAAACGAAGTGGAATTAAATTAGTAAAACAATAATAACAATGAAACGAGAGAAAGAATGACAAAAGTTGTCTAAATAGAGAAATAGTCTCATCGAAATCACATGGATGGATGGGGGAGCCTGTGTTGAAAGAGCTAGAATTCAGCAGTAGTTCTTTTGGACCAGAAAATTGGCTGGGAGGTTGCCCCAATATCTTCTGCCTAAGGGGAACTAAGCCATATTGATGAAGCCTATTGATGGTTAAGAGGAATGACCGACACATATGCTCCACCGGTGCTTTGAAGATAGCCTCGACAACTTGAGCTTCCTCCGGCGTTAAATCACATCTTTAGAAGGGGGTTCTACAATAAAAGAAAGACACGGATAAACGAAAATGACATATATAAAACATTTACCTTCTAAGGCAAGAGACTTACCGTCATCAACAAATTTTCCTGATATGCCGGGAGGGCATTTAACGAGAAAAAATTGATCTTCCCACGGCCTAGTTTTGTCAATATTATCGCAACCAGTCTCCTTACGGGGTTAGCCCTCCATATCGGCGACTTTGAACTTTTAGAAAATCGGACCATATGATGAATGAGTTTAGGGCTTAAAGAATCCTGACCTGATGCATGCGCTAGGGCCTCCAAGCATAAGAGAGTTGTATATGTATCGGGTGAGAATTGAATGGAAGCAACTTTCAAATACTTAAGAGCTTGTGTATAAAAGGCGGGAAAGGAAGAAAGCCTCCATGCCAGATATGAATTGTTGAATATGTGAAATACCCTTCTGAAGGGTTCTTGAGAAAATCTGGAGAAGATGCTACGATGGGATATGCCAAAACTATCCAATATGGCCTTCACAAAACATTGGGAAGTAATTAAGGATGGCTTTGGAGCAAATGCTTTCTTCGGATGTGAGACCTTGGAATCTTTGGCCTTCGCCTTAACAGGACTTTTGCTAGACATGATTCTGCCAGGTGATATCATTCCATCATAGTACCATTAGTATACATACTTCTTACACAATTGCATGAATAACATTTATGAATGGGTAGAGTATTATTATATATTGCTAATAAAAAGCTCGATTTGTCATAAGATAAGTCGATCCCGGGTATTGAATGCAAAAAGGGTTATGCATAATGTATTTTCATTAGTGATCATCTAGGCCTTTTATAACAAGAAAAACGCATACCCTAATTACATTAGAATCATTTCGTATCAGTGGCATTAAACTTTAGTTAGTGGGAAAATTGTTTCCTTCTTGTGTATCTTGCATCGTGTATCGTAATTCCTACACAAAGTAACCTGTGAAACATATGGACGCTAATGTCGGGAATTAAGCATGGTAGACAAGAGATCATTGCCTAAAACCTATTTTATGATCAACATAATGCTAATCGACTCCCCTGTCAATCTTGGCATGTAATTGAGATTACGACCTATATAAGAAGTAAAAATACTCACAGAGAATAGAGCTAGGGTTCTCAGAAAGAAAATTTTGAGCAGCTTCTTAGAGAAATAGTAATCTTGTTCAAGAATTTGATTTTCAGGTGAAAGGCGAAAACGAGAGAAAAAAAGAATTTATGATTCAAATTCCAAGACCAATATGAGCCGTACAGGCAGAGATCAATCGACGTTTCCGATCATGGGAGATCAAAAGACTCCGAAGTTACACTTCGAAAAAGACAAAAAAATGTTTGACTTGAAAAGTCGAAGACACCCCTTCAACAGGGGGGCAAATGTTACTACCAAAATTAACTCCGAAACTAGCTAACGGTGAAGGGATATTCGATGAATACAAGCACGAAGAAATAATCTGAAAGCTACACAAAAGTGCCATCTTCTTAGGGGAAAGGAGCTCAAAGCCTATGGAGTGCCAGCACAGTCTTTCCGGCAGGGCATACCCGATAGGGGGTTCTATAGCGAAAGGTCATCCAAGTCAGAAGCTAAGAGCGAAAGAGGAAAGAACTCCACTAATGGAAACCCGGAAGGACGCAAAGGTTGCCGGTATTAACCTACTTAATACTAGTACACTATGGGTAAAGACACCCCAAGCATTAAGCCAATTGTATGTAAAGATTATTCGGAACCATCTTATGAAACATCTACCGCATAAACTTCAAAAGGTCATCTTGATAAACAATGGGAAAATTACCTAGAGCAACCTTCAAGAAGACTAGGCTATGCATAGAGGCCACATCGGAACCCAAATCGGAACCCCAGAAAGGATACAGGCTATCCGTACTAGTCTACTTAATACATACGCCGGCAGTGGTTCTGAGCCAGCAGCTATCTACATGCATCCCAAGGACAAGCTCCTCTAAGCATTCATAGAGAAACCAGAAGCCTACATCTGGAAGCTTATAACCAAAAGTATACCACCGGAAGCTCAAGCACCTTTCGAAAAGAAACTACATCAACAAGCTCATATCATTCTCCAAGAATCCTCGGCTGACCGTGACCTTCCCTCCAGAAATTATAATCCGCATCTCAAAGCGGCCGAAACCAAAAGTGACCGAAACCAAAGAAAAAGGCGACCGACAGCAGTACCTACAGGCCCAACGACCCAATAGAGAAGGGACCCCAAATCCCCTATAAATAGGAACTCAGGGGTCACATTTGAGGGAGGTCTAATTTTTTTGATTCATATACTCTTTTTCTCTAGAATAAACCCTGATACTTAGATTAGTTGGAGGATTTCCTCTACTCTATTCATGTACTCTAAATGGAAGATTAATAAAGAGCAGACCTACACTTTCGTATTATCTTATGGGTTTATTACGAAATTTCTTAGTTATTTTTGCTACAATTTGCTGTTTATTTCCTACATATGCATGGATCCTTTCCCAAACCTTTCCGTAGTTCGGATGGAACACCCCTTCCCGTATGCTTAAACCATTCCTGAGAGTGTAGAGTCTTTCAGCGAACTTGGTGCAGTGCTCCCTTCCACCATCCATTAGGTCCCTTATTAAGGATTGTTTAGTGATCCTTCCCTCCAAGGCCTTGATACCCACGAACGGTGATCTAACCCAAATTTGTGAAAGCTAAACAACCTATCCTTTTTCCTTATGACCATTCCCATTTGCCTATCTTCGGTGTTGACGAAAAATATCGTTAACAAAGATGATCAATTGAATATATTGGAAGTTTACATTTAATGGGACGTTTGTCAATGACCTAATTATTAATGTTAGTTCACCATCATTTTATTTTATTTTAAAAACATGGCTTTAGCCTAAAATACACTATTACATGCATAAATAAGTGTAGAACACTTAGACATGACACAAGGGACCATGGTCTCGCTATGTGAGGCCTAGCTTACCTGTCATATAGTGTGTTATATACTACTAACTTGTATATAAAAATATCAATTAAAAAAAGAATTGGAAAGGCTATCGGGTTTTTTCTATAAAGAAAAAAAAAGTATTGTAAGATGTGTTTTTATGTCTAAAAGTAATTTAAGATGAGAATTTATATGCCAAGTCACTCAAATGCATCTGAAAAACTGAAAGGTCGTTTAGTTTTTTTTTCTAGGTTTTCGGTACTGATTATAAAAATATGAAGAGAGTGGAGAGGCGGCGAAGGAAACGAAAGGAAAATAGATGAGATGATGGAATGAATAGAGTGATGATAAAATGATAAATTCCCTTTCATTCTTTTTATAACAAAATAACCATATATATATATATATATATCTGTGTGTGTGTGTGCGCGCCTACATACATACATACATACATGCATATAACAAAAGGGAGAATGTAGCCATTCTCCAACGACTCACAAAAATAGTTCTGTAGTAATAGGCTATAAAATCTGGGAGCAAAACACACAAACAAATATAAGGATCTCAACAACAAATGCGGACCTCTATATCCAAGAGCAAGGGCCTAGCCAAATGGACCGGTGCTAGCCTAACACCAATCCCAAGCAAGCCACCAAAGGCTCAGCTGATCGTGATCTGAAAATCCAGGACAATGCTCAAGCCAATCCTATAGAGATGACAACAAAAGTCAACCTTCTTCGTCCCTAAGCTCTGTCTACGAAAGAACACCAAGCAATCCAAGAAGCAAAGTAGTCTTTGGAAACTCAATCCATTAAGTACCTGTAAATACAGAACCTATCTGGAGAGAGAGAGGCTACTGCCCCAAAGCATCTGTTACCCACTACAACAGCCACACGAAGATCCACAAGGCCTTTCTCCATTGCCCCGCCGAAAGCAAAGCATTTTGGATGCATACGGAGAAGAGGTGGAACACACCGGAAGTCAAAACCAACTTAGAAGAGCTACCCATTGCCTGAAAATGACACCTCGTTTCCACCACCAGCTAATCAGGCCAGCAGGAGGAACCATACCACTAGTTGCCATAACCAAAGAGCCACCATCGGGCCTACAGATCGATCCCTTGGAACCTCCCTCAAACTTTGCCTCAACAGGCCGACAAGCCGAAACAGAAAAGCTCTTCGATAGGCAAACCGGTGGAGAAGGAATAGCACCCACATCCAGTAAAGTTCCTTCACAACCCAACTTCTAAACAAACACCAAAGCAGAGGACGTTGGAGTAACCTTCTTCATTGTCTTCGAGCGTCGCCGGCGTTGAAGACTTATCGAATATCATCCACTGTTCCCCTTCAACGGTCCTAAGGTTCCATCAATGCAAGAAGGCGGTAGCAGCTTTGGAAGATAATTGTCTTAAGGGTGATCAAATTCCCAGCACCACCGCGTCCCACTACTGGACCGACATCAGCACTGGAACACTGACCGACACCACAAAAAAACATCTCCACACAAAATGCCCAAAGCCAGAGCCAATAAAGGCAGAGAAACTGATTGCATGAACAGCAACCGAGGCACAAAAGGGGCGGTGAACTCCCCCTTGTCTGGTCGAACCGCAGAGCCACCAATAAAATCACTACCAGATGATGGAGAAAGACAACTATAATCCCCATAAGTGAACAGAGACAGCGTGACAAAAGCTCCTGAGAATCTACGGCGCAATTCCAAAAAAAGACCACCAACAACCAAGAACCGGTGGCGCGTCACAGCGATAAACGAAACCAACGATTCCAATTTAATAACCACTGAAGACTCCCCCACTACCATGACTGTCACCTGACCTTTAGAGATAGCTGAAACCGCGCCTTAACCAAATAAACAACAGGATTAGCTCCTAGAAAAGACCCCTCAACAACGAAGTCTCCATTTCAACGAGCAAAAACCATGAACCCTAATCGCCTAATATAGGGAAAAAGGAATTGGCACAACTACAAATAAGAAGCTCAATCGTAGAAAGCTCCAACTTTAGGAAACTACCCGAAGGTAATACACAGAAGAGAGAAGAGTGAAAATCGCTAAATCGCAAGAATGCTTAGAAGACGAAAGCCATTAAAGTACAAAGAGCCGTTATATTATTTATTAAAGTGTTATTCTCTTTCGTTCTTCTATTATTACGTGAAGAAGAAATGTTTAGCCAGTTTGGGTTCTTATTATATATATATATATATAATGTATGTTTGTGTATATATATATATATGAGATAGGATCAAGAGCACCCCAAAAGTGTAGAACCGCTTTAGTCCTTCTAATTCTTTTCTCTCTCCCTCCACTAACTCTTTCTCTTCCCACTAACCTATTTTAATATTAATTGGTGGCTACAAATGTGGTGCTCCCAAATAAAGGTTCCATGGAGCATGTTTATATATATGCAATGTTCCGCTACACCTCTTATTTTACACGTGAGATTCCCCCTGAATTCCAGCCACACATTCCTATTTTACTATTATTTCTTTCTCTCTCCATTGGATTAAATAATATAGTATAGTAGAAAGAGAGAGAAAGAAAGAATATTAAAACGGGAATATGTGGTTGAAATTCAGGAGGAATCTCACACGTAAAATAAGAGGTGTAGCCGAACATTGCCCTATATATATAAGGAAATGTTCGGCTACACCTCTTAATTTACACGTGAATCATCCCTAAATTCCAGCCACTCATTCTGATTTAAATATTCGTTTTTTCTCCCTCTTTCCATATTATTTAAGTGAAAAAAGAAAAAAAAATGAATAATAAAATCTGAATGAGTGGCTGGAATTCGGGGGAGATCACGTGCAAAATTAGATGTTCCCATACATAAAATATCATTCTCCATTTGAAACTAAAAATATCAACATTCTTCCAAAATAACATTTCAAACTAAACCCGATTAACAAATCAATAAAATATAAAAAATAGAAATCAGAACCAAACAATCAACTAACAAAATCAAATCAAACAAACCAAATTTAAATGGTTTAGTTCAGTTAGTTTATTTGATTTGACCAATATATCTTTTACTCCTACCTAGTTATAGTCCGGTTTTATTCACACTCATCATTACAGAAGAAATATATACGACTCATACTCAACGTTTAGTATGAAGTCATCGTTTAACAGATGTTCACACTTACTGCTAGACACATGCTCTCCTTCATGCTCACATATATTTGAGTTCTTTCGTTATCATTGTCTCCTTTTGACTGCAAAAATAAAATTATTCTTTTATGATAAAACTGGGGACTAGTATGTTTAATATTAATAGGGGACATATATTTGAGTTCTTATATAGCAGCTATGGCATGGGTTGGGCCAGTGCATGTGGATTATGACTGGATCCATTGAAGTTTGATCGACTGGTTCAAAACTTCAATATCCATGATTATAATGAGCTGCAACTGTACTAGTAGAATGTTCAGATGCACAACGGAACATGCTTTAGCAACAGAATCATTATGGGCAACATCAGAGTGGCTAGAAATGATGAAGGTAGAAGTGGTTGAATTATCCTATTTATTTATTTTTTATGTTTTTTGCCGTTAGTTTTGCCTTCTTAACGCTATTCCAGATAGTTTTTAGATGAGTACATTAATCGAATCAAAACGTTATTTGTGAGAGTCCTTAATCGAACCAAAATGTTGTGTGTGTGTGTGTGTGTTTTTTTTTTTTTTGAATTTGTTCAGGAGGAAAATCAACTAAAGTCGTAAAACCATCCCTAGTGCATATAGCCTGGTCCACGAGCACCACAACTTTTATTCAACTATTAATAAAAATATGCGTACGTCGATAGGGTTCATTAAATAGTATTGATTTTACTGCTTAACCTTTTCTATGTTACACAAAAATTTGAGATGGAGACGTCATATTTCCATATTGTTAATCAGACGGTTAATCCTTGAAGGTAAATCAAACAATCTTAAAAACGACCCATAGTTGTGATTCTTATTAAATAGCTCACATCTATGTCGTATCCGTAATTTATACATGATGATTGTGAATGACAAATCTATTTGGTATTGCTTCGATTTCTAGGATTAACAAATTCATGAAGTTACAAGCAGTATAGTAGGATAACTTTTTATTCTCAAACAGTTGAACCAGGAAGCTCTCGAGAAATGATAACTTTTTATTCTTAAATGACCCATAGTTGTAAACCACTACCAAGCGATGGAGAAAGACAGTGATAATTCCCATAAGGGAACAGAGACAGCGTGACAAGAGCTCCCGAGAATCTAGGGCGCAATTCTAGAAAAAGACCACCGACAACCAAGAACCGGTGGCGTGTCACAGCAATAAACGAACCAACGACTCCAATTTAATAACCACTGAAGACTCCCCCACCACCATGGCGGTCACCGGACCTTCAGAGATAGCTGAAACCGCGCCTTAACCAAATAAACAACAGGACTAGTTCCCAGAAAAGACCCCTCAACAACGAAGTCTCCATTTCGACAAGCAGAAACCATTAACCCTAATCGCCCAATATAAGGAAAAAGGAATTGGCAGAACCACAAATAACAAGCTCAATCGGAGAAAGCTCCAACTTTAGGAAAGTACCCGAAGGTATTACACAAAAGAGAGAAAATTGCTAAATCGCAAGAATGCTTAAAAGATGAAAGCCATTAAAGTATGAAAGAGCCGTTATATTATTTATTAAAGTGTTATTCTCTTCCATTCTTCTATTAGTACATGAAGAAGAAAAAATGTTTAGCCATTTTGGGTTCTTATAATACATATATATGATATAGGATCAAGAGCACCCCAAAAAGTGTAGAACCTCTTTAGCTCTTCTAAGCATTTTGTCTCTCCCTTCACTAACTCTCTCTTCCTATTAACCTATTTTAATATAAATTAATGGCTACAAATTTTGCTCCCAAATAGAGGTGCCATGGAGAATATGTGTGTGTGTGTGTGTATATGGGGATGGCTATTTGAACACAAAATTAGACACAAATAGAGAGACATAAAGCCTCAACCGTTGGATTTTTTATCTTTATATGGAGAGGTGGAATTCATGGGGTGATCCAACGGTGCAAATCAATTGTGTCATCATTTGTGTTCAAATTTTGTGTTTAAGTAGACTTTCCATATATATATATATACACACATACATACATACATATATATATATATATGGGCAAGTTCGAGAGCACCCCAAACAGTGCAGCACCCCCAAAAGCCCCTCAACCACAACCAAGTATTCAACACCCTCTCTCCTTCCACTCATTCTCTCACTTTCCACTCACATTCTTTAATATAATTGAGTGGTTGTTGTTCGGGTGCAAATGAGGGGCTGAAATTCAGGGGTGCTCCCTGATCTTATCCCTATATATATATATATATATATATATATGTATGTATATATATATATATATATATATATGAGATAGGAATAGGGAGCACCCCAAATAGTGCAGCACCCCTTTAGCCCCCCGATTTCCGCCACATATTTCCATTTCTCTCTTCTTCCACTAACTCTCTCTTCCTCCACTAACTTTTTTTAATTTAAATGTATGGCTGTAAATGAGATGTATTTGGGGTGCTCCCAAATAGGGGTGTCATGGAACCCTATATATATATATATATATATGTGTGTGTGTGTGTGTGTGTGTGTGTGTGTGTATGCGGGTTCAATGGCACCCCAAATAGCGAGCACCTCTTTAGCCTACCACTTTTCCACCACACATTTCCTCACTCTCTCCTTCCACTCATTCTCTCACCTCCCACTCACTTTCCATTCACTTTTTTTAATATAAATGAGTGGCTGAAATTGGGGTGCAAATGGGTGCTCCCTGATCCTATCCCATATATATATATATATATATATATATATATATATATATATATATATATATAAAGGAGCGTTCAATGGCACCCTAAATACCCTCCAACAGAAACCAAGTATTTATTGTAGTTTAAGTTAGCACGAGGTGAGAGAATGAGTGGAGGGAGAGAGAAACGGGATATGTGGTGGAAATCAGAGGGCATTTAGGGGTGTTGCACTGTTTCGGGTGCCATTGAACGCTCGTGTGTGTGTGTGTGTATATATATGCAATGTTCCACTACATCTTTTATTTTATACGTGAGATTCTCCCTGAGTTCCAGCCACACATTCCCATTTTACTATTCTTTCTTTCTCTACTCATTGGATTAAATAATACAGTGTAGTGGAAAGAGAGAGTGATACCAAAGTATAGATGACCAGTAACACATTGGCCGGTCACCTCAAATGCTTCTGATGAGGACGGGGACTGTCCATGTTCAAAAAATAACGGTACCAAAGTATATATGACCAGTAACACATTCTCTTGGGTTTGGAGTCTTTGGACTCTAATGTAGAAGGCAAATAGCAAAATCAACTTACCGCAAGTTAACTTCCACTCAAGTTTGAATGGACTGACCATAACAATTGTCATTTAAGATTAACCTGTTTGTCAGTCTGTAAAGCTAAGGTCCAAGCATCCATCAAGCTACTGTCATTTCATCTAAAACGACAGTGGTGTCCTAATCGTGGATATATTGCAAGGCCTGGAGCATTGTTCCACCTTTCCCTATCTGATTGCATCATCCTTCTTATCCATTAGAATTGGCTAGCAGTAAAAGGGGAGACCGAGCTAAGGACGTGCCTCTGCATCAGAATTCAGATGACTGTAGGAAACCAACCTACACTTGCAACTGCTACATCACTTAGTAAACGGGCTCTGGTAAGATCATCTGTCCACGAAATATAGTAAGTACATCGCTCAGGACATTGTCTGAATCGTAATAAAGATTAAATTTTACAGTGTAAAAAACAGAAGAGAAAAAAAAGTGTACTGATCAACAGACACTCTTTGAATAATAGCAGTAAAAACTACATAAAAATTAGTGATAAGAACACTCTTTTGATCATCAAATTGTGAGTTAAAAAACATGAAAATTAATTTCATCGCCCAGTTTAACTCCCTAGAAATTGAATGGAGCAGAGAAGTATATAGTACATCAGTGACATATTTAAAGTTTGCAATCATGCAGAATGTAGTAGTCCTAGAAGCAAAAGGCTGCTTAGTACTTACAAAATAAATATATATGTCACTGCACCTCCAAAGGTCTAAAATATTAGAATGTTTTAGGTCCTTTGAACTAAAACACATCTAAAATCAAGAGAAAACTAAAATATCTTGGGCATATAAGAAGGAGAACTGCCATATTCGTTCACGATGGCCCATAAGCATCTGTCTATAAGCTAAGGTTTTGTAGCAGGTACATTACTTTCGTTAATCAAAGCGGCAGCGGCGGCAACATGGGAGTTTTCAGATTTCATCAGTACAATGTGGTTGGTAGATGAAACGACCCGACTTCCGTACCCTTTGAGTCGACTAATCATACCACACGTCCAACCCAAATTGCACAGAAATACGAATCATTTTTAGAAAGAAGTTAGAGGATGAGAAATAGAAAGAAAGAAGTATTAGAATAGAAGAAAAACGAAGATCACAAACTCACAGCGGAACGAACAAAATATATTAGATAACATAACTTGTGGAAACAAATCAGTAATTGTATATATACATACCATTATCAGAGCACAACCGTTATTCCTGGAACAGTTATAAACACCTGTTTCCAGATACAACATAGCACACAGCGGAAAAGATGATAGTCCATAGCTACTGGTGAAGCCTTCTGCTTCAAACTCCTGCAAGCGAATCTGTAAAATCCCAACTACTTGACTGCCTGTACAAATTTTGGCACCCAAGAGTTTAGGGAAACAAACAAAATAAACTCTGGGTCAGTCATGGGACTGGTGTGAGTAAATTCCAACCATTGGTTTAACTTCCGAAATCCTTTCGAAAGAAATGATAATCGTAAGACCGGTCCACACATAAACATGGATGGTTTTTACCTTACGATAACCCAAAACATTTTGATATCAAAATCTGGTGCTCTTATAATAGTGTCTAAATCAAATAAATAGAATCTAGCGGAACGCTTGCATCTCACGCTCCATATATAATATAAAACCAAAAACCGCAAGGCGCTTATTGGAGAATGGATTTCCAACATGAGAAGGTATGGGAACACCTCCCGATAGTGTATCTCTAAAGACGAATACACTGGGTTCAACAAGAACTTCTTGCAACCCGGCCCACACATGATCGACCACTCATTTCGCTTGTGTGTATCGAATGTATATCACCAATAACGACCCGTGTTCTACACATCGTAGGATTGTAGAATATTTATTTCTTTCCCGTGTGAAGTTGTATGGTCATGTAACTTTGGGAAACATTTATTAGAGTCATTTCCCCTGTCCATGATTTTTGTCGATTTTTAAATGACCATTTTGCCCCTAGTCAGTACTGTTTTGGCCATAACTTTTGATAGGGAAGGAATTTTGACCTGAAACCACTTCCATTAGATTCGTTTGATGGTTTCTCTTTCCGTAGAGTGGTCATAATAGCCAAACGGACTTACCGTTTGGGAGATATGGCTGAAACAAGGTTTGGAGGGTGAAAAACTGCATATTGGGCCAAACCGGGTAGTTAAGGATTTGGGCCCATGACCCATTTCGGGATTAGGGTTAGGAGAGGGCTGAGTTGGCCTAGGATTTGATCCCATTTCAGTTTTCTAGCCTCCACTTAGTCCCCAAGAAACCTAATAATGGCCTCCACCCTCTAAAGTCTCCAAATCACCTCCAAACCACTCCAACTTGAAGAAAAAGAGATTAGCAAGACCAAATCAAAGAAGATATTCACCTAATCAACCTTGGAGCTGCTGTTAGCATTTGGATTCGCATCAAATCAGAGAATTATTTCAGATCTTAGTTTGTTTTGTGGCTAAGGTGAGTGATTAGCTTGCTTTATGCACTAATTGGGGTTATTTGGGGTGATTAGTGCTAATTAGTGTTTTTAGACGAAAATAAATTCTGGAAAAATGTTTATAAAATCATAAATAATGTTTTAGACCTCTGATATGAGTTTGGGTTAATTTGGTTAAGTTTTGCTAATCGTACCATTAGTTATGCTCACATATGCTTAAGGGAAAACATGGGGTTTTGGGCATGTTTGATCCATTTTATCATATCATATGGTTGTTTTGGTGTTTGAGGTCACTTGTATGTGTTGATATGACTCTTTGGTATGCTTTGTGATGGATTGCAATAGTTAGAATGGTCAAAAACGTCGTCGAGTGGCGTAAACAGTCGCTGGAAAAGTTAGTGCAGGAAATCGGATCGGATCGCCCCCACCCCGATCCGAACCGCCCATTTCCCTTCACCACGAACCGAACCGATCGTTATAGCGAAGCAAGCTGCGCCACGAGCTGAAGGATCCGAACCGATCCGAGAAGTCGCGATTCAAGACTTGGTGATTGAAGACTCTGACCCGACCCGCCGGGAGTGATAGCGACACGATCCGATCTGATCACCTTGAGGACAACGAACCGGAGACTTGGAGGAGGGCGAGTGGCTTGGAGCTATGACCAGGAGGCGTGACCCGAGCCGTTGCGTGGTGGAGAACCCGATCCGATCCAGATGGGACTGGAAGCCACGAACCGATCCAGTGTACCATGAAGGACCCCGATCCGATCCAGATGGAGCTGGAAGCCACGAATCGATGGTGCACTCCGATCCGATCCGAGGTAGCAGTCACGAACCGAGACGATGAAGACCACGATCCCAATGATGATGAAAGGGATCCGAACCGATCCAATGGAGATCCATAACCCGAAATGCAAAGGTAGTTCAAGTGGAAGTTCGAGCTCAGGATCCAGACGGGAACCAATGAGTTCACTTCGTGATTGGACTTTGCTGCGGGACGTGTGCTAAGGAGTTGTCGATGTCTATGACTTTGGATCACTAGGTGTTGGAGGTAGAGAGACAAACTCGGGCTTTGGATATGGTGCGACTAGGGAGCTACCTACCAATGGAGTGGGGTCATGGAAACGTTGGGCGTGATCCCATAGGTATGGCGTTGGTGGTAGTAGGAATGTGCATAGTCGTACAAAGTCGAGTTCTGTCGTTTTAGTAAAGTGCTCTAGTGATCGAAGAAGTGGATGTCGTATGCTTTACGCACTGAGTGAGAGATGGGAGGATGGTTGCTATGCTTGATTGTTTGACATACACATCCCCACCCCCGTATATTTACACACCATATGTTAGTGACATCTTAGAGTATTGTACCGTGTAGTACTAACTCTTTGATTGCAGGTCCAGGTTCAGGTATGACTTAGTATACCTGTTATTATTCTGTTTATGCTTGCTACCACTCATACCAGACTGATGTCTGACCCAGAGTTTTATGTTTCTTCTTATTACTCTGGGTGCTCACACGAGCAGACTAGAGACAGGGATAGCTGGTAGTGCGCTTGGTAGATGGACTGAAGACGAGCAGGAGGCTCCACGTATGATATATAGTTATTCTCCCTGTGTCGTGATCGGTATCTACTTTGGGCATTAGTAGCATACCTATTTTGTTTACCTTAGAGACAGTATTTTGAAGTTGTAATAAGCTGTATTTGATATTTCCGCTACTCTGATGATGTTAGTTCAAGTTTTCAGCTTATGCACTGTCTCATCTGTTTTATGTCAAGTATATGTTGGCTATTATATTTTATTCCATGCGCTGTGAGACATATTACAGGTTCTTTATTTGGTTCCTCTTCTTTCTTTCTCTTCTTTGGCGACCGTCCCATGCCAATTGGACATGTGTACAGCGCACAATTGGAGTAAACGTCGGTTGGTGCGGGGCGGGCCGTCACACTTGGTATCAGAGCTCTAGGTTGCGTAATTTACCTAGGGAAAGACACTAGGGAGAGATAGTACGTATATGAGAGTGCGTATTTGTGATTATTTTGGTTTTCAAAAGCTATATCTAAATATAGTATTAGTATGTTTAAGAATGAAGTCGCATTGCACTGCACTAGCACCACTATGGAGATGGTTAATCATTTTCTCTTTAACAGATTTGACGATGAGCCGAGGAAGAGGTGCTGGTAGAGGGGCCAATAATGGGAATCCCCCTGACATGAGGGCTATGTTTACCAACCTCATGAGAGAGATGCTTGTAGATATTCAGAGGGAGGCTCCTAATGTTGCCAATGCTGGAGGTGCAGCGGTGCAAGCGCCTAGGGTCGATTTCGCCAAGCTGAGTAAGGATTACACTAATCTTGGTGGAAAGCCGTTTCACGGAACAGAGTCGGCCACGGATGTTCAGGATTGGTTGGATAGCTGTGATCGGATCTTCGATGACTTGGGTATCGAGGATGCGATGAAGAGAAGGCTAGCGTCTCGTCAGCTGCAAGGACGAGCGATGAATTGGTGGAATGCTATTAGGGCAGCCACACCAGAAGATCAAGTTACTTGGGATCAGTTTAAAGCTCGCTTTAGCGACAAGTATATCCCAGCTGCCCAGAAGTCGGAATTGTTTAGGAAGTTCTTGGAGCTTAAGCAGAATGGAAGGGCAGTATCGGATTATGTTGCTGAGTTCGACACTTTGTCGAAGTATGGTTTATCTCTAATCGATACTCCCGAAAAGAAAAATGAGAAGTTCATCACTGGCTTGGATGAATACTTAGGGGAGAGGCTGATTAATCACATCGATGAGACGTTTGAGTCGATCGTGGGAAAAGCTTTGAGGTCAGAAAGTCTTTACCCTAAGTCGAAGACTGGGGTTGTTGCTGCATCTGCTGAAGAGCCAAAGCCGCAAGCAAGCGGTGGAGGCAAGAATAACTCTCAGAATAAGAGGAAGCAGAACCAAGCTAAGGATGGCCAGAAGAAAAGCAGGAAAGAAGTCGAGTGCTTCAAATGTGGAAAGAAGGGCCATTATGCAAGGGAATGTAGGGCCAAGACAGTGGGAAAGAAGTGCTTTAACTGTGGTCAGGAGGGACATTTTAAGGATAAGTGCCCGCAACCTCTGAAGGAGAATCAGATTGTGAAAGCATATGCCATCAATGTTGTTCCTTCTTCGTCGAATGCCCCAACTGCGGCGGAGAAAGGAAAGGGAGTCGTCATTCAAGGTATGCTTTCCATTTATGATCTTCCTGTTAGAGTTTTGTTCGATACCGGGGCTTCCCATTCCTTCATATCTAGTGACCTGGTAGATAGGTTGGGATTGGAACCCGAGTTAGTCGATAGACCATTAGCTGTGACGAACCCGATTAGTGGTTCAACAAACCTCAGTATGATCTGTCGTAATGTGGTCTTATCGAGTCATGGATGTATGTTTGTTTGTGATTGCTTTGTTTTGGGCTTTACTGGGTATGGCATTATTTTGGGAGTCGATTGGCTCCAAAGATACGGGGTGGTGGTAGACTGTGAGGGCTTTTTGGTGACAGTTAGGGCGGATGATGGGCGGAGGGTAGTGTTTGGTAATCTACCCTGTGATGGGGTAATGGCTAGTTTTGTAAATTCCCTCGACATTCCGCATGATGAGTTATCAGGTTTGCCCGTGGTTGGCCAGTACCCGGACATCTTCGAGGAAGTGACCGGACTTCCACCACACCGAGAGATTGAGTTTCGTATTGATTTAGTGAAAGATGCCAGACCTATAGTGATGCCACTTCGTCGTATGGCACCACGAGAACAGCGAGAGCTCGAGGTGCAAGTTAGCGATCTTTTGAAGAAGGGATTTATTAGAAGAAGTGTTTCCGAGTAGGGAGCACCAGTTGTGTTTGCTACTAAGGCAGATGGTTCCCTTCGGTTGTGTGTGGACTATCGCGAGTTAAATAAGGTGACGAGGAAGAATAAGTATCCTCTACCACGGATAGATGATTTGTTTGATCAACTGGAAGGAGCTAGAGTGTTCTCCCAGTTGGACCTCGCGACAGGATTTCATCAGCTCCGTGTAGCAGCTGATAGTATAGCTAAAACGACATTTAGGACGCCGTCTGGGTTTTATGAGTGGTTGGTCATGCCATTCGGGTTGACCAATGCACCAGCATACTTCGTGGATCTTATGAATAGAGTATTCAGAGACCAACTGAATAAGTTTGTTCTTGTGTTCGTAGACGATATCCTTGTTTACTCGAGGACAGAAGAGGAACACAAGGAGCATTTGAGAATTGTGTTGGAGGTGTTGAGAAGACACCAATTGAAAGCGAAGTTCTCTAAGTGTCACTTCTGGAGGAGAGAAGTGAGATTCTTGGGCCATGTTGTTTCAGAGAATGGTATTGCCGTGGACCCTGCAAAGGTGGCTACGGTACAAGATTGGTCTGCGCCCAAGAATGCAAAGGATGTAAGAAGTTTCTTGGGATTAGCTGGATATTATCGTAAGTTTATCAAAGACTTCTCCAAGACAGCGGCACCGTTGACTCAGTTGACTAAGAAGAATCAAGCCTTTGTTTGGGACGGAGGGTGTGAAAAAGCATTCAAGAGTCTAAAGGAAAAGTTGACGCGTGCGCCAGTGTTGGTCATTCCTAAGGGAAATGAAGAGATGACGGTATACACGGATGCTTGTGGTACCGGACTGGGTGCGGTATTGATGCAAGGAGGTAGGGTTGTAGCTTATGCTAGTCGACAGCTAAAGCCACATGAGAAGAAGTATCCTACCCATGATTTGGAATTAGCAGCGATTGTATTTGCGCTGAAGATGTGGAGACATTACCTCTTAGGAGAAAGGTTTGAGCTGTTTACCGATCATAAATCGTTAAAGTATCTCTTCTCTCAGAAAGATCTGAATCTCCGTCAGCAGAGATGGTTAGAGTTCTTGGCTTCGTATGATTTTGATATCGCGTATACACCTGGGAAGGGTAATGCGGTAGCCGATGCCTTGAGTAGGAGACATGCCAGCTTAGGGGCAATGTTTCTTGAATGGAAGCAGCTGGAGTATATCGCGGGGTTTGATTTCAGACCAAGGTGCGAATTGGATCCAGTTATGCTAGCTAGTTTGACGATCAGACCCACTTTGATTGAGAGGATTGGTTCCAGTCAAAGGAACGACCCTAATTTATTGGAAGTCATCTCCAAGTTGGAAATGAATGTCGATGGGGAGATGGACAAGTATGGGCTTGATCGAGATGGATGGCTTCGGAAGAATGGAAGACTAGTTGTACCCAACGTGAATGGTTTGAGAGATGAAGTGCTTAGAGAATGTCATCACTCAAAACTGACTATACATCCCGGTGGTAATAAGATGTATAGAGACATGAGACAGACTTACTACTGGGAAGGGATGAAAAGAGACGTTGGGAAGTTTATATCCAAATGCATGAATTGCCAGCTAGTTAAAGCCGAGCAAAAGAAGCCTAGTGGGTTGTTGCAACCATTAGAAATTCCCGAATGGAAATGGGAACAAGTTTCGATGGATTTCATCGATGGTTTACCGAGGACTAGATCGGGACATGATAGCATTTGGGTAATTGTGGATCGACTGACCAAGAGTGCAAGATTTATACCAGTTAAGTCGAACAGAACTGCAGCTAAGTTAGCAGAACTATATATGTAGTGGGTAGTGAGATTTCATGGAGTACCCAAAGGCATTGTGAGTGACCGAGATCCGTTGTTTACTAGTGGATTTTGGAAGAGCTTACAAGAGGCTTTAGGATCAGAATTACATCTCAGTACCGCATATCATCCTCAAACCGATGGTCAGACAGAGAGGGTGAATCGGATATTGGAAGATCTCTTGAGAGCTTGTATATTGGATTTCGGTGGAGCATGGGATGACCATTTGCATCTAGTAGAGTTTGCATATAATAATAGCTACCAATCCAGTATCGGTATGGCTCCATATGAAGCTTTGTACGGAAGACCGTGCAATTCACCATCATGTTGGATAGAGACTGGCGAGAAGTTTGTGCTTGGACCAGATGTGGTGTGAGAAACTTCAGATAAGATCAAGATCATTCGGCAACGAATGAAAGCTGCTCAGGATAGGCAGAAAAGCTATGCTGATAAGAGGAGAAGAGACTTGAAATTCTCCGTTGGTGACTTGGTGTTTGTCAAGATCTCTCCGTTGAAAAGCGTGATACGATTTGGCAGGAGAGGCAAGTTGGCACCAAGATTTGTGGGTCCTTTCCAAGTTCTCGAGGAAGTTGGGAATTTGGCGTATAGAGTTAGCTTACCAGAGAAAATGGCAGGAGTCCACGATGTGTTTCATGTTTCCCAACTAAGGAAGTTCGTTCACGACTCAAATGTGACTATTTCACCTGATCAGTTAGAGGACTTCGAAGTAGAGGCTGAGGCGGTTGAGAACCACAAGCCGATTCGTATTGTGGGGCATGATACGAAACAACTTCGAAGAAAGTCGGTGAAGCTAGTCAAAGTTCAGTGGGGCGAGGACGAAAATGATTGTGCTTGGGAGACAGAGGAGAGCATTAGAAAGGCTTATCCAGAATTCTTTGCCTGGTAAGATTTACTTTGTGATTTAGTTATTCCGCATGCTAGGATAGACTTGTTTTGCTTGTTTTGCATGTTTGATGGTTGTTTTATGATTGATAGGCATGCGGGACCCTTGTGTGTGTTTTGATTAGGGAATTTCGGGGGCGAAATTTCTTAAGGGGGGGAGAGTGTAACGACCCGTGTTCTACACATCGTAGGATTGTAGAATATTTATTTCTTTCCCGTGTGAAGTTGTATGGTCATGTAACTTTGGGAAACATTTATTAGAGTCATTTCCCCTGTCCATGATTTTTGTCGATTTTTAAATGACCATTTTGCCCCTAGTCAGTACTGTTTTGGCCATAACTTTTGATAGGGAAGCAATTTTGACCTGAAACCACTTCCATTAGATTCGTTTGATGGTTTCTCTTTCCGTAGAGTGGTCATAATAGCCAAACGGACTTACCGTTTGGGAGATATGGCTGAAACAAGGTTTGGAGGGTGAAAAACTGCATATTGGGCCAAACCGGGTAGTTAAGGATTTGGGCCCATGACCCATTTCGGGATTAGGGTTAGGAGAGGGCTGAGTTGGCCTAGGATTTGATCCCATTTCAGTTTTCTAGCCTCCACTTAGTCCCCAAGAAACCTAATAATGGCCTCCACCCTCTAAAGTCTCCAAATCACCTCCAAACCACTCCAACTTGAAGAAAAAGAGATTAGCAAGACCAAATCAAAGAAGATCTTCACCTAATCAACCTTGGAGCTGCTGTTAGCATTTGGATTCGCATCAAATCAGAGAATTATTTCAGATCTTAGTTTGTTTTGTGGCTAAGGTGAGTGATTAGCTTGCTTTATGCACTAATTGGGGTTATTTGGGGTGATTAGTGCTAATTAGTGTTTTTAGACGAAAATAAATTCTAGAAAAATGTTTATAAAATCATAAATAATGTTTTAGACCTCTGATATGAGTTTGGGTTAATTTGGTTAAGTTTTGCTAATCGTACCATTAGTTATGCTCACATATGCTTAAGGGAAAACATGGGGTTTTGGGCATGTTTGATCCATTTTATCATATCATATGGTTGTTTTGGTGTTTGAGGTCACTTGTATGTGTTGATATGACTCTTTGGTATGCTTTGTGATGGATTGCAATAGTTAGAATGGTCAAAAACGTCGTCGAGTGGCGTAAACAGTCGCTGGAAAAGTTAGTGCAGGAAATCGGATCGGATCGCCCCCACCCCGATCCGAACCGCCCATTTCCCTTCACCACGAACCGAACCGATCGTTATAGCGAAGCAAGCTGCGCCACGAGCTGAAGGATCCGAACCGATCCGAGAAGTCGCGATTCAAGACTTGGTGATTGAAGACTCCGACCCGACCCGCCTGGAGTGATAGCGACACGATCCGATCTGATCACCTTGAGGACAACGAACCGGAGACTTGGAGGAGGGCGAGTGGCTTGGAGCTATGACCAGGAGGCGTGACCCGAGCCGTTGCGTGGTGGAGAACCCGATCCGATCCAGATGGGACTGGAAGCCACGAACCGATCCAGTGTACCATGAAGGACCCCGATCCGATCCAGATGGAGCTGGAAGCCACGAATCGATGGTGCACTCCGATCCGATCCGAGGTAGCAGTCACGAACCGAGACGATGAAGACCACGATCCCAATGATGATGAAAGGGATCCGAACCGATCCAATGGAGATCCATAACCCGAAATGCAAAGGTAGTTCAAGTGGAAGTTCGAGCTCAGGATCCAGACGGGAACCAATGAGTTCACTTCGTGATTGGACTTTGCTGCGGGACGTGTGCTAAGGAGTTGTCGATGTCTATGACTTTGGATCACTAGGTGTTGGAGGTAGAGAGACAAACTCGGGCTTTGGATATGGTGCGACTAGGGAGCTACCTACCAATGGAGTGGGGTCATGGAAACGTTGGGCGTGATCCCATAGGTATGGCGTTGGTGGTAGTAGGAATGTGCATAGTCGTACAAAGTCGAGTTCTGTCGTTTTAGTAAAGTGCTCTAGTGATCGAAGAAGTGGATGTCGTATGCTTTACGCACTGAGTGAGAGATGGGAGGATGGTTGCTATGCTTGATTGTTTGACATACACATCCCCACCCCCGTATATTTACACACCATATGTTAGTGACATCTTAGAGTATTGTACCGTGTAGTACTAACTCTTTGATTGCAGGTCCAGGTTCAGGTATGACTTAGTATACCTGTTATTATTCTGTTTATGCTTGCTACCACTCATACCAGACTGATGTCTGACCCAGAGTTTTATGTTTCTTCTTATTACTCTGGGTGCTCACACGAGCAGACTAGAGACAGGGATAGCTGGTAGTGCGCTTGGTAGATGGACTGAAGACGAGCAGGAGGCTCCACGTATGATATATAGTTATTCTCCCTGTGTCGTGATCGGTATCTACTTTGGGCATTAGTAGCATACCTATTTTGTTTACCTTAGAGACAGTATTTTGAAGTTGTAATAAGCTGTATTTGATATTTCCGCTACTCTGATGATGTTAGTTCAAGTTTTCAGCTTATGCACTGTCTCATCTGTTTTATGTCAAGTATATGTTGGCTATTATATTTTATTCCATGCGCTGTGAGACATATTACAGGTTCTTTATTTGGTTCCTCTTCTTTCTTTCTCTTCTTTGGCGACCGTCCCATGCCAATTGGACATGTGTACAGCGCACAATTGGAGTAAACGTCGGTTGGTGCGGGGCGGGCCGTCACAGTTGGGATCAGCAACCGTCTGCCGAAAGGGACATCATCGATAGATTAAAGAACAAAATGGAATTTCTCTAGATAGGTGCTTATACATCCTAATGGGTGCGACCAACATAGCCATGTTGCCTGCCCGATTTTTGTCAAATTCCGGGTTGTGAGGCTTGAGGTTTGAATTATCTTCCAGAACATCTGGCCACCATTCACTTTGAGTGCCACATCGTCAGATCCATCGGAAATCACTAATTGATTTCCACAAAAATACTCAGTTTGTGAGGCTAAAGAAGTTTCCCTTCTATGCCACCAACTTCGTACGTTTGAAAGAATCAACGTACGTAATCCCTTTGGAAATACTCTGTCAGACACTCGTTCGTACAAGTTGTCCTGGGTCCGGACAAACCGAAGGCACCATTCTATTAATCCATCTTGGGAAATTTCTACCTAGGATTAACAGAACAGCCCTTGAATTTTTTTTCCTCCGCCTTCAATTATCTTCCGCATAAGTTGGTTCATAACGCTTATACCAATACAGAGTGGTTTTCCAGATATTTAATCTGATCTCGGTCTTTCCATACTGATAACGCAGGTATAAAATAAATCAAAACTTTGATAGTCGGTGATTTAACTATCAAAGAAAACATCCATACAATCAACGGTCCTATTTCCAATTGGAAATTTCTACCGATCAAGCATCAAACAACACTGGGCCCCTTTTTAATTTAATTTCTTATTTAATTATTATTTCCCATTTCCCTTTGCTTAATTCCTTGTTGACAACTATGTGTAGAAAATATCTCTTATTTTATTTGGGAAAACATTTCAAATTAACGCGATGTTATAAAACATCGTTATTATAACTCAACCCACTAATCATTTATTAGCTAATCATATTGCTTAACCAAGTTTCACCATCGAACCTTAACCATTTCTCCATCGATCATGAAACCAATCAAGTTGGAGTATAATTACCTCTCAGACCTTAATTGAACCACATTCTCAACTTTGAAATAGTCAAAGCTCACAACTTTAAACAAAATATGGCTTACGCGACTCTCGGATTCGATCTAAGAACACACTTCCTTTACATGGAAATATTGATTATAACGGTAGCGTTATAATCGTTGTTTCCAAATATATGATTTATAAAACATTGCTTTTAACAACAGCGTTACAATCACTGTGTAGTATTATAGAACATTTATTATAGCGTTAAGATCGCTACCAAACAGTTATTATAGCGACAGCGTAAAAATTTGCTATCTAGATTTACCAAACATTTATTATAACAACAGCGTTAAAATCGATGTTTAGATTTACAATACCTTATCATAACGGCAGCGTTATAATCGCTGTCTGGATTTACAAAACATTTATTATAATCAGTCCATTTAGATCACTCCATTGATTCTAAAAAATCAATTCTATATTCTTGCCTCGACTAACCTCTCACGTTTCATTACTTTGAAAACATTATCAAATTCTCAAATCTTTGGATAAACAAAACTCCTTTTATTGATATTCACCTTCACTTAATCTTTCTTTTCTTAAGTAACTTTTATTTTAAACAAAACCCTTGGTTTTTACTTCTTCCCATATCATTCATATACGAAGCTGGATTTTTATTATAACAAATCCATTTTTCCCATCTCAAAACTTAGATTTATTTGGTATAACGTAACTTAGGTTCAATACCACCAACAAATTCCATTAAGCCTTTTCCTTTATAAATTTCAAACCTCTTCCTTCGATACCAAATACTTTGCTTAACTAAATTATTAAGTAAATGTTTTATTTAAAACTATCATTCTATTAAGTTCAAATCTAATTTCAAATATTGGTTTCAAAACTGATTTTCACTTTCCCATATAAATTCATATTTGGATATATATTTCAATGTATCCAACGATAACTAATTTACTTACTTTATATGCTCGTTTAAAATCAACTTCTTGTTTTAGTAAACAAGTTCCTACCTTTTAACTATATTCGAAATAACACTTCAGTTTTGGGAAAAATAAAATTCTTTTTAACCCTCAAATTTCATTTTCTATTCGAGAATATTTTACGGTATTTAAATACCAAAATTCTAGGGCCAGGGTAGCTCAAACACATTAAAGTAAACCACTAACCATATATATCACACCACACATCAAAATCAAGGAAAAACAGTAATATAAACATTGAGGAACCCAGTTGGGTCCCTCCAACCTGTTTCCCTGCATCCACAGATGTTAATAACATCAATAATATTATTTCACATCAATATGAAATGTCAGAACTAATAATCGATCAACGATGTAATCCTGTCAACTAATTTTATCAACCATGCAACCAAGCAACCATCACACAGTATAAAATAAATTTAAAAACTCGTTTATATAAAAATATAAACGAGTCAGAGTTAGTGAGTTTACTCACCTCGGTTGCAGTTGACGGTTCTGCTTCTGTTTCATTTATAATGAAACATACATTAAGTTTTTCCATGAAATTCCAATAGATCAATTTTTAACGAAACTAGTTCCTCAATGTAGACTCTTTCGTTGCGATCTCAACATGACCGGTTTCATCCAATTTTTGTTTTGAAAATAGATTAATACTCCATTTTCCTCTTTAAAAACTTCTTTAAAACTGCAGACGCCCTTTTGAAGTTTCGTTCTCCAATATATTAAGTACCTCATTGTCTTTATTAATTAAGATTAGACCAACAAATCAGACCGCATAAACCATCCGCTACTCCAGACAAACAATCAACTTTTCATTGACTTGATCATCACGATTAGTGCTAAATAATCCTTCATTAACCGTAATTATGTCCACTGACCTGCGTTTAACCGTGAATAAGACCACGATGCTATTTCTTTCTCCAGGAATTTGAACCCATTACCAGCTCCTAACCTTCACCGATAACCTCTGTTCATCACCTTCCTTCAGTATACAATCCATCTTACCAAATCAGTCTTTATCACCCTTGAATATCTAGCACTTCTTGGATCCAACTACTTCTACATTTTATAAATCCTGAAGCTTCTATCCCAATACCTTCTACATAGCATCCACGTCTAGCACAAAATGGTGCGAAAATCATTTGCACCAAATCCAACAGTAAACCTACTCCATACCTTTTCGCTGATCTCCAAATGAAGAAGACCAACCTCCTCAACATTGTACAAGCCAACCCCATAGACAACATCAGTCCCTATTCTCCCTCCTCCTTCTCGTCATACTCCGCCCCTCGCCCTGATGCTTAGCCCGTCCTTTAGCTCCATCATTCAACATCACCACTGCTCACGTTTATCTCTAACCAACCCTCCCCTTCCGCAACACATTCCAGTCCCTCGAAAAGGTGCGAAAATAAGATGCTGAACCCTTTTGAAAACTGTTCCAGAACCATGTTGCGTCCTCCGTGAAACTGTTTTCAGTTTCGTTTTAAATTTGATTTCCGAACCTTGCAATTTTCTCTCTCTTCATTTTGGAACAAATACGGTGAAAGGAAATTGGAGAACAAGAGATTTTGCTTGGGGAAATGAACGACAAGCTGGGTTCGAAAAGAAAAAGAAGAAGGAATGAGCCAGCTACGTTTTTGCGTTTCAGAAGGAAGGAAAAGGGTAGTGAAGCAGCATGTTATATAGGCTTCAATGCCTTGGCACCCACGAAAAATGAATCCTTGCTGCCCACGGTTTCAAATAGCTTGGGATGCACGGTTCACTTACCTTGGCATCCACGGTTTGTAGAGTAGGTTAGGTGTAAGGTTACTGTTACTGTACAATTCTAGCATAGGTTGGCTGGAACAAACTTATGTATTCACGCTCACATAAATAAAGAGGTGTACGGGTTTTCTTCTCAAAAGATTTGTCCAAGACTAAATGCAATGTGCGTATATAATTTGAAAAGCCAAGACATTCTTTCCAAATCTTTCCATCAGAAGACTTTTGAAAAAAAAATTAAAAATAAACATCGTGCGTTTCTTAATAAGGGATATGTAAAAGAATTCTGCGTAGATTGATTAAGATTTATAATGTGGCCTAGATTTTCATAGATTTGTTTTGACTCATTTAAGGGAACATGTAGGATAATGATTTCGTTTACGTTCGAGCCGCTACAGACAGAAATAAGAATACGATCATGTCCAGTGAGGTACTACGATCCCAAAAATATAATAATATCGGTAGTTTAACTTATATTATGAAACCCCAAAATATTGATATAGGGTGCAAAATACTCCAAATAAAAAGTTGCATATTTAATTAATTAAAAATTACAGTAAAATTCTAAAAATTAAATTATAATTACGCCCCAAAAGAACCTTGCCCAAATTCGTAACCAATCTCCAGTTATATTAAATAACCCGTTATGGCTTATATATGATTCTACAGCGAATATTTCTAAATTTGATTTGGACTTAACTTTTTATTTTCGCTATGAAATATGGATTTTTCACATTCATTGGAAGGGTATTTTCAAACAGATTCAAATATTTCTTGTTTCGCTAAAATCCGATTTATTTTGAATCCTGTACATTCATTGGAAAATTGAAATCAAATTTTCAAACTACCACGCCATTTTGTACTCGTTTTAATTATATTATAAATTATACGTTTAAATATCATTTTATTTAATAAATTCCTATATATAATTCAAATAAAATATTTAAATCAAATTTAAATATTCAAAATTCAACGGCCAAAAATCCGGGTTGTTACATTCCTTCCCCCTTAAAATAATTTCATCCTTGAAATTGCTAAGGTAGGAAAAGATGCTACATACCTTATTAACTAGGTCCAAAATTTCTTTTTGTTCACTTTTTTTAACTTCAGTTTAACTGGACCAATTTATTTCAAATAAAATATTATTTTATTCTTACTAACGAAAATTTTCAAAAATTCTAAAATTTTTCTAACACTTTAAATTCTGAAAAATTTCGGCAGCATCTCCTCGGCACGGCTCAATCGGTACAACCACAACTCGCCCTTCTAGGCCTTCTCCAATCCAAAAGAAAATCGAAAAGCCAAGCGGCTAGCCCCATAGGCTCATAAAATCATCAAACCCAAGTAATATTGTAAACATGTACCTTTTTATCGGGCATGCTTTTATCTATTGCATTTGCTCCATTCAATATCTGCTCAACATACATATCCATTTCCAGTTGGTTTTAAATCAATCCAACTTCCAATTTTAACTCTCTAATCAAATTCTGATCAGCTCACTTCCATTCACTAATCTAAACTGAGTTCTATTTTCAAAAGCCAGCCCTCTTATTCTGCTGGAGAATTCCATCACAGTTTAATTCCAAACAACATCATCCAATATATATATTCAACTGGCTTATTCATACGTCGAATTCATATTAATAATTCGAATCTCAACATTCCTCTTTATTTAATTTCATTCGAGATTATCTCCATCCAATCTAATTTCCATTTAACTTAAATTAAATTCCAATCCAATACAATTTTACATTTAATCCCAAATTTCTTGCATATTGGGTTTAACTAGTTTATTTCCTTTCAAGGGTTCCCACAATTTTGTATGCTTCAATATATGTCAAATGATAACCCAGTTCATATCATTTTCTTATAAACCATTTATCGGGCCAAGTTTTCCATTTAATTTCAAAAAGATTCCATTTCAATGGATTTCGAACAAATTTTGTTTTCTTTAGGGTTGTCCCGCTCCATTTAACTAAACTTTAGTTAAATTTAATCCATTCGATTTTTACTTCCACCTTTTTAATCTATTTAACTTATATTAAATTCAGAATTCGAATCCCCAAGGTTTATTTCAAATTAATTTGAAATCATATAACTATACACATATATTTAAATCTTTTTGCAAATTCAAAAAACATGGATTTTATAGAAATAACTTGTTCCTTTCAAACCAATTTCCAATCAAAGAATTTTCATGGTAGCAATCCACCACTCAGAAACTTGAAGATGAATACCGATAATATCGCGACCTATTATCCGAATTATTTTCTCGCCCCTGAAGTGACTTCAGTGCTTATTCACTTTCAAAATCCATTCAAAATCATCCTTATTCAAAAATTCCTTCAAAACAATGTTATATTCATAATATTCGAGAAAATATTTTCTAAACACCCGGGATTTAAATTCAAATTATGGTTTGAATTTAATTCTAGTTTATCTTGGTTATATAACCATTTCAATATTTCATAATTCCATTTGATTGTAAACACATTCGATAATTTCAGAAAATTATACCTTTTATATCAAAAATATCTTTTAGGCAAAATTATATCATTTACCCCTCTTTAAAACAATACTATGTCGGATTGTTTTGTTCGAGAGTTTAGAAACACCTATCGATACAGTTGTACATTCTGTATCGACCAGAATTCATAAACCACTCAACAAACCAATCAACACAATATAAAACAATTCTCATATCAAATCTACAAATACGCGCTCATATATATATATATATATATACACACTCAAGCTCAATCTAGGGTATTACTAACCCCATCTCTACTGAGTCACGCCACAGAGCCAAGGTTATCACTTAACCTTCAGCTCTGATACCAAATGAAACGACCCGACTTCCGTACCCTTTGAGTCGACTAATCAAACCACACGTCCAACCCAAATTGCACAGAAATACGAATCATTTTTAGAAAGAAGTTAGAGGATGAGAAATAGAAAGAAAGAAGTATTAGAATAGAAGAAAAACGAAGATCACAAACTCATAGCGGAACGAACAAAATATATTAGATAACATAACTTATGGAAACAAATCAGTAATTGTATATATACATACCATTATCAGAGCACAACCGTTATTCCTGGAACAGTTATAAACACCTGTTTCCAGATACAACATAGCACACAGCGGAAAAGATGATAGTCTATAGCTACTGGTGAAGCCTTCTGCTTAAAACTCCTCCAAGCGAATCTGTAAAATCCCAACTACTTGACTGCCCGTACAAATTTGGGCACCCAAGAGTTTAGGGAAACAAACAAAATAAACTCTGGGTCAGTCATGGGACTGGTGTGAGTAAATTCCAACCATTGGTTTAACTTTAAAAATCCTTTCGAAAGAAATGATAATCGTAAGACCGGTCCACACATAAACACGGATGGTTTTTACCTTACGTTAACCCAAAACATTTTGATATCAAAATCTGGTGCTATTATAATAGTGTCTAAATCAAATAAATAGAATCTAGCGGAACGCTTGCATCTCATGCTCCATATATAATATAAAACCAAAAACCGCAAGGCGCTTATTGGAGAATGGATTTCCAACATGACAAGGTATGGGACCACCTCCCGATAGTGTATCTCTAGAGACGAATACACTGGGTTCAACAAGAACTTCTTGCAACCCGGCCCACACATGACCGACCACTCATTTCGCTTGAGTGTATCGAATGTATATCACCAACGGTTGGGATCAGCAACCGTCTGCCGAAAGGGACATCATCGATAGATTAAAGAACAAAATGAAATTTCTCTAGATAGGTGCTTATACATCCTAATGGATGCGACCCACATAGCCATGTTGCCTGCACGATTTTTGTCAAATTCCGGTTTGTGAGGCTTGAGGTTTGAATTATCTTCCAGAACATCTGGCCACCATTCACTTTGATTGCCACATCGTCAGATCCATCGGAAATCACTAATTGATTTCCACAAAAATACTCAGTTTGTGAGGCTAAAGAAGTTTCTCTTCTATGCCACCAACTTCGTACGTTTGAAAGAATTAACGTACGTAATCCCTTTGGAAATACTCTGTCAGACACTCGTCCGTACAAGTTGTCCGGGGTCCGGACAAACCGAAGGCACCATTCTATTAATCCATCTTGGGCAATTTCTACCTAGGATTAACAGAACAGCCCTTGAATTTTTTTTCCTCCGCCTTCAATTATCTTCCGCATAAGTTGGTTCATAACGCTTATACCAATACAGAGTGGTTTTCCAGATATTTAATCTGATCCCGGTCTTTCCATACTGATAACGGAGGTTTAAAATAAATCAAAAATTTGATAGTCGGTGATTTAACTATCAAAGAAAACATCCATACAATCAACGGTCCTATTTCCAATTGGAAATTTCTACCGATCAAGCATCAAACAACACTGGGCCCCTTTTTAATTTAATTTCTTATTTAATTATTATTTCCCATTTCCCTTAGCTTAATTCCTTGTTGTCAACTATGTGTAGAAAATATCTCTTATTTTATTCGGGAAAACATTTCAAATTAACGCGATGTTATAAAACATCGTTATTATAACTCAACCCACTAATCATTTATTAGCTAACCATATTGCTTAACCAAGTTTCACCATCGAACCTTAACCATTTCTCCATCGATCGTGAAGTCAATCAAGTTGGGGTATAATTACCTCTCAGACCTTAATTGAACCACATTCTCAACTTTGAAATAGTCAAAGCTCACAACTTTAAACAAAATATCGCTTACGCGACTCTCGGATTCGATCTAAGAACACACTTCCTTTACAGGGAAATATTGATTATAACAGTAGCGTTATAATCGCTATTTCCAAATATATGATTTATAAAACATTGCTTTTAACAACAGCGTTACAATCACTGTGTAGTATTATAGAACATTTATTATAGCGTTAAGATCGCTACCAAACAGTTATTATAGCGACAGCGTAAAAATTTTCTATCTAGATTTACCAAACATTTATTATAACAACAGCGTTAAAATCGATGTTTAGATTTACAATACCTTATCATAACGGCAGCGTTATAATCGCTGTCTGGATTTACAAAACATTTATTATAATCATTCCATTTAGATCACTCCATTGATTCTAAAAAATCAATTCTATATTCTTGCCTCGACTAACCTCTCACGTTTCATTACTTTGAAAACATTATCAAATTCTCAAATCTTTTGATAAACAAAACTCCTTTTATTGATATTCACCTTCAGTTAATCTTTCTTTTCTTAAGTAACTTTTATTTTAAACAAAACCCTTGGTTTTTACTTCTTCCCATATCATTCATATACGAAGCTGGATTTTTATTATAACAAATCCATTTTTCCCTTCTCAAAACTTAGATTTATTTGGTATAACGTAACTTAGGTTCAATACCACCAACAAAGTCCATTAAGCCTTTTCCTTTATAAATTTCAAACCTCTTCCTTCGATACCGAATACTTTACTTAACTAAATTATTAAGTAAATGTTTTATTTAAAACAATCATTCTATTAAGTTCAAATCAAATTTCAAATATTGATCTCAAAACTGATTTTCACTTTCCCATTTAAATTCATATTTGGATTTATATTTCAATGTATCCAACGATAACTAATTTACTAACTTTATATGCTCGTTTAAAATCAACTTCTTGTTTTAGTAAACAAGTTCCTACCTTTTGACTATATTCGAAATAACACTTCAGTTTTGGGAAAATATAATTTCTTTTTAACCCTCAAATTTCATTTTCTATTTGAGAATATTTTATGGTATTTAAATACCAAAATTCTAGGGCCAGGGCAGCTCAAACACAACAAAGTAAATCACTGACCATATATATCACACCACACATCAAAATCAAGGAAAAACAGTAATATAAACATTGAGGAACCCAGTTGGGTCCCTCCAACCTGTTTCCCTGCATCCACAGATGTTAATAACATCAATAATATTATTTCACATCAATATGAAATGTCAGAACTAATAATCGATCAACTATGTAATCCTGTCAACTAATTTTATCAACCATGCAACCAAGCAACCATCACACAGTATAAAATAAATTTAAAAACTCGTTTATATAAAAATATAAATGAGTCAGAGTTAGTGAGTTTACTCACCTCGGTTGCAGTTGACGGTTCTGCTTCTGTTTCATTTATTATGAAACATACATTAAGTTTTTCCATGAAATTCCAATAGATCAATTTTTAGCGAAACTAGTTCCTCAATGTAGACTCTTTCGTTGCGATCTCAACATGACTGGTTTCATCCAATTTTTGTTTTGAAAATAGATTAATACTCCATTTTCCTCTTTAAAAACTTCTTTAAAACTGCAGACGCCCTTTTGAAGTTTCATTCTCCAATATATTAAGTACCTCATTGTCTTTATTAATTAAGATTAGACCAACAAATCAGACCGCATAAACCATCCGCTACTCCAGACAAACGATCAGCTTTTCATTGACTTGATCATCACGATTAGTGCTAAATAATCCTTCATTAACCGTAATTATGTCCACTGACCTGCGTTTAACCGTGAATAAGACCGCGATGCTATTTCTTTCTCCAGGAATTTGAACCCATTACCAGCTCCTAACCTTCACCGATAACCTCTGTTCATCACCTTCCTTCAGTATACAATCCATCTTACCAAATCAGTCTTTATCACCCTTGAATATCTAGCACTTCTTGGATCCAACTACTTCTACATTTTATAAATCCTGAAGCTTCTATCCCAATACCTTCTACATAGCATCCACGTCTAGCACAAAATGGTGCGAAAACCATTTGCACCAAATCCAACAGTAAACCTACTCCATACCTTTTCTCTGATCTCCAAATGAAGAAGACCAACCTCCTCAACATTGTACAAGCCAACCCCATAGACAACATCAGTCCCTATTCTCCCTCCTCCTTCTCGTCATACTCCGCCCCTCGCCCTGATGCTTAGCCCGTCCTTTAGCTCCATCATTCAACATCACCACTGCTCACGTTTATCTCTAACCAACCCTCCCCCTGCCGCAACACGTTCCAGTCCCTCGAAAAGGTGCGAAAATAAGATGCTGAACCCTTTCGAAAACTGTTCCAGAACCATGCGGCATCCTCCGTGAAACTGTTTTCAGTTTCGTTTTAAATTTGATTTCCGAACCTTGCAATTTTCTCTCACTTCATTTTGGAAGAAATACGGTGAAAGGAAATTGGAGAACAAGAGATTTTGCTTGGGGAAAATGAACGGCAAGCTGGGTTCGAAAAGAAAAAGAAGAAGGAATGAGCCAGCTACATTTTTGCGTTTCAGAAGGAAGGAAAAGGGTAGTGAAGCAGCGTGTTATATAGGCTTCAATGCCTTGGCACCCACGAAAAATGAATCCTTGCTGCCCACGGTTTCAAATAGCTTGGGATGCACGGTTCACTTACCTTGGCATCCACGGTTTGTAGAGTAGGTTAGGTGTAAGGTTACTGTTACCGTACAATTCTAGCATAGGTTGGCTGGAACAAACCTGTGTATTCACGCTCACATAAAAAAAGAGGTGTACGGGTTTTCTTCTCAAAAGATTTGTCCAAGACTAAATGCAATGTGTGTATATAATTTGAAAAGCCAAGACATTCTTTCCAAATCTTTCCATCAGAAGACTTTTGAAAAAAAAAAAAAAAAGCGTGCGTATCTTAAAAAGGGATATGTAAAAGAATTCCACGTAGATTGATTAAGATTTATAATGTGGCCTAGATTTTCATAGATTTGTTTTGACTCATTTAAGGGAACATGTAGGATAATGATTTCGTTTATGTTCGAGCCGCTACAGACAGAAATAAGAATTCGATCATGTCCAGCGAGGTACTACGATCACAAAAATATAATAATATCGGTAGTTTAACTTGTATTATGAAACCCCAAAATATTGATATAGGGTGCAAAATACTCCAAATAAAAAGTTGCATATTTAATTAATTAAAAATTACAGTAAAATTCTAAAAATTAAATTACAATTACACCTCAAAAGAACCTTGTAGTAACCCGCAATTTTAGCTGTTGAACAATTTATTTATTTAATTATTAAATATCGATTTATCGATATCGAGAACGTGAATTAAATAATATTGAATATTTAATAAATAATTATAATATAATAATATATTATAATGTCGAAATAGTCGGAAATAGTGAAATTCACAATATCGTGTGAATTGAATAGCATACGAGATTTGGTGGAGTTTCAATTCGAAATATAATAACGAATATATTCAATCGACGACAGTTTGAACGTATAATTATAATATAATTAAAATAAAGCTCGAAATGGCGCTGCAGTTCGCTATTTGGCGATTTGAACTTCAACTGAATGTACAGGATTCGTTTTAAGCCGGATTTCTGTGAAACAAGAAATGTGTGGAGCTGGTGGAGTATATCTTTCTAGTGGAAGAGAAAAATCGGGATTTCGTCATGTAGATTTTGATTCACGTCCAAATCAAATTTTAGAAAAGTCGCTATGCATTTCCTTTATATTTTGCAACGCTTTATTTACGTTATAAAAGGGTTTTCGATATAAATTGAATATCGAGGTAATCGGGATTTGAAATATCAAGCTGGAAATTCATATAGGAATATTCTAGAGATGTGTGATATCGTATGTGGATATATACAATAATATTTATTTATAAATATTTAATTGAATTGTTTTTAAATATATTTATATATTTAAAAGGGCTATTTAGAGCATTAAAAAAAGCCAGTTTTGCAAACGAAGTCGGATTTCGACGAAACCAGTTTTGTTGGATCCGCAATATCAAATAGTTGTTAGATTCCATGTTTCGTGATTTTTAGAGTCAGTGTGTGACCGTAGGGATTTTTAGAGTGGAAAACAGTCAGTATTTTGATAGTTAAAAATACGTTGTGTGAGCAAACGGAGTCGGAATTCGACGAAACCAGTTTCGTTGGGACCGTAATGTCAAAATCTAGTAGCATGTCAATTTTCGTGATTTTTGGGCCTCGTATGTGGTCGCAGGAATTTTAGAGAACGGATAAAAATAGCGTTTGCTTATATTTAATATAATATTCAATATAAAAATAATATAAAATTCCTATATAAACATCTCAACAATTTTTCTAAACCTAATCTCATTTCATTCTTCGGTCAACAGCAAACAACATCCGCCGCTGTTCAGTAAACAATCCATCTTCAAAGAAAATTCATATCAATTAGAATAAAATACTAAAAAATTCCAAACATATATTTATGAGATGCTGGAATGTGGAGCTTCGATCTGATACCAGTTTCAAGAGGTGCGATGTTTGTTTGAGGGGTTCAGAAAAAGGCAGCGACCTTATTTGCGAACTAGGTTTCGGGTTAGCGAGTATTTGGGGAATCGAATCAAGGAATGTTGATCATATTTGGGTTTAGAGGATCTCGTAGCATCACGCATGAATTTCTGGGGTTGTTTGGTGTTGGAAAGTGTCGATCCTATGCTATACCTAGCGGCCGCAAGCTGCTCGAACGCAAGTGGGGTACGGAGTTCGAGTTTGGCGTTGAGGGTACGGGTGGGTAGAGGTTTTGACAACAATAATTTTGATGTGGTGTTTGGGATTTTTAATGAATCATGGGAGGAGGGAGAGATTTTTGAAGTTCAGAAATGGCAAAATTTGGAAGGAGCAGATAGCGATTCACGTTGGGGAAGAAGCAATCACACGGGTCGGGTTCAATAAGAAGGTAGTGGGCCGGTTCAAAATGGGGTAAGGCCCGAAGTAATTGTTGAGTTAAATTCTAGTTTAAAATGTACTTGAACTTCGAAATTTGATAACTTAATCATATGTTATCAGAATGACGAACCGTAAGTTGCGTTGGGACCGTATGGACGAGAGCTTCCCAATGAAGCTGACTGGGAGTGGATCCGAGCTCGTTACAATTTATGGCGAAATAAATTGTCCGACAGAATCAAATAACGCAAACCGTTATTTAACGGCTAACGCGCCAATGTGAGTAAAAACTCACTAACTCTCCTCAATTTATATTTTAATATAAATTGTATTTTATTTCTGTATTCGACTCCTAGTTATGTACTGTTAATTTGGACTGTTAAGTTGTATTGTTAAATTGGATTGTAGATTGGACTGTTAAATAATTGATTGAAAACAGTATGGATATATATATATATATATATATATATATATATTGTTATTAAACGGTGATTTTGTTATCAATGTATTTCATTAGAAATGCAAGTGATGTTATATACGTTGTTTAACATCGGTGGATGCAGGGAAACAGGTTGGAGGAATCCGACTGAATTCCTCAACATTTATTTTACTGTTATTTGTATATTGTGATATATACTGTGATATATAATCTGATGTTGATTGTATATGTTTGGATGATATTGATCATTGACAGTTGGTTGTTTAAAAACAATAGAAAACACTAAAAATGTAGGAAAGGGGATTTTCAATATTTATATTGAAAATGAATCTATTTATAAAATCGAAGGATTTTATAAAAGGATATTTATTTAGAAATAAATGAATAAAATAAAGGAATATTTATTTAGATTAAATAAATAGAATAAAGGATATTTAATTAGGGATTAAATAATTAGAGTTATAAAGGAAAATCTATTTAGGAAAATAAATAGATTATACAAAAGGAAATCTATTTAGGAAATAAATAGAAGTTAAAATAAATAGAAATAAAAGAAAAGTTAGTTAGTCGGATATAAATATTCGAATCAAGTTAGTTAAGTGGTCAAACCAAGCTAGTCGAACCAATCGAGTCAAGATGGTCGAGTCAAACCAACCGAGTCGAGCTGGTCGAGTCGAACCAATCGAGTCAAGCTGGTCAAGTTAGTCGAACCTGGTCAGTCGAGTCGAGTAAATCAAACTTAGTTAATCGAAAGGAGTTTATCGATTTAGTTAATCGATAGGAGTTAATTGATTTAGTCAATCGAGATGAGTTAATCGGTTTTAATGAATCGAGAGGAGTTAGTCGAATATGGTATTCGAACCAAATGGTCAAACCAAGTAGTCAAGCCCAGTGGTCAAACCAAATGGGTCAGGTTAGCCAAACATGGTCAGTCAAACCAAATGGGTCAGGTTAGCCAAACATGGTCAGTCAAACCAAATGGGTCAGGTTAGCCAAACATGGTCAGTCAAACCAAATGGGTCAGGTTAGCCAAACATGGTCAGTCAAACCAAATGGGTCAGGTTAGCCAAACCTGGTCAGTCAAACCAAATGGGTCAGGTTAGCCAAACCTGGTCAGTCAAACCAAATGGGTCAGGTTAGTCAAACCTGGTCGGTCGAACCAAGTTAGTCGAGTTAGCCGAATAGGGTTAGTCAAATAGAATTAATCGATTAGGTTTAAACCATAGAACTAATCGATTAGAGTTAAACCAATAGAGTTAGTCGAGCCTAGTTAATCGAATCGAATTGGTCGAACCAAGTAAGTCGAGTTAGTCGAGTCAAGTTAAGTTAGTCGAGTTAAAGTATCGATGTTAGTTTCATCGAAAGGAGTTATCAATGTTAGTTCCATCGAAAGGAGTTATCGATGTTAGTTTCATCGAAAGGAGTTATCGATGTTAGTTCATCGAAGGGAGTTATCGATTTTAATTTAATCGAAGTGAGATTTTCGAATATGGGATATTTGAAGGGAAGAGTTATCGAATATTAGTTATTCGAAGAGAGGTTATTGAATATCGTTTATTCGAGAAGGAGTTAATCGAATATAGGTTATTCGAAGAAGAGTTAATCAAATAGAGGTTTCTCGAAGAGAGTTAATCGGCAAAATTCGATTATATCAAATTCGGGAAAGTACTTATACTTTCCAGTGTTTAAATAGAGATTTATTTATTTATAAATAAATAAGTGTTAGGTTAATTATTCACTAATAAGAATAGAAGTTATAATTAAAGTTAGATAATTCGAAAGTAGGGATTATAACGTTATCGTTATAACCAAATGTTTTAAATATAGAAGTGGATTAGTAAAATTGAATCCGAGAAAGGCGTAAAGAAGTTGTTAAAGATTAAAAGATAAACTTTGACCATTTCGAAGTTATAACGTTGTTCAGTTAAGGTCTGAGAGGTAATTATACCCCAACTTGAGTGACTTCCTTCTTAACTAAGAAATGGTGAGGTTTTGATCGTAAAGGAGTTGTGGAAATGTTTTCCAAACGAGAATCAGAAATGTTTTCTGAAAAAAAGAAAATAAGAATCTAGAATATAGGGAAACAGGAGATGTAAAATGAACTAAAGAGATAAATGTTAAATGATGTTTGTTTGATATAATTTCCATCTGGAAATAATATCGTTGTTTGCACACTTGTTTTTCTTTGATAGTTAACTCACAGACTATCGAAGTTTTGACCATCTTAACGTTGTTAATATGGAGAGACCGGTTGGATTTTTATCCAAAGAACCACTCTGTATTGGCATAAGCGTCGCGAATCATATATGCCAAAGATAATTGAAGGCGGAGTAAAATGCAAGGGCTATCCTGTTTACAGAATAGTGCCTTCGGTTTGTCCAGTCCTAGGACAAATTGTATGGACGAAGGTCTGACAGAGTATATCCAATGGATCGCGTAAGTTGATCTGTTCAAACGTATTCACGTTTGGTGGCGGAGGAATTCGTTTCTCTTAGCTGTATACCCGTGTTATTTTTGGATAAGTCAATTTGTGATTTGGCGGGTATGACGATGTGACATTTCTAAGTAAATGAAGATGGATGTCTGACATAGTATTTCCAGACGGTCACGTACATTGATTTCTTAAATCGTACCAAGAGTGGAAGCGGAGAAGGAAACTTCTTTAGCTAACACGTAATGTACTGTTGTAAAACATCAATTAGTGATTTCGATCGATTTGACAATGTGGCATTCGAAGTGAATCTGATGTAATGATAGAGCGTAGCTTCTAGCCTCATCAACCGGTAAATGACAGAAATCGGGCAGGCAGCATGGCTAAGTCGGTCGCACCGAAGTAGGGTGTATAATCACCTATCTAGAGAATATTCATTTGCTTCTTTAATCTATCAATGCTGTCCCATATATATATATATATATATATATATATATATATATATATATATATACGGGAACAGTTGCTGATCCCAACCGTTGGTGATGTACATTCGATACACTCAAGCGAAATGAGTGGCCGGTCATGTGTGGCTGAGTTGCAAGATGTTCTTGTTGAACTCCAGTGTATCGTTCCTAGAGTACACTGATCGGAAGGTGGTTCCATACCTTGTCATAGTTGAAAATCCAATCATCCAATACGTGCTTGCGATTTTGATTGTATACTATATATGTAGTAACGTGAGATGCAAGCGTTTCTGCTAGATTGGTATTTATTTGTACTTAGACATTATTATAATATCAGAATGATATTGCTTTGAAAAGTTATTTGGATTCTCATAAGGGAAAAACCCGTTCCGTATTCACGGCGTGGTCTTATGAGTTATCATATACCTGCTTAAATGATTTGAGTTTATTCACACCAGTCCCATGACTGACCCGGAGTTTACTTTGTTGTTTTCCCTAAACTCTTGGGTGCCTAAATTTGTACGGGCAGTCAAGTAGTCGGGATTTACAGATATACTTGAAGAGCTGGAGCAGGAGGCTTCTGGATCATATAGTTATAGTTTATTTCCGCTGTGTTGTAAGTGTTGTACTCTGATAAGTGCTATTGTATACATAACTGTTATATTTCAAAGTTATGTTATATATTATATGTTATTCGTTCCGCTGTGAGGTTCGTGTTACTCTGATGTTGTGTTCTTCTTCTTCTTCTATTCTAAGTTTCTATCTTATCTATCCTCACCCTCTAATTTCTTTCATTAATTACCAGGATTTTTCGAGGTTTTGGTTATCGACGTCGAGCTTACGTCGATAACCAAAGTCGCCGAAAATCCGGGTTACTACAGTTGGTATCAGAGCATTGGTTTAGTTATTACCTTGGCTCTGTGGCGTGATTCAGTAGAGATGGGATTAGTAATATCCTAGATTGAGTTTGAGTGTATATATACGAGTGAACGTATTTGTTAGTTAATATAAAATGATTTTATATTGTGGAGTTTTATTGGTTGAGTTGTTTGTGAATTCTGGTCGATCGGTTTGATCCACTGTATCGATGGGGGGTACTAAACACTCGAATACGATGAACCGTCATGGTATGTTTTGAAAGAGGGTAAATGGAATAATTTTACCCGAATATATTTGATATAGTATATTAGTGGTGTTGGTTGTTATTATAATCGAGTAAGATTATAAAAGTGAAATGGTTATAAATAACTAATCAGAATTCATATAAGTAAAGTATATGAAATAAGATGAAGTAAATCTGAATTTAAATCAGATTGGAATTAAAATAAGGAAATTTTAAGTTCCTGGGAGATTTTGAAAACGTTTTTCAAACTGAAGGTGATATAGTATTGAACTCACTTCGATAGCTGGAAAATAGATTCTGATGATGAATCGCGACATCATCAGTGTTCATTTTTGAGTTCTAAGTGACGGACTACTACCAAAGGTTTTGTTTTTGAATTGTTTTGAGAAAACAAGTTGTTTAGAAATTCAAAGGTTTTGAATTGGCATTGTAATTTCAAATTGATTTGAAATAGACCAAGGAAATTAAGTTTCGGAATTTAATTTTAACTTATGAAGTTAAATAGAATAAGATAGTAGAAATAAATTGAAATATTAACTTGAACTGAGATAAATAAAATTGAATGGGTTAGAGATAATCTAGAATGGAACCAAATTGATAAGTCAATAATTTGGAATTTGATATTCGGGTTCGAATGAAATTCGATTTGGTTTTGAGGATATGAACTGATTGGAATTTGATGGAAATAACACTGGTATATGCTGAGTTGATAGCATATGGAAGTGATAAAGTTGGTATTCCCGACAAAAAGGTACCAGTTTATATTATATATGGATATGAGATTTATGAGCCGAATTGGCAAGCCGCTTGGCTGTTTGATTTTCTTTTGGGTTAAAGAAGGCCTAGAGAGGCGAGTTGGAGTTTGAGATATTGACCAGTACAAAGGAGGTGCTGGCAAAAATTTTCGAAAAGTTAAGGTGTTAGAAAATTTTCAGAATTTTTTAAAATTTAGTTAGTCGGAATAAATTAATATTTTAGTCGATATTAATTGGTTCAGTTGAAACCGGAGACAAGAGGTAAACAGATAAATTTTTACCCAGAAGATAGGGTCATCCCCTAGCTTAGCAATTTCGAGGACGAAATTTTATTAAGGGGGGAAGATTGTAGTAACCCGCAATTTTAGCTGTTGAACAATTTATTTATTTAATTATTAAATATCGATTTATCGATATCGAGAATGTGAATTAAATAATATTGAATATTTAATAAATAATTATAATATAATAATATATTATAATGTCGAAATAGTCGGAAATAGTGAAATTCACAATATCGTGTGAATTGAATAGCATACGAGATTTGGTGGAGTTTCAATTCGAAATATAATAACGAATATATTCAATCGACGACAGTTTGAACGTATAATTATAATATAATTAAAATAGAGCTCGAAATGGCGCTGCAGTTCGCTATTTGGCGATTTGAACTTCAACTGAATGTACAGGATTCGTTTTAAGCCGGATTTCTGTGAAACAAGAAACGTGTGGAGCTGGTGGAGTATATCTTTCTAGTGGAAGAGAAAAATTGGGATTTCGTCTTGTAGATTTTGATTCACGTCCAAATCAAATTTTAGAATAGTCGCTATGGATTTCCTTTATATTTTGCAACGCTTTATTTACGTTATAAAAGGGTTTTCGATATAAATTGAATATCGAGGTAATCGGGATTTGAAATATGAAGCTGGAAATTCATATAGGAATATTCTAGAGATGTGTGATATCGTATGTGGATATATACGATAATATTTATTTATAAATATTTAATTGAATTGTTTTTAAATATATTTATATATTTAAAAGGGCTATTTAGAGCGTTAAAAAAAGCCAGTTTTGCAAACGAAGTCGGATTTCGACGAAACCAGTTTTGTTGGATCCGCAATATCAAATAGTTGTTAGATTCCAAGTTTTGTGATTTTTAGAGTCAGTGTGTGACCGTAGGGATTTTTAGAGTGGAAAACAGTCAGTATTTTGATAGTTAAAAATACGCTGTGTGAGCAAACGGAGTCGGAATTCGACGAAACCAGTTTCGTTGTGACCGTAATGTCAAACTCTAGTAGCATGTCAATTTTCGTGATTTTTGGGCCTCGTATGTGGTCGCAGGAATTTTAGAGAACAGATAAAAATAGCGTTTGCTTATATTTAATATAATATTCAATATAAAAATAATATAAAATTCCTATATAAACATCTCAACAATTTTTCTAAACCTAATCTCATTTCATTCTTCGGTCAACAGCAAACAACATCCGCCGCTGTTCAGTAAACAATCCATCTTCAAAGAAAATTCATATCAATTAGAATAAAATACTAAAAAATTCCAAACATATATTTATGAGATGCTGGAATGTGGAGCTTCGATCTGATACCAGTTTCAAGAGGTGCGATGTATGTTTGAGGGGTTCAGAAAAAGGCAACGACCTTATTTGCGAACTAGGTTTCGGGTTAGCGAGTATTTGGGGAATCGAATCAAGGAATGGTGATCATATTTGGGTTTAGAGGATCTCGTAGCATCACGCATGAATTTCTGGGGTTGTTTGGTGTTGGAAAGTGTCGATCCTATGCTATACCTAGCGGCCGCAAGCTGCTCGAACGCAAGTGGGGTACGGAGTTCGAGTTTGGCGTTGAGGGTACGGGTGGGTAGAGGTTTTGACAACAATAATTTTGATGTGGTGTTTGGGATTTTTAATGAATCATGGGAGGAGGGAGAGATTTTTGAAGTTCAGAAATGGCAAAATTTGGAAGGAGCAGATCGCGATTCACGTTGGGGAAGAAGCAATCACACAGGTCGGGTTCAATAAGAAGGTAGTGGGCCGGTTCAAAATGGGGTAAGGCCCGAAGTAATTGTTGAGTTAAATTCTAGTTTAAAATGTACTTGAACTTCGAAATTTGATAACTTAATCATATGTTATCAGAATGACGAACCGTAAGTTGCGTTGGGACCGTATGGACGAGAGCTTCCCAATGAAGCTGACTGGGAGTGGATCCGAGCTCGTTACAATTTATGGCGAAATAAATTGTCCGACTGAATCAAATTACGCAAACCGTTATTTAACGGCTAACGCGCCAATGTGAGTAAAAACTCACTAACACTCCTCAATTTATATTTTAATATAAATTGTATTTTATTTCTGTATTCGACTGCTAGTTATGTACTGTTAATTTGGACTATTAAGTTGTATTGTTAAATTGGACTGTAGATTGGACTGTTAAATAATTGATTGAAAACAGTATGGATATATATATATATCTATATATATATATTGTTATTAAACGGTGATTTTGTTATCAGTGTATTTCATTAGAAATGCAAGTGATGTTATATACGTTGTTTAACATCGGTGGATGCAGGGAAACAGGTTGGAGGAATCCGACTGGATTCCTCAACATTTATTTTACTATTATTTGTATATTGTGATATATACTGTGATATATAATCTGTTGTTGATTGTATATGTTTGGATGATATTGATCATTGACAGTTGGTTGTTTAAAAACAATAGAAAACACTGAAAATGTAGGAAAGGGGATTTTCAATATTTATATTGAAAATGAATCTATTTATAAAATCGAAGGATTTTATAAAAGGATATTTATTTAGAAATAAATGAATAAAATAAAGGAATATTTATTTAGATTAAATAAATAGAATAAAGTATATTTAATTAGGGATTAAATAATTAGAGTTATAAAGGAAAATCTATTTAGGAAAATAAATAGATTATACAAAAGGAAATCTAATTAGGAAATAAATAGAAGTTAAAATAAATAGAAATAAAAGAAAAGTTAGTTAGTCGGATATAAATATTCGAATCAAGTTAGTTAAGTGGTCAAACCAAGCTAGTCGAACCAATCAAGTCAAGATGGTCGAGTCAAACCAACCGAGTCGAGCTGGTCGAGTCGAACCAATCGAGTCAAGCTGGTCAAGTTAGTCGAACCTGGTCAGTCGAGTCGAGTAAATCAAACTTAGTTAATCGAAAGGAGTTTATCGATTTAGTTAATCGATAGGAGTTAATTGATTTAGTCAATCGAGATGAGTTAATCGGTTTTAATGAATCGAGAGGAGTTAGTCGAATATGGTATTCGAACCAAATGGTCAAACCAAGTAGTCAAGCCCAGTGGTCAAACCAAATGGGTCAGGTTAGCCAAACATGGTCAGTCAAACCAAATGGGTCAGGTTAGCCAAACATGGTCAGTCAAACCAAATGGGTCAGGTTAGCCAAACATGGCCAGTCAAACCAAATGGGTCAGGTTAGCCAAACCTGGTCAGTCAAACCAAATGGGTCAGGTTAGCCAAACCTGGTCAGTCAAACCAAATGGGTCAGGTTAGTCAAACCTGGTCGGTCGAACCAAGTTAGTCGAGTTAGCCGAATAGGGTTAGTCAAATAGAATTAATCGATTAGGGTTAAACCATAGAACTAATCGATTAGAGTTAAACCAATAGAGTTAGTCGAGCCTAGTTAATCGAATCGAATTGATCGAACCAAGTAAGTCGAGTTAGTCGAGTCAAGTTAAGTTAGTCGAGTTAAAGTATCGATGTTAGTTTCATCGAAAGGAGTTATCAATGTTAGTTCCATCGAAAGGAGTTATCGATGTTAGTTTCATCGAAAGGAGTTATCGATGTTAGTTCATCGAAGGGAGTTATCGATTTTAATTTAATCGAAGTGAGATTTTCAAATATGGGATATTTGAAGGGAAGAGTTATCGAATATTAGTTATTCGAAGAGAGGTTATCGAATATCGTTTATTCGAGAAGGAGTTAATCGAATATAGGTTATTCGAAGAAGAGTTAATCAAATAGAGGTTTCTCGAAGAGAGTTAATCGGCAAAATTCGATTATATCGAATTCGGGAAAGTACTTATACTTTCCAGTGTTTAAATAGAGATTTATTTATTTATAAATAAATAAGTGTTAGGTTAATTAGTCACTAATAAGAATAGAAGTTATAATTAAAGTTAGATAATTCGAAAGTAGGGATTATAACGTTATCGTTATAACCAAATGTTTTAAATATAGAAGTGGATTAGTAAAATTGAATCCGAGAAAGGCGTAAAGAAGTTGTTAAAGATTAAAAGATAAACTTTGACCATTTCGAAGTTATAACGTTGTTCAGTTAAGGTCTGAGAGGTAATTATACCCCAACTTGAGTGACTTCCTTCTTAACTAAGAAATGGTGAGGTTTGATCGTAAAGGAGTTGTGGAAATGTTTTCCAAACGAGAATCAGAAATGTTTTCTGAAAAAAAGAAAATAAGAATCTAGAATATAGGGAAACAGGAGATGTAAAATGAACTAAAGAGATAAATGTTAAATGATGTTTGTTTGATATAATTTCCATCTGGAAATAATATCGTTGTTTGCACACTTTTTTTTCTTTGATAGTTAACTCACAGACTATCGAAGTTTTGACCATCTTAACGTTGTTAATATGGAGAGGCCGGTTGGATTTTTATCCAAAGAACCACTCTGTATTGGCATAAGCGTCGCGAATCATATATGCCAAAGATAATTGAAGGCGGAGTAAAATGCAAGGGCTATCCTGTTTACAGAATAGTGCCTTCGGTTTGTCCAGTCCCAGGACAACTTGTATGGACGAAGGTCTGACAGAGTATATCCAATGGATCGCGTAAGTTGATCTGTTCAAACGTATTCACGTTTGGTGGCGGAGGAATTCATTTCTCTTAGCTGTATACCCGTGTTATTTTTGGATAAGTCAATTTGTGATTTGGCGGGTATGACGATGTGACATTTCTAAGTAAATGAAGATGGATGTCTGACATAGTATTTCCAGACGGTCACGTACATTGATTTCTTAAATCGTACCAAGAGTGGAAGCGGAGAAGGAAACTTCTTTAGCTAACACGTAATGTTCTGTTGTAAAACGTCAATTAGTGATTTCGATGGATTTGACAATGTGGCATTCGAAGTGAATCTGATGTAATGATAGAGCGTAGCTTCTAGCCTCATCAACCGGTAAATGACAGAAATCGGGCAGGCAGCACGGCTAAGTCGGTCGCACCGAAGTAGGGTGTATAATCACCTATCTAGAGAATATTCATTTGCTTCTTTAATCTATCAATGCTGTCCCATATATATATATATATATATATACGGGAATGGTTACTGATCCCAACCGTTGGTGATGTACATTCGATACACTCAAGCGAAATGAGTGGTCGGTCATGTGTGGCTGAGTTGCAAGATGTTCTTGTTGAACTCCAGTGTATCGTTCCTAGAGTACACTGATCGGAAGGTGGTTCCATACCTTGTCATAGTTGAAAATCCAATCATCCAATACGTGCTTGCGATTTTGATTGTATACTATATATGTATTAACGTGAGATGCAAGCGTTTCTGCTAGATTGGTATTTATTTGTACTTAGACATTATTATAATATCAGAATGATATTGCTTTGAAAAGTTATTTGGATTCTCATAAGGGAAAAACCCGTTCCGTATTCACGGCGTGGTCTTATGAGTTATCATATACCTGCTTAAATGATTTGAGTTTATTCACACCAGTCCCATGACTGACCCGGAGTTTACTTTGTTGTTTTCCCTAAACTCTTGGGTGCCTAAATTTGTACGGGCAGTCAAGTAGTCGGGATTTACAGATATACTTGAAGAGCTGGAGCAGGAGGCTTCTGGATCATATAGCTATAGTTTATTTCCGCTGTGTTGTAAGTGCTGTACTCTGATAAGTGCTATTGTATACATAACTGTTATATTTCAAAGTTATGTTATATATTATATGTTATTCGTTCCGCTGTGAGGTTCGTGTTACTCTGATGTTGTGTTCTTCTTCTTCTTCTATTCTAAGTTTCTATCTTATCTATCCTCACCCTCTAATTTCTTTCATTAATTACCAGGATTTTTCGAGGTTTTGGTTATCGACGTCGAGCTTACGTCGATAACCAAAGTCACCGAAAATCCGGGTTACTACAAACCTTGCCCAAATTCGAAACCAATCTCCAGTTATATTAAATAACCCGTTATGGCTTATATATGATTCTACAGCGAATATTTCTAAATTTGATTTGGACATAACTTTTTATTTTCGCTATGAAATCTGGATTTTTCACATTCATTGGAAGTGTATTTTCAAACAGATTCAAATATTTCTTGTATCCCTAAAATCCGATTTATTTTGAATCTTATGCATTCATTGGAAATTTGAAATCAAAATTTCAAACTACCTCGCCATTTTGAACTCGTTTTAATTATATTATAAATTATACGTTTAAATATCGTTTTATTAAATAAATTCCTATATATAATTCAAATAAAATATTTAAATCAAATTTAAATATTCAAAATTCAACGGCCAAAAATCCGGCTCGTTACAGTAGAGCTCTTCCAACTCCAAATGACAGCTGCCCAAGATCTACAGAATGAAGCTTTGGGCTACTAATGAAGTTCGTGCTAGATCCAAGTTCTCGTAATTTTTTGAAGAAAGTGAAGAAGAACAACGGTCAGATTCTTGCTATCAACGAGATCTTCAAGAAGAAGCCAACAACAATCAAGAACTTTGGGATATGACTTCGATACCAAAGCAGAACAAGATACCACTACATGTACAATGAATTCCGTGATGCTACACAGAATGGCACAGTGGATCAAATGTACACAGAAATGGCATCTAGACCACAGAGTCTGTTAAATTTGGTGATACAAAATCACAAATTGATTGGAGAAAATTTGCAAAGAATGGAAATTAAATATTTTTATAATGGGAATGCATTGATTGCATTTGATGAGATGACAGAGAAATAAATGAAGGGATTAATTTCTTCCATCTATGCAGAAGAAACGGATTGATTTACTTCCCATGTTTGCACATTTGTTATGGTAATTTGCCTCCATTATATTATTACCATATGTTGGTAATTTAATTGATGACTCACATAGATTGGCACTGGCTGTATATTGAGGGGTAGACTTTAGTGTAAACCCATCCTGGCTTGGAGCCAGTGATCCCCAATGGTGTCTCTTCTTGTTAAACCTAATTGAGATTTGGATATGTAAACTCTTATTTTGTAATCTCGTGTAATTCTCTCATGTGGAATAAAATCTCTCTCTGTTGGGCTGGACGTACACTATGATGATAGTGGAACCAGTATAAATATTGTGTCTCTTTATTTCTCTGTTATAGTTATTTACTATTTTGTTGATGTTACAGAATAATTGCTATCAGATTAGATTGGTGTTCAATTGGCAAATCCAGATCCTGCTTATTTTTCTTCCGCAAACGCGCAATTTTTGCATAACAGATTGGTATTGAAGCGAGGCGATTTGTTTTAAATTGTGCATCAATTATTTCTACAAAGGTTGGTAGATTCAGTGGTAATTGTGCTATTACTATTTTGGAGAAAAGGAGATTATGTTGAGATTACTTTGGTGTCTGCCTTCTTTTTTATTTTGGATATTTGCAGCATTTGTTGGCGGGCGGGGACGTAGTCTGAGCTCGTTAACGATTGAGTGATGGGGGGTGGCTTTGCTGGAACCCATTTGGTAAATATTCATTTTTTGGTGTATCTCGTTGTGAGATTTTGATTGAAGGTGGAGTTCTGTTGAAGATTTTATGTTGTGAAGAGAATTTAATTGGAGATGGGGTGTTGCAGATATGTGATTTTGCATCAAGGTGGAGTGTTAAATTTGGTGATACAAAATCACAAATTGATTGGAGCAAATTTGCAAAGAATGGAAAGTAAATATTTTTATAATGAGAATGCATTGGTTGCTTTTGATGAGATGGCAGAGAAATAAATGAAGGGATTAATTTCTTCCATCCATGCAGAAGAAACGGATTGATTTACTTCCTATGTTTGCACATTTGTTATGGTAATTTGCCTCCATTATATTATTACCATATGTTGGTAATTTAATTGATAACTCACATAGATTTGCACTGGCTATATATTGAGGGGTAGACTTTAGTGTAAACCCATCCTGGCTTGGAGCCGGTGATCCCCAATGGTGTCTCTTCTTGTTAAACCTGATTGAGGTTTGGATATGTAAACTCTTATTTTGTAATCTCGTGTAATTCTCTCATGTGGAATAAAATCTCTCTCTGTTGGACTGGACGTACACTATGATGATAGTGGAACCAGTATAAATATTGTGTCTCTTTATTTCTTTGTTATAGTTATTTACTATTTTGTTGATGTTATAGAATAATTGCCATCAGATTAGATTGGTGTTCAATTGGCAAATCCAGATCCTGCTTATTGTTCTTCCGCAAAGGCGCAATTTTTGCATAACAGAGTCTGCTTCCCTTGTATCCAAGTCATGAAAACTGCTACTGTTCCTGCCAAGCTATGCAGGTGTGAAAGCACCAAACAGTTCGACAATTCTAAGATCAAGTTCCCACTGACTTACAAGAAGGAGAGGTCACCTACCAGAAAGCTCAAGACCACCTTTAAGGCTTGTAGGTCTAATCTCTTCATGTAGGACTCTCACCCACTTCCTGTAATGTAATTTCAGAAGAAATGCCATTAAAATTAATCGATGCGTTAAAGTTCAATCCATTCAGGAGTGTAAACACAAAAGCTTGAGGATATAAATTAATGCTTTCCATACATCTATGCAGTAATTTACTAGAATGTTTGAATGACAAGTATAAATTATGTAGAATTATTTATTAAATCGATCATCATAACACATGAGTAATTTATATTGAAATTGGTTTTATTATATAAGAAATTATGATCATAACACTAGAACATTTAATATACAGTTGAATCTCCACGCTCTGTTATAATATAAAAAGCGGCTGCTTTATATCTTACCAAATATGCATGCCCTTTCAAACTTAAATTAGAATATAATAATATTGCACTTTGAATGGTCAATGATATGATTTTGTGATAAAAAATAAGAAGCATAAAAATATCAATGAGTGCAAACATAATGGTGAAGCTCGTGAGGTGAGTTAATGTAGTAAATTTTTATTACAACGAGCAACAACATACGTGCATACATACAAGGTTGCCTAAATGGGACTCAAATGGTAATGTTTAAATTTTAAATCGAAATGTGATCCAAATCAAAAATAGTAGATTTAAGAGACCCATACTTTAGGGCTTATATACACTTTGAAATTGACATTTTTATTTGAACTTCTACGTTTAAACCAAAACTTCAATTTTTAATTCTGTTCCATTTTTATTTTGTTTAGGGAAACATAGAATTGAAGTTGTAGACTCAAATAAGTATATTGAATGTACCAATATCTGTCGACTGAAAGCGGTTTTAACCAATTTGAATCAAAATATAAATCGAATCATAAGAAAGAGAATTGATTTGAAACGGGATTTAAATCATGGGATTTTAACATTTTTAACAACAATGCATTCATATGTATACATGTATAATAAGTTTATACATAAATATGAGGGATTATAGTATACACATGAACGCTTCAAAGTGAGTGCATGTAGCAGCCAGTATGCATCTCAGTGATGAAGGGGGTAAAATAAAGCAGTTAAAACTATGAAAATGAGAAATGCATAAGTATTGATGAATATAAAAATGGGAACGTTAAACAAAATAATAGGAAATGGGGGGAAAATCAGATAAGGAAATTAAAGTATAAACAGATAAGTACAATGGCAAAGACAGAGTAAATTGAAATTGTGTCAAACAAATAAACAAAAAGCATATTGGTGAAGTGGAGTATATGGGAAAAAGGGTGAAAAGGATGAATGTGCAGGCATAAATAAATATATAATGCAACAGATTTAGCCAGAGAAAAAGAACGATGAAGAAAATATTGTAAAAAATCAAAAGGGAACAGAGTTAAAATGAAGTAATGGATCAACTGAGAAGGCCACACTTTAATTTGCGAAGAAAAGATTAAGATGCAATTGAATAAGAAGAAGAAGCATATAGTTAGATGATTTGTAAATGAAGAGGAAGGAGTAAAGATGCATAAATGTGAGGCAAGCAAATAACTTCCTTTTTTAGGAATATGGACATCCAGGAATATAAATGAATACTTGCTTGGGCTGTTTGGGCAGTAAATAAACAGCCGACGACCACCGCTCATCCATATTATATATAAGGGAAAATTAAATATACCAGTAATATAACTAGCATATTACATAAACCAGTAATTACATATAGCAGTAAAAGAAGCAGAGCACTAAAAAGGCAAACTAAATGGTTGCAGAGGCAGGCAGAGGCTGAATATGGTAGACTGGATGATTGTGAGCTGCCACTGTGCTGCTGTAGAGGGGTCAAAAAAATTTGGACCATTTCTCGATTTGTGTGTGTCATCCTTGCGTAGGGGCCATGCTAATCTTCTCTGTATCATTCCAATTTTATTAGATGTCCCCGAAGGGACAATCTTCTTCTCCATCTTTTTGTATATAAAGACACGTATATAAACATTTTGGACGATGTGGGACTAGATAGCATCCTACACATGACAGCTGTGTCCTTCATCTTCCAATTTTCGGTTACATTCTTGTTTACTATGTTAATTCGCCTTGCTAATTAAGTTCACTACTGACACTAGTATATATATATATATATATATATATATATATATATATATATATATATATATATATATATATATATAGACACACACACATATATATATATATATACACACACACACATATACATACATATATATATATATATGCAATTTGCTTTATGCTTTGCTTCATTGCTTGCACAAGCTTATTTCAACATTCTTCTTTTTTCACACCGATGCGTATGCCTATACACTATACCTCACTTTGTATTATTTGAACAGCAATGCAACACGTTTGTATCTTTCGTGTTTTTTCCTTTATATTTCTTCTCTAATTTCAGTTTAAATGATTTTTATTTTTTTTGGCAAGGCAGTTCAAACAAATACAATTTTTTTTCCTTCAAAGTCTTGGTTAATTATTTCTTTTTCTTTGGTTTACTTTTATGTCATTTCAACTGCAGTATTAGTGTTCTGCATACCTGCAAATGCCGTATAAACTCTTCTAATCTATACAAATTATTTTATTAATTGTTAGTGGATCTTTCTATCTTCTTCTAAAGAAATTATAAAATTATTATTTAACATACTTTCCTTTCATTTTTTAGCTAAAAAAAAACAAAAGTAGCCCCAAATCATATATTCATGGTGCAACAGACATTGGTTTTAAATTCACCTTATAATTATATTTTGGCTTCCAAAAGAGATTTTGTCTATGTGATTCCCGCTTTATCTTTTCTTCTTATATTAGGATTTAGCATTTTCATCACTATATTTTATTTGTTTTTCAATATAGTTTTTGACATATGTTTAAAAAAAATCATTTCTTTCTTTCAATGCATCTTCCAACAGAAATTTTGCATTATTAAAAGCCAAAAAAATGTATTTCCAATACATTATGTTTAAGTTTTGATACTTGGAAAGTTTCAAGCTTGGATTTCAGTCACCGTTTTTGAAATAATATGTATTCAAGGTCATGAATGTTGCTTAGGCTGGGATTTCTTTTATAAGAATTTTGGTATAATTCTTATTGTATTTGTAAATCAGAAAGGTGGATACCCAGTGCCAAAGGCTCCCGTACTCAAGCGCGAGAGGATTTCCCAGGTCAGTCTCCCATCTTGGTACTACTCTCACGGCTTTCCGGACTCTAGGGGTGGTCGATTAGTGCGCATAACCTTTCCCTCACATATGTGAAGAGGCCGGGACTCGATATCTGTAAATCAGAAATGTGTAAAATATTAAACAGAAATGAATTGCTTTTATTGATCTTTCAGAAATGATTTTGATACTATAAAATTGTTACAATGTGCTTGTATATATAGGCTTGTACATAACGGTCAAAAGAACAGAAATAAAATAGCTTTGGGTCTAAATGAGATGTTGGGCCTTTGTGTGATGGGCTTCGGCATTATATCTGTTTACTATATATTATTTTTATCTGCCGAAAGCACTTGAAACCCTATTTCCACTTTTATCTTTCAAACCGGTCTTGATCATTTCGAACGGTGCTCTTTATGAGTGATTATGAAAACGGGTGTTTGTGGGTTTCTTAAAGTATCAATTTTACGTCTTAAAACTCAGCCAAAACCGAAGTAGTCCAACTTTGATCATTTCCTTTAACTTGTCAAATCATTGGTTTACAATTACAATTGTTTCTCAGATATCTTTCCAACTCTAGCTTTCTAAAAACATCATATCAAAAAAAGGCAAAAATTATTTATGCTATCAACAATTGTTTTTTTTTTCCTATAATATTTCCACCATGTTAGAGCCACAAAAATTTCATCAAACATGTTATTTATCTCAGAGTTTCATGGTGGCAATTCGTCAAACACCTTGTTCACTAATGTCAATTCTATTGTGGATGGTGAACCAGTAGCTGAGGTGGAGGGGCAAGGGCACCAGCTGAACGAGCTTGGAGAGGACACTATGCTGATGGCAGTTAACGGCACTCCAGATGCTTAGATCATCTGTGCACGAGCACATTTATATATGTGCACAGCAGGAAGGGAGAGTTTATCTCATTTAATGATGGGCTTGTAATGTACAATGGGCCCGATTTTATACTAGAAAATAATGTGTTGATAAGCATATTGTAACAGCTAGAAAATTTCGACTCCTAGAGGGTCGAAAATCCCGAGACGTTAGTGAAAGAAAGTAGAGGGTGAGGAAGAAAAGATAGAACTAATAGAACAGAAGAAGAAGAAGAACTTACATCATTAGAGTAAACACGAATCTCACAGCGGAACGAATAAAATATAACATAACTTTGAAATACAAATCAGTACTCGTATATACATACCATTTCAAAGTACAACACTTAACAACACAGCGGAATAATAATAGCTATAATCCTGAAGTCTTCTGCTCCAAGCTCTCCAAGTGTATCTGTAAAATCCCGACTACTTGACTGCCCGTACAAATTTAGGCACCCAAGAGTTTAGGGAAAACAAACAAAATAAACTCCGGGTCAGTCATGGGACTGGTGTGAATAAAACTCCAACACTTGGTTAAATAAAGGATATCTTTCTGATATTATAATAATGTCTAAATACAAATAGATATCAATCGAGCAGAACGCTTGCATCTCACGTTCCACCTACATAGTATACAAATAAAACCGTGAGCGCTTATTGGAGATTGGATTCCAACAGACAAGGTATGGGAGCACCTTCCGATCAGTGTACTCTAGAGAAGATACACTAGGGTTCAACAAGAACGTCTTGCAACCCGGCCACACATGATCGTCCACTCATTTAGCTTGAGTGTAACGAATATATTATCACCGATGGTTGGGATCAGCAACCATCCTTCCCGATAAGGGACAACATTGAAATAGATTATAAAGAAGTACAATTGAATATTCTCTAGATGGTGATAATACACCCTGCTTGGGTATGGCCCAACTAGCCATGCTGCCTAGCCCAACTTCTGTTATTTCCCGGTGGTGAGGTTTGAGGTCACGTTTATCACTTTGACAGATTTTTTCTTCAATTACTTTGAATGCCACATCGTCATACCCGCCAAATCGTTATCGATTTCTCAAGGCATCACGGGTATAAAAGCTAAGAGAAACGAATTTCTCCGCCACCAACGTAATACGTTTAAAGAGATCAACATATATGATTCGTTAAGAATACTTTGTCAGACACTCGTCCATATATGTTGTTCTGGGACTGAATAAACCGAAGGCACTATTCAGTGAATCCATCCTACCTAGGCTTTTCACAATAGCCCTTGCACTTCACTCCGTCTTCAATTATCTTCAGCGTACTTGATTCGCAACGCTTATGCTAATACGGAGTGGTTCTCCAGATAATAATCCAACCGGTCTCTCCATATTTACAACGTAAAAATGGTCAAAACTTTGATAGTCTGTGATTCAACTATCAAATGAAAACATGTCGGTGTACAAACAACGATCTTATTTCCAAATGGGAATTCGATCGATCAATCATCATATGTTCCTATTTCCTTATTTCATATATTTAGAAAACATATGTTATTAATCATTGGAAAACATTTCCATAGCTTATTTTCACATCACTATTATTTCGCAACTATCAGTCCCTAACTGTAACTAGTATGAGAACAATTCTTCTAAGTATCAATCCGGAAGGTCGAAACCAACATCAGATCGTCACTTAGAAAACCGTTCAACTTACCCTCTCCAATCAGTTTCTGAATTTGCTTTACTCTATTTCTTAAATTCTTATCATGAAAACATTTCATTTTCTATGTTTAGAAAACATATCTGACTATATTTGGAAAACGTTTCCAAAACTCATTTACGGATTTCCAATGAACGTTGTATAAAACATCGTTTCGCTTAATCCATTTATCGCTTATTCCTTAACTTTATTCCTAATCAACCTTTTAGATCGAACCACAACTATTCCTTTGTCAATTCTGAAGTTAATCAAGTTGGGGTATAATTACCTCTCAGACCTTAATTGAACAACGTCCTTTACTGTGAAATAGATGAAGCCTATCACTCACTTTTTACAATCATCTGTTTACGCAAATTCTTGGATTCAGGTTACGAATCCACTTCTTATATGACAACGTTTGATTATAACTATAACGTTATAATTCCTACCCCTAAAATATCTAACCTAAATTATAAATTTATTTCCTAACTCGAATAATTTAACAGACACCTAATTTCTAAATCAATAACTAAATATTGATTTAAACCCTGGAAAGTAAATAGTACTTTCCCGAATTCGCTATAATCGAATTCGACGTATAACTCTCTTTCGAGTAATCTCTATTTGATTAACTCTTCTTCGAATAACCTATATTCGATTATCTCTCTTCGAATAACTCATATTCGAAATCTCTCTCTTTCGAATAAACAATATTCGATCTCTTTCTTTCGAATATGCTATATTCGAAAATCTCCTTTCGATTTACTAATCGATAACTCCTTTCGATCAAACTAAAATCGATAACTCCTTTAACTCTATTCGAATAACTAATATTCGACTAACTCCTTTGAATCAACTCATTTGATTAACTCCTTCGAATAACTAATTCGAATAACTTACCTTCGAATAACCAATATTCGATTTACTCTAACTCGATTAACTTAATTCTAATCGATTTACTCCATTTTGATTCAACTTAATTCAAATCGATTAACTTAACTCAAATTGATTAACTCCTTTCGAATAACTAAATTCGATTTAACTCTAATTGAATAACTAATATTCAATTAACTCTTACGTGTTTAACTCTATTTGAATAAGTAATTCGAATCACTCTAATGTGTTTAACTCTATTCAAATATCTAATTCGAATAACTCATTTCGAATAACTAAATTCGATTTAACTCTTTTAACTTTACTCGAATAACTATATTCGATTAACACCTTCTTTCGAATAACTATATTCGATTAACTCTTCGACTAACTCCTTTGGATTAACTAACTTCGAATAACTCCTTTGGATTAGCTAACTTCGAATAACTCCTTTGGATTAACTAACTTCGAATAACTCCTTTGGATTAACTAACTTCGAATAACCAATATTCGATAACTACTCTTCGAATAAATAATATTCGGTAACTCTTCTCAAATGAATAACATTTGATTTCTCCACTCGAATAAACTATATTCGATTACTCTTCCCTCGAATACACTATATTCGATAACTCTACTTCGAATAAGTGATATTCGGCAACTCTACTCGATTAACTCCACTTGGATAACTCTAACTGGTCAACTCTAACTGGTCACTCTAACTGAGTAACTCTAACTGATCAACTCTAACTGGTCAACTTTAACTGGTCAACTTTAACTGGTCAACTCTAACTGGTCAACTCTAACTGGTAACTCTAACTGATCAACTTTAACTGGTCAACTTTAACTGGTCAACTTTAACTGGTCAACTCTAACTGTTTATCTTTAACTGGTAAATTTTAACTGGTTAACTCAAATGGTTTAACCTAACTGGTTAACTCAAATGGTTTAACCTAACTTGATTTACTTGCCTCGATTAACTGAACTAATCCACTTAGTTTAACTTAGTTAATTCACTTTGATTAACTCTAACCGATTTACTTAGTTTAACTCAGCTAATTCACTTTGATTAACCCAACTAATTTACTTCGATTAACCAATTAGTTTAACTTGACTAATTCACTTAGTTTGACGCAACTAATTCACTTTGATTTACAAATTAGTTTAACTTAACTAAGTCACTTAGTTTGATGCAACTAATTCACTTTGATTTACCAATTAGTTTAACTTAACTAATTCACTTCGATTAACTTAACCAATTACTTTGATTAACTCGACTAACTTGCTTTGGTTAACCTAACAAATTACTTTGTTTAACTCGACTAACTTGCTTTGGTTAACCTAACCAATTACTTTGTTTAATCCTTTTATCACGCTCTGGTTATAATTCCTACTTCTACAATATCTCCTTAAAATCCATATCGTGTTATACTTGTGTGCGAAGCACGTGTTTAAATCTATCCTTGTATAATTCTATTTATTTTCCGAACAAGTGTTCCTTTATTTATTCCCTAAATAAATATTCCTTTATTCCATTTATTTATAATCTAAATAAATGTTCCTATATTTATTTCCTAAATAAATATTCCTTTATATTCTAATTCATTTATTTCCTAAATAAATGTTTCTATTTTATTTCATTTATTTTCTAAATAAATGTTTCCTTTTTTATTTATTTATTTTCAAATTAAATAAATGGTTTCCTTTTATAAAATCCTATCGATTTTATAAATAAGATTTCATTTTCAATCTAAACATTGAAAATCCCCTTATCAACATTTCGGTATGTTATGGTATTCAATCATATCAAATCACGATGTTCAATATCGTCCAAGCACATATAATCGCCCACAGATTTTATATCACATCATATAACAATATATGAAAAACAATAAAATAACTGTTGAGGAATCCAGTCGGATTCCTCCAACCTGTTTCCCTGCATCACAGATGTTAGACAATATAGATAACATCACTTTCAGTCCCATATGATATATTCTGTTAAACAGAATCAATATAGAAATTTAACTAACTGTCTAGCAGTTCAATCAAACAATCAACACACAGTCAAACAGACAATTTTAACAGTTCTAACAATACAACATGAAATTATAAACTGTTCAGAGTTAGTGAGATTTACTCACATTTGCGCGTTAACCGATAAATATCGGTTTGCGTTCATTGATTCAGATTGGACAATTTAATTCGCCAAAAATTGTAACTAGCTCGGATTCACTCCCGGTCAGTCTCATTGTGTTGCTCTCGTCCATACGATCCTAACGCAACTTACAGTTCGCGAATCCGATCTCGTATGAAATAGATATCGCGTTACGAAGTTTAATCATTATTTAAATATATAAAAACTTAAAACTTAATTGATCCCTCCTCTTGGGCCTTACCATTCAAAACCAGCCCATTTCCTTTAAGCATATAACCGGACCCGTTTTTGATGCTTCTCCCCCAAACAAAATTTGCCGTGCCTTCCTCTCCAGTAACCCATTTCCATTTCCACGACTTCAGCCACCAACCGCTCCACCATCTTTCCACCGAATCAACCGAGATAACCACCACTCTTCTCCTCTTTCCGACCTCTCTCTCCTCATCCCCTTAATCCTGAGTTCGACGCCCCCCTGTGCTGTCGCGACAGCAGGTACACCCGCGGCCAGAACTTCACCGAAGTCCTCAAGACCACCTCAAATCGCAACTCCCTCACCTCCTAAACCTAAATACCCACTCGAACCGAGCTCACATCCCCTAGATTCGATGATGAACACAACCCTAGGGCACGCTGTACCTCAAGCAGCGAACGGTATTGGTTCCGACTTCATCAAAAAGCACCTCGCTGGGATGAGCAACAGAAGACGAACTCAAAGACATAGATTTTGTGATTTTAGGTTTTTAGTTTGATTTCTTTTGATTTTTCTTTTGGGAAAATTGTTTGCTGTGATGTTTATACGGGTTATATAGCCTGTCGGTGGTAGGTAGCGTTTGTGGTAGGGATTGAAGGCCGTGTGGCCTGTGCAGAACCTCAGAAAATGGGAGGGATATTTTCAATTTGATTTTTGTAATTTATTTACTCGATTTTCTCCTTGTATCTGCCTTCTAAAAATCTCAGCGACCACATACGATCTTCTAAAATCACGAAAATTGACATGTAGCTAGAGTTCGACATTACGGTCCCAACGAAACTGGTTTCGTCGTATTCCGACTTCGTATGCTCACACAGCGTATTTTGAACTGTCAAAATACTGACTATTTCTCACTCTAAAAATCCGTACGACCACACAGTGACTCTAAAAATCACGAAACTGGAAATCTGACAACTATTTGACATTGCGGATCCAACAAAACTGGTTTCGTCGAATTCCGACTTCGTATGAAAAAGTGGCTATTTTTAACGCTCTAAATAGCCTATTTAAATATATAAACATATTTAAATATAATTAAATTAAATATTTAAAATTAAATATTATCGTATATCTTCACATATGATATCGTACAGCTCCAGAATATCATATCAGAATTTACAGTTTGATATTTCAGATTTTAGATTATCCCGGTATTCAGTTTATACTGAAAATCTCTTTTATAACATATATAAAGCGTCGCAAATTATAAAGGAATTCTACAGCGACTTTTCTGAAATTTGATTTGGACATAACTCAAAATCTACACGACGAAATCCTGATTTTTCTCTTCCACTAGAAAGATATACTCCACCAGCTCCACATGTTTCTTGTTTCACAGAAATCCGGCTTAAAACGAATCATGTGCATTCAGTTGAAGTTCGAATCGCCAAATTGCAAACTGCCGCGACGTTTCAGGTTCGTTTTAATTATAATTATAAATTATAAGTTCGAACGTTGTACTTTAAGTTATCGATATCGCCAAATCGATATATAAATAATTAAATAAATTAATTATTCGACAGCTAACAAAACGCGCCATTACAGACTTCCCCCCTTAAAATAATTTCGTCCTCGAAATTGCTAAGTTAGAAAAATGCTACTAACTCTACTAACTAGATTAAAAAATCCGTTTTGTTTACCTCTAAATTTCAGTTTCGACTGGACCCATTTAATTTTAATTAATTTATTAATTCATTTCCGACCAACTAAAATTTTCAAAAATTCTAAAAAAATTCTAACACCTTAAATTTTCGAAAAATTTCGCCATAACCTCCTTTGTATGGCTCAATACGTCAAACCACAACTCGCCTCTCTAGGCCTCCTCCAATCCAAAAGGAAATCAAAATAGCCAAGCGGCTTGCCAATTCGGCTCATAAAATCCAAACTCATATATGATATAAACTTGTACCTTTTTGTCGGGCATTTAACTCTATCCCTTGCATCTGCTACCACTTCAACATATACCAATGTTATCCATTCCAATTGATCTCCAATCAGTTCATATCCTCAAATCCAAATCGAATTTCATTCGAACTCTAATATCAAATTCCAAATTATTGACTTATCAATTTGGTTCCATTATAGATTATCTCTAATCCAATTCAATTTTATTTAACTCGGTTCAAGTTAAATTTCAATTTATTTTTACCATCTCATTTTATTTAACTTCATTAGTTAAATTTTAATTTCAGAACTTAAGTTCCTGGGTTTCTTTCAAATCAATTTGAAATCATAATGCCAATTCAAAACCTTTGAATTTCTAAACAACTTGTTTTCTCAAAACAATTCAAAAACAAAACCTTTGGTAGTAATCCGTCACTTAGAACTCAAAAATGAACACTGATGATGTCTAGATTCATCATCAGAATCTATTTTCCAGCTATCGAAGTGAGTTCAATACTATATCATTTTCCATTTTGAAAAACATTTTCAAAATCTCCCAGGAACTTAAAATTTCCTTATTTTAATTCCAAATTATGATTTAAATTCATATTTAATTCAAACTATTTCATATATTACATTCATATGAATTCTGATTGGTCATTTATAACCATTTCACCCTTTTATAATCTTATTCGATTATAATAACAACCAACACAATCAATATACTATAATAATTTCAAGATATATATTTCTTCTATAAACAAATATATTTTGGAAAAATTATTTCATTTACCCTCTTTCAAAACATACCATGTCGGTTCATCGTATTCGAGTGTTTAGTAACCCTTATCGATACAGTGGATCAAACTGATCGACCAGAATTCATAAGCCACTCAACCAATGAGTCTCCACATTATAAAACCATTTTATATTGAATAACAATTACGCGCTCATATATATACACTCAAACTCAATCTAGGATATTACTAATCCCATCTCTATCGAGTTATGCCACAGAGCCAAGGTAATCACTTAACTTAAGCTCTGATACCAACTGTAACGGCTGGAAATTTTCGACTCCTAGAGGGTCGAAAATCCCGAGACGTTAGTGAAAGAAAGTAGAGGGTGAGGAAGAAAAGATAGAACTAATAGAATAGAAGAAGAAGAAGAAGAACTTACATCATCAGAGTAAACACGAATCTCACAGCGGAACGAATAAAATATAACATAACTTTGAAATACAAATCAGTACTCGTATATACATACCATTTCAAAGTACAACACTTAACAACACAGCGGAATAATAATAGCTATAATCCTGAAGTCTTCTGCTCCAAGCTCTCCAAGTGTATCTGTAAAATCCCGACTACTTGACTGCCCGTACAAATTTAGGCACCCAAGAGTTTAGGGAAAACAAACAAAATAAACTCCGGGTCAGTCATGGGACTGGTGTGAATAAAACTCCAACACTTGGTTAAATAAAGGATATCTTTCTGATATTATAATAATGTCTAAATACAAATAGATATCAATCTAGCAGAACGCTTGCATCTCACGTTCCACCTACATAGTATACAAATAAAACCGTGAGCGCTTATTGGAGATTGGATTCCAACAGACAAGGTATGGGAGCACCTTCCGATCAGTGTACTCTAGAGGAGATACACTAGGGTTCAACAAGAACGTCTTGCAACCCGGCCACACATGACCGTCCACTCATTTAGCTTGAGTGTAACGAATATATTATCACCGATGGTTGGGATCAGCAACCATCCTTCCCGATAAGGGACAGCATTGAAATAGATTATAAAGAAGTACAATTGAATATTCTCTAGATGGTGATAATACACCCTGCTTGGGTATGGCCCAACTAGCCATGCTGCCTAGCCCAACTTCTGTTATTTCCCGGTGGTGAGGTTTGAGGTCACGTTTATCACTTTGACAGATTTTTGCTTCAATTACTTTGAATGCCACATCGTCATACTCGCCAAATCGTTATCGATTTCTCAAGGCATCACGGGTATAAAAGCTAAGAGAAACGAATTTCTCCGCCACCAACGTAATACGTTTAAAGAGATCAACATATATGATTCGTTAAGAATACTTTGTCAAACACTCGTCCATATATGTTGTTCTGGGACTGAATAAACCGAAGGCACTATTCAGTGAATCCATCCTACCTAGGCTTTTCACAATAGCCCTTGCACTTCACTCCGTCTTCAATTATCTTCAGCGTACTTGATTCGCAACGCTTATGCTAATACGGAGTGGTTCTTCGGATAATAATCCAACCGGTCTCTCCATATTTACAATGTAAAAATGGTCAAAACTTTGATAGTCTGTGATTCAACTATCAAATGAAAACATGTCGGTGTACAAACAACGATCTTATTTCCAAATGGGAATTCGATCGATCAATCATCATATGTTCCTATTTCCTTATTTCATATATTTAGAAAACATATGTTATTAATCATTGGAAAACATTTCCATAGCTTATTTTCACATCACTATTATTTCGCAACTATCAGTCCCTAACTGTAACTAGTATGAGAACAATTCTTCTAAGTATCAATCAGGAAGGTCGAAACCAACATCAGATCGTCACTTAGAAAACCGTTCAACTTACCCTCTCCAGTCAGTTTCTGAATTTGCTTAACTCTATTTCTTAAATTCTTATCATGAAAACATTTCATTTTCTATGTTTAGAAAACATATCTGACTATATTTGGAAAACGTTTCCAAAACTCATTTACGGATTTCCAATGAACGTTGTATAAAACATCGTTTCGCTTAATCCATTTATCGCTTATTCCTTAACTTTATTCCTAATCAACCTTTTAGATCGAACCACAACTATTCCTTTATCAATTCTGAAGTTAATCAAGTTGGGGTATAATTACCTCTCAGACCTTAATTGAACAACGTCCTTTACTGTGAAATAGATGAAGCCCATCACTCACTTTTTACAATCATCTGTTTACGCAAATTCTTGGATTCAGGTTACGAATCCACTTCTTATATGACAACGTTTGATTACAACTATAACGTTATAATTCCTACCCCTAAAATATCTAACCTAAATTATAAATTTATTTCCTAACTCGAATAATTTAACAGACACCTAATTTCTAAATCAATAACTAAATCTTGATTTAAACCCTAGAAAGTAAATAGTACTTTCCCGAATTCGCTATAATCGAATTCGACGTATAACTCTCTTTCGAGTAATCTCTATTTGATTAACTCTTCTTCGAATAACCTATATTCGATTATCTCTCTTCGAATAACTCATATTCGAAATCTCTCTCTTTCGAATAAACAATATTCGATCTCTTTCTTTCGAATATGCTATATTCGAAAATCTCCTTTCGATTTACTAATCGATAACTCCTTTCGATCAAACTAAAATCGATAACTCCTTTAACTCTATTCGAATAACTAATATTCGACTAACTCCTTTGGATCAACTCATTTGATTAACTCCTTTGAATAACTAATTCGAATAACTTACCTTCGAATAACCAATATTCGATTTACTCTAACTCGATTAACTTAATTCTAATCGATTTACTCCATTTCGATTCAACTTAATTCAAATCGATTAACTTAACTCAAATTGATTAACTCCTTTCGAATAACTAAATTCGATTTAACTCTAATTGAATAACTAATATTCAATTAACTCTTACGTGTTTAACTCTATTTGAATAAGTAATTCGAATCACTCTAATGTGTTTAACTCTATTCAAATATCTAATTCGAATAACTCATTTCGAATAACTAAATTCGATTTAACTCTTTTAACTTTACTCGAATAACTATATTCGATTAACACCTTCTTTCGAATAACTATATTCGATTAACTCTTCGACTAACTCCTTTGGATTAACTAACTTCGAATAACTCCTTTGGATTAGCTAACTTCGAATAACTCCTTTGGATTAACTAACTTCGAATAACTCCTTTGGATTAACTAACTTCGAATAACCAATATTCGATAACTACTCTTCGAATAAATAATATTCGGTAACTCTTCTCAAATGAATAACATTTGATTTCTCCACTCGAATAAACTATATTCGATTACTCTTCCCTCGAATACACTATATTCGATAACTCTACTTCGAATAACTGATATTCGGCAACTCTACTCGATTAACTCCACTTGGATAACTCTAACTGGTCAACTCTAACTGGTCACTCTAACTGAGTAACTCTAACTGATCAACTCTAACTGGTCAACTTTAACTGGTCAACTTTAACTGGTCAACTCTAACTGGTCAACTCTAACTGGTAACTCTAACTGATCAACTTTAACTGGTCAACTTTAACTGGTCAACTTTAACTGGTCAACTCTAACTGTTTATCTTTAACTGGAAAATTTTAACTGGTTAACTCAAATGGTTTAACCTAACTGGTTAACTCAAATGGTTTAACCTAACTTGATTTACTTGCCTCGATTAACTGAACTAATCCACTTAGTTTAACTTAGTTAATTCACTTTGATTAACTCTAACCGATTTACTTAGTTTAACTCAGCTAATTCACTTTGATTAACCCAACTAATTTACTTCGATTAACCAATTAGTTTAACTTGACTAATTCACTTAGTTTGACGCAACTAATTCACTTTGATTTACAAATTAGTTTAACTTAACTAAGTCACTTAGTTTGACGCAACTAATTCACTTTGATTTACCAATTAGTTTAACTTAACTAATTCACTTCGATTAACTTAACCAATTACTTTGATTAACTCGACTAACTTGCTTTGGTTAACCTAACAAATTACTTTGTTTAACTCGACTAACTTGCTTTGGTTAACCTAACCAATTACTTTGTTTAATCCTTTTATCACGCTCTGGTTATAATTCCTACTTCTACAATATCTCCTTAAAATCCATATCGTGTTATACTTGTGTGCGAAGCACGTGTTTAAATCTATCCTTGTATAATTCTATTTATTTTCCGAACAAGTGTTCCTTTATTTATTCCCTAAATAAATATTCCTTTATTCCATTTATTTATAATCTAAATAAATGTTCCTATATTTATTTCCTAAATAAATATTCCTTTATATTCTAATTCATTTATTTCCTAAATAAATGTTTCTATTTTATTTCATTTATTTTCTAAATAAATGTTTCCTTTTTTATTTATTTATTTTCAAATTAAATAAATGGTTTCCTTTTATAAAATCCTATCGATTTTATAAATAAGATTTCATTTTCAATCTAAACATTGAAAATCCCCTTATCAACATTTCGGTATGTTATGGTATTCAATCATATCAAATCACGATGTTCAATATCGTCCAAGCACATATAATCGCCCACAGATTTTATATCACATCATATAACAATATATGAAAAACAATAAAATAACTGTTGAGGAATCCAGTTGGATTCCTCCAACCTGTTTCCCTGCATCACAGATGTTAGACAATATAGATAACATCACTTTCAGTCCCATATGATATATTCTGTTAAACAGAATCAATATAGAAATTTAACTAACTGTCTAGCAGTTCAATCAAACAATCAACACACAGTCAAACAGACAATTTTAACAGTTCTAACAATATAACATGAAATTATAAACTGTTCAGAGTTAGTGAGATTTACTCACATTTGCGCGTTAACCGATAAATATCGGTTTGCGTTCATTGATTCAGATTGGACAATTTAATTCGCCAAAAATTGTAACTAGCTCGGATTCACTCTCGGTCAGTCTCATTGTGTTGCTCTCGTCCATACGATCCTAACGCAACTTACAGTTCGTGAATCCGACCTCGTATGAAATAGATATCGCGTTACGAAGTTTAATCATTATTTAAATATATAAAAACTTAAAACTTAATTGATCCCTCCTCTTGGGCCTTACCTGTAAGGACCCGTAACTTCCCCGCGAAGGAAAGCACGAATACTTTGAGAACAACACACAAATGAGCGCATCCGGAAGAACATTTCATTGTTATTACAACAATTCCATCAGATACTAGAATATACAGAGTATAAATGAATAAATTACATTTGACAAATATCAGAGATTACAATATTTTTCATAGCAGCGGAAAATAATACAAAATCACAACTGAAGGTGATACACGGATACAGAGCTTTCCGGATATCATTCCAGCTGTAAACCAGGAACCTATGAATATAAATCTGCAAAACCAAAACTACTTGCTGCCCGTGCGGAAAATAGGGGCACCCAGAGTTTAGGTTAAAACAATAAACTCCAGGTCAGTCATGGGACTGGTGTGAGAACTAAAACAGTTATAATTCTTTATTTTAAAGTTCGGTAAATCAAGGGACCACGCCGTATAACACGGAACGGGTTTCCTCCCAAGAATACCAGTGCATAGAACAGACAGCGCAATGCTAAATAAAGAAAAATGAAGCTGTTATAAGACCCAGGTCCCATCACACAATGCAACGCAAGCCGGAGGATAGGGTTTTTACCTTATAACAGCCAAAGCATGCTTGATACGTTTAAAACACATTATTTGATACTATTATAGGTGTATAGTGTCAAAACAATTTCAATCATAAATATCAATCATAGGCGGCATGAATGACCTATACCACTATGTCGCCATACTAGGTTCTACAAATAAAACCGCACTATCACGTATTGGAAATTGGATTTCCGTCATGAGCCGAGGCAAGGGGCAAGCTCCTCTCCGCGTTCGAGACACTCTAGCAAATGCCTCAGGACCCCACTATGATCCTTGGAATCGGCTGGGCCGGTCCTCTCTTACTTTTGAGGATTGGCAATTCCTGAACACACGTTTCCCGGTCCTTACAGACCTATATCCGAGGCGCCTCGTATCCAACAACCACACAGGTGAAAAGTATATAAATGTCAGGGCTGGTAGGTCACTGACACCACCCTAGCTAGAAAGAAACGTCGTGCTCTCCCAGCGGTCCATCTCCCGTTTTTGACTCATACCGAGGTGTGAGGCTCGCGAATCCACGTTACACACAAAGCTACGCCACACAGGCCGTGCTTTGATCATCAACCACAAGACTTTGCTTTTCAACAAAAGCCCTGATCAATTGCCACTTACGCATGCCACATTGGCAATTCACTCCATGCGACTGATGTCCATCGATATACAACCTCTGAGCTCGTACGTCTCAGAGAAGGGCGTTAAGCAAGAGAATAAATTCTCCGCCGCCAAACAGATGTATATTTAATAGAGATCAATCAACACAGAATAAAATCCAATGTCAGACACACAATCCATTTACAAGTTCGTTCTGGGTCTGAACGAAACCGGAGGCACTTTCCTCGCATATCCATCCATCTCCAAGTACGTCTGGACGATCACCAACTGATTCCCTCATCCTGGGTGTACAGCCCAATCAAGATCATCAGTAATCACCCAAACGATGTGAAGACTTCCGGTCTTCAACCACCGTCTTCATCTTCGACATCTCGTCGAATCGGTTATTCAGAATGGGTATGAACCCGGCCTTTCTGAATAACCCACGTATATAATAAACGAATGTTACACAAACACAACAAACGCCTCATTCCAATTCAGAATATTCTTTTATTCACAAAAATCACATTCTTAGGGAAAGGTTCCCATTAATTTTATCCAAGATAAATTCTTCTAAATTTATTCTTTAATCTTCCTTTGGATATCACTTCAAACTAGTCGGGATTAACGAACCACACCGAAGTAATTATTTATTTTATTTCCCAATCCCAACCTATATCCCATGGAGAAAACTGGTAATACTCCACATCTAACACCACTGTGTTATCGGTAAAATTAATTACCATTCCACGTTCAAATCTAATTAAAGATTTAACTATCGCTTTGGAGCAAAACTGGTGGTACTCCATTCTCGATCACCTTTCAGATTTGATAATTTAAATTATCAATTCACATTTTAATCTAATTAAAGATTCATTAAAACTCCACTTAGTTTTAATCTTTTCAAAAATCAATATCCTGCCTTTAACTGGGTTAAAGAACCAATGTCATCAAAACACGATTCACGACAAACCCAAATCACATTTGATATTAAATACAAGGCTCTGAATAGAAAATATATCGACTTATATTCAATACCAAATTCTGAAACCAACAAATATCGTATTGGAAATAACGATATAAAATATATCTTTCAAATCCCCATAACAATATTTGTATAGTCACGAAATCCAACATCGAAATATCCCGAAGATAATTTCGATTCAGCTCCATTCCAATCCACGTATTGGAAATATCGATTACTTTCAAAATCACTTTCAAATTCAATTTATTTATTTTAAAAATAAATTGATTTCAATTCTAGTTCAAAACTAGTTCATTTCGATAAAAATCTATTTTTATCTTTTCAAATGTGGAATTTTCCAGCACAAATCTTTCCAATTCACATATTATAATTTTACAAAAATTATAGATATTTTTAATAATTTTACCAAGGCCCGTACAGTCGATTTCCAACAACGGCCATCGAACTGCACTTACAGCGACCTTTTTCGAATTTGATTTGGACATAATTCCAAATCCAATCGTTAGATTTCAAATTTCTAATATTCATTGGAAAGCTCTTTTCGATACGAACCCAACGGTTCCGGTTTTAGGAGAATCCGACGGTCGGATCTCCCGCAATGTCCGTTTGAAATAAATGGTCGAAATTCACGAACTACCGCGGCGCGGCGCGTTCTATTCAGGCCATTATATAATATATATAATATATATAATATATATTTCGTCAATTTCTATTTAAAACGAATTATATAAATAGTTTTAAATTCGTTTCAAAAGCAATTTCAACTTCCTTTTCAATTCGAATCAAAATTGAATTCTTCTTTATAAATTCGTTTTAAAATTCATTTCTATTCAATTCAAATTTCAATTTAATTTCAATTCAATTCAATTCTCTTTCAATTCAATTTGAATTCGTTTTCAATTCAATTCATTTCGAAATCGTTTCCAATTCAATTCATTTCGAAATCGTTTTCAATTCAATTCATTTCGAAATCGTTTTCAATTCAATTCATTTCGAAATCACTTTCAAGATTCATTATACAACGAATAAAATCGATATAAATATCGTTCGCGTCCAAATAACGCATCTCTAATCAACACGGCTTTATATTTTCAAAACTTCTTTATTCTATCCAACAAATGAATATTTATCCCATTCAACACATGAATCTATATTGCTTTCAACACACGACTAATCTCAACACATGAGTACTGTCAACACATCACTATTGTTGTTATGTAAAATATTTTATAAAACTATGGTATCTATCGTTTGATTTTAATTAGACTTCTACTAGGAAGTAGTTCTAATTTTAAATATGATAAAGATGTAATTTTTATTATTTAAAATATTTTACTCAACACACGAATATTTTCAACACATGAACATCGTCAACACATGACTATTTCTATATTCAACACATGAATTTCTTTTCTAATATTCATTATTTTCCCGATTGGAATGAGGCCCAATCAATCTCCATATAACGTTAGTTATATGGATTCCATACAACACATGTATATAATAGCATTGAAAAATAATCAATCATCAACCAAAGTGCACTACACTGTATAAGCATCAAATATAGATATCTAACGCTTATAACAGCCTGTCAATCAATCGATCGACATATTTAATCAATCAGGATGAGTGAACTTCAAATTTCATCCCAACACCCGTGTGGGGTTTCAAACAATCAAACACAGATTTTATTTGTGCAGTTGGGCGATGTGTAAAATTTATCGACCCAATCAATATCAGTCAAATCAGTGTATATAAACAAATCGGCCGATTTGTTTATAAATATTCATTTATTCACTTTCACGTTAAAATTATATTTTTAACGACAAAAATATTTATTTCAACACTTGAATTTCTATTCAGTTCATTTATACAATCAAAATGATATTTTTATTTTTCTAACATATTTTAGAAAATTTCGGCGGCATAACGGCACGATACTAGAAACGGGACAAGGCCTAGCCTTATCCCCGGTCTAGTGAAGGCCCACGCCATTCACACATCAATCAAATTAATTTCAATTCACCAAACAATTCAAATTTCAATCAATTAGACTAACCAACTACACAACCAAACAATTTAACAAACAAGCCATCCATGGTCTGTGGATGACGGGTGTCGGGTGCTACTAAGCACCGTCTGCATCCTAGTATATATATATAACTAAAAAAAAGAGAATTTGAGTGAGAAGTTCTCACCGATAGCTATCCAACTTCACGACACTTCATTTATAGAAACCTTCTTCATCCTCGCCTTTTTATCATCTTCTTGTGCCCGTAGCCACTACATATAGAAATCACACATTTTTATATTTCGATGTCTTTAAAATAAAAATCACATTTTTATTTATTCACTTTCAATTTAAAAGTCATATTTTTATAACCTCTTCATATTTTTAAAATCGAATTTTTACTATGATAAAGATTTCGCCTTTATAAAAATATCTACTTTATTTCAACGTATATAAAATAAAAATCAGATTTTTATTTTGCCACATATACAAAGGTGATATTTTTAACTTCTCTATCCTATAAAGATCATATTTTTAATACTTTAAAAATATAAAAATCATATTTTTAATATTCCTATCATGCAAAGATTATATTTTTACTTCCATGTTATATAAAAGATTACATTTTTATAACTTTACAACATAAATAAATAAAATTCAGTTTTAAAGTAAATAAAAAAAAAAACAGTTTTTAAACAAAATAAAATTCAATTTTTAACTAAAATAAAATTCAGTTTTTAACTAAAATAAAATTCAGTTTTTTAACTAAAATAAAATTCAGTTTTTTTTAAGTAAAATAAAATAATAAAAAAAACAGTTACTTACAGGGGGGCTTGGTTTGCGTTCGCAGGCTAAGGGGGAGGTGGGCTTCAGGCGGTCGGCGTCGGGTCTAGGCTGTGGCGGTGGTCGGGGGTTCAGGGGATGGCGGCTAGGGTTTCTTCGTTCGAGATGTGGGGGGGGGCGCTCGCTGTCCTCGCGTGGAGGAGGGAGGAGGATGGCGACGGAGCAGAAGGGGGTGGGTGCGGCGGCCTCCAGCATGGCGGCGCGGTGAACGGAGGCGCCGGCGACGGGTTCGTGAGTGGGTTTTGGTTTTTTTTTTCTTATTCGATTCTGAACGGTGAGAATGAGGGAGAGAGGAAGGTCAACGCACGTATAAACATATATATATATATATATATTAATTTATTAAATTTATTTTATTCTATAAAGTAACTTTTTATTTTCACCTCGAAATCAAGCCCACCGACTGTCGTTCCTAGCGTATTGCCCCCTTCCGAACACAATGGGATATGTATCGCAGGTTGATTTGACCGTTTGAATCAGTTTCCGTTAAATTTACATTTAAATCGCTATATTGAATTTTAAACGTACATTTCAAATTACCGGGGTCACATAGGGCTTCTAAAAATTCTCGGAAAATATTTTCTAGCTTCGTATTAACGATACGGTCCTAACAAAACTAGTTTCGTCGAATTCTGAGACCGTTAGAAAAATGGCCAATTTCCAGTCGATTAAAATCAACTGAAATGGTCAAAACACGTTTTCCTTTGCCACACTCACATATTGATTCGAAAAATTATGAAATTTGGAATCTAGAAATAACTTGACATCACGGACCCAACAAAACTGGTTTCGTCGAAATCCGAGGTCATTTGCAAAATGTCCATTTTTAAGGGCCTGAATTCCATAGCGACTATTCAGAATTTTCAACTGGACATATCTTATCATTTATAAAGTGAAATCTCAGTTTGTTAACTTCGTTGGAAAGATATCGTCAATTAGATCCTAATGTTTTTGGTTTCACTAAAATCCGGATTGTTTTGCTCCCGGTACATTCAATTGAAGTTTGAAATCGAATTATCGAACTACCGCGCCATTTTCAATTCTATTTATAATTATATATAAATATTTATATTCTAACGACGACGTATAAAATATATACGTCGAATTCTATTCAAAATAAATTTCTCGTCGATATTATTTAAAATAATCTATTTTAAATGTTCAAAATTCGCTAAAATTGCCAAAATAAAAATTTTAAACTGGCCCAGATTTTCGGGTTATTACAATCTCCCCCACTTAAAACTTTTCGTCCCCGAAAAGGAACAAAGTCGAAAGTGGTTTGATTATTCAGCTCTACGTTCGATCTGGCTTCCATTCTCCAACTCTTTAGTTTTTGAGAATTTTCAAAATTTCAAAAATTTGGCTAACACCCTAAATTTTCGAAAAATTTCGCCATAACCTCCCCTGCACCGGGAGCATCGGGGAATTTCAAATAGCTTCCCCGGTCCTTCAGATCTCAAAAAGAAAAAGAAAAAGCCAAGCGGCTAGCCAATAGGCTCACAAAATCATCATCACCCAAACAAAACAGGAAATTATGTATTAAACATGTACCTATTTGTCGGGCAAACAAATTTTATTCTTCGGCTCTAGCCTCCTTGCTATGACCTGTTCAATGTAAGTATATGTATATGCAAGCAAATGCGACCAATTTTCAATACAATTCAATATTTGATTATATTAGGCATAAATGGTTAAAAATTAGCAAACAACTAAACAAACAACACAAACATCAATCAATTAGTGAATTAGAGTTTCAAATTCATAATTTCGATATATATACAAAAATCATGGTTTTGATGCCAATTCACAACAATGTGTTCTAACTATATTAGTTTTGGTTCTCACACCAGTCTAATGGAAATATATAGAAATCATACCTTCGAAACACGAACATAAATACTGATGATGTAGCTACAATCATCAGAATCATCTTCGGGTGTCTAGAATGTGACTCTATATCTATCCAGTATATTAAAACTTCGACTATACGTTCATGACGCGTATACGCGAAATCTTTATATACTCGATTGTCCATATTCAAAATAAATAAATATTCAAATACGTTTAAAACGATTTAAATTTTCAAAACAAAATTGTTTTCATTTGAAAAATATACTCTTCACACTCGTTCTAGGATACTACTGATCCTATCTCTAACGAGTCATTCTAATTGGATATTACTAACCCAATATCTGATGAATTCTTTCGTATGGTTCTAATGTGTCTTGTTCTCGAGCTCTGTAAACCAAAGCTCTGATACCACTGTAAGGACCCGTAACTTCCCCGCGAAGGAAAGCACAAATACTTTGAGAACAACACACAAATGAGCGCATCCGGAAGAACATTTCATTGTTATTACAACAATTCCATCAGATACAAGAATATACAGAGTATAAATGAATAAATTACATTTGACAAATATCAGAGATTACAATATTTTTCATAGCAGCGGAAAATAATACAAAATCACAACTGAAGGTGATACACGGATACAGTGCTTTCCGGATATCATTCCAGCTGTAAACCAGGAACCTGTGAATATAAATCTGCAAAACCAAAACTACTAGCTGCCCGTGCGGAAAATAGGGGCACCCAGAGTTTAGGTTAAAACAATAAACTCCAGGTCAGTCATGGGACTGGTATGAGAACTAAAACAGTTATAATTCTTTATTTTAAAGTTCGGTAAATCAAGGGACCACGCCGTATAACACGGAACGGGTTTCCTCCCAAGAATACCAGTGCATAGAACAGACAGCGCAATGCTAAATAAAGAAAAATGAAGCTGTTATAAGACCCAGGTCCCATCACACAATGCAACGCAAGCCGGAGGATAGGGTTTTTACCTTATAACAGCCAAAGCATGCTTGATACGTTTAAAACACATTATTTGATACTATTATAGGTGTATAGTGTCAAAACAATTTCAATCATAAATATCAATCATAGGCGGCATGAATGACCCATACCACTATGTCGCCATACTAGGTTCTACAAATAAAACCGCACTATCACGTATTGGAAATTGGATTTCCGTCATGAGCCGAGGCAAGGGGCAAGCTCCTCTCCGCGTTCGAGACACTCTAGCAAATGCCTCAGGACCCCACTATGATCCTTGGAATCGGCTGGGCCGGTCCTCTCTTACTTTTGAGGATTGGCAATTCCTGAACACACGTTTCCCGGTCCTTACAGACCTATATCCGAGGCGCCTCGTATCCAACAACCACACAGGTGAAAAGTATATAAATGTCAGGGCTGGTAGGTCACTGACACCACCCTAGCTAGAAAGAAACGTCGTGCTCTCCCAGCGGTCCATCTCCCGTTTTTGACTCATACCGAGGTGTGAGGCTCGCGAATCCACGTTACACACAAAGCTACGCCACACAGGCCGTGCTTTGATCATCAACCACAAGACTTTGCTTTTCAACAAAAGCCCTGATCAATTGCCACTTACGCATGCAACATTGGCAATTCACTCCATGCGACTGATGTCCATCGATATACAACCTCTGAGCTCGTACGTCTCAGAGAAGGGCGTTAAGCAAGAGAATAAATTCTCCGCCGCCAAACAGATGTATATTTAATAGAGATCAATCAACACAGAATAAAATCCAATGTCAGACACACAATCCATTTACAAGTTCGTTCTGGGTCTGAACGAAACCGGAGGCACTTTCCTCGCATATCCATCCATCTCCAAGTACGTCTGGACGATCACCAACTGATTCCCTCATCCTGGGTGTACAGCCCAATCAAGATCATCAGTAATCACCCAAACGATGTGAAGACTTCCGGTCTTCAACCACCGTCTTCATCTTCGACATCTCGTCGAATCGGTTATTCAGAATGGGTATGAACCCGGCCTTTCTGAATAACCCACGTATATAATAAACGAATGTTACACAAACACAACAAACGCCTCATTCCAATTCAGAATATTCTTTTATTCACAAAAATCACATTCTTAGGGAAAGGTTCCCATTAATTTTATCCAAGATAAATTCTTCTAAATTTATTCTTTAATCTTCCTTTGGATATCACTTCAAACTAGTCGGGATTAACGAACCACACCGAAGTAATTATTTATTTTATTTCCCAATCCCAACCTATATCCCATGGAGAAAACTGGTAATACTCCACATCTAACACCACTGTGTTATCGGTAAAATTAATTACCATTCCACGTTCAAATCTAATTAAAGATTTAACTATCGCTTTGGAGCAAAACTGGTGGTACTCCATTCTCGATCACCTTTCAGATTTGATAATTTAAATTATCAATTCACATTTTAATCTAATTAAAGATTCATTAAAACTCCACTTAGTTTTAATCTTTTCAAAAATCAATATCCTGCCTTTAACTGGGTTAAAGAACCAATGTCATCAAAACACGATTCACGACAAACCCAAATCACATTTGATATTAAATACAAGGCTCTGAATAGAAAATATATCGACTTATATTCAATACCAAATTCTGAAACCAACAAATATCGTATTGGAAATAACGATATAAAATATATCTTTCAAATCCCCATAACAATATTTGTATAGTCACGAAATCCAACATCGAAATATCCCGAAGATAATTTCGATTCAGCTCCATTCCAATCCACGTATTGGAAATATCGATTACTTTCAAAATCACTTTCAAATTCAATTTATTTATTTTAAAAATAAATTGATTTCAATTCTAGTTCAAAACTAGTTCATTTCGATAAAAATCTATTTTTATCTTTTCAAATGTGGAATTTTCCAGCACAAATCTTTCCAATTCACATATTATAATTTTACGCAAATTATAGATATTTTTAATAATTTTACCAAGGCCCGTACAGTCGATTTCCAACAACGGCCATCGAACTGCACTTACAGCGACCTTTTTCGAATTTGATTTGGACATAATTCCAAATCCAATCGTTAGATTTCAAATTTCTAATATTCATTGGAAAGCTCTTTTCGATACGAACCCAACGGTTCCGGTTTTAGGAGAATCCGACGGTCGGATCTCCCGCAATGTCCGTTTGAAATAAATGGTCGAAATTCACGAACTACCGTGGCGCGGCGCGTTCTATTCAGGCCATTATATAATATATATAATATATATAATATATATTTCGTCGATTTCTATTTAAAACGAATTATATAAATAGTTTTAAATTCGTTTCAAAAGCAATTTCAACTTCCTTTTCAATTCGAATCAAAATTGAATTCTTCTTTATAAATTCGTTTTAAAATTCATTTCTATTCAATTCAAATTTCAATTCAAATTTCAATTCAATTCAATTCGCTTTCAATTCAATTTGAATTCGTTTTCAATTCAATTCATTTCGAAATCGTTTCCAATTCAATTCATTTCGAAATCGTTTTCAATTCAATTCATTTCGAAATCGTTTTCAATTCAATTCATTTCGAAATCACTTTCAATATTCATTATACAACGAATAAAATCGATATAAATATCGTTCGCGTCCAAATAACGCATCTCTAATCAACACGGCTTTATATTTTCAAAACTTCTTTATTCTATCCAACAAATGAATATTTATCCCATTCAACACATGAATCTATATTGCTTTCAACACACGACTAATCTCAACACATGAGTACTGTCAACACATCACTATTGTTGTTATGTAAAATATTTTATAAAACTATGGTATCTATCGTTTGATTTTAATTAGACTTCTACTAGGAAGTAGTTCTAATTTTAAATATGATAAAGATGTAATTTTTATTATTTAAAATATTTTACTCAACACACGAATATTTTCAACACATGAACATCGTCAACACATGACTATTTCTATATTCAACACATGAATTTCTTTTCTAATATTCATTATTTTCCCGATTGGAATGAGGCCCAATCAATCTCCATATAACGTTAGTTATATGGATTCCATACAACACATGTATATAATAGCATTGAAAAATAATCAATCATCAACCAAAGTGCACTACACTGTATAAGCATCAAATATAGATATCTAACGCTTATAACAGCCTGTCAATCAATCGATCGACATATTTAATCAATCAGGATGAGTGAACTTCAAATTTCATCCCAACACCCGTGTGGGGTTTCAAACAATCAAACATAGATTTTATTTGTGCAGTTGGGCGATGTGTAAAATTTATCGACCCAATCAATATCAGTCAAATCAGTGTATATAAACAAATCGGCCGATTTGTTTATAAATATTCATTTATTCACTTTCACGTTAAAATTATATTTTTAACGACAAAAATATTTATTTCAACACTTGAATTTCTATTCAGTTCATTTATACAATCAAAATGATATTTTTATTTTTCTAACATATTTTAGAAAATTTCGGCGGCATAACGGCACGATACTAGAAACGGGACAAGGCCTAGCCTTATCCCCGGTCTAGTGAAGGCCCACGCCATTCACACATCAATCAAATTAATTTCAATTCACCAAACAATTCAAATTTCAATCAATTAGACTAACCAACTACACAACCAAACAATTTAACAAACAAGTTATCCATGGTCTGTGGATGACGGGTGTCGGGTGCTACTAAGCACCGTCTGCATCCTAGTATATATATATAACTAAAAAAAAGAGAATTTGAGTGAGAAGTTCTCACCGATAGCTATCCAACTTCACGACACTTCATTTATAGAAACCTTCTTCATCCTCGCCTTTTTATCATCTTCTTGTGCCCGTAGCCACTACATATAGAAATCACACATTTTTATATTTCGATGTCTTTAAAATAAAAATCACATTTTTATTTATTCACTTTCAATTTAAAAGTCATATTTTTATAACCTCTTCATATTTTTAAAATCGAATTTTTACTATGATAAAGATTTCGCCTTTATAAAAATATCTACTTTATTTCAACGTATATAAAATAAAAATCAGATTTTTATTTTGCCACATATACAAAGGTGATATTTTTAACTTCTCTATCCTATAAAGATCATATTTTTAATACTTTAAAAATATAAAAATCATATTTTTAATATTCCTATCATGCAAAGATTATATTTTTACTTCCATGTTATATAAAAGATTACATTTTTATAACTTTACAACATAAATAAATAAAATTCAGTTTTAAAGTAAATAAAAAAAAACAGTTTTTAAACAAAATAAAATTCAGTTTTTAACTAAAATAAAATTCAGTTTTTAACTAAAATAAAATTCAGTTTTTTAACTAAAATAAAATTCAGTTTTTTTTAACTAAAATAAAATAATAAAAAAAACAGTTACTTACAGGGGGGCTCGGTTTGGCGTTCGCAGGCTAAGGGGGAGGTGGGCTTCAGGCGGTCGGCGTCGGTTCTAGGCTGTGGCGGTGGTCGGGGGTTCAGGGGATGGCGGCTAGGGTTTCTTCGTTCGAGATGTGGGGGGGGGGGGCGCTCGCTGTCCTCGCGTGGAGGAGGGAGGAGGATGGCGACAGAGCAGAAGGGGGTGGGTGCGGCGGCCTCCAGCATGGCGGCGCGGTGAACGGAGGCGCCGGCGACGGGTTCGTGAGTGGGTTTTGGTTTTTTTTTTCTTATTCGATTCTGAACGGTGAGAATGAGGGAGAGAGGAAGGTCAACGCACGTATAAACATATATATATATATTAATTTATTAAATTTATTTTATTCTATAAAGTAACTTTTTATTTTCACCTCGAAATCAAGCCCACCGACTGTCGTTCCTAGCGTATTGCCCCCCTTCCGAACACAATGGGATATGTATCGCAGGTTGATTTGACCATTTGAATCAGTTTCCGTTAAATTTACATTTAAATCGCTATATTGAATTTTAAACGTACATTTCAAATTACCGGGGTCACATAGGGCTTCTAAAAATTCTCGGAAAATATTTTCTAGCTTCGTATTAACGATACGGTCCTAACAAAACTAGTTTCGTCGAATTCTGAGACCGTTAGAAAAATGGCCAATTTCCAGTCGATTAAAATCAACTGAAATGGTCAAAACACGTTTTCCTTTGCCACGCTCACATATTGATTCGAAAAATTATGAAATTTGGAATCTAGCAATAACTTGACATCACGGACCCAACAAAACTGGTTTCGTCGAAATCCGAGGTCATTTGCAAAATGTCCATTTTTAAGGGCCTGAATTCCATAACGACTATTCAGAATTTTCAACTGGACATATCTTATCATTTATAAAGTGAAATCTCAGTTTGTTAACTTCGTTGGAAAGATATCGTCAATTAGATCCTAATGTTTTTGGTTTCACTAAAATCCGGATTGTTTTGCTCCCGGTACATTCAATTGAAGTTTGAAATCGAATTATCGAACTACCGCGCCATTTTCAATTCTACTTATAATTATATATAAATATTTATATTCTAACGACGACGTATAAAATATATACGTCGAATTCTATTCAAAATAAATTTCTCGCCGATATTATTTAAAATAATCTATTTTAAATGTTCAAAATTCGCTAAAATTGCCAAAATAAAAATTTTAAACTGGCCCAGATTTTCGGGTTATTACATTACCATTCAAAACCAGCCCATTTCCCTTAAGCATATAACCGGACCCGTTTTTGATGCTTCTCCCCCAAACAAAATTTGCCGTGCCTTCCTCTCCAGTAACCCATTTCCATTTCCACGACTTCAGCCACCAACCGCTCCACCATCTTTCCACCGAATCAACCGAGATAACCACCACTCTTCTCCTCTTTCCGACCTCTCTCTCCTCATCCCCTTAATCCTGAGTTCGACGCCCCCCTGTGCTGTCGCGACAGCAGGTACACCCGCGGCCAGAACTTCACCGAAGTCCTCAAGACCACCTCAAATCGCAACTCCCTCACCTCCTAAACCTAAATACCCACTCGAACCGAGCTCACATCCCCTAGATTCGATGATGAACACAACCCTAGGGCACGTTGTACCTCAATCAGCGAACGGTATTGGTTCCGACTTCATCAAAAAGCACCTCGTTGGGATGAGCAACAGAAGACGAACTCAAAGACATAGATTTTGTGATTTTAGGTTTTTAGTTTGATTTCTTTTGATTTTTCTTTTGGGAAAATTGTTTGCTGTGATGTTTATACAGGTTATATAGCCTGTCGGTGGTAGGTAGCGTTTGTGGTAGGGATTGAAGGCCGTGTGGCCTGTGCAGAACCTCAGAAAATGGGAGGGATATTTTCAATTTGATTTTTGTAATTTATTTACTCGATTTTCTCCTTGTATCTGCCTTCTAAAAATCTCAGCGACCACATACGATCTTCTAAAATCACGAAAATTGACATGTAGCTAGAGTTCGACATTACGGTCCCAACGAAACTGGTTTCGTCGTATTCCGACTTCGTATGCTCACACAGCGTATTTTGAACTGTCAAAATACTGACTATTTCTCACTCTAAAAATCCGTACGACCACACAGTGACTCTAAAAATCACGAAACTGGAAATCTGACAACTATTTGACATTGCGGATCCAACAAATCTGGTTTCGTCGAATTCCGACTTCGTATGCAAAAGTGGCTATTTTTAACGCTCTAAATAGCATATTTAAATATATAAACATATTTAAATATAATTAAATTAAATATTTAAAATTAAATATTATCGTATATCTTCACATATGATATCGTACAGCTCCAGAATATCATATCAGAATTTACAGTTTGATATTTCAGATTTTAGATTATCCCGGTATTCAGTTTATACTGAAAATATCTTTTATAACATATATAAAGCGTCGCAAATTATAAAGGAATTCTACAGCGACTTTTCTGAAATTTGATTTGGACATAACTCAAAATCTACACGACGAAATCCTGATTTTTCTCTTCCACTAGAAAGATATACTCCACCAGCTCCACATGTTTCTTGTTTCACAGAAATCCGGCTTAAAACGAATCATGTACATTCAGTTGAAGTTCGAATCGCCAAATTGCAAATTGCCGCGACGTTTCAGGTTCGTTTTAATTATAATTATAAATTATAAGTTCGAACGTTGTACTTTAAGTTATCGATATCGCCAAATCGATATATAAATAATTAAATAAATTAATTATTCGACAGCTAACAAAACGCGCCATTACACACACACACACACACACACATATATATATATATATATATATATATATATATATATATATATATCTGTGTGTGTGTGTGTGTGTGATTCTGATCGAACGAATGTACGTTGAATCATTTGCTTTCTTCAATAAAATTCTGTCTTTCTCATTGCTCCTCCAATTTATGTGTTACTCTATCACTTCTTGTATCTCTTTTCTTCAATCACTCTCATCTTTTATCTCTTCTAACAATTCTGCAACCATATCTTGTTTTTCTGTCTAATACTCATCCATTTCTTCACTCTTTACCACCATTACTTCATCTGCATTTCTCATACACGATCACCAGATCCATGACTAAAGGAAAGAACCCTGACATGCCATTTTTAAGGAAAACAAAAAATGTTAACGTAAAAAGATTAAACGTTTTACATTTTTAAAATTTAAGTTTTATAGTGCATATTCTTATTGGACAGTCACTTTATACGATTTATTGTTTCATAATATATTTTTCTATCACTATGCAACTTTTAAAATCTATTTTTTTGTTTTGAAAAGTTAATTTGTTTAAATATTTCCGTAATTATACAATTTTAGAATGGTTTCAAACCCTAATAAAAACTAAGATAGCATTTGGTTTAAAAACGAGTTTTGAGTATCGCATTTTCAACATATTTTGATTTTCAACATGTACTTTGAAATGCATGAAAAAGGAGATGTGGTTGACAATATTGATTTGGAAAACGATTTTAATATTGTTAAAAATGGTTTTTTTGGCCTCTTGGAAAATATCAAAAGTTACATTCACTCTTCCCTTTCTCCACTTTGTTGAAATAATGAGTTCCAACTTCTCTGCTAAGTCATTCGACGTATATATTAAAAACGCAAAACTCGTTTCATCCAACCAAATACTATCTAAACCTCCATGAATGGTTCATATACCAAAAAATTGACCTTAAACCTCTCTTAGAACCAAATTTTTCATTACCGACCAAAATTGATACCTTCAAAAAACTCCTCGTAAACAATTTGACAAATCATATGAAATGCAGTCGTTGTCTTCATCTTATGTTGGATAACTTGAAATATAATTTGTTGGATAATTCCATATAATATCATGATTTGCCATGACTTGGTGCTTGAAATTGGAAACAAAATAATTACATAATTACATTCCTTAAAATTTATACACTTTTTGGAAAAAAAAATCTGTAAAACAAACATAACAAAATATACAATTCTAAACAATTATATAATTAATTATACCCCAAACTAACCCAACCAAACTAAAAACAAATAAAAATCCCGTCTCTATGTTCACATGAAACAAAAGAACATTTCATTTCCCTACTTCAGTTAAATCCTGTGCTTTGGTTTGTGTTTCCATTCTCCATCTCCTCCAATGCAATTTTCGATCTTGACACTTAATAAAGAAAATTAACAAAAAGAAAAAACATAAACAGTAGGCTGATGCTAAGCGAACGCAACACCTGAAATTAGGGCCGGACAATGAAGTCATCGAAGAAGGAATAAGGAACTTTTTTAGTTATGTGAGTTCGTTCAAATTTTTATCCTCGAAATTTACAACCGAAAGTGGTTTCATTTCCAATTTTCGATCTGAATCACGCCGGAAGCGAAATGGAAAAGGTGAAATTCTGATGTGTCGGTTGTAAGTCGATGTGGTGATTTATGATACAAAATCATATATGTTGAATACGACGATGTGTGAAAGTTTGTGATAGATGAGGAAGTGTAGCAGCTATCATTGGCAAGAAAAGGACAAGGGCTCGGTCAGATGTCTAAGGCCTCAGGTTAGACGTTTGACATAAAAGAGTATTGAATCCCGAGTGTTTGCTCAGACGTCTAATCATCCCGATGAGACGTCCGAGCCGTTATATTTCTGTTTTGACTAAGTATTTCCTGAGATATATTTTTGATATTTCTGATAAGAAAATTGGATATTTACTTAAACCTTCTATTTTCCAATATAAGCTATCTTCAGGATAGGATTAGGAATGATCAAATTGGATTGATGGAAACCAAAAATGTAATCAAAGGGTTCACCATCGTTCTTCTTCTCTAACAATATTTTAGTTATCTAAATATTCTTTCACCTTTCTCAATAAGGTTATTGATTCAATTGTAATTTGTTTATTTTGGGTTTATTCCACATGTGTAAACAAAATTCATTTTTGTGAATCAATAAAGAGGGGGGTAAATATCTCGTGTTTGTTTGCATATTCATGCATTGTTTTCTATCAAAATTATCTCTTTGCAATTGAGCGAACAAGATAACAGTTGAAAGCTTGGAACATATAGCAAACTGGCAGTGACATGCATGGACGCCTGCAAAAAGAGTTGTGCATCACATGAGCGACCAGACTGTTTACGACTTAACCCACTTTAATACACACACACACACACACATATATATATATATACACACACACACACACACACACACACACATATATATATATATATATATATATATATATGGCAAAGTCGTGCATCACATAGGCACCATGCTACACAAAGACATTACTGAATTTTTCCACTTTGTGTTTAGATGCAAGTCCACCGAATGTGTGTATATACTTGTAACTCATTACTGAACCCATGTTTAACTATTTTTTGCCTCTTACACAAGCAAAATCTTTGTGGTTAAGCTCAAAATCATCATATGTAATTTATCAATAGAAGCATGAGCACTTATCTTTCTCTCAAGTGCGGATCATCCTCGTATTCCTAACAAATATTAGTGAATTAGCTAAGTTGTAATGCCTAACACCAAAGAGAACAGGCAAGAGTAAATTAAGTTGGGGGCATGAATGATCAATTAAAATTTTTACGGGTAGACCTTTCATATCCAAGCCAGTATTTGATACAGTATACGGAACTATATATATATACATACTGATGTATGTATATATTGCAGATATATGTGTGTATACTCACACCTGTATATGTTTGCATATGCATGTATGTGTATATAGAGACGGCTATTTAGACACAAAATTAAACTTAAATTGTAACAAAAAAAAATCTCCATCATTGTATCACCGACTACGTCCACATTTTGTGTCTGAAAAGGCTTTCTTTATACACACCCACAACCCCTTCCCCCAAAGCCTTCATACGCACACCAACACCTCCCTCCCCTCAGGCCCCGGAATGACTACTCAAAAACAATAACTCCATAGGTATTAAATTGCACTGCATTACAAAGTACATACGTAAGTATTTTTTTAAAAAATCTCATCGATGCTTGACCGTTGGTACCTTTAAATTCATATATACAAGAGATGTTGTAACAAGTCAAAGATACGTCGACAGGCAAGTGTTCACATATAAAACCAATAGTTATTACAACCATTTCTGATTTTTGTAAAATTTCTACAGCATGAGTTAAAATTTTGCAACCGTCTACGATGTCTAACAAACACAAGTAAACAAGAGGTTCATTAATAAATCAAAACATTGATAATGCAGATGCATATTTCACGCATACGATAAGTTTACTTGATAATTAGACATAATGCAAATATGAAAATTTTGTAAAGGCATACCTCCATCCTATGTTTTCACATTTTGAAGCCTCAACAGCAACTAGAGCCCGTTCTTTCGACCTATACTTCAATAATACATAGTTTGGTACAAGGTTTTAAATCTCGCATATCGGTCGCGTTTCATCTCGGGAAATTTATAGACTTGATCTCGTATCAGGGGAGATCTCAAATGAGACAAGTATAACTCGGGAGTTTGTCTCGGATTTCCATCTCGGGTCCCAAAGTTCATACCGAAACAATCTCGGTGTACATGATATTTTTACAAAATGATTTTTATGAATGCTATTAAAAACATAGTAAGTTAAACTTGAATTGCAAAATAATTTTACTAATCTTTATTTTGGGAAAGATCATTCATATTCTAAATCGTAATATGCTTAAAATAGAAATATTGTTAGATATAAAACATTAATAGGATCCAAAACATTAAAAAATTCAGCATAAATAGACCGTAAAATACATAATTTCATAAGTAACATGTATGTAAAAAAGACGAATATGAATATCGTAAACATTGTAGAACATATATGAAGATACAATATTGTCATTTAACATGCAAAATGTAAAATAACATAAGATTATCATGGCTAGATTTAAGTTTTTTGATTATTGTTCTAGTTCAGACACAAATTTAAATTTTAACCAAAAAAATAAGATCTGGGACGATATTCCAATATTTCGCCTCGGTCGATATATCGTTTGATATTCCAATATCTCGGACGATATATTTGAAAGAAGATTTAGAGTGATATTCGCTGTTTCGTTTCGAAAGGAGCCCAAAACGAGATATCAGAGGATATCTCGGGCGATATTTGCGAGATTTGAAACAGTGGTTTGGTACTAATGCAAATACCTACAACTCAAATAACAAAAACAAAGATTACAAAATCAAGAAACTGTATGCTTACTGCATTCACATATTTTTGCTTTACATATGAGTTCTACCTCATTTGTTGAGATCCTCTCAAATATTCAAGATAAAAGAATAGTGAAGCATTCTCTAGATAAAGGAATTGAAAGAATGTTCAAAGATCAGTCTGGTAGGTTTACCCAAAAGCACACAGTATGGCAATGAATGCATAATATAATGCGAGCTAAAGGCAGTCGTCGGCTCGGTAAAACAATTGACAAGCAATAATGAGACGCTTATGTTTCATGGTTTGACTATAGGCCAATCATAAGTGCTAAAAGTTAGTAAACATGGATATCAAATGCTTGTGAAATTACAGAAGGGATTTTCACTCAAAGCAAAGGAGGGAATGATGTAATCGGTATTGTAAAAATCCTTGTAAAAAAAGTTGGATCTCATTTTTTTAATGATATTAAAATAAAAGGGCATTTTCGGTAGTTCATGTTTACAACATAAAGTGTGATATCAAAGGCATTACAACTGTTAATACACACACACACACACACACACACACACATATATATATATATATATATGCATATATACACACATACATCTGTGTGCATGCATAAATTTTATTAGCACAAATTACTGGCAAACATTTATTAGCCGCCGAAACATGCATTTTTCAACCATGGCATATCGATGTCCTCATCCATCGCTAATCTTAACAGTAATAAAAATAATTGTTTCAGCATGATGCACCACAGTGGATCCAATTTCAAAACTTTATGCTGCACTAAAGATACTCTCAAACTAATTTTATCATATAAAAAACCCAAAGAATTTATGTGACCATCAACAACGGTAAACTTAAATAATTTACTAACATTTCGAATGACATGTACAACATTTACGTATGAGTCATGATTAGACAAATGATTGGTTAATTATCTGTCAAACACCCAATATCTCTACTGCTTGTTGTAAATTTTCAATTGTATCAAGTGGCCCATTAGCTTAGTTGGTTAGAGCGTCGTGCTAATAACGTGAAGGTCGCAAGTTCGAGACCTGCATGGGCCATTTTTACGTGCTATATGCGACTACCAAAATTACCCAACCAATCATATATGATCGTTTTGTTATACTATTTAACATTACAAATATAAAAGTTAGTAGTTTGTACATTAATCATGTATCTTTATGAATTAAATAAAATGAACATGTAAATTAATCATGTGTCTTTATGAACTAATAGCGTGCGCATGTATGGTTGGTTTGGTAGTTTAGTAACGAAATAAATAAATTTGCAAACAGAAAAATAGTTAAGAGCTTTATGAATTTATTATCAATAATGCATTATATGTACAAATGCTGCAAAATTAAAAATAAGATGGTTAACCATCAGAGACGGTTATGATAACGGTTTGGTTTTATAACTAAATCGGTGTAAAGACCCGGAAATTCCCGCTCTTTAAATCGACCATAAACCATACAGGTCTGATCCAAAGATTGGAAATCTTCGAATACTTTAACTTTGGGAATACAATACATCAGAACAAATAACAGCAGACTTTTATTACATTACAATAATGTTACATCAGAGTACAGAATATATCAGAGTACATTGAAATAAAATTACAACGGAAGATAAATTACAAAAGATTTAATACATTAAATAAAATACAGTAAACAGCGGTAGACTACTAAGCTCTGGACACAGCTTTAGGCTTCGATCCAGGATCCTGCTAAAAGAATAGATATCTGCAAAAAGCTACTCGACTGCCCGTGTGGAAAAGAGGGCACCCGAGTTTGCAAAGTGAAACAAACTACGAGTCAGTCATGGGACTGGTGTGAGAATTCTAAACTAATTTAATTAATAAGACAAATCCAAGGACCACGCCGCTAATGCGGAACGGGTTTTATTCCAATGGATTGTCGGTGCATAAATTAAAGTAAATCGTTAAACAACGCAATGCTTTTTGGAAAATGAAACCATTATAAGACCCAAGTCTCATCACACAATGCAACGCACACCAGAGGATAGGGTTTTACCTTATAATGGTCAAAAGAAGCTAAATACGTAAAACGGATTACTACTAGTGTGTATATGTTTTAAATAAAAACATTTCAATCATAAGTATAAATCCTAGACGGCATGAGTACCATATATCATGTCGCCAATACTAGTTCTACAATCAAAACCGCAAGGTCGTATTGGAAATTGGATTTCCATCATGAGTCGAGGCTAGGGGCAAGCTCCTCTCCGATTCAAGACACTCTAGAAAATGCCTCAGGATCCCCCGCAGTGAACCCTTGGATCTTCAGGGCCGGTCCCCGCCTATGGGCAGTGGATTAGTTATGCCTGAACACACGCTTCCCGGTCCCTTTGGACCTATAATATGACCACCAACGGCCTATAAAACACGAGGCGCCTCAAAATCCATCATCCACATAAGTAAAATGTCAGCGCTGGTAGGTCCCTGACATCACTCTAGCTAGAAAGAAACGTGTGCACTCCCTGCAGTCTGTATCCCGTTTTTGACTCATACCGGGGTGTGAGGCTCGCGAAGTCACGCTATACACAAAGCTACGCCTAAACAGGCCGTGCTTTGATCATGAACCACAAGGCCTGCTTTTCAACAAAAGCCTTGATCAATGCATCTTAGTATGCCACATTGTCAGTCCATACTATACCACTGATTTCTACCAATATATAACCTCTAAGCTTGTACGTCTCAGAGAAGGGTGTTAACCACGAAACAGATATATATTAAGAGAGATCAACGAATGTAGTATAAAGGACTACAACGTCAGACATACATTCCATTTATAAACTTATGCCCTGGGTCTGAGCGAAAGTCAAATCCGTACAAATCAACACTTCGTCCGAACGGCCACCACTGAAGCCCTTTCAAGGTAGCTACTCCTCTCATGGGTCTCAGTAGCAACACATCCATTCGATGTGAAGATCGCCGGTCTTCAATCACCGTCTTTAAATCTTCGACTTAGAACGTCGTATAATCATTTGAAATGAGATTGAACTCGGTCTGCTCAAATGATTCTCGCATATATATATATATAATAATTTGAAAACATTTCCTATCGTTATTAATATTTGATAACGACCTATCACTATTTTTATTTATATAAAAATAGCCTAAATTAGTTTAACGACGCTTCGGGTCAATGGGCGACCCTGGCGCTGTTTTCAACCAAATTTGATTTACGCATAACTTGAAATCTAACCGTTGGATTTTGGCGAAATTTATGTCATTGGAAAGATCTTCCCAAAGCAGTCCTAACGGCTCCAGTTTTGGGAAAATCCGACGGTCGGATCTCTCGGTATAACCGTTAAAGTTACGATTGCCGATACGCAAACTGCCGTGCGCGTTCCGTTTTAATTTATAATTTATATTTATATTTATATAAATATAAATCGTTTGGCGATTTCAACTATTAACGTCTATTCTTTTATCGCATTTAAAATGACGATAAAAATATCACTTTTATTTTACTCTGTTTTTATTTACATTTAAAATGTAAATAAAATGTGCTTTTTAAATTCACTTTAATTCATGCTTTATTTACACCAAATATAAATCGATGTTCTTTTTCTATCTTTGGTTTATTTACACTAAATGTAAATAAATAATTAAATAATCTTTTTCTATCTTTTGATTTATTTACTCTAAATGTAAATAAATATTCTTTCTTACCATTTATTTATTTACCTAGATATAAATAAATGTTTTCATTTATCTTTTCTTATTTCTTTACCCAAATGTAAATAAATGGTTTTTCTACTTCTCCCTTTTCTTATTTATTTACACTATTTGTAAATAAATGTTTTTACTTTTCTTTTATCTTATTTATTTACACTATTTGTAAATAAATGTTTTACTTTTACTTTTGCTATATTTATTTACATTAATTGTAAATAAATGTATCTAATTTCTTGTTCATATTTATTTACGCTATTTGTAAATAAATGGTTTCAATTTCCTTGCCAATCCTATTTACATAGTAAATGTAAATAAATGTATCTCTTTAATTCTTTTCTAATATTTCTTTTTAACATAAAAAGAATATCTTATGTTAATTCTTTTCTAACATTTCTTTTTATTATTTTTATTTACATAAGAAAATGTAAATAATTACCATCCACATTTTGGTTCTTTTTTTATTCTTTTTTTTACATAAGAAAATGTAAATAAATTCTAATTCACAAGTTTTGTCTTATAATCTTAATTACATATAAATGTAATTTTATTTACAATGTAAAAACATGTTTTTTAATTACATAAAAGTTTAATTTTATTTAATTTTTTTATTTATCTAATGTAAATAAATGTCTTACTTTTTCTATGTTTTATTGAATTTACACTAAATAGTTTATATATGCTTTAACCTCCCACATTGGATAGGTATTGTTGTGATTACTGGACAGCCGGGCGGGTCCGGGCAGGTTTACATCACAACTCAATCCAACCTCGGGTTAAGCATACTAATTCATATTAAGAAAAATGGAATAAATGTTTTTATCCCTTTTATTTTCTTTTCTCATTTATTTACCTATTTGTAAATGAATGTCTAAATTACTTTACCTTATTTATTTACCTAAACGTAAATAAATGTTTTAATTATTTCATCTTAAGTATTTACATAAGAAATGTAAATGCTTAATCCCTATTCTTTTACATTGAAAAATGTAAATACTTAATCCTTTTTCTTATTTCTTCTTAACAAAATGTTTATTTTGTTTTTATCCTTTTATCTACTTTAAACAAAAATGCGAGTTTTGACGCTACTAATTTATATTGATAAACATGTGAATTTTTGTCGCAACTAATTTATATTGACAATATTGTTAACTTTAATCCAACTATCATAATTTGACAAATATGTCAATTCTAATTTGACTACTATAATTTGACAAAAATGCCAATTTTAATCCCACTATCATAGTTTGATAAATAGGTCAATTCTAAAGGTAAAAAGCGACATTTCTATTTATCATGCACAAATCCTATGTAATTGACATTTTTATTTATTACAACACTTTTAACTAAAATGACATGTTAATATTAGCATAACATGATTAACTAAATGACATGTTTAACAATCCTAATATCAGAATAAAAATAAGTATTTTTATTCACATGACATGACATTATTATAACATAAATGGTGTAATTTTTATTCTAATGTCATATTTCTAACCAAAACGGTATTTTTTTTCTTAATTCTTTTAAATGTATAAAAATATACTTTTCCAGTTCATTCATTTTAAGGTATATAAAAGTATACATTTCTAATTTATTCTCTTTAATATATATAAAAATATAATAATTTTGGAAAACTCCTTTTAATATACAAGATATGATAATTTTGTAAAAATTCCTTTTAATGTGAACAAAATGTTGATTTTAGTCTAATCACTTCTAATGAAATCAAAATGTTGATTTTGGTTAAATCACTTCTAATGAAATCAAAATGTTGATTTTGGTTAAATCAAATTAACAAAAAGTGTTAACTTTTGTCCAATATAATTTAATTTACAAAAATGTATTTTTGGTCCTTTTTAATCTAATTACTAAAAATGTAAATTTTATCCTTTATAATATAATTAACAAAATGTTAATCTTTTGCTTTATAATATAATTAACAAAAATGTTAAAAGTGATATATTTGTCTTTGTCGTCAATTTTAACACAACAAAATGTATATAAAGTGGTATATATGATTTGTCGTCAATTCTAACACAGCATGGGATCATAAACAATACAAACAACAAACACAATTCATCATCACAATCAATCAGTTAATCTAAATTTTTATGCACCGCATATATGTGTTTCATATAGCGTATAATAATGACACAATCATAATCAATTTAAATATATATATTTCTATATATATATGTATGTATATTTAATTATTTTAATTTTGAGAAATCTCACAAAATTTTTTGTGTGTCTCTTCTAATTTCACACAAATGTAAAATTTGGGTGTCAATTCTATTACTACAGAAGTAAATATTTTGATGTCATTCTATTTTAACAAAAAGTATATTTTGAGTGCCATTCTCATTACAACAAAGTTGATTATTTCTAATTACACAAAAATGTCTATTTTGTGTATCAATCTAATTTAACAAAATGACGGTGAAAAAATAATTCTTTTTATTTTCAACAAAAATTGACCTTGAAAAATGAATCTTTTATTTTCATCAAGAAGCAATGAAAACATTGTCCTTTTTGATTTCAACTAAATTCCAATGAAAAATTTGTCATTTTTGATTTCAATAAAATGACAATTTTAATTTTGTCAATTCTAGTTTTGACAAGAATACCGATTTTATTTGGCAAATCAAACCTCAACCCAATGGTATAATTGATTCAACAATTTTGTTTTCAACACAAATGTCATCACATCAACAAATACACATAACAACCACAATCAATTCAAATTTCATAGCCATTAACAATATGGATTTCACAACATACACATATAGAATTCACATAGCAAGGAATAATTTAATTTTAATAATTGAATATAGAAATCTCACCTTGGCTTTTATTTTGACGATTCAGATTTAGTTTTTGCTGAAAATTCTAACTTACTCCAAATCGCTTCAAATCAGTTCTGAAATGGAGATCTCGTCGCCACGATTCTAACGCAATTCGTTTCACTGAATCTCGATGTCATACAAAGAAGTTACGGTCATTTTTCATTTAATTGCATAATTAAATAATTAAATAATTTAATTAATTACATTACAAATCTCTTCCTCCTTCTTTCTGTATGACGCTCCCTATAGCATCGCACCACCCTCCATCGAATTGCATGAAAACAGGGCGAAATGAAGCATTGATATCTCACAAGCTGTCACTCTAAAGGTGATCATCAACGTTGAAGATATATATCATAGAACGATCTATCTAATTTGCCTTCGGAAATTTTGGAAATGGAGGAATGGATTAAAAGAGATTTGAGGGGAAGAAGGAGAGCGTTTTCAACCATTGATTGGCATGGTGGCGGCTGTACATTTAGGGGGAAAGGGATAGGTTTAGAGAAGTTTTTGGATATTATATAGTGGAGACACTACATATATGTATATATATTTTATTTAGTTATATAAATTTGATTTTATCTTTCACTTATCTCTACATATGTAGTAGGTGACAAATGAAGCTTAATTTGCTGACTAGGCATGATGGACCACATAAATATATGGACTTAAATGAAGGAAATGATGGAAATAAAATAAATAAATAGGATAAATGAAATACCGAAAATGGAAGCATAAACTTAAATTTGTATTATTAATAACGGAAATATAGAGGCAATTTGAAATATGGCAAATGGGGAAGATACTAATAAATACAAAAGGTAAAGCGGTCAAATTTCACAATATATATGTCATAGTATTAAATTCATTAGCCTCGATATATTCAAATTATTCTCATTAGTTTTATTAACACACAATAAATAAAAGAAACAAAATGTGACTGATATTACATAGTATAAAGATAAATATGGATTCTAAATTCATACGCTAAAAATCATGTGTTTCCTTAGTTCATGGTCCCAAACTCAAATTAATTAATTTATTAGAACATTCCCCTTTTTTTTTTACTTAAGATAAATGTATGTTTCCTATCAACAACGCACATAATTATCCATAGATAGAAATACTTCAATCCAGTGAATACAATTAATGACAATATTACAATTTATGTCAATACTAAATTTAAAATAGACAAAAATTAGGCAATTTTTTTTTATCATACAAGCATTAATAGGTTCAATGTTAAATCAAATTAATATATATATGACATGTATATATAAGCAATCTAGTCCAATGACAATGAATGTTTGATTTTCTTTTATTTGAATTAAGCAGTGTTAAACATGTACTTTTGCACATTTATTTCTTTTTGTTTGTATGTGTTGTTTTTCAATTCACATTCCTTCGTTCCTTTAAAAAGGGAAAATTTGCAAAAGCTAATTGATACTCTTTTCATGAATTATACTATAGAAATCTCAAACATAATACAATATACTAATAATCTAATCAGTCAATATTGCTATTTTAACTCAAATTACAATAAAAATTGTTATCACTTACAAGTTTACTATTCCATTTATTATCAATTGTTTGTAGTTAATCATTACAAATATACATACAATTTGATACTAAATTCAATTGTAATAAATCACTATTTATCTAACTACGAATAATTGTTTAATACAAATAATTTTGAAATCATTCATAAATAATATCTTAATTCAATTCATGAATTTTTTTTTAGTAATGGTATTTTTAAATTCAGACGCATTTTCTAACAAAATTTACTTAAAATAAAAATTTAAATTGGTTCCAAAATTCCGGGTTGTTACAATCTCCCCCACTTAAAATCTTTTCGTCCTCGAAAAGGAACTAAGCTAAAAGTTGTTTAATTAATCAACTCAGTTTTAATTTTTCTTTTATATTTTCAATAATTTTATTTAGGTGATTAACTTATCAAATATATATAACTTTTATATATGTTCAAAAATCATATTTTCTAATATTGGATTATATATAATCAAAATACGTTAATTATTAACTGGGCACTCTCAACTCATTCTAGGGCATTACAAACCCCATCTCTAACGAGTTTTCTCATTCTAGGATACTGCTGATCCTATCTCTAATGAGTATTCTTATTGGATATTACTAATCCAATCTCTGATGAGTCTTTTGTTTAGTTTTAATGAGTTGTACCCCAATGATTTGAGCTAACCAAAGCTCTGATACCAACTGTAAAGACCCGGAAATTCCCGCTCTTTAAATCGGCCATAAACCATACAGGTCTGACCCAAAGATTGGAAATCTTCGAATACTTTAACTTTGGGAATACAATACATCAGAACAAATAACAGCAGACTTTTATTACATTACAATAATGTTACATCAGAGTACATAATATATCAGAGTACATTGAAATAAAATTACAGCGGAAGATAAATTACAAAATATTTAATACATTAAATAAAATACAGTAAACAGCGGTAGATTACTAAGCTCTGGACACAGCTTTAGGCTTCGATCCAGGATCCTGCTAAAAGAATAGATATCTGCAAAAAGCTACTCGACTGCCCGTGTGGAAAAGAGGGCACCCGAGTTTGCAAAGTGAAACAAATTACGAGTCAGTCATGGGACTGGTGTGAGAATTCTAAACTAATTTAATTAATAAGACAAATCCAAGGACCACGCCGCTAATGCGGAATGGGTTTTATTCCAATGGATTACCGGTGCATAAATTAAAGTAAATCGTTAAACAACGCAATGCTTTTTGGAAAATGAAACCATTATAAGACCCAAGTCCCATCACACAATGCAACGCACACCAGAGGATAGGGTTTTACCTTATAATGGTCAAAAGATACTAAATACGTAAAACGGATTACTACTAGTGTGTATATGTTTTAAATAAAAACATTTCAATCATAAGTATCAATCCTAGACGGCATGGGTACCATATATCATGTCGCCAATACTAGTTCTACAATCAAAACCGCAAGGTCGTATTGGAAATTGGATTTCCATCATGAGTCGAGGCTAGGGGCAAGCTCCTCTCCGATTCGAGACACTCTAGCAAATGCCTCAGGATCCCCCGCAGTGAACCCTTGGATCTTTAGGGCCGATCCCCGCCTATGAGAAGTGGATTAGTTATGCCTGAACACACGCTTCCCGGTCCCTTTGGACCTATAATATGACCACCAATGGCCTATAAAACATGAGGCGCCTCAAAATCCATCATCCACATAAGTAAAATGTCAGCGCTGGTAGGTCCCTGACATCACTCTAGCTAGAAAGAAACGTGTGCACTCCCTGCAGTCCGTATCCCGTTTTTGACTCATACCGGGGTGTGAGGCTCGCGAAGTCACGCTATACACAAAGCTACGCCTAAACAGGTCGTGCTTTGATCATCAACCACAAGGCCTGCTTTTCAACAAAAGCCTTGATCAATGCATCTTAGTATGCCACATTGTCAGTCCATACTATACCATTGATTTCTACCAATATATAACCTCTAAGCTTGTACGTCTCAGAGAAGGGTGTTAACCACCAAACAGATATTGTGAAGACCCGTAACTTCCCCGTAAAGGAAAGCGTCGGATAGTTCGAGAACAAGCCACAACAGAACTCATACGGAAGAACATTTCATTGCATATTACAACAATGCATCAGATTACAAGAATATACAGAGTATAAATGAATATTACACAGAAATATCAGAGATTTAAAATTACATTTAAATACATAGCAGCGGAAAATAATACAATACACAACTAGAAGAGATATACGGATACAAAGCTTTCCGGATATCATTCCAGCTGTAAACCAGGATCCTGTGAATATAAATCTGCAAAACCAAAACTACTAGCTGCCCGTGTCAAAATAGGGGCACCCAGAGTTTAGGTTAAAACAATAAACTCCAGGTCAGTCATGTGACTGGTGTGAGAACTAAAACAGTTATAAATCTTTATTTTAAAGTTTGGTAAATCAAGGGACCACGCCGTATAACACGGAACGGGTTTCCTCCCAAGAATACCAGTGCGTAAAACAACAGCGCAATGCTAAATAAAGAAAATTGAAGCTATTATAAGACCCAGGTCCTATCACACAATGCAACGCAAGCCGGGGGATAGGGTTTTTACCTTATAATAGCCAAGAATGCTTGATACGTTTAAAACAAATCATTTGATACTATTATAAGTGCATAGTGTATAAAACAACTTCAAATCATAAGTATCAATCATAGGCGGCATGAATGCCCCATACCACTATGTCGCCATATATAGGTTATACAATCAAAATCGCAAAGTCACGTATTTGGAAATTGGGTTTCCATCTATGAACCGAGGCAAAAGATAGTCCTCAACCGATTCGTGACTCTCTAGCCCGAGCCACAGGTCAGAGCTCGAGTGACCTTGGAGCGACAGGGCCGGTCTACCGATGTGGATTAAACTTAAACCCTGAACATGCGTTCCCCCGCCCTATGGGGCGTAAATGAGCCAACGAATGACTCCATCGGACCAGGATCGTCCGATCAAACCGAGGCGCCTCGCAACAGCAACAACCACATAAGTCAAACTCGTCAGGGCGTGTAAAACCACTGATGCCACTTCTAACTAGAAAGAAACGCATGCCCTCCCTGAGGTCCGTCTCCCGTTTTTGGTTCATACCGGGTGTGAAACTCGCGAAGTAAACGTTACACAAAGCTACGCCACAAAGGCCGTGCTTTGATCATCAACCACAAGACTTTGCTTTTCAACAGAAGCCTTGATCATTTGCCACTTAGGCATGCCACACAGGCAATTCACTCTATGCGTTTGATATCCATCAATATATAACCCCTGAGCTCGTACGTCTCAGAGAAGGGCGTTAAGCAAGAGAATAAATTCTCCGCCGCCAAACAGATATATATTTAATAGAGATCAATCACACGGACTAAAATCCAATGTCAGACACACAGTCCATTTACAAGTCCGTTCTGGGTCTGAACGAAACCGGAGGCACCTAGTACCCCGCATATCCATCGATCTCCAAGTACGTCTGGACGATCACCAACTGTTTCCATCTTCTTGGGTGTACAGCCCAATCAAGATCATCAGTAATCACCCAAACGACGTGAAGACTTCCGGTCTTCGACCACCGTCTTCATCTTCGACTTATCGTCGTATCAGTTATTCAGAATGGGATAAACCCGGTCTTTCTGAATAACTCGCGTATATATTATAAAAGTGTTACACAAACACAACATACGCCTCATTCCAATTCATCAGTCACTAACTGTAAATTAATCAAGAGAATAATTCCCCAAATATTAACCCCGAAGGCCGAAACCAACATCAGGTCAATATCCAGAAAACCATTCTGCTTAGCTAACCGACAGTTAGTTTCTAAATTTCACATTCATAGGGAAAGGTTCCCATTAATTTTATCAAAGATAAATTCCTTGAATTTATTCTTTAATCATCTTTTGAATTTCGATTCAACTAGTCGGGATTAACGAAACTTACCGAAGTAATCATTTGTTTTAATTTCCCAATCCCAACCTATTAATCCCATGAAGTAAAACTGGTAATACTTCATATCTAACACCACAGTGTTATCGGTAATTCAATTACCATTTCACGTTCAAATCTAATTAAAGATTTAACTATCGCCTGGAGCAAAACTGGTAATACTCCATTCTCGATCATTCCAATCTAATTAAAGATTCATTAAAACTCCACTTAGTTTTAATCTTTAACTGGGTTAAAGAATCAGTGTCATTTAAAACACAGTTCACGATAAACCCAAAATCACATTCATTAATTATCGGGTTAAAGAACGAGGGTTATTTAAAACACTGTCCACGATAAACCCAAAAATCAATATCTATTCAATTCCAATTAAATATTATTTAATTGGTACACTTCATTAAATCTAAATAAAAAGATTTAATCTTTTCTCAACTGGGTTCAAGAACAGTGTTAGTGAAGACACCATTCACGACAAACCCAAACCACATTTGATATTCAATACAAGGCTCTGAATAGAAAATATACCGGCTTATATTCAATATCAAATTCTACGAATAACAAATATCGCATTGGAAATAACGATATATATATATATATCTTTCAAATTTCCATAACAACATTTGTATAATCACGAAATCCAACATCGAAATATTCCGAAGACAATTTCGATTCAAATCCATTCCAATGCAATCATTGGAAATTTTGGTTATTTTCAAAACCATTTCAAATTCAATTTATTTATTTAAAAATAAATAGAATTATAATTCTAGTTCAAAACTAGTTCATTTCGATAAAAATCTATTTTTATCTTTTCAAATATGGAGTTTTTCATCCCAATTCTTTCTAAAGCATTTCTTATGATTTTACACAAATTATTACTATTTTTAATAATTTTATCAAGGCCCGTACAGTCGATTTCCATCAATGGCCATCGAACTGCACTTATAGCGACCTTTTTCAAATTTGATTTGGACATAATTCCGAATCCAACCGTTAGATTTCTAATTTCTAATATTCGTTAGAAAGCTCTTTTCGATACGAACCCAACGGTTCCGGTTTTAGGAGGATCCGACGGTCGGATCTCCCGTAATGTCCGTTTGAAATAAATGGTCGAAATTCGCGAACTGCCGCGGCGCGACGCGTTCTATTCAGGCCATTATATTATATATATAATATATATAATATATATTTCGTCGATTTCTATTTAAAACGAATTATATAAATAGTTTTAAATTCGTTTCAAAAGAAATTTCAACTTCCTTTTCAATTCAAATCAAAATTGAATTCTTCTTTATAAATTCGTTTTAAAATTCATTTCTATTCAATTCAAATTTCAATTCAATTTGAATTCATTTAAATTCGCTTTCAATTCAATTTGAATTCGTTTTCAATTCAATTCATTTCGAAATCGTTTTCAATTCAATTCATTTCGAAATCGTTTTCAATTCAATTCATTTCGAAATCGTATAAAATCGATATAAATATCGTTCACGTCAAAATGGCGTCAATCTAATCAACACGGCTTCATATATTTCTAATTTCAAATATTCTATTTCAAATATTTCTATTATTAAAATATTTCGTTCAACACATGACCAATCTCAATGGATGAGTACTGTCAACACATGAACCTTTATTTTATATTATTAAAGATGTAAATTTTATTACTAAAATATTTCGTTCAACACATGACCAATCTCAATGGATGAGTACTGTCAACACATGAACCTTTATTTTATATTGATAAAGATGTAAATTTTATTACTAAAATATTTCGTTCAACACATGACCAATCTCAATGGATGAAACTGTCAACACATGAAACTTTATTTTATATTGATAAAGATGTAAATTTTATTACTAAAATATTTCGTTCAACACATGACCAATCTCAATGGATGAAACTGTCAACACATGAACCTTTATTTTATATTATTCTTTGTTTTTCAAATTGGAATGAGGCCCAATCAATTACCATATAAAATTAATTATATGGATTTTCATACAACACATGTATATAATAGCATTGAAAATAATCAACCATCAACCAAAGTGCACTACACTGTATAAGCATCAAATATAGATATTCAACGCTTATAACAGCCTGTCAATCAATCGATCGACATATTTTATCAATCAGGATGAGTGAACTTCAAATTTCATCCCAACACCCGTGTGGGGTTTCAAACAATCAAACACATATTTTATTTGTGCTGTTGGGCGATGTGTAAAATTTATCGTCCCAATCAATGTCATTCAAATAGGTGTACATAAACAAACCGTCCGGTTTATAAATGAATATTTTATTTTATTCACTTCACGTTAAAAATTATATTTTTAACGATAAAACATTTTATTTCAACCTATGAATTTCTATTCAATTCGTTTATTCTATAAAATGATACTGTTATTTTTCTAACTTATTTTAGAAAATTTCGGCGGCATAACGGCACGATACTAAAAACGGGACGAGGCCTAGCCTTATCCCCGGTCTAGTGAAGGCCCACGCCATTCACACATCATCAAATCAATTCATTTCACCACACAATTCAATTTCAATCAAATAATCTAAATAATTTTTGCAATCAAACAAACAAGTCCATGGTCTGTGGACGATTGTGTCGGGTGCTACTAAGCACCATCTGCATCCTAGTATATATATATATATAACTAGAAAAAGAAATTGAAAGGTGAGAAATTCTCACTTATAGCTATCCTAGCTCCACGGCACTTCATTGATAGAAATCTTCTTCGTTCTCGCCCTTTTGTCACCTTCGTTGTCCGTTTTCACTACATATGTAAAAATCGAATTTTTACTTCGCTATCCAATATATAAAAATCATATTTTTATTTCGAAGTTCAATATATAAAAATCATATTTTTATTTCGAAGTTCAATATATAAAAATCATATTTTTATTTCGAAGTTCAATATATAAAAATCATATTTTTATTTCGAAGTTCAATATATAAAAATCATATTTTTATTTCGAAGTTCAATATATAAAAATCATATTTTTATTTCGAAGTTCAATATATAAAAATTATATTTTCATTTCGAAGTTCAATATATAAAAATCATATTTTTATTTCGAAGTTCAATATATAAAAATCATATTTTCATTTCGAAGTTCAATATATAAAAATCATATTTTTATTTCGAAGTTCAATATATAAAAATCATATTTTTATTTCTATGTTATATAGATAAAAATTATATTTTTATCACGCTATTTTCCATATAAAGATTTCCCTTTTCTAAAAAAAAGATTTCGCCTTTATAAAAACATAGACTTCGCCCTTTCAAATTTAAAGATTTCATCTTTATAAAAATCTCATTTTTATTTTTCCACACATATAAAGATGATATTTTTAATATTCCTATCATGTAAAAATTATATTTTTAACTCTCTACCTAACCAAAAATCATATTTTTACATCTTCTATATAGTAAAGATTATATTTTTAATACGTTATCATACTAAAAATTATATTTTTAATACTCTATCACCTGTGTTTGCAACGCTTCTCATGAAATAAAATCATATCTTCACTCTATGTTATTCATACGACTAAAAACTAAATTTGAAATGAAATTAAAAAGAGAGCCTCACAGTTTTTATCGTTCGGAGGAGGAGGAGGAGCGCAGAACTGTCATGGAGGTGGTGCCAGGCAGGGCACAGACCCATATTGGTCGGAGGAGCTGCGTCTGGGGCTGTTTGAAGGGGTTTGGCTCGAGTTAGAGAGAGAAGGGGCGGAGGAGAGAGGTCTGAGGTTGGGGAGGTCGCGGCAGGAGGCGAGGGTCCCTCCGATGGTCCGGCGGCAGGGCTATGTAGCGATGGCGGTGGGGTTCGCAGGCGTCGGAGGTGTCTGGGCGAGGTCATTTCGGGTTTGGGTCTTCGTCGATGGGGGTAGAAGTGGAGAGAGAAGATCGAGAGGAGGGAGATGGGGTGGCGCGCCTTGGACGCCGGCGGCGGTGGTCGATGCCGCGCCTCCGTCCGTCGTTCGATTCTTTTTTTTTTCTCTTTGATTAAATGAACTAACGGGGGGGGGGCTGGAGGTATAGGAGAGAAAAGGGGGGAGAATATTATTTTTTTATTATTAATTTAATTAATTTAATTTCTAAAAGTTGACTTTTTATTTCGACCTCAAAACGAGGCCCACCGCCTGTCGTCCATAGCGTTTCACCCCCATTCTGAACATAATGGGATATGTATCGCAAGCTGATTCGATCGTCTCGATAAGTTTCCGTTGAATTTACATTTAAATCGCTATATTGAATTTTAAACGTACATTTCAAATTACCGGGGCCACATACTAACCCTACAAATTCCAGAAAAATTATTTCTAGCTTTGTACTGACGATACGGTCCTAACAAAACTAGTTTCGTCAAATTCTGAGACCGTTTGAAAAATGGCCATTTTCCAGTCGATTAAAATCAACTGAAACTGGTCAAACGCATTTTCCTTTGCCACGCTCACATATTAATTTGAAAAATTATGAAATTTGAAACCTAGCAATAATTTGACAACACGGACCCAACAAAAGTGGTTTCGTCGAAATCCGAGGTCGTTTGCAAAATTCCCATTTTTAAGGGCCTGAATTCCATAGCGACTATTCAGAATTTTCAACTGGACATATCTTTTGATTCCCGCTATGAAATCTTGATTTTTCGGATTCGTTGGAAAGATATCATCAATTAGATCCTATCATTTTTGGTTTCACAAAAATCCGGATTGTTTTGCACCCGGTACATTCAATTGAAGTTTGAAATCGAATTATCGAGCTACCGCGCCAATTTCAATTCTATTTATAATTATATATAAATATTTATAATCTAACGACGACGTATATAATATATACGTTCTAATTATATTCAAAATAAATTTCTCGTCGATATTATTTAAAATAATTCATTTTAAATAATCAAAATTCGCCAAAATTGCCAAAATAAAAATTTTAAACTGGCCCAGATTTTCGGGTTGTTACAGATATATATTAAGAGAGATCAACGAATGTAGTATAAAGGACTACAACGTCAGACATACATTCCATTTATAAACTTATGCCCTGGGTCTGAGCGAAAGTCAAATCCGTACAAATCAACACTTCGTCCGAACGGCCACCACTGAAGCCCTTTCAAGGTAGCTACTCCTCTCATGGGTCTCAGTAGATTCGATGTGAAGATCGCCGGTCTTCAATCATCGTCTTTAAATCTTCGACTTAGAACGTCGTATAATCATTTGAAATGAGATTGAACTCGGTCTGCTCAAATGATTCTCGCATATATATATATATATATATATATATATATAATAATTTGAAAACATTTCCTATCGTTATTAATATTTGATAACGACCTATCACTATTTTTATTTATATAAAAATAGCCTAAATGTAATAACCCGGAAAATCTTAGCCAGTTTAAAATTTTTATTTTGGCAATTTTAATGAATTTTGGTCATTTAAAATAGATTATTTTAAATAAAATCGACGAGAAATTTATTTTGAATATAAATCGACGTATATATTTATATACGTCGTCGTTAGAATATAAATATTTATATATAATTATAAATAGAATTGAGAATGGCGCGGTAGTTCGATAATTTGATTTCAAACTTCAATTGAATGTACCGGGTGCAAAACAATCCTGATTTTAGTGAAACCAAAAACATTAGGATCTAATAGTGAATATCTTTCCAACGAATCCGACAAATCCAGATTTCATAGCGGGAATCAAAAGATATGTCCAGTTGAAAATTCTGAATAGTCGCTATGGAATTCAGGCCCTTAAAAATGGAAATTTTGCAAATGACTTCGGATTTCGACGAAACCAGTTTTGTTGGATCCGTGATGTCAAATTATTGCTAGGTTTCAGATTTCATAATTTTTCGAATCAATATGTGAGCGTGGCAAAGGAAAACGTGTTTTGACCATTTCAGTTGATTTTAATCGACTGGAAAATGGCCATTTTTCCAACGGTCTCAGAATTCGACGAAACTGGTTTTGTTAGGACCGTATCGTCAATACGAAGCTAGAAAATATTTTTCTGGAATTTTTCTAGTTAGTATGTGACCCCAGTAATTTGAAATGTACGTTTAAAATTCAATATAGTGATTTAAATGTAAATTTAACGAAAACAGATTCAAACGATCATATCAGCTTGCGATATATATCCCATTGTGTTCGGAATGGGGGTAATACGCTATGGACGACAGGCGGTGGGCCTCGTTTAGAGGTCGTTTGTAAAAGTCAACTTTTTGCAATTAAAATAAATAAAAAAAATTAAATTATATAACCCCCCCCTTCTCGTTTTCATTCAGAAGAAAAAAGAAAAAAAAAACAAAACGAATCGCTCCTCCTAACGCGCCGCCCCCTCCAGCGAAGTCCGCCACCGCCGTCCTCCCTCCCCTTCCAGTCCTCGACGCCCTCCAGCTTCTCCCTCCTCTCCAATCGAAACCCCTTCTTCCCCCAATCTGCCACCACGTCGCGAAACCCTAGCCTCGCCGCAGGTCAGCGCCGACCATCCCCTCGCCGCCCTGAACCGCCAACCCCAGACCCCCCTCTCGCCTCACCCTCGAGACCGCGATGCAACCCCTCCTCTGTAAAGCCGCCGCTGCCAGAAAAGGGACCGCCGGAGCCACCATGTTGGACGCTGCACCTCCCCCTACGTCCGTACGACCGGCAAACCCTCCTCCCTCCTTGGATCCGAATAACAGTGAGTGTTTTATATATTGAGTTTTAAATTTCAGTTCTTCCTTTTAAACAATATTGACAAAAATTTCAGATCTGAGATATATACCTTTAGACGGTGATAAAAATATAATTTTTATATAAGGAAGATAATCAAAATATGATTTTTATATTTTTAAAGAATTAAAAATACGATTTTTATATTTTTAAAGTATTAAAAATATAATCTTTACTATATAGGAAAATTAAAAATATAATTTTTACATAGGTAAAATATTAAAAATATCATCTTTATATGTGTAGGAAAATAGAAAATATGATTTTTCGAAAACTTTATTTTTATAAAGGCGAAAACTTCATATTAGAAAAGGCGAAAACTTCATATTAGAAAAGGCGAAATTTATATTTTTATAAGGGCGAAATCTATATTTTTGAAATGGAATTTTTATCTATATAGTAGCAATGTAGAAATAGAATTTTTATCCATAGAGCGTGATAGTAAAAATATGATTTTTATATATTGAATAGCATAGTAAAAATTCGATTTTTAAATATATGAAGTGATTATAAAAATATGATTTTAAATTGAAAACGAACAAATAAAAATGTGATTTTTATTTTAAAGACATCGAAATATAAAAATGTGTGGTTTTTATATATGTAGTGACTACGGGCAACGAAGATGATAAAAAGGCGCGAAAGATGAAGATTTCTATAAATGAAGAGTCAAGATGATTGGATAGCTTTCGGTGAGAACTTCTCACTCAAAATTTCTTTTTCTAGTTATATATATACTAGGATGCAGACGGTGCTTAGTAGCACCCGACACCCGTCATTCACAGACCATGGATGGCTTGTTTGTTAAATTGTTTGGTTGTGGGGTTGGTTAATCTATTTGGTTTAAATTGAATTGTTTGGTGAATTGAAATTGATTTGATTGATGTGTGAATGGCGTGGGCCTTCACTAGACCGGGGATAAGGCTAGGCCTCGTCCCGTTTCTAGTATCGTGCCGTTATGCCGCCGAAATTTTCTAAAATACGTTAGAAAAATAAAAATATCATTTTATTGTGTAAATGAACTGAATAGAAATTCAAGTGTTAAAATAAAATGTTTTATCGTTAAAAATATAATTTTTAACGTGGAAGTGAATAAATGAATATTTATAAACAAATCGGCCGATTTGTTTATATACACTGATTTGACTGATATTGATTGGGTCGATAAATTTTACACATCGCCCAACTGCACAAATAAAATCTGTGTTTGATTGTTTGAAACCCCACACGGGTGTTGGGATGAAATTTGAAGTTCACTCATCCTGATTGATTAAATATGTCGATCGATTGATTGACAGGCTGTTATAAGCGTTAGATATCTATATTTGATGCTTGTACAGTGTAGTGCACTTTGGTTGATGGTTGATTATTTTTCAATGCTATTATATACGTGTAATGTCTGAAAATCCATATAATTAACATTATATGGTGATTGATTGGGCCTCATTCCAATCGGGAAAATAAGGAATATTATAAAAGAAAATTCATGTGTTGAATATAAAAATAGTATTGTGTTAACGATGTTCATGTGTTGAGTGAAATATTTTATACAATGAAATTTACATCTTTATCATATTTACAATTAGAATCTACTTCACGGTGGAGTCTAATTAAAATCAAACGATAGATACCATAGTTTTATAAAATATTTTACATAACAAAAATAGTGATGTGTTGACAGTACTCATGTGTTGAGATTAGTCGTGTGTTGAAAGAAATATAAATTCATGTGTTGAATAGAATATAAATTCATGTGTTGAATAGAATAAATATTCATTTGTTGAATAGAATAATGAAGTGACTGAAATATATAAAGCCGTGTTGATTAGTTTTGCGCCATTTTGACGTGAACGATATTTATATCGATTTTATTCAAATTGAAATGAATATTATAGCGAATTTGAATTGAAAAGAAAACGAATTTGAATTGAATGTAAAATGACTTTGAATTGAACTGAATATAAAACGAATTCAAGTGGAATTGAAAACGAACTGAAACTTAATTGAAATCGATTCGAATTGAAATCAAATAGAAATGAATTCAAATCGTAATTAAATTGAAATCAATTTGAATTTGAATTTGAATTGAAAAGAATTTGAATTTGAATTGAAGTGAAATGAATTTGAATTCGAATTAAATATAATTGAAATGAATTCGAGTTGAATTGAAATCAAATCGAGTTGAAGTTGAGTGTAGCGTTGAAATGGTTTTGAAAACGAATTTAAAACGATTTATAAAATACGTTTTAAAAGGAAATCGACGAAATATATATAATATATATATATAATGGTCTGAATAGAACGCGCCGCGCCGCGGCAGTTCGTGAATTTCGACCATTTATTTCAAACGGACATTGCGGGAGATCCGACCGTCGGATTCTCCTAAAACCGGAACCGTTGGGTTCGTATCGAAAAGAGCTTTCCAATGAATATTAGAAATTTGAAATCTAACGGTTGGATTTGGAATTATGTCCAAAGTAAATTTGAAAAAGGTCGCTGTAAGTGCAGTTCGATAGCCGTTGATGGAAATCGACTGTACGGGCCTTGATAAAATTATTAAAAATATTGATAATTTGTGTAAAATCATAATATGTGAATTGGAAAGAACTGGGGTGAAAAACTCCGCATTCGAAATGATAAAAATAGATTTTTATCGAAATGAACTAGTTTTGAACTAGAATTAAAATCAATTTATTTTTGAAATAAATAAATTGAATTTGAAAGTGATTTTAAAAATAATCAATATTCCCAATAGGTGAAGTAGAAGTGGAGTTGAATCGAAATTATCTTCGGAATATTTCGATGTTGGATTTCGTGACTATCCAGATATTGTTATGGGAATTTGAAAGATATATTTTATATCGTTATTTCCAATACGATATTTGTTGGTTTCAGAATTTGATATTGAATATAAGCCGGTATATTTTCTATTCAGAGCCTTGTATTTAATATCAAATGTGATTTGGTTTGTCGTGAATCGTGTTTTTGATGACATTGGTTCTTTAACCCAGTTAAAGGCAGAATATCGATTTTTGAAAGGATTAAAACTAAGTGGAGTTTTAATGAATCTTTAATTAGATTAAAAAGTGAATTGATAATTTAAATTATCAAATCTGAAAAGTGATCGAGAGTGGAGTACCACCAGTTTTGCTCCAAAGCGATAGTTAAATCTTTAATTAGATTTGAACGTGAAATGGTAATTAATTTTACCGATAACACCGTGGTGTTAGATGTGGAGTATTACCAGTTTTCTCCATGGGATATAGGTTGGGATTGGGAAATAAAATAAATAATTACTTCGGTGTGGTTCGTTAATCCCGACTAGTTTGAAATGATATCCAAAGGAAGATTATAGGATAAATTTAGAAGAATTTATCTTGGATAAAATTAATGGGAACATTTCCCTAAGAATGTGATATTGTGAATAAAAGAATATTCTGAATTGGAATGAGGCGTTTGTTGTGTTTGTGTAACATTCGTTTATTATATACGTGGGTTATTCAGAAAGGCCGGGTTTATACCCATTCTGAATAACCGATTCGGCGAGATGTCGAAGATGAAGACGGTGGTTGAAGACCGGAAGTCTTCACATCGTTTGGGTGATTACTGATGATCTTGATTGGGCTGTACACCCAGGATGAGGGAATCAGTTGGTGATCTTCCAGACGTACTTGGAGATGGATGGATATGCGAGGAAAGTGCCTCCGGTTTCGTTCAGACCCAGAACGAACTTGTAAATGGATTGTGTGTCTGACATTGGATTTTATTCTGTGTTAATTGATCTCTATTAAATATACATCTGTTTGGCGGCGGAGAATTTATTCTCTTGCTTAACGCCCTTCTCTGAGACGTACGAGCTCAGAGGTTGTATATCGATGGACATCAGTCGCATGGAATGAATTGCCTTTGTGGCATGCGTAAGTGGCAATTGATCAAGGCTTCTGTTGAAAAGCAAAGTCTTGTGGTTGATGATCAAAGCACGGCCTGTGTGGCATAGCTTTGTGTATAACGTGAATTCGCGAGCCTCACACCTCGGTATGAGTCAAAAACGGGATAGTGACTGCAGGGAGAGCACGACGTTTCTTTCTAGCTAGGGTGGTGTCAGTGACCTACCAGCCCTGACATTTATATACTTTTCACCTGTGTGGTTGTTGGATATGAGGCGCCTCGGATATAGGTCTGTAAGGACCGGGAAACGTGTGTTCAGGAATAACTAATCCTCAAAAGTAAGAGAGGACCGGCCCTGAAGATCCAAGGATCATAGTGGGGTCCTGGAACATTTGCTAGAGTGTCTCGAACGCGGAGAGGAGCTTGCCCCTTGCCTCGGCTCATGACGGAATCCAATTTCCAATACGTGATATTGCGGTTTTAATTGTAGAACTAGTATGGCGACATGATAGATGGTACCCATGCCGCCTATGATTGATACTTATGATTGAAATTGTTTTGACACTATGCACCTATAATAGTATCAAATGATTTGTTTTAAACGTACCAAGCATGCTTTGGCTGTTATAAGGGAAAACCCTATCCTCCGGCTTGCGTTGCATTGTGTGATGGGACCTGGGTCTTATAACAGCTTCATTTTTCTTTATTTAATATTGCGCTGTTTGTTTTATGCACTGGTATTCTTGGGAGGAAACCCGTTCCGTGTTATACGGCGTGGTCCCTTGATTCACCTAACTTTAAAACCAATATTAATAATTGTTTTAGTTCTCACACCAGTCACATGACTGACCTGGAGTTTATTGTTTTAACCTAAACTCTGGATGCCCCTATTTTCCGCACGGGCAGCTAGTAGTTTTGGTTTTGCAGATTTATATTCACAGGGTCCTGATTTACAGCTGGAACGATGCTCGGAAAGCTCTGTATCCGTGTATCACTTCTAGTTGTGCTTTTGTATTATTTTCCGCTGCTATGTAATTTATTGTAATCTCTGATATTTATCGAATGTAATTTATTCATTTATACTCTGTATATTCTTGTATCTGATGGAATTGTTGTAATAACAATGAAATGTTCTTCCGTATGCGTTCTATTTTGTCTTGTCCTCAATTCTATCCGTGCTTTCCTTACCGGGGAAGTTCGGGTCGTCTCAGTTTGGTATCAGAGCGTTGGTTTACAGAGCTCGAGAAAAAGACACATTAGAACCATACGAAAGAATTCATCAGATATTGGATTAGTAATATCCAATTAGGATGACTCGTTAGAGATAGGATCAGTAGTATCCTAGAACGAGTGTGAAGAGTATATTTTTCAAACGAAAACAATTTTGTTTTGAAATTTAAATCGTTTTATACGTATTTGATTATTTATTTATTTTGAATATGGACAATCGAGTATATATAGATTTCGCGTATACGCGTCATGAACGTATAGTCGAAATTTTAATATACTGGATAGATATAGAGTCACATTCTGGACACCCGGGGGTAATTCTGGTGATGTGGCCACATCATCAGTATTTATGTTCGTGTTTCGAAGGTGTGATTTCTATATATTTCCATTAGACTGGTGTGAGAACCAAAACTTATATAGATAGATTTATTTGTTGTGAATTGGCATCAAAAACAAAATTTTCTGTATATATATTAAATTATGAATTTGAAACTCTAATTCACTAATTGATTGATGTTTGTGTTGTTTGTTTATTTGTTTGCTAATTTTGAACCATTTAGCCTAATTGTATCAAATATTGAATTGTATTGAAATTGGCCACTTTTGCTTGCATATACATATACTTACATTGAACAGGTCATAGCAAGGAGGCTAGAGCCGAAGAATAAAATTTGTTTGCCCGACAAATAGGTACATGTTTACTACATAATTTACTGTTTTGTTTGGGTGATGATGATTTTATGAGCCTATTGGCTAGCCGCTTGGCTTTTTCTTTTTCTTTTTGAGATCTGATGGACCGGGGAAGCTATTTGAAATTCCCCGATGCTCCCGGTACAGGGGAGGTTATGGCGAAATTTTTCGAAAATTTAGGGTGTTAGCCAAATTTTTGAAAATTTGAAAATTCTCAGAAACTAAAGAGTTGGAGAATGGAAGTCAGATCGAGCGTAGAGTTGATCGATCAAACCACTTTCGACTTTGTTCCTTTTCGGGGACGAAAAGTTTTAAGTGGGGGAGATTGTAATAACCCGGAAAATCTGGGCCAGTTTAAAATTTTTATTTTGGCAATTTTAATGAATTTTGGTCATTTAAAATAGATTATTTTAAATAAAATCGACGAGAAATTTATTTTGAATATAAATCGACGTATATATTTATATACGTCGTCGTTAGAATATAAATATTTATATATAATTATAAATAGAATTGAGAATGGCGCGGTAGTTCGATAATTTGATTTCAAACTTCAATTGAATGTACCGGGTTCAAAACAATCCGGATTTTAGTGAAACCAAAAACATTAGGATCTAATAGTGAATATCTTTCCAACGAATCCGACAAATCCAGATTTCATAGCGGGAATCAAAAGATATGTCCAGTTGAAAATTCTGAATAGTCGCTATGGAATTCAGGCCTTTAAAAATGGAAATTTTGCAAATGACTTCGAATTTCGACGAAACCAGTTTTGTTGGATCCGTGATGTCAAATTATTGCTAGGTTTCAGATTTCATAATTTTTCGAATCAATATGTGAGCGTGGCAAAGGAAAACGTGTTTTGACCATTTCAGTTGATTTTAATCGACTGGAAAATGGCCATTTTTCCAACGGTCTCAGAATTCGACGAAACTAGTTTTGTTAGGACCGTATCGTCAATACGAAGCTAGAAAATATTTTTCTGGAATTTTTCTAGTTAGTATGTGACCCCAGTAATTTGAAATGTACGTTTAAAATTCAATATAGTGATTTAAATGTAAATTTAACGAAAACTGATTCAAACGATCATATCAGCTTGCGATATATATCCCATTGTGTTCGGAATGGGGGTAATACGCTATGGACGACAGGCGGTGGGCCTCGTTTAGAGGTCGTTTGTAAAAGTCAACTTTTTGCAATTAAAATAAAAAAAAATTAAATTATATAACCCCCCCCTTCTCGTTTTCATTCAGAAGCAAAAAGAAAAAAAAACAAAACGAATCGCTCCTCCTAGCGCGCCGCCCCCTCCGGCGAAGTCCGCCACCGCCGTCCTCCCTCCCCTTCCAGTCCTCGACGCCCTCCAGCTTCTCCCTCCTCTCCAATCGAAACCCCTTCTTCCCCCAATCTGCCACCACGTCGCGAAACCCTAGCCTCGCCGCAGGTCAGCGCCGACCATCCCCTCGCCACCCTGAACCGCCAACCCCAGACCCCCCTCTCGCCTCACCCTCGAGACCGCGATGCAACCCCTCCTCTGTAAAGCCGCCGCTGCCAGAAAAGGGACCGCCGGAGCCACCATGTTGGACGCTGCACCTCCCCCTACGTCCGTACGACCGGCAAACCCTCCTCCCTCCTTGGATCCGAATAACAGTGAGTGTTTTATATATTGAGTTTTAAATTTCAGTTCTTCCTTTTAAACAATATTGACAAAAATTTCAGATCTGAGATATATACCTTTAGACGGTGATAAAAATATAATTTTTATATAAGGAAGATAATCAAAATATGATTTTTATATTTTTAAAGAATTAAAAATACGATTTTTATATTTTTAAAGTATTAAAAATATAATCTTTACTATATAGGAAAATTAAAAATATAATTTTTACATAGGTAAAATATTAAAAATATCATCTTTATATGTGTAGGAAAATAGAAAATATGATTTTTCGAAAACTTTATTTTTATAAAGGCGAAAACTTCATATTAGAAAAGGCGAAAACTTCATATTAGAAAAGGCGAAATCTATATTTTTATAAGGGCGAAATCTATATTTTTGAAATGGAATTTTTATCTATATAGTAGCAATGTAGAAATAGAATTTTTATCCATAGAGCGTGATAGTAAAAATATGATTTTTATATATTGAATAGCATAGTAAAAATTCGATTTTTAAATATATGAAGTGATTATAAAAATATGATTTTAAATTGAAAACGAACAAATAAAAATGTGATTTTTATTTTAAAGACATCAAAATATAAAAATGTGTGGTTTTTATATATGTAGTGACTACGGGCAACGAAGATGATAAAAAGGCGCGAAAGATGAAGATTTCTATAAATGAAGAGTCAAGATGATTGGATAGCTTTCGGTGAGAACTTCTCACTCAAAATTTCTTTTTCTAGTTATATATATACTAGGATGCAGACGGTGCTTAGTAGCACCCGACACCCGTCATTCACAGACCATGGATGGCTTGTTTGTTAAATTGTTTGGTTGTGGGGTTGGTTAATCTATTTGGTTTAAATTGAATTGTTTGGTGAATTGAAATTGATTTGATTGATGTGTGAATGGCGTGGGCCTTCACTAGACCGGGGATAAGGCTAGGCCTCGTCCCGTTTCTAGTATCGTGCCGTTATGCCGCCGAAATTTTCTAAAATACGTTAGAAAAATAAAAATATCATTTTATTGTGTAAATGAACTGAATAGAAATTCAAGTGTTAAAATAAAATGTTTTATCGTTAAAAATATAATTTTTAACGTGGAAGTGAATAAATGAATATTTATAAACAAATCGGCCGATTTGTTTATATACACTGATTTGACTGATATTGATTGGGTCGATAAATTTTACACATCGCCCAACTGCACAAATAAAATTTGTGTTTGATTGTTTGAAACCCCACACGGGTGTTGGGATGAAATTTGAAGTTCACTCATCCTGATTGATTAAATATGTCGATCGATTGATTGACAGGCTGTTATAAGCGTTAGATATCTATATTTGATGCTTGTACAGTGTAGTGCACTTTGGTTGATGGTTGATTATTTTTCAATGCTATTATATACGTGTAATGTCTGAAAATCCATATAATTAACATTATATGGTGATTGATTGGGCCTCATTCCAATCGGGAAAATAAGGAATATTATAAAAGAAAATTCATGTGTTGAATATAAAAATAGTCATGTGTTGACGATGTTCATGTGTTGAGTGAAATATTTTATACAATGAAATTTACATCTTTATCATATTTACAATTAGAATCTACTTCACGGTGGAGTCTAATTAAAATCAAACGATAGATACCATAGTTTTATAAAATATTTTACATAACAAAAATAGTGATGTGTTGACAGTACTCATGTGTTGAGATTATTCGTGTGTTGAAAGAAATATAAATTCATGTGTTGAATAGAATATAAATTCATGTGTTGAATAGAATAAATATTCATTTGTTGAATAGAATAATGAAGTGACTGAAATATATAAAGCCGTGTTGATTAGTTTTGCGCCATTTTGACGTGAACGATATTTATATCGATTTTATTCAAATTGAAATGAATATTATAGCGAATTTGAATTGAAAAGAAAACGAATTTGAATTGAATGTAAAATGACTTTGAATTGAACTGAATATAAAACGAATTCAAGTGGAATTGAAAACGAACTGAAACTTAATTGAAATCGATTCGAATTGAAATCAAATAGAAATGAATTCGAATCGTAATTAAATTGAAATCAATTTGAATTTGAATTTGAATTGAAAAGAATTTGAATTTGAATTGAAGTGAAACGAATTTGAATTCGAATTAAATATAATTGAAATGAATTCGAGTTGAATTGAAATCAAATCGAGTTGAAGTTGAGTGTAGCGTTGAAATGGTTTTGAAAACGAATTTAAAACGATTTATAAAATACGTTTTAAAAGGAAATCGACGAAATATATATAATATATATATATTATATATATATAATGGTCTGAATAGAACGCGCCGCGCCGCGGCAGTTCGTGAATTTCGACCATTTATTTCAAACGGACATTGCGGGAGATCCGACCGTCGGATTCTCCTAAAACCGGAACCGTTGGGTTCGTATCGAAAAGAGCTTTCCAATGAACATTAGAAATTTGAAATCTAATGGTTGGATTTGGAATTATGTCCAAATCAAATTTGAAAAAGGTCGCTGTAAGTGCAGTTCGATAGCCGTTGATGGAAATCGACTGTACGGGCCTTGATAAAATTATTAAAAATATTGATAATTTTTGTAAAATCATAATATGTGAATTGGAAAGAACTGGGGTGAAAAACTCCGCATTCGAAATGATAAAAATAGATTTTTATCGAAATGAACTAGTTTTGAACTAGAATTAAAATCAATTTATTTTTGAAATAAATAAATTGAATTTGAAAGTGATTTTAAAAATAATCAATATTCCCAATAGGTGAAGTAGAAGTGGAGTTGAATCGAAATTATCTTCGGAATATTTCGATGTTGGATTTCGTGACTATCCAGATATTGTTATGGGAATTTGAAAGATATATTTTATATCGTTATTTCCAATACGATATTTGTTGGTTTCAGAATTTGATATTGAATATAAGCCGGTATATTTTCTATTCAGAGCCTTGTATTTAATATCAAATGTGATTTGGTTTGTCGTGAATCGTGTTTTTGATGACATTGGTTCTTTAACCCAGTTAAAGGCAGAATATCGATTTTTGAAAGGATTAAAACTAAGTGGAGTTTTAATGAATCTTTAATTAGATTAAAAAGTGAATTGATAATTTAAATTATCAAATCTGAAAAGTGATCGAGAGTGGAGTACCACCAGTTTTGCTCCAAAGCGATAGTTAAATCTTTAATTAGATTTGAACGTGAAATGGTAATTAATTTTACCGATAACACCGTGGTGTTAGATGTGGAGTATTACCAGTTTTCTCCATGGGATATAGGTTGGGATTGGGAAATAAAATAAATAATTACTTCGGTGTGGTTCGTTAATCCCGACTAGTTTGAAATGATATCCAAAGGAAGATTATAGGATAAATTTAGAAGAATTTATCTTGGATAAAATTAATGGGAACATTTCCCTAAGAATGTGATATTGTGAATAAAAGAATATTCTGAATTGGAATGAGGCGTTTGTTGTGTTTGTGTAACATTCGTTTATTATATACGTGGGTTATTCAGAAAGGCCGGGTTTATACCCATTTTGAATAACCGATTCGACGAGATGTCGAAGATGAAGACGGTGGTTGAAGACCGGAAGTCTTCACATCGTTTGGGTGATTACTGATGATCTTGATTGGGCTGTACACCCAGGATGAGGGAATCAGTTGGTGATCTTCCAGACGTACTTGGAGATGGATGGATATGCGAGGAAAGTGCCTCCGGTTTCGTTCAGACCCAGAACGAACTTGTAAATGGATTGTGTGTCTGACATTGGATTTTATTCTGTGTTAATTGATCTCTATTAAATATACATCTGTTTGGCGGCGGAGAATTTATTCTCTTGCTTAACGCCCTTCTCTGAGACGTACGAGCTCAGAGGTTGTATATCGATGGACATCAGTCGCATGGAATGAATTGCCTTTGTGGCATGCGTAAGTGGCAATTGATCAAGGCTTCTGTTGAAAAGCAAAGTCTTGTGGTTGATGATCAAAGCACGGCCTGTGTGGCATAGCTTTGTGTATAACGTGAATTCGCGAGCCTCACATCTCGGTATGAGTCAAAAACGGGATAGTGACTGCAGGGAGAGCACGACGTTTCTTTCTAGCTAGGGTGGTGTCAGTGACCTACCAGTCCTGACATTTATATACTTTTCACCTGTGTGGTTGTTGGATATGAGACGCCTCGGATATAGGTCTGTAAGGACCGGGAAACGTGTGTTCAGGAATAACTAATCCTCAAAAGTAAGAGAGGACCGGCCCTGAAGATCCAAGGATCATAGTGGGGTCCTGGGACATTTGCTAGAGTGTCTCGAACGCGGAGAGGAGCTTGCCCCTTGCCTCGGATCATGACGGAATCCAATTTCCAATACGTGATATTGCGGTTTTAATTGTAGAACTAGTATGGCGACATGATAGATGGTACCCATGCCGCCTATGATTGATACTTATGATTGAAATTGTTTTGACACTATGCACCTATAATAGTATCAAATGATTTGTTTTAAACGTACCAAGCATGCTTTGGCTGTTATAAGGGAAAACCCTATCCTCCGGCTTGCGTTGCATTGTGTGATGGGACCTGGGTCTTATAACAGCTTCATTTTTCTTTATTTAGCATTGCGCTGTTTGTTTTATGCACTGGTATTCTTGGGAGGAAACCCGTTCCGTGTTATACGGCGTGGTCCCTTGATTCACCTAACTTTAAAACCAATATTAATAACTGTTTTAGTTCTCACACCAGTCACATGACTGACCTGGAGTTTATTGTTTTAACCTAAACTCTGGGTGCCCCTATTTTCCGCACGGGCAGCTAGTAGTTTTAGTTTTGCAGATTTATATTCACAGGGTCCTGATTTACAGCTGGAACGATGCTCGGAAAGCTCTGTATCCGTGTATCACTTCTAGTTGTGCTTTTGTATTATTTTCCGCTGCTATGTAATTTATTGTAATCTCTGATATTTATCGAATGTAATTTATTCATTTATACTCTGTATATTCTTGTATCTGATGGAATTGTTGTAATAACAATGAAATGTTCTTCCGTATGCGTTCTATTTTGTCTTGTCCTCAATTCTATCCGTGCTTTCCTTACCGGGGAAGTTCGGGTCGTCTCACTAAATTAGTTTAACGACGCTTCGGGTCAATGGGCGACCCTGGCGCTGTTTTCAACCAAATTTGATTTACACATAACTTGAAATCTAACCGTTGGATTTTGGCGAAATTTATGTCATTGGAAAGATCTTCCCAAAGCAGTCCTAACGGCTCCAGTTTTGGGAAAATCTGACGGTCGGATCTCTCGGTATAACCGTTAAAGTTACGATTGCCGATACGCGAACTGCCGTGCGCGTTCCGTTTTAATTTATAATTTATATTTTTTATATATATATATATATATAAATCGTTTGGCGATTTCAACTATTAACGTCTATTCTTTTATCGCATTTAAAATGACGATAAAAATATCACTTTTATTTTACTCTGTTTTTATTTACATTTAAAATGTAAATAAAATGTGCTTTTTAAATTCACTTTAATTCGTGCTTTATTTACACCAAATATAAATCGATGTTCTTTTTCTATCTTTGGTTTATTTACACTAAATGTAAATAAATAATTAAATAATCTTTTTCTATCTTTTGATTTATTTACTCTAAATGTAAATAAATATTCTTTCTTACCATTTATTTATTTACCTAGATATAAATAAATGTTTTCATTTATCTTTTCTTATTTCTTTACCCAAATGTAAATAAATGGTTTTTCTACTTCTCCCTTTTCTTATTTATTTACACTATTTGTAAATAAATGTTTTTACTTTTCTTTTATCTTATTTATTTACACTATTTTTAAATAAATGTTTTACTTTTACTTTTGCTATATTTATTTACATTAATTGTAAATAAATGTATCTAATTTCTTATTCATATTTATTTACGCTATTAGTAAATAAATGGTTTCAATTTCCTTGCCAATCCTATTTACATAGTAAATGTAAATAAATGTATTTCTTTAATTCTTTTCTAATATTTCTTTTTAACATAAAAAGAATATCTTATGTTAATTCTTTTCTAACATTTCTTTTTATTATTTTTATTTACATAAGAAAATGTAAATAATTACCATCCACATTTTGGTTCTTTTTTATTCTATTTTTTTTTACATAAGAAAATGTAAATAAATTCTAATTCACAAGTTTAGTCTTATAATCTTAATTACATAGAAATGTAATTTTATTTACAATGTAAAAACATGTTTTTTAATTACATAAAAGTTTAATTTTATTTAATTTTTTTATTTATCTAATGTAAATAAATGCCTTACTTTTTCTATGTTTTGTTGAATTTACACTAAATAGTTTATATATGCTTTAACCTCCCACATTGGATAGGTATTGTTGTGATTACTGGACAGCCGGGCGGGTCCGGGTAGGTTTACATCACAACTCAATCCAACCTCGGGTTAAGCATACTAATTCATATTAAGAAAAATGGAATAAATGTTTTTATCCCTTTTATTTTCTTTTCTCATTTATTTACCTATTTGTAAATGAATGTCTAAATTACTTTACCTTATTTATTTACCTAAACGTAAATAAATGTTTTAATTATTTCATCTTAAGTATTTACATAAGAAATGTAAATGCTTAATCCCTATTCTTTTACATTGAAAAATGTAAATACTTAATCCTTTTTCTTATTTCTTCTTAACAAAATGTTTATTTTGTTTTTATCCTTTTATCTACTTTAAACAAAAATGCGAGTTTTGACGCTACTAATTTATATTGATAAAAATGTGAATTTTTGTCGCAACTAATTTATATTGACAATATTGTTAACTTTAATCCAACTATCATAATTTAACAAATATGTCAATTCTAATTCAACTACTATAATTTGACAAAAATGTCAATTTTAATCCCACTATCATAGTTTGATAAATAGGTCAATTCTAAAGGTAAAAAGCGACATTTCTATTTATCATGCACAAATCCTATGTAATTGACATTTTTATTTATCACAACACTTTTAACTAAAATGACATGTTTATATTAGCATAACATGATTAACTAAATGACATGTTTAACAATCCTAATATCAGAATAAAAATAAGTATTTTTATTCACATGACATGACATTATTATAACATAAATGGTGTAATTTTTATTCTATTGTCATATTTCTAACCAAAACGGTATTTTTTTTCTTAATTCTTTTAAATGTATAAAAATATACTTTTCCAGTTCATTCATTTTAAGGTTTATAAAAGTATACATTTCTAATTTATTCTCTTTAATATATATAAAAATATAATAATTTTGGAAAACTCCTTTTAATATACAAGATATGATAATTTTGTAAAAATTCCTTTTAATGTGAACAAAATGTTGATTTTAGTCTAATCACTTCTAATGAAATTAAAATGTTGATTTTGGTTAAATCACTTCTAATGAAATCAAAATGTTGATTTTGGTTAAATCAAATTAACAAAAAGGGTTAACTTTTGTCCAATATAATTTAATTTACAAAAATGTATTTTTGGTCCTTTTTAATCTAATTACTGTCCTTTTTAATCTAATTACTAAAAATGTAAATTTTATCCTTTATAATATAATTAACAAAATGTTAATCTTGTGCTTTATAATATAATTAACAAAAATGTTAAAAGTGATATATTTGTCTTTGTCGTCAATTTTAACATAACAAAATGTATATAAAGTGGTATATATGATTTGTCGTCAATTCTAACACAACATGGGATCATAAACAATACAAACAACAAACACAATTCATCATCACAATCAATCAGTTAATCTAAATTTTTATGCACCGCATATATGTGTTTCATATAGCGTATAATAATGACACAATCATAATCAATTTAAATATATATATTTCTATATATATATGTATATTTAATTATTTTAATTTTGAGAAATCTCACAAAAAATTTTGTGTGTCTCTTCTAATTTCACACAAATGTAAAATTTGGGTGTCAATTCTATTACCACAAAAGTAAATATTTTGATGTCATTCTATTTTAACAAAAAGTATATTTTGAGTGCCATTCTCATTACAACAAAGTTGATTATTTCTAATTACACAAAAATGTTTATTTTGTGTATCAATCTAATTTAACAAAATGACGGTGAAAAAATAAATCTTTTTATTTTCAACAAAAATTGACCTTGAAAAATGAATCTTTTATTTTCATCAAGAAGCAATGAAAACATTGTCCTTTTTGATTTCAACTAAATTCCAATGAAAAATTTGTCATTTTTGATTTCAATAAAATGACAATTTTAATTTTGTCAATTCTAGTTTTGACCAGAATACCGATTTTATTTGGCAAATCAAACCTCAACCCAATGGTATAATTGATTCAACAATTTTGTTTTCAACACAAATGTCATCACATCAACAAATACACATAACAACCACAATTAATTCAAATTTCATAGCCATTAACAATATGGATTTCACAACATACACATATAGAATTCACATAGCAAGGAATAATTTAATTTTAATAATTAAATATAGAAATCTCACCTTGGCTTTTATTTTGATGATTCAGATTTAGTTTTTGCTGAAAATTCTAACTTACTCCAAATCGCTTCAAATCAGTTCTGAAATGGAGATCTCGTCGCCACGATTCTAACGCAATTCGTTTCACTGAATCTCGATGTCATACAAAGAAGTTACGGTCATTTTTCATTTAATTGCATAATTAAATAATTAAATAATTTAATTAATTACATTACAAATCTCTTCCTCCTTCTTTCTGTATTACGCTCCCTGTAGCATCGCACCACCCTCCATCGAATTGCATGAAAACAGGGCGAAATGAAGCATTGATATCTCACAAGCTGTCACTCTAAAGGTGATCATCAACGTTGAAGATATATATCATAGAACGATCTATCTAATTTGCCTTCGGAAATTTTGGAAATGGAGGAATGGATTAAAAGAGATTTGAGGGGAAGAAGGAGAGCGTTTTCAACCATTGATTGGCATGGTGGTGGCTGTACATTTAGAGGGAAAGGGATAGGTTTAGAGAAGTTTTTGGATATTATATAGTGGAGACACTACATATATGTATATATATTTTATTTAGTAATATAAATTTGCTTTTATCTTTCACTTATCTCTACATATGTAGTAGGTGACAAATGAAGCTTAATTTGCTGACTAGGCATGATGGACCACATGAATATATGGACTTAAATGAAGGAAATGATGAAATAAAATAAATAGGATAAATGAAATACCGAAAATGGAAGCATAAACTTAAATTTGTATTATTAATAATGGAAATATAGAGGCAATTTGAAATATGGCAAATGGGGAAGCTACTAATAAATACAAAAGGTAAAGCGGTCAAATTTCACAATATATATGTCATAGTATTAAATTCATTAGCCTCGATATATTCAAATTATTCTCATTAGTTTTATTAACACACAATAAATAAAAGAAACAAAATGTGACTGATATTACATAGTATAAAGATAAATATGGATTCTAAATTCATACGCTAAAAATCATGTGTTTCCTTAGTTCATGTTCCCAAACTCAAATTAATTAATTTATTAGAACATTCCCCCTTTTTTTTTACTTAAGATAAATGTATGTTTCCTATCAACAACGCACATAATTATCCATAGATAGAAATATTTCAACCCAGTGAATACAATTAATGATAATATTACAATTTATGTCAATACTAAATTTAAAATAGAAAAAAATTAGGCATTTTTTTTATCATACAAGCATTAATAGGTTCAATGTTAAATCAAATTAATATATATATATATATGACATGTATATATAAGCAATCTAGTACAATGACAATGAATGTTTGATTTTCTTTTATTTGAATTAAGCAGTGTTAAACATGTACTTTTACACATTTATTTCTTTTTGTTTGTATGTGTTGTTTTTCAATTCACATTCCTTCATTCCTTTAAAAAGGGAAAATTTTCAAAAGCTAATTGATACTCTTTTCATGAATTATACTATAGAAATCTCAAACATAATACAATATGCTAATAATCTAATCAGTCAATATTGCTATTTTAACTCAAATTACAATAAAAATTGTTATCACTTACAAGTTTACTATTCCATTTATTATCAATTGTTTGTAGTTAATCATTACAAATATACATACAATTTGATACTAAATTCAATTGTAATAAATCACTATTTATCTAACTACGAATAATTGTTTAATAGAAATAATTTTGAAATCATTCATAAATAATATCTTAATTTAATTCATGATTTTTTTTTTAGTAATGGTATTTTTAAATTCAGACGCATTTTCTAACAAAATTTCCTTAAAATAAAATTTTAAATTGGTTCCAAAATTCCGGGTTGTTATAATCGGTTTAAATTTTTTTTGTAAAATAAAAAAATTGGTTATCGGTTTAACCGAGCTTTTAATTTATTATCTAATTTTACGATATTGTATTACTTTGAATAATTAAATTAGTTATATAATACAAAGGCATTTGTTGATAAATAAATCAACTCTTATCATAAACATAAAATTTACTATATAATTTCTCCAAAAATAAATTTATGTTTTATTTTGAGTGAATCCATCATTTGAATAATAATACGTCCTTCAAGTTCGGTCAAATCGGTTACCGATCGAATTAATCGAAATTAATTTGGTTCGGTTTGAAAGATTTTCGGGTCCAACTCGATTTTAGTTTTTTACCTTCAAACCAACAAACCGACCTAATGCTCACACCTAGTTATAAGAATTTATAACTATCAACAACCATGATGATTACGGTTGGTGGTAATAACAGCAGCTACCACAACTGTGACACACCTACTGACAAACAATTTAGAACATTTGCTATACATTTATCATTTTGTATGCACACATTTCTCATCTACAGGTACTCATACTTGCAATAAAAAGTTGATCCTAATATGATGATATTTCTAAGGAAACCATATGCGGTTGGTGGTAATAACCGTGATGATTACGGTTGGTGGTAATAACAGCAGTTACCACAACCGTGACACACCTACCGACAAACGATTTAGAACATTTGCTATACACTTATCATTTTGTATGCACACATTTCTCATCTACAGGTACTCATACTTGCAATAAAAAGTTGATCCTAATATGCTGATATTTCTAAGGAAACCATATGCAACGTGTCCTAAATTAACAAAAACAAACCAGACAACCAACAAATAAATAGTCCTCAAATAAATCAAATTAACACAATTTCATACGTTTTTCTAACCATCGTTCATATCATAAACGAAAATCGAAAGACTTTTTCAACCTTGAACAAGAGAATATATTGGACATTCGTATGAAATAATAAACCCCTAATTTTTTATATAAGAGTTGTACAAACGGCGCGACACATTTGAATATAGTAAAAGTACGAAGAGGGTATTATAAAAATTTAGGATAATAACAAGTGATGCGCGTGTGTTCCTACTGAGATACAAATAAGGAATACAAGGATATTGCCATTTATAAGACAACGCAGAGTTAAATAGTTGCATGAAAAGCTATAATTAGATGCTAAACAAATTTAAAATGGTTTGGGGATAAGAAAAAGAAATGCATACATGCTTTCTTTTGAGAAACTAATAATGGACATTGTTTTTTTATAAGACACAGTAGTTGTAAGCTGTTGTTTGTATCAAATTGAAAATAAAATATCAAATAGGCATACATCTTTTTTATGTTAAACAAATTTTGACATTAGATGGTGCATATATCGAATGTTCGGCTCCAACGTAGATTTAATCTAATTTGAGAGATGAAATATTTTAAGTAACCTAGCTAGTATTTCGCTTATAACTACAATGCGAAGTATTTGGAATGGAAAAAAATATAGGTAAGTTGAATAACCTAGAACTAAACAAGCTATCTATTCATACCAGCAAGTTAACAATAATAAACATAAAAAGTCTGATTAATAGATATAACATCAACAATTTGAGCAATACTACAATCGACATCACACCATAGATACTTTGTATTATGGTATACATTTTATTTTTCAAGTAATAAGACTACCGGGATTTTGTTTCCAAAAAAAAAATTGCCTATAGATTATTCGTTAGCATCTGAAGGCTCTCTGATGACAGTTCAACTATTTGACATAGCAAAATGTTACTATTAAAGCTAAAAAGGAGGAAATGGCCAAAAATACTATAAGTTCAACTTGCTTGTATGTTTTACTGGTGGGAATAACATTGTATTATTAGTTTAAGAAAGAGTAAACTGCCAGCAATACAAGTTATCATATGAATAGAAAAAAGTATACACAACACGAGTCATCGGTTTTTTTGTAGAATAAAGCAAAGAAGGCAAGGTCTTCATACCATTATTAGAGCAAATCGATAATATGATATTTCGACCTATTTATTTATTTTTATTTTCGAAAAATAAAGTCCATATGATTCTCAACTCATCATCAATTGGCATAAGCATTTGATTTGTTATCTGGTTCCTTTCCTCAAAAGATCGACCTTGCCCATCAACTAATCGAACTCCCTCTTAAAAAATGGAACTCCTATTTCGAAAAATCTAACTTCACTTCGAACTCTCGACAGCATGCGATTGCTTTCGACTCTAGACAACTCGCTTCCGACGATGCCGTTCACACTCCACTATCTACAGGTATGTTTGAAATTCATTTGTCATGAAGTTATGTTTTGCTTGTAGTAAAGTTTGGTTTGTTGTCATTTTCAATGATTATACATTTTTTCCTACAAGTGAACTTTATTAAATCCTTTGTATGGACCGAAGATTATTTCTGCAGTATGCATCTATAACTTCTTACCCTGTGTTTATTTAGGACATGTATAGCTTTTTACTAATAATATAAGAAGTTATGAAATGAACATCATCCAATTTTAACGTTTTTACAATAGATTTGTTTATAATGGCCTATGAATTAGACATTCCCTTTTCGGCACTTTATTTAGTAATTTGGTAAATACTAATTAATTGACTATATTTTTGTCATAAATTATGTTGACATGTAACTGTTCCATTTACAAATCAAGTTTATTTTTCTATATATTTTAGTAAATGTAAATATTATTTTGTGATCAAATTAATTTTTAACATAAAATATGCTATGATATTGTCCCGAGATGAACTTTAGTGCTCGAGATGTAAATCCGATATTGGTGATTAAGATGCACTCATCTAGTCTGAGATCTCCCTCGCTACGATATTGACTCGCAAAAATCTACAAGACAAGATGTGAATGATATCCAAGATTTATAACCCTGACCATAATACAACTTCATTGTTAATCAAAACAAAATGGAAATAGATATAACGTTATATAATTACTTCTAGAAACAATAAGTGCATATGCATTTGTTACTCAAGTATTTCATAATTAAATAACTTTAAAAGATATAAAAGTATATCAATCTCCATTGAAAATGAAATCAAGTTCTTTGCATGTCAGATGGATATGCTTATCACTATGCTATGATATGATGACTTAATTGTTCGATGTTTGTACATAAATCAATAATCATATAGTGAAAGCATTTCCATAAGAAGACCTCCATCTTGATAGGATCATTAACAAAAATATCATAACCAAAGAACAAATCTCGATAGAAACATTAACGGAAGTCCATAGCCAATGATTGATTCCTAGATTATTTGCATGATATTTGGAAATACATACGTATATCTACAAGCTACAATTTCATTGTTGCTTAAATTAGCAAATAGGCTGAGGAAATAAAAGAAACATGTTCTCATAGTGATTGCAAAAAATTATTTGAGAAAATGGAATTTAATATGCCTAGTTATCTGACTCTTATCTCCATCTAAATTTATGTCTTTATTATTTTTATTTGGATCTGTAACTGGCTTGTCATAAGACTCGTAACATTTATAAACTATGATGATCAAGTAAATTCTTTACCAATATATTGTTTTCTAACCTACATATAGTCATGTTCAAATAAATTAATTTCTCATCTCATGACTTTTGTATTTTATGCATCATCAAGTTATATAAAGCATCTTAGCATGGATGTCATATCAATTTATTGTATACTAGTATGAATTTTTACACCGATTAAAGTAAACCTAGTTTTCATAGCATAACATTTTCTATATGAAAATAAATCATAGTTAACTGATAATGATCATGGGACCACCAAACATGATTAAGGTACCTTTCGAGAATTGAATACACAAAAGTTCAAATATAAATTTGCCTTTTTTAAAGAAACTGAAAAGGATAATTTTGTATAATTAATATTTAGGTTAGTCGTGTTGCTTTAACTTCATGAGCATCACTGTCGTTGTAGTATAGTGGTGGGTATTCCCGCTTGTCATGCGGGTGACCCGGGTTCGATCCCCGGCAACGACGTTTCCATTTTCCCTTTTGTCAATAAATTGTCTGCCTTTTTTTGAAACAGTATCAACTAAAGTTCGCCTTCCTAAATTTTAGCTTTTTAGTCGCTTTCATAAACTTCTTTGTCACCACATTAATAAACATCTGCGATTAGCTTACCTCACTACAATCGTCATCGCATACATGAATTTAACAATCCAGCCCCCCTTATTGAACGTTTATCCAAGGAAATTTTAGCAATATTGATTTTAGTGGTGAGTATTCCTACCTACCAATATTCACCTGCTTATCTCTAGCCATGCACGTGTGCTCATGCTCCAATAAAATTTAATTAATTATATTTGCTTATCAATCAACCTTTACTGCTTAATAATTATATGCACAAATGAAATTATGTGTTTCTATATTCCTTTTTGTCAATAAAATGTGTTTCTTTTTTTGAAAAAGTATCAACTAAAGTTCGCCTTCCTAAATTTTAGGTTGTGTTTGGTTTACCATTTTAAGTTTTGAGTTTTCGTCCATAGAAAAATGTGCACAACGCATGCATGTCATGGAAAACAACAATTTTAGAAAACAAAGTAAACACACAAAATAAAAAAAACAACTTATATTCATTTTTCATGTTTAGAGAAATGAGAGAAACATGGAGACCAAATCTTCATTCCATGATTACTACATCCTCTCCGCGGTCTCCTCCATCTTCCTTTCATTCTACCATTTCTCCTTTCACACCCTTAAAGTTTTGTAATTAATTTTGAAAACTAAAAACAAAAAACTCATTTTTAACCAAACGCACCCTAAGCTTTTTAGTCGTTTTCATAAACTTCTTTGTCACCACGTTAACAAACATCTACGATTAGCTTACCTCTCTACAATCGTTATCGCATACTTGAATTCAACAATCCGTCCCCCTTACTGAATGTTTATCCAAGGAAATTTTACCAATATTGATTTTAGTGGTGAGTACTCCCGCCTGTCAATATTCACCTGCTTATCTCTAGTCATGCAAGTGTGCTCACGCTCCAATACAATTTAACTAATTACAGTTTCTTATCAATCAACCTCTACTGCTTAATAATTATCTACACAAATGAAATTATGCTGACAATTTAAACACGCTTTGAATACGACAGTCTCATTACTGGGTACACAAAATATGTAAACACTGATTGATTTCCCATTTACACGCACAGAAATTGTTGCAATGCATACACATCAACGTTATTTTGTACAATCGACAAAACTTTCAAACATATTTTCTATATTCCCTTTTGTCAATAGTGTCTGCCTTTTTTTGAAAAAGTATCAACTAAAGTTCGCCTTCCTAAATTTTAGCTTTTTTGTCGTTTTCATAAACTTCTTTGTCACCACATTAACGAACATCTGTGATTAGCTTACCTCTCTACAATCGTTATCACATATTTGAATTCAACAATCCATCCCCTCTTATTGAATGTTTATCCAGGGAAATTTTACCAATATTGATTTTAATGGTGGGAATTCCTGCCTGTCAATATTCACTTGCTTATCTCTAGCCATGCACGTGAGCTCACGCTCCAATACAATTTAACTAATTATAATTTTTTATCAATCAACCTTTACTGCTTAATAATTATCTACACAAATGAAATTATGCCGACAATTTAAACACCCTTCGAACACTACAGTCTCATTACTGGGTACACAAAATATGTAAACACTGATTGGTTTCCCATTTACATGCACAGAAACTGTTGCAATGCATACACATCAACATTATTTTGTACAATCGACAAAACTTTCAAACATCATTTCTAACTAACACACCCTATTGCGCATGTGTAATGCATATGTTATAGTACTCGTATATATATATATATATAACATATATACGAGCGTAAGGGCATGCGCTTCGCGCGTGATTACAGCACACGCTTCGCTTGTGAATTATCTTTCTACAAAATGTATATTTTTAGTTAATAACATATTTGATATATCTTGTTTTTAAGTAATATTAAGATTTGATATTAGCAACTGTAAATGAACGCTTTTTATTTATAAAAAAGACTTTTTTGTTAGATCCTATTTTCAGATGATATTAGAATTCAAAAATATTTGTAGATAGATAGTTTAAGAAATGAATTTTTTAATCCGAAATTGTTTATTTACTAGATTTTATGCTTAAGTGGTATTAGGTTAGATTTGGTAATATTTGTAAAAGAGAGTTTTGAGTTCGGAAGAAAAGTTGCTAGATCCTAACATTTAAGTGACACTAAGATTTGGTAATGTTTATAGACACTTATTTATTGTATATTTAAAGGATATTCTGATTTAGTCATATATAGCAAGGATAAGCTTGAATTTGTAAAAGAGTTAGATCCCATTTTTTAATGATATTAAAATAAAAGGGCCTTTTCGGCAGTTCACGGTTACACCATAAAGTGTGATATCAAAGGTATTACACCTATTATTAAATATATATACATATATATACACACACACACACACACACACACACATATATATATATATGTAAGAACCCGTAACTTCCCCGTGAAGGAAAGAGCGGATAATTTGAGAACAACATACAAAAGGACGCAGACGGAAGAACATTTCATTGTTATTACACCAATTCCATCAGATACAAGAATATACAGAGTATAAATGAATAAATTACATTCGACAAATATCAGAGATTACAATAAATTACATAGCAGCGGAAAAACAATATAAAACACAACTGAAATTAATACACGGATACAGAGCTTTCCGGATATCGTTCCAGCTGTAAATCAGGACCCTGTGAATATAAATCTGCAAAACCAAAACTACTAGCTGCCCGTGCGGAAAATAGGGGCACCCAGAGTTTAGGTTAAAACAATAAACTCCAGGTCAGTCATGGGACTGGTGTGAGAACTAAAACAGTTATAATTCTTTATTTTAAAGTTCGGTAAATCAAGGGACCACGCCGTATAACACGGAACGGGTTTCCTCCCAAGAATACCTGTGCATAGAACAAACAACGCAATGCTAAATAAAGAAAAATGAAGCTGTTATAAGACCCAGGTCCCATCACACAATGCAACGCAAGCCGGAGGATAGGGTTTTCCCTTATAACAGCCAAAGCATGCTTGATACGTTTAAAACGCATTATTTGATACTATTATAGGTGTATAGTGTCAAAACAATTTCAATCATAAATATCAATCATAGGCGGCATAGCTACCATCTACTATGTCGCCATACTAGTTCTACAATTAAAACCGCAATATCACGTATTGGAAATTGGATTCCGTCATGAGTCGAGGCAAGGGGCAAGCTCCTCTCCGCGTTCGAGACACTCTAGCAAATGTCCCAGGACCCCACTATGATCCTTGGATCTTCAGGGCCGGTCCTCTCTTACTTTTGAGGGTTAATTATTCCTGAACACATGTTTCCCGATCCTTACAGACCTATATTTGAGGCGCCTCGTATCCAACAACCACACAGGTGAAAAGTACATAAATGTCAGGGCTGGTAGGTCACTGACACCACCCTAGCTAGAAAGAAACGTCGTGCTCTCCCTGCAGTCACTATCCCGTTTTTAACTCATACCGAGGTGTGAGGCTCACGAATTCACGCTATACACAAAGCTACGCCACACAGGCCGTGCTTTTATCATCAACCACAAGACTTTGCTTTTCAACAGAAGCCTTGATCAATTGCCACTTACGCATGCCACACTGGCAATTCACTCCATGCGACTGATGTCCATCGATATACAACCTCTGAGCTCGTACGTCTCAGAGAAGGGCGTTAAGCAAGAGAATAAATTCTCTGCCGCCAAACAGATGTATATTTAATAGAGATCAATCAACACAGAATAAAATCCAATGTCAGACACACGATCCATTTACAAGTTCGTTCTGGGTCTGAACGAAACCGGAGGCACTTTCCTCGCATATCCATCCATCTCCAAGTACGTCTGGACGATCACCAACTGTTTCCCTCATCCTGGGTATACAGCCCAATCGAGATCATCAGTAATCACCCAAACGATGTGAAGACTTCTGGTCTTCAACCACCGTATTCATCTTCGACATCTCGTCGAATCGGTTATTCAGAATGGGTATAACCCCGGCCTTTCTGAATAACCCACGTATATAATAAACGAATGTTACACAAACACAACAAACTCCTCATTCCAATTCAGAATATTCTTTTATTCACAAAATCACATTCTTAGGGAAATGTTCCCATTAATTTTATCCAAGATAAATTCTTCTAAATTTATCCTATAATCTTCCTTTGGATATCATTTCAAACTAGTCGGGATTAACGAACCACACCGAAGTAATTATTTATTTTATTTCCCAATCCCAACCTATATATCCCATGGAGAAAAACTGGTGATACTCCATTCCTAACACCACGGTGTTATCGGTAAAATTAATTACCATTTCACGTTCAAATCTAATTAAAGATTTAACTATCGCTTTGGAGCAAAACTGGTGATACTCCACTCTCGATCACTTTTCAGATTTGATAATTTAAATTATCAATTCACATTTTAATCTAATTAAAGATTCATTAAAACTCCACTTAGTTTTAATCTTCTCAAAAATCAATATTCTGTCTTTAACTGGGTTAAAGAACCAATGTCTTCTAAAACAAGATTCACGACAAAACCAAATCACATTTTATATTAAATACAAGGCTCTGAATAGAAAATATACCAGCTTATATTCAATATCAAATTCTGAAACCAACAAATATCGTATTGGAAATAACGATATAAAATATATCTTTCAAATTGCCATAATAATATCTGTATAGTCACGAAATCCAACATCGAAATATTCCGAAGATAATTTTGATTCAACTCCACTTAGTTTTAATCCTTTCAAATTCAATTTATTTATTTAAAAATAAATTGATTTTAATTCTAGTTCAAAACTAGTTCATTTCGATAAAAACCTATTTTTATCTTTTCAAATATGGAGTTTTTCATCCCAATTCTTTCCAATTCACATATTATGATTTTACACAAATTATCCATATTTTTAATAATTTTATTAAGGCCCGTACAGTGGATTTCCACCAACGGCTATCGAACTGCACTTACAGCGACCTTTTTCAAATTTGATTTGGACATAACTCCAAATCCAACCGTTAGATTTCAAATTTCTAATATTCGTTGGAAAGCTATTTTCGATACGAACCCAACGGTTCCAGATTTAGGAGAATCCGACGGTCGGATCTCCCGTAATGTCAATTCGAAGCCAATGGTCGAAATTCACGAACTGCCGCGGCGCGTTCTATTCAGGCCATTATATATATATAATATATATATATATATATTTCGTCAATTTCCTTTTAAAAAGTATTTTATAAATCGTTTTAAATTCGTTTTCAAAACCATTTCAACACTATATTCAATTTCAAATTGATTTGATTTCAATTCAATTCGAATTCATTTCAATTTTATTTATTTCGAATTCAAATTCGTTTCAATTCAATTCAAATTCTAATTCGTTTTCTATTCAATTCGAATTCATTTCAAATTGTTTTCAATTCAATTTTAGTTCGTTCTAAATTTCATTCAAAACGATTTCATTTCGTTTTTAATTCAGTTTAATTCAATTTGAATTCATTTCTATTCAATTCAAATTCAAATTCACTTTCTATTCGATTCAAATTCTAATTCGTTTTCTATTCAATTCGAATTCATTTCAAAATATTAGATTTTGAAATCACTTTTCAATATTCATTGTAAAACGAATAAAATCAATATAAATTTCGTTCGCGTCAAAATAGCGCAACTCTAATCAACACGGCTTTATATAGTTCAAAAACTTCTTTATTTTATTCAACAAATGAATATTTATTCCATTCAACACCTGAATCTATATTTCTTTCAACACACGACTATTTTTGTTATGTAAAATATTTTATAGAACTATGGTATCTATCGTTTGATTTTAATTAGACTCCACCGTAAAGTAGTTCTAATTTTAATTATGATAAAGATGTAAATTTTATTGTATAAAATATTTTACTCAACACACGAATATTTTCAACACATGAATATTTTTATATTCAACACATGAATTTTCTTTTATAATATTCATTATTTTCCCGATTGGAATGAGGCCCAATCAATCACCATATAATGTTAATTATATGGATTCCATACAACACATGTATATAATAGCATTGAAAAATAATCAACCATCAACCAAAGTGCACTACACTGTATAAGCATCAAATATAGATATCTAACGCTTATAACAGCCTGTCAATCAATCGATCGACATATTTAACCAATCAGGATGAGTGAACTTCAAATTTCATCCCAACACCCGTGTGGGGTTTCAAACAATCAAACACAGAATTTATTTGTGCAGTTGGGCGATGTGTAAAATTTATCGTCCCAATCAATGTCCTTCAAATAGGTGTACATAAACAAACCGTCCGGTTTGTAAATGAATATTTTATTCTATTCACTTCCACGTTAAAAATTATATTTTTAACGATAAAATATTTTATTTCAACACATGAATTTCTATTCAGTTCATTTATCAAATAAAATGATATTTTTATTTTTCTAACATATTTTAGAAAATTTCGGCGGCATAACGGCCCGATACTAGAAACGGGACGAGGCCTAGCCTTAACCCCGGTCTAGTGAAGGCCCACGCCATTCACACATCAATCAAATCCATTCATTTCACCAAACAATTCAATTTCAAATCAAATCATCTAACTAATCTATGCAACCAAACAAACAAGTCCATGGTTTGTGGACGATTGTGTCGGGTGCTACTAAGCACCGTCTGTATCCTAGTATATATATATATAACTAGAAAAAGAAGTTTAGAGTGAGAAGTTCTCACCGATAGCTATCCAACTCCACGACACTTCATTTATAGAAATCTTCGTCGTTCTCGCATCTTTGTCATCTTCGTTGCCCGTATTCTCTACATATGTAAAAATCGAATTTTTACTTTGCTATCCAATATATAAAATCGAATTTTTACTTTACTATTCAATATATAAAAATCGAATTTTTACTTTGCTATTCAATATATAAAAAATCGAATTTTTACTTTGCTATTCAATATATAAAAATCGAATTTTTACTTCGCTATTCAATATATAAAAATCAAATTTTTACTTTGCTATTCAATATATAAAAATCGAATTTTTACTTTGTTATTTAATATATAAAAATCTCGCCTTTTCAACTATAAAGATTTCGCCTTTATAAAAATCACCACTTTATTTCAACGTATATAAAATAAAAATCAGATTTTTATTTTGCTACATATACAAAGATGATATTTTTATATTCTATATTTCATAAAGATTATATTTTTATAGTTCCTACCATGTAAAAATCATATTTTTATCTTTTTACAATATAAAGGATTATATTTTTATCCTCCTTCAATATAAAATTTCAGGTTTTTAATTGCTAAAATTAATTAAACAAAACAAAATAAATGGAAGGGCTTACATTGCTTTAAGGAGGAGCGGAGGGGGGGCTTTCTTGTTCACTGGTGGTGGTGGCTCCTCCAGCAGGCGGCAGTTTTGGTGGCTCCGGGTTTTTAGGGGGGGTGGGCGGCTTCCTCGAACTGGAGGGAGAAGGGGGGGTACGGTGGGGCGACTGACGGCTTGGGGGGGTGCGATGGTCGTGGGCCTTGCGGGCGAGGAGGAGGCGAAGGGGGAGAATGGCTCGCATGTCGGAGGGAGAGAAGAGGAGGTAGAAGGTGAAGCAGCGGCGGCGGCAGCGTCGCTGGGGGGGGGGGGGGCGATGCGGTGGCGGCGGCGGCACACCGCCCTCCCCCCCTTCGCCCTTTTTTTTTCTTCTGAGCATTCGATTTCGAAATAAAAGAGGGGGGGGGGGCAGAGAGAAATAAGGGGAGGAAGATATTTTTTTATATTATTTAATTATTTAATCCAAAAAGTTGACTTTTACGCATGTCGTCCATAGCGCATTACCCCCATTCCGAACACAATGGGACATGTATCGCAAGCTGATTTGATCGCTTCGATCAGTTTCCGTTAAAATCAACATATAACTCTATATATTAAATTTTAAACGTACATTTCAGTTTACCGGGGTCACGTACTAACTCTAAAAATTGCAGAAAAATATTTTCTAGCTTCGTATTGACGATACGGTCCTAACAAAACTAGTTTCGTCGAATTCTGAGACCGTTGGAAAAATGGCCATTTTCCAGTCGATTAAAATCAACTGAAACTGGTCAAACGCGTTTTCCTTTGCCACGCTCACATATTGATTCGAAAAATTATGAAATTCGGAATCTAGCAATAATTTGACACTGCGGATCCAACAAAAGTGGTTTCGTCGAAATCCGAGGTCGTTTGCAAAATTTCCATTTTTAAGGGCCTGAATTCCATAGCGACTATTCAGAATTATCAACTGGACATATCTTTTGATTCCCGCTATGAAATTTCAATTTTTCGGATTCGTTGGAAAGATATTCATAAATAGATCCTAATGTTTTTGGTTTCACTAAAATCCGGTTTATTTTGCACCCGGTACATTCAATTGAAGTTTGAAATCGAATTATCAAACTACCGCGCCATTTTCAATTCTATTTATAATTATATATAAATATTATATATTCTAACGACGACGTATATAATATATACGTCGAATTCTATTCAAAATAAATTTCTCGTCGATATTATTTAAAATAATCCATTTTAAATGTTCAAAATTCGTTAAAATTGCCAAAATAAAAATTTTAAACTGGCCCAGATTTTACGGGTTGTTACAATCTCCCCCACTTAAAACTTTTCGTCCCCGAAAAGGAACAAAGTCGAAAATGGTTTGATTAATCAACTCTACGTTCGATCTGGCTTCCGTTCTCCAACTTTTCAGTTTCTGAGAATTTTCAAATTCTTCAAAAATTTGGCTAACACCCTAAATTTTCGAAAAATTTCGCCATAACCTCCCCTGCACCGGGAGCCACGGGAAAATCCCGAAATTGCCATATAGGCCTTCTGATCTCAAAAAGAAAAAGAAAAAGCCAAGCGGCTAGCCAATAGGCTCATAAAATCATCATCACCCAAACAAAACAATAAATTATGGTAAACATGTACCTATTTGTCGGGCAAACAAATTTTATTCTCTGCTCTAGCCTCCTTGCTATGACCTGTTCAATGTAAGTATATGTATATGCAAGCAAATGCGACCAATTATCAATACAATTCAATATTTGATTCAATTAGGCATAATGGTTCAAAATTATCAAACAAATCAACAAACAACGCAAACATCAATCAATTAGTGAATTAACGTTTCAAATTCATAATTTTGATATATATACAAAAAATCATATTTTTGATGCCAAATCACAACAATGTATTGTAGCTATATTGTTTTGGTTCTCACACCAGTCTAATGGAAATATATAGGTATCACACCTTCGAAACACGAACATAAATATTGGTGATGGAGCTCCATCATCAAAATCATCTCCGAGCGACTAGAGGGTGATTCTATATCTATCCAGTATATTAAAACTTCGAATATACGTTCATGACGCGTATACGCGAAATCTATATATACTCGATTGCCCATATTCAAAATAAATAAATATTCAAATACGTTTAAAACGATTTAAATTTTAAAATAAATTGTTTTCATTTGAAAAATATACTCTTCACACTCGTTCTAGGATACTTCTGATCCTATCTCTAACGAGTCATTCTCGTTGGATATTACTAACCCAATATCTGATGAATTCTTTCGTATGGTTCTAATGTGTCTTGTTCTCGAGCTCTGTAAACCAAAGCTCTGATACCACTGTAAGAACCCGTAACTTCCCCGTGAAGGAAAGAGCGGATAATTTGAGAACAACACACAAAAGGACGCAGACGGAAGAACATTTCATTGTTATTACAATAATTCCATCAGATACAAGAATATACAGAGTATAAATGAATAAATTACATTCGACAAATATCAAAGATTACAATAAATTACATAGCAGCAGAAAAACAATATAAAACACAACTGAAATAAATACACGGATACAGAGCTTTCCGGATATCGTTCCAGCTGTAAATCAGGACCCTGTGAATATAAATCTGCAAAACCAAAACTACTAGCTGCCCGTGCGGAAAATAGGGGCACCCAGAGTTTAGGTTAAAACAATAAACTCCAGGTCAGTCATGGGACTGGTGTGAGAACTAAAACAGTTATAATTCTTTATTTTAAAGTTCGGTAAATCAAGGGACCACGCCGTATAACACGGAACGGGTTTCCTCCCAAGAATACCTGTGCATAGAACAAACAACGCAATGCTAAATAAAGAAAAATGAAGTTGTTATAAGACCCAGGTCCCATCACACAATGCAACGCAAGCCGGAGGATAGGGTTTTCCCTTATAACAGCCAAAGCATGCTTGATACGTTTAAAACACATTATTTGATACTATTATAGGTGTATAGTGTCAAAACAATTTCAATCATAAATATCAATCATAGGCGGCATAGCTACCATCTACTATGTTGCCATACTAGTTCTACAATTAAAACCGCAATATCACGTATTGGAAATTGGATTCTGTCATGAGTCGAGGCAAGGGGCAAGCTCCTCTCCGCGTTCGAGACACTCTAGCAAATGTCCCAGGACCCCACTATGATCCTTGGATCTTCAGGGCCGGTCCTCTCTTACTTTTGAGGATTAATTATTCCTGAACACACGTTTCCCGGTCCTTACAGACCTATATCTGAGGCGCCTCGTATCCAACAACCACACAGGTGAAAAGTACATAAATGTCAGGGCTGGTAGGTCACTGACACCACCCTAGCTAGAAAGAAACGTCGTGCTCTCCCTGCAGTCACTATCCCGTTTTTGACTCATACCGAGGTGTGAGGCTCGCGAATTCACGCTATACACAAAGCTACGCCACACAGGCCGTGCTTTGATCACTGTAACGACCCAGGGATTTCGGCCTCGGTAATCGACATAATTGCCTTTACTGTAACTCATGCCGATCCTCCAAGCACCGAAACACTGGATAGTTATTAGAAAGAATTTAGAGGGTGAGATAAGAAAGAAAGAAATATTATAATAGAAGAAGAAGAAGAAAGCAACACCACACAGAGTCTCACATCGCAGCGAAACAAAATATAATACAGAAATAAATCTTTATTGAGAGCTTTGAAAATACTTACAGTATCAGGGTACATCATACAATGGGACAGTTATAATAGCCTGTTCCCATATACAACACACAGCGGAATAGTAGTAATATCATACGTCTGGACTCTTCCAGCTCGTCTCTTCATAGAAGTCGATAACCTGAACCTGTACAACCCGGCCTAACCCGAGCATTTACAAAACACCGGGTCAGTCTGGTGAACCAGAGTGAGATAAACTCGCCCAGTAATAAGGGTGAACCATTCAATCTTGATTTTAAAGTTCAAAATCATTTCAAAAGAAAAGGATAATCGTAAGACCAAATCCACACATAAATACGGAAGGTTTTTACCTTACGATAACCCAAAACAGTTTTGAAACCAATATCTTGTCTGATATTATAATAATGTCTAAATACAAGTAAATAACAATCTAGTAGAACGCTTGCATCTCACGCTCCACATATATAGTATACAAACAAAAACCGCGGGCGCTTATTGGAGATTGGATTTCCAACTATGACAAGGTATGGGACCACCTGCCGTTAGTGTATCTCTAGAGACGAATACACTGGGTTCAACAAGAACGTCTTGTAACCCGGCCCTCACATGACCGACCACTCATTTCGCTTGAGTGTATCGAATGTATATCACCGACGGTTGGGATCAGCAACCGTCTCCCGAAAAGGGACAGCATCGAAACATAGATTTAAGAACAAATAGGAATTTCTCTAGATAGGTGATTATACACCCTAATGGGAGCGACCCACATAGCCATGCTGCCTGCCCGATTTTTGTCATTTTCCGGTTGATGAGGCTTGAGGCCAGAATTAACTTCTGATCATCTGGTCATCATTCACTTTGAATGCCACATCGTCAGATCCGCCAGATATCACTAATTGGCGTCCACAAAAATACTCTAGCTGGAAGCTAAGAGAACGGCAATTTCCCTGCCAACAACTATAGCACGTTTGAAGAAATCAACGTACGTGACCCTTTGGAAATACTCTGTCAGACATTCGTCCATACAAGTCATCCAGGAACAGGATGAACCGAAGGCACTCTCCTACCGCATCCATATAGGAATCACCCCATGGATCAGTAGCGAGAAGTCCTTGCAACCCGTAGATTCAAACTACGACAGAATCACAGCTTATCTCTGCTTGCCAGGCAGAGAATATTAGTGGTTCTTCCATTTGTGAAAATCCACGGTCTTCACAGCACCATCTCGATCATCTTCTGATATCTTCACGTATTTGTTGGTCGGAATGGTTTTCGAATATAAATTCGATCCCGGTCTTTCCATACCAACAATCGTATTGGGCGGGTTTGATAGTCGGTGTTTTAACTATCAAAATATACAGTGTTTCAATCATGACAATCCAATGAGTTCACTGGTTCAGTATTCAGCATCACCTGGCCTTTTAACACTTGATTTACTTTGTTAAATCAAAACTTCTAACTCTGTTACTATTTAAAAATACGATATTTGAATAACTCTAATTCGATTTAACTCAAATCGATTAACTCTAATTGATTAACTCAAAATGGTTAACTCTAACTGATTAACTCGACTTCTTTAACCCTATCGATTTACTACTATTTTACTTAACTCCATTCGCTTGACTCTAGATCGCGGCGATCACAATGGTTACGCCTGATTCCCTCGGGAAACATCCGACCGCCGTAGGCTATCTGCAGCCCTGCGAATTACGCTAGCAGTCGTATGAAATGGCGACTCATCTGAATAACTATGTTTGACTAACTCTAGCTTGAATAATTGTATCCAATATTGATTAGTATGGAATAAAACTATCTTCATAATTTCTTTACTTCGAATCTCTCGATATATATATATATATTTCCAAATTTCCACCAAACGTTGCATTATTTCACTAATGGAAATAACGAGCCATCACTAACCTCTTTTACGATTTCCAACTAATACCATCTTCAGATAATCCTGATGTTGTTCAAGTTGGGGTATTCTAATTACCTCTCAGACCTTGATCAACAACGTTCATACTCTCAGATAAATATAAGTTGAAATCAAAGACCAATATTTCATTTCAATCTCAAAAACAAATTCCGTTATAACTTGGAGTTGGTTATACAACCTGGTACCCCGCTTCTTTAACCAGACCCACTTATTTCCAATCTCCTTGGAAATCTTATTTCAAATTTCCTTTCTTTTTACTTGACCTCATTACCAGGTAACGTTAATTTAAAATTAACGCTTTAAATCCCATTTATATCATCCTGGTTTATTTTAAAATCTTTTAATCTTAACTCAATTCAAAGAATTTAGTGACATTTACGTTAAGGTTATCACCTTCGCTTAAAAATTCTTTTTATAACTTCGTTATAAAAAGTCCGGGTTTTTAATATAAAAACCCATCCATAGGCACTCTCCACCGTTCAATTTGATTCCATTTCACCTTCGATCACACATTTAAATGCATTCTCATTTAAAAGAAAATTTCCCAAATTATCACTAATTAAATAAAAACTTATTTCCATCATTAGCCACTTCAGTAGTTAATTCCTTTATCAACTTAATTAAATAGTAAATCCCTTTTTAAAAGCCTTATTTAGATTTAAACAATATTCATTTAACTAATTTAAATCAAAATACATTAATTTGGTAAAATTTCCAATTCAAAACGGTCGAGTTAATTGACTCAAACCTCGATTATCTCATTAATCGATTCAAATAAATCCTCACTTTAAATTGATTAAATATATAATTAATTTAAATAAATCCATTAATTGTTTTCTTAACAAAACAATTTCCTAAGTTTAACTATGCGATTTTATCTCTTACCTTGTACATACAAATCTGATTCATTTCAGAATTTACTTTATAAACCAATTAAAAATAAATCAAAGTCCTAAATAAAATATTTATTTCTCTTTACTAACTTTTATTCAAAATAATATATTTCAAAATCTAACTCCAGTTATAAAATAAATTTTATACTTCAACTCTATCGATTTACCTGACGGTGAAACAATATCTATAACCCGATTGGTTTTCAAAGGCCATACTCTGCCAAACACTTGACCAATACCGCCCATTGGTTCAACCCAAACAGATGTTGAATATTCAGTCAATAAACAACAATCAAATCAATCAGCCAAACATATCAGTTCATATATAATAACATGAAAATAAATAATACATTTGAGGGATCCGGTTGGGTCCCTCCAACCTGTTCTTCCCTGAAATCACAACGGTTATTTCCACACGGTTCAAACAATTTAAACAGATCAAACAATTCAACAGATCAAACAATCCAAACAAAAACACGTTTATTTTATAAACGTGACCAACGAGGTAAGTTACCTCTATCGGAACAAATCGTTAAAATAACGATTTGATAATTCACTGGAAATAAACACATTTTAATTTCATCAAAACAAATTATAACTAGCAAACAGGCAATTATCAGCAAGCAGAGCACACAAAATAAAACCCAATTTATATAAAATATAAATGGGAACTGAGTGAGTTTAACTCACCTTGAGTTGATTCATTTCTGAACTGAGTTGGTTTCAGTTAAATTAAACGGTCGTTTAATTTTAACTGTAATTTCCATCTGACACCATTATCGTCCAAATTAGTTCCATCGCGTGGTGCTCGTTGGTGCGAGTGCAACGCAAGTTGGACCATCCAATTCTGATCACAAAAGCACAGGTTATAACCATACAAGCATTAACCAATTTTACTTGAATTAATTATTCCTTAATTCACTCTTAATTAACCTAATGGCTTAATTATATTTTTGATTCTATAATTTAATTCCTATTCCTTTTTAATTGAATAAACTAATTATTTCTAATCCTTTTAATAAAATAAAATAAAAATTCCCACTCCAACTAGTTTGCCCGCATACAAATTTCATGTTTCAAGTATATGATTAATTTCAATCATTAACCCTTATTCTCACATTTAAAACTCGCATTTTTCTGAACTGTTTTTCTCCTAGGACCAACTTCCCTTTGTTAAGTGCCAACTTTTGTTTCCAAATACCCAACCCTGGCTCGGAAACAAAGTCTTCTTCTTGCTCATGTTCAAGACAACCTGCCATTTCAAACCACAGTTTTAAATTAACTAAGCCTAATTATGGTTAAGTTTAAACTAACACTCTACTTTGGAAATTAACGGGTCCAATTACCCTGTTATCAGCTTCGTTCTAACCCCGCTCGTCCCTCACTAACCCACCGAAAGTAAAACCCACGCTGTCCAGCTTCAACGAACCACCGCTCCTCCTCACAAACAACGTTCTACTGATCCCCATACCAACATCCTGCATAGGATTCACGATTTTATTAATATAATTTAATTTAACAAAATCCTTAACTTACCCTAATTAAACTATACTTAATGGTTTACGTTTATAGAAGGATCGGATGATAACAGAACTGCTCCCATCGCCTTTGTTCTACTGCTTCGAAAAACATCCGGGCTCCTTCTCCACTCGAGCAATGAGCCGATGATCTGACACCTCCGTTCGAAGGCCCTTGACCTCGCCTACTTGCACTCCAAAAATCATGCCACTCGACGAAGCCCTCTGCCAAGAGTTGACCACGAACGCCGGCTCCATTTGAGCCTAAATCCGTCCATCACAGACCTCAGACCCCGATCATGACCGTTGGCGATGTTCATCGCACATAGCTTGAGAAGTTCGACGTTGGCCATCTTCAAATTAACGAATGAAATCAGAGGATTTGTGGGAAAAGAGTTCGAACACAGCTGTTCGTTAATTTCATGATGGCGGCGGAAATGTTTGTTCGGTTGACCAGGAAGTATCGAGACTTAGGGTTTGACAGTTTAAGCTTATATATATATATAGTATGGGATGGTATAAAATATTAGTTTATTTATTAGTGAAACTTACGTGCAAAGTAGTTGATTAAAACCCCTACAAACAATTTCTGTCTACTGATAAAAAAAACTAATCTTAATGGGAAAAGGTATTCCGGACCCAATGGGACAAGTTTCATCGAATTCCGACATCATATGAAAAAATTTCCTTTATAAAACCAGAAACAAACACGCGTTTAATTTTTCCACGATTACCAAATAAATCAAATCAACTTGAAACCTTGCAATCCTATAACAATTTTTCCATACGAACCCAACGGCACCAGTTTCGTCGCATTCTGAGACTATTTCCCCGGTAGGCTATTTTTACGTGCACCGCAATGCCATTTTTAACGCCAAATTAGCTGGTCTCTAAAAACAACAAACTATATACCTATCCTGACTCTAATCGACGCTACGAACTCAACGGAACTGGTTTCGTGGCTTAATTTGATCGTCTGTTCAAGTTACACTCTAATATCCCTTTATTTATTTAAATATGCGCTATAGAAAATGAACGGGTGTTTATGGCTACCGTGACCACATACGACATCGGTTTGCCACGCATTTTACTACCATACAATAATTTAACGATACAGTTCCAATGAAACTGATTTCGTCGAAAACAGAGTCCGTTTGCAAAACGGCTATTTTAAAGGCCTATAATTTAATAACGATTTTCCATAGCGACTATTTCAAATTTTGATTTGGCCATAACTTACTATTTATAATACGAAATCTGGATTTTTCTCTTTCATATGAAAATTATCGTCAATACGCTTCCAGCGTTTCTTGTTTCACAGAAATCCGACTTATATCGGACTCTGTATTCTCAGTTGAAGTTCAAAACTCCATATTACGAACTGCACACCATTTTCAAGCTCTATTTAAATTATATATAAATTATAACGTTCAACCCTCGTTTTATTATCGAATTAAATATTAAATTCCATCAATATTCCCAATATAATATTTAAAATAAATAAATTAAATTAAATATTTGACGGGCAAAAACACGGGTCGTTACAATCATCAACCACAAGACTTTGCTTTTCAACAGAAGCCTTGATCAATTGCCACTTACGCATGCCACACTGGCAATTCACTCCATGCGACTGATGTCCATCGATATACAATGAGACGACCCAAAATCCCGTTCTCACGGAAACAAGGGTTATCTTTGGAATATAACACAGAAACCGATAATAGCAGAACAGAATTAAATAAATACACCAGATAATGAACAATAAAATATACTGGATAAAAGTATCATCAGAGTTACACAGTATACAGGATCTTACTTAGTACAAATACAGTTCAGCTATACATAAATGTCTACAGCGGAAATAAACAAAATATGTACAATAGGAGCTGAACAGCATAAAAAGAAATAAATGATAGAATCCATCTTCAGCTCCAGCTATCCAGAAAGAACCAGCTAAACCTGAATACAAGGCTGCCCGTGTAGAAAAAGGGGCACCCGAGTTTGAAAGTGAAACAAACTACGAGTCAGTCATGGGACTGGTATGAGAAATCCACTCAACACATATATAATTGGCTAATCACAGGACCACGCCACTTTCGTGGAACGGGTTTACTCCATTGGATTGCCAGTGCTTTCAAACAAACATTTCTTTTAAACATCGCTATGCTTTTTATAAAAATGAAGCCGTTATAAGACTCAGTTCCCATCACACAATGCAACGCAAACCAGAGGATAGAGTTTTTACCTTATAACAGCCAAATATGCTCGATACGGATAAAACCAAGGCATTTGATATTATTGCTAGTGTTTATATGTTTTGAAAAACAATTTCAAATCATAACTATCAATCATAGACGACATGAGCGTCCCATGCCACTATGTCGCCAAATGTATATATACAATCGAAACCGCACGATGTCGTATTTGGAAATTGGATTTCCGTCATGAACCAAGGCAAAAGATAGTCCTTACCGAATTCGAGACGCTCTAGCCCGTGTCCCAGGAAAGTACTCAGTCAAGCCTTTGGATCGTCAGGGCCGGTCCACCGATGTGGATTAAAATTCCTGAACACTGCGTTTCCCCGCCCTTTGGGGCGTCAACGAGCCAACGAATGACTCCATCGGACCCGGATCGTCCGATCAAACCGAGGCGCCTCGCAACAGCAACAACCACATAGGTGAAAAGTATATAAATGTCAGGGCTGGTAGGTCACTGACACCACCCTAGCTAGAAAGAAACGCAGGCCCTCCCTGATGTCCTCTCCCGTTTTAGGTTCATACCGGGGTGTGAGGCTCGCGAATTCACGTTATACACAAAGCTACGCCACACAGGCGGTGCTTTGATCATCACCACAAGACTTTGCTTTTCAACAGAAGTCCTGATCATTGCATCTTAGCATGCCACACCGGCAATTCATGCTATGCGACTGATGTCCATCGATATATAACCTCTGAGCTCGTGCGTCTCAGAGAAGGGCGTTAAGCAAAAGAATAAATTCTCCGCCGCCAAACAGATGTATATTTAATAGAGATCAATCAACACAGAATAAAATCCAATGTCAGACACACAGTCCACTTACAAGTCCGTTCTGGGTCTGAACGAAACCGGAGGCACTAAATACCTCGCAAACCCATCGATCATCACGTACGTCTGGACGATCACCACTCATTATCCATATTTCGGGATGCCTCCCAATCAGGACCTCGGTTACCATCCAAACGAGGTGAAGATCTCCGGTCTTCGACCGTCGTCTTCATCTTCGAATTCCAATCGTCGGTCAATTATTTGAAATGAGAATTAACTCGGCCTTTTCAAATGATTCACGTATATTTAGAATTTCAAATCAATCTATTTCAATGGTTAAATTATTCGACAACACCAAATGTGTTCTTTAATGTAATTTTCACACCAAACACATTCAACCATCAAAAGCCACATAAATCAAGCAAATTCAGTTTATTTCCATTCCATATCGCTTATGATATTTTATAACTATTTATCGCTATTTTTATTTAATTTAAAATAGCTAATTTATTCAAAACGACGCTTCGGGCCATAAAGCGGCCGTGGCGCTGTTTTTCTTCAGATTTGATTTACACATATCTGAAAATCTAACCATTGGATCTTCACAAAATTTACATCATTAGAAAGGTCTTTTCAAAACGAATCCAACGGTTCCAGTTTCGGGAAAATCCAACGGTCGGATCTCCCGGTACAATCGTTTGAATTTTTGATTTCAAAATACGAACTGCAGCGTCGTTATTCGATTAAATATATAATTATATTTATATATATATATAAATATAATCGTTTCTGGCGCTGTTTTTCTTCAGATTTGAATTAAACATTCCAGACAATCCAACCGTTGGATTTTTACAAGGTTGGTGCCGTTGGAAAGATTATTCCAAGGCGAACCCGACGGTTGAGGTTTCGGGAAAATCCAATGGTCGGATTTCCCGTACTAGTCGTTTGAAATCATGGTTTCAAAATACGAACTGCACGGCCATGTTTCGTTTTAATTTATATTTATATAATTATATAAATATAGTTCATTCAACAATTTCAATATCGTTTTCACTTCAAATATTTTTCTAGCACCTTAAAATTTTGGAAAATTTCGCCATAACCTCCCCTGCATCGGGAGCATCGGGAAATCGCAAATAGCTTTCCCGGTCCTTCTAATCTCAAAAAGAAAAAGAAAAAGCCAAGCGGCTAGCCAACAGGCTCATAAAATCATCACCCAAACAAAACAGTAAATGTGTACCTATTTGTCGGGCACAAAATTTTATTCCTCTTCTCTAGCCCCTTTGCTATAACTTGTTCAATGAATATGCATGTACATATATATACGGTTCTTATCATTTATCCTTTTTCTATTCAACTTCATATTTGATTTCTATTTGGTTTAAAAACACCATTCATTCTAATGTTACATAAATAGGTGCAAATCATTTCATTAGCTAATTAATGAATATTTCAACTCATATATGTTTATTTTGAACAAGTGGCTATTTTTAACACTTCACATTTCAACGATTCATGCATACAATAAAAATGTGATTTTTATTGTAAAACAATTCATTTCAAAACACTATTTTTCTATATAGTTCATGTTGGTGATAAAAATGAGATCTTTATCATAAAACAATTTCTTTTAACACGAGATTACTTTACACAGTTCATATAGTCGATAAAAGGTGATTTTTATTATCAAACAATTTATTTCAAAATATGAATACCATTCAACACATGAATTTCTAATCAACGAATGAATATCAATCCAACACATGAATGTTTTCTATAGTTTTTATATATAGATAAAAGGTGATTTTTATTATCAAACAATTTATTTCAAAATAGGAATACCATTCAACACATGAATTTCTAATCAACGAATGAATATCAATTCAACACATGAATGTTTTCTATAGTTTTTATATATAGATAAAAATGTGATTTTTATTATCAAACAATTTATTTCAAAATATGAATACCATTCAACACATGAATTTCTAATCAACGAATGAATATCAATTCAACACATGAATGTTTTCTATAGTTTTTATATATAGATAAAAATGTGATTTTTATTATCAAACAATTTATTTCAAAATATGAATACCATTCAACACATGAATTTCTAATCAACGAATGAATATCAATTCAACACATGAATGTTTTCTATAGTTTCTATATATAGATAAAAATGTGATTTTTATTATCAAACAATTTATTTCAAAATAGGAATACCATTCAACACATGAATTTCTAATCAACGAATGAATATCAATTCAACACATGAATGTTTTCTATAGTTTCTATATATAGATAAAAATGTGATTTTTATTATCAAACAATTTATTTCAAAATATGAATACCATTCAACACATGAATTTCTAATCAACGAATGAATATCAATTCAACACATGAATGTTTTCTATTCAACGAATAAATATAGTTTAAGCATATGAAAATAATTCAAACACACGAATATTATTCAAAATTTCGGCAGCATAACGGCAGGGTAGTTAAAACCGGGACCGTCCCTAGTACGGCTCCTCGCTCTACCTTAAAACCTCGCGGTTTTTGACAATGGGGATCATGCATCTAGTTCGCACGCAGGCGGCATGTATATATTTATTTCATTTCCACAAACTAATCCTATGTGGTTTCAACCAAATATTTCTCAACCACAAACGGGTATTTTTCAACCAATATCAATCACAAACAATCCCAAACAATCATTCGCTATCAATCAATTATCACAATAATTTCAATCAATAAATATCGTCCATGGTTTGTGGACGAGGGGCGTATATATATATATATATATATATATATTTATATATAGCAATTCACTTTCATTTCACACACACATATATATATTTTTAAATCAGAAATCTCACCGAATAGCTAATTCAATCCCACGACTCTTCTTTGCATAAAATCTTCGCCAATCTCTCCTTTTGTCGCTTTGTTGCCCGTATTCTCTACATATGTAAAAATCGAATTTTTACTATGTTATTCAATATATAAAAATCGAATTTCTTTTATTATGCTATTCAATATATAAAAATCGAATTTCAAAAATATAGATTCCGCCTTTTCAAAAATAAAGATTATATTTTTAATATTCCTATGATGTAAAAATTATATTTTTATTACTTTAAAACTATAAAAATCATATCTTACTTCTTCTACTTAATAAAAATTCCGTCTTTTCTATTTTAAAAATATGATCTTTTCTATTCTAAAAATCTGATCTTTATTTTTTCTAAAGTTCTAATCTTTTTCTATTTAAAGTTTAAATCTTTTTCTATTCTAAAGTTTAAATCTTTTTCTATTCTAAAGTTTAAATCGTTTTCTATTCTAAAGTTTAAATCTTTTTCCTTTTAAAGTTTAAATTAAAAATCAAATTTATAACCTGTTTAAAATCAGTTTTTAAACTTCTTAAAAATCAGTTTTATACCTTTATAAAATCAGTTTTTAAACTTCTTAAAAATCAGTTTTATACCTTTATAAAATCAGTTTTAAACCATTTTAAAAATCTGTTTTTAAATCCTTTTAAAAATCTGTTTTTTACTCTTTTAAAAAATATAGAATTAAATCTTTTCAAATCGAAATTTTCAGATGAAAATAAAATAAAATAAAAACAATTTACCTTAACCTGCGAAGAAGGGGTGGAGATGACAGCCAGGCTCGGCGGCAGGAGGTGCTGGAGGTGGGTGGTCTTCGGTGGTGGTTTGAATTCGAAGAAGGGGGGCTCGTCTTCGTCGCGCTCGTGCGGTCTAGGGAGGGGGGGGGGTTTGCGCCACTGGGAGGAGGGAAGCTGGACGGAGGGGGGGGGGGCGGCGATGTCTTCGTCGGCGGCGTTCGCTTGAGGGGGGGGGCTGTCGATAGTTTTAGGGTTTGTTTTTTTTTCTCTTTCGTTTTGAAATTGAAATGAATGGGGGGCCAGAACGAAGGATAAAGGGAGGGAATTAAAAATATATATATATTTTTTTATTTAATTTTGCAAAAAGTTGACTTTTACATACGACCTCGAAACGAGGCCTACCGCCTGTCGCCCATAGCGTTTTACCCCCATTCCGAACACAATGGGATATGTATCGCAAGCTGATTTGATCGTTACAATCAGTTTCCGTTGAATTTACATTTAAATCACTATATTGAATTCTAAACGTACATTTCAAATTACCGGGGCCACATATTAACTAGAAAAATTCCAAAAAAATATTTTCTAGCTTCGTATTGACGATACGGTCCTAACAAAACTAGTTTCGTCAAATTCTGAGACCGTTTGAAAAATGGCCAATTTCCAGTTGATTAAAATCAACGGAAACTGGTCAAACGCGTTTTCCTTTGCCACGCTCACATATTGATTCGAAAAATTATGAAATTTGAAACCTAGCAATAACTTGACATCACGGATCCAACAAAAGTGGTTTCATCGAAATCCGAGGTCGTATGCAAAATGTCCATTTTTAAGGGCCTGAATTCCATAGCGACTATTCAGAATTTTCAACTGGACATATCTTTTGATTCCCGCTATCAAATTTCGATTGGTCGGATTCGTTGGAAAGATATTATCAATTAGATCCTAATGTTTTTGGTTTCACTAAAATCCGGATTATTTTGCACCCGGTATACTCAATTGAAGTTTGAAATCGAATTATCGAACTACCGCGCCATTTTCAATTATATATATAATTATAATTAATTATATTCTTTTTCAAATGTCGACTCAAACTCAGTTTTCATCGCCATTATTTAAAATATTTATTTTAAATATTTAAAATCCATTATTTTAGCCAATTTAAAAATTTTAAATTGGTTCAGATTTTCTGGGTCGTTACAATCTCCCCCACTTAAAACTTTTCGTCCCCGAAAAGGAATAAAGTCGAAAGTGGTTTGATAAATCTACAATCACACAACACAACAACCAATCCAATTGTTTTTAACCTTTAAAAATATACTAATCAAATTTTATACCCCTTTAAAAATCCTTCAGACCATATAATTAAAAGTGCACATCTATGAAAAGAAAATAACAATAGAGTAGAGAATTGAATGGTAGTGCAAAGTAGGGTAAATGTACCTTGCACCAGAGTCAATCAGAGATATCCACTCGGCATCTAGGATAAGCTTTCTGAATGCTCTCCTCAGTTTCCCAAGTACAATCTCGCGGATCTCCACTCCATTGCAGTTTGACTAAGCGAACCTTCTTGTTCCTCAGCTCTTTGGTTTCTTTGCCGATAATCTTTAGCGGCTCTCGCCTCACAGCTAATTCTGGGGTTATTTCAATATCCTGCTGAGCTGCTTCTTCCACGATCAAGTCTGGATCATGAACGTGTTTTCGAAGTTGAGATATATGAAATACATCATGCACTCCAGGCAACCAGTCTGGCAATTTGACCGTATAACCGAGAGTTCCGATCCGTTCCAGAATAGGAAACGGACCTATGAATTTGGGCGCCAACTTTCCAGTTTTACCGAACCGGATAACTCCTCTCATCGGCGATACTTTCAAATATATGTAGTCGCCGACTTCAAAGGATATATCTCTTCTTCTTCTATCGGCATAGCTCTTTTGTCGGCTTTGAGCGGCGAGTAATCGCTTCTTAATAAAATCGACTTTGTCGGCAGCTTCTCGAATCATATCGGGACCCAACACAAGTCTATTCCCAGGCTCGACCCAACAAGCAGGAGATCGGCACGGTCTACCATACAATGCTTCGAATGGCGACATTGTCAGACTCGCCTGGTAGCTGTTGTTATAAGAGAATTCAGCCAAATGCAGATGGTCTTCCCATGATCCACCGAAATCTAGAACACACGCCCGCAATAGATCTTCTAAAATGCGATTCACCCTCTCAGTCTGACCGTCTGTCTGAGGATGATAAGCGGTGCTTAGGTTTAACTTCGTTCCGAGCTCGACTTGAAATGCTTCCCAGAATTTGCTAGTGAATATTGTATCTCTATCACTTACTATACTGAGCGGCACTCCATGTAGTCTAACTATTTCCCTGAAGTATATCTGCGCCAGGCTCTGAGCGGTTCTGTTTGATCTGACAGGTATGAAATGGGCGGTCTTTGTGAAGCGATCTACGATCACCCAAATACTGTCATTTCCTTTTCTGGTCCTGGGCAGACCATCAATGAAATCCATAGAAATATGCTCCCACTTCCAACCAGGAACTTCCAGTGGTTGTAATAATCCAGCCAATTTCTGCTGGTCGCTTTTGACTAGCTAACAAGTAGGGCATCGACTAACATATATCGAGATGTCTCTTTTTAACGACTTCCACCAGAATGTGCATTTGATATCGTTATACATTTTATTCACACCTGGATGGATACTGAGCTTAGATTTGTGGCATTCATCAAGCACATCCCTCCTGAGTTCAGGAATTTCTGGGACGCAAATTCGCCCTTCTAACCTCAGAATCCCTTCGCTGTCTAGCTGGAAATCCGAAGCATTGCCCTCACGAATTCGCTGACTTATTCCTTTGATAAATTGGTCGTCTTCTTGGAGAGCCGATATCTTATCAATCAACGAAGTCGCAATGACAAAACTGGCGATCATCTCATTCTTTCGGCTTAACGCATCGGCCACGACATTGGCTTTTCCTGGAGTATATATAATTTCAAAGTCATATGCTGCAAGAAACTCCAGCCAACGTTGCTGCCTCAGATTCAGGTCTTTCTGAGTGAACAGATACTTTAATGACTGATGATCCGTAAATAGTTCAAATCTCTCACCCAAAAGATAGTGTCTCCAGATTTTCAAAGCGAATACTATAGCTAATAACTCAAGATCATGAGTTACGTAGTTCTTTTCATGTGGCTTCAGTTGACGGCTAGCATAAGCAATTACTTGGCCCCTTTGCATTAACACTGCGCCAAGGCCTTCTCTAGAAGCATCAGTCCAGACTTTTAGATCTTGGTTGCCATCTATGATGGTTAACACTGGAGCTGTTGTTAGTCTTAACTTTAGCTCTTCGAAAGCTTCCTCACTTTCTGGAGTCCATTTGAATTTAGAATGCTTCTTCGTAAGCTTTGTTAAGTGACCAGATATCTTCGAAAAGTCTTTAATGAACTTCCGATAATAGCTAGCCAATCCAAGAAAACTGCGGACTTCAGTGGGGGTACTAGGCTGTTTCCAGTTCTGAATGGCTGTGATTTTACTTGGATCCACAGCAATTCCTTCTTTCGATACAACATGGCCTAGAAATTTTACTTCATCCTGCCAGAATATACATTTGGAAAATTTGGCTTTTAATACATTCCGTCTGAGAATTTCCAAAACCTGTTCCAGATGCTTTTCATGTTCGGCCTTTGATTTAGAGAAGATTAGAATATCGTCAATGAAAAACAGAACAAATTTATTCAATACTCCTCTGAATACTCTATTCATTAGATCGACGAAGTAAGCGGGAGCGTTACATAAGCCGAACGGCATTACTAACCACTCGTAGAATAAGTCGGGGCCTCGGAATGCTGTCATTGGAACACACTCTTCGGCAATTCGAAGTTGATGGAAACCTGTAGCTAGGTCCATTCGGGAAAATACTTGTGCTCCATTTAATCGATCCAATAAATCATCTATTCGCGGCAATGGATATTTGTTCTTTATTGTCTGTTTGTTCAGATCACGATAATCCACACATAGCCGTAGAGTACCGTCAGATTTAGGGACAAATACCACTGCTGCACCCCAATCAGAGAAACTAGGCCTGATCAGACCTTTCCATACTAGCTGTCGTGTTTGATTGTCTAATTCCTCCTTCTCTTTCAAGGACATTCTTCGAATAGCGTGAACTACTGGCCTTGCATTGGGAATTAAAGCAATCTTGAAATCTATTTCTCTTTGCGGAGGTAAGCGAACAACTTCCTCGAACACATCCGCATAGTTCTTGACGACAGGAATATCTTTGATGAGGTCAGGAATATTCTCTGCGATTTCAGGGATATTTTCTAGTTGGGTTGGAGAAACATTCAAAGCTGCCCAGAAGTCTTTTCTATTAGCATTCTGACCTTCACAGGGAATGGTGATATAACTCCCTGATTTAATCTTAGCTCTAACAACTCTCTCGGCGCATCTAACCTCTGCTTCATATTTGGTTAGCCAATCCAACCCCAGAATAAGATCGAATTCATTAAAATCCATGACGATAGAGATAATAGGGAATTTATAGCAAGAAAAAGAGACGGGTACTGCACAAACCCAACTGAGATTGATAGAACCTCCAACTGGATTTCGGACAGTCATTGGCTCCTTGAGCTTCTTCAAATTCAAATCCAACTTCTTGACTGCACTTTTTGCAATAAAGCTTCGTGACGCGCCTGTGTCAAACAGTACTTTAACTGGAATGTTCTTGACATTGAGCGTGCCTTCTAAAACATCAGCCCTTTCTTGACTAGCTGAGGGCTCGGAAGTCGCTGCCAATTCATTTATATGCACTGTTTCAGATTTCTCTAAGAGTTGGCACTCCCGTGCAATATGACCTGCTTGGTGACACTTATGGCATTTCCTTTCCCCATGGGGGTTCTTTTGTTTCTTAGTGGCCTTAGATCCAGTCTTGATTCTTTTCTTTAAGGGCCCACAATTTATCGACAAATGTCCTTTCTTATTGCAGTTAGAACAAATAGCAGTTGTTACTGGTTCTTTCCCAGATTCAGCCCTTTTTCTCTTGGCACTGGGCTTCTTACTGGCTTCAAGAATAACAGTTTCCGACTCTTCTTTGTCACTACAACAGACTTCTTCTTCGTCGCGCAACATTCCTTTCTTATGGAGGTCTTCATACTGATAAGCCATGTATATCATTTCTGAAAAGGGAAGCTTCACATGCCCCAATACTTTATTCTGGTATTTTCTTTGAAGCCCATTAATGAATCTCAGATTTTTCCTCTTTGGATTTTGAATTAGATGAGGGGCAAAGTGAGAAAGTTCATTGAATTTCTTATGATATTCGGGAATTGTCATGTCTCCTTGTATCAGATAAGAAAATTCATCGCATAGTCGCTCAGTTGCTTCGGGAGGAGTAAATCTTTCTAAGAAAATCACTTTGAATCTATCCCAGGTGATATCACCTTCTGGATTATCCTTAATAACTGAATCCCACCAGAACAAAGCTTCGTCTTCGAGTGCCCAGGAGGCCAGTAATCTTTTCTGGTCATCCCTCAGCTTTATTGCTTCGAAGATTTTCTCGGCCGAGCGAATCCAAGCTTGTGTTTTCATAATTGATTCTTCACCCGAGAAAGGTTTTCCACCCAGATTTCTATATTTCATAAATAGAGCTTCTATATCCGGGTCAGTATTACTTCTTCTGTTTCTGGCACTAATTTTTTAGTACTTCTGCAAATGGCAGATCAAGTGTCAGGTCACAGAAAAGATATTTCAAAATATAGAGACAAATACTTGTATGTAAATGTGTCTATCGAGGTGTTATTTCTTTCTGCTACTCATACTAGGATATTACTGATCCTATCTGTATAGAGTTACCCGTCCTAGAACACTACTGGTTCTATTTCTAACGAGTCCGTTCAAATGTTATATTCCAGAACTAAGCTTAACCAAAGCTCTGATACCACGTTGAGACGACCCAAAATCCCGTTCTCACGGAAACAAGGGTTATCTTTGGAATATAACACAGAAACCGATAATAGCAGAACAGAATTAAATAAATACACCAGATAATGAACAATAAAATATACTGGATAAAAGTATCATCAGAGTTACACAGTATACAGGATCTTACTTAGTACAAATACAGTTCAGCTATACATAAATGTCTACAGCGGAAATAAACAAAATATGTACAATAGGAGCTGAACAGCATAAAAAGAAATAAATGATAGAATCCATCTTCAGCTCCAGCTATCCAGAAAGAACCAGCTAAACCTGAATACAAGGCTGCCCGTGTAGAAAAAGGGGCACCCGAGTTTGAAAGTGAAACAAACTACGAGTCAGTCATGGGACTGGTATGAGAAATCCACTCAACACATATATAATTGGCTAATCACAGGACCACGCCACTTTCGTGGAACGGGTTTACTCCATTGGATTGCCAGTGCTTTCAAACAAACATTTCTTTTAAACATCGCTATGCTTTTTATAAAAATGAAGCCGTTATAAGACTCAGTTCCCATCACACAATGCAACGCAAACCGGAGGATAGAGTTTTTACCTTATAACAGCCAAATATGCTTGATACGGATAAAACCAAGGCATTTGATATTATTGCTAGTGTTTATATGTTTTGAAAAACAATTTCAAATCATAACTATCAATCATAGACGACATGAGCGTCCCATGCCACTATGTCGCCAAATGTATATATACAATCGAAACCGCACGATGTCGTATTTGGAAATTGGATTTCCGTCATGAACCAAGGCAAAAGATAGTCCTTACCGAATTCGAGACGCTCTAGCCCGGGTCCCAGGCAAGTACTCAGTCAATCCTTTGGATCGTCAGGGCCGGTCCACCGATGTGGATTAAAATTCCTGAACACTGCGTTTCCCCGCCCTTTGGGGCGTCAACGAGCCAACGAATGACTCCATCGGACCCGGATCGTCCGATCAAACCGAGGCGCCTCGCAACAGCAACAACCACATAGGTGAAAAGTATATAAATGTCAGGGCTGGTAGGTCACTGACACCACCCTAGCTAGAAAGAAACGCAGGCCCTCCCTGATGTCCTCTCCCGTTTTAGGTTCATACCGGGGTGTGAGGCTCGCGAATTCACGTTATACACAAAGCTACGCCACACAGGCGGTGCTTTGATCATCACCACAAGACTTTGCTTTTCAACAGAAGTCCTGATCATTGCATCTTAGCATGCCACACCGGCAATTCATGCTATGCGACTGATGTCCATCGATATATAACCTCTGAGCTCGTGCGTCTCAGAGAAGGGCGTTAAGCAAAAGAATAAATTCTCCGCCGCCAAACAGATGTATATTTAATAGAGATCAATCAACACAGAATAAAATCCAATGTCAGACACACAGTCCACTTACAAGTCCGTTCTGGGTCTGAACGAAACCGGAGGCACTAAATACCTCGCAAACCCATCGATCATCACGTACGTCTGGACGATCACCACTCATTATCCATATTTCGGGATGCCTCCCAATCAGGACCTCGGTTACCATCCAAACGAGGTGAAGATCTCCGGTCTTCGACCGTCGTCTTCATCTTCGAATTCCAATCGTCGGTCAATTATTTGAAATGAGAATTAACTCGGCCTTTTCAAATGATTCACGTATATTTATAATTTCAAATCAATCTATTTCAATGGTTAAATTATTCGACAACACCAATTGTGTTCTTTAATGTAATTTTCACACCAAACACATTCAACCATCAAAAGCCACATAAATCAAGCAAATTCAGTTTATTTCCATTCCATATCGCTTATGATATTTTATAACTATTTATCACTATTTTTATTTAATTTAAAATAGCTAATTTATTCAAAACGACGCTTCGGGCCATAAAGCGGCCGTGGCGCTGTTTTTCTTCACATTTGATTTACACATATCTGAAAATCTAACCGTTGGATCTTCACAAAATTTACATCATTAGAAAGGTCTTTTCAAAACGAATCCAACGGTTCCAGTTTCGGGAAAATCCAACGGTCGGATCTCCCGGTACAATCGTTTGAATTTTTGATTTCAAAATACGAACTGCAGCGTCGTTATTCGATTAAATATATAATTATATTTATATATATATAAATATAATCGTTTCTGGCGCTGTTTTTCTTCAGATTTGAATTAAACATTCCAGACAATCCAACCGTTGGATTTTTACAAGGTTGGTGCCGTTGGAAAGATTATTCCAAGGCGAACCCGACGGTTGAGGTTTCGGGAAAATCCAATGGTCGGATTTCCCGTACTAGTCGTTTGAAATCATGGTTTCAAAATACGAACTGCACGGCCATGTTTCGTTTTAATTTATATTTATATAATTATATAAATATAGTTCATTCAACAATTTCAATATCGTTTTCACTTCAAATATTTTTCTAACACCTTAAAATTTTGGAAAATTTCGCCATAACCTCCCCTGCACCGGGAGCATCGGGAAATCGCAAATAGCTTTCCCGGTCCTTCTAATCTCAAAAAGAAAAAGAAAAAGCCAAGCGGCTAGCCAACAGGCTCATAAAATCATCACCCAAACAAAACAGTAAATGTGTACCTATTTGTCGAGCACAAAATTTTATTCCTCTTCTCTAGCCCCTTTGCTATAACCTGTTCAATGAATATGCATGTACATATATATACGGTTCTTATCATTTATCCTTTTCTATTCAACTTCATATTTGATTTCTATTTGGTTTAAAAACACCATTCATTCTAATGTTACATAAATAGGTGCAAATCATTTCATTAGCTAATTAATGAATATTTCAACTCATATATGTTTATTTTGAACAAGTGGCTATTTTTAACACTTCACATTTCAACGATTCATGCATACAATAAAAATGTGATTTTTATTGTAAAACAATTCATTTCAAAACACTATTTTTCTATATAGTTCATGTTGGTGATAAAAATGAGATCTTTATCATAAAACAATTTCTTTTAACACGAGATTACTTTACACAGTTCATATAGTCGATAAAAGGTGATTTTTATTATCAAACAATTTATTTCAAAATATGAATACCATTCAACACATGAATTTCTAATCAACGAATGAATATCAATCCAACACATGAATGTTTTCTATAGTTTTTATATATAGATAAAAGGTGATTTTTATTATCAAACAATTTATTTCAAAATAGGAATACCATTCAACACATGAATTTCTAATCAACGAATGAATATCAATTCAACACATGAATGTTTTCTATAGTTTTTATATATAGATAAAAATGTGATTTTTATTATCAAACAATTTATTTCAAAATATGAATACCATTCAACACATGAATTTCTAATCAACGAATGAATATCAATTCAACACATGAATGTTTTCTATAGTTTTTATATATAGATAAAAATGTGATTTTTATTATCAACCAATTTATTTCAAAATATGAATACCATTCAACACATGAATTTCTAATCAACGAATGAATATCAATTCAACACATGAATGTTTTCTATAGTTTCTATATATAGATAAAAATGTGATTTTTATTATCAAACAATTTATTTCAAAATAGGAATACCATTCAACACATGAATTTCTAATCAACGAATGAATATCAATTCAACACATGAATGTTTTCTATAGTTTCTATATATAGATAAAAATGTGATTTTTATTATCAAACAATTTATTTCAAAATATGAATACCATTCAACACATGAATTTCTAATCAACGAATGAATATCAATTCAACACATGAATGTTTTCTATTCAACGAATAAATATAGTTTAAGCATATGAAAATAATTCAAACACACGAATATTATTCAAAATTTCGGCAGCATAACGGCAGGGTAGTTAAAACCGGGACCGTCCCTAGTACGGCTCCTCGCTCTACCTTAAAACCTCGCGGTTTTTGACAATGGGGATCATGCATCTAGTTCGCACGCAGGCGGCATGTATATATTTATTTCATTTCCACAAACTAATCCTATGTGGTTTCAACCAAATATTTCTCAACCACAAACGGGTATTTTTCAACCAATATCAACCAATATCAATCACAAACAATCCCAAACAATCATTCGCTATCAATCAATTATCACAACAATTTCAATCAATAAATATCGTCCATGGTTTGTGGACGAGGGGCGTATATATATATATATATATTTATATAGAGCAATTCACTTTCATTTCACACATATATATATATATATATATATATTTTTAAATCAGAAATCTCACCGAATAGCTAATTCAATCCCACGACTCTTCTTTGCATAAAATCTTCGCCAATCTCTCCTTTTGTCGCTTTGTTGCCCGTATTCTCTACATATGTAAAAATCGAATTTTTACTATGTTATTCAATATATAAAAATCGAATTTCTTTTATTATGCTATTCAATATATAAAAATCGAATTTCAAAAATATAGATTCCGCCTTTTCAAAAATAAAGATTATATTTTTAATATTCCTATGATGTAAAAATTATATTTTTATTACTTTAAAACTATAAAAATCATATCTTACTTCTTCTACTTAATAAAAATTCCGTCTTTTCTATTTTAAAAATATGATCTTTTCTATTCTAAAAATCTGATCTTTATTTTTTCTAAAGTTCTAATCTTTTTCTATTTAAAGTTTAAATCTTTTTCTATTCTAAAGTTTAAATCTTTTTCTATTCTAAAGTTTAAATCTTTTTCTATTCTAAAGTTTAAATCTTTTTCCTTTTAAAGTTTAAATTAAAAATCAAATTTATAACCTGTTTAAAATCAGTTTTTAAACTTCTTAAAAATCAGTTTTATACCTTTATAAAATCAGTTTTATACCTTTATAAAATCAGTTTTAAACCATTTTAAAAATCTGTTTTTAAATCCTTTTAAAAATCTGTTTTTACTCTTTAAAAAAAACAGAATTAAATCTTTTCAAATCGAAATTTTCAGATGAAAATAAAATAAAATAAAAACAATTTACCTTAACCTGCGAAGAAGGGGGGGAGATAACGGCCAGGCTCGGCGGCAGGAGGTGCTGGAGGTGGGTGGCCTTCGGTGGTGGTTTGAATTCGAAGAAGGGGGGCTCGTCTTCGTCGCGCTCGTGCGGTCTGGGAGGGGGGGTTTGCGCCACTGGGAGGAGGGAAGCTGGACGGAGGGGGGGGGGGGGGCGGCGATGTCTTCGTCGGCGGCGTTCGCTTGAGGGGGGGGCTGTCGATAGTTTTAGGGTTTGTTTTTTTTTTCTCTTTCGTTTTGAAATTGAAATGAACGGGGGGCCAGAACGAAGGATAAAGGGAGGGAATTAAAAATATATATATATATATATATATTTTATTTAATTTTGCAAAAAGTTGACTTTTACATACGACCTCGAAACGAGGCCTACCGCCTGTCGCCCATAGCGTTTTACCCCCATTCCGAACACAATGGGATATGTATCGCAAGCTGATTTGATCGTTACAATCAGTTTCCGTTGAATTTACATTTAAATCACTATATTGAATTCTAAACGTACATTTCGAATTACCGGGGCCACATACTAACTAGAAAAATTCCATAAAAATATTTTCTAGCTTCGTATTGACGATACGGTCCTAACAAAACTAGTTTCGTCAAATTCTGAGACCGTTTGAAAAATGGCCAATTTCCAGTCGATTAAAATCAACGGAAACTGGTCAAACGCGTTTTCCTTTGCCATGCTCACATATTGATTCGAAAAATTATGAAATTTGAAACCTAGCAATTACTTGACATCACGGATACAACAAAAGTGGTTTCGTCGAAATCCGAGGTCGTATGCAAAATGTCCATTTTTAAGGGCCTGAATTCCATAGCGACTATTCAGAATTTTCAACTGGACATATCTTTTGATTCCCGCTATCAAATTTCGATTGGTCGGATTCGTTGGAAAGATATTATCAATTAGATCCTAATGTTTTTGGTTTCACTAAAATCCGGATTATTTTGCACCCGGTATACTCAATTGAAGTTTGAAATCGAATTATCGAACTACCGCGCCATTTTCAATTATATATATAATTATAATTAATTATATTCTTTTTCAAATGTCGATTCAAACTCAGTTTTCATCGCCATTATTTAAAATATTTATTTTAAATATTTAAAATCCATTATTTTAGCCAATTTAAAATTTTAAATTGGTTCAGATTTTCTGGGTCGTTACATACAACCTCTGAGCTCGTACGTCTCAGAGAAGGGCGTTAAGCAAGAGAATAAATTCTCTGCCGCCAAACAGATGTATATTTAATAGAGATCAATCAACACAGAATAAAATCCAATGTCAGACACACGATCCATTTACAAGTTCGTTCTGGGTCTGAACGAAACCGGAGGCACTTTCCTCGCATATCCATCCATCTCCAAGTACGTCTGGACGATCACCAACTGTTTCCCTCATCCTGGGTGTACAGCCCAATCGAAATCATTAGTAATCACCCAAACGATGTGAAGACTTCCGGTCTTCAACCACCGTCTTCATCTTCGACATCTCGTCGAATCGGTTATTCAGAATGGGTATAACCCCGGCCTTTCTGAATAACCCACGTATATAATAAACGAATGTTACACAAACACAACAAACGCCTCATTCCAATTCAGAATATTCTTTTATTCACAAAATCACATTCTTAGGGAAATGTTCCCATTAATTTTATCCAAGATAAATTCTTCTAAATTTATCCTATAATCTTCCTTTGGATATCATTTCAGACTAGTCGGGATTAACGAACCACACCGAAGTAATTATTTATTTTATTTCCCAATCCCAACCTATATATCCCATGGAGCAAAACTGGTGATACTCCATTCCTAACACCACGGTGTTATCGGTAAAATTAATTACCATTTCACGTTCAAATCTAATTAAAGATTTAACTATCGCTTTGGAGCAAAACTGGTGATAATCCACTCTCGATCACTTTTCAGATTTGATAATTTAAATTATCAGTTCACATTTTAATCTAATTAAAGATTCATTAAAACTCCACTTAGTTTTAATCTTCTCAAAAATCAATATTCTGTCTTTAACTGGGTTAAAGAACCAATGTCTTCTAAAACACGATTCACGACAAACCCAAATCACATTTTATATTAAATACAAGGCTCTGAATAGAAAATATACCAGCTTATATTCAATATCAAATTCTGAAACCAACAAATATCGTATTGGAAATAACGATATAAAATATATCTTTCAAATTCCCATAACAATATCTGTATAGTCACGAAATCCAACATCGAAATATTCCGAAGATAATTTCGATTCAACTCCACTTAGTTTTAATCCTTTCAAATTCAATTTATTTATTTAAAAATAAATTGATTTTAATTCTAGTTCAAAACTAGTTCATTTCGATAAAAACCTATTTTTATCTTTTCAAATATGGAGTTTTTCATCCCAATTCTTTCCAATTCACATATTATGATTTTACACAAATTATCCATATTTTTAATAATTTTATTAAGGCCCGTACAGTCGATTTCCACCAACGGCTATCGAACTGCACTTACAACGACCTTTTTCAAATTTGATTTGGACATAACTCCAAATCCAACCATTAGATTTCAAATTTCTAATATTCATTGGAAAGCTCTTTTCGATACGAACCCAACGGTTCCTGTTTTAGGAGAATCCGACGGTCGGATCTCCCGTAATGTCAATTCGAAGCCAATGGTCGAAATTCACGAACTGCCGCGGCGCGGCGCGTTCTATTCAGGCCATTATATATATATATAATATATATATATATTTCGTCGATTTCCTTTTAAAACGTATTTTATAAATCGTTTTAAATTCGTTTTCAAAACCATTTCAACACTATATTCAATTTCAAATTGATTTGATTTCAATTCAATTCGAATTCATTTCAATTTTATTTTATTCGAATTCAAATTCGTTTCAATTCAATTCAAATTCAAATTCTAATTCGTTTTCTATTCAATTCGAATTCATTTCAAATTGTTTTCAATTCAATTTCAGTTCGTTCTAAATTTCATTCAAAACGATTTCAATTCGTTTTTAATTCAGTTTAATTCAATTTGAATTCATTTCTATTCAATTCGAATTCAAATTCACTTTCTATTCGATTCAAATTCTAATTCATTTTCTATTCAATTCGAATTCATTTCAAAATATTAGATTTTGAAATCACTTTTCAATACTCATTGTAAAACGAATAAAATCGATATAAATATCGTTCACGTCAAAATAGCGCAACTCTAATCAACACGGCTTTATATAGTTCAAAAACTTCTTTATTTTATTCAACAAATGAATATTTATTCCATTCAACACCTGAATCTATATTTCTTTCAACACACGACTATTTTTGTTATGTAAAATATTTTATAGAACTATGGTATCTATCGTTTGATTTTAATTAGACTCCACCGTAAAGTAGTTCTAATTTTAAATATGATAAAGATGTAAAATTTATTGTATAAAATATTTTACTCAACACACGAATATTTTCAACACATGAATATTTTTATATTCAACACATGAATTTTCTTTTATAATATTCATTATTTTCCCGATTGGAATGAGGCCCAATCAATCACCATATAATGTTAATTATATGGATTCCATACAACACGTGTATATAATAGCATTGAAAAATAATCAACCATCAACCAAAGTGCACTACACTGTATAAGCATCAAATATAGATATCTAATGCTTATAACAGCCTGTCAATCAATCGATCGACATATTTAATCAATCAGGATGAGTGAACTTCAAATTTCATCGCAACACCCGTGTGGGGTTTCAAACAATCAAACTGTAACGTCCCGGATTTTTGGCCATTTAATATTGAATATTTAATAATTTTTTTAAATACTGATTTTGAATAATAAATGGATTTTTTATTGAATTTATTGATTTAGTAATCGACATACGATTTGATAATGAACATATGGACTTATCGAATATGAAAACGAAATAAAATTGAATTCAGAGTTAAAACTGAATCGAAACAATGTCGATTAATATAAATTGTATATTGAAATAGAGCGATGATAATAATTTATTTTTGTTAAATTAAATTGTTTTGAAATCGATTTATGTTTTAAATCGTTAATTTAAATTGTCATTTCCTCTACACAGTCGAATTAAATTCCAGAACTAATTCCGTGAAATTCAGAATAACACCATAATCTGACAACGTCGGTCGTTACGTTAGGATAGCAGTTCTGGTTTTCGAGCAACGGTACCACGAGATATTTAAGTTATTTAGTTAAATAAAATCAAATCAAAATACAAACACATCGTTTCAGCCACCCTAAGATTTTGTCAAAAGCCGACCTACATACTGAAAATAGCGCAGACAAATCCCCTTCCTCGAGCACGAAAAATTGTTTAGTTGTTCCCTAGCTTCATTACTAAGGCAAACATGATTTAATGGCCTTGTACTCCCTGCTTCCTTTATCGCGCCTATAAATAAACCAGTAACCTTCGTTATCTACAACAATTCAACTTCAATTCTTTCATTCCCTTTTCTTCTAGTAAACTACATCGAATCCGCTATTTAAATCCTTCTGCCTTCATTTCTTCTTTCCAGTAAATCGCAAATTCACTCCACCAAAAAAAAGGGGGGAAGCACGATTTGGAATCGCGTTAATTTCTGGAGCTCGAGATGACGCTGGACTACTCGCGATTAGGGGAAAGGGCTCAATGATGTGGTTCGAAGTCGTAGGTATGGTTGTAGTGCGCGATAAGTTCAGATGGCTCCTGTTGCGATTATCGTGGGGTTATTGATGTCGTGCTTATGGGCTCAGTCACAGAGGAGGCGCGCAACTTCAGATTGGTTGAAGAGTGGAGGCCGACGACTTGGTTTGATTTACTGGTGGTTGAAGTATTTCGAATTTTGGTTGATAATGTACACGGTTGAATTGTGAGGACTGGACACTATGGGAATACGATCTGAAATGTTTAAAAATGGAGGAGTCGGTGTTGTTTTGGAGGAACTGCAGTAAAGATTGAGGTCAGTTGGATAGTGTCAAGGTAGCAGCAGTAACAGGCAGCGACTATAAGTGATGAAATGGGAAGACGGAGTTTGTCAGTAAGTCGTTTGATGAAATGCCGCAATGAGCATTCGCAGTGTGGGGCTGTTTTGAAGTAGAAAAGGATTGGCGAGTTGCTTCGGGAATTAGTTGAGTAGATTCAAATAGCAGCAAGGTACATGTTTTAATAAATCTATAAATACATAAAACTTATTCAATTATGTGTTAATAGTTAAACTTAAATAAATAATCCTTTAACCATTAAATAAAAAATTAAATTATCATAGGTGCTAGATGAAGTCAGTTGAGATGAGCCAAATAGACGTGTAGCTGCAAGATATGAAATGTAACGGGATATTCGGCAAACGCAAAATCAAGGTGAGTAAATCTCACTCACCGTTTTATTTATTTTTATCGTAAAAATAAATGTGTTGGTTGCTTGGGTGCATGAATGAATTTTTGAATTAGTGTGGTGATTGGATATTCCCGCAATACTATTAGCGGATGCCCGCAGTATCATTAGCGGATGACACTACGCCCACGTACATAAGTGGATCCCCTTTTATACCGCGATATCCTGCCTTGAAGCAGGATGGGTATTATCTATGTGACTAACATCTGTGGATGCAGGAAAACAGGTTGGAGGGATCCAACTGGATTCCTCAAATTTATTTAATGTTGTCCACATATTTATATATGTATGTGATGTGTGAATTGAATGGATGATTTGTGTGTTAGATATTAGAATATCACTGGCCCTAGATATTTACAATATCATAAGAAGTTACTTTTAGATTCGAGAAGGAAATTTTATTTTATTGAAATAAAATTTGAATTTCAAATAAACTAAGAAACAATAACTTGTTTAAATAATAAAACAAGTACTGAATGTATAAATGATTTGTAAGGAAATTATCATTTGGTAAAATTAGATTTTTAAATTCAAGTTTGAATTTAAAGAGGAAATTTTAAATTCCGAAATAGAAATGGGATTACAAATAGGTTCGGAAATATTTACTTGTTTAAAAATAAAAACAGGTAATTGAATATATAAACTATGTTTATAAATGAAAAAGGAGATTATCATTTGATAAATTTTGAAACGTGAATGTAAGCGTGATTTTAAAAGGAAGTTTATCCGCCCAAAGTAGAAATGAAATTTCAAAGGGAGTTTGAAATAGAACCTGTGTTAATATTTAAAACAAGAAGTATAGTTTATAAACGATGTTTTAAATGAATGTGAAAATCATCATTTGGTACTTTATAAATTCTTAATTCATGTATGATTTGTTTTCAGAAGTGGAAATTAGATTTCAAATGTAATTTGAATTGAAATGTGGTTTAGTACTTAGAACAAGAAGTGAAATTCTAAACGATATGTTTAAATAAAGAAAAATAACTAGTATTGGATTTATTTAATTTTTGATGAAATTAAAAAGTGACTTTGAATAGGTTCAAGAAGAAAACGATCAAATTTATTCCGACATTCAGAATATAATTTGAATTGAAATAAGTCCATCTGGTTTGTTTTAGAATTCGACTATGTCCAATTTACAAGGGCAAATTGTTTTCAGAAAGGGGAATTTTACTTTTCGAAATAGAAATGGTATTTCGAATAAATTGAGAAAATTTAACTTGTTTTTAAATTAAAAACAAGTAGTTGGAATTATAGACGCTGTTTATCAAGGGAAAGAAATATTATCATGTGATAATATTAAACTCAAATTTTCAAGTAAGGGATGTAAAGAAAGAAATTTATCTTTCGAAGTGGAAATTTGAATTTCAAATAGAATATGAAATACAAACTTGTTTTAAGTATTTAAAACAAGAAGAAAAAATTTATAAACGATGTTTATAAATAGAAGGGGATAATCATCATGGGATGATTTGGGTATTTAAGTTCAAATCTGAATTTAAAAAGAGATTTATACCTTGAAATCGTTTCAAGAAGGAAATGAGGAAGTTTATTCCGGTATTCGGAATGTAAACTGAATTTAAATAAATCCACACGGATTTATGATTGTAACTCGACTATGAAGAACACCTAGAATTATATTTCAAAAAGATATTCGAATTGTATTAAAAGTGAATTTAAGTTTTAATGTGAAAATAGATTATATAACTATAAGTGAGGGCAATTAAGTATTCTCAAATAAACTTGAGATTCAAAAGAGAAATCAAATATTCCAAAATAAAAATTGAGTTTCAATAGATTATTTAAATGGAAGTTGAATCTAATAAAGCAGCAAATTTACAAACAAGGTTTATAAATGTGATGAAGTAATGTTCGTCGTGTAATTTGGAAATAAATTTCCAAATGTAAGAAATGGGGTAGAAGGCGAGACTTAAATCAAGTTTGTGTATTACAAGCTTTTATTCGTCTCAAGATAAGAACGTCGTCAATCAAGGTCTGAGAGGTAATTAAAATACCCCAACTTGAACGACTTCACTATTGTCAAGAGATGATATTAGTTTGTAATGGTAAAGGGATATCGAAATGAGTTTATCTTGAAGTTTGTTTAATCTTCGAAATTTGAAGTTGGATAAAGACGTTTGGTTTATATACCAATTTATTTCCGAAGAATAGAAATCTAATATAATGTGATTTGAGTTTGAATAAATTCATAACCGAGTTATGAATATGGGATAGAATAATCGACGAATATGGATAATTCGAATTTATGAAGTTAGATTTGGAAAATAGACTTAATTTATTTTTAAATATTAAGAATGGAGTTGGAATTTAATTATAAACGAAGTTTTTAAACGTTTATATTTAATTTAATTAAAACGAACTCGCCACGGCGCGGTAGTTCGTAAATTGGCGATTCGAACTTCAATTGAGCATATAGAACTCAATATAAGTCAGAATTTGATGAAACAAGAAATGCCAGGACTGATTGAACGGTAGTTTTCTAAAGGAAGAGAAAAATCTTGATTTCATCGTATAGATTTTGAGTTATGTCAAAAATCAAATTTTCAGAAAAAAAACAGCGCCAGAATCGTTTTTAAACCATAATGGTTTATTTAATAAATTTAGAGGATTTTAAGTGAATAAAATCCGTATCTTTTTAGGAAAAATCCGAGTTTGAGTTGTCCAATAAATACGAACTCAAATCGAGTAAATGAATTGATTTTTGAAACGAAAAAAAATCAGATTTTAATTATCGGATGAATTTAACGAGTTTCAAAAGAAATTGTTAATATGGTTGGTCGAACCTAACTTTTGTTTAAGTAAACAGAATTGTAAATTGAATCAAGGTATGAAAAAGGGAATTAGAATTGGAAAGTGAGCAAGGAGTTGAGTTTGATTTGTCTATAAGCGAATACAAATATATTTGAACGTGATACGTTCAAATTAAAAGTATATGAAACCAAAAAGCTAATTAGAAAATTTAATTAGCGAATGGTAAGCGAATCAAATTGATTGAAACGAATTGGAAATGGGCGTATATAAGTCAAACAGGTATGGGATGGAGAATATGAAGTGGATGAAGATTTTATATTAAGTGCTCGACAGAAAGGTACACGTTTCAATTTCCATATGAGGTTTTATGCGCCGAATCGGCAAGCCGTTTGGGTTTTTGATTTTCTTTTTGAATGGAGAGGCCTGTGTGGCGGTTTGGGGATTTTCCCGATGCTCCCGGTGCAGGGGAGGTTATGGCGAATTTTTCCGAAAATTTAAGGAGTTAGAATATTTTTAAGAAATTTTGATAATAGCAATCGATATAACGATATATATAGAATTCACTAAGAGAATGAATTTAGTATAAGATATTAGAAAAGGGCCAGTGAGTGTGAAATTGTTTGATGGCTATTTGATGGATGTTTATTTTTCCTTTGATAGTTAAAACACCGGCTATCAAAGATTTTTACCATCGTTGTCAATACGGAGAGACCGGTTGGATTTAATATCCGAGAACCACTCCGTATAGGCATATGCGTTGCGAATTAGATTATGCTGAAGATAATCGAAGACGGAGTGAAATTCAAAGAGCTGTTATGTTTGTCCAGTCCTAGGACAACTTGTATGGACGAATGTCTGACAGAGTATTCCTAACGGTCACATAAGACGATCTTTTCAAGGTATTACGTCTGGTGGCGGAGAAATTCGTTTCTCTTAGCTTTTATACCCGTGATATTTTTTGGAAGGATCAACTAGTGATTCGACGGGTTTGTCGATGTAGCATTCAAAGTATATGGTGGCTAGATGTTCTAAAAGATAGACGTAGCCTCAAGCCTCACAACCGGGAAATGACAAAAATCGGGCAAGCAGCATGGCTATGTGGGTCGCACCCATTAGGGTGTATAATCACCTATCTAGAGAAAATCCTTTTGTTTCTTAATCTATCGATTCTGCCCATTCGGGAAACGGTGGTTTGAGTCCAACCGTTGGTGATATACATTCGATACACTCAAGCGAAATGAGTGGTCGGTCATGTATGGGCCGGATTGCAAGACGTTCTTGTTGAACCCAGGTGTATTCGCCTCTAGAGATACATCATCGGGAGGTGGTCCCATACCTTGTCATAGTTGGAATCCAGTCTCCAATAAGCGCCCTGCGGTTTTTGATTTTATACTATATATGTAGAGCATGAGATGCAAGCGTTCTACTATGTGACATTATTATAATATCACTGGATTTTGATATCAAAAATGTTTGGATTATAGTAAGGTAAAAACCGTCCGTGTTATGTGTGGACTGGTCTTACTATTATCCTTTTCTTTCAAAAAGATTTTTGAAGTTAAACCATATGGTTGGAGTTTACTCACACCAGTCCCATGACTGACCCAGAGTTTATTTTGTTTTGTTTTTCCTAAACTCTTGGGTGCCCAAATTTGTACGGGCAGTCAAGTGTTTCAGGCTTTTACAGATACACTTGGAGGAGCTTGAAGCAGGAGGCTTCACCACTAGTTATTTTAGAGTTATTTCCGCTGTATCAAATGTTATGTTGTACTATGATGTTGGTATGTATATATGTACAACACAGATTTGTATTTCAAAGCTTATGTTATATAATATATTTTATTCGTTCCGCTGTGAGATTCGTATTTACTTTGATTATGCTCAGTTGTGTTCTTCTTCTTCTATTCCATTAGTTCTATCTTTTCTATCTCACCCTCTAATTTCTTTCTATTAATGATTCGGTATTTTCGATGTCTGAACAGTCGACGCTGGGTTTTGTGTCGATTTTCGGAGTCGAAAATCCCGTGGTCATTACAGTGGTATCAGAGCTTAGGTTTAGCGAACACCTAGGCTTTGGTGGAGGTTTACTCATTAGAGATAAGGTCAGTAGTACCCTAGAATGAGTTGAGTGTATATATGAGAGAGCGTATTTCTATGTTGATATAAAAATTGTTTTATATTGTGCTGGCTTGTCTGTTGAGTGGTTTATAAATTCTGGTCGAATCGTGGGACGCCATGACGTCGATAGGAGTTTCTAAACACTTGGACAGAAGAATCGACATAATATTGTTTTAAAGTGGGTAAATGAAATAATTTTACCCAAAAGGATATTTTGATATAAAAGATAAATAATTTTCTAGAATTATTTATATATGGATGAGTTGGTTGCTATTATTATCATCAGATGTGATTATAAGAATTGAAAAGGTTATAGATAACCAAATAAAATTTGTGAATACAAATGAGATGAAATAAAATTGGATTGAAACCAGAATTGGAATTTAAATCCCGGAAGGTTGGAAAATATATTTTTCAAAGTATATTAGAAGAATATAGCATTATTTTGGGAAGGATTTTGGATAGAAATCGTTTTAAATGGATTTTGAAAGTGATTAAGCCCTAAACTCACTTCAGTAGCTGGAAAATAATTCTGATGATGACTGCAGCACCATTATTGTTCATTTTCGAGTTTCTAAGTGATGGATTGCTACCTTAGAAAGATTTTTGATGGAAATTTGTTTGAAAGAAAACAAGTTGTGGGAAAAAAATTCAAATGTTTTTAATTTAAATTAGAAATAAATATATGTATATATATATGGGACTTCAGAACGAGTTAAAATAAAAATCCGGGAATTTGAATTCTGAAATTTAAATTTAACTTAAGCAAGTTAAATGGGTCGAAGTGAATAAATTGAATAGAATCAATTTGGATAAATTGGTGTTGAACCAATATGAATGGAATACGAATTGGATGTGAATGCATTGGTCATAAATCATCCAGATTAAATGAAGGTGAGTGTATATGATGTGCAATATAAAGGGAAACCAAAAGTTTTGGTAGAACTAAAATTGTAGAATATGAAATGTTGAGTTATAACAAAGAGGACTTTTGAAAAGTTAACAGGTCTATAACATTTCTTCTGCCTTAGTAATTTCGGGGACGAAATTCTTTTAAGGGAGAAGGAATGTAACGTCCCGGATTTTTGGCCATTTAATATTGAATATTTAATAATTTTTTTAAATACTGATTTTGAATAATAAATGGATTTTTTATTGAATTTATTGATTTAGTAATCGACATACGATTTGATAATGAACATATGGACTTATCGAATATGAAAACGAAATAAAATTGTATTCAGAGTTAAAACTGAATCGAAACAATGTCGATTAATATAAATTGTATATTGAAATAGAGCGATGATAATAATTTATTTTTGTTAAATTAAATTGTTTTGAAATCGATTTATGTTTTAAATCGTTAATTTAAATTGTCATTTCCTCTACACAGTCGAATTAAATTCCAGAATTAATTCCGTGAAATTCAGAATAACACCATAATCTGACAACGTCGGTCGTTACGTTAGGATAGCAGTTCTGGTTTTCGAGCAACGGTACCACGAGATATTTAAGTTATTTAGTTAAATAAAATCAAATCAAAATACAAACACATCGTTTCAGCCACCCTAAGATTTTGTCAAAAGCCGACCTATATACTGAAAATAGCGCAGACAAATCCCCTTCCTCGAGAACGAAAAATTGTTTAGTTGTTCCCCAGCTTCATTACTAAGGCAAACATGATTTAATGGCCTTGTACTCCCTGCTTCCTTTATCGTGCCTATAAATAAACCAGTAACCTTCGTTATCTACAACAATTCAACTTCAATTCTTTCATTCCCTTTTCTTCTAGTAAACCACATCGAATCCGCTATTTAAATCCTTCTGCCTTCATTTCTTCTTTCCAGTAAATCGCAAATTCACTCCATCAAAAAAAAAGGGGAAGCACGATTTGGAATCGCGTTAATTTCTGGAGCTCGAGATGACGCTGGACTACTCGCGATTAGGGGAAAGGGCTCGATGATGTGGTTCGAAGTCGTAGGTATGGTTGTAGTGCGCGATAAGTTCAGATGGCTCCTGTTGCGATTATCGTGGGGTTATTGATGTCGTGCTTGTGGGCTCAGTCACAGAGGAGGCGCGCAACTTCAGATTGGTTGAAGAGTGGAGGCCGACGACTTGGTTTGATTTACTGGTGGTTGAAGTATTTCGAATTTTGGTTGATAATGTACACGGTTGAATTGTGAGGACTGGACACTATGGGAATACGATCTGAAATGTTTAAAAATGGAGGAGTCGGTGTTGTTTTGGAGGAACTGCAGTAAAGATTGAGGTCAGTTGGATAGTGTCAAGGTAGCAGCAGTAACAGGCAGCGATTATAAGTGATGAAATGGGAAGACGGAGTTTGTCAGTAAGTCGTTTGATGAAAAGCCGCAATGAGCATTCGCAGTGTGGGGCTGTTTTGAAGTAGAAAAGGATTGGCGAGTTGCTTCGGGAATTAGTCGAGTAGATTCAAATAGCAGCAAGGTACATGTTTTAATAAATCTATAAATACATAAAACTTATTCAATTATGTGTTAATAGTTAAACTTAAATAAATAATCCTTTAACCATTAAATAAAAAATTAAATTATCATAGGTGCTAGATGAAGTCAGTTGAGATGAGCCAAATAGACGTGTAGCTGCAAGATATGAAATGTAACGGGATATTCGGCAAACGCAAAATCAAGGTGAGTAAATCTCACTCACCGTTTTATTTATTTTTATCGTAAAAATAAATGTGTTGGTTGCTTGGGTGCATGAATGAATTTTTGAATTAGTGTGGTGATTGGATATTCCCGCAATACTATTAGCGGATGCCCGCAGTATCATTAGCGGATGACACTACGCCCACGTACATAAGTGGATCCCCTTTTATACCGCGATATCCTGCCTTGAAGCAGGATGGGTATTATCTATGTGACTAACATCTGTGGATGCAGGAAAACAGGTTGGAGGGATCCAACTGGATTCCTCAAATTTATTTAATGTTGTCCACATATTTATATATGTATGTGATGTGTGAATTGAATGGATGATTTGTGTGTTAGATATTAGAATATCACTGGCCCTAGATATTTACAATATCATAAGAAGTTACTTTTAGATTCGAGAAGGAAATTTTATTTTATTGAAATAAAATTTGAATTTCAAATAAACTAAGAAACAATAACTTGTTTAAATAATAAAACAAGTACTGAATGTATAAATGATTTGTAAGGAAATTATCATTTGGTAAAAATAGATTTTTAAATTCAAGTTTGAATTTAAAGAGGAAATTTTAAATTCCGAAATAGAAATGGGATTACAAATAGGTTCGGAAATATTTACTTGTTTAAAAATAAAAACAGGTAATTGAATATATAAACTATGTTTATAAATAAAAAAGGAGATTATCATTTGATAAATTTTGAAACGTGAATGTAAGCGTGATTTTAAAAGGAAGTTTATCCGCCCAAAGTAGAAATGAAATTTCAAAGGGAGTTTGAAATAGAACTTGTGTTAATATTTAAAACAAGAAGTATAGTTTATAAACGATGTTTTAAATGAATGTGAAAATCATCATTTGGTACTTTATAAATTCTTAATTCATGTATGATTTGTTTTCAGAAGTGGAAATTAGATTTCAAATGTAATTTGAATTGAAATGTGGTTTAGTACTTAGAACAAGAAGTGAAATTCTAAACGATATGTTTAAATAAAGAAAAATAACTAGTATTGGATTTATTTAATTTTTGATGAAATTAAAAAGTGACTTTGAATAGGTTCAAGAAGAAAACGATCAAATTTATTCCGACATTCAGAATATAATTTGAATTGAAATAAGTCCATCTGGTTTGTTTTAGAATTCGACTATGTCCAATTTACAAGGGCAAATTGTTTTCAGAAAGGGGAATTTTACTTTTCGAAATAGAAATGGTATTTCGAATAAATTGAGAAAATTTAACTTGTTTTTAAATTAAAAACAAGTAGTTGGAATTATAGACGCTGTTTATCAAGGGAAAGAAATATTATCATGTGATAATATTAAACTCAAATTTTCAAGTAAGGGATGTAAAGAAAGAAATTTATCTTTCGAAGTGGAAATTTGAATTTCAAATAGAATATGAAATACAAACTTGTTTTAAGTATTTAAAACAAGAAGAAAAATGTTATAAACGATGTTTATAAATAGAAGGGAATAGTCATCATGGGATGATTTGGGTATTTAAGTTCAAATCTGAATTTAAAAAGAGATTTATACCTTGAAATCGTTTCAAGAAGGAAATGAGGAAGTTTATTCCGGTATTCGGAATGTAAACTGAATTTAAATAAATCCACACGGATTTATGATTGTAACTCGACTATGAAGAACACCTAGAATTATATTTCAAAAAGATATTCGAACTGTATTAAAAGTGAATTTAAGTTTTAATGTGAAAATAGATTATATAACTATAAGTGAGGGCAATTAAGTATTCTCAAATAAACTTGAGATTCAAAAGAGAAATCAAATATTCCAAAATAAAAATTGAGTTTCAATAGATTATTTAAATGGAAGTTGAATCTAATAAAGCAGCAAATTTACAAACAAGGTTTATAAATGTGATGAAGTAATGTTCGTCGTGTAATTTGGAAATAAATTTCCAAATGTAAGAAATGGGGTAGAAGGCGAGACTTAAATCAAGTTTGTGTATTACAAGCTTTTATTCGTCTCAAGATAAGAACGTCGTCAATCAAGGTCTGAGAGGTAATTAAAATACCCCAACTTGAACGACTTCACTATTGTCAAGAGATGATATTAGTTTGTAATGGTAAAGGGATATCGAAATGAGTTTATCTTGAAGTTTGTTTAATCTTCGAAATTTGAAGTTGGATAAAGATGTTTGGTTTATATACCAATTTATTTCCGAAGAATAGAAATCTAATATAATGTGATTTGAGTTTGAATAAATTCATAACCGAGTTATGAATATGGGATAGAATAATCGACGAATATGGATAATTCGAATTTATGAAGTTAGATTTGGAAAATAGACTTAATTTATTTTTAAATATTAATATTAAGAATGGAGTTGGAATTTAATTATAAACGAAGTTTTTAAACGTTTATATTTAATTTAATTAAAACGAACTCGCCACGGCGCGGTAGTTCGTAAATTGGCGATTCGAACTTCAATTGAGTATATAGAACTCAATATAAGTCAGAATTTGATGAAACAAAAAATGCCAGGACCGATTGAACGATAGTTTTCTAAAGGAAGAGAAAAAACTTGATTTCATCGTATAGATTTTGAGTTATGTCAAAAATCAAATTTTCAGAAAAAACAGCGCCAGAATCGTTTTTAAACCATAATGGTTTATTTAATAAATTTAGAGGATTTTAAGTGAATAAAATCCGTATCTTTTTAGGAAAAATCCGAGTTTGAGTTATCCAATAAATACGAACTCAAATCGAGTAAATGAATTGATTTTTGAAACGAAAAAAAATCAGATTTTAATTATCGGATGAAGTTAACGAGTTTCAAAAGAAATTGTTAATATGGTTGGTCGAACCTAACTTTTGTTTAAGTAAACAGAATTGTAAATTGAATCAAGGTATGAAAAAGGGAATTAGAATTGGAAAGTGAGCAAGGAGTTGAGTTTGATTTGTCTATAAGCGAATACAAATATATTTGAACGTGATACGTTCAAATTAAAAGTATATGAAACCAAAAAGCTAATTAGAAAATTTAATTAGCGAATGGTAAGCGAATCAAATTGATTGAAACGAATTGGAAATGGGCGTATATATGTCAAACAGGTATGGGATGGAGAATATGAAGTGGATGAAGATTTTATATTAAGTGCTCGACAGAAAGGTACACGTTTCAATTTCCATATGAGGTTTTATGCGCCGAATCGGCAAGCCGCTTGGCTTTTTGATTTTCTTTTTGAATGGAGAGGCCTGTGTGGCGGTTTGGGGATTTTCCCGATGCTCCCGGTGCAGGGGAGGTTATGGCGAATTTTTCCGGAAATTTAAGGAGTTAGAATATTTTTAAGAAATTTTGATAATAGCAATCGATATAACGATATATATAGAATTCACTAAGAGAATGAATTTAGTATAAGATATTAGAAAAGGGCCAATGAGTGTGAAATTGTTTGATGGCTGTTTGATGGATGTTTATTTTTCCTTTGATAGTTAAAACACCAGCTATCAAAGATTTTTACCATCGTTGTCAATACGGAGAGACCGGTTGGATTTAATATCCGAGAACCACTCCGTATAGGCATATGCGTTGCGAATTAGATTATGCTGAAGATAATCGAAGACGGAGTGAAATTCAAAGAGCTGTTATGTTTGTCCAGTCCTAGGACAACTTGTATGGACGAATGTCTGACAGAGTATTCCTAACGGTCACATAAGACGATCTTTTCAAGGTATTACGTCTGGTGGCGGAGAAATTCGTTTCTCTTAGCTTTTATACCCGTGATATTTTTTGGAAGGATCAACTAGTGATTCGACGGGTTTGTCGATGTAGCATTCAAAGTATATGGTGGCTAGATGTTCTAAAAGATAGACGTAGCCTCAAGCCTCACAACCGGGAAATGACAAAAATCGGGCAAGCAGCATGGCTATGTGGGTCGCACCCATTAGGGTGTATAATCACCTATCTAGAGAAAATCCTTTTGTTTCTTAATCTATCGATTCTGCCCATTCGGGAAACGGTGGTTTGAGTCCAACCGTTGGTGATATACATTCGATACACTCAAGCGAAATGAGTGGTCGGTCATGTGTGGGCCGGATTGCAAGACGTTCTTGTTGAACCCAGGTGTATTCGCCTCTAGAGATACATCATCGGAAGGTGGTCCCATACCTTGTCATAGTTGGAATCCAGTCTCCAATAAGCGCCCTGCGGTTTTTGCTTTTATACTATATATGTAGAGCGTGAGATGCAAGCGTTCTACTATGTGACATTATTATAATATCACTGGATTTTGATATCAAAAATGTTTGGATTATAGTAAGGTAAAAACCGTCCGTGTTATGTGTGGACTGGTCTTACTATTATCCTTTTCTTTCAAAAAGATTTTTGAAGTTAAACCATATGGTTGGAGTTTACTCACACCAGTCCCATGACTGACCCAGAGTTTATTTTGTTTTGTTTTTCCTAAACTCTTGGGTGCCCAAATTTGTACAGGCAGTCAAGTGTTTCAGGCTTTTACAGATACACTTGGAGGAGCTTGAAGCAGGAGGCTTCACCACTAGTTATTTTAGAGTTATTTCCGCTGTATCAAATGTTATGTTGTACTCTGATGTTGGTATGTATATATGTACAACACAGATTTGTATTTCAAAGCTTATGTTATATAATATATTTTATTCGTTCCGCTGTGAGATTCGTATTTACTTTGATTATGCTCAGTTGTGTTCTTCTTCTTCTATTCCATTAGTTCTATCTTTTCTATCTCACCCTCTAATTTCTTTCTATTAATGATTCGGTATTTTCGATGTCTGAACAGTCGACGCTGGGTTTTGTGTCGATTTTCGGAGTCGAAAATCCCGTGGTCGTTACACAAACACAGAATTTATTTGTGCAGTTGGTGTGTAAAATTTATCGTCCCAATCAATGTCCTTCAAATAGGTGTACATAAACAAACCGTCTGGTTTGTAAATGAATATTTTATTCTATTCACTTCCACGTTAAAAATTATATTTTTAACGATAAAATATTTTATTTCAACACATGAATTTCTATTCGGTTCATTTATCAAATAAAATGATATTTTTATTTTTCTAACATATTTTAGAAAATTTCGGCGGCATAACCGCCCGATACTAGAAACGGGACGAGGCCTAGCCTTATCCCCGGTCTAGTGAAGGCCCACGTCATTCACAAATCAATCAAATCCATTCATTTCACCAAACAATTCAATTTCAAATCAAATCATCTAACTAATCTATGCAACCAAACAAACAAGTCCATGGTTTGTGGACGATTGTGTCGGGTGCTACTAAGCACCGTCTGTATCCTAGTATATATATATATATATATATAACTAGAAAAAGAAGTTTAGAGTGAGAAGTTCTCACCGATAGCTATCCAACTCCACGACACTTCATTTATAGAAATCTTCGTCGTTCTCGCACCTTTGTCATCTACGTTGCCCGTATTCTCTACATATGTAAAAATCGAATTTTTACTTTGCTATCCAATATATAAAAATTGAATTTTTACTTTGCTATTCAATATATAAAAATCGAATTTTTACTTGAATTTTTACTTTGCTATTCAATATATAAAAATCGAATTTTTACTTCGCTATTCAATATATAAAAATCGAATTTTTACTTTGCTATTCAATATATAAAAATCGAATTTTTACTTTGCTATTTAATATATAAAAATCTCGCCTTTTCAACTATAAAGATTTCGCCTTTATAAATATCACCACTTTATTTCAACGTATATAAAATAAAAATCATAATTTTATTTTGCTACATATACAAAGATGATATTTTTATATTCTATATTTCATAAAGATTATATTTTTATCGTTCCTACCATGTAAAAATCATATTTTTATCTTTTTACAATATAAAGGATTATATTTTTATCCTCCTTCAATATAAAATTTCAGGTTTTTAATTGCTAAAATTAATTAAACAAAACAAATAAATGGAAGGGCTTACATTGCTTTAAGGAGGAGAGGAGGGGGGCTTTCTTGTTCGCTGGTGGTGGTGGCTCCTCCAGCAGGCGGCGGTTTTGGTGGCTCCGGGTTTTAGGGGGGGGGGGCTTCCTCGAACTGGAGGGTGAAGGGGGGGTACGGTGGGGCGACTGACAGCTTGGGGGGGTGCGATGGTCGTGGGCCTTGCTGGCGAGGAGGATGCGAAGGGGAAGGGGGAGAATGGCTCGCATGTCGGAGGGAGAGAAGAGGAGGTAGAAGGTGAAGCAGCGGCCGCGGCAGCGTCGCTGGGGGGGGGGATGCGGTGGCGGCGGCGGCGGCGGCTCACCCCCCCGCCCCCCGTCACCCTTCTTTATTTTTTCTTCTGAGCATTCGATTTCGAAATAAACGAGGGGGGGCCAGAGAGAAATAAGGGGAGGAAGATATTTTTTTATATTATTTAATTATTTAATCCAAAAAGTTGACTTTTACATACGACCTCGAAACGAGGCCCACCGCCTATCGTCCATAGCGCATTACCCCCATTCCGATCATAATGGGACATGTATCGCAAGCTGATTTGATTGCTTCGATCAGTTTCCGTTAAAATCAACATATAACTCTATATATTAAATTTTAAACGTACATTTCAGTTTACCGGGGTCACGTACTAACTCTAAAAATTGCAGAAAAATATTTTCTAGCTTCGTATTGACGATACGGTCCTAACAAAACTAGTTTCGTCGAGTTCTGAGACTGTTGGAAAAATGGCCATTTTCCAGTCGATTAAAATCAACTGAAACTGGTCAAACGCGTTTTCCTTTGCCACGCTCACATATTGATTCAAAAAATTATGAAATTTGGAATCTAGCAATAATTTGACACTGCGGATCCAACAAAAGTGGTTTCGTCGAAATCCGAGGTCGTTTGCAAAATTTCCATTTTTAAGGGCCTGAATTCTATAGCGACTATTCAGAATTTTCAACTGGACATATCTTTTGATTCCCGCTATGAAATTTCAATTTTTCGGATTCGTTGGAAAGATATTCACAAATAGATCCTAATATTTTTGGTTTCACTAAAATCCGGTTTATTTTGCACCCGGTACATTCAATTGAAGTTTGAAATCGAATTACCGAACTACCGCGCCATTTTCAATTCTATTTATAATTATATATAAATATTATATATTCTAACGACGACGTATATAATATATACGTCGAATTCTATTCAAAATAAATTTCTCGTCGATATTATTTAAAATAATCCATTTTAAATGTTCAAAATTCGTTAAAATTGCCAAAATAAAATTTTTAAACTGGCCCAGATTTTACGGGTTGTTACAATATATATATATATATATATATATATATATGTGTGTGTGTGTGTGTGTGTGTGTGCACATACATACATTTGTGTGCATACATAAATTTTATCAGCACAAATTATTGGAAAACATTTAATAGCCGCCGAAACATGCATTTTCAATCATGGCATGTCGATGTCCTCATCCATATCAATCTTAACAGTAAAAAAAATAATTGTTTTAGCATGACGCACCATAGTGGATCCAATTTCAACACTTTATGTTGCACTAAAGATACTCTCAAACTGATTTTATTGTATAAAAAACCCAAAGAATTCATGTGACAATCAACAACGGCAAATTTAAAAATAATTTACTATCATTTCGTATGACATACAACATTTACATATGAGTCATGATTAGATAAAAGATCGGTGAATTATCTATCAAACACCCAATATCTCTATTGTTGCTTATAAATTTTCAAATGTATCAAGCGGCCCATTAGCTCTGTTGGTTAGAGCGTCGTGCTAATAACGCGAAGGTTGCAGGTTCGAGACCTGCTTGGGCCATTTTTACATGCTTTATGTGATGACCAAAATTACCCAACCAATCATATATGATCGTTTCGTATACTATTTAACATTAAAAATATAAAAGTTTTTAGTTAAATAAAATGAATAACTTTAAACTAATAATATATCTTTATGAACTAATAACATGCGCATGTATGGTTTGGTTGCTTAGTAACGAAATAAATAAATTTGCAAAGAAAATAAAAGTTAAGAGCTACATGAATTTATTATCAATAATGCATTATATGTACAAATGCTACAATAAGATGGTTAACGATCAGAGATGTTTGTCATAATGGTTCGGTTCGGTTTTATAACTAAATCGGTTTGAATTTGGTTCGTAAAATAAAATAAAATAATAGTGATCGTTTTAACCAAACTTTTAATTTATTATCTAATTTTACGATATTGTATTACTTTAACTAATTAGATTAGTTATATAATACAAAGGCATTTGTTGCAAATAGATCAACTCTTATCATAAAAATAAAATTTACTATATAATTTCTCCATACATGAGTTTATGTTTTACTTTGAGTGAATCAATCATTTGAATAATAATACATCCTTCATATTCGGTTAAATCGATTACCGATCGAATTAACCGAAATTAATTTGGTTCGGTTTGGAAGATTTTCGGTTCCAATTCGATTTTAGTCTTTTACCTTCAAACCAACCAAACTGACTGAACGCTCACCCCTAGTTATAGGGATTTATAACTATCAACAACCATTATGACAACGGTTGGTGGTAATAACGACGGTTACCACAACCAAGACACACCTACTCACAACAGATTTAAAACATTTGCTATACATTTATCATTTTGTATGCATACATATTTCACATTTATAGGTACTCATACTTGCAATGAAAAGCCAACCTTAACTTGCTGATATTTTAATGGAAACCATACACAACATGTCCTAAATTAACAAAAACAAACTAGACAACCAACAAATAAATAATCTTCAAACAATTCAAATCAACACAATTTCATATGTTTTCCTAACCTTCGTTCATATCATAAATGAAAATCGAAAGACTTTTTCAACCTTGAACAAAGAATACATTGGACATTCACATGAAATGATAAACCCCTAATTTTTATATAAAAGAGTTGTATAAACAGCATGACACGTTTCAATATAGTAAAAATGCGAAGATGGTCTTATAATAATTTGGGATAATAATAAGTGATGTGTGTGCGTTCCTACTGAGATACAAATAACGAATACAGGGATATTGCCATTTATAACCACATATTTAAATAGTTGCATGAAATGTTGTTATTAAATGCTAAACAAATTTAAAATGGTTTGGGGATATGAAAAAGAAATTCATACATGCTTTCTTTTGAGAAACTAATAATGGACATTGTTTTTTATAAGACAGCGCAGTTGTAAGCTGTTTTTTGTATCAAATTGAAAATAAAATATCAAATATGCATATGGCTTTTTTATGTTAGACAAATTTGACATTAGATGGTGCATATATCGAATTTTTGGCTCCGACGTAGATTTCATCTAAGTTGAGAGATGAAATATTTCAAGTAACCTAGCTAGTATTTCGTTTATAACTACAATGCGAAGTATTTGGAATGGAAAAAACTATAGGGAATTTGAATGACTTGGAACTGAACAAGCTATCTATGCATATCAGCAAGTTAACGATAATAAACATAAAAAAAGTCTGATTGACAGCCTAGCTAGTATTTCGTTTATAACTATAATGCGAAGTATTTGGAATGGAAAAACATATAAAGAAGTTGAATGACTTAGAACTAAACAAGCTATTTATGCATATCAGCAAGTCAACAATAATAAACATAAAAAAGTCTGATTAATAGATATAACATCAACAACTTGAGCAATATTACAATCGACATCACACCATAGACACTTTGTATTATGTTATACATTTCATTTTTTCAAGTAATAAGATTGCCAGGATTTTTGTTTCTAAAAAAAATGCCTATAGATTAATCGTTAGCATCTGAAGGCTCTCCGATGACAGTTCAACTATTTGACATAGCAAAATGTTACTGTTAAAGCTAAAAAAGAAAAAACGGCCAAAAATACAAGTCCAACTTGCTTGTATTCTATGTTTTACTGGTGGGAATAACATTGTATTATTAGTTTAAGAAAGAGTAAACTACCAGCAATAAAAGTTATCATATGAACAGAAAAGAGTATACACCACACGAGTCATCGAACTTTTTGTAGGCAAGGTGTTCATACCATTATTAGAGCAAATCGATATTTGTGACGAGAAGGAATTTCGCTCGATCCGAATCAGTCGCTAAACCGACCCAGACCGTTCGAAAACGCCCTATCGTTTGAGAACACGACAAAATAGAACGCATACGGAAGAACATTTCATTGTATATTACAACAATGCATCAGATTACAAGAATATACAGAGTATAAACAGATAAATATTACACAGAAATATCAGAGATTTAAATTACATTTAAATACATAGCAGCGGAAAATAATACAATACACAACTAGAAGGAGATATACGGATACAAAGCTTTCCGGATATTGTTCCAGCTGTAAACCAGGATCCTGTGAATATAAATCTGCAAAACCAAAACTACTAGCTGCCCGTGTCAAAATAAGGGCACCCAGAGTTTAGGTTAAAACAATAAACTCCAGGTCAGTCATGTGACTGGTGTGAGAACTAAAACAGTTATTATCTTTATTTTAAAGTTAGGTAAATCAAGGGACCACGCCGTATAACACGGAACGGGTTTCCTCCCAAGAATACCGGTGCATAAAACAAACAGCGCAATGCTAAATAAAGAAAAATGAAGCTATTATAAGACCCAGTTCCCATCACACAATGCAACGCAAGCCTGAGGATAGGGTTTTTACCTTATAATAGCCAAGAATGCTTGATACGTTTAAAAACAAATCATTTGACACTATTGTAAGTGCATAGTGTATAAAACAACTTCAAATCATAAGTATCAATCATAGGCGGCATAACTGCCCCATCCCACTATGTCGCCATACTAGGCTCTACAAATAAAACCGTAAATGTCACGTATTTGGAAGCTGGATTTCCATCTATGAACCGAGGCAAAAGATAGTCCTCGACCGATTCGAGACAATCTAGCCCATGTCTCAGGTCCCAGACTCAGGTGGGCCTTGGATCGTCAGGGCCGGTCCACCGATGTGGATTATTATGCCTGAACAATACGTCTCTCCGCCCTATGGGGCGTAAATGAGCCAACAAATGACTCCATCGGACCCGGATCGTCCGATCAAACCGAGGCGCCTCGCAACAGCAACAACAACATAAGTCAAACTCGTCAGGGCGTGTAAAACCACTGATGCCACTTCTAGCTAGAAAGAAACGCAAGTCCTCCCTGAGGTCCGTCTCCCGTTTTTGGTTCATACCGGGTGTGAAACTCGCGAATCAAACGTTACACAAAGCTACGCCACAAAGGCCTTGCTTTGATCATCACCACAAGACTTTGCTTTTCAACAGAAGCCTCGATCAATTGCCACTTAGGCATGCCACACAGGCAATTCACTCCATGCGTTTGATATCCATCAATATATAACCCCTGAGCTCGTACCTCTCAGAGAAGGGCGTTAAGCAAGAGAATAAATTCTCCGCCGCCAAACAGATATATATTTAATAGAGATCAATCACACGGACTAAAATCCAATGTCAGACACACAGTCCATTTACAAGTTCGCTCTGGGTCTGAACGAAACCGGAGGCACCTAGTACCCCGCATATCCATCGATCTCCAAGTACGTCTGGACGATCACTAACTGTTTCCATCTTCTTGGGTGTACAGCCCAATCAAGATCATCAGTAATTACCCAAATGACGTGAAGACCTCCGGTCTTCGACCACCGTCTTCATCTTCGACACCACGTCGAATCAGTTATTCAGAATCGGATAAACCCGGTCTTTCTGAATAACTCGCGTATATTATAAAAGTGTTACACAAACACAACATACGCCTCATTCCAATTCAGAATATTCTTTTATTCAAATATTCCTATACTTTGGGAAAAGTTCCCATTAATTTTATCCAAGATAAATTCTTTAAATTTATTCTTTAATCTCCTTTGAATATCAATTCAAACTAGTCGGGATTAGCGAACCACACCGAAGTAATCATTTATTTTATTTCCCAATCCCAACCTATTCATCCCATGAAGTAAAACTGGTAATACTTCATATCTAACACCACAGTGTTATCGGTAAATTCAATTACCATTTCACGTTCAAATCTAATTAAAGATTTAACCATCGCCTGGAGCAAAACTGGTGATACTCCATTTTCGATCTTTTCAATCTATTTAAAGATTCATTAAAACTCCACTTAGTTTTAATCTTTAACTGGGTTAAAGAATCAGTGTCATTTAAAACACGGTTCACGATAAACCCAAAATCACATTCATTAATTATCGGGTTAAAGAACGAGTGTTATTTAAAACACTGTTCACGATAAACCCAAAAATCAATATCAATTCAATTCCAATTAAATATCATTTAATTGGTACACTTCATTAAATCTAAATAAAAAGATTTAATCTTTTCTCAACTGGGCTCAAGAACAGTGTTAGTGAAGACACCATTCACGACAAACCCAAATCACATTCGATATTCAATACAAGGCTCTGAATAGAAAATATATCAGCTTATATTCAATATCAAATTCTACGACTAACAAATGTCGTATTGGAAATAACGATATAAATATATATCTTTCAAATTTCCATAACAACATCTGTATAATCACGAATTCCAACATCGAAATATTCCGAAGACAATTTCGATTCAATTCCACTCCAATGCAATCATTGGATATTCTGGTTATTTTTAAAACCATTTCAAATTCAATTTATTTATTTAAAAATAAATAGAATTATAATTCTAGCTCAAAACTAGTTCATTTCGATAAAAATCTATTTTTATCTTTTCAAATATGGAGTTTTTCATCCCAAATCTTCACAAATCATTTCTTATGATTTTACACAAATTATTACTATTTTTAATAATTTTATTAAGGCCCGTACAGTCGATTTCCATCAATGGCCATCGAACTGCACTTACAGCGACCTTTTCCAAATTTGATTTGGACATAATTCCAAATCCAACCGTTAGATTTCAAATTTCTAACATTCGCTAGAAAGCTCTTTTCGATACGAACCCAACGGTTCCGGTTTTAGGAGAATCCGACGGTCGGATCTCCCGTAATGTCCGCTTGAAATAAATGGTCGAAATTCACGAACTGCCGCGGCGCGTCGCGTTCTATTCAGGCCATTATATTATATATATAATATATATTTCGTCGATTTCTATTTAAAACGAATTATATAAACAGTTTTAAATTCGTTTCAAAAGCAATTTCAACTTCCATTTCAATTCAATTCAAAATTGAATTCTTCTTTATAAATTCGTTCTAAAATTCATTTCTATTCAATTCAAATTTCAATTCAATTTGAATTCATATTCAATTCAATTCATTTCGAAATCGTTTTCAATTCAATTCATTTCGAAATCGTTTTCAATTCAATTCATTTCGAAATCGTTTTCAATTCAATTCATTTCGAAATCGTTTTCAATTCAATTCATTTCGAAATCGTTTTCAATTCAATTCATTTCGAAATCGTTTTCAATTCAATTCATTTCGAAATCGTTTTCAATTCAATTCATTTCGAAATCGTTTTCAATTCAATTCATTTCGAAATATTCGATTTCAAAATTACTTTTTAATGTTCATTTTAAAATGAATAAAATCGATATAAATATCGTTCACGTCAAAATGGCGTCAATCTAATCAACACGGCTTCATATATTGATATTTTCAAATATTCCATTTCAAATATTTCTATTTCAAATATTTCTATTTTAAAACTGGAATGAGGCCCAATCAATTACCATATAAAGTTAATTATATGGGTTTTCATACAACACATGTATATAATAGCATGGAAAAATAATCAACCATCAACCAAAGTGCACTACACTGTATAAGCATCAAATATAGATATCTAACGCTTATAACAGCCTGTCAATCGATCGATCGACATATTTAATCAATCAGGATGAGTGAACTTCAAATTTCATCCCAACACCCGTGTGGGGTTTCAAAAAATCAAACACAGATTTTATTTGTGCAGTTGGGCGATGTGTTAAATTTATCGTCCCAATCAATGTCCTTCAAATAGGTGTACATAAACAAACCGTCTGGTTTGTAAATGAATATTTATTTATTCACATTCACGTTAAAAATTATATTTTTAACGGTAAAACATTTTATTTCAACATATGAATTTCTATTCAATTCATTTCTTCGATAAAATGATATTTTTATATTTTTCTAACTTATTTTAGAAAATTTCGGCGGCATAACGGCACGATACTAGAAACGGGACAAGGCCTAGCCTTATCCCCGGTCTAGTGAAGGCCCACGCCATTCACACATCAATCAAATTCACCAAACAACCAAATTCAAATCAAATCATATAACTAACCTATGAAACCAAACAAACAAGTCCATGGTCTGTGGACGATTGTGTCGGGTGCTACTAAGCACCGTCTGCATCCTAGTATATATATATATAAATAGAAATGAAATTGAAAGGTGAGAAATTCTCACTGATAGCTATCCTAGCTCCACGGCACTTCATTGATAGAAATCTTCATCGCTATCCAAACATCTTGACTCTTCTTCGTTCTCGCCTTTTTGTTACCTTCGTTGTCCGCTTTCACTACCTATGTAAAAATCGAATTTTTTTACTTCGTTATTCCATATATAAAAATCATATTTTTATTTCGAAGTTCGATATATAAAAATCATATTTTTCTTTCGAAGTTCAATATATAAAAATCATATTTTTAATTCGATGTTCAATATATAAAAATCACATTTTTATTTCGATGTTCAATATATAAAAATCACATTTTTATTTCGATGTTCAATATATAAAAATCACATTTTTATTTCGATGTTCAATATATAAAAATCACATTTTTAATTCGATGTTCAATATATAAAAATCACATTTTTATTTCGATGTTCAATATATAAAAATCACATTTTTATTTCGATGTTCAATATATAAAAATCACATTTTTATTCTACTATTCGATATGTAAAAATCATATCCTTTCATTTACAAAAATATGATCTTTTTGTTTAGAAAAATAATATAATCTTTCTGCAATAAAAATTCTACTTTTACTCTTAAATCATTCATATATACATATATAAAAAACCTAGCTCTATATATAAAATATTTAAACTATATACAATAAATAGATTTTACAAATTAAAAGAAAACAAAAATAAATAAAAACCAAAGGATGACTTACAGCGAATGGGGGGGGGGGGTATCTCGCCGGCGTCAGGGCTAGGGGGGTCGCAGGTCGGAGGCGGGTCCAACGGGGTTGGGCGAGGGCAGCTAAGGCGACGGGGACCACTGGCTAGGGCGTGGGGTCCAATTGAGAGAGGAGAGAGAATCGAGAGAGAGGGGTGGTGGAGATCTCGCCTGAGGTGGACGTGGACGGGGATGGCGCTTGTCGGAGCTGCGCGGCGAAGGGAGGCGGCACCTCCGATTAGGTCACGGTGGAAAAAAAAATTGAAAAAGGGGCTCCTTCTTTTGATCGATGAAAAGTGAACGGGGGGGGGGGGGGGGGTTATATGAAAAGATATATATAAATTATTTAATTATTAATTTATTTTCAAAAAGCATCTTTTTATTTCGACTTCGAAATCAAGCCCACCGACTGTCGTCCTTAGCGTATTACCCCCATTCCGAACTCAATGAGATATGTATCCTAAGCTGATTCGGCTGTTACAATCAGTTTCCGTTGAATTAACATTTAAATTGCTATATTGAATTTTAAACGTACATTTCAAATTACCGGGGTCACATACTAACTCTAAAAATTCCCGAAAAATATTTTCTAGCTTCGTATTGACGATACGGTCCTAACAAAACTAGTTTCGTCGAATTCTGAGACCGTTGGAAAAATGGCCATTTTCCAGTCGATTAAAATCAACTGAAACTGGTCAAACGCGTTTTCCTTTGCCACGCTCACATATTGATTCGAAAAATTATGAAATTTGGAATCTAGCAATAACTTGACACTGCGGACCCAACAAAACTGGTTTAGTCGGAATCCGAGGTCGTTTGCAAAATGTCCATTTTTAAGGGCCTGAATTCCATAGCGACTATTCAGAATTTTCAACTGGACATATCTTTTGATTCCCGCTATGAAATTTCGATTGGTCAGATTCGTTGGAAAGATATTCACTATTAGATTCCATTATTTTTGGTTTCACTAAAATCCGGATTGTTTTGCACCCGGTACATTCAATTGAAGTTTGAAATCGAATTATCGAACTACCGCGCCATTTTCAATTCTATTTATAATTATATATAAATATTTATATTCTAACGACTACGCGTATAATATATACGTTCGAATTATATTCAAAATAAATTTCTCGTCAATATTATTTAAAATAATCTATTTTTAATATCCAGAATTCGCCAAAATTGCCAAAATAAAAAAATTTAAACTGGCCCAGATTTTCGGGTTGTTACAATCTCCCCCACTTAAAACTTTTCGTCCCCGAAAAGGAACAAAGTCGAAAGTGGTTTGATTATTCAGCTCTACGTTCGATCTGGCTTCCATTCTCCAACTTTTCAGTTTCTGAGAATTTTCAAATTTTCAAAAATTTGGCTAACACCCTAAATTTTCGAAAAATTTCGCCATAACCTCCCCTGCACCGGGAGCATCAGGGAATTTCAAATAGCTTCCCCGGTCATTCAGATCTCAAAAAGAAAAAGAAAAAGCCAAGCGGCTAGCCAATAGGCTCATAAAATCATCATCACCCAAACAAACAGTAAATTATGTAGTAAACATGTACCTATTTGTCGGGCAAACAAATTTTATTCTCTGGCTCTAGCCTCCTTGCTATGACCTGTTCAATATAAGTATATGTATATGCAAGCAAATGCGACCAATTTTCAATATAATTCAATATTCGGTTCTATTAGGCTAATGGTTCAAAATTATCAAACAAATAAACAAACAACACAAACATCAATCAATTAGTTGATTAGCTTTTCAAATTCATAATTTTGATACATATACAAAAATCATGTTTTTGATGCCAAATCACAACAATAGGCCCTATCTAATTTTGGTTCTCACACCAGTCTAATGGAAATATATAGAAATCCCACCTTCGAAACACGAACATAAGTTCTGATGATGATCGATCAATCATCAGAACCATCTCCGGGTGTCTAGAGTGTAATTCTATATCAATCCAGTATATTAAAATTCCAAATACACGTGGATCAGACGTATACGCAAAATCTATATATACTGGATTGTCCACGTCAATATAAATAAATAACCAAATACGAATAATTGATTTAAATTTTCAAAACAAAAATTGTTTTCATTTGAAAAATATACTCTTCACACTCGTTCTAGGATACTACTGATCCTATCTCTAACGAGTCATTCTCGTTGGATATTACTAATCCAATATCTGATGAATTCTTTCGTATGGTTCTAATGTGCCTTGTTCTCTAAGCTTTGTAAACCTAGGCTCTGATACCAATTGTGACGAGAAGGAATTTCGCTCGATCCGAATCAGTCGCTAAACCGACCCAGACCGTTCGAAAACGCCCTATCGTTTGAGAACACGACAAAATAGAACGCATACGGAAGAACATTTCATTGTATATTACAACAATGCATCAGATTACAAGAATATACAGAGTATAAACAAATAAATATTACACAGAAATATCAGAGATTTAAATTACATTTAAATACATAGCAGCGGAAAATAATACAATACACAACTAGAAGGAGATATACGGATACAAAGCTTTCCGGATATCGTTCCAGCTGTAAACCAGGATCCTGTGAATATAAATCTGCAAAACCAAAACTACTAGCTGCCCGTGTCAAAATAAGGGCACCCAGAGTTTAGGTTAAAACAATAAACTCCAGGTCAGTCATGTGACTGGTGTGAGAACTAAAACAGTTATTATCTTTATTTTAAAGTTAGGTAAATCAAGGGACCACGCCGTATAACACGGAACGGGTTTCCTCCCAAGAATACCGGTGCATAAAACAAACAGCACAATGCTAAATAAAGAAAAATGAAGCTATTATAAGACCCAGTTCCCATCACACAATGCAACGCAAGCCGGAGGATAGGGTTTTTACCTTATAATAGCCAAGAATGCTTGATACGTTTAAAAACAAATCATTTGATACTATTGTAAGTGCATAGTGTATAAAACAACTTCAAATCATAAGTATCAATCATAGGCGGCATAAGTGCCCCATCCCACTATGTCGCCATACTAGGCTCTACAAATAAAACCGCAAATGTCACGTATTTGGAAGCTGGATTTCCATCTATGAACCGAGGCAAAAGATAGTCCTCGACCGATTCGAGACAATCTAGCCCATGTCTCAGGTCCCAGACTCAGGTGGGCCTTGGATCGTCAGGGCCGGTCCACCGATGTGGATTATTATGCCTGAACAATACGTCTCTCCGCCCTATGGGGCGTAAATGAGCCAACAAATGACTCCATCGGACCCGGATCGTCCGATCAAACCGAGGCGCCTCGCAACAGCAACAACAACATAAGTCAAACTCGTCAGGGCGTGTAAAACCACTGACGCCACTTCTAGCTAGAAAGAAACGCAAGTCCTCCCTGAGGTCCGTCTCCCGTTTTTGGTTCATACCGGGTGTGAAACTCGCGAATCAAACGTTACACAAAGCTACGCCACAAAGGCCTTGCTTTGATCATCACCACAAGACTTTGCTTTTCAACAGAAGCCTCGATCAATTGCCACTTAGGCATGCCACACAGGCAATTCACTCCATGCGTTTGATATCCCTCAATATATAACCCCTGAGCTCGTACCTCTCAGAGAAGGGCGTTAAGCAAGAGAATAAATTCTCCGCCGCCAAACAGATATATATTTAATAGAGATCAATCACACGGACTAAAATCCAATGTCAGACACACAGTCCATTTACAAGTTCGCTCTGGGTCTGAACGAAACCGGAGGCACCTAGTACCCCGCATATCCATCGATCTCCAAGTACGTCTGGACGATCACTAACTGTTTCCATCTTCTTGGGTGTACAGCCCAATCAAGATCATCAGTAATTACCCAAACGACGTGAAGACCTCCGGTCTTCGACCACCGTCTTCATCTTCGACACCACGTCGAATCAGTTATTCAGAATGGGATAAACCCGGTCTTTCTGAATAACTCGCGTATATTATAAAAGTGTTACACAAACACAACATACGCCTCATTCCAATTCAGAATATTCTTTTATTCAAATATTCCTATACTTTGGGAAAAGTTCCAATTAATTTTATCCAAGATAAATTCTTTAAATTTATTCTTTAATCTCCTTTGAATATCAATTCAAACTAGTCGGGATTAGCGAACCACACCGAAGTAATCATTTATTTTATTTCCCAATCCCAACCTATTCATCCCATGAAGTAAAACTGGTAATACTTCATATCTAACACCACAGTGTTATCGGTAAATTCAATTACCATTTCACGTTCAAATCTAATTAAAGATTTAACCATCGCCTGGAGCAAAACTGGTGATACTCCATTTTCGATCTTTTCAATCTATTTAAAGATTCATTAAAACTCCACTTAGTTTTAATCTTTAACTGGGTTAAAGAATCAGTGTCATTTAAAACACGGTTCACGATAAACCCAAAATCACATTCATTAATTATCGGGTTAAAGAACGAGTGTTATTTAAAACACTGTTCACGATAAACCCAAAAATCAATATCAATTCAATTCCAATTAAATATCATTTAATTGGTACACTTCATTAAATCTAAATAAAAAGATTTAATCTTTTCTCAACTGGGCTCAAGAACAGTGTTAGTGAAGACACCATTCACGACAAACCCAAATCACATTCGATATTCAATACAAGGCTCTGAATAGAAAATATATCAGCTTATATTCAATATCAAATTCTACGACTAACAAATGTCATATTGGAAATAACGATATAAATATATATCTTTCAAATTTCCATAACAACATCTGTATAATCATGAATTCCAACATCGAAATATTCCGAAGACAATTTCGATTCAATTCCACTCCAATGCAATCATTGGATATTCTGGTTATTTTTAAAACCATTTCAAATTCAATTTATTTATTTAAAAATAAATAGAATTATAATTCTAGCTCAAAACTAGTTCATTTCGATAAAAATCTATTTTTATCTTTTCAAATATGGATTTTTTCATCCCAAATCTTCACAAATCATTTCTTATGATTTTACACAAATTATTACTATTTTTAATAATTTTATTAAGGCCCGTACAGTCGATTTCCATCAATGGCCATCGAACTGCACTTACAGCGACCTTTTCCAAATTTGATTTGGACATAATTCCAAATCCAACCGTTAGATTTCAAATTTCTAACATTCGCTAGAAAGCTCTTTTCGATACGAACCCAACGGTTCCGGTTTTAGGAGAATCCGACGGTCGGATCTCCCGTAATGTCCGCTTGAAATAAATGGTCGAAATTCACGAACTGCCACGGCGCGTTCTATTCAGGCCATTATATTATATATATAATATATATAATTTATATTTCGTCGATTTCTATTTAAAACGAATTATATAAACAGTTTTAAATTCGTTTCAAAAGCAATTTCAACTTCCATTTCAATTCAATTCAAAATTGAATTCTTCTTTATAAATTCGTTCTAAAATTCATTTCTATTCAATTCAAATTTCAATTCAATTTGAATTCATATTCAATTCAATTCATTTCGAAATCGTTTTCAATTCAATTCATTTCGAAATCGTTTTCAATTCAATTCATTTCGAAATCGTTTTCAATTCAATTCATTTCGAAATCGTTTTCAATTCAATTCATTTCGAAATCGTTTTCAATTCAATTCATTTCGAAATCGTTTTCAATTCAATTCATTTCGAAATCGTTTTCAATTCAATTCATTTCGAAATCGTTTTCAATTCAATTCATTTCGAAATCGTTTTCAATTCAATTCATTTCGAAATCGTTTTCAATTCAATTCATTTCGAAATATTCGATTTCAAAATTACTTTTTAATGTTCATTTTAAAATGAATAAAATCGATATAAATATCGTTCACGTCAAAATGGCGTCAATCTAATCAACACGGCTTCATATATTGATATTTTCAAATATTCCATTTCGAATATTTCTATTTCAAATATTTCTATTTTAAAACTGGAATGAGGCCCAATCAATTACCATATAAAGTTAATTATATGGATTTTCATACAACACATGTATATAATAGCATGGAAAAATAATCAACCATCAACCAAAGTGCACTACACTGTATAAGCATCAAATATAGATATCTAACGCTTATAACAGCCTGTCAATCGATCGATCGACATATTTAATCAATCAGGATGAGTGAACTTCAAATTTCATCCCAACACCCGTGTGGGGTTTCAAACAATCAAACACAGATTTTATTTGTGCAGTTGGGCGATGTGTTAAATTTATCGTCCCAATCAATGTCCTTCAAATAGGTGTACATAAACAAACCGTCTGGTTTGTAAATGAATATTTATTTATTCACACTCACGTTAAAAATTATATTTTTAACGGTAAAACATTTTATTTCAACATATGAATTTCTATTCAATTCATTTCTTCGATAAAATGATATTTTTATATTTTTCTAACTTATTTTAGAAAATTTCGGCGGCATAACGACACGATACTAGAAACGGGACAAGGCCTAGCCTTATCCCCGGTCTAGTGAAGGCCCACGCCATTCACACATCAATCAAATTCATCAAACAACCAAATTCAAATCAAATCATATAACTAAGCTATGCAACCAAACAAACAAGTCCATGGTCTGTGGACGATTGTGTCGGGTGCAACTAAGCACCGTCTGCATCCTAGTATATATATATAAATAGAAATGAAATTGAAAGGTGAGAAATTCTCACCGATAGCTATCCTAGCTCCACGGCACTTCATTGATAGAAATCTTCATCGCTATCCAAACATCTTGACTCTTCTTCGTTCTCGCCTTTTTGTTACCTTCGTTGTCCGCTTTCACTACCTATGTAAAAATCGAATTTTTTTACTTCGTTATTCCAAATATAAAAATCATATTTTTATTTTGAAGTTCGATATATAAAAATCATATTTTTCTTTCGAAGTTCAATATATAAAAATCATATTTTTAATTCGATGTTCAATATATAAAAATCACATTTTTATTTCGATGTTCAATATATAAAAATCACATTTTTATTTCGATGTTCAATATATAAAAATCACATTTTTATTTCGATGTTCAATATATAAAAATCACATTTTTAATTCGATGTTCAATATATAAAAATCACATTTTTATTTCGATGTTCAATATATAAAAATCACATTTTTATTTCGATGTTCAATATATAAAAATCACATTTTTATTCTACTATTCGATATGTAAAAATCATATCCTTTCATTTACAAAAATATGATCTTTTTGTTTAGAAAAATAATATAATCTTTCTGCAATAAAAATTCTACTTTTACTCTTAAATCATTCATATATACATATATAAAAAACCTAGCTCTATATATAAAATATTTAAACTATATACAATAAATAGATTTTACAAATTAAAAGAAAATAAAAATAAATAAAAACCAAAGGAGGACTTACAGCGAATGGGGGGGTATCTCGCCGGCGTCAGGGCTAGGGGGGTCGCAGGTCGGAGGCGGGTCCAACGGGGGTGGGCGAGGGCAGCTAAGGCGACGGGGACCACTGGCTAGGGCGTGGGGTCCAATTGAGAGAGGAGAGAGAATCGAGATAGAGGGGTGGTGGAGATCTCGCCTGAGGTGGACGTGGACGGGGATGGCGCTTGTCGGAGCTGCGCGGCGAAGGGAGGCGGCACCTCCGATTAGGTCACGGTGGAAAAAAAATTTGAAAAAGGGGCTCCTTCTTTTGATCGATGAAAAGTGAACGGGGGGGGGGGGGGGGGTTATATGAAAAGATATATATAAATTATTTAATTAATAATTTATTTTCAAAAAGCATCTTTTTATTTCGACTTCGAAATCAAGCCCACCGACTGTCGTCCCTAGCGTATTACCCCCATTCCGAACTCAATGAGATATGTATCCTAAGCTGATTCGGCTGTTACAATCAGTTTCCGTTGAATTTACATTTAAATTGCTATATTGAATTTTAAACGTACATTTCAAATTACCGGGGTCACATACTAACTCTAAAAATTCCCGAAAAATATTTTCTAGCTTCGTATTGACGATACGGTCCTAACAAAACTAGTTTCGTCGAATTCTGAGACCGTTGGAAAAATGGCCATTTTCCAGTCGATTAAAATCAACTGAAACTGGTCAAATGCGTTTTCCTTTGCCACGCTCACATATTGATTCGAAAAATTATGAAATTTGGAATCTAGCAATAACTTGACACTGCGGACCCAACAAAACTGGTTTCGTCGGAATCCGAGGTCGTTTGCAAAATGTCCATTTTTAAGGGCCTGAATTCCATAGCGACTATTCAGAATTTTCAACTGGACATATCTTTTGATTCCCGCTATGAAATTTCGATTGGTCGGATTCGTTGGAAAGATATTCACTATTAGATTCCATTATTTTTGGTTTCACTAAAATCCGGATTGTTTTGCACCCGGTACATTCAATTAAAGTTTGAAATCGAATTATCGAACTACCGCGCCATTTTCAATTCTATTTATAATTATATATAAATATTTATATTCTAACGACGACGCGTATAATATATACGTTCGAATTATATTCAAAATAAATTTCTCGTCAATATTATTTAAAATAATCTATTTTAAATATCCAGAATTCGCCAAAATTGCCAAAATAAAAAAATTTAAACTGGCCCAGATTTTCGGGTTGTTACAATCTCCCCCACTTAAAACTTTTCGTCCCCGAAAAGGAACAAAGTCGAAAGTGGTTTGATTATTCAGCTCTACGTTCGATCTGGCTTCCATTCTCCAACTTTTCAGTTTCTGAGAATTTTCAAATTTTCAAAAATTTGGCTAACACCCTAAATTTTCGAAAAATTTCGCCATAACCTCCCCTGCACCGGGAGCATCGGGGAATTTCAAATAGCTTCCCCGGTCCTTCAGATCTCAAAAAGAAAAAGAAAAAGCCAAGCGGCTAGCCAATAGGCTCATAAAATCATCATCACCCAAACAAACAGTAAATTATGTAGTAAACATGTACCTATTTGTCGGGCAAACAAATTTTATTCTCTGGCTCTAGCCTCCTTGCTATGACCTGTTCAATATAAGTATATGTATATGCAAGCAAATGCGACCAATTTTCAATATAATTCAATATTCGGTTCTATTAGGCTAATGGTTCAAAATTATCAAACAAATAAACAAACAACACAAACATCAATCAATTAGTTGATTAGCTTTTCAAATTCATAATTTTGATACATATACAAAAATCATGTTTTTGATGCCAAATCACAACAATAGGCCCTATCTAATTTTGGTTCTCACACCAGTCTAATGGAAATATATAGAAATCCCACCTTCGAAACACGAACATAAGTTCTGATGATGATCGATCAATCATCAGAACCATCTCCGGGTGTCTAGAGTGTAATTCTATATCTATCCAGTATATTAAAATTCCAAATACACGTGGATCAGACGTATACGCAAAATCTATATATACTGGATTGTCCACGTCAATATAAATAAATAACCAAATACGAATAATTGATTTAAATTTTCAAAACAAAAATTGTTTTCATTTGAAAAATATACTCTTCACACTCGTTCTAGGATACTACTGATCCTATCTCTAACGAGTCATTCTCGTTGGATATTACTAATCCAATATCTGATGAATTCATTCGTATGGTTGTAATGTGCCTTGTTCTCTAAGCTTTGTAAACCTAGGCTCTGATACCAACTATGACGAGAAGGAATTTCGCTCGATCCGAATCAGTCGCTAAACCGACCCAGACCATTCGAAAACGCCCTATCGTTTGAGAACACGACAAAATAGAACGCATACGGAAGAACATTTCATTGTATATTACAACAATGCATCAGATTACAAGAATATACAGAGTATAAACAAATAAATATTACACAGAAATATCAGAGATTTAAATTACATTTAAATACATAGCAGCGGAAAATAATACAATACACAACTAGAAGGAGATATACGGATACAAAGCTTTCCGGATATCGTTCCAGCTGTAAACCAGGATCCTGTGAATATAAATCTGCAAAACCAAAACTACTAGCTGCCCGTGTCAAAATAAGGGCACCCAGAGTTTAGGTTAAAACAATAAACTCCAGGTCAGTCATGTGACTGGTGTGAGAACTAAAACAGTTATTATCTTTATTTTAAAGTTAGGTAAATCAAGGGACCACGCCGTATAACACGGAACGGGTTTCCTCCCAAGAATACCGGTGCATAAAACAAACAGCGCAATGCTAAATAAAGAAAAATGAAGCTATTATAAGACCCAGTTCCCATCACACAATGCAACGCAAGCCGGAGGATAGGGTTTTTACCTTATAATAGCCAAGAATGCTTGATACGTTTAAAAACAAATCATTTGATACTATTGTAAGTGCATAGTGTATAAAACAACTTCAAATCATAAGTATCAATCATAGGCGGCATAAGTGCCCCATCCCACTATGTCGCCATACTAGGCTCTACAAATAAAACCGCAAATGTCACGTATTTGGAAGCTGGATTTCCATCTATGAACCGAGGCAAAAGATAGTCCTCGACCGATTCGAGACAATCTAGCCCATGTCTCAGGTCCCAGACTCAGGTGGGCCTTGGATCGTCAGGGTCGGTCCACCGATGTGGATTATTATGCCTGAACAATACGTCTCTCCGCCCTATGGGGCGTAAATGAGCCAACAAATGACTCCATCGGACCCGGATCGTCCGATCAAAACGAGGCGCCTCGCAACAGCAACAACAACATAAGTCAAACTCGTCAGGGCGTGTAAAACCACTGACGCCACTTCTAGCTAGAAAGAAACGCAAGTCCTCCCTGAGGTCCGTCTCCCGTTTTTGGTTCATACCGGGTGTGAAACTCGCGAATCAAACGTTACATAAAGCTACGCCACAAAGGCCTTGCTTTGATCATCACCACAAGACTTTGCTTTTCAACAGAAGCCTCGATCAATTGCCACTTAGGCATGCCACACAGGCAATTCACTCCATGCGTTTGATATCCATCAATATATAACCCCTGAGCTCGTACGTCTCAGAGAAGGGCGTTAAGCAAGAGAATAAATTCTCCGCCGCCAAACAGATATATATTTAATAGAGATCAATCACACGGACTAAAATCCAATGTCAGACACACAGTCCATTTACAAGTTCGCTCTGGGTCTGAACGAAACCGGAGGCACCTAGTACCCCGCATATCCATCGATCTCCAAGTACGTCTGGAGGATCACTAACTGTTTCCATCTTCTTGGGTGTACAGCCCAATCAAGATCATCAGTAATTACCCAAACGACGTGAAGACCTCCGGTCTTCGACCACCGTCTTCATCTTCGACACCACGTCGAATCAGTTATTCAGAATGGGATAAACCCGGTCTTTCTGAATAACTCGCGTATATTATAAAAGTGTTACACAAACACAACATACGCCTCATTCCAATTCAGAATATTCTTTTATTCAAATATTCCTATACTTTGGGAAAAGTTCCCATTAATTTTATCCAAGATAAATTCTTTAAATTTATTCTTTAATCTCCTTTGAATATCAATTCAAACTAGTCGGGATTAGCGAACCACACCGAAGTAATCATTTATTTTATTTCCCAATCCCAACCTATTCATCCCATGAAGTAAAACTGGTAATACTTCATATCTAACACCACAGTGTTATCGGTAAATTCAATTACCATTTCACGTTCAAATCTAATTAAAGATTTAACCATCGCCTGGAGCAAAACTGGTGATACTCCATTTTCGATCTTTTCAATCTATTTAAAGATTCATTAAAACTCCACTTAGTTTTAATCTTTAACTGGGTTAAAGAATCAGTGTCATTTAAAACACGGTTCACGATAAACCCAAAATCACATTCATTAATTATCGGGTTAAAGAACGAGTGTTATTTAAAACACTGTTCACGATAAACCCAAAAATCAATATCAATTCAATTCCAATTAAATATCATTTAATTGGTACACTTCATTAAATCTAAATAAAAAGATTTAATCTTTTCTCAACTGGGCTCAAGAACAGTGTTAGTGAAGACACCATTCACGACAAACCCAAATCACATTCGATATTCAATACAAGGCTCTGAATAGAAAATATATCAGCTTATATTCAATATCAAATTCTACGACTAACAAATGTCGTATTGGAAATAACGATATAAATATATATCTTTCAAATTTCCATAACAACATCTGTATAATCACGAATTCCAACATCGAAATATTCCGAAGACAATTTCGATTCAATTCCACTCCAATGCAATCATTGGATATTCTGGTTATTTTTAAAACCATTTCAAATTCAATTTATTTATTTAAAAATAAATAGAATTATAATTCTAGCTCAAAACTAGTTCATTTCGATAAAAATCTATTTTTATCTTTTCAAATATGGAGTTTTTCATCCCAAATCTTCACAAATCATTTCTTATGATTTTACACAAATTATTACTATTTTTAATAATTTTATTAAGGCCCGTACAGTCGATTTCCATCAATGGCCATCGAACTGCACTTACAGCGACCTTTTCCAAATTTGATTTGGACATAATTCCAAATCCAACCGTTAGATTTCAAATTTCTAACATTCGCTAGAAAGCTCTTTTCGATACGAACCCAACGGTTCCGGTTTTAGGAGAATCCGACGGTCGGATCTCCCGTAATGTCCGCTTGAAATAAATGGTCGAAATTCACGAACTGCCGCGGCGCGGCGCGTTCTATTCAGGCCATTATATTATATATATAATATATATTTCGTCGATTTCTATTTAAAACGAATTATATAAACAGTTTTAAATTCGTTTCAAAAGCAATTTCAACTTCCATTTCAATTCAATTCAAAATTGAATTCTTCTATATAAATTCGTTCTAAAATTCATTTCTATTCAATTCAAATTTCAATTCAATTTGAATTCATATTCAATTCAATTCATTTCGAAATCGTTTTCAATTCAATTCATTTCGAAATCGTTTTCAATTCAATTCATTTCGAAATCGTTTTCAATTCAATTCATTTCGAAATCGTTTTCAATTCAATTCATTTCGAAATCGTTTTCAATTCAATTCATTTCGAAATCGTTTTCAATTCAATTCATTTCGAAATCGTTTTCAATTCAATTCATTTCGAAATCGTTTTCAATTCAATTCATTTCGAAATATTCGATTTCAAAATTACTTTTTAATGTTCATTTTAAAATGAATAAAATCGATATAAATATCGATCACGTCAAAATGGCGTCAATCTAATCAACACGGCTTCATATATTGATATTTTCAAATATTCCATTTCGAATATTTCTATTTCAAATATTTCTATTTTAAAACTGGAATGAGGCCCAATCAATTACCATATAAAGTTAATTATATGGATTTTCATACAACACATGTATATAATAGCATGGAAAAATAATCAACCATCAACCAAAGTGCACTACACTGTATAAGCATCAAATATAGATATCTAACGCTTATAACAGCCTGTCAATCGATCGATCGACATATTTAATCAATCAGGATGAGTGAACTTCAAATTTCATCCCAACACCCGTGTGGGGTTTCAAACAATCAAACACAGATTTTATTTGTGCAGTTGGGCGATGTGTTAAATTTATCGTCCCAATCAATGTCCTTCAAATAGGTGTACATAAACAAACCGTCTGGTTTGTAAATGAATATTTATTTATTCACATTCACGTTAAAAATTATATTTTTAACGGTAAAACATTTTATTTCAACATATGAATTTCTATTCAATTCATTTCTTCGATAAAATGATATTTTTATATTTTTCTAACTTATTTTAGAAAATTTCGGCGGCATAACGGCACGATACTAGAAACGGGACAAGGCCTAGCCTTATCCCCGGTCTAGTGAAGGCCCACGCCATTCACACATCAATCAAATTCACCAAACAACCAAATTCAAATCAAATCATATAACTAAGCTATGCAACCAAACAAACAAGTCCATGGTCTGTGGACGATTGTGTCGGGTGCTACTAAGCACCGTCTGCATCCTAGTATATATATATATAAATAGAAATGAAATTGAAAGGTGAGAAATTCTCACCGATAGCTATCCTAGCTCCACGGCACTTCATTGATAGAAATCTTCATCGCTATCCAAACATCTTGACTCTTCTTCGTTCTCGCCTTTTTGTTACCTTCGTTGTCCGCTTTAACTACCTATGTAAAAATCGAATTTTTTTACTTCGTTATTCCATATATAAAAATCATATTTTTATTTCGAAGTTCGATATATAAAAATCATATTTTTCTTTCGAAGTTCAATATATAAAAATCATATTTTTAATTCGATGTTCAATATATAAAAATCACATTTTTATTTCGATGTTCAATATATAAAAATCACATTTTTATTTCGATGTTCAATATATAAAAATCACATTTTTAATTCGATGTTCAATATATAAAAATCACATTTTTATTTCGATGTTCAATATATAAAAATCACATTTTTATTTCGATGTTCAATATATAAAAATCACATTTTTATTCTACTACTCGATATGTAAAAATCATATCCTTTCATTTACAAAAATATGATCTTTTTGTTTAGAAAAATAATATAATCTTTCTGCAATAAAAATTCTACTTTTACTCTTAAATCATTCATATATACATATATAAAAAACCTAGCTCTATATATAAAATATTTAAACTATATACAATAAATAGATTTTACAAATTAAAAGAAAACAAAAATAAATAAAAACCAAAGGAGGACTAACAGCGAATGGGGGGGGGGTATCTCGCCGGCGTCAGGGCTAGGGGGGGTCGCAGGTCGGAGGCGGGTCCAACGGGGGTGGGCGAGGGCAGCTAAGGCGACGGGGACCACTGGCTAGGGCGTGGGGTCCAATTGAGAGAGGAGAGAGAATCGAGAGAGAGGGGTGGTGGAGATCTCGCCTGAGGTGGATGTGGACGTGGACGGCGCTTGTCGGAGCTGCGCGGCGAAGGGAGGCGGCACCTCCGATTAGGTCACGGTGGAAAAAAATTTTGAAGAACGGGCTCCTTCTTTTGATCGATGAAAAGTGAACGGGGGGGGGGGGGTTATATGAAAAGATATATATAAATTATTTAATTATTAATTTATTTTCAAAAAGCATCTTTTTATTTCGACTTCGAAATCAAGCCCACCGACTGTCGTCCCTAGCGTATTACCTCCATTCCGAACTCAATGAGATATGCATCCTAAGCTGATTCGGCTGTTACAATCAGTTTCCGTTGAATTTACATTTAAATTGCTATATTGAATTTTAAACGTACATTTCAAATTACCGGGGTCACATACTAACTCTAAAAATTCCCGAAAAATATTTTCTAGCTTCGTATTGACGATACGGTCCTAACAAAACTAGTTTCGTCGAATTCTGAGACCGTTGGAAAAATGGCCATTTTCCAGTCGATTAAAATCAACTGAAACTGGTCAAACGCGTTTTCCTTTGCCACGCTCACATATTGATTCGAAAAATTATGAAATTTGGAATCTAGCAATAACTTGACACTGCGGACCCAACAAAACTGGTTTCGTCGGATTCCGAGGTCGTTTGCAAAATGTCCATTTTTAAGGGCCTGAATTCCATAGCGACTATTCAGAATTTTCAACTGGACATATCTTTTGATTCCCGCTATGAAATTTCGATTGGTCGGATTCGTTGGAAAGATATTCACTATTAGATTCCATTATTTTTGGTTTCACTAAAATCCGGATTGTTTTGCACCCGGTACATTCAATTGAAGTTTGAAATCGAATTATCGAACTACCGCGCCATTTTCAATTCTATTTATAATTATATATAAATATTTATATTCTAACGACGACGCGTATAATATATACGTTCGAATTATATTCAAAATAAATTTCTCGTCAATATTATTTAAAATAATCTATTTTAAATATCCAGAATTCGCCAAAATTGCCAAAATAAAAAATTTTAAACTGGCCCAGATTTTCGGGTTGTTACAATATTCTGATATATCAGCTGATTTAATTTCATTTATTTTTGAAAAAAAAAGCCTATATGATTCTCAACTCATCATCAATTGACATAAGCCTTTACTTCGCTATCTGATTCCTTTCCTCAAAAGATCGACCTTGCTCATCAACTAATCGAATTCCCTCTTAAAAAAATGGAACTCTAGTTTCGAAAATCTAACAACACTTCAAAATCTCGACGGCACGCGGTTGCTTTCGAATCTGACAATGCCGCTACACACTCCACTCTCTACAAGTATGTTAATTAGGATTTTTTTCTATTTTAATGAAATTCATTTGTCATGAAGTTATGTTTTACTTGTAGTAAAGTTTGGTTGGTTGTCATTTTCAACGATTATATATTTTTGCCTATAAGTGGACTTTATTAAATCCTTTGTATAGACCGAAGATAATTTTTGCAGTATGCATCTGTAACTTCTTACCCTGTGTTTTATTTAGTACATGTATAGCTTTTTACCAATAATATAATAAGTAACAAAATGAACACCACCTGATTTTAACATTTTTATGATAGATTTGTTTATAATGGCTTATGAATTAAACATTGCCTTTTCTGCACTTTATTTAGTAATTTGGTAAATACTAAATAAATTGACTATATTTTTGTCACAAATTATGTTGATATGTAATTGTTCCATATACAAATCAAGTTTATTTTTCTATATATTTTAGTAAATGTAAATATTATTGTGTGATCAAATTAATTTTTAACATAAAATATGCTATGATATCGTCCAGAGATGAACTTTTGTGCTAGAGATGTAAAGCCGATATTGGTAATTGAGATGCACTCATCTCGTCTGAGATCTCCCCCGCTACGATATCGACTCGCTAAAATCTACAAGACGAGATGTGATGATATCCAAGATTTATAACCTTGACCATAATACAACTTCATTGTTAATCAAAATAAAATGAAATAGGTATGACGTTATATAATTACTTCTAGAAACAATAAATACAAATGCATTTGTTACTCAAAGTATTTTATAATTAAAGAACTTCAAAATAAATAAAAGTATGTCAATTTCCACTGAAAATGAAATCAAGTTCTTTGCATGTCATATGGATTTCCTTATCACTATGCTATGATATGATGACTTTATTGTTCGATGCCTATACATAAATTGTAACATACCGTCTTTCGTCCACTTCAAGTTGGTAACTAAACCAACTCAAACCGTTCGAAATGACAAAATGTTATTAGCTTCTGAGGTAAATAGAATAAATCACAGAATCATAGACACAGAAAACCAGAATATCTCGCAGCGGAATAAATAAATTATACAATAGTAGTTCATGAAGCTACTGAAAAATTTCAAAACTTATACATAATATCAGAGTTACAAAATTTAATACAGCGGAAGTCTAAATACAAGAATTTCTAATACAAAGGAGAAATAGCCAGAATCAACAGGTAGAGTGATATCTTCAATAGTCTCCAGCTTCAAGAGGTGAAATATCGACACTGCAATACTCGATCTGACCCGAGCAATAATGCAAAATAAAACAACTCGGATCAGGACTAACATTCTCATGGAAGTAATTCAACTTAAATGAAATATTCAATGAAATGCATCAGTAACTTAAAGGATGTTTGGGATCACCATCCTCTAAGGATCCGTTAAACTAATATCATATAATATAATACGCTATTATAATAGTGTCTATGTTTAAATATATTATTGAAAATAATGTAAGCGGGATTACCATTATTACCCTTACACCGTTTATATCGTTATCGTACAGTTTGCATATAACACACCAGTACGTCGGCGGATAGGGATGCGCCGTGATACGACAACGCTAAATCAAAATCGTAGGGGGCTCGAGCAGGATAATATGACAAGGCACACGAGGAATACCCACGGTAGGATTCTACCGATGCACGCCCGGACCGGTGGTAACGCATAGCCGCAACTACCGCCCACCTCGAACAACACTCCCATAATCAAAGGTGGCCACCAATCAAATCACAAAGTAATAGATATAGTTCGAAGAAGTGTGTCCGATGGAGGTGCGACCTCACTTAATCACGGTATAGCACCTGTTTTATTCATTTTAATTATGACACGAAGGTCAAGTCTATCCATCAACGTTCTCTTTCTTCAATCCAGTAATCGCCACCAAACCATCCTACTTTATTCTGGAACTCCACCGCGTACACAGTTGTTAAAGTGGTTTTCGGTATTGGCAGAGAGTATGACAATATCCGATCCCGGTCCCTTTAACAACCAAACGTTTACATTTTTCACACCGTGGTCATTTTAATAAAATCATATCTTGAAATAAATTGATTTAAGAAATTTCTTTAATTCAAACCAAACAATTTATGAATCAATTCCATATATAAAATTATTTCAATTCATAGTTAGTCAATTTATAATTGAATTCAATTATAAATTCAAATTCCAATTAATTACACAGTTTACGTTCATTTCCTATACAGTTCAATATTTAAGTCAATTCAAAATTCGCATTTAGTTGATTTAAAAATCAAATTTATTAATTCAAGTATCGTTATGCAAATTTAAATCTTTAAACCTCGAATTTAAACTGCAAAATCAAAACTTATCCACCTATTAAGTTTATTATTAAAGTTTATAAAATATATATAAAATAAGCATTGAAAATATTATTTATAAGTTATAAATTTATATAGAAAATAGCTTTATAAACATATATAGGTTTAAATTAATTTAGAAATAGGTTAAATTAATAATAATTTATTATAATATATTAATTTAAAGTTAAAAATACATATATGATTAAATTATATAGTTTAAAATAAATAAATTATAAGTAAAGTAAAAAAAAATACATTTTTACTCATAAAATCATTTTAAAACATGTAATTTAAAATCTTTAACATATAAATATAAGATCTTAAATTAATATTATTACAATCAAATTTTCCAAATCATTTTAATTCGAAAACATGACCAACGGTGTCCGTATATAGTTTTCTACCCTATGGTCAAGTGATACGGATATTTATCATTTCAACCCGCAATTTATAAAATTTCGACGGGTTTATCATTTCAACCCGTAATCCCAAATTCAGTGAAAATCGTTCAGGTCTATCATTTCAACCCATAACGATTTTTCCTTAATCTAATGTCCGTTAGGGTATGTATCATTTCAACCCTTAGTGATTTTTCCTAAACTAGGGGTATATACAACATAACAAATCATCACATATCATCAATCACATCATAGTCATATATAATCAGTGTACATACATGTCATATAAATATCGTGTCACATATGAAAGTGCATATTTTAAACAAACAATTTCTACTGACAATCCTATACATTTCATAACAGTTCATTTAGTTGATCTAACTTCTATGAAGTAATGTGAGTCAGGTGTGAGATAAACTCACCTTTCTGGCGCAGATTAAAGACAATGAATGGATTTATGCGGAATTGAAACGACGACTTCCATGCACGATCCAGAATGATTTCAGCTCGATGACCGTTCACTATTTTTTTATTTTCATAAGATGAGGCTAGGGAATGTCTCAAAGGATCGGTAAGGCTACTGGGTTTCAGAACGATCTTTAAACTCAACACCAACCCGTCTTAAAATATAGACACAACATTTACTTTTACAAAACATTATATATATTTATATATATACAGATACGAATGGTAAAATCATAACATATATATATAATTCAAGTTCAACACACACCAAAATATTTTATAAATTTATATATTATGTAACACACCAAAAACTATATATATATATAATAAATATACAATGCAAACTCACACGATACATAAAAACCATTATACGCATATATAAACATTGAAAGAAATATATATATATATACACATTTTTTTTCAAATAAATTTTCATAACAAACTCAACACAAATATACGCACACAATACTGTACCCACACCATTTCACACGCAAGAAAACAAGCTTGTATATTATAGATTATATATAACATATATACATAGATATAAATTTTCCTTCAAAACAAATAGATTCAAAACAATACATTTATTATTATAAAATATAAATTTTATTACATACACACAAATACAATGCAGTTACACACAGTATTATAAAATACACACTCACTACAATAACTATACGCATACGGTATGAATCACGCACCACACACTAGAAAAAAAAACACTACACATAACCCACACATGCACACAAACAGGAATGCACATACACAATACACTACGCCGCACACACAAAATAATACACAAAATCAATTAAATATATATATACCTTCGCAAACTATATATTATATATAGACAATCTTTTAAAATATATATACATACATATTAATAATAAAATAAAAATTCAAACAAAAATATATATTCATATATATATACATACACACCCACTGAAAAAATATTTATTTATTTATTTAAAAAGCAACACACACGCACTACTGTTTCAAAATCCAATATATACATAAATCAACACACACAAAATTATTATATATATTATAAAATTTAAAATACACATACAAACATCACCCAAGACACCACAAAACCAATATACACACACGAATGGAACTGGCATTACACACACAGCATACACAAACACAATTACATGTATTAATACATATTATAAAACACACACTTAACACACATAGTCAATCACTCCAAAACAAAATATCATACCCAAAAATTAATACATACCCAAAATATTTAAAAACATGAACTCACGCCTAATACACAAAACAACACATAAACAATAAACCAACGCACGCAAGCACACACCACACACATCCGCATGACAAAACCAAAGGAAATAGGTAACTTTAAAGTCTAACACAACAACCAAAATAAATAAGTATTTATATACATTTAGTTAAAGATAAGGGGGAAGTCTTGGGTTCGATGGGCTTCAGGGAGGGCGGAGGAGTCAGCATCGGTTGGTCTGGTTCAGGCAGAGAGGAGTACTTTGTGAACTTCGGCTTTTTGGGCTAGGAGCTGTAGCATAGGGGTGGCAGGAGGCTGTGCAACTGGTGTATTGGGCATGGGTTTATATTGGTCGGGTGGTGGCACTACGGTCTAGGAGAAGGCGGAGGCAAGGTTAGAGGCGCTGGGCTTGGGATCTAAAGGGGAGGCTTAAAGGAAGGGTTACGGTCATTTGTAGTGGACGGAGATCTGTCAGAGGCGGCTATCGGAAGGAGGCGCGGTGGTCTAGTGAGGTGAGAAGCTAGCGCGAGTTTCAGAAAGGTCATTTCATTTATGTAGAAGAGAAAGGCGGTGGGGATAAAGAAGAAATGGCAGATCAGTATAAAAAGAGAGGATAGAAGCAGTTTTCTTTTTGAGAGGAAAGAATGGTATATAAACGTGGCAAGATGATGGGATAGAAACATGGTAGTGCGTTGTGGGATTAAATGACTCCTAAAAAGTAGGCATTAATTCCGGATCATAATTGAAACAGCATGAATGGTTTACAAAGTTTGAATGGATGGAAACAAATTAAATTTAAAATTGCAAAGCACTGTCAATGCAAAGCACAATTAATGGTCATTAAAAAAAATGGAAACATGAAATTTAACTGGAAGTTTTGTTTTCATTTCAAACGGAACAAACGGATTAATTTTGGAATCAACAAAGGTGTAAGGAAGGAAATAATAGTAATAAATGAACGTTGAATTTTAAAGATGTAAACATTGTTCATAAATAAAAGGAAATGATATAAATTTATTAATTAAGATAAACAAACGGTTTTAGCAACATATATTGACAAAAAAAAATATTCCAATCAAATAAATGATAGGTGATATCGAAGGAAAATGAATCTGATAAATAAATTTGGCGATGTTGCATCAACAATACTCAATAGGATACAATAAATAAATATGATTCCATTAATATTGAAACAGATTGTGTAATTATACGAGTTTAAATATTAAATAAAATCCAAGAATGGATTTATACTCAAATAAATAACTCAATTAAACTTTACCATAAATAAGGTTCTAACATAGCAAATACTGATTTGAATTATTAAATTGTATTCATATCAAAAATAAAATTCACCTATTTTATAAAATGTAACAACCCGTATTTTTTTTATCTGTTATAACATAAATTGAGGCAGAATTAAATTATAAAATGGGAATCAAGGGAAACGGGCTATGCCATTGCGTTCGTCTCGGAAAAATACGCGAAATAGAGTCCGAGTTTTCGAAAATCGGAGTCCGTATGACCCAGTTAAGGCCCGTTGAAGTTTGCAGAAAATTTCTAAGTAAAAGCAGATTTAAATTTAAAATTAAAAACAAGGGTTTGGGCCAGCTGGGCCAAGGCGGGAAAAATCCCGCCAGGACCCGCATGTCGACAGGCCTGTCGACAGGGTCCTGGGCATGTCGACTGCCCTGTCGACAGCCCTGTCGACAGGGGGTGCCCGGGCTGCTTAGCCTGGTGCACCATTTCTGATTGGGGTTGGGTCTTGTGGCTTGTTTCTAGAGAGTTCCGGGATCTGATGGCCCTAATTGAATCTAGGGTTAATCCTATGGTTCAAATCACTAACCTAATCTATAAATAAGACCCTAACCTACCCTAAATCATTCATTATTCATCCTAGTAACTAAACTATGCCAAAATCCATCCTCTCATGGCCTCCACCCTCTTCATACAAATCCTAATTTAATTCCTAAGTGATTTCCCATGCATACAAGCATATTTAGGCTTGTATGATCCTCCTTAGCTTGCATTAACGGCTTGTTTTTCAATTGGCACCATAAAAGAGGAGTTTTGATCAAGTTTGCTTGCATTTGGGGGTTGTAATTAGTTGCATAAGGGGTTCTTTACATTTGCTATAGTCATTTGAGCCCGCATAAGCATTGTAAGCCCTCTTACCTTCACTTTGTAAACTCTAAAGTTAATATGTGGTGAAAATTGAGATTTATGTGAGTTTATTTGATTATGCTTGCTTATGCGAACTCACTATGCCATGTTTTACATGTTTCACAAGTTATGCATATGCGGATTTACTATGCCATGTTTTACATGTTTCACAAGTTATGCATGCATATGCGGATTTACTATGACATGATTTGCAAGTTTATTTGAGTATGCATGTTTATGCAAGTTTGCTAAGCCTTGATTTGCAAGTTAAATGAGTTATGCATGTTTATGCATGTTTGCTAGGCCATGATTTACAAGCTAAATGAGTTATGCATGTTTATGCATGTTTGCTAAGCCATGATTTACAAGCTAAATGAGTTATGCATGTTTATGCATGTTTGCTAAGCCATGATTTACAAGATAAATGAGTTATGCATGTTTATGCATGTTTGCTAAGCCATGATTTACAAGATAATTGAGTTATGCATGTTTATGCATGTTTGCTAAGTCATGATTTACAAGTTAATTGAGTTATGCATGTTTATGCATGTTTGCTAAGTCATGATTTACAAGGTAATTGAGTTATGCATGTTTATGCATGTTTGCTAAGTCATGATTTACAAGTTAATTGAGTCATGCATGTTTATGCAAGCTTACTAAGCCACGATTTGCAAGATTATTTAGTTATGCATGCTTATGCAAGTTTAAAAATGACAAGTTGTGCATATTTTACATGTTATGCATGTTTATGGTAATATGCAAGTTCACTATGCTAAGTTGTACAAGTCTAACATGTTATGCATGGTTGTTGTGCAAGTTTATCATGTATGTTGTGCCAAGTTCCCTCTCCCTATCCTTTATGCGTTATTACGAATATGTAAGCGATAGAATGACGTTGGGGGTTTTGGGTAAACTTAAAATACATGAAAATACAAGATTGGGAATTTACCTATTAAGTTAGGTCTACCCCTTGGGAATTTACCTATTAAGTTAGGTCTACCCAAGTAATTGTTGACTTGTAATTATGTTTTGAAATAAAGTGGACATGACACTTAGAAAACATAAGTGTGGCCAACTCGAGGTTGGGTTGAGTTTGTAGCGTAATCCTACCCGGAACCGACCGGCTTAACTAGTGGCTACAAACAATAGGACCCAATGTGAGAAGTTGGTCATGTGGTGCCAAAACCCGAGGTTAGACTAAGTTGTGGTGTAAACCTACCCGGACCCGCCCGGCCTAACTAGTAACCACAACAAGGTCTAATGTGAGAGGTTGAGGTGCATTAAACTAATTAATGCCTCATGATTAGGGTTAAGTCAGGGTCCACTAATACTTAACCAATTTGGGAATTCGGGGGATTAGAATGTGGTTAAGTCGTGAACCATTGGTTACACTTAACTAGTTTAATCCATTTGGGAGCTCAAGGGATTAGAATGGGGTTAAGCCACACTTAACCAGTTTAATCCAGGATTAGTGAAGGGTTAAATCACACTTAACCCTCTTGGGAAACCCTAGCAACGTGGTCTGTTCTAACAGTAATCCCAGTTTGGTATCATTCACAACCCTAGAAGCTAGGCTAGGGCGGGGCACGATTACTGGCAGATGTAAGCGACCAAAGGGCGATGGCCGAGTGGTACAGCGGTGCGGGTTCGGCGGGCTACGGACGTGCACGTAGTCCGATTTTGGACAAACTCGAGGCACGGGTACCAGTAGTTTAGGGCTGTGCATTATTGCTTAAGTGTCCGGGGTTGACACCCGAGGGCTTGATACACCCAAAGGTGGACCCAGCACAGACTAACTACAACCATATGTGGGCCATATGGACACCAACACTTGACGTGTTAGGTTTATAGGGAGCCGATCGACTAGACCGTGGGGCTGGACCTTATACTAAGGTCACTTCATGTTATTGGGCCAAAGTTCGGGCTAAGGGATCAATACCTGTTATGTTGGTTTGCTAGTACACCGTGGTGCAAAAACTTAACTCTGTTTATGCGATGACACCTCTATCTATCTTGTAGTTGATTTATCATGCCAGTATGTTGTTATCTATGATCATCTCAGTTTCCATCATGATGTTAACTTTATTAGTTTATAGACTGATCGTAGCAGGGCTTACTCAGTCTTTTTGACTGACCTGTTTTCTTTCGCCTCTTTTCTTCCGTTCCCCCCCCCCCCCAGGTTCTCAGGGAGGGAATACTAGAGCCTAGCTTGGATTTTAGCTGCTTCCTTGGATAGCTCAAGTATGCTTTGGACTTGAGCCGCTATGGTTTATCACTCTTATTTGGGGATAGTACTTATGTATTTTCAGTTTATCAGATGATGTATTTATCTAGACTTGTAATTTTGGGAAAAGTGACATTTTGATGTACCAGACTTGAATTTTGAAATGGTTTATAAATCTTCCGCTGTTTTATTTGCTTACTCTGTTTATTTACATATACATATATATGTCATGTCCTACCTTGCTATATCATTATGCATATTTACCAATAATGCCCCTCCAAAGCTAGTGCATTCCTTTGCGAGTGACCCTGGCGGAGGTGGGGTGTTACATTTGGTATCAGAGCATATGGTTTACGAGAAGGGATAAAAAGGTTTTAAAAACTTTTGAAAAACTATTTTCAAAACCAAGTATAAAGTATTTTCCAAAGAAAAGTCTAGTTGTTTTTAAAGGCTATTCCCCAAAAGCCATTAGCACTATCCTTTGACTCCTCATTTGAACTCTTTTCTTTTCGTTTCCAGCATGTCTGATAATCTCATCTTGCCCGAAGGAGTAACGATACCCGATTGGTTTCGTCGGTACTTGGGAGTCACGGCACCGGTCCCGGGTGTCCCTAATGTTGTCTCCCCAGTCGAGGCCGCTGTTCCTCCTCCTCCTCCTCCCATAGCTGATGTTCCTCTTCCTCCTTTCCCTCAGCATCCTCAAACTGACTTCGCAGAGATTTGCCAAGATTTTAAGGCGATGGGTTGCAAGAATTTCTTTGGAACCGAGACTTTTGTAGAGGCAAGGAATTGGTTGAAAGAGACCGAAGATCTTTTAGCCACCTTTGATATAGGTGACCGCAGGAAGGTTTTATTGGCAGTATGGTTGCTAAAGGAAGAAGCTGCACGTTGGTGGGTAGTTACCACCGCTACTAGGCCAATCGAGATTTGGGATGACTTTAGAGGAAGGTTTGGACTAAGGTTCTTATCACTAAAGCAAGGGGACATGACTATTAGGGAATACATAGATAAGTTTAATCAACTGGCTCATGACGATTTAGATTTGGTTAATACAGCTCAGAAGAAGGCCCTGCACTTTGCTCTAGGATTAAACGAGCCATTACGTGATTTGGCCCTGTCTCATATACCCTTGGGGGCGACTTTCGAGAATTTGGTGAATTTGGCCCTACTTCAAGAAGAAGGTAGCAATGACAAGAAAGAGGTCAAGGCGAATGAGTCTCAAGGCAAGAGAGTAAATTCCGGGAAACAATGCAAGAATATGAAATGTAACTTCTGTGGTGAAGTTGGACATATAGCCAGGGAATGTAGGAAGAAGGAAAAGAGAAAGCGGGGCGAATGCTTTGATTGTGGTGAGTTTGGACATTTCAGCAAGGATTGCCCGAGGAAACAAGGGCAAGGTCAGACTCAGTGTGCAGGACTATCTGGAGGGCGAATTCATCCCCTCAACCCCGTTTTTCCAGTTTATGATAGAGGTAGTGTTTCTGTTGAAAATCTTGTTTGCATTTTCTGATTTTCTCTGTTCGAACTTTGTTTGATTCTGGCACATCGCATAGTTTTATTTCATCTGATCCAGTTGAAAGTTTGCACCTAAGTACTAGTCTAGTTGATGATCCCGTGTGTGTTTCAAATCCAATTGGGGGTTCTGCCCGCTTGTCTGTGGTCTGAGTGGATTTGAAAATTTCTATCTTGAGTATAGAATTCTCGTGGGATGTTTATATTCTCGGTTTCAGGGGATATGGGTTGGTTTTGGGCATGGAATGGTCGTTCTGTTTTGGGCCATTCTGGGTTTTTGTATATAGGGTGTGGGGCTCATGACCCGCCTCGGTAATACCCTAGAAATTCCTAGCAACCCTAGGGGTCCCGTCATGTTATCTTGAATCCCTCAACTCGTCTACCGATAGTTTGCAATCTGTGAGGGTGGTCCGAGAATATCCTGATATCTGGGGAAAAAGGGGTTATCCCTAGACGTGGGATAGATTTCCGTATTTTCTGGTTGGTAATACCAAGCCAGCTTCGTGGCCGGCTAGGCACGTGACCCCACGAGATGAGAGTTAAGAAAGCAAGTCAAGGAGTTGCTTGAGAAGAACTTCCTGAGATGAAGCATTTTCGAGTAGGGTGCTCCAGTAGTATTCGTTACTGATGTGGACGGTTTGTGTCGCTTATATGTTGATTATCGTGAGATAACCGTTACCAAGGATCAATGATTTGTTTGATCAGCTTGTAGGAGCATCCGTTTTCTTTTGATCTAGCTACCGGATTCCATCAGCTTAGGATGGCTGAGAATGGAATTGACAAGACTGCGTTTAGGACTCTGGATGGGTTTTAGAATGGCTAGTCATGCTATTTGGTTTGACTAATACACCCGCATATTACGTGAACTTGATGGGTAGGGTGTTTAGGAAGTCCTTGAACAAGTTTGTCAGGGTCGTCGAAGACGATATTTTTATCTCCTCAAAAACAACGAGGAAGAGCATGCTAGACATCTCGAGAAGGAGATGGATACGCTTAGAGCCACCAGTTGAAGGTCAAGTTCTCCAGATGTCACTTTGGAGGAAAGAAGTTGGATTTCTTGGGCACATAGTTCTTAGGTAAGGCTTAGCGGTGGATTCCGCTAAAGTGGCTGCGGTTTGAGACCGGAAAGCTCTGAGAAGGGCAATTGAAGTAAGAAACTTTCTCCGTTTGGCTAGTTAGCATTCCCGGAGCTTAGACTTACTCTTCTAGATCAAGAAGGGGGTTTCACGGGAAGAAGACCCGCAGTTGGTCAAGAACATGGACCAGTCGATTCGAGGCGAGATGTTAGGTCACCTCGCTAGATATATTATAAAGGATGACTAAGGCGCGACAAGAGATTATGTGTTCCTCGAGTGAAAGACTTGGTAAAGAAGGTCCTTGAAGATGCGCATCACTCGAGAAGGTGGCCGAGTTGGTCTCAGGATGCATGGTGTGCCACCAGGTTAAGGCCAAGTCATAGAAGCCCAGTGGGCCATTACCTCCATTGGAAGTTTCGCAAGGGGAGTGTGAAAACATCTCGATAGATTATGTGGATAGACTAGAAAGGGAATACGGGTATGTGGGTAGACTCACGGAGAGTGCTCATTTCAGTCCGGTGAAGAGCGAGAAGGACTGCATCATGGTTAACAACGGTTTACCCTCAAGAAGTTGGCCAGTTTTGTAATAACCTACAGGAAGCCATGGGTAGGCAATTGAATCTAGGTATGGTCTATCACTCATAGGCGGATGGTTCATTTCGATTAAGCATGAGTTATAGAAAATCACGTTTATAAGGACAATTGGCAACGTGGATTGGTATTTTCAAGAAAAGTTCTGTTGCATGGAATACTTTATAGTAAGTAGACGAGATCCAGGATTCACTGGTGAATTTTGGAGAGCTGGCTTGAGATCATGAGGTTATAGTATGTTTAAGCCAGGTATACAGAAGGAAGAATAAGTGGAAAAGAAAGACGAGAGGCAATAATGAAATGACTTCCAACTCGAATTTGGGAAATAGGAGTTAGGAAGCCAAGGAATCATGAAGTGAAAGATAGTCAAAGCACAGTAGAGTTAAGCTCAAGGAAACGTAACTAAGAAGAGTGAAGACTAGATACGCGCATCATATCTCTTTTTAAGAATGCATCTTTGATCCTTGTTATATCCTCTCGGTCCCATTCTCGATCCTATTTCTGTTGTAAACTCCATAAGGGGGTTAAGACTCATCGGTTAGTACTATATGTCAAAGTTTGAATGGATTTCTTGTAATCCAAAAAGGAGTTTATCTAGTTTATCTAGTTTATCGTGTCGATCTTGTCATGAGAACCTTAGGTAGAAACCCTTTGGATGAAACATGTGTTTGAAACATGTTATGCTTGATGGTTGCAAGTGGTTGCAAGTGTTTGCAAGTGGTTGCTCGTGGATGCATTATACACGATTAGGCACTAGATCGGCTCACACACTCCTCATATTGCATGTGCATGAGTGTTTATGCTTATTCTGGGATGAAATTCGTATGCTATCACATGGATGTTGCATATGGATGTATGATTGAGCACGCATGTAGATATTATACATTATGTTAGGGATTTGCATACATATGGATTCATTTCACTGACATACATATGCATTAAGGAGGTTTACTGTATCAGTAACCGCCTGATTTACATACATATGCATTAAGGAGGTTTACTGTATCAGTAACCGGCCGATTTTTGCATTAGGTAAGTACATATACACACACTTTTGCATATGTTCATCCAGCATTTAGAATCTTGTAAGGACAATGATTGCTCGTGGATGATGCTTTGAGTAGATGGATGATTGGATGGTAGGATACGTTCTTCCTAACTTGAAGATTTCGGGGACGAAATCCTTTAACGAGGGGAGAATGTAACAACCCGTATTTTTTTTTATCTGTTATAACATAAATTGAGGCAGAATTAAATTATAAAATGGGAATCAAGGGAAACGGGCTATGCCATTGCGTTCGTCTCGGAAAAATACGCGAAATAGAGTCCGAGTTTTCGAAAATCGGAGTCCGTATGACCCAGTTAAGGCCCGTTGAAGTTTGCAGAAAATTTCTAAGTAAAAACAGATTTAAATTTAAAATTAAAAACAAGGGTTTGGGCCAGCTGGGCCAAGGCGGGAAAAATCCCGCCAGGACCCGCATGTCGACAGGCCTGTCGACAGGGTCCTGGGCATGTCGACTGCCCTGTCGACAGCCCTGTCGACAGGGGGTGCCCGGGCTGCTTAGCCTGGTGCACCATTTCTGATTGGGGTTGGGTCTTGTGGCTTGTTTCTAGAGAGTTCCGGGATCTGATGGCCCTAATTGAATCTAGGGTTAATCCTATGGTTCAAATCACTAACCTAATCTATAAATAAGACCCTAACCTACCCTAAATCATTCATTATTCATCCTAGTAACTAAACTATGCCAAAATCCATCCTCTCATGGCCTCCACCCTCTTCATACAAATCCTAATTTAATTCCTAAGTGATTTCCCATGCATACAAGCATATTTAGGCTTGTATGATCCTCCTTAGCTTGCATTAACGGCTTGTTTTTCAATTGGCACCATAAAAGAGGAGTTTTGATCAAGTTTGCTTGCATTTGGGGGTTGTAATTAGTTGCATAAGGGGTTCTTTACATTTGCTATAGTCATTTGAGCCCGCATAAGCATTGTAAGCCCTCTTACCTTCACTTTGTAAACTCTAAAGTTAATATGTGGTGAAAATTGAGATTTATGTGAGTTTATTTGATTATGCTTGCTTATGCGAACTCACTATGCCATGTTTTACATGTTTCACAAGTTATGCATATGCGGATTTACTATGCCATGTTTTACATGTTTCACAAGTTATGCATGCATATGCGGATTTACTATGACATGATTTGCAAGTTTATTTGAGTATGCATGTTTATGCAAGTTTGCTAAGCCTTGATTTGCAAGTTAAATGAGTTATGCATGTTTATGCATGTTTGCTAGGCCATGATTTACAAGCTAAATGAGTTATGCATGTTTATGCATGTTTGCTAAGCCATGATTTACAAGCTAAATGAGTTATGCATGTTTATGCATGTTTGCTAAGCCATGATTTACAAGATAAATGAGTTATGCATGTTTATGCATGTTTGCTAAGCCATGATTTACAAGATAATTGAGTTATGCATGTTTATGCATGTTTGCTAAGTCATGATTTACAAGTTAATTGAGTTATGCATGTTTATGCATGTTTGCTAAGTCATGATTTACAAGGTAATTGAGTTATGCATGTTTATGCATGTTTGCTAAGTCATGATTTACAAGTTAATTGAGTCATGCATGTTTATGCAAGCTTACTAAGCCACGATTTGCAAGATTATTTAGTTATGCATGCTTATGCAAGTTTAAAAATGACAAGTTGTGCATATTTTACATGTTATGCATGTTTATGGTAATATGCAAGTTCACTATGCTAAGTTGTACAAGTCTAACATGTTATGCATGGTTGTTGTGCAAGTTTATCATGTATGTTGTGCCAAGTTCCCTCTCCCTATCCTTTATGCGTTATTACGAATATGTAAGCGATAGAATGACGTTGGGGGTTTTGGGTAAACTTAAAATACATGAAAATACAAGATTGGGAATTTACCTATTAAGTTAGGTCTACCCCTTGGGAATTTACCTATTAAGTTAGGTCTACCCAAGTAATTGTTGACTTGTAATTATGTTTTGAAATAAAGTGGACATGACACTTAGAAAACATAAGTGTGGCCAACTCGAGGTTGGGTTGAGTTTGTAGCGTAATCCTACCCGGAACCGACCGGCTTAACTAGTGGCTACAAACAATAGGACCCAATGTGAGAAGTTGGTCATGTGGTGCCAAAACCCGAGGTTAGACTAAGTTGTGGTGTAAACCTACCCGGACCCGCCCGGCCTAACTAGTAACCACAACAAGGTCTAATGTGAGAGGTTGAGGTGCATTAAACTAATTAATGCCTCATGATTAGGGTTAAGTCAGGGTCCACTAATACTTAACCAATTTGGGAATTCGGGGGATTAGAATGTGGTTAAGTCGTGAACCATTGGTTACACTTAACTAGTTTAATCCATTTGGGAGCTCAAGGGATTAGAATGGGGTTAAGCCACACTTAACCAGTTTAATCCAGGATTAGTGAAGGGTTAAATCACACTTAACCCTCTTGGGAAACCCTAGCAACGTGGTCTGTTCTAACAGTAATCCCAGTTTGGTATCATTCACAACCCTAGAAGCTAGGCTAGGGCGGGGCACGATTACTGGCAGATGTAAGCGACCAAAGGGCGATGGCCGAGTGGTACAGCGGTGCGGGTTCGGCGGGCTACGGACGTGCACGTAGTCCGATTTTGGACAAACTCGAGGCACGGGTACCAGTAGTTTAGGGCTGTGCATTATTGCTTAAGTGTCCGGGGTTGACACCCGAGGGCTTGATACACCCAAAGGTGGACCCAGCACAGACTAACTACAACCATATGTGGGCCATATGGACACCAACACTTGACGTGTTAGGTTTATAGGGAGCCGATCGACTAGACCGTGGGGCTGGACCTTATACTAAGGTCACTTCATGTTATTGGGCCAAAGTTCGGGCTAAGGGATCAATACCTGTTATGTTGGTTTGCTAGTACACCGTGGTGCAAAAACTTAACTCTGTTTATGCGATGACACCTCTATCTATCTTGTAGTTGATTTATCATGCCAGTATGTTGTTATCTATGATCATCTCAGTTTCCATCATGATGTTAACTTTATTAGTTTATAGACTGATCGTAGCAGGGCTTACTCAGTCTTTTTGACTGACCTGTTTTCTTTCGCCTCTTTTCTTCCGTTCCCCCCCCCCCCCAGGTTCTCAGGGAGGGAATACTAGAGCCTAGCTTGGATTTTAGCTGCTTCCTTGGATAGCTCAAGTATGCTTTGGACTTGAGCCGCTATGGTTAATCACTCTTATTTGGGGATAGTACTTATGTATTTTCAGTTTATCAGATGATGTATTTATCTAGACTTGTAATTTTGGGAAAAGTGACATTTTGATGTACCAGACTTGAATTTTGAAATGGTTTATAAATCTTCCGCTGTTTTTTTTGCTTACTCTGTTTATTTACATATACATATATATGTCGTGTCCTACCTTGCTATATCATTATGCATATTTACCAATAATGCCCCTCCAAAGCTAGTGCATTCCTTTGCGAGTGACCCTGGCGGAGGTGGGGTGTTACATAAAATACAGACAAATTTAGTTTTAAATAATCAAAATATAATTATTTACATAAAAATGCAAATAAATAAAATAAATAAACCAAAAATTTAAATTAAATCATTAATTAAAATACTCTAAAAATTGAGGTTGTTACAATCTCCCCTACTCAAACCTTTTCGTCCCCGAAAAGGAATGAGGTAGAGGATAGTAATTAAATAATTAATATATTTAAACCAAAGGTTCATATTCATTTCATACATACATATATATATATATATATATATATTCAAATATACATATAATCAAAAAGTTAAAATATTTTCAAACATATTTAAAAATAGTTTTAAGTATTCACTCGACGTTTGGATTGGCCATATATATCTATCCCACTTTCGAAACCTGAAAATAGATATCGATGATGCCGCGGTCATCACCAGAATCATTTTCAAGCGACTAGAGTGTGACAATATATCTATCTAGTACATGTATGATTTAACATATACGTTGATCAGACGTATACCCAAATTACTAAGTACTCGATAGGCCAATTTTTAACGTCAAATAAATACTCCAAACATCTTTCTATATTTAAACATAATATGTACCAAATCTTCAATCATATATTATAAATAATATATTTTAAATCATAAATAAAAATATTTAAGTAAGGAAAATTTATATCTCTTCCCACTCATTTATTTATTAAAAATTCAACCTCAATCCTTGATAAGTATACAAACAATATTATTATTAAATCAAATAAATATAATATTATTCAATCAAGAAAAAAATTAATTTCTTATAAAATCTACATCTTTAAATCTTATTATAGTTTATGAAATCTTAAAGTATAAACATAAATTATTTCCAAAATATTGGTATTACCAAAACAAAATGTTATTTACAAAATATATATATAACAAAATTGCCTCAATAAAACTTATATTATAATAACTTTCAAAATACCAATTTCAAACCAACATTTAATAAGCTTGAACTCACTGGAAAACTTATACTCATTCTTCTTCTTACCTTGGAATGGACAAGGATAAGTAATAGAATTCGAGTTAAAAGCTGAACGGACGAAAGAACCTAATCAAAGAGGATCTATGAAGGAAGATGGATTCAATGGAAAGGAAATTTCAGAAAAGAATTTAAATAAATATATATATATATAATTTATATCCGAAAATATTTGTTTCAAACATTTAAAACTATTTTAAAAACCATTTATACTTTAAAAATACGATCTCTCGCTAGAAGGATTCAACGACCGATTCCACTCATTCTAGGGTATCACTACCCTATCTCTAATGAGCTTTTACCTCATAGGCTAAAGCTTTGATAAACCAAAGCTCTGATACCAACTGTAACATACCGTCTTTCGTCCACTTCAAGTTGGTAACTAAACCAACTCAAACCGTTCGAAATGACAGAATGTTATTAGCTTCTGAGGTAAATAGAATAAATCACAGAATCACAGACACAGAAAACCAGAATATCTCGCAACGGAATAAATAAATTATACAATAGTAGTTCATGAAGCTACTAAAAAATTTCAAAACTTATACATAATATCAGAGTTACAAAATTTAATACAGCGGAAGTCTAAATACAAGAATTTCTAATACAAAGGAGAAATAGCCAGAATCAACAGGTAGAGTGATATCTTCAATAGTCTCCAGCTTCAAGAGGTGAAATATCGACACTGCAATACTCGATCTGACCCGAGCAATAATGCAAAATAAAACAACTCGGATCAGGACTAACATTCTCATGGAAGTAAATCAACTTAAATGAAATATTCAATGAAATGCATCAGTAACTTAAAGGATGTTTGGGATCACCATCCTCTAAGGATCCGTTAAACTAATATCATATAATATAATACGCTATTATAATAGTGTCTATGTTTAAATATATTATTGAAAATAGTGTAAGCGGGATTACCATTATTACCCTTACACCGTTTATATCGTTATCGTACAGTTTGCATATAACACACCAGTACGTCGGCGGATAGGGATGCGCCGTGATACGACAACGCTAAATCAAAATCGTAGGGGGCTCGATCAGGATAATATGACAAGGCACACGAGGAATACCCACGGTAGGATTCTACCGATGCACGCCCGGACCGGTGGTAACGCATAGCCGCAACTACCGCCCACCTCGAACAACACTCCCATAATCAAGGGTGGCCACCAATCAAATCACAAAGTAATAGATATAGTTCGAAGAAGTGTGTCCGATGGAGGTGCGACCTCACTTAATCACGGTATAGCACCTGTTTTAGTCATTTTAATTATGACCCGAAGGTCAAGGCTATCCATCAACGTTCTCTTTCTTCAATCCAGTAATCGCCACCAAACCATCCTACTTTATTCTGGAACTCCACCGCGTACACAGTTGTTAAAGTGGTTTTCGGTATTGGCAGAGAGTATGACAATATCCGATCCCGGTCTCTTTAACAACCAAACGTTTACATTTTTCACATCGTGGCCATTTTAATAAAATCATATCTTGAAATAAATTGATTTAAGAAATTTCTTTAATTCAAACCAAACAATTTATGAATCAATTCCATATATAAAATTATTTCAATTCATAGTTAGTCAATTTATAATTGAATTCAATTATAAATTCAAATTCCAATTAATTACACAGTTTACGTTCATTTCCTATACAGTTCAATATTTAAGTCAATTCAAAATTCGCATTTAGTTGATTTAAAAATCAAATTTATTAATTCAAGTATCGTTATGCAAATTTAAATCTTTAAACCTCGAATTTAAATTGCAAAATCAAAACTTATCCACCTATTAAGTTTATTATTAAAGTTCATAAAATATATATAAAATAAGCATTGAAAATATTATTTATAAGTTATAAATTTATATAGAAAATAGCTTTATAAACATATATAGGTTTAAATTAATTTAGAAATAGGTTAAATTAATAATAATTTATTATAATATATTAATTTAAAGTTAAAAATACATATATGATTAAATTATATAGTTTAAAATAAATAAATTATAAGTAAAAAAAATACATTTTTACTCATAAAATCATTTTAAAACATGTAATTTAAAATCTTTAATATATAAATATAAGATCTTAAATTAATATTATTACAATCAAATTTTCCGAATCATTTTAATTCGAAAACATGACCAACGGTGTCCGTATATAGTTTTCTACCCTATGGTCAAGTGATACGGATATTTATCATTTCAACCCGCAATTTATAAAATTTCGACGGGTTTATCATTTCAACCCGTAATCCCAAATTCAGTGAAAATCGTTCAGGTCTATCATTTCAACCCATAACGATTTTTCCCTAATCTAAAGTCCGTTCGGGTATGTATCATTTCAACCCTTAGTGATTTTTCCTAAACTAGGGGTATATACAACATAACAAATCATCACATATCATCAATCACATCATAGTCATATATAATCAGTGTACATACATGTCATATAAATATCGTGTCACATATGAAAGTGCATATTTTAAACAAACAATTTCTACTGATAATCCTATACATTTCATAACAGTTCATTTAGTTGATCTAACTTCTATGAAGTAATGTGAGTCAGGTGTGAGATAAACTCACCTTTCTGGCGCAGATTAAAGACAATGAATGGATTTATGCGGAATTGAAATGACGACTTCCATGCACGATCCAGAATGATTTCAGCTCGATGACCGCTCACTATTTTTTTATTTTCATAAGAGGAGGCTAAGGAATGTCTCAAAGGATCGGTAAGGCTACTGGGTTTCAGAACGATCTTTAAACTCAACACCAAACCGACTTAAAATATAGACACAACATTTACTTTTACAAAACATTATATATATTTATATATATACAGATACGAATGGTAAAATCATAACATATATATATAATTCAAGTTCAACACACACCAAAATATTTTATAAATTTATATATTATGTAACACACCAAAAACTATATATATATATATATATAATAAATATACAATGCAAACTCACACGATACATAAAAACCATTATATGCATATATAAACATTGAAAGATATATATATATATATACACACATTTTTTTCAAATAAATTTTCATAACAAACTCAACACAAATATACGCACACAATGCTGTACCCACACCATTTCACACGCAAGAAAACAAGCTTGTATATTATAGATTATATATAACATATATACATACATATAAATTTTCCTTCAAAACAAATAGATTCAAAACAATACATTTATTATTATAAAATATAAATTTTATTACATACACACAAATACAATGCAGTTACACACAGTATTATAAAATACACACTCACTACAATAACTATACGCATACGGTATGAATCACGCACCACACACTAGAAGAAAAAAACACTACACATAACCCACACATGCACACAAACAGGAATGCACATACACAGTACACTACGCCGCACACACAAAATAATACACAAAATCAACTAAATATATATATACCTTCGCAAACTATGTATTATATATATAGACAATCTTTTAAAATATATATATACATACATATTAATAATAAAATAAAAATTCAAACAAAAATATATATTCATATATATATATATACACACACCCACTGAAAAAAATATTTATTTATTTAAAAAGCAACACACACGCACTACTGTTTCAAAATCCAATATATACATAAATCAACACACACAAAATTATTATATATATTATAAAATTTAAAATACACGTACAAACATCACCCAAGACACCACAAAACCAATATATACACACGAATGGAACTGGCATTACACACACAGCATACACAAACACAATTACATGTATAAATACATATTATAAAACACACACTTAACACACATAGTCAATCACTCCGAAACAAAATATCATACCCAAAAATTAATACGTACCCAAAATATTTAAAAACATGAACTCACGCCTAATACACAAAATAACACATAAACAATAAACCAACGCACGCAAGCACACACCACACACATCCGCATGACAAAACCAAAGGAAATAGGTAACTTTAAAGTCTAACACAACAACCAAAATAAATAAGTATTTATATACATTTAGTAAAAGATAAGGGGGAAGTCTTGGGTTCGATGGGCTTCAGTGTAACGACCCAGAAAATCTGAACCAATTTAAAATTTTTAAATTGGCTAAAATAATGGATTTTAAATATTTAAAATAAATATTTTAAATAATGGCGATGAAAACTGAGTTTGAATCGACAATTGAAAACGAATATAATTAATTATAATTATAAACAAGGCCTGAAATGGCGTGGCAGTTTCAAAAATTGAATTCAAACTTTGTCGGACTGTACCGGGTGCAAAACAATCCGGATTTTAGTGAAACCAAAAATATTTAAATCTGTTAGTGAATATCTTTCTAACGAATCCGACCAATCGAAATTTCATAGCAGGAATCAAAAGATATGTCCAGTTGAAAATTCTGAATAGTCGCTATGGAATTCAGGCCCTTAAAAATGGACATTTTGCAAACGACCTCGGATTTTGACGAAACCACTTTTGTTGGGTCCGGGATGTGAAGTTATTGCTAGGTTTTAAATTTCATAATTTTTCGAATCAATATGTGAGCGTGGCAAAGGAAAACGCGTTTGACCAGTTTCAGTTGATTTTAATCGACTGGAAATTGACCATTTTTCAAACGGTCTCAGAATTCGACGAAACTAGTTTTGTTATGACCGTATCGTCAATATGAAGCTAGAAAATATTTTTCTGCAATTTTTAGAGTTAGTATGTGACCTCGGTAATTTGAAATGTACGTTTAAAATTCAATATAGTGATTTAAATGAAAATTCAACGGAAACTGATTGTAACGATCAAATCAGCTTGCGATACATATCCCATTGTGTTCGGAATGGGGGTTAAACGCTATGGACGACAGGCGGTGGGCCTCGTTTAGAGGTCGTATGTAAAAGTCAACTTTTTGCAAAATTAAATAATTAAATAATAATAATAAAAATTTAATTCCCTCCCTTTATCTTTCGTTCTGGCCCCCTTTTTTTCTTTTCTTCCTTAGGTCAAAAATAAAAACAAAAAACAAAAAAACCCTCGCTGCCTTCCCGCTCGTCGCCCACCACCGGAGCGCCGCCCACCCCGTCTCACCTCCGCCTCCCGATCCTCCTCCTTCTTCCCACTGCCTCTCCTCCTCTCTCGCGTGGAACCCCAGACCCGCGCCCACATCGAAGGACCCTCCGCCGAGACCAACGACCACCGCCCTCCTCCACAAGCCCCGCCACCACCAGCGCATAAACCCCCCCTCCCTCGATCCGTGAACCAAAAGCACCCCCCCCTTTCAGGCGACAGCAAAGGTAAAGTTTAATTATTTTATTTTGTTTATTCCAGTTTCTTTTGATTAATTATTTTATATAAAACTGATTTTTAAAAAAGGTTTAATTCTGATTTTTTAAAAAGGTTAAAAAACTGATTTTTAAAAGGTTTAAATCTGATTTTAGAAAGGTATTAATACTGATTTTTAAAAGGTTTAAAAACTGATTTTATTTTAAGATATAAAAAGAAAAAGATTTGAACTTTAAAAAGAAAAAGATTTGAACTTTAAAAAGAAAAAGATTTGAACTTTAAAAAGAAAAAGATTTGAACTTTAAAAAGAAAAAGATTTGAACTTGGATAGAAAAGATCAGATTTTTAGAATAGAATAGATCAGATCTTCAAAATAGAAAAGACGGAATTTTTATTAAGTAGAAGATGAAAAATATGATTTTTATATATTGAATAGCATAGTAAAAATTCGATTTTTACATATGTAGAAAATACGGGCAACGAAAGCGACGAAAGGCGAGATTGGCGAAGATTTCTATAAAGGAAGAGTCATGGTATTGGATAGCTATTGGTGAGAATTTCTCACTCTTCAATTTCTTTTTCTAGCTATATATATATGTGTTGAAATAAAAATGAATTGCTATATATAATATATATATATATATACGCCCCTCGTCCACAAACCATGGACGATATTTATTGATTGAAATTGGTGTGAAAATTGATTGATAGCGAATGGTTGTTTGGGATTGTTTGTGGTTGATTGTGGTTGAAAAATACCCATTTGTGGTTGAGAAATATTTGGTTGAAACCACATAGGATTAGTTTTGTGGAAATGAAATGAAATAAATATATACATGCCGCCTGCGTGCGAACTAGATGCATGATTCCCATTGTCAAAAACTGCGAGGTTTTAAGGTAGAGCGAGGAGCCGTACTAGGGACGGTCCCGGTTTTAACTACCCTGCCGTTATGCTGCCGAAATTTTGAATAATATTCGTGTGTTTGAATTATTTTCATCTGCTTAAACTATATTTATTCATTGAATAGAAAACCTTCATGTGTTGAATTGATATTCATTCGTTGATTAGAAATTCATGTGTTGAATGGTATTCGCGTTTTTAAATATAAAAATCACATTTTTATCTATATATAGAAACTATAGAAAACCTTCATGTGTTGAATCGATATTCATTCGTTGATTAGAAATTCATGTGTTGAATGGTATTCATATTTTGAAATAAATTGTTTGATAATAAAAATCACCTTTTATCGACTATATGAACTGTGTAAAATAATCTCGTTTTGAAAGAAATTGTTTTATAAGAAAAATCCTATTTTTGTCACCTATATGAACTATATAGAAAAATAGTGTTTTGAAATGAATTGTTTTACAATAAAAATCATATTTTTATTGTATGCATGAATCGTTGAAATGTGAAGTGTTAAAAATAGCCACTTGTTCAAAATAAACATATATGAGTTGAAATATTCATTAATTAGCTAATGAAATGATTTGCACCTATGTATGTAACATTAGAATGAATGGTGTTTTTAAACCAAATAGAAATCAAATATGAAGTTGAATAGAAAATGATAAATGATAAGAACTGTATATATATGTACATGCATATTCATTGAACAGGTTATAACAAAGGGGCTAGAGAAGAGGAATAAAATTTTGTGCCCGACAAATAAGTACACATTTACTGTTTTGTTTGGGTGATGATTTTATGAGCCTGTTGGCTAGCCGCTTGGCTTTTTCTTTTTGAGATTAGAAGGACCGGGAAAGCTATTTGCGATTTCCCGATGCTCCCGGTGCAGGGGAGGTTATGGCGAAATTTTCCAAAATTTTAAGGCGTTAGTGAAATATTTGAAGTGAAAACGATATTGAAATCATTGAATGAACTATATTTATATAAATATATAAATATAAATAAAATTAAAACGAAACGAGGCCGTGCAGTTCGTATTTTGAAACCGTGATTTCAAACAACTAGTGCGGGAAATCCGACCATTGGATTTTCCCGAAACCTCAACCCTCGGGTTCGCCTTGGAAATATCTTTCCAACGGCACCAACCTTGTAAAAATCCAACGGTTGGATTGTCTGGAATGTTTAATTCAAATCTGAAGAAAAACAGCGCCAGAAACGATTATATATTTATATATATACATAAATATAATTATATTTAATCGAATAACGACGCTGCAGTTCGTATTTTGAAATCGAAACTTCAAACGATTGTACCGGGAGATCCGACCGTCGGAATTTCCCGAAACTGGAACCGTTGGATTCGTTTTGAAAAGACCTTTCTAATGATGTAAATTTTGTGAAGATCCAACGGTTAGATTTTCAGATATGTGTAAATCAAATCTGAAGAAAAACAGCGCCACGGCCGCTTTATGGCCCGAAGCGTCGTTTTGAATAAAATAGCTATTTTAAAATAAATAAAAATAGCGATAAATAGTTATAAAATATCATAAGCGATATGGAATAGAAATAAACTGAATTTGTTCGATTTATGTGGCTTTTGATGGTTGAATGTGTTTGGTGTGAAAATTACATTAAAGAACAAGATTGGTGTTGTCAAATAATTTAACCATTGAAATAAATTGATTTGAAATTCTAAATATACGTGAATTATTTGAAAAGGCCGAGTTAATTCTCATTTCAAATAATTGACCGACGATTGAAAGTCGAAGATGAAGACGATGGTCGAAGACGGGAGATCTTCACCTCGTTTGGATGGTAACCGAGGTCCTGATTGGGAGGCATCCCGAAATATGGATAATGAGTGGTGATCGTCCAGACGTACGTGGTGATCGAAGGGTTTGCGAGGTATTTAGTGCCTCCGGTTTTGTTCAGATCCAGAACGGACTTGTAAATGGACTGTGTGTCTGACATTGGAGTTTATTCTGTGTTGATTGATTTCTGTTAAATATACATCTGTTTGGCGGCGGAGAATTTATTCTTTTGCTTAACGCCCTTCTCTGAGACGCACGAGCTCAGAGGTTGTATATCGATGGACATCAGTCGCATGGCATGAATTGCCTGTGTGGCATGCTAAGATGCAGTGATCAGGGCTTCTGTTGAAAAGAAAAGTCTTGTGGTGATGATCAAAGCACCGCCTGTGTGGCGTAGCTTTGTGTATAACGTGAATTCGCGAGCCTCACACCCCGGTATGAACCTAAAACGGGAAAGGACATCGGGGAGGGCCTGCGTTTCTTTCTAGCTAGGGTGGTGTCAGTGACCTACCAGCCCTGACATTTATATACTTTTCACCTATGTGGTTGTTGCTGTTGCGAGGCGCCTCGGTTTGATCGGGCAATTCGGGTCCGATGGAGTCATTCGTTGGCTCACTTACACCCCAAAGGGTGGGGAAACGCAGTGTTCAGGAATTTTAATCCACATCGGTGGACCGGTCCTGACGATCCAAAGGCTTGACTGAGTACTTGCCTGAGGGGCGGGCTAGAGCGTCTCGAATTCGGTAAGGACTAACTTTTGCCTTGGTTCATGACGGAAATCCAATTTCCAACTACGTGACTGTGCGGTTTTGATTGTATACCTATATATGGCGACATAGTGGTATGGGGCATTAATGCCGTCTATGATTGATAGTTATGATTTGAAATTGTTTTTGAAACATATAAACACTAGCAATAATATCAAATGCCTTTGTTTTATTCGTATCAAGCATATTTGGCCGTTATAAGGTAAAAACTCTATCCTCCGGTATGCGTTGCATTGTGTGATGGGAACTGAGTCTTATAACGGCTTCATTTTTATAAAAAGCATATCGATGTTTAAAAGAAAGATTTGTTTTAAAGCACTGGCAATCCAATGGAGTAAACCCGTTCCACGAAAGTGGCGTGGTCCTGTGATTTGCCATATTATATATGTGTTGAATGGATTTCTCATACCAGTCCCATGACTGACTCGTAGTTTGTTTCACTCTCAAACTCGGGTGTCCCTTTTTCTACACGGGCAGCCTGGTATTCAGGTTTAGCTGGTTCTTTCTGGATAGCTGGAGCTGAAGATGGATTCTATCATTTATCTCTTTTTATGCTGTTCAGCTCCTATTGTACATATTTTGTTTATTTCCGCTGTAGACATTTATGTATAGCTGAACTGTATTTGTACTAAGTAAGATCCTGTATACTGTGTAACTCTAATGATTACTTATATCCAGTGTATTCTATTGTTCACTATCTGGTGTATTTATTTAATTTTATTCTGCTATTATCTGTTTCTGTGTTATATTCCAAAGATAGCCCTTGTTTCCGTCTGAACGGGATTTCGGGTCGTCTCAACGTGGTATCAGAGCTTTGGTTAAGCTTAGTTCTGGAATATAATATTTGAACAAACTCGTCAGAAATAGAACCAGTAGTGTTCTAGGACGGGTAACTCTATACAGATAGGATCAGCAATATCCTAGTATGAGTAAAGCAGAATGAAATTACACCTCGATAGACACATTTACACTTGAAGTATATGTTTCGATGTTTTAAAATATCTTTTCTGTGACCTGACACTTGATCTGCTAATTGCAGAAGTACTAGAAAAATGAGCGTCAGAAACAGGAGAAATACAGAACCCGATCTAGAGGCTCTATTCAAGAGATATCGAAATCTGGGTGGAGCACAATTCTCGGGCAATGAATCTATTATTCAAACTCAAGCTTGGATGAGTTCTGTCGAAAGAATCTTTGAGCATATCCAGCTTAGAGATGACCAGAAACGGTTAGTAGCATCTTGGGCGCTCAAAGAAGAAGCTTTAATCTGGTGGGAAACAATCGTCAAAGATAATCCAGAAGGCGATATCACCTGGGACAGATTTAAAGTGATTTTCCTAGAAAGATTTACTCCTCCCGAAGCAACCGAGAGATTATGTGATGAATTTTCTTATTTGATACAAGGTGATATGACCATCCCAGAATATTATAAGAAGTTCAACGAACTTGCTCACCTTGCTCCTCATCTGATTCAAGATCCAAAGAGGAAAAATCTGAGATTTATTCATGGCCTGCAAAGGAGATATCAGAATAGTGTAATGAGGAATGTGAAGCTTCCTTTTTCTGAAATGATATACATGGCTTATCAGTATGAAGATCTCCATAAGAAAGGAATGTTGCGCGACGAAGAAGAAGTCTGTTGTGGTGACAAAGCAAAGTCTGAAACTGATATTCCTGAAGCCAGTAAGAAGCCCAGTGTCAATAGAAAAAGGGCTAAATCTGAAAAGGAACCGGCAACGACTACCACTTGCTCTAACTGCCATCTGAAGGGGCATTTGTCGATAAACTGCGGGCCCTTAAGGAAGCGATTAAAAGGTGGACTTAAATCCAAAGAAGGACTTCAAGCGAATAGAAAATGCAATCTCTGCCATCAGGCTGGTCACGTAAAGCAAGATTGCTGGCAGTTGAAAAAGACAGAAATAGTTCACGTGAATGAAGTAGCAGAAACTTCTGAGCCCTCAGCTAGTCAAGAAAGGGCGGATGTTTTAGAAGGCACGCTAACTGTAAAAAACATTCCAGTTAAAGTACTGTTTGACACAGGTGCGTCGCGAAGCTTTATTTCAAAGAGTGCCGCTAAGAAACTTGATTTGAACTTGAGGAAGCTCAAGGAACCAATGACTGTCCAGAATCCGGTCGGGGGTTCCATCAATCTCAGTTGGATTTGTGCAGTACCCGTCTCTTTTTCCTGCTATAAATTCCCTATTATCTCTGTCGTCATGAATTTTGATGAATTCGATCTTATTTTGGGATTGGATTGGTTAACCAAATATGAAGCAGAGGTTAGATGCGCCGAGAGAGTTGTTAGAGCTAAGATTAAATCAGGGAGTTATATAACCATACCGTGTGAAGGTCAGAATGCTAATAGAAAGGACTTCTGGGCAGCTTTGAATGTTTCTCCAACCCAAATAGAAAATGTCCCTGAAGTCACAGAGAATATTCCCAATCTAGTCAAAGATATCCCTGTCGTCAAAAATTATGCGGATGTGTTTGAAGAAGTTGTTCGCTTACCTCCGCAAAGAGAAATAGATTTCAAGATTGCTTTGATTCCCAATGCAAGGCCGGTAGTTCACGCTATTCGAAGAATGTCCTTGAAAGAGAAAGAGGAATTAGACAATCAAACACGACAGCTCGTATGGAAAGGTCTGATCAGGCCTAGTTTCTCTGATTGGGGTGCAGCCGTGGTATTTGTCCCAAAATCTGACGGTACTCTACGTCTATGTGTGGATTATCGTGATCTGAACAAACAGATAATAAAGAACAAATATCCATTGCCGCGGATAGATGATTTGTTGGATCGATTAAATGGAGCACAAGTATTCTCACGAATGGACCTAGCTACGGGCTTCCATCAACTTCGAATTGCCGAAGAGTGTGTTCCAATGACAGCGTTCAGAGGCCCCAACTTATTCTACGAGTGGTTAGTAATGTCGTTCGGCTTATGTAACGCTCCAGCCTATTTCGTCGATCTAATGAACAGGGTATTCAGAGGAGTTTTGAATAAATTTGTTCTGGTTTTCATTGACGATATTCTATTCTTCTCTAAATCAAAGGCCGAACATGAAAAGCATCTGAAACAGGTTCTAGAAATTCTGAGACGGAATGTGTTAAAAGCCAAGTTTTCCAAATGTATATTCTGGCAAGATGAAGTGAAATTTCTGGGCCACGTCGTATCGAAAGAAGGAATTGCTGTGGATCCAAGCAAAATCACGGCCATTCAGAATTGGAAACAACCCAGTACCCCCACTGAAGTCCGCAGTTTTCTCGGATTGGCTAGCTATTATCGGAAGTTCGTTAAAGACTTTTCGAAGATATCTGGTCACTTAACGAAGCTTACAAAGAAGCATTCTAAGTTCAAATGGACTCCAGAAAGTGAGGAAGCTTTCGAAGAGCTAAAGTTAAGATTAACGACAGCTCCAGTGTTAACCATCATCGATGGCAACCAAGATTTAAAAGTATGGACTGATGCTTCTAGAGAAGGCCTTGGCGCAGTGTTAATGCAAAGAGGTCAAGTAATTGCTTATGCTAGCCGTCAACTGAAGCCGCACGAGAAAAACTATGTAACTCATGATCTTGAGTTATTGGCTATCATTTTCTCTTTGAAAATCTGGAGACACTATCTTTTGGGCGAGAGATTTGAACTGTTTACAGATCACCAGTCGTTAAAGTATCTGTTCACTCAGAAGGACTTGAACTTGAGGCAGCAACGTTGGCTGGAGTTTCTTGCAGCATATGACTTTGAAATTATATATACTCCAGGAAAAGCCAATGTTGTGGCTGATGCGTTAAGCAGAAAGAATGTAATGATCGCCAGCTTTATTATCACGACATCCTTGATTGACAAAATATCTATTCTTCAGAAGGAGGATAACTTTATTAAAGATATGATCAAAAGGATTCAGAAAGGCGAACCCTCGTGTTTCCAAATAGATAACGACGAGACCTTGAGGTTAAAAGGAAGGATTTGTGTTCCTGACATTCCTGAGCTAAAAAGGGAAGAATTAGACGAGTGTCACAAGTCCAAGCTGAGTATCCATCCTGGTGTGGCCAAAATGTATAACGATCTCAAAAGAACATTCTGGTGGAAGGCTATGAAAAGAGATGTTTCAATATACGTTAGCCGATGCCCTACTTGCCAACTAGTCAAGAGTGACCAACAGAAATTGGCTGGATTATTACAACCGCTAGAAGTTCCTGGCTGGAAGTGGGAACATATTTCTATGGATTTCATTGATGGTTTGCCCAGAACCAGAAAGGGGAATGACAGTATTTGGGTGATCGTAGATCGCTTCACGAAGACCGCCCATTTCATACCTGTCAGATCAAACAGAACTGCTCAGAGTCTGGCACAGATATACTTCAGGGAAATAGTTAGACTACATGGAGTGCCGCTCAGTATAGTAAGTGACAGAGATACAATATTCACTAGCAAATTCTGGGAAGCATTTCAAGTCGAGCTGGGAACAAAGTTAAACTTGAGCACCGCTTATCATCCTCAGACAGACGGTCAGACTGAGAGGGTGAATCGCATTTTAGAAGATCTATTGCGGGCTTGTGTTCTAGATTTCGGTGGATCATGGGAAGACCATCTGCATTTGGCTGAATTCTCTTATAACAACAGCTACCAGGCGAGTCTGACAATGTCGCCATTCGAAGCATTGTATGGTAGACCGTGCCGATCTCCTGCTTGTTGGGTCGAGCCTGGGAATAGACTTGTGTTAGGGCCTGATATGATTCGAGAAGCTGCCGACAAAGTCGATTTTATTAAGAAGCGATTACTCGCCGCTCAAAGCCGACAAAAGAGCTATGCCGATAGAAGAAGAAGAGATATATCCTTTGAAGTTGGCGACTATGTATATTTGAAAGTATCGCCGATGAGAGGAGTTATCCAGTTCGGTAAAACATGAAAGTTGGCACCCAAATTCATTGGTCTGTTTCCTATTCTGGAACGGATTGGGACGCTCGCTTATAGGGTCAAACTGCCTGATTGGTTGCCTGAAATTCATGATGTATTTCACATATCTCAACTTCGAAAGCACGTTCATGATCCAGACTTGATCGTGGAAGAAGCAGCTCAACATGACATTGAAATTACCACAGAATTAGCTGTGAGAAGAGAGCCGCTAAAGATTATAGGCAAAGAAACCAAAGAGTTGAGGAACAAGAAAGTTCACTTAGTCAAAGTGCAATGGAGTGGAGATCCGCGAGATTGTACTTGGGAAACGGAGGAGAGCATTCAGAAAGCTTATCCTAGATGCCGAGTAGATATCTCTGATTGACTCCGGTGCAAGATACATTTACCCTACTTTGCACTACCATTCAATTCTCTACTCTATTGTTATTTTCTTTTCATAGATGTGCACTTTTAAATTATATAGTCTGAAAGATTTTTAAGGGGTATAGGATTTGATTAGTATATTTTTGAAGATTAAAAACAATTGGATTGGTTGTTGTGTTGTGTGATCGTAGATTTATCAAACCACTTTCGACTTTGTTCCTTTTCGGGGACGAAAAGTTTTAAGTTGGGGAGATTGTAACGACCTAGAAAATCTGAACCAATTTAAAAATTTTAAATTGGCTAAAATAATGGATTTTAAATATTTAAAATAAATATTTTAAATAATGGCGATGAAAACTGAGTTTGAATCGACAATTGAAAACGAATATAATTAATTATAATTATAAACAAGGCCTGAAATGGCGTGGCAGTTTCAAAAATTGAATTCAAACTTTGTCGGACTGTACCGGGTGCAAAACAATCCGGATTTTAGTGAAACCAAAAATATTTAAATCTGTTAGTGAATATCTTTCTAACGAATCCGACCGATCGAAATTTCATAGCGGGAATCAAAAGATATGTCCAGTTGAAAATTCTAAATAGTCGCTATGGAATTCAGGCCCTTAAAAATGGACATTTTGCAAACGACCTCGGATTTTGATGAAACCACTTTTGTTAGGTCCGGGATGTGAAGTTATTGCTAGGTTTTAAATTTCATAATTTTTCGAATCAATATGTGAGCGTGGCAAAGGAAAACGCGTTTGACCAGTTTTAGTTGATTTTAATCGACTGGAAATTGACCATTTTTCAAACGGTCTCAGAATTCGACGAAACTAGTTTTGTTAGGACCGTATCGTCAATATGAAGCTAGAAAATATTTTTCTGCAATTTTTAGAGTTAGTATGTGACCTCGGTAATTTGAAATGTACGTTTAAAATTCAATATAGTGATTTAAATGAAAATTCAACGGAAACTGATTGTAACGATCAAATCAGCTTGCGATACATATCCCATTGTGTTCGGAATGGGGGTTAAACGCTATGGACGACAGGCGGTGGGCCTCGTTTAGAGGTCGTATGTAAAAGTCAACTTTTTGCAAAATTAAATAATTAAATAATAATAAAAAAAAAATTAATTCCCTCCCTTTATCTTTCGTTCTGGCCCCCCTTTTTCTTTTCTTCCTTAGGTCAAAAAAAAAAAAAAAACCTCGCTGCCTTCCCGCTCGTCGCCCACCACCGGAGCGCCGCCCACCCCGTCTCACCTCCGCCTCCCGATCCTCCTCCTTCTTCCCACTGCCTCTCCTCCTCTCTCGCGTGGAACCCCAGACCCGCGCCCACATCGAAGGACCCTCCGCCGAGACCAACGACCACCGCCCTCCTCCTCAAGCCCCGCCACCACCAGCGCATAAACCCCCCCTCCCTCGATCCGTGAACCAAAAGCACCCCCCCTTTCAGGCGACAGCAAAGGTAAAGTTTAATTAATTTATTTTGTTTATTCCAGTTTCTTTTGATTAATTATTTTATATAAAACTGATTTTTAAAAAAGGTTTAATTCTGATTTTTAAAAAAGATTTAATTCTGATTTTTTAAAAAGGTTAAAAAACTGATTTTTAAAAGGTTTAAATCTGATTTTAGAAAGGTATTAATACTGATTTTTAAAAGGTTTAAAAACTGATTTTATTTTAAGATATAAAAAGAAAAAGATTTGAACTTTAAAAAGAAAAAGATTTGAACTTTAAAAAGAAAAAGATTTGAACTTTAAAAAGAAAAAGATTTGAACTTGGATAGAAAAGATCAGATTTTTAGAATAGAATAGATCAGATCTTTAAAATAGAAAAGACGGAATTTTTATTAAGTAGAAGATGAAAAATATGATTTTTATATATTGAATAGCATAGTAAAAATTCGATTTTTACATATGTAGAGAATACGGGCAACGAAAGCGACGAAAGGCGAGATTGGCGAAGATTTCTATAAAGGAAGAGTCGTGGTATTGGATAGCTATTGGTGAGAATTTCTCACTCTTCAATTTCTTTTTCTAGCTATATATATATGTGTTGAAATAAAAATGAATTGCTATATATATATATATATATATATATATATATATATATATATATACACGCCCCTCGTCCACAAACCATGGACGATATTTATTGATTGAAATTGGTGTGAAAATTGATTGATAGCGAATGGTTGTTTGGGATTGTTTGTGGTTGATTGTGGTTGAAAAATACCCATTTGTGGTTGAGAAATATTTGGTTGAAACCACATAGGATTAGTTTTTTGGAAATGAAATGAAATAAATATATACATGCCGCCTGCGTGCGAACTAGATGCATGATTCCCATTGTCAAAAACCGCGAGGTTTTAAGGTAGAGCGAGGAGCCGTACTAGGGACGGTCCCGGTTTTAACTACCCTGCCGTTATGTTGCCGAAATTTTGAATAATATTCGTGTGTTTGAATTATTTTCATCTGCTTAAACTATATTTATTCATTGAATAGAAAACCTTCATGTGTTGAATTGATATTCATTCGTTGATTAGAAATTCCTGTGTTGAATGGTATTCGCGTTTTTAAATATAAAAATCACATTTTTATCTATATATAGAAACTATAGAAAACCTTCATGTGTTGAATCGATATTCATTCGTTGATTAGAAATTCATGTGTTGAATGGTATTCATATTTTGAAATAAATTGTTTGATAATAAAAATCACCTTTTATCGACTATATGAACTGTGTAAAATAATCTCGTTTTGAAAGAAATTGTTTTATAAGAAAAATCCTATTTTTGTCACCTATATGAACTATATAGAAAAATAGTGTTTTGAAATGAATGGTTTTACAATAAAAATCACATTTTTATTGTATGCATGAATCGCTGAAATGTGAAGTGTTAAAAATAGCCACTTGTTCAAAATAAACATATATGAGTTGAAATATTCATTAATTAGCTAATGAAATGATTTGCACCTATGTATGTAACATTAGAATGAATGGTGTTTTTAAACCAAATACAAATCAAATATGAAGTTGAATAGAAAATGATAAATGATAAGAACTGTATATATATGTACATGCATATTCATTGAACAGGTTATAGCAAAGGGGCTAGAGAAGAGGAATAAAATTTTGTGCCCGACAAATAGGTACACATTTACTGTTTTGTTAGGGTGATGATTTTATGAGCCTGTTGGCTAGCCGCTTGGCTTTTTCTTTTTCTTCTTGAGATTAGAAGGACCGGGAAAGCTATTTGCGATTTCCCGATGCTCCCGGTGCAGGGGAGGTTATGGCGAAATTTTCCAAAATTTTAAGGCGTTAGTGAAATATTTGAAGTGAAAACGATATTGAAATCAATGAATCAACTATATTTATATAAATATATAAATATAAATAAAATTAAAACGAAACGAGGCCGTGCAGTTCGTATTTTGAAACCGTGATTTCAAACAACTAGTGCGGGAAATCCGACCATTGGATTTTCCCGAAACCTCAACCCTCGGGTTCGCCTTGGAAATATCTTTCCAACGGCACCAACCTTGTAAAAATCCAACGGTTGGATTGTCTGGAATGCTTAATTCAAATCTGAAGAAAAACAGCGCCAGAAACGATTATATATTTATATATATATAAATATAATTATATTTAATCGAATAACGACGCTGCAGTTCGTATTTTGAAATCGAAACTTCAAACGATTGTACCGGGAGATCCGACCGTCGGAATTTCCCGAAACTGGAACCGTTGGATTCGTTTTGAAAAGACCTTTCTAATGATGTAAATTTTGTGAAGATCCAACGGTTAGATTTTCAGATATGTGTAAATCAAATCTGAAGAAAAACAGCGCCACGGCCGCTTTATGGCCCGAAGTGTCGTTTTGAATAAAATAGCTATTTTAAAATAAATAAAAATAGCGATAAATAGTTATAAAATATCATAAGCGATATGGAATAGAAATAAACTGAATTTGTTCGATTTATGTGGCTTTTGATGGTTGAATGTGTTTGGTGTGAAAATTACATTAAAGAACAAGATTGTTGTTGTCAAATAATTTAACCATTGAAATAAATTGATTTGAAATTCTAAATATACGTGAATTGTTTGAAAAGGCCGAGTTAATTCTCATTTCAAATAATTGACCGATGATTGAAAGTCGAAGATGAAGACGATGGTCGAAGACGGGAGATCTTCACCTCGTTTGGATGGTAACCGAGGTCCTGATTGGGAGGCATCCCGAAATATGGATAATGAGTGGTGATCGTCCAGACGTACGTGGTGATCGAAGGGTTTGCGAGGTATTTAGTGCCTCCGGTTTCGTTCAGACCCAGAACGGACTTGTAAATGGACTGTGTGTCTGACATTGGAGTTTATTCTATGTTGATTGATTTCTGTTAAATATACATCTGTTTAGCGGTGGAGAATTTATTCTTTTGCTTAACGCCCTTCTCTGAGACGCACAAGCTCAGAGGTTGTATATCGATGGACATCAGTCGCATGGCATGAATTGCCTGTGTGGCATGCTAAGATGCAGTGATCAGGGCTTCTGTTGAAAAGCAAAGTCTTGTGGTGATGATCAAAGCACCGCCTGTGTGGCGTAGCTTTGTGTATAACGTGAATTCGCGAGCCTCACACCCCGGTATGAACCTAAAACGGGAAAGGACATCAGGGAGGGCCTGCGTTTCTTTCTAGCTAGGGTGGTGTCAGTGACCTACCAGCCCTGACATTTATATACTTTTCACCTATGTGGTTGTTGCTGTTGCGAGGCGCCTCGGTTTGATCGGGCAATTCGGGTCCGATGGAGTCATTCGTTGGCTCACTTACACCCCAAAGGGTGGGGAAACGCAGTGTTCAGGAATTTTAATCCACATCGGTGGACCGGCCCTGACGATCCAAAGGCTTGACTGAGTACTTGCCTGAGGGGCGGGCTAGAGCGTCTCGAATTCGGTAAGGACTATCTTTTGCCTTGGTTCATGACGGAAATCCAATTTCCAACTACGTGACTGTGCGGTTTTGATTGTATACCTATATATGGCGACATAGTGGTATGGGGCATTAATGCCGTCTATGATTGATAGTTATGATTTGAAATTGTTTTTGAAACATATAAACACTAGCAATAATATCAAATGCCTTTGTTTTATTCGTATCAAGCATATTTGGTCGTTATAAGGTAAAAACTCTATCCTCCTGTTTGCGTTGCATTGTGTGATGGGAACTGAGTCTTATAACGGCTTCATTTTTATAAAAAGCATATCAATGTTTAAAAGAAAGATTTGTTTTAAAGCACTGGCAATCCAATGGAGTAAACCCGTTCCACGAAAGTGGCGTGGTCCTGTGATTAGCCATATTATATATGTGTTGAATGGATTTCTCATACCAGTCCCATGACTGACTCGTAGTTTGTTTCACTCTCAAACTCGGGTGTCCCTTTTTCTACACGGGAAGCCTGGTATTCAGGTTTAGCTGGTTCTTTCTGGATAGCTGGAGCTGAAGATGGATTCTATCATTTATCTCTTTTTATGCTGTTCAGCTCCTATTGTACATATTTTGTTTATTTCCGCTGTAGACATTTATGTATAGCTGAACTGTATTTGTATTAAGTAAGATCCTGTATACTGTGTAACTCTGATGATTACTTATATCCAGTGTATTCTATTGTTCACTATCTGGTGTATTTATTTAATTTTACTCTGCTATTATCTGTTTCTGTGTTATATTCCAAAGATAGCCCTTGTTTCCGTCTGAACGGGATTTCGGGTCGTCTCATTCAGGGAGGGCGGAGGAGTCAGCATCGGTTGGTCTGGTTCAGGCAGAGAGGAGTACTTTGTGAACTTCGGCTTTTTGGGCTAGGAGCTGTAGCATAGGGGTGGCAGGAGGCTGTGCAACTGGTGTATTGGGCATGGGTTTATATTGGTCGGGTGGTGGCACTCCGGTCTAGGAGAAGGAGGAGGCAAGGTTAGAGGCGCTGGGCTTGGGATCTAAAGGGGAGGCTTAAAGGAAGTGTTACGGTCATTTGTAGTGGACGGAGATCTGTCAGAGGCAGCTATTGGAGGGAGGCGCGGTGGTCTAGTGAGGTGAGAAGCTAGCGCGAGTTTCAGAAAGGTCATTTCATTTATGTAGAAGAGAAAGGCGGTGGGGATAAAGAAGAAATGGCAGATCAGTATAAAAAGAGAGGATAGAAGCAGTTTTCTTTTTGAGAGGAAAGAATGGTATATAAACGTGGCAAGATGATGGGATAGAAACATGGTAGTGCGTTGAGGGATTAAATGACTCCTAAAAAGTAGGCATTAATTCCGGATCATAATTGAAACAGCATGAATGGTTTACAAAGTTTGAATGGATGGAAACAAATTAAATTTAAAATTGCAAAGCACTGTCAATGCAAAGCACAATTAATGGTCATAAAAAAATGGAAATATGAAATTTAACTGGAAGTTTTGTTTTCATTTCAAACGGATTAATTTTGGAATCAACAAAGGTGTAAGGAAGGAAATAATAGTAATAAATGAACGTTGAATTTTAAAGATGTAAACATTGTTCATAAATAAAAGGAAACGATATAAATTTATTAATTAAGATAAACAAACGGTTTTAGCAACATATATTAACAAAAAAAAATTCCAATCAAATAAATGATAGGTGATATCGAAGGAAAATGAATCTGACAAATAAATTTGGCAATGTTGCATCAACAATACTCAATAGGATACAATAAATAAATATGATTCCATTAATATTGAAACAGATTGTGTAATTATACGAGTTTAAATATTAAATAAAATCCAAGAATGGATTTATACTCAAATAAATAACTCAATTAAACTTTACCATAAATAAGGTTCTAACATAGCAAATACTGATTTGAATTATTAAATTGTATTCATATCAAAAATAAAATTCACCTATTTTATAAAATACAGACAAATTTAGTTTTAAATAATCAAAATATAATTATTTACATAAAAATGCAAATAAAAAAAATAAATAAACCAAAAATTTAAATTAAATCATTAATTAAAATACTCTAAAAATTGAGGTTGTTACATAAATCACTAATCATATTGTGAAAGCATTTCCATAAGAAGGCCTCATCTTGATAGGATCATTAACAAAAAGATCATAACCAAAGATCAAATCTCGATAGAAACATTAACGAAAGTCCATAGCCAATGATTAATTCTTAGGTTATTTGCGTGATATTTGGAAATACATACATATATCTACAAGCTACAACTTCATTGTTGCTTAAACTAGCAAACATTTTACAGATTGAGGAAATATAAGAAACATGTTCGCATAGCGATTGCGAAAAACTACATGAGAAAATGGAATTTAATATTTCTAGTTTTCTGACTCTTATCTCCATCTAAATTTATGTCTTTATTATTTTTATTTGGATCTGCAAATTGGCTTGTCATAACATTTGTAAACTAAGATGTTCAAGTTATTTCTTTACCAATATATTGTTTTCTAACCTACATATGGTCATGTTCGAATAAATTAATTTCTTATCTCATGACTTTTGTATTTTATGCATCATCAAGTTATAAAAAGCATCTTAGCATGGATAGCATATCAATTTATTGTATACTGGTATGAATTTTTACACTGATTAAAGTAAAATTAGTTTTCATAGCATAACATTTTCTATATGCAAAAAAATCATAGTTAACTGATAATGATCATAGGACCACTAAACATGATTAAGGTACATTTCGAGAATTGAATATGTATTAGTTCAAATACAAAATTGCCTTTTATAAAGAAACTAAAAAGGATAATTTTGTATAATTAAGATTTAGGTTAGTTGCTTTGCTTCAACATCATGAGCATCACTGTCGTTGTATTATATGGTGAGTATTCTCGCCTGTCACGCGGGTGACCTGGGTTCGATCCCTGGCAATGGCGTCCCTATTTACCCTTTTGTCAACAAAGTGTCTGCCTTTTTTTTGAAAAAGTATCAACTAAATTTCGCCTTCTGAAATTTTAGCTTTTTAGTCGTTTTCATAAGCTTCTTTGTCACCCAGTTAACTAACATCTACAATTAGCTTACCTCTCTACAATCATTATTGCATACTTGAATTCAACAATCCAGCCTATTATTGAATCTTTATCTAGGGAAATTTTACCAATATTGATTTTAGTGGTGAGTATTCCCACCTGTCAATATTCACCTGCTTATCTCGGCGTTTCTATTTTCCCCTTTGTCAACAAAGTATCTGCCTTTTTTTGAAAAAGTATCAACTAAAGTTCGCCTTTCGAAATTTTAGCTTTTTAGTCGTTTTCATAAACTTCTTTGTCACCACGTAACAAACATCTGCAATTAGCTTACCACTCTACAAACATTATCGCATACTTGAATTCAACATCCAGTCCATTATTGAATGTTTATTTAGGGAAATTTTACCAATATTGATTTTAGTGGTAAGTATTTCCGCCTGTCAATAATCACCTGCTTATCTCTAGCCATGCACGTGTGCTCACGCTCCAATACAATTTAACTAATTATAATTTCTTATCAATTAACCTTTACTACTTTATAATTATCTACACAAATGAAATTATGCTGACAATTTAAACTCTTTGAATACGACAGTCTCATTACTGGGTACACAAAATATGTAAACACAGATTGATTTGCACGCACAGAAATTGTTGTAGTGCGTACACGTCAATGTTATTTTGTACAATCAACAAAACTTTCAAACATCATTTGTAACACACACACACCCAATTGTGCATGTGTAATTCATATGTTACGGTACTCGTATATACACACACATAAACGAGCATAACGGTACGCACTTTGCGCGTAATTACAGCACACGCTTCGGCTGTGAAACCTTTCTACAAAATGTATATTGTTAGTTAATAACTTATTTGATAGATCTAGTTTTTAAGTATTATCAAGATTTGATATTAGCAATTGTAAATGAACGTTTTTATTTATAAAAAGACTCTTTTGTTAGATCCTATTTTCAGATGATATTAGAATTTAAAAATATTTGTAGATAGATAGTTTATGCGTTAAATTTTTTAATCCAAACTTGTTTATTTATTAGATTTTATTCTTAAGTGGTATTAGATTTGGTGATATTTGTAAAAGAAAGTTTTGAGTTTGGAAGAAAAGTTGTTAGATCCTAACATTTGAGCGACACTAAGATTTGGTAATGTTTATAGACTCTTATTTATTGTACGTTAAAATGATATTTTGATTTAGTCATATCTAGCTAGGACAAGCTTGAATTTGTAAAAAAGTTAGATCTCATTTTTTAATGATATTAAAATAAAAGGGTATTTTCGGTAGTTCACATTTACATCATAAAGTGTGATATCAAAGGTATTACAATTATTATTAAATAGGATTAATTAACATGAATAATCCGAAGTTTGACGTGTCTTCCCATATTAATCCGAAGTTTGGATTTAAATAATCCCAAGTTTAGGGGGTGCTTTCCCATATTGATTCCAATAACCTTTTAACCTGTTTAAATGGTAAATTTTCCCCAATTGATCGTTATCTTCAATAGTTCTTTCTTCTACTCCCCCAAACTGATTTCCCAGACCCTTGGAAATCCAGAAAATCACAATGAGCCGGCAACAATTGTCACCCGAAACCCTTGAATCGATCTTCTTTCAACTAAGGCCCTACTGCATCGAACTTCTCAATCTCCTGAAAACCCCCAAAAAATTCATTCCTTCCCTTCTGGGCATTTCCGACTTGCTCCGCCAGGCTCCTCCCCAAGCCCTGCAGCCTTCTCTAGATAATATTATGGTTCCCCTACTATTTCTGTTGGATGCTGCTATTAAATGTAGAGCGGGAGTGAAAGTTGATGATTTAGTGGGTGGATGAGACGACCCCGAACCCCGTACAGACAGTGGCAAGGGTAATCCTTGGAATATAACACATAAACAGATAATAGCAGAACAGAATTAAATAAATACACCAGATAATGAACAAATAATACACTGGATAAACGAAATCATCAGAGTTACACAGTATACAGGATCATACTTAGTACAAATACAGTTCAGCTATACAAAAATGTCTACAGCGGAAATAAACATAACATGTACAATAGGAGCTGAACAGCATAAAAAGAGATAAATGATAGAATCCATCTTCAGCTCCAGCTACCCAGAAAGAGCCAGATAAAACCTGAATACAAGGCTGCCCGTGTAGAAAAAGGGGCACCCGAGTTTGAAAGTGAAACAAACTACGAGTCAGCCATGGGACTGGTATGAGAAATCTACTTAACACATTTATAATATGGCTAATCACAGGACCACGCCATTGTCGTGGAACCGGTTTACTCCATCGGATTGCCAGTGCTTTAAAACAAACAATTCTTTTAAACATCGCAATGCTTTTTATAAAAATGAAGCCATTATAAGACTCAGTTCCCATCACACAATGCAACGCAAACCGGAGGATAGAGTTTTACCTTATAATGGCCAAAATATGTTTGATACGAATAAAACAAAAGCATTTGATATTATTACTAGTGTTTACATGTTTCAAAAACAATTTTGAATCATAACTATCAATCATAGACGGCATGGGTACGATATATCATGTCGCCATATATATACAATCAAGACCGCACAATGTCGTATTTGGAAATTGAATTTCCGTCATGAACCAAGGCAAAAGTTAGTCCTTACCGAATTCGAGACAATCTAGCCCATGTCTCAGGGTCAGAGCGCATCGACCCTTGGAGCGACAGGGCCAGTCCACACATAGTGGATTATAATGCCTGAACACTACGTTTCCCCGCCCTTTGGGGCATAAATAAGCCAACGAATGACTCCATCGGACCCGGATCGTCCGATTTAACCGAGGCGCCTCGCAACAGTAACAACCACATAAGTCAAACTCGTTAGGGTGTGTAAAACCACTGAGGCCACTTCTAGCTAGAAAGAAACGCATGTCCTCCCTGAGGTCCTCTCCCGTTTCTGGTTCATATCGGGGTGTGAGGCTCGCGAATTCACGTTATACACAAAGCTACACCACACAGGCGGTGCTTTGATCATCACCACAAGACTTTGCTTTTCAATAGAAGTCTTGATCACTGCATCTTAGCATGCCACACAAGCAATTCACACCATGCAACTGATGGCTATAAATCACACAGAATAAATTCCAATGTCAGACACACCGTCCATTTGCAAGTCCGTTCTGGGTCTGAACGAAACCGGAGGCACTATATACCTCGCAAACCCATCGACCTCCACGTACATCTGGACGATCACCACTCATTATCCATATTTCGGGATGCCTCCCAATCAGGACATCAGTTACCATCCAAACGAGGTGAAGATCTCCGATCTTCGACCACCGTCTTCATCTTCGATTTCTTATTGTCGATTCAGTTATTCAGAATGGGACAAACCCGGTCTTTCTGAGAAACTCGCGTATATAATAAACAAGTGCAACACAAACACACATACACATCATTTCAATTCATTAGTCGCTAACCGTAAATCAGTAAGAGAACGATTTCCCAAATATTAACCCCGAAGGCCGAAACCAACATCAGATCAACACCCAGGAAACCATTCGACTTAGCCAACCTTCAGTTAGTTTCTAAATTTCACATCCATATCATTTATAATATTTTATAATGATTTATCGCCATTTTTATTTATTTTAAAATAGCCAATTTATTCAAACAACGCTTCAGGCCATAACGCGGCCGTGGCGCTGTTTTTCTTCAGATTTGATTTACACATATCTGAAAATCTAACCGTTGGATTTTTCACAAAATTTACATCATTAGAAAGATCTTTTCAAAACGAATCCAACGGTTCCAGTTTCGGAAAAATCCGACGGTCGGATCTCTCGTTTGAAGTTTTGATTTCAAAATACGAACTGCAGTGTCGTTATTCGATTTAATATAATTTTTTTTTATATATATAAATATAATCGATTCTGGCGCTGTTTTTCTTCAGATTTGAATTAAACATTCCAGACAATCCAACCGTTGGATTTTTTCAAAGTGGGTGCCGTTGGAAAGATATTTCCAAAGCGAACCCAACGGTTGCGGTTTTGGGAAAATCCGTTGGTCGGATCTCCCGCACTAATCATTTGAAATCACGGTTTCAAAATACGAACTACAACTTCGTTATTCGATATATTTCAATTCTATTTATATATATATGTCGATTCTTCGATTTCAAAGCTATTTTCTTTTCATACATTTGATAAAAATGATGTTTTTATCCAACATACATTCACTTCGACACTTCACTATTTTTAACAATTCATGTATATAGTAAAAATGTGTTTTTTATTGTAAAACGATTTATTTCAAAACACGACTATTTTATATAATTAATATAGATGATAAAAATAGGATTTTTATTATAAAACAATTTATTTCAAAACAAGATTATTTTATATAGTTCATATTGATGGTAAAAATAGGATTTTTATTATAAAACAATTTATTTCAAAACAAGATTATTTTATATAGTTCATATTGATGATAAAAATAGGATTTTTATTATAAAACAATTTATTTCAAAATATGTACCATTCAACACATGAATTTCAATTCAACGAATGAATTTCGATTCAACACATGAAGGTTTTCTATAGTTTATATATATAGACAAAAAGGTGATTTTTATATTTAAAACACGAATACCATTCAACACATGAATTTCTATTCAACAAATGAATTTCAATTCAACACATAAAGGTTTTCTATAGTTTATATATATCGATAAAAAGGTGATTTTTATATTTAAAACATGAATACCATTCAACACATGAATTTCTATTCAACGAATGAATTTCAATTCAACACATGAAGGTTTTCTATAGTTTGTATATATATAGTAAAAATGTGATTTTTATATTTAAAACACGAATACCATTCAACACATGAATTTCTATCCACGAATGAATTTCGATTCAACACATGAAGGTTTTCTATAGTTTGTATATATATAGTAAAAATGTGATTTTTATATTTAAAACACGAATACCATTCAACACATGAATTTCTATTCAACGAATGAATTTCGATTCAACATATGAAGGTTTTCTATTCAACACACGAATATAGTTTCAACACAGGAAAATAATTCTAACACATGAATATTATTCAAAATTTCGGCAGCATAACGGCAGGGTAGTTAAAACCGGGACCGTCCCTAGTACGGCTCCTCGCTCTACCTTAAAACCTCGCAGCTTTTGACAATGGGGATTCATGCATCTAGTTCGCACGCAGGCGGCATGTATAATTTTTTCATTTCCACAAAACTAATCCTATGTGGTTTCAACCAAATATTTCTCAACCACAAACGGGTATTTTTCCACCACAATCAATTAATTTCAATCAACCATTCGCTATCAATCAATTTTCACACCAATCACAACCAATAAATATTGTCCATGTTTTGTGGACGAGGGGCGTATATACATACATATATATATATATAGCATTTCACATCTATTTCAACACATATATAATTTTTACAACGCATATACAACTTATACATCGAACGTACAACTTATACAACGCTTATACAAGAGGTGTACAGTGCTTATATAACTCATACATCGACTATATAGTTTATACATCGTCGTTTTCCATATCGTTTATAATTCAGAAATCTCACATTGGGTTCCACTCCACCAAAAATAGCAGAAGGCTCAGAAAAATATGCGGTCTCTTCTAGAATGTAGAAGACGTCCACACGAGTCCACTGTCTCTTGTTGAACTGAATTTCATCAAGAAATGAAAAAGATATGATTTTTACAGTGAAATAAAAAACTGTAGCGCTTTAAACCGCTATTAAATAGTTTAAAATAAAAACAATCGTATAGTTTCAAACCTGTTCAAAACTAGGTCTGTAGTTTTTGCGAAATCCGAGTAGCGTGGAGACGATCGGAGGGTACCACGGCCTAGAGCTACGAGAGGGCTTCCTGGCGATGGGGGTCTCGTGCAGTTCGTCGGCGTCTGTGAGGCACGGCGGCGCGAGAAAGATCCGTACTTTGGAGGCTCGATTCAGGCGATACGGTGGATGAGGGGGTGTGAGGCTTGGTCGGATTTGAAGAGGGGAGGAAGGACTTTCGATTGCAGGTGGTGGCGGAGGCTGGTTCGTCGTGGCGGCACCGGAAAATGGCTAGGAAGTTTCGATCGCATTTCCGTTGAGAGGAGAGAGGAAGCGGGGAGAGAGAGTGCTAAGTTGGACAAATGAAATTTTATTTATTTATTTATATATTTTTAAACTTCGAAAATACCCTCTTTCACCCACGAACACCAATCCAAACCCAACGACTGTCGTCTCTAGCATTTTACCCCCATTCCGAACACAATGGGATTTGTTTCGTAGGCCATTCGACTGTTTCAGTCAGTATTCCTTCAAATTAAAATATAAAACATTCAATATTTAATTTGAACGTACATTTCAATTTGCCAGGGCCACAAACTGATTCTAGAAATTCCCAAAAAATAAATCTAGTTATGTTTTGACGATACGGTCCCAACAAAACTAATTTCGTCGAATTCTGAGATTGTTTGAAAAATGGCTCATTTTTGGTCGATCCAATTTAACTATAATTGACCAAAACACATTTTCCTTTGCCACGCTCACATACTAGCTTCAAAAATTATGAAATTTGAAACCTAGCCATAGTTTAACATCCCGGATCCAACAAAAGTGGTTTCGTCGAATTCCGAGGTCGTTTGCAAAATGGCCATTTTCACGGGCTATATAAATTCCATAACGACCTTGCAGAAAATTCATTTGGCCATAACTTTTGCTTTCCGCTATGAAACTTCAATTTTTCAGATTCGTTAGAAAGATATTCACTAACATATTAAAATATTTTTGGTTTCACTCAAATCCGTTTTGTTTTGCACCCGGTAAAGCCAGTCAAAGTTTGAATTCAAATTTTGAAACTACCGCGCCATTTCAGGCCTTGTTTATAATTAGAATTAATTATATTCGTTTTCAAATGTCGATTCAAACTTACTTTTCATCGTTATCATTTAAAATATTTATTTTAAATATTTAATATCCACTAAAATAGCCAATTTAAAATTTTTAAATTGGTTCAGATATTCCGGGTCGTTACAATCTCCCCCACTTAAAATTTTTCGTCCCCGAAAAGGAACAAAGTCGAAAGTGGTTTGATTAATCAACTCTACGTTCAATCTGGCTTCCGTTCTCCAACTTTTCAGTTTCTGAGAATTTTCAAATTCTTCAAAAATTTGGCTAACACCCGGAATTTTCGAAAAATTTCGCCATAACCTCCTTTGTACGGGGAGAGGTTTGGAAATTTATTGGGTCGTATTAGGTACCCAATAAATCCTATAAACATACACATATTTATAATGATATATTCTGGTGTTTACAGGGGAGCGTGTATAGATAATAACTCCAGAGAATAAATTCTCGTCACCCTGTCAAAGCCTGAGGAAGTGTGTATTTTAATTGCTCCAGAGGATAAATCCTCGTCACCTTGTCCAGTGTGGGAAATTAATAATCCATGTGCCGTATCTAATGACTAGAGAGACGTGATTATTGTCAACTCCAGACCCGTGTGGGTTTTTTATTAATCTGGCAATTTTACCGTTACAATTTTATATGTCCATATCAGTCATCAGTTTAACCTGTAAAATATAGTCATCGCCATACAAGCCTCTCGCTCGTATGGTAAATCTTCTACCTCGTCACACAAGCTCCAAATACTTATGTGGTATATGATGAAGTATGCCTATCTTCCAGAAGTATGCCATGTAATGTAGTTCAAAATTAATTGTTACTACCCTATGGCGACGTTTATGATTACACACAGAACAACCAGCACACCGCATCCAATGGCATTCACAGGAGTTGATATAATAATAAAATTGCGCATCCAACTCATTAAGGTTTACCTATTTGTCGGGCACGCAAATAAAATCTTTACTCAACAGGTAATCCATTTACCTGTTCAAACATATGTAATGCACATGTATATATTTCTATCTATCTTTAAATCAGTTCAATGTGTGATATAATCGAATAAATCCTACCACTTATTCTCTTATTAATTAAATTAACTATCGTTTCAATAATTTAATTAATCCAATTTGCTATCACACAATGCAAACAACAAGCAATTTGTTTTTAACTTTTCAAAATCATTCAGACTATAGAATTAAAAATGCACATCCATGGAAAGAAAATAACAACAGAGTAGAGAACTAATTGGTAATGCAAAGTATGGTAAATGTACCTTGCACCGGAGTCAATCAGAGATATCCACTCGACACTTAGGATATGCTTTCTGAATGCTCTCCTCGGTTTCCCAAGTACAATCTCACGGATCTCCACTCCATTGCACTTTGACTAAGTGAACCTTCTTGTTCCTCAGCTCTTTGGTTTCTTTGCCGATAATCTTTAGCGGCCCTCTTCTCACAGCCAATTCTGGAGTAATTTCAATATCCTGCTGAGCTGCTTCTTCCACGATCAAGTCTGGATCATGAATGTGCTTTCGAAGTTGAGATATGTGGAACACATCATGCACTCCAGGCAACCAATCAGGCAATTTAACCCTATAAGCGAGAGTTCCGATCCGTTCCAGAATAGGAAACGGACCAATGAATTTGGGCGCCAACTTCCCAGTTTTACCGAACCGGATAACTCCTCTCATCGGCGATACTTTTAAATATACATAGTCGCCAACAACAAATGATATATCTCTTCTTCTCCTATCGGCATAGCTCTTTTGTCGGCTTTAAGCGGCGAGTAATCGTTTCTTAACAAAATCGACTTTGTCGGCAGCTTCTCGGATCATATCAGGCCCTAACAAAAGTCTATCACCGGGTTTGACCCAACAAGCAGGAGATCGGTATGGTCTACCATATAATGCTTCGAATGGCGACATTGTCAGGCTCGCCTGGTAGCTGTTGTTATATGAGAATTTAGCCAAATGCAGATGGTCTTCCCATGACCCACCGAAATCTAGAACACAAGCCCGTAAAAGATCTTCTAGTATATGATTCACCCTCTCAGTTTGACCATCTGTCTGAGGATGATAAGCGGTGCTCAAGTTCAGCTTCGTTCCCAGCTCTACTTGAAATGCCTCCCAGAATTTACTAGTAAATATCGGGTCTCTATCACTGACTATACTGAGTGGCACTCCATGTAGTCTAACAATTTCCCTGAAATATATCTGCGCCAGACTCTGAGAAGTTCTGTTTGATCTGACAGGTAAGAAATGGGCGGTCTTCGTGAAGCAATCTACGATCACCCAAATACTGTCATTTCCTTTTCTGGTTCTGGGCAAACCATCAATGAAGTCCATGGAAATATGTTCCCACTTCCAACCTGGAACGTCTAGCGGTTGTAACAGTCCAGTAAGTTTCTGTTGGTCGCTTTTGACTAGCTGGCAAGTAGGGCATCGGCTAACATATAAAGAAATGTCCCTCTTCATCGACTTCCACCAGAAAGTGCGTTTGATGTCATTATACATTTTGCTTACTCCCGGATGGATACTAAGTTTTGACTTGTGGCACTCATCCAGTACTTCCTTTCGAAGCTCAGAAATGTTAGGAACACAGATTCGCCCTTTCAGCCTTAGAATCCCCTCATTATCAACTTGGAAACTCGAGGGTTCGCCTTTCTGAATTATTTCTCTGATCTTCTGAATGAAGTGATCATCCATCTGAAGAGCAGATATTTTATCTATCAATGAAGTCGTGATAATAAAACTGGCGATCATTTCATTCTTTCGGCTTAACGCATCTGCCACGACATTGGCTTTCCCTAGAGTGTATAGAATCTCAAAATCATATGCTGCAAGGAACTCTAGCCAACGTTGCTGCCTCAGATTCAAGTCTTTCTGGGTGAACAGATACTTTAACGATTGGTGATCTGTAAACAGTTCAAATTTCTCACCCAGAAGATAGTGCCTCCAAATTTTCAAAGAGAATACTATAGCCAACAACTCAAGATCATGAGTTACGTAGTTCTTTTCATGTGGCTTCAGCTGACGGCTAGCATAAGCGATCACTTGACCTCTTTGCATTAGTACTGCACCCAGGCCTTCTCTAAAGGCATCTGTCCAGACTTTTAAATCCTGATTGCTGTCGATAATGGTTAACACTGGAGCGGTCGTTAATCTTAACTTTAGCTCTTCAAAAGCCTCCTCACATTCTGGAGTCCATTTGAATTGTGAGTGCTTTTTGTAAGCTTCGTTAAGTGACCAGATATTTTTGAAAAGTTTTCAACGAACTTCCGGTAATAACTAGCCAATCCAAGAAAACTGCGAACCTCTGTAGGAGTACTAGGCTGCTTTCGGTTTTGAATAGCTGTGATTTTACTTGGATCCACAGCAATTCCTTCTTTTGATACGACGTGGCCTAGAAACTTCACTTCATCTTGCCATAATATACATTTGGATAGTTTGGCTTTTAATACATTCCTTCTGAGGATTTCCAGAACCTGTTCCAAATGTTTTTCATGTTCGGCTTTTGATTTAGAGAAGATTAGAATAACGTCAATAAAAACCAGAACAAATTTATTCAGGACTCCTCTGAACACTCAATTCATCAAATCGACGAAGTAAGCTGGAGCGTTACATAAGCCGAACGGCATTACTAACCACTCATAGAATAAGTCTGGACCTCTGAATGCTGTCATAGGAACACACTCTTCGGCAATTCGAAGTTGATGGAAGCCTGTAGCTAGGTCCATCCTTGAGAATACTTGTGCTCCATTCAGACGATCCAATAAATCATCGATTCACGGCAACGGATATTTATTCTTAATTGTCTGCTTGTTCAAATCACGATAATCCACACATAGCCGTAGAGTACCGTTAGATTTTGGGACAAACACCACTGCTGCACCCCAATAAGAGAAACTAGGCCTGATCAGACCCTTCCATACGAGCTGTAGTGTTTGATTGTCTAATTCCTCTTTCTCTTTCAAAGACATTCTTCGAATAGCGTGAACTATCGGCCTTGCATTCGGAATTAAAGAAATTTTGAAATCAATTTCTCTCTGTGGAGGTAAGCGAACAACTTCTTCAAACACATCCGCATAATTCTTGACGACAGGAATATCTTTCACTAGGTCGGGAATATTCTCTGTGACTTCAGGGATATTTTCTATTTGGGCTGGAGAAACATCTACAGCTGACCAAAAGTCTTTTCTATTGGAATTCGGACCTTCGCATGGTATGGTTATATAATTCCCTGATTGGGCCTTCGCCTTAACAACTCTCTCGGCGCATCTAACCTCTGCTTCATATTTGGTTAGCCAATCCAATCCCAGAATAAGATCGAATTCAGTAAAATTCATGACGATAGAGATAGTAAGGAATTTATAGCAGGAAAAAGAGATAGGTACTGAACAAACCCAACTGAGATCGATGGAACCCCCGACCGGATTTTGGACAGTCATGGGTTCTTTGAGCTTCTTCAAATTCAAATACAGTTTCTTAACCGCATTCTTTGCAATAAAGCTTCGCGACGCGCCTGTATCAAATAGTAATTTAACTGAAATATTTTTGACATTAAGCGTGCGTTCCAAAACATCAGCCCTTTCTTGACTGGCTGAGGGCGCTGAGGTTTCTACTACTTCATTTACCTGAACTATTTCAGGCTTGTTTAAGAGCGGGTAATCCTTTGCAAGATGACCAGTCTTATGGCATTGCTTGCACTCCCTATTCTCTTGAAACTCCTCATCAGATCTAAATCTCTTCTTCCTTTGCTTTCGATTGGCTCTATATCCCTCCTTTCTTTGTTTCTTTGAAGATCTGCAATTTCCTTGCAAATGCCCTTGCTTATGGCAATTATTGCATATGGCTGTCGTTACTGGTTCTTTCTCACATCTAGCCCTTTTTCTCTTCGCATTGGGCTTCTTACTAACCTTAGGACTATCAGTCACAGACTCCACTTTGTTACTCGAACAAACTTCCTCTTCGTCGCGCAACATACCTTTCTTATGGAGATCTTCATACTGATAAGCCATATAAATCATTTCTGAGAAAGGAAGCTTCACATTCTTCATTACACTATCCTGGTATTTTCTTTGCAGACCATGAATAAATCTCAGATTCTTCCTCTTTGGATTTTGAATCAGATGAGGAGCAAAGTGAGAAAGTTCATTGAATTTCTTATGATATTTTGGAATGGTCATATCTCCTTGTATCAGATAAGAGAATTCATCACATAATCGCTCAGTCGCTTCAGGAGGAGTAAATCTTTCTAGGAAAATCTTTTTGAATCTGTCCCAAGTGATATCACCTTCTGGATTATCTTTGATGATTGTTTCCCACCAGATTAAAGCTTCTTCTTTGAGCGCCCAAGATGCTACTAATCTTTTCTGATCATCTCTCAACTGGATACGTTCAAACATTCTTTCGACAGAACTCATCCAAGCTTGAGTCTGAATTATGTATTCATTGCCCGAGAACTGTGCTCCGTTCAGATTTCGATATCTCTTTAATAGAGCCTCTAGATCGGGTTTTGCATTTCTTATGTTTCTGACACTCATTTTTCTAGTACTTCTGCAAATAGCAGATCAAGTGTCAGGTCACATAAAAGATAATTTAAAATATAGAAACACATACTTCAAATGTAAATGTGTTTATCGAGGTGTAATTTCATTCTGCTTTACTCATACTAGGATATTACTGATCCTATCTGTAATGAGTTACCCATCCTAGAACACTACTGGTTCTATTTCTGACGAGTTCGTTAATATGTTATATTCCAGAACTAAGCTTAACCAAAGCTCTAATACCAAATGAGACGACCCCGAACCCCGTACAGACGTTGGCAAGGGTAATCCTTGGAATATAACACATAAACAGATAATAGCAAAACAGAATTAAATAAATACACCAGATAATGAATAAATAATACACTGGATAAATGAAATCATCAGAGTTACACAGTATACAGGATCATACTTAGTACAAATACAGTTCAGCTATACATAAATGTCTACAGCGGAAATAAACATAATATGTACAATAGGAGCTGAACAGCATAAAAAGAGATAAATGATAAAATCCATCTTCAGCTCCAGCTACCCAGAAAGAGCCAGATAAAACCTGAATACAAGGCTGCCCATGTAGAAAAAGGGGCACCCGAGTTTGAAAGTGAAACAAACTACGAGTCAGTCATGGGACTGGTATGAGAAATCTACTTAACACATTTATAATATGGATAATCACAGGACCACGCCACTTTCGTGGAACCGGTTTACTCCATCGGATTGCCAGTGCTTTAAAACAAACAATTCTTTTAAACATCGCAATGCTTTTTATAAAAATGAAGCCATTATAAGACTCAGTTCCCATCACACAATGCAACGCAAACAGAAGGATAGAGTTTTACCTTATAATGGCCAAAATATGTTTGATACGAATAAAACAAAAGCATTTGATATTATTACTAGTGTTTACATGTTTCAAAAACAATTTCGAATCATAACTATCAATCATAGATGGCATGGGTACCATATATCATGTCGCCATATATATACACAATCAACACCGCACGATGTCGTATTTGGAAATTGGATTTCCGTCATGAACCAAGGCAAAAGATAGTCCTTACCGACTTCAAGACAATCTAGCCCATGTCTCAGGGTCAGAGCGCATCGACCTTTGGAGCGACAGGGCCGGTCCACACGGAGTGGATTATAATGCCTGAACACTACGTTTCCCCGCCCTTTGGGGCATAAATGAGCCAACGAATGACTCCATTGGACCCGGATCGTTTGATTTAACTGAGGCGCCTCGCAACAGTAACAACCACATAAGTCAAACTCGTCAGGGTGTGTAAAACCACTGACGCCACTTCTAGCTAGAAAGAAACGCATGTCCTCCCTGAGGTCCTCTCCCGTTTCTGGTTCATACCGAGGTGTGAGGCTCGCGAATTCATGTTATACACAAAGCTACGCCACACAGGCAGTGCTTTGATCATCACCACAAGACTTTGCTTTCCAACAGAAGTCTTGATCACAGCATCTTAGCATGCCACACAAGCAATTCACACATGCAACTGATGGCTATCAATCACATAGAATAAATTCCAATGTCAGACACACCGTCCATTTGCAAGTCCGTTCTAGGTCTGAACGAAACCGGAGGCACTATATACCTCACAAACCCATCGACCTCCACGTATGTATGTACGATCACCACTCATTATCCATATTTCGGGATACCTCCCAATCAGGACATCAGTTACCATCCAAACGAGGTGAAGATCTCCGGTCTTCGACCACCGTCTTCATCTTCGATTTCTTATCGTCGATTCAGTTATTCAGAATGGGACAAATCCGGTCTTTTTGAGTAACTCGCGTATATAATAAACAAGTGCAACACAAAACACATATGCATCATTTCAATTCATTAGTTGCTAACCGTAAATCAGTAAGAGAACAATTTCCCAAATATTAACCCCGAAGGCCGAAACCAACATCAGATCAACACCCAGGAAACTATTCGACTTAGCCAACCTTCAGTTAGTTTCTAAATTTCACATCCATATCGTTTATAATATTTTATAATGTTTATCACCATAACGCGGCCGTAGCGCTGTTTTTCTTCAGATTTGATTTACACATATCTGAAAATCCAACCGTTGGATTTTCACAAAATTTACGTCATTAGAAAGATCTTTTCAAAACGAATCCAACGGTTCCTGTTTCGGGAAAATCCGACGGTCGAATCTCCCGGTATAATCGTTTGAAGTTTCGATTTCAAAACACGAACTGCAGCGTCGTTATTCGATTTAATATAATTATATTTATATATATATATAAATATAATCGATTATGGCGTTGTTTTTCTTCAGATTTGAATTATACATTCCAGACAATCCAACCGTTGGATTTTTACAAAGTGGGTGCCGTTGGAAAGATATTTCCAAAGCGAAACCAACGGTTGCGGTTTTGGGAAAATCCGATGGTCGGATCTCCCGCACTAATCGTTTGAAATCACGGTTTCAAAATACGAACTGCAGCTTCGTTATTCGATATATTTTAATTCTTTATATATATATATATATATATATATATATATCGATTCTTCGATTTCAAAGCTATTTTCTTTTCATACATTTGATAAAAATGATGATGTTTTTATCCAACATACATTCACTTCGACACTTCACTATTTTTAACAATTCATATATATAGTAAAATTTTGATTTTTATTGTAAAACGATTTATTTCAAAACACAACTATTTTATATAGTTAATATAGGTGATAAAAATAGGATTTTTATTATAAAACAATTTATTTCAAAACAAGATTATTTTATATAGTTCATATTGATGATAAAAATAGTATTTTTATTATAAAACAATTTATTTCAAAACAAGATTATTTTATATAGTCCATATTGATGATAAAAATAGGATTTTTATTATAAAACAATTTATTTCAAAATATGAATACCATTCAACACATGAATTTCAATTCAACGAATGAATTTCGATTCAACACATGAAGGTTTTCTATAGTTTATATATATAGATAAAAAGGTGATTTTTATATTTAAAACACGAATACTATTCAACACATGAATTTCTATTCAACGAATGAATTTCAATTCAACATATGAATTTCTATTCAACGAATGAATTTCAATTCAACACATGAAGGTTTTCTATACTTTATATATATAGAAAAAAGGTGATTTTTATATTTAAAACACGAATACCATTCAACACATGAATTTCTATTCAACGAATGAATTTCAATTCAACACATGAAGGTTTTCTATAGTTTGCATATATATAGTAAAAATGTGATTTTTATATTTAAAACACGAATACCATTCAACACATGAATTTCTATTCAACGAATGAATTTCGATTCAACACATGAAGGTTTTCTATAGTTTGTATATATATAGTAAAAATGTGATTTTTATATTTAAAACATGAATACCATTCAACACATGAAGTTCTATTCTACGAATGAATTTCGATTCAACACATGAAGGTTTTCTGTTCAACATATGAATATAGTTTCAACACAGGAAAATAATTCTAACACATGAATATTATTCAAAATTTCTGTAGCATAACGGCAAGGTAGTTAAAACTGGGACCGTCCCTAGTACGGCTCCTCGCTCTACCTTAAAGCCTCGCAGCTTTTGACAATAGGGAATCATGCATCTAGTTCGCACGCAGGCGACATGCATATTTTTTTCATTTCCACAAAACTAATCCTATGTGGTTTCAACCAAATATTTCTCAACAACAAACGGGTATTTTTCAACCACAATCAATCAATTTCAACCACAAACAATTTCAATCAACCATTCGCTATCAATCAATTTTCACACCAATCACAACCAATAAATATCGTCCATGGTTTGTGGACGAGGGGCGTATATATATATATAGCATCTCACTTCTATTTCAACACATACATAATTTTTACAACGCAAATACAACTTATACATCGAACGTACAACTTATACAACGCTTATACAAGAGGTGTACAATGCTTATATAACTCATACATCGACTATATAATTTATACATCGTCGTTTTCCATATCGTTTATAATTCAGAAATCTCACATTGGGTTCCACTCCACCAAAAATAGCAGAAGGCTCAGAAAAATATGCGGTCTCTTTTTGAATGTAGAAGACGTCCACATGAGTCCACTGTCTCTTGTTTCACTGAATTTCATCAAGAACCGAAAAAGATACGATTTTTACAGTGAAATAAAAAACCGTAGCGCTTTAAACAGCTATTAAATAGTTTAAAATAAAAACAGTCGTATAGTTTCAAACCTGTTCAAAACTAGGTCTGTAGTTTTCGCGAAATCCGAGCAGCGTGGAGACGATCGGAGGGTACCACGGCCTAGTGCTACGAGAGGGCTTCGTGGCGATGGGGGTCTCGTGCAGTTCGTCGACGTCTCTGAGGCACGGCGGCGCGAGAAAGATCCGTACTTTGGAGGCTTGATTCAGGCGAAACGGTGGACGAGGGGGTGTGAGGCTTGGTCGGATTTGAAGAGGGGAGGAAGGACTTTCGATTGCAGGTGGTGGCGGAGGCTGGTTCGTCGTGGCGGCACCGGAAAATGACCAGGAAGTTTCGATCGTGTTTCCGTTGAGAGGAGAGAGGGAGCGGGGAGAGAGAGTGTTGAGTTGGACAAATGATTTTTTTTATTTATATATTTTTAAACTTCGAAAATACCCACTTTCACCCACGAACACCAATCCAAACCCAACGACTGTCGTCCCTAGCGTTTTACCCCCATTCCGAACACAATGGGATATGTTTCGTAGGCCCATTCGACTGTTTCAGTCAGTTTTCCTTCAAATTAAAATATAAAACATTCAATATTTAATTTGAACGTACATTTATAATTTGCCAGGGCCACAAACTGATTCTAAAAATTCCCAAAAAATAAATCTAGCTATGTTTTGACGATACGGTCCCAACAAAACTAGTTTCGTCGAATTCTGAGATTGTTTGAAAAATGGCCCATTTCTGGTCGATCCAATTTAACTGTAATTGACCAAAACACATTTTCCTTTGCCATGCTCACATACTAGCTTCAAAAATTATAAATTTGAAACCTAGCCATAGTTTAACATCCCGGATCCAACAAAAGTGGTTTCGTCGAATTCCGAGGTCGTTTGCAAAATGGCCATTTTCACGAGCAATATAAATTCCAGAGCGACCTTTCAGAAAATTCATTTGTCCATAACTTTTGCTTTTCGCTATGAAACTTCGATTTTTCAGATTCGTTAGAAAGGTATTCACTAACAGATTTAAATATTTTTGGTTTCACTCAAATCCGTTTTGTTTTGCACCCGGTACAGCCAGTCAAAGTTTGAATTCAAAATTTGAAACTACCGCGCCATTTCAGGCCTTGTTTATAATTAGAATTAATTATATTCGTTTTCAAATGTCGATTCAAACTTACTTTTCATCGTTATAATTTAAAATATTTATTTTAAATATTTAAAATCCACTAAAATAGCCAATTTAAAATTTTTAAATTGGTTCAGATTTTCCGGGTCGTTACAGTGGATTTGAGATTAGTGAATCCACAGCAGAAGGTGTACTATTGTGTATAGAGGAGCTTTTGATTAAATGTCTTCTTGGCTCTATTAATCAGATCTTTGGAATGATGGAGTAGTAGGATTCGAAGAAGAAGGCGCACGAGGTTCAGTTTTACTTCAGGCCCTTCGATCTTTACCTATTCATAAAGATGAGAAGTCAAGAGGCAATTCCGATGCATAAAATGAATAGCAATACCCCCTATGACAAAAGTAAAAGTTTATGTGTGGCACGTACCAAGGAATGGATTGATAAAACTTCTGGGAATGTTGATAATTTTTTATCTGCTACTTTTCCACATCTGGCAATTCATCCTTCTGAAAAAGTAAGGAAGGGGCTTGTGGAAAGCACAGGAGGTTTGTTGACAAATTGTTGTCGTACATTGAAGAGGGGCAAACAGATGTTGTTAGAACGTTTATGTGTTTTTACATGTGATGATTCAGTTCTTGTCTCCATGGTCGCACATCGGTCTATCAAATCTTTATTCATGTTAGGTGAAAAGTTTCTAAATCAGGACGAGATTTTAGATTTATTTCGAGGCTAATTGAGAGTCTCCCGAGAGCGGTGTTTGGGAATGAGGAGATTACTGCGATATCACATGCTAAGAAATTACTCACCTTAGTGTATTATGCAGGTCCTGAGCTTGTAGTTGAACACCTTCTCAATTCATCTATAAAATCTTCCCGTTTCTTGGAGTTTCTTATGCAAGTCCTGAGTTGGTAATCTAACAAGCAATGGAAACTATAGCAATGGGAGTGTCATGCAGCCTGTCTATGAGATGTTTAATGTGAATGATAAAAATAATCAAATGTTTATTGATAATGGACTGAGTGCATATGAGATCCCTCATATGCCTCCTTGGTTTAGAAGCATCGGTAGCAAGAAATTATACTTCGCTATTGCAGGAATACTTCGTCTCTCAAGCTTATCAGTTATGGCAGGGTGAGGTAGTTTATCTCTATCAGTTGTAATTGACATTCTTCTAGAAAATTTACACAAGTTGATATCGTAGTTGAGGATTAGAGAGTACAAGAAAGAAGGGTGTCAAGAGTGGTATGCTCAGAGGGTTTCTGGACAATTATTACATCAAACAAGCGCCATAATCTGCATACTAAATGAAATTGTATTTGGGCTATCTGATCAGTCAATTCACTTATATTCACAGTTTACCTGTTAAACAGGTTACCAGGTAGACGGGATCAATATGGGAAGAGACCCCCCAAACTTGGGATCATTTAAAAATAATCCAAACTTCGGATTAATATGGGAAGACACGTCAAACTTCGGATTATTCCGGTCAATTATTCCTATTAAATAAATAAATATATATATTTACACACACACACACACGCATATATATATATATACATACATACATATGTGTGCATGCATAAATTTTATAAGCACAAATTAGTGGCAAACACTTAATAGTTGTCGAAACAAGCATTTTCAACCATGGCATGTCAATGTCCTCATCCGTCACTAATCTTAACGGTAATGAAAATAATTGTTTCGGCATGATGCGGTGGATCCGATTTCAACACTTCATGTTGCACTAAAGATACTCTCAAACTGATTTTATCGTATAAAAACCCAAAGAATTCATGTGACCATCAACAACGACAAACTTAAATAATTTACTATCATTTCGAATGACATGCACAACATTTACATATGAGTCATGATTTGATAAATGATCGGTTAATTATCTGTCAAACAGCCAATATCTCTACTGCTGCTTGCAAATTTTAAATGGTATCAAGTGGCCCATTAGCTCAGTTGGTTAGAGCGTCGTGCTAATAACGCGAAGGTCGCAGGTTCGAGACCTGCATGGGCCATTTTTACGTGCTTTATTTGAGATTACAAAAATTACCAAACCAATCATATATTATCGTTTTGTGTGTACTATTTAACATTAAAAATATAAAAGTTAGTAGTTTAAATAAAATGAATAACTTGTAAATTAATCATGTGTTTTTAACATGTGCATGTATGGTTTGGTTGTTTAGTAACAACGATCTTGAATAGTAAATTCAAAATTGAATTTGGGTTAGCTATATAAACGGTCTTTTAAATTCAAATTGATTGTTCCATTAACCTTATATAATGTTTAACTTGATTTTTGCAAATTTTGGATTTCAAAAGATTTAATTTTGGAAAATAACAATATTAAAATATTCACTTCTGGTTTATATTTGAATTTGAAATTGAAAAACTTAAAAATGTTGGTTTAAACGGATGTATATATAATTTATAAAATTTTATAAAAATATTAGAAGCTAATCGGACGAATTTTAATTTTAAATTATAATATGGCCTGAATAAGGCTAGTCACATTGCTGTAATTTGCAAATTTCGACCATAAACTTCAAACGGTTATAACTAATGCAAATTTAATTGGATTTTCGACCATAAACATTTTTACGTGCTTTATTTGAGATTACCAAACCAATCATATATGATCGTTTTGTGTAAACTATTTTGACATTAAAAATATAAAAGTTAGTAGTTTAAATAAAATGAATAACTTGCAAATAAATCATGTGTTTTTATGAACTAATAACATGTGCATGTATGGTTTGGTTGTTTAGTAACAACGATCTTGAATAGTAAATTCAAAATTGAATTTGAGTTAGCTATATAAACGGTCTTTTAAATTCAAGTTGATTGTTCCATTAACCTTATATAATGTTTAACTTGATTTTTGCAAATTTTGGATTTCAAAAGATTTAATTTTGGAAAATAACAATATTAAAATATTCACTTCTGATTTATATTTGAATTCGAAGTTGAAAAAACTTGAAAACATTGCTTTAAACGAATGTATATATAATTTATAAAATTTTATAAAAATATTAGAAGCTAATCGGACGAGTTTTAATTTTAAATTATAACATGGTCTGAATAAGGCTAGTCGCGTTGCTGTAATTTGCGAATTTCGACCATAAACTTCAAACGGTTATAACAAATGCAAATCAAATTGGATTTTCGACCATAAACATTTTTATGTGCTTTATTTTAGATTACAGAAATTACCAAACCAATCATACATGATTGTTTTGTGTATACTATTTTGACATTAAAAATATAAAAGTTAGTAGTTTAAATAAAATGAATAACTTGTAAATTAATCATGTGTTTTTATGAACTAATAACATGTGCATGTATGGTTTGGTCGTTTAGTAACAATGATCTTGAATAGTAAATTCAAAATTGAATTTGAGTTAGCTTAAACGGTCTTTTAAATTCAAATTGATTGTTCCATTAACCTTAAATAACGTTTAACTTGATTTTTGCAAATTTTGGATTTCAAAAGATTTAATTTTGGAAAATAACAATATTAAAATATTCACCTTTAGTTTATATTTGAATTCGAAGTTGAAAAACTTGAAAACTTAGTTTTTAAACGAATGTACATATAATTTATAAAATTTTGTAAAAATATCAAAAGCTAATCGGACGAGTTCTAATTTTAAATTATAATATGGTCTAAATAAGGCTAGTCGCGTTGCTGTAATTTGGGAATTTCGACCATAAACTTCAAACGGTTATAACTAATGCAAATTAAATTGGATTTTCTCGAAACAAGAAACATTTGCTTTTTAATGATAATAGTTTTTAGTAGAAATAGAAATTTCAAATTTCAATTTATAGGTTTTATATTTGAATTCGAAGTTGAAAAACTTGAAAACGTTGTTTTTAAACAATTGTACATATAATTTATAAAATTTTATAAAAATATTAAAAGCTAATCGAACGAGTTTTTATTTTAAATTATAAATGGTCAGAATAAGGCTAGTCGCGCTGCGCAATTCGCGAATTTCGCCAATAAACTTTAATCTGTTATAACTAATGAAAACTAAATCGGATTTTCTCGAAACGAGAACGTTTGCTTTTTAATGATAATAGTTTTCAATAGAAATAAACATTTAAAATTTCAATTTATAGGTTTTCACTTGTGTCCAAAACAAGTTTTAAATAAAATCGCGATTTTGCAGTTCAGTGACAGCAATTGGAAACCGTTATAAACAACTTTATAAAAATTGTTAAAAATATGAAGAAAAAATATATAGTAAATGATTTTAAAATGTCGGGCAAGAAGTATGAAGTTTTGAACTATAATTTGATTTTGGAGTTTTTCAGCCAAACTAACCGAATACGGTAAAACAATGTTTTGAAAATTTACGTGTTAAATGAAATAAAGTTTCCAACTTTTAATCTAAAGATGTTTTGAGCCGATATGATTTCTATTTTTTCTATCAGCTGGTTTGAGGTTCTTGTGGATGATGTCTTTAATAGCATAATCCTTAACCTAATAAGTTTAAGTTATTTGGTTTATCAATTATAAATAAAGGATATATTCATAAATATTTTGATTAAGGAAAGAGTTTTCCAAATTTAAGTTTATTGAATTTAGATAGAAATAATCCTCGGATATTTAATATTGAATCCATTGTTTAGACATATACAATTTAAGGAATTTGAAAGATATTTATATCGTTACTCCACTTATAATTTTCGTTGATTACGAGAATTAGCATTGAATAAAAGTTGATATAATTTCTATTTAAATCTTATATTTAATATCAATTGGGGTTTGCTGTAAATGGTGTCTTAAATAACATCATTGTTTAACACCGTTAAAGATCAAGTTATGATTTGAAATTTTAAAGAGAATTAAGATTTCGTAAAGGCTAGTTAAAACGATAGTTAATGATTTTGATTTAAATAAATAAATTTGCAAAGGAAAAAAGTTAAGAGCTATATGAATTTATTATCAGTAATGCATTATATGTACAAATGCTACATAATTAAAAATAAGATGGTTAAGCATCAGATATAGTTGTGGTAACGGTTATAAGAATTTATAACTATCAACCACCATTACGATTACGGTTGGTGTTAATAACGACGGTTACCACAACCGTGTCATGCCTAATCACAATAGATTTAAAACATTTGTTATACATTTATCATTTTGTATGCACACATATTTCACATTTACAGGTACTCATACTTGCAATACAAAATTAATCCTAATTTGTTGATATTTTTAAGGGAAACATACTCAGCATGTTCTAAATTAACAAAAACAAACCAGACAACCAACAAATAAATAATCCTCAAACAATTCAAATCAACACAATTTCGTACCTTTTTGTAACCTTCGTTCATATCATAAATGAAAATCGAAAGACTTTTTCAACCTTGAACAAGAGAATATATTGGACATTCGTATGAAATAATAAATCCCTAATTTTTTATATAAAAGAGTTGTATAAACGACATGACACATTTCAATATAGTAAAAGTGTGAAGATGGTCTTATATAAAAATAGGATAGTAATAAGTGATGTGTGTGTGTTCCTACTGAGACACGAATAACGAATACAGGGATATTGTCATTTATAAACAACACATATTTAAATAGTTGCATGAAATGGATATTATTAGATGCTAAACAAATTAAAAATGATTTTGGGATATGAAAAAGAAATGCATACATGCTTTCTTTTGAGAAACTAATAATGAATTTTGTTTTTTAATAAGACACGACAATTGTAAGTTGTTGTTCGTATCTCGTTAGCATTTGAAAGTTCTTTGATGGCGGTTCAACTATTTGACACAGCAAAATGTTACTGTTAAAGCTAAAAAGGAAGAAACGGCCAAAAATTTAAATTCAACTTGCCTATATTCTATGTTTGACTGGTGGGAATAACATCATTATTAGTTTAAGAAAAAAGTAAACTGCCGGCAATACAAGTTATCATATGAACAGAAAAAAGTATACACAACATGAGTCATTCATTTTTTTGTAGAGTAAAGCAGAGAAGGCACGACGTTTGTACCATCATTAGAGCAAATCGATATTTTGATATATCGACCAATTTATTTTAGAAAAATAAAGCAAATGCAATCAAGTTCTTTGCATGTCAAATGGATATGCTTATCACTATGTTGTGATGGCTTTATTGTTCGATGCATATACATAAATCAATAATCAAATAGTTAAAGCATTTCATAAGGCCTCCACCTTGGTAGAATCATTAACAAAATGATCATAACCAAAGATCAAATTTTGATAGAAACATTAACGCAGGTCCATAGCCAATGATTGATTCTTAGATTATTTGCATGATATTTGGAAATACATACATATATCTACAAGCTACAACTTCATCGTTGCTTAAACTATCAAACATTAGAGAGCACTATACCTTAAGCACAGGCTTAAGGTATACTGAGGAAATATAAGAAACATGTTCGTATTATGATTGCGAAAAACTATTTGAGAAAGTGGAATTCAATACGTCTAGTTATCTGACTCTTATCTCCATTTAAATTTATGTCTTTATTATTTTTATTTGGATCTGTAAATTGGCTTGTCATAACATTTATAAACTATGATGATCAAGTTAATTCTTTACCAATATATGGTTTTCTAACCTACATATGGTCATGTTCGAATAAATTAATTTCTCATTTCATGACTTTTGTATTTTATGCATCATCAAGTTGTATAAAGCATCTTAGCATGGATGTCATATCAATTTATTGTATACCGGTATGAATTTTTACACTAATTAAAGAGAAACAAGTTTTCATAGCATAACATTTTTTTATATCCCATTTTTTCTTATCTTATTTGCTTTAAATGCTTTCGATGGATCTTCAGTTCTCTCAATCGTTTCATTTTACTTGTGTTTGTTTTGATTGATCACCAATTTGTTGAATAGTTCATATTTTTTTGTGTTTGTTTGGCTGTCACGCTCGAAACCCTAATCAGTTACATTCTGTTTCTGTATGTTGGAGTATTGACATGTAACCTTGGTTAGGAGGCTGACGTTTATAAAACTATTTGCTCTTAAAAAGTTTGGTTGATTTACTTGATTGCTTCTAAAGTGTTTGGTTGATTTTGTTATCGTAAAACTTACTATACTGTTGTGTTTTGAATGTATAATTGTATTTGAAATAGTATAAACTAGATCCCTGACGTTGCATTTTGTTTTTGTTATCGTAAAACTTATTATTTTAATTAATTAAATGGAAAACAAACTTCATTTAATTATCTGATGTTTATGAGAAAGTAAGAAACAAACTTCACATTGAGCAAAAGACATATAAGAAACAAACTGGTAACTCGTGAAAAATGAATTCAGATAAATCGAACTTATTTATTCACATGAAAAATGAAGGAGTTGCGAAGACAAAACATTGAAACTTATTTATTGCGATCAAATTTTCATGTAATCGTATATCTATTATATATTCATTTATGTTTTTGCATTAGACTTCTGTAGCTTAGCAGCATGAAATATATGGAACATGCATTAGGGAAAAAACTAAGAAACAGAGAGGCTGTTCCCATCAAATAATGTATGAAATTCGATATTTGTTGGTGGAGGAAGGACGATATAGATGAAGATTATGTCATGGGTTCAAGCCCATTAAATATCATAACTTGTGCTTTGATTGGGTGAAGTATCATTTTTGTTATGTAAAACCATTTGTTGTAAACTGATTTAAAATAGGCATTTGCTTAAACAAATTCAATCTTTAATTTATTTGTTTGTGTTCACTTGCATGTTTGAAGGGAAAACAAACTTCAATTTAATTTTATAACCTTAACTGTATTTGTGGTCATTTTATTTCCAAACTGCTTGTTTAATTCTTCCATGGAAACACATCAGATAATTATCTTTTCCCTTCTTCAGTTATAATTTTTCTTATTTCTATATATGAGGAAGATAACCTCTTGTTGCTCCGTTAAATAAATCGGTAGAGTAGGAAACAACCTGATGTATGATTTTATGCTGATTATACACATAACCCCCATCTGTATCAAGTATTGCTTTCAAAAGACAAAGTAGCATTGTAGACCAGAGACTTTAATATTTTTGTGAGCAAACAATGAGTAAATGAACAAACTATGTTTGGTAAAGCTAATTTTAAACAAAAAATCTTTACAGAATAGTGCTTTATAAAACAAAATTAACACATAAAATTTTGTTTTCATGATTATCTGATGATTGTGTATTTTTTTAACACCAGATTTATTAGTTTCAAGCAAGCATGCATTTACTTTGCTACTGCTTTTCCCATCAAATGTTGATTTCACTTTCAATAGTGCCCAAGTAAACAAATAATTGATTTTGTGCAATTCACTATCATTCACTTTGTTAATTGTTCGTGTACTTCGTCCAATTTCATTTACCTGTATTCTACTGAAATTTAAACTTTATTCAGTAGTGATGGCCTTATTTATCCCTTGCTTTTTTATCTTTGTTTGACATGTCCATTTATGTATAGCAGATACTAGTTTATGGTTTAGTACTGTATTGTATGTATGCGATATTAGTAATAGGTAGGTTTACCGCCATACTAGTTTGGCACCATTAGAGTGTGGATGCTCATTTTAGTGTATAAGCACGAAGTTGAAGTGAGGCCTTTTATTTAGTCTTTGTCTTTTGTAGCATCCTGTCATGTGTGTGTTTAACCGTTAATTTCATTTAGTACCTCTGCTTTTAACCTTTCGTTTTATTTGTTGTTTTCTAAATTACAAACCTTTACATATATGTGTTTTGTTCTCCTCGTTATGGTATATCTACACGCACACACAAAAGTATACATATACATAGGTATATGCACATATGTATGCATCATTTTTTCTCTAGTATGAACTGTCGGTTTTTTGATGGGCGTTTATTACTTGGCATGTATATTTATGGATTAAATTCTTTAGATTTATATTTGTTTAGCTTTCTCTGGCATGAAAGGGCATTAATAGTTGATTATATTTTTAGGTCCCGTTTTGATTGACAAAAAGTAACTTTACCATATGTCCAAACGTTGTGATGAACAGATTCTATCCCAACATTGTGATGAACATGTTTTGCCAAGGCATTCATATATTAGTAAAACATTGCTTTTCGGTTAGGCTTTTGTAGTTATCATCTTGACAAATATATTGAGCATTAATTAGCATACATGGTATATTCTTATCATCGATAAAATACTTGGGAGCACTCTATGTTTTTGTTACTTTGTGTTTGTGCAATTGTCTTAGAATTACACTTCTTAAGTTGAACATAGATTGTTATTATTTTCCAAGCTTTCGTCGATAGAAATAAGTGGAAGTATTATTGACAGTGCAAGCTTTTAAAATTGTACAATTTTGATATATTTGCTCTTTGCTGCTATTATTTGCTGAAGTAGTAATAATAAATCAATCGTAATGCACTTTAAAATAAGGAAAATGCTAAATTGGTTCTATAGCAAAAAGAATTCAGTGAACGTTTTGGGTACGAGAAGGGTATTTGAGAAAGACATTTAAGTTGTGTGTATCTTATATAACTAGTGTGTATATTTATACATCATACTGAAACCATATATTTATACTGAGATTTAGATACAAAATGTTATATCATTTACTACAGAATCACCATTTCACATACATATATGAGTTTTCAGTCTGATGCATCATTGTGTTTTCTTTGTGCTCCACTTTAATCATTTGCTTTAATCTGAAATGGTATACCATTCATTAAGATAGTACCATTTGAGAATGTTGTGTTTGCATTTAAGAATGATACAAATATTATATGTGCAGTAGCGCCATTTGAGAATGTTATGTTTTCATTTGAGAATGGTACAAATATGAAACAATATATTGAACAAGAATCCGAGTCTGTTGTAATAACCCGGAAAATCTGGGCCAGTTTAAAATTTTTATTTCGGTAATTTTAGCGAATTTTAATTATTTAAAATGAATTATTTTAAATAATATCGACCGGAAAATTTATTTTGAATATAATTCGATCGTATATATTATATGCGTCGTCGTTAGAATATAAATAATTATATATAATTATAAATAGAATTGAAAATGGCGCGGTAGTTCGATAATTCGATTTCAAACTTCAATTGAATGTACCGGGTGCAAAACAATCCGGATTTTAGTGAAACCAAAAATGATAGGATCTATTTGATAATATCTTTCCAACGAAGATGGCGAAGATAGGATAACGACGAAGATTTTCTACAAAAGAAGAGTCGTGGTATTGGATAGCTATATGTGAGAATTTCTCACCTTTCAATTTCTTTTCTAATTATATATATATACTAGGATGCAGACGGTGCTTAGTAGCACCCGACACAATCGTCCACAGACCATGGACTTGTTTGTTTGGTTGCATAGCTTAGTTATATGATTTGATTTGAATTTGGTTGTTTGGTGATTTTGATTGATGTGTGAATGGCGTGGGCCTTCACTAGACCGGGGATAAGGCTAGGCCTTGTCCCGTTTCTAGTATCGTGCCGTTATGCCGCCGAAATTTTCTAAAATATGTTAGAAAAATAAAATATCATTTTATTGAAGAAATGAACTGAATAGAAATTCATGTGTTGAAATAAAATGTTTTATCGTTAAAGATATAATTTTTAACGTGAATATGAATATAGTGAATGTGAAGAAATAAATATTCATTTACAAACCGGACGGTTTGTTTATGTACACCTATTTGAAGGACATTGATTGGGACGATAAATTTTACACATCGCCCAACAGCACAAATAAAATATGTGTTTGATTGTTTGAAACCCCACACGGGTGTTAGGATGAAATTTGAAGTTCACTCATCCTGATTGATTAAATATGTCGATCAATCGATTGACAGGCTGTTATAAGCAGTAGAGAACTATATTTGATGCTTATACAGTGTAGTGCACTTTGGTTGATGGTTGATTATTTTTCAATGCTATTATATACATGTGTTGTAAAAAAAAAAACCATATAATTAACATTATATGGTAATTGATTGGGCCTCATTCCAGTTTTGAAAAAGAAATATTTGAAAAAGAAATATTTGAAATAGAATATTTGAAAATAGGAATATATGAAGCCGTGTTGATTAGATTGACGCCATTTTGACGTGAACGATATTTATATCGATTTTAAAACGATTTCGAAATGAATTGAATTGAAAACGATTTCGAAATGAATTGAATTGAAAACAATTTCGAAATGAATTGAATTGAAAGTGATTTCGAAATGAAATGAATTGAAAGTGATTTCGAAATGAATTGAATTGAAAACGAATTCAAATTGAATTGAAAACGAATTGAAATGAATTCAAATTGAATTGAAATTTGAATTGAATAGAAATGAATTTTAAACCGAATTTATAAAGGAGAATTCAATTTTGATTTGAATTGAAATGGAAGTTGAAATTGCTTTTGAAACGAATTTAAAACTATTTATATAATTCGTTTTAAATAGAAATCGACGAAATATATATTATATATATTATATATATAATATAATGGCCTGAATAGAACGCGCCGCGCCGCGGCAGTTCGTGAATTTCGACCATTTATTTCAAACGGACATTACGGGAGATCCGACCGTCGGATTCTCCTAAAACCGGAACCGTTGGGTTCGTATCGAAAAGAGCTTTCTAGCGAATGTTAGAAATTTGAAATCTAACGGTTGGATTTGGAATTATGTCCAAATCAAATTTGGAAAAGGTCGCTGTAAGTGCAGTTCGATGGCCATTGATGGAAATCGACTGTACGGGCCTTGATAAAATTATTAAAAATAGTAATAATTTGTGTAAAATCATAAGAAATGATTTGTGAAGAATTGGGATGAAAAACTCCATATTTGAAAAGATAAAAATAGATTTTTATCGAAATGGCTAGTTTTGAACTAGAAATATAATTCTATTTTTTTTTAAATAAATAAATTGAATTTAAAAAGGGTTTTGAAAATAACCAGAATATCCAATGATTGCATTAGAGTGGAATTGAATCGAAATTGTCTTCGGAATATTTCGATGTTGGAATTCGTGATTATACAGATGTTGTTATGGAAATTTGAAAGATGTATATTTATATCGTTATTTCCAATACGGCATTTGTTAGTCGTAGAATTCGATATTGAATATAAGCCGATATATTTTCTATTCAGAGCCTTGTATTGAATATCGAATGTGATTTGGGTTTGTCGTGAATGGTGTCTTCACTAACACTGTTCTTGAACCCAGTTGAGAAAAGATTAAATCTTTTTATTTAGATTTAATGAAGTGTACCAATTAAATAATATTTAATTGGAATTGAATTGCTATTGATTTTTGGGTTTATCGTGAACAGTGTTTTAAATAACACTTGTTCTTTAACCCGATAATTAATGGAATGTGATTTTGGGTTTATCGTGAACCGTGTTTTAAATGACACTGATTCTTTAATCCAGATAACGATTAAAACTAAGTGGAGTTTTAATGAATCTTTAATTAGATTGAAAAGATCGAGAATGGAGTATCACCAGTTTTACTCCAAGCGATAGTTAAATCTTTAATTAGATTTGAACGTGAAATGGTAATTGAGTTACCGATAACACTGTGGTGTTAGATATGAAGTACTACCAGTTTTACTTCATGGGATGAATAGGTTGGGATTGGGAAAATAAAATAAATGATTACTTCGGTGTGGTTCGATAATCCCGACTAGTTTGAATTGATATTCAAAGGTGATTAAAGAATAAATTTAAAGAATTTATCTTGGATAAAATTAATGGGAATTTTTCCCAAAGTATAGGAATATTTGAATAAAAGAATATTCTGAATTGGAAGGAGGCGTATGTTGTGTTTGTGTAACACTTTTATAATATATACGCGAGTTATTCAGAAAGACCGGGTTTATCCCATTCTGAATAACTGATTCGACGTGGTGTCGAAGATGAAGACGGTGGTCGAAGACCAGAAGTCTTCACGTCGTTTGGGTGCTTACTGATGATCTTGATTGGGCTGTACACCCAAGAAGATGGAAACAGTTAGTGATCGTCCAGACGTACTTGGAGATCGATGGATATGCGAGGTACTAGGTGCCTCCGGTTTCGTTCAGACCCAGAACGAACTTGTAAATGGACTGTGTGTCTGACATTGGATTTTAGTCCGTGTGATTGATCTCTATTAAATATATATCTGCTTGGCGACGGAGAATTTATTCTCTTGCTTAACGCCCTTCTCTGAGACGTACGAGCTCAGGGGTTATATATTGATGGATATCAAACGCATGGAGTGAATTGCCTATGTGGCATGCCTAAGTGGCAATTGATCGAGGCTTCTGTTGAAAAGCAAAGTCTTGTGGTGATGATCAAAGCACAGCCTGTGTGGCACAGCTTTGTGTAACGTGAATTCGCGAGCCTCGCACCCCGGTTGTGAACCAAAAACGGGAGAGGACGTCAGGGAGGGCATGCGTTTCTTTCTAGCTAGAAGTGGCGTCAGTGGTTTTACACGCCCTGACGAGTTTGACTTATGTGGTTGTTGCTGTTGCGAGGCGCCTCGGTTATATCGGTTTTGGCCGATGCATTCTGGTCGGCAGACGGACCAGACTTACACCCCATAGGGTGGGGAGACGCATGTTCAGGGTTTAAGTTTAATCCACATCGGTGGACTGGCCCTGAGGATCCAAGGCTTGACTGAGTACTTGCCTGAGGGGCGGGCTAGAGCGTCTCGAATCGGTTGAGGACTATCTTTTGCCTCGGTTCATAGACGGAAATCCAATTTCCAAATACGTGACATTTGCGGTTTTAATTGTAGAACCTAGTATGGTGACATAGTGGGATGGGGCATTCATGCCGCCTATGATTGATACTTATGATTTGTAGTTGTTTATACACTATGCACTTATAATAGTATCAAACGATTTGTTTTAAACGTATCAAGCATTCTTTGGCTGTTATAAGGGAAAACCCTATCCTCGGCTGCGTTGCATTGTGTGATGGGACCTGGGTCTTATAACAGCTTCATTCTTCTTTATTTAGCATTGCGCTGTTGTTTTATGCACTGGTATTCTTGGGAGGAAACCCGTTCCGTGTTATACGGTGTAACGACCCGGATTTTCGGCCGTTGAATTCTGAATATTTAAATTTGTTTTAAGAATTTTAATTGAATTACATATAGGAATTTATTAATTAAAAACGAAGTTTGAACGTTAATTTATAATATTATTATAAAACGAGCTCGAAATCGCGCGGCAGTTCGTAATATAGAGTTTTGAACTTCAACTGAGGATACAGGATCCGATATAAGTCGGATTTCTGTGAAACAAGACACGTTGGAACCGTATTTATTATAATTTTCATATGAAAGAGAAAAATCCAGATTTCATGTTATAAATAGAAAGTTATGGCCAAATCAAATTTTGAAATAGTCGCTGTGGAAATCGTTATTTAAAAGATACGTGTTAAAATAGCCGTTTTGCAAACGGACTCAGATTTCGACGAAATCAGTTTCATTGGGACCGTATCATTAAATTATTGTCCGGTGTTGAATTGCGTGGCAAACTAATGTCGTATGTAACCACGGTAGCCGTAAACGCTCGTTCAGTGCAATTAAATTAATTCAACTGAATAAAGGGATATTAGAGTGTAACTTGAACAGACGATCAAATCAGGCCACGAAACCAGTTCCGGTGAGTTCGTAGCGTCGGATATAGTCAGGATAGGTATATAGTTTGTTATTTTTAGAGATCGGCAAATTTGGTATTCAAAAGGGGTATTGCGATGCGCGGTAAAAACAGCCTACTGGGCAAACAGTCTCAGAATGCGACGAAACTGGTGCCGTTGGGTTCGTATCGAAAAGTTATTGTCGATGTTCGCAGTTTCGAGTTGTTTCGATTTATCTGGTGATCGTGAAAAAAATAAACGCGTGTTGATTTCTGGTTTTATAAAGGAATTTTTTTTCATACGACGTCAGAATTCGACGAAACTTGTCCCATTGGATTCAGAATACCTTTTTACACCAAGATTAGTTTTTTTATCAGTAAATAGAAATCGACTGTGGTTAGTGTCACTGATACTTCACCGCGAGGTTCGCTATGATATAAATAATATAATAAAATAAATATGCATGATACGCTGAAAACAATTCACATGCCTACTGAATAAACATGCAGACCTATGCTATTATACCCGTGCTCCCCAAGTAACAATAGCCGTGTCTCCCAAACCAAAACTTGCCGTGGGTGCCAAGTAAAGGGTACCGTGCCTAGCACGCTTTCATAGCCGTGGACACCACGGTTTACAAATCCCTATAAAACAAGCCGACACTCCTTTTTCCTTTCCTTCAGCAAACTAAAACCGAGAGCTTTTCCCTCAAAATAGAAATTCAATCCTTTTAAAAATCAAAAGAAATTTTAATCAAATCCTTAAGTAGTGGGATCGATTATTTTGGGCTCGTGGAAGCAAAGGCCTTCCATTTCGTATATGTGTTATCATACGCGACGCCAATCACAGTTGTTTGGATCTTCACCGCGGCAACTTAGGGCATCGAACTGAGGGAAAATGGAGCGGCATGGGTAGGGGAATGGAGCGGAGGCCGTTGGTCTGGTTTCAGTTGCCAGAAAGGGACGGGTTACGGTTGGTGAGGAGTTTCGGGTCTATAAAGTCACGCATCTTTTACTGTAGGGATCGAAGTCGGATTTTTCTTCTTCTTTGGGTTCGATGTTTTCAGTACACCATGGAGGAGGTACTCGGTTCCTGGAATTTCGAAGCATTGGGTGCGTTGGGAAATGGATGGGCGTGAGGGAGTAGAAGTTGATGCTGAGAATGAAGGCTGATTTATTTTGGGTTGGTGTGGGTTGAAGAGTTTGAATTAGAGGGTCAGCGTGTTAGCAGCTAGCAAGGGACGGGAAGAAGAATTAACGAGAGGTGGTTAAAGAAATATGAAGGATAAGGAATTGATTATGGGAAGAAAGGAAATCATGTGACTGAAGGGGGGATTAACGGAATAAAACGTGATGTATGGTCTCAATTTCAAAACCCAATGCATGGTAATTTCCATGTCTAGAGCGCACAGTTTTTAACTGTAGAAGAGAAGAAAGATTGACAAAAATTTCAAGTGTTAAGCATTGGAAGAGACACGGTGTTCGGTTGATAAAGTAGGAGTTATGGGTTGGAAACAGTTTGATATGCCCATGAGCTGAGCCGAGTTTAACCGGGTTAACAACGAATCAGATGAAACGAAAGTGTAGAGATCGTATTAACATTGCATACACAACCGTGACTGAGAGCAGAGCCACTGGAATTTCGTAGAAACTAGAACGTCTGTTTCATTTTAAATGAAACAAAAACAGAACCGTCAACTGCAAACAAGGTGAGTAACCTCACTAACTCCCTCTCGTTTATATTTATATATATACGAGTTTTTAAATATTTTTATAATGTGCAATGGTTGATTGGTTGAATAGTTGGTGAATTTGGTTGAATTGGTTAATAGGATCACACCATAAATTGACCATTAGTTCTGATATTTCATTTTGATGTGAAATAATATTTTTGATGTTACTAACATCTGTGGATGCAGGGAAACAGGTTGGAGGGATCCAACTGGATCCCTCAACATTTTATTTACTGTTTTATTTGATGGTGATATATGTTATGCTACATTATCCATGGTTGAATTTGTGTGTTTGTTTTACCCTGGCCTTAGGAACATGGTATTTTAGATACCGTAAAATATCATCGAATGTGAAAAAGGAAATTAGAATTTAAAAGCAGAATTTATTTCCAAATTAGAAATAATTTCTTTTTCATTTAGTTGCAAATGGAAACCTATTCCATTGGGTAAACCAAGAAAATGTTATAAATAAAGATATAAATTAAGTGGATCATTAACCATTGGATAAATTAAAAAGTGAGTTCAATATGAATGTATATTTGAAAGTGAGTATCGGTTTTGAAACCAATATTTGGAAATGGATCCGAATTTAGCAAATTACAGAGGAAAGTTTAAAGAAAGAATAAATGCTTTAAAACAAGGAAATATTTTGTAAATAAAATAAGGGGATTTATAGAAATCGAATTAAGTGGTTAGAAGAATGTATAGTTTATAAATATGTTTAAAGGAGAACTTGAATTGATTAAAATAAACCGAGTTTATAAATGAACAACGGAAGCGTGTGCGCCGCACACGGTATTTTATTCAAAACAGCAATCATAACGCTGTTGTTATAAGAAATGCTTTTAAGCAGCGATTTTAATGCTGTCTTTGTAAGGAATGCTTTTATAAAACTAAACAACGATTTTAGCACTGTTGTTATAATAGATATTGTAAATCTATACAGCAATTTTAGACGCTGCTGTTATAATAAATGTCTTGGTAAATCTAAATAGAAATTTTAACGCTGCCGTTATAATAACTGTTTTAATAGCAATCTTAATGCTATGGTTATGATAAGTGTTCTATAATGCTAAGACAGCGGGTTTAACGCTGTTGTTGAAAGCAATGTTTTATAAACCAAACATTTGAAGACAACGATTATAACGTTATCGTTATAATCAATAATTTTTATAAAGAAGGTGTGTTCGTAGATCAAATCCGAGAGTCATGTAAGCAATGTTTGGTTTAAAGTTGTGAGCTCTGACTAATTCAAAGTTAAGAATGTCGTTCAGTTAACGTCTGAGAGGTAATTATATCCAACTTGATTGACTTTAGTTTTAACCAAGAAGTGGATAAGGTTCGAGAGTGGAAGTGATTAAGTGGATTTAGTAAATGAGTGAAATGGTGAGTTGGCATAGCGATGTTTATTCAAACATCTGTTTAAAACAAAAATGAAGGAGATTTGGAAATGTTTTCCAAATGAGAGTCAAAAATGTTTTCTGAATATAGAGGACAGATAATGGAAATGTTTGCCAATGTTAATAGCGTATATTTTCTAAATATATTAAATAAGGAATGTAAATGAAAGTGAAAAGGGAAATGAATGAATGAACTAAAAAGGGATAAACGTTGAATGATGTTTGGTCGATAGAATTTCCTTCTGGAAATAATATCGTTGTTTGCACACCGACATGTTTTCATTTGATAGTTAAATCACCGACTATCAAAGTTTTGACCATTTTAACGTTGTTAATATGGAGAGACGATTATTATCCAGAGAACCACTCCGTATTGGCATAAGCGTTGCGAATCAAGTATGATGAATATCTTGAAGACGGAGTGAAGTGCAAGGGCTATTGTATAAGTCTTAGATAACAGTGCCTAAGATGGATGTACTGAATAGTGCCTTCGGTTTGTCCAGTCCCAGGACAAACGTAAATGGACGAGTGTCTGACAGAGTATATCCAATAAATTACGTAAGTTGATCTCTTCAAACGTACTTACGTTTGGTGGCGGAGGAATTCGTTTCTCTTAGCTGTATACCCGTGGTATTTTTGGTGAAATCAATTTGTGGTTTGGCGGGTATGACGATGTGGCATTCAAAGTAATGGAGGTGGGATCTGTCAAGAGATACGTTATGACCTCAAGCCTCATCAACCAGGAAAGGACAAAAATCGGGCAGGCAGCATGGCTATGTGGGTCGCACCCATTAGGATGTATGATCACCTATCTAGAGAAATTCCTTTTGTTCTTAAATCTATCGATGTTGTCCCTTATCGGGAGGCGGTTGCTGATCCCAACCGTCGGTGGTATACATTCGATACACTCAAGCGAAATGAGTGGTCGGTCATGTGAGGGCCGGGTTGCAAGACGTTCTTGTTGAACCCAGTGTATTTGCCTCTAGAGATACACGTTCGGAAGGTGGTCCCATACCTTGTCAAGTTGGAATCCAATCTCCAATAAGTGCCTGCGAGTTTGGTTGTATATTATATATGTAGAGCGTGAGATGCAAGCGTTCTACTAGATTTTAATTACTTGTGATTAGACATTATTATAATATCAGATAATATATGATTTCCAAAGTGTTTTGGGTTATCGTAAGGTAAAAGCCATCCGTGTTTATGTGTGGATTGGTCTTACGATTATCTTTTCTTTTGAAAAGGATTTTGAAAAGTTAAACAAATGGTTGGAGTTTACTCACACCAGTCCCATGACTGACCCAGAGTTTATTTTGTTTGTTTTCCCTAAACTCTTGGGTGCCCAAATTTGTACGGGCAGTCAAGTAGTCAGGATTTTTTACAGATTCACTTGAAGAAGCTTGAAGCAGGAGGCTTCACCAGTTGGCTATAGACTATTATATTTTCCGCTGTGTACTATGTTGTATCTGGAAACAGGTGTTTATAACTGTTCCAGGGAAAATCGTTGTGCTCTGATAATGGTATGTTTATACAAATACTGATTTGTGCTTCAAAGTTATATTATCTAATATATTTTATTCGTTCCGCTGTGAGTTTGTGATCTTCGTTTTCTTCTATTCTAATATTTCTTTCTTTCTATTTCTCATCCTCTAACTTCTTTCTAATAATGGTTCGTATTTCTGTGCAATTTGAATTGGACGTGTGGTGTTATTAGTCGATTCAAAGGGCACGGATTTGCGGGTCGTTTCATTTGGTATCAGAGCCAGGTTAAGTGATTACCTAGGCTCTGTGGCGTGACTCAATAGAGATGGGGCTAGTAATACCCTAGATTGAGTTTGAGTGTATATATATGAGCGCGTATTTGTAGATTTGATATAAAAATTGTTTTATATTGTGTTGACTGGTTTGTTGAGTGGTTTATGAATTCTGGTCGATACAGGAAGTACAACTGTATCGATAGGTGTTTCTAAACTCTCGAACAGAACAAATCGACTCAGTATTGTTTTAAAGTGGGTAAGTGATATAATTTGCCCAAAAGTTATTTTGATATAAAGGGATAATTTTCTGAAATTATCGAATGTGTTGGTTGTTATTACAATCAAAGGAAATTATAAAATATTGAAATGGTTGTATAAAACCAAATTGAATTTGTATAAGAATAGGATATACAAATAAGTCGAACTGAAATTTAATTCAAACCATAATTTGAATTTAAATCCCGGAAGTTTTGAAATATTCCTTGAAGTATTTTAAAGGTATATGGCATTAGTTTGAAGAGATTTTTGAATAAGAAAGTTGAATATATTGGATGTTGTTGAATGGGATTGAATTGGATTCAAGGATAATAAGTGGATTGATTTAAATAGAAATCAGATTTGAATTGATAGAATGGAAGTGACTAATCAGAAGTTGATTAGAGATCTGACAACTGAAAGTTGTATTGATTTGAAACCGGTGGGAAATGGATATATGTATGCTGAGCAGATATTGAATGGAAGAAAGTGCAAGAGATAGAATTATGCCCGACAAAAAGGTACATGTTTACAATATTGTTTGGGTTTGATGATTTTATGAGCCTATGAGGCAAGCCACTTGGCTTTTTGATTTTCTTTTGGATGGAGAAAGCCTAGAAGGGCGAGTTGTGGTTGTATCGATTGAGCCGTGCAGTGGAGATGCTGCCGAAATTTTTCAGAATTTAAAGTGTTAGAAAATTTTCAGAATTCTTGAAAATGTTCGTTAGTAAGAATAAATAAATATTATTATTTTTTTTGAAATAAATTGGCCCAGTTAAACTAAAGTTAAGAAGTGAACAAAAGGGATTTGTGGATCGAGTTAATAGGGTATGTGGTGTCTTTTCCTACCTTAGCAATTTCGAGGACGAAATTATTTTAAGGGGGAAGGAATGTAACGACCCGGATTTTCGGCCGTTGAATTCTGAATATTTAAATTTGTTTTAAGAATTTTAATTGAATTACATATAGGAATTTATTAATTAAAAACGAAGTTTGAACGTTAATTTATAATATTATTATAAAACGAGCTCGAAATCGCGCGGCAGTTCGTAATATAGAGTTTTGAACTTCAACTGAGGATACAGGATCCGATATAAGTCGGATTTCTGTGAAACAAGACACGTTGGAACCGTATTTATTATAATTTTCATATGAAAGAGAAAAATCCAGATTTCATGTTATAAATAGAAAGTTATGGCCAAATCAAATTTTGAAATAGTCGCTGTGGAAATCGTTATTTAAAAGATACGTGTTAAAATAGCCGTTTTGCAAACGGACTCAGATTTCGACGAAATCAGTTTCATTGGGACCGTATCATTAAATTATTGTACGGTGTTGAATTGCGTGGCAAACTGATGTCGTATGTAACCACGGTAGCCGTAAACGCTCGTTCAGTGCAATTAAATTAATTCAACTGAATAAAGGGATATTAGAGTGTAACTTGAACAGACGATCAAATCAGGCCACGAAACCAGTTCCGGTGAGTTCGTAGCGTCGGATATAGTCAGGATAGGTATATAGTTTGTTATTTTTAGAGATCGGCAAATTTGGTATTCAAAAGGGGTATTGCGATGCGCGGTAAAAACAGCCTACTGGGCAAACAGTCTCAGAATGCGACGAAACTGGTGCCGTTGGGTTCGTATCGAAAAGTTATTGTCGATGTTCGCAGTTTCGAGTTGTTTCGATTTATCTGGTGATCGTGAAAAAAATAAACGCGTGTTGATTTCTGGTTTTATAAAGGAATTTTTTTTCATACGACGTCAGAATTCGACGAAACTTGTCCCATTGGATTCAGAATACCTTTTTACACCAAGATTAGTTTTTTTATCAGTAAATAGAAATCGACTGTGGTTAGTGTCACTGATACTTCACCGCGAGGTTCGCTATGATATAAATAATATAATAAAATAAATATGCATGATACGCTGAAAACAATTCACATGCCTACTGAATAAACATGCAGACCTATGCTATTATACCCGTGCTCCCCAAGTAACAATAGCCGTGTCTCCCAAACCAAAACTTGCCGTGGGTGCCAAGTAAAGGGTACCGTGCCTAGCACGCTTTCAAAGCCGTGGACACCACGGTTTACAAATCCCTATAAAACAAGCCGACACTCCTTTTTCCTTTCCTTCAGCAAACTAAAACCGAGAGCTTTTCCCTCAAAATAGAAATTCAATCCTTTTAAAAATCAAAAGAAATTGTAATCAAATCCTTAAGTAGTGGGATCGATTATTTTGGGCTCGTGGAAGCAAAGGCCTTCCATTTCGTATATGTGTTATCATACGCGACGCCAATCACAGTTGTTTGGATCTTCACCGCGGCAACTTAGGGCATCGAACTGAGGGAAAATGGAGCGGCATGGGTAGGGGAATGGAGCGGAGGCCGTTGGTCTGGTTTCAGTTGCCAGAAAGGGACGGGTTACGGTTGGTGAGGAGTTTCGGGTCTATAAAGTCACGCATCTTTTACTGTAGGGATCGAAGTCGGATTTTTCTTCTTCTTTGGGTTCGATGTTTTCAGTACACCATGGAGGAGGTACTCGGTTCCTGGAATTTCGAAGCATTGGGTGCGTTGGGAAATGGATGGGCGTGAGGGAGTAGAAGTTGATGCTGAGAATGAAGGCTGATTTATTTTGGGTTGGTGTGGGTTGAAGAGTTTGAATTAGAGGGTCAGCGTGTTAGCAGCTAGCAAGGGACGGGAAGAAGAATTAACGAGAGGTGGTTAAAGAAATATGAAGGATAAGGAATTGATTATGGGAAGAAAGGAAATCATGTGACTGAAGGGGGGATTAACGGAATAAAACGTGATGTATGGTCTCAATTTCAAAACCCAATGCATGGTAATTTCCATGTCTAGAGCGCACAGTTTTTAACTGTAGAAGAGAAGAAAGATTGACAAAAATTTCAAGTGTTAAGCATTGGAAGAGACACGGTGTTCGGTTGATAAAGTAGGAGTTATGGGTTGGAAACAGTTTGATATGCCCATGAGCTGAGCCGAGTTTAACCGGGTTAACAACGAATCAGATGAAACGAAAGTGTAGAGATCGTATTAACATTGCATACACAACCGTGACTGAGAGCAGAGCCACTGGAATTTCGTAGAAACTAGAACGTCTGTTTCATTTTAAATGAAACAAAAACAGAACCGTCAACTGCAAACAAGGTGAGTAACCTCACTAACTCCCTCTCGTTTATATTTATATATATACGAGTTTTTAAATATTTTTATAATGTGCAATGGTTGATTGGTTGAATAGTTGGTGAATTTGGTTGAATTGGTTAATAGGATCACACCATAAATTGACCATTAGTTCTGATATTTCATTTTGATGTGAAATAATATTTTTGATGTTACTAACATCTGTGGATGCAGGGAAACAGGTTGGAGGGATCCAACTGGATCCCTCAACATTTTATTTACTGTTTTATTTGATGGTGATATATGTTATGCTACATTATCCATGGTTGAATTTGTGTGTTTGTTTTACCCTGGCCTTAGGAACATGGTATTTTAGATACCGTAAAATATCATCGAATGTGAAAAAGGAAATTAGAATTTAAAAGCAGAATTTATTTCCAAATTAGAAATAATTTCTTTTTCATTTAGTTGCAAATGGAAACCTATTCCATTGGGTAAACCAAGAAAAATGTTATAAATAAAGATATAAATTAAGTGGATCATTAACCATTGGATAAATTAAAAAGTGAGTTCAATATGAATGTATATTTGAAAGTGAGTATCGGTTTTGAAACCAATATTTGGAAATGGATCCGAATTTAGCAAATTACAGAGGAAAGTTTAAAGAAAGAATAAATGCTTTAAAACAAGGAAATATTTTGTAAATAAAATAAGGGGATTTATAGAAATCGAATTAAGTGGTTAGAAGAATGTATAGTTTATAAATATGTTTAAAGGAGAACTTGAATTGATTAAAATAAACCGAGTTTATAAATGAACAACGGAAGCGTGTGCGCCGCACACGGTATTTTATTCAAAACAGCAATCATAACGCTGTTGTTATAAGAAATGCTTTTAAGCAGCGATTTTAATGCTGTCTTTGTAAGGAATGCTTTTATAAAACTAAACAGCGATTTTAGCACTGTTGTTATAATAGATATTGTAAATCTATACAGCAATTTTAGACGCTGCTGTTATAATAAATGTCTTGGTAAATCTAAATAGAAATTTTAACGCTGCCGTTATAGTAACTGTTTTAATAGCAATCTTAATGCTATGGTTATGATAAGTGTTCTATAATGCTAAGACAACGGGTTTAACGCTGTTGTTGAAAGCAATGTTTTATAAACCAAACATTTGAAGACAACGATTATAACGTTATCGTTATAATCAATAATTTTTATAAAGAAGGTGTGTTCGTAGATCAAATCCGAGAGTCATGTAAGCAATGTTTGGTTTAAAGTTGTGAGCTCTGACTAATTCAAAGTTAAGAATGTCGTTCAGTTAACGTCTGAGAGGTAATTATATCCAACTTGATTGACTTTAGTTTTAACCAAGAAGTGGATAAGGTTCGAGAGTGGAAGTGATTAAGTGGATTTAGTAAATGAGTGAAATGGTGAGTTGGCATAGCGATGTTTATTCAAACATCTGTTTAAAACAAAAATGAAGGAGATTTGGAAATGTTTTCCAAATGAGAGTCAAAAATGTTTTCTGAATATAGAGGACAGATAATGGAAATGTTTGCCAATGTTAATAGCGTATATTTTCTAAATATATTAAATAAGGAATGTAAATGAAAGTGAAAAGGGAAATGAATGAATGAACTAAAAAGGGATAAACGTTGAATGATGTTTGGTCGATAGAATTTCCTTCTGGAAATAATATCGTTGTTTGCACACCGACATGTTTTCATTTGATAGTTAAATCACCGACTATCAAAGTTTTGACCATTTTAACGTTGTTAATATGGAGAGACGATTATTATCCAGAGAACCACTCCGTATTGGCATAAGCGTTGCGAATCAAGTATGATGAATATCTTGAAGACGGAGTGAAGTGCAAGGGCTATTGTATAAGTCTTAGATAACAGTGCCTAAGATGGATGTACTGAATAGTGCCTTCGGTTTGTCCAGTCCCAGGACAAACGTAAATGGACGAGTGTCTGACAGAGTATATCCAATAAATTACGTAAGTTGATCTCTTCAAACGTACTTACGTTTGGTGGCGGAGGAATTCGTTTCTCTTAGCTGTATACCCGTGGTATTTTTGGTGAAATCAATTTGTGGTTTGGCGGGTATGACGATGTGGCATTCAAAGTAATGGAGGTGGGATCTGTCAAGAGATACGTTATGACCTCAAGCCTCATCAACCAGGAAAGGACAAAAATCGGGCAGGCAGCATGGCTATGTGGGTCGCACCCATTAGGATGTATGATCACCTATCTAGAGAAATTCCTTTTGTTCTTAAATCTATCGATGTTGTCCCTTATCGGGAGGCGGTTGCTGATCCCAACCGTCGGTGGTATACATTCGATACACTCAAGCGAAATGAGTGGTCGGTCATGTGAGGGCCGGGTTGCAAGACGTTCTTGTTGAACCCAGTGTATTTGCCTCTAGAGATACACGTTCGGAAGGTGGTCCCATACCTTGTCAAGTTGGAATCCAATCTCCAATAAGTGCCTGCGAGTTTGGTTGTATATTATATATGTAGAGCGTGAGATGCAAGCGTTCTACTAGATTTTAATTACTTGTGATTAGACATTATTATAATATCAGATAATATATGATTTCCAAAGTGTTTTGGGTTATCGTAAGGTAAAAGCCATCCGTGTTTATGTGTGGATTGGTCTTACGATTATCTTTTCTTTTGAAAAGGATTTTGAAAAGTTAAACAAATGGTTGGAGTTTACTCACACCAGTCCCATGACTGACCCAGAGTTTATTTTGTTTGTTTTCCCTAAACTCTTGGGTGCCCAAATTTGTACGGGCAGTCAAGTAGTCGGGATTTTTTACAGATTCACTTGAAGAAGCTTGAAGCAGGAGGCTTCACCAGTTGGCTATAGACTATTATATTTTCCGCTGTGTACTATGTTGTATCTGGAAACAGGTGTTTATAACTGTTCCAGGGAAAATCGTTGTGCTCTGATAATGGTATGTTTATACAAATACTGATTTGTGCTTCAAAGTTATATTATCTAATATATTTTATTCGTTCCGCTGTGAGTTTGTGATCTTCGTTTTCTTCTATTCTAATATTTCTTTCTTTCTATTTCTCATCCTCTAACTTCTTTCTAATAATGGTTCGTATTTCTGTGCAATTTGAATTGGACGTGTGGTGTTATTAGTCGACTCAAAGGGCACGGATTTGCGGGTCGTTTCATACGGCATGGTCCCTTGATTTACCTAACTTTAAAATAAAGATTTATAACTGTTTTAGTTCTCACACCAGTCCCATGACTGACCTGGAGTTTATTGTTTTAACCTAAACTCTGGGTGCCCCTATTTTGACACGGGCAGCTAGTAGTTTTGGTTTTGCAGATTTATATTCACAGGATCCTGGTTTACAGCTGGAACGATATCCGGAAAGCTTTGTATCCGTATATCTTCTTCTAGTTGTGTATTGTATTATTTTCCGCTGCTATGTATTTAAATGTAATTTAAATCTCTGATATTTCTGTGTAATATTCACTTGTACTCTGTATATTCTTGTAATCTGGTGCATTGTTGTAATATACAATGAAATGTTCTTCTGTATGCGTTCTGTTGTGGCTTGTTCTCGAACTATCCGACGCTTTCCTTTACGGGGAAGTTACGGGTTTTCACAGTTGGTATCAGAGCTTTGGTTTACAAAGCTCAGAGAACAAGACACATTAGAACCATACGAAAGAATTCATCAGATATTGGATTAGTAATATCCAACGAGGATGACTCGTTAGAGATGGGGTCAGTAGTATCCTAGAACGAGTGTGAAGAGTATATTTTTAAAGTGAAAACAAATTTTTGTTTTGAAAATTTAAATCAATTATTCGTATTTGGTAATTTATTTACATTGATGTGGACAATCCAGTATATATAGATCTTGCGTATACGTCTGATCCGCGTGTATTCGAAATTTTAATATACTGGATAGATATAGAATCACATTCTAGTCGTCCGGAGATGTTCTGATGGTGGTTCGAAACATCATCAGCATTTATTTTCGAGTGACGAAGGTGTGATATCTATATATTTCCATTAGACTGGTGTGAGAACCAAAACTTATATATGTAGCTAGAACACATTGTTGTGAATTGGCATCAAAAACATGACTTTCTGTATATATATCAAAGCTATGCATTTGAAAAACTAATCGACTAATTGATTGATGGTTGTATTGTTTGATTATTGTTTGAATAATTAAAATTTGAACCATTTAGTTCATTTGAGTCAAATATTGAATTGTATTGAAAATTGGTCGCATTTGCTTGCATATACATATATATCATTGAACAGGTCATAGCAAGGAGGCTAGAGCCAGAGAATAAAATTTGTTTGCCCGACAAATAGGTACATGTTTACTACATAATTTCCTGTTTTGTTTGGGTGATGATGATTTTGTGAGCCTATTGGCTAGCCGCTTGGCTTTTTCTTTTTCTTTTTGAGATCTGAAGGACCGGGGAAGCTATTTGAAATTCCCCGATGCTCCCGGTGCAGGGGAGGTTATGGCGAAATTTTTCGAAAATTTAGGGTGTTAGCCAAATTTTTGAAATTTTGAAAATTCTCAGAAACTGAAAAGTTGGAGAATGGAAGCCAGATCGAACGTAGAGTTGAATAATCAAACCACTTTCGACTTTGTTCCTTTTCGGGGACGAAAAGTTTTAAGTGGGGGAGATTGTAATAACCCGGAAAATCTGGGCCAGTTTAAAATATTTATTTCGGCAATTTTAGCGAATTTTAATTATTTAAAATGAATTATTTTAAATAATATCGACCGGAAAATTTATTTTGAATATAATTCGATCGTATATATTATATGCGTCGTCGTTAGAATATAAATAATTATATATAATTATAAATAGAATTGAAAATGGCGCGGTAGTTCGATAATTCGATTTCAAACTTCAATTGAATGTACCGGGTGCAAAACAATCCGGATTTTAGTGAAACCAAAAATGATAGGATCTATTTGATAATATCTTTCCAACGAAGATGGCGAAGATAGGATAACGACGAAGATTTTCTACAAAAGAAGAGTCGTGGTATTGGATAGCTATATGTGAGAATTTCTCACCTTTCAATTTCTTTTCAAATTATATATATATACTAGGATGCAGACGGTGCTTAGTAGCACCCGACACAATCGTCCACAGACCATGGACTTGTTTGTTTGGTTGCATAGCTTAGTTATATGATTTGATTTGAATTTGGTTGTTTGGTGATTTTGATTGATGTGTGAATGGCGTGGGCCTTCACTAGACCGGGGATAAGGCTAGGCCTTGTCCCGTTTCTAGTATCATGCCGTTATGCCGCCAAAATTTTCTAAAATATGTTAGAAAAATAAAATATCATTTTATTGAAGAAATGAACTGAATAGAAATTCATGTGTTGAAATAAAATGTTTTATCGTTAAAGATATAATTTTTAACGTGAATATGAATATAGTGAATGTGAAGAAATAAATATTCATTTACAAACCGGACGGTTTGTTTATGTACACCTATTTGAAGGACATTGATTGGGACGATAAATTTTACACATCGCCCAACAGCACAAATAAAATATGTGTTTGATTGTTTGAAACCCCACACGGGTGTTAGGATGAAATTTGAAGTTCACTCATCCTGATTGATTAAATATGTCGATCAATCGACTGACAGGCTGTTATAAGCATTAGAGAACTATATTTGATGCTTATACAGTGTAGTGCACTTTGGTTGATGGTTGATTATTTTTCAATGCTATTATATACATGTGTTGTAAAAAAAAAATCCATATAATTAACATTATATGGTAATTGATTGGGCCTCATTCCAGTTTTGAAAAAGAAATATTTGAAAAAGAAATATTTGAAATAGAATATTTGAAAATAGGAATATATGAAGCCGTGTTGATTAGATTGACGCCATTTTGACGTGAACGATATTTATATCGATTTTAAAACGATTTCGAAATGAATTGAATTGAAAACGATTTCGAAATGAATTGAATTGAAAACAATTTCGAAATGAATTGAATTGAAAGTGATTTCGAAATGAAATGAATTGAAAGTGATTTCGAAATGAATTGAATTGAAAACGAATTCAAATTGAATTGAAAACGAATTGAAATGAATTCAAATTGAATTGAAATTTGAATTGAATAGAAATGAATTTTAAACCGAATTTATAAAGGAGAATTCAATTTTGATTTGAATTGAAATGGAAGTTGAAATTGCTTTTGAAACGAATTTAAAACTATTTATATAATTCGTTTTAAATAGAAATCGATGAAATATATATTATATATATTATATATATAATATAATGGCCTGAATAGAACGCGCCGCGCCGCGGCAGTTCGTGAATTTCGACCATTTATTTCAAACGGACATTACGGGAGATCCGACCGTCGGATTCTCCTAAAACCGGAACCGTTGGGTTCGTATCGAAAAGAGCTTTCTAGCGAATGTTAGAAATTTGAAATCTAACGGTTGGATTTGGAATTATGTCCAAATCAAATTTGGAAAAGGTCGCTGTAAGTGCAGTTCGATGGCCATTGATGGAAATCGACTGTACGGGCCTTGATAAAATTATTAAAAATAGTAATAATTTGTGTAAAATCATAAGAAATGATTTGTGAAGAATTGGGATGAAAAACTCCATATTTGAAAAGATAAAAATAGATTTTTATCGAAATGGCTAGTTTTGAACTAGAAATATAATTCTATTTTTTTTAAATAAATAAATTGAATTTAAAAAGGGTTTTGAAAATAACCAGAATATCCAATGATTGCATTGGAGTGGAATTGAATCGAAATTGTCTTCGGAATATTTCGATGTTGGAATTCGTGATTATACAGATGTTGTTATGGAAATTTGAAAGATGTATATTTATATCGTTATTTCCAATACGGCATTTGTTAGTCGTAGAATTCGATATTGAATATAAGCCGATATATTTTCTATTCAGAGCCTTGTATTGAATATCGAATGTGATTTGGGTTTGTCGTGAATGGTGTCTTCACTAACACTGTTCTTGAACCCAGTTGAGAAAAGATTAAATCTTTTTATTTAGATTTAATGAAGTGTACCAATTAAATAATATTTAATTGGAATTGAATTGCTATTGATTTTTGGGTTTATCGTGAACAGTGTTTTAAATAACACTTGTTCTTTAACCGGATAATTAATGGAATGTGATTTTGGGTTTATCGTGAACCGTGTTTTAAATGACACTAATTCTTTAATCCAGATAACGATTAAAACTAAGTGGAGTTTTAATGAATCTTTAATTAGATTGAAAAGATCGAGAATGGAGTATCACCAGTTTTACTCCAAGCGATAGTTAAATCTTTAATTAGATTTGAACGTGAAATGGTAATTGAGTTACCGATAACACTGTGGTGTTAGATATGAAGTACTACCAGTTTTACTTCATGGGATGAATAGGTTGGGATTGGGAAAATAAAATAAATGATTACTTCGGTGTGGTTCGATAATCCCGACTAGTTTGAATTGATATTCAAAGGTGATTAAAGAATAAATTTAAAGAATTTATCTTGGATAAAATTAATGGGAATTTTTCCCAAAGTATAGGAATATTTGAATAAAAGAATATTCTGAATTGGAAGGAGGCGTATGTTGTGTTTGTGTAACACTTTTATAATATATACGCGAGTTATTCAGAAAGACCGGGTTTATCCCATTCTGAATAACTGATTCGACGTGGTGTCGAAGATGAAGACGGTGGTCGAAGACCAGAAGTCTTCACGTCGTTTGGGTGCTTACTGATGATCTTGATTGGGCTGTACACCCAAGAAGATGGAAACAGTTAGTGATCGTCCAGACGTACTTGGAGATCGATGGATATGCGAGGTACTAGGTGCCTCCGGTTTCGTTCAGACCCAGAACGGACTTGTAAATGGACTGTGTGTCTGACATTGGATTTTAGTCCGTGTGATTGATCTCTATTAAATATATATCTGCTTGGCGACGGAGAATTTATTCTCTTGCTTAACGCCCTTCTCTGAGACGTACTAGCTCAGGGGTTATATATTGATGGATATCAAACGCATGGAGTGAATTGCCTGTGTGGCATGCCTAAGTGGCAATTGATCGAGGCTTCTGTTGAAAAGCAAAGTCTTGTGGTGATGATCAAAGCACAGCCTGTGTGGCACAGCTTTGTGTAACGTGAATTCGCGAGCCTCGCACCCCGGTTGTGAACCAAAAACGGGAGAGGACGTCAGGGAGGGCATGCGTTTCATTCTAGCTAGAAGTGGCGTCAGTGGTTTTACACGCCCTGACGAGTTTGACTTATGTGGTTGTTGCTGTTGCGAGGCGCCTCGGTTATATCGGTTTTGGCCGATGCATTCTGGTCGGCAGACGGACCAGACTTACACCCCATAGGGTGGGGAGACGCATGTTCAGGGTTTAAGTTTAATCCACATCGGTGGACTGGCCCTGAGGATCCAAGGCTTGACTGAGTACTTGCCTGAGGGGCGGGCTAGAGCGTCTCGAATCGGTTGAGGACTATCTTTTGCCTCGGTTCATAGACGGAAATCCAATTTCCAAATACGTGACATTTGCGGTTTTAATTGTAGAACCTAGTATGGTGACATAGTGGGATGGGGCATTCATGCCGCCTATGATTGATACTTATGATTTGAAGTTGTTTATACACTATGCACTTATAATAGTATCAAACGATTTGTTTTAAACGTATCAAGCATTCTTTGGCTGTTATAAGGGAAAACCCTATCCTCGGCTGCGTTGCATTGTGTGATGGGACCTGGGTCTTATAACAGCTTCATTCTTCTTTATTTAGCATTGCGCTGTTGTTTTATGCACTGGTATTCTTGGGAGGAAACCCGTTCCGTGTTATACGGCGTGGTCCCTTGATTTACCTAACTTTAAAATAAATATTTATAACTGTTTTAGTTCTCACACCAGTCCCATGACTGACCTGGAGTTTATTGTTTTAACCTAAACTCTGGGTGCCCCTATTTTGACACGGGCAGCTAGTAGTTTTGGTTTTGCAGATTTATATTCACAGGATCCTGGTTTACAGCTGGAACGATATCCGGAAAGCTTTGTATCCGTATATCTTCTTCTAGTTGTGTATTGTATTATTTTCCGCTGTTATGTATTTAAATGTAATTTAAATCTCTGATATTTCTGTGTAATATTCACTTGTACTCTGTATATTCTTGTAATCTGGTGCATTGTTGTAATATACAATGAAATGTTCTTCTGTATGCGTTCTGTTGTGGCTTGTTCTCGAACTATCCGACGCTTTCCTTTACGGGGAAGTTACGGGTTTTCACATCTGTCTACATTTTAACCATATTAATTATTACATACATGTTTTGCAGTTGAGATGTGGATGGAAGAGTTCCAGTTATTGGTTCAAGATATTGTATGGAAGCTTTAAATCTTCCCTTAATAAGAAAGTGGCAAACTTGGTGCCATAATAAACAGGTAATGCTAGTATCATTTGTAAACACGTACAGTATTTGAACTCATATTAGTAGGTTGCATTTTCCAACCTTATTGTGGCTTTGCATCCTGTTATTGACTGCAATTGATGTCTAAAGTTAAGCCTTTTATAATGTTTTGATCATAGAAGCAGCAATTTTGGGATTTGATGCATTCTCTATATTGTTGCTTAGAGACCCTGAACTACTAGTTCGTTTTACAATACTGGTGCTAAGGTATTCTTAGAAATGGATGATTACTTTTATATTTAGTTTACTTATTTAAGGATATGTATAGAGTTTAAAATGCCTCATAACTGAGTTTAAAATGCATCAAAACTGAGTTTAACAAGTTCACAACTGAGTTTAACAAAAATAACAAGTTGCTTAGATGTTAACAGGTGTTATTGACCTGTGTTAACAAGTTGAATCCAGGATTATATAACTAGGAGTAAACAGGCCACCACAATCCGCTAGGGAGCAATACAATTACACTCACTCATCTTTACGGAATATCATCGAACGTTGTTTTGGCCTTTTTGGCATTCTTAAAGCACATTTTCCTATTTTGAAAACGATGTCACCGTATAGTCTTCGCAAACAACGTAATATTGTCATAGCTGCATGTGTGATTCACAACTACATTAGGAAGCATGCTTTGGATGATGAGATTTTTAAAGAATTTTAGAATGATGATTTGTTTTTTTTTTTTTGAAGAAAACAATCTTGAATCTAATCAAAGTTCAGTTGGAGCGGATTCAACTCAAGGAGAAAGACAAGATTTCAACAACAAAAGGGAACAAATCCGACGAAGCATTGTCACTTTTTATCATTTGTCATTTTAGGTTTCATTTTTTTTAGAAGTTTTTAATGTTTCGATTGTAATGCTTGAAATTTGTGTAAAATATCAATTTTTATCTATTATGTGATTTGTTGTTTGATTTTATAAGTTAAAATGGACTTAACTGCTTTGATTATATGCGAAAAACATGCAAGTATTTATGTTAGTTTCAATTTAGTATTTTTTTAATTTATATTTAGGAATACGTATTGTTTTGTGATTTTTTTGTTAATTGGCTATAACATATACTTTTAAAAATCTGAGTTGTCTTACATTTTATGTCAATATTGTAGTGCAAAAGCCAAATAGTTAAAAAAAATAATCCATATTGACTTTTCAACTTTTTGACTTATAAGTCATTACCGTGCCAAATGAACTTTTTGGCTTTTTAACTTTATAGAAGTAAAAGCACTTACCATAAAAGCATAAGCCATTTTTCTTTGCGTTGCCAAACGAGACCTTATTCATTTCTAAGTAATCAAAGGACCTCTAAACATAAGAAGTAAGTTAGATATTTATTCATTTCTAAGCATATCTAAAGTTAAACATGGGATGCAACTAAAGAAGAACGGTTGATCAAAAGGTATTAGACATTAGTTAAGCATAAAAACCAATGTCGCCTAAAGGACAAGATTGTGATAAACTATGCAATGTCTACGTAGTAATTGTTGGATTCAAACCAGTCAAAACTAAATGAAATGGGTGGATTAAAAAGAATCTGCGTGGATCATACTGTCCTAATTATGTCTAACCATTTCTCTAAATTTAATATATTCAGAAAAATAAAACCGTTTTTATTTATTTTTTATTTTTATTTATTTTCATAACACAATTAGTAAATTATTTTTAACTAAAGCTATATTTTGGTCTTTTATATTAGTAAATCCAAAAATACTCGTATGTGTGTCGTGTATGTGTAACATAATATACATTGCATAAATGGTTAATGTATGTGTGTATTCGAGTTTACAGTGCAACAAAAGCATTGGTTCTTTACATGCAAATTATCATCCAAAACTATTTTAAATAGACGTATGCATGTGTGTGCGCTAAAAATTTAAATTTATTTCAAATAAAAATAATTTATTAAATTATTAACGCCAAAAATGGCACAACTTAGAGATGAAAGCAGCAGTCTTTATGGATAACATGAGTATGAATCATACAGATCTAGTCACAGTCGAGATAAACAAATAAAATAAGAAAAGAAATAGATAAGAGACATAAATTTATAGTGGTTCAGTTGTTTAATAAGCCTACGTCTACATTATAAGTTTTGTTTATTCTTCTTCCGCTAATTACAGGTTGTCTGATTACAATATATTAAATAAAGATGAAATACAAGTATATGTTCTGAACTGAGTAGATCACTACAGTTCTTAGATGACGTAACAGGGGAGGAGAAAGTTAAAGATAGATTTTGGCAGCGTAATGGCAGAGAGAGATAATGTAACGGCCCGACTTTCGATAACCTCGGAAGTCGTGTCATTATTAAAGAAATAGAAATAGATAGAGAATAAAACTAACAAGAACATCAGAATCTCACAGCGGAATTTAACAAAATATAATATCACATAATATATTACATATCAGAGTCTATTACATCATCATAATACATCTTACATGGTTACTGGCCCAACACCACTTGCAACTTGATACTTAGATATAGATATAATTAATAAGCTGACTTCATGATTCCCAGTCCAAAATACTCCAACAGAATTCCATTGATTAACTGGATCACTTGTCTACTCATAATAATTGTTATGGGTACCCAAGAGTTTCGGAAAACACAGAAAAATAAACTTTGGGTCAGTCAGGGGACTGGTGTGAGTAAACAATTTTAAAACAGTTTAAAAGCAAGATAATATGGAACGGTGTTTTTCTCTTATGAGGACATATTGATTTAACATTAGAAAACATTTCGAAAGAAAAGATAATAGTAAGACCAGCCCGCACATAAACATGGACGGTTTTTACCTTACTATAATCCAAACCATTTCTGATATCAAAATCGTCTGATATTATAATAGTTTTTATCAAGTAAATAACCATCTAGCGGAACGCTTGCATCTCACGCTCCACATACATATAATATAAAATCGAAAACCGCATGGCTCTTATTGGAGATTGGATTTCGACTATGACAAGGTATGAGACCACCTGCCGATCAGTGTACTCTAGAGGGGATACACTAGGGTTCAATAAGAACGCCTTGCAACCCGGCCACACATGACCACCCACTCATTTAACTTGAGTGTAGAGAATAAAGCGAATATATTATCACCACACGGTTGTGATCAACAAGCGTTACTGAAAGCTACAACAGTGAAATATAGATTAAGAAGACAAAAAGAATTTCTCTAGATGGTGATAATACACCCTCCTTGGGAATGACCCACCTAGCCATGCTGCCTGCCCGATTTTTGTCCTTTCCTGGTTATGAGGCTTGAGGCTACGTTATCTTCTAGAACACTTGCCCACCATTCACTTTGAATGTCACGTCGTCAAAATCGTAATCACATGTTGATTATACGAATACACACTGGGTGTAAATAAAGAGAAGTTACCTTCTCCCCACCAACTTGGTATATTCATAAAATTCAACGAGTGTGACCGTTGGAAATACTCTGTCAGACATTCGTCCATACAAGTTGTCCTGGGACTGGACAAACCGAAGGTACTATAAAATAGCCCTTGCATATCTCTGTCTTTAATTATCTTCAATAATCTCTGACACGCAATGTATGAATCGAATCGAAGTGAAATATAAATTTCGGACTCTTCGAAACGATCAGCGTACGTCTTTTAAAGTCATATGATATTTAAGGAAACTGATTTATATAAAACCTTTACTTTATTACGAAACCAATAATCAACTTAAATAGATTAAATAACAATTAAATATTTTAACTTCCTTGGCTCAATACAAATAACACAGATAGTCGATCAAATTTCTATCATTCCAAACCTTTGCATTTCTATTTCATTTCATATATTAAATCGATCGTATATTCTTTTTAATAACTTCGACCAAAACAGAATCGGATCTTTCTATATTGTTTATAATCCAGGTATTATGACTTCTTTATATTTGTAAATAAACTATACACACATCATTTAATTATCTAACTAGAAGGCACGTGCTTCGCACATGGCAATTAATACAATAAGGTTAGTTCGTTAATTACGATAATTATTTTGATTTTAAACTGTATAGTTATATTTAATAACATTCAACAAACTGAGTTCTTCTTTCTGTATGGGTCCATAGTCGAGTCATCGACTATTTATCTTATTTGTACATATATTTATATTATATATGAGTATACATATTTACTATAAATTTTCAACCTCTTTCCTTGATCCTTTTATTATGTGTATAATTATTTTATACACTTTACAATTTATTTATTTTTCGTTTTCTTTTCTATTTTATTTTTTCTTTCCATTTCCATTTTATGCTTAACTTGTTAAGATATCGGCCCAACTATTTGTCCGCCCGAATACCCTCTCTTTCTCCTTTTCTACAAATTGGCCAAGCCCGATTGTATCCACCCATACTTTCCATATATACGTATATCTTCAAATATATATATTTAAAATTATTTTGCTATTATAATTTAACTTAAATAAAATTTAAACTTACTTTACCTTTTAATTTATTTATAATATGGGCCAAGCCCAACCCATTAATACACCATGCCTATCCCCTTCAAGCTTCAGCAAACACCATCTTCTTTCATATGTTACCTTATTGCGCACCAATTATTCTGTCTCCATTTTCAGTGTCCCCCCGTGTCTCACCCAATCAGAGTCATCTGATTTCATCTTTTGCACTTAAACCCCTGAATTGTTGGAGGACTTAAATGCAAAACAACGGAAATCAGGGGATCTGATTGGAGGGACATGGGGGGACAGTGGGAATGGGGAGACAAGAATTGATCTCACCCCATTGCGCCCCTCTTCCTTTTCATTACGTTTTTTTCTTTTTCCTTCTAAGGTTTCGGTCCAAACTCCCACTACCAAAAAACAATCAAATAAAGATTGCTAATTAATAGCCGAAAATTTTCCGCCTTTAACTTAAGACTGGAAATATACTGAAAAAATCAGTCTTAGTTTATCAGCTCTAGAGACTGAAAATCTATCATTGATTCGTTACTACAATTTAAAATTGATCACATTTCAGATTTCGGTCTTTAGGCCAGTCACTGATTTACGTTTTGATATCTTAATATCTATGAGTCTAAATCCTTTCAATTCTGCAAATCAGTCGGTTAATCTTGCGATCCACGTCAAATTATTTTCATCTGAAAACAAATAATTTATTAATGGTAATACTACTGGGAAAAAAATCACCATGTTCTCCTAGATATACCTCCCCACTCACGCACAAATTATGTCCACTCCTTTATCAAATCAAGACCTTCATTTTTTCACTCAATAAACCAAAACCCAACATCACATATTCGTCATCTCTATTTAGGAATCAACTCTTCCACTTGACCATAAATCCATCACAGTGAAGCAAATCGGAAATTAATATGCGTTTCCTGTTACTAAAGGTGAGTTACTTTGAATAGTAGGAGAGATATTATTCAAGTGCGAGATTAAATTTGATGGTTCATATCTAGTCACTGTGATATTGATTATTGTCATTTGGGATGATCGTTATTGGTTGTAATTAGTTGTTTGTCGTTTGTTTATTGTTTCTGATTTGTTTTTTATGGTTCAAATCAGCAATTACTTTGTTATTTGATAAATTGCAGTTTAGTTATTTAGTACTTATCACCCTAAAGAATTATTCTTATAAAGGTGTGAAATCAATCAAGATTTTAATGAATTGTGAAGACCAATACAATCTCATTCAAAAATAAATTCTCTTTGCTTTTTTATATGCGTATTACTGGGGGTTTGCATTTTCATCTTGTCTCTATTATATTATTCTTATGTCACTTTGTTTAACAAGCAACGAGGTTCTCTTATATTGCTGAGTTGAAGTATACATGATATTTCTGTCAAGTATTGTTGAGTTAAAATAACTGAAAATTTATGTTGTGTTGCTGTTTGTCATGAACTAGTACATTTTTCATTTACATGGGACTAACTAATGGCTTCATGTCAATTCCAAGGAAACATCAAAAGTGCTGGAGGAGATAAAGCCACATTGAAGACACAGGAACCTGTAGCATTTGTACAGCAGGGCTGCGAGACGTAAAAAAAACGCTGTTTTGGCAGTGAAAGATAATACATGACGTTGCAGATTTCGAGAAATAGTTCTTAGTCCATGAAGTTGCATGTTTTAATAAAGAAACAGCAAATTAATGTTGCGGAAAGGGCAGAGACATCTCAAGAAAGGCTTCATTTAAGAACGTTGACAATACATTTAAAATGCTATTGTACTAAATGTTGATGTACAATTATGTTCATAAACATGTTACTATGTTACCGTAGTTATATTATATATGTATTCGACTGCAGTGATATAAACTTGATCATGTCCTTTGTATGAAATTAAATTTCCAATTTAGCTGATGTTATATAATGTGTGTGTGTTTATTTCCTTGGTAATTGTTTTGTATGCTATAACATGTATCTTTCTTTTAATGTAAATGTAGCAGCGTATTTTCATTTTTAGAGTCATAAGATTAACCATTACAAGTATGTTTATAAATTGCATCTTGCAACTCAGAACGCCCATTGTATGAATTGGGATAAAAGCATTTATATAATTTTGTATTTATTTAAGACCGATCAAAGACCATAAATCAGTCTTTAATATTCGGTCTTTATGCATCTTTAAGACTGATTTTCGGTTTTTATTTTTAAAGTCTGATGTGTCAGTCTTAATTTGATTTAAGACTTGAGAATTAAAGACTGAAATCTTTAGTTTTTAGGCAGTCTTTAAAAGCTATTTAAAGACTGAATTGTTAAATTGAAGATTTCAGTCTTTTAGTTCAATGTTTTTTTTGTAGTGTTCTACCCAGACACTTCTTTCTTTGCTTGTTCATGCTACCTCATTTCTTCTTTAATTTATTGAGTAACGCATGCTGCAAACACCCACAAAACATTTTGCATGCAACTCCATTAAGCAAATGAGCCTATTTACAAGTTGATTTCCTATTGTGCGTAAATAGTTGAACTTCTTCAGTATAAACACATTTTTTTGTTTTATTTCTACTTGAAAATTCCTGCCCAGCTCATTTCTTTTTTCGTCTCATTCTACATGATGCGCCCCTCCTGATTTCTCCAGTTCCTTATATCCTGCTACTTCGGTTTCCTGTTGGCAGCATTCCCTTTTTCTCCTTTCCTTTGTTATATGTTGCGCCTCTCCTTTTGTTTAATTAGTTCTTCATGTTTTTTTCGTATTAGGTATCATTCTGTCGAGTCTAGCATCATCGTTATCTTGAAATCTTCGTCTATATCCGCAGCTCATTGCATGCTGTACCTGCAAACTCATCAGAAATGAACCTTCAATCCCTATTAAGAACGACAAGTGCATCTGCTCCGTCCATGCACAGTTTATGTTTTGGAATCCATGTCTATTATGGGATTCTTTTTGATATTTTACTCTCTTTCGAGTTTTAGTGGTATACATAGGAGGATAGGGTCATGTTAATTTGTTCTTACTAAAATATATATGAATATACAGTTAATACAAAGCCAAATTCGGATCCATTTGCAAGAAAACAAATGCATAGACCATGGCAGACTTGAGTTACAACTGCTATATTCACTTAAACTGTTGCCTTCCCATTCTTTTGTTTCATTCCCTTTTCTTATGTTCTATTGTTCTTCCCTATTTTAGTTTGCTTCTTCCTGTATGTAGGGTGCACGCAAGTGCTGTGTACACATGCACGCTCCATCAAGCCGCCATCCATCGGTCGAGACCCCTTCCACAAGTGCGTCGTCTCCTCCAAATCTCATCTACGTCCCCCACTTCTACTTCGATCAAGTGGATAGAAATATGGGCGTTCAACACGAACGAACAACAAATACTAGTCCACATTGATCCAATAAAATATCCATGTAGCCATCGCAGTGCTCTGACTTCGACCAACTTCGGTCATTGTAACGACCCGGATTTTGAGCGACTTTGGTTATCGATGTAAGCTCGACGTCGATAACCAAAGCCTCGAAAAATCCTGGTAATTAATGAAAGAAATTAGAGGGTGAGAATAGATAAGATAGAACTAATAGAATAGAAGAAGAAGAAGAACATCATCATCAGAGTAAACACGAATCTCACAGCGGAACGAATAAAATATAACATAACTTTTGAAATACAAACAGTTATATATACAATAGCACTTATCAAAGTACAACACTTACAACAACAGCGGAAATAATAATAGCTATAAAATCCTGAAGCCTCCTGCTCCAAGCTCTCCAAGTGTATCTGAAAAATCCCGACTACTTGATTGCCCGTAAAAATTTAGGCACCTAAGAGTTCAGGGAAAACAACAAAGTAAACTCTGGGTCAGTCATGGGACTGGTGTGAGTAAAATAGTTTAACACAGTTTAACAGATATATGATATCTCATAAGACCACGCCGTGAATACGGAACGGGTTTTTCCCTTATGAAAATCTGAACAACTTGACAAGCAATATCATGGTGATATTATACTAACGTCTATATACAAATAGATATCAATTTAGCAGAAAAGCTTTCATCTCACGTTCTACATATATAGTATACAATCAAAACCGCAAGCATGTATTGGGTAATTGGATTTCCAACTATGACAAGGTATGGAACCACCTTCCGATCAGTGTACTCTAGGAACAATACACTGGAGTTCAACAAGAACATCTTGCAACTCAGCCACACATGACCGACCACTCATTTCGCTTGAGTTTATTGAATGTACATCACCAACGGTTGGGATCAGCAACCGTTCCCGTATATATATATGGGACAGCATTGATAGATTGAAGAAGCAAATGAATATTCTCTAGATAGGTGATTATACACCCTACTTCGGTGCGACCGACTTAGCCATGCTGCCTGCCCGATTTCTGTCATTTACCGGATGTGAGGCTAGAAGCTACGCTTATCTTTTCACATACCACATCTTCATTCACTTAGAATGTCACATCGTCATACCCTTTAAATCACAAATTGATTTTCCCAAAAATACCACGGGTATAAGCTAAGAGAAACGAATTCCTCCGCCACCATCGTAAATACGTTTGAAACGATCAACTTACGTGATCTACCGGATATACTCTGTCAGACCTTCGTCCATACAAGTTGTCATGGGACTGGACAAACCGAAGGCACTATTCAGTATATCCATCTTAGTCACTGTTATCTAAGACTTATACAACAGCCCTTGCATTTTACTCCGTCTTCAATTATCTTTGGCATATATGATTCGCAACGCTTATGCCAATACAGAGTGGTTCTTTGGATAATAATCCAACCGGTCTCTCCATATTAACAACGTTAAAATGGTCAAAACTTCGATAGTCTGTGATTTAACTATCAAAGAAAACAAGTGTGCAAACAACGATATTATTTCCAGATGGAAATTATATCGAACAAACATCATTTAACAATAATCTTTTTAGTTCATTTTACATCTCCTGTTTCCCTATATTCAACATTTGCTATTTTCTATATTTAAAAAATATACGTTATTAACACTGGAAACATTTCCATTCCTTGTTTTCTGTATTAGAAAACATTTCTGATTCTTGTTTGGAAAACATTTCCAAAACTTCTACGTTTGGATTAAACAGATGTTTAGATAAAACATCGCTATGCCAACTCAACCATTTCCTTTAATTACAAATTCACTTTACCATCCTTTACTGCCGAACCTTAACCATTCCTCAGTTAAAAACGAAGCCAATCAAGTTGGGGTAGAACTACCTCTCAGACCTTAACCGAACAACACTTTTAACCTTGAAAGAGGCAAAGTTCACTTTATATTTCTTTAACTAACTTCCTTACTTACTCTTTTCTTTCGAATAACTATATTCGATTAACTCTTTTCAATAACTCTATTCGATTAACTCCTTTGGATTAACTCTATTTGATTAACTCTATTCACTTAACTCCTGTCGAATAAACTATATTCGATAACTCCTCTAACTCTATTCGAATAAACTATATTCGATTAACTCCTTTCAAATAACTAGATTCGATAACTCCTCTAACTCTATTCGAATAAACTATATTCGATTAACTCCTTTCAAATATCTAGATCTGATAACTCCTTTCAAATAACTAGATTCGATAACTCCTTCTCGAATAACTAGATTCGATTACTCCTTCTCGAATAACCAATATTCGATAAATTCTTCTCGAATAATCAATATTCGATAACTTCTTCTCGAATAACTAGATTCGATTACTTCTTCTCGAATAACCAATATTCGATAACTTCTTCTCGAATAATCAATATTCGATAACTTCTTCTCGAATAATCAATATTCGATAACTTCTTCTCGAATAACTAGTATTCGATTATCTTACTTCGAATAACTTATATTCGATTATCTCACTTCGAATAACTGATATTCGAAAATTCTTCTCGAATGAACTATATTCGATTTCTCTTCTCGAATAAACTATATTCGATTACTCTTCTCTTTGAATACACTATATTCGATAACTCTACTCGATTAACTCTATTTGAATAACTCTAACTGGTCAACTCTAACTCTAACTGGTTGACTCTAACTCTAACTGGATAACTCTAACTCTAATTGGTTAACTCTAACTCTAATTGGTAAACTCTAGTTGGTTACTCTAACTGGTCAACCCTAACTATTTAACTCCTTTGGGTTACTCTAACTGTTCATCTCTAACTGATTAACTCACCTGGGTTAACTCTAACTGATCAACTCTAACTGATTAACTCACTTGGGTTAACGCTAACTGATCAACTCTAACTGGTCAACCCTAACTGATTTACTCTAACTGGTTAACTTGACTTACTTAGCCCGACTGGTTAACTCGACTTACTTAACCCAACGGGTTAATCTTGACTTACTTAACTCGACTGGTTTACTCCTATCGAATAACTAATATTCGATTTAACTCCATTCGCTTGACTCTAGATCGCAGCGATCAAAATGGTTACGCCTGATTCCCTCAGGAAACATCCGACCGCCTTAGGCTATTTACAGCCCTGCGAATTTCGCTAGCAGTCGTGAGAGATGACAACTCATTTGGATTAACACTTATTTGATTAACTCTAATCGATTAACTCTTGTTTGACTAACTCGACTCGACTAACCCCTTTCGAATAACTAGATTCGATTAACTAACTTCGAATACCATATTCGATTTACCCCTTTCGAATACCATATTCGATTACTAACTTCGAATACCATATTCGATTAACTAACTTCGAATACCATATTCGATTAACTCCTTTCGAATACCATATTCGATTACTAACTTCGAATACCATATTCGATTAACTAACTTCGAATACCATATTCGATTAACTCCTTTCGAATACCATATTTGATTACTAACTTCGAATACCATATTCGATTAACTCCTTTCGAATACCATATTCGATTTCTCCTTTTTGATAACGTTTATTCATTTTTAAAGATTTACTTTTAGTAACGGTTCTTTACTTTAAAAATGATTCCCTTTTCCAATTCTATTTGTAAGTGTTTTACAAATATCTCCTTTTCGATTTGATTTGTAAATGGTTTTACAACATTTCTCTTTCTGTTTGATTTGTAAAGGATTTACAAACCTTTCTCTTTCTATTTGTTTTGTAAATGATTTACAAACTTTTCCGTTTTCAAATTTATTCTTTAAAATATTCTAACTCTTTAAATTTCCGGAAAAATTCGCCATAACCTCCTTTGTATCGGGAGTATCGGGAAAATCCCCAAACCCGCCACACAGGCCTTTCCATTCAAAAAGAAAATATTTTGAATTTATTTCCTTTTTAAAATATCTCCTACTTATAAATATTCCAATTTATAAATATTCCTTATTTATAAATATTCACATTTATAAATATCTCTTATTTATAAATATTCCATTTATAAATATTTTTATTTTCACTATCACTTTGAAAATCTCCTTTATCAACATCCCGTATGTTATGGTATTCAATCGTATCAAATCACGATGTTCAATATCGTCCAAACACATATAATCGCCAACCGATTATATATCACAATATATAAATCACAGTAAAATAACTGTTGAGGAATCCAGTTGGATTCCTCCAACCAGTTTCCCTGCATCACAGATGTTAGACAATATAATTATCATCACTTTCAGTTCAATATGAATTATTCTGATCAATAGGATCGACATATAAATATTTAACGGTTTATATATATATATATATATATATTTATATATATATATAATTTCCACTAACTGACTAGCAGTTCAATCAATCAACCAACACACAGCAATCAACAGATGATTAACAGTTCTAAGAATACATTATAAAAATATAACTGTTCAGAGTTGGTGAGTTTTACTCACATTGATGCGTTAACCGTTAAATAATCGGTTTGCGTTATTTGACTCAGTTGGACAATTTATTTTGCCATAAATTGTAACGAGCTCGGATTCACTCCCGGTCAGTCTCATTGTGTTGCTCCCGTCCATACGATCCCAACGCAACTTGGTTTGCTGAATTTCGATATCGTATGTTCAAGTTACACCAATACGAAGTTAATACATTTTTAGATAAAAATTAAACATGGATTTTTATTTTAAATAAAGGCCTTGACCTTTTAAAGCCCATCGACCCATTCACTTTAAAATATCCCAGCCCACCGTTACTTCTTTCTTCCCCAAACCTTCAGACCAAATCCCGTCCTCCTTCTGAAATGCCATTTCCGATATTAAAACCTCCACCGCTCCTTTCATTCACCTCCGAACATACCCCGATCTCCTCCAATACAGACTACAATAGCTTCCTCAACAATACTTCCGTGAGCTCCTTCTTCTTGGATAAAACAAAATCCTGTACTCCTCAAAACATTTCTGCAACCACTTCCAGATCCATCAACAACTCCTCATTTTCATACTGGAAGTACCGAGCTCGATGTACCCTCCTGATTTCCGTTCGACTGCATCCCCTTCGCTGCACCAGAAACCACGCGACCTGTTTTTCCACCGAGCACCACCAAACCGCCTCCAAGGGTGCACCTCACGTCCACCAATTCAATTACAGTACCAGACTTTCGCACTGATACCCAAAGCTTTCGAGACAGCCAACCCTAGGTATTTGGTGCCAAATTCCATCGACCATATACTACGTCGAACCATAACAACCGAGTACCAGAACAAAGCTTAGGCGGATACGAAACCGATTATACTTGTTTTGGATTTTACAGTATTTGATTCTGATTTGTTTTGATTTTTCTTTTGGGATTTCTACTCACTGTTTTGATTTCGAGTGGCGGCTACAATTTTGAGCAGAAGGACTTTGTGAATTAGGTTGTAAGGAACTGCCCAGGGCTATTTATAAGGTTATTAATATCTAGATATTTTGTAATATAATATAATATAATATTCAATTATATTCTACCGAGCATTTTATGCTCTCACGACCACATGCTTCGTCCGATCATCGCGAAAATTGACAGGCAGCTACTATTCGACATTACGGACCCAACAAAACTGGTTTCGTCGAATTCCGACTCCGTTTGCGAAAATCCCTTAGAAAATATCGATGAAAAACACCGAGCATTAATTCATTAATATTACAGAAAAAATCTTAAAAATATGAGGCCTTGACATTTCACTAGACCTCTTCCTAAGGTTTCGTATGAAACTTGTTTCGTTGAATTCCGAGTTCGTTTGACCAGTTAACCATTCCAATAAAGTTACCCCTGTTTAAAACGTATAAATGGTTAACTCAGAATATGGCGTTTTTGGCCACCGAGGTCACATACTTCATCGGTTTGCCGCGAAACTTGACTTTCTTATAACGATAAATCAATACGAACCCAATGGCACACAGTTCGTCGCATTCCGAGACTGTTTTCCCGGTACGCTATTTTCTACGCACCCTAAGTGGTCCTTTTGACACCAAAATTTTTAATGTTCAAAAATAACAAACTATATATGTTTTCTGACTCAAAACGACGATACGAACTCAACGGAACTGGTTTCGTGGCTTAATTCGATCGTCTGCTCCAGTTATGGTCAAAACCCCTTTTAAATCGAATTAAATTATTAATAATTCCATAACGACTTTTCTAAAATTTGATTTGGCCATAAATCAAAATCTACACGACGAAATCCTGATTTTTCTCTTCCACTAGAAAAGTATACTTCACCAGCCCCACACGTTTCTTGTTTCACAGAAATCCGACTTAAAACGGACCCTGTATATTCAGTTGAAGTTCAAATCGCCAAATAGCGAACTACCGCGCCATTTCAAGCTCTATTTTAATTATATTAAAATTCTACGTTCAAACTGGCATCGATTGAATATATTCGTTATTATATTTCGAATATAAACTCAACCAATCCTCTGATACTATCCAATTCACAGTATATTGTGAATTTCACTATTCTGACCATTCCGGGCTTATAATATATTTTATTATATTATAATTATTAATTAAATATCCATTTTTATTTAATTCAGGTCATCGATATCGCCACATCGATAATTAATAATAAAATTAATTAATTATTCAACAGCTAAAAATGCGGGTCATTACATTCTTCCCCCCTTAAAATAATTTCGTCCTCGAAATTGCTAAGGTAGAGGACGACCCTATCTATTGGAATTCCTAAGATTTGTTTACCCCTTATTTATGATTTCAACTGAACCAATTAATATCGACTAAAATATTAATTCCTTCCGACTAACTAAAATTTTCAAAAATTCTGAAAATTTTCTAACACTTTATATTTTCGGAAAATTTGGCCATAACCTCCTTTGTACAGCCCTATTGGTAAAACCACAACTCGCCTCTCTAGGCCATCTCCAACCCAAAAGAAAATCAAACAGCCAAGCGGCTTGCCAATTCGGCTCATAAATCTCATGCTTATATCAAATATAAACTTGTACCTTTTTGTCGGGTATATTAACCTTATCATTTTCACCTGTTATCAATCCAACATATACCAATATCAATCCAATCAACTCTGATCAAATTTATCCTCAACACAACCATTCGCTTATACCTAAGTCGAATTCAATTTCAAATCAAATTTCCATTCTCGATTTCAACTTCTTAACTTACCAGTCCAATATGATTCCAGATAATCTCTAATCAAGTCCAATTCCACTTGACACCAATCTAGTTCGATATGATTTTCACTTAACTGGCTTTTAATTCAATCTCAATTCCTGTTGGCTTTTACAAATTTAATTTGTTTTACTTCACACAATCTGTTTCTGGGAGTTTTTAAACAGCTTAGCCTTTTCCAAAAATAAGAATATTCATTTTGGAATTTCAAAACAACTTGTTTTCTCAAAACAATTCAAAAACAATCTCTTTGGTAGTAATCCGTCACTTACCACTCGAAAATGAATACTGATGATGCTGCAGTCATTATCAGAATTATTTTCCAGCTACAGAAGTGAGTTCAATACTATATCAGCTTTCAAAACCATTTCTCAAACACTTCCACTTTGAAATATGTTCCAAATACCATTCACAATGCTTTTTAACCAATTTAAAATCTCCCAGGATTTTAAAATTCACATATATCTAATCCAGATTCAATTACAGACACTTATCTGAATTTCCAGTTTTTAATTCCAATTCTGACTTTAATTTCAGATTTAACTCCTCTGATTTCACATTTTTCACTTATATGAATTCTGGTGGGTTATATATAACCATTTCACTTTATAATCTTACTCGATTATAATAACAACCAATATATCCAATATATTATAATTTTGATATATATATCTTCTCTATATCAAGACATACCTTGGGTAAACTTATTTTAATTTACCCTCTTTTCAAAACATATCGTGACGACCCATCGTATTCAGGTGTTTAGTAACTCCTACCGATACAGTGGATCAAACTGATCGAACAGAACTCATAAACAACTCAACCCATGAATCTCCACAATATAAAATTATTTTTATATCAAATAACAAATACGTTCACTCGTATATATACACTCAAACTCAATCTAGGGTATTACTAACCCTATCTCTACTGAGTCACGCCACAGAGCCAAGGTAATTCTTTAACTTAAGCTCTGATACCAACTGTAACGACCCGGATTTTGAGCGACTTTGGTTATCGATGTAAGCTCGACGTCGATAACCAAAGCCTCGAAAAATCCCGGTAATTAATGAAAGAAATTAGAGGGTGAGAATAGATAAGATAGAACTAATAGAATAGAAGAAGAAGAAGAACATCATCATCAGAGTAAACACGAATCTCACAGCGGAATGAATAAAATATAACATAACTTTTGAAATACTAACAGTTATATATACAATAGCACTTATCAGAGTACAGCACTTACAACAACAGCGGAAATAATAATAGCTATAGAATCCTGAAGCCTCCTGCTCCAAGCTCTCCAAGTGTATCTGAAAAATCCCGACTACTTGGCTGCCCGTACAAATTTAGGCACCCAAGAGTTTAGGGAAAACAACAAAGTAAACTCTGGGTCAGTCATGGGACTGGTGTGAGTAAAATAGTTTAACACAGTTTAACAGATATATGATATCTCATAAGACCACGCCGTGAATACGGAATGGGTTTTTCCCTTATGAAAATCTGAACAACTTGACAAGCAATATCATGGTGATATTATAATAACGTCTATATACAAATAGATATCAATCTAGCAGAAACGCTTTCATCTCACGTTCTACATATATAGTATACAATCAAAACCGCAAGCACATATTGGGTAATTGGATTTCCAACTATGACAAGGTATGGAACCACCTTCCGATCAGTGTACTCTAGGAACGATACACTGGAGTTCAATAAGAACATCTTGCAACTCAGCCACACATGACCGACCACTCATTTCGCTTGAGTGTATCGAATGTACATCACCAACGGTTGGGATCAGCAACTGTTCCCGTATATATATATGGGACAGCATTGATAGATTGAAGAAGCAAATGAATATTCTCTAGATAAGTGATTATACACCCTACTTCGGTGCGACCGACTTAGCCATGATGCCTGCCCGATTTCTGTCATTTACCGGATGTGAGGCTAGAAGCTACGCTTATCTTTTCACATACCACATCTTCATTCACTTAGAATGTCACATCGTCATACCCTTTAAATCACAAATTGATTTTCCCAAAAATACCACGGGTATAAGCTAAGAGAAACGAATTCCTCCGCCACCAACGTAAATACGTTTGAAACGATCAACTTACGTGATCTACCGGATATACTCTGTCAGACCTTCATCCATACAAGTTGTCCTGGGACTGGACAAACCGAAGGCACTATTCAGTATATCCATCTTAGTCACTGTTATCTAAGACTTATACAATAGCCCTTGCATTTTACTCCGTCTTCAATTATCTTTGGCATATATGATTCGCAACGCTTATGCCAATACAGAGTGGTTCTTTGGATAATAATCCAACCGGTCTCTCCATATTAACAACGTTAAAATGGTCAAAACTTCGATAGTCTGTGATTTAACTATCAAAGAAAACAAGTGTGCAAACAACGATATTATTTCCAGATGGAAATTATATCGAACAAACATCATTTAACATTAATCTTTTTAGTTCATTTTACATCTCCTGTTTCCCTATATTCAACATTTGCTATTTTCTATATTTAAAAAATATACGTTATTAACACTGGAAACATTTCCATTCCTTGTTTTCTGTATTAGAAAACATTTCTGATTCTTGTTTGGAAAACATTTCCAAAACTTCTACGTTTGGATTAAACAGATGTTTAGATAAAACTTCGTTATGCCAACTCAACCATTTCCTTTAATTACAAATTCACTTTACCATCCTTTACTGCCGAACCTTAACCATTCCTCAGTTAAAAACGAAGCCAATCAAGTTGGGGTAGAACTACCTCTCAGACCTTAACTGAACAACACTTTTAACCTTGAAAGAGGCAAAGTTCACTTTATATTTCTTTAACTAACTTCCTTACTTACTCTTTTCTATCGAATAACTATATTCGATTAACTCTTTTCAATAACTCTATTCGATTAACTCCTTTGGATTAACTCTATTTGATTAAGTCTATTCACTTAACTCCTGTCGAATAAACTATATTCGATAACTCCTCTAACTCTATTCGAATAAACTATATTCGATTAACTCCTTTCAAATAACTAGATTCGATAACTCCTCTAACTCTATTCGAATAAACTATATTCGATTAACTCCTTTCAAATATCTAGATCTGATAACTCCTTTCAAATAACTAGATTCGATAACTCCTTCTCGAATAACTAGATTCGATTACTCCTTCTCGAATAACCAATATTCGATAACTTCTTCTCGAATAATCAATATTCGATAACTTCTTCTCGAATAACTAGATTCGATTACTTCTTCTCGAATAACCAATATTCGATAACTTCTTCTCGAATAATCAATATTCGATAACTTCTTCTCGAATAATCAATATTCGATAACTTCTTCTCGAATAACTAGTATTTGATTATCTTACTTCGAATTACTTATATTCGATTATCTCACTTCGAATAACTGATATTCAAAAATTCTTCTCGAATGAACTATATTCGATTTCTCTTCTCGAATAAACTATATTCGATTACTCTTCTCTTTGAATACACTATATTCGATAACTCTACTCGATTAACTCTATTTGAATAACTCTAACTGGTCAACTCTAACTCTAACTGGTTGACTCTAACTCTAACTGGATAACTCAAACTCTAATTGGTTAACTCTAACTCTAATTGGTTAACTCTAGTTGGTTACTCTAACTGGTCAACCCTAACTATTTAACTCCTTTGGGTTACTCTAACTGTTCATCTCTAACTGATTAACTCACCTGGGTTAACTCTAACTGATCAACTCTAACTGATTAACTCACTTGGGTTAACGCTAACTGATCAACTCTAACTGGTCAACCCTAACTGATTTACTCTAACTGGTTAACTTGACTTACTTAGCCAGACTGGTTAACTCGACTTACTTAACCCAACGGGTTAATCTTGACTTACTTAACTCGACTGGTTTACTCCTATCGAATAACTAATATTTGATTTAACCCCATTCGCTTGACTCTAGATCGCAGCGATCAAAATGATTACGCCTGATTCCCTCAGGAAACATCCGACCGCCTTAGGCTATTTACAGCCCTGCGAATTTCGCTAGCAGTCGTGCGAGATGACAACTCATTTGGATTAACACTTATTTGATTAACTCTAATCGATTAACTCTTGTTTGACTAACTCGACTCGACTAACCCCTTTCGAATAACTAGATTCGATTAACTAACTTCGAATACCATATTCGATTTACCCCTTTCGAATACCATATTCGATTACTAACTTCGAATACCATATTCGATTAACTAACTTCGAATACCATATTCGATTAACTCCTTTCGAATACCATATTCGATTACTAACTTCGAATACCATATTCGATTAACTAACTTCGAATACCATATTCGATTAACTCCTTTCGAATACCATATTTGATTACTAACTTCGAATACCATATTCGATTAACTCCTTTCGAATACCATATTCGATTTCTCCTTTTTGATAACGTTTATTCATTTTTAAAGATTTACTTTTAGTAACGGTTATTCACTTTAAAAATGATTCCCTTTTCCTATTCTATTTGTAAGTGTTTTACAAATATCTCCTTTTCGATTTGATTTGTAAATGGTTTTACAACATTTCTCCTTCTGTTTGATTTGTAAAGGATTTACAAACCTTTATCTTTCTATTTGTTTTGTAAATGATTTACAAACTTTTCCGTTTTCAAATTTATTCTTAAAAATATTCTAACTCTTTAAATTTCCGGAAAAATTCGCCATAACCTCCTTTGTATCGGGATAATCGGGAAAATCCCCAAACCCGCCACACAGGCCTTTCCATTCAAAAAGAAAATATTTTGAATTTATTTCCTTTTTAAAATATCTCCTATTTATAAATATTCCAATTTATAAATATTCCTTATTTATAAATATTCACATTTATAAATATCTCTTATTTATAAATATTCCATTTATAAATATTTTTATTTTCACTATCACTTTGAAAATCTCCTTTATCAACATCCCGTATGTTATGGTATTCAATCGTATCAAATCACGATGTTCAATATCGTCCAAACACATATAATCGCCAACCGATTATATATAACATTATATATCACAATATATAAATCACAGTAAAATAACTGTTGAGGAATCCAGTTGGATTCCTCCAACCTGTTTCCCTGCATCTCAGATGTTAGACAATATAATTATCATCACTTTCAGTTCAATATGAATTATTCTGATCAACAGGATCGACATAAATATTTAACGGTTTATATATATATATATATTTATATTTATATATATATATATAATTTCCACTAACTGACTAGCAGTTCAATCAATCAACCAACACACAGCAATCAACAGATGATTAACAGTTCTAAGAATACATTATAAAAATATAACTGTTCAGAGTTGGTGAGTTTTACTCACATTGACGCGTTAACCGTTAAATAATCGGTTTGCGTTATTTGACTCAGTTGGACAATTTATTTCACCATAAATTGTAACGAGCTCGGATTAACTCCCGGTCAGTCTCATTGTGTTACTCTCGTCCATACGATCCCAACGCAACTTGGTTTGCTGAATTTCGATATCGTATGTTCAAGTTACACCAATACGAAGTTAATACATTTTTAGATAAAAATTAAACATGGATTTTTATTTTAAATAAAGGCCTTGACCTTTTAAATCCCATCGGCCCATTCACTTTGAAATATCCCAGCCCACCGTTACTTCTTTCTTCCCAAACCTTCAGACCAAATCCCGTCCTCCTTCTGAAATGCCATTTCCGATATTAAAACCTCCACCGCTCCTTTCATTCACCTCCGAACATACCCCGACCTCCTCCAATACAGACTACAATAGCTTCCTCAACAATACTTCCGTGAGCTCCTTCTTCTTGGATAAAACAAAATCCCGTACTCCTCAAAACATTTCCGCAACCACTTCCAGATCCATCAACAACTCCTCATTTTCATACTGGAAGTACCGAGCTCGATGTACCCTCCTGATTTCCGTTCGACTGCATCCCCTTTGCTGCACCAGAAACCATGCGACCTGTTTTTCCACCGAGCACCACCAAACCGCCTCCAAGGGTGCACCTCACTTCCACCAATTCAATTACAGTACCAGACTTTCGCACTGATACCCAAAGCTTTCGAGACAGCCAACCCTAGGTATTTGCTGCCAAATTCCATCGACCATATACTACGTCGAATCCAAACAACCGAGTAGCAGAACAAAGCTTAGGTGGATACGAAACCGATTATACTTGTTTTGGATTTTACAGTATTTGATTCTGATTTGTTTTGATTTTTCTTTTGGGATTTCTACTCACTGTTTTGATTTCAAGTGGCGGCTACAATTTTGAGCAGAAGGACTTTGTGAATTAGGTTGTAAGGAACTGCCCAGGGCTATTTATAAGGTTATTAATATCTAGATATTTTGTAATATAATATAATATAATATTCAATTATATTCTACCGAGCATTTTATGCTCTCACGACCACATGCTTCGTCCGATCATCACGAAAATTGACAGACAGCTACTGTTCGACATTACGGACCCAACAAAACTGGTTTCGTCGAATTCCGTCTCCGTTTGCGAAAATCCCTTAGAAAATATCGATGAAAAACACCGAGCATTAATTCATTAAAATTACAGAAAAAATCTTAAAAATATGAGGCCTTGACATTTCACTAGACCTCTTCCTAAGGTTTCGTATGAAATTTGTTTCGTTGAATTCCGAGTTCGTTTGACCAGTTAACCATTCCAATAAAGTTACCCCTGTTTAAAACGTATAAATGGTTAACTCAGCATAAGGCATTTTTGGCCACCGAGGTCACATACGTCATCGGTTTGCCACGAAACTTGACTTTCTTATAACGATAAGTCAATACGAACCCAATGGCACACAGTTCGTCGCATTCCGAGACTGTTTTCCCGGTACGCTATTTTCTACGCACCCTAAGTGCTCCTTTTGACACCAAAATTTCTAATGTTCAAAAATAACAAACTATATATGTTTTCTGACTCTAAACGACGATAAGAACTCAACGGAACTGGTTTCGTGGCTTAATTCGATCGTCTGCTCCAGTTATGGTCAAAACCCCTTTTAAATCGAATTAAATTATTAATAATTCCATAGCGATTTTCTAAAATTTGATTTGGCCATAAATCAAAATCTACACGACGTAATCCTGATTTTTCTCTTCCACTAGAAAAATATACTTCACCAGCCCCACACGTTTCTTGTTTCACAGAAATCCGACTTAAAACGGACCCTGTATATTCAGTTGAAGTTCAAATCGCCAAATAGCGAACTGCCGCGCCATTTCAAGCTCTATTTTAATTATATTAAAATTCTACGTTCAAACTGGCGTCGACTGAATATATTCGTTGTTATATTTCGAATATAAACTCAACCAATCCTCTGATACTATCCAATTCATAGTATATTATGAATTTCACTATTCTGACCATTCCGGGCTTATAATATATTTTATTATATTATAATTATTAATTAAATATCCATTTTTATTTAATTCAGGTCATCGATATCGCCCCATCGATAATTAATAATAAAATTAATTAATTATTCAACAGCTAAAAATGCGGGTCATTACATTCTTCCCCCCTTAAAATAATTTCGTCCTCGAAATTGCTAAGGTAGAGGACGACCCTATCTATTGGAATTCTTAAGATTTGTTTACCCCTTATTTCTGATTTCAACTGAACCAATTAATATCGACTAAAATATTAATTCCTTCCGACTAACTAAAATTTTCAAAAATTCTAAAAATTTTCTAACACTTTATATTTTCGGAAAATTTGGCCATAACCTCCTTTGTACAGCCCTATTGGTAAAACCACAACTCGCCTCTCTAGGCCATCTCCAACCCAAAAGAAAATCAAACAGCCAAGCGGCTTGCCAATTCGGCTCATAAATCTCATGCTTATATCAAATATAAACTTGTACCTTTTTGTCGGGTATATTAACCTTATCATTTTCACCTGTTATCAATCCAACATATACCAATATCAATCCAATCAACTCTGATCAAATTTATCCTCAACACAACCATTCACTTATACCTAAGTCGAATTCAATTTCAAATTTCCATTCTCGATTTCAACTTCTTAACTTACCAGTCCAATATGATTCCAGATAATCTCTAATCAAGTCCAATTCCACTTGACACCAATCTAGTTCGATATGATTTTCACTTAACTGGCTTTTAATTCAATCTCAATTCCTGTTGGCTTTTACAAATTTAATTTGTTTTACTTCACACAATCTGTTTCTGGGAGTTTTTAAACAGCTTAGCCTTTTCCAAAAATAAGAATATTCATTTTGGAATTTCAAAACAACTTGTTTTATCAAAACAATTCAAAAACAATCTCTTTGGTAGTAATCCGTCACTTACCACTCGAAAATGAATACTGATGATGCTGCAGTCATTATCAGAATTATTTTCCAGCTACAGAAGTGAGTTCAATACTATATCATCTTTCAAAACCATTTCTGAAACACTTCCACTTTGAAATATATTCCAAATACCATTCACAATGCTTTTAAACCAATTTAAAATCTCCCAGGATTTTAAAATTCACATATATCTAATCCATATTCAATTCCAGACACTTATCTGAATTTCCAGTTTTTAATTCCAATTCTGACTTTAATTTCAGATTTAACTCCTCTGATTTCACATTTTTCAATTATATGAATTCTGGTGGGTTATATATAACCATTTCACTTTATTATCTTACTCGATTATAATAACAACCAATATATCCAATATATTATAATTTTGATATATATATATCTTCTCTATATCAAGATATACCTTGGGTAAACTTATTTTAATTTACCCTCTTTTCAAAACATATCGTGACGACCCATCGTATTCAGGTGTTTAGTAACTCCTACCGATACAGTGGATCAAACTGATCGACCAGAACTCATAAACAACTCAACCCATGAATCTCCACAATATAAAATTATTTTTATATCAAATAACAAATACGTTCACTCATACATATACACTCAAACTCAATCTAGGGTATTACTAACCCTATCTCTACCGAGTCACGCCACAGAGCCAAGGTAATTCTTTAACTTAAGCTCTGATACCAACTGTAACGACCCGGATTTTGAGCGACTTTGGTTATCGATGTAAGCTCGACGTCGATAACCAAAGCCTCGAAAAATCCCGGTAATTAATGAAAGAAATTAGAGGGTGAGAATAGATAAGATAGAACTAATAGAATAGAAGAAGAAGAAGAACATCATCATCAGAGTAAACACGAATCTCACAGCGGAACGAATTAAATATAACATAACTTTTGAAATACAAACAGTTATATATACAATAGCACTTTTCAGAGTACAACACTTACAACAACAGCGGAAATAATAATAGCTATAGAATCTTGAAGCCTCCTGCTCCAAGCTCTCCAAGTGTATCTGAAAAATCCCGACTATTTGACTGCCCGTACAAATTTAGGCACCCAAGAGTTTAGGGAAAACAACAAAGTAAACTCTGGGTCAGTCATGGGACTGGTGTGAGTAAAATAGTTTAACACAGTTTAACAGATATATGATATCTCATAAGACCACGCCGTGAATACGGAACGGGTTTTTCCCTTATGAAAATCTGAACAACTTGACAAGCAATATCATGGTGATATTATAATAACGTCTATATACAAATAGATATCAATCTAGCAGAAACGCTTTCATCTCACGTTCTACATATATAGTATACAATCAAGACCGCAAGCACGTATTGCGTAATTGGATTTCCAACTATGACAAGGTATGGAACCACCTTCCGATCAGTTTACTCTAGGAACGATACACTGGAGTTCAACAAGAACATCTTGCAACTCAGCCACACATGACTGACCACTCATTTCGCTTGAGTGTATCGAATGTACATCACCAACGGTTGGGATCAGCAACCGTTCCCGTATATTTATATATATGGGACAGCATTGATATATTGAAGAAGCAAATGAATATTCTCTAGATAGGTGATTATACACCCTACTTCGGTGTGACCGACTTAGCCATGCTGCCTGCCCGATTTCTGTCATTTACCGGATGTGAGGCTAGAAGCTACGCTTCTCTTTTCACATACCACATCTTCATTCACTTAGAATGTCACATCGTCATAACCTTTAAATCACAAACTGATTTTCCCAAAAATACCACGGGTATAAGCTAAGAGAAACGAATTCCTCCGCCACTAACGTAAATACGTTTGAAACGATCAACTTACGTGATCTACCGGATATACTTGTCAGATCTTCGTCCATACAAGTTGTCCTGGGACTGGACAAACCGAAGGCACTATTCAGTATATCCATCTTAGTCACTGTTATCTAAGACTTATACAACAGCCCTTGCATTTTACTCCATCTTCAATTATCTTTGGCATATATGATTCGCAACGTTTATGCCAATACAGAGTGGTTCTTTGGATAATAATCCAACCGGTCTCTCCATATTAACAACGTTAAAATGGTCAAAACTTCGATAGTCTGTGATTTAACTATCAAAGAAAACAAGTGTGCAAACAACGACATTATTTCCAGATGGAAATTATATCGAACAAACATCATTTAACATTAATCTTCTTAGTTCATTTTACATCTCCTGTTTCCCTATATTCAACATTTGCTATTTTCTATATTTAGAAAATATACGTTATTAACACTGGAAACATTTCCATTCCTTGTTTTCTGTATTAGAAAACATTTCTGATTCTTGTTTGGAAAACATTTCCAAAACTTCTACGTTTGGATTAAACAGATGTTTAGATAAAACATCGCTATGCCAACTCAACCATTTCCTTTAATTACAAATTCACTTTACCATCCTTTACTGCCGAACCTTAACCATTCCTCAGTTAAAAACGAAGCCAATCAAGTTGGGGTAGAACTACCTCTCAGACCTTAACTGAACAACACTTTTAACCTTGAAAGAGGCAAAGTTCACTTTATATTTCTTTAACTAACTTCCTTACTTACTCTTTTCTTTCGAATAACTATATTCGATTAACTCTTTTCAATAACTCTATTCGATTAACTCCTTTGGATTAACTCTATTTGATTAACTCTATTCACTTAACTCCTGTCGAATAAACTATATTCGATAACTCCTCTAACTCTATTCGAATAAACTATATTCGATTAACTCCTTTCAAATAACTAGATTCGATAACTCCTCTAACTCTATTCGAATAAACTATATTCGATTAACTCCTTTCAAATATCTAGAACTGATAACTCCTTTCAAATAACTAGATTCGATAACTCCTTCTCGAATAACTAGATTCGATTACTCCTTCTCAAATAACCAATATTCGATAACTTCTTCTCGAATAATCAATATTCGATAACTTCTTCTCGAATAACTAGATTCGATTACTCCTTCTCGAATAACCAATATTCGATAACTTCTTCTCGAATAATCAATATTCGATAACTTCTTCTCGTATAATCAATATTCGATAACTTCTTCTCGAATAACTAGTATTCGATGATCTTACTTCGAGTAACTTATATTCGATTATCTCACTTCGAATAACTGATATTCGAAAATTCTTCTCGAATGAACTATATTCGATTTCTCTTCTCCAATAAACTATATTCGATTACTCTTCTCTTTGAATACACTATATTCGATAACTCTACTCGATTAACTCTATTTGAATAACTCTAACTGGTCAACTCTAACTCTAACTGGTTGACTCTAACTCTAACTGGATAACTCAAACTCTAATTGGTTAACTCTAACTCTAATTGGTTAACTCTAGTTGGTTACTCTAACTGGTCAACCCTAACTATTTAACTCCTTTGGGTTACTCTAACTGTTCATCTCTAACTGATTAACTCACCTGGTTTAACTCTAACTGATCAACTCTAACTGATTAACTCACTTGGGTTAACGCTAACTGATCAACTCTAACTGGTCAACCCTAACTGATTTACTCTAATTGGTTAACTTGACTTACTTAGCCCAACTGGTTAACTCGACTTACTTAACCCAACGGGTTAATCTTGACTTACTTAACTCGACTGGTTTACTCCTACCGAATAACTAATATTCGATTTAACTCCATTCGCTTGACTCTAGATCGCAGCGATCAAAATGGTTACGCCTGATTCCCTCAGGAAACATCCGACCGCCTTAGGCTATTTACAGCCCTGCGAATTTCGCTAGCAGTCGTGCGAGATGACAACTCATTTGGATTAACACTTATTTGATTAACTCTAATCGATTAACTCTTGTTTGACTAACTCGACTCGACTAACCCCTTTCGAATAACTAGATTCGATTAACTAACTTCGAATACCATATTCGATTTACCCCTTTCGAATACCATATTCGATTACTAACTTCGGATACCATATTCGATTAACTCCTTTCGAATACCATATTCGATTACTAACTTCGAATACCATATTCGATTAACTAACTTCGAATACCATATTCGATTAACTCCTTTCGAGTACCATATTTGATTACTAACTTCGAATACCATATTCGATTAACTCCTTTCGAATACCATATTCGATTTCTCCTTTTTGATAACGTTTATTCATTTTTAAAGATTTACTTTTAGTAACGGTTCTTCACTTTAAAAATGATTCCCTTTTCCAATTCTATTTGTAAGTGTTTTACAAATATCTCCTTTTCGATTTGATTTGTAAATGGTTTTACAACATTTCTCTTTCTGTTTGATTTGTAAAGGATTTACAAACCTTTCTCTTTCTATTTGTTTTGTAAATGATTTACAAACTTTTCCGTTTTCAAATTTATTCTTAAAAATATTCTAACTCTTTAAATTTCCGGAAAAATTCGCCATAACCTCCTTTGTATCGGGAGTATCGGGAAAATCCCCAAATCCGCCACACAGGCCTTTCCATTCAAAAAGAAAATATTTTGAATTTATTTCCTTTTTAAAATATCTCCTATTTATAAATATTCCAATTTATAAATATTCCTTATTTATAAATATTCACATTTATAAATATCTCTTATTTATAAATATTCCATTTATAAATATTTTTATTTTCACTATCACTTTGAAAATCTCCTTTATCAACATCCCGTATGTTATGGTATTCAATCGTATCAATTCATGATGTTCAATATCGTCCAAACACATATAATCGCCAACCGATTATATATCACATTATATATCACAATATATAAATCACAGTAAATTAACTGTTGAGGAATCCAGTTGGATTCCTCCAACCTGTTTCCCTGCATCACAGATGTTAGACAATATATTTATCATCACTTTCAGTTCAATATGAATTATTCTGATCAACAGGATCGACATATAAATATTTAACGGTTTATATATATATATATATATATAATTTCCACTAACTGACTAGCAGTTCAATCGATCAACCAACACACAGCAATCAACAGATGATTAACAGTTCTAAGAATACATTATAAAAATATAACTGTTAAGAGTTGGTGAGTTTTACTCACATTGACGCGTTAACCGTTAAATAATCGGTTTGCGTTATTTGACTCAGTTGGACAATTTATTTCGCTATAAATTGTAACGAGCTCGGATTCACTCCCGGTCAGTCTCATTGTGTTGCTCCCGTCCATACGATCCCAACGCAACTTGGTTTGCTGAATTTCGATATCGTATGTCCAAGTTACACCAATACGAAGTTAATACATTTTTAGATAAAAATTAAACATGGATTTTTATTTTATATAAAGGCCTTGACCTTTTAAAGCCCATCGGCCCATTCACTTTGAAATATCCCAGCCCACCGTTACTTCTTTCTTCCCCAAACCTTCAGACCAAATCCCGTCCTCCTTCTGAAATGCCATTTCCGATATTAAAACCTCCACCGCTCCTTTCATTCACCTCCGAACATACCCCGACCTCCTCCAATACAGACTACAGTAGCTTCCTCAACAATACTTTCGTGAGCTCCTTCTTCATGGATAAAACAAAATCCCGTACTCCTCAAAACATTTCCGCAACCACTTCCAGATCCATCAACAACTCCTCATTTTCATACTGGAAGTACCAAGCTCGATGTACCCTCCTGATTTCCGTTCAACTGCATCCCCTTCGCTGCACCAGAAACCACGCGACCTGTTTTTCCATCGAGCACCACCAAACCGCCTCCAAGGGTGCACCTCACTTCCACCAATTCAATTACAGTACCAGACTTTCGCACTGATACCCAAAGCTTTCGAGACAGCCAACCCTAGGTATTTGCTGTCAAATTCCATCGACCATATACTACGTCGAACCCAAACAACCGAGTGCCAGAACAAAGCTTAGGCGGATACGAAACCGATTATACTTGTTTTGGATTTTACAATATTTGATTCTGATTTATTTTGATTTTTCTTTTGGGATTTCTACTCACTGTTTTGATTTCAAGTGGCGGCTACAATTTTGAGCAGAAGGACTTTGTGAATTAGGTTGTAAGGAACTGCCCAGGGCTATTTATAAGGTTATTAATATCTAGGTATTTTGTAATATAATATAATATAATATTCAATTATAGTCTACCGAGCATTTTATGCTCTCACGACCACATGCTTTGTCCGATCATCACGAAAATTGACAGGCAGCTACTGTTCGACATTACGGACCCAACAAAACTGGTTTCGTCGAATTCCTACTCCGTTTGCGAAAATCCCTTAGAAAATATCGATGAAAAACACCGAGCATTAATTCATTAAAATTACAGAAAAAATCTTAAAAATATGAGGCCTAGACATTTTACTAGACCTCTTCCTAAGGTTTCGTATGAAACTTGTTTCGTTGAATTCCGAGTTCGTTTGACCAGTTAACCATTCCAATAAAGTTACCCCTGTTTAAAACGTATAAATGGTTAACTCAGAATAAGGCATTTTTGGCCACCGAGGTCACGTACTTCATCGGTTTGCCGCGAAACTTGACTTTCTTATAACGATAAATCAATACGAACCCAATGGCACACAGTTCGTCGCATTCCGAGACTGTTTTCCCGGTACGCTATTTTCTACGCACCCTAAGTGCTCCTTTTGACACCAAAATTTCTAATGTTCAAAAATAACAAACTATATATGTTTTCTGACTCTAAACGACGATACGAACTCAACGGAACTGGTTTCGTGGCTTAATTCGATCGTCTGCTCCAGTTATGGTCAAAACCCCTTTTAAATCGAATTAAATTATTAATAATTCCATAGCGACTTTTCTAAAATTTGATTTGGCCATAAATCAAAATCTACACGACGAAATCCTGATTTTTCTCTTCCACTAGAAAAATATACTTCACCAGCCCCACACGTTTCTTGTTTCACAGAAATCCGACTTAAAACGGACCCTGTATATTCAGTTGAAGTTCAAATCGCCAAATAGCGAACTGCCACGCCATTTCAAGCTCTATTTTAATTATATTAAAATTCTACGTTCAAACTGGCGTCGATTGAATATATTCGTTATTATATTTCGAATATAAACTCAACCAATCCTCTGATACTATCCAATTCACAGTATATTGTGAATTTCACTATTCTGACCATTCTGGGCTTATAATATAATGCTTATAATATATTTTATTATATTATAATTATTAATTAAATATCCATTTTTATTTAATTCAGGTCATCGATATCGCCACATCGATAATTAATAATAAAATTAATTAATTATTCAACAACTAAAAATGCGGGTCATTACAGTCATACATCGGTTACGACCGCCTACGCACATGTGCTACCGTCCACTAAACTTATCTACCCCCTCACGTTCTGCTTGGATCAATATCAAATTTGTGTGTGCGTTAACTAGGTCGTGTTGCGGATTGCCTCATTTGAGGAGGGTCTGTGCTATTTAATGGTCCGACAAAAATTTCATGAACTGTAGTTAGCAACCCTTAAAGCCCTTTTGAAGTTTTTGCTTTTGTTTATATTCCAGAAACATCATTTTTCAAGCATTTGGTGTATTGTTTCATACCGTTATATTTTCTTCTTTCCAAATGAATGTTTTTCACAATATCAACATTAACAGAAATACTTATGAAATGATACTATTTTAGTTATAAAGAGAAACATATGAAAGATATTTAAGCTATTGAATCATTGAAAGAGAAGTTGAAATAATTTGCAATTAAAGACTAGGTTGATTTTCCAGGTTTCAATATGGTTGAACCCACTAAACACATACATTCAAAAGACATGTAAGTATATGTGTTCGCATTGTAACAACCAAATAAAAATGGGAAGGTTTATTCACATATTTAGTCTGCCTTTTGTTTGTTTTAGGTTTAAGCTTTCACTATCACAATGTATTTCAAATTCTATCAACTATTTCAACCATAAATCTTCCACAAACATTCATGCATTTTCAATATAAATTCATATTTACATCGTCATACATACGGTCCTAGGTTGATGTATGGAAACAGGATGTATAAAGAGTTTCCACTCACATTTTGTTCCTACTATTTTTTACCATTCTCAAAATTTAACTATTAGTTTGCTATCATCTATCTTTCCAGGGTTTTAACATAACACATCAGTGGCATATATATTGCATTACAATCAGTAATGGTTTTCAAAGAAAGGAAGACAGAGTTTACTCACCAGTTCTTAGCTCCCCCTCTATTCCTAGAGTTTGCTATTGTAGTTCTCTACTTTGTTGCTTTCTTAGTTCAGTTGATTTTGCGTGAGGAGTGTATGGGTTTATAGTGATATTTATAGGCAAGTGGAAATATTAAACAAATATTTTATTAAATGGTTATAAGCCTTAGTTTTATAAGATTTTAAAGTTACAGTAAGTTAGCTTAGGCTTTTATTTCCTATTCGATAGAATATACCAAGAATACTTTATACCAGATTTTTACTCCTATCTGTCCTCATACATGCTTCTAGAGTTACTTCACCTTTCCTATGGCCATAACTCATTAATGCATCAAAATGGTTTCAAGAAATCCTTGGATTTGGTGACATATAAAACAGATTTTCAAGATAATTTAAAATATGAGATTTGCTTAAAAAGAATGGAACTTTGTACAGACTTGGTTTTAGGGAATGGCTTGTGTGTATCACAACCACTATTTCAGATGTTAAATCACGTTGATAGGTTGACCATAAGCAATACTCTTTGTTTTTACTTGTTGTGGCATTTTTCCATACACGTTGTGTTCATTTAAATACAATTTAGTTTAAATCATTCACCCCTTACTGTATTGGTATGTTTTAATATGCAGCAACGATCTGATTTATGGTGACAAATTGGATTAGAAAATAAATCATTCTTCTACATTAAATAAGGCTCAACTTGATTGTGTTGTTTTTAAAACATGTCCATGCATATGTTCTTTACTAGTAGCATGAATATAATCTTAAAATAAAAGATTTCTTAAATTTCCTTAAGTAATAAAGAATCTAGTTCTAACTACAACGCAAGAAATGTTTACATATTACCATATTATACATACAATAAGTAAGATATTTTCCTATAACATATTTATATGGATACATAAGTTTTGGATAAAAGTCACTTATGTTTGTCATTATTATAATTTAATAATCTGATCAATGTTTATTATTAAACAAAGTCAGTTAAAAATCGGGATACTACAGATAAGATCCTCTTCACGTTGGAGATATTATGTTAGTTGTAGGTGTTTGGAAATGATTTGGGTTAGGCATTGTCATCAGAAGGCTTGTATTGAATGCAAGAATCCCGCAAAAGACTTCAGAATCATATGACTCAACATGATGGATCTGTACTGATCCATAGGCTATGGATCAGCACTGATCCATAATCACTAGTCGTATGACTCTGTGGCTTGTATTGTTGGCCTTTTGATATTCTCACGATGGCTCATGCAATTTTCAAGGCTTCTTGACTTCGTTTTCTAAGGTTTCATACTAAAATAATTCTGAACAGAGTTTTGCGCTTAATGATACGTCTACAACTTAAGCTAGGAACATTTGAATGCCTCCAAACTTGAAGAAAAAGTTAAAAGAGAGACCAGAATCATAATAGTATAAATTATAATGGGTCGCATACAGCGCCTATTGATCGGTACTGATCTATAGAGAGTTTTGGAAGATCTCCTAAGGGCTTGTGAATTGGACTTCAGAGGATCATGGAAAGACCATCTACCTTTAGTTGAGTTTGCATATAATAACAGTTACCAGTCGAGCATTGAGATGACATCATACGAGGCGTTGTATGGTAGACCATGTAATTCTCCAGCATGTTGGTTAGAAACTAGAGATAAGTTGATACTTGGGCTTGAGAGTAAGAAGACGATCCATCCGGAACTCTTTGTTGGTATGACCCAAAAATATCATGTCACCTTACACCATTGTAACTTGTACTATCGTCATTAGAATTCCACGTGCCAGGATAAGGCTATGGATGCATGGCTTGATGCAAGCTTGTTTGGACGATTAATTGGCTGCTTCTGGATGATAGGCATGCAGAATTGTATTAGTTGCTTATGTTTGCTTGGAATTTCCGGGGCGAAATTCCTAAAGAGGGGAGAATTTAATGACCCGCAATTTACATATCGGAGGATCATAAAATATTTTTATTTAATTCCCTGAGGGTCGGATCATTATCATATTTTGATACGTTGTTTATGGGGATGTGATACATGTCCGTAGTTTTTGCCAATTTTATTTCTGACCATTTTGCCCTTGTCAGTTTTGTACAGGGCATAACTGTGACGATCCAAATTTTCGGTACTCTTTGAGCTGACCAAACAACACCAGTCCAACCCAAAAGTACTGGAAACCCAGATACCAATAGAAAGAAATTAGAGGATGAGATAAGAAAGAAAAAAATATTAGAATAGAAGAAGAAGAAGAAGTATCAACATAACACAGAGTCTCACATCGCAGCGGAACAAAAATATAATATAGAAATAACTTTTATTGAGAGCTTGTAAAATACTTACAATCATCAGAGTACATCAATTCATCTGGACAGTTATAATAACATGTCCTCATACACAACACACAGCGGAATAATAATTGTATAACATCATACGTCGGAACTCTTCCAGCTCGTCTCTTTCAGCATCCGATAACCCGAGCCTGTACAACCCTGTTTAACCCGAGAATTCCAAATACCGGGTCAGTCTGGTGAACCAGAATGAGAACAACCCGTAAAGTTTAAGGGGATCATCCAACTTCATTTTTAAGTTCAAAATCTTTTTGAAAGATAAGGATAATCGTAAGACCAAATCCACACATAAATACGGACGGTTTTTACCTTACAATAACCTAAAACATTTTGAAATCATATATATTTTCTGATATTATAGTAGTGTCTAAATACAAATAAATATCAATCTAGCGGAATGCTTGCATCTCACGCTCCACATATATAGTATACAATCAAAACCGCGGCACTTATTGGAGATTGGATTCCGACTATGACAAGGTATGGAACCACCTGCCGATAATGTATCTCTAGAGGGGAATACATTGGGTTCAACAAGAACGTCTTACAACCCGGTCCACACATGACCGACCACTCATTTCGCTTGAGTGTATCGAATGTATATCACCAACGGTTGGGATCAAAAGACATTTCCCGAAAGGGACAACATCGGTAGATTAAAGAAGCAAAAGGAATTTCTCTAGATAGGTGATTATACACCCTAGTGGGATCGACCCACATAGTCAATCTGCCTGCCCGATTTTCGTAATTTCCCAGTTGTGAGGCTTGAGGTTAAAATTCTTCTTTCCCGATAGCACGCCACCATTCACTTTGAATGACACATCATCAGATCCGCCAAATCACTAATTGACGCCGACAAAAATACCCTGGGTGTTAGCTATCACCAACTGGAGTGCGTTTGAAAAAATCAACGTATGTGATTCTTAAGAAATATTCTGTCAGACATTCGTCCATACAAGTCATCCAGGAATAGGATGAACCGAAGGCACTCTCCTACTGCATCCAATATAGGAATCACCCTATGGTTCAGTAGCGAGAAGTCCTTACAATCCGTAGATTCCAACCACGACAAAATCACAGCGTATCTCGGGCCGCTAAGCCAGAGATTATAAGTAATCCTTCCATTTTATGAAGATCCACGGTCTTCAATTACTCCATCTTGATCAGCATCTGGTATATTCAATGTTTCGTATTTGTTGGCGAAATGGTTTTCGAATATAAATTCGATCCCGATCTTTCCGTACCAATAATCGTATTGGCCAGATTTGATAGTCGGTTATTTAACTATCAAATAAACAATCATCCAATCAAGAAAATAAAATGAATTCACTAGCTCAATATTCAACATCACTTGGCCCTTTTTATCTAAAAAATAAATTTAACTAATGGTTAATTTGAAACTCCTAAAATATTTCATATTTTTAAACATGGTATTAAATTCTCATTTCAATACATTAATCTTCTGAAAACCATTTCAATATAATATTTAGAAAAATATTTAATAACCGTGTCAAATTTCTATTTTACTATTATTTCGAAACATTAATTACAATACCATTTATTATTTACCATCGATTCAACTCGTCATTTGTAGAACAACCGTTATGACCTCTCCTTTGGTTTCCTTATATGAACATTATACTCGTCACTTATCTTTTTAGAATAAACCCATTCTGATTCTTATCTTCTTACTTTGAAAACATCATTATATTTTCACCAATCTCCTTTATTTCCTTTTCTATGGAAATATCATTTCAGATTCTTAAGCCCATTTTAATTTTCTTTTATTTTGGAATCTATTATATATATTTCCAAATTCTTCAAATAATGTTACATTATTATTTCTCAAACTAAACTCCTTTTAACATCTTCACCACTACCACTAATATCATCTCTCGATAATGCTGAAGTCGTTGAAGTTGGGGTATTTTAAATTACCTCTCAGACCTTGATCAACATCATTTTTATCTTAAGAGAGATATCAGTTGTAATACCAAAACCGATATTCATCCCCAATATCAATCCAAATCAGATTTTAGTTATAACTGGTGAACGCTCATCTTCTATTTAATATAGCGAACTTAAATCGCATCTTATACTTCTAGATTTAAGTAACGTTAATTTAATCTTAACGTTTTGGCCTCACACTCCTTTTATAATATTGTTTATAAACTCAGATTTTAATATAAAACCTCTTTTTATCCCGCTTTTCTTTCCTTAATTCAAACACTTACTTTAAGATATCGTTTTGGCTTAAAATCTCTTTTATAACTGAGTTATAAAACTTGGTTTTAATATAAAACCGTTCATCAACACTTTTCAAAAATCCAGATGTGTTCCAATATCAACTTTGATTACTTACTTTAAAGAATCCCGTTTATGAATTGATCACTTAAATTATTATTCATTAAAAACAATAATTTACACCATCATTAAGTATTATAGAAATAGTTAATTAACTTCTTATTTAACTTAATCAAATGGTAATTTCTTTTTTTAAATCTTATTAAAGTTAAAATAAATATTTGTTAATCTATTTTAATTGATTAATAAATTAATCAAATAACTAATTCCAATTTGTTTACTTCATCAGCTCAAACCATGATTTTCTCGTTAATCAACTCAAATTAGTCCTTCTTTAAAATTAATCAAATAACTAATTCCAATTTTGAGGAATCCAGTTGGATCCCTTCAACCTGTTTTTTTTCCTGCATCCAAATTTGTTATTTCAAACAATATCATTTATTTCAATAAACATATATAATATTCAAAAGTCAAACAATAACAGCAATCCAAACATTCATCTATAAATTTAACACGTTTATATTATTGTAAATGTGACCAATGAGGTAAGTTACCTCTATTGGTGACAACCGTTAAAAATAACGATTGATTAAAATTAAATTAAACGAACGTTTAATTTTGATCGGCTCAGTCACCACATATATATTCAGCATCCATCAACCAAATAACAATCATAGCAAAATATTTAACCCGATTTATATAAAATATAAACAGGATAAAAAAACAGAGTGAGTTGAACTCACCTAAATTTGATTCTCCATTAAACCATTGGTTTCAGTTGATTCCAACGCGTCCAAACCAGATCCTTAATATTACGTCTGTTGATACGGTACCAACCTTTCTGATTTTTGTCGAATTCTGTGAACGTACACTAGTTATACGTTTAAACAAGTTATCGGTTTAAAATAACTAAGTAGCCCCTAATTAAACTAACGTTAGTTATATACTTATTCCATGTTAATATAAAACTAATCTATTCAGTGTATACACTAATACCATTACTCTAACTAACTACTTGTGTTAATAAATGGATTAGCCACATTTAGTATAGGTTAGGCCAAAATAAAACAAAACCAATGGACACAAAAAGGTCTCCCAGGTCATGAAATTTTTTCTGTTCATATATATTAAGTTATTAACTTCCAGAAGCTATATTGTATTCGCGAAAGAAAATAGGTACATAAGCGCCCCCCCTCCCGGCTCATAAAATTTCTACATACACATTATTAAACTTCGACGTTATCGTATACACACCTACAGTTTGCAAACATGCTGAGAAGTACGTTCAAATAAAAAGCGTTAAAACCAGTGTACTGGTATATAATATTGACTTTAAATCCTAACTTCCCTTGTATACGGTATATACTTGGATTAGCGATCATCAAATAGGATTTTGCACTGTTAACTGTTAAGCGTCATTGGTTCTTACTTAAAACTGGTTAGGAAAAATTATAAACAGCGCGTCTTAACTACTGTTCTTCCCAGCGAGACACCCAACATTTTACCCTTGTTAGCACCCTAATAATAACTTATTTCTTAATCTCTACTTAAGTTAATAATCTAGATTAGGCATTCTAAAACAACGTTTGGCACAAATAATCGCTTACCAGGCAACGCTTATATCTGCTGTTCATCTTTCTTCTTCTTGCGCAGTTAAAAAGAAACTGCACCCCTCATTCTCTCGCATTTCCTTTTACATCTTCTAAACCGCCTTCTTCACTTCACCGTTCATTCTCTTTTTATCACTCACAGTACACCTCCTCGTCAGGGAAAGCAACTCCAGACTTCACCGCAAATATATAACTTGCATTGTACATCCATGGGACGCCCATCTGACCACTTCGCATCTCCACTACCCCTCCGTAAGGTCACTAGAACCTTGACAGAACATTCCCCTCCACTGACAGACCTCCCTCTTATACTTGCTGACGTCCAAAACCAGCGCCCATACTGACACCGACCAACTCCTCCGACAACGCACGACTTGTTGATGCTATCACCTCCCACTCCGCCTCACGCAACTGCTCTTCAAATCCATCTCTCCCCCATACGTGAATACCAACATGCAACCTCCCACTGTTACCATGGAAATACCAGCACCACTCCAACCTCATGCACCCACAAACCCCATCCAATGTATTTCCATCACCGCACTTTCCTGCTGTGCAGCTTCTCTTCCTACCATGGTTCCCGTTCGAGCATGCATTGTCTCCTTACGTATGTTGCCTTTTTACCAGTTCGCGATTTTGTGTGTATATATATTATTTTTTTCGATTACGATTTACTTTATTTTATTCTTTGAGGAGGATCTGTTTTATCTTGTTGTTTTCGTGGGAAGAAAGCAAAACGAGGCAACCATATTTATATACGTGGAAGTTTGGCCAGCAAGGAAATGTAGTTTGGCGCATAAGTAACCGGGTACGAGATAGCATGTGTATAGTTTGGCAATACAGGGCAGTAGGCATGTGTAGAACTGAAATGACAGGCTGCATCTGTAGGCGTTGAATTGTTTTGCTTGAGTTAGAATGAGATGAAAGATAGCAGTGAATTATCTAGGGGACGTAGAAAGGGTTGTTGAAAAGATGATACACTATTTTTAGCATTTTAGGGTAGACTGATCCTAAATATAGCATCTGCCCATATATTTCTGGCCGCTTTTTATATTATGTACAGGGTACAGACTTGATGGCCTAAGCACAAGGGAAATGACCTACATACTCAAAAAGTAAGGTCCGTTGCAAGTTTTCCTCGGTGATACATAGGGTAGTAAAAAAAAGAAATATGTACCTGATTTAATTATATAGATTGTCCACGTTTGTATTTTTGATTAGGAGGGAAGTCTCTTTGTTATTTTATATTTCATATGGTTTTAAAATTGCATGTCCTATATTCGTACGGTTGTTTATTTCTGACCGTTAAATTTACACGTTGCCACACCCGATTTTCAAACACAACGAAAAATGGACGCACCGCCATGTCTTATTGTTTCGGTCCCAATGAAATAAATTTCATTGAAAATCAACTCCGTTTGATGTTATTTAAATTTATCGGTTCACCTTTAAATTTCGTCTACCGGCAAAACAACTTCGATTGGCTCCAAACTGAAAATCTAGCAATAATAAATTATATGTATCCCAATAAAATTCGTTTCATCGAAAACGAAGTCCGTTTGAAAGGAAAACCATGGCCTATATAATATCGATAATATATATTTAAATACAAAATAATTCAATTTAAATTATAATAAATTATTATCATCGTATATTCCAATATTACATACCTTCAAAATAAACCAATATATAATTTGAACTCAAATATTAAAAATTCCAAGTTAAAACGATGTATATATATATTAAACCATGTATATTTATTTAAATAAACGTTATCGTTTATTTACAAATTCCATAGTGACTATTTGAAAATTTGAATTGGACGCAACTTGCAACCTATAAGCTGAAATCTCGATTTTTCTCTTTCATTAGAAAAATATAATCAAATCGGTTTAAACGTTCCTTATTTCACAAAAATTCGACTTATATCGGATCATGTATATTCAGCCAAAGTTGAAATCGAAAATTTTGAACTACTGCGGCGTTTCGGGCTCGTTTTAATAAATTTAGATATATATATATATATATATATATATGAACTCCATTTTAAATAAAATTCGATATAAAATCCATTATATCTCCAATATAATAAATAAATAGATTTAAATATTCAAGTTTAAATGGCAGAAAAATCTGGAACGCTTCATTCTTCCCCCCAGAATTTCATCCCCGAAATTACAAGGTAAGAAGAACGCTCAGATCCCAATTATTTTAAAATAATTGTTGCAAATTATTATCAAAACCAATTCAAACTCTTTAAAAATTTCCGTAAAATTTCGCCAGCATCTCCTCTGTACGGCTCGATCAGAGCAACTACAAACGCCACTCTGGGCCTCATACTTCTCCAAAATAAAACCAAAACCAAATGGCCATCCCATCCAGGGGTATAAAATCATTCCCCAACCAATCTATTAAGGTTTACCTTTTTGTCGGGCAACTCAATCTCCAATTCCGAAGTGAATCAACTAACTGCACTTTCTCCTTCCAATATGTACTTCCAATCTTTGTAACCAAATCATCTCCACAGCTTTCAGATTCTGCACTTAGCTTTATTTATAATTCAATAACAATCCAGGGCTAAATAACCGATTTCATTTCCAACTGAAATTTTGTTTTCGATTTATTTAATTTCTTTATAGATCCGTTTGGTGAGTTTTAGTCAACCCACTCAACATGCAAATAACAACAACCGAATTATTCAACAATGATGCTTACTGGTCTACCTTCATTTTGGTCTAACATATGTGAATAACAATCGATTAATATCCGATTTATTTCCATTGTTATCCATTCTTAAATTAACCAAGTTAAGTTTCATTTCCATGTACAGTTAGCTAATTGATTCTCAAGACTAGTTTACTTCCATTTAACCATTTCACTTCTGATTTTATTCCAAAAATCATGCAATTTATTTTTTTATTTAACTTATATTTATGTTAAATTCTCATTCATTTAATTTCGCAAATCCTATATGTGAAATCTCCTAGATATTAAACCATTAAAATTTTGATCTAATTTGAATTTCATTCAAATTAATCAAGCCAAACAATCTCTCAATAATTTGAGGAAATTATTAATTTTCTACATAAAAATATAATTTGCCTAAAATTATTTCATTTGACCTTTTTTATAAAACAATATCGTGTCAGTTGCTAGTTCAAAATCGAACTAATCACTAACACAATATAAAATATTTTATATAAAATTTACAAATACGCTCTCATATATATATATATATATATAATATGTATACTCAAACTCAATCTAAGGTGTTACTAACCCTATCTCTATCGAGTTACACCACAGAGCCAAGGTTATTACTAAACCAATTGCTCTGATACCAAATGTGACGACCCGAATTTTCGGTACTCTTTGAGCTAACCAAACAACACCAGTCCAACCCAAAAGTACTGGAAACCCAGATGGCAATAGAAAGAAATTAGAGGATGAGATAAGAAAGAAAGAAATATTAAAATAGAAGAAGAAGAAATATCAACATAACACAGAGTCTCACATCGCAGCGGAACAAAAATATAATATAGAAATAACTTTTATTGAGAAATCGTAAAGTTTTAAGGGGATCATCCAACTTCATATTTAAGTCCAAAATATTTCCGAAAGATAAGGATAATCATAAGACCAAATCCACACATAAATACGAACGGTTTTTAGCTTACAATAACCCAAAACATTTTGAAATCATGTATATCTTCTGATATTATAGTAGTGTCTAAATACAAATAAATATCAATCTAGCGGAACGCTTGCATCTCACGCTCCACATATATAGTATACACTCAAAACCGTGGCGCTTATTGGAGATTGGATTCCGACTATGACAAGGTATGGAACCACCTGCCTATAGTGTATCTCTAGAGGGGAATACACTGGGTTCAACAAGAACGTCTAGCAACCCGGCCCACACATGACCGACCACTCATTTCGCTGGAGTGTATCGAATGTATATCACCAATGGCTGGGATCAGTAACTGTTTTTCGAAAGGGACAGCATTGATAGATTAAAGAAGCAAAAGGAATCTCTCTAGATAGGTGATTATACACCCTAATGGGAGCGACCCACATAGCCATGCTGCCTACCCGATTTTTGTCATTTCCCGGTTGTAAGGCTTGAGGTTGTAATTCTTCTTTCCCCGATAGCACGCCACCATTCACTTTGAATGCCACATCATTAGATCCGCCAAATCACTAATTGACGCCGATAAAAATACCTTGGCTGTTAGCTATCACCAACCGGAGTACGTTTGTAAAAATCAATGTACGTGATTCTTAAGAAATATTCTGTTAGACATTCGTCCATACAAGTCATCCAGGAACAAGATGAACCGAAGGCACTCTCCTACTGCATCCAATATAGGAATCACCCTATGGATCAGTAGCGAGAAGTCCTTGCAATCCGTAGATTCCAACCATGACAAAATCAAAGTGTATCTCGGGCCGCTAAGCCAGAGATTATAAGTAATCCTTCTGTTTTATGAAGATCCACGGTCTTCAGTTACTCCGTCTTGATCAGCATCTGGTATCTTCAATGTTTCGTATTTGTTGGCGGAATGGTTTTTGAATATAAATTTGATCCCGCTCTTTCTGTACCAATAATTGTATTGGCCAGATTTGATAGTCGGTTATTTAAGTATCAATTAAACAATCATCCAATCATGGAAATAAAATGAATTCACAGGTTCAATATTCAGCATCACTTAGCCCTTTTTATATAAAAAATAAATTTAAGTAATGGTTAATTTGAAACTCCTAAAACATTTCATATTTTTAAACATGATATTAAATTCTCATTTCAGTACATTAATCTTCCAAAAACCATTTCAATATAATATTTAGATAAATATTTAATAACCGTATCAAATTTCTATTTTACTATTATTTTGATACATTAATTACAACACCATTTATTATTTACCAACGATTCAACTCGTCATTTGTAAAACAACCGTTACGGCCTCTCCTTTGGTTTCCTTATTTGAACATTATACTTATCACTTATCTTTTTAGAATAAACCCATTCTAAATCTTGTCTTCTTACTTTGAAAACATCGTTATATTTTCACCGGTCTCCTTTATTTCCTTTTCTATGGAAATATCATTTCAGATTCTCCAGCCCGTTTTAATTTCCCTTTATTTTGGAATCTATTATATATATTTTCAAATTCTTCCAATAACGTCACATTATTATTTCACAAAATAAACTCCTTTTAACATCTTCACCGCTATAACTAATATCATCTCTCGATAATCCCGAAGTCGTTCAAGTTGGCGTATTTTAAATTGCCTCTCAAACCTTGATCAACAGAGTTTTTATCTTAAGATAGATATCAGTTGTAATACCAAAACCGATATTCATTCCCAATATCAATCCAAATCATATTTTAGTTATAACTGATGAACCCTCATCTCCTATTTAATATAGCGAATTTAAATCGCATCTTATACTTCCAAAATTAAGTAACGTTAATTTAATCTTAACGTTATGGCCTCACACTCCTTTTACAATATTGTTTATAAACTCGGATTTTATTATAAAACCTCTTTTTATCCCTCTTTTCTTTCCTTAATTCAAACACTTACTTTAAGCTATCGTTTTGGCTTAAAATCTCTTTTATAACTTAGTTATAAAACTTAGTTTTAATATAAAACCGTTCATCAACACTTTTCAAAAATCCAATTTTGTCCCAATGTCAACTTTGATTACTTACCATAAAGAATGCCGTTTATGAATTGATCACCTAAATTATTATTCATTAAAAACAATAATTTACATCATCATTAAGTTTTATAGAAATAGTTAATTAACTTCAACTTTAACTTAATTAAACGGTAATTTCTTTTTTTAAATCTTATTAAAGTTAAAATAAATATTTGTTAATCTATTTTAGTTGATTAATAAATTAATCAAATAACTAATTCCAATTTGTTTACTTCATCAGCTCAAACCATGATTTTCTCGTTAATCAACTCAAATTAGTCCTTCTTTAAAATTAATTAGTGATATAATTAATTTAAATAATTTGTTTAATTCTCTCTTGGAAATAGTTAATCCAACTCTTAATCATTGCTTTAGTTTCTGCTCATCCACTTATAAAATCTTATTACGTAAGAGTTACTTTACAAAATCATTTAATAACTTTTTAAAACTTAAATAATAGTTACTACATATTAATTTCCTTTTATTAAACCTTATTCAAATATATTGATTTCGATGCACCCTCAGTTATAAAATATATTTTATGACTTCATTACCATTGATACACCCGAAGGTAGATCAATATTTATAAAACGGTATTTTTTGGCTAACTGCTACCAATTACTCAACTAATGCTGTCTATTTGTTAAAACAGAACAAATGTTAAATTTAGATTCAAAAGCAATGATCCAATCCATCATCCAATCATATGGGTAAAACAGTTCATGTAATTGCGATATAAAAATAAATAATAAATTTTGAGGAATCCAGTTGGATCCCTTCAACCTGTTTTTTTTCCTGCATCCAAATATGTTATTTCAAACAATATCATTTATTTCAATAAACATATATAATATTCAAAAGTTAAACAATAACAACAATCCAAACATTTGTCTATAAATTTAACACGTTTATATTATTGTAAATGTGACCAATGAGATCCATTGGTGACAATCGTTAAAAAAACGATTGATTAAAATTAAATTAAACGAACGTTTAATTTAATCGGTTCAATCACCACACATATATTCAGCATCCATCAACCAAATTACAATCATAGCACACAAATATTTAAACCCGATTTATATAAAATATAAACGAGATAAAAAACACTGAGTGAGTTGAACTCACCTTAATTTGATTCTTCTTTAAACCGTTAGTTTTAGTTGATTCCAACGCGTCCAAATCAGCTCCATGATATTACGTCTGTCGATACGGTTCCAACTATTCTAATTTTTGTTGAATTCTGTGAACATACACCAGTTATACGTTTAAACAAGTTATCGGTTTAAAATAACTAATTAACCCCTAATTAAATTGACGTTAGTTATATACTTATGCCACATTGATATAAAACTAATCTATTCAGTGTATACACTAATACCATTACTCTAAATAACTACTTATGTTGATAAATGGATTAGCCAGAAGCTATGTTGTATTAGCGAAAGGAAATAGGTACATAAGGGCCCCCCTAGCTCATTAAATTTCTACATACACATTATTAAACTTCGACGTTGTCATATACACACCTACAGTTTGCAAACATGCTAAGAAGTGCATTTAAATAAAACGCGTTAAAACCAGTGTACTGGTATATAATTATGACTTTAAATCCTAACTTCCCTTGTATATGGTATATACATAGATTAGCGATCACCAAATAGGATTTTGCACTGTTAACTGTTAAGCGTCATTGGTTCTTACTTAAAACTGGTTAGGTAAAATTATAAACATCGCGTCTTAACTAATGTTCTTCCCAGTGAGACACCCAACATTTTACCCTTGTTAGCACCCTAATAATAACTTATTTCTTAATCTTTATTTAAGTTAATAATCTAGATTAGGCATTCTAAAACATCATTTGGCATAAATAATCGCTTACCAGGCAACGCTTATATCTGTTGTTCATCTTTCTTCTTCTTGCGCAGTTAAAAAGAAACCGCACCCCTCATTCTCTCGCATTTCCTTTTACATCTTCTAAACCGCCCTCTTCACTTCACCATTCATTATCTTTTTATCACTCACATGGAAAGCACCTCCAGACTTCACCGCAAATATATAACTAGCACTGCACATCTATGGGACTCCTATCTGACCGCTTCGCATCTCCACTTCCCGTCCGTAAGGTCACTGGAACCTTGACAGAACATCCCCCTCCGCCGACAGACCTCCTCCTTATACCTGTTGACGTCCAAAACCACCGCCCATATTGACACCGACCAACTCCTCCGACAACGCCCGACTTGTTGACACTATCACCTCCCACTCCGCCTTACGCAACTGCTCTCCAAATCCATCTCCCCCCATACATGAATACCAGCATGCAACCTGTAACACCCCACCTCCGTTAAGGTCACTCACAAAGGGAATGCCTTAGCTTTGGTGGAGCGTTTTAGTAGACAGAACAAAAATTTACAAGACAGATAAACAATACTTGAGAAATTATAAACTTTATTGTAGTGGAAAACAGAAATCAGTTTGGTTACATCTTTACCAAAAACTCAAGTACATAAATATCAGTCGTGTTCAGAAAATCATCAGAGTACAAAACTTTAAAATCATAATCCCCACAGAAGCTGGCATAATGAGTCAAGCCATACTTTTAGCACTCTAAGTACTTCAAGCAGAGGAAATCTGGATCAAGCTAAAGTATTCCCTCCTTGGAAAACCTGGGGGGGTGGGGAAATGGAAGAAAAAGGGGCGAAACAAGCAAGGTCAAACATAAAATCTGGCAAGTCCAGTGACTTTCAGCATATGAACAGATAATAATAATAATCATGGCATGCAAATAAAACTGGATGAGAGATAACAGTAACAGGAGCAGCAGATGTACTTAGGTTAAACAGAAGGAACAGAATAATATTACTTTTCATTTCTCTGCACTAATACTAGTATAACAGGATTAGGTGTCACCCTAATGTCTAAACTGAAACAAAAACGGGAACAAAATAATTTCCACAGAAACAGAACGTTAATAATGGGCCTTTACCACCCGAACAGAAACAGACGGAAACAGAATGCTAATAATGGGCCTTTACTACCCGAACATAAACAGACATAAACATAATGTTAATAATGGGCTTTTACCACCCGAACAGAAACAGAAACAGATTAATCCCTATGGAAACAGAATGTAGAATTAGGTGTACACTAGTAAATGGGCCTTTACCACCCGAACAGACGGTACCACGCAGACAGGTGTTGCCACACAACAGAAACAGACGGTACCAACAGAAACAGACAGAACTAAGTGTACCCTAAAACCCTACCCCAAGCGATCAGCTCCCTAATACATAAATACCCGGTGTCGGCTCCACAATAGAGTGTATCACTCCCTAAAGTGACAACCAATCGACACATGCCTATTTATAGATGTCACGGCGTCTTACATCCTCAGAGGTAGGCCGGGATCCATGCACGCATATGACCCAGTTGGAACGTACCATCAACACCCCTCGCCATTATCAGAATGAACCACTTATAATTAGTCCAGTAAGTGTGCCCGGACCCTACCTACTGTTGGGTCAAAGTTTTGATACCGGAAAGGGTTACTGACTAATATCGGTCCCAAACAACAGATGACACAAGTAATTTCCCTCCTAACCTTGTGTCCCCAGACTAATAGATTTCAGATTAACTTGTTTACAAGTTCAGACATACAGATTTCAGATCAACTAGTTCACAGATCAGACAAGTTTTCAGACTAACGGATTTAACATATTTACAGATTTGTCTAACTTTGTAATTGGGCCTACAGATTCATGAAACGGCTATGTTTAATTCAGTAGTCCAATTGGCTTAACCCTATCCACCCAACATGTTTTAGACATCATATTTATCTCAGATTTGCATTAATATTAATGCACAGACCTCCCACATTAGGTTGGTAGCTTGTGGCCGCTGGATATGCCGGGCGGTTCCGGGCAGATTTCTGCCACAAGCCAGGCCTAACCTCGTGTCTAAGCATATTTTTAGTTATGCCTATGACATCTCATATTAGACTGACAGTTTGCGGTCGTTGGTTAAGCCGGTTGGTTCCGGGAAGGCTTCTACCGCAAACAGAGTCTAACCTCGTGTCATAGCCAATTCATTCCAATACAGATTTTTCAGATATCAGACTAATTCTGTTTATTTAACAGATTATACTTTTGTACAAGTTACAGCAGATTATTCGAGTTTCTATTAACAAGTTTTGCTCAATTTTAAGTCGAGCCTACAGATTCACATACTTCAAATTTCAACATTTCAGTTCCAACAGATTACGTCATTCAACGGTTTAAACAGATAACAAATCTTGCAAATTAGGCTATTTAGCAGATTTAGCAGGTAAGGCAATTTAACATAATTAGAAAATTAGGCAATTCAATATAATTAGCTGTTTAGGCAATATAACAGAACTAGCAGATTAGGCAATATAACAGATTTAGCAGATAACATATTTAGCAGATTACAGCTTTAGCAGATTATATATATATATATATATATATATCTAAAACTCTATTTACATATCTTGCCCAATCATAAATTTAGCCTAAACTTACATGCCAAAATTAAGGTCATAATTCATAATACAATATATGCCCCAAATTTTAGCCTTAATATTCGCATTTACGGTTCATGTCAAAACTAGATCTAATATTCTAGTTCACCATTTATGTCCAAGACTAATACACATGTAAATCATTCTCTATTATAGCCAACTCAGATTATGCCAACATATTTGCTATGCTGGATTTACTTAATTAAGCTACGCCCAATCCCCGTATAACATGTTTCCACAAGTTCTCTAAATACTCATGAAATGGCCCTATAGGCTCGATGTACATAACAGTGCATGGAAATAAACTAGCAAAGTTACATAATAAATATGAGATCTAATATCATTAAGGGAATAGGCATAAGAAACTAACTACAATAGTTATAGGAAACTAACCACAATAGTCATGGGCGACTAATTACAATAGTTTCTTATTCAATGTCATAGGCATTAGTCTCATGGTCATGAATCAAAGTCATAGGCAATAGTCTCATAGTCAATGAATCATAGTCATGGGCAATAGTCTCATAGTCAATGAATCATAGTCATAGGCAATAGTCTCATAGTCAATGAATCATAGTCATGGGAAATAGTCTCATAGTCAATGAATCGTAGTCATAGGCAATAGTCTCATAGTCAATGAATCATAGTCATAGGCAATAGTCTCATATGCAACAGTTTCATGTCCAATTATGCATTATTATTTGTCCTAAAGTTTAGCGTTCGTGCGTTAATCTCTTATGAGATTCAGCGCAGGCTCGTAGTAGCCTGGCTATAGAACAGAAAGAAGAAAGAGGTACAGAATAGTCACAGAAAAACAGATCTGACAGATAAAAATATACATAACCTCAGATTCAGATTTATAATCACGTCACAATTATAATTACAGTTTATAGCAGAAAATAACTGTACTTGCCTTTCGTGGTTTTAAGAAAGGATAATAAACTGTTGTTGATGCAGAAATGCTGAATTATTCCTCTTTAATTGTCGTAGCTCTAAACTTGGATTTGAGATTTGATTTAGCTTTTAATTCTATTCAGGTTGGAGGAAGATTCATCAGTCCAAGTTTTGATTCCAACAGGGTAGCGACGCCATTTTTATTTTTAATTAGAACAGAGGCAGAATGAAATGGTGTGGAGAAAATGAGGCTAGGGGTGAGTTTATATAGGATTAGGTGGACGAATCTAGACAGAAACGAGACCGGATACATCAGAATGAACCAGGTTAAAAAAACTGGGTTTCGGGAGCAGGTCGACCCCCAGGTCGACACTATGGTCGACCTGGTTTGGCCAGGTCGACCCCCAGGTCGACACTATGGTCGACTTGGCCCCTGGAAGGTCGACACAATGGTCGATCCCCAGGTCGACCTGGTCCAAGGGCGGGAATTTTCCCGCCCAGCCTGCTCTGGGATTTTGAATTCGAATTTGAATTCGAATTTTCGAGCTGTTTTCGATTCTGAAATTCTCTAAAACTTCGGAGGGTCATATCTCCCTCATACGGACTCCGTTTCTCGAAAAATCGGACTCATTTCCAAGCAGAATTTCAAGATGAACGCAATGGCACAACCCGTTTCCCTTGATTCTTATTTTATAATTTAATCATTCTCTGATTTGTTACTTATATGTTCACAGAAAATACGGGGTGTTACATTCTCCCCTCCTTAAAGGATTTCGTCCCCGAAATCTTCAAGTTAAGAAGAATGTGTCCTACCGTCCAGTCATCCATCTACTGAACCATCATCCACAAGCTTCCATTGTCCTTAGAAAACTTCTAATGTTGTATGAACATATGCGAAAGTGTGTGTATATGTTCCTTATCTAATGCAAAGATCAGACTGTCCACTAATTCAGTTGACCTCCTTAATGCGAATTATGTTAGTGCCATGAGTCCAACATGTATGCAAATTTCCTATTTGATACATATCATTCTTATATGAGTGACAACAATTCATTCCTATGCAGCATCCATGTGATGAGTCAATCATTTTGCATCCACAGAAATTAAAAATGCTCACACATACATATGCAGTATGAGAGTGTTTTCGAGCCGATCTAGTGCCTAGTGTGTGTGTATATGCATCCACGAGCAACCACTTGCATCCACTTGCAACCATCAAACATAACATGTCTCAAACACATGTTTACGTCCATAGGATTCCTATCTATAAGTCGAAGACTCGATTGATAGGATACAGTCGAGTGATGGGAGCGAGTGCAGATAAACAAAAACTTGGTTTCCATTAGACCTTGGTTGGGAGACAAATTCCCCTAAGTTTCAACCCCGAAGACCTAAATCAACATCAGATTGACACGCGGAGGATTACCCTCTTTAGACAATGTCAAAACTGGAAATCTCAACCTTATCAGAAATATTCAGATATTTACAGATTACCCGTACAGAGCAGATTGCTAACTGATTCTTAGGAAACTAAGCATGATAAAAACCCAGAATGTATGCGTCATAGTCAACTTAACGCTCAACACAGATACCCAACTTACCGCGCTTAGATGAGTCATAGCCCTTATGGGTCTGAGTCTACAGTGGAATCAGAAACAATACTAGTATTCAAGTGCAGAGTATCGATTACAGAATCGAAAAGCCAGAATCAGAAAAGAGTATTAACCTGAAAATCAGATAAAGAAATTAAACCTCCTACAGAAAGTTTTCCTATTTCTATCCTATCCACTAGCCTCGAGAGTGTTCGCCTGCCTTCCAGAAGTTGGTCCTGCCCTCTGCCCTTGCCCGTGTTTCTTCGGACAGTCCTTAGTGAAGTATCCCATCTCACCACAGTTGAAGCAAGTGCCCTTTCTTTTTCTGCAATCCTTGTTCAGATGAGTCGAGCTTCCACAAGTAAAGCACTTTTTCTCCTTCTTATCTTCAGACTTTTCACCCTTCCTTTGTGTTTCCTTTTTGGGCCATGCTTTCTTGTTCTGTGGTTCTTCCTTCTTTGCCTCTTCTTTCTTGTTGTTGTCTTCCTCGTGCAGTAGTGCCATATCCACCAATCTCTCGTAAGTCGCTCCCATGGATACATGGGTCATGGCTAGGCTGTGCAGTAGCTCGTTCAATCCTTTAACAAAGCGGAGAGCCTTTTTATGTTGGGTATTGACTAAATCTAGTCCGAGCCTAGCCAGTTGGTTGAACTGGTTGACGTATTCCTTGACCGTCATACTTCCTTGCTTAAGAGATAAGAACTTTTCCAGTTGCAGACTTCGTTCAGCTTGCGAGAGGAATTTTGTCTCAAACCTTGTTCTGAAATCCATCCATGTTTCAACCGGTCTCTCGGTGTTAGTGACTTCCCACCAATAGGAAGCTTCGTCCTTGAGCAACCATACCGCCAATTGTACCTTCTGCCTATTGTCCACCTCGAAGATAACGAACAGATCCTCGGTTTCTTTGAGCTAGTTCCTCGCTTGTACGAATGATTCAATTCCCTTGAAATCCTTTCCACCCATGGCCCTAAAATCTTTACAGATCTTTGAAAAAGCAATTGCACGAGGAGGGGGCGGAGGAGGAGGAATCACTGCAGCTGGAGGAGGAATATATGCTGGGCCTGCATCGTTGGCCCTAGCCTCTAAGTACCTCTTGAACCAGCCAGGTATTGGCATGCCCTCTGGAAAGTTAAGATTCCCAGACATGCTGAAATGAAAGAAAATATTCAAAACGGAGAACGGAAAAGATAGATATATGGCTTTTTTTTTTTGGATTATGTTTTTCAAAATAAACTTTATTTTTGAAAATACACTCTTTTAAAACCTTTTTGAAAATAGTTTTCAAAAACTTTTTATCTAATCTGGTAACCTTCAGCTCTAATACCAAGTGTAACACCCCACCTCCGTTAAAGTCACTCACAAAGGGAATGCCTTAACTTTGGTGGAGCGTTTTAGTAGACAGAACAGAAGTTTACAAGACAGATAAGAAATACTTGAGAAATTATAAACTTTATTACAGCGGAAAACAGAAATCAGTTTGGTTACATCTTTACCAAAAACTCAAGTACATAAATATCAGTCTTGTTCAGAAAATCATCAGAGTACAAAACTTTAAAATCATAATCCCCACAGAAGTTGGCATAATGAGTCAAGCCATACTTTAAGCACTCTAAGTAATTCAAGCAGAAGAAATCCGGATCAAGCTAAAGTATTCCCTCCTTGGAAAACCTGGGGGGAACAGAAGAAAAAGGGGCGAAACAAGCAAGGTCAGACATAAAGTCTGGTAAGTCCAGTGACTTTCAGCATATGAACAGATAATAATAATCATGGCATGCAAATAAAACTGGATGAGAGATAACAGTAACAGGAGCAACAGATGCACTTAGGTTAAAAAGAAGGAACAGAATAATATTACTTTTCATTTCTCTGCACTAATACTAGTATAACAGGATTAGGTGTCACCCTAATGTCTAAACTAAAACAAAACGGGAACAAAATAATTTCCACAGAAACAGAATGCTAATAATGGGCCTTTACCACCCGAACAAAAACAGACGGAAACAGAATGCTAATAATGGGCCTTTACCACCCGAACAGAAACAGACAGAAACAGAATGTTAATAATGGGCTTTTACCACCCGAACAGAAACAGAAACAGATTAATCCCTACGGAAACAGAATGTAGAATTAGGTGTACACTAGTAAATGGGCCTTTACCACCCGAACAGACGGTACCACGCAGACAGGTGTTGCCACCCAACAGAAACAGATGGTACCAACAGAAACAGACAGAAATAAGTGTACCCTAAAACCCTACCCCAAGCGATCGGCTCCCTAATACATAAATACCTTGTGTCGGCTCCACAATAGGGTGTATCACTCCCTAAAGTGACAACCAATTGGCACAGGCCTATTTTCAGATGTCACGGCGTCTTACATCCTCAGAGGCAGACCGGGATCCATGCACGCACATGACCCGATTGGAACGCACCATCAATACCCCTCGCCATTATCAGAATGAACCACTTATAATTAGTTCAGTAAACGTGCCCGGACCCTACCTACTGTTGGGTCAAAGTTTTGATACCATAAAGGGTTACTGACTAATATGGGTCCCAAACAAAAGATGACACAAGTAATTTCCCTCCTAACCTTGTGTCCCCAGACTAACAGATTTTAGATTAACTTGTTTACAAGTTCAGACATATAGAGTTCAGATCAACTAGTTCACAGATCAGACAAGTTTTCAGACTAACGGATCAGATATACGGATTTAATAGATTTACAGATTTGTCTAACTTTGTAATTGGGCCTACAGATTCACGAAACGGCTTTGTTTAATTCATTAGTCCAATTGGTTTAACCCTATCCACCCAACACGTTTTAGACATCATATTTATCCCAGATTTGCATTAATATTAATGCACAGACCACCCACATTAGGTCGGTAGCTTGTGGCCGCTGGATATGCCGGGCGGTTCCGGGCAGACTCTGCCACAAGCCAGACCTAACCTCATGTCTAAGCATATTTTTAGTTATCCCTACGACCTCTCACATTAGACTGACAGTTTGCTGTCGCTGGTTAAGCCGGTTGGTTCCGGGCAGGCTTCTACTGCAAACAGAGTCTAACCTCGTGTCATAGCCAATTCATTCCAATACAGATTTGTCAGATATCAGACTAATTCTGTTTATTTAACAGATTAAAATTCTGTACAATTTACAGCAGATTATTCGAGGCTCTATTAACAAGTTTTGCTCAATTTTAAGTCGAGCCTACAGATTCACATACTTCAAATTTCAGCATTTCAGTTCCAATAGATTACGTCATTCAACAGATTAAACAGATAACAGATCTTGCAAATTAGGCTATTTAGCAGATTTAGCAGGTAAGGCCATTTAACATAATTAGCAGATTAGGCAATTCAATCTAATTAGAAGTTTAGGCAATATAACAGAACTAGCAGATTAGGCAATATAACAGATTTAGCAGATAACAGATTTAGCAGATTACAGCTTTAGCAGATTTTATATATATCTAAAACTCTATTTACATATCTTACCCAATCATAAATTTAGCCTAAACTTACATGCCTAAATTAAGGTCATAATTCATAATACAATATATGCCCCAAATTTTAGCCTTAATATTCCCATTTACAGTTCATGTCAAAACTAGATCTAATATTCTAGTTCACCATTTATGTCCAAGACTAATACACATGTAAATCATTCTCTATTATAGCCAACTCAGATTATGCCAACATATTTGCTATGCCAGATTTACTTAATTAAGCTACGCCCAATCCCCGTATAACATGTTTCCACAAGTTCTCTAAATACTCATGGAATGGCCCTATAGGATCGATGTACATAACAGTGAATGGGAATAAACTAGCAAAGTTACATAATAAATATGAGATCTAATATCATTAAGGGAATAGGCATAAGAAACTAACTACAATAGTTATAGGCAACTAACCACAATAGTCATGGGCGACTAATTACAATAGTTTCTTATTCAATGTCATAGGTAATAGTCTCATGGTCATGAATCATAGTCATAGGCAATAGTCTCATAGTCAATGAATCATAGTCATGGGCAATAGTCTCATAGTCAATGAATCATAGTCATGGGCAATAGTCTCATAGTCAATGAATCATAGTCATGGGAAATAGTCTCATAATCAATGAATCATAGTCATAGGCAATAGTCTCATAGTCAATGAATCATAGTCATAGGCAATAGTCTCATAGGCAACAGTTTCATGTCCAATTATGCATTATTATTTGTCCCAAAGTTTAGCGTTCGTGCATTAATCTCTTATAATATTCGGAGCAGGCTCGTAGTAGCCTGGCTATAGAACAGAAAGAAGAAAGAGGTACAGAATAGTCACAGAAAAACATATATGACAGAGAATAATATACATAACCTCAGATTCAGATTTATAATCATGTCACAATTATAATTACAGTTTATAGCGGAAAATAACTGTACTTGCCTTTCGTGGTTTTAAGAAAGGATAATATACTGTTGTTGATGCAGAAATGCTGAATTATTCCTCTTTAATTATCGTAGCTCTAAAACTTGGATTTGAGATTTGATTTAGCTTTTAATTCTATTCAGGTTGGAGGAAGATTCATCAGTCCAAGTTTTGATTCCAGCAGGGTAGCAACGCCATTTTTATTTTTAATTAGAACAGAGGCAGAATATAAACAGAATGAAATAGCTCTAGACAGAAACGAGACCGGATACATCAGAATGAGCCAAGTTAAAAAAACTGGGTTCCGTGAGCAGGTCGACCCCCAGGTCGACACTATGGTCGACCTGGTCTGGCCAAGTCGACCCCAAGGTCGACACTATGGTCGTCCTGGCCCTTGGGAGGTCGACACTATGGTCGACCCCCAGGTCGACCTGGTCCATGGGCGCGAATTTTCCCGCCCAGCCTGTTCTGGGATTTTGAATTCGAATTTTCGAGCTGTTTTCAATTCTGAAATTCTCTGAAACTTCGGAGGGCCATATCTCCCTCATACAGACTCCGTTTCTCGAAAACTCGAACTTATTTCCAAGCATAATTTCGAGACGAACGCAATGGCACAACCCGTTTCCCTTGATTCTTATTTTATAATTTAATTATTCTCTAATTTGTTACTTATACGTTCATAGAAAATACGGGGTGTTACACAACCTCCCACTGTTACCATGGAAATACCAGCGCCACTCTAACCTCATGCGCCCACAAACCCCATCCAATGTATTTCCATCACCGCACTTTCCTATTGTGCAGCTTCTCTTCCTACCATGGTTCACATTCGAGCATGCGTTGCCTTTTTACCAGTTCGCGTTTTTGTGTGTATATATATATATATATTTATGGTTACGATTTATTTTATTTTATTCTTTGAGGAGGATCTGTTTTATCTTGTTGTTTACGTGGGAAGAAAGCAAAATGGGGCAACCATATTTATATACGGGGAAGTTTGGCTAGCAAGGAAACGTAGTTTAGTGCACAAGTAACCGGGGAAGAGATAGCATGTGTATAGTTTGGCAATACAGGGCAGTAGGCATGTGTAGAACTAAAATGACAGGCTGCATGTGTAGGCTTTGAATTTTTTTTATTGAGTTGGCATGAGATGAAAGATAGCAGTGAATTATCCAAGGGAGGTAGAAAGGGTTGTTGAAAAGATGATACACTGTTTTTAGCATTTTAGGGTAGACTGATCCTAAACATAGCATGTGCCCATATATTCATGGCCGCTTTTTATATTAAGTATGTACAGGGTACAGATTTGATGGCCTAGGCACAAGAAAAATGACCTACATACTCAAAAAGTAAGGTCTGCTACAAGTTCTCCTCAGTGATACATAGGGTAGTAAAAAAAAAAGAAGTATGTACCTGATTTAATTATATAGGCTGTCCACGTTTTGATTTTTGATTAAGAGGGAAGTCTCTTTGTTATTTTATATTTCATATAGTTATAAAATTGCATGTCCTATATTCATACCGCTGTTTATTTCTGACCGTTAAATTTACACGTTGCCACACGCGATTTTCAAACACAACGAAAAATGGACACATCGCTATATCTAATTGTTCCAGTCCTAGTGAAATAAATTTCATTGAAAATCGACTCAGTTTGTACAACGGTGTTATTTAAATTTATCGGTTCACCTTTAAATTTCGTCTACCGGCAAAACAACTTCGATTGGCCCCAAACTGAAAATCTAGCAATAATGAATTATATGTATCCCAATAAAATTCTTTTCATCGAAAACGAAGGCCGTTTGAAAGGAAACCCATTTTTAAGGCCTATATAATATCGATAATATATATTTAAATAAAAAATAATTCAATTTGAATAATAATATACTGTAATCATCGTATATTCCAATATTACATACCTTCAACATAAACCAATATATAATTTGAACTCAAATATTAAAAATTCCAAGTTAAAACGATATTTATATATATAAAAACTGCGTATATTTATTTAAATAAACGTTATCGTTTATTTACGAATTCCATAGCAACTATTTGAAAATTTGAATTGGATGTAACTTATAACCTATAAGCTGAAATCACGATTTTTCTCTTTCAAAAATATAATCAAATCGATTTAAACATTTCTTGTTTCACAGAAATCCGACTTATATCGGATAATGTATATTCAGTCAAAGTTGAAATCGAAAATTTCGAACTACCGCGGCGTTTCGGCCTCATTTTAATAAATTTAGATATATATATATATATATATATATATATATATATATATTGAACTCCATTTTAAATAAAATTCGATATAAAATCCACTATATCTCCAGTATAGTATATAAACAGATTTAAGTTTTCAAGTTTGAATGGTAGAAAAATCTGGGATGTTATAATAACTTTTGACTGGGATCGAATCAGGTGTTGAGATTAATTTCATTGGAAAGGAAATCATGTTTCTAATTCTGTAGAGTGATCACATTAAAGATTTAGTTCCACGTTTTGGGAGGAATCGTTGTTTTGTTGCTGCACAATTTATGTACAGGTTTGGCTAGTCAATAATGGGCTGAATTGGTATAGCCTGTTAGTAGGCTGGTCAGAGGCTATAAATAGGGGGTTGAGGCATGGAGAATTGTTTATTTTATTTATTCTCTCATTCGGTTGAGCTCATGATCCTCCTTGGTCAATCAAATACATCTTTCCTCCATTAAAATTCTAGATCTACGCAAAAAGATTGAAGATCTACATCAAGAAAAGCTAGATCTACATCAAGTAAACGGAGATCGCATCAAATTGAGAGGTTCAAGATCATTCTTCGTTGTTCGGATTGGGAATTTAGTGATTTCAAGATATTTTGAAGATTTGGTGAGTGATAAGCGTCTCTCACACGGATTTAATCAAGTATATGGGTTGTTTGATATTATTTTCATCATTTTAAGTTGTTTTCACCTGGATCTACATCGTGGTAAGTATGTTTTCATTTTAACCACCATAGGATCCAATCTGGCAACTTAAATTAGTAAATTTATATGTCAATTCGTGTACTTATGCAAGTTTAGATCCATTTGTTAATTCATTCATCGTTTTATCATGATTTGGTGAATTCATGTAGTTATATGATAATTTCTTGTTGTGCTAATGTGTTGATGATTGCTATTGATTTTGGGTTGAATTTGATCAATTTGAATGAGTTGTTTGCATTGATGTTGTCATTTTGGGGATGGATTGGTTGAGATTGGAGATAAATCAATCGAATCTGGAGTAGGGTCATTTCTAGATGGGTCGTTTTTGCATTGGTCGTGGCCAGGGGACCACGAAATGAGTCGGGTCGGTTGCATAAGGTCGGTTCGCTCAAAGTTAGGTCGGTTGAGACTGTTGGATCCATACATTGGTGCATAGGTCGTTTCCAAAGTCGGGTCGTTGATGACGTGGCACGAAGTCGGGTTAGTGGAAACAAAGGTTGTTCGTGTACTTGTGCTGATGGTTCAGCTAGTGTTGATGGTCGAGGGTCGTTGGACATAAAATGGTCGTCCAAATGGTCAGTCGTCCAAGCAACTACGAAGAAGGTCGTTTGTGTATACTCAGGTCATCCAAAATTGATGGGTTGTTGTTCTTAGGTTGGGTCATCTAGAAAGGATGGGTCGTGGAGCACCTGTGTTGAGTCGGGTCGTTCATGACCTGATGAGTCGGGTCATTTTTTGTGGATCGGGCAGAAGATACTACAGTGTTTAACAAACGCTGTGATGGGATTTTAAGAGCTATGGTATGTTTTTTATAGCGGAGAGGTTGAAGTGCTATGGATTGAATGCCAATCAAAAGTGATGATTATTTTGGTTCAAGTATGGACATGGCTTCGAAGTGAATTCAGAAAGGAACAATCAAAGTGATATGAAGTGTTCGTTGATCAGCGAAACGCAACGAATATGCAGATAACTCAAGTGCATTTTGAGCTCGTTGATAATGGATGCTCAAGGATGTTCAAGCTTATGGAGGCCGAGGAATTATCGTTGTCGTAGATTCCAGTAGGCTTAAAGCAGGGGGTATAATAGGGACGCCTAGAAGACCGGTCGAATGGTCGAGTACCCTAGGCAGTCATGATGGGCCTAATGATACGAGTCACGATGGCATATGGAGTTTTTGCTGGAACTGGGGTTTCCATTAGCCCTTGACAGAATGGCGTAATGTAGTCAGTCATATGATTATCGATGGTTTCAAGGCAGGATTGGCGGTGATAGTCATAGTCATGGATGCTGATTGCTTTACTTGTATTGTTTTGTGTATATCATTCAAGGTCGAAGGAGATATCTCTCAAGTGCTTGTCTGATGTTGGTTAAGGCCTTCGGGCCTTGTGCTTGGGAAATGTCGATATCGATTAGGATGGTCTACGCTTGATAACTGATTGCCATGAATGTACTGTTTGTTTCTACTTAATTGTTGTAAAGGCTATCACTGTCAGGTGTAGGAATACGGGTTTTTGTTCTTCTCTGTTGATGTCGGTGGATTTGTTGATTAATCTGCCTATTCTCATATACTTTATTGATGATGTTAGATAGTTGTTTTATCATGCATTAAGACTTTTGTCTGACTCAAAGTTTTATGTTTCCCTCTTATTACCTTGGGTTGTTCATCGATGTGTTCGATAGGAAGACTGAGTAGCAGGTGATAGGTAGATGATCTTGGTGAGGACAATGCTATTGAGCGACGACAAGCTAGAGGCTTTCGTATTAGTTTCCTACTACCTACTATTTGTTGTTTTTTTGCTGCTATGCCGATGTATTCTCTGAAAGACTTGTAGTGAGACGCTTTGTACATATCCTTATAGTGTTATCCGATGTTGTATGGATATTTCATGGTGATATAAAAAACTTAAGTTTCTGCTTAACCATACTTCACTATTATATACCTATTATATGTGTCCTATTATATTTCATCTCTGAGATGTGAGTTATATGACAGGTTCCGCTTGTGTTATTCAACCCAGATGATCGTCCATAACTGCCTGGCACGTCTTTCAGCACATCATTCCTCTTGTTAAGTGCAAGAGTTATGGGTGATCGTCACATATTCTTTTTAGGAAGTTGGGTCTATTCACAATTTATTGGTTACCAAAACCATATAAAATCTTTTTTCATAGTTTAAGGTAATGACTGCCACAAAAACCCATAAGTGCAGGACATCACTTTCAATTACTTTTAGGTTATTGAATAGTGCGCAATATAGCTAAATCCCTATTTCGCACCAATCCACTCCTTTATTTATTTTTAAGATTGCAATTATGTTTTCTACTTCTTTTTCAAACCTAACTATGAAAATATATTCCTTTTTTCCTAATCGATCAATCTATGCTATTTTTGACTTCCTATTTTAATCGATATACATTAATTCCTGTTTTCAGCTTATTTCCCCTTTTTTCGTAATTACAGTGAATTTTGATACAATTAGGTTATGCTCCTTTTTCAATTCCAACATTTTTTATTCATTTCGTTCTAAATTTGAAAGGTAACCTTTTCAACTAACATTGAAATTCTCAGATTTACCATTTAACTGCATATTTTCTGTTTATAATATAAATCTTGTCATGTCCACAATTATCAAATCCTCTTTGTTCAGATTTCTGATTAAATTATGTTTTCCAATGCGTGCAAACAAAAAATATTATAATCAATCGAATAAATTAGGCATATAATTCAATTATACATATGCCAACCTTTCAAGTTTATGTATATTTTTCACATAACCAAAATTCAACATATACTTATACATATATATGTATATTCCAATGCAAAATGGGGGGAGGGGGGAGAAAAGAGGAAGAAGAGAACATATTATAATTTTTTAAAGGAATTAAACGATATAATATACTATCATAAGAAAATATAATTTACATCCAATCACTTGGGATTTGCGCTCTTATTTTGGATTTGATTTGGATCTCCGTTCTTTCCTTTTACATTTTAATTCAGATTTACATATTTATGGAATATGGGCATCTACATTTTGAATCTACTATGTTTTCCTCCAATTATCGTATCAGAAATCCTGAATCTATAATATAATTTGTTTCTAAAGAGTTCAGAGGAGAAAAGAAAGGGTAGAGCTTTGGCTTCCACTCATAAAATGTGAGTTGGAAACTAGGCCCTGTAAGTTTATTTATAGCTTCCCAAAAGAATAACGTCCGTCAATTCAAAACAATCAAATCTGATTCGTTGATGAAACAGAACCACATAAGATTTGGCCCGAATGGGTCGACACATGACATAGCTAGGTCGACCCCTAGGTCGACACATGTGTAGACCCCTGGGTGGACCCACTTCAAATATGGGTTGATCCAAATGCAATTGTAAAAATCATATATTCGGGTTGTTTTACTGTGTAATTGTTGTCATGTTTAATTGTATTATAATTTTATGTTTTGTTGATTTCTAAAATTTACTTCCCGTGTTAACGTGCGTTCAAAATTCAAATGTGCAATCAATGTGCGCATTCGTTTTTCTTCCGTTTTTAAATTCTTGCATGTTTAGTTCCTTTAATTCTATAAACATTATTTTTATTCCCAATTTTATTCCATCTCCTACCATTTTTAACACGCGATTTCCATTTCAAATGCACGCTTTTAATATGCACATATCCAAATTAAATTGAAACTTTACTTAGTTAGCGTCATTTAAACTTCCTTTTATTTCGTGGTTTTATACCATTTATGATGCATATTTGTTTTGCGCGTTACTTTTGTAATTTATGTCTATATATGTTTATATTAAATATATTTATATGTTTGTGCTCACACTCCAAAATTAATTACATCTTCTAGATTTTGGCATTATATGCATTAGTCCTCTTTTAATGTCCTTTATGACATGCATTGTAAATTTAAAGGAAATGATGCCATTTCGATATAAATTACTTTCTATCAAATACGTGTTTTCCTATTTTATTAATTAGTTTAGTTTTTAAACATGTTAACGTTAATAATCTTCTGTTACTTCCAAATCCAAACGCACATTGTTTTTTAGCGTGCGCATATTTATTTTGATTATTTTATATTGTACCATTTAAACTTCCCTTCTTCTATTTCTTTTTATTTAATTATATATATACCATTGCATGTTTAACTTACATAGTGGCAATTTTTATTTATTGCAAGTTTTATAGCACGCATTTGTTTTCACTTTTCAAATGCATATTATTAATATAATTATTTTGATAATTTTGTTATTAAAATTGCGGGATGTTACAAATATTATATCTAAGTTTGTCATATTGATAATATGCTTAATGTCAATAAATTGAAATGGGAAATTTAAATGAAGCGTAAGTGAATTTAAAATTTTGATTTAATTAAAGGTTGTATATTTTTCATTAATATGAAGATGTGACAAAAAAATGTTTAACTACAATCTAAGAGTTTACCAAAATTTTGAAATTGATTTCTAACATTTTGGAAAACGATACTTGTGTTATTTAAAAAATATTGTCGAATAGAAATGTTTCAAAATAATTTTTCTCAATTTGTTTTCAAAATAATTAAGAGCGGAAACTCACTTCTGGTGCTAGAAAATAATTTCGGTGATGATGGCCACATCATCGAAATTCATTTTGAGAGTTAGAGTGGGGGGAACCACTAAAGTAGCCTTTCTACGTGTTTATTTTAGTGAAATGAATTCGGTTTAAATCTCTGAAGTTTGATTTGAATACAAAGATGCATATATGCATTTCAAATGATTGAAATAAAAATCCAAAATTTTTCCTTGAATTTGGTTGAATAATATTATTCTATACATTAGGATAATTTGATTTTTCATCTCGAAGAAATGTTTGATTACTGATTTACAAACTACTAAAGAGAAATTTAATTTTTCTAAACATTCTGAATAACTTAACCCTTTCAAATAGGAACTGAAACTTTGGTTACTCAAATTATTAAATCTCGTGTCCACTATTCTTCATCTTCTTTAATTACCACTTTAATATATTATTTATGCTTTCTTCCTCAAACATGTGCATCTCTCCCTTTCCACATTCTTTCTCCATTTTTCAAATCTTAGGAGAAAAAAAACAAGATGCCTCAATAGCAAAAGAAAAAAATGGGGACAAATGCATGTGTTTTCCATGCATGTGCCACCTGAAAACTTCTTTCTCTCCTTTCCAATCATTCACGCAATCATCATTCACCTTACGACCACCCAAGCTCATCACCATCCCCCTTCCGTTCACTCGGACCATGTTATATAGCACTTCTCCCGGACATCTTCCCTCCGTAAAAAAAACTCTACCTCCTTGAGATAGTCGACCCATCTCAAAAACTCCACCCACCCACCTTACAACCATGTCGACCATCCTATTTCCATCTGACCCTGCAGCATGCCCTTCCCCTTTACAAACCATCTCTCTAGCCAGAAACCCCAAACCGAACTGGCTCTGTAGCTTCGCATCCTCCCTAGATCAATCACCCTTCCCAACAACTGTTGCTCAGACCCGAACGAGTTCTACCACTGTAGAGAAACCCACTCCCATCGTTATCTACACTTGTGCAACCCCAGCCTGACCCGCTGTAACCACTCGAACGTCCAACATTTCATCCTTGCAATTTATGGAAAAAAATATCTAGTTCCAATCTTTTGTGTTGTTGCTTCCTAGTTGTGTCATTTTCCCCAACAAGCCAGAGTGTGTTATGTTGTATGCATATCCATGTCCTTGTTGATTAGGTGTTTGTGTCATGTTCATGTCTTTCGTAGCCTGTCACCATAAACCACTATAGGAGAGAATCTCACTCACAATTAATATTCATATGCTTGAAATTAATAACATAAGAAATGGTGATAATATTTGATTAATAATGCGTTTGTTTGACTAATAACTACTTGAATTGTTAGTTAAGATTTCTCTATTCTTTCGCTACTAATTTCATGAGTTTTATTTGTTAATTTATTAAATTCTTTGTCGTTGATTTTAGGAAAATGGATAGTCTTAATTCCATGAATTGTTGGTTGATAATAGTTTAAATTATTGGTTTATAATTCCTTGAATTGTAGATTTAAATCATATAAAATGCTATTTAAAATTTACATGAAATGATAGTTGATAATTTATATGAAATAACAATCGATAATTACATGTGATAGTTTGATTTATGTATTATAATTGTGGTGAATGTTGTATGTTTGTTTTTTAATTATTTAACATCTGTGCTTTAAAATCTAAAAGTTCCTAACATCATAAACTATTTATGTAATTTATGGAAATTTTGATATGGGTTTAAATGATATATACCTAGATTCTTGATTAAATGAATCAATTTATAAATTTTATTGGAAATTTAAAATTTAATTTCAAGCTTGAACTTAGAAATTTAAACTTGGACATAGAAATTTAAGCTTGAATTTATGATTTATTATTCAGCGAAAAGATTGAATTTAAGTTAGATATAATGATTTAATTTAAGATTTAAATTTTTGATTTTATGAGTTCATTTAAATTTTAAATGATTTTATTTGATTGAATTATTTAAATTTAAATAAGTGGGAAGATTTAAATTTAGGAGTTGGAGTTGTTAATTATTTACTTAATTAAATGAACTATCTAGAATTCAATCCGATTTGATTTATTTAATAAGAAGAATTAATCCTGAAATTAATTTATTTTGATTAAATTGATTTAATGAAAATATAAGTTTAAATTATGATTTAAACTTGCTTAATTAATGAAACATTTGATTTTTAATTAATGAAATATTTGATTTTAGGATAATATTTACATTTAAAATTTAACTAGTTTGTTTAATTTATAAAATATGACTTAATGAAACTATAAAATCAAAAGATTTAACATATTATTAATTTGAACTTTCGTGGTCGAAGTAATTAATTGAATTTGGAATTCGAAACTTGAATTGTTAAGCAAGATTTGGAAATGTTGGATATTGAATCGAATTGGATTAGAGTATGGAAATGCTTAAATTAATATTATCTTATATTAACTATTCTGCTTTACCATTTAAGTAACTATTTACATTATAATTTTAATAAAATTAATTCATATTATAACTTTTCTTAACTATGTATATTGTATTTATTTAATTTAAAATATTTTATACTATATTAAAGTTGACTATGTTATATATAATTATTTTAAATTTAAATATTTTATATTATATTAAATGTGACGGCCCGCCCCGCACCAACCGACGTTTACTCCAATTGTGCGCTGTACACATGTCCAATTGGCATGGGACGGTCGCCAAAGAAGAGAAAGAAAGAAGAGGAACCAAATAAAGAACCTGTAATATGTCTCACAGCGCATGGAATAAAATGTAATAGCCAACATATACTTGACATAAAACAGATGAGACAGTGCATAAGCTGAAAACTTGAACTAACATCATCAGAGTAGCGGAAATATCAAATACAGCTTATTACAACTTCAAAATACTGTCTCTAAGATAAGCAAAATAGGTATGCTACTAATGCCCAAAGTAGATACCGATCACGACACAGGGAGAATAACTATATATCATACGTGGAGCCTCCTGCTCGTCTTCAGTCCATCTACCAAGCGCACTACCAGCTATCCCTGTCTCTAGTCTGCTCGTGTGAGCACCCAGAGTAATAAGAAGAAACATAAAACTCTGGGTCAGACATCAGTCTGGTATGAGTGGTAGCAAGCATAAACAGAATAATAACAGGTATACTAAGTCATACCTGAACCTGGACCTGCAATCAAAGAGTTAGTACTACACGGTACAATACTCTAAGATGTCACTAACATATGGTGTGTAAATATACGGGGGTGGGGATGTGTATGTCAAACAATCAAGCATAGCAACCATCCTCCCATCTCTCACTCAGTGCGTAAAGCATACGACATCCACTTCTTCGATCACTAGAGCACTTTACTAAAAAGACAGAACTCGACTTTGTACGACTATGTACATTCCTACTACCACCAACGCCATACCTATGGGATCACGCCCAACGTTTCCATGACCCCACTCCATTGGTAGGTAGCTCCCTAGTCGCACCATATCCAAAGCCCGAGTTTGTCTCTCTACCTCCAACACCTAGTGATCCAAAGTCATAGACATCGACAACTCCTTAGCACACGTCCCGCAGCAAAGCCCAATCACGAAGTGAACTCATTGGTTCCCGTCTGGATCCTGAGCTCGAACTTCCACTTGAACTACCTTTGCATTTCGGGTTATGGATCTCCATTGGATCGGTTCGGATCCCTTTCATCATCATTGGGATCGTGGTCTTCATCGTCTCGGTTCGTGACTGCTACCTCGGATCGGACCGGAGTGCACCATCGATTCGTGGCTTCCAGCTCCATCTGGATCGGATCGGGGTCCTTCATGGGACACTGGATCGGTTCGTGGCTTCCAGTCCCACCTGGATCGGATCGGGTTCTCTACCACGCAACGGCTCGGGTCACGCCTCCTGGTCATAGCTCCAAGCGCCTCGCCCTCCTCCAAGTCTTTGACTCGTTGTCCTCAAGGTGATCAGATCGGATCGTGTCGTTATCATTCCAGGCGGGTCGGGTCGGAGTCTTCAATCACCAAGTCTTGAATCGCGACTTCTCGGATCGGTTCGGACCCTTCAGCTCGTGGTGCAGCTTGCTTCGCTATAACGATCGGTTCGGTTCGTGGTGAAGAGAAATGGGCGGTTCGGATCGGGGTGGGGGCGATCCGATCCGACTTCCTGCACTGACTTTTCCAGCGACTGTTTACGCCACTCGGCGACGTTTTTGACCATTCTAACTATTGCAATCAATCACAAAGCATGTCATAGAGTCATAGCAACACATACAAGTGACCTCAAACACCAAAACAACAATATGACATGGTAAAATGGATCAAACATGCCCAAAACCCCATGTCTTCCCTTAAGCATATGTGAGCATAACTAATGGTACGATTAGCAAAACTTAACCAAATTAACCCAAACTCATATCAGAGGTCTAAAACATTATTTATGATTTTATAAACATTTTTCCAGAATTTATTTTCGTCTAAAAACACTAATTAGCACTAATCACCCCAAATAACCCCAATTAGTGCATAAAGCAAGCTAATCACTCACCTTAGCCACAAAACAAACTAAGATCTGAAATAATTCTCTGATTTGATGCGAATCCAAATGCTAACAGCAGCTCCAAGGTTGATTAGGTGAAGATCTTCTTTGATTTGGTCTTGCTAATCTCTTTTTCTTCAAGTTGGAGTGGTTTGGAGGTGATTTGGAGACTTTAGAGGGTGGAGGCCATTATTAGGTTTCTTGGGGACTAAGTGGAGGCTAGAAAACTGAAAATGGGATCAAATCCTAGGCCAACTCAGCCCTCTCCTAACCCTAATCCCGAAATGGGTCATGGGCCCAAATCCTTAACTACCCGGTTTGGCCCAATATGCAGTTTTTCACCCTCCAAACCTTGTTTCAGCCATATCTTCCAAACGGTAAGTTCGTTTGGCTATTATGACCACTCTACGGAAAGAGAAACCATCAAACGAATCTAATGGAAGTGGTTTCAGGTCAAAATTCCTTCCCTATCAAAAGTTATGGCCAAAACAGTACTGACTAGGGGCAAAATGGTCATTTAAAAATCGACAAAAATCATGAACAGGGGAAATGACTCAAATAAATGTTTCCCAAAGTTACATGACCATACAACTTCACTCGGGAAAGAAATAAATTTTCTACAATCCTATGATGTGTAGAACACGGGTCGTTACACTCTCCCCCCCTTAAGAAATTTCGCCCCCGAAATTCCCTAATCAAAACACACACAAGGGTCCCGCATGCCTATAAATCATAAAACAACCATCAAACATGCAAAACAAGCAAAACAAGTCTATCCTAGCATGCGGAATAACTAAATCGCAAAGTAAATCTTACCAGGCAAAGAGTTCTGGATAAGCCTTTCTGATGCTCTCCTCTGTCTCCCAAGCACAATCATTTTCGTCCTCGCCCCACTGAACTTTGACTAGCTTCACCGACTTTCTTCGAAGTTGTTTCGTATCATGCCCCACAATACGAATCGGCTTGCGGTTCTCAACCGCCTTAGGTTCTACTTCGAAGTCCTCCAACTGATCAGGTGAAATAGTCACATTTGAGTCGTGAACGAACTTCCTTAGTTGGGAAACATGAAACACATTGTGAACTCCTGCCATTTTCTCTGGTAAGCCAACTCTATACGCCAAATTCCCAACTTCCTCGAGAACTTGGAAAGGACCCACAAATCTTGGTGCCAACTTGCCTCCCCTGCCAAATCGTATCACGCTTTTCAACGGAGAGATCTTGACAAACACCAAGTCACCAACAGAGAATTTCAAGTCTCTTCTCCTCTTATCAGCATAGCTTTTCTGCCTATCCTGAGCAGCTTTCATTCGTTGCTGAATGATCTTGATCTTATCGGAAGTTTCTCTCACCACATCTGGTCCAAGCACAAACTTCTCGCCAGTCTCTATCCAACATGATGGTGAATTGCACGGTCTTCCGTACAAAGCTTCATATGGAGCCATACCAATACTGGATTGGTAGCTATTATTATATGCAAACTCCACTAGATGCAAATGGTCATCCCATGCTCCACCGAAATCCAATATACAAGCCCTCAAGAGATCTTCCAATATCCGATTCACCCTCTCCGTCTGACCGTCGGTCTGAGGATGATACGCGGTACTGAGATGTAATTCTGATCCTAAAGCCTCTTGTAAGCTCTTCCAAAATCCACTAGTAAACAACGGATCTCGGTCACTCACAATGCCTTTGGGTACTCCATGAAATCTCACTACCCACTTCATATATAGTTCTGCTAACTTGGCTGCCGTTCTGGTCGATTTGACTGGTATAAATCTTGCACTCTTGGTCAGTCGATCCACAATTACCCAAATGCTATCATATCCCGATCTAGTCCTCGGTAAACCATCGATGAAATCCATCGAAACTTGTTCCCATTTCCATTCGGGAATTTCTAATGGTTGCATTAACCCACTAGGCTTCTTTTGCTCGGCTTTAACTAGCTGGCAATTCATGCATTTGGATATAAACTTCCCAACGTCTCTTTTCATCCCTTCCCAGTAGTAAGTCTGTCTCATGTCTCTATACATCTTATTACCACCGGGATGTATAGTCAGTTTTGAGTGATGACATTCTCTAAGCACTTCATCTCACAAACCATTCACGTTGGGCACCACTAGTCTTCCATTCTTCCGAAGCCATCCATCTCGATCAAGCCCATACTTGTCCATCTCCCCATCGACATTCATTTCCAACTTGGAGATGACTTCCAATAAATTAGGGTCGTTCCTTTGACTGGAACCAATCCTCTCAATCAAAGTGGGTCTGATCGTCAAGCTAGATAGTATAACTGGATCCAATTCGCACCTTGGTCTGAAATCAAACCTCGCAATATACTCCAGCTGCTTCCATTCAAGAAACATTGCCCCTAAGCTGGCATGTCTCCTACTTAAGGCATCGGCTACCGCATTACCCTTCCCAGGTGTATACGCGATATCAAAATCATACGAAGCCAAGAACTCTAACCATCTCTGCTGACGGAGATTCAGATCTTTCTGAGAGAAGAGATACTTTAACGATTTATGATCGGTAAACAGCTCAAATCTTTCTCCCAAGAGGTAATGTCTCCACATCTTCATCGCAAATACAATCGCTGCTAATTCCAAATCATGGGTAGGATACTTCTTCTCATGTGGCTTTAGCTGTCGACTAGCATAAGCTACAACCCTACCTCCTTGCATCAATACCGCACCCAGTCCGGTACCACAAGCATCCGTGTATACCGTCATCTCTTCATTTCCCTTGGGAATGACCAACACTGGCGCACGCGTCAACTTTTCCTTTAGACTCTTGAATGCATTTTCACACCCTCCGTCCCAAACGAAGGCTTGATTCTTCTTAGTCAACTGAGTCAACGGTGCCGCTGTCTTGGAGAAGTCTTTGATAAACTTACGATAATATCCAGCTAACCCCAAGAAACTTCTTACATCTTTTGCATTCTTGGGCGTAGACCAATCTTGTACCGTAGCCACCTTTGCAGGGTCCACGGCAATACCATTCTCTGAAACAACATGGCCCAAGAATCTCACTTCTCTCCTCCAGAAGTGACACTTAGAAAACTTCGCTTTCAATTGGTGTCTTCTCAACACCTCCAACACAATTCTCAAATGTTCCTTGTGTTCCTCTTCTGTCCTCGAGTAAACAAGGATATCGTCTACGAACACAAGAACAAACTTATTCAATTGGTCCCTGAATACTCTATTCATAAGATCCACGAAGTATGCTGGTGCATTGGTCAACCCGAATGGCATGACCAACCACTCATAAAACCCAGACGGCGTCCTAAATGCCGTTTTAGCTATACTATCAGCTGCTACACGGAGCTGATGAAATCCTGTCGCGAGGTCCAACTGGGACAACACTCTAGCTCCTTCCAGTTGATCAAACAAATCATCTATCCGTGGTAGAGGATACTTATTCTTCCTCGTCACCTTATTTAACTCGCGATAGTCCACACACAATCGAAGGGAACCATCTGCCTTAGTAGCAAACACAACTGGTGCTCCCCACTCGGAAACACTTCTTCTAATAAATCCCTTCTTCAAAAGATCGCTAACTTGCACCTCGAGCTCTCGCTGTTCTCGTGGTGCCATACGACGAAGTGGCATCACTATAGGTCTGGCATCTTTCACTAAATCAATACGAAACTCAATCTCTCGGTGTGGTGGAAGTCCGGTCACTTCCTCGAAGATGTCCGGGTACTGGCCAACCACGGGCAAACCTGATAACTCATCATGCGGAATGTCGAGGGAATTTACAAAACTAGCCATTACCCCATCACAGGGTAGATTACCAAACACTACCCTCCGCCCATCATCCGCCCTAACAGTCACCAAAAAGCCCTCACAGTCTACCACCACCCCGTATCTTTGGAGCCAATCGACTCCCAAAATAATGCCATACCCAGTAAAGCCCAAAACAAAGCAATCACAAACAAACATACATCCATGACTCGATAGGACCACATTACGACAGATCATACTGAGGTTTGTTGAACCACCAATCGGGTTCGTCACAGCTAATGGTCTATCGACTAACTCGGGTTCCAATCCCAACCTATCTACCAGGTCACTAGATATGAAGGAATGGGAAGCCCCGGTATCGAACAAAACTCTAACAGGAAGATCGTAAATGGAAAGCATACCTTGAATGACGACTCCCTTTCCTTTCTCCACCGCAGTTGGGGCATTCGACGAAGAAGGAACAACATTGATGGCATATGCTTTCACAATCTGATTCTCCTTCAGAGGTTGCGGGCACTTATCCTTAAAATGTCCCTCTTGGCCACAGTTAAAGCACTTCTTTCCCACGGTCTTGGCCCTACATTCCCTTGCATAATGGCCCTTCTTTCCACATTTGAAGCACTCGACTTCTTTCCTGCTTTTCTTCTGGCCATCCTTAGCTTGGTTCTGCTTCCTCTTATTCTGAGAGTTATTCTTGCCTCCACCGCTTGCTTGCGGTTTTGGCTCTTCAGCAGATGCAGCAACAACCCCAGTCTTCGGCTTAGGGTAAAAACTTTCTGACCTCAAAGCTTTTCCCACAATCGACTCAAACGTCTCATCGATGTGATTAATCAGCCTCTCCCCTAAGTATTCATCCAAGCCAGTGATGAACCTCTCATTTTTCTTTTCGGGAGTATCAATTAGAGATAACCCATACTTTGACAAAGTGTCGAACTCAGCAACATAATCCGATACTGCCCTCCCATTCTGCTTAAGCTCCAAGAACTTCCTAAACAATTCCGACTTCTGGGCAGCTGGGATATACTTATCGCTAAAGCGAGCTTTAAACTGATCCCAAGTAACTTGATCTTCTGGTGTGGCTGCCCTAATAGCATTCCACCAATTCATCGCTCGTCCTTGCAGCTGACGAGACGCTAGCCTTCTCTTCATCGCATCCTCGATACCCAAGTCATCGAAGATCCGATCACAGCTATCCAACCAATCCTGAACATCCGTGGCCGACTCTGTTCCGTGAAACGGCTTTCCACCAAGATTAGTGTAATCCTTGCTCAGCTTGGCGAAATCGGCCCTAGGCGCTTGCACCGCTGCACCTCCAGCATTGGCAACATTAGGAGCCTCCCTCTGAATGTCCACAAGCATCTCTCTCATGAGGTTGGTAAACATAGCCCTCATGTCAGGGGGATTCCCATTATTGGCCCCTCTACCAGCACCTCTTCCTCGGCTCATCGTCAAATCTGTTAAAGAGAAAACGATTAACCATCTCCATAGTGGTGCCAGTGCAGTGCAATGCGACTCCATCCTTAAACATACTAATACTATATATAGATATAGCTTTTGAAAACCAAAATAATCACAAATACGCGCTCTCATATACGTACTATCTCTCCCTAGTGTCTTTGCCTAGGTAAATTACGCAACCTAGAGCTCTGATACCAAGTGTGACGGCCCGCCCCGCACCAACCGACGTTTACTCCAATTGTGCGCTGTACACATGTCCAATTGGCATGGGACGGTCGCCAAAGAAGAGAAAGAAAGAAGAGGAACCAAATAAAGAACCTGTAATATGTCTCACAGCGCATGGAATAAAATGTAATAGCCAACATATACTTGACATAAAACAGATGAGACAGTGCATAAGCTGAAAACTTGAACTAACATCATCAGAGTAGCGGAAATATCAAATACAGCTTATTACAACTTCAAAATACTGTCTCTAAGATAAGCAAAATAGGTATGCTACTAATGCCCAAAGTAGATACCGATCACGACACAGGGAGAATAACTATATATCATACGTGGAGCCTCCTGCTCGTCTTCAGTCCATCTACCAAGCGCACTACCAGCTATCCCTGTCTCTAGTCTGCTCGTGTGAGCACCCAGAGTAATAAGAAGAAACATAAAACTCTGGGTCAGACATCAGTCTGGTATGAGTGGTAGCAAGCATAAACAGAATAATAACAGGTATACTAAGTCATACCTGAACCTGGACCTGCAATCAAAGAGTTAGTACTACACGGTACAATACTCTAAGATGTCACTAACATATGGTGTGTAAATATACGGGGGTGGGGATGTGTATGTCAAACAATCAAGCATAGCAACCATCCTCCCATCTCTCACTCAGTGCGTAAAGCATACGACATCCACTTCTTCGATCACTAGAGCACTTTACTAAAACGACAGAACTCGACTTTGTACGACTATGTACATTCCTACTACCACCAACGCCATACCTATGGGATCACGCCCAACGTTTCCATGACCCCACTCCATTGGTAGGTAGCTCCCTAGTCGCACCATATCCAAAGCCCGAGTTTGTCTCTCTACCTCCAACACCTAGTGATCCAAAGTCATAGACATCGACAACTCCTTAGCACACGTCCCGCAGCAAAGCCCAATCACGAAGTGAACTCATTGGTTCCCGTCTGGATCCTGAGCTCGAACTTCCACTTGAACTACCTTTGCATTTCGGGTTATGGATCTCCATTGGATCGGTTCGGATCCCTTTCATCATCATTGGGATCGTGGTCTTCATCGTCTCGGTTCGTGACTGCTACCTCGGATCGGACCGGAGTGCACCATCGATTCGTGGCTTCCAGCTCCATCTGGATCGGATCGGGGTCCTTCATGGGACACTGGATCGGTTCGTGGCTTCCAGTCCCACCTGGATCGGATCGGGTTCTCTACCACGCAACGGCTCGGGTCACGCCTCCTGGTCATAGCTCCAAGCGCCTCGCCCTCCTCCAAGTCTTTGACTCGTTGTCCTCAAGGTGATCAGATCGGATCGTGTCGTTATCATTCCAGGCGGGTCGGGTTGGAGTCTTCAATCACCAAGTCTTGAATCGCGACTTCTCGGATCAGTTCGGACCCTTCAGCTCGTGGTGCAGCTTGCTTCGCTATAACGATCGGTTCGGTTCGTGGTGAAGAGAAATGGGCGGTTCGGATCAGGGTGGGGGCGATCCGATCCGACTTCCTGCACTGACTTTTCCAGCGACTGTTTACGCCACTCGACGACGTTTTTGACCATTCTAACTATTGCAATCAATCACAAAGCATGTCATAGAGTCATAGCAACACATACAAGTGACCTCAAACACCAAAACAACAATATGACATGGTAAAATGGATCAAACATGCCCAAAACCCCATGTCTTCCCTTAAGCATATGTGAGCATAACTAATGGTACGATTAGCAAAACTTAACCAAATTAACCCAAACTCATATCAGAGGTCTAAAACATTATTTATGATTTTATAAACATTTTTCCAGAATTTATTTTCGTCTAAAAACACTAATTAGCACTAATCACCCCAAATAACCCCAATTAGTGCATAAAGCAAGCTAATCACTCACCTTAGCCACAAAACAAACTAAGATCTGAAATAATTCTCTGATTTGATGCGAATCCAAATGCTAACAGCAGCTCCAAGGTTGATTAGGTGAAGATCTTCTTTGATTTGGTCTTGCTAATCTCTTTTTCTTCAAGTTGGAGTGGTTTGGAGGTGATTTGGAGACTTTAGAGGGTGGAGGCCATTATTAGGTTTCTTGGGGACTAAGTGGAGGCTAGAAAACTGAAAATGGGATCAAATCCTAGGCCAACTCAGCCCTCTCCTAACCCTAATCCCGAAATGGGTCATGGGCCCAAATCCTTAACTACCCGGTTTGGCCCAATATGCAGTTTTTCACCCTCCAAACCTTGTTTCAGCCATATCTCCCAAACGGTAAGTTCGTTTGGCTATTATGACCACTCTACGGAAAGAGAAACCATCAAACGAATCTAATGGAAGTGGTTTCAGGTCAAAATTCCTTCCCTATCAAAAGTTATGGCCAAAACAGTACTGACTAGGGGCAAAATGGTCATTTAAAAATCGACAAAAATCATGAACAGGGGAAATGACTCAAATAAATGTTTCCCAAAGTTACATGACCATACAACTTCACTCGGGAAAGAAATAAATATTCTACAATCCTACGATGTGTAGAACACGGGTCTTTACATTAAATCTAATTATTTAACCTTATAATTGATTTAATTTAAATTTTATATTATATTTAATTTATCTATTTAATTTATAATTATTTTAACTAAATTATTTTGTATTTAACTATTTATTTATAATTACTTTAATTAAATATTTATATTATAATATGTTTATAACGTTATTATAATTACTTATATTTAACTATTTAATACAAAATATTATATAAATTAAACTTACTATTTTAGCCATTTATGTAGTTGATCTAAAGTCTACTTCTAACCTGAGCAAATGAGTCCAAATTATGCAAATATAAAAAAAGGCTGAAATAAGCATAACATGAAAACCTAAATTGAATTGATGGTTTGAAAATGAATATTCTTGAAATATATAAATTTGGAATTGAATTTTAATCCAACATATGTGGTTGAAATAGGATTTGAAGTCTGAATATGAATATTCGAATCGATTACTAAAAAACGATAACGAAGGCGGTACTTGAAACAAGCCAATTAACAGGATGAAATATGATGTCGGGATCTTTAGAATATTTCTGTGTTAACTACGTGTATATGTCACCTAAGATTTTATTTGAGTTGATTTACCTGCATAAGAATATTAATCCTGACTTGAGTGTTTTGTTTCACTTTACGCTCGAGTCAGACCAAGTATTTCAGTTTTGAAATAAATTCATTTCTCGAGACTAAGATGGAGTCGAAGATCTTATTTTGTACTATAATAGTACTGCTTATTCTGTCTGGTAATGTGTATAATTTTGTGTATTGTGTATAAATGAAATCAAATGTAAACAGCTTCATGAACTATTTTATGTACTTATGATATTTGGTTATTATATTTTAATCCTTTCGTGTAATGTCTCGTATTTTTGATAGTCAAATATTTATTTTGATTAAATATTTATTTATAACATTAATGAATTTAAAATATATATTCCGTTTATAAAACAAAGCTCGAACGTTATAATTTATATATAATTTTAAACGAACTAGAAATGGCGCGGTAGTTCGAAAATTTCGTTCTGAACTTCAACTGAATATACAGAATCCGTTTTAAGTCGGAATTCTGTGAAAACAGAAACGTTCGAATCAATTTGATTATATTTTTCATATGAAAGAGAAAATTAGAGATTTCGTTTTATAAATTGTTAGTTATGCCCAAATCAAATATTAAAATAGTCGCTATGGAAATCGTTTATAAACGATAACATTTATTTAATAAATTAAATAAGGATTTATATATATTTTTGATATCGTTTAACCAAATTTTTGAATGTCAAGTTTGAAAATCTATCTTAGTCTTATTTGAAGTTATACGATGCTCCATTCGAATACACTCGATTTTATCAGGTTATTTTTATTTAATTCAACGGTTTAAATTTCAGTTATACTATATAGATATTTTTTTTTAGTTTTAAAATAGTCGTAATAAACAAGCTAAGTATATATATGATTAAAATTTACGCAATAACTACTTCCATAAAATCACAATTTCAACAAAAAGCAAATAACCGCAACCATCGTAAGGAACTAAGCAGCTAGAAATATAGGAAACATAACCAAAATTTCATATGAAAACTAACTAAACTAAAAGTGAAACACAAAACCCGGATTAGAAAATACACACAGACAGTTAGCATAAGTACACAGAAAAACAAACATGTATTTATATAATCGAGTATAGCACAACTCAAAAGAACAGTAAAACAAGAGCTAATGAACAATTCATGAATGGTAAAGCAACAATAAACCGCAACACAGACAAGGGACAGCTATACAAACAGTAAAGAACAGCTAATTATTTATATACAGTCAAAATCTTGGTACAGATCATGTTCTGTCATACATACATATATATATATATATATATATATATATATATATAACAATTTCAAAATTCTCAAATGGAATAGACAATTCCATGGCTAAACTGACAATATCACCAAAACAAACTAGAACAGGAAATATATAAAATCAAATTCGAATAGACCATGTGAATGGAGCAGAAATAGCACTTGAAATCCAACACAATCTTCACTGCCTGTTGACCCATAGTGCAGCCATCACCGTCTCCATCAAAGCACCACGGTCCATCACGAAATTTCGGCACTTCCATCATCAGTAAATCGATCTGAAAAGAAAAGAAAAAAAAACAGTAAGGTACAACATCTATAGAAGCTAAATATAAAATAGGACGGTAGTACACAATGTCTCCATTGAAAGAATAAATACTATAGCTAGAAATCAGTAATAGGAACAGCTACAGGAAACAATATACGTGCATACCATCAATTGGAAAACATCTATAAATTTATACTATGAATTTACAGAATCGAAACAGATAATATATCTTTATGTATATATTCAGAAAATCTCAGATAAAAGCTGTTCTGTTACAAGCACATAGCACAATTCAAATCTGCAAATATAATAAACAATTTGATAGTTGCGTACACACAGACATGAGAATACGAACAACAATACAAAATGCAATTCAATGCAAAACGCCATACATGGCTCACAAAATCTACAGCGGAACGGTTCAATGTTTGTATATTTTGACTAAAGACAGTACATAAAATCCATCACCAACCTGCACTTCTCCCTGTTAAACATCACTCAGAAATCAAGTTCCCATCAAAAACAGTTGGGTCACATTGCACATGGCTGAAATGAATGGGAAACATCACCTAAGATCTAAGCACTGCTGGAAATCTAAAACCTATGATTTTACAAGACATTTCGTTCGATATAGACACTGATCTTATCTGAATTAATCACCCTATATATATGTATTCACGCACAAACAACAGATCAAATTAGCAGTGAAGAATAAACCAAATTCGAACCCATGGGTAAATCAAAACAAAATAATACAGCAAATTTAAATCGAAGAAAATCCTGGCTCGTGGCGTATTTCAAGACCTGGGGTTCCACTCATCTGAATGCTAGAGACTCAGTCTGGTTCTTCGTGGGTGGCGGATCGATTGAAGCAAAAGGCGAAGAGGACTGGAGCATGGGGCTGGCTTGAATCGAACGAAGGTAAAAGCAAGGGGATTTCGGCGTGGAGGGTTTCTCCATTTTTGGAGTGGTTTCGGAGGTTTTGAGAAAATGGGTCTATGGGTTTGAGAGTAAAGGGGATCAGATAGTTTTGATATAAGGAGAAAGTGGGTGCGGGTTTATCACGTGTTGGGATGAACGGGAATTAAGTAAGGACCAATTATTCTTTTTATTTTAAAGGTTTACTTAGTTTAATGTTTTTATAAAACTCTAAATATTAATTTCAAAGACTCGCGTGATCAGAATTCGATGAAACAAAAAGCATGGGAACCGTGAAGACAAGTACTACGCGATGGAAGGGAACTGAGCAGGGCAGACAACAGCTGGATTTTTCAGTTAAATTAAATGCCGTTTAATTTAACTGAAACGAGCTGATTTAACGACGGAGTCAAATCAAAGTGAGTTAAACTCACTCAGTAATTCCCACTTATATTTTTATAAGTTGGTATTTTTTATTTTTTATGCTTTTGTTGCTAATGATTGACTGGTTGTTGATATATATTCGCAGTTAAGGTAATTCACCTTAATGGCTACGTTTATAAAATAAACGTGATTAATTTAATGAATGGTTTGAACTGTCAAGGTTGTGTGAAATAATTTGGTTGTTATTAAATTATCGATATTGACAATTATATAGATCATCATTTATTGGAATTAAATGATCATGTTTGAAGAACAGGCTGGGAATCCAACCAGATTCCTCAAACATATTAGATATCATTATATGAACTATTTGATTTGATGGTTGATTCGGTTATGGAATGTTGACCTGAAATTCAATATTTGTTTGGTTTAAACCAATGGGTACTATCGGTGGGGTAATTGGCAGTATATGGCCTATAAATTAATCGTTTTATAAATATCGAGTTACCGTCAGGTAAATCGACGAAATGAAGTTACAAAATTTATTTTATAATTAAAAATAGATTCTTTTAAATCTATTAGTTTGAATAAAAGTTGTAAAAAAGTAAATTAGTATTTGTTAATGAAATTTGTTATAAATTGATTTTTTTTGATGTAAAATCTTACGCTAAGGAGATTTATAGGCAAATAAGCAGAACTTAACCTAACGGTTAAGAGTTGAATAATTGTTTATTAATAAAACAATTAAATTAAATTATTTAAAATTAATTATATTTAAAGTGAGAACTAATTAGAATTGTTTAACGAATTCATCGTGTATTGAGTTGACTAAGTCAACCGTTATAACTGGGATTATTATTAATCTAATGAAATGTTTTAAAGAATATATGTTTCAATTTTAATAAGATTTAAAAATGTTTTTTTTTACTATTTCTGCTAGTTAATTGAGAAGTTAACTACTACTACCGTAGTAAGTGATTGAACTAGATAATAATTTAAGAGATTACTTTTTGATTGAATTTCATTTAAAAGAAATCGAAGTTGAAACGAAATCTAGTCAAAGTGTGAAAGAGGGTTTGTGGATGGGTTCATATTAAAACCCGAGTCTTATGGCAAAAGTAAAAAGGGGATTTTTAAGCAAATAAAACGGGTCAAACGAATGTTGAATTAACATTGGAATTAAGAAATTGAGGTAGAAGGGTTTATATTAAACCAGGATTTTATAAATGAAGTTTATAAAAGGGAGATGAGGTGCCAAAGCGTTAATTAGCGTTACTTAATGGAATTAAGTAGGAATTGGTAAAGTAGGATTTTCAAGGAGGAGGATTAAAGATGAATTTAGTATAGAAGTGAGAAATTGGATTTTAAACAAAAATCCAAGAAATAAAATGTATCGTCTAAAGAAGTAAAGGAAAGATGATATATAGTAAATGATTTCTTAATCCATGAATTAAGAAATGTTAATTATACTCGAGAAAGAGATTTTCAAAGATAAAGAAGTTTTATAAAACATATTAAATAAAATAGTTAGATGTGATGTATTAAAATAAAGATTGGTTTTTGAGTTACAATTGGTGTCTATCTAAGAAGAGAACGTGGTTGATCAAGGTCTGAGAGGTAAATAAATATCCCAACTTGAACGACTTCGGGATTATCTGAGGATGATATTAGTTTGTAATTGAAAAGGGGAAAATAATTTATTATTTTCATATGGAAATAATAACGGAATGTAAATGAAAGGGTCGAGAATGTATAATGAGATTTCCCAAGTAACGGAAGTGGAAAGATTTGAGATTTATATGTATATACATTTTTGTAATGATAGTTCCGAAGTAAAGGAAGTAAAAGAAGATTATGTGAAATTAAAATGGTATTTCTGTAGTAGAAGAAAATTGAAAAGTATGTTTTAAGAATGGCTTTACTCTAAAAGGGATAAAGGTGAGTTAATGTATCCAAGTAAGGAAACCAAAGAGATTCCGTAATATTAATTTATGAATGCTAAGTTGAGCTGATTTCCAATATAGAAAATGAGTAATAAGGTAATAAATGTTTTGAACGATGGTAGATTAGAAAGTTTAATATGATTAGTGAATATTTTCCTATGTATGAAAATAAAATAATTTGAAATATCCTTACGTAAAATTAGAAATGAAAAGCTATATTTGTAATGTTGAATATTTAAGAGTTTATGACTAACTAGCGCTAATTGTTTTTAATTAAAGAGGCCATGCAGTGTTGGTACTATACTAGTAAACTCATTCCATTCTCACAATTATTTATTTGATAGTTAAATCACCGATTATCAAATCTGACCCATACGATTGTTGGTACGGAAAGACCGGGATCGAATTGATATTCGAAAACCATTCCAACCAGCGAATACGTGAAAGAAGACTATTGAAGATGGAGAAATAGAAGACCATTGATCTTCATAAGCGGAAGAACTGCTGATTGTATTTCCCTGGTTTAGCGGCCGGAGATATTTCGATAGTGATTCTATAGTGATTGGAATCTACGGATTGTAAGGACTACTCACTACTGATCTATAGGGTGATACCTAGGATTTGGTAGGAGGGTGCCTTCGGTTCATCCTGTTCCTGGATGACTTGTATGGATGAATGTCCGATAGAGTATTTCCAGCGGGGTCACGTACGTTGATTTCTTCAAACGTGTCATAGTTGTGTAGCTCTCAACTAGGGTATTTTTGTGGACGTCAATTAGTGATATCTGGCGGATTTGACGATGTGGCATTAAAAGAAAATGGTGGTCATATGTTCTGAAGTTAATTCAAACCTCAAGCCTCATCAACCGGGAAATGACAAAAATCGGGCAGGCAACATGGCTATGTGGGTCGCTCCCATTAGGGTGTATAATCACCTATCTAGAGAAATTCCTTTTGCTTCTTTAATCTATCGATGTTGTCCCTTTCGGGAAACAGTTGTTGATCCTAACCGTTGGTGATATACATTCAATACACTCAAGCAAAATGAGTGGTCGGTCTTGTGTGGGCTGGGTTGCAAGACGTTCTTGTTGAACCCAGTGTATTCGCCTCTAGAGATGCACTATCGGCAGGTGGTTCCATACCTTGCCATAGTTGGAATCCAATCTCCAATAAGCACCTGCGGTTTTGATTGTATACTATATATGTGGAGCGTGAGATGAAAGCGTTCTACTAGATTCTATTTACTTGTATTTAGACACTATTATAATATCAAAAAGATATTAATTTCAAAAATGCTTTGGGTTATCATAAGGTAAAAGCCGTCTGTATTTATATGTGGATTCGGTCTTACGATTACTCTTTTCTTTCGAAAAGATTTTGAACTGAAAAATCAAGTTGAATGATTCCCCATAAACTCAGTGTGTTTATCTCACTCTGGTTCACCAGACTGACCCGGTATTTGTAATGCTCGGGTTAGCCCGGGTTTGCAGGTTCAGGTTATTCGACACTACGAAAGGCATGCTGGAGAAGTCCAGACATATTTAGTGTTATTCCGCTGTGTTGTATATAAGGGCAGATTATTATAACTGTCCAGATGTGTTGAAGTACTCTAATATTGTAAGTTTTATTTAAAGCTCTCAGTAAAGATTTATTTCTATATTATATTTTGTTCCGCTACGATGTGAGACTCTGTGTTTGTGTTGGTTCTTCTTCTTCTTCTTCTTCTATTCTTATATTTTCTTTCTTTCTTATCTCACCCTCTAATTTCTTTTGTTAACAATCCGGTGCTTTCGGTGTATAGAAGGTCGACATGACATGCGGCAAAAGATATTTATGTCGATTTTCGCGGCTGGAAACCCTGGGTCGTTACATTTCGCTGCGAGATTCTGTATTTATTCTTCTGAATTTTACTTCTTTAGAACAAACCCATTGATAATCTATTTTTTTGAATAGTTTAAATTGTATATGTGTGGCTTATTGCCGATTTATAACCTTTCGAAAAGATGAGTTATTACGATAGTGGCCCAAACTACGCTTCAACCTGACTACATATGTGAAAGTCGTTGCATTATGAAGTTTTAGCTAGCATGGGCGATTGAGCAGTGTTAGGGTCTGTGGAATGGATCGTTCAGGCAAAGCAAACACTAGAGGGGGGGGGTGAATAGTGTTTGTAAGAATTTAAACAAAACTAAAAACTAGAGAGAACCATGAGATGAATCTAATGCCATAAACACAACTACAGACACAGATTCAAACACATCGCAAATAAAATAGTAGAAAAAAAGTGCAGAAAAGGAAAGAACACATCGGATTTTATACTAGTTCGGATCACTCCTACGTCCAATCCCGCACAACGCTGGATTGTGCAGAGTTTTATTACTATTTTCAAATAGCCAAATACAACATCCTTGATATCACGGCTCAACAAGAAGACACCGACTCCTATCCCTTGATTTCACGGCTCAACAAGGGCACACCGACTCGTATTCCTTGTTTTCACGGCTTACAAGGATAAACCGATTACTCTTTGACTTACAAACAGGGTCTTCTAACCCAAGAAATTACAAAACAGCCCTATAACTCTTCAATAGCACTTGATTTAGAGAGTAAAGAGTGTAGAAAGAAGAAGTTTGATCAATTCAGAAGTGAATTCGGAAGAGTATAAGTGTAAAAACCATTAAAATGATTATGAAAGAGGATGGAGATGGAGAAGAAGATATGTTAGAAAATTCGGTTTTAACCTCTTTTTATAGAGAATGAAGGGTTGCAACGGTTCTGAAGCGTTTCAAATAGTGAAAAGACACTTCCCTTCAAATTTAGAAAACTAGCTGTTATGTGTCGACATACATGTTTTGCTATGTTGGCATAGTCATGTGTAATTTTTATTTTCAAAACATTTTTCAAGTATTTTTATATAAAATTAATTCTGAAAATTCTTGAGTAAAATTCTAATTTTACAAATCAATATTATATGATAGAAAAACATATGAAACCATATTTTTGAACTATATATATATTTATAAAATTATAAGGTTTTAAACTATATAAAATATAAATAAATTATATATATATATAAACTTAAGTTTTGAAAAACAAAGAAAAATAATAATAGAAACAAATATATAAACAAAATAAAGAGGATTGAGAAAAGAATTGAAAAATCAGAATTTGAATTTGAACATGGAGCGTTATTCGTAGTCTTACATAAACTAGACTCTATTACTATATTTATCTTGAACTCTTGAAATCTTGAAATATTGAAAGCTTGATAACTCTTGAGTCTTGAATTCTGAATCTCTTGAAACTCTAAAACTGTACAGTCTTCAGTACTTAAGTCCTGTATACAAATCCTGCATATATATGTCTTATATATTCTAGATAGAGATGTTAGTATATATTTTATAATCAATGATAATTGAACTAAGATTACTGTCATCAAAACTCCATTCTCCAACAAGCAGCAAGCTAGATGTCTGCGACATCAACCAAGTATCTAAGGCATCAATCGGACATATAGGTTTTGGGTCAGATAACTGACTGAAACCTCAGTCTATTGCTGAACTTGGTTAGCTATTTGGTTAATATATTTGGACATACGGAGATAATTATTTATGATGATTAGAAGATTTAGAATCCAAAATACCTAAGTAAGAAGTGGAAAGAAGATAAAAAAACAAATTATAAGCAAATGAAGGGGAGTGGTCTATCTCAGCCCTCTTAAAAAGCATTTCCTAAAGAACATTTTTTCCTCAAAATCACCATTTATCTAGTTTTTCTAACTTCATTAGGATTTTACATGTCTAAATGAATAACATGTGTGTAACGACCCACATTTTTGACCGTTTAAAATCGACAATAAACCACACATCGACCCAAACAAATTGTAAATACAAGTTGTTATTGGGAAAAGAAGAAAAGAAAGGAGGAAAAGAAAACAAATCACAGAACCTCATAGCGGAAGGACCACATATAATATTTAAATAGCGGTTTAAAACAGTTGAAATATATATATATATATATAAACAATAGGCTATAACATCAATGGTTATCAGAGTTACACATATACAGATTCAAACAAAGCAGCGGAAATACTTATATAATAGATGTATACCAAATCTTCATCTTCGCTCTCCAAGGTAAAGGAATCTTCGCTAACTGCAAGCATCTGCTGACCTGAGCGTATTGCATAAAAGAAAACACAACAAACACTCGGATCAGTACTAAATCATTCTCATATTAGTAAAATTTAAATAAAAATTAACATTAGTGTCATGGGTGCAGTAACTCAAGAGATGTTACAGGATTCTTCCATCTCTCAAGGATCCGTTAAACTAATACATAGATAGTGTAATACGCTGTTATGATAGTGTCTACTCAGTAAAGTATAAATACTGAAAATAGCGTAAGCGGGATTACATTTTTACCCTTACGCCATTTATAAATATTGTAGTCTATACAGTACCGTAAACCCACCATAAACGATGGCATCAGAGGGCACTTCATAGGTACGATACAAATCAAAATCGAATGGGCTCGATAAGGATAATATGACAAGGCACTCGAGGCAATGCCCTGGGTAGGACTCTACCAGTTGCACTCCTGGACCGGTGGTAACGCATAGTAGCCACTACCGCCCACCTCGGAACACACTCCCAAATCAAAAAGGCGCCTAAATCATCATCATCAATCATAGTCATAGAAATAGTATCGAAGGAGTGAGTCCGATCAAAGCTGCTACCTCAATTAGTCACGGTATAGCACCCGTTTTATTCATTTCAATTATGACCCGAAGGTCAGGGCTATTTCGTCATCGTTCGTCTTCTCTGATTCGATAATCGGCTCCAAGTCATCATGCTCATTCTGGATACATCATAACGTTCACAGTTGTCAAAGTGGTATTAATACTGACAAAGAGTATGCCTTGTGTCGACTCCGGCCTCTTTAACAACTAACGACCAGATTTTTTCCACATCGGTTGGTTCTTTTATATTTGATAAAGGTTCGCTTTCATATCAAAATATCATATTTTGTTTCGAACCCGTTTTATATTCAAAATAGAATATAATTTCATATCAAAATATCCCGGTCACTCCCAATGTAATGACCCAGATTTCCGTAACATCAGAGTTGACTATATACATCATACGTCCAACCCAAATATTACGAAAATACGGAACATATTTTTTTTAGAAGAAAGAGATAGAAGAAGAACAGAAATAACAACACAGAATCTCACATCGCAGCGGAACAAAATATAATATATCATAACCTTTGAAATACAAAATCTTCACTGTATAACATACACTTATCAGAGTACAACACTTACAACACAACGGAACAACTATAACTGGATAACGCTGAAGCCTCCTGCTCCAAGCTCCTTTAGATATATCTGAAAAATCCTGAACTACTTGACTGCCCATACAAATTTAGGCACCCAAGAGTTTAGGTAGAACAAAACAAAATAAACTCCGGGTCAGTCATGGGACTGGTATGAGTAAACAGTTTAAAACAGTTTCAGAAAACTAAATGATATCTCATAAGACCACGCCGTATATCACGGAACGGGTTTTTCCCTTATGAGAATCCAAACACTTGACTTATCTTTATATCAAAACTCTTTTGATATTATAATAATGTCTAAATCAAGTAAATAACAATCTAGTGGAACGTTTTCATCTCACGTTCCACTTATATAATATACAATCAAACCGCAAGCACGTATTGGGTATTTGGTTTTCCAACTATGACAAGGTATGGAACCACCTTCCGCTGGTATATCTCTAGAGGAGAATACACCGAGTTCAACAAGAACATCTTGCAACTCAGCCACACATGACCGACCACTCATTTCGCTTGAGTGTATCGAATGTATATCACCAACGATTGGGATCAGCAACCGTTTCCCGAATGGGACAGCATCGACAATAGATTTTTAGAAGTAAATGAAACTCTAGATCAGGTGATTATACAGCCTAATAGGTGCGACCTACATAGCCATGCTGCTTGCCCGATTTCTGTCATTTACCGGATGATGAGGCTAGAAGCTACGCTTTATCATCACACCAGATTCACTTCGAATGCCACATCATCAAATCCATCAAATCACCGATTGACGTCCTCAACAGTACATTATGTGTTAGCTAAAAGAAGTTTCTTTCTCCGCTTCCACTCTTGGTACGGTTGAAGAAATCAATGTACGTGACCATTCTGAAAATACTTTTGTCAGACATTCATCCGTACAAGTCACCCAGGAACAGGATGAATCGAAGGTACTATTTCTATAAAATAGAAAAAGTCCTTGCACTCTACTCCGTCTTCGATATTCTTTGTATAATCTGATTCGCAACGCTACTGCCAATACAAAGTGGTTCTTCGGATATATATCCAACCGGTCTCTCCATAATGACAACGATGGTCAAAACTTTGATAGTCTGTGATTTAACTATCGAATAAAAAAAACAAGTGTTTCGATAGTCGATGATTTAACTATCGAATAAAACAAGTGTTCATCCAAACATCCAACAAATCAGTGAGCCTTTAATTAATATTCCATTAATTAAATCACTTCTCTATTTCTTATCAATATTTGTTAACCAAATATTTTCAATAACCATATTGGCCCGTTACGTTATTTGGAAAACATTTCCATATATCGCCTTCCTTTATTTTCTAACTTTAGAAAATATATGCTAGTTATAATTGGAAAATATTCGAATTACCTATCTCTTTTCCAATCTCATTTATTCCTATACTTACACTTATTTGGGTCAAAACAGATGTTGTGTAAAACATCGTTACGACAACCCAAATACTGTATTCAACTAACTTTTATCCAACATTGATCTTCGAGCCTGAAATCTTACTATTTATTTGTTAATAATGAAATCAATCAAGTTGGGGTATAACTACCTCTCAGACCTTGACTGAATAACATTTACAACGTCAAAAAAGATAAGACTACTTACTCGAATAATCAATACCTTACAAACCAATTATTCACTTTTCAGAACACGTATACGCTTCTTCTTTCTATTCTTACGATATTTTATTCTTATACTTCCTTTTTGATTATACTATTCTATTTCTAAGTTCGTTTTCTTATCGACTTCTACATCTTTTGATACGTTGATTTCTAACTATCAAATTATCTTAAAAATATTCTAACTCCTTAAATTCCCGGAAAAATTCGCCATAACCTCCTTTGTACCGGGAGCATCGGGAAATTTCAAATAGCTTTCCCGGTCCTTCTCATCTCAAAAAGAAAAAGAAAAAGCCAAGCGGCTTGCCGATACGGCGCATAAAATCTCATATGGAAATTAAATACGTACCTTTTTGTCGGGCATTCTATTTATTTCACTTCTATACTTTATTCCATACCTGTCTCCTGTATATTTATGCCTGTCCAATCTATTTTAACTATACCAATTGTTTTAACTCAATTTGTTAATTAAATCTGTTGCTTAACTTTTCAGTCTATTTCACCTTCATATTGAACATGACATGTTCAAATATATTTTAACTGCATATTAAAAAATTCTAATTATACTCATACTCTCGTTTCCTTATCGACTTCTTATTCAAATTCCAATTCAATTCTATTTGAATTTTCTTTATTTAAACTTCATTTGAATTCTACTTTCAAATTCTATAGTTTAAAGTCCATTTGAATTCTCTATTCAAATTCTATTGTTTAAATTCCATTTGAATCCTATTATTCAAATCGTTAAAGTCCATTTGAATTCTGTTATTCAAATTCTATATTTAAAGTCTATTTGAATTCTCTGCATTATTTATAAACAACGTTTATAACTTCAATTCAATCCCACCTTTCCATTTATAAACAACGTTTATAAATTCAATTCAATCCCATATTTTCATTTATAAACAAAGTTTATAAATTCGATTCAAATCCCATCTTCCATTTATAAACAACGTTTATAAATTCAATTCAATCCCATATTTTCATTTATAAACAAAGTTTATAAATTCGATTCAAATCCCATCTTCCATTTATAAACAACGTTTATAAATTTGATTACTTGTTTTATATACCTTCAAAACAAGTTAATATTTTATATAGTTTTATTAAAAATTCAAATTCTATTTATAAAAATAGAATTTCCTTTTTAAAATATCAAATACCCTTTTCGATATTTTTATAAATCAATATTCAAGCTCTAGTGGTATTTTCAACAATCAGATCAACCGATTTTCAATCACTTGATTTTTAACACATCATATAGGAATATATATGAAATCAAACAAACAACAAACAGATAATTTTTTTTTTTGAGGAATCTAGTTGGATTCCTCCAACCTGTTTTCCTGCATCCACAGACGTTAGTCAACATAGTAATACCCATCCTGCTTCGAGGCAGGATATCGCGGTATAGAAGGTCATCCACTAATCATAGCGTGGGGCGTATAGGGTAATCATCCGCTATGAAACTGCGGGCATCCGCTAATGAAACTGCGGGAATCCAACCAATCACCAAACCAATAAATATATATAATAGTCAACCAATCCTAAATAACTATATATATTTTAAAACAATCAGACAACATTCAAACAAGCACAGACAATTATTTTTAACTATATAAAAATAATTTCTAAATAAAATGGTGAGTGAGGTTTACTCACCGGGGTTTTTAATCTGCACTTGTACCAATTTCAATTCCCTTTCATTGATTTCCGAATCTTCGAACTCCACACGAATGATTTATTTGATTTATCATCTCCTTAATCCCCTATCTTAATTTCCTTCTCCAGTTTGAATCCGCGAGCACACAGTGAACTGCACCAACCCATAACCCAATGTCGCATTCACTCCTCAACTCACGACCTTCTCCTGACATCGCGTTATTAGTTCGAGAAAAAAAATAGACCTTGCTTCCTCCTTTCGAGCACCATACTTCACTCTTGAACCCTGAATTTTCTACGCCTTGAAACCTCTTCTAGATCGATTGCGACTACCTCAAACACCCACAACTGTCGATGACCGTAAGCCCCAAAAGTTGGAACCCTAACCCGCTGTGACCAATTCGATCAACAGATAGATGATGCGCACCTTCCAATCTTCACGGCAATGAAAGCCTGTGTCCATCCGCACTCCCAATTTGAAGCGACAGTAACCCTAATTTCGACCAATTTGAACTCGAGCTCAGCGTCTTCATCATGATGTCCTATCAGTTCGACCGTAATAGTATGGAGTGCTGTAAAGGTCGATCGCACCCCTCATACCTAATACCAAATCGAAGTGTTCGTCGTTCCTGGTTTGCAGACATCCGATTAGTTCGGATTTGATTTTTAATCTTTAAAAGAGGGAATTTTGTTTTCTAAAGCTTGCGATGGATTTATTTCTTTCAGAATGAAAAAAAATATATAAAAGGGGCGCTTTATATAGAAGGAGAAAGGTAGTAGCTGTGGTTTTAAAATGAACAACGAGGCCTCTGTTTTGTGGAGTGCAAGAGGAGAACGTTTTCTTCTTTCCCCCTTATGATTTGTGCGGAGAGGAAAGAGACATGGCTTTTGTTTATATCCACAAAAGAAAATATTTTACTTTATTTTATTTTAATTTAATTTAAACCGGATCCTTTAAATTAGATTATCACTTTGATTCTGAACTCCTCTCTGAACCCAACAACTGACGATTTTAGGGTAATACCCCTATTTCGGACACACTGGGATAGGTCACGAAGTCTCATTTTATCATCTGAATAAGATATAATTTAAATCGATATATTTTTAAATTTTAAACCATTTAAATTCTGCGATAATAAATTAAATTTTAAACTATTTATTCTTCTCGATAATATTCAAATATTATTATCGTTAAAATTTCATATTAATTATTTGAACTGTTTTCAATTCAGATAAAAATTTGAATTCAACTAAATCCATTTTCTTATTCTGATAATTTAATATTTTCAATATTAAATTGAAATTGATTTTTAAATCGATAACTCCCTAAAAAAATTGATTTACTTACTTAAATCAATATTTAAATCCATATTAAATATTTAAAATTAACCCCTAAGAGTCCGGGTCATTACACCCAAACCGATTATATTCCAAACTAGAGTATATTTTCATATCAAAATATTATACTCATATAATACTTCAAATCGATCTGTATTCACATAGAATGTCCTTCGTCTTAAAAGATTTCAGTTATTTCAAATCGATTTACATTCGAAATCCATTTATATTCAAATAGAATATATATTTTCCATCTCTATTCATTTCAATCTTTGAAAATCCCATTTATATTCAAGTAGAATAAAATCTACCTTCCCATATCAAATTTGGTTTTAAAAAAAATCAATTTATATTCAAATAGAATATAGCTTATTTCAACTCGATTTCAACCAACGGTTTTAAATCCAACCACTTTTCATTCGGAAGAAGAATTACAATTCATAAAATATATTTTTTTTAAAATAAATACTTATAAATAAAACCTTATATAAAATTTACTTATAGAATCATTAGAGTATACTAAGGTAATTTAAATCACTATATATATACATAAAACAAGCTTCACTAAATAATTTTTAAATAATATATATATATATATATATATATATATATATAAGAAACTTCACTTATAACAAAATAGATATATAGTTTATAAATAAAATAAATAAAATAAAAATAGAATAAAATAAAATAGAATTTTAAACCTTAAATTGTTTCTCCTTCCAAATTTCAACACTTGAATCTAAATTCCAGTCTCAAATGGAGTTACACCATTTCAATATCATATTCCAAACAGATTCAACCCGTTTTCCATTCCGAGTATGCAAAACCATATTCGTATTTAGTTTAAGACAACTCCAAATATCCTCGATCACTTTTATTCCAAAATTTAAAAAGAATTTATCTAAATTTGAGTCCACCAATTTTTTTTGAATAAATCCCAAATCATATTTACATCCAAATTACAAACTTCCAAATTTGTTGGGAATTTTCTTAACCATTTCAATAACATCAAGAATTCATATCTTAAAGAAAAAAATAAAATTTATTGAAAGTCGATACATTTCCTTTAATGAAATTTTCCATCAAATTGAATTCAAATAATTTAAAAATCATTTAACCAACCGATGTCCATATATAATTTTATATCCTATGGCCAAGTGATTTTTAATTTAATTTCTCGATATTCAGGGATGGATCTATCATTTCAATCCAAATCGGGGTCACAGAGATTTATCATTTCACTCCGTGTTCTTAATTTGTTTATCAATAAATTCTGAGTTTATTAGATGCCCGTAACATCTAGGGTAAAAGGGATTTATCGTCACAAAGAACATGCAAATTCACTATACTGAATACGGAGCGTTAACTATGTAAATCTCAATTCAGTAATAAATTTCAACTAAACATCCATCACAACCATTCCATTCAACTGATCAGTTTCAACTATTTTTTTCTTCAGAATTTATAATGATTAGAATTTCAACTAGAAATTCAAATTAAATCAAATAACTAATCGTCGATCTAATTTGCATGTTAACACACTGGTATATCAAATTTAAGCAACCAAATTCAACAGCCAATCACAACCATGCAACCAAACTATTTCATAATTTAATTCGATAAATATGGAAATAATTCGGTATTTTGTGAGTGAAGAATCACTCACCTTTTGTGACAAAAAGGAATTCCGCTCGATCCGAATCAGTCGCTAAACCAATCTAGACCGTTCGAAACGCCTGATTGTTTTGAGAACACGACAAAATAGAACGCAGACGGAAGAACATTTCATTGTATATTACAACAATTCCATCAGAATACAAGAATATATAGAGTATAAATGAATCTATATTACACAGAAATATCAGAGATTACAAGACATTACATAGCAGCGGAAAATAATACAATACACAACTAGAAGAGATATATGGATACAAAGCTTTCCGGATATCACTCCAGCTATAAACCAGGATCCTGTAAATATAAATATGCAAAACCAAAACTACTAGCTACCCGTGTCGAAATAAGGGCACCCAGAGTTTAGGTTAAAACAATAAACTCCAGGTCAGTCATGGGATTGGTGTGAGAACTAAAACAGTTATAAATCTTTATTTTAAAGTTAGGTAAATCAAGGGACCACGCCGTATAACACGGAACGGGTTTCCTCCCAAGAACACCAGTGCATAAAACAACAGCGCGATGCTAAATAAAGAACAATGAAGCTATTATAAGACCCAGTTCCCATCACACAATGCAACGCAAGACGGAGGATAGGGTTTTTACCTTATAATAGCCAAGAATGCTTGATACGTTTAAACAAATCATTTGATACTATTATAAGTGCATAGTGTATAAAACAACTTCAAATCATAAGTATCAATCATAGACGGCATAAGCGCCCCATCCCACTATGTCGCCATACTAGGCTCTACAAATGAAACCGCAAATGTCACGTATTGGGAAATTGGATTTCCATCTATGAACCAAGGCAAAAGATAGTCCTCAACCGATTCGAGACAATCTAGCCCATGTCTCAGGATCAGAGCTCGAGTGACCCTTGGATCGTCAGGGCTGGTCCACCGATGTGGATTAAAATTTCTGAACACTGCGTTTCCCCGCCCTTTGGGGCATAAGTGAGCCAATAAAGGACTCCATCGGACCCGGATCGTCCGATCAAACCGAGGCGCCTCGCAACAGCAACAACCACACAGGTGAAAAGTATATAAATGTCAGGGCTGGTAGGTCACTGACACCACCCTAGCTAGAAGGAAGCGCATGCCCTCCCTGAGGTCCTCTCCCGTTTCTGGTTCACAACCAGGGTGTGAGGCTCGCGAATTCATGTTACACAAAGCTATGCCACACAGGCGGTGCTTTGATCATCAACTACAAGACTTTGCTTTTCAACATAAGCCTTGATCATTTGCCACTTAGGCATGCCACACAGGGCAATTCACTCTATGCGTTTGATATCCATCAGTATATAACCCCTGAGCTCGTACGTCCCAGAGAAGGGCGTTAAGCAAGAGAATAAATTCTCTGCCACCAAACAGATATATATTTAATAGAAATCAATCACACAGACTAAAATCCAATGTCAGACACACAGTCCACTTACAAGTCCGTTCTGGGTCTGAATGAAACCGGAGGCACTTTCCTCGCATATCCATCGATCTCCAAGCACATCTGGACGACCACCGACTGTTTCCATCTTCTTGGGTGTACAGCCCAATCAAGATCATCAGTAATTACCCAAACGACGTGAAGACCTCCAGTCTTCGACCACCGTCTTCATCTTCGACTTATCGTCGTATCAATTATTCAGAATGGGATAAACCCGGTCTTTCCGAATAACTCGCGTATATTTTAAATAAGTGTTACACAAACACAACATACGCCTTATTTCAATTCATCAGTCACTAACCGTAAATTAACAAGAGAATAATTCCCCAAATATTAACCCCGAAGGCCGAAACCAACATCAGATCAATATCCAGAAAACCATTCTGCTTGGCTAACCGACAGTTAGTTTCTAAATTTCCCATTCATAGGGAAAGGTTCCCATTAATTTTATCAAAGATAAATTCCTTGAATTTATTCTCTAATCTTCTTTTGAATTTCGATTCAACTAGTCGGGATTAACGAACCTTACCGAAGTAATCATTTGTTTTAATTTCCGAATCCCAACCTATTCATCCCATGAAGTAAAACTGGTTATACTTCATATCTAACACCACGGTGTTATCGGTAAATTCAATTACCATTTCACGTTCAAATCTAATTAATGATTTAACTAACGCCTGGAGCAAAACTGGTGATACTCCATCCTCGATCATTTCAATCTAATTAAAGATTCATTAAAACTCCACTTAGTTCTAATCTTTAACTGGGTTAAAGAATCAGTGTCATTTAAAACACGGTTCACGATAAACCCAAAATCACATTCCATTAATTATCGGGTTAAAGAACAAGTGTTATTTAAAACACTGTTCACGATAAACCCAAAAATCACATTCATTAATTATAGGGTGAAAGAACAAGTGTTATTTAAAACACTGTTCACAATAAACCCAAAAATCAATACCAGTTCAATTCCAATTAAATATCATTTAATTGGTACACTTCATTTAAATCTAAATAAAAGGATTTAATCTTTTCTCCACTGGGTTCAAGAACGGTGTTAATGAAGACACCATCCACGACAAACCCAAATCACATTTGACATTAAATACAAGGCTCTGAATAGAAAACATATCGGCTTATATTCAATATCAAATTCTACGACCAACAAATATCGTATTGGAAATAACGATATATATATATCTTTCAAATTTCCATAACAATATCTGTGTAATCACGAAATCCAACATCGAAATAATCCAAAGAAAATTTCGATTCAAATCCATTGCAATTCAATTATTGGAAATTCTAGTTACCTTCAAAACCATTTTTCAAATTCAATTTATTTGTTTAAAAATAAATAGAATTATAATTCTAGTTCAAAACTGGTTCATTTCGATAAAAATCTATTTTTATCTTTTCAAATATGGAGTTTTTCATCCCAATTTTTCACAAATCATTTCTTATGATTTTACACAAATTATTACTATTTTTAATAATTTTATCAAGGCCCGTACAGTCGATTTCCATCAACGGCTATCGAACTGCACTTACAGCGACCTTTTCCAAATTTGATTTGGACATAATTCCAAATCCAACCATTAGATTTCAAATTTCTAATATTCGTTAGAAATCTCTTTTCGATACGAACCCAACGATTCCGATTTTAGGAGAATCCGATGGTCGGATCTCCCGCAATATCCATTCGAAGTCAATGGTCGAAATTCGCGAACTGCCGCGGCGCGGCGCGTTCTATTCAAGCCATTATATTATATATATAATATATACTTCGTCGATTCCAATTCAAAACGTGCTTTATAAATCGTTTTAAATTCATTTTCAAAACGGTTTCAACTTCATATTCAATTTCAAATCAAAATTGAATATTCCAATATAAATTCGTTTTAAATTCATTTCAAATCAATTTCAATTCAAATTGATTTCTAATTCAATTTCAGTTCGTTTTCAATTCAATTCAATTTCAATACGAATTCATTTATATTCAATTTCAATTCGTGTTCATTTATATTCATTTTCAATTCGAATTCATTTTCAATTCGAATTCAATTCTTTTCAAAATATCAGCTTTTGAAATCACTTTCGATATTAATTATAAAATGAACAAAATCGATATAAATATCGTTCACGTCAAAATGGCGTCAATCTAATCAACACGGCTTCATATATTTTTGTTTTCAAATATTCTATTTCAAATATTTCTTTTTCAAATATTTCTTTTTCAAATATGGAATGAGGCCCAATCAATTACCATATAATGTTAATTATATGGATTTTCTACAACACATGTATACAATAACAACGATGAATAATCAACCATCATCCAAAGTGTATTCTACACTGTATAAGCATCAAATATAAATATTTAATGCTTATGACAGTCTGTCAATCAATCGATCGACATACAACTAATTATTAGGATTAGTGTATTTCATATATCACCCCAATACCCGTGTGGGGTTTTCAAACAATCAAACACAGATTTTATTTGTGCAGTTGGGCAGTGTGTAAAATTTATCGTCCCAATCAATATCAATCAAATCAGTGTATATAAACAAATCTCCGATTTGTTTATAAATATTTATTTCATTTCATATACACGTTAAAAATTCTATTTTTAACTATAAAATATTTTCCACTATAAAATATTTTATTTCAACTATATAAATATTTTATTTCATTTCACATCACACAGTCAACTACACATCAAAATCAAACAAACAAGCATACAAGCCGTCCATGGTCTGTGGACGACGGGTGTCGGGTGCTACTAAACACCGTCTGCATCCTAGTATATATTTATAACTAGAAAATAAAATTAAAAGGTGAGAAGTTCTCACAGAATAGCTAATCCAATGCCACGACTCTTCTTGTGTAGAAATCTTCGCCGTTCTTGCCTTTTGTCATTTTCGTTGCTCGTATTCACTATATATATAAAAATCGAATTTTTACTTCACTGTTCAATATATAAAATCGAATTTTTACTTCGCTATTCAATATATAAAAATCGAATTTTTACTTCGCTATTCAATATATAAAAATCAAATTTTTACTTCGCTATTCAATATATAAAAATCGAATTTTTACTTTGTTATTCAATATATAAAAATCGAATTTTTACTTTGCTATTCAATATATAAAAATCGAATTTTTACTTCGCTATTCAATATATAAAAATCGAATTTTTTACTTCGCTATTCAATATATAAAAGTCGAATTTTTACTTCGCTATTCAATATATAAAAATCGAATTTTTACTTCGCTATTCAATATATAAAAATCGAATTTTTACTTGTAAAAATCGTAACTTTTCTAAACAAAATCCCTAATCCTTTCTAAATTAAATTCTTTTTATGACTCCACGCTCTTAATTTCTACGAATGAAAACTGAATTTAACACTGATTTTAAATATTAAAACTGATTTTAAACACTGCTTATATATATATAAAATCAGTTTTTGAAAACAATAAAATTCACTGTGGAAAGGGGCTTTCTGCTGCTCGGTGAACTGGAGGGGTTGCATCGATTGGAGAGGCACAGCACGGTGGTCGGAGTGTTGCAGGGGGGTACGGTGGCTCGTAGAGGTGGTGCGGTGGAAGATGGAGGGGGGTCGCGTCGGCAGATGGAGTAGGGGGGTCGCGTCGGCAGATGGAAGAAGGGGGGTCACGTCGGTAGATGGAAGAAGGGGGGATCGCGGTGGATTAGGCTAGGGTTTTTTTCTTTTTACTTTCGTTCAATCTGAATGAATGAATTGGAGGAGGGAGAAGAGATAAAGGGGGGCTAGTTAAAAATATATATATTTTAATATTTTAAAATTCCAAAAAGCAACTTTTTTATTTCGACCTCGAAATCGAACCCACCGACTATCGTCCCTAGCTATTTACCCCCATTTCGAACACAATGGGATATGTTTCGTAGGCCAATTCGATAGTTACAATCAGTTTTCGCCAAAATCAACATATAACTCTATATATTGAATTTGAACGCACATTTCAATTTACCGGGCCCACCTACTAACTAGAAAATTTCCCGAAAAATATTTTCTAGCTTCGTATTGATGATACGGTCCTAATAAAACTAATTTCATCAAATTCTGAGACCGTTTGAAAAATGGTCATTTTCCAGTCGATTAAAATCAACTAAAACTGGTCAAACGTGTTTTCCTTTGCCACGCTCACATATTGATTCGAAAAATTATGAAATTTGGAATCTAGCAATAACTTTACATCACGGATCCAACGAAAGTGGTTTCGTCGAAATCCGAGGTCGTCTGCAAAATTCCCATTTTTAAGGGCCTAAATTTCATAGCGACTATTCAGAATTTTCAACTGGACATATCTTTTGATTCCCGCTATGAAATTTCGATTTTTCGGATTCGTTGGAAAGATATTATCAATTAGATTCCATTATTTTTGGTTTCGCTAAAATCCGGTTTATTTTGCACCCGGTACATTCAATTGAAGTTTGAAATCGAATTATCGAACTACCGCACCATTTTCAATTCCTTTTATATATATAAATAAATATTTATATTCTAACGACGATCTATATAATATATATGTTCGAATTCTATTCGAAATAAATTTCATGTCGTTTTTATTTAAAATAATTCATTTTAAATAATCAAAATTCGCTAAAATTGCCCAAATAAAAATTTTAAACTGGCCCAGATTTCCGGGTTATTACAATCTCCCCCACTTAAAACTTTTCGTCCCCGAAAAGGAACGAAGCCGAAAGTTGTTTCACAAATCAACTGAACTTCCAGTGTTTTCACTACGGCTTAAGTTCTTCAACTTTTTAGTTTTTAAGAACTTTTCAAATTTTTCAAAAATTTGGCTAACACCCTAAATTTTCGAAATTTTTTGCCATAACCTCCCCTGCACCGGGAGCACGAGAAAATCCCGAAATTGCCATACAGGCCCTCTGATCTCAAAAAGAAAAAGCCAAGCGGCTAGCCGATCGGCTCATAAATCATCATCACCCAAACAAAACAGTAAATTATGGTAAACATGTACCTATTTGTCCGGCAAACAATTTTTATTCTCTGCTCTAGCTTCCTTGCTATGACCTGTTCAATGTAAATACATGTATATGCATGCAAATGCGACCAAATTTCCAATACAACTCACTATTTGATCAAATTGGCTATATGGTTAAAATTTCAACCAATCAAAATAGTAATCAAACAACACATCCACCAATCAATTAGTTGATTAGCTTTTGAAATTCATAACTTTGATACATAGTCAAAAATCAGATTTTTGATGCCAAATCATAACAATAAGCTCTATCCAGTTTCGGTTCTCACACCAGTCAATTGGAAATATATAGAAATCTCACTTTCGAAACTTGAAAATAAATACTGGCGATGGTGCCCCATCACCAGAATTATCCCCGGGCACTAGAGTGCGATTCTATATCTATCCAGTATATTAAAACTTCGAATACACGTTTGCAGGACGCATATGCAAAATCTTTATATATCGGATTGTCCAAATTCATATAAATAAATAATCAAATACGAATAGTTGATTTAAATTTTCAAAACCAAATTGGTTTTCATTTGAAATATATACTCTTCACACTCGTTCTAGGATACTATTGATCCCATCTCTAACGAGTCATTCTCATTGGATATTACTAATCCAATTTCTGATGAATTCTTTCGTTTGGTTCTAATGTGCTTTGTTCTCTGAGCTTTGTAAACCATTCCATTCAACTGATCAGTTTCAACTGTTTTTTTTTCAGGATTTATAATGATTAGAATTTCAACTAGAAATTCAAATTAAATCAAATAACTAATCGTCGATCTAATTTGCATGTTAACACACTGTTATATCAAATTTAAGCAACTAAATTCAACAGCCAATCACAACCATGCAACCAAACTATTTCATAATTTAATTCGATAAATATGGGAATAATTCAGTATTTTTTTAGCGAAGAATCACTCACCTTTGCACTTTGGTTGATCAAATGTCCAATTTAAAGGCCAAAATTTCATAGTCTTTAAATGCTGTGAAACCTGTCTCAGATTGTCCGCAATTCCGCTATGATCCCAACGCACCCAACCGCGTCCAAATCCGAGTTAAAACAAGAGAGTTATCAGCGTTTAACCAGTTGGATTTTTAATTATTTAAAATTTAATAAACTAGACTCCAATCAGAACACGCCAAGTCAGCAGGCCTCCACTCTTCTTCCCGCTCATGCCCATCGCGTTGCTATAGTACTCATACGTGAAAAAGAACCCAACTGCCGTGATTTTGACCTAAGATATCTACCACCTCCGACCGAGGTAGAAGCTCAGACCGACTGCAAATGGATGCCCTTCGAAAGCCATATCTGATGAACCCCGCCATGCCAACTCCAGTTGGCCATGGAGCCGCCACCGTCGAGCCAAACAAACCCATTTTCTAACCTTTCTCGACCAAATTCTGATGATCCACATGACAATAGACTCTCCGACCACCTCCAATAAGTTCATATCATTGATCTCTACAATACTGATATCACTGATTTTCCTATTAAACCCTAAATCGAAAAATCCCAAATCGAGGCCTAGGGTTTCACGATTTCAGACCTTTGACTGCAAATTCCGGCGAAATTACTCACTGCATGTCGAAATGAATTACACCAGAAGCTTCATATCGTCGAGAGCTTCAGTTTGACATATAATATGCTATGGTTTGATGAGATTTTATTTTCAAGCTTGAATTTTTTTTATTGATCTAGGGTTCATGAAATGCTTCAGCCATTACAGAGAAAATTTTCAAGGATAAAACGTACATATGGTGAGAATGAGATGATGGGTGTTAAGTGGGTTTTATTTATATATAATTATAAGGCCCAAATATGAGAAATACCCCAATCATCCATTTACAGCGATTTCATTCACATTTTCTCTCGTACGATCAAACGGTAAGTCGGATTGTAATGCAAATTGAACTCCTACCATAATTCATCGTTCTGAATCCAATGGCGCCAGTTTCGTCAAATTCTGAGATAGTCGCCAAAACAGTTAAATTTCACAGTCGATTAAATAAATAAAATATTCAATTATTTGATTAACTGTTTAAATTCAAATTTAAATATTTAAAATTTCCATTTTAAATTTAATTATAACCCAAATAAATTTTTCACATCGATTTCCCATATTTTTTTAAGTTCCTAAATTTGATTCCTTAGAATTTAAATTTGAATTTCAAATCTTTAACTTAAACAATTTATAATTCCACCATTTAATCAATTTAACTTGAATTTCCCTTTTACTTAAACCACTCATATTTACGTTGTTATTAAAATATTAAGTTCAAAATTATCATATTTCTAAATAACTAAATTTGGAAATCTATTTATACTCAATTCAATAATCATCATTATTATTAACAACAAAATTTGATTTTCATCCAATATATTCCATTTTACTTATTTTAAATTGAAATTTAAATATACTGAAATTAGGGGATGTTACATTCTCCCCCACTTAAAATCTTTTCGTCCTCGAAAAAAGAATGAAACGATATTAAGCACATGTCTATTTTAAATCCATACTAAAAAAATAGCCTTTATAAAATAAGTTATATTTGTAAAACTCAAAATTTTCTAACTCCCGGAATCACGGAAAATTTCGGCAGCATCTCCTTTGTACGGAGAGGTTCGGGTAAAATCCCTACATACATATAACTCAATATACATCTCATCCAGTGATGAGGCATCCCAAAATGGGGAAAAACACAAAACAAAACCCCTAAAACCAACCTAATCCCCAAAACGTACCTCTTTTAGCGTTTATATGCAATTTTTTTATCTTTGGCACCTAGCATTTAGCGCAAGTGAGCTCCAAGTGTAATACTAGTCTTTGCACCAACTAAAACACTCAAACATGCATAAGAATCAAACATATAACAATACATGGCAATTTCATATAAACTACACAACATATATCAACATTTCAACTACAAAACAACCATGTTAACAACAGGCCAGCGAACAGATGGGGTATTATCGACCCATAGATGATGGAATTTGACAAAGACACACAGGCAAAATTTGTTGCATTCGTTTCAAGCTTTCTGAATTGTCCGGATTCGTCAAATTCGGAAAATCCATTTGAAAGTTATGACTATTTTAATAAAACCGAACGCTTCAGCCCGTACCCTGAAAATGCAGGTCTGAAATGTTCTATCCACTTTTTAGCCCTCTAAAATCAGAATTTGACTCGGCATATTAAGAGAAAGTTTTAGTTTACGTTCTGGCCTTTCCGAATTGTACTCGCACATCAAAATCTGTCGCTCGGTTAGGAAGTTATGGTCAAAACAATATGCATATATGCTTTGGTTTTTAATTTCCTGCACATAGCACTACGTCTAAAACATGGATTTCGACCAAATAACATGAGAATTTCTATGCGTCGCTATATATGGATGTCTTAGTTCAGATTCTAAGGTTTCTGAAAAGTCCGAAATCATCGAATTCCGATCGTCCATTCAAAAGTTACGACTATTTTACTTCAGCTTATCGGATATTTCAGATTTTGGCATAAACATTGATTAATTCCATTTTAAGTTCAAACTTTCCGATTCGAAAATTTAAGCCAAGCATAACCATCTAAATAAATTATCATTCCATTATATTCAAGTATTTTTTACCGTTTATCGCTTAAGTATACTCACGTTCATTTCATTTGTATTAAGCAAATTTCATTTTATCTATTCGTGTTATGCCTTCGTCTATCTTACTCAAGTTCATTTCAACTAATTCATTTCAGTTGTTCTTATTCACTCATTGAATCATTTACATATACATTTACTTCATAATCCAAGAAATAAAAAATTTCATTCAATCGCTTACTTTATCTAATATAATTTCCTTTCGTTACTCGTTTAATTTCAAGTTTTTAAATCATCATTAAGACTTGGATTCATTTTAACCTTTCCAACTAACTCAACTATATTCAATCATCAATTCATTAACCTTGGTCGAGTACCAAATTTTCATTTCTTATTATTGTTTATTCATCCATATGTATCGGATATCGTTCGTTTTATCCATATTTGATTAGCCTTTTCCACTTGAATAAATTTCGATTTTTCATTCTAATTATATATGTTCATTCTCTTATCTTCAATTCCGAATCTACTTAAGCCAATTCCCCTTAAGTTCGTTTCCGTTCGGCTTAGTTTATTAACCTACATTAAGTTACCTTAAATCCAAGTTCCTTCAAATATCTCACTTACCAAATTCAGCTTTCCAAATTCTTATTTAATTTCATTAACATAGGGTTTTCTTACTGCCTTTTTCTTCTTTCTATAATTCCACTTTATAAAAAAAATTCTCATTTCATTTATTAAGTTCCACATTTCGAGAATCATTACTGAACATCAAACTCCTTCTATTTTAATACTAATTCAAATCTATTCATGGTTTTTGAACTAGCTCGATTTGGTTTCATTCGTTAAGCTCAAATTACGTTAAACCTCATTTCCTTTCTACACTCGATATTGTTCTAACCATTTATCCATCCAATTAGATTATATTCCCACTTAACGTTTATTCTCCTAATTCAAGTTATTTATTCGACTCTAGAATCTTAAATCGAGTTAAGGACAGTTTATGTATAGCTCAAATGTTCCTCAACTCTTACTATTCGATTGTTAAATTTATTCTACTCAATTCCTTTACTCAACTAAGTATTTTTTTTCTTCCTTTAACCAATTTATTTGCTTGGCTCCTCCATCATGAATTTAATTAAGGATTGTTTATCATTCAAGTTTCTACACTTAGTTTTCAAATCATTTTTTTCGATTTCCTAATCTAACTTTATTTAACTTGACTAACTTAATATCCTTATTAATTAGCAAATTTATTTGCATAGCAAAACTTTTCAATTTATTTTACTTTCGTTGGATTTCGTTTCTTGGTTAATTTCAACTTTATCGAACACTTATATCGACTAAATTTGGAATTCTCTTAAACTCTATTATTGCTCAGTATTAAGTAATCCAATGACCATTTCGCTTTCCTTAATACTAGATTTCTTTTCCGGATTTTCAAACCAAGATTTCTAATAAAACGAGTTACCTTAATACTTAAACCCATATTATTTGCTAAGACGAACTTAAATACCTTAATTCCGGGTTTAAAATCAAGTCTAAAATAGCATAATTTTAAAATTTATAGAAAACAATTCCATAAAATATTAAATCCGAATTCGTAATTACCAAAGAACATAAGAACCTCTTTTTTTTTAAATTTAAACTCAACTTTAAATACTATACTAATATCTTTATATAAACCTTTATACTATATGAAAATCCAATTCAGAATCCTTTTCAACTAGTTATGAGAATATGGAGTGGTCTCCCCCACTTAGACCCTTCAGAATAAATGTCGATAATGCGTGCACTCATTACCGAAGTCATTTCTGATGTCCGAGAAAGGATTACACACTTATTTCTTTAAAAATCCTTTAAACCATTCCTTTCGAAAATACCTATAATATGATATTATTCAAAACTTTGGCAAAACTATTTCAAAAATACCCCAGGATCAAGTTCCAAGTTCATTTCTATTTCAATCTCAACCGTTTCACCTAATTATGCTTGAAGGTTTCATTTTCAACTATTTTCTTAGACCATAAAAAAATCCTTATTTAATTTACTATCGAATCAACCGTGATAGGTATTAACTTAATATTATTACCTACCAACGACCAAAGATTTTACACTTAAAACCACTAATAGTATATATAATATATATAAAATATAGTCGAAAATCATATTATGTCGATCATTATGTTCGATTATTTAGAAATTCCTATCGATTCTATGGCGTCCCATATATCGACCAGAATCCATGAATATTCGACAGAACCCAAAACAATTTAAAACCATTTTATATCAAATATACAAGTACGCTCTCTCATATATCACTCAAACTCATTCTAGGGCGTTGCTAACCCCATCTCTAATGAGTTAATTCCTAAACAGAGCCAAGGTTATCGCTAACCTCGCTCTAATACCAGATGTAACGACCCACATTTTTGACCGTTTAAAATCGAAAATAAACCACACATGTCGACCCAAACAAATCGTAAATACAGGTAGTTATTGGGAAAAGAAGAAAAGAAAGAAGGAAAAGAAAACAAATCACAGAACCTCACAGTGGAAGGACCACATATAATATTTAAATAGCGGTTTAAAACAGTTGAAATATATATATATATATAAAATAGGCTATAACATCAATGGTTATCAGAGTTACACATATACAGATTTCAAACAAAGCAGCGGAAATACTTATATAATAGATGTATACCAAATCTTCATCTTCGCTCTCCAAGGTAAAGGAATCTTCGCTAACTACAAGCATCTTCTGACCCGAGCGTATTGCATAAAAGAAAACACAACACTTGGATCAACACTAAATCATTCTCATATCAGTCAAATTTAAATAAGAAATAACATTAGTGTCATGGGTGCAGTAACTCAAGAGATGTTACAGGAATCTTCCATCTCTCAAGGATCCGTTAAACTAATACATAGATAGTATAATATGCTATTATGATAATGTCTACTCAGTAAAGTATAAATACTGAAAATAGCGTAAGCGGGTTTACATTTTCACCCTTACGTCGTTTATAAATACCGTAGTCTATACAGTACCGTAAACCCACTGTAAACGATGGCATCAGAGGGCACTCCATAGGTACGATACAAATCAAAATCGAATGGGCTCGATAAGGATAATATGACAAGGCACTCGAGGCAATGCCCAGGGTAGGACTCTACCAATTGCACTCTCGGACCGGTGGTAACGCATAGCAGCCACTACCGCCCACCTCGGAACACACTCCCAAATCAAAAAGGCGCCTAAATCATCATCATCAATCATAGTCATAGAAATAGTATCGAAGGAGCGAGTCCGATCAAAGATGCTACCTCAATTAGTCACGGTATAGCTCCTGTTTTAGTCATTTCAATTCTGACCCAAAGGTCAGGGCTATTTCGTCATCGTTCGTCTTCTCTGATTCGATAATCGCCTCCAAGTCATCATGCTCATTCTGGATACGTCATAACGTTCACAGTTGTCAAAGTGGTATCGACACCGACAGAGAGTATGCCTTGTGTCGACTCCACTCTCTTTAACAACTAACGATTACATTTTTTCCACATCGGTCGGTTCTTTTATATTTGATAAAGGTTCGCTTTCATATCAAAATGTCATATTTTGTTTCGAACCCATTTTATATTCAAAATAGAATATGATTTCATATCAAAATATCCCAGTCACTCCCAATCCGATTATATTCCAAACTAGAGTATATTTTCATATCAAAATATTATACTCATATAATACTTCAAATCGATCTGTATTCACATAGAATGTCCTTCGTCTTAAAAGATTTCAGTTATTTCAAATCGATTTACATTCGAAATCCATTTATATTCAAATAGAATATATATTTTCCATCTCTATTCATTTCAATCTTTGAAAATCCCATTTATATTCAAGTAGAATAAAATCTACCTTCCCATATCAAATTTGGTTTTAAAAAAATCAATTTATATTCAAATAGAATATAGCTTATCTCAACTCCATTTCAACCAACGGTTTTAAATCCAACCACTTTTCATTCGGAAGAATAATTACAATTCATAAAATATTTTTTTTTGAAATAAATACTTATAAATAAAACCTTATATAATATAGAATCATTAGAGTATACTAAGGTAATTTAAATCACTATATATATACATAAAACAAGCTTCACTAAATAATTTTTAAATAATAATATATATATAAGAAACTTCACTTATAACAAAATAGATATATAGTTTATAAATAAAATAAAAATAGAATAAAATAAAATAGAATTTTAAACCTTAAATTGTTTCTCCTTCCAAATTTCAACACTTGAATCTAAATTCCAGTCTCAAATGGAGTTACACCATTTCAATATCGTATTCCAAACCCATTCAACCCGTTTTCCATTCCGAGTATTCAAAACCATATTCGTATTTAATTTAAGACAACTCCAAATATCCTCGATCACTTTTATTCCAAAATTTAAATTTAAAAATAATTTATCTAAATTTGAGTCCACCAATTTTTTTTTTGAATAAATCCCAAATCATATTTACATCCAAATTACAAACTTCCAAATTTGTTGGGAATTTTCTTACCATTTCAATAACATCGAGAATTCATATCTTAAAGAAAAAAATAAAATTTATTGAAGGTCGATACATTTCCTTTAATGAAATTTTCCATCAAATTGAATTCAAATAATTTAAGAATCATTTAACCAACCGATGTCCATATATAATTTGCTATCCTATGGCCAAGTGATTTTTAATTTAATTTCTCGATATTCAGGGATGGATCCATCATTTCAATCTAAATCAGGTTCACAGAGATTTATCATTTCACTCTGTGCTCTTAATTTATTTATCGATAAATCCCGAGTTTATTAGATGCCCGTAACATCAAGGGTAAAAGGGATTTATCGTCACAAAGAACATGCAAATTCACTATACTGAATACGGAGCGTTAACTGTGTAAATCTCAATTCAGTAATAAATTTCAACCAGACATCCATCACAACCATTCCATTCAACTGATCAGTTTCAACTATTTTTTTTTCAGGATTTATAATGATTAGAATTTCAACTAGAAATTCAAATTAAATCAAATAACTAAACGTCGATCTAATTTGCATGTTAACACACCGGTATATCAAATTTAAGCAACCAAATTCAACAGCCAATCACAACCATGCAACCAAACTATTTCATAATTTAATTCGATAAATATGGGAATAATTCAGTATTTTTTTAGCGAAGAATCACTCACCTTTGCACTTTGGTTGATCAAATGTCCAATTTAAAGGCCAAAATTTCATAGTCTTTAAATGCTGTGAAACCTGTCTCAGATTGTCCGCAATTCCTGCCATGATCCCAACGCACCCAACCGCGTCCAAATCCGAGTTAAAACAAGAGAGTTATTGTAACACACCGTATTTCAGTTAATGCTAAAATTCACTAATTGCAGAATAAATAATCTCAAATGTGAGAATTGGGGGAAACGGGCTGCGTCATTGCGTTCGTCTCGGAAAAAATACGCGAAATAGAGTCCGAAATTTTGTAAATCGGAGTCCGTATGGCCCAGTTATGGCCCAATGAAGTTTGCAGAAAATTCAAAGTTAAAAACAGATTTAAAATTCAGTTCTAAAACAGGATTGGAGCCAAAAGCGGAGGTGGCGGGGAAGCTCCCGCCTAGCCCCGTGTCGACAGGCATGTCGACAGGGGTGTCGACAGCCCTGTCGACAGGGGTGTCGACACAGGGTGTTGGCCCTGTTGATCTGGGTGCACCAGATCTGGTTTTTGGTTGAGTCTTGGGCTGTGTTCTAGAGATTTCCGAAATCTGATGGTCCTAATCTAATTTAGGGCTAATCCTATGGTCCTAAAACACCTAACTAATCTATATATACACCCTAATACCCCCCCTAATCCTTACTAAAAATAGATCTAAGGCCATTATGCCACCACTTTGAAACTTGAAGGAGCCTCCATCAAAATTAGAGAAGGGATAGCATTCCAAATCAACTTCTAGCCTCTTAATCTTCTTCATTAGTTTGCTAATCTTGGTTTTGGTGAGCTTCTATCCCCTTAATAATCAATTGTTAAATTGATTAAGATAGGATATGATGATGTATGGCTAGGTTTGTGGATCAATGTGTTTATGCAAGCTTAGTATAGTGTATGTTATGTGTTTTGCAAGTTATATGCTATATGTCATGCAAAGTTTAGTGTATGTGTTCATGACATCTTTATGCAAGCTTAATGTTATGTAGTCATGACATCTTTATGCAAGTTTGGTGCTATGTTTCATGATGCTTATGATGCAAAACACTAAGTTGAACATTGATCTATTATGCAACATGCTTATGTAAGTTATGTGTATGCTTATATGCAAGTTTAACATGTTATGCAAGTTATGCATGCTTATGCAAGTTATGTGTATGCTTATATGCAAGTTCAACATGTTATGCAAGTTATGCATGCTTATGCAAGTTATGTGTATGCTTATATGCAAGTTTAACATGTTATGCAAGTTATGTGAATGCTTATATGCAAGTTTAACATGTTATGCAAGTTATGTGAATGCTTATATGCAAGTTCAACATGTTATGCAAGATATGTGTATGATAATATGCAAGTTTATATGCAACATGTTATGCAAGATATGTGTATGATAATATGCAAGTTCATATGCAACATGTTATGCAAGTCATGTGTAGGATAATATGCAAGTTTGGGTTAAATGTAGTTGGGTTAATATATGCTCATATATGCAAGTTGACATCCTCTTAACCCATGACAAAGTTATATGCTAAGATGTGGTTACACCCATGATATTTGTGATGAATCTTCCCTTTATTATGTCATGAAATGAGAACGATTTACGTGGGGAACGATGGGGTTAAAAATGCATATTAACAAAATAAAATGAATGAACATAAGTGGGAATTTACCTATTGAGTTAGGTCTACCCCATGGGAATTTACCTATTGAGTTAGGTCTACCCATGCTATGGAATTGGGAATTTACCTATTCGGTTAGGTCTACCCATATTCTTTAAATTTGATATTAATTAGGGATAATTAATATGGGGGTGATTAATTAGGTGTAATTAATCAACTAAGACACGAGGTTGGACCCTTTTGTAGCGGAAGTCTGCCCGGAACCGACCGGCCATCCAGCGGCTCCAAATGATTGGCCCAATGTGAGAGGTCTTAGTCATAAATTAAATACGTGATTAAAGTAAAGACACGAGGTTAGACCCTTTTGATGACAGAAGTCTGCCCGGAACCAACCGGCATATCCAGCAGTCATAAAAGACGGTCTAATGTGAGAGGTCTTTATGAGGTCATAATCTTAATTAATTAATTAAGAAACACTTAACCATATTAGCATGTAGAGGGACATGAGGGGTTAAGTGGGTGCCTTGGGTGGCATGTGGAAATCTAGTGGGTTGCCTTGGGTGGCAATAGAAAATACGATTAGAATACTTAACCAAGTGGAAACATGTAATTAAACATGATTAAAGGGTTAAGTGGGATGCACTAGATAAGTGACAAGCTTAGGTGGGTAGCTTGTGGGGGCCCATTTCAACCAGTAACCCATTTGTATCTTTGTGGGCTCGACCCATGTCGAGGACGGGACACGCGTACTGGGCTTGATTATAAGAGGCCAAAACGGGTTAGCGGTGGCAACGCAAGTCCAACGGGTTTCATATGCGTGTGTGGGCCCGGGCTGGTAGATAAGCCGTTGTTGCATCGTGTAGGTATAAGCCGTGCACCGTTGATAGTATTGGGTTGCCACTTTAGGGGAGTGATACACCCCACTGTGGGACCAGCACGGGTATCTACGTTAGGGAGCCGATCGCTTGGGGAGTAGTGGGGTACACCTAGTGGAGATAGGGGCAGACGGCACCTATGTGGTCAGCTAGGGGTACATGAAACTACTAGTTATATCTTTCTTTTAAGTCCTTGGGTGGGATCAATCGTTGAGTAGGAATGACTGGTGTGGTGCAGTTAGTAATTATCCTTGGGTGGGTAGATGCGTCTTTTACGGTTATCTTAGTTCATCCTATGTTTGTTGGGTACTTAGTGTAGTCATTATCCCCAAAGGTACCATACCGAGTTCATATCATACCCTAATTACTTTAATAATTGTATTGTTAAGGTTATAGGGCTCACTCAGGCTTATGTCTGACCCCGTTGTTTTTATCTTTTTCCCCTCAGGTCCTCAGGCTGGGCCTAGTGCTAGTGGGCCTTGATCAGTTTGCTTTATCTATCTCTTGGAGCTTGGACCGTAGATGTAGAGCTCAGCTTACCCTTTTCTTTTATGGCTATCAGTTCATGTATTGGGATTATGTATTTTTATTTATCATGATGGATATTTGTACTTGACTCCTATTATGGTTTTGTGATGTAACCAGACATGTTTTATTTTCCGCTGCAAGTGAAATGATGTTTTAAATTTTCAAGTACTACTTATATCTGTCTTACTGTAATTACTCTGTTCTATATTCACTCAAAATGCTCCACCGATGTTATGGCATTCCCTTAGAGAGTGACCATAGCGGGCGTGGGGTGTTACACGTGGTATCAGAGCAAAGGTTACCGGAACAGATAAAATTTTTAGAAAACTATTTTTCTAAAAACATTTTTGGAAGAGATATTTTCAAAAACATGTCTTTAAAGAGAAAAGTTTTTGAAAGAAAAGCATAATCCCCAATAGCCATATCTTTATCTTTCGAATTCTCCGTTTTGAATCTTTCCTTTTCCGTTTCAGCATGGCTGAGGATCTTAACTTTCCGGAGGGTGTGACGATACCAGTATGGTATAGGAGATTGATGGATGCCAGGGCCACCACTGCGGGTCCAGCAAATGTTCCTCCACCAACCGTAGCACCCGATCTTCCTCCTCCCCCTCCTCCTCGCACGGATACTTTTGCTAAGACTTGCAAGGAATTTAAAGCTATGGGAGGGGAACCTTTTCAAGGATCTGAAACTTTTGTGGAGGCTAGAGATTGGCCTAAGGAGGTGGAAGAGTTGATAGATATCTTTGAGATGGAAGAAGGGAAGAAAGTCAAGTTAGCTGCTTGGTTAATGAAGGGAGAGGCCTCATTCTGGTGGGAGGTCACTAATGGAGAACGCCCCATTGACTCTTGGGCGGATTTTAGGCAAAGATTTGTGGCAAAGTTTCTCTCAAGGGCGGAGGAAAACTTGTATATGGAAAGATTCTTGACTCTAAAGCAAGGAAATCTCTCAGTGAAGGAATATGTCAACAAGTTTAATCAATTGGCAAGGTTTGGCCTAGACATGGTGAATACACCGGAGAAGAAGGCTTTGAGGTTCGTGAAAGGCTTGAATGAACCGATGCATGGGTTGGCTACGACTCATATCCCTATGGGGGCCACCTTTGAGAAGCTAGTTGACATGGCACTCATGCATGAAGAGGAGAAGGGCCCCAATGCCAATAAGGCACCCGAGAAGAAGGGAGATCAAAAGAGACCTCAGCAACAACAGCAAAACAAAGGTGGGAAAGGCAATGGTGGCAAGGGCAAGAAGAAGAAGTGTTTCAATTGTGGGACACCTGGCCACCTAAGCAAGGATTGTCGCAAGAAGAAGAAGACTGGCTGCTTCCACTGTGGCGAAGCAGGGCATCGAGTGAAAGACTGTCCTAAGAAAGGGCAAAGGACGGGGTCTACCTCAGGAGGACAGGTGCAAGCTCTTATGGCACCGGGTCAGGCTAGGGGGCAAGTACAGGCTCTCGCGGTTCCACCGATTCAGGAAAGAGGTAGAACTATTTCCGTTGAAAGTCTGGTTTTTCTATTTGATCATCCTGTCCGTACATTGTTTGATTCTGGCGCATCGCATTCGTTTATCTCATCATCATTTGTTGAGTCACTGCACTTAGACACCAGTCTGGTAGATGATCCCTTGGTTGTTTCAAACCCAATTGGGGGCTCCACTTATTTGTCCATGATATGTTTGGGTTTGAAGATTTCTATACTTAGCATTGAGTTTAGATGTGATGCTTTTGTTTTGGGCTTCACGGGCTATGGGTTGATTTTGGGCATGGACTGGTTATCCAGTAATGGTGCCGTTCTTGATTGCGAAAGGAGAGTTGTTAGGCTCATGACCCGCTTGGGTAACACTCTCGAGATTTCTTGTAATCCCATGGATTGTGTTATGCTAAGTTATCTTGAATCGCTTGACGCTTCGGTCGAGAGTTTGCAATCTGTTAGAGTGGTTCGGGAATACTCGGATGTGTTTGAGGAGGTATAGGGCTTACCTCCGAAGCGGGAGATTGACTTCCGAATATATCTGGTGGATAATGCTAAACCTGTATCTTTACCAGTGCGCCACATGGCTCCTCGTGAGAGGAAGGAACTCCATAAGCAAGTAGGGGAGTTGCTTGAGAAGGGGTTCATAAGACGAAGTATATCGGAGTGGGGTGCTCCAGTAGTTTTTGCTACGAAGGCGGATGGGTCCCTCAGACTTTGTGTAGACTATAGAGAACTCAACAAGCTCACAAAGAAGAATAGACACCCATTGCCAAGGATTGATGATCTTTTTGATCAGTTGGTTGGCGTTTCAGTATTTTCTCAGTTGGACTTAGCCACGGGGTTTCATCAGTTGAGGGTGGCTGAGGATAGCATAGACAAGACTGCCTTTAGGACTCCGGATGGTTTCTATGAGTGGCTGGTGATGCCATTTGGGTTGACGAACGCCCCTGCATACTTTGTTGTTTTGATGAGTAGGGTGTTCAGGGAGTTCCTTAATAAATTCGTGGTGGTCTTTGTGGATGATATCTTAGTATTTTCTAAGAGTGAAGAAGAGCATGCCCTACATCTTGGGGAGGTATTGAAGACTCTTTGAGCACATAGCCTTAAGGCTAAATTCTCTAAATGTCACTTCTGGAGGAAGGAAGTGTGGTTCTTGGGGCACGTGGTCTCCAAGGAAGGGATAGCTGTGGATCCCGCGAAGGTAGTATCAATTCAGGATTGGAAGGTTCCGAAGAATGCTACCGAAGTAAGAAGTTTCTTGGGGTTGGCGGGTTATTACAGGAAGTTTATTAAAGACTTTGCGAAGATATCAGCCCCATTAACCCGCTTAACGAAGAAGAATCTTGTTTTCGCATGGGACGTAGATTGTGATGATGCGTTCCGACGGTTAAAGAGAGCTTTAACCACTGCTCCAGTTTTAGTATTGCCAGATGGGAGCAAGCCATTTGTTGTCTATACCGATGCTTGTGGGACAGGACTTGGCGCAGTCTTAATGCAAGAGGGAGGGGTAATAGCCTATGGTGGAAGGCAGTTGAGAGTGCATGAGAAAAATTACCCTACCCATGATTTAGAGTTGGCCGCTATTGTTTTTGCGCTTAAGATTTGGCGCCATTATCTTCTTGGTGAGAGATTCGAATTGTTCACTGACCACAAATCAGTGAAGTACTTGTTTTCTCAGAAGGATTTGAATTTGAGACAACAAAGGTGGATGGAGTTCTTAGCATCCTATGATTTCGAGATAGCGTATACCCCTGGCAAGGGTAACGTGGTGGCGGACGCCTTGAGCAGAAAGAGGTTGTCCTTGAGTCCATTGTTCGTGGAACAACGAAGCTTGAAATTTATCTCGATGTTTGATTTCAGACCTTCCATTGATTATGTACCCGGTTTGCTAGCATCCTTGGAGGTCAGACCTACTCTTCTGGGGCGGATTGGAGAAGCACAGAGGGACGACCCATAGTTAGTTGAGTTGGTGGAGAAGCTCATAAGGGGGGAGTCGTCCAGCCATTTGAGTAGGTACACCCTAGACGATAGGGGGTGCTTGCGTAGAGACGGTAGACTTTGTGTACCGCAAGACGAGGGTTTGAGGAAGGTTATTCTTGATGATGCACACCGTTCTAGGATGACCATTCATCCCGGTGGGGACAAGATGTACTAAGACATGAAGAGGGTTTTCTTCTGGGCCGGTATGAAGAAAGATGTGGCCGAGTATGTCGCTCGATGCTTGGTGTGCCAACAAGTGAAGGCGGAGCAAAAGAAACCTGGTGGGTTGCTTCACCCATTGGAAGTTCCGCAATGGAAGTGGGATAGCGTCTCGATGGACTTTATTGACGGGTTACCCAGATCAAGAAAGGGTAATACGGGAATTTGGGTTGTGGTAGACAGACTTACAAAGAGCGCCCATTTCATACCTGTGAAGAGCAAGAGGACTGCTCCATGGCTAGCTTCAGTATATCTTCGAGAGATAGTTCGATTGCATGGGGTACCCTCTAGCATAGTGAGTGATCGAGATCCTATCTTCACTAGCGAGTTCTGGAGAAGTTTGCAAGAAGCAGTGGGGACTCAATTGTGTCTGAGCACCGCATATCATCCTCAGACGGACGGCCAGACTGAGAGGGTGAATCGTGTTCTAGAAGACCTTTTGAGGCTTTGTATCTTAGATTTTGGAGGTACATGGGAAGAGCATCTTCCATTGGTGGAGTTCGCATATAATAACAGCTTTCAGTCCAGTATTGGTATGGCTCCTTTCGAAGCTCTCTATGGAAGGCCTTGTCGATCACCTACATGTTGGTGGGAATCTACGGATAAGATCTTGCTTGGGCCTGATATGATTAGGGAGACTTCTGAGAAGATTGACTTGATTCGAAGAAGGATGAAAGCAGCGCAGGATAGGCAAAAATCTTATGCGGACAAGAGAAGGACGGATCTTGAGTTTGAAGTTGGGGACATGGTCTTTGTCAAAGTGTCTCCGTTACGAAATGTGGTTCGCTTTGGATCTGTTGGGAAGTTAGCACCAAGGTTCGTAGGGCCGTTTCCTATCAAGGAAAGGATTGGACGGATGGCATATAGAGTGGAGTTGCCTGACAGACTTAGTGGGGTACATGATGTATTCCATGTGTCACATTTGAGGAAGTGCCTACATGAAACTGCAGAGGTGGTAGAGCCAAGCTTGCTTAGAGAAGTGGAAGTAGAACGTGATGCAACGATTCGACGAGCTCCTACTCGCATCCTTGGGTCAGAGACTAGGAAGTTGAGAAACAGAGAGGTTCAACTAGTCAAAGTGCAATGGGGAGAAGATGAGAGCGACGCAACTTGGGAGACGGAAGCGAAGATGCGTTCATTGTACCCATTTCTTTTTGAGGGTATGTCTTTACTTTCTCCTCTATCGTTGTCTAGTACTTATCTTATCTTTAGTATGTCCTCTCGTTAGTACTGTTTGACCTTTAGATAGGGTAAACCTATGGTTGAAACATGTGTTTGAGACATGTTATGGTTGATGGATGCAAGTGGATGCAAGTGTTTGCTAGTGGTTGCTCGTGGATGCATATACACACACTCTAGGCACTAGATCGGCTCAATCACTTCATATTGCATATTGCATAAAATTGTGTGTAGGAAACTATATTTATGGATGTATAATGATTGTGTTATCATATGGATGATGCATTTTGGTGAATGATTGTGCACTCATGTAGAAATTGTATGTGTCGATAGGATTCTCTCGCATACATAATGGATGCATGGCACTATCATGGTTTGCATATGTTCATACATTAGATAGGGAACATATACACACACTCTTTGCATATGCTCATACATCATTAGAAATTGTTTTAAGGACAATGGATGCCCGTGTTTGATGGATTGAGTAGATGGTTGTTTGGATGGTAGGATATGCATTCTCCTTAGCTTAGAGATTTCGGGGACGAAATCCTTTAAGGAGGGGAGAATGTAACACCCCGTATTTCAGTTAATGCTAAAATTCACTAATTGCAGAATAAATAATCTCAAATGTGAGAATTGGGGGAAACGGGCTGCGTCATTGCGTTCGTCTCGGAAAAATACGCGAAATAGAGTCCGAAATTTTGTAAATCGGAGTCCGTATGGCCCAGTTATGGCCCAATGAAGTTTGCAGAAAATTCAAAGTTAAAAACAGATTTAAAATTCAGTTCTAAAACAGGATTGGAGCCAAAAGCGGAGGTGGCGGGGAAGCTCCCGCCTAGCCCCGTGTCGACAGGCATGTCGACAGGGGTGTCGACATCCCTGTGGACAGGGGTGTCGACACAGGGTGTCGGCCCTGTTGATCTGGGTGCACCATATCTGGTTTTTGGTTGAGTCTTGAGCTGTGTTCTAGAGATTTCCGAAATCTGATGGTCCTAATCTAATTTAGGGCTAATCCTATGGTCCTAAAACACCTAACTAATCTATATATACACCCTAATACCCCCCAATCCTTACTAAAAAAAGATCTAAGGCCATTATGCCACCACTTTGAAACTTGAAGGAGCCTCCATCAAAATTAGAGAAGGGATAGCATTCCAAATCAACTTCTAGCCTCTTAATCTTCTTCATTAGTTTGCTAATCTTGGTTTTGGTGAGCTTCTATCCCCTTAATAATCAATTGTTAAATTGATTAAGATAGGATATGATGATGTATGGCTAGGTTTGTGGATCAATGTGTTTATGCAAGCTTAGTATAGTGTATGTTATGTGTTTTGCAAGTTATATGCTATATGTCATGCAAAGTTTAGTGTATGTGTTCATGACATCTTTATGCAAGCTTAATGTTATGTAGTCATGACATCTTTATGCAAGTTTGGTGCTATGTTTCATGATGCTTATGATGCAAAACACTAAGTTGAACATTGATCTATTATGCAACATGCTTATGCAAGTTATGTGTATGCTTATATGCAAGTTTAACATGTTATGCAAGTTATGCATGCTTATGCAAGTTATGTGAATGCTTATGCAAGTTATGTGTATGCTTATATGCAAGTTCAACATGTTATGCAAGTTATGCATGCTTATGCAAGTTATGTGTATGCTTATATGCAAGTTTAACATGTTATGCAAGTTATGTGAATGCTTATATGCTAGTTTAACATGTTATGCAAGTTATGTGAATGCTTATATGCAAGTTCAACATGTTATGCAAGATATGTGTATGATAATATGCAAGTTTATATGCAACATGTTATGCAAGATATGTGTATGATAATATGCAAGTTCATATGCAACATGTTATGTAAGTCATGTGTAGGATAATATGCAAGTTTGGGTTAAATGTAGTTGGGTTAATATATGCTCATATATGCAAGTTGACATCCTCTTAACCCATGACAAAGTTATATGCTAAGATGTGGTTACACCCATGATATTTGTGATGAATCTTCCCTTTATTATGTCATGAAATGAGAACGATTTACGTGGGGAACGATGGGGTTAAAAATGCATATTAACAAAATAAAATGAATGAACATAAGTGGGAATTTACCTATTGAGTTAGGTCTACCCCATGGGAATTTACCTATTGAGTTAGGTCTACCCATGCTATGGAATTGGGAATTTACCTATTCGGTTAGGTCTACCCATATTCTTTAAATTTGATATTAATTAGGGATAATTAATATGGGGGTGATTAATTAGGTGTAATTAATCAACTAAGACACGAGGTTGGACCCTTTTGTAGCGGAAGTCTGCCCGGAACCGACCGGCCATCCAGCGGCTACAAATGATTGGCCCAATGTGAGAGGTCTTAGTCATAAATTAAATACGTGATTAAAGTAAAGACACGAGGTTAGACCCTTTTGATGACAGAAGTCTGCCCGGAACCAACCGGCATATCCAGCAGTCATAAAAGACGGTCTAATGTGAGAGGTCTTTATGAGGTCATGATCTTAATTAATTAATTAAGAAACACTTAACCATATTAGCATGTAGAGGGACATGAGGGGTTAAGTGGGTGCCTTGGGTGGCATGTGGAAATCTAGTGGGTTGCCTTGGGTGGTAATAGAAAATACGATTAGAATACTTAACCAAGTGGAAACATGTAATTAAACATGATTAAAGGGTTAAGTGGGATGCACTAGATAAGTGACAAGCTTAGGTGGGTAGCTTGTGGGGGCCCATTTCAACCAGTAACCCATTTGTATCTTTGTGGGCTCGACCCATGTCGAGGACGGGACACGCGTACTGGGCTTGATTATAAGAGGCCAAAACGGGTTAGCGGTGGCAACGCAAGTCCAACGGGTTTCATATGTGTGTGTGGGCCCGGGCTGGTAGATAAGCCGTTGTTGCATCGTGTAGGTATAAGCCGTGCACCATTGATAGTATTGGGTTGCCACTTTAGGGGAGTGATACACCCCACTGTGGGACCAGCACGGGTATCTACGTTAGGGAGCCGATCGCTTGGGGAGTAGTGGGGTACACCTAGTGGAGATAGGGGCAGACGGCACCTATGTGGTCAGCTAGGGGTACATGAAACTACTAGTTATATCTTTCTTTTAAGTCCTTGGGTGGGATCAATCGTTGAGTAGGAATGACTGGTGTGGTGCAGTTAGTAATTATCCTTGGGTGGGTAGATGCGTCTTTTACGGTTATCTTAGTTCATCCTATGTTTGTTGGCTACTTAGTGTAGTCATTATCCCCAAAGGTACCATACCGAGTTCATATCATACCCTAATTACTTTAATAATTGTATTGTTAAGGTTATAGGGCTCACTCAGGCTTATGTCTGACCCCGTTGTTTTTATCTTTTTCCCCTCAGGTCCTCAGGCTGGGCCTAGTGCTAGTGGGCCTTGATCAGTTTGCTTTATCTATCTCTTGGAGCTTGGACCGTAGATGTAGAGCTCAGCTTACCCTTTTCTTTTATGGCTATCAGTTCATGTATTGGGATTATGTATTTTTATTTATCATGATGGATATTTGTACTTGACTCCTATTATGGTTTTGTGATGTAACCAGACATGTTTTATTTTCCGCTGCAAGTGAAATGATGTTTTAAATTTTCAAGTACTACTTATATCTGTCTTACTGTAATTACTCTGTTCTATATTCACTCAAAATGCTCCACCGATGTTATGGCATTCCCTTAGAGAGTGACCATAGCGGGCATGGGGTGTTACAGTTATCAGCGTTTAACCAGTTGGATTTTTAATTATTTAAAATTTAATAAACTAGACTCTCATCCAATCAGAACACGCCAAGTCAGAAGGCCTCCACTCTTCTTCCCGCTCACGCCCATCGCGTTGCTATAGTACTCATACGTGAAAAAGAACCCAACTGCCGTGATTTTGACCTAAGATATCTACCACCTCCAACCGAGGTCGAAGCTCAGACCGACTACAAATGGATGCCCTTCGAAAGCCATATATGATGAACCCCGCCATGCCAACTCCAGTTGGCCATGGAGCCGCCACCGTCGAGCCAAACAAACCCATTTTCTAACCTTTCTCGACCAAATTCTGATGATCCACATGACAATAGACTCTCCGACCACCTCCAATAAGTTCATATCATTGATCTCTACAATACTGATATCACTGATTTTCCTATTAAACCCTAAATCGAAAAATCCCAAATCGAGGCCTAGGGTTTCACGATTTCAGACCTTTGACTACAAATTCCGGCGAAATTACTCACTGCATGTCGAAATGAATTACACCAGAAGCTTCGTATCGTCGAGAGCTTCAGTTTGACATATAATATGCTATGGTTTGATGAGATTTTATTTTCAAGCTTGAATTTTTTTTATTGATCTAGGGTTCTTGAAATGCTTCAGCCATTACAGAGAAAAATTTCAAGGATAAAACGTACATATGGGGAGAATGAGATGATGGGTGTTAAGTGGGTTTTATTTATATATAATTATAAGGCCCAAAAATGAGAAATACCCAATCATCCATTTACAGCGATTTCATTCACATTTTCTCTCGTACGATCAAACGGTAAGTCGGATTGTAACGCAAATCGAACTCCTACCATAATTCATCGTTCTGAATCCAATGGCGCCAGTTTCGTCAAATTCTGAGATAGTCGCCAAAACAGTTAAATTTCACAGTCGATTAAATAAATAAAATATTCAATTATTCGATTAACTATTTAAATTCAAATTTAAATATTTAAAATTTCCATTTTAAATTTAATTATAACCGAAATAAAATTTTCACCTCGATTTACCTTATTTTTTAAGTTCCTAAATTTGATTCCTTAGAATTTAAAATTGAATTTCAAATCTTTAACTTAAACAATTTATAATTCCACCATTTAATCAATTTAACTTGAATTTCCCTTTTTACTTAAACCACTCATATTTACTTTGTTATTAAAATATTAAGTTCAAAATTATCATATTTCTAAATAACTAAATTTGTAAATCTATTTATACTCAATTCAATAATCATCATTATTATTAACAACAAATTTTGATTTTCATCCAGTATATTCCATTTTATTTATTTTAAATTGAAATTTAAATATACTGAAATTATGGGATGTTACAATGTGCAAACGGTGTTAAGAGAGAAAGGAATATGCCTCGCATCCTAATTCGATCAACTTAACAAATCCTAATTAAGAGTCATTAGCAACCACTTCTAATTTTCCATGATTAGTCAACACCCATGTGCACTGTCGATAATAACAAGCCACATGATACGCTTTAAACCCGTTTAAGCTTGTGTAAAATAGAACGCAAGGAAATCCAATACAATCGCTCATCGACGTTATAATCTTGAAAAATGATTTTTAAAAGCGCATATAGGGGGATTAACCTTTCATAAAAGATGACTTTAATGGATCAATTACCACCATTAGGCTTTAAGGTACATATTTATTATGGAAGTTCTTAATAATTATTAATCATTTTGTAACATCTGGGATTTTTGACCGTTCAAATCGACAATGATCCTCAATGTCGACTTAAACAAATCAAAAATACGAATAATTATTGGGATTTATATAAGAAAAAAGAAAAAAGAAGAAAGGCAAATACAGAATCTCACAGCGGAAGGACAAAATATAATAAATAAATAACAGTTCGTGAAGCTATTAAAACAAACATTTGATTTTATTTTACAACAATTATCAGAGTTAACTATCATAAACATACCAATATTTGCAGTGGAATAAATAGTAATAAATACGTATGTTGTGCTCCATCTTCATCTCTATAATGGTATCTTCAATAACTGAAAACCCAGGATGACCCAAGCATAAATGAAAAGACAAAAACACTCGGATCAGAACTAAAATATTCTCATGTCAATTAAATCAATTCATGTGATAATATGTGTGCAATAACTTAAGAGATGTTACGGAAAATTTCATCTCTTAAGGATCCGTCAAACTAGATACTATATAATATAATGCGCTATTTTAATAGCGTCTATGGTTAAATATAAAATATTAAAATAGTATAAGTGGGACTACCATTATTACCCTTACAATTTTTATACCATTGTCGTAAGGTTTGCATATAACACACCAGTACGTCGGCGGATAGGGATGCGCCGTGATACGACAACGTTAAATCAAAATCGTAGGGTGCTCGATAAGGATAATATGACAAGTCACCCGAGGAATGCCCAGAGTATGAATATACTAGTTGCACGCCCGGACTGGTGGTAACGCATAGCCGCGACTACCGCCCACCTCGGACAGCACTCCCAAATCACGGATGCGCATCAAATTAATCAATCAAACCGAGGGACTATAGTAATAAAGGAAGAAGTGTTGTCGATGGAGGTAGCTAACCACACTTGGTCACGGTATAGCCCTGTTTTAGTCATTTTAATTATGGCTCAAAGGTCAAGGACATCCATTATCGTTCTCTTTCTTCAAATCCAGTAATCGCCTCCAAATCAACCTACTTCATTCTGGAACTCCACCGCGTACACAGTTGTTAAAGTGGTTTTCGGTATTGGCAGAGTGTATGACAATATCCGATCCCGGTCTCTTTAACAACCAAACGTTTACATTTTTCACATCGGTAAGTTCTTTTACAATTCAATAGGTTCGTACTTCATATCAAAATATCAAATTTTCTTAAAATCATTTCAATAGTCAAAATAAAACATTTCATAGTAAAATCTCCATTTAAAACCAAAATTAAATCTTGAAACAATTCCAACTTTTAAAATAATTAGAATATCAAAATAGTAAATATATACATATATAGTTTAGATATATAATTGAAATAGTTTGAGAATAAGTAATTTGTATTTAAAATAGAATTTCAAATTTAGTAAAATCTATAGGTAAAATATTAAAATAGTTTATAAAATCAATAGTTAAATATTAAAAATAGTTAATTTAAATTAAATAATAAAATAAAATAGTTATAAGGTAAATAGTTTATAAAGAAAAAAATTCTTATAAAAATAAAATAGTTTATAAAATGGTTTAAAAATAGTAAAGTTGGAATTAGAATCATATCTTCAAAATTTAAAGAACAGGAAATCATATTTCAGTTTCAAATCAGTCGACCAAATTTCGATATCTTAATTCAAAAGGATTTGACTTCCCATTTATATTTCAATTCAATTCAACAGTTCAATTTCAAACAATTCGATTTACTAATTCAATTTAATAATTAAATTTCAATTATAATTCTCACTTTGAATTATTCATTTATAAAAATCTCGAGTTCACAATTCAATTATCACTATAAATTAGGATTATTTAAAGTAATATCAAAGATGGGTAAACAATTCAATTCCGATAAATTTATATTTTAAATTCAATTTTGTTTCAACCTCAGTTATTCACATATACGAATTCCTTAAAAAATTAAAATTAAAATTTCAAGGATTAAAGTTCAAATTTAAAGAAAATAGATTAATAAAATCATTTGTTTGTATTTAAAACAAAATTTCAAAATCAAGGTTAAAAACAATTTTTATTTAACCAATCGGTATCCGTATAAAATTTTCTATCCTATGGCCAAGTAATACTTAAAATTTAATTTTAGTAATTTGGAAAAGGATATATATCATTTCAATCCAAATCAGGGTCATAGGTATTTATCATTTCAACCTACGTTCTTAATTCTTTTTATGATTAATCCCGGCTTATTTGATGCTCGTAACATATAGGGTGATGGTTGGGATTAATCAATACAAACACTGGTCAAATACAATCAAGGCGAAATAATAGGTAAATTCACATAAATAAACATTAATATGTAAACATATCAAAATTAATCTATACGCCACATCAATACATTCAAATAGTTCACCAATTCACTAGTTTAGATGTCGGGTGGTTTTAAACTAGCAACTATATCAAATTTTAACTTAACTGAAAAATTTATACTGACAGTCAAATTAAATTAAATTATCTGTGTCAATCAACATAAATATGCAATTATAGCTATCAAACAGCAAACAATACAATCATATCATGACATGATATTAATTTAACTAATATTAGAATATTTTAGTTAGATGTGAGTGTGTTTAATCACTCACCTTTGGTTCTAAACGAGATTGAAATTCAAATCTCAGCTCAAAAACCAATGGTCTTAAAATCAGTTCAAACCAGCGGCATCACGAAGAGATCGTCGATATGATTCCAATGCAACAAACCGCGTATCAATTGGAGCTCATATGAAAAAGTTATAAACGTTAACCCGATCGAATTTAAAAATAAATAAAATAATAACCAATATTTCCTCACCCAATATTATCACGCCACGTCAACAGCCTTATCACCGTCTCCCTCTTCTTCGTTACTCATCCCGTTCTAGGACAATAAAGCACCCAATTCTGTTTGCTTTCACCGATCCTCACTCCCTCATCGGATAACTACTCGCCGATCGAACGCCACCGCCTGGAGCACCGCCTCGAACCACGCCGTCGATTGGAAACCGGGCCCACTCGGTCAACCCTAGCGCCTCCAAATGCCAAAAAACCCGCGCGGCTTCCTATAAATTTTTCGACGATTTGAGAAATAGTTGACGTCGATCATCCGTATGGATGTGAAGCACCCTTGAAGGTCTTCGATTTTGGCTTTGGATGTCCATTGAATTGTTGAGTGGATTGGAAGTAATTAACAATTTAAATTGAGAAAACGATGGCCGTATTGAATGCAAGGGACGTCGGCCATGTTTTTCTAGGGTTTCAGAAAATATTTATTAATTAATTGTCTCGGTTTGCGTGTATTTAAGCCAAAATTCGGACTGAGTCCAAATCAGGCCCGCTTACTGCCTAACAATATGTTTTGACGCCTTCCGAAATGGAATATGTTTCATAGCCCAAATCCAAAGTCTATAGCAGTTTTCTTTTAAACTTGATTAGTTAACTAAATTGTACATATAAATTTATACGTGCTTTAATTTCTTACGACCAAACTAAAATTTCGATGGCTACAAAATTTTAGATCATAAAATAATTTACCATTTCTAAATCAGAAAAAAAAAATCACTGTATTCTAAGATTGTTTGCAAAAATGTAAAATTCATATATTTATAAATAAAATATTCAAATTTAAGCTTAAAATTGAATTCAACAGTTATAAAATCCCTAATCAAATCAAAAATAGAATTCAAAAAAATTTCATGAATAAAATTTCTTTTTATATGAATTCCATATTGATTATCAAAATATTTCAATTTTAATTTACATAAATCCAAATATTTCAATATATAAGTTTCAAATATCATTATAAATCAACATATCAAAATAAAAAATTTAATATTAAAAATAATTTTGTTCAAAAACACACTAAAATTAATAATTTAAATTATTGCAAAAATCTTGGGATGTTACACTTTCCCCTTCTTGAAACTTTTCGTCCTCGTAAAGGCGTAGTAAGAAATTGTCAATTTATATATATATATATATATATATATATATATATAGCCGCATAAATTTTTATTCAACCTGATTTTACTAATATTTTAGTTTTAAATCAGGAATTGCCATATCGCGGTTTTTTTGAAAATTTGAATTACATATATCTTAAAATCTACAAGTCGAAATTTAAAATTTTCTCTTTCATTAGAAAATTATATTCCAATAGATCCAAAAGATTCTTGTTTTAAAGAATTCCGATTTATTTTGGATCATATACATTCATTTAAACTTCAATGCGAAAATTACGAACTGCAGCCACGCGACGAGCTCGTTTTAATTAAATTTAATTAATTCGTTCAAGCATCGTTAAATTTATAAATTATAAATCAGTTCACTTTTATTATCACAAGCTACTTAAACATTTATTCAATCTTGAAAATATCGACCATCTTAAACCGTCAAACATTCAACCATCTACATTAATACATTTTACTCATAACTGAATAATTCACTAAATTAGCCCCTATTTCATTGAATTAGTTTGTTTGCCCCACTTAGTTGAATTCAATTCCAAAACAAATTAAGTACACATCATTTATAGTCATGATTTATGTTTTATTCATTTTCATAAGCCAACAAATTAATTTATTACCAAACAAAATTTTTTTTACTAGTTTATTTCATTGCTTTGGTTTATCTTCATTACCTAGTTAAATTCAATTTCAAGCATAACCAAGTATATGTTGTTCATTTCATAACTTAAATTTCATTTTTCATCCCAGTACTTGTATATTATCAAATTTTATTCCTATAACATGTTAACTTTTGATTAAGTGGTAAGTTATATATATGTTATGGAAATGTTTGATTTATACAAGTTCAATAGTTCATTTTATTTTAAATTCATTGTTTCAACCTACAAAGAGTTTTATTTTAATTATAACTCTCTTGGATTCATTTCTTATCATATAATTCAGAAATTTCTATAATTTCAATTTTAGTTCATTTCAACCATTTGAAATCATTAACTATTCAAGAACTTAAAATTTTCACTTCGGGTTCGTTTCCAAATCAACTTTAAAATAATATATATATATTATCTTTTATATCGAACTATACTTTGAAGGATTTAAATAAAATCCAAATTTCAAACAAAGTATAAAAATTCTAAGTAGTCTCCCCACTTAATTTCTGGAAAATAATGTCGATAATGCGTGCACTCATCACCGAAATCATTTTCCAAAGGCAAAGGGGGACGTATACACTTATTTCAAAATTCATTTTGAAACAATTTATATATAAAGAACAACTTTTTTCCTTTTAAAACATAATACATTATTTAACATCCATTTTTAAATCAATATTACGAAACACCCAAAATCAAATTCTTGAATTCATATTTAACTTATTCTTATTTCATTACCAATTAAAATTTCAACATTTCATTATCAATTTGTTTTAATATTTATTTCTTAAATTATTCAATAACCCATAGTTTTAAATTATTGATTAATTGAGTAATAAATGATGAGAATTTAATATTATCATCAACAAAATCAAAATTCATATATTTTCAAATAATTCTATATATAAATAAAATATAATTCAAAACAATATTATGTCAATGAGTCATATTCAAGTGTTTAGGAATCCTTATCGATGCCTTGGCGTCCCAAGTACCGACCAAAATTCATAAATACTAAACAGAACAAACCAACATAATCCAAAATCATTTTATATCGAAATTACAAGTACGCTCTCTCATATACACTCAAACTCATTCTAGAGTATTACTACCCTATCTCTAATGAGTTAATCCCAAATAGAGCCAAGGTTTTCGCTAAACCAAAGCTCTGATACCAAATTTAACATCCGGGATTTTTGACCATTCAAATCGACAATGATCCTCAATGTCGACTTAAACAAATCAAAAATACGAATAGTTATTGGGATTTATATAAGAAAAAGGAAGAAAGAAGAAAGGCAAATATAGAATCTCACAACGGAAGGACAAAATATAATAAATAAATAACTGTTCATGAAGCTGTTAAAACATACATTTGGTTTTATTTTACAATAATTGTCAGATTTAACTATCATAAACATACCAATATTTGCAGCGGAATAAATAGTAATAAATGCGTCTGTTGAGCTCCATCTTCAGCTCCATAATGGTATCTGTAACGACCTAAGGGATTTCGACGCCTGAATTCCGATAATAATACCCAAATCCTGTATTACTTGCCAGAACTAAAGTATCGAAACCACCGAATAGTTATTAGAAAGAATATTAGAGGGTGAGATAAGAAAGAAAGAAATACCAGAATAGAAGAAGAAGAAGAAACAACACAATACAGAGTCTCACATCGCAGTGGAACAAAATATAACACAGAATTAAATATTTATTGAGAGCTTTAAAAATACTTACAATCATCAGAGTAAATCACACATCTGGACAGTTATAATAACCTGGCCTCATATACAACACACAGCGGAATAATATAAATATCATACGTCTGAAATCTTCCAGCTCGTCTCTTCACAATATTTGGTAAGCTGAACCTGTGTAACCGGGGCTAACCCAAGCATTATAAACATCGGGTCAGTTTGGTGAACCAGAGTGAGAAAAACACACTAAGTTTTAAAGGGAAATCATCGAACTTGATTTTAAAGTTCAAAATCTTTTCGAAAGAAAAGATAATCGTAAGACCAAATCCACACATAAAAACGAGCGGTTTTTACCTTACAATAACTCAAAACATTTTGGAATCAATATCTTATCTGATATTATCATAGTGTCTAAATACAAGTAGATATCAATTTAGTGGAACGCTTGCATCTCACGCTCCGTATATATAGTATACAATCAAAACCGTGGGCACTTGTTAGGGATTGGATTCCGACTATGACAAGGTATGGGACCACCTGCCGGTAGTGTATCTCTAGAGGGAAATACAAGTGGTTCAGTAAGAACGTCTTGCAACCCGGCCCACACATGACCGACCACTCATTTCGCTTGAGTGTATCGAATGTATATCACCAACGGTTGGGCTCAAACCACCGTTTCCCGAAAGGGACAACATCAAAAGATTTAAGAAGGAAATGGATTTTCTCTAGATAGGTGATTATGCACCCTAATGGGAGCGACCCACATAGCCATGTAACTGTAGCAACCCAAACTTTCCCATGAAGGAAAGCACGGATAACCTTGAGAACAACACACATCGAAACGCAAACAGAAGAACATTTCATTGTTTATTACAACAATTCCATCAGAATATAAGAATATACAGAGTAAGAATAAATAGTATACAACAAAAAAATATCAGAGATTTAAATGCAGTATTGCAGCGGAAAAATAATACAAAACACAACTGAAAGTAATACACGGATATAGAGCTTTCCGAGCATCGTTCCAGCTGTAAATCAGGATCCTGTGAATATAAATCTGCAAAACCAAAACTACTAGTTGCCCGTGTCGAAAATAAGGGCACCCAGAGTTTAGGTTAAAACAATAAACTCCAGGTTAGTCATGTGACTAGTGTGAGAACTAAAACAGCTATTTAAAACTTTACTTTAAAAGAGAGTAATTCAAGGGACCACGCCGTATAACACGGAACGGGTTTCCTCCCAAGAAAACCAATGCATAAAATAAACAACGCAATGCTTTTTCGAAAAATGAAGCTATTATAAGACCCAGGTCCCATCACACAATGCAACGCAAGCCGGAGGATAGGGTTTTACCTTATAATAGCCAAACATGCTTGGTACGTTTTAAAAACAAATCATTTGATACTATAATAAGTGTATAGTGTCAAAACAATTTCAGTCATAAATATCAATCCTAGGGGGCATGGGTACCATCTATTATGTCGCCATACTAGGCTCTACAAATAAAATCGAAATATCTCGTATTGGAAATTGGATTTTCGTCATGATTCGAGGCAAGGGGCAAGCTCCTCTCCGATTCGAGACACTCTAGCAAATGTCCCAGGACTACACACTCTGGGCAACCCTTGGATCTTCAGGGCCAGTCCTCTCTTACGTTTGAGGATTGGCAATTCCTGAACACACGTTTCTCGGTCCTTACAGACCTAAAATCGAGGCGCCTCGCATCCAACAACCACATAGGTGAAAAGTATATAAATGTCAGGGCTGGTAAGTCACTGACACCACCAAAGCTAGAAAGAAACGTCGTGCTCTCCCTGCAGTCCTTATCCCGTTTTTAACTCATACCGAGGTGTGAGGCTTGCGAATTCACGTTATACACAAAGCTACGCCACAAAGGTCGTGCTTTGATCATCAACCACAAGACTTTGCTTTTCAACAGAAGCCTTGATCAATTGCCACTTAGGCGTGCCACACAGGCAATTCATGCCATGCGACTGATGTCCATCGATATACAACCTCTGAGCTCGTACGTCTCAGAGAAGGGCGTTAAGCAAGAGAATAAATTCTCCGCCGCCAAACAGATGTATATTTAATGGAGATCAATCAACACAGAATAAAATCCAATGTCAGACACATAGTCCATTTACAAGTTCGTTCTAGGTCTGAACGAAACCGGAGGCACTTTCCTCGCATATCCATCGATCTCCAAGTACGTCTGGACGACCACCAACTGATTCCCTCATCTTGGGTGTACAGCCCAACCAAGATCATCAGTAATCACCCAAACGATGTGAAGACTTCTGGTCTTCAATCACCGTCTTCATCTTTGACATATCGTCGAATCGGTTATTCAGAATGGGTATAAACCCGGCCTTTCTGAATGATCCGTGTATATAATAAACAAATGTTACACAAACACAACATACACCTCATTCCAATTCAGCAGTCGCTAACCGTAAATTAGAAAGAGAACAATTCCCCAAATATTAACCCCGAAGGCCGAAACCAACATCAGATCAATACCCAGGAAGCCATCCTTCTTGGCTAGCCTACAGTTAGTTTCTAAATTTCACATTCTTAGGGAAAGGTTCCCATTAATTTTATCAAAGATAAATTCTTTTAAATTTATTCTTTAATCTTCCTTTGGATGTCATTTCAAACCAAATTATGGTTTTCCAAACTAGTCGGGATTAGCGAACCACACCGAAGTAATTATTTATTTTATTTCCCAATCCCAACCTATTCATCCCCTGAAGAAAAACTGGTAATACTCCATATCTAATACCACGGTGTTATCGGTAAAATTAGTTACCATTCCACGTTCAAATCTAATTAAAGATTTAACTATCACTTGGAGCAAAACTGGTGATACTCCATTCTCGCTCATTTTCCAAATTTGATAATTTAAATTATCAATTCACATTTCAATCTAATTGCAGATTCATTAAAACTCCCTTTACTGGGTTAAAGAACTAATGTCATTCAAAACACAGTTCACGATAAACCCAAATCCCATTTGATATTAAATACAAGACTCTGAATAGAAAATATATCAGCTTATATTCAATATCAAATTCTGAAACCCACAAATATCGCTTTGGAAATAATGATACAAAATATATCTTCCAAATTTCCTCCAAAATATCTGTATAATCGCGGAATCTAATATCGAAATATTCCAAAGAAAAATTCGATTCAAATCCATTCCAATTCATGTACTGGGAGTTCTGGTTATTTAAAACCCATTTCAAATCCAATTTATTTATTTAAAAATAGTTGGATTTTAATTCTAGTTCAAAACTAGTTCATTTCGATAAAAAACTATTTTTATCTTTTCAAATAGGGAGTTTTTCATCCCAATTTTTCCCAAATCATTTCTTATGATTTTACATAAATTATCACCATTTTTAATAATTTTATGAAGGCCCGTACAGTCGATTTCCAACAACGGCCATCGAACTGCACTTACAGCGACCTTTTCCAAATTTGATTTGGACGTATCTCCAAATCCAACCGTTAGATTTCAAATTTCTAATATTCGTTAGAAAGCTCTTTTCGATACGAACCCAACGGTTCCGGTTCAGGAGAATCCGACGGTCGGATCTCCCGTAATGTCCGTTCGAAGTCAATGGTCGAAATTTACGAACTGCCGCGGCGCGGCGCGTTCTATTCAGGCCATTATATATATAATATATATATATATTATATATATTTCATCGATTTCCTTTTTAAAATGAGTTTTATAAATCGTTTCAAATTTGTTTCAAAAACAATTTCAACCTTCATTTCAAATTCAAATCAAAATTTAATTTTCCCTTATAAATTCTTTTTACATTCATTTCTATTTGATTTCAATTCAAATCGATTTCAATTCTATTTCAGTTCGTTTTCAATTCAATTCAAATTTGTTTTCTATTCAATTCAATTCAAATTCGTTTTCTGTTCAATTCAATTCGAATTCGTTTTCTATTCAATTCAATTCGAATTCGTTTTCTATTCAATTCCATTCAAATTCGTTTTCTATTCAATTCAATTCAAATTCGTTTTCTATTCAATTCAATTCAAATTCGTTTTTATTCAGTTCAATTCGAATTCGTTTTCTATTCAATTCAAATTCGTTTTCTATTCAATTCAATTCAAATTCGTTTTCTATATATTCGATTTTTAAATCTCTTTTCAATATTCATTATAAAACGAATATAATCGATATAAATATCATTCGCGTCAAAATAGCGCATCTCTAATCAACACGGCTTTATATTTTTCAATAACTTCGTTTTTCTATTCAACAAATGAATCTATATTTCTTTCAATACATGACTAATCTCAACGGATGAGTACTGTCAACACGCGACTATTTTTGTTATTTAATATATTTTATAAAAATTATGGTATCTATCGTTTGATTTCAAATCAGACTCCAACCGTAAATTAGTAAGAGAACGATTCCCTAAATATTAACCCCGAAGGCCGAAACCAAATTAGATCAATATCCATGAGACCACTCATCTTATCTATTTTCCAGTTAGTTTCTAATTTTATATATGATAAAGATGTAAATTTTATTGTTAAAATATTTCGTTCAACACATGACTAATCTCAACGGATGAGTACTGTCCACCCATGAACCTTTATTTTATAATATTCTTTATTTTTCCAATTGGAATGAGGCCCAATCTATTACCATATAATGTTAACTATGTGGATTCCATACAACACATGTATATAATAGCAACGATAAATAATCAACCATCATCCAAAGTGCACCACACAACTGCATAAGCATCAAATATAAATAATTAACGCTCACACAGTCTGTCGACCCATCGATAAACATACAACAAAATAATTAGGATTAGTGTAGGCCAAAAATCATCCCAATACCCGCGTGGCGTTTCAACCAATCAAACACAGATTTTATTTGTGCAGTTGGGCGATGTGTAAAATTTATCGTCCCAATCAATATCAGTCAAATCAGTGTATATAAACAAATCGTCCGATTTGTTTATAAATATTTATTTTATATACACGTTAAAAATTATATTTTTAACTATAAAATATTTTCCACTATAAAATAATTTATTTCCTTCTACCTCACTCAATCAAATTTCCCAACATAGCAACCAAACAAACAAGTCATCCATGGTCGGTGGACGACGGGTGTCGGGTGCTACTAAGCACCGTCTGCATCCTAGCATATATTTTTAACTAGAAAAGGAAATTTAAAGTGAGAAGTTCTCACCAAAGCTATCCCAACTCCACGACACTTCAAATGTAGGAAATCTTCACCTTTTCGCCTTTTGTCACTTTCGTTGCCCGTAGCCACTACATATGTAAAAATCACATTTTTATATTGTTGCTATGTATATAAAAATCACATTTTTATATTGTTGCTATATGGATAAAAATTCTATTTTTACACCGCTACTATATAGATAAAAAATTCTATTTTTACAACGGTGTTCATATAATAAAGATTATATTTTTATCACGCTATTCTCTACAAAAAGATTTCGCCTTTTCAAATATAAAGATCTCGCCCTTTCAAATATAAAGATTTCGCCTTTTCATTACATCGCTTAAAAATCACATTTTTATTTCAACATATATATAATAAAAGTCAAATTTTCATTACGCTACACATATAAAGGTCAAATTTTTATTATTTTTATAATATAAAAATCATATCTTTCCTACTTCAAAGATGTAATCTTTTCGCTATTTCATTATAAAAATCATTCCTTTATCTCTTCTATGAATTAAAGATCGAATTTTTATTCTTTTTTTTTAATATAAAAATCATATTTTTAATATTTCTATTTTATAAAAATCATATTTTTCCTATATACGAATAATCAGATTTTAAAATGCTACTTTATTTTAAAACTGAAAATTAAAATTGAATAATAAACACTCACTGTCTTCTCCAGAGGGGTGGCTCACGTCCGCGGTGGAGGCGAGGTCCTCCAGTAGGCAGTGACTGTCGTTGTTTCTCCGTCGTCGATCCTTGGGGTGCTTCGGTTTGGGTTCGACAGGGGCTTCGCTGTTTGAATCGAGCAAGGAGGGGGACAAAGGGTCTGGGCGTGGAGTCAACGGTGGAGGCGTGGGCGGTTTTCAGGAGGGCTAGGGGTTCATACGACCTGAGGAGGAGGAAGAAAAAGGGGGTCGGGGGAGATGGCTTCTGGCGCCGTAGGAGGCGCGAGGGGAGGAGGAGGAGGAGATGTGGAGGGAGGGGAGATGGTGGAGGCGGCGATGCCAACGACGAGGGGGAGCGGCGATTCTTCGATGTCGGGATTTTTCTTTTTTTTATATTTTTGTTTTGAAACGATACGGGGGGGGGGGGCTGAGAGGAGATAAGGGGAGAGAGGGAGGGATTTTATATTTAATTATTTAATTTCCAAAAAGCAACTTTTATTTTCGACCTCGAAACGAGACCCACCGCCTGCCATCCATAGCTAATTACCCCCATTCCGAACACAATGGGATATGTATCGTAGGCTGATTTGATCGTTTCGATCAGTTTTCGTCAAAATCAACATATAACTCTATATATTGAATTTGAATGCGCATTTCAATTTACCGGGGCCACATATAGACTCTAAAAATTCCCGAAAAATATTTTCTAACTTCGTATTGACGACATGGTCCTAACAAAACTAGTTTCGTCGAATTCTGAGACCGTTTGAAAAATGGCCAATTTCCAGTCGATTAAAATCAACTGAAACTGGTCAAATGCGTTTTCCTTTGCCATGCTCCCATATTGATTCGAAAAATTATGAAAATTGGAATCTAGCAATAACTTGACATCACGGGTCCAACAAAAGTGGTTTCATCGAAATCTGAGGTCGTTTGCAAAATTCCCATTTTTAAGGGCCTGAATTCCATAGCGACTATTCTGAATTTTCAACTGGGCGCATCTTTTGATTCCCGCTATGAAATTTCGATTTTTCGGATTCGTTGGAAAGATATTCTCAATTAGATTCTAATATTTTTGGTTTCGCTAAATTCCGATTTATTTTGCACGCGGTATGTTCAATTGAAATTTGAAATTGAATTATCGAACTACCGTGCCATTTTCAATTCCCTTTTATAATTTAAAATAAATATTTATATTCTAACGACGACGTATATAAATAAATTCGTCGAATTCATTTCAAAATAAATTTCTCATAGATATTACTTAAAATAATTCATCTTAAATAATCAAAATTCGCTAAAATTGCCAAAATAAAATTTTTAAACTGGCTCGCATTTCCGGGTTGTTACATTCTCACCCACTTAAAACTTTTCGTCCCCGAAAAGGAACGATGTGACGACCGCCCATAACCCCCGCACTAAACAAGAGGAATAATGCACTGAAAGGTGTGCCAGGCTGCTATGGACGATCATCAGAGTAGGTAAACACATCGAAACCTGTCGTAGAACTCACAGTGCAAGGATAAAATATAATAGAGCATATACAACAGGTAATAGTAATGAGGTATCATATAGCAAACTTTTGAAACTTTCTCAACATCCAGAAAAATTATCCAACTGATATCAAAGTTTGTACATAAGGCCTCACTACAACCCTCAAAGCAACTCAAACAGCGGAAACGGAAATACTAGATAGTAATAAAACTGATACGCCAGCCTCCTACTCGTCATCGCTCAGCTTCCTCGTCTCACTAAGCTCCATTACCTGTAACCTGCTACTTAGTCTGCCCATCCACAATCGGATGAACAGCCCAAGGTAATAAGAGGAGACATAAAACCTTGAGTCAGACAATAGTCTTAGTGAGCGATAAAACAGCTAACAAACTTCAACAAGAAAGTATATGGGAATGGGTAAATGAAAAACTTATCTACCCACAACACCAGAGAAGAACTCATCCTTATCTTCCCCACATCGGATAGTGATAGCCTTTACGACAAGCATTTCAACCATTCATCCATAGAAATCAGAACACCCATTCAATCATAGAAAACACACGTGACATCCAGATAAGTCTCACGCAGGCAACCCTGATCGAGTTTAACATTCCTCAAGTACTCTCGCCAGAGGCCTAGACCAATATCACTTAAGCACTCAAAGAACGTCTCCCTCGACTTTGGATAATCTATGTGAGATAGTACAAACAGAACAACTAATCATCCATGACTGACTCTGGCTATCACTGCCAATCCTGCTTCGAAACCATCATTATCGTATGACGGCCAACCTTGCCATATGTCAAGGGCTAATGATAACCCCAGTTCTAGCATGAACTCCATATGCCCAACCTTGGCAATGTCCAACCTTGACACTAGGCCTTTCCCCAACCAGAAAGACCCAGGGTACTTGACCAACAACCGGTCTTTTGGGCCTTTCAACGATACCCATCGTACCCCTGCTTTGAGCCTGCTAGAACTTACGACAACGATGACTTCTCGGCCTTCGCATCTCTAATCGTCCAACCTTGACGATGTTTCATAGCTCAAGCAACCTTCTCGAGCAGCCATTATCCACCAACTCACGACCTTTGAGTTGTCTCCGCATTCGTTGTTCCACCTTGATCAACGAACACATTCATCAGTTCGAGTCTTCCTACTTGAATCACCTCGAAGTCACGCCATCACCGAACCAAAACACATCACTGCGGTGCGGCTAGGGTTCGGGGTGTTGCCCCCGAAAAATATTTTTTTAGACCTTTTTGTTTGTACCCGAGTCGTACCCGAAAACGTACTTTTTCAGAAAACAACCCTGCCAAAACCGACCAGAACCTTGCTCCAGAATGACCAGCCAAAAACCGACCAGCCTTGCTCCAGAATGACCCGCCAAAAACCGACCAGCCTTGCTCCAGAACGACCCGCCTCCATGCAGCTTTGGATCGACTCGACCTCCTTGCAGCTTTGGATCAACTCGACCTCCTTGGGACCGACCAGCTTTGGATCGAACCCGTCAAGACCGACCAGATTTTGCTCCACCTGACCGACCAGCTCCTTCAGAGCGACCAGGATTTGCTTCCAGTAAAAACCAACCAGAATGCCACCATCTAAAACCGACCAGAATGCCACCATCTGAAACCGACCAGATTGCCACAATCTAAAACCGACCTGAAACACTTCTACTCCTTCTGGACCGACCAGCTTAAACCGACCAGCTCCCTGACTTGCTTCCCAAGCCATACTATGACCGACCACCTCATTCCAGACCAACCCGACCAACTCCAGGACGACCAGAAACATGCACATCTCCAAATCGACTCCGATTTCGACCAAAACTTCGCCAAACGACGAATCCGACGAAACCAGCTTATCCGATTCATCCAAACGCAATCACAAACATGTTATGCAACCAACAATATCATCAATCTAACAATTTCCATCAAAACACATAAATTTCCCAAAACATGATAAGTGAATCATATGAACATAAAAACGGATCTAACTTGCATAATCTTGAGAAAAATCATAAAATTAACCATTTAAATTATCTAGATTAGATCCTAGAATGGTTCATATGTAATTTATACTTAACATGGTGTAGATCTAAAGAAAATGACATGAAAATGATGAAATTAACATCCAATAACTCACATACTTCCATGAATCCGAATGAGAGATCTAAATCACTCACCAATTCTCCAAAACAAAGCAAAAGCGATGAAAAAAGCAATCCGGACAGCGAACACTTCGAATCAAACCCTTTCATCCGATGAATTCGCCCTTGAAACGATGTTGATCTAGCCTCGAATGGTATAGATCTTCGATTTCCCCCTTGGATTTGGAATTTTAATGGTGGAAAGGTGTTAGAGGAAGAAGGAGATCAAAGCCTCCCCATAAGAGAATGGAAAATGCCAACCTTTCTCCATATCCCTTACCCCCTATTTATAGTCTCTACCTACCCTCTAATGGGCCTTCTCCAAATCAGCCCATTAGCCTTCCAAAACCTGAACAGCCAACTGAAAAACCTTAAAACAGCGATTTCTCCCAAACCGCTAAACCAAATCCTTAATGTAGCCACTCTACGGAAAGACAATCATCAATTCCTTTCCAATGGCACAGGTCTCATCCCCTGATTCGACCTGAGTCAAAAGTTATGCCCTGTACAAGACTGACAGGGGCAAAATGGTCACAAACCAAATTGGTAAAATTTATGGACATGTCTCACATCCCCATAAGCAACATACCAAAAGATGAGAATGATCCAACTCTCAGGGAATAAAATAAAAATATTTTACGATCTTCCGATACGTAAAATGCGGGCTGTTACAAACGAAGCTGAAAGTTGTTTAACAATTCCACTCAACTTCCAGTATTTTCGTTACGGCTTAAGTTCTTCAACTTTTCAGTTTCTAAGAACTTTTCAAATTTTCAAAAATTTGGCTAACACCCTAAATTTCTGAAAAATTTCGCCATAACCTCCCCTGCATCGGGAGCACCGGGAAAATCCCGAAATTTCCATACAGGCCCTCTGATCTCAAAAAGAAAAAGCCAAGCGGCTAGCCAATCGGCTCATAAAATCATCATCACCCAAACAAAACAGTAAATTATGGTAAACATGTACCTATTTGTTGGGCAAACAATTTTATTCTTCTGCTCTAGCCTCCTTGCTATGACCTGTTCAATGTATGTATATGTATATGCATGCAATTGCGACTAATTTTCCATACAATTCAATATTTGGTTCAATTAGGCGTAATGGTTCAAATTTTCAACCAAATAAACAAACAACACAATCATCAATCAATTAGTGAATTATCGTTTCAAATTCATAATTTGATATATATATATATATAGAAAATCATGTTTTTGATGCCAAATCACAACAAGTAATCCTATCTAGTTTTGATTCTCACACCAGTCTAATGGAAATATATAGAGATCACACCTTCGTCACTCGAATATAAATTCTGACGACGAGTACTCAACCATCAGAATCATCTTCGGGCCACTGGAGTATGATTCTATATCTATCTATTATATTAAAACTTTGAATATACGTTCATGACGCATATATGCAAAATCTTTATATACTCGATTGTCCAAATTCAAAATAAATAAATATTCAAATACGTATAAAAGGGTTTAAATTTCAAAAAACAAAATTGCTTTCATTTGGAAAATATACTCTTCACACTCGTTCTAAGATACTCCTGATCACATCTCTAACGTGTCATTCTAATTGGATATTACTAATCCAATATCTGATGAATTCTTTCGTATGGTTCTAATGTGTCTTGTTCTCGAGCTCTGTAAACCAAAGCTCGGATACCAAACTGTAGCGACCCGAACTTCCCCATGAAGGAAAGCACGGATAGCCTTGAGAACAACAAATATCGAAACGCAAATAGAAGAACATTTCATTGTTTATTACAACAATTCCATCAGAATATAAGAATATACAGAGTAAGAATAAATATTTTACAACAGAAAAATATCAGAGATTTAAATACAGTATTGCAGCGGAAAAATAATACTAAACATAACTGAAAGTAATACACGGATACAGAGCTTTCCGAGCATCGTTCCAGCTGTAAATCAGGATCCTGTGAATATAAATCTGCAAAACCAAAACTACTAGATGCCCGTGTCAAAAATAAGGGCACCCAGAGTTTAGGTTAAAACAATAAACTCCAGGTCAATCATGTGACTGGTGTGAGAACTGAAACAGCTATTTAAAACTTTACTTTAAAAGAGAGTAATTCAAGGGACCACGCCGTATAACACGGAACGGGTTTCCTCCCAAGAACACCAGTGCATAGAGTAAACAACGCAATGCTTTTTCGAAAAATGAAGCTATTATAAGACCCAGGTCCCATCACACAATGCAATGCAAGCCGGAGGATAGGGTTTTACCTTATAATAGCCAAACATGCTTGGTACGTTTTAAAAACAAATCATTTGATACTATAATAAGTGTATAGTGTCAAAACAATTTCAATCATAAATATCAATCCTAGGCGGCATGGGTACCATCTATCATGTCGCCATACTAGGCTCTACAAATAAAACCGAAATATCTCGTATTAGAAATTGGATTTCCGTCATGAGTCGAGGCAAGGGGCAAGCTTCTCTCCGATTTGAGACACTCTAGCAAATGTCCCAGGACTACACACTCTGGGCAACCCTTGGATCTTCAGGGTCGGTCCTCTCTTACGTTTGAGGATTGGCAATTCCTGAACACACGTTTCCCGGTCCTTACAGACCTAAAATCAAGGCGCCTCGCATCCAACAACCACATAGGTGAAAAGTATATAAATGTCAGGGCTGGTAAGTCACTGACACCACCAAAGCTAGAAAGAAACGTCGTGCTCTCCCTGCAGTCCTTATCCCGTTTTTAACTCATACCGAGGTGTGAGGCTCGCGAATTCACGTTATACACAAAGCTACGCCACAAAGGCCGTGCTTTAATCATCAACCACAAGACTTTGCTTTTCAACAGAAGCCTTGATCAATTGCCACTTAGGCGTGCTACACAGGCAATTCATGCCATGCGACTGATGTCCATCGATATACAACCTTTGAGCTCGTACGTCTCAGAGAAGGGCGTTAAGCAAGAGAGTAAATTCTCCGCCACCAAACAGATGTATATTTAATGGAGATCAATCAACATAGAATAAAATCCAATGTCAGACACACAGTCCATTTACAAGTTCGTTCTAGGTCTGAACGAAACCGGAGGTACTTTCCTCGCATATCCATCGATCTCCAAGTACGTTTGGACGACCACCAACTGATTCCCTCATCTTGGGTGTACAACCCAATCAAGATCATCAGTAATCACCCAAACGATGTAAAGACTTCTGGTCTTCAATCACCGTCTTCATCTTCGACATATCGTCGAATCGGTTATTCAGAATGGGTATAAACCCGGCCTTTCTGAATGACCCGCGTATATAATAAACAAATGTTACACAAACACAACATACGCCTCATTCCAATTCAGCAGTCGCTAACCGTAAATTAGCAAGAGAACAATTCCCCAAATATTAACCCCGAAGGCCGAAACCAACATCAGATCAATACCCAGGAAACCATCCTTCTTGGCTAACCTATAGTTAGTTTCTAAATTTCACATTCTTAGGGAAAGGTTCCCATTAATTTTATCAAAGATAAATTCTTTTAAATTTATTCTTTAATCTTCCTTTGGATGTCATTTCAAACCAAATTATGGTTTTCCAAACTAGTCGGGATTAGCGAACCACACCGAAGTAATTATTTATTTTATTTCCCAATCCCAACCTATTCATCCCATGAAGAAAAACTGGTAATACTCTATATCTAATACCACGGTGTTATCGGTAAAATTAATTACCATTCCACGTTCAAATCTAATTAAAGATTTAACTATCGCTTGGAGCAAAACTGGTGATACTCCATTCTCGCTCATTTTCCAAATTTGATAATTTAAATTATCAATTCACATTTCAATCTAATTGCAGATTCATTAAAACTCCCTTTACTGGGTTAAAGAACTAATGTCATTTAAAACACAGTTCACGATAAACCCAAATCCCATTTGATATTAAATACAAGGCTCTGAATAGAAAATATATCGGCTTATATTCAATATCAAATTCTGAAACCCACAAATATCGCTTTGGAAATAACGATATAAAATACATCTTCCAAATTTCCTCCAAAATATCTGTATAATCGCGGAATCTAATATTGAAATATTCCAAAGAAAATTTCGATTCAAATCCATTCCAATTTATATACTGGGAGTTCTGGTTATTTAAAACCCATTTCAAATCCAATTTATTTATTTAAAATTGTTGGATTTTAATTCTAGTTATAACTAGTTCATTTCGATAAAAATCTATTTTTATCTTTTCAAATAGGGAGTTTTTCATCCCATTTTTTCCCAAATCATTTCTTATGATTTCACACAAATTATCACTATTTTTAATAATTTTATCAAGGCCCGTACAGTCGATTTCCAACAACGACCCTCGAACTGCACTTACAGCGACCTTTTCCAAATTTGATTTGGACGTATCTCCAAATCCAACCGTTAGATTTCAAATTTCTAATATTCGTTAGAAAGCTCTTTTCGATATGAACCCAACGGTTCTGGTTTTAGGAGAATCCGATGGACGGATCTCCCGGAATGTCCGTTCGAAGTCAATGGTTGAAATTTATGAACTGCCGCGGCGCGACGCGTTCTATTCAGGCCATTATATATATATAATATATATATATATATTATATATATTTCATCGATTTCCTTTTTAAAATGAGTTTTATAAATCGTTTCAAATTTGTTTCAAAAACAATTTCAACCTTCATTTCAAATTCAAATCAAAATTTAATTTTCCCTTATAAATTCTTTTTACATTCATTTCTATTTGATTTCAATTCAAATCGATTTCAATTCTATTTCAGTTCGTTTTCAATTCAATTCAATTCAAATTCGTTTTTTATTCAATTCAATTCAAATTCGTTTTCTATTCAATTCAATTCAAATCCGTTTTCTATTCAATTCAATTCGAATCCATTTTCTATTCAATTCAATTCGAATTCGTTTTCTATTCAATTCAATTCGAATTCGTTTTCTATTCAATTCAATTCAAATTCGTTTTCTATTCAATTCAATTCAAATTCGCTTTCTATTCAATTCAATTCGAATTCGTTTTCTATTCAATTCAATTCGAATTCGTTTTCTATTCAATTCAATTCAAATTCGTTTTCTATTCAATTCAATTCAAATTCGTTTTCTATATATTCGATTTTTAAATCTCTTTTCAATATTCATTATAAAACGAATATAATCGATATAAATATCATTCGCGTCAAAATAGCACATCTCTAATCAACACGGCTTTATATTTTTCAATAACTTCGTTATTCTATTCAACAAATGAATCTATATTTCTTTCAATACACGACTAATCTCAACGGATGAGTACTGTCAACACGCGACTATTTTTGTTATTTAATATATTTTATAAAAATTATGGTATCTATCGTTTGATTTCAAATCAGACTCCAACCGTACATTAGTAAGAGAACGATTCCCTAAATATTAACCCCGAAGGCCGAAACCAACATCAGATAAATATCCAGGAGACCACTTATCTTATCTATTTTCCAGTTAGTTTCTAATTTTATATATGATAAAGATGTAAATTTTATTGTTAAAATATTTCGTTCAACACATGACTAATCTCAACGGATGAGTATTGTCAACCCATGAACCTTTATTTTATAATATTCTTTATTTTTCCAACTGGAATGAGGCCCAATCAATTACCATATAATGTTAATTATATGGATTCCATACAACACATGTATATAATAGCAACGATAAATAATCAACCATCATCCAAAGTGCACCACACAACTTCATAAGCATCAAATACAAATAATCAACGCTCACACAGTCTGTCGACCCATCGATCGACATACAACTAAATAATTGGGATTAGTGTACGCCAAATATCATCCCAATACCCGTGTGGGATTTCAAACAATCAAACAGAGATTTTATTTGTGCAGTTGGGCGATGTGTAAAATTTATCGTCCCAATCAATATCAGTCAAATCAGTGTATATAAACAAATCGTCCGATTTGTTTATAAATATTTATTTTATATACACGTTAAAAATTATATTTTTAACTATAAAATATTTTCCACTATAAAATATTTTATTTCATTCTACCTCACACAATCAAATTTCCCAACATAGCAACCAAACAAACAAGTCATCCATGGTCTGTGGACGACGGGTGTCGGGTGCTACTAAGCACCGTCTGCATCCTAGCATATAATTTTAACTAGAAAAGGAAATTTAAAGTGAGAAGTTCTCACCAAAGCTATCCCAACTCCACGACACTTCAAATGTAGGAAATCTTCACCTTTTCGTCTTTTGTTACTTTCGTTGCCCGTAGCCACTACATATGTAAAAATCACATTTTTATATTGTTGCCATGTATATAAAAATCACATTTTTATATTGTTGCTATATGGATAAAAATTCTATTTTTACACCGCTACTATATAGATAAAAAATTCTATTTGTACAACGGTGTTCATATAATAAAGATTATATTTTTATCACGCTATTCTCTACAAAAAGATTTCGCCTTTTCAAATATAAAGATCTCGCCCTTTCAAATATAAAGATTTCGCCTTTTCAATACATCGCTATAAAAATCACATTTTTATTTCAACATATATATAATAAAAATCAGGTTTTTATTTCGCTACACATATAAAGGTCAAATTTTTATTATTTTTATAATATAAAAACCATATCTTTCCAACTTCAAAGATGTAATATTTTCGCTATTTCATTATAAAAATCATTCCTTTATCTCTTCTATGAATTAAAGATCGAATTTATATTCTTTTTTTTTTAAAATATAAAAATCATATTTTTAATACTTCTATTTTATAAAAATCATATTTTTCCTATATACGAATAACCAGATTTTAAAATGCAACTTTATTTTAAAACTGAAAATTAAAATTGAATAATAAACACTCACTGTCTTCTCCAGAGGGGTGGCTCACGTCCGCGGTGGAGGCGAGGTCCTCCAGCAGGCAGCGACTGTCGTTGCTTCTCCGGCGTCGATCCTTGGGGTGCTTCGGTTTGGGTCCGACAGGGGCTTCGCTGTTTGAATCGAGCAAGGAGGGGGACGGAGGGTCTGGGCGTGGAGTCAACGGTGGAGGCGTGGGCGGTTTTCAGGAGGGCTAGGGGTTCATACGACCTGAGGAGGAGGATGAAAAAGGGGGTCGGGGGAGATGGCTTCTGGCGCGGAGGGAGGCGCGAGGGGAGGAGGAGGAGAGCGGAGGGAGGGGAGATGTTGGAGGCGGCGCTGCCAACGACGAGGGGGAGCGACGATTCTTCGATGTTGGGATTTTTCCTATTTTTATTTCTGTTTTTAAATGATACCGGGGGGGCCTGAGAGGAGATAAGGGGAGAGAGGGAGGGATTTTATATTTAACTATTTAATTTTCAAAAAGCAACTTTTATTTTCGACCTCGAAACGAGACCCACCGCCTGCCATCCATAGCTAATTACCCCCATTCCGAACACAATGGGATATTATCGTAGGCTGATTTGATCGTTTCGATCAGTTTTCGTCAAAATCAACATATAACTCTATATATTGAATTTGAACGCGCATTTCAATTTACCGGGGCCACATACAGACTCTAAAAATTCACAAAAAATATTTTCTAACTTCGTATTGACGATACGGTCCTAACAAAACTAGTTTCGTCGAATTCTGAGACCGTTTGAAAATTGGCCAATTTCCAGTCGATTAAAATTAACTGAAACTGGTCAAACGCGTTTTCCTTTGCCACACTCCCATATTGATTCGAAAAATTATGAAAATTGGAATCTAGCAATAACTTTACATCACGGATCCAACAAAAGTGGTTTCATCAAAATCCGAGGTCGTTTGCAAAATTCCCATTTTTAAGGGCCTGAATTCCATAGCGACTATTCTGAATTTTCAACTGGACGCATCTTTTGATTCCCTCTATGAAATTTCGATTTTTCGGATTTGTTGGAAAGATATTCTCAATTAGATTCTAATATTTTTGGTTTCACTAAAATCCGGTTTATTTTGCACCCGGTATGTTCAATTGAAATTTGAAATCGAATTATCGAACTACCGCGCCATTTTCAATTCCCTTTTATAATTTAAAATAAATATTTATATTCTAACGACGACGTATATAAATATATTCGTCGAATTCATTTCAAAATAAATTTCTCATCGATATTACTTAAAATAATTCATCTTAAATAATCAAAATTCGCTAAAATTGCCAAAATAAAAAATTTAAACTGGCTCGCATTTCCGGGTTGTTACAGTTGCCTACCCGATTTTTGTCGTTTCTCGGTTGATGAGGCTGGAGGCTGCGTTTTGCCTTTATAATCATCACATTCACATTGAATGCCACATCGTTAGATCCATCGAAATCACTAATTAACATCCACAACAATACATTACGTGTTAGCTAAAAGAAGTTTCCTTCTCTACTTCCACTCTTGGTATGGTTGGAGAAATCAATGTATGTGACCTTTTTGGAAATACTCTGTCAGACATCCATCCGTACATGTCATCCAGGAAAAGGATGAACCGAAGGCACTCTCCTACTGCATTCTAGGAATCACCCTAAGAATCAATAGCGAGAAGTCCTTGCAAACCCGTAGATTCCAACCACGACGGAATCACAGTTCATCTCTGCTTGCAAGTCAGTGATTTTAAGTAATCCTTCCACTTATGAAGAACAATGGTCTTCAATAGCTTCATCTTGAATCAACATCTTCAACGTATTCATATTTGCTGGACGGAATGGTTTTCGAATATAAATTTGATCCCGGTCTTCCCGTACCAACAATCGTATGGGCCAAATTTGATAGTCGGTCATTTAACTATCAAATAAATCAACCATTCATCCATAAAAGAAAATAGATTCACTGATTCACTACTCAGTATCATTTAGCCTCTTTAAGGACCGTCCGTTAATTATATTCCTTAAATTTTCCAATATTTGAAACATCCCTTTTTCCTTTTATCATAAAACAAGAATATTATCCAAATTCATTTTATTCCACTTATAAACTTTTCGCAAATCGTTTGTAATATCATTTATGGAAAACATGACTTATGTTTCCCTCAACCACTATCATTTATAAATAATACCATCCTTTTGAAAACCTATTTAAATTTCGACCATATTTACTTAAACAATTATGGTAAACTCTTATTAACTCTTTCGATTTATATTTATAATCATTTACCATATTATATACGACCTTCGATTCTATTAGAAATAGAATCCTTAATATCTCTTTATTATGATATTACAAATCATTTCAACAATTCAAATTCAATTGTTTTAAAACCATATCAACAACTCTTTTATAAATCTTATATTAACATTTTATACAATTATGGTATTGTTATCCTTTCAATTCCTTATATTGATCTCTATCAAAACAATTCAACATATATTTATCACAATCTCTTAAATCCTACTTGACAACTTTTTCGTTGTTGAAAAACATATAATAATCCTTTATAAAAATCTTATATCTAAAAATAGTCCATTTCACTTGTAACCAATGCTACAAAACGCATTTACAAACCCTTAACTTTATTTACTAGTTCGATTCCATTTACAAAACTTTAAATTTCCATTTACAAAATCTTTTGTAAGTTGATTACGATAACTTACCATTTGTTTTCATTTCAACTTCTTTAACTTTATTTAAAATCTCATTTTTGCAATTCATTATCGACAACTAATATTTGTTGTCATTATCTAAATCTGTAACTTCATTTATATTCCTACCTTCAATTAACATTTCAAACCTCGGAATATCTCATTCCGAACCTCGGAATAAACCCCACTTCGATTAATCATTCCGAACTTCAGAATAACACATTCCGAACCTCGGAATAAACCTCCCTTAGCAATTTTATATCATTTCCCAAATCAATATTTATTTCCAAATCCACCGATTTGTAGATCTTATACACGAAATGTCTTTTAAATACATTTCGTATATTTTATAACAATGTTTGTTAGAAACGATCATTTATTTCAAAAACATTACCTCTCATTATCTTTTATGTATTTGTGTAAATCCTCGATTCAATTATTCCATTTCAATATTTTTAAATTCATTTGAACTTCCTTTATGACCGTTAAGGCCTTTTACAAAACATTTTCAACATTTAAATAGCCAGTATGATAGATTTATATCGGTTAAACATTTATTTAATATACCTTGCATCTCTATTGGTTATATTTTATATATTTATAAAAGTTATAAATTAAATTCCGACTATTTTTTTACCATGAAAATCATATTTCAAAATCATATGAAAATATATGTATCTTTGAAATCATTCGAGATCCATTTAGTATCGATTTCGAAAAATCATTTCTTTTAATCGATGGTACTAAAGAGGCAAATGGCTACTACAGTACCAAACCGCGAAACATAAACTAATTTCACGTTCAATAAAAATAATCTAATCATATTAATAAACGTTATCAATATCAGCGAGGAATCCAATTGGATTCCTCCAACCTATTATTCCCAGCAAAACAATGTGTTATCACACTTCAAATCATTCAGTTTAATATGGCCAATCAATATTATTTCATCTAGACAAATGAAATAAACAATTTAATAATAACAGTCAATAACTGTAACAGTCACTACTTGGGCCAATAACAGAAATTCAAGCATTCAATTATTTATTGATACCGTTTATATTATTATAAACGTAACCACTGAGGTAAGTTACCTCAATTGGATTTAATCGTTATAAATAACGATTTGTTTCAATTAAATTAAACGAACGTTTAATTTAACTGTTTCAGCCAAAATATCAACAAATAAATAAACAACCATTAACAACCATAGCACACAATTATAAAACCCGATTTATATAAAATATAAAAGGGGAAAACTGAGTGAGTTTAACTCACATTGGTTTTCGTTGTCGCTAAAGCGGTTTGGTTCTCAGTTAAGTTAAACAGACATTTAATTTAACTCAAATTTCAGCAGCTTCCAGCCTTATCTGCTTTAGTTTCAGTATGTAATGCTTGAAAATAATCTCACCGCTTCTTGTTTGGTTCTATTCTGCCAACGTGTGCACGAATTATAATGTTATAAGAATATGTTAAATTAGATAAATTATTTTTTCTAGTTACAATTTAACTATATTAATTACTTTTTTTAAATAAAAAAAGGGTTGATACTTTGTTCCACCGTTTCCTCTTCCTTCAACATGTTGCCTTCAATTCCAAGCAAAACCCTATCACGAATTGTTATAAGTTGCAATTAAAATTTCTTAATTAAAACTAACAACTAATTATGTTTTAATACCATTACTCAGGCCATGAATTTCCTTTGTCCACAACTGTTTAGTACGCTGTTTCTTTCCATTAACCCAGATGCATGCCTCAACATGCCATGTCATGAACCAAACCTACAAGGCAATTGGAATTTTATAGTTATAAGAATTAAATAATTTCCTTAGTTGTAAAATAAAATTTTAATTACTTTCATTTCACGGCTTAACGGGTTCACGTGATGATCCTTTGTCCCTCATGTTCAAATAACTGTTTCTCTTTCAGGTTCCATTTCTTTTGTTCTTTGTTGTTCCCTTCAACATCACGGTTCATTGTACCTCCGTTCAGTGCTTTAGTTCGAAAAAAAACAACCTGTGCCAGTTATACATATTATAAATATAAATTATATTCTCAATTAATCGCTAAATTACTTTGGTTATATGGCTGACCCATTTTCTTCCATGGATTCTCGTTTTGGTTTCCAGAATGTTATTGTCTCCTTTGAGATTCATCAACCCAGTCAGCACCCTTAATCCCCCTCACCTTCCATTGTTTTCCCACGCAATGCATAGCCCACACATGAGCTTCAGGAATGCCACACAAAACACTCAAAACAAAACCGCATCCCCTCCTCATGCCACATCTTCCTTTGACCCTTTGACCCGACCAGCCTGAGCCTTTGCTCCTCCTTTCCGGCAAGCACCTGAACTCGCATCCTCCTTTCGTCGCTTGCCAGTGTTTCTCATTGGATACTATGCTACCGCGCCCCACTTCTCTACTGTTTGCGCACAGCACAGCCCCTCTTAAAACTCGATAACAGCGCCTTCATCCAATTTCTATCCACATATATACTTACGTCATTCATTCACGGCTCAGCAAATTTGGAGTTGGGTTTCGTATTTCGTGAAATGAGATTACGGTTTGATTGTGAAGAGGAGTCGTGTTTAAGTCCGAGGAAGGAAGGTTTCTGTTTTGAAAATGGAGTATAGATTTAAACGTGTGAATAGAGCTTGGATTTTATTCTATGTTGGAAGAAATATAGTGTTTTCTCCATTTTTGGAAAGAAAAATAAAAAATGAAAGAAGCAAAAGCATTTTATAGGAGCAATCAAACGTGGAAGCCAAGTTTTCGTGGAAAGCACGGTATTAGGAAAAATCTTTTTTTTTCTCGTTACTGGGTCAGCACGGGTAAAGACTGAGTAGGTCTGCATGGTCATGTACGCATATAGAATAGGTTGTTTCTTTTTATAGGGAGTGCAGGCTGATGTTTTAGAATATACTTTAATTTGTTTTAAAAACTTGGGATCACAAATTTAAAGTAAATTAATGGCAAAGAACAAAAAACCAACTGTACATGCATATAGTCTTCTTGATCATACAAAGTTATGAACGTTTTCTCCTCTTGGGTTGATTTGCTTCGGTTTTTAGTACGGTTATTTTTAATCATTTATTTCAATTCTACCCCCATTTACGTGGACCGTTTAATGTTCGTACCAATATTCGCGAACTCCAAACGCGATAAAATTGGCGCACCAATACGTCTTGATGTTTTGGTTCCAATGAAATTACTTCCATTGAAAACGGACTCCGTTTGCAAAATGACGTTATTTTGAATTTTGATTAATTTGTCGGTTCGCCTTTAAATATCGTCTACTGATGAAATAACTCTGAGTGGCTTCAGACTGGAAATCTAACAATAACTAGCGATACACATTCCAATAAAAATTTGTTTTTTTGAAAACAGAGGTCGTTTTAATAGAAAGCTATTTCTGAGGTCCATATAATATCGATATACTATAATTATATTCTAAATAAATTCTATTAAATAATAATAAATTATTATTAATGTATTTATCCAAATAAAATTATCATATAGCCTTAAATATAAGTTATGCAACTTAATATAATCAATTTGTGTTAAATGGTACCCAATGTATATTAAAATCCTTTTAATATATTAAATAAACATTATATTTTAATAACGTTTTCCATAGCAACTATTAAAATTTGATTTGGATATAACTAGCAATGTATAATACAAAATATGAATTTTTCTCTTTCCTAAGAAAATTATAATCAACCAGATTCAAATGTTTCTAGTTTCACAGAATTCCGACTTATATCGGATCCGGTATATTCAATTGAAGTTGAAAATTCAATATTACGAAGTGTCGCGCCATTTCGAGCTCGTTTTATGTTATACATAAATTATAACGTTCAACCTTCGTTTTTAAATAACAAATTCAATATTAAATCGATTAATATTCCAAATATAATAAAATAATTTAAATATTCAACTACCGGAAATACGGGACATTACAGTATCTTCAATAATTGAAAACTCAGGCTGATCCGAGCATAAATGAAAAGACAAAAACACTCGGATCAGAACTAAAATATTCTCATGTCAGTTAAATCAATTCATGTGATAATATGAGGGCAATAACTTAAGAGATGTTATGGGAAATTCCATCTCTTAAGGATCCGTCAAACTAGACACTATATAATATAATACGCTATTATAATAGTGCCTATGGTTAAATATAAAATATTAAAATAGTGCAAGTGGAATTACCATTATTACCCTTACACTATTTATATCGTTGTTGTACAGTTTGCATATAACACACCAGTATGTCGGCGGATAGGGATGCGCCGTGATATGACAACGTTAAATCAAAATCGTAGGGGGCTCGATCAGGATAATATGACCAGGCACACGAGGAATGCCCAGAGTATGAATATACTAGTTGCATGCCCGGACTGGTGGTAACGCATAGCCGCGACTATCGCCCACCTCGGACAACACTCCCAAACCACGGATGCGCATCAAATCAATCAATCAAACCGAGGGACTATAGTAATAAAGGAAGAAGTGTTGCCGATGGAGGCAGCTAACCCCACTTGGTCACAGTATAGCCTTGTTTTAGTCATTTTAATTATGACATGAAGGTCAAGGACATCCATTATAGTTCTCTTTCTTCAAATCCAATAATCGTCTCCAAATCAAACTACATCATTCTTGAACTCCACTGCGTACACAGTTGTTAAACTGGTTTTCGGTATTGGCAGAGAGTATGACAATATCCGATTTTGGTCTCTTTAGCAACCAAACGTTTACATTTTTCACACCGGTCAGTTCTTTTACATTTCAAGAGGTTCGTACTTCATATCAAAATATCAAATTTTCTTAAAATCATTTCAATAGTTAAAATAGAATATTTCATAATAAAATCTCCATTTAAAACCAAACTTAAATCTTGAAACAATTCCCACTTTTAAAATAATTAGAATATCAAAATAGTAAATATATATATCTAAATAGTTTAGATATATAATTGAAATAGTTTGAGAATAAATAATTTGTATTTAAAATAGAATTTCAAATTTAGTAAAATCTATAGGTAAAATATTAAAATAGTTTATAAAATAATTAGTTAAATATTAAAAATAGTTAATTTAAATTAAATAATAAAATAAAATAAATAAAAGGTGAATAGTTTATAAAGAAAAATTTTATTATAAAAATAAAATAGTTTATAAAATGAATTAAAAATACTATAGTTGTAATTAGAATCATATCTTCAAAATTTAACCAACAGGAAATTATATTTCAGTTTCAAATTAATCGACTAAATTTCAATATCTTAATTCAAAAGGATTTGACTTCCCATTTATATTTCAATTCAATTCAACAGTTCAATTTCAAACAATTCGATTTACTAATTCGATTTAATAATTAAATTTCAATTAAATTTCTCACTTTGAATTATTTGTTTATAAAAATCTCGAGTTCATAGTTCAATTATTACTATAAATCAGGTTAATTTGAAGTAATATCAAAGATGGGTAAATAATTCAATTTCGATAAATTTATATTTTATATTCAATTCAGTTTCAACCTCAGTTATTCACATATATGAATTCCTTAAAATTTAAAATTTAAATTTCAAGGCTTAAAGTTCAAATTTAAAGAAAATAGATTAATAATATCATTTATTTGTATTTGAAACAAAATTTCAAATTCAAGGGTAAAAACAACTTTTATTTAACCAACCGGTGTCCGTATAAAATTTTCTATCCTATGGCCAAGTAATACTTAGCATTTAATTTTAGTATTTTGGAAAAGGGTATATATCATTTCAATCCAAACCAGGGTAATAGGATTTATCATTTCAACCTACGCTCTTAATTCATTTTAATGATTAATCCCAGTTTATTTGATGCTCGTAACATCTAGGGTGATGGTTGGGATTAATCAGTACAAACACAGGTCATATACAATCAATGTGAAATAATAGGTAAATTCACATAAATAAACATTAATATGTAAACATATCAAAATTAATCCATACATCACATCAATACATTCAAACAGTTCACCAATTTGCTAGTTCAGATGTCAGGTGGTTTTAAAGCTAGCAACTATATCAAATTTTAACTTAACTGAAAAAATTATACTAAAAGTCAAATTAAATTAAATTATCGGTGTCAATCAACATAAATATGCAATTATAACTATCAAACAACAAATAATACAATCATATCATGACATGATATTAATTTAACTAATATTGGAATATTTTAGTTAGATGTAAGTGGGTTTAATCACTCACCTTTGGTTCTGAACTAGATTGAAATTCAAATTTTAGCCCAAAAAACAGCAGTCTCAGAATCAGTTCAAACAAACGACATCACGAAGGACTCATCGATACAATTTCAACGCAACAAACCGCGTGTAAATTGGAGCTCGTATGACAAAGTTATAAACGTTAACGCGATTGAATTTCAAAATAAATAAAATAATAACTAATATTTCCTCACCCAATATTATCACGCCATGTCAGCTGCCTTATCACCATCTCCCTCTTCTTCGTTACTCATCCCGTTCCAAGAAAACACAACACCCAATTTTGTTTTCTTTCACCGATCCTCGCGCCCACATCGGACTACTACTCGCCGATCGAACGCAACCGCCGGGAGCACCGCCTCGAACCACGCCGTCGACTGGAAACCGGGCCCACTCGGTCAACCCTAGTGCCCCCAAATGCCATAAAACCCTCGCGGCTTCCCATCAAATTTTCGGCGATTTGAAAAACATTTGACGTCGATCATCCATATGGATGTGAAGCACTCTTGAAGGTCTTTACAAAACCCGCGCGGCTTCCCATCTAATTTCCGGCGATTTGAAAAACAGTTGATGTCGATCATCCGTATGGATGTGAAACACTCTTGAAGGTCTTCAATTTTCGCTTTGGATGTCTATTGAATTATTGAATGGATTGGAAGTAATTAACGATTTAAATTGAGAAGACGACGGCCATCGAATACAAGGGACGGCGGCCAAGTTTTTCTGGGGTTTTAGAAAATATTTTATTAATTAATTGTCTCGATTTATGTGTGTTTAAGCCAAAATTCGGACTGAGTCCAAAGCAGGCCTGCCTACTGCCGAACAATATGTTTTGACGCCTTCTGAATGTAATGGAATATGTTTCACAGCCCAATTCCAAAGTATATAGCAGTTTTCTTTTAAAAGTTGATTATTTAACTGAATTGTACATATTAATTTATATGCGTTTTAATTTCTTACGAACAAACTAAAATTCCGATGGCTACGAAATTTTAGATCATAAAATAAATTACCATTTCTGATTCAAAAAAATAAATTTCACCGTATTCTAAGATTGTTTGCAAAATGTAAAATTCATATATTTATAATTAAAATATTCAAATTTAACCTTAAAATTGAATTCAATAGTTATAAAATCCCTAATCAAAACAAAAATAGAATTCAAATAAATTTCATGAATAAAATTTCTTTTTATATAAACTCCGTATTGATTATCAAAATATTTCAATTTTAATTTACGTAAATCTAAATATTTTAATATATAAGTTTAAAATATCATTATAAATCAACATATCAAAATAAAATCTTTAATATTAAAATAATTTGTTCAAAACCACACTAAAATTAATAATTTAAATTATTGCAAAAATCTTAGGATGTTACACATTTACACTGTAAAAGCACTTGAATAAAAAATCATACTTATAACTGACGATACAGACAGTAGTATAATCTAAATAGTGTAGTGGGTCGATGTGCATGGTCATGACAATAGCATTGCAGGATAGTTGCCAAAAGAGGCATTGAAGCTGCAAAACTAGCATGATATTCCTAATGGTTGTTGAGGTTGGCAAAAAAAGATCTTGTCATAACTATACTTGTTGAGATTATAAAGCTGAAGGTAAAACTTACATAATTGTCAGATCCTATCATAATTATACTTCTTGGTGTTGTAGAAGCCCGAACTACAAACAAAGTGAGTTCTATTATTTCTGGGATAATCTTCATTGGTAATGCTTGTGAGGGAAAATTACTCGAGGATGTTGTTTCACATGATGATAACTCTACCGATCCTAAAATTTTGTTGGTATATGCAATGACTTGCATTTTTCCACGTCAACTAATTACTTACATTTCTATACATCACCTAATCAGTTATATATAATTACATCTTATTATTAGTTTATGGCATCGATACATGAGTTTCAAACAAAGAGTTCAACACCAATACAATACATCATGAATTCACAAGCGGGCATGAATACATATTAGACCTTCAAAAGAATCTAAGAGGTAAAAGGTAATAGAACTCTCTATAAACCCTAGTCATACATACTTCATTATTGTTTGTTTGTGTAAAAACCCTAATGTTTTTTTAAATGTAACATAAAAGAAACATTCCTCACATCTAAGTGGAAATATAAATCTATGATCACTGTTAAAAGCATCAAGAAGTGGCAAGATAGGCTTCAACACTTAAATATTGACTTTAATACAAATCAAGTATGAAAAATTTGTGTATTGAGAGGAAATAATTATTAGCTAATCATTGAGCTACCGCACATGTGAAATTGTACCTTCTGCACTGTTAATGAATTTTTGTAAAAACATATATGTTAACAAACTACCAAAACTTCACAAAAGTAGGGCTATCAATGAATATTCAGAAAATTCAGAATCCATTTGTGTCAGTATTTGAAATATGATAAATTATTTGATATACGATAAATGGATATAGAAGAAAAGATGATAATATCCATGTTTGGTAATTATCTAGTTTCATTAATATCAAGATTATAGTTACTTTTGCGGATATTAGTTTCAAGGATGAAGTTTTGTTTGGAGGACAACTAACTTTTGTTATTCATATTAAGGACAACTTTTAACTTTTGATTTTATGAGATTTAAATATTTTAAATCAAGGACATGCATTGACATTTAAAAAAATAAAAATTAATTAAGGAACTAATTTTATGTGAATTTGAGAAAAAGAATGAAAACATGCTTTGTGTTGGAGAAAAGAAATATGAAAAAAATAACAGGAGGGAAAGCTAAATGTAAATAGCTTCACTATTTACTGCTACCATCCACATGCTAAACGGGATTAGGTTTCAAACTGCTAATTTCTGTATTTTTGGTGTCATAGTATAACGCAATTTTTAAGTTATAAAGCTATGTTCATTTAGCTTTCTAAGCATTTTAACTCCATATTTTTATGATTTAATAAATCGGCAAAAGCATTTTTAAAATAAAGTTTTTGTTGCAATTTGGAGTACTATTATTCTTTTTATTAATTTAATTAAGATGAGCAATTATAATATATTGGAAGTTTACATGATCTAATGGGGTGTTTGTCATTAACCTAATTATTAATGTTAGTTCTCCATCATTTTTTATTTAAAAAATATGTCTTTAACCCAAAATACACTATTAAATGCATAAATAAGAGTAAAACACTTAGACATGGCACAACAGGTCATGGGTTCGATTCTCTCTATGCGAAGTCTTGCTTACTTGTCATGTAGTATGTTATATAGTATATACCACTAATTTGTATACAAAAAATATTGTTCTCAAGAAAAAAGAGAGTAGGAAGGGCTTTACTCAAGAAAATATCATTTTCAAGAAAAAAGAGAGCATATATACCAAGTCACTCAAGTGCGTATGAAAAATTGAAGGGTCGTTTGGTTTATTTTGTTTATTATTTTCTAAGTTTTCAATATTAGTTATAAAAATATGAAAAGAGTGTACAGCCGACGAAAGAAACAAAAACGAAAATAGATGGGATGATGGAATGAACAGAGTGTTAAATTTTGGCAATTAAAATATATTAATGAGAAGGCATTATTTGTTTCCATAATCAAGTCAATTATGGGAAACAAATTAATATGGAGAAGGCAGTTGATTTAAAGAATCAATCAAGAATTGGTGGGGTGAGAGAGGCATTAACTGTTCCCATAATCAAGTCAAATATGGGAAACAATTAATTGATTTGGAGAATCAATCAAGAATTTATATAGGTGGAAACCAAATTAATGTGCAAGATTTGTGGTGAATCAAACCAAAAAAATTCCTAAACGTCTTCATCCTTATCGTCTAGAATTCTCTATTCTTCCTATATATATGAAGCCATTTGCTCACTTTTGTATCATCACAAGAAAATATATCTCTCCATATTATTCCTCAATAGATCCCTACTTTCTGTATCTATTATAGGGTAAGAATTAGTATTGAGGTTTTGTTGTAATTCTTCTCATTTTTTATAACCTCCTCTTGTAAAGAAATAAAGAAGTTGTTGGGTCTCCGTGGACGTAGGATATTCATATCCGAACCACGTTAAAACTTTTGTGTCCTCTTCTCCTCTTCTATTTTTGTTCTTTTTGTTTGGTGATTATTTTTATTAAGTTAGTGGTTGATAACTAATCGACAAGCTAGATCCATTTTAGCATCGCTTCCGCAGTTGTGCAATTTTTACACAACAGATTGGTATCAGGGCAAGGCGATTTGTTTTAAATTGTGCATCAATTATTTCTACAAAGGTTGGTAGATTCAATGGTGATTATGCTATTACTATTTTGGAGAAAAGAAGACCTTGGTGGAGGAGATTATGTCGAGAGTGAAGAGCGTTCCAATCTGGGAACTTTGACGTAATATGGAGTTTATTATGAAGAAGCCCTCTGATATGGATGATGGAAGAAGACGAAGAAGAAGGCGGGTGACGGTTGAAGAACCTAGTCCACAGCAAGGTGGAGAGGTTAATATGGTCACTGCTTATGGTCCTAAGGTGGAGGATCATGGTATTGACAGGGGTCTAGATGTTGATGATGCTCGAGGGATCCCGGAGATAAAGAGATCATGTCAAAAGGAAGACGGATGTCGAATTTTGAAATCCACAAAGACGATGGAGATCTTGTGGTATTGCAAACATTTTTTAGACTGTTGGTTGATGCACGGTGCAGCTCAGGTGGTAGATGCATCTTTTGCAAGCGGTGGGTTGTGTTTGAAATGGAGGTGTGGTCGTAGTCCTCTCAAATCGACTGGGCGTATCTCGTTGCCCTGAAATCGAGGTTGGTTTTAACTGAGAGAATAATTTTTTGGTCTTGGTGGTCTTGAGATTACTTTGAAATCTGTCTTTTTTTATTTTGGATATTTGCAACATTTTGTTGGTGGGCGAGGACGTAGTCTGAGCTCGTTAACAATTGTGTGATGGGGGTGGCTTTGCTAGAACCCATTTGGTAAATATTCATTTTTTGGTGTATCTCGTTGTGAGATTTTGATTGAAGGTGGAGTTATGTTGAAGAGTTTTGTGATGAGAAGAGAAATTGGCTCAAGGTGGGGTGCTGGAGATATGTGATTTTGCATCAAGGTGGAGTGTTAATTTGGTGATACAAAATCACAAATTGATTGGAACAAATTTGCAAAGAATGGAAAGTAAATATTTTTATAATGGAAATGCATTAATTGCATTTGATGAGGTGGTAGAGAAATAAATGAAGGGATTAAATTCATCCATCTATGCTAAAGAAATGGATTGATTTACTTCCTATGTTTGCACATTTGTTGTTATGGTAATTTTCCTCCATTATATTGTTACCATATGTTGGTAATTTAATTGATGACTCACATAGATTTGCACTGGCTATATATTGAGGGGTAGACTTTAGTGTAAACCCATCCTGGCCTAGAGCCAGTGATCCCCAATGGTGTCTCTTCCTGTTAAACCTGATTGAGATTAAATTGAAATTCAATTGGCAAATCTAGATCCTGTTTATTGTGCTTCCGCATTCGCGCGATCTTCTCGCACAATAGTTTGGTATCGGAGCTAATTGTTTTGTTCTAGATTAGTTACGAATGGCTCATTCTTCTAGTAGTTGTATGAAAAATTATGGCGTCACCAAATTTGTTAGAAGAAAAGTTTTTGGGACATGGAAGGTCAAAGTGAAGACTAATGACGGTGTTCTTCCGCAACACCTTCATTCACTTACAGGAAGAGATAAGATGCAGCAGCGCCTTAGCGGAGATATGCATAGATCCCACTTCTTGGGTTCTAGAAGAGGTGCTTGCTATTATTGTAAGAAGAAGGGACATTTCATACGAAATTGTTCAGCCCTGAGAAAGAAGAAAGAGAAGAAAGAGAAAGCTTCAATTCAGGCAGCATTTAGATCATATGCGGATAGATGTGATAATGATACATCATTATTTTTAGCCACTATTTCACCTTTAGAGACTACAAGTTGGGTGATTGATTCTGGAGCCACTTGTCATATGACGCCAGATAGGAGTTGTTTTGTCAGTTATGAGAAGATTGATGGCGAAGCAGTTCATTTGGAGAATGGCACATCTTGTCATGTTGTGGGTGTTGGAAGTGTGAGGTCTAAGATGCATAATGGCGTTATTAGGACTATCACGGATGTTCGACATGTTCTGATGCTGCAGAAGAGTTTGTTATCAGTTGGAGCTTTGAGTAGACTTGGTATGAGGATAATAATAGATGGAGAAAATTTAAGAGTGGCGAAGGGTTCCTTGGTAGTGATGAAAGGGGTGCGAGTTGATGATATTTATATGCTTCGTGGAGAGACAATCTTGGAAAATTCAGTAGTTTCTACTGATTCTAGTGTTCCAGATTCTACTCAGTTATGGCACCTTCGATTAGGTCATGTTGATGAGGAGAGGCTGTAAGTATTGAAGAAGCGTAGGTTGATTGTTGCTGATTCTCAATTAAGGCCTAGCTCTTGTGAAGATGGTTCTTTTGGAAAGAAGAAGCATGCCACATTTGATGTTGGAAGACCTAGAGCTACAGAGTTTCTAGAGTATGTTCATTCATATGTTTGGGGACCCACACTAATTGCATCTTTAGACGGAGCCAGTTTCTTCGTCGTATTTGTGGATGATTTCTCGCGTATGGTTTGGGTTTATTTCATGAAGACTAGATCCAAAATATTTGCCCAATTTCAGAAGTGGAAGACCTTAGTTGAAAAGAAGTCAAGAAAGCGGCTGCAAGTTCTTAGAGTTGGCAATAATAGTGAATTTGTGTCACAAGAATTCACTGACTATTGTGCGTCCGAGCATGTACTTAGAGATTTTTCTAGAAGTCACATTCTTTTGAAGTGGCGGAGAGCATGTGTCGGATACTATGGGAAAGAGCTACAAGCTTGAGACTGACTGCTGGTCTTGAAGAGGGATTATGGGCAGAAGCGATATCTATGACAATATTTATCATCAACCCTACACCTTCTATTGCCATAGATATGAAGATCCCAGAAGAAATATGGAAAAGAGAGCCTGTTGATTATTCATTCCTTAAAGTGTTTGGTTGTTCAGCTTATTTAGAAGATGAGAGACTTGATAAGTTGAAGCCTAGAGGAAGCAAGCACATTTTGTTAGGCTATGGAGAAGGAATGAAGAAGTATAGGTTGTGGTGTAAAACAACCAAGAAAATTGTGACTAGCAGGCATGCAATATTTGATGAAAGGTCTATATTAAAGGTGGAGCCTCTATCAAGTGATGACATTAGCAGGACACAAAATTCCCAAACACATTTAGAGTCATTAGAATGTTTCCATATTCAGAGAGAAAATGGTATTTCCGATGGTACCATGGTTGATGAGAAGATTTCAGAGGTTCAGACTCTAGGTGGAGCTCAGTTGCAGAAAATGCCTTTTAGTTCAGTTGGCCCTATTGGTAAGCATAGTTGTAGTGATGATTGTTCATCTTATGCTTTGAATGATGCGGAGCTTGGTGATGAGTTTGATAAGGTAGACTTGGTGAAGTCGAGTAAAATTAATGAAAAGGAGGTTGAAGTAGATAATATTGAGTATGTCCTAACTCAATGTAGGATGGAGAAGGTGAAGCGCGCTATGATGTCTCTATTGGTCTCTCAGATTTCTGTATCTACAAGTTTGTCTTCTTCATTGGATTTTCTGAAGAATTTTGATATTTGTTCATATGCATTTTGCTTGTCGATATGCATATTATCTTTCTTATGCTTGGGAAAGATTTGGAAGCTCTGTTTGGGCAATATTGCCTAAAGTAGTTCACATTGAGCTTGATGGCATAGACCTAACAATTTTTTTGATTTTTGGTGATTGATGAATATATTTAATCGAGGTGGGGTGTTAAACTTTGGCGATTAAAATATATTAATGAGAAGGCATTATTTGTTTCCATAATCAAGTCAATTATGGGAAACAAATTAATATGGAGAAGGAAATTGATTTAAAGAATCAATCAAGAATTGGTGGGGTGAGAGAGACATTAATTGTTCCCATAATCAAGTCAAATATGGGAAACAATTAATTGATTTGGAGAATCAATCAAGAATTTATATAGGTGGAAACCAAATTAATGTGCAAGATTTGTGGTGAATCAAATCAAAAAAATTCCTAAACATCTTCATCCTTATCTTCTAGAATTCTCTATTCTTCCTATATATATATGAAGCGATTTGCTCACTTTTGTATCATCACAAGAAAATGTATCTCTCCACATTATTCCTCAATAGATCCCTATTTTCTGTATATATTATAGGGTGAGAATTAGTATTGAGGTTTTGTTGTAATTCTTCTCATTTTTTTGTAACCTCCTCTTGTAAAGAAATAAAGAAGTTGTTGGGTCTCCGTGGACGTAGGATATTCATATCCGAACCACGTTAAAACTTTTATGTCTTCTCCTCCTCTTCTATTTTTGTTATTTTTGTTTGGTGATTATTTTTATTGAGTTAGTTGTTGATAACTAATCGACAAGCTAGATCCATTTTAGCATCGCTTCCGCAGTTGTGCAATTTTTACACAACACAGAGTGATGATAGAATGATGGATTCTCTTTCATTCTTCCATTATCACATGAATAAGAAAAAATGTTTTCTATTTTATGTCTGGTTTAGTTAGTTTGGATTCTTGTATATATATATATACATATATATATATATACAATTTTATTATATCTTCAAAAGAATTTAAGAGGTAAAGGTAATAGGACTCATTATAAAGCCAAACCGTACATACTTCATTATCAATTGCATAAAAATCCCAAATTTATACATAATATAAAAGATACATTCCTCACATATAATGGCAATATAGAGCTATGATCATTGTTAAAAGCATCAATAAGTGGCAAGATAGGCTTCAACAGTTATATATTGACTTAAATACAAATCAAATATGAAAATTTTCAAAGCTTGTTCTCAGCTAAGGCACCTGTAAATGGCGATAAGGATTCTAAATCTACTTTCTTTGTCTCTTTCTCTTTGCTTCATTACCATTTCTTCACTAAATCGTTCCTCCTCAGTTACCTTTCTTCCTTGTTTTTGTCATGCGTAGAGCCCTACTGAGAACCACAGTTTGAAATCTTGCAACGATGCAACAGAAAATGAAGATGATAATATTTTTATTATTTCGGCATTGTGCCTTATTCAGATCTTTGAATACATTGTTGAATACTATGCACATAGGTATGGACTTGTACTTATAACATCAGATAGAGAACAAAGGAAAATAGGAATGTAAGGGAAAATAGGAATGTGAAATAATGATAAAGAAATCATCCCGATATGCGGAAAGAAATCATCCTGATATGCGACAAGTCATTTGGATATATTAGGCAAGATATTTATTTGTTATTTATTACTCCCCCCTCAAACTTAATTACCAAAATTATGATTGCAACTGACACCATCAACAATAATCGGATGAAAGAGATTTCCACCAGATTTGAGCTCGAGATGCCAAGATAACAACAAAAATTAGGTGAGAGAGAGGAAACCAAAGCTTCTATTCTGGAAGATAGGCAAGTGCAGAGGATCTCAAGTTCAATATCTCCTCATCCACGTTCAACTCATGTTTGAGCTTGGTAAAGCTTGATTCTGAAAGCGGCCTAGTAAGTATATTCAACATTTTAGTGTGTAGATGGTATGTATTCGATTCTCATTTTTTCTTTGATGACTTGTTCTCTGAGGAAGTACAAATCAAACTCGATATGTTTAGTTTTGGAGTGTAAAATTGGATTGGCTGTTAGGGCAATCGTACTTACATCGTCACACCATATACTAGCTTTCTTTTTGGTTTTGATTTGTAGTTCATTAATTAATGATTACACCCACAATATTTCTATTGCAAAACTCACTACACTTCTAAACTCAGCTTCTGTGCTCGAACGAGATACTGTATTCTGTTTCTTTGCACACCACTAAACTGGATTTTCCCCTAGGAAAATACAGTATCATGATGTTGACTTTCGATCGTCATGGTCGGTTCCCCAGTCAGCATCAACACATGCATTGATATTTAGTGAGTTGCTTGTCTTAATTATTAGTCCTTGATTGATAGTTCCCCTTAGATACCTAAGTATCCTTGTTACTGCATTCTAGCGATCATCTGTAGGACATTGCGTGTATTGACTCATTTTATTAACACTGTAAGAGATGTATGGTCTTGAAATTGTATTATACTGTTGGGCTCTCACTATGCTTCTGTAATGTCTTGGATTTTGAAATGCTTGCCCTTTGTGTTTAGACAACTGTTCATTGGTTACCATAGGTATTGGAAGAGAATTAGCCTTTTCCATTTTCGCTCTTAATAGTATCTCATGAATGTACTTTCTTTGGCTGAGTTGTATTTCAATGTCCTTTGCTCTTTTTACTTCAATGCCTAGAAAGTAATTCAACTCTCCAAGATCCTTTATAGAGAACTCAGTGCTAAAAACTTGAGTAATTCCTTTGATTTCTTCTTCACAACTGCCAATTATAATGAAATCATCGACATAGATTAAAATATATGTGATGGAATTGTTAGAGAATTTTGTAAATATAGAGTTGTTTGATTTTGTTGACTGATAGCCATGCTTTACAAGAGTGGACTTTAATTTGTCAAACCACACTCTAAATGCCTGCTTTAATACATAAATTGATTTGTTGAGTTTGCACATCAATGTCTCTTGTCCTTTGCTAACAAACCCTTATGGCTGTTCCATGAAAATTTTCTCCTGCAAAACACCATTTAAAAAGCATTATTAATATCTAACTATCTGATGGTCCAATTCTTATATAAGTTTATGGTTAAAATTATTCGAATTGAGGTTGGTTCACAATAGGTGAAAAAGTTTCTGTAAAATCAAATCCACACTGTTGTGAACATCCCTTCGCTACAAGCCTAGCCTTATATTTACATATTGAACCATCTGCATTTTTTTTGAGTTTATAGACCCATTTTCTCCCTATGATATTTTTATCATTGGGCATGTCAACCAAAGCCTAAGTGTTATTTCCGGTGAAGGCATTGAACTCCTCTTGTATTGCTACCTTCCATTTTGCATTTTGAGCTGCTTCCTGGTATGACATGGGCTCGGCTAAATCCATAATTTTGTTGATCACTTTGGGTTTATATATGCCACACTTGACCCTTGTCATCATTGGATGTTGATTTGCATTGCTTCTGTGTGACAACACCTGTCCACTGTGTACATCATTTGCTGGTTGGGTCTCTGATGTATAGTTTTGGCTTTGAATTTCTTGTTCTTTTGTGTTGTCATTTTCTTCACAATTGTGAGTAGTTTGAGGAGCCTCTCCTTGACTTGTGTTTTCCCTTGTGGTACTTCGTTATCTTGCAGAACACTGGCTGGATTATTACTTCGTTATCTTGCATACCAGTCTTGTATTGTCTTGCATTCTGCACCTTGTTTGTTGTCTTAATTTCTGATGTATTATATGGAAAACATCTTCATTGAGTACTACAAGCCTAGAAACATAGATTCTTCCTTTGATGTCTATGCACATGTATCCCATTTGATTATTGAGATACCTAAAAAATGTACCTGAAGTAGACGTGTAATCAAGTTTGTGTGTGTTGTATAGTTTTATCCAAGGAAAACACTGACACCCAAATACTTTTAAATGATTATAGTATGGTCTAACCCCTTTTAGAACTTCCTTTGGATACTTTAAATTAAGCACCTTTGTTGGCATTATGTTAATTAAGTGCATACCAGTGTTAAATGCCTCTAGCCAAAATTTTAATGCCATAGAGACCTTAGCAAGAAGGGTTAGACTGGTCTCAACGATGTGTCTATGTTTTACGTTCGATAAAATCATTTTGTTCTAAGGTATATAAACAAGTTATTATGTGTTCAATTCCCTTCTTAGAAAAAAATTGTTCTAAATGAATTTTTTTGGATCCACCGTCTGTTTGGATATTCTTTACCTGACTGCCATTTGATTTTCAATATTTGTGATGAATTGTATTGTGACATTACTAACATCTGCTTTAGATTTCAGAAAATATATCCAAACGAATCTAGAGTATACATCAACAAATGAGATATAGTATATATACCCATAATCTGAACTTATGGTTGTTGGACCCCAAACATCAATGATAATTAATTTAAATGGTGAGTTGTGAGTTGTTTCAGAATTTGGAAATGTAAGTTTATGGCTTTTTCCCATTTGACAAAATTCGCACACATATTTAGTTCGGAAATTATCAGTAGAAACACTACTGTCATTACTAACAATTTTAACAATCTTGACACATGGATGTCCTAGTCTATTATGCTAAAGATTAAATTTTGTACTACTACCAAAATATTATCAATGTTCAAAATACAATTGCTTTTATTAAACTCGGATTGTTTAGCTTTTGCAGAATGAAATTCGTATAGCCCATTATGTTCTTTATCCTGCAAAATGACATATTGAGTTGGTATATCGAGAAACACTTATTAGATTTCTCTTAATATTTGGTATCCTTAGTAGTTTTTAAGATATAATTGTTTGGTTCCATTTCTACTTTCAATTCCAGTATGTGTGATACGAACATTTTCGCCATTACCAACAAGTAAGTTTTGCATACCTTTATACTCTTTGTTTCCAAGATTCAAGTTGCTCAAATTGTTTGTCACATGATTTGTTGCCCCTGAGTCAAGATACCAACACTCATCATCTATATCATCAAGCCTTGCAGTAGCAGTATTTTGTGCCTTTGCTTGTCCCTGATTATCCTTTTGAATGCTGACATTGTTGATGTTTGTACCTGTATTGTTTTGATTTGGCACATAGTTGACATTAAACTAAAGTAGCACTTATTGGAACTGTGTCCATACTTTTCACATATCTGACAAAATATTCGGTTGTTGTTGTTGAATTTGCCTCCCCTTCCTCTTGATTTGTTGATTTGACCACCTCTTTGGTTATTGTAAAACTGCTGCCTTGGCACATAATATCTTTTTTGTTGCTTGCCTTTGAAATTAGTGGTATAGTTGACAATGAATTCTGGCTTGACAACGCGTTTTTGTTCAATTCTTCCTTCGTGTGCCAAGAGTATGGAATATACATACTGGAGGGTTGCGGTAGGCTCAATAGATGAAATAATTGCTACCACGACTTCATAGTTGTCATCAAGGCCACTGATAATTGAAACGACTTGTCCCCGCTCACTTACTTTGTGTCCAGTAGATGCAAGTTGATCACATATACCTTTAATCTTTAGTAGATACTCATTCATTGACATGTTATCTTTTCTGATGCTTTGTAATTGTCTTCTAAAGTGCAGAAATCTTGCAGACGACTATGATGTGAAGTTTCTCTCCACGGTTTCCCAAACATCGTGAGCCATCTTGCATCTAATAATCTATGGAAGCAAGTCAGGACTGATCGATGACATTAGCCACGAGCAAATCAGGCTGTCTTGCCGTTGATAGATGGTGTAATCTTGATTTAATATCAAGTTTTCATTTCTGTCCCTAATAAACTTTGCTGGAATTTACTTTGCTCCAAGCACAAAATCTTCTAAGTCGTATCCTCTAACAACGGTTTCAATTTGTAATTTCCATAGCAGGTAATTTGAATCATCCAGTTGCACAGAAATCAAGTTGGTCTAAGGCTTAATGATGGCTTTGATCAGATCAAGGGTTGATTCTTGTAAACTGTGAGAGATCCTTAATGCGGAGTTCGGAGAAAGAGTTTCATCACCCATCTTGATACAAATAAGTGGAAAAATAAGGACTGAGACGAAAAAACCGAAAGGCAAGCAGAAAAGAAGATCTATTAGGATGCTGCGAAGCACGATGTAAAGACCCGTAACTTCCCCGTAAAGGAAAGCGTCGATAGTTCGAGAACAAGCCACAACAGAACGCAGACGAAAGAACATTTCATTGTATATTACAACAATGCATCAGATTACAAGAATATACAGAGTATAAATGAATATTACACAGAAATATCAGAGATTTAAATTACATTTAAATACATAGCAGCGGAAAATAATTCAATACACAACTAGAAGAGATATACGGATACAAAGCTTTCCGGATATCGTTCCAGCTGTAAACCAGGATCCTGTGAATATAAATCTGCAAAACCAAAACTACTAGCTGCCCGTGTGGAAAATAGGGGCACCCAGAGTTTAGGTTAAAACAATAAACTCCAGGTCAGTCATGTGACTGGTGTGAGAACTAAAACAGTTATTAATCTTTATTTTTAAAGTTAGGTAAATCAAGGGACCACGCCGTATAACACGGAACGGGTTTCCTCCCAAGAACACCAGTGCATAAAACAACAGCGCAATGCTAAATAAAGAAAAATGAAGCTATTATAAGACCCAGGTCCTATCACACAATGCAACGCAAGCCGGGGGATAGGGTTTTTACCTTATAATAGCCAAGAATGCTTGATACGTTTAAAAGAAATCATTTGATACTATTATAAGTGTATTGTGTATAAAACAACTTCAAATCATAAGTATCAATCATAGGCGGCATGAATGCCCCATACCACTATGTCGCCATATATAAGTTTACAATCAAAACCGCAAGACGTCGTATTGGAAGTTGGGTTATCATTTATGGTATGAACCGAGGCTAGGGGCAAGATCCTCTACCGATTTGTGACTCTCTAGCCCGAGCCACCGGAACAGCCGCAACTGCCCCTTGGATCGTCAGGGCCGGTCCACCGATGTGGATTATTATGCCTGAACACTGCGTTTCCCCGCCCTTTGGGGCGTAAGCCTGGCCCGTCAGCCGACCAGAAGCATCGGCCGAAACCGATATCACGAGGCGCCTCGCTTTTCAGCAAGTAATAATAAGCAATATCCACATGAGTCAAACTCGTCAGCCAGTTCAAGCACTGACGCCACTCCTAACTAGAAAGAAACGCATGTCCTCCCTGATGTCCGTCTCCCGTTTTTGGTTCATACCGGGTGTGATACTAGCGAATCAACGTTACACAAAGCTACGCCACACAAGGCCGTGCTTTGATCATCAACCACAAGACTTTGCTTTTAAACAGAAGCCTTGATCATTTGCCACTTAGGCATGCCACACAGGCAATTCACTCCATGCGATTGATATCCATCAATATATAACCCCTGAGCTCGTACGTCTCAGAGAAGGGCGTTAAGCAAGAGAATAAATTCTCCGCCGCCAAACAGATATATATTTAATAGAGATCAATCACACGGACTAAAGTCCAATGTCAGACACACAGTCCATTTACAAGTCCATTCTGGGTTTGAACGAAACCGGAGGCACCTGGTACCCCGCATATCCATCGATCTCCAAGTACGTCTGGACGATCACCAACTGTTTCCATCTTCTTGGGTGTACAGCCCAATCAAGATCATCAGTAATCACCCAAACGACGTGAAGACTTCCGGTCTTCAACCGCCGTCTTCATCTTCGACTTATCGTCGTATCAGTTATTCAGAATGGGATAAACCCGGTCTTTCCGAATAACTCGCGTATATTTTAAATAAGTGTTACACAAACACAACATACGCCTCATTCCAATTCATCAGTCACTAACCGTAAATTAATCAAGAGAATAATTTCCCAAATATTAACCCCGAAGGCCGAAACCAACATCATATCAATATCCAGAAAACCATTCTGCTTGGCTAACCGACAGTTAGTTTCTAAATTTCACATTCATAGGGAAAGGTTCCCATTAATTTTATCCAAGATAAATTCCTTGAATTTATTCTCTAATCTTCTTTTGAATTACGATTCAACTAGTCGGGATTAACGAACCTTACCGAAGTAATCATTTGTTTTAATTTCCCAATCCCAACCTATTCATCCCATGAAGTAAAACTGGTAAAACTTCATATCTAACACCACGGTGTTATCGGTAAATTCAATTACCATTTCACGTTCAAATCTAATTAAAGATTTAACTATCGCCTGGAGTAAAACTGGTGATACTCCATTCTCGATTATTTCAATCTAATTAAAATTCATTAAAACTCCACTTAGTTTTAATCGTTAACTAGGTTAAAGAATCCGTGTCATTTAAAACACGGTTCACGATAAACCCAAAGTCACATTCCATTAATTATCGGATTAAAGAACAAGTGTTATTTAAAACACTATCCACGATAAACCCAAAAATCAATATCAATTCAATTCCAATTAAATATTATTTAATTGGTACACTTCATTAAATCTAAATAAAAAGATTTAATCTTTTCTCAACTGGGTTCAAGAACAGTGTTAATGAAGACACCATTCACGACAAACCCAAATCACATTTGATATTCAATACAAGGCTCCGAATAGAAAATATATCGGCTTATATTCAATATCAAATTCTACGATTAACAAATGTCGTATTGGAGATAACGATATAAATATATCTTTCAAATTTCCATAACAACATCTGTATAATCACGAATTCCAACATCGAAATATTCCGAAGACAATTTCGATTCAAATCCATTCCAACGCGATCATTGGAAATTCTGGTCATTTTCAAAACTATTTCAAATTCAATTTATTTATTTAAAAATAAATAGAATTCTAATTCTAGTTCAAAACTAGTTCATTTCGATAAAAATCTATTTTTATCTTTATAAATATGGAGTATTTCATCCCAATTCTTTATAAATCATTTCTTATGATTTTACACCAATTATTACTATTTCTAATAATTTTATCAAGGCCCGTACAGTCGATTTCCATCAACGGCCATCGAACTGCACTTACAGCGACCTTTTTCGAATTTGATTTGGACGTATCTCCAAATCCAACCGTTAGATTTTGAATTTCAAATATTCGTTAGAAAGCTCTTTTCGATGCGAACCCAACGGTTCCGCTTTTAGGAGAATCCGACGGTCGGATCTCCCGTAATGTTCATTTGAAATAAATGGTCGAAATTTACGAACTGCCGCGGCGCGGCGCGTTCTATTCAGGCCATTATATTATATATATAATATATATTTCGTCGACTTCTGTTTAAAACGAATTATATAAATAGTTTTAAAATTCGTTTCAAAAACAATTTCAACTTCCATCTCAATTCAAATCAAAATTGAATCTTTCCTTATAAATTCGTTTTAAAATTCATTTCTATTCAATTCGAGTTTCAATTCAATTTGAATTCATTTCAATTTGTTTCCAATTCAATTCGAATTCATTATATATTCAATTCATTTCGAAATCGTTTTATATTCAATTCATTTCGAAATCGTTATATATTCAATTCATTTCGAAATCGTTATATATTCAATTCATTTCGATTTCGTTTCAAAATATGCGTTTTCGAAATCACTTTTCAATATGCATTTTAAAATGAATAAAATCGATATAAATATCGTTCACGTCAAAATGGCGTCAATCTAACCAACACGGCTTCATATATTTCTATTTTCAAATATTCTATTCAACAAATGAATATTTATTTTTGTCGACACACGACTAATCTCAACGAATGAGTACTGTCCATGTGTGACAATTTTTGTTAAATTATTTCGTTCAACACATGACTAATCTCAATGGATGAGTACAGTCAACACATGAACCTTTATTTTATATTGATAAAGATGCAAATTTTATTATTAAAATATTTCGTTCAACACATGACTTATCTCAACGAATGAGTACAGTCAACACATGAACCTTTATTTTATAATATTCTTTATTTTTCAAATTGAAATGAGGCCCAATCAATTACCATATAAAGTTAATTATATGGATTTTCATACAACACATGTATAATAGCATTGAAAAATAATCAACCATCAACCAAAGTGCACTACACTGTATAAGCATCAAATATAGATATCTAACGCTTATAACAGCCTGTCAATCAATCGATCGACATATTTAATCAATCAGGATGAGTGAACTTCAAATTTCATCCCAACACCCGTGTGGGGTTTCAAACAATCAAACACAGATTTTATTTGTGCAGTTGGGCGATGTGTAAAATTTATCGACCCAATCAATGTCCTTCAAATAGGTGCACATAAACAAACCGTCCGGTTTGTAAATGAATATTTATTTATTCACATTCACGTTAAAAATTATATTTTTAACGATAAAACATTTTATTCCAACATATGAATTTCTATTCAGTTCATTCTTTAAATAAAATGATATTTTTATTTTTCTAACTTATTTTAGAAAATTTCGGCGGCATAACGGCACGATACTAGAAACGGGACGAGGCCTAGCCTTATCCCCGGTCTAGTGAAGGCCCACGCCATTCACACATCAATCAAATCAATTTCAATTCACCAAACAATTCAATTCAAACCAAATAATCTAACCAACTACACAACCAATCAAACAAGTCCATGGTCTGTGGACGATTGTGTCGGGTGCTACTAAGCACCATCTGCATCATTGTATATATATATATAACTAGAAAAATAAGTTGAAGAGTGAGAAGTTCTCACCGATTAGCTGAACCAAACGCCACGACTCTTCATATGTAGAAAATCTTCACCGTGCTTTCAACGAGATCTATTCAACACCGTTTGTGTTAAAAATTATATTTTTACCAATGCTACTTCCTATATAAAGATTATATTTTTATATCGCTGCTTCATATATATAAATCGAATTTTTATCGCTACTTCATATATATATAAATCGAATTTTTATTCTGCTATTCAATAAATAAAAATCGTATTTTTACTTCATTGTTCAATATAGAAAAATCGTATCTTTACTCTACTATTCAATATATAAAAATCGAATTTTTACTTCGTTATATGAGTATATAAAAATCCAATTTTTTTTCTATGTAATTAACTATACATTTTCATGTAGAAAAATCTAATTTTTACTCCTATAAAAATTATAACTTTACTATATTGAAAATCATAACTTTGCTATATCAAAAATATGATCTTTCTTATAATAAAAATTCGATCTTTTCTTCAAAACCATATGTATAAAATTATATTTTTATTTCAAAAGTATACATATTTTTATTACGCCACTAGTATAAAAATTATATTTTTAACTTTTCTATATTATAAAAATTATATTTTTATCCTTTGTATAATATAAAAATTATATTTTTACTTTGTTATTCAAATAACAAAAATCGAATCTTTTCTAATTCAAATATCAATTCTTTTCTAGTTGCTACATAAATAAAAATCATATTTTTATTCTCTATAAATATAAATATAAATCCTATATTTTTCCTAATCAAAAATCTAAACTTCATGTAGTTAAAAATCTAAACTTTTTATATAAGAAAAATCACATCTTTTTCTATAGAAATATCCTACCTTTTCGTGTAAAAATCGCTCCTTTCCTATTAAAAAAAATATATTTTTATTACACTAAAAACCCCATCTATTTCAGTAAAATCCCAACGTTATTTACTTAAAAAAACGAGAATTTAAACAATTTTTAAAGTAAATAAATAAATAAAAACGCACCACTGGTTGGAGAGGAAGTCTGAGGGGCGTTTGCTTGCGCGCTGACTTGAGAAGGGGGCTGCGGGGATCGGGGCCGGAGTTCGGTGGCAGTGGCGTTCTTCCGGATGTCGTGCGACGGTCTTGGGGATGGGTTTAAACGGAGAGGGGCTGAGGGTTTTTGTGGCGATCGATGGCGGAGGTAGGGGAGGGGTTCTGGCACGGCGGTGGCCCAGTGGAGGAGGCGGTGGGGTACGAGGCAGTGGGGTCGAGATTGAAGCTGGTTCGAGCGGTTACGGGTCTTCAGATCCGACGAGGAGAGAGGAAAGGGAAGAAAAGGGAGGCGCCGATGGGGTGGCCGGCCTGATGCACGGCGGCGCTGGCGATGTGGGCCGGTGGTGGCTGGATCGGAGGAGCGACGAGCTCCTCCCCTTATTTTTTTTTATTTCAATTGATTTTGGTTATGAACGATGGAAAGGGAGGGGGTCACGTGGCTGTGGGAAGGAGATAAGGGCATTGGCCCATTCTATTTAATTATTTTATTTTGCAAAAAGTTGACTTTCACAAACGACCTCTAAACGAGGCCCACCGCCTGTCGTCCATAGCGTTTTACCCCCATTCCGAACACAATGGGATAGGTATCGCAAGCTGAATTGATCGTTTCGATCAGTTTCCGTTGAATTTACATTTAAATTGCTGTATTGAATTTTAAACGCGCATTTCAATTTACTGGGGTCACATACTAATTCTAAAAATTCCCGAAAAATATTTTCTAGCTTCGTATTGACGATACGGTCCTAACAAAACTAATTTCATTAAATTCTGAGACCATTGGAAAAATGGCCATTTTCCAATTGATTAAAATCAACTGAAACTGGTCAAACGCGTTTTCCTTTGCCACGCTCACATATTGAATCGAAAAATTATGAAATTTGGAATCTAGCAATAACTTTACATCACGGACCCAACAAAAGTGGTTTCGTCGAATTCCGAGGTCGTTTGCAAAAATTCCATTTTTAAGGGCCTGAATTCCATAGCGACTATTCAGAATTTTCAACTGGACATATCTTTTGATTCCCGCTATGAAATTTCGATTATCCAAATTCATTGGAAAGATATTCACAAAGAGGTCCTATTATTTTTGGTTTCACTAAAATCCGGATTGTTTTGCACCCGGTACATTCAATTGAAGTTTGAAATCGAATTATCGAACTACCGCGCCATTTTTAATTCTATTTATAATTATATATAATTATATATATTCTAACGACGACGTATATAATATATACGTTCGATTTATATTCAAAATAAACTTCTCGTCTATATTATTTAAAATAATTCATTTTAAATAATCAGAATTCACTAAAATTGCCAAAATAAAAATTTTAAACTGGCCCAGATTTTCGGGTTGTTACACACGACGACTCTGATACCAAGTTTGAAATCTTAAAGTGATGCAACGGAAAATGAAGATGATAACGTTTTTATTATTTTAGCATTGTGCCTTATTCAGATCTTTGAATACATTGCTTAATACAAATACGTAAGTATGGACTTGTATTTATAACATCAGATAGAGAACAAAGGAAAATAGGAATGTAAGGGAAAATAGGAATGTGAAATAACTGTAAAGAAGTCATCCTGTTATGCGGAAAGAAATCATCTTGATATGCGACAATTCATTTGAATATATTCAGCAAGATATTTATCTGTTATTTCTTACTACCACGATATCGTTTTTAGATCTAAGCTATGACTCTGTAGATCCCCAATTTCTTCAATCCGCTCCGTTCAACCAATTTCTACTCGAACCCTCTTCAGATTCCTCTTCCGATCTCTGTGCGGTAGCCATTTCAGGAAACCTCTTGCCTGCTATTTACTCTATTTTGGTATGAGTGATAGTTGGCTCGTTCTTCAGCTGGTGGTTTTGACTTGCAGATTTTGGATGATTGCTGCCTTCGTCGAGTATTCTTGTCGCATAGTAATGCCTTTTACTATGAGTAGACACATGACTCAACATTCTTCATATGGTATGTTCAGTTAACCATGTTGAGTATTTTGTTAATCTCCCAAGGTCAGTAGGTAACAGTCTCGGGCTAGGCATATTCTTGGTTTGTTTGTGTTGGATATATCTTTGATACTGGGTATTCCATGGGTGCAGAAATACCATCTTGTTAGTAGTAATTTATCGTATGAAATGTGGTTTGAAGTTAAGTTGTGTTTTCTGCTTTGCTTGGATTGCTTTCGATGATATATTAGAGTGTGTCATTTTACAAGTTATGCTGGAAATGTTATTGATGGTCCAAGGTGGGTTGTAACGTGATTTTGGGCGTGCTGGTAAAACTCAATTCACAGGAAATGGCAGCACCACAGGTGAAGTGCTCTGCTCTTGACATTGCTATATCCTTTTTTCTGGTTTACTCGCTTCCTCCCACATTCAAGTTACTCCCTTATTTTGGCCATAAGTCATCGAACGATTTAGTCAAAGCACATTTCAGATTGGAGTTGTCTTCAATGTACGTCCTACATTGTTGTAGGTCGCTTTTGGGGAGTATCTCAATTAAGTATCAACTTGTGTGGTGCTATCAATGTAGTTGTCTCTTACAGCACATGAAAAAGGATCTATAGCTGTTTACTATGCAAGTGATTCTACAGTTCTGATAATTGGATTGTAATTGTCATGTTTGATTGCTTATTTGTTTAAGCATGATATGTAATAGTGACTCCCTGCGTGGAGATGTAATTTATTGTAGTCTAGTAAATTAGCTAGCTCCAATGCTTTAATCCTGTAAGGTACAGTGGACGGAACACTTAAAATTCCGTTAGCGGTGGACGGTTCACCTTAAATACCGAATTAGCTGATGGTCAGCTACAATCACTTGTGCTATACTATATTTTTTATTATTGGTTATAATTAAAAGGTGTTTGCAGGTTACCTTAAAAACCTATTGGCTTTGCCCAAAAAAGTTTGAAAATTTTGGCCAATTTATTGAGTTACCACACATGTAAAAGTGTACCTGCCGCATTTGTAAAATTATATCTATTAAAAAACTACTAAAACTTCACAAAAGTACGGCTATCAATGAATATCTAGAAAATTCAGAATCCATTTGTATCACTATCTGAAATATGATAAATCATTTGATATATGATAAATGGATACAGATATGCAAAGACTATGATCCATATTTGGTAATTATCCGTTCAGTTATTATCAAGATTATAATTACTTCCGTGGATATTTGTTTCAAGGATGAAGTTTTTTTCGAAGGACAACTAACTCATGTTTTTCATATTAAGGGCAGCTTTTAACTTTCGACTTAATAGTATTCAAATATTTTAAATTAAGGATACACATTGACATTTTAAAAAATAAAAATTAATTAAGGAACTAATTTTATGTGAATTTGAGATTTTTTTTAATAAAGACTAATTATGAAAACATACTTCTTGTGAGTGTTGAAGAAAAGAAAATTGAAAAAAAAAAAAAAAAAACTGGACGGAAGGCTAAATGTAAGTAGCTTCACTATTTACTGCTACCATTTTCCACATGCTAAAGAGGACTATGTTTCAAACTGCTAATTTCTATATTTTAGGTGTCACAATATAATGCAATTTTTAAGTTATAAGGTTACGTTCATTTAGCTTTCTAAGCATTTTAATTAATTATTTTTATGATTTAATTAATCAATTAAAACATTTAAAAATAATTTTTTGTTGCAATTTGGAGTGTTATTCTTTATTCATTAATTTAATTAAGATTGTTACTACCAAAATTAACTCTGAACCCAGCTAACGGTGAAGGGGTATTCGATGAACACAAGCACGAAATAATAATCCGAAATCTACACAAAACCGACACCTTCTTAGGGGAAAGAAGCTCAAAGCCTACGGAGTTCTAGCACAGTCTGTCCCGTAGGCACACCTGGCAAGGGGTTCTATAGCGAAAGGCCATCCAAGTCAGAAGCTAAGAGTGAAAGAGGCAAGAACTCCACTAACGGAAACCCGGAAGGACGCAAAGGTTGCCGGTAAAACTTACTTAATGCTAGTACACCAGGGGGTAAAGACACCCTAAGCATTAAGCCAAATGTATGTAAAGATTATCCGGAACTAGCTTCCGAAACATCTACTGCATAAACTCCGAAAGGTCATCTTGATAAACAACGGGCAAATTACCTGGAGCAACCTTCCGGAAGACTAGGATATGCACAGAGGTCACACCAGAACTCAAATCGGAACCCCAGAGAGGATACAGGCTATCCATACTAATCTACTTAATATAGACGTCGATGGTGGTTCTGAATCGGTAGCTATCTACATGCATCCTGAGGACAAGCTCCTCTAAGCATTCATAGAGAAACCGGAAGCCTACATCTTGAAGCTTATAATCAAGAGAATACCACTGAAAGCTCAAGTCCCTTTTGAAAAGAAACTACATCAACAAGCTCATATCATTCTCCAAGAAGCCTCGGGTGGCCGGGACCTTCCCTCTGGAAGTTATAATCCACACCTCAAAGCGGCCGAAACCAAAGAAAAAGGCGGCCAATAGAAGTACCTAAAAGCCCAACGGCCCAACAGTAGAAGGGTACCCAAATCCCCTACAAATAGGACCCTAGGGGTCACATTTAAGGTGGGGGTCTCATATTTTTGATTCTTATACTCTTTTTCTCTAGAATAAACCCTGATACTTAGATCAAATGGAGGACTTCCTCTACTATGTTCATATACTCTAAATGAAAGATTAATAAAGAGTAGATCTACACTTATAGTATAATCCTGTGAGTTTATTATGCTATTTCTTCATTATCATTGCTACAATTTGCTGTTTATTTCCTACATATGCATGGATCCTTTCCTAAATCTTTCCGTAGATCGGATGGAACACCCCTTCCCGTATACTTAAACCTTTCCTGAGAGTGTAGAATCTTTCAGCGAACTTGGTACAGTGCTCCCTTCCACTGTAACACCCCACATCCGCCAGGGTCACTCTTGCAAGTACACTGGCTTTGGAGGGGTGTTGGACAAGGTAAACATGCATAAAGATATCGCAAGACAGAACATATGAGTAAAACAGAGTAAATAAAGCAGCGGATAAAATTACTATTTCAAAACCATAGTCAAGTTACACCAAAGTACTTAGTCATTATTTTCCAACTACTACAAGTCTAGAAACATAAACTGAAAACTAGAAATAACATAAAGTAAACTATCCCCAAAGTAGACGTGGTAAAGCCATAGTGAGCTCAAGTCCAAACCGTACATGAGCTATCCAGAAAGCAAGCTAAAGATCCAAGCTAGGTGCTAGTGTTCCCACCCTGAGAACCTGGGGGGGAACGGAAGAAAAGAGGCGAAAGAAAACGGGTCAGTCAAAAAGACTGGTAAGTCCTACCTACTATTAGTATAAAAACTAATAAAATTAACTGGACATGTAAAACAGAGATGAAACATAGGATGATAACTGGCATGGTGAAAAGTTAACAAGATAGATCAAGTGTGGCATCACATATACATGGTTAAGTTGCACCAAGAGTGTACTAGTATTCTAATCCATGTCAAGTATAAACAAGAAATGATCCCTTAGCCCAATATTGGCCCAAACTCGTGAGACGACCTAAATCAAGGTCCAACTACTCGATCTAGTCGATCGGCTCCCTATAAGCTTAACTCGTCGTGTATCGGTGTCATACGGCTTAATCATGGAATGTAGTTAACTGTGCAAGGTCCACCCTAGGGTGTATCCAGTCCTAGGGTGTAAACCACAGACACAAAACAAGCATGCACAGTCTAAACCTACCGGTGCCCATGTTCAACTCCGGACTTAATGTGCACGACCATGGTCCGCCTGAACTTAACCGGTGCACCATTCAGCCGTCTCTTTTGGTCTCTTACAATCAGCCCAGTAATCGTGTCCCACCCTAGCCTAGTCCTAGGGTATCCATGATACTATTGGTTACTGCTGAAAAGGACCACGTAACTAGGATTTCAAGCGGGTTAAGTGTGGTTAACCCTATCCTAACCATGTATTGAGTTGGTCAAGTGTATCCAAGCAGTTCATGACTTAACCCTATCAATACATCGTGTTCAACTGGTCAAGTATATCCAAGTGGTCTATGACTTAACCCTGCCAATCCATCGTGTTTAATTGGTTAAGTATTCAAGTAGTCCATGGCTTAACCCTATCATGTGGCATTAGTTAACTTAATGCACCCCAACCTCTCACATTAGACCTTGTTGTGGTTACTAGTTAAGCCGGGCGGGTCCAGGTAGCTTTACACCACAACCTAGTCTAACCTCGGGTTTTAAGCGCGACATGACCAACTACTCACATTGGGTCCTATTGTTTGTAGCTGCTAGTTAAGCCGGTCGGTTCCGGGTAGATTTATGCTACAAACTCAACCCAACCTTGAGTTGGCCACTTTCATGTTTTCTACATGTCATGTCCACGTTCATGTCTTAAGCATAATCACATGTCATATTTTCAAGTCATATTTCATGTCGTTTAAGTTTTCCCATAACGTAACCCCATCGCACGTAAGTTTGCATCAACACAAATAGATCGAAAGGGGGAACATAAGAATATGACAAGGTGGGCATAAGATGGCAAAGTCTATCACCAGTTAAACATGGTGATATTTGAGGCAAAAGGGGTTCAACATACTAGCATATGGCCTCAACATGTATGATAGCATAAAAGGTGACTTGGCCTCAAACATATCAAATAGCATAAGGGTGCTTTGGCCTCAAGCATGCATAATAGCATAAGGGTGATTTGGCCACAAACATGTATGATAGCATAATTAGCAAATAGGGTGGTAACATGGTAATAGTTGACATAGGGTGACAATCCTAACTTGTGCATAGCAAATAGGTTCAATATCATCATATGCATGTTAAGGAACATGAGGGGTTAAGGTTTGTTAACATGCATAAGCCATAATCCATTTCATAGCATTTTTCTCAAAATTCAACATGTAAGGTACAAGGTTCATGATAGATCCACAATCATAGATCAAGAGAGGCATGAATAGATCTATGCATACAATGATAGGTTCAAGGCAAATATTGCACTTAGGTCCAACTCCAATCTACACATGTATGGCATTAAACTTAGCAAATAAACTTGTGGGTAGCATGTAGTTCAACATCATATGCAAGTTAATATCGAGGTCATGAGGGGTTCTATGTTGCATTTATGCACAATCACCACATAAAGCTCATAGCTTTCCACCCAAAAGTCAACATAAATGGTAAAAGATTCATGATAGGTAAACATTAGGTCCACAAACATAGATCAAAAGGGTCATGAATGAATCTATGCATGAAATCCAAGGCAAGCATAACACAAAAGTCTCATTTCAACTTGCTACATGTCATATTAAGTTCATAGTTTAGATCTAAGAGTAGAGTAGGGCTTACAAAGCGAGGCTATGAAGACTAGAACACAATAAAACAAGATAGAATCTTTAGGAATGATGTAGCAACACTAGGAATCTCCAAATAAATAAGCTCCACTCCAAGCCTTGTGAAATAAGAAGAAGCTCCTTGCTTTTGATGAAGAAAGATAGCTCCTTTTTGACTTAGGTCTAGCTTAGGCTCTCAAGCTTTCATGAAGAAGATGGAGGCCACGATATGAAGGTGGAGGCCATGATTAGGGAGCATTTTGGCAGCACTTAGTTGTAGGATTGATTTGTGTGGGTTTAGGCTAGGTCTTACCGTCTTTTTATAGATGTTAGGAGTAGTTTAGGCCATAGGATTAACCCTAGTTTAGATCTGAGCCATCAAATCTTGTCACAGGCCTCAAAACATGACTCAAAGGGGACAGCAGGTGCACCAGGCCAAACTGGCCCGACCACCCAGGTTGACAGGGGTGTCGACTGGGCAGTTGTAATGACCCGCATTGGCAGGGGTATTATGATTAATTTATTTAATTATATCAATGGTGATATAGTGAATTAAATGGTCGTGGAATTAAAATAATGGTGAATATTTAATTTAAAATAATAAATTAAATAATATATTTAATTCTGAAATAATTAGAATTGGCTGAAATGGCGATATGGTGTGAACTGGGTCATCTGTGATATTTAATTCAGCTTGGAATTGAATTTGAATAACGAATATATTATATAAACGACAGTTTGAACGTAGAGTTATAATATAATTAAAATCGAGCTTTAAATGGCGCTGTAGTTCGTAATTTGGCGATTTGAACTTCGACTGAATGTACAGTATTCGTTTTAAGCCGGATTTCTGTGAAACAAGAAACGTGTGGAGCTGGTGGAGTATATCTTTCTAGTGGAAGAGAAAAATCGGGATTTCATTGTGTAGAATTTGAGATATGTCCAAATAAAATTTTAAAATAGTCGCTATAGAATTGTTTATCGACCATAACGGTTATTTCAAAATAACTAGATATCGTGTGTGAATTTAGACAAGGTTCTTTTGGGACATAGCGATAATTTAATTTTTAGAATTTTACTGTAATTTTTAATTAATTAAATAAGCAACATTTTATTTGGGGTATTTTGCACCCTTTAATCAACATTTTGAGGTTTCAAAATATGAGTCAATCTACCAGTATTATTATATTTCTGGGATTTTGGCACATTGATCGTCACGATGGTGTAGTTGATCCGGTAGATAGCAGTTCAAAATTAATGAAGTTTTGTAAAATGAGATGACCAAAATCTTTTGAACTCAAAACAAAATATCCTAATTATTTCCGGCCAAAAACAAGGCCACATCCCCATCGTTTTCAGCCTCACAAAATATCATCCATGTTATATAAGCGCTCCTTGAGCCGCCAGTCATTTTTCCACCGAAAACAAAAAGGAAAGCTCTCAAAAATAAAAATCAATTGAAAGAAAATCCTATAAATCATGGGATGCACATATTCTCGATCACTAAGTGATGGTCTTCAGTTGTATATGGGTTTTGGTTGGTTCGATCAACCTTTGGTTCGCTGGAAAAGGGTATGCCGTTGTTCTAGGGTTAGCAAATTCTTTCGATTTGGGCGAGTTGGTTGTTTTGGGTTATGTAGTTGGGTTTCGATTCAGTAAAGAGGAGAAGGGAGGTTAAAACGTGAGTGGAGGTTGTTGAGTTTGGGATGGTGATGTTGAGGAGGTCGACGACAGTCTCTGGAGGAAGGCGGGGGTTATGGGTGACAGGGTAGTGGTGTTTGTGGGGAGGTCGGTTTCTGTCTGTGGTGACCGGAGTTCCGGCGAAGCAAGGAGAAAGGGAAGTCTAGGTTGAACTGCTGGCAGAGCAGGTTTTGAACGAGGGGGCGGTTTCATGACTGGATGAGGTTGGTGAGGGAACAGCTGGGAGTTGGAGATACATGTTTTAGAAGAAGGAGTTACTGTAGGGGTTAATCTTAAAGCTGGAGCGTGTAATTTGTTGAATCATTGAAGGAGATAGGGGGACCAGAAGTTGCGATGATGGTTTGATTTGCTGGAGCCTGGACTCGAACGGGGAGTAGAGGAATGTTTTGACGGGTCAAACTTCTGAATGGGCTGAAATGAAAGGTTAAAGCCCCAAAAGTTTTAGTCGAACTAAAGTTAAATTATATATTCAAAAATACGTATTAATTTATGTATATCATATCAGAATTTCGAAACGTTAGTCACGATTGGGATCATATGGACGTGACCAACACGCTGGAACTGAATCGGAGTAAAATTGGAGCTCGTTACAATTTATGGCGAAATAAATTGTCCGACTGAGTCAAATAACGCAAACCGTTATTCAACGGTTAACGCGCAACGGTGAGTAAATCTCACCAACTCTGAAAAGTTTATAATTTCATGTTGTATTTTTAGAACTGTTAGATATTGGCTGATTGACTGTGTGTTGACTGTTTGATTGAACTGCTAGTCAGTTAGTTAAATTTCTATATTGATTCTGTTTAACAGAATGTATCATATGGAACTGAAAGTGATGTTATCTATATTGTTTAACATCTGTGATGCAGGGAAACAGGTTGGAGGAATCCAACTGGATTCCTCAACATATATTTTACTGTTTTTCATATATTGTGATATATGGTGTGTTATATAATCTGTTATGGATTATGGGTGTTGAAATGATATTGATCATTTTTATTCGATATTTTAAATATCATAAAAGACCCTGGGATGTAAAGAGAATTATTGCAATGTATATTGAAATAAAGGGATTTTATAAAATCAACAGATTTTATAAAAGGAAATATTTCGAAAGTAAATAAAAAGGGGAATCATTTGTAAAGTGAAGGACTGTTACTAAAATTAAATCTTTATAAATGAATAGTTTATTCGAAAAGAATAAAGGAGCTAATCGATGTTAGTTAATCGATTAGAGATAAAGTTAAAAGAAGTTAATCGATGTTAGTTAATCGATTAGAGTTAAAGTTAATCGATGTAAGTTAATCGATGTTAGTTAATCGATTAGAGTTAAAGTTAATCGATTAGAAATAAAGTTAAAAGAAGTTAATCGATGTTAGTTAATCGATTAGAAATAAAGTTAAAAGAAGTTAATCGATGTTAGTTAATCGATTAGAAATAAAGTTAAAAGAAGTTAATCGATGTTAGTTAATCGATTAGAAATAAAGTTAAAAGGAGTTAATCGATGTTAGTTAATCGATTAGAGTTAAAGTTAAAAGAAGTTAATCGATGTTAGTTAATCGATTAGAAATAAAGTTAAAAGAAGTTAATCGATGTTAGTTAATCGATTAGAAATAAAGTTAAAAGAAGTTAATCGATGTTAGTTAATCGATTAGAGTTAAGGTAAAAAGGAGTTATCGAATATAGTCTATTCGAAAGGAGTTAAGTGAAATGAGTAAATCAATAGCGCTAGTCAAATAGAGTTAATCCAATAGTGTTAGTCCAATAAAGTTAATTGATAAGGGTCAATCGAATAGAGTTAAGTGAAAAGAGTCAATTTGTAACGACCCAGATTTTTGTCGATTAATTTTAATTATTTAATATATTATTTAAATATTGGATTAACAATATAAATGGATATTTATATTGAATTAACAATTGAATAATTGGAATATAATTTAATATCGAATATATATAATTATCATAATACGATATATATTGAAAACAAAGTTAAAACTGTATCAGGAAACAGTTCAAATGATTTATAGGAATTCCGTTTGAATATAATAGCGATAATATTAATTTATTATCGAAGAATATATTGTTCTGAATTTAATTTATATCAGTTTAAATTAATATCTCCTCCATATGGCCAAATTGAGTCTCGATACATGTCCCAGTGTGTTCAAAATAGCGGTTTTACCCTAGGATGGTCAGTCGTTCTGTTCAAAATGGAGTTCGCGATAACGAGATATTTTAAATAAACATCGTACCAGTTAATCTCTGCCCGTAATAAACTCTGTACCTACTAAGACCTACCTCAGATAAATTCTACCTGGTAAAACACCTACCTTCAATTCCTTCATCGTCAAGTATTCCTCTCTATAAAATCGCACAGTCCCCTTTCTAATTTCTTGCTCTGAAATGTTCGAACTCTGGTCCTCTGTAATTCTCTTCTTATACTCGTTTTCTGAAATCTAAAAGAGGAATTTCCAAACCTTTTTCTCCGTTCAAAACCCAAACTCGCGAAATCTCTTCCGTCTGTAAATCGAAATAAGCTGGCCTCTCCCAAAATTCCCTCAAATTCAAATCGCGAGCAGAGACTGTGGATTCCTGGAGTCGAGACCAGAGCTGGAAGTCGATTGGAAGGGTGCGACGTAGAGTTCGATGTTCGTTGTGGCGTTTTGGCGAGATCGGAGTGGGTTCAGAAGGGGGAACGCATGATTCAAAATCCCTAAAGCTCATAACGCTGCGATGTCAAGGGTGCCGTCGAAGTTGAAGTCGAGCAAGGCAATGGGGTTCGATGGTCTTCGTCGACCTAGGGCTTCAGCTGTTCGACTATGGGAAGTTGCGAATCCATTTCTGGGCTTCGATAGTTTTCAGTTGCAACTCAAGTTCGAATGGGAAGTTCACCGTGGAGCAAGCTTCTGGAACATGATACACGGAGAAACAAAAGAAAGGGGAACGGAGCGTGGTTTCCAGAGTGAAGGAACAGAAGGCCGGCAAGCTATTTGGAGGGAGTTCGATCTAAAGGATTGAGCTGAAGTTGTGCTGAAAAGATTAAGCAGTAATGGTGTTTGGTGAAATGCCGGAAAGAAAAAAAACAGCGGGATTAAGGTACGAAATCATTCTAAAAGATTCGTAGCTGGTGATTGGGAAATAAACGGGATACTCGACGACTGCAAAATTACTGTGAGTAAATCTCACTCACCTTTAGAATTATTTTTATTTCGGTAAAAATAATTGTCTGTTGCTTGTGTGAATGCTTTCTGGTTGTTTTATATATATTAGTTATTTAGGCTATATATATATATTGGGTTGATCGATTGGTTGGTTTCCCGCAGTCTCATTAGCGGATGCCCGCGGTACCATTAGCGGATGATTACCCTATACGCCCCATGCTATGATTAGTGGATGACCTTCTATACCGCGATGTTCTGCCATGAAGCAGAATGGGTATTATTTATGTGCTAACATCTGTGGATGCAGGAAAACAGGTTGGAGGAATCCAACTGGATTCCTCAAAAATATATTATCTATTTGCTTATTTGTTTGTTTGCTGGATTTCATATATATTAATATATGACGTGTTAAAATCAAATGATTGAAAATTGGATGATTTGATTGTTTTAAATATCACTGGGCTAAGTATTAATCTATTTAAAATATCCGAAAAGGGATATTTGAAATTTTAAAAGGGGAATTCTATTTTTTTGAAATAGAATTTGAATTTTTTAAATAGATTTGAAATATTTACTTGTTTTAAAGGAAAAAAAATAAAGAAAGAAAAAGAGAAAATAATAAAACAAGTAATTCATTTATAAACGAAGTTTATAAATGAAGTGAAAAGAATTATCATTCGATAATTCAGAAATAAAAATACAAGTGTGAAATTGAAAAGGGAAATCTATTTTTAAAAAAAAATAGAAATATCGATTTCAAAAGGAATTGAAATCAAGACTTGTTTAAAGAATGGATAAAGAATATTCAAATAGGAATTGACTATAAAATTCAAATAGAAATTGAATATAGAAAATATAAAGGAATTCAAATATAGAATTCGAACAGATTGAAACGAGAATTTGAATATAGAATTTAAATAGAAACAGACTTTGAGTATAGAATTTCAAAGAGTTAAAATGGAATTTGAAAATAAAATTCAAATAGAATTTGTATATATAAAATATAAATAGAATTTGTATATTGAATAGAATTTGAATATATTGAATTTGAATATACAGAAATTTGAATTCAAAGGAATTCAAATAGAATTTGAATTCAAAGGAATTCAAATGGATTTGAAGAAAGGAAGTTCAAATGAAATTCAAATATAGAGTTTTGAACATAATGGAGTTTAAACATAGAATTTGAATAAAAGGAATTCAAATGGAATTTAAACTGTGGAATTTGAATAGAAAATCCAAATGGAATATGAAATTTGAATGTAGGATTCAAATAGAAAATTCAAAGAGGATTTGAATATAGGAATTCAAATGGAGTTTGAATATATGAAATTCAAAGGAAATCCAAATATAGAGGTTGAACGTAGAAATTCAAATGGGATTTGAATAAAGGAAATTCGAAAATAGAAATTCAAATAGAATTTGAAAAATAGAAGTGAATTGAAATTTGAATATAGAATTTCAAACAAAAGTGAAATAGATCGGAAATGCTATTGGGAGAAATTGATTTGATATATATATATATATATTAAAAATATATATCAGAATCGAGTTAAATTTATTTTAAACGAAGTTTAAAAGGTTATATATATAAATATAATTAAAACGAACTCGCCGCAGCGCTGCAGTTCGTAAATTGGCGATTCAAACTTCAATTGAGTGTACAGAACTCAATTTAAGTCGGAATTCTTTGAAACAAGAAATGTTAGGACCGATTTGATAATAGTTTTATAATGGAAGAGAAAAATCTGAATTTCGTTGTATAGATTTTGAGTTACATCAAAATCAAATTTTCAGAAAAACAGCGCCAGAACCAATTTAAAACCGTAATGGTTTATTTAAATAAATAAAAGGATTTTTATAAATAAAAATCCGAATTTCCATCTAGACTGGAGATATAAAATAAATATGAACTCCAGTGAAGTAAATGAATTGATTTTTGAAACAGAAATCAGATTTTTGATTATTGAATAGAATTAACTAATTCGAATGGTAATTAGTTAATGAGATTTTGGATTAATATTGGGCTTTGAATAAGTGAATTCGATTTGAAAATTTATCTTCGAAATCGAAAAGGAAACTAGAATTGAAATTAGAAAATTCAATTTGGTTATGAGCAAGTTAAATATTTTATTTGAACATGTTATGTCCAAACAAAGAAGTGGAATAGGCAAAATAATTAATAAAAGAATAAATGGGCGAAACTGAATTCAAACGATTGGATTGAGTTGAATTGAATTGCAAACAGGTGAACATGTGTAAGCAGGGTTGATGTGAAGTATATGAAGTCTATAAATTTAGTGCCCGACAAAAAGGTACGTATTTAATTCATATATGGGTTTTATTTGCCGTATCGGCTAGCCGCTTGGCTTTTTCTTTTTCTTTTTGAAATAAGAAGGACCGGGAAAGCTATTTGAAATTTCCCGATGCTCCCGGTACAGGGGAGGTTATGGCGAATTTTTCCGGGAATTTAAGGAGTTAGAATATTTTGAGAAATTTTGATAGTTAGGAATCAATATATCGAGATATATAGAATTCGATAAGGAAACGAAATAAAAGAATAAAACATTATAGACAAAAAGGGAAATCTATAAATTTGAAATAGAAAGCGAACCATATACATGTTTTAACATTGAATAATTGGGTTGTATATTGTGTTTATTCGAGGTTAGTGGTTTTGCCGTTTTGAAGTTGAGGATGTTTTCAGTCAAGGTCTGAGAGGTAATTTTACCCCAACTTGATTGATTTCATTTTTAATTGATAAATAACAGGATCCAATCTCGAAAGTGAAGTGTTGAATGAGAGATAGTTGAATAAAATATTTTGGGTTTTTGTAACGATGTTTTACACAGCATTCGTTTTAACTCAAGTGATGAAATGTTGGGAATATAAAAGTAAATATTTCCTGAGTATAATTAAAATAGTCGGGATAGAGATAAGTGATTGAAATTGTTTTCAAATTGCAAATAGAGATATTTTCTAATATATAGAAAATAAAAGAAGTTGATATTTGGAACGTTTTCCAAATGGCATAATAGGCCGAGATGATTATTGAAAATATTTGGTTAATGGAGAAGAGATTTAATTAATGAAATATTAATTAAAGAGCCCAATGATTTGTTTGATATGTTTGGATGAACACTTGTTTTTATTTGATAGTTAAATCACAGACTATCGAAGTTTTTGACCATCGTTGTCAATATGGAGAGACCGGTTGGATTATTAACCGAAGAACCACTCTGTATCGGCATAAGCATTGCGAACCAAGTATGCTGAATATATTGAAGACGTAGTAAAGTGCAAGGACTCTTTCTATTAAATAGAAATAGTGCCTTCGGTTTCGTTCAATCCCAGAACGAACGTAAATGGACGAATGTCTGACAGAGTATTTCCAATGATCAAATGGGTTGGTCTGTATAAACATATATGGTTGCAACGGATTTATTCCCTTAGCATAACATCCAGAATATTTGTGCAAACTTAACTAGTGATTAACGGATCTGACAATGTGGCATTCAAAGTGATTGTGCTATCGGTGAATGGTAAATAATCGTAGCCTCAGGCCTCAACAACCGGGAAAGGACAAAAATCGGGCAGGTAGCATGGCTATGTGGGTCGCACCCATTAGGATGTATAACCATCTATCTAGAGGTTCATTTAATTTCTTATTCTATTCGATGCTGTCCCAGTCGAGAGGCGGTTGCTGATCCCAACCGTTGGTGATATACATTCGATACACTCAAGCGAAATGAGTGGTCGGTCATGTGTGGGCCGGGTTGCAAGATGTTCTTGTTGAACCCAGTGTATTCCTCTCTAGAGATACACTAGCGGAAGGTGGTCCCATACCTTGTCATGTTGGAAATCCAATCTCCAATAAGCGCCATGCGGTTTTTGATTTTATACTAAGTATGTGGAGCGTGAGATGCAAGCGTTCCGCTAGATTGTATTTATTTGATGTAGACATTAATATAATATCACTGGATTTTCGTATCAAAGTGTTTTGGGTTATAGTAAGGTAAAAACCGTCCATGTTTATGTGTGGGCTGGTCTTACTATTATCTTTTCATTTGAAAGGATTTTAAAGGTTAAACCAATGATTTGAGTTTACTCACACCAGTCCCATGACTGACCCAGAGTTTATTTTGTTTTGTTTTCCCTAAACTCTTGGGTGCCCAAATTTGTACGGGCAGTCAAGTAGTCGGGATTTTACAGATTTATTTGGAGGAGCTGGAAGTAGGAGGCTTCACCAGTTAGCTATAGACTATCATATATTCCGCTGTGTACTATGTTTTATCTGGAAACAGGTGTTTATAACTGTTCCAGGAATAACTGTTGTGCTCTGATGATGGTATGTATATAAAGTTACTGATTTGTTTTTCAAAAGTTATGTTATAAAATATATTTTATCCGTTCCGCTGTGAGATTTGTCTTCTTCGTTTTCTTCTATTCTAATATTTCTTTCTTTCTATTTCTCATCCTCTAACTTCTTTCTAAAAATGATTCGTATTTCTGTGCAATTTGGGTTGGACGTGTGGTGTTTTTAGTCAACTCAGATGGCACGGATTTGCGGGTCGTTACACAATCGAATATAGCTATTCGAAGGAGGGTTAAGAAAGGAAGTTAGTAAAAGGGATATAAAGTGAACTTTGCCTATTTCAAAGTTAGAAATGTTGATCAGTTAAGGTCTGAGAGGTAGTTCTACCCCAACTTGATTGGCTTCGTTTTAACTAAGGAATAGTTAAGGTTCGGCAGTAAAGGAAATGGTTTGTTTAAACATCTGTCTAAGTCCAATGAAGAAGCTTTGGAAATGTTTTCCAAATAAGAAACCAGAAATGTTTTCTAATAAAGAAAACAAGAAATGGAAATGTTTTCCATTGTTAATAACGTATATTTTCCAAATTTAGAAAATAAGAAATATTGAATATAGGGAAACAGGAGATAAGTAAATTAATGAACTAAGGAGATGAATGTTAAATGATGCTTGATTGATATAATTTCCATTTGGAAATAATATCGTTGTTTGCACACCTGTTTTTATTCGATAGTTAAATCACAGACTATCGAAGTTTTGACCATTTTAACGTTGTTAATATGGAGAGACCGGTTGGATTATTATCCAAAGAACCACTCTATATTGGCATAAGCGTTGCGTATCATATATGCCAAAGATAATTGAAGACGGAGTTATGCAAGGACTATCCTGTTTACAGAATAGTGCCTTCGGTTCATCCTGTTCCTGGATGACTTGTATGGACTGATGTCTGACAGAGTATTTCCAGACGATCACGTATATTGATTTCTCCAACCATACCAAGAGTGGAAGCGGAGAAGGAAACTTCTTTTAGCTAACACATAATGTATTGTTGTAGACGTCAATCGGTGATTTGATGGATTTGACGATGTGGCATTCAAACTGAATCTGATGTGATGATAAAGCATAGTTTCTAGCCTCACATCCGGTAAATGACAGAAATCGGGCAGGCAGCATGGCTAAGTCGGTCGCACCGAAGTAGGGTGTATAATCACCTGATCTAGAGTTTCATTTACTTCTAAAAATCTATTGTTGATGCTGTCCCATTCGGGAAACGGTTGCTGATCCCAGCCGTTGGTGATATACATTCGATACACTCAAGCGAAATGAGTGGTCGGTCATGTGTGGCCGGGTTGCAAGATGTTCTTGTTGAACCCAGTGTATTCCTCTCTAGAGGTACATTAGCGAAAGGTGGTTCCATACCTTGTCATAGTTGGAAATCCATTACCCAATACGTGCTTGCGGTTTTGATTGTATACCATATATGTAGAACGTGAGATGAAAGCGTTTCTGCTAGATGATTATCATATTGTGTTGATAGAAATTATTATAATATCAAAAAGGGTTTTGATATAAAGATATTTGGATTCTCATAAGGGAAAAACCCGTTCCGTTATACGGCGTGGTCTTATGAGATATCGATTACCTGCTTGAACTGTTTTAAACTGTTTTACTCATACCAGTCCCATGACTGACCCGGAGTTTACTTTGTTGTTTTCCCTAAACTCTTTTGTGCCTAAATTTGTATGGGCAGTCAAGTAGTCGGGATTTACAGATACATTGAAGAGCTGGAGCAGGAGACTTCAGGATCATATAGCTATTATTATTCCACTGTGTTGTAAGTATTGTACTTTGATAATGATATGTATATTCAAGTACAGATTTGTATTTCAAAGTTATGTTATGAAATATATTTATTCGTTCCGCTGTGAGGTTCGTGTTACTCTGATGTTGTGTTCTTCTTCTTCTTCTATTCTAAGTTTCTATCTTATCTTTCCTCTCCCTCTAATTTCTTTCACTAATTACCAGGATTTTTCGATGTTTTGGTTATCGACATCGTGCTTATGTCGATAACCAAAGTTGCTGAAAATCCGGGTCGTTACAGTTGGTATCAGAGCTTAAGTTAAGAATTACTTGGCTCTGTGGCGTGACTCGGTAGAGATAGGGTTAGTAATGCCCTAGATTGAGTTTGAGTGTATATATACGAGTGAGCGTACTTGTTATTGATATAAAAATTGTTTTATATTGTGGTGATTCATTGGTTGAGTTGTTTATGAGTTCTGGTCGATCAGTTTGATCCACTGTATCGGTAGGAGTTACTAAACACTTGAATACGATGGGTCGGCACGATATGTTTTGAAAAAGGAGGGTAAATTAAAATAAGTTTACCCAAGGTAAATCTTGATATAGAGAAGATATATATATCAAAATTATAATATATTGGATACATTGGTTGTTATTATAATCGAGTAAGATTATAAATTAAATGGTTATGTAAATAATCAATCAGAATTCATATAAGTGAAATATATGAAATCGAGATGAGTTAATTCTGAAATTTAAACAAGAAATTTAATTAAAATTCAGGAAAATTGGATAAGTGTTTGTAAATAGATTTGGATTAAAAATAAGGAAAATTTAAGATCCTGGGAGATTTTAAATTGTTTTACAAACAGTGTGAATTATATTTTGAAATGAATTTCAAAGTGGAAATATTTAAAAATGGTTTTATAGTATTGAACTCACTTCGATCGCTGGAAAATAGATTCTGATGATGACAGCTGCATCATCAGTATTCATTTTCGAGTTGTAAGTGACGAATTACTACCAAAGATACTGTTTTGAATTTGTTTTGGGAAAAGACAAGTTGTGTTGAATTTCAAAAGGGGATTTAAAATATAGAATTTGAATTTTGAAATAGATTTGAAATATTAACTTGTTTTAAAAAGAAATAAAACGAGAAGTTCCTTTATAAATGAAGTTTAAAAATAGTTCTTTTATAAACGAAGTTTATAAATAAAGTGAAAAGAATTATCATTGAATAATTCAGAAATAAAAATACAAGTGTGAAATTAAAAGGGAAACCTATTTTCAAAGGTAGAAATATCGATTTCAAAAGGAATTGAAATCGAGGCTTATTTAAAGAATAAATAAAGAAAGTTGAAATAGAATTTGAATATAGAAAATTCAAAGGGGATTTGAATATAGAAATTCAAATGAGATTGGAATAAAGAAGATTTAAATAATGGAAAATTGAATATAGAAATTCAAAGGGAGTTTGAATATACGAAACTCAATGGAAGTGATATAGAATTTGAATATAGAAATTCAAATGGCGTTTGGATATAGAAAATATAAGAGATTTCAAATATAGGATTTGAATATCGAAAGTGAAAATGAAATTGGAATAAAAAAGATTCAAATAGAATTGAAACGAAATTCAAATATAGAACTTGAATAAGAGATTTGAAATGAAATTCAAATATGGAATTTGAATAAGAAAAATGAAACGAAATTCACATATGGAATTTGAATAAGAGATTTGAAATGAAATTCAAATATGGAATTTGAATAAGAAAATTGAAACGAAATTCAAATATGGAATTTGAATAAGAGATTTGAAATGAAATTCAAATATAGAATTTGAATAAGAGAATTGAAATGGAATTTGAATATAGGAAATTCAAATAAAATTGAAATGGAATTCAATTAGTAGATAAACAAGTTAAACCTATATTTGAACATGTATATTCAAATAAAAAGGTGAAATGGGCAAACCAGTAATTTGAAAATCACTTAACTAACTAAGTTAAAATGATTGGATTAAGTTGAAATGAATTAGAAATGTATAAATATACATGAGATATGTATGGATAAGGTATGAAGGTATATAAATAGAATGCTCGACGGAAAGGTATGTATTTAATTCATATGAGATTTTATGCGCCGTATCGGCTAGCCGTTTGGCTTATTCTTTTTCTTTTGGATTGGTGAGGGTCATGGGAGGCTATTTGAAATATCCCGATGCTCCTGGTACAAAGGAAGTTATGGCGAATTTTTCCGAGGATTCAAGGAGTTAGAATATTTTTAAGATAATTTGATAGTTAGAAATCAACGTATCGATATATATATATATATATATATATATATATAGAAGTCGATAAGGAAACGAACTTAGAAATAGAATAGAAAAATCAAAAAGGAAGACTAAGAATAAAATCTAGTAAGAATAGGAAGAGGAAGCATATACGTGGTTAAAAGAGAACAAGTAGTTGTATAGTATTGATTATTCGAGTAAGTAGTCATATCTATTTTGACGTTATAAATGTTATTCAGTCAAGGTCTGAGAGGTAGTTATACCCCAACTTGATTGATTTCATTATTAACAAATAAATGGTAAGATTTCAGGCTCGAAGATCAATGTTGAATAAGAGTTAGTTGAATATAGTATTTGGATTTTCGTAACGATGTTTTACACAACATCCATTTTAACCCAAATAGTGTAAACTTGGAGATATAATAAAGAATATTTCCTAAGTATAGAAATAAACGAGATCGGAAAAGAGATAAATAATTGGAGTATTTTCCAATTATAAATAGCATATATTTTCTGAAGTTTAGAAAATAAAGGAAGGCGATATTCAGAAATGTTTTCCAAATAACATAAAAGGCCAATATGGTTATTGAAAATATTTGGTTAACAAATATTGATAAAGAAATAGAGAAGTAATTTAACAAATGGAATATTAATTAAGGGCTCAGTGACATGTTCGAAAGGAAAATTTGATTTTTGAAAAGAGTAAGCTGTTTAAAAACTCCCAGGGAAAGACTGTTTAAATTAAAAACAAATTTAACAGAAATTTGTGAAAGCAGATTTGAATTAAAATAAAGTCAGTTAAGTGGTAATTGAAGTTGAATTGAAATCGAATAAGATTGGATTTGTGAAATTAGAATCCGAAATGGTATTGGATTGAGGAGTTAAGGAATTGAAAATCAAGAAGAAACTCGGGTTGAAATGTTATTTGGCTTGGATATAAGCGAATGGTTGTGTTGGAGATAAAACTGATTTGGAGTTTGATAGGCATAACATTGGTATATGCTGAATTAATAGCAGATGTGAGGGATATAATGATATGCCGACGAAAGGTACAAGTTTATATTTCATATGGTATGAGATTTTGATAAGCCGAATTGGCAAGCCGCTTGGCTGTTTGATTTTCTTTTGGGTTGGAGATGGCCCGGACAGGCGAGTTGGAGTTTGACGTATTGACCGGTACAAAGGAGGTGCTGGCAAAAAAATTTCAAAAAAAATTAGGGCGTTAGAAAATTTTTAGGAATTTTGAAAATTTTCGTTGATAAGAATTAATTAATAATTTAATTGAAATTAAATTGGTTCAGTTGAAACTGAAGATTAGAAGAGAACAAATATGTTCTAACCAGTTGTGAAGACCCGCAACTTCCCCGTAAAGGAAAGCGTCGGATAGTTCGAGAACAAACCACAACAGAACGCATATAAAAGAACATTTCACTGTATATTACAACAATGCATCAGATTACAAGAATATACAGAGTATAAAAGAATATTACACAGAAATATCAGAGATTTAAATTACATTTAAATACATCGCAGCGGAAAATAATACAATACACAACTAGAAGGGATATACGGATACAAAGCTTTCCGGATATCATTCCAGCTGTAAACCAGGATCCTGTGAATATAAATCTGCAAAACCAAAACTACTAGCTGCCCGTGTCAAAATAAGGGCACCCAGAGTTTAGGTTAAAACAATAAACTCCAGGTCAGTCATGTGACTGGTGTGAGAACTAAAACAGTTATTAATCTTTATTTTTAAAGTTAGGTAAATCAAGGGACCACGCCGTATAACACGGAACGGGTTTCCTCCCAAGAATACCAGTGCATAAACAACAGCGCAATGCTAAATGAAGAAAAATGAAGCTGTTATAAGACCCAGGTCCTATCACACAATGCAATCGCAAGCCGGGGGATAGGGTTTTCCCTTATAACAGCTAAAGAATGCTTGATACGTTTAAAACAAATCATTTGATACTATTATAAGTGCATAGAGTATAAAACAACTTCAAATCATAAGTATCAATCATAGGCGGCATGAATGCCCCATACCACTATGTCGCCATATATAGGTTTACAAATAAAACCGCAAATGGCACGTATTTGGAAATTGGATTTCCAACTATGAACCGAGGCTAGGGGCAAGATCCTCTACCGATTCGAGACGCTCTAGCCCGTGTCTCAGGCACAGCCGCAACCGTACCTTGGATCGTCAGGGCCGGTCCACACGAAGTGGATTATAATGCCTGAACAATACGTTTCTCCGCCCTTTGGGGCGTAAATGAGCCAACTAAATGACTCCATCGGTTCGAGAACGACCGATCAATCCGAGGCGCCTCGCAACAGCAACAACCACATAAGTCAAACTCGTCAGGGCGTGTAAAACCACTGACGCCACTTCTAGCTAGAAAGAAAACGCATGTCCCCCCTGACGTCCGTCTCCCGTTTTTGGTTCATACCGGGTGTGAAACACGCGAGGAAAACGTTACACAAAGCTACGCCACAAAGGCCGTGCTTTGATCATCAACTACAAGACTTTGCTTTTCAACAGAAGCCTTGATCATTTGCATCTTTGCATGCCACACAGGCAAACCATCCTATGCAACCGATATCAGTCACACAGAATGAAATCCGATGTCAGACACACAGTCCATTTACAAGTCCGTCCTGGGTCTGAACGAAACCGGAGGCACCTAGTACCCCGCCTATCCATCAATCTCCAAGTACGTCTGGACGATCACTAACTGTTTCCATCTTCTTGGGTGTACAGCCCAATCAAGATCATCAGTAATTACCCAAACGACGTGAAGACCTCCGGTCTTCGACCGTCGTCTTCATCTTCGACTTATCGTCGTATCAGTTATCCAGATTGGGATAAACCCGGTCTTTCCGAATAACTCGCGTATATTTTAAATAAGTGTTACACAAACACAACATACGCCTCATTCCAATTCATTAGTCACTAACCGTAAATTAATCAAGAGAATAATTCCCCAAATATTAACCCCGAAGGCCGAAACCAACATCAGATCAATATCCAGAAAACCATTCTGCTTGGCTAACCGACAGTTAGTTTCTAAATTTCACATTCATAGGGAAAGATTCCCATTAATTTTATCAAAGATAAATTCCTTGAATTTATTCTTTATTCTATTTTTGAATATCAATTCAAACTAGTCGGGATTAGCGAACCTTACCGAAGTAATCATTTGTTTTAATTTCCCAATCCCAACCTATTCATCCCATGAAGTAAAACTGGTAATACTTCATATCTAACACCACAGTGTTATCGGTAAATTCAATTACCATTTCACGTTCAAATCTAATTAAAGATTTAACTATCGCCTGGAGCAAAACTGGTGATACTCCATTTTCGATCATTTCAATCTAATTAAAGATTCATTAAAACTCCACTTAGTTTTAATCGTTAACTGGGTTAAAGAATCCGTGTCATTTAAAAACACGGTTCACGATAAACCCAAAGTCACATTCATTAATTATCGGGTTAAAGAATAAGTGTTATTTAAAACACTGTTCACGATAAACCCAAAAATCAATATCAATTCAATTCCAATTAAATATTATTTAATTGGTACACTTCATTAAATCTAAATAAAAAGATTTAATCTTTTCTCAACTGGGTTCAAGAACAGTGTTAGTGAAGACACCATTCACGACAAACCCAAATCCCATTTGATATTCAATATAAGGCTCTGAATAGAAAATATATCGGCTTATATTCAATATCAAATTCTACGATTAACAAATGTCGTATTGGAAATAACGATATAAATATATATCTTTCAAATTTCCGTAACAACATCCGTATAATCACCAATTCCAACATCGAAATATTCCGAAGACAATTTCGATTCAAATCCACTCCAATGCAATCATTGGAAATTTTGGTTATTTTCAAAACCCTTTTCAAATTCAATTTATTTATTTAAAAATAAATAGAATTATTATTCTAGTTCAAAACTAGTTCAATTCGATAAAAATCTATTTTTATCTTTTCAAATATGGAGTTTTTCATCCCAATTCTTCCCAAATCATTTCTTATGATTTTACACAAATTATTACTATTTTTAATAATTTTATCAAGGCCCGTACAGTCGATTTCCATCAATGGCCATCGAACTGCACTTATAGCGACCTTTTTCGAATTTGATTTGGACGTATCTCCAAATCCAACCGTTAGATTTCAAATTTCTAATATTCGTTAGAAAGCTCTTTTCGATACGAACCCAACGGTTCCGGTTTTAGGGGAATCCGACGGTCGGATCTCCCGTAAAGTCCGTTTGAAATAAATGGTCGAAATTCGCGAACTGCCGCGGCGCGGCGCGTTCTATTCAGGCCATTATATTATATATATAATATATATAATATATATTTCGTCGATTTCTATTTAAAACGAATTATATAAATAGTTTTTAAAATCGTTTCAAAAGCTATTTCAACATCCATATCAATTCAAATCAAAATTGAATTCTTCTTTATAAATTCGTTTTAAAATTCATTTCTATTCAATTCAAATTTCAATTCAATTTGAATTCATTTCAATTCGTTTTCAATTCCATTTGAATTCGTTTTCAATTCAATTCATTTCGAAATCGTTTTCAATTCATTTCGAATTCGTTTTCAATTCAATTCATTTCGAAATCGTTTCCAATTCAATTCATTTCGAAATCGTTTTCAATTCAATTCATTTCGAAATCGTTTTCAATTCAATTCATTTCGAAATCGTTTTCAATTCAATTCATTTCGAAATCGTTTTCAATTCAATTCATTTCGAAATCGTTTTCAATTCAATTCATTTCGAAGTCGTTTTCAATTCAATTCATTTCGAAATCGTTTTCAATTCAATTCATTTCGAAATCGTTTTCAATTCAATTCATTTCGAAGTCGTTTTCAATTCAATTCATTTCGAAATCGTTTTCAATTCAATTCATTTCGAAATCGTTTCCAATTCAATTCATTTCGAAATCGTTTTCAATTCAATTCATTTCGAAATCGTTTTCAATTCAATTCATTTCGAAATCGTTTTCAATTCAATTCATTTCGAAATCGTTTTCAATTCAATTCATTTCGAAATCGTTTTCAATTCAATTCATTTCGAAATCGTTTTCAATTCAATTCATTTCGAAATCGTTTTCAATTCAATTCATTTCGAAATCGTTTTCAATTCAATTCATTTCGAAATCGTTTTCAATTCAATTCATTTCGAAGTCGTTTTCAATTCAATTCATTTCGAAATCGTTTTAAAATCGATATAAATATCGTTCACGTCAAAATGGCGTCAATCTAATCAACACGGCTTCATATACTCCTTTATTTTCAAATATTCTATTTCAAATATTTCTTTTTCAAAACTGGAATGAGGCCCAATCAATTACCATATAAAATTAATTATATGGATTTTCATACAACACATGTATATAATAGCATTGAAAATAATCAACCATCAACCAAAGTGCACTACACTGTATAAGCATCAAATATAGATATCTAACGCTTATAACATCCTGTCAATCAACCGATCGACATATTTAATCAATCAGGATGAGTGAACTTCAAATTTCATCCCAACACCCGTGTGGGGTTTCAAACAATCTAACACCTATTTTATTTGTGCTGTTGGGCGATGTGTAATATTTATCGTCCCAATCAATGTCATTCAAATAGGTGTACATGAACAAACCGTCCGGTTTATAAATGAATATTTTATTTTATTCACTTCACGTTAAAAATTATATTTTTAACGACAAAACATTTTATTTCAACATATGAATTCCTATTCAATTCATTCTTTAAATAAAATGATATTTTTATTTTTCTAACATATTTTAGAAAATTTCGGCGGCATAACGGCACGATACTAGAAACGGGACGAGGCCTAGCCTTATCCCCGGTCTAGTGAAGGCCCACGCCATTCACACATCAATCAAATTAATTTCATCTCACCAAACAATTCAATTCATTTCAAACAAATAATTCAACTAATCTATGCAACCAAACAAACAAGTCCATGGTCTGTGGACGATTGTGTCGGGTGCTACTAAGCACCGTCTGCATCCTAGTATATATATATAATTAGAAAAGAAATTGAAAGGTGAGAAATTCTCACATATAGCTATCCTAGCTCCACGGCACTTCACTGATAGAAAACTTCATCGCTATCGCATCTTCGTCAGCTTCGTCGTCCGTAGCTACTACATATATAAAAATCGAATTTTTATTTCAAAGTTCAATATATAAAAATCGAATTTTTATTTCAAAGTTCAATATATAAAAATCGAATTTTTATTTCAAAGTTCCATATATAAAAATCGAATTTTTACTTCGATGTTTAATATATAAAAACTATATTTTTACTAATATAGATTCCGCCGCCATTTCAAAAATAAAGATTATATTTAATTTTCCCAAGTTCAAATCTTTCCTTTCTAAAGTTCTAATCTTTTTATTTTAAAGCTCAAACCTTTTCCTTTTAAAAATCATTTTTCAAATTCAGTTTTTAACATTAAACAAAAATCAGTTTTTATTTTAAAAACAAAATCAGTTTTCTACTTTTCTAAAAGAAATCAGTTTTTATTCTTTTTAAAAAAAATACAGTTTATATATTTAAAAAAAACAGTATTTAAAACCTTAAAAAAAACAGTTTTTATCCTATTTTAAAATCAGTTTTAAAATTAAAACAGAAATTAAAAACTCACCCTTTCTCGCTGAGCTAGGAGGGAGGGGTTCGCTGCTGGAGGTGGCGGTTGGCTTTGGGGCGGCGGAGCTCGTCGGGGCTGGCGGCCTTCAGGGCTTCGGGTTTCTCGATGGCTTGCGGTAATCGAGAGGAGGGAGGAGACGAGGGGAGGAAGTGGAGAGGGAGATCGAGTGGGGGGAGAGGCAAACGGGGGCCGCGCCACCGCGACGGCGGCGAGCGGGCGGCGCTCGATTCTGTCGAGCTCCTTCGGGGTTTTTTTTTTTTTTTTTTTTTTAATTTGAAATGAATCTGGAGAGAAAGCAAAAGGTTGGGGGGGTTTATATAAAATTTAATTATTTTATTATTCTAAATTTCCAAAAAAAACAACTTTTTATTTCGACCTCTAGACGAAACCCACCGACTGTCGCCCATAGCTAATTACCCCCATTCCGAACACAATGGGATATGTATCGCAAGCTGATTCGATCATTTGAATCAGTTTCCGTTGAATTTTCATTTAAATCACTATATTGAATTTTAAACGCGCATTTCAAATTACCGGGGTCACATACTAACTAGAAAAATTCCAGAAAAATATTTTCTAGCTTCGTATTGACGATACGGTCCTAACAAAACTAGTTTCGTCGAATTCCGAGACCGTTGGAAAAATGGCCAATTTCCAGTCGATTAAATTCAACTGAAATGGTCAAAACACGTTTTCCTATGCCACGCTCACATATTGATTCGAAAAATTATGAAATTTGGAATCTAGCAATAACTTAACATCACGGACCCAACAAAACTGGTTTCGTCGAAATCCGAGGTCGTTTGCAAAATGGCTATTTTTAAGGGCCTTATATATATAAAAATATATATAAATTCCACAGCGACTATTTCTAATTTTAAACTGGACATATCTTATCATTTCTAAAATGAAATCTCAGTTTGTTAACTTTGTTACAAAGATATAGTTATACAGATTCAAATATTTCTTGTTTCGTTCAATTCTGACTTATATTGAATTCTGTATATTCATTTGAAATTAGAAATCGAATTTTCGAACTACCGCGCCATTTTCAATTCCTTTTATAATTATATATAATTATTATATATTCTAACGACGACGTATATAATATATACGTCGAATTTCAATTCAAAATAAATTTCTCGTCGCTATTATTTAAAATATTTCATTTTAAATAATCAAAATTCGCTAAAATTGCCAAAATAAAAATTTCAAACTGGCTCGCATTTTACGGGTTGTTACAATCTCCCCCACTTAAAACTTTTCGTCCCCGAAAAGGAACAAAGTCGAAAGTGGTTTGATTATTTAACTCTACGCTCGATCTGGCTTCCATTCTCCAACTCTTTAGTTTCTGAGAATTTTCAAAATTTCAAAAATTTGGCTAACACCCTAAATTTTTGAAAAATTTCGCCATAACCTCCCCTGCAATGGGAGCATCGGGGAATTTCAAATAGCTTCCCCGGTCCTTCAGATCTCAAAAAGAAAAAGAAAAAGCCAAGCGGCTAGCCAATAGGCTCACAAAATCATCATCACCCAAACAAAACAGTAAATTATGTAGTAAACATGTACCTATTTGTCGGGCAAACAAATTTTATTCTCTGGCTCTAGCCTCCTTGCTATGACCTGTTCAATGATATATATGCATATGCAAGCAAATACAACCAATTTTCAATACAGTTCAATATTCGATCAAATTAGGCATAATGGTTCAAAATTAGCAAACAAATAAACAAACAACACAAACATCAATCAATTAGTGAATTAGAGTTTCAAATTCATAATTTTGATACATATACAAAAATCCTATTTTTGATACCAAATCACAACAATAGCCCTATCTAATTTTTGGTTCTCACACCAGTCAATAGGAAATATATAGATATTACACGTTCGTCACTCGAATATAAATTCTGATGATGATATATCAATCATCAGAATCACTCCCGGGCGACTAGAGTGTAATTCTATATCTATCCAGTATATTAAAATTTCGAATACACGCGGATCAGACGTATACGCAAAATCTATATATACTGGATTGTCCAACTCAATATAAATAAATAATCAAATACGAATAAGTGATTTAAATTTTCAAAACAAAATTGTTTTCATTTTAAAAATATGCTCTTCCCACTCGTTCTAGGATACTACTGATCCTATCTCTAACGAGTCATTCTAATTGGATATTACTAATCCAACATCTGATGAATCCTTTCGTATGGTTCTAATGTGCCTTGTTCTCTGCTTTGTAAACCAAAGCTCTGATACCAACTGTGAAGACCCGCAACTTCCCCGTAAAGGAAAGCGTCGGATAGTTCGAGAACAAACCACAACAGAACGCATATAAAAGAACATTTCACTGTATATTACAACAATGCATCAGATTACAAGAATATACAGAGTATAAAAGAATATTACACAGAAATATCAGAGATTTAAATTACATTTAAATACATCGCAGCGGAAAATAATACAATACACAACTAGAAGGGATATACGGATACAAAGCTTTCCGGATATCATTCCAGCTGTAAACCAGGATCCTGTGAATATAAATCTGCAAAACCAAAACTACTAGCTGCCCGTGTCAAAATAAGGGCACCCAGAGTTTAGGTTAAAACAATAAACTCCAGGTCAGTCATGTGACTGGTGTGAGAACTAAAACAGTTATTAATCTTTATTTTTAAAGTTAGGTAAATCAAGGGACCACGCCGTATAACACGGAACGGGTTTCCTCCCAAGAATACCAGTGCATAAACAACAGCGCAATGCTAAATGAAGAAAAATGAAGCTGTTATAAGACCCAGGTCCTATCACACAATGCAATCGCAAGCCGGGGGATAGGGTTTTCCCTTATAACAGCTAAAGAATGCTTGATACGTTTAAAACAAATCATTTGATACTATTATAAGTGCATAGAGTATAAAACAACTTCAAATCATAAGTATCAATCATAGGCGGCATGAATGCCCCATACCACTATGTCGCCATATATAGGTTTACAAATAAAACCGCAAATGGCACGTATTTGGAAATTGGATTTCCAACTATGAACCGAGGCTAGGGGCAAGATCCTCTACCGATTCGAGACGCTCTAGCCCGTGTCTCAGGCACAGCCGCAACCGTACCTTGGATCGTCAGGGCCGGTCCACACGAAGTGGATTATAATGCCTGAACAATACGTTTCTCCGCCCTTTGGGGCGTAAATGAGCCAACTAAATGACTCCATCGGTTCGAGAACGACCGATCAATCCGAGGCGCCTCGCAACAGCAACAACCACATAAGTCAAACTCGTCAGGGCGTGTAAAACCACTGACGCCACTTCTAGCTAGAAAGAAAACGCATGTCCCCCCTGACGTCCGTCTCCCGTTTTTGGTTCATACCGGGTGTGAAACACGCGAGGAAAACGTTACACAAAGCTACGCCACAAAGGCCGTGCTTTGATCATCAACTACAAGACTTTGCTTTTCAACAGAAGCCTTGATCATTTGCATCTTAGCATGCCACACAGGCAAACCATCCTATGCAACCGATATCAGTCACACAGAATGAAATCCGATGTCAGACACACAGTCCATTTACAAGTCCGTCCTGGGTCTGAACGAAACCGGAGGCACCTAGTACCCCGCCTATCCATCAATCTCCAAGTACGTCTGGACGATCACTAACTGTTTCCATCTTCTTGGGTGTACAGCCCAATCAAGATCATCAGTAATTACCCAAACGACGTGAAGACCTCCGGTCTTCGACCGTCGTCTTCATCTTCGACTTATCGTCGTATCAGTTATCCAGAATGGGATAAACCCGGTCTTTCCGAATAACTCGCGTATATTTTAAATAAGTGTTACACAAACACAACATACGCCTCATTCCAATTCATTAGTCACTAACCGTAAATTAATCAAGAGAATAATTCCCCAAATATTAACCCCGAAGGCCGAAACCAACATCAGATCAATATCCAGAAAACCATTCTGCTTGGCTAACCGACAGTTAGTTTCTAAATTTCACATTCATAGGGAAAGATTCCCATTAATTTTATCAAAGATAAATTCCTTGAATTTATTCTTTATTCTATTTTTGAATATCAATTCAAACTAGTCGGGATTAGCGAACCTTACCGAAGTAATCATTTGTTTTAATTTCCCAATCCCAACCTATTCATCCCATGAAGTAAAACTGGTAATACTTCATATCTAACACCACAGTGTTATCGGTAAATTCAATTACCATTTCACGTTCAAATCTAATTAAAGATTTAACTATCGCCTGGAGCAAAACTGGTGATACTCCATTTTCGATCATTTCAATCTAATTAAAGATTCATTAAAACTCCACTTAGTTTTAATCGTTAACTGGGTTAAAGAATCCGTGTCATTTAAAAACACGGTTCACGATAAACCCAAAGTCACATTCATTAATTATCGGGTTAAAGAATAAGTGTTATTTAAAACACTGTTCACGATAAACCCAAAAATCAATATCAATTCAATTCCAATTAAATATTATTTAATTGGTACACTTCATTAAATCTAAATAAAAAGATTTAATCTTTTCTCAACTGGGTTCAAGAACAGTGTTAGTGAAGACACCATTCACGACAAACCCAAATCCCATTTGATATTCAATATAAGGCTCTGAATAGAAAATATATCGGCTTATATTCAATATCAAATTCTACGATTAACAAATGTCGTATTGGAAATAACGATATAAATATATATCTTTCAAATTTCCGTAACAACATCCGTATAATCACCAATTCCAACATCGAAATATTCCGAAGACAATTTCGATTCAAATCCACTCCAATGCAATCATTGGAAATTTTGGTTATTTTCAAAACCCTTTTCAAATTCAATTTATTTATTTAAAAATAAATAGAATTATTATTCTAGTTCAAAACTAGTTCAATTCGATAAAAATCTATTTTTATCTTTTCAAATATGGAGTTTTTCATCCCAATTCTTCCCAAATCATTTCTTATGATTTTACACAAATTATTACTATTTTTAATAATTTTATCAAGGCCCGTACAGTCGATTTCCATCAATGGCCATCGAACTGCACTTATAGCGACCTTTTTCGAATTTGATTTGGACGTATCTCCAAATCCAACCGTTAGATTTCAAATTTCTAATATTCGTTAGAAAGCTCTTTTCGATACGAACCCAACGGTTCCGGTTTTAGGGGAATCCGACGGTCGGATCTCCCGTAATGTCCGTTTGAAATAAATGGTCGAAATTCGCGAACTGCCGCGGCGCGGCGCGTTCTATTCAGGCCATTATATTATATATATAATATATATAATATATATTTCGTCGATTTCTATTTAAAACGAATTATATAAATAGTTTTTAAAATCGTTTCAAAAGCTATTTCAACATCCATATCAATTCAAATCAAAACTGAATTCTTCTTTATAAATTCGTTTTAAAATTCATTTCTATTCAATTCAAATTTCAATTCAATTTGAATTCATTTCAATTCGTTTTCAATTCCATTTGAATTCGTTTTCAATTCAATTCATTTCGAAATCGTTTTCAATTCATTTCGAATTCGTTTTCAATTCAATTCATTTCGAAATCGTTTCCAATTCAATTCATTTCGAAATCGTTTTCAATTCAATTCATTTCGAAATCGTTTTCAATTCAATTCATTTCGAAATCGTTTTCAATTCAATTCATTTCGAAATCGTTTTCAATTCAATTCATTTCGAAATCGTTTTCAATTCAATTCATTTCGAAGTCGTTTTCAATTCAATTCATTTCGAAGTCGTTTTCAATTCAATTCATTTCGAAATCGTTTTCAATTCAATTCATTTCGAAGTCGTTTTCAATTCAATTCATTTCGAAATCGTTTTCAATTCAATTCATTTCGAAATCGTTTCCAATTCAATTCATTTCGAAATCGTTTCCAATTCAATTCATTTCGAAATCGTTTTCAATTCAATTCATTTCGAAATCGTTTTCAATTCAATTCATTTCGAAATCGTTTTCAATTCAATTCATTTCGAAATCGTTTTCAATTCAATTCATTTCGAAATCGTTTTCAATTCAATTCATTTCGAAATCGTTTTCAATTCAATTCATTTCGAAATCGTTTTCAATTCAATTCATTTCGAAATCGTTTTCAATTCAATTCATTTCGAAATCGTTTTCAATTCAATTCATTTCGAAATCGTTTTCAATTCAATTCATTTCGAAATCGTTTTAAAATCGATATAAATATCGTTCACGTCAAAATGGCGTCAATCTAATCAACACGGCTTCATATACTCCTTTATTTTCAAATATTCTATTTCAAATATTTCTTTTTCAAAACTGGAATGAGGCCCAATCAATTACCATATAAAATTAATTATATGGATTTTCATACAACACATGTATATAATAGCATTGAAAATAATCAACCATCAACCAAAGTGCACTACACTGTATAAGCATCAAATATAGATATCTAACGCTTATAACAGCCTGTCAATCAACCGATCGACATATTTAATCAATCAGGATGAGTGAACTTCAAATTTCATCCCAACACCCGTGTGGGGTTTCAAACAATCTAACACCTATTTTATTTGTGCTGTTGGGCGATGTGTAATATTTATCGTCCCAATCAATGTCATTCAAATAGGTGTACATGAACAAACCGTCCGGTTTATAAATGAATATTTTATTTTATTCACTTCACGTTAAAAATTATATTTTTAACGACAAAACATTTTATTTCAACATATGAATTCCTATTCAATTCATTCTTTAAATAAAATGATATTTTTATTTTTCTAACATATTTTAGAAAATTTCGGCGGCATAACGGCACGATACTAGAAACGGGACGAGGCCTAGCCTTATCCCCGGTCTAGTGAAGGCCCACGCCATTCACACATCAATCAAATTAATTTCATCTCACCAAACAATTCAATTCATTTCAAACAAATAATTCAACTAATCTATGCAACCAAACAAACAAGTCCATGGTCTGTGGACGATTGTGTCGGGTGCTACTAAGCACCGTCTGCATCCTAGTATATATATATAATTAGAAAAGAAATTGAAAGGTGAGAAATTCTCACATATAGCTATCCTAGCTCCACGGCACTTCACTGATAGAAAACTTCATCGCTATCGCATCTTCGTCAGCTTCGTCGTCCGTAGCTACTACATATATAAAAATCGAATTTTTATTTCAAAGTTCAATATATAAAAATCGAATTTTTATTTCAAAGTTCAATATATAAAAATCGAATTTTTATTTCAAAGTTCCATATATAAAAATCGAATTTTTACTTCGATGTTTAATATATAAAAACTATATTTTTACTAATATAGATTCCGCCGCCATTTCAAAAATAAAGATTATATTTAATTTTCCCAAGTTCAAATCTTTCCTTTCTAAAGTTCTAATCTTTTTATTTTAAAGCTCAAACCTTTTCCTTTTAAAAATCATTTTTCAAATTCAGTTTTTAACATTAAACAAAAATCAGTTTTTATTTTAAAAACAAAATCAGTTTTCTACTTTTCTAAAAGAAATCAGTTTTTATTCTTTTTAAAAAAAATACAGTTTATATATTTAAAAAAAACAGTATTTAAAACCTTAAAAAAAACAGTTTTTATCCTATTTTAAAATCAGTTTTAAAATTAAAACAGAAATTAAAAACTCACCCTTTCTCGCTGAGCTAGGAGGGAGGGGTTCGCTGCTGGAGGTGGCGGTTGGCTTTGGGGCGGCGGAGCTCGTCGGGGCTGGCGGCCTTCAGGGCTTCGGGTTTCTCGATGGCTTGCGGTAATCGAGAGGAGGGAGGAGACGAGGGGAGGAAGTGGAGAGGGAGATCGAGTGGGGGGAGAGGCAAACGGGGGCCGCGCCACCGCGACGGCGGCGAGCGGGCGGCGCTCGATTCTGTCGAGCTCCTTCGGGGTTTTTTTTTTTTTTTTTTTTAATTTGAAATGAATCTGGAGAGAAAGCAAAAGGTTGGGGGGGTTTATATAAAATTTAATTATTTTATTATTCTAAATTTCCAAAAAAATCAACTTTTTATTTCGACCTCTAGACGAAACCCACCGACTGTCGCCCATAGCTAATTACCCCCATTCCGAACACAATGGGATATGTATCGCAAGCTGATTCGATCATTTGAATCAGTTTCCGTTGAATTTTCATTTAAATCACTATATTGAATTTTAAACGCGCATTTCAAATTACCGGGGTCACATACTAACTAGAAAAATTCCAGAAAAATATTTTCTAGCTTCGTATTGACGATACGGTCCTAACAAAACTAGTTTCATCGAATTCCGAGACCGTTGGAAAAATGGCCAATTTCCAGTCGATTAAATTCAACTGAAATGGTCAAAACACGTTTTCCTATGCCACGCTCACATATTGATTCGAAAAATTATGAAATTTGGAATCTAGCAATAACTTAACATCACGGACCCAACAAAACTGGTTTCGTCGAAATCCGAGGTCGTTTGCAAAATGGCTATTTTTAAGGGCCTTATATATATAAAAAAATATATATAAATTCCACAGCGACTATTTCTAATTTTAAACTGGACATATCTTATCATTTCTAAAATGAAATCTCAGTTTGTTAACTTTGTTACAAAGATATAGTTATACAGATTCAAATATTTCTTGTTTCGTTCAATTCTGACTTATATTGAATTCTGTATATTCATTTGAAATTAGAAATCGAATTTTCGAACTACCGCGCCATTTTCAATTCCTTTTATAATTATATATAATTATTATATATTCTAACGACGACGTATATAATATATACGTCGAATTTCAATTCAAAATAAATTTCTCGTCGCTATTATTTAAAATATTTCATTTTAAATAATCAAAATTCGCTAAAATTGCCAAAATAAAAATTTCAAACTGGCTCGCATTTTACGGGTTGTTACACCAGTCGATAGGGTCGTCCTCTACCTTTTAGCAATTTCGAGGACGAAATTATTTTAAGTGGGGAAGAATGTAATGACCCGCATTGGCAGGGGTATTATGATTAATTTATTTAATTATATCAATGGTGATATAGTGAATTAAATGGTCGTGGAATTAAAATAATGGTGAATATTTAATTTAAAATAATAAATTAAATAATATATTTAATTCTGAAATAATTAGAATTGGCTGAAATGGCGATATGGTGTGAACTGGGTCATCTGTGATATTTAATTCAGCTTGGAATTGAATTTGAATAACGAATATATTATATAAACGACAGTTTGAACGTAGAGTTATAATATAATTAAAATCGAGCTTGAAATGGCGCTGCAGTTCGTAATTTGGCGATTTGAACTTCGACTGAATGTACAGGATTCGTTTTAAGCCGGATTTCTGTGAAACAAGAAACGTGTGGAGCTGGTGGAGTATATCTTTCTAGTGGAAGAGAAAAATCGGGATTTCATTGTGTAGATTTTGAGATATGTCCAAATAAAATTTTAAAATAGTCGCTATAGAATCGTTTATCGACCATAACGGTTATTTCAAAATAACTAGATATCGTTTGTGAATTTAGACAAGGTTCTTTTGGGACATAGCGATAATTTAATTTTTAGAATTTTACTGTAATTTTTAATTAATTAAATAAGCAACATTTTATTTGGGGTATTTTGCACCCTGTAATCAACATTTTGAGGTTTCAAAATATGAGTCAATCTACCAGTATTATTATATTTCTGGGATTTTGGCACATTGATCGTCACGATGGTGTAGTTGATCCGGTAGATAGCAGTTCGAAATTAACGAAGTTTTGTAAAATGAGATGACCAAAATCTTTTGAACTCAAAACAAAATATCCTAATTATTTCCGGCCAAAAACAAGGCCACATCCCCATCGTTTTCAGCCTCACAAAATATCATCCATGTTATATAAGCGCTCCTTGAGCCTCCAGTCATTTTTCCACCGAAAACAAAAAGGAAAGCTCTCAAAAATAAAAATCAATTGAAAGAAAATCCTATAAATCATGGGATGCACATATTCTCGATCACTGAGTGATGGTCTTCAGTTGTATATGGGTTTTGGTTGGTTCGATCAACCTTTGGTTCGCTGGAAAAGGGTATGTCGTAGTTCTAGGGTTAGCAAATTCTTTCGATTCGGGCGAGTTGGTTGTTTTGGGTTATGTAGTTGGGTTTCGATTCAGTAAAGAGGAGAAGGGAGGTTAAAACGTGAGTGGAGGTTGTTGAGTTTGGGATGGTGATGTTGAGGAGGTCGACGACAGTCTCTGGAGGAAGGCGGGGGTTATGGGTGACAGGGTAGTGGTGTTTGTGGGGAGGTCGGTTTCTGTCTGTGGTGACCGGAGTTCCGGCGAAGCAAGGAGAAAGGGAAGTCTAGGTTGAACTGCTGGCAGAGCAGGTTTTGAACGAGGGGGCGGTTTCATGACTGGATGAGGTTGGTGAGGGAACAGCTGGGATTTGGAGATACATGTTTTAGAAGAAGGAGTTACTGTAGGGGTTAATCTTAAAGCTGGAGCGTGTAATTTGTTGAATCATTGAAGGAGATAGGGGGACCAGAAGTTGCGATGATGGTTTGATTTGCTGGAGCCTGGACTCGAACGGGGAGTAGAGGAATGTTTTGACGGGTCAAACTTCTGAATGGGCTGAAATGAAAGGTTAAAGCCCCAAAAGTTTTAGTCGAACTAAAGTTAAATTATATATTCAAAAATACGTATTAATTTATGTATATCATATCAGAATTTCGAAACGTTAGTCACGATTGGGATCATATGGACGTGACCAACACGCTGGAACTGAATCGGAGTAAAATTGGAGCTCGTTACAATTTATGGCGAAATAAATTGTCCGACTGAGTCAAATAACGCAAACCGTTATTCAACGGTTAACGCGCAACGGTGAGTAAATCTCACCAACTCTGAAAAGTTTATAATTTCATGTTGTATTTTTAGAACTGTTAGATATTGGCTGATTGACTGTGTGTTGACTGTTTGATTGAACTGCTAGTCAGTTAGTTAAATTTCTATATTGATTCTGTTTAACAGAATGTATCATATGGAACTGAAAGTGATGTTATCTATATTGTTTAACATCTGTGATGCAGGGAAACAGGTTGGAGGAATCCAACTGGATTCCTCAACATATATTTTACTGTTTTTCATATATTGTGATATATGGTGTGTTATATAATCTGTTATGGATTATGGGTGTTGAAATGATATTGATCATTTTTATTCGATATTTTAAATATCATAAAAGACCCTGGGATGTAAAGAGAATTATTGCAATGTATATTGAAATAAAGGGATTTTATAAAATCAACAGATTTTATAAAAGGAAATATTTCGAAAGTAAATAAAAAGGGGAATCATTTGTAAAGTGAAGGACTGTTACTAAAAGTAAATCTTTATAAATGAATAGTTTATTCGAAAAGAATAAAGGAGCTAATCGATGTTAGTTAATCGATTAGAGATAAAGTTAAAAGAAGTTAATCGATGTTAGTTAATCGATTAGAGTTAAAGTTAATCGATGTAAGTTAATCGATGTTAGTTAATCGATTAGAGTTAAAGTTAATTGATGTAAGTTAATCGATTAGAAATAAAGTTAAAAGAAGTTAATCGATGTTAGTTAATCGATTAGAAATAAAGTTAAAAGAAGTTAATCGATGTTAGTTAATCGATTAGAAATAAAGTTAAAAAAAGTTAATCGATGTTAGTTAATCGATTAGAAATAAAGTTAAAAGGAGTTAATCGATATTAGTTAATCGATTAGAGTTAAAGTTAAAAGAAGTTAATCGATGTTAGTTAATCGATTAGAAATAAAGTTAAAAGAAGTTAATCGATGTTAGTTAATCGATTAGAAATAAAGTTAAAAGAAGTTAATCGATGTTAGTTAATCGATTAGAGTTAAAGTTAAAAGAAGTTAATCGATGTTAGTTAATCGATTAGAGTTAAGGTAAAAAAGGGTTATCGAATATAGTCTATTCGAAAGGAGTTAAGTGAAATGAGTAAATCAATAGCGCTAGTCAAATAGAGTTAATCCAATAGTGTTAGTCCAATAAAGTTAATTGATAAGGGTTAATCGAATAGAGTTAAGTGAAAAGAGTCAATCGAATATAGCTATTCGAAGGAGGGTTAAGTAAGGAAGTTAGTAAAAGGAATATAAAGTGAACTTTGCCTATTTCAAAGTTAGAAATGTTGATCAGTTAAGGTCTGAGAGGTAGTTCTACCCCAAATTGATTGGCTTCGTTTTAACTAAGGAATAGTTAAGGTTCGGCAGTAAAGGAAATGGTTTGTTTAAACATCTGTCTAAGTCCAATGAAGAAGCTTTGGAAATGTTTTCCAAATAAGAAACCAGAAATGTTTTCTAATAAAGAAAACAAGAAATGGAAATGTTTTCCATTGTTAATAACGTATATTTTCCAAATTTAGAAAATAAGAAATATTGAATATAGGGAAACAGGAGATAAGTAAATTAATGAACTAAGGAGTTGAATGTTAAATGATGTTTGATCGATATAATTTCCATTTGGAAATAATATCGTTGTTTGCACACCTGTTTTTATTCGATAGTTAAATCACAGACTATCGAAGTTTTGACCATTTTAACGTTGTTAATATGGAGAGACCGGTTGGATTATTATCCAAAGAACCACTCTGTATTGGCATAAGCGTTGCGTATCATATATGCCAAAGATAATTGAAGATGGAGTTATGCAAGGACTATCCTGTTTACAGAATAGTGCCTTCGGTTCATCCTGTTCCTGGATGACTTGTATGGACTGATGTCTGACAGAGTATTTCCAGACGATCACGTATATTGATTTCTCCAACCGTACCAAGAGTGGAAGCGGAGAAGGAAACTTCTTTTAGCTAACACATAATGTATTGTTGTAGACGTCAATCGGTGATTTGATGGATTTGACGATGTGGCATTCAAAGTGAATCTGATGTGATGATAAAGCATAGTTTCTAGCCTCACATCCGGTAAATGATAGAAATCGGGCAGGCAGCATGGCTAAGTCGGTCGCACCGAAGTAGGGTGTATAATCACCTGATCTAGAGTTTCATTTACTTCTAAAAATCTATTGTCGATGCTGTCCCATTCGGGAAACGGTTGCTGATCCCAGCCGTTGGTGATATACATTCGATACACTCAAGCGAAATGAGTGGTCGGTCATGTGTGGCCGGGTTGCAAGATGTTCTTGTTGAACCCAGTGTATTCCTCTCTAGAGGTACATTAGCGAAAGGTGGTTCCATACCTTGTCATAGTTGGAAATCCATTACCCAATACGTGCTTGCGGTTTTGATTGTATACCATATATGTAGAACGTGAGATGAAAGAGTTTCTGCTAGATGATTATCATATTGTGTTGATAGACATTATTATAATATCAAAAAGGGTTTTGATATAAAGATATTTGGATTCTCATAAGGGAAAAACCCGTTCCGTTATACGGCGTGGTCTTATGAGATATCGATTACCTGCTTGAACTGTTTTAAACTGTTTTACTCATACCAGTCCCATGACTGACCCGGAGTTTACTTTGTTGTTTTCCCTAAACTCTTGGGTGCCTAAATTTGTATGGGCAGTCAAGTAGTCGGGATTTACAGATACATTGACGAGCTGGAGCAGGAGACTTCAGGATCATATAGCTATTATTATTCCACTATGTTGTAAGTATTGTACTTTGATAATGATATGTATATTCAAGTACAGATTTGTATTTCAAAGTTATGTTATGAAATATATTTATTCGTTCCGCTGTGAGGTTCGTGTTACTCTGATGTTGTGTTCTTCTTCTTCTATTCTAAGTTTCTATCTTATCTTTCCTCACCCTCTAATTTCTTTCACTAATTACCAGGATTTTTCGATGTTTTGGTTATCGATATCGTGCTTATTTCGATAACCAAAGTCGCTGAAAATCCGGGTAGTTACAGCAGTCGACACCACCTGGGGTGTGTCGACTCCCAAGTCGACTCCCCAGTCGACTTGGGGGCTGGGCGGGAAACTTTCCCGCCCAGTCTGTTTGGCTCCAGATTTGAAATTTGAACTGTTTTTTAACTTGAAATTTTCTGAAAACTTCGACGGGCCATAACTGGGTCATACGAACTCCGATTTTCGAAAATTCCGACTCTATTTCGCGTATTTTTCCGAGACGAATGCAATGGCATAGCCCGTTTCCCCTTGATTCAGAATTTAACATTTAATTCTGCCTTGATTAATGTTATAACATGTTATTCAAAATACGGGTTGTTACATTCTCCCCACCTTAAAGGATTTCGTCCCCGAAATCTTCAAGTTAGGAAGAACGTATCCTACCATACATCATCCATCTACTCAAAACATCATCCACGAGCAGTCATTGTCCTTAAAAGATTCTAAATGCTGTATGATCATATGCGAAAGGTGTGTGTATATGTACTTATCTAATGCGAAAATCAGGCGGTTACTGATTCAGTAAACCTCCTTAATGCAAAGTATGTTAGTGAAATGAGTCCATATGTATGCAAATTCCTAACATAATTTATAATCTCTACATGAGTGCACATAACATTCACCCATATGCAACATCCACGTGATAGCATAACAAGTTTCAGCCATGAATAAGTATAAGCACTCATGCGTATGCAATATGAAAGTGTGTGAGCCGATCTTAGTGCCTAATGTGTATCATGCATCCACGAGTATCCACTTGCAAACACTTGCAACCACTTGCAAACATCAAGCATAACATGTTTCAAATACATGTTTCATCCAAAGGGTTTCTACCTAAGGTTCTCATGACAAGGTTAACGAGATAACAAGATAAACATGGATAGCAAAAGAAAGATATGCTAAGAGAGATCGAGAAAGTACCCTAAAAAAAGGGGTGGATAAAGCCCACACATCTTCTCCTCGGTTTCCCAAGTTGCGTCTTCTTCGGCTTCATTCCACTGAATCTTGACTAACTTGACTTCTCGATTCCTAAGCTTCCTGACCTCCGTTCCCAAGATACGAATCAGAGCTTTCCTCAAGGTTGCCTCTTTCTCCACCTCCACGTCTTCAAGAATGCTAGGCTAAACCCCTTCGGCTGACTTATACAGGCACTTTCGAGGATGCGAGACTTGAAAAACGTTGTGCACTCCGGCCAACTTCTCGGGCAATTTCACCTTATAAGCCATCTTCCCAATCCTCTCTATGATAGGGAAGGGTCCTACGAACCTTGGTGCTAGCTTCCCAACTGCTCCAAAATGAACCACGTTTCGCAAAGGAGAAACCTTCACGAAAACCATATCTCTAACTTCATATTCCAAATCTGTCCTTCGCTTGTCAGCATAGGATATCTTGGGCTGTTTTCATCCGTCTTCGAATCAACTCTACCTTCTCGGATGTGCCCCTTATCATGTCGGGCCCAAGTATAAGCTCATCCGTCATCTCCCACCAACATGTTGGTGATTTGCACGGCCTCCCATACAAAGCTTCGAATGGTGCCATCCCTATGCTTGCTTGGTAGCTGTTATTATAAGCAAACTCCACTAGAGGAAGATGGTCTTCCCAAGTACCACTAAAGTCAAGAATACATAGCCTCAACAGATCTTCTAGTACCCTATTCACCCTTTCGGTCTGACCATCCGTCTGTGGGTGATAGGCCGTACTTAGATTCAATCGCGTACCCATCGCTTCTTGCAAACTATTCCAGAACTGGCTAGTGAAGATTGGGTCACGATCGCTAACTATGCTAGAAGGAACTCCATGCAATCGCACTATCTCTCGAAGATAAACAGATGCTAGCCATGATGTGGTCCTCTTGCTCTTCACCGGAACAAAGTGAGCACTCTTCGTAAGTCTATCAACTATGACCCATATCCCATAAAGCCCAAATAGTTTGGTCAACTTAATGGACATCTTCACCCCAACTATATATCACAAACAGGCGAGTCATACTCCTTATGGGGTTTGCAACAGAACTAAGATTGAGAATAGGACCGAGAGGATATACTTAAAAGATAGCATGCGAGTAAGCTCTACAGAATAATAAGGATCAAGGATATACTCTTAGAAAGAGATATAATGCGCGTATCTAGTCTTCCATCTTCTAAGTCGCATTTTCTTGAGCTTAATCCTATCGTGCCTTGACCGTCTTTTAACTTCACAATTTCGTAGCTTCTTAATTCTTATTTCCAAAATATGAGTTAGAACTCTTTTCACTGTTGCCTCTCGTTCCACTTCCCCTTATTCTTTTCCTAAAATACTTGGCTTAAACATAACTGCGTGCTCATGGTTTCATGCAAGCTTTCCAAAATTCGTTAGTGAATCCTGGATCTCGTTTACATACTATACGGTATCCCACGCAGAAGAACTATCTCTTGAAAACAAATGCCAATCCACGTTGCCAAATGTACTTACTAGGGTGATTTCTATAACCCATGCTTAAGCGAAATGGACTATCCGCCTTAGTGGCGAACACTACTCGATTGGATTACAAATTTCCAATAAAGGTGCCAAGGGATTCTAGGTAACTAATCATGACAGAACCCTAAAGGTCACACGAGATTTTGACGGTATTACCGAGGCGATTCATGGGCCTCGCAACCCTATGTTCAAAATTAAGAATGGCTCCATAACTGGACAACCAATCCATGCCCAAAATCAACCTGTATCCCATAAACCCGAGAACATAAGCATTACACATGAATTCTACGGTCAAAATAGAAATCTTCAAATCCATACAAATCATAGATAAATGGGCGGAACCCCCAAATTGGATTTGAAACTCTAACGGGATCCTCAAGTAGACTAGTACTTAGGTGCAAACTTTCAACAAGATCAGAAATAAAACTATGCGATGCGCCAGAATCAAATAAGGTACGAACAGGGAAAAGTCAGAAATGTAAACAAGGCTTTCTACAGAATTACTACCTCGATCAAGAGCTGGAAGAGCATTGAGAGCCTGCAGTTGTCCTCCAGAAGGTCCTGCTCGCTGAGTTTGCCTTTGCCCTTGTCCTCGCTTTTTCGGGCAATCCTTGCTATAGTGTCCAGACTCTCCACAATGAAAGCATTCGTCCAACTTCCTCTTCTTCTTCCTATAGTCTTTGACTATGTGCCCAGTGATCCCACAGAAGTTGCACTTCCTTGTCTCCCTAGTCTTGTTGTCATTGCGGTTGTTGTTGTCCTTGCCTCCTTTCTCAGAATCCACCTTCTTGCCTTGAGACTCATTCAACTTGACTTCCTTCTTACCACTCTTATCTTCCTCTTGAAGCATGGCCATATTTACCAAACTCTCGAAGGTCTCCCCCATGGGGATATGAGACACGGCCAAACCGTGCAATGGCTCGTTCAATCCTCGAGCAAAGTGTAGGGCCTTCTTCTGAGCTGTGTTAACCAAGTCTAAACCGAACCGAGCAAGTTGAATAAACTTATTCACGTATTCTCTCACGGTCATGTCCCCTTGCTTCAGTAATAGGAACTTCCCCATCTGAAGGTTCTCTTCTGCTGATGATAGAAACCTCAGTCCAAACCTTCTCCTAAAGTCATCCCAAGTCTGAATTGGCCTAGTAGTGGTGGTGACTACCCACCAATATGCAGCTTCCCCTTTCAACAGCCATACCGCTAACAGAACTTTCCTACGGTCTTCTATATCAAAGATAGCAAAGAGGTCTTCAGTTTCCTTTAACCAGTTTATTGCCTCAACAAAAGTCTCCGTCCCAATAAAATTCTTGCCACCTATCGCCTTAAAGTCCTTGCAAATCTTCGCGAAATCCGCTTGTGGATGCTGAGGAGGAGGAGGAGGGACCTCAGCTATGGGAGGAGAAGGAATGTTAACCACGGGGGGAGGAGGAGGAATGTCCGCGGGGCCGGCTTCATTCTCCCTTGCCTCCATGTACCTTCTAAACCAAATAGGTACTGATACGCCCTCCAGAATGGCAAAATTATCGGCCATACTGAAACGAAGAAAAAGATAGATTCAGAACAAGGAAACAAAGGATAATGCTAATGGCTTTTGGGAAATAGCCTTTTAAAATAAACTAGACTTATCTTGGAAAAATACTTCTTTATAATCGGTTTTGAAAATAGTTTTTCAAAAGGTAAGTTTTTAAAACTTTTGTCCGGTCTAGTAAAACCTTATGCTCTGATACCAAATGTAACACCCCACCTCCGCCAGGGTCACTCGTGCAAGTACACTGGCTTTGGAGGGGTGTTGGACAAGGTAAACATGCATAAAGATATCACAAGACAGAACATATGAGTAAAACAGAGTAAATAAAGCAGCGGGTAAAATTACTATTTCAAAACCATAGTCAAGTTACACCAAAGTACTTAGTCATTATTTTCCAACTACTACAAGTCTAGAAACATAAACTGAAAACTGGAAATAACATAAAATAAACTATCCCCAAAGTAGACGTGGTAAATCCATAGCGAGCTCAAGTCCAAACCGTACATGAGCTATCCAGAAAGCAAGCTAAAGATCCAAGTTAGGTGCTAGTGTTCCCACCCTGAGAACCTGGGGGGGGAACGGAAGAAAAGAGGCGAAAGAAAACGGGTCAGTCAAAAAGACTGGTAAGTCCTACCTACTATTAGTATAAAAACTAATAAAGTTAACTGGACATGTAAAACAGAGATGAAACATAGGATGATAACTGGCATGGTGAAAAGTTAACAAGATAGATCAAGTGTGGCATCGCATATACAAGGTTAAGTTGCACCAAGAGTGTACTAGTATTCTAATCTATGTCAAGTATAAACAAGAAATGATCCCTTAGCCCAATATTGGCCCAAACTCGTGAGACGACCTAAATCAAGGTCTAACTACTCGGTCTAGTCGATCGGCTCCCTATAAGTCTAACTCGTCGTGTATCGGTGTCATACGGCTTAATCATGGAATGTAGTTAACTGTGCAAAGTCCACCCTAGGGTGTATCCAGTCCTAGGGTGTAAACCACAGACACAAAACAAACACGCACAGTCTAAACCTCCCGATGCCCATGTTCAACTCCAGACTTAATGTGCACGACCATGGTCCGCCTGAACTTAATTGGTGCACCATTCAGCCGTCTCTTTTGGTCTTTTACAATCAGCCCAGTAATTATGCCCCACCCTAGCCTAATCCTAGGGTATCCATGATACTATAGGTTACTGCTGAAAAGGACCACGTAACTAGGATTTCAAGCGGGTTAAGTGTGGTTAACCCTATCCTAACCATGTATTGAGTTGGTCAAGTGTATCCAAGCAGTTCATGACTTAACCCTATCAATACTTCGTGTTCAACTGGTCAAGTATATCCAAGTGGTCTATGACTTAACCCTGCCAATCCATCGTGTTTAATTGGTTAAGTATTCAAGTAGTCCATGACATAACCCTATCATGTGGCATTAGTTAACTTAATGCACCCCAACCTCTCACATTAGACCTTGTTGTGGTTACTAGTTAAGCCGGGCGGGTCCAGGTAGCTTTACACCACAACCTAGTCTAACCTCGGGTTTTAAGCGCGACATGACCAACTACTCACAATGGGTCCTATTGTTTGTAGCTACTAGTTTAGCCGGTCGGTTCCGGGTAGATTTATGCTACAAACTCAACCCAACCTCGAGTTGGCCACTTTCATGTTTTCTACATGTCATGTCCACGTTCATGTCTTAAGCATAATCACATGTCATATTTTCAAGTCATGTTTCATGTCGTTTAAGTTTTCCCATAACGTAACCCCATCGCACGTAAGTTCGCATCAACACAAATAGATCAAAAGGGGGAACATAAGAATATGACAAGGTGGGCATAAGATGGCAAAGTCTATCACCAGTTAAACATGGTGATATTTGAGGCAAAAGGGGTTCAACATACTAGCATATGGCCTCAACATGTATGATAGCATAAATGGTGACTTGGCCTCAAACATATCAAATAGCATAAGGGTGCTTTGGCCTCAAGCATGCATAATAGCATAAGGGTGATTTGGCCACAAACATGTATGATAGCATAATTAGCAAATAGGGTGGTAACATGGTAATAGTTGACATAGGGTGACAATCCTAACTTGTGCATAGCAAATAGGTTCAATATCATCATATGCATGTTAAGGAACATGAGGGGTTAAGGTTTGTTAACATGCATAAGCCATAATCCATTTCAAAGCATTTTTCTCAAAAGTCAACATGTAAGGTACAAGGTTCATGATAGATCCACAATCATAGATCAAGAGAGGCATGAATAGATCTATGCATACAATGATAGGTTCAAGGCAAATATTGCACTTAGGTCCAACTCCAATCTACACATGTATGGCATTAAACTTAGCAAATAAACTTGTGGGTAGCATGTAGTTCAACATCATATGCAAGTTAATATCGAGGTCATGAGGGGTTCTATGTTGCATTTATGCACAATCACCACATAAAGCTCATAGCTTTCCACCCAAAAGTCAACATAAATGGTACAAGATTCATGATAGGTAAACATTAGGTCCACAAACATAGATCAAAAGGGTCATGAATGAATCTATGCATGAAATCCAAGGCAAGCATAACACAAAAGTCTCATTTCAACTTGCTACATGTCATATTAAGTTCATAGTTTAGATCTAAGAGTAGAGTAGCGCTTACAAAGCGAGGCTATGAAGACTAGAACATAATAAAACAAGATAGAAGCTTTAGGAATGATGTAGCAACACTAGGAATCTCCAAATAAATAAGCTCCACTCCAAGCCTTGTGAAATAAGAAGAAGCTCCTTGCTTTTGATGAATAAAGATAGCTCCTTTTTGCCTTAGGTCTAGCTTAGCCTCTCAAGCTTTCATGAAGAAGATGGAGGCCATGATATGAAGGTGGAGGCCATGATTAGGGAGCATTTTGGCAGCACTTAGTTATAGGATTGATTTGTGTGGGTTTAGGCTAGGTATTAGGGTCTTTTTATAGATGTTAGGAGTAGTTTAGGCCATAGGATTAACCCTAGTTTAGATCTGAGCCATCAAATCTCGTCACAGGCCTCAAAACATGACTCAAAGGGAACAGCAGGTGCACCAGGCCAAACTGGCCCGACCACCCAGGTCGACAGGGGTGTCGACTGGGCAGTCGACACCACCTAGGGTGTGTCGACTCCCCAGTCGACTTGGGGGCTGGGCGGGAAACTTTCCCGCCCAGTCTGTTTGGCTCCAGATTTGCAATTTGAACTGTTTTTTAACTTGAAATTTTTTGAAAACTTCGACGGGCCATATTTGGGTCATACGGACTCCGATTTTCGAAAATTCGGACTCTATTTCGCGTATTTTTCCGAGACGAACGCAATGGCACAGCCTGTTTCCCCTTGATTCAGATTTTAAAATTTAATTATGCCTTGATTAATGTTATAACATGTTATTCAAAATACGGGTTGTTACATCCACCATCCATTAGGTCCCTTATCAAGGATTACTTAGTGATCCTTCTCTCCAAGGCCTTGATACCCAGGAACGGTGATCTAACCCAAACTCGCAAAAGCTAAATACCGATCCTTTTTCCTTAGGACCATTCCCATTGGCCTATCTCTGGTGTTGATGAAAAATATCGTTAACATTTTGGTGCTAGGAGGGCCTTGAACCTCTGATCCATTGTTTAACCTTTCCATATATCTACATGTGTTGTTCCGTCCCGGATTGGACTAAGGTTTTGGAGAAGCAAAGTTATGGTAAGAGGTCCCGACGAGAGTCTTCTAGATCTCGAATAGATGAGGCGAAAATTAATGACCCAAGGGTGTCATAAGAACAAAGGTTGAGAATGGAAGCCTTGTTGATAATAAAGCAAAAAAGGGAAAGGGTACGATATGCTTTTGACACTAGGGATAATAGCCTTTCCCAAATAGGACAAACCTTAATACTCCTTCCAAGTGGATCTTTATTGGAGGATACTAACATTTCCTCTCATCTAAGAAGAACTCTTCGCAAACAAGCTAGAGGAATGGTATTTGAATAAGAAATAATGAGTGATATTGACCGCTTCACCAACAAATGGTTTGGAAGGTGACACCCCAGCCTCAGTATATTTTGGGAAGGGGGAACGAAGGTGTAGGTATGAAACGACCCGAACTTCCCCGGTCTCCGAAGAGAAGAGAAAGAACGAATTGTTTTGAGAACACGATAAAATAGAACGCAGACGGGAGAACATTTCATTGTTATTACAACAATACCATCAGAATACAAGAATATACAGAGTATAAATGAATATTACACAGAAATATCAGAGATTTAAATTACATTTAAATACATCGCATCAGAAATAATACAAAACACAACTAGAAGGAGATATAAGGATACAAAGCTTTCCGGATATCGTTCCAGCTGTAAACCAGGATCCTGTAAATATAAATCTGCAAAACCAAAACTACTAGCTGCCCACGTCAAAATAAGGGCACCCAGAGTTTAGGTTAAAACAATAAACTCCAGGTCAGTCATGTGACTGGTGTGAGAACTAAAACAGTTATTAATCTTTATTTTAAAGTTCGGTAAATCAAGGGACCACGCCGTATAACACGGAACGGGTTTCCTCCCAAGAACACCAGTGCATAAAACAACAGCATCATGCTAAATAAAGAAAAATGAAGCTATTATAAGACCCAGGTCCCATCACACAATGCAACGCAAGCCGGAGGATAGGGTTTTTACCTTATAATAGCCAAGAATGCTTGATACATTTAAAACAAATCATTTGATACTATTATAAGTGCATATTGTATAAAACATCTTCAAATCATAAGTATCAATCATAGACGGCATAAGCGCCCCATCCCACTATGTCGCCATACTAGGCTCTACAAATAAAACCGCAAATGTCACGTATTTGGAAGTTGGATTTCCATCCGAGGCAAAAGATAGTCCTCAACCGATTCGAGACTCTCTAGCCCGAGCCTCAGGACCCAGACTCAGGTGGGCCCTTGGATCCTCAGGGCTAGTCCACCGATTTGGATTAAACTTAAACCCTGAACATGCGTTTCCCCGCCCTATGGGGCGTAAATGAGCCAACGAATGACTCCACTGGACCCGGATCGTCCGATCAAACCGAGGCGCCTCGCAGCATCAACAACCACATAAGTCAAACTCGTCAGGGCGTGTAAAACCACTGACGCCACTTCTAGCTAGAAAGAAACGCATGCCCTCCCTGACGTCCTCTCCCGTTTTTGGTTCATACCGGGTGTGAAACTCGCGAAGTAAACGTTACACAAAGCTACGCCACAAAGGCCGTGCTTCGATCATCAACCACAAGACTTTGCTTTTCAACAAAAGCCTTGATCATTCGCCACTTAGGCATGCCACACAGGCAATTCACTCTATGCGTTTGATATCCATCAGTATATAACCCCTGAGCTCGTACGTCTCAGAGAAGGACGTTAGGCAAGAGAATAAATTCTCTGCCGCCAAACAGATATATATTTAATAGATTCAATAACACAGACTAAAATCCAATGTCAGACACACAGTCCATTTACAAGTTCGTTCTGGGTCTGAACGAAACCGGAGGCACCTAGTACCCCGCATATCCATCGATCTCCAAGTACGTCTGGACGACCACCAACTGTTTCCGTCTTCAGGGTGTACATCCCAATCAAGATCATCAGTAATCACCCAAATGACGTGAAGACCTCCGGTCTTCGACCACCGTCTTCATCTTCGACTTATCGTCGTATCAGTTATTCAGAATGGGATAAACCCGGTCTTTCCGAATAACTCGCGTATATTTTAAATAAGTGTTACACAAACACAACATATGCCTCATTCCATTTCATCAGTCACTAACCGTAAATTAATCAAGAGAATAATTCCCCAAATATTAACCCCGAAGGCCGAAACCAACATCAGATCAATATCCAGAAAACCATTTTGCTTAGCTAACCGACAGTTAGTTTCTAAATTTCACATTCATATGGAAAGGTTCCCATTAATTTTATCAAAGATAAACTCCTTGAATTTATTCTTTAATCTTATTTTGAATTTCGATTCAACTAGTCGGGATTAACGAACCTTACCGAAGTAATCATTTGTTTTAATTTCCCAATCCCAACCTATTCATCCCATGAAGTAAAACTGGTAATACTCTATATCTAACACCTTGGTGTTATCGGTAAATTCAATTACCATTTTACGTTCAAATCTTATTAAAGATTTAACTAACGCCTGGAGCAAAACTGGTGATACTCCATTCTCGATCATTTCAATCTAATTAAAGATTCATTAAAACTCCACTTAATTTTAATCTGTGACTGGGTTAAAGAATCAGTGTCATTTAAAACACGGTTCACGATAAACCCAAAATCACATCACATTTCAATCAGTTCCTAATCGTAAAGTAGCAAGTGAGCAGTTCCCTAAGTATTAACCTCGAAGGCCGAAACCAACATCAGATCAATACCTCTGAAACCATTCAACTTAACTAATCTCCAGTTAGTTTCTAATTTTCTTAACTCCTTTGGGTCTAAGAACAGTATTATTGAAGATACCGTCCACGACAACCCAAAATCACATTTCATTGATTAGCGGGTTAAAGAACAAGTGTTATTCAAAACACTGTTCACGATAAACCCAAAAATCAATACCAATTCAATCCCAATTAAATATTATTTAATTGGTACACTTCATTAAATCTAAATAAAAAGATTCAATCTTTTTCTCAACTGGGCTTAAGAACAGTGTTAATGAAGACACCATTCACGACAAACCCAAATCACATTTGATATTCAATACAAGGCTCTGAATAGAAAATATACCGGCTTATATTCAATATCAAATTCTACGACCAACAAATATCGTATTGGAAATAACGATATAAGTATCTTTCAAATTTCCGTAACAATATCTGTGTAATCACGAAATCCAACATCGAAATATTCTGAAGACAATTTTGATTCAAATCCATTCCAATATAATTATTGGAAATTCTGGTTATTTTCAAAACCATTTCAAATCCCGTTTATTTATTTAAAAATAAATAGAATTCTAATTCTAATTCAAAACTAGTTCATTTCGATAAAAATCTATTTTTATCTTTTCAAATATGGAGTTTTTCATCCCAATTCTTTCTAAATCATTTCTTATGATTTTACACATATTATTACTATTTTTAATAATTTTATCAAGGCCTGTACGGTCGATTTCCATCAATGGCCATCGAACTACACTTACATCGACCTTTTCCAAATTTGATTTGGACATAACTCCAAATCCAACCGTTAGATTTCAAATTTCTAATATTCATTTGAAATCTCTTTTCGATACGAACCCAACGGTTCCGATTTTAGGAGAATCCGACGGTCGGATCTCCCTCAATGTCCATTCGAAGTCAATGGTCGAAATTCGCGAACTGCCGCAGTGCGGCGCGTTCTATTCAGGCCATTATATTATATATATAATATATATACTTCGTTGATTTCCTTTTAAAACGTATTTTATAAATCATTTTAAATTCGTTTTCAAAACGATTTCAACTTCTTTTCTAATTCAAATCAAAATTGAATTTTTCCTTATAAATTCGTTTTAAATTCCTTTCGAATTGATTTCAATTCAAATTGATTTCTAATTCAATTTCAGTTCGTTTTCAATTCAATTCAATTTCAATTCGAATTCATTTCTATTCAATTTCAATTCGAATTCATTTCTATTCAATTTCAATTCAAATTCATTTTTATTCAATTTCAATTCGAATTCATTTATATTCAATTTCAATTCGAATTCATTTCTATTCAATTTCAATTCGAATTCATTTCTTTTCAAAATATCAGATTTTGAAATCACTTTCGATATTCATTATAAAATGAATAAAATCGATATAAATATCGTTCACGTCAAAATGGCGTCAATCTAATCAGTACGGCTTCATATATTTCTATTCTCAAATATTCTATTTCAAATATTCCTTTTTCAAATATTTCTTTCTCAAATATTTCGATTTCAAATATTTCCATTTCAAAACTGGAATGAGGCCCAATCAATTACCATATAATGTTAATTATATGGATTTTCTACAACACATGTATGCAATAACAATGATGAATAATCAACCATCATCCAAAGTGCATTCTACACTGTATAAGCAACAAATATAAATATTCAACGCTTATAACAGTCTGTCAATCAATCGACCGACATACAACTAACTATTGGGATTAGTGTATGTCATATATCATCCCAATACCCGTGTGGGGTTTCAAACAATCAAACACAGATTTTATTTGTGCAGTTGGGCGATGTGTAAAATTTATCGTCCCAATCAATACCAGTCAAATGTGTGTATATAAACAAATCGTCCGGTCTGTTTATTTTTATTTCATTTCATTTACACGTTAAAAATTCTATTTTTAACGATAAAATATTTTCAACTATATAAATATTTTATTTCATTTCACATCACATCACACAATCAACTACACATCAAAATCAAACAAATAAGCATACAAGCCGTCCATGGTCTGTGGACGACGGGTGTCGGGTGCTAATAAACACCGTCTGCATCCTAGTATATATTATTAACTAGAAAACCAAAATTTAGAGTGAGGAGTTCTCACCCAATTGCTAATCCAATCCCATGACTCGTCTTATGTAGAAATCTTCGCCGTTCTTACCTCTTGTCACTTTCTTTGCCCGTATTCTCTATATATGTAATAATCAAATTTTTACTTCGCTATTCAATATATAAAAATCGAATTTTTATTTCGCTATTCAATATATAAAAATCGAATTTTTACTTCGCTATTCAATATATAAAAATCGAATTTTTACTTCGCTATTCAATAAATAAAAATCGAATTTTTACTTCGCTATTCAATATATAAAAATCGAATTTTTACTTCGCTATTCAATATATAAAAATCGAATTTTCACTTTGCTATTCAATACATAAAAATCGAATTTTTACTTTGATATTCAATATATAAAAATCGAATTTTTACTTCGTTATTCAATATATAAAAATTGAATTTTTACTTTGATATTCAATATATAAAAATTGAATTTTTACTTCGTTATTCAATATATAAAAATCGATTTTTTTTCTTCCAAATACAAATCTAATTTTACCTTCATATAAAAATCAAAATTTTCTTTTATAAAAATCAGTTATTTTCTTCATACAATCAAAATATAAAAATTCTATTTTTATAACTTTGAATTGCTTTATATGTAAATATATAAGAAGAAATAAAAACAAAAATAAAAATACAGTAAATAGAAAGAAAGAAAGAAGTTTACTGTGTTCGATAGAGGCAAGGGGGCTCGCGGTGCTGCACTTGCCGGCGCCGTAGGGTTTCAGGAGGTCAGGAAGGGGTGGTGGAACACTGGCTCGCGCGGTGGTGGAACGTGGGGGGTCTCAGTTTGGGGCTGAGAGGGGCGACGGTGTCTGTTCGAAGAAGGGGGAGAGAGAGGAGCGCCGATTTAGAGGGGGTCGGGGGTGGGAATATGCGCGAGCGGCGGCGGCGGCTATCCCCCCGTGGCGTCGACGGCGAGAGCTGGAGGAGGGGGGAGCGCGATTCGATCACTTTGGGGGGTTTTTTTCTTCTGAAGTCAACGGGGAAGGTAAGCGGTTAAGGAGAGAGAATATAGTTTAATATTTATTTAATTAATATTTTACTCTCTAAAAAGCAACTTTGAAATTCGGACTCGAAATCAAACCCACCGACTGTCGTCCCTAGCTAATTACCCCCATTCCGAACACAATGGGATATGCCACGTAGGCTGATTTGATCGTTTCGATCAGTTTCCGTTGAATTTACATTTAAATCATTATACCGAATTTTAAACATACATTTCAAATTACCGGGGCCACATACTAACTCGAAAAATTCCAGAAAAATATTTTCTGGCTTCGTATTGACGATACGGTCCTAACAAAACTACTTTCATTGAATTCTGAGACCGTTTGAAAAATGGCCATTTTCCAGTCGATTAAAATCAACTAAAACTGGTCAAACGCGTTTTCCTTTGCCACGCTTACATACTGAATCGGAAAATTACGAAATTTGAAACCCAGCAATAATTTGACATCGCGGACCCAACAAAAGTGGTTTCGTCGAAATCCGAGGTCATTTGCAAAATTTCCATTTTTAAGGGCCTAAATTCCATAGCGACTATTCTGAATTTTCAACTGGACATATCTTTTGATTCCCGCTACGAAATTTTTTGTGACGATCCCAAAATCCGAGGGGCGGTATTAAGGATAATCATTGGAATATAACACATTAATCATCATAGCAGAGTACAGATAATAGCAGAACAATAAATAGAATAATTTTACATGGATATGACAGCGGAATCACAACATGTAATAACATCAGAATAGCATAGCGTAGGATATAACTTAGTAAAATAAAGGAAAGTGATCAGTCATCATCGCCAGAGGCGGAATACATACATGCAGTGAGACATAATAAGGGTATCAGTCTACATCGCCGAAGGCGGTACATATACATACAATAAGAAGTACTGAAGGTAAAGCAGTCTGCATCGCCAGTGGCGGAATCATAATATAAGTACAATAATGGCGGAAAATGTCAAAATCGTCTCTGTGAAGTCAGCCTCGCCATGAGCCAAAATGCACTCTATGCAACAGTGCAGAGCCAAAAACAACCTATCACCTGTGAACTAGGCTGCCCGTGTGAAAATAAGGGCACCCACGTTTGCAAAGTGAAACAAACAACGAGTCAGTCATGGGGACTGGTATGAGGAATCTGTTTAACAGTTTAAACAACAGTAATAAGCAAATCATAGGACCACGCCACTTTCGCGGAACGGGTTTACTCCAGTGATTGCTAGTGCATTTAAAACAAAGTAAATTCTTTTAAAACAACGCAATGCTTTTACAAAGAATGAAGCCATTATAAGACTCAAGTCCCATCACACAATGCAACGCAAGCCGGAGGATAGAGTTTTACCTTATAATGGCCAAATATGCTTGATACGTATAAAGCAAAATCAATTGATATTATTACTAGTGCATATATGTTTCAAAAATGAATAGCATCATAAATATCAATCATAGGCGGCATAGCTACCATATACTATGTCGCCATACTAGTTCTACAATCAAGTCTGTTATTTCGTATTGGAAATTGGATTTCTGTCATGAGTCGAGGCAAGGGGCAAGCTCCTCTCCGCTTCGAGACACTCTAGCAAATGCCTTAGGACTACGCACTCTGGGCAACCCTTGGATCTTCAGGGCCGGTCCTCTCTTACCTTTGAGGATTGGCAATTCCTGAACACACGTTTCCCGGTCCTTACAGACCTATAATCGAGGCGCCTCGCATTCCAATAACCACATAGGTGAAAAATAGATATATATGTCAGGGCTAGTAAGTCACTGACACCACCATAGCTAGAAAGAAACGTCGTGCTCTCCCTGCAGTCCGTATCCCGTTTTTAACTCATACCGAGGTGTGAGGCTCGCGAATCCACGCTATACACCAAGCCAGGCCACTCAGACCGTGCTTTGATCATCATCCACAAGACTTTGCTTTGCAACAGAAGCCTTGATCATAGCACCTTGGCATGCCACATAGGCAGTCCACTCCATACGATTGATTTTCATCGATATATAACCTCTGAGCTCGTACGTCTCAGAGAAGGGCGTTAAGCAAAAGAATAAATTCTCCGCTGTCAAACAGATATATATTTAACAGAGATCAATCAGTATAGAACAAAATCCAATGTCAGACACACAGTCCATTTACAAGTCCGTTCTGGGTCTGAACGAAACCGAAGGCGTCAAATTCCTCGCATATCCGTACAATCAACACTTACGTTCAGACGACTACTACTTCCATTCCTTTCCGGTAGCTACTCCGGTCAGGAACCTCAGTAGCGCCCATCCAACCGATACGAAGATCGTCGGTCTTGAATCATCTTTGCATTTTCCAATTCGAATCGCACGATAAATTATTTGAAATGATGGTTAGCTCGGCCTTTTCAATTAATTCACGTCATTAGAATTTAAATCGATTCTTTCCATGGTTATATTATTCGACATCCATCTTTCAGTCCTTTAGTGTTATTTTCGTGTCAAGCACATACAACCATCAAATATCAAACAATTCAAGCCCAATTGGTCTATTTGCAATCTATGTTGCTTATAATATTTTATAACGATTTTTCGCCATTTTTATTTATTAAAAAAATGGCCATATTTAATTAAACGACGTTTCAGGTCGTGCCGTGGCACTGGCGTTGTTTTTCCCCTAATTTGTTTTACACATATCGGAAAATATAACCGTTGGATTTCTACGAAATCTATATCAGTGGGAAGGTATTCCCAAAGCGAACCCAACGATTCCAGTTTCGTGAGAATCCGACGGTCGGATCTTCCACACTAGTCGTTTGAAGTTACGGTTTCAAAATTCGAACTACAGCGTCGTTATTCGATTTAATTTAATTATATTTATATTTATATATAAATATTAACGATTCTGGCGCTGTTTTTCTTCAGATTTGAATTAAGCATTCCGGACAATCCAACCGTTGGATTTTTACTAGGTTGGTGCCGTTGGGTAGATATTTCCAAGGCGAACCCAGCGGTTGCGGTTTCGGGAAAATCCGATGGTCGGATTTCTCGTACTAATCGTTTCAAATTACGATTCCGAAACACGAACTGCACGGCTTCGATTCCTTTTAATTATATTTATATTTATATATATAAATATAGTTCATTCTATAATTCCAACTATAGTTCATTCTATATTTTCAACTTCGTTTTCACTTCAAATATGTCACTAACGCCTTAATATTTCGAAAAAATTCGCCATAACCTCCTTTGTACGGGGAGGGGTTTGGAAATTTATTGGGCCGTATTAGGTACCCAATAAATCCTAAAAAGCATCCACATATTTATAGTGATATATTCTGGTGTCTACGGGGGAGTATGTACTGATAATCACTCCAGAGAATAAATTCTCGTCACCCCGTTTCCGTGTGGAAATAAATAGTCCATGTGCCGTATCTAATAACTAGAGCGACGTGATTATTGTCAACTCCAGACCCGTGTGGGATTTTTATTAATCTGGTCATTTATCGTTATATTTCATATAGTCCATATCAGTCATCAGTTCAACCTGTAGTATAAAATCATCGCCATACAAGCCTCTCGCTCGTATGGTAAATCTTCCACCTCGTCACACAAGCTCCAATTGCTTATGTGGAATATGATGAAGTATGCCTATCGTCAAGAAGTATGCCATGTAGTGTAGTTCAAAATTAATTGTTACTATCCTATGGCGACGTTTATTATTTCACACAGAATAACCAGCACTCCGCATCCAATGGCATTCATAGGAGTTGATATAAAAATAAAATTGTGCAGCCAACTCATCAAGGTTTAACTATTTGTCGGGCACGCAAATAATTTCTTTACTCTACAGCTAATCCATTTTTTCTGTTCAACACATGTATATATATGCAGAACAAAGCTAATAATAATATTTCTAGCAAATTATTATTTATTTCAACATGTGTGTATTTTTATCAAAGCGTATTCATGATAAAAGATATTTTTATCATCAAAAATATTTATTCAACACGTGAATGTTTTTAACACTTCATATTCACAATAAAAATGTAGTTTTTATTGTCGATTCATTTTATTTTAAAATACGATAACATTCAACACATGAATTTCAAATCGACGAACGAATTGCAACTCAACACATGAATATTCTATATAGTTCGTATATATATAAAAATGTGATTTTTATCGCTAAAGCTATTTGTTTAAATTCAAATAATATTCAACACATGAATTTTTGATTCAACGAATGAATTTCAACTCAACACATGAATATTCGATATAGTTTGTATATATATAAAAATGTGATTTTTATCGCTAAAGCTATTTGTTTAAAATTCAAATAATATTCAACACATGAATTTTGATTCAACGAATGAATTTCAACTCAACACATGAATATTCGCTATAGTTTGTATATATATAAAAATGTGATTTTTATCGCTAAAGCTATTTGTTTAAAATTCAAATAATATTCAACACATGAATTTTGATTCAACGAATGAATTTCAACTCAACACATGAATATTCGCTATAGTTTGTATATATATAAAAATGTGATTTTTATCGTTAAAGCTATTTGTTTAAAATTCAAATAATATTCAACACATGAATTTTGATTCAACGAATGAATTTCAACTCAACACACGAATATTCGATATAGTTTGTATATATATAAAAATGTGATTTTTATCGCTAAAGCTATTTGTTTAAATTCAAATAATATTCAACACATGAATTTTGATTCAACGAATGAATTTCAACTCAACACATGAATATTCGCTATAGTTTGTATATATATATATAAAAATGTGATTTTTATCGCTAAAGCTATTTGTTTAAATTCAAATAATATTCAACACATGAATTTTGATTCAACGAATGAATTTCAACTCAACACATGAATATTCGCTATAGTTTGTATATATATAAAAATGTGATTTTTATCGCTAAAGCTATTTGTTTAAAATTCAAATAATATTCAACACATGAATTTTGATTCAACGAATGAATTTCAACTCAACACATGAATATTCGATATAGTTTGTATATATATAAAAATGTGATTTTTATCGCTAAAGCTATTTGTTTAAATTCAAATAATATTCAACACATGAATTTTGATTCAACGAATGAATTTCAACTCAACACATGAATATTCGCTATAGTTTGTATATATATAAAAATGTGATTTTTATCGCTAAAGCTATTTGTTTAAAATTCAAATAATATTCAACACATGAATTTTGATTCAACGAATGAAAATTATTCTAACACATGTATATTTCAGAAAATTTCAGCAGCATAACGGCAGGGTAGTTAAAACCGGGACCGTCCCTAGTACGGCTCCTCGCTCTACCTTAAAACCTCGCGGTTTTTGACAATGGGGATCATGCATCTAGTTCGCACGCAGGCGACATGTTTTATTTTTATTTCCACAATCCTATTCTAATTTGTTTCAACCACAAGAGGGTATTTTTCAACCACAAAGGTATTTTTCAATCACAAAGGTATTTTTCAACCACAATATCAACCACAAACAATTATTTCCAACCATTCGTCATACCATATAATATCACGTCAATCACAAGCAATAAATATCATCCATGGTCTGTGGACGAGGGGAGTATATATATATATATATATATATATATTATAATTCACCTGCATTTCATCACATTTCAAAGCATATATCTTTCATTCAACGCTTGTATAATTTATACATCGCTAATATAACTTATACAACACATGTACATGAGGTATACAATGCGTATATAATTTACACTTCGCTTATATAATTTATACAACGCGATTCCATTCACACAATTAGTTTAGATTCCTCACATTGGTTATTGCAGTGCTAAAAATCGTAGGAAGATCAGAAAAATCCGCGGCTTCTTCTAGAATGTAGAGAGCCTCCTTGCGGTCACGGTGTCTCCTGTTTCATCAAATTTCGTTAAAGAACGAAAAAGATATTATTTTTCAAAGTTTTGCAACGCTTTATAGTGTTATTTTCATTTCAGAATTTCGAAGCAGAAAGGTTTTTTAAACCTTCAAAACTAGGTTTTGATTTTGAAGTTAAACTGTACCTTGTTGCTCCGATCAGGTGGTGCCACGCGGAAGAGCTACGAAACAGCTCGCTGTCGGTGGTGGTGGCGTCTAACTCGGCGGCTCCAGCAGGTCGCGGCGGCGCTCCAAAGGGGCTGACTTTCTCCTCGAAATTCGACGTGTAGGATCGATGGTTTGAGGCGAGGCTGGGTCGGATTTAAAGAGGGGACGAAGGCGAGTGGAGTGGTGGTGGTGGCGCGGCCTAGCGTCGCCTGTGGCGGCGGGAAAACGAAGGGGAAGGTTCGGGCTTCGTGATTCGTCGGTTTCGTCTCTGGCGGCTAGGGTTTTGAGATTTTTATTTTTATTTTTTATAAAGGAAAAATCCTATTGGTTGAAGCTTTATAGGAAAATTTAAATAGTGTTTTTGCAAACGGACTCGAAATCAAACCCAACGACTGTCGCCCTAGCTAAATACCCCCATTCCGGACACAATGGGATATGTTTCGTTGGCCAATTCGACTGTTACAGTCGGTTATTTTTCAAATTAAAATATAAAACATTCAATATTTAATTTGAACGTACATTTCAATTTGCCAGGGCCACAAACTAAATCGAAAAATTCCAGAAAAATAAATCTAGCTTTGTTTTGACGATACGGTCCTAACAAAACCAGTTTCGTCGAATTCTGAGCTCGTTTGAAAAACGGCCATTTTTAGGTCGACTCATTTTAACAGAAATTGACCAATCACATTTTCTTTTGCCCCACTCACATACTAGCTTCAAAAATTATGAAATTTGAAACTTAGCAATAATTTGACATCCCAGACCCAACAAAAGTGGTTTCGTCGAATTCCGAGGTTGTATGCAAAATATCAATTTTCAAGGGCTATATATGCTATATAGCAACCTTTCTGAAAATTCATTTGGCCATAACTTTTGATTCCCGCCATGAAACTTCGATTATTCAGATTCGTTAGAAAGGTATTCATAAACAGATTTAAATATTTTCAGTTTCGCTAAAATCCGTTATATTTTCCACCCGATACAGTCAGACAAAGTTTGTATTCAAAATTTCAAACTGCAATACTATACCCAATTCTATATTTTATTGAAATATGCTATTTCAATTATTCAAATTCTTTGGTAATAACCAAATTTAAAATTTTTAAATTGGTTCACATTTTCCGGGTTATTACAATCTCCCCCACTTAAAACTTTTCGTCCTCGAAAAAGGAAATAACAGCTAAGTAGGAAATAAAATGTAAATGCAATGTATTGTAAAGGTACCTTGCACAGGAGTTAGTCAGAGATGTCTACTCTGCATTTGGGGTAGGCTTGTTTAATGCTTTCCTCAGTCTCCCAAGTACAGTCTCTAGGATCACTACTCCACTGCACTTTGACTAAATGAATCTTTTTCCTCCTTAGCTCTCTAGTTTCTTTGCCAACTATCTTTAATGGCTCTCTTCTGAGCGCTAATTCTGGAGTTATGTCTATATCCTGTTGCGCTGCTTCTTCCACAACAAGATCTGGATCATGAACATGTTTTCTGAGTTGAGATACGTGGAACACATCATGTACACCAGGCAACCAATCAGGTAATAAAACCTTATATGCAAGAGTTCCAATCCGTTCAAGTATAGGAAAGGGACCAATAAACCTCGGTGCCAACTTCCCAGTCTTGCCAAATCTGATTACTCCCCGCATTGGAGAAACTCTTAAATAAACATAATCGCCAACGACAAATGATAAATCTCTTCTTCTCGCATCAGCATAACTTTTCTGTCGGCTCTGTGCGGTTTTCAATCGCTTCTTAATGAAATCGACTTTATCCGATGCTTCTCGAATCATATCGGGCCCTAACACAAGTCTGTTGCCAGGTTCTACCCAACATGCGGGAGATCTGCATGGTCTACCGTATAATGCTTCAAATGGAGACATTCCCAAACTTGTTTGATAGCTATTGTTATAAGAGAATTCGGCTAAATGTAAGTGATCTTCCCATGAGCCTCCAAAATCGATAACGCAAGCCCGTAGTAAATCTTCTAGAATTCTATTCACCCGCTCAGTTTAGCCGTCTGTCTGAGGGTGATAAGTGGTGCTCAGATTCAATTTAGATCCCAATTCTGTCTGGAATGCTTCCCAGAATTTGCTAGTAAACAGGGGATCTCTATCACTGACTATATTGAGCGGCACCCCATGCAGTTTAACTATTTCTTTGAAGTAAATCTGTGCTAAACTTTGAGCCGTTCTGTTGGATCGAACAGGTATGAAATGGGCAGTCTTCGTGAAGCAATCTACGATTACCCATATACTGTCGTTTCCTTTCTTAGTTCGAGGCAAGCCATCAATGAAGTCCATCGAAATTTGCTCCCACTTCCATCCTGGAACTTCTAATGGTTGTAATAGTCCAGCCAATTTCTGCTGATCACTCTTAACTAGCTGACAAGTGGGGCATCTACTAACATATAATAAAATATCTCTTTTCATTGACCTCCACCAGAATGTGCGTTTGATATCGTTATACATCTTGCTCACACCGGGATGGATACTTAGTTTGGACTTGTGGCACTCATCAAGTATTTCTCTTCTGAGCTCAGGAAGATTTGGGATGCAAATTCTGCCCTTTAATCTAAGAACTCCTTTGTCATCGAGTCGGAAACTTGTGGATTCACCTTCTTTGACTCTCTGACTGACTCTTTGAATAAATTCATCATCTTTCTGAAGGGTCGAGATCATGTCTATTAATGAAGACGTAATGACAAAACTGGCGATGATTTCATTCTTTCTGCTGAGCGCATCTGCTACAACATTGGCTTTCCCCGGAGTGTATAGAATTTCAAAATCGTTTGCTGCAAGTAATTCTAACCAACGCTGTTGTCTCAAATTTAGATCCTTCTGAGTGAATAGATATTTCAAGGACTGATGATCGGTAAATAGTTCGAACTTCTCGCCCAATAAATAATGACTCCAGATTCTTAAAGCAAACACGATAGCTAATAACTCAAGATCATGAGTAGCATAGTTTCTTTCATGCGGCTTCAGCTGACGGCTGGCATATGCGACCACTTGGCCTTTTTGCATTAGTACTACGCCTAGCCCTCTAATAGAAGCGTCTGTCCATACAGTCAAGTCTTGGTTGCCTTCTATAATTGTCAATACTGGAGCGGTTGTCAACTTCAGTTTCATCTCCTGGAAAGCTTCTTCACATTCGGGAGTCCATTTGAATTTCTCATGCTTCTTTGTAAGCTTTGTCAATACACCAGATATCTTTGAAAAATCCTAAACGAATTTCCGATAGTAACTAGCCAATCCAAGGAAACTTCGAACTTCTGTGGGGGTAGTAGGTTGTTTCTAGTTCTGAATCGCTGTAATTTTGCTTGGATCTACAGCAATCCCTTCTTTTGGTACGACATGGCCTAGGAACTTAACTTCATCCTGCCAGAAGACACACTTAGAAAATTTAGCTTTCAAGACATTTCTCCTTAGAATTTTCAATACTTGTTCTAAATGTTTTGCATGTTCGCCTTCCGACTTAGAGTAGATTAAAATGTCATCGATGAAGACTAGCACAAATTTATTCAATACACCACGGAACACTCTATTCATAAGATCGACGAAGTATGCCGGAGCGTTACACAAGCCGAACGGCATTACTAACCATTCGTAGAATAAATCGGGACCCCTGAAGGCTGTCAAAGGAACACAGTCTTCGGCTATACGTAATTGGTGGAAACCTGTAGCTAGGTCCATTCTGGAGAATACTGTTGCTCCATTTAATTGATCTAACAGATCGTCTATTCGGGGCAAGGGATATTTGTTCTTCAGTGTCTGCTTATTGAGATCTCAGTAATCAACACAAAGTCTTAGAGTACCGTCAGATTTCGGGACAAATACTATTGCTGCTCTCCAAGCTGAAAAGCTCGGTCTGATCAGACCTTTCCAAAGCAATTCTCGGGTTTGATTACCTAACTCTTCTTTTTCTTTCGGGGCCATCCTTCTAATTGGATGTGCTACTGGTCGGGCGTTAGGAATTAAATCTATCCTGAATTCAATTTCTCTTTGCGGCGGTAAGTTTTCTACTTCTTAAAACACATCCGCATAGTTTTTAACGACTGGTATCTTTTCTAATGAATGGGGAGTAACTTCTAAAGAAGACCAAAATTCTGTTCTATTAATTTCTGAACCGAGACATGGTATATATATAGGCCCAAGCTTCGTTTCGACTTTAACGATTCTCTCGGCACATCTAACTTCAGCCTTATATTTCGTCAACCATTCCAAACCGAGAATAACATCAAATTCTGACAAATCCATAACGATTAAGTGGATGGGAAACTTGTAACGTGAATAAGAGATAGGCACTCAGTATGAACTGAGACTAACAGAACCTCCTATCGGGTTTTGAACTTTAATTGGTTCTTTTAGAATTCTTTGATTCAATTTTAACTTGTGAACAATATTACCAGAAATGAAGCTACGTGATGCACCGGTATCAAAAAGTACAGAAACAGGAATATTTTTAATGGTAAGGGTACCTCCCAAGACGTCGGGTTTACCTGATCAATCGGTGATAGCTGGCGGGGTCTTCCCGTCATACACATGAGCCACTTGTGCATTCTGCTTCAGAGGACAATTCCTGCTATAGTGCCCCTTCTTATGGCAGTTGTAGCATTCGGCTGTGTCATTTGCCTTTGGCTTCCTCGGGGCTTTGCACACATTAGAAAAATGACCTGGCTTCCCGCAGTTGTAGCTATTTCCTTTGGGGATCTTTCCAGGTTTCTGAGTAGCGGCCGCTGTAATGCTAGACTCGGGCTGATCTGCTGAAGCCTTGCGCTTATTTCCAGCTTGGCTTTTTGCGCGGTCTTGGCTAGCGTGCCTTTCATCCATATCTTCATAATTGCAAGCCATTTCTACTAATTCTGAGAAGGAGAGTTTGATGTTACTCATGGCTCTGTCATGGTACTTGCGCTTTAGCCCAAATATGAATCTCTTGTTCTTTGCTTTGTTGGTCATAATAAGCTCTGGAGCATAGCGCGACAACTGGGTGAATTTATTGAGGTAATCTTGAATAGAGAGATCTCCCTGCTGGAGATTAGCAAACTGCTCTCGCATCCTCTCTAAAGCATGTTCAGGTACAAACTTCTCGTTGAACATGGTTTTGAATTGCTCCCAGGTTCTGATAGTACCTGCTGCATCCTCCGAGGTGATGGCATCCCACCACAGCTCTGCTTCCTCCTATAGGAGCCAAATACCTAGTCGTGCTTTGTTGTTGGTTCCCAAACCCATGCCTTCAAAGATTTTCTCATAGGTCTTCCACCAAGCAATAACTTCTGTCACTGTACCAGTGCCAGAAAAAGGTTTTCCCCCAAAGCTCCTGTACCTCTTAGTTACTCTGTCTAGCTCAAAGCCCTCGGGTGCTAGTGGCTGAATAATAGGGCCTCCCTCGGCTACGGGGATATTCCCCCCTCCTCCAGCTGCTCCTACTCGGCCTCCACGGCCTCCTCTAGCTGCTGCTGCTCATGTAGCCATCAGAAAGAGTATTGTATAAGCAAGAAAAGAGTCAAGCTCACAGATTTGATAATTTTTTATATATGATAAAGCAGGGGAACATAAGGAAAGGAAATGATGTACTGATCAATTTGTTTTGCTAATCTGCTTAGCTCATTCTAGGATATTGCTAATCCTATCTCTAATGAGCTACTCGCCTTAGAACACTACTGATTCTATTCTGACGGGGTGTTTAATGTGTTAGATCCTGGAACTAAGGTTAACCAAAGCTCTGATACCAACTGTGACGATCCCAAAATCTGAGGGGCGGTATTAAGGATAATCATTGGAATATAACACATTAATCATCATAGCAGAGTATAGATAATAGCAGAACAATAAATAGAATAATTTTACATGGATATGACAGCGGAATCACAACATGTAATAACATCAGAATAGCATAGCGTAGGATATAACTTAGTAAAATAAAGGAAAGTGATCAGTCATCATCGCCAGAGGAGGAATACATACATGCAGTGAGACATAATAAGGGTATCAGTCTACATCGCCGAAGGCGGTACATATACATACAATAAGAAGTACTAAAGGTAAAGCAGTCTGCATTGCCAGTTGCGGAATCATAATATAAGTACAATAATGGCGGAAAATGTCAAAGTCGTCTCTGTGAAATCAGCCTCGCCATGAGCCAAAATGCACTCTATGCAACAGTGCAGAGCCAAAAACAACCTGTCACCTGTGAACTAGGCTGCCCGTGTGAAAATAAGGGCACCCGCGTTTGCAAAGTGAAACAAACAACGAGTCAGTCATGGGGACTGGTATGAGGAATCTGTTTAACAGTTTAAACAACAGTAATAAGCAAATCATAGGACCACGCCACTTTCGCGGAACGGGTTTACTCCAGTGATTGCTAGTGCATTTAAAACAAAGTAAATTCTTTTAAAACAACGCAATGCTTTTACAAAGAATGAAGCCATTATAAGACTCAAGTCCCATCACACAATGCAACGCAAGCCGAAGGATAGAGTTTTACCTTATAAAGGCCAAATATGCTTGATACGTATAAAGCAAAATCAATTGATATTATTACTAGTGCATATATGTTTCAAAAATGAATAGCATCATAAATATCAATCATAGGCGGCATAGCTACCATATACTATGTCGCCATACTAGTTCTACAATCAAGTCCGTTATTTCGTATTGGAAATTGGATTTCTGTCATGAGTCGAGGCAAGGGGCAAGCTCCTCTCCGCTTCGAGACACTCTAGCAAATGCCTCAGGACTACGCACTCTGGGCAACCCTTGGATCTTCAGGGCCGGTCCTCTCTTACCTTTGAGGATTGGCAATTCCTGAACACACGTTTCCCGGTCCTTACAGACCTATAATCGAGGCGCCTCGCATTCCAACAACCACATAGGTGAAAAATAGATATATATGTCAGGGCTGGTAAGTCACTAACACCACTATAGCTAGAAAGAAACGTCGTGCTCTCCCTGCAGTCTGTATCCCGTTTTTAACTCATACCGAGGTGTGAGGCTCGCGAATCCACGCTATACACAAAGCCAGGCCATGCAGACCGTGCTTTGATCATCATCCACAAGACTTTGCTTTGCAACAGAAGCCTTGATCACAGCATCTTGGCATGCCACATAGGCAGTCCACTCCATACGATTGATTTCCATCGATATATAACCTCTGAGCTCGTACGTCTCAAAGAAGAGCGTTAAGCAAAAGAATAAATTGTCCGCCGCCAAACAGATATATATTTAACAGAGATCAATCAGTATAGAACAAAATCCAATGTCAGACACACAGTCCATTTACAAGTCCGTTCAGGGTCTGAACGAAACCGGAGGCGTCAAATTCCTCGCATATCCGTACAATCAACACATACGTTCAGACGGCTACTACTTCCGTTCCTTTCCGGTAGCTACTCCGGTCAGGAACCTCAGTAGCGCCCATCCAACCGATACGAAGATCGTCGGTCTTGAATCGTCTTTGCATTTTCCAATTCGAATCGCTCGATAAATTATTTGAAATGAGGGTTAGCTCGGCCTTTTCAAATAATTCACGTCATTAGAATTTAAATCGATTCTTTCCATGGTTATATTATTCGACATCCATCTTTCAGTCATTTAGTGTTATTTTCGTGTCAAGCACATACAACCATCAAATTTCAAACAATTCAAGCCCAATTGGTCTATTTGCAATCTATGTTGCTTATAATATTTTATAACGATTTTTCGCCATTTTTATTTATTAAAAAAAAATGGCCATATTTAATTAAACGACGTTTCAGGTCGTGCTGTGGCACTGGCGCTGTTTTTCTCCTAATTTGTTTTACACATATCGGAAAATCTAACCGTTGGATTTCTACGAAGTCTATATCAGTGAGAAGGTATTCCCAAAGCGAACCCAACGGTTCCAGTTTCATGAGAATCCGACGGTCGGATCTTCCACACTAGTCGTTTGAAGTTACGGTTTCAAAATTCGAACTGTAGCGTCGTTATTCGATTTAATTTAATTATATTTATATTTATATATAAATATAAACGATTCTGGCGCTGTTTTTCTTCAGATTTGAATTAAGCATTCCGGACAATCCAACCGTTGGATTTTTACTAGGTTGGTGTCGTTGGGTATATATTTCCAAGGCGAACCCAGCGGTTGCGGTTTCGGGAAAATCCGATGGTCGGATTTCTCGTACTAATCGTTTCAAATTACGATTCCGAAACACGAACTGCACGGCTTCGATTCCTTTTAATTATATTTATATTTATATATATAAATATAGTTCATTCTATAATTCCAACTATAGTTCATTCTATATTTTCAACTTCGTTTTCACTTCAAATATTTCACTAACGCCTTAATATTTCGAAAAATTTCGCCATAACCTCCTTTGTACGGGGAGGGGTTTGGAAATTTATTGGGTTGTATTAGGTACCCAATAAATCCTAAAAAGCATCCACATATTTATAGTGATATATTCTGGTGTCTACGGGGGAGTATGTACTGATAATCACTCCAGAGAATAAATTCTCGTCACCCCGTTTCCGTGTGGAAATAAATAGTCCATGTGCCGTATCTAATAACTAGAGCGACGTGCTTATTGTCAACTCCAGACCCGTGTGGGGTTTTTATTAATCTGGCCGTTTATCGTTATATTTCATATAGTCCATATCAGTCATCAGTTCAACCTGTAGTATAAAATCATCGCCATACAAGCCTCTCGCTCGTATGGTAAATCTTCCACCTCGTCACACAAGCTCCAATTGCTTATGTGGAATATGATGAAGTATGCATATCGTCAAGAAGTATGCCATGTAGTGTAGTTCAAAATTAATTGTTACTATCCTATGGCGACGTTTATTATTTCACACAGAATAACCAGCACTCCGCATCCAATGGCATTCACAGGAGTTGATATAAAACTAAAATTGCGCAGCCAACTCATCAAGGTTTACCTATTTGTCGGGCACGCAAATAATTTCTTTACTCTACAGCTAATCCATTTTTCCTGTTCAACACATGTATATATATGCAGAACAATGCAAATAATAATATTTCTAGCAAACAATTATTTATTTCAACACGTGTGTATTTTTATCAAAGCGTGTACATGATAAAAGAAATATTTTTATCATCAAAAATATTTATTCAATACGTGAATGTTTTTAACACTTCATATTCACAATAAAAATGTAGTTTTTATTGTCGATTCATTTTATTTTAAAATACGATAACATTCAACACATGAATTTCAAATCGACGAACGAATTGCAACTCAACACATGAATATTCTATATAGTTCGTATATATATAAAAATGTGATTTTTATCGCTAAAGCTATTTGTTTAAATTCAAATAATATTCAACACAAGAATTTTTGATTCAACGAATGAATTTCAACTCAACACATGAATATTCGATATAGTTTGTATATATATATATATATAAATGTGATTTTTATCGCTAAAGCTATTTGTTTAAAATTCAAATAATATTCAACACATGAATTTTGATTCAACGAATGAATTTCAACTCAACACATGAATATTCGCTATAGTATGTATATATATAAAAATGTGATTTTTATCGCTAAAGCTATTTGTTTAAAATTCAAATAATATTCAACACATGAATTTTGATTCAACGAATGAATTTCAACTCAACACATGAATATTCGCTATAGTTTGTATATATATAAAAATGTGATTTTTATCGCTAAAGCTATTTGTTTAAAATTCAAATAATATTCAACACATGAATTTTGATTCAACGAATGAATTTCAACTCAACACATGAATATTCGCTATAGTTTGTATATATATAAAAATGTGATTTTTATCGCTAAAGCTATTTGTTTAAATTCAAATAATATTCAACACATGAATTTTGATTCAACGAATGAATTTCAACTCAACACATGAATATTCGCTATAGTTTGTATATATATAAAAATGTGATTTTTATCGCTAAAGCTATTTGTTTAAAATTCAAATAATATTCAACACATGAATTTTGATTCAACGAATGAATTTCAACTCAACACATGAATATTCGATATAGTTTGTATATATATAAAAATGTGATTTTTATCGCTAAAGCTATTTGTTTAAATTCAAATAATATTCAATACATGAATTTTGATTCAACGAATGAATTTCAACTCAACACATGAATATTCGATATAGTTTGTATATATATAAAAATGTGATTTTTGTCGCTAAAGCTATTTGTTTAAAATTCAAATAATATTCAACACATGAATTTTGATTCAACGAATGAAAATTATTCTAACACATGTATATTTCAGAAAATTTCGGCAGCATAACGGCAGGGTAGTTAAAACCGGGACCGTCCCTAGTACGCCTCCTCGCTCTACCTTAAAACCTCGCGGTTTTTGACAATGGGGATCATGCATCTAGTTCGCACGCAGGCGGCATGTTTTATTTTTATTTCCACAATCCTATTCTAATTTGTTTCAACCACAAGAGGGTATTTTTCAACCACAAAGGTATTTTTCAATCACAAAGGTATTTTTCAACCACAATATCAACCACAAACAATTATTTCCAACCATTCGTCATACCATATAATATCACGTCAATCACAAGCAATAAATATCATCCATGGTCTGTGGACGAGGGGAGTATATATATATATATATATATATATATATATATATTATAATTCACCTGCATTTCATCACATTTCAAAGCATATATCTTTCATTCAACGCTTGTATAATTTATACATCGCTAATATAACTTATACAACACATGTACATGAGGTATACAATGCGTATATAATTTACACTTCGCTTATATACTTTATACAACGCGATTCCATTCACACAATTAGTTTAGATTCCTCACATTGGTTATTGCAGTGCTAAAAATCGTAGGAAGATCAGAAAAATCCGCGGCTTCTTCTAGAATGTAGAGAGCCTCCTTGCGGTCACGGTGTCTCCTGTTTCATCAAATTTCGTTAAAGAACGAAAAAGATATTATTTTTCAAAGTTTTGCAATGCTTTATAGTGTTATTTTCATTTCAGAATTTCGAAGCAGAAAGGTTTTTAAACCTTCAAAACTAGGTTTTGATTTTGAAGTTAAACCGTACCTTGTTGCTCTGATCAGGTGGTGCCACGCGGAAGAGCTACGAAACAGCTCCCTGTCGGTGGTGGTGGCGTCTGACTCGGCGGCTCCAGCAGGTCGCGGCGGCGCTCCAAAGGGGCTGACTTTCTCCTCGAAATTCGACGCGTACGATCGATGGTTTGAGGCGAGGCTTGGTCGGATTTAAAGAGGGGACGAAGGCGAGTGGAGTGGTGGTGGTGGCGCAGCCTAGCGTCGCCTGTGGCGGCGGGAAAACGAAGGGGAAGGTTCGGGCTTCGTGAGTCGGCGGTTTCGTCTCTGGCGGCTAGGGTTTTGAGATTTTTATTTTATATTTTTATAAAGGAAAAATCCTATTGGTCGAAGCTTTATAGGAAAATTTAAATAGTGTTTTTGCAAACGGACTCGAAATCAAACCCAACAACTGTCGCCCCTAGCTAAATACCCCCATTCCAGATACAATAGGATATGTTTTGTTGGCCAATTCGACTGTTACAGTCAGTTATTTTTCAAATTAAAATATAAAACATTCAATATTTAATTTGAACGTACATTTCAATTTGCCAGGGCCACAAACTGAATCGAAAAATTCCAGAAAAATAAATCTAGCTTTGTTTAGACGATACGGTCCTAACAAAACCAGTTTCGTTGAATTCTGAGCTTGTTTGAAAAACGGCCATTTTTAGGTCGACCCATTTTAACAGAAATTGACCAATCACATTTTCTTTTGCCCCGCTCACATACTAGCTTCAAAAATTATGAAAATTGAAACTTAGCAATAATTTGACATCCCTGACCCAACAAAAGTGGTTTCGCCGAATTTCGAGGTCGTATGCAAAATATCAATTTTCAAGGGCTATATATGCTATATAGCGACCTTTCTGAAAATTCATTTGGCCATAACTTTTGATTCCCGCTATGAAACTTCGACTATTCAAATTCGTTAGAAAGGTATTCATAAACAGATTTAAATATTTTCAGTTTCGCTAAAATCCGTTATATTTTCCACCCGGTACAGTCAGACAAAGTTTGTATTCAAAATTTCAAACTGCAATACTATACCCAATTCTATATTTTATTGAAATATGCTATTTCAATTATTCAAATTCTTTGGTAATAACCAAATTTAAAAATTTTAAATTGGTTCACATTTTCCGGGTTATTACATTTTGATTTTTCGGATTCGTTGGAAAGATATTATCAATTAGATTCAAATATTTTTGGTTTCACTAAAATCCGGTTTATTTTGCACCCGGTATGTTCAATTGAAGTTTGAAATCGAATTATCGAACTATCGCGCCATTTTCAATTCCTTTTATAAATATAAATATTTATATTCTAATGACGATTCAGATGAAAATATACGTTCGAATTCTATTCAAAATAAATTTCTCGTCGATATTATTTAAAATAATTCACTTTAAATAATCAAAATTCGCTAAAATTGCCAAAATAAAAATTTTAAATTGGCCTAGATTTCCAGGTTATTACAATCTCCCCCACTTAAAACTTTTCGTCCCCGAAAAGGAACGAAGCCGAAAGTTGTTTTAAATACCAACTCAACTTTCATTATTTTTATTATGGCTTAAGTTCTTCAACTTTTCAGTTTCTAAGAACTTTTCAAAAATTTCAAAAATTTGGCTAACACCCTAAATTTTCGAAAAATTTGGCCATAACCTCCCCAGCACCGGGAGCATGGGAAAACCCCGAAATTTCCATACAGGCCCTCTGATCTCAAAAAGAAAAAGCCAAGCGGCTAGCCAATCGGCTCATAAAATCATCATCACCCAAACAAAACAGTAAATTATGGTAAACATGTACCTATTTGTCGGGCAAACAATTTTATTCTTCTGCTCTAGCCTCTTTGCTATGACCTATTCAATGTAAGTACAAGTATATGCAAGCAAATGCGACCAAATTTCAACACAATTCACTTTTTGATTCAATTTGGCTAAGTGGTTCAAATTTTAATTAATCAAACAATAATCAAAAAACACAACCATCAATCAATTAGTTGATTAGCTTTTCAAATTCATAACTTTGATATATAGTCAAAAATCACATTTGTGGTGCCAAATCACAACAATAAGCCCTATCTAATTTTGGTCCTCACACCAGTCAATAGGAAATATATAAATATCACACCTTTGAAACTCGAATACCGATTCTGATGATGTTCGAACTATCATCAGAATCATCTCCGGGTGCCTAAAGTGTGATTCTATATCTATCCAGTATATAAAAACTTCGAATACACGCGGATCAGACGTATGCACAAAATCTTTATATACCGGATTGTCCAAATTCAATATATAATAAATATTCAGGTACGCATAATTGATTTAAAATTTCAAAACAAAATTCGGTTTCTTTTCAAAAATATACCCTTCACACTCGTTCTAGGATACTACTGATCCCATCTCTAATGAGTCATTCTCGTTGGATATTACTAATCCAATTCTGATGAATTCTTTCGTTTGGTTCTAATGTGTCTTGTTCTCTAGCTTTGTAAACCAAAGCTCTGATACCACGCTGAAACGACCCGAACTTCCCCGGTCTCCGAAGAGAAGAGAAAGAACGAATTGTTTTGAGAACACGACAAAATAGAACGCAGACGGGAGAACATTTCATTTTTATTACAACAATACCATCAGAATACAAGAATATACAGAGTATAAATGAATATTACACAGAAATATCATAGATTTAAATTACATTTAAATACATCGCAGCAGAAATAATACAAAACACAACTAGAAGGAGATATACGGATACAAAGCTTTCCGGATATCGTTCCAGCTGTAAACCAGGATCCTGTGAATTTAAATCTGCAAAACCAAAACTACTAGCTGCCCGCGTCAAAATAAGGGCACCCAAAGTTTAGGTAAAAACAATAAACTCTAAGTCAGTCATGTGACTGGTGTGAGAATAAAACAGTTATTAATCTTTATTTTAAAGTTCGGTAAATCAAGGGACCACGCCGTATAACACGGAACGGGTTTCCTCCCAAGAACACCAGTGCATAAAACAATAGCGTCATGCTTAAATAAAGAAAAACGAAGCTATTATAAGACCCAGGTCCCATCACACAATGCAACGGGTTTCCTCCCAAGAATGCTTGATACGTTTAAAACAAATCATTTGATACTATTATAAGTGCATATTCTAAAAAACATCTTCAAATCATAAGTATCAATCACAGACGGCATAAGCGCCCCATCCCACTATGTCGTCATACTAGGCTCTACAAATAAAACCGCAAATGTCACGTATTTGGAAGTTAGATTTCCATCTATGAACCGAGGCAAAAGATAGTCCTCAACCGATTCGAGACTCTCTAGCCCGAGCCTCAGGACTCAGACTCAGGTGGGCCCTTGGATCTTCAGGGCCAGTCCACCGATGTGGATTAAACTTAAACCCTGAACATGCGTTTCCCCGCCCTATGGGGCGTAAATGAGCCAACGAATGACTCCATCGAACCCGGATCGTCCGATCAAACCGAGGCGCCTCGCAACAGCAACAACCACATAAGTCAAACTCGTCAGGGTGTGTAAAACCACTGACGCTACTTCTAGCTAGAAAGAAACGCATGCCCTCCCTGACGTCCTCTCCCGTTTTTGGTTCATACCGGGTGTGAAACTCGCGAAGTAAACGTTACACAAAGCTATGCCACAAAGGCCATGCTTCGATCATCAACCAAAAGACTTTGCTTTTCAACAGAAGCATTGATCATTCGCCACTTAGGCATGCCACACAGGCAATTCACTCTATGCGTTAGATATCCATCAGTATATAACCCCTGAGCTCGTACGTCTCAAAGAAGAGCGCTAGGCAAGAGAATAAATTCTCCGCCGCCAAACAGATATATATTTAATAGAAATCAATCACACATATTAAAATCCAATGTCAGACACACAGTCCATTTACAAGTTCGTTCTGGGTCTGAACGAAACCGGAGGCACCTAGTACCCCGCATATCCATCGATCTCCAAGTACGTCTGGACGACCACCAACTGTTTCCATCTTCTTGGGTGTACACCCAATCAAGATCATCAGTAATCACCCAAACGACGTGAAGACCTCCGGTCTTCGACCACCGTCTTCATCTTCGACTTATCGTCTTATCAGTTATTCAGAATGGGATAAACCCGGTCTTTCCGAATAACTCGCGTATATTTTAAATAAGTGTTACACAAACACAACATACGCCTCATTCCAATTCATCAGTCACTAACCGTAAATTAATCAAGAGAATAATTCCCCAAATATTAACCCCGAAGGCCGAAACCAACATCAGATCAATATCCAGAAAACCATTCTGCTTAGCTAACTGACTGTTAGTCTCTAAATTTCACATTCATAGGGAAAGGTTCCCATTGATTTTATCAAAGATAAACTCCTAGAATTTATTCTTTAATCTTATTTTGAATTTCGATTCAACTAGTCGGGATTAACGAACCTTACCGAAGTAATCATTTGTTTTAATTTCCCAATCCCAACCTATTCATCCCATGAAGTAAAACTGGTAATACTCTATATCTAACACCACGGTGTTATCGGTAAATTCAATTACCATTTTACGTTCAAATCTAATTAAAAATTTAACTAACGCCTAGAGCAAAACTGTTGATACTCCATTCTCGATCATTTCAATCTAATTAAAGATTCATTAAAACTCCACTTAGTTTTAATCTGTGACTGGGTTAAAGAATCAGTGTCATTTAAAACACGGTTCACGACAAACCCAAAATCACATCACATTTCAATCAGTTCCTAACCATAAAGTAGCAAGTGAGCAGTTCCCTAAGTATTAACCCCAAAGGCCGAAACCAACATCAGAATCAATACCTATGAAACCATTCAACTTAACTAATCTCCAGTTAGTTTCTGATTTTCTTAACTCCTTTGGGTCTAAGAACAGTATTATTGAAGATACCGTCCACGACAACCCAAAATCACATTTCATTGATTAGCGGGTTAAAGAACAAGTGTTATTTAAAACACTGTTCACGATAAACCCAAAAATCAATACCAATTCAATCCCAATTAAATATTATTTAATTGGTACACTTCATTAAATCTAAATAAAAAGATTCAATCTTTTTCTCAACTGGGCTTAAGAACAGTGTTAATGAAGACACCATTCACGACAAACCCAAATCACATTTGATATTCAATACAAGGCTCTGAATAGAAAATATACCGGCTTATATTCAATATCAAATTCTACGACCAACAAATATCGTATTGGAAATAACGATATAAATATCTTTCAAATTTCCGTAACAATATCTGTGTAATCACGAAATCCAACATCGAAATATTCCGAAGACAATTTCGATTCAAATCCATTCCAATATAATTATTGGAAATTCTGGTTATTTTCAAAACCATTTCAAATCCCGTTTATTTATTTAAAAATAAATAGAATTATAATTCTAATTCAAAACTAGTTCATTTCGATTAAAATCTATTTTTATCTTTTCAAATATGGAGTTTTTCATCCCAATTCTTTCTAAATCATTTCTTATGATTTTACACAAATTATTACTATTTTTAATAATTTTATCAATGCATGTACGGTCGATTTCCATCAATGGCCATCGAACTGCACTTACAACGACCTTTTCCAAATTTGATTTGGACATAACTCCAAATCCAACCGTTAGATTTCAAATTTCTAATATCGTTAGAAAGCTCTTTTCGATACGAACCCAACGGTTATGGTTTTAGGAGAATCCGACTGTCGGATCTCCCGCAATGTCCGTTCGAAGTCAATGGTCGAAATTCGCGAACTGCCGCAGTGCGGCGCGTTCTATTCTGGCCATTATATTATATATATATAATATAAATAATATATATACTTCGTCGATTTCCTTTTAAAACGTATTTTATAAATCGTTTTAAATTCGTTTTCAAAATGATTTCAACTTCTTTTCTAATTCAAATCAAAATTGAATTTTTCCTTATAAATTCATTTTAAATTCCTTTCAAATTGATTTCAATTCAAATTGATTTCTAATTCAGTTTCAGTTCGTTTTCAATTCAATTCAATTTCAATTCGAATTCATTTCTATTCAATTTCAATTCTAATTCATTTCTATTCAATTTCAATTCGAATTCATTTCTATTCAATTTCAATTCGAATTCATTTATATTCAATTTCAATTCGAATTCATTTCTATTCAATTTCAATTCGAATTCATTTCTTTTCAAAATATCAGATTTTGAAATCACTTTCGATATTCGTTATAAAATGAATAAAATCGATATAAATATCGTTCATGTCAAAATGGCGTCAATCTAATCAATACGGCTTCATATATTTCTATTCTCAAATATTCTATTTCAAATATTCCTTTTTCAAATATTTCTTTCTCAAATATTTAGATTTCAAATATTTCCTTTTCAAAACTGGAATGAGGCCAATCAATTACCATATAATGTTAATTATATGGATTTTCTACAACACATGTATGCAATAACAACGATGAATAATCAACCATCATCCAAAGTGCATTCTACACTGTATAAGCATCAAATATAAATATTCAACGCTTATAACAGTCTGTCAATCAATCGATCGACATACAACTAACTATTGGGATTAGTGTATGTCATATATCATCACAATACCCGTGTGGGGTTTCAAACAATCAAACACAGATTTTATTTGTGCAGTTGGGCGATGTGTAAAATTTATCGTCCCAATCAATATCAGTCAAATGTGTGTATATAAACAAATCGTCCGATCTGTTTATTTTTATTTCATTTCATATACACGTTAAAAATTCTATTTTTAACTATAAAATATTTTCCACAATATAAATATTTTATTTCATTTCACATCACATCACACAATCAACTACACATCAAAATCAAACAAACAAGCATACAAGCCGTCCATGGTCTGTGGACGACGGGTGTCGGGTGCTACTAAACACCGTCTGCATCCTAGTATATATCATTAACTAGAAAAACAAAATTTAGAGTGAGGAGTTCTCACCGAATTGCTAATCCAATCCCACGACTCTTCTTATGTAGAAATCTTCGTCGTTCTTGCCTCTTATCACTTTCTTTGCCCGTATTCTCTATATATGTAAAAATCAAATTTTTACTTCGCTATTCAATATATAAAAATCGAATTTTTACTTCGCTATTCAATATGTAAAAATCGAATTTTTACTTCGCTATTCAATATATAAAAATTGAATTTTTACTTCGCTATTCAATATATAAAAATCGAATTTTTACTTCGCTATTCAATATATAAAAATCGAATTTTTACTTTGATATTCAATATATAAAAATCGAATTTTTACTTCGTTATTCAATATATAAAAATCGAATTTTTACTTTGATATCTAATATATAAAAATCGAATTTTTGCTTCGTTATTCAATATATAAAAATCAAATTTTTTTTCTTCCAAATACATATCTAATTTTCCCTTCATATAAAAATCAAAATTTTCTTTTATAAAAATCAGTTATTTTCTTCATACATTCAAAATATAAAAATTCTATTTTTATAACTTTGAATTGCTTTATATGTAAATAAATAAGAAGAAATAAAAACAAAATAAAAATACAGTAAATAGAAAGAAAGAAAGAAAGAAAGAAAGAAGTTTGCTGCGTTCGATAGAGGCAAGGGGGCTCGGGGTGCTGCACTTGCCGGCGCCGTAGGGTTTCAGGCGGTCAGGAAGGGGTGGTGGCACACTGGCTCGCGCGGTGGTGGAACGTGGGGGGTCTCAGATTGGGGCTGAGGGGGGCGACGGTTTCTGTTCGAAGGGGGAGAGAGAGGAGCGCCGATTTAGAGGGGGGCGGGGTGGGAATTTGCGCGAGCGGCGGCGGCTATCCCCCCGTGGCGTCGACGGCGAGAGCTGGAGGAGGGAGGAGCGCGATTCGATCGCTTTGGGGGTTTTTTTTTCTTCTGAAGTCAACGGGGAAGGTAGGGGGTTAAGTAGAGAGAATATAGTTTAATATTTATTTAATTAATATTTTATTCTCTAAAAAGCAACTTTAAAATTCGGACTCGAAATCAAACCCACCGACTGTCGTCCCTAGCTAATTACCCCCATTCCGAACACAATGGGATATGCCACGTAGGCTGATTCGATCATTTCGATCAGTTTCCGTTGAATTTACATTTAAATCATTATACCGAATTTTAAACGTACATTTCAAATTACCGGGGCCACATACTAACTCGAAAAATACCAGAAAAATATTTTCTGGCTTCGTATTGACGATACGGTCCTAACAAAACTAGTTTCATCAAATTCTGAGACCGTTTGAAAAATGGCCATTTTCCAGTCGATTAAAATCAACTGAAACTGGTCAAACGCGTTTTCCTTTGCCACGCTTACATATTGAATCGAAAATTTACGAAATTTGAAACCCAGCAATAATTTGACATCGCGGACCCAACAAAAGTGGTTTCGTCGAAATCCGAGGTCGTTTGCAAAATTTCCATTTTTGAGGGCCTAAATTCCATAGCGACTATTCTGAATTTTCAACTGGACATATCTTTTGATTCCCGCTATGAAATTTTGATTTTTCGGATTCTTTGGAAAGATATTATCAATTAGATTCAAATATTTTTGGTTTCACTAAAATCCGGTTTATTTTGCACCCGGTATGTTCAATTGAAGTTTGAAATCGAATTATCGAACTACCGCGCCATTTTCAATTCCTTTTATAAATATAAATAAATATTTATATTCTAACGACGATTCAAATGAAAATATACGTTCGAATTCTATTCAAAATAAATTTCTCGTCGATATTATTTAAAATAATTCATTTTAAATAATCAAAATTCGCTAAAATTGCCAAAATAAAATTTTTAAATTGGCCCAGATTTTCGGGTTATTACAAGGTACAACAGCAAGGCTGGGTCACAAAAGGGTTAAACCCCGGTGGTAGGAAGAGGGGTGTACACCAGGATTATCTAAGGGATACAACCTCACTGCTTCGATAGAAAAGATTTACCTCCTAACCAAACAAGAAACTTAACTATTGGCCATTCATAAAGAAAAATCCCAAATACGAAAGGAAAACAGGAGGATCCTATTGCCATTACCACATGATAAATGGACACGAAACTAATCACTGCAGAACCCTCGAGGAAACAGTCGTCAAATTCATCAACCAAGGACAATTAGGAGAATTTATGAAGAGATCAGATTAAGTTCAACAAAAATCCTTAGTAAAAGGATTATTAAACATGTCCAAGGGTACGAAAAACCCTCTTTTCAAAGCTTGAAGAAACCCAAAAGGGGTCAAACCATAAATGGAATAAATACCTTGTCATCACCACATTGGTCAGGACGAGGCATCTCCCCAAGGGGGTAGTCTTTCTCCATGCCCAAATTAGAGGGGTCTAGGTTAAAGCATCAAAAGCGTAAGCCTCCATTTCACACCAGAAATGGTCGTGGCGGTGCATCTAAAATTAGCATGACCTGCCTCTGCTCGTAGAAGAGTACGTCCTGCATCTGCTAGAACTAAGCACGTCCTGCCTCTGCTCGCAAAAGAGCATGTCCCGCAAAAGGGAATGCCAACCCCTATCATCACCTATGATGGTTAGGATAGGGCACCTCTTGGAGGGTGTGTGTGTGTAAGCCTCTATCATTATCTACAATGGTCGGTATAGAGCATCAAAAGAGTAAACCTTAGTTCTGTGCCTACAATGGCCCCGTTTAAGTTTCTAAGACCTTATCATTGCTACGATGGTCAGGATAAGGTGCTTCCAGGAGAGAGGTCGGGTAAGTCCTTGGACCCTGTTTGTGGATAAGCTAGCCAAGCACATCGGATGCACAAGCCTAGAAAGTGGCTAACAAAGCACGTACGTCCTTTGCTTTGACATCAAAAGTCCAAAGAGTGGCTCAAGAAGCACGTACAACCTCTTCTTCACAAATCAAATCCAAAGAGGATACAAAACACGAATACCTGAAGGGGATTCCTGATTTTCAATCTCTATTTGCCTGAACAAGGGGCAGTTCAGGTCTTCTACAACGATACCTGAATCTGGGTCGGTTCCATTCTTCGCAAATACTAGAAGGGGGTTCCTAGTTTTCAATCTCTAATTGCCTGAATAAGGGGTAGTTCAGGTTTTCTACATCGATACCCAAATCTGGGTTGATTAAATTCCTAACGAAGATCAGAAGCATATTTCCAGTCACTTACCTTAAATAACCTGAATCTGGGTCGAATCAGATACACACACACGTACAGGAAGGGTGTCCCGGTCTTACCTCGATACCCAAATCTGGGATGATCCAGGAGAAATTACAACCACGCAGGGGGTTCCGATCCCACCACAGATACCCAATCAAGAATAAGCTCAGATTGAAATCAGGAGGAGTCATTCGACCATCTCGGAAATTTGAATATGGTTCAAAATTACACTTCTGCTATTACTAAGGATAAGCTCATAATCCTCTCATTTGCTTAGGGAAGTGTCTTTAATTCATAGGTGCATCCGTTTATTTCTTTTATATACCCATTGCTTACACGGCATAAGAAATAGCGTCACATTAAAACATAAGTTCGGGAAGGAACTTGAAAAAAATTCTTAACATTTCTAATGGAGTCCCATAACTAGGACTACTCCTTTCCCTAGAAAAATCTTACAGAGGGGATGTTCCCAAAAGGACCTATTGCATAAGGAAGGTTGTCGCTAGCACTTGGCACGAATAGTTCTCTTGTCGTTACAATACCTTGAGCTGTGATTGCCATTTTTCTGGCAAAAACAATACATCAAATAAATAACACAATACATAAGCATGCCTACTAGAAGTCATGACGTAAACCATTACGCAAACACAATCATTGTTTTGAGAGGTTTATATTACAAGCATATGGGAAAAGTCTATCATTCCGATTCGGGGTTTTGCAAAGAGAATTCTAAGGAAGCGCAATTCTCATTAGCTTTCTTTAATTCATCCTCCAACTTGTCAATTTGTTGGTATAGTCTACCTACCGCCGCGTCTGAACTCTCATAAGATTTTGTCGCTAACCTATGTTGCAAATTATAAATAATTTCATATTTCTCCTTCAGTTGTATTTCCAAATGAGACACCTATTCCTTGATATTTGTGACTATTATCTTTTAAAGAAAATACATCTTTTTATAGCCCGAAAGGGGAGCACCCTCAAAAATGTCTTTGCAGCCAGCAATATATGAAGTTCCCTCTCTAAATTGTGAAGGAGGGGTCTGGAATTGGTCCCCCTAATCATGGATAAGATGAGATGTTGTAATACGTAAAACGCAAACATCAGATATACACTAATAACATCATGCATTCCCAAAGAAAGACAATCACATGACCTTTATCAATTCATACACACATACGTATAGCGTTCACACCAACTTATAAGTAAAACATAACAAACCACCAAATGTCACGAAACCAACACCATTCACGCACAAATTAAAAGAAAATGTATACTTTGTAAAATAATATTCGAAACTCCTTGTTAAATTGTTTTCGCAGGGCGAAATTCCTTGAGAATCCCCCCATGTTTTCAAACGCAGAGTCTAAAGCATTACTATAACTTACATCTTTGGAGAAGCAGAGAACTGCTGTAACATGAGAAGACTAGTTAGTAACGAAATTCAAGGAGAGGAAAATTATTTCGAAAGAGAAAGCCATACCTGTGTAGCACCGACATCAGACCGAGCTGGAATCCCTTTCTTCTTGGAATCTTAAGAACCACCTTAGGTAACTCCTTCGATGTGGGAGAAGATGTTCCATCACACTTTCCAGGTCCACCTTGTTGATTTGTGTCTTCTCCTATTTCTCCTTCTGCTGTGCTTTCCTCCTCCACCTCTTCCTCATTATCCTCAGAAAACTCATCAACAAAAAAAAGCGATGCAGGGTTTATCATGTTCATCAGAGGAACCTTATGCTCTCGTTTCACCCGCTCAATATTCTCCAAAACTCTATCTCGGACGGAGGAATCAATTGCAGGAAAGTCGAATTCCAAAAGCCTCTTACAATTGTCAGAAAAAGGAAAGATGAGGGCATCTTCATAACACTCAATAGCTATGGTATTAAGATGAACATTCAAAAAATTGGAAATTCTGTCACTAGCCTCGTAAATTATTCTTTTTGCGGTGGAGAGTTGAGTGTTCATCCGATCCACCTCAACGGCATGTTCCACCTCCATCCCCGACTTTTCCTCCTTAAGGTCTTCAACTTGCTTCACCAACACCTCTTTAGCCTTTGTTTCCCCTTCTAGCAGGGTCTCCAATTCCTTACGCTTGTTATCACCTTCCGTCGTCTCCTGCAACAAAGTATTGACCCTATCCGTCAGAGCCCTGTTCTCCTCCCTAAGGGAATTGACCTCCATCGCTGAAGCAGAAGCCATCCCTCTGGATAGATACCAAGTCTTCGTTATCTCAGGAAGGGAAATGAATTAAGCTTCTCACAAAAACAAAATGAATACGAAGGAATCAGAAAGGATAAATCAATAACAAAAGTTGGTCCCTGATTTGCTACCGATGAAAATATTCTGAATCTAAGGGTGAAGAAGTCTGTGTGATGTTAGCAACTTCAGGGGATGAGAGAGCAAGACTCACAAGCCTATTGAAATCAGAGACTGGAAAAGGAAGTGAGGGGGAAATAGCAGGCTGAGAGGAGGAAGGCAACGAAATACTATGCCCTTCCTTACCTAACCCGGCGAAAGTATCAGAAGAACAGGATTGCTTTCGGGCTTACCCTTCGATGAAGTATTAGGGGAAGCGTCAACATTGACCACCTGGTCATCATCAATAGTAGAGGGATCAAAGGTCTGCCTTGTTTTCGGGGTAACAACGATGTCTTCTGAAAAGCTAACTAACTTATCTTGTCTGGGCTTCTTCGACACAGATTCAATGTCGGTATGGGCGAGCCTCTTTATAGCTTGGGTACTGGACCGAGAGTAAGCTGCCAGGGCAGACGCATCCTGAGAAGTCGATGATTCTAAACGAAGTGGAATTAAATTATTAAAACAATAATAACAATGAAACGAGAGAAAGAATGACAAGTCTCGTCGAAATCACATGGATGGATGGGGGAGCCTGTGTTGAGCTAGAATTCAGCAATAGTTCTTTTGGACTAGAAAATTGGATGGGAGGTTGCCCTAATATCTTCTGCCTAGGGGGAATTAAGCCATATTGATGAAGCCTGTCGATGGTTAAGAGGAATGACCGACACATATGCTCCACCGGTGCTTTGAAGATAGCCTCAACAACTTGAGCTTCCTCCGGCGTTAAATCACATCTTTAGAAGGGGGTTCTACAATAAAAGAAAGACACGGATAAACGAAAACGACAAATATAAAACATTTACCTTCTAAGTCAAGAGACCTACTGTCATCAACAAATTTTCCTGATATGCCAGGAGGGCATTTAACGAGAAAAAATTGATCTTCCCATGGCCTAGTTTTGTTAATATTATCGCAACCAGTCTCCTTACAGGGTTAGCCCACCATATCGGCGACTCTGAACTTCCATATGATGAATGAGTTTAGGGCTTAAAGAATCCTGACCTGATGCAAGCGCTAGGGCTTCCAAGCATAAGAGAGTTGTATATGTATTGGGTGAGAATTGAATGGGAGCAACTTTCAAATACTTAAGAGCTTGTGTATAAAAGGTGGGAAAGTAAGAAAGCCTCCATGCTAGATATGAATTGTTGAATACGCGAAATACCCTTCTGAAGGGTTCTTGAGAAAATTTGGAGAAGAAGCTACGATGGCATCAATACCTGATATGCCAAAACTATCCAATATAGCCTTCACGAAACGTTGGGAAGTAATTAAGGATGGCTTTGGAGCAAATGCTTTCTTAGGACGTGAGACCTTGGAATCTTTGGCCTTCGCCTTAACAGGACTTTTGCTAGACATGATTCTGCCAGGTGATATCATTCCATCACAGTACCATTAGTATACATACTTCTTACACAATTGCATGAATAACATTTATGAATGGGTAGAGTATTATTATATATTGTTAATAAAAAGCTCGATTTGTCATAAAAAAAGTCGAGCCCAGGTATTGAATGCAAAAAGGGTTATGCATAATGTACTTCCATTAGTGATCATCTAGGCTTTTGATAATGAGAAAAACGCATACCTTAATTATATTATAATCATTTCGTACCAGTGGCACTAAATTTAGTTAGTGGGAAAATTGTTTCCTTCTTGTGTATCTTGCATCGTGTATCGTAATTCCTATACAAAGTAACCTGTGAAACAGATGGATGCTAATGTCGGGCATTAAGCATGGTAGACAAGAGATCATTGCCTAAAACCTATTTTATGATCAACATAATGCTGATCGACTCCCCCGTCAATCTTGGCACGTAATTGAGATTACGACCTATATAAGAAGTAAAAATACTCACAGAGAATAGAGCTAGGGTTCTCAGAAAGAAAATTTTGAGCAACTTCTTAGAGAAATAGTAATCTTGTTCGAGAACTTGATTTTCAGGTGAAAGGCGGAAACGAGAGAGAAGAAGAATTTATGATTCAAATTCCAAGACCAATATGAACCGTACAGGCAGAGATCAATCAACGTTTCCGATCAAGGGAGATCAATAGACTCTGAAGTTACACTTCGAAAAAGACAAAAAAGTTTGACTTGAAAAGTCGAAAAAAACCCTTCACCAGAGGGGCAAATGTTACTACCAAAATTAACTCTGAAACCAGCTAACGGTGAAGGGATATTCGATGAACACAAGCACGAAGAAATAATCCGAAAGCTACACAAAAGTGACATCTTCTTAGGGGAAAGGAGCTCAAAGCCTACAGAGTGATAGCACAGTCTTTCCGGCAGGGCATACCCGATAGGGGGTTCTATAGAGATAGGTCATCCAAGTGAGAAGCCAAGAGCGAAAGAGGAAAGAACTCCACTAATGGAAACCCGGAAGGACGCAAAGGTTGTCGGTGTTAACCTACTTAATACCAGTACACTACGGGGTAAAGACACCCCAAGCATTAAGCCAAATGTATGTAAAGATTATTCGGAACCAGCTTCTGAAACATCTACAGCATAAACTTCGAAAGGTCATCTTGATAAACAATGGGAAAATTACCTAGAGCAACCTTCCGGAAGACTAGGCTATGCATAGAGGCCACATCGGAACCCAAATCGGAACCCCAGAAAGGATACAGGCTATCCGTACTAGTCTACTTAATACATACGTTGGCGGTGGTTCTGAACCGGCAGCTATCTACATGCATCCCAAGGACAAGCTCCTCTAAGCATTCATAGAGAAACCAGAAGCCTACATCCGGAAGCTTATAACCAAAATATACCACCGGAAGCTCAAGCACCTTTCGAAAAGCAACTACATTAACAAGCTCATATCATTCTCCAAGAATCCTCGGCTGACCGTGACCTTCCGTCCGGAAATTATAATCCGCACCTCAAAGCGGCCGAAACCAAAAGCGACCGAAACCAAAGAAAAAGGCGGCCGACAGCAGTACCTACAGGCCCAACGACCCAATAGAGAAGGGGCCCCAAATCCCCTATAAATAGGACCTCAGGGGTCACATTTGAGGGAGGTCTAATTTTTTCGATTCATATACTCTTTTTCTCTAGAATAAACCCTGATACTTAGATCAGTTGGAGGATTTCCTCTACTCTGTTCATGTACTCTAAATGGAAGATTAATAAAGAGCAGACCTACACTTATCGTATTATCCTGTGGGTTTATTATGATATTTCTTAGTTATTTTTGCTACAATTTGCTGTTTATTTCCTACATATGCATGGATCATTTCCCAAACCTTTCCGTAGTTCGGATTGAACACCCCTTCCCGTATGCTTAAACCTTTCCTGAGAGTGTAGAATCATTCAGCGAACTTGGTGCAGTGCTTCCTTCCACCATCCATTAGGTCCCTTATCAAGGATTGTTTAGTGATCCTTCTCTCCAAGGCCTTGATACCCAGGAACGGTGATCTGACCCAAATTCGCGAAATCTAAACAACCTATCCTTTTTCCTTAGGACCATTCCCATTTGCCTATCTTCGGTGTTGACGAAAAATATCGTTAACAAAGATGATCAATTGAATATATTGGAAGTTTACATGATTTAATGGGATGTTTGTCAATGACCTAATTATTAATGTTAGTTCACCATCATTTTATTTTATTTTAAAAACATGGCTTTAGCCTAAAATACACTATTACATGCATAAATAAGAGTAGAACACTTAGACATGACACAAGGGACCATGGTCTCGCTATGTGAGGCCTAGCTTACTTGTCATATAGTGTGTTATATACTACTAACTTGTATATAAAAATATCAATTTAAAAAAGAATTGGAAAGGCTATGGGTTTTTTTTCTGTAAAGAAAAAAAGTATTGTAAGATGTTTTTTTATGTCTAAAAGTAATTTAAGATGAGAACTTATATGCCAAGTCACTCAAATGCATCTGAAAAATTGAAAGGTCGTTTAGTTTATTTTGTTTTTTATTTTCTAGGTTTTCAGTACTGATTATAAAAATATGAAGAGAGTGGTGAGGCGGCGAAGGAAACGAAAGGAAAATAGATGAGATGATGAAATGAATAGAGTGATGATAAAATGATAAATTATCTTTCATTCTTTTTATAACAAAATAACCATATATATATATATATATATCTGTGTGTGTGTGTACACATACATACATACATACATACAACAAAAGGGAGAATCTAGTCATTCTCCAACGACTCACAAAAATAGTTCTGTAGTAATAGGCTATAAAATCTGGGAGCAAAACACACAAACAAATATAAGGTCTCAACCACAAATGCGGACCTCCATATCCAAGAGCAAGGGCCTAGCCAAATGGACCAGCGCTAGCCTGGCACCAATCCCAAGCAAGCCACCAAAGGCTCCGCTGATCGTGGTCTGAAAATCCAGGACAATGCTCGAGCCAATCCTGTAGAGACGACAACAAAAGTCAACCTTCTTCGTCCCTAAGCTCCATCTACAGAAGAACACCAAGCAATCCAAGAAGCAAAGTAGTCTTTGGAAACTCAATCCATTAAGTACCTGTAAATCCAGAACCTGTCTGGAGAGGAGGCTACTGCCCCAAAGCATCTGTTACCCACTACAACAGTCACACGAAGATCCACAAGGCCTTTCTCCACTGCCCCGCCGAAAGCAAAGCATTTTGGATGCATACAGAGAAGAGGCGGAACACACCGGAAGTCAAAACCAACTTAGAAGAGTTACCCCATTGCCTGAAAATGACACCTCGTTTCCACCACAATCTAATCGGGCCAGCAGGAGGAACCACACCACTAGTTGCCATAACCAAAGAGCCACCATCGGGCCTACAGATCGATCCCTTGGAACCTCCCTCAAACTCTGCCTCAACAGGCCGACAAGCCAAAACAGAAAAGCTCTTTGATGGGCAAACCGGTGGAGAAGGCATAGCACCCACATCCGGTAAAGTGCCTTCACAGCCCAACTTCTAAACAAACACCAAAGCAGAGGACGTTGGAGTAACCTTCTTCATTGTCTTCGAGCGTCGCCAGCGTTGAAGACTTATCGAATATCGTCCACTGTTCCCCTTCAACGGTCCTAAGGTTCCATCAATGCAAGAAGGCGGTAACAGCTTTATAAGATAATTGTCTTAAAGGGTGCTCAAATTCCCAGCACCACCGCGTCCCATTACTGGACCGACATCAGTACTGGAACACTGACCGACACCACAAAAAAAATCACCACACAAAATGCCCAAAGCCGGAGCCAATAAAGGCAGAGAAACTGATTGCATGAACAACAACCGAGGCACAAAAGGGACGGTGAACTCCCCCTTGTCTGGTCGGACCGCGGAGCCACCAATAAAATCACTACCAGACGATGGAGAAAGACAACTATAATCCCCATAAGGGAACACAGACAGCGTGACAAGAGCTCCCGAGAATCTAGAGCGCAATTCCAGATAAAGACCACCAACAACCAAGAACCGGTGGCGTGTCACAGCAATAAACGAACCAACGATTCCAATTTAATAACCACTGAAGACTCCCCCACCACCATGACGGTCACCGGACCTTCAGAGATAGCTGAAACCGCGCCTTAACCAAATAAACAACAGGACTAGTTCCCAATAAAGACCCCTCTACAGCGAAGTCTCTATTTCGACGAGCAAAAACCATGAACCTTAATTGCCCAATATAAGGAAAAAGGAATTAGCAAAACCACAAATAGCGAGCTCAATCGGAGAAAGCTCCTACTTTAGGAAAGTACCCGAAGGTATTACACAGAAGAGAGAAGAGAGAAAATTGCTAAATCGCAAGATTGCTTAGAAGATGAAAGCCATTAAAGTACGAAAGAGCCGTTATATTATTTATTAAAGTGTTATTCTCTTCCATTCTTCTGTTATTACATGAAGAAGAAAAAATGTTTAGCCATTTTGGGTTCTTATAATATATATATATATATGATATAGGATCAAGAGCACCCCAAAAAGTGTAGAACCTCTTTAGCTCTTCTAATCCTTTTCTCTCTCCCTTCACTAACTCTCTCTCTCTCTCTCCCTATTAACCTATTTTAATATAAATTAATGGCTACAAATTTGGTGCTCCCAAATAGAGGTGCCATGGAGAACGTGTGTGTGTATAAATATATATATATGGGGATGGCTATTTGAACACAAAATTAGACACAAATAGAGAGACATAAAGCCTCAACCGTTGAATTTTTTTTGTCTTTATATGGAGAGGTGGAATTCATGGGGTGATCCAACGGTGCAAATCAATTGTGTCATCATTTGTATCCAAATTTTGTGTTAAAGTAGACTTTCCCATATATATACATATACATATATATACATATATATATATATATACATATATCTACATATATATATACAAATATATATAGGGGCAGGTTCGAGAGCACCCCAAACAGTGCAGCACCCCAAAAGCCCCTCAACCACAACCAAGTATTCAACACCCTCTCTCATTCCACTCATTGTCTCGCTTTCCACTCACATTCTTTAATATAAATGAGTGGCTGTTGTTCGGGTGCAAATGGAGGGCTGAAATTCAGGGGTGCTCCCTGATTCTATCCATATATATATATATATATATATATATATATATATATATATATATACACACACACATATATATATATATATATAAATATATAAGATAGGATCAGGGAGCACCCCAAATAGTGCAGCATCCCTTTAGTCCCCCCCCCCCCCGATGTCATGGAACCCTCCTCTATATATATACATATATATATATACACGTATGTGTATATATGTATGTATGTATGTATATATATATATATGAGGTTTCTATGGCACCCAAATTTGTAGCACCCCTAAAGCCCCTTAATGAGAGCCACTCATTTATTATTAAATAAGATAGTGGGGGGAGAGAGAGTTAGTGGGAGGAGAGAGAAAGGGGATTGTGTGGTGGAAATTAGGAGGGCTAAAGGGGTGCTACACTATTTGGGGTGCTCTTGATCCTATCTCATATGTATATGTATATATATATATATATATATATATATATATATATATATAGGCAGGTTCAATGACACCCCAAATAGTGAGCACCCCTTTAGCCTACCACTTTTCCACCACACATTTCCTCACTCTCTCCTTCCACTCATTCTCTCACCTCCCACTCACTTTCCATTCACTTTTTTTAATATAAATGAGTGGCTGAAATTGGGGTGCTAATGGAGGGCTCCCTGATCCTACCTCATATATACATACATATATATATATACACATATATATATATATACATAAAGGAGCGTTCAATGGCACCCCAAATAGTGAGCACCCCAAATGCCCTCCAACAAGAACCAAGTATTTATTGTAGTTTAAGTTAGTGCGAGGTGAGAGAATGAGTGGAGGGAGAGAGAAACGGGATATGTGGTGGAAATCAGGGGGCATTTAGGGGTGCTGCACTGTTTCGAGTGTCATTGAACGCTCGTGTGTGTGTGTGTGTGTGTGTGTGTGTATATGCAATGTTCCACTACATCTTTTATTTTATACGTGAGATTCTCCCTGAATTCCAGCCGTACATTCCCATTTTATTATTCTTTCTTTCTCTATCCATTGGATTAAGTAATATAGTGTAGTGGAAAGAGAGAGCGGTACCAAAGTATAGATGACCAGTAACACATTGGTCGGTCACCTCAAATGCTTCTGATGAGGACGCGGACTGTCCATGTTCAAAAAATAACGGTACCAAAGTATATATGACCAGTAACACATTCTCTTGGGTTTGGAGTCTTTGGACTCTAATGCAGAAATATGGAGAGAGTGGAGAAGCGATGAAGGAAACGGAAGGAAAATAGATGAGATGATGGAATGAATGAAGTGATGGTAGAATGACGAATTCTCTTACATTCTTGTATTATTACATGAATTAGAAAAAAATGTTTTCTACTTTATGTCTGGTTTAACTGGTTAGGGTTCACACACACACACACACACACACACACACACACACACATATATATATATATATATATATATATATATATATATATATATATATATATATGTGAATGATACAAGTTATATATGAACACCTACGGTACATTCAAATCCCTTTGAAGTATTAAATTAGTTTCTGTAAATCGAAATTATGTATTTGGCATTGTTGGGGATGTAGCTCAAATGGTAGAGTGCTCGCTTTGCATGCGAGAGGTACAGGGTTTGATACCCTGCATCTCCACTTTGGTGTGCTTTTTTGTTTTGGTCTCCTACCAGCCATCAGCTGCGACAGTTCACTTTACACCTAATTCTTCTTCTTCCTTGCACTCATAAGCCGCTTCTACTCCTCTTCAAAATAAAAATTGTCATGCTTCTTTGCGCGCTTCCGTTAAGAATTACAACTAACTACTCCATTTCCATAAATCAGGGCTTGGGTTCCTTTATGCCTTCAGTTACAATACTAATCAAGACGATGCTGAAATGACGTCTTCTCTTTCCCTCCCTACATTATGTGAGGTCGGCTTTTTGTTTTCCTACTTTGGTCTACCACTATAGTTTCGTTTCCCTACAATCTAATTTTCAAAATTTGGGTACTTTTTAAAATATGGTAGCTAACCAAAAAAAGTAATAGGGTTTTCTAGGCCACTTGAACATTGAAGGTGCATGATATGCCACAACAAAATATGGTGGACGAAAGGGACTAAAAAGAAATTCTTCGCTCCCCAATTAATATACTGGCATACGATTTTATGTATCGAAATTAGTCCCAGAATTCAAGTGATACGCGGCTATCATTTACTCCATCCGTGGTACACTCCTTAAAGGAAGAGAAAGTCCACGTGACTTGGATAGATTAAAGGCAAACACTACTTATTTCTAGACGAATGAAGATCAGTTACATAGATAAGCAGACGACATCTTACTGATGTCGAGTACACAGAGCTGCGTTCGATTGAATCAAAATAGGGTTTTCTAGCCACAAAAGGAACGGTACAAGTTATATATGAACACTTGCGCATTCTCTTGGCTTCGGACTCCAATGCAGAAGGCAAATTAGCGAAAAAACAATTTACCGCAAGTTAACTTCCACTCAAGTTTGAATGGACTGACCATAACAATTGTCATTTAAGATTAACCCGTTTGTCAGTCTGTAAAGCTAAGGTCCAAGCATCCATCAAACTACCCGTATACATTATCATCTTTCCTGTTATATTTGCAAAGTGAAATTTACAGCACACGTAATGGTACCCAATACATGAATTGAGGCATAAGAGCAAGCTGCTACTCTGCTACTGTCATTTCATCTAAAACGACAGTGGTGTCCTCCTAATCGTGGATATATTGCAAGGCCTGAAGCATTGTTCCACCTTTCCCTATCTGATTGCATCATCCTTCTTATCCCATTAGCATTGGCTAGCAGTAAAAGGGGAGATCGAGCTCAGGACGTGCCTCCGCATCAGAATTCAGATGACTGTAGGAAACCAACCTACACTTGCAACTGCTACATCGCTTAGTAAACGCTCTCTGGTAAGATCATCTGACCACGAAATATAATAAGCACATTGCTCAGGACATTGTTTGAATTTTACAGTGTCAAAAACAAACGAGAAAAAAAAAAGTGTGCACTGATTAACAGACAAGTGTCAAATTACATCCCACCGCTAGCAGAAACAGATGAAATTTTTAACTTTTCAATCCGAACCATGAATCAAATTAGTAAAACTACTCCCTTTGAATAATAGCAGTAAAAACTACTGAAAAATTTGTGATAAGAACACTCTTCTGATGATCAAATTGCAAGTTAAAAAACATGAAAATTAATTTCATCGCCTAGTTTAACTCCCTAGAAATTGAATGGAGCAGAGAAGTATATAGTACATCAGTGACATATTTAAAGTTTGCAATCATGCGGAATGCAGTAGTCCTAGAAGCAAAAGGCTGCTTAGTACTTACAAAATAAATATATATGCCACTGCACCTCCAAAGGTCTAAAATATTAGAATGTTTTAGGTCCTTTGAACTAAAACACATCTAAAATCAAGAGAAAACTAATATATCTTGGGCATATAAGAAGGAGAACTGCCATATACTTTCACGATGGCCCATAAGCATCTGTCTATAAGCTAAGGTTTTGTAGCAGGTACATTACTTTCGTTAATCAAAGCGGCAGCGGCGGCAACATGGGAGTTTTCAGATTTCATCAGTACAATGTGGTTGGTAGAGCTCTTCCAACTCCAAATGACAGCTGCCCAAGATCTACAGAATGAAGCTTTGGGCTACTAATGAAGTTCGTGCTAGATCCAAGTTCTGGTAATTTTTTGAGGAAATTGAAGAAAGTGAAGAAGAACAACGGTCAGATTCTTGCTATCAACGAGATCTTCAAGAAGAAGCCAACAACAATCAAGAACTTTGGGATATGACTTCGATACCAAAGCAGAACAAGATACCACTGCATGTACAATGAATTCCGTGATGCTACACAGAATGGCGCAGTGGATCAAATGTACACAGAAATGGCATCTAGACACAGAGTCCGCTTCCCTTGTATCCAAGTCATCAAAACTGCTACTGTTCCTGCCAAGCTATGCAGGCGTGAAAGCACCAAACAGTTCGACAATTCTAAGATCAAGTTCCCACTGACTTACAAGAAGGAGAGGTCACCTACCAGAAAGCTCAAGACCACCTTTAAGGCTTGTAGGTCTAATCTCTTCATGTAGGACTCTCACCCACTTCCTGTAATGTAATTTATATTGAAATTGGTTTTATTATATAAGAAATTATGATCATAACACCAGAACATTTCATATACAGTTGAATCTCCACGCTCTGTTATAATATAAAAAGCGGCTGCTTTATATCTTACCAAATATGCATACCCTTTCAAACTTAATTTAGAATATAATAATATTGCACTTTGAATAGTCAATGATATGATTTTGTGATAAAAAATAAGAAGCATAGAAATATCAGTGAGTGCAAACATAACGGTGAAGCTCGTGAGGTGAGTTGATGTAGTAAATTTTTATTACAACGAGCAACAACATACATGCATACATACAAGGTTGCCTAAATGAGATTCAAATGGTAAATGGTAATGTTTAAATTTTAAATCGAAACGTGATCCAAATCAAAAATAGTAGATTTAAGAGATCCATACTTTAGGGCTTATATACACTTTGAAATTGACATTTATATTTGAACTTCTACATTTAAACCAAAACTTCAATTTTTAATTTTGTTCCATTTTTATTTTGTTTAGGGAAACATAGAATTGAAGTTGTAGACTCAAATAAGTATATTGAATGTACCCTGAAAGCGGTTTTAACCGATTTGAATCAAAATATAAATCGAATCATAAGGAAGAGAATTGATTTGAAACGGGATTTAAATCATGGGATTTTATGCATTCATATGTATACATGTATAATAAGTTTATACATAAATATAAGGGATTATAGTATACACATGAATGCTTCAAAGTGAGTGCCACTGTGCTTACACATGTATAATAAGTTTACACATGAATGCTTCAAAGCGGAGCACTAAAAAGGCAAACTGAATGGTTGCATGAGGCAGGCAGAGGCTGAATATGGTAGACTGGATGACTAAGAGCTGCCACTGTGCTGCTGTAGAGGGGTCAAAAAAATTTGGACCATTTCTCGATTTGTACGTGTCATCCTTGCGCAGGGGCCATGCTAATCTTCTCTGTATCGTTCCATATTATATATAAGCGCATATTAAATATACCAGTAATATAACTAGCATATTACATAAACCAGTAATTACATATAGCAGTAAAAGAAGCGGAGCACTAAAAAGGCAAACTGAATGGTTGCATGAGGCAGGCAGAGGCTGAATATGGTAGAGTGGATGACTAAGAGCTGCCACTGTGCTGCTGTAGAGGGGTCAAAAAAATTTGGACCATCTCTCGATTTGTGCGTGTCATCCTTGCGCAGGGGCCATGCTAATCTTTTCTGCATCGTTCCAATTTTATCGGATGTCCCCAAAGGGACAATCTTCTTCTCCATCTTTTTGTATATAAAGACACATATATAAACATTTTGGACGATGTGGGACTAGATAGCATCCAACACATGACAGCTGTGTCCTTCATCTTCCAATTTCCGGTTACATTCTGGTTTACTATGTTAATTTGCCTTGCTAATTAGGTTCACTACTGACACTAGGATATATATATATACATATATATATATATATATATATATATATATATATATATATATATATATATGCAATTTGCTTTATGCTTTGCTTCATTGCTTGCACAAGCTTATTTGAACATTCTTATTTTTTCACACCGATGCGTATGCCTATACACTATACCTCACTTTGTATTATTTGAACAGCAATGCAACACGTTTGCATCTTTCGTGTTTTTTCCTTTATATTTCTTCTCTAATTTCAGTTCAAACGATTTTTATTTTTTTTGGCAAGGCAGTTCAAACAAATACAATTATTTATTTTTTCAAAGTCTTGGTTAATTATTTCTTTTTCTTTGGTTTACTTTTATGTCATTTCAACTGCACTATGACTGTTCTGCATACCTGCAAATGCCTTAAAAACTCTTCTAATCTATACAAACTATTTTATTAATTGTTAGTGGATCTTTCTATCTTCTTCTAAAGAAATTATAAAATTATTATTCAGCATACTTTCCTTTCATTTTTTAGCTATAAAAAAAAAAAAAAACTAAAAAAAGTAGCCCCAAATCATATATTCATGGTGCAACAGACATTGGTTTTAAATTCACCTTATTATTATATTTTGGCTTCCAAAAGAGATTTTGTCTATGTGATTCCCGCTTTATCTTTTCATCTTATATTAGGATTTAGCATTTTCATCACTATATTTTATTTGTTTTTCAATATAGTTTTTGACATATGTTTAAAAAAAATCATTTCTTTCTTTCAATGCATCTTCCAACAGAAATTTTGCATTATTAAAAGCCAAAAAAATGTATTTCCAATACATTATGTTTAAGTTTTGATACTTGGAAAGTTTCAAGCTTGGATTCAGTCACCGTTTTTGAAATAATATGTATTCAAGGTCATGAATGTTGCTTAGGCTGGTGGTAATAACAACAGTTACCACACCTAGTTATAAGAATTTATAACTATCAACAACCGTGATGATTACGGTTGGTGGTAATAACAACAGTTACCACAACCGTGACACACCTACTGACAAACGATTTAGAACATTTGCTATACATTTATCATTTTGTATGCACACATTTCTCATCTACAGGTACTCATACTTGCAATAAAAAGTTGATCCTAATATGCTGATATTTCTAAGGAAACCATATGCAACGTGTCCTAAATTAACAAAAACAAACCAGACAACCAACAAATAAATAGTCCTCAAACAACTCAAATTAACACAATTTCATACGTTTTTCTAACCATCGTTCATATCATAAACGAAAATCGAAAGACTTTTTCAACCTTGAACAAGAGAATATATTGGACATTCGTATGAAATAATAAACCCCTAATTTTTTATATAAGAGTTGTACAAACTGCACGACACATTTCAATATAGTAAAAGTACGAACAGGGTATTATAAAAATTCAGGATAATAACAAGTGATGCGTGTGTGTTCCTACTGGGATACGAATAAGGAATACAAGGATATTTCCATTTATAAGACAACACAGAGTTAAATAGTTGCATGAAAAGCTATAATTAGATGCTAAACAAATTTAAAATGGTTTGGGAATACGAAAAAGAAATGCATACATGCTTTCTTTTGAGAAACTAATAATGGACATTGTTTTTTATAAGACACAGTAGTTGTAAGCTGTTGTTTGTATCAAATTGAAAATAAAATATCAAATATGCATACAGCTTTTTTATGTTAAACAAATTTTGACATTAGATGGTGCATATATCGAATGTTCGGCTCCAACGTACATTTCATCTAATTTGAGAGATGAAATATTTTAAGTAACCTAGCTAGTATTTCGCTTATAACTACAACGCGAAGTATTCGGAATGGAAAAAAAATATAGGTAAGTTGAATAACCTAGAACTAAACAAGCTATCTATTCATACCAGCAAGTTAACAATAATAAACATAAAAAGTCTTATTAATATATATAACATCAACTAACTTGAGCAATACTACAATCGACATCACACCATAGATACTTTGTATTATGGTATACATTTTATTTTTCAAGTAATAAGACTGCCGGGATTTTGTTCCCAAAAAAAATTGCCTATAGATTATTCGTTAGCATCTGAAGGCTCTCTGATGACAGTTCAACTATTTGACATAGCAAAATGTTACTATTAAAGCTAAAAAGGAGGAAATGGCCGTAAATACTATAAGTTCAACTTGCTTGTATGTTTTACTGGTGGGAATAACATTGTATTATTAGTTTAAGAAAGAGTAAACTGCCAGCAATACAAGTTATCATATGAATAGAAAAAAGTATACACAACACGAGTCATCGGTTTTTTTGTAGAATAAAGCAAAGAAGGCAAGGTCTTCATACCATTATTAGAGCAAATCGATAATATGATATTTCGACCTTTTTTTTTTTGAAAAATAAAGTCCATATGATTCTCAACTCATCATCAATTGACATAAGCATTTGCTTTGTTATCTGGTTCCTTTCCTTAAAAGATCGACCTTGCCCATCAACTAATCGAATTCCCTCTTAAAAAATGGAACTCCTATTTCGAAAAATCAAACTTCACTTCGAACTCTCGACAGCATGCGGTTGCTTTCGACTCTTGACAACTCGCTTCCGACGATGCCGTTCACACTCACCTCTCTACAGGTATGTTAATCAGGATTTTTTTCCTTATTTTAATGAAAATCATTTGTCATGAAGTTATGTTTTGCTTGTAGTAAAGTTTGGTTTGTTGTCATTTTCAATGATTATACATTTTTGCCTACAAGTGAACTTTATTAAATCCTTTGTATGGACCGAAGATTATTTTTGCAGTATGCATCTGTAACTTCTTACCCTGTGTTTTATTTAGGACATGTATAGCTTTTTACTAATAATATAAGTTATGAAATGAACATCATCCAATTTTAACGTTTTTACGATAGATTTGTTTATAATGGCCTATGAATTAGACACTGCATTTTCGGCACTTTATTTAGTAATTTGGTAAATACTAAATGACTATATTTTTGTCATAAATTATGTTGACATGTAATTGTTCCATTTACAAATCAAGTTTATTTTTCTATATATTTTAGTAAATGTAAATATTATTGTGTGACCAAATTAATTTTTAACATAAAATATGCTATGATATTGTCCCGAGATGAACTTTAGTGCTCGAGATGTAAATCCGATATTGGTGATTAAGATGCACTCATCTAGTCTGAGATCTCCCTCGCTACGATATCGACTCGCAAAAATCTACAAGACAGGATGTGAATGATATCCAAGATTTATAACCTTGACCATAATACAACTTCATTGTTAATCAAAACAAAATGGAAATAGATATAACGTTATATAATTACTTCTAGAAACAATAAGTGCATATGCATTTGTTACTCAAGTATTTTATAATTAAAGAACTTTAAAAGATATAAAAGTATATCAATCTCCATTGGAAATGAAATCAAGTTCTTTGCATGTCAGATGGATATGCTTATCACTATGCTATGATATGATGACTTTATTGTTCGATGCCTATACATAAATCAATTATCATATACTGAAAGCATTTCCATAAGAAGACCTCCATCTTGATAGGATCATTAACAAAAATATCATAACCAAAGAACAAATCTCGATAGAAACATTAATGGAAGTCCATAGCCAATGATTGATTCCTCGATTATTTGCATGATATTTGGAAATACATACGTATATCTACAAGCTACAACTTCATTGTTGCTTAAATTAGCAAATAGACTGAGGAAATAAAAGAAACATGTTCTCATAGTGATTGCAAAAAATTATTTGAGAAAATGGAATTTAATATGTCTAGTTATCTGACTCTTATCTCCATCTAAATTTATGTCTTTATTATTTTTACTTGGATCTGTAACTGGCTTGTCATAAGACTCATAACATTTATAAACTATGATGATCAAGTAAATTCTTTACCAATATATTGTTTTCTAACCTACATATAGTCATGTTCGAATAAATTAATTTCTCATCTCATGACTTTTGTATTTTATGAATCAAGTTATATAAAGCATCTTAGCATGGATGTCATATCAATTTATTGTATACTAGTATGAATTTTTACACCAATTAAAGTAAACCTAGTTTTCATAGCATAACATTTCCTATACGCAAATAAATCATAGTTAACTGATAATGATCATGGGACCACCAAACATGATTAAGGTATTTTTCGAGAATTGAATACACAAAAGTTCAAATACAAATTTGCCTTTTTTAAAGGAACTGAAAAGGATAATTTTGTATAATTAAGATTTAGGTTAGTCATGTTGTTTTAACTTCATGAGCATCACTGTCGTTGTAGTATAGTGGTGAGTATTCCCGCCTGTCACGCGGGTGACCCGGGTTCGATCCCCGGCAACGGCGTTTCCATTTTCCCTTCTGTCAATAAATTGTCTGTCTATTTTTGAGAAAGTATCAACTAAAGTTTGCCTTCCTAAATTTTAGCTTTTTAGTCGTTTTCAAACTTCTTTGTCACCACATTAACAAACATATGCGATTAGCTTACCTCTCTACAATCGTCATCGCATACTTGAATTTAACAATCCAACCCCCCTTATTGAATGTTTATCCAAGGAAATTTTAGCAATATTGATTTTAGTGGTGAGTATTCCCGTCTATCAATATTCACCTGCTTATCTCTAGCCAAGCACGTGTGCTCACCCTCCAATACAATTTAACTAATTATAATTTCTTATCAATCAACCTTTACTGCTTAATAATTATCTACACAAATGAAATTATGTGTTTCTATATTCCTTTTTGTCAATAAAGCGTGTTCCTTTTTTTGAAAAAGTATCAACTAAAGTTTGCCTTCCTAAATTTTAGGTAGTGTTTGGTTTACCATTTTAAGTTTTGAGTTTTTGTCCATACAAAAATGTGCACAACGCATGCATGTCATGGAAAACAACAATTTTAGAAAACAAAGTTAACACACAAAATAAAAAACAACTTCTATTCATTTTTCATGTTTTGAGAAATGAGAGAAACATGAAGACCAAATCTTCATTCCATGATTACTACATCCTCTCCGCGATCCCCTCCTTCTTCCTTTCATTCTACCATTTCTCCTTTCACACCCTTAAAGTTTTGTAGTTAATTTAGAAAACTCAAAACTCAAAACTCATTTTTAACCAAATGCACCCTTAGCTTTTTAGTCGTTTTCATAAACTTCTTTGTCACCACGTTAACAAACATCTGTGATTAGCTTACCTCTCTACAATCGTTATCGCATACTTGAATTCAACAATCCATCCCCCCTTATTGAATGTTTATCCAGGGAAATTTTACCAATATTGATTTTAGTGGTGAGTACTCTCGCCTGTCAACATTCACCTGCTTATCTCTAGTCATGCAAGTGTGCTCACACTCCAATACAATTTAACTAATTATAGTTTCTTATCAATCAACCTTTACTGCTTAATAAATATCTACACAAATGAAATTATGCGGACAATTTAAACACTCTTTGAATACGACAGTCTCATTACTGGGTACACAAAATATGTAAACACTGATTGATTTCCCATTTACACGCACGGAAATTGTTGCAATGCATACACATCAACATTATTTTGTACAATCGACAAAACTTTCAAACATATTTTCTATATTCCCTTTTGTCAATAAAGTGTCTGCCTTTTCTTGAAAAAGTATCAACTAAAGTTCGCCTTTCTAAATTTTAGCTTTTTTGTCGTTTTCATAAACTTCTTTGTCACCACGTTAACGAACATCTGTGATTAGCTTACCTCTCTACAATCGTTATCGCATATTTGAATTCAACAATCCATCCCCTCTTATTGAATGTTTATCCAGGGAAATTTTACCAATATTGATTTTAATGGTGGGTATTCCCACCTGTCAATATTCACCTGCTTATCTCTAGCTATGCACGTGAGCTCACGCTCCAATACAATTTAACTAATTATAATTTCTTATCAATCAACCTTTACTGCTTAATAATTATCTACACAAATGAAATTATGCTGACAATTTAAACACCCTTCGAACACTACAGTCTCATTACTGGGTACACGAAATATGTAAACACTGATTGGTTTCTCATTTACACGCACAGAAATTGTTGCAATGCATACACATCAACGTTATTTTGTACAATCGACAAAACTTTCAAACATCATTTCTAACTAACACACCCTATTGCGCATGTGTAATGCATATGTTATAGTACTCGTATATACATATATACATATATATATATAACATATATACGAGCGTAAGGGCACGCGCTTCGCGCGTATTTACAGCACACGCTTCGCTTGTGAATTATTTTTCTACAAAATGTATATTGTTAGTTAATAACATATTTGATATATCTTGTTTTTAAGTAATATTAAGATTTGATATTAGCAACTGTAAATGAACGCTTTTTATTTATAAAAAAGACTTTTTTGTTAGATCCCCTTTTCAGATAATATTAGAATTCAAAAATATTTGTAGATAGATAGTTTAAGCGTTAAATTTTTTAATCCGAAATTGTTTATTTACTAGATTTTATGCTTAAGTGGTATTAGGTTAGATTTGGTAATATTTGTAAAAAAGAGTTTTGAGTTCGGAAGAAAAGTTGCTAGATCCTAACATTTAAGTGACACTATGATTTGGTAATGTTTATAGAAACTTATTTATTGTATATTGAAAGGATATTCTGATTTAATCATATATAGCAAGGATAAGCTTGAATATTGTGATATCGAAGGTATTACACCTATTATTAAATATATATATATATACACACACACACATACACACATATATATATATATATATATATATATATATATGTGTGTGTGTGCGTGTGTGTGTATGTGTGTGTACACAAACATACATTTGTGTGCATACACAAATTTTATCAGCACAAATTATTGGAAAACATTTAATAGCCGTCGAAACATGCATTTTCATTAATGGCATGTCGACGTCCTCATCCATATCAATCTTAACAGTAACAAAAATAATTGTTTTAGCGTGACGCACCATAGTGGATCCAATTTCAACACTTTATGTTGCACTAAAGATACTCTCAAACTGATTTTATTGTATAAAAAACCCAAAGAATACATATGACAATCAACAACGGCAAATTTAAAAATAATTTACTATCATTTCGTATGACATACAACATTTACATATGAGTCATGATTAGATAAAAGATCGGTGAATTATCTGTCAAACACCCAATATCTCTATTGTTGCTTGTAAATTTTCAATTGTAACAAGTGGCCCACTAGCTCAGTTGGTTAGAGCGTCGTGCTAATAACGCGAAGGTCGCAGGTTTGAGACCTGCATGGGCCATTTTTACATGCTAATTTATGTGATGACTAAAATTACCCAACCAATCATATATGATCGTTTCGTATACTATTTAACATTAAAAATATAAAAGTTTTTAGTTAAATAAAATGAATAACTTTAAACTAATAATGTATCTTTATGAACTAATAACATGCGCATGTATGGTTTGGTTGCTTAGTAACAAAATAAATAAATTTGCAAAGAAAATAAAAGTTAAGAGCTACATGAATTTATTATCAATAATGCATTATATGTACAAATGCTACAAAAATAAAAATAAGATGGTTAACCATCAGAGATGTTTGTCGTAATGGTTCGGTTCGGTTCGGTTTTATAACTAAATCGGTTTGAATTCGGTTCGTAAAATAAAATAAAATAATAGTGATCATTTTAACCAAACTTTTAATTTATTATCTAATTTTACGATATTGTATTACTTTAAATAATTAGATTAGTTATATAATACAAAGGCATTTGTTGCAAATAGATCAACTCTTACCATAAAAATAAAATTTACTATATAATTTCTCCATACATGAATTTATGTTTTACTTTGAGTGAATCCATCATTTGAATAATAATACATCCTTCAAATTCGGTTAAATCGATTACCGATCGAATTAACCGAAATTAATTTGGTTCGGTTTGGAAGATTTTCGGTTCCAATTCGATTTTAGTCTTTTACCTTCAAACCAACCAAACTGACTGAATGCTCACCCCTAGTATAGGGATTTATAACTATCAACAACCATTATGACAACGGTTGGTGGTAATAACGACAGTTACCACAACCAAGACACACCTACTCACAACAGATTTAAAACATTTGTTATACATTTATCATTTTGTATGCATACATATTTCACATTTATAGGTACTCATACTTGCAATCAAAAGTTAACCCTAATTTGCTGATATTTTTATGGAAACCATACGCAACATGTCCTAAATTAACAAAAACAAACCAGACAACCAACAAAAAAATAATCTTCAAACGATTCAAATCAACACAATTTCGTATGTTTTCCTAACCTTCGTTCATATCATAAATGAAAATCGAAAGACTTTCAACCTTGAACAAAGAATACATTGGACGTTCATATGAAATATTAAACCCCTAATTTTTATATAAAAGAGTTGTATAAACGGCATGACACGTTTCAATATAGTAAAAATGCGAAGATGGTCTTATAATAATTTAGGATAATAATAAATGATGTGTGTGCGTTCCTACTGAGATACAAATAACGAATACAGGGATATTGCCATTTATAACCACATATTTAAATAGTTGCATGAAATGCTGTTATTAAATGCTAAACAAATTTAAAATGGTTTGGGGATATGAAAAAGAAATTCATACATGCTTTCTTTTGAGAAACTAATAATGGACATTGTTTTTAATAAGACAGGGCAGTTGTAAGCTATTTTTTGTATCAAATTGAAAATAAAATATCAAATATGCATATGGCTTTTTTATGTTAAACAAATTTGACATTAGATGGTGCATATATCGAAGTTTTGGCTCCGACGTAGATTTCATCTAAGTTGAGTGATGAAATATTTCAAGTAACCTAGCTAGTATTTCGTTTATAACTACAATACGAAGTATTTGGAATGGAAAAAAATATAGGGAAGTTGAATGACTTAGAACTAAATAAGCTATCTATGCATATCAGCAAGTTAACAATAATAAACATAAAAAAGTCTGATTGACAGCCTAGCTAGTATTTCGTTTATAACTATAATGCGAAGTATTTGGAATGGAAAAATATGGAGGGAAGTTGAATGACTTAGAACTAAACAAGCTATTTATGCATATCAGCAAGTCAACAATAATAAACATAAAAAAAGTCTGATTAATAGATATAACATCAACAACTTGAGCAATATTACAATCGACATCACACCATAGACACTTCGTATTATGTTATACATTTCATTTGTTCAAGTAATAAGATTGCCAGGATTTTGTTTCTAAAAAAATTGCCTATAGATTAATCGTTAGCATCTGAAGGCTCTCTGATGACAGTTCAACTATTTGACATAGCAAAATGTTACTGTTAAAGCTAAAAAAGAAAAAACGGCCAAAATGACAAGTCCAACTTGCTTGTATTCTATGTTTTACTGGTGGGAATGACATTGTATTATTAGTTTAAGAAAGAGTAAACTACCAGCAATACAAGTTATCATATGAACATAAAAGAGTATATACCACACGAGTCATCAAACTTTTTGTAGGCAAGGTGTTCATACTATTATTAGAGCAAATCGATATTCTGATATATCAGCTGATTTAATTTCATTTATTTTTGAAAAAAAAAGCCTATATGATTCTCAACTCATCATCAATTGACATAAGCCTTTGCTTTGCTATCTGATTCTTTTCCTCAAAAGATCGACCTTGCTCATCAACTAATCGAATTCCCTCTTAAAAAAAATGGAACTCTAGTTTCGAAAATCTAACTTCACTTCAAAATCTCGACGGCATGCGGTTGCTTTCAAATCTTGATTGCTCACTTCTGACAATGCCGCTACACGCTCCACTCTCTACAAGTATGTTAATTAGGATTTTTTTCCTATTTTAATGAAATTCATTTGTCATGAAGTTATGTTTTACTTGTAGTAAAGTTTGGTTGGCTGTCATTTTCAATGATTATATATTTTTGCCTATAAGTGGACTTCATTAAATCCTTTGTATAGACCGAAAATTATCTTTGCAATATGCATCTGTAACTTCTTACCCTTGTTTTATTTAGTACATGTATAGCTTTTTACCAATAATATAAGAAGTAACAAAATGAACACCATCTAATTTTAACATTTATATGATAGATTTGTTTATAATGGCCTATGAATTAGACACTGCCCTTTATGCACTTTATTTAGTAATTTGGTAAATACTAAATAAATTGACTATATTTTTGTCATAAATTATGTTGATATGTAATTGTTCCACTTACAAATCAAGTTTATTTTTCTATATATTTTAGTAAATATAAATATTATTGTATGATCAAATTAATTTTTAACATAAAATATGCTATGATATCGTCCAGAGATGAACTTTAGTGCTAGAGATGTAAAGCCGATATTGGTGATTGAGATGCACTCATCTCGTCTGAGATCTCCCCCGCTACGATATCGACTCGCTAAAATCTACAAGACGAGATGTGATGATATCCAAGATTTATAACCTTGACCATAATACAACTTCATTGTTAATCAAAATAAAATGGAAATAGGTATAACGTTATATAATTACTTCTAGAAACAATAAGTACAAATGCATTTGTTACTCAAAGTATTTTATAATTAAAGAACTTCAAAATAAATAAAAGTATGTCAATTTCCATTGAAAATGAAATCAAGTTCTTTGCATGTCAGATGGATTTCCTTATCACTATGCTATGATATGATGACTTTATTGTTCGATGCCTATACATAAATCACTAATCATATTGTGAAAGCATTTCCATAAGAAGGCCTCCATCTTGATAGGATCATTAACAAAAAGATCATAACCAAAGATCAAATCTCGATAGAAACATTAACGAAAGTCCATAGCCAATGATTGATTCTTAGGTTATTTGCATGATATTTGGAAATATATACATATATCTACAAGCTACAACTTCATTGTTGCTTAAACTAGCAAACATTTTACAGATTGAGGAAATATAAGAAACATGTTCGCATAGCGATTGCGAAAAACTACTTGAGAAAATGGAATTTAATATTTCTAGTTATCTGACTCTTATCTCCATCTAAATTCATGTCTTTATTATTTTTATTTGGATCAGCAAATTGGCTTGTCATAACATTTATAAACTATGATGATCAAGTTATTTCTTTACCAATATATTGTTTTCTAACCTACATATGGTCATGTTCGAATAAATTAATTTCTTATCTCATGACTTTTGTATTTTATGCATCATCAAGTTATAAAAAGCATCTTAGCATGGATAACATATCAATTTATTGTATACTGGTATGAATTTTTACACTGATTAAAGTACAACTAGTTTTCATAGCATAACATTTTCTATATGCAAAAAAATCATAGTTAACTGATAATGATCATAGGACCACTAAACATGATTAAGGTACATTTCGAGAATTGAATATGTATTAGTTCAAATACAAAATTGCCTTTTATAAAGAAACTAAAAAGGATAATTTTGTATAATTAAGATTTAGGTTAGTTGTTTTGCTTCAACATCATGAGCATCACCGTCGTTGTAGTATAGTGGTGAGTATACCCGCTTGTCACGCGGGTGACCCGGGTTCAATCCCCAGCAACGGCGTTTCTATTTACCCTTTTGTCAACAAAGTGTCTGCCTTTTTTTTTTGAAAAAGTATCAACTAAAGTTCGCCATCCGAAATTTTAGCTTTTTAGTCGTTTTCATAAGCTTCTTTGTCACCAAGTTAATAAACATCTGCAATTAGCTTACCACTCTACAATCATTATCGCATACTTGAATTCAACAATCCAGCCCATTATTGAATGTTTATCCAGGGAAATTGTACCAATATTGATTTTAGTGGTGAGTATTCTCTCCTGTCAATATTCACCTGCTTATCTCGGCGTTTCTATTTTCCCCTTTGTCAACAAAGTATCTGCCTTTTTTTGAAAAAGTATCAACTAAAGTTCGCCTTTCGAAATTTTAGCTTCTTAGTCATTTTCGTAAACTTCTTTGTCACCATGTAACAAACATCTGCAATTAGCTTACCTATCTACAAAAGTTATCGCATACTTGAATTCAACATCCAGTCCATTACTGAATGTTTATTCAGGGAAATTTTACCTATCTACAAAAGTATTTACCCTTTTGTCAACAAAGTGTCTGCCTTTTTTTTTTGAAAAAGTATCAACTAAAGTTCACCTTCCGAAATTTTAGCTTTTTAGTCGTTTTCATAAGCTTCTTTGTCACCAAGTTAATAAACATCTGCAATTAGCTTACCACTCTACAATCATTATCGCATACTTGAATTCAACAATCCAGCCCATTATTGAATGTTTATCCAGGGAAATTGTACCAATATTGATTTTAGTGGTGAGTATTCTCTCCTGTCAATATTCACCTGCTTATCTCGGCGTTTCTATTTTCCCCTTTGTCAACAAAGTATCTGCCTTTTTTTGAAAAAGTATCAACTAAAGTTCGCCTTTCGAAATTTTAGCTTCTTAGTCATTTTTATAAACTTCTTTGTCACCATGTAACAAACATCTGCAATTAGCTTACCTATCTACAAAAGTTATCGCATACTTGAATTCAACATCCAGTCCATTACTGAATGTTTATTCAGGGAAATTTTACCAATATTGATTTTAGTCGTTTTCATAAGCTTCTTTGTCACCAAGTTAACAAACATCTGCAATTAGCTTACCACTCTACAATCATTATCGCATACTTGAATTCAACAATCCAGCCCATTATTGAATGTTTATCCAGGGAAATTGTACCAATATTGATTTTAGTGGTGAGTATTCTCTCCTGTCAATATTCACCTGCTTATCTCGGCGTTTCTATTTTCCCCTTTGTCAACAAAGTATCTGCCTTTTTTTGAAAAAGTATCAACTAAAGTTCGCCTTTCGAAATTTTAGCTTCTTAGTCATTTTCATAAACTTCTTTGTCACCATGTAACAAACATCTGCAATTAGCTTACCTATCTACAAACATTATCGCATACTTGAATTCAACATCCAGTCCATTACTGAATGTTTATTCAGGGAAATTTTACCAATATTGATTTTAGTGGTAAGTATTTCCGTCTGTCAATAATCACCTGCTTATCTCTAGCCATGCACGTGTGCTCACGCTCCAATACAATTTAACTAATTATAATTTCTTATCAATTAACCTTTACTACTTAATAATTATCTACACAAATGAAATTATGCTGACAATTTAAACTCTTTGAATACGACAGTCTCATTACTGGGTACACAAAATATGTAAACACGGATTGATTTCCATGCACAGAAATTGTTGTAGTGCGTACACGTCAACGTTATTTTGTACAATCAACAAAACTTTCAAACATCATTTGTAACACACACACCCAATTGTGCATGTGTAATTCATATGTTACAGTACTCGTATATACACACACACATATACGAGCGTAACGGTACGCACTTCGCGCGTAATTACAGCACACGCTTCGGTTGTGAAACATTTCTACAAAATGTATATTGTTAGTTAATAACTTATTTGATAGATCTAGTTTTTAAGTAATATTAAGATTTGATATTAGCAATTGTAAATGAACGTTTTTATTTATAAAAAGACTTTTTTGTTAGAACCTATTTTCAGATGATATTAGAATTTAAAAATATTTGTAGATAGATAGTTTATGCGTTAAATTTTTTAATCCAAACTTGTTTATTTATTAGATTTTATTCTTAAGTGGTATTAGATTTGGTGATATTTGTAAAAGAAAGTTTTGAGTTTGGAAGAAAAGTTGCTAGATCCTAACGTTTAAGCGACACTAAGATTTGGTAATGTTTATAGACTCTTATTTATTGTACGTTAAAATGATATTTTGATTTAGTCATATCTAGCAAGGACAAGCTTGAATTTGGAAAAAAGTTAGATTTCATTTTTTAATGATATTAAAATAAAAGGGTATTTTCGGCAGTTTACATTTACATCATAAAGTGTGATATCGAAGGTATTACAACTATTATTAAATAGGATTAATTGATATGAATAATCCGAAGTTTGACGTGTCTTCCCATATTAATCCGAAGTTTGGATTATTTTTAAATAATCCCAAGTTTAGGAGGTGCTTTCCCATATTGATTCCAGTAACCTTTTAACCTATTTAACCGGTAAATTTTCCCAAATTGATCGTTATCTTCAACAGTTCTTTCTTCTACTCCCTCAAACCGATTTCTCATACCCCTGGAAATCCAGAAAATCACAATGAGCCGGCAACAATTGTCACCCGAAACCCTTGAATTGATCTTCTTTCAACTAAGGCCCTACTGCATCGAACTCCTCAATCTCCTGAAAACCCCCAAAAAATCCATTCCTTCCCTTCTGGGCATTTCTACTATTTCTGTTGGACGCTGCAATTAAGTGTAGAGCGGGAGTGAAAGCTAATGATTTAGTGGGTGGATTTGAGATTAGTGAATCCACTACAGAAGGTGTACTGTTGTGTATAGAGGAGCTTTTGATTAAATGTCATCTTGGCTCTATTAATCAGATCTTTAGAATGATGGAGTAGTAGGATTCGAAGAAGAAGGCGCATGAGGTTCAGTTTTACTTCAGGCCCTTCGATCTTTACCTATTCATAAAGATGAGAAGTCAAGAGGCAATTCCGATGCCTAAAATGAATAACAATACCCCCTATGACAAAAGTAAAAGTTTATGTGTGGCACGTACCAAGGAATGGATTGATAAAACTTCCGGGAATGTTGATAACCTTTTATCTGCTACTTTTCCACATCGGGCAATTCATCCTTCTGAAAAAGTAAGGAAGGGGCTTGTGGAAAGCACATGAGGTTTGTTGACAAATAGTTTTCGTACATTGAAGAGGCGCAAACTGACGTTGTTAGAACGTTTATGTGTTTTTACATGTGATGATTCAGTTCTTGTCTCCATGGCCGCTCATCAGTCTATCAAATCTTTATTCATGTTAGGTGAAAAGTTTCTAAATCAGGACGAGATTTCAGATTTATTTTCGAGGCTAATTGAGTCTCCCGAGAGCGGTGTTTGGGAATGAGGAGACTACTGCTATATCACATGTTAAGAAATTACTCACCTTAGCGTATTATGCAGGTCCTGAGCTTGTAGTTGAACACCTTCTCAGTTCATCTATAAAATCTTCCCGTTTCTTGGAGTTTCTTATGCAAGTCCTGAGCTGTTAATCTAACAAGCAATGGAAACTATAGCAATGGGAGTGTCATGCAGCCTGTCTATGAGATGTTTAATGTGAATGATAAAAATACTCAAATGTTTATTGATAATGTACTGGGTACATATGAGATCCCTCATATGCCTCCTTGGTTTAGAAGCATCGGTAGCAAGAAATTATACTTCGCTATTGCTGGAATACTTCGTCTCTCAGGCTTATACCAGTTATGGCAGTGCGAGGTAGTTTATCTCTATCAGTTCTAATTGACATTCTTCTAGAAAATTTTCACAAGTTGATATCGTAGTTGAGGATTAGAGAGTACAAGAAAGAAGGGTGGCAAGAGTGGTATGCTCAGAGGGTTTCTGGACAATTATTACATCAAACAAGGGTCGCAATCTGCATGCTAAATGAAATTGTATTTGGGCTATCTAATCAGTCAATTCACTTATATTCGCAGTTTACCTGTTAAGCAGGTTACCGGGTAGACGGGATCAATATGGGAAGAGACCCCCCAAACTTGGGATTATTTAAAAATAATCCAAACTTCGGATTAGTATGGAAAGACACGTCGAACTTCGGATTATTCCGGTCAATTATTCCTATTAAATAAATAAATATATATATATATATACACACACACATGCATATATACATACATACATACATATGTGTGCATGCATAAATTTTATAAGCACAAATTACTGGCAAACACTTAATAGTTGTCGAAACAAGCATTTTCAACCATGGCATGTCAATGTCCTCATCCGTCACTAATCTTAACGGTAATAAAAATAATTGTTTCAGCATGACGCGGTGGATCCAATTTCAACACTTCATGTTGCACTAAAGATACTCTCAAACTGATTTTATCGTATAAAAACCCAAAGAATTCATGTGACCATCAACAACGACAAACTTAAATAATTTACTATCATTTCGAATGACATGTACAACATTTACATATGAGTCATGATTTGATAAATGATCGGTTAATTATCTGTCAAACAGCCAATATCTCTACCGCTGCTTGCAAATTTTAAATGGTATCAATTGGCCCATTAGCTCAGTTGGTTAGAGCGTCGTGCTAATAACGCGAAGGTCGCAGGTTCGAGACCTGCATGGGCCATTTTTACGTGCTTTATTTGAGATTACAAGAATTACCAAACCAAACATATATTATCGTTTTGTGTGTACTATTCAACATTAAAAATATAAAAGTTAGTAGTTTAAATAAAATGAATAACTTGTAAATTAATCATGTGTTTTTATGAACTAATAACATGTGCATGTATGGTTTGGTTGTTTAGTAACAACGATCTTGAATAGTAAATTCAAAATTGAATTTGAGTTAGCTATATAAACGGTCTTTTAAATTTAAATTGATCGTTTCATTAACCTTACATAACGTTTAACTTGATTTTTGCAAATTTTGGATTTCAAAAGATTTAATTTTGGAAAATAACAATATTAAAATATTCATTTCTGGTTTATATTTGAATTTGAAGTTGAAAAACTTAAAAACGTTGGTTTAAACGAATGAAAATATAAGTTATAAAATTTTATAAAAATATTAGAAGCTAATCGGACGAATTTTAATTTTAAATTATAATATGGTCTGAATAAGGCTAGTCGCATTGCTGTAATTTGCGAATTTCGACCATAAACTTCAAACGGTTATAACTAATGCAAATTAAATTGGGTTTTCGACCATAAACATTTTTACGTGCTTTATTTGAGATTACCAAACCAATCATATATGATCGTTTTGTGTAAACTATTTTGACATTAAAAATATAAAAGTTAGTAGTTTAAATAAAATGAATAACTTGCAAATAAATCATGTGTTTTTATGAACTAATAACATGTGCATGTATGGTTTGGTTGTTTAGTAACAACGGTCTTGAATAGTAAATTCAAAATTGAATTTGAGTTAGCTATATAAACGGTCTTTTAAATTCAAATTGATTGTTCCATTAACCTTATATAACGTTTAACTTGATTTTTGCAAATTTTGGATTTCAAAAGATTTAATTTTGGAAAATAACAATATTAAAATATTCACTTCTGGTTTATATTTGAATTCGAAGTTGAAAAACTTGAAAACGTTGTTTTAAACAAAAGTATATATAATTTATAAAATTTTACAAAAATATTAGAAGCTAATCGGACGAGTTTTAATTTTAAATTATAATATGGTCTGAATAAGGCTAGTCGCGTTGCTGTAATTTGCGAATTTCAACCATAAACTTCAAACGGTTATAACTAATGCAAATTAAATTGGATTTTCGACCAAAAACATATTTACGTGCTTTATTTGAGATTACAAAAATTACCAAACCAATCATACACGATCGTTTTGTGTATACTATTTTGACATTAAAAATATAAAAGTTAGTAGTTTAAATAAAATGAATAACTTGTAAATTAATCATGTGTTTTTATGAACTAATAACATGTGCACGTATGGTTTGGTCGTTTAGTAACAACGATCTTGAATAGTAAATTCAAAATTGAATTTGAGTTAGCTTAAACGGTCTTTTAAATTCAAATTGATTGTTCCATTAATCTTAAATAACATTTAACTTGATTTTTGCAAATTTTGGATTTTAAAAGATTTAATTTTGGAAAATAACAATATTAAAATATTCACCTTTGGTTTATATTTGAATTCGAAGTTGAAAAACTTGAAAACTTAGTTTTTAAACGAATGTACACATAATTTATAAAATTTTGTAAAAATATCAGAAGCTAATCGGACGAGTTCTAATTTTAAATTATAATATGGTCTAAATAAGGCTAGTCGTGTTGCTGTAATTTGTGAATTTCGACCATAAACTTCAAACGGTTATAACTAATGTAAATTAAATTGGATTTTCTCGAAACGAGAAACATTTGCTTTTTAATGATAATAGTTTTTAGTAGAAATAGAAATTTCAAATTTCAATTTATAGGTTTTATATTTGAATTCGAAGTTGAAAAACTTGAAAACGTTGTTTTTAAACAAATGTACATATAATTTATAAAATATTAAAAGCTAATCGAACGAGTTTTTATTTTAAATTATAAATGGTCTGAATAAGGCTAGTCGCGCTGCGGAAATTCGCGAATTTCGCCAATAAACTTTAATCTGTTATAACTAATGCAAATTAAATCAGATTTTCTCGAAATGAGAAACGTTTGCTTTTTAATGATAATAGTTTTCAATAGAAATAGACATTTAAAATTTCAATTTATAGGTTTTCACTTGTGTCCAAAACAAGTTTTAAATAAAATCGCGGTTTTGCAGTTCAGTGACAGCAATTGGAAACCGTTATAAACAACTTTATAAAAATTGTTAAAAATATGAAGAAAAAATATATAGTAAATGATTTTAAAGTGATTCGGGCAAGAAGTATGAAGTTTTGAACTATAATTTGATTTTGGAGTTTTTCAGCCAAACTAACCGAATACGGTAAAACAATGTTTTGAAAATTTAAGTGTTAAATGAAATAAAGTTTCCAACTTTTAGTCTAATGATGTTTTGAGCCGATATGATTTCTATTTTTTCTATCAGCTAGTTTCAGGTTCTTGTGGACGATGTCTTTAATAGCATCATCCTTAACCTAATAAGTTTAAGTTATTTGGTTTATCAATTATATATAAAGGATATATTTCATAAATCTTTTGATTAAGGAAAGAGTTTTCCAAATTTAAGTTTATTGAATTTAGATAGAAATAATCCTCGGATATTTAATATTGAATTCCGTTGTTTAGACATATACTATTTAAGGAATTTGAAAGATATTTATATCGTTACTCCACTTATAATTTTCGTTGATTACGAGAATTAGTATTGAATAAAAGATGATATAGTTTCTATTTAAATCTTATATTTAATATCAATTGGGGTTTGTTGTAAATGGTGTCTTAAATAACATTATTGTTTAACACCGTTAAAGATCAAGTTATGATTTGAAATTTTAAAGAGAATTAAGATTTCGTAAAGGCTAGTTAAAATGATACTTAATGATTTTGATTTAAATAAATAAATTTGCAAAGGAAAAAAAAGTTAAGAGCTATACGAATTTATTTTCAGTAATGCATTATATGTACAAATGCTATATAATTAAAAATAAGATGGTTAACCATCAGAGATAGTTGTGGTAATGGTTATAAGAATTTATAACTATCAACCACCGTTACGATTACGGTTGGCGTTAATAACGACGGTTACCACAACCGTGTCATGCCTACTCACAATAGATTTAAAACATTTGTTATACATTTATCATTTTGTATGCACACATATTTCACATTTACAGATACTCATACTTGCAATACAAAATTAATCCTAATTTGTTGATATTTTTAAGGGAAACATACTCAGCGTGTCCTAAATTAACAAAAACAAACCAGACAACCAACAAATAAATAATCCTCAAACAATTCAAATCAACACAATTTTGTACGTTTTTGTAACCTTCGTTCATATTATAAATGAAAATCGAAAGACTTTTTCAACCTTGAACAAGAGAATATATTGGACATTCGTATGAAATAATAAATCCCTAATTTTTTATATAAAAGAGTTGTATAAACGACATGACACATTTCAATATAGTAAAAGTGTGAAGATGGTCTTATATAAAAATAGGATAATAATAAGTGATGTGTGTGTTCCTACTGAGACACGAATAACGAATACAAGGATATTGTCATTTATAAGACAACACATATTTAAATAGTTGCATGAAATGGATATTATTAGATGCTAAACAAATTAAAAATGATTTTGGGATATGAAAAAGAAATACATACCTGCTTTCTTTGGAGAAACTAATAATGAATTTTGTTTTTTAATAAGACACGGCAGTTGTAAGTTGTTGTTCGTATCTCGTTAGCATTTGAAAGTTCTCTAATGGCAGTTCAACTATTTGACACGGCAAAATGTTACTGTTAAAGCTAAAAAGGAAGAAACGGCCAAAAATTTAAATTCAACTTGCCTATATTCTATGTTTGACTGGTGGGAATAACATCATTATTAGTTTAAGAAAAAGCAAACTGCCAGCAATACAAGTTATCATATAAACAGAAAAAAGTATACACAACATGAGTCATTCATTTTTTTTTGTAGAATAAAGCAGAGAAGGCACGGTGTTTGTACCATCATTAGAGCAAATCGATATTTTGATATATCGACCAATTTATTTTAGAAAAAAAAGCAAATGCAATCAAGTTCTTTGCATGCCAAATAGATATGCTTATCACTATGTTGTGATGACTTTATTGTTCGATGCATATACATAAATCAATAATCAAATAGTGAAAGCATTTCATAAGGCCTCCACCTTGATAAAATCATTAACAAAATGATCATAACCAAAGATCAAATTTTGACAGAAACATTAACACAGGTCCATTGCCAATGATTGATTCTTAGATTATTTGCATGATATTTGGAAATACATACATATATCTACAAGCTACAACTTCATCGTTGCTTAAACTATCAAACATTAGAGAGCACTACACCTTAAGCATGGGCTTAAGGTAGACTGAGGAAATATAAGAAACATGTTCGTATTATGATTGCGAAAAACTATTTGAGAAAGTGGAATTTAATATGTCTAGTTATCTGACTCTTATCTCCATTTAAATTTATATCTTTATTATTTTTATTTGGATCTGTAAATTGGCTTGTCATAACATTTATAAACTATGATGATCAAGTTAATTCTTTACCAATATATTGTTTTCTAACCTACATATGGTCATGTTGGAATAAATTAATTTCTCATTTCATGACTTTTGTATTTTATGCATCATCAAGTTATATAAAGCATCTTAGCATAGATGTCATATCAATTTATTGTATACCGGTATGAATTTTTACACCGATTAAAATAAAACAAGTTTTCATAGCATAACATTTTTTTATATGCAAAAAAAATACAGTTAACTGATAATGATCATGGGACCACTAAACATGATTAAGGTATCTTTTGAGAATTGAATGCATAATAGTTCAAATACAAAATTACCCTTTTAAAAGAAACTAAAAAGATATTTTTGTATAATTAAGATTTAGGTTAGTTGTGTTGCTTCAACTTCATGAGCACCACTGTCGTTGTAGTATAGTGCTGAGTATTCCCGCCTATCACGCGGGTGACCCGGGCTTGATCCCTGGCAACGTTAACAAACATCTGCGATTAGCTTACCTCTCTACAATTGTTATCGCATATACTTGAATTCAACAATCCAGCCCCTTATTGAATGTTTATCCAAGGAAAATTTACCAATTTTGATTTTAGTGGTGAGTATTTCCGCCTGTCACGCGAGTGACCCGGGTTCGATCCCCTGCAATGGCATTTATATTTTCCCTTTGTCAAAAAAGTGTCTGCCTTTTTTTGAAAAAAGTATCAGTTGAAGTTCGCATTCTTGAATTTTAACTTTTTAGTCGTTTCATAAAGTTCTTTGTCACCACGTTAACAAACATCTATGATTAGCATACCTCTCTACAATTGTTATCGCATACTTGAATTCAACAATCCAGCCCCTTACTGAATGTTTATCTATGGAAATTTTACCAATTTTGATTCTATGCCTATATATTTACATATGCTAACATAATGAGAAAGAAACAACATTTATAAAAGTGATAATTATAGTCAAACCAATTCCCATATATGCATCTCTTGTAATTATGTATCCAAATCATTCGCATCCAAGAAGCGAGCTAGCTGAAGTAACATGTAGTGATGTTTCTCAGTTTCCAAACAAACAACAGTCCGTACTAAAGCTATTACGGAAAAATGTCAATATACATAATTCAATTCCTAAAATTTACTCCAACAGTGTGTGGTGGGTTTTATGAATTGTCATGAACTACTTAAAAACTTCATTCTAAAGGTATGACTCTGCAAATTCAGACACTAACCTTTCTAGCGTCAAATGATTCCCTCACAACATTAAGTGATTCTTGGGCTGGACGACCAACTAAAAAAGAAAAAACTGATTTCAACGCAACAGTGACAAAACCCATAACCAAATACGGAACTCACTCTCAGGGAATAGATATGGCCTAAGCAATTCAATTGAATCAGTAAAAGAATCCCTTCCTTGATCTTTTTGCTTGGTTTAAGATCTCGGTTTGCATTAGGGTTTCTGCTGTTTTTCTCCAGCGGGTGCTGGCATCGTGTATTTGGCCATTCGCATGCGATTAGGAAAACTAGGGTAGAAATGGCGGGAATCCAGAAGTGACTATTGAGAGAATAGGCGGTTGGATGATGGCCCAAAAATGCCACGATATCATCTATTTTCGTGAGCATATACGTACATCAAAGGGCCTCTGTAAAGTCAAAACACAACAAGTGGATTAGATATTTAGGCCCCCGTTTGGATGGACTGGAATAAGTGGCTTTTTATCTTTTTAAAATCCAAAATTCAAAAATCTACATGGCTCCATCCATTATTTGGACTTTTTAAAAGCTACTTTCTCGCCAGAAACAGAAGTTGACTTTTCAGCGCGTTTACTGAATTAGGGTTAGGCATTTTTTTTCGTCTTCAGCTGCGTTGGATTTCCTCTTTCAAATTTTTTGCAAATGTATCATTTTTCTTATCTTATTTGCTTTAAATGATCTTCACTTCTCTCAATCGTTTCATTTTACTTGTGTTTGTTTTGATTGATCACGAATTTGTTGAATAGTTCATATTTTTTTGTGTTTGTTTGTCTGTCACGCTCGAAACCCTAATCAGTTACATTCTATTTCTGTATGTTGGAGTATTAACATGTAACCTTGGTTAGGAGGCTGCCTTTTATAGAACTATTTGCTCTTAAAGAGTTTGGTTGATTTACTTGATTGCTTCTAAAGTGTTTGGTTGATTTTGTTATCATAAAACTTACTATACTGTTGTGTTTTGAATGTATATTTGTATTTGAAATAGTGTAAACTAGATCCCTGATGTTGCATTTTGTTTTTGTTATCGTAAAACTTATTATTTTAATAAATTAAATGGAAAACAATCTTCATTTAATTATCTGATGTTTATAAGAAAGTAAGAAACAAACTTCACATTGAGCCAAAGACATATAAGAAACAAACTGGTAACTCATGAAAATGAATTCAGATAAATCGAACTTATTTATTCACATGAAAAATGAAGGAGTTGCGAAGGCAAAACATTCAAACTTATTTATTGAGATCAAATTTTTCATGTAATCGTATATCTATTATATATTCATTTATGTTTTTGCATTAGACTTCTGTAGCTAAGCAGCATGAAATATATGGAACATGCATTAGGGAAAACTGAGAAACAGAGAGGCTGTTCCCATCAAATAATGTACAAAATTCGATATTTGTTGGTGGAGGAAGGACGCTATAGATAAAGATTATGTCATGGGTTCAAGCCCATTAAATATCATAACTTGTGCTTTGATTGGGTGAAGTATCATTTTTGTTATTTAAAACCATTTGTTGTAAATTGATTTAAAATAGGCATTTGCTTAAACAAATTCAATCTTTAATTTATGTGTTTGTGTTCACTTGCATGTTTGAAGGGAAAACAAACTTCAATTTAATTTTATAACCTTAACTGTATTTGTGGTCATTTTATTTCCAAACTGCCTGTTTAATTCTTCCATGGAAACACATCAGATAATTATCTTTTCCTTCTTCAGTTATAATTTTTCTTATTTCTATATATGAGGAAGATAACCTCTTGTAGCTCCGTTAAATAAATCGGTAGAGTAGGAAACAACCTGATTTATGATTTTATGCTGATTATACACATAACCCCCATCTGTATCAAGTATTGCTTTCAAAAGACAAAGTAGCATTGTAGACCAGAGACTTAAATATTTTTGTGAGCAAACAATGAGTAAATGAACAAATTATGTTTGGTAAAGCTAATGTTAAACAAAAAAATCTTTACAGAACAGTGCTTTATAAAACAAAATTAACACATAAAATTTTGTTTTCATGATTATCTGATGATTGTGTATTTTTTTAACACCAGATTTATTAGTTTCAAGCAAGCATGCATTCACTTTGCTATTGCTTTTCCCATCAAATGTTGATTTCACTTTCAATAGTGCCCAGGTAAACAATTAATTGATTTTGTGCAATTCACTATCATTCACTTTGTTAACTGTTCGCGTACTTCGTCCAATTTCATTTACCTGTATTCTACTGAAATTTAAACTTTATTCAGTAGTGCTGGCCTTATTTATCCCTTGCTTGTTTATCTTTGTTTGACATGTCCATTTATGTATAGCAGATACTGGTTTATGGTTTAGTACTGTATTGTATGTGTGCTAGATAAGTAATAGGTAGGGTTACCGCCATACTAGTTTGGCACCGTTGGAGTGTGGATGCTCATTTTAGTGTATAAGCACGAAGCTGAAGTGAGGCTTTTTCATTTAGTCTTTGTCTTTTGTAGCATCCTGTCATGTGTGTGTTTAACCGTTAATTTCATTTAGTACCTCTGCTTTTAACCTTTCGTTTTATTTGTTGATTTCTAAATTACAAACCTTTACATATGTGTGTTTTGTTCTCCTCGTTATGGTATATCTACACGCACACACAAAAGTATACATATACATAGGTATATGCACATATGTATGCATCATTTTTTTCTCCAGTATGAACTGTCGGTTTTTTGATGGGCGTTTATTTTGAGTATGGGGGGAAGGAATACTTCATAACCAGGGAAGATGGATTTTGGAACTTATGTGTACTTGGCATGTATATTTATGGATTAAATTCTTTAGATTTATATTTGTTTAGCTTTCTCTGGCATGAAAGGGCATTAACAGGTGATTATATTTTTAGGTCTCATTTTGATTGACAAAAAGTAACTTTACCATTTTGGGTACGAGAAGGGTATTTGAGAAAGACATTTAAGTTGTGTGTATCTTATATAACTAGTGTGTATATTTATACATCATACTGAAACCATATATTTATACTGAGAATCAAATACAAAATGGTATATCATTTACTACAGAATCACCATTTCACATACATATATGAGTTTTCAGTCTGATGCATCATTGTGTTTTCTTTGTGCTCCACTTTAATCATTTGCTTTAATCTGAAATGGTATACCATTCATTAAGATAGTACCATTTGAGAATGTTGTGTTTGCATTTAAGAATGATACAAATATTATATGTGCAGTAGAGCCATTTGAGAATGTTATGTTTTCATTTGAGAATGGTACCAATATGAAACAATATATTGAACAAGAATCCGAGTCTGTCTACATTTTAACCATATTAATTATTATATACATGTTTTGCAGTTGAGATGTGGATGGAAGAGTTCCAGTTATTGGTTCAAGATATTGTATGGAAGCTTTAAATCTTCCCTTAATAAGAAAGTGGCAAACTTGGTGCCATAATAAACAGGTAATGCTAATATCATTTGTAAACACGTACAGTATTTGAACTCATATTAGTAGGTTGCATTTTCCAACCTTGTTGCGGCTTTGCATCCTGTTATTGACTGCAATTGATGTCTAAAGTTAAGCCTTTTATAATGTTTTGATCATAGAAGCAGCAATTTTGGGATTTGATGCATTCTCTATATTGTTGCTTAGAGACCCTGAACTACTAGTTCGTTTTACAATACTGGTGCTAAGGTATTCTTAGAAATGGATGATTACTTTTATATTTAGTTTACTTATTTAAGGATATGTATAGAGTTTAAAATGCCTCATAACTAAGTTTAAAATGCATCAAAACTGAGTTTAACAAGTTCACAACTGAGTTTAACAAAAATAACAAGTTGCTTAGATGTTAACAGGTGTTATTGACCTGTGTTAACAAGTTGAATCCAGGATTATATAACTAGGAGTAAACAGGACACCACAATCCGCTAGGGAGCAATACAATTACGCTCACTCATCTTTACGGAATATCATCGAACGTTGTTTTGGCCTTTTTGGCATTCTTAAAGCACGTTTTCCTATTTTGAAAATGATGTCACCGTATAGTCTTCGTAAACAACGTAATATTGTCATAGCTGCATGTGTGATTCACAACTACATTAGGAAGCATGCTTTGGATGATGAGATTTTTAAAGAATTTTAGAATGATGATTTGTTTTTTTTTTTTTGAAGAAAACAATCTTGAATCTAATCAAAGTTCAGTTGAGCGGATTCAACTCAAGGAGAAAGACAAGATTTCAACAACAAAAGGGAACAAATCCGACGAAGCATTGTCACTTTTTATCATTTGTCATTTTAGATTTCATATTTTTTTTAGAAGTTTTTAATGTTTCGATTGTAATGCTTGAAATTTGTGTAAAATATCAATTTTTATCTATTATGTGGTTTGTTGTTTGATTTTGTAAGTTAAAATGGACTTAACTGCTTGGATTATATGCGAAAAACATGCAAGTATTTATGTTAGTTTCAATTTAGTATTTTTTTAATTTATATTTAGGAATACGTATTGTTTTGTGATTTTTTTTGTTAATTGGCTATAACATATACTTTTAAAAATCTGAGTTGTCTTACATTTTATGTCAATATTGTAGTGCAAAAGCCAAATAGTTAAAAAAAAATCCATATTGACTTTTCAACTTTTTGACTTATAAGTCATTACCGTGCCAAACGAACTTTTTGGCTTTTTAACTTTATAGAAGTAAAAGCACTTACCATAAAAGCATAAGCCCTTTTTCTTTGCGTTGCCAAACGGGTCCTTATTCATTTCTAAGTAATCAAAGGACCTCTAAACATAAGAAGTAAGTTAGATATTTATTCATTTCTAAGCATATCTAAAGTTAAACATGGGATGCAACTAAAGAAGAACGGTTGATCAAAAGGTATTAGACATTAGTTAAGCATAAAAACCAATGTCGCCTAAAGGACAAGATTGTGATAAACTATGCAATGTCTACGTAGTAATTGTTGGATTCAAACCAGTCAAAACTAAATGAAATGGGTGGATTAAAAAGAATCTGCGTGGATCATACTGTCCCAATTATGTCTAACCATTTCTCTAAATTTAATATATTCAGAAAAATAAAACCGTTTTTATTTATTTTTTATTTTTATTTATTTTCATAACACAATTAGTAAATTATTTTTAACTAAAGCTATATTTTGGTCTTTTATATGAGTAAATCCAAAAATACTCGTATGTGTGTCGTGTATGTGTAACATAATATACATTGCATAAATGGTTAATGTATGTGTGTATTCGAGTTTACAGTGCAACAAAAGCATTGGTTCTTTACATGCAAATTATCATCCAAAACTATTTTAAATAGACGTATGCATGTGTGTGCGCTAAAAATTTAAATTTATTTCAAATAAAAATAATTTATTAAATTATTAACGCCAAAAATGCCACAACTTAGAGATGAAAGCAGCAGTCCTTATGGATAACTTGAGTATGAATCATACAGATCTAGTCACAGTCGAGATAAACAAATAAAATAAGAAAAGAAATAGATAAGAGACATAAATTTATAGTGGTTCAGTTGTTGAATAAGCCTACGTCTACTTTATAAGTTTTGTTTATTCTTCTTCCGCTAATTACAGGTTGTCTGATTACAATGTATTAAACAAAGATGAATTACAAGTATATGTTCTGAACTGAGTAGATCACAACAGTTCTTAGATGACGTAATAGGGGAGGAGAAAGTTAAAGATAGATTTTGGCAGCGTAATGGCAGAGAGAGATAATGTAACGGCCCGACTTTCAATAACCTCGGAAGTCGTGTCATTATTAAAGAAATAGAAATAGATAGAGAATAAAACTAACAAGAACATCAGAATCTCACAGCCGAATTTAACAAATTATAATATCACATAATATATTACATATCAGAGTCTATTACATCATCATAATACATCTTACATGGTTACTGGCCCAACACCACTTGCAACTTGATACTTAGATATAGATATAATTAATAAGCTGGCTTCATGATTCCCAGTCCAAAATACTCCAACAGAATTCCGTTGATTACCTGGATCACTTGTCTACTCATAACAATTGTTATGGGTACCCAAGAGTTTCGGAAAACACAGTAAAATAAACTCTGGGTCAGTCAGGGGATTGGTGTGAGTAAACAATTTTAAAACAGTTTAAAAGCAAGATAATATGGAACGGTGTTTTTCTCTTATGAGGACATATTGATTTAACGTTAGAAAACCTTTCGAAAGAAAAGATAATAGTAAGACCAGCCTGCACATAAACATGGACGGTTTTTACCTTACTATAATCCAAACCATTTCTGATATCAAAATCGTCTGATATTATAATAGTTTTTATCAAGTAAATAACCATCTAGCGGAACGCTTGCATCTCACGCTCCACATACATATAATATAAAATCGAAAACCGCATGGCTCTTATTGGAGATTGGATTCCGACTATGACAAGGTATGAGACCACCTGCCGATCAGTGTACTCTAGAGGGGATACACTGGGGTTCAATAAGAACGTCTTGCAACCCGGCCACACATGACCACCCACTCATTTAACTTGAGTGTAGAGAATATAGCGAATATATTATCACCACACGGTTGTGATCAGCAAGCGTTACTGAAAGCTACAACAGTGAAATATAGATTAAGAAGACAAAAAGAATTTCTCTAGATGGTGATAATACACCCTGCTTGGGAATGACCCACCTAGCCATGCTGCCTGCCCGATTTTTGTCCTTTCCTGGTTATGAGGCTTGAGGCTACGTTATCTTCTAGAACACTTTCCCACCATTCACTTTAAATGTCACGTCGTCAAAATCGTAATCACATGTTGATTATACGAATACACGCTGGGTGTAAATAAAGAGAAGTTACCTTCTCCCCACCAACTTGGTATATTCATAAAAATCAACGAGTGTGACCATTGGAAATACTCTGTCAGACATTCATCCATACAAGTTGTCCTGGGACTGGACAAACCGAAGGCACTATAAAATAGCCCTTGCATGTCTCTGTCTTTAATTATCTTCAATAATCTCTGACACGCAACATATGAATCAAATCGAAGTGAAATATAAATTTCGGACTCTTCGAAACGATCAGCGTATGTCTTTTAAAGTCATATGATATTTAAGGAAACTGATTTATATAAAACCTTTACTTTATTACGAAACCAATAATCAACTTAAATAGATTAAATAACAATTAAATATTTTAACTTCCTTGGCTCAATACAAATAACACAGATAGTCGATCAAATTTCTATCATTCCAAACCTTTGCATTTCTATTTCATTTCATATATTAAATCGATCATATATTCTTTTTAATAACTTCGACCAAAACAGAATCGGATCTTTCTATATTGTTTATAATCCAGGTATTATGACTTCTTTATATTTGTAAATAAACTATACACACATCATTTAATTATCTAACTAGAAGGCACGTGCTTCGCACATGGCAATTAATACAATAAGGTTAGTTCGTTAATTACGATAATTATTTTGATTTTAAACTGTATAGTTATATTTAATAACATTCAACAAACTGAGTTCTTCTTTCTATATGGGTCCATAGTCGAGTCATCGACTATTTATCTTATTTTTACATATATTTATATTATATATGAGTATACTTATTTACTATAAATTTTCAACCTCTTTCCTTGATTCTTTTATTATGTGTATAATTATTTTATACACTTTACAATTTATTTATTTTTCGTTTTCTTTTCTATTTTATATTTTCTTTCCATTTCCATTTTATGCTTAACTTGTTAAGATATCGGCCCAACTATTTGTCCGCCCGAATACCCTCTCTTTCTCCTTTTCTACAAATTGGCCAAGCCCGATTGTATCCACCCATACTTTCCATATATACATATATCTTCAAATATATATATTTAAAATTATTTTGATATTATAATTTAACTTAAATAAAATTTAAACTTACTTTACCTTTTAATTTATTTATAATATGGGCCAAGCCCAACCCATTAATACACCATGCATATCCCCTTCAAGCTTCAGCAAACACCATCTTCTTTCATATGTTACCCTATTGCGCACCAATTATTCTGTCTCCATTTTCAGTGTCCCCCCGTGTCTCACCCAATCAGAGTCATCTGATTTCATCCTTTGCACTTAAACCCCTGAATTGTTGGAGGACTTAAATGCAAAACAACGGAAATCAGTGGATCTGATTGGAGGGACACGGGGGGACAGTGGGAATGGGGAGACAAGAATTGATCTCACCCCATTGCGCCCCTCTTCCTTTTCATTACGTTTTTTTTTTCTTTTTCCTTCTAAAGTTTCGGTCCAAACTCCCACTACCAAAAAACAATCAAATAAAGACTGCTAATTAATAGCCGAAAATTTTCCGCCTTTAACTTAAGACTGGAAATATACTGAAAAAATCAGTCTTAGTTTATCAGCTCTAGAGACTGAAAATCTGTCATTGATTCGTTACTACAATTTAAAATTGATCACATTTCAGATTTCAGTCTTTAGGCCAGTCACTGATTTACGTTTTGATATCTTAATATCTATGAGTCTAAATCCTTTCAATTCTGCAAATCAGTCGGTTAATCTTGCGATCCACGTCAAATTATTTTCATCTGAAAACAAATAATTTATTAATGGTAATACTGTTGGGAAAAAAATCACCATGTTCTCCTAGATTTACCTCCCCACTCACGCAAAAATTATGTCCACTCCTTTATCAAATCAAGACCTTCATTTTTTCACTCAATAAACCAAAACCCAACATCACATATTCGTCATCTCTATTTAGGAATCAACTCTTCCACTTGACCATAAATCCATCACAGTGAAGCAAATCGGAAATTAATATGCGTTTCCTGTTACTAAAGGTGAGTTACTTTGAATAGTAGGAGAGATATTATTCAAGTGCGAAATTAAATTTGATGGTTCATATCTAGTCACTGTGATATTGATTATTGTCATTTGGGATGATCGTTATTGGTTGTAATTAGTTGTTTGTCGTTTGTTTATTGTTTCTGATTTGTTTTTTATGGTTCAAATCAGCAATTACTTTGTTATTTGATAAATTGCAGTTTAGTTATTTAGTACTTATCACCCTAAAGAATTATTCTTATAAAGGTGTGAAATCAATCAAGATTTTAATGAATTGTGAAGACCAATACAATCTCATTCAAAAATAAATTCTCTTTGCTTTTTTTATATGCGTATTACTGGGGGTTTGCATTTTCATCCTGTCTCTATTATATTATTCTTATGTCACTTTGTTTAACAAGCAACGAGGTTCTCTTATATTGCTGAGTTGAAGTATACATGATATTTCTGTCAAGTATTGTTGAGTTAAAATAACTGAAAATTTATGTTGTGTTGCTGTTTGTCATGAACTAGTACATTTTTCATTTGCATGGGACTAACTAATGGCTTCATGTCAATTCCAAGGAAACATCAAAAGTGCTGGAAGAGATAAAGCCACATTGAAGACACAGGAACCTGTAGCATTTGTACAACAGGGCTGCGACACGTAAAAAAAAACGCTGTTTTAGCAGTGAAAGATAATACATGACGTTGCAAAGTTCGGGAAATAGTTCTTAGTCCATGAAGTTGCATGGTTTAATAAAGAAGCAGCAAATTAATGTTGCGGAAAGGGCAGAGACATCTCAAGAAAGGCTTCATTTAAGAACGTTAACAATACATTTAAAATGCTATTGTACTAAATGTTGATGTACAATTATGTTCATAAACATGTTACTATGTTATCGTAGTTATATTATATATGTATTTGACCGCAGTGATGTAAACTTGATCATGTCCTTTGTATGAAATTAAATTTCCAATTTAGCTGATGTTATATAATGTGTGTGTGTTTGTTTCCTTGGTAATTGTTTTGTATGCTATAACATGTATCTTTCTTTTAATGTAAATGTAGCAGCGTATTTTCATTTTTAGAGTCATAAGATTAACCATTACAAGTATGTTTATAAATTGCATCTTGCAACTCAGAACGCACATTGTATGAATTGGGATAAAAGCATTTATATAATTTTGTATTTATTTAAGACCGATCAAAGACCATAAATCAGTCTTTAATATTCGGTCATTATGCATCTTTAAGACTGATTTTCGGTTTTTATTTTTAAAGTCTGATGTGTCAGTCTTAATTCGTTTTAAGACTTGAGAATTAAAGACTGAAATCTTCAGTTTTTAGGCAGTCTTTAAAAGCTATTTAAAGACTGAATTGTTAAATTGAAGATTTCAGTCTTTTAGTTCAATGTTTTTTTTGTAGTGTTCTACCCAAACACTTCTTTCTTTGCTTGTTCATGCTACCTCATTTCTTCTTTAATTTATTGAGTAACGCATGCTGCAAACACCCACAAAACATTTAGCATGCAACTCCATTAAGCAAATGAGCCTATTTACAAGTTGATTTCCTATTGTGCGTAAATAGTTGAACTTCTTCAGTATAAACACATTTTTTTGTTTTATTTCTACTTGAAAATTCCTGCCCAGCTCATTTCTTTTTTCATCTCATTCTACATGATGCGCCCCTCTGGATTTCTCCAGTTCCTTATATCCTGCTACTTCGGTTTCCTGTTGGCAACATTCCCTTTTTCTCCTTTCCTTTGTTACATGTTGCGCCTCTCCTTTTGTTTAATTAGTTCTTTATGTTTTTTTTTCGTATCAGGCATCATTCTGTCGAGTCTAGCATCATCGTTAGCCTGAAATCTTCGTCTATATCCGCAGCTCATTGCATGTTGTACCTGCAAACTCATCAGAAATGAACCTTCAATCCCTATTAAGAACGACAAGTGCATCTGCTCCGTCCATGCACAGTTTATGTTTTGGAATCCATGTCTATTATGGGATTCTTTTTGATATTTTACTCTCTTTTGAGTTTTAGTGGTATACATAGGAGGATAGGGTCATGTTAATTTGTTCTTACTAAAATATATATGCATATACAGGTAATACAAAGCCAAATTCGGATCCATTTGCAAGAAAACAAATGCATAGACCATGGCAGACTTGAGTTACAACTGCTATATTCACTTAAACTGCTGCCTTCCCATTCTTTTGTTTCATTCCCTTTTCTTATGTTCTATTGTTCTTCCCTATTTCATTTTGCTTCTTCCTGTATGTAGGGTGCACGCAAGTGCTGTGTACACATGCACGCTCCGTTAAGCCGCCATCCATCGGTCGAGACCCCTTCCACAAGTGCGTCGTCTCCTCCAAATCTCATCTACGTCCCCCACTTCTACTTCGATCAAGTGGATAGAAATATGGGAGTTCAACACGAACGAACAACAAATACTAGTCCACATTGATCCAATAAAATATCCATGTCGCCATCGCAGTGCTCTGACTTCAACCAACTTCGGTCATACATCGGTTACGACCGCCTACGCACATGTGCTACCGTCCACTAAACTTATCTACCCCCTTACGTTCTGCTCGGATCAATATCAAATTTGTGTGTGCGTTAACTAGGTCATGTTGCGGATTGCCTCATTTGAGGAGGGTTTGTGCTATTTAATGGTCCGACAAAAATTTCATGAACTGTAGTTAGCAACCCTTAAAGCCCTTTTGAAGTTTTTGCTTTTGTTTATATTCCAGAAACATCATTTTTTAAGCATTTGGTGTATTGTTTCATACCATTATATTTTCTTCTTTCCAAATGAATGTTTTTCACAATATCAACATTAACAGAGATACTTATGAAATGATACTATTTTAGTTGTAAAGAGAAACATATGAAAGATATTTAAGCTATTGAATCATTGAATGAGAAGTTGAAATAATTTGCAATTAAAGACTAGGTTGATTTTCCAGGTTTCAATATGGTTGAACCCACTAAACACATACATTCAAAAGACATGTAAGTATATGTGTTCGCATTGTAACAACCAAATAAAAATGGGAAGGTTTATTCACATATTTACTCTGCCTTTTGTTTGTTTCAGGTTTAAGCTTTCACTGTCACAATGTATTTCAAATTCTATCAACTATTTCAACCATAAATCTTCCACAAACATTCATGCATTTTCAATATAAATTCATATTTACATCGTCATATATACGGTCCTAGGTTGATGTATGGAAACAGGATGTATAAAGAGTTTCCACTCACATTTCGTTCCTACTATTTTTTACCATTCCCAAAATTTTACTATTAGTTTGCTATCATCTATCTTTCCAGGGTTTTAACATAACACATCAGTGGCATATATATTGCGTTACAATCAGTAATGGTTTTCAAAGAAAGGAAGACAGAGTTTACTCACCAGTTCTTAGCTCCCCCTCTATTCCTAGAGTTTGCTATTGTAGTTCTCTACTTTGTTGCTTTCTTAATTCAGTTGATTTTGCGTGAGGAGTGTATGGGTTTATAGTGATATTTATAGGCAAGTGGAAATATTAAACAAATATTTTATTAAATGGTTATAAGCCTTAGTTTTATAAGATTTTAAAGTTACAGTAAGTTAGCTTAGGCTTTTATTTCCTATTCGATAGAATATACCAAGAATACTTTATACCAGATTTTTACTCCTATCTGTCCTCATTCATGCTTCTAGAGTTACTTCACCTTTCCTATGGCCATAACTCATTAATGCATCAAAATGGTTTCAAGAAATCCTTGGATTTGGTGACATATAAAACATATTTTCAAGATAATTTAAAATATGAGATTTGCTTAAAAAGAATGGAACTTTGTACAGACTTGGTTTTAGGGAATGGCTTGTGTGTATCACAACCACTATTTCAGATGTTAAATCACGTTAATAGGTTAACCATAAGCAATACTCTTTGTTTTTACTTGCTGTGGCATTTTTCCGTACACGTTGTGTTCATTTAAATACAATTTAGTTTAAATCATTCACCCCTTGCTGTATTAATATGTTTTAATATGCAACAACGATCTGATTTATGGTGACAAATTGGATTAGAAAATAAATCATTCTTCTACATTAAATAAGGCTCAACTTGATTGTGTTGTTTTTAAAACATGTCCATGCATATGTTCTTTACTAGCAGCATGAATATAATCTTAAAATAAAAGATTTCTAAAATTTCCTTAAGTAATAAAGAATCCAGTTCTAACTACAACACAAAAAATGTTTACATATTACCATATTATACATACAATAAGTAAGATATTTTCCTATAACATATTTATATGGATACATAAGTTTTGGATAAAAGTCACTTATGTTTGTCATTATTATAATTTAATAATCTGATCAATGTTTATTATTAAACAAAGTCGGTTAAAAATCGGGATACTACAGATAAGATCCTCTTCACGTTGGAGATATTATGTTAGTTGTAGGTGTTTGGAAATGATTTGGGTTAGGCATTGTCATCAGAAGGCTTGTATTGAATGCAAGAATCCCGCAAAAGACTTCAGAATCATATGACTCAACATGATGGATCTGTACTGATCCATAGGCTATGGATCAGCACTGATCCATAATCACTAGTCGTATGACTCTGTGGCTTGTATTGTGGGCTTTTTGATATTCTCATGATGGCTCATACAATTTTTCAAGGCTTCTTGACTTCGTTTTCTAAGGTTTCATACTAAAATAATTCTGAACAGAGTTTTGCGCTTGATGATACGTCTACAACTTAAGCTAGGAACATTTGAATGCCTCCAAACTTGAAGAAAAGGTTAAAAGAGAGACCAGAATCATAATAGTATAAATTATAATGGGTCGCATCCAACGCCTATTGATCGGTACTGATCTATAGAGAGTTTTGGAAGATCTCCTAAGGGCTTGTGAATTGGACTTCAGAGGATCATGGGAAGACCATCTACATTTAGTTGAGTTTGCATATAATAACAGCTACCAGTCGAGCATTGAGATGACATCATACGAGGCGTTGTATGGTAGACCGTGTAATTCTCCAGCATGTTGGTTAGAAACTAGAGATAAGTTGATACTTGGGCTTGAGATAATTAGAGAGATGTCAGATTGTATCGAGATCGTTCGGCAACGAATGAAGGTAGTCCAAGATCATTAGAAGAGTTGCGCCGGTAAGCATCGAAAAGAATTGGAATTCGAAATAAACAATATGGTTTTGGTGAAGAATTCGCCGTTAAAGCATGTTGTTCGATTCAGAAGTAAAGGAAAGTTAGCCCCAAGGTTCTCTGGACCGTTCCGATAGTCGAGCAGATTGGAAAGCTCACGCATAGATTGGATTTACTTGAGAAGATGTCGAGTGTGCACAATGTTTTCCATGTGTTGTTTCTACGAAAGTGGGTGCACGATTCGAATATGGTGGTATCTTCGGAACTATACGAAGACCTAAAAGTCGAGACCGCAGCTACGAAACCTCATAAGCCACTTCGTGTTGTGAGGAACGACACGAAACAACTTAGGAGGAAGACAGTCAAGGTTCAGTGGAGTGAGGACGACGACGATTGTACATGGGTGATGGAAGAGAGTAAGAAGACGATCCATCCGGAACTCTTTGTTGGTATGACCCAAAAATATCATGTCACCTTACACCATTGTAACTTGTACTATCGTCATTAGAATTCCGCGTGCCAGGATAAGGCTATGGATGCATGGCTTGATGGAAGCTAGTTTGGACGATTAATTGGCTGCTTCTGGATTATAGGCATGCAGAATTGTATTAGTTGCTTATGTTTGCTTCGAATTTCGGGGGCGAAATTCCTAAAGAGGGGAGAATTTAATGACCCGCAATTTACATATCGGAGGATCATAAAATATTTTTATTTAATTCCCTGAGGGTCGGATCATTATCATATTTTGATATGTTGTTTATGGGGATGTGATACATGTCTGTAGTTTTTACCAATTTTATTTCTGACCATTTTGCCCTTGTTTTGTACAGGGCATAACTGTGACGATCCAAATTTTCGGTACTCTTTGAGCTGACCAAACAACACCAGTCCAACCCAAAAGTACTGGAAACCCAGATACCAATAGAAAGAAATTAGAGGATGAGATAAGAAAGAAACAAATATTAGAATAGAAGAAGAAGAAGAAGTATCAACATAACATTGAGTCTCACATCGCAGCGGAACAAAAATATAATATAGAAATAACTTTTATTGAGAGCTTGTAAAATACTTACAATCATCAGAGTACATCAATTCATTTGGACAGTTATAATAACATGTCCTCATACACAACACACAGCGGAATAATAATTGTTTAACATCATACGTCGGAACTCTTCCAGCTCGTCTCTTTCAGCATCCGATAACCCGAGCCTATACAACCCTGTTTAACCCGAGAATTCCAAATACCGGGTCAGTCCGGTGAACCAGAATGAGAACAACCCGTAAAGTTTAAGGGGATCATCCAACTTCATTTTTAAGTTCAAAATCTTTTTGAAAGATAAGGATAATCGTAAGACCAAATCCACACATAAATACGGACGGTTTTTACCTTACAATAACCTAAAACATTTTGAAATCATATATATCTTCTGATATTATAGTAGTGTCTAAATACAAATAAATATCAATCTAGCGGAACGCTTGCATCTCACGCTCTACATATATAGTATACAATCAAAACTGCGGCACTTATTGGAGATTGGATTCCGACTATGACAAGGTATGGAACCACCTGCCGATAATGTATCTCTAGAGGGGAATACATTGGGTTCAACAAGAACGTCTTACAACCCGGTCCACACATGACCGACCACTCATTTCGCTTGAGTGTATCGAATGTATATCACCAACGGTTGGGATCAGCAAACATTTCCCGAAAGGGACAACATCGATAGATTAAAGAAGCAAAAGGAATTTCTCTAGATAGGTGATTATACACCCTAGTGGGATCGACCCACATAGTCAATCTGCCTGCCCGATTTTTGTAATTTCCCAGTTGTGAGGCTTGAGGTTATAATTCTTCTTTCCCGATAGCATGCCACCAGTCACTTTGAATGCCACATCATCAGATCCGCCAAATCACTAATTGACGCCGACAAAAATACCCTGGGTGTTAGCTATCACCAACTGGAGTACGTTTGTAAAAATCAACGTATGTGATTCTTAAGAAATATTCTGTCAGACATTCGTCCATACAAGTCATCCAGGAAAAGGATGAACCGAAGGCACTCTCCTACTGCATCCAATATAGGAATCACCCTATGGTTCAGTAGCGAGAAGTCCTTACAATCCGTAGATTCCAACCACGACAAAATCACAGTGTATCTCGGGCCGCTAAGCCAGAGATTGTATGTAATCCTTCCATTTTATGAAGATCCACGGTCTTCAATTACTCCATCTTCATCAGCATCTGGTATATTCAGTGTTTCGTATTTGTTGGCGGAATGGTTTTCGAATATAAATTCGATCCCGATCTTTCCGTACCAATAATCGTATTGGCCAGATTTGATAGTCGGTTATTTAACTATCAAATAAACAATCATCCAATCAAGAAAATAAAATGAATTCACTAGCTCAATATTCAACATCAATTGGCCCTTTTTATCTAAAAAATAAATTTAAGTAATGGTTAATTTGAAACTCCTAAAACATTTCATATTTTTAAACATGGTATTAAATTCTCATTTCAATACATTAATCTTCTGAAAACCATTTCAATATAATATTTAGAAAAATATTTAATAACCGTGTCAAATTTCTATTTTACTATTATTTCGAAACATTAATTACAATACCATTTATTATTTACCATCGATTCAACTCGTCATTTGTAGAACAACCGTTACGACCTCTCCTTTGGTTTCCTTATATGAACATTATACTCGTCACTTATCTTTTTAGAATAAACCCATTCTGATTCTTATCTTCTTACTTTGAAAACATCATTATATTTTCACCAATCTCCTTTATTTCCTTTTCTATGGAAATATCATTTCAGATTCTTAAGCCCATTTTAATTTTCTTTTATTTTGGAATCTATTATATATATTTCCAAATTCTTCAAATAATGTTACTTTATTATTTCTCAAACTAAACTCCTTTTAACATCTTCACCACTACCACTAATATCATCTCTCGATAATGCTGAAGTCGTTCAAGTTGGGGTATTTTAAATTACCTCTCAGACCTTGATCAACATCATTTTTATCTTAAGAGAGATATCGGTTGTAATACCAAAACCGATATTCATCCCCAATATCAATCCAAATCAGATTTTAGTTATAACTGGTGAACGCTCATCTTCTATTTAATATAGCGAACTTAAATCGCATCTTATACTTCCAGAATTAAGTAACGTTAATTTAATCTTAACGTTTTGGCCTCACACTCCTTTTATAATATTGTTTATAAACTCAGATTTTAATATAAAACCTCTTTTTATCCCGCTTTTCTTTCCTTAATTCAAACACTTACTTTAAGCTATCGTTTTGGCTTAAAATCTCTTTTATAACTTAGTTATAAAACTTGGTTTTAATATAAAACCGTTCATCAACACTTTTCAAAAATCCAGTTGTGTTTCAATATCAACTTTGATTACTAACTTTAAAGAATCCCGTTTATGAATTGATCACTTAAATTATTATTCATTAAAAACAATAATTTACATCATCATTAAGTATTATAGAAATAGTTAATTAATTTCTTATTTAACTTAATCATATGGTAATTTCTTTTTTTAAATCTTATTAAAGTTAAAATAAATATTTGTTAATCTATTTTAATTGATTAATAAATTAATCAAATAACTAATTCCAATTTGTTTACTTCATCAGCTCAAACCATGATTTTCTCGATAATCAACTCAAATTAGTCCTTCTTTAAAATTAATCAAATAACTAACTCTAATTTTGAGGAATCCAGTTGGATCCCTTCAACCTGTTTTTTTCCTGCATCCAAATATGTTATTTCAAACAATATCATTTATTTCAATAAACATATATAATATTCAAAAGTCAAACAATAACAGCAATCCAAACATTCATCTATAAATTTAACACGTTTATATTATTGTAAATGTGACCAATGAGGTAAGTTACCTCCATTGGTGACAACCGTTAAAAATAACGATTGATTAAAATTAAATTAAACGAACATTTAATTTTGATCGGTTCAGTCACCACATATATATTCAGCATCCATCAACCAAATAACAATCATAGCACACAAATATTTAACCCGATTTATATAAAATATAAACGGGATAAAAAAACAGAGTGAGATGAACTCACCTAAATTTGATTCTCCATTAAACCGTTGGTTTCAGTTGATTCCAACGCGTCCAAACCAGCTCCTTAATATTACGTCTGTTGATACGGTTCCAACCTTTCTGATTTTTGTCGAATTCTGTGAACGTACACCAGCTATACGTTTAAACAAGTTATCGGTTTAAAATAACTAAGTAGCCCCTAATTAAACTAACGTTAGTTATATACTTATTCCATGTTAATATAAAACTAATCTATTCAGTGTATACACTAATACCATTACTCTAACTAACTACTTATGTTAATAAATGGATTAGCCACATTTAGTATAGGTTAGGCCAAAATTAAACAAAACCAATGGACACAAAGAGGTCTCCCAGGTCATGAAAAATTTTCTGTTCATATATATTAAGTTATTAACTTCCAGAAGCTATGTTGTATTCGCGAAAGAAAATAGGTACATAAGCGCCCCCCCTCCCGGCTCATTAAATTTCTACATACACATTATTAAACTTCGACGTTATCGTATACACACCTAAAGTTTGCAAACATGCTGAGAAGTACGTTCAAATAAAAAGCGTTAAAACCAGTGTACTGGTATATAATATTGACTTTAAATCCTAACTTCCCTTGTATACGGTATATACCTGGATTAGCGATCATCAAATAGGATTTTGCACTGTTAACTGTTAAGCGTCATTGGTTCTTACTTAAAACTAGTTAGGAAAAATTATGAACAGCGCGTCTTAACTACTGTTCTTCCCGGCGAGACACCCAACATTTTACCCTTGTTAGCACCATAATAATAACTTATTTCTTAATCTCTATTTAAGTTAATAATCTAGATTAGGCATTCTAAAACAACGTTTGGCACAAATAATCGCTTACCAGGCAACGCTTATATCTGTTGTTCATCTTTCTTCTTCTTGCGCAGTTAAAAAGAAACTGCACCCCTCATTCTCTCGCATTTCCTTTTACATCTTCTAAACCGCCCTCTTCACTTCACCGTTCATTCTCTTTTTGTCACTCAAAGTACACCTCCTCGTCAGGGAAAGCAACTCCAGACTTCACCGCAAATATATAACTTGCATTGTACATCCAAGGGACGCCCATCTGACCGCTTCGCATCTCCACTGCCCCTCCGTAAGGTCACTAGAACCTTGACAGAACATTCCCCTCCACCGACAGACCTCCCTCTTATACATGCTGACGTCCAAAACCAACGCCCATACTGACACCGACCAACTCCTCCGACAACGCACGACTTGTTGATGCTATCACCTCCCACTCCGCCTCACGCAACTGCTCTTCAAATCCATCTCTCCCCCATACGTGAATACCAACATGCAACCTCCCACTGTTACCATAGAAATACCAGCGCCACTCCAACCTCATGCACCCACAAACCCCATCCAATGTATTTCCATCACCGCACTTTCCTGTTATGCAGCTTCTCTTCCTACCATGGTTCACGTTCGAGCATGCATTGTCTCCTTACGTACGTTGCCTTTTTACCAGTTCGCGATTTTGTGTGTATATATATTATTTTTTTCGGTTACGATTTATTTTATTTTATTCTTTGAGGAGGATCTGTTTTATCTTGTTGTTTTCGTGGGAAGAAAGCAAAACGAGGCAACCATATTTATATATGCGGAAGTTTGGCCAGCAAGGAAATGTAGTTTGGCGCATAAGTAACCGGGTACGAGATAACATGTGTATAGTTTGACAATACAGGGCAGTAGGCATGTGTAGAACTGAAATGACAGGCTGCATCTGTAGGCATTGAATTGTTTTGCTTGAGTTAGAATGAGATGAAAGATAGCAGTGAATTATCCAGGGGACGTAGAAAGGGTTGTTGAAAAGATGATACACTATTTTTAGCATTTTAGGGTAGACTGATCCTAAATATAGCATGTGCCCATATATTTCTGGCCGCTTTTTATATTATGTACAGGGTACAAACTTGATGGCCTAAGCACAAGGGAAATGACCTACATACTCAAAAAGTAAGGTCTGTTGCAAGTTTTCCTCGGTGATACATAGGGTAGTAAAAAAAAGAAGTATGTACCTGATTTAATTATATAGATTGTCCACGTCTGTATTTTTGATTAGGAGGGAAGTCTCTTTGTTATTTTATATTTCATATGGTTATAAAATTGCATGTCCTATATTCGTACGGCTGTTTATTTCTGACCGTTAAATTTACACGTTGCCACACCCGATATGCCAAACACAACGAAAAATGGACGCACCGCCATGTCTTATTGTTTCGGTCCCAATGAAATAAATTTCATTGAAAATCAACTCCGTTTGATGTTATTTAAATTTATCGGTTCACCTTTAAATTTCGTCTACCGGCAAAACAACTTCGATTGGCTCCAAACTGAAAATCTAACAATAATAAATTATATGTATCCCAATAAAATTCGTTTCATCGAAAACGAAGTCCGTTTGAAAGGGAAACCATGGCCTATATAATATCGATAATATATATTTAAATACAAAATAATTCAATTTAAATTATAATAAATTATTATCATCGTATGTTCCAATATTACATACCTTCAAAATAAACCAATATATAAGTTGAACTCAAATATTAAAAATTCCAAGTTAAAACGATATATATATATTTAACCACGTATATTTATTTAAATAAACGTTATCGTTTATTTACGAATTCCATAACGACTTTTTGAAAATTTGAATTGGACGCAACTTGCAACCTATAAGCTGAAATCTCGAATTTTCTCTTTCATTAGAAAAATATAATCAAATCGGTTTAAACGTTCCTTATTTCACAAAAATTCGACTTATATCGGATCATGTATATTCAGCCAAAGTTGAAATCGAAAATTTCGAACTACTGCGGCGTTTCAGGCTCGTTTTAATAAATTTAGATATATATATATGAATTGTTGAATACGCGAAATACCCTTCTGAAGGGTTCTTGAGAAAATTTGGAGAAGAAGCTACGATGGCATCAATACCTGATATGCCAAAACTATCCAATATAGCCTTCACGAAACATTGAGAAGCAATTAAGGATGGCTTTGGAGCAAATGCTATCTTAGAACGTGAGTCCTTGGAATCTTTGGCCTTCGCCTTAACAGGACTTTTGCTAGACATGATTATGCCAGGTGATATCATTCCATCACAGTACCATTAGTATACATACTTCTTACACAATTGCATGAATAACATTTATGAATGGGTAGAGTATTATTATATATTGCTAATAAAAAGCTCGATTTGTCATAAAAAAAGTCGAGCCCAGGTATTGAATGCAAAAAGGGTTATGCATAATGTACTTCCATTAGTGATCATTTAGGCTTTTGATAATAAGAAAAACACATACCTTAATTATATTAGAATCATTTCGTACCAGTGGCATTAAATTTAGTTAGTGGGAAAATTGTTTCCTTCTTGTGTATCTTGCATCGTGTATCGTAATTCCTACACAAAGTAACCTGTGAAACAGATGGATGCTAATGTCAGGCATTAAGCATGGTAGACAAGAGATCATTGCCTAAAACCTATTTTATGATCAACATAATGCTGATCGACTCCCCCGTCAATCTTGGCACGTAATTGAGATTACGACCTATATAAGAAGTAAAAATACTCATAGAGAATAGAGCTAGGGTTCTCAGAAAGAAAAATTTGAGCAGCTTCTTAGAGAAATAGTAATCTTGTTCGAGAACTTGATTTTCGGGTGAAAGACGGAAACGAGAGAGAAGAAGAATTTATGATTCAAATTCCAAGACCAATATGAACCGTATAGGCAGAGATCAATCAACGTTTCCGATCAAGGGAGATCAATAGACTCTGAAGTTACACTTCGAAAAAGACAAAAAAGTTTGACTTGAAAAGTCGAAAAAAAACCTTCACCAGGGGGGCAAATGTTACTACCAAAATTAACTCTGAAACCAGCTAACGGTGAAGGGATATTCGATGAACACAAGCACGAAGAAATAATCCGAAAGCTACACAAAAGTGACATCTTCTTAGGGGAAAGGAGCTCAAAGCCTACAGAGTGATAGCACAGTCTTTCCGGCAGGGCATACCCGATAGGGGGTTCAATAGAGATAGGTCATCCAAGTCAGAAGCCAAGAGCGAAAGAGGAAAGAACTCCACTAATGGAAACCCGGAAGGACGCAAAGGTTGTCGGTGTTAACCTACTTAATACCAGTACACTACGGGGTAAAGACACCCCAAGCATTAAGCCAAATGTATGTAAAGATTATTCGGAACCAGCTTCTGAAACATCTACCGCATAAACTTCGAAAGGTCATCTTGATAGACAATGGGAAAATTACCTAGAGCAACCTTCCGGAAGACTAGGCTATGCATAGAGGCCACATCGGAACCCAAATCGGAACCCCAGAAAGGATACAGGCTATCCGTACTAGTCTACTTAATACATACGTTGGCGGTGGTTCTGAACCGGCAGCTATCTACATGCATCCCAAGGACAAGCTCCTCTAAGCATTCATAGAGAAACCAGAAGCCTACATCCGGAAGCTTATAACCAAAAGTATACCACCGGAAGCTCAAGCACCTTTCGAAAAGCAACTACATTAACAAGCTCATATCATTCTCCAAGAATCCTCGGTTGACCGTGACCTTCCCTCCGGAAATTATAATCCGCACCTCAAAGCGGCCGAAACCAAAAGCGACCGAAACCAAAGAAAAAGGCGGCCGACAGCAGTACCTACAGGCCCAACGACCCAATAGAGAAGGGGCCCCAAATCCCCTATAAATAGGACCTCAGGGGTCACATTTGAGGGAGGTCTAATTTTTTCGATTCATATACTCTTTTTCTCTAGAATAAACCCTGATACTTAGATCAGTTGGAGGATTTCCTCTACTCTGTTCATGTACTCTAAATGGAAGATTAATAAAGAGCAGACCTACACTTATCGTATTATCCTGTGGGTTTATTATGATATTTCTTAGTTATTTTTGCTACAATTTGCTGTTTATTTCCTACATATGCATGGATCATTTCCCAAACCTTTCCGTAGTTCGGATTGAACACCCCTTCCCGTATGCTTAAACCTTTCCTGAGAGTGTAGAATCATTTAGCGAACTTGGTGCAGTGCTCCCTTCCACCATCCATTAGGTCCCTTATCAAGGATTGTTTAGTGATCCTTCTCTCCAAGGCCTTGATACCCAGGAACGGTGATCTGACCCAAATTCGCGAAATCTAAACAACCTATCCTTTTTCCTTAGGACCATTCCCATTTGCCTATCTTCGGTGTTGGCGAAAAATATCGTTAACAAAGATGATCAATTGAATATATTGGAAGTTTACATGATTTAATGGGATGTTTGTCAATGACCTAATTATTAATGTTAGTTCACCATCATTTTATTTTATTTTAAAAACATGGCTTTAGCCTAAAATACACTATTACATGCATAAATAAGAGTAGAACACTTAGACATGACACAAGGGACCATGGTCTCGCTATGTGAGGCCTAGCTTACTTGTCATATAGTGTGTTATATACTACTAACTTGTATATAAAAATATCTATTAAAAAAAGAATTGGAAAGGCTATGGGTTTTTTTTTGTAAAGAAAAAAGTATTGTAAGATGTTTTTTTATGTCTAAAAGTAATTTAAGATGAGAACTTATATGCCAAGTCACTCAAATGCATCTGAAAAATTGAAAGGTCGTTTAGTTTATTTTGTTTTTTATTTTCTAGGTTTTCAGTACTGATTATAAAAATATGAAGAGAGTGGAGAGGCGGCGAAGGAAACGAAAGGAAAATAGATGAGATGATGAAATGAATAGAGTGATGATAAAATGATAAATTCTCTTTCATTCTTTTTATAACAAAATAACCATATATATATATATGTGTGTGTGTGTGTGTGTATGCGTGTGTGTGTGTGTACACATACATACATACATACAACAAAAGGGAGAATCTAGTCATTCTCCAACGACTCACAAAAATAGTTCTGTAGTAATAGGCTATAAAATCTGGGAGCAAAACACACAAACAAATATAAGGTCTCAACCACAAATGCGGACCTCCATATCCAAGAGCAAGGGCCTAGCCAAATGGACCAGCGCTAGCCTGGCACCAATCCCAAGCAAGCCACCAAAGGCTCCGCTGATCGTGGTCTGAAAATCCGGAACAATGCTCGAGCCAATCCTGTAGAGACGACAACAAAAGTCAACCTTCTTCGTCCCTAAGCTCCATCTACGGAAGAACACCAAGCAATCCAAGAAGCAAAGTAGTCTTTGGAAACTCAATTCATTAAGTAC